>OZ009948.1:6867500-11867500 GCA_963932025.1 Erebia epiphron
GCGATTCCTTGTTCTGTTTTGACTTTTTACACTACTTTATTTTCTTTTTCAAACAAAACGAAAATATTTAAATTGGCCACTCCAAGATGTCATTACTCCACGCGACATACCATGTCAAACCGGTCATCGATCGACTACTGCCTATTCAAGCTAGGCTAGAGCGTACAGCGAAAAGTCCTGATTTTTATTTAGTTTTTTAAAAAGTCGTAAAACTTGTAATTTTTTTTTCAGTATTTTGTAAGGAAGTTGCTCTTAAGAGATTATTAGTATTTTTAAATTGACTATGTATTGAAAGGGCGCAAAGGAGAAATGAAAGGATGGGGATGAACATGAGATACATATTAATGCAATATTTGTTATATAGAAAGTTTCTGCTTACCTATAACTAAAAACACCCAATACTCGTAGACTAGAGCGTACACACTGAGCGCGCATATCCGCGCCGACACCGTCCCGAGCCGCCACAGAAACTGCATCAAAAGTTTTAGATCATCAAAAAGAGTTCACAAAAACTGCATCAAAAGTTTTAGACCATCGAAAAGAGTTTTAGCCAGTTAAGTTATATTTCATTATTCAAATTACCTGATAATTTTGCAAGAAGGCATTTTCGGGTCTAATTTTTGCTTGTTTCGCTCTCGTATCATTTTGGGAGCGACTAAGTATGACACTTTATTGGGTGGAAGCTGGTGCTTTTGATGCACACAATGAGTCATACATTTTATATCAAGACATGCAGTATATCGTGATAGGATAAAATGTTAGACCTTGGCGCGATATTTTAAAATTTTGTTCTTATAGTTAACATAATTCGTACACTTAAGATCACGAAGGTATATTACAGTAGATGGAGTGATCACTCTAAATACTTATTTGAAGCCAATCTCATTTATCGCTATATACTATTTCAACTGCCGAGCGAAAGCGAGAGATCGAAAAAAAAAAGAGAGAACTCTCGCTCTAATTTGGTAGTCGAAGTAGGACAGCTATAAGTAGGTATTTGCTTCAAGTAGATATTGTGAGTAAACTATCTCCAGTCTTTACATATAGCTTCGTGGTTAAGATCATGATCTAAAAGATTGAAAGTTAAATAAACTTCACCACACACTTAACAGTCCATATCTTGAAAATTTCTGAACCGATTTTGATGAACCTTGCACTGTTCCCTAAGTTGAAGTAAATGTAAGCCATTAAAAAGCTTTTAAGAATGGTCCCAATTAGATTAATGGTTTTGGAGAAATCCGCAGGCAAACATACGTACAACTATGAAATTTTGTATATTTGTTTGGAAGCCCGTAGAGATTATTGGCCCGGTCATACGTGTATATTATGCAGTTCCAACAATATTACATACGGACATGTCGAATTGACAGCGTATTTTTTTAAATAAACATAATTACCGGATAAACTCACGTGTTCTGTAGGAAAATGGCCGACTAGTTTCGAACCAGTTCGGGGCGATTATTCACGCTGACTGACTGCGGGCCGCGTACCGTAAAACTCTCTGCGAGGAGTGTTGAGGGGGACATAATACGTGAGTTTATCCGGTAATTATGTATATTTAAAATGAATATCATAGATTAAACGTTAAAATATTTTTTTAAAGCCAGTTAAAAAAGGTTCACTTTTGACTCACTTGGAATATGACTCCGAGCCACGTAAGCACGAGCCGGTGCACGTTCTGAAGCCGCACGTTTTTGCTGAAGCTGGCCAGCGCCCAGCATACGGAGAAAAGCGACAGAGACGCCGATATCACGTTCAGCTCCGCGAACGCCTTGTTCGCTGCCGACAAACATAAGAGTTGACTCTTTTTATCTTTAGTGAGGCGGCGGGTTGACCAGACTGTCCCTCTCTCTCGCACATTCCAACATCCAATGTTTGTAATTTAAGTCAAATGTAACATAGAGGTAGGAAATTAGTAAGTGACTATTAATGTGACAATTAATGTGGTTTTTAGAGGTTTTTTTTAATTTGTATTTTATTGTAATAACTAGCTGATGCCCACGACCTCGTCCGCGTGGTTTAAGTATTTCTTATTCCCGCGGGAACTCCTTAATTTTCCGGGATATACAGTAGCACATGCCACTCTCCAGGTCTCCAACTATAGCCATGAAAAATCAAGGACAAACCAACATATAAACACACTTTCGCATTTATCACATTATTATTGTAATGTACCATAATATACCATAGTTTTTGATTGAGAAAAATGGCGAAACCAACTTGTAACCGCCTCGCCACCTAAGCTTTTTAGGCATTTGGACTGTAGTTCTGTAAATTTTTAAGGGTAAAAAGCGTTGGCTAAAATATTACTTGTCACTGGATCTTTTCCATTCCAATTTTTTAGTCAAATACCAATTTCTGAAAACGATGATTACCTGAAGGCTCGTCCACGGTGGGGTCTGGAGTGAGGGTCAGTTCGCTGGCGGGGTCCAGGTCGGCGTCTTTGAGCAATATGTGCAGTTGAAGCAGCAGCATCGGCGCCGCTTCACAAAACGCGTGCACTAGCCGCAGCATGCCTACACAAATAATAGTGGTTACCATTAAAAAAAAGTATGTGTGTGTAATTCACACACTTCAGAAGTGAAACTTCAGTAGCCTACGAGAGAATGATATAAGTAAATATCTCATTCTCTCGCAGGCTAAATTCTATCCATACTAATATTATAAATGCGAAAGTGTGTCTGTTTGTCTGTCCGTCTGTCTGTCTGTCTGTCTGCTACGCTTTCACGGCCCAACTACTCAACCGATTTTGATGAAATTTGGTACAGAGATAGGGTACATCCCGGGGAAGGACATAGGCTACATTTTATCCCGGAAAATTGAAGAGTTCCCGCGGGAATCAAAAAAATGTATCTGTTCAACCGATTTTGATGAAATTTGGTACAGGGAGAGGTTGTACTCCGGGGAAGGACATAGGTTGCTTTTTATCCCGGAAAATTGAAGAGTTCCCGCGGGAATAAGAAAAAACAATCCACGCGGACGAAGTCGCGGGTATCATCTAGTTATGAATATGTTTGTCTCTTGTTGTTTGCTTGTGTCGCTTTTTCGTTTCATCGAACTTTCAAATCACAACGATTCTAAAGAAGTTTCACTTCAAAAAATTGCGAGACATATCACCGCGGCTAATTGTGACCACCATCTAATCGGGTGAACACAAAGGCTGGCTTATTTCTTGCGCAAAGGATCAGCTAGGATCGTTAGGCTATAAGTATTAAAGTAACGTTTTCAATTTAGTAAAATATAAGTTTTACAGAGATTTACTTGGTTATTATTTTATTTTATTAACACCGCCTGTCATTAACAATTAATCATTAGTTCCTACTGTTTTTGTTTTACTGCGATATGCCACTTAGTTTAAAACGTATAACTTTAACGGGTTTTAACCCACCACTTGTGCAGATACCAGCGAAGCCAAACCACCTGAAAACGTGTTTCAGCAATAATGACTTACAGAGATCCTGAACTTGGTGTTTGACTCGTCTCAATTCCACCGGCACGAGCAATCTCGCGTACCGCCATAGAACCCCCATCTGCAGACAGTGCAGGAGTATGGGCAGCCACGGCGGCCGGTCCTTGCGACCTTCGCTAGCCCACCACACGTGCAGATACCACGGACGTTATAACACCTGAAGACGTGTTCAGCAATAATGACTTACAGAGATCCCGAACTTGGTGTTTGACTCGTCTCAATTCCACCGGCACGAGCAATCTCGCGTACCGCCATAGAACCCCCATCTGTAGACAGTGCAGGAGTATGGGCAGCCACGGCGGCCGGTCCTTGCGACCCTCGCTAGCCCACCACACGTGCAGGTACCAGCGAAGCGATAACACCTGAAAACGTGTTTTTAACATTTTAAAGATTTCTTTCCTTCAATAATGAATCCATACTACCTACTAATATAAATGCGAAAGTGTGTCTGTCTGTCTGTACGTTTTCAAGGTTCATCTGTTTAATCGATTTTAATGTGTACAGAGGCAGGCTTTGTCGCGAACTATCTCTATCTCTACTATCTAATTCTCGAAGTCGCGTAACGCGTTGCATAGAACTCCAACTTTCATGACGCGTACTGTATCATATAAATTACAAACCTGTGATATAAGTAGCGACGTGATGACAATAGATATAGTGGCCGCGAAGGTACATTTGTATCCCCGTTCGAGAAGCGCATAGCCCATTACGAGGTCGAACACCACATCACAGAAGTACCCGGCCAGCGATATCACGTTGAACAACACGTCGCACAAAGGCAAGAACTCTGCCATCTTCTTAACATCTCTTCTATCTCTTTCTATGGAAATCTTGCATACCTGTCGAAACATTGTTTTAATATTTATTCTAAGAACTGAATGAATATAAAAATAATTCAATAACATTTTTTCTTAATTACCATACAGCGTGCAAAGGAACGCGTTTTAATTTTTAGCCTGTGATGTTAACTTACTTGTCACCTCTGACAAATTGTCATCTGTCATTTGGACAGCACACGTCATCGTCAAATGTCAATGAATGTCATAACTAATGTTTTATGTTTGTTTGTCTTTGTACTTGAAAATAGTTTTTGTATAGATTTGGAGCCTTTTCTAGTATTTTCTAACAGAAAAAGGGTAAAATGTCCAATTATACCGACTTAGTGAATAAAATAGGCAAAGATAGTTCGAGAGCAGCGTGCAAAAAGTGTGGTTATGCCGGACATCTAACTTTTCAGTGCAGGAACTTTATAAAAGTAAGTTTCTGAAACAATATCTAAGCCTTAAGCGATAGCGAATCCACACACCGCGGCAGATCGCGGAGCTGCGTGCTAATTCCACGCACGGAGCTATGCGTTTTTAATGTGGTATAGCTGGCGCTAATCATTTAGTCGCGTCTGTAGTTGACGCACCTCAGCTCAGAGATGACTATTAGCTTAACCCTCTAAAATCTACAGTCTGATTCATGAAGTCTTTATGACTTCTCAGAACATCTCCGAGCTAACTTCCGAGACGTCATAAAGTTTGAATTGGACTGTACCTTTTTTCACAGACTTTTAGTCTTCACAGACTACTCTCAGGATCAGTTTTGGCCATAGTCCAACTCTGAGCAAGTGTGGATTGGTAAATTTCATACACTTTATGACAGAACATTATGGAATTCAGGTATTTCTCATGGTATTTTCCTTCACTATTATAGCAAGTGATATTTAATTTCTTAAACCACATAACTAAAAAGTTAGAGATGCTTGCCAGGGGATTGAACCCAGACCACCTGAATAGGGGGTATTAAACCATCACTACAGTTCAATTATAAACTTGTTTCATTGTTACAGGTTGACCCAAATAAAGAAATAGTTCTAGATGTAAGCAGTACAAGTAGTGACAGTGAGGAGGAATATGCGACCCCACTGCAGACCTTAAGAGAGGCAGAGTTAAGACAGAAACTGCAGGAAAAACTAAATAAAGTGAAGCAGAAAAAGAAGACTAAGAAAAGGAAGAGATCTAGGTAACTTTATAAACTTATTCAATCACATTTTTCCTGAATAAGTTTCAGTAATCTGATATAAGAAATTAGAATCAATTAGTTAATTAATAAAAGCTTTATTGTTTTCTTATTGTTAGATGTGCAAATGGCAATAAATAATCAGAGACAAACTCAGCATTACTGAGCATTGACAACAATGCTCAATGATGGTTTTCAGTTTGCTTAATTTCTATTTTTGACCATGTTACAGATAATTCAATGTGTATAAAAACTACTAAGTAAATACATCTAGTATTTACTTAGTTGCAATTACTTATTCTGCTAAAAATAAAATAATACTAATATTGTAAATTTTCTAAAATAGCAACCTCTGATCTTTATTCTGATTATTTTCTGTAGAAAGGGAAGTGGTAGATTAGCTTGATGATTCAAAAGCACTATTAAATAATAATAAAATATCTTTGTATTCTATTCTACTAAGATGAAAATTTTTGATGACTCTTTCAAGATCAATTTCTCATTATATCATTATGATTTTAATTTTGTTCCAGATCATCAAGTACTTCATCAAGTAGCAGTAGTTCATTGTCATCATCAGAGAGTGATGATTCTGATTCACATAAGAAGAAAAGGAAAAAACACAAGAAAAAGTCAAAGAAATCCAAGAAATCTCATAAAGAACATAAGAAAAGTAAAAAATAGATCAAGTTTTGTACTACACTAGATGGCTGTTTGGAAAAGAATTTGCACATTGTATAAAGGAATTCCCTTTATACAAATCCTTGTAGGGTTGCATATTTTATGCTAAAGTAGTAATTTACAGTTGTGTTTCATTCAACAAGCTATAAAGTTTGGTGTGACTCTTACTGCAGCATTGCTACAGTACCACATAAAGTGTTAGAAATATATCAGATGCCATTAGTGTATTATTGTTACATAATATATAAGACTGAAATGTTCAATTAAATGAAGTCATTGAAATAATAGGTATACAATTTCTTTGAGTTAAATGTTGTTTTACTTTTTACGAATTACTATATTCATGTGTATTCTAATTTACTTATGTACCTTGTATTATTTAAAAATAAACCTGATGCATGCAGTATCCCTAGATACAGAGTTTGTAAGCAACTTACAAACACATAATCCATACTAATTATAAATGTCAAAGTGTGTCTGTCTGTCTGCTACGCTTTCATGTTCAACTTGATGAAATTTGGTAGAGAGGTGGTATTCCGAGGAAGGACAAAGGCAACATTTTATCCTGAAAAATTTAAGTGTTCTAGAGGGTATAAAAAACCTTCATCCATGTAGATGAAGTTGCGGACATCATCTACTATTTTATAGTTAGGTCTATAATGGATGCAAACCATCACAAGATCTGATTGGTGTGTGCTACTTTAGCACAGGACGGAGAAAGAGTGGAAGATTTAAGTGTAGGAATCCAAGATCCTATTTCGATTCTCAGTGTAGAGTTAGAGGTTTTGTTTAAAATACAGTGCCCTGGTTCTGTATTTAGATAAACATATTGAAGCCTTAGATTAGCTTTAACTTAGAATATGTTACAAAAACTGCTTACTTACTAAGGATTTTTTTCTTCTATTTACTTAGTTACATTTTTGTCATCAAAAAAACTAAATAATCAATTAGGTACGTTGAAAAGTTTTTATAATTTACTTAATGTGTGTCTAATAATAGGTCAGATCTTTGAAGATAAATGGATATCTGTAGGTAGAGATTGTATTAGCAGATTAGCGTTAGAAATTGAAAGTAGAAAGTAAGGAAGTCAATCACAAACTTTTCTGGTATCTTGTTAGTTGGATAGCATGCACAGAATATGTTTAAAAGTACATGAAAATAAGTTAAAATAGTAAATATTTCTCACCTGAATCACTCCAATTCTTTAAATATTGCAGAGATTAAGTTCACAAACTTAATAAGATACGGCGAGGCTTGGAAGCAATAACAACATATTTTCACCGTAGAACAGCGAATAAAACACATTTATATTTCATTTTACACTATTTTATCAATACTAATTTACAAAAAGCTCAAGTATTTTGGTTAAAATAAGTTGTAAGTTCACGTCAAAAGTTCACAAACAGGTACGCCATCTAGTGGTTGGTATGTGAATCATGTGAAAGCTCGAGCCTCGATCGATTGTTTTGTTGCAATCATCAGTCACACCGTGATTTTAACGAACGCACCCAGCTTGACAATTATTTGAATTCCTGCTAGATACTGCGCCTTGAATCTTTGATGAGCGCAGTGTAATTCTTGTTTGTTAGAAAATGCTTTACCACGAGTTCTTGGTCGGTCATGCGGTGTAACGGTTTTTTTGCATAAGTTAAGGCTGGGGATCTAAAACAAATGCGAATTAAAATGATAACGATCTCGGTTTTTAACACACTTACTTAGTTGTTCGTAAAGAATGATATTCGAGAACATTTACGTAGGTACGTATGCGTAATTTTTACATAGTTATGTGCAAAGTTACCGTTAACATATTATTTTGAGCTCTACTTAACCTATATACTTAAGTACTTACCTACTTAACTAAGTACTACTTTTTATATTATACTAGCTGATGCCCGCAACTCCGTCCGCGTGGAGTTATGAAAAATAGATAGTAGCCGATTCTTAGACCTACTGAATATGCATATTAAATTTCATAAAAATCGGTCAAGCCGTTTCGGAGGAGTATGGTAACTTACATTGTGACACGAGAATTTTATATATATTAAAGGCTAGAACCCGATTGCAGCGCCTCCTACCGAGTCCAATTGTGAATATAAACCATAACCACCCACCCACTAAAACCCGCACAAAAAATTTCAACTAAATCGGTCAAGCCGTTTCTGAGTTTCAGCGAGACAAACGAACAGCAATTGATTTTTATATATCTAAGAGATTGGGTGCCATTACCATAACTAGCCACGGTCGGAAATTCGAAGTTCTCACTAAACCCGGCCTGTTCTTATTTAGACATTACTAGCTGATGCCCGCGACTTCGTCCGCGTGGTTTAAGTTTTTTTCATTCCCGCGGGAACTCCTTAATTTTCCGGGATAAAAGCCTATGTCACTCTCCAGGTCCTCAACTATACCCGTGCCATAGATTAATTATATATATTGTCTTTGCCCGTGCCAAAAATCACGTCGATCCGTTGCTCCGTTGCGGCGTGATTGAAGGACAAACCAACACAAACACACTTTCGCATTTATAATATTAGTATGATTTCCCAAATAATCTTATGGAAAAACAGACAGCCTTCGAAGACAGCGCTTTCTACTTATCTATATAAATATATAGGTAGGTACTATGGTGGGCCCATTCATAGAAAAAAGTTGGGCGTTGTATAACCCTGTCCTTATTCCCATCATAACGCTGTCCTGCTTTTCAGACTAGATGGCGTTAGTAAAATAAGTTCACTTTATATGTATGACAGGGTTCAGGGCCAATGTAAATTAAGGTCGTTATTACCACTGTGCCAGAGAGATCGGCCATAGATGAGAATTGGGAACTAAGCTGTACTTAATGAATTTTAATGCGCTAAAACACTTACTTTGAACAGAGCTCGGAGCAGGAGTTCAGTAGTCTCAAGAATCCCGGTAGAGCAAATTTGAGCATAACAGTCTCTTGGGCTAACAACTTGACCAGCGTCATCGGATCAGATTTCATATCTGATAAACTACAAATTGCGCCCTAAAAATAATGTATTTTTTGGAGAAGATGGGTTTCGGATTTATGAAGTTGACGTAAGCACATATATTCAAGGTTTTAAAATACTATGCTACTTAGATACTCAAATTCAATCATCCTTAAGTTATATTGTCGACGGACTGTATTGGAAAGTCATACGAATATCGTTCTAGGCATACGTCCATCTGCATAATTCAACAGATCGAGTGCGGAGTAACTTATCCAGTACCTATACTTAAGTATGCAGGTAAATATTTAGATTATTTACGCAAATAATACATGCTTTTAAACGTGACGCGTGAGTTGAGTGGTAACTTATGGAGTGAAGACGTCAGTTTTCGATAGTACGGGTACCTGCATACCATACAACACGGTGGGGTACATATATACTTATACTGATCGCGATTCGCGAGTTCGTACGCGTAAAAGTTTAGTTTTAATTTAATTGACCGAGCGAAGCGAAGGTCTCCTGAGTCTACTTGAGTGAATTTGCACTTGTCCGTCCGTCTGTCAGAGCCTTAAAGCTTCTGAATTACTGAACGTAATTACTTCAAATTTAAATATTATATATAAGTATAAACCGATGGCCTCCAGCCGAATATGGCTTAAAAAGTAATAGAAATCTTTATTTCAGGGATATTTCTCAATTTCTCATGGAAGCAAATGCGAACGAAAATATTTTTTATAGCGTTACATAGGGTTGCGGTATATCATTTAAAAAATAATTAGGAATAGAGTCCAAAAAATATATATTTTTTTAATTTTTCCCCTAATATTGACCTTAAATAGGGGGCTTTCAAAGTGGAGATTTTCTAACGTCCAAAGTTGACCTCAGAACTCTAAATTCTCTGAAATGCTGACCCTGAAACTTGATTATTTATTGATTTTGAACAATTATTTGAATTATATCCTGTATTTGAACAACAAATACTAAAATTAGATAAAACGTAATTATTTAATTTTAGCTTTATTATTAATTACAACAGAACTTCACAATCATGTCAATAGATGGCGCCGCGAGGTCTCAGTTCGGGGCGAACCACTAGCACAGAATAATAACTAGTAGGTACTAGGTACTAGTAGGTAAATGGTAGGTAATCACAAACAGACTTTATTTTACGGAAATAGAAGTACTTAGTCTAAGCCCTTTTCCGGGATGTAAGCTATATAATATATCTCTGTACCGAATTTCATATTATCTACATACGCGATAACAATAATTAAGTAATTTGCTTACATCTGTGAGAGCCGTAACATCCATTTTCTCCAGCTGCAGCGAACTGACGAGGCTTTTAGTGACACCTTCGCTTTGGCCGCTCACGCGTTTCACGCATTGTTTGAAGGCTTGCTTGTTGTATGGGCATTTGTTGTCTGAAGTTACAGCAGCTTTTGTGACCTGTTACAGTAACGCGTATACCTAAGTAGGTACCTATATTTATCACACCTACTAATCTATCTCGAGATTTTATAACTTGTGTTTTTTGAAGAGCAAAAATTATTAAAATACAGAAACGCCCTTAACAAAATAAATAACTAATTATTACAATAACAAAGACCGCTCCGTCCTAGGCATGCCCAAAACACTGGCGCTAACGCTATTGCCCCGTAGCATAGGTACCTATTCTGTGCCCGTAGGATAGCCTAACGCAGTTGAGCCAGCTCTTTAGCTCAATATAAGTTGTTACCACTTACCTCTTTTATATCCATTAGTAAAGCCATCGCGTCCCTCTCATACGCCTCGAACATGCTCAACAGTAAGTCCTTAGTAAAAAACACGATATCTTTTTCTGTAGGCACTTCGTAGGATCCTATGTTGGTAGGCTTTTCTTCAGAACAGTTAACTTTAAGTTTTATTTTCTGTTTGGGCGTGGAATCAGTGGTGGATAATATCGTAGTAGCCTAAAATCAAAATCAATTAATAATTGATGACCTCTCTGGCGCTGTGTATTTATTTTATAGGAAAGTCCTGCAGATTTCGATGCCCTACAATTTATTTCAGAACCGGAACCGGAACTAGTCGAGCCGAAGGAACGCTTTGGACGTGGACTACCACGTTACCGGCAAAGACGTAATGCCAAGCCATTTAGCGTTCCGGTATACGATGCCGTTTTATTATAACTGCCATACCCGTAACAGGTTAGCCAGTTACCTTATTCGTCTGCCTGCCCTGCGATAGATACGTCATTAGTAGCTGGTCATCAAAATAAAGGTTCTGTTAGGCTGAACATTGACATATTTTATCAGATCCATGGTATTACTGCCTCTATGGCTCTCGAGAGTGACAGGCGACAGCGCTGTTGGGAGCGCTTGGCGGGAGATCGAGCCTCAGTTAGACTGCATTATTCGTCTGCCTGACCTGCGATAGATACGTCATAAGTAGCTGGTCATCAAAAGGTTCTGTAAGGCTGAACATTGACATATCAGATCCACGGTCTTACTGCCTCTATGGCTCTCGAGAGTGACAGCGCTGTTGGGAGCGCTTGGCGGGAGATCGAGGGGTAATGTCAAGATGGCAACCGTGTCTGTGAGATTTAAAGGAATAAATAATAAATAAGTGGATAACCAGTATTTCCTCTTAATAGTTCATAACAAATTATAAACAATCCCTATAAATTCCTACTAATTTGCTATTCACCACTATAGCCCATTAACGTCCCACTGCTGGGCACAGGCCTCCATCTCTCATAGGAGAGTGGGAATCAGAGCATAGACCCACCACGCTGCTCCAATGCGGAATGGCGGGCTTTAACGACTATTATCATGTTAGTGATAATAACCGGGACCGACAGCTTAAGTCTTAACGTGCTCTCCGAGGCACGGGGGTGAAGCACCGCCAACTTCCTGACTCCGGGCTAGTAGGTACCTACTGATAATTTCTAGTCAGAAAAACCCAATACTCAATTATGGCCCAACCGAGAGGACTCGAACCCGGGACCTCGTCGGCCGCAGTCGAACATGCCAACCACTAGATCAACGAGGCAGTTATTAGGCAGGCAGTTATTTGCTATTCGCGTGGAAATAAATACCCACTAAAGTTCTTTCAAACTCACCATACTCGTAGTGCTGCTGCCTTTTGAACTCAGCAATATTTCAGAAACAGTTGTTTGATTTGTTACTGGCAGCGATGTCGGTATATCTGTACTATCAACGTTCTCTAGATTCGATTGGTCCGTGTCGAATCCTTGGAATATGTCGTAGTTGGAATAACAGACACTGCGTGTGATCACAATGAAGATTATCGTGAGATCTGGAATCATAACGAGTAGTTAACTAGGTAGTCAAGACAATAAGGTAGGGAGGCGATGGTAGAGTGAAAGCAAGCCGTAGGTATCAGGTATCATAAAAGACACAGTATGCCCTGTATGAAATAAATAAATCGAGTATTGATAGTTGCTAAAAACATTGGCGGTCGTTATTGCTAGAAAAATAGTTTTATCCCAAAACCGTATTCCATAATAAGTTTAGCTTTTTACGAGGTCGGTCATTAACTCACCGGAATAAACCTATTTTTTTCGACTTCAGTACCGACTGGTAGTCACACCAGATTATCACACAGGTGTGACAAACAGGATTTTTTTTCTCGTTTGTCACACCTCTGATTTTTCCACACCATACCTGGGTATTTAAGGGCTAACTTGTAGTGGAATAAAAAAACTGTAGAGAAAATCTAGAAACTCTACATTTTGTGTAACGCTATTACAGTCGTGATAGATTTACAAAAAATTCATCAAGCGCGAGAGTGGGTAAGCTAGTAAGTTCATTTTAATACTTACGATACATAACTAATATTAATTAGCTCCCAACGATTCAAGTTATAATAGTCCTTTATAATAATTTGTTAGTACAGGTCCAGCTGCCCAGCGAAATCCGCGGTTGCACTACTGCGGCACGCTTTGTAGCTTAGCGAATTAGAGCAACTAAGTAAGTAGGTATACCTGTACTTGTAGTATAACTCGACTACTTTTAAATGGTTCATGTTGCATTTTATGCGACTGTCGAATGCAGAGAGGTGGTTTGTGGCTTCAAAGTTGTAAAACTCCTACCTAAAATCTCAGTTAAGAAGATTTTTGCAAATATTTGGAGTCGTTCTGGAGATTCCACTTTCCACAAAATTCAGATTTTTCATTCAGATTCAAATTTAATCAGACAAATTCAGCCCAGTTCGCGTTCATTGTACCTACATAATAGATTCGTTCCTCATAATTTACCTTCTGTTTTCAAAGAGACATTATCATCTCTTAGGTAACGTTTCAAATTCTAATCTTTTTGAAATCAAATGCACTTTTGAATCGTCTAGTTGTTATTAGGTAGCAGCCGATTTTAAAACACATCAAACCCAAGCATACAATTAGTGTCCGACCGAAACTGGTTTTTACGACCGAAACCGAAACCGAATTTCGGCAACAGTCGACAAAACTTCCTTACAAGGATCATGTTTTGAGGGAAAAATAAGGAAAACGTTATTATACCTAATCAGTCAGTCTTTATTTTTTAATCTTTAAATCACATAGATATGCAGTCTTCTTAATAATTTAACTTACCAAATTCAAATACATCACACGAAACAAAACAAATTGCAAACACAAGCCAGTCACGACATGATTAGGCACGTGGACGCGGCGAAATGTCTTCGTCGCTTACTCGCTTGGATGGAATTTAACGCGCCAAACATTACCGATCACAGTGCGAGAACTCCCGAATGCAGTTTCGGTTTCGGTCGTAGTTTCGGCAGGTTTACCGCCGAAACCGAAACTAAACCGAAACTCGTTTTTATGTCGAAACTCGACCGAACTTTCGGGCGGACACTACATACAATCTCTAACACCAGTATTTTCACCGTTGCATTTATGGGGGGTGATTGGCTAAAAATTACAGCTACAGCAGTGTAAATTGTAACGATCCCAATCACCTCTGATTACAGTTATCACTCTTCCGCTATTGACCAAAATCCATTGACGTAGCAAAAATACCATAAATTCAGCCAATCACAACAATTGAGAATGTAACAATGATTGATGCAGGTTTTACTTACCCTATGTTCCGATATACACTGAGAGCACTGTTCAGTGCTCTTACTGGGGAGAAATTCGTTCCGCTATGGAGTGACAGTATAGTGCCGCAGTATCCTAGGGAAATTTATGACGTCATAAATCGTCGCCATTTTTGTACTGTGAGCACTGGCGTTTTCGAGGTAAGGTGCTCTCAGTGCTGACTGCGTTCCGTTTTAAACAGTGACCAGTGTAGCTAACTATAAAGGAACGGTTTCGCAGTATACTAAATTGACGTCACACCTTACAGTGCTTGCAGTGTGTTTCGGAACATACCCTTAATCGCCCTGGTCATTACGATTCCGACAAGGTAGGTAACTTTTTCAATGAGTCGTATCATACCTACGTTTCATATTATCAACTACTAGCATTTAAGTAGGTATTATAGTTTAATGTTTGTTTGGTAAACATCGCTAGCTATACGGAACTACTTGATAAACTGTACGCTAGATTTCATACATTCACGCATTTTTTAACCCCCGACGCAAAAAGAGAGGGGTGTTATAAGTTTAACGTGTCTGTTTGTGTATCTGGCTGTGGTATCGTAGAGCCCAAACGGATGGACCGATTTTCGTTTAGCTTTTTTTGTGTCACAGATAATTTTATCCCGATTGTTCTTAGCCATGAAAATCTGTTCAGCCGTTTGAAGATCATCAGCTCTTTAATAGTTGATGAGGGGATCTGACTACCTTCCATTAATATCCTATCGATTCGAAATTTGGTAGGTATCGTATTACTTCAATTTTGCCTACTTTAAAAAAGACAAATAAAAGTAAAATAAAATTTTTAAAAAACCCCCCCGACACAAAAAATAAACTCTAAAAACTAACAAAATATAATATTTTAAACCTATTATAATTATTATCGTCACATATATTATGTAAGTTCAAATATTTTTATTTAATTCCGAGTGTTCTTAGCCATGTTTCATGAAAATCTGTTCATCCGTCTGAAGGTCATTAGCTTTTTTCTTAATCTATTACTTCCATATTATGTCGCGGGTTGTTTTAAATTTATAATTTATACCTGATAGTAGTTAGAGTACTGGGTACCTATTTTTTAAGTTTTAATGTACCTATATAAGTCACCGCCAAAACGCAAAATCCGCTATTTTACAAAAAGGCCCCTCATGTCATATCACGTCACATTTACTATAGACACAATATTAAGTCAACATCAAAGAAGTCAACACAAAAACTTTAGTTTAATATCTATGGTGCAATTTACTATCTGTGTTACCATAGCAACACTTGAATTGTTTACGAGTATTCATGTATTCCAGTCAGCGTCATCGTAAGTCAAGTTTGTTTAAGATCGATCTAATTAGAAAAAATATAAACAATACAACAAATAGAAAAAAAGTGCATATTAATCACCTACAATCCGTGGCTAGGTATAATAAAATTATCTTAATATTTATATTATTAGATAGAAAGCATCTTGAATCTCGATGATAGAAAGTTTTACAGTTTGTATTCCACTTTTATACGTCAAAAATATATATTTAGCTATTGTATTTTGTTTTATCTAATACCACCTTCCGTGTTCTCTAGTCGCACTCTTCGTCACAGAAACTAATTTCATCCTCACTACCTGGATGCCTGGTCTTCTTCCACCTTGCGTTATTCCAGGCATTTTGTGCCCCGTACTTAGGGGAGACCAGGGATGAAAGTAACAATTTTCAATTTTCTCGTAATATCTCACAGAGCTTGTTGAATATCAAAATTCTTATCAGTACATATGATAGATTGGTATTTCAGCTATCTTTTAACATTAGCACAAATGCAACTGATGTTATAGATTTTGAGAAAAACTACCAAATAAAAAAGGTGGAATTTGTTACTACCATCCCTACCCCTAGGCATAGGCTTCAAAGGGCGGATAAACAAATTTCTCAAAAGCCGGCAACGCATTGGCGGTTCCTATCTGGTGCTGCAAATGTAATCACTTTGCGGCTGCGGTAATCACTTAACATCAGGTGACCCGCCTGCTCGTTTGCTCGCTATAATTTTTTTAAATAAAATCGTACATTATATTAAAGGTAAAATGAACAAGCCACTAAACAAAGAGGATATAGCAGCGATGGAGAGCCAGCTGAAACAAAGCGTGGAAGAGGACCGGAAGTACTGGCGCGTTAACACCGTGAAGTGTGATGCGATCCACACAGCAAAAACTTACGAGGAATTTGCGTAAGTACATTTCTAGAGTAGGCGCACGGCCCAGGTTTGGCGGTTAGAGCCCCGTTCCGTCTTCCACTTTATCTAAGTACTATTTATTGATAAGCTTGCGAAAGATGCCTAATAGGGCATGGCATCACTTTACAAGCGTTCCAAGCAGGTATGCGGACGCAGAAACGAGGTTCTCGCCCAAAATTTTGTGACTGACTTAGGAGCAATACCTATAGTTAGATCCAGTTAAAACATTGGAAAAAGATAGAAAGGCTTTCGCATGAAAAATGCTAAGTACAGTATGATACAAACAGCAAAAGTATTTTAGTGCTTTGTTCGTTTGACAGGGATCGCGTAGCTGCTGCACATTTACGCCCCTTGCATAAAGCGGACTTTACCAAGAAAGTATCAAGGGGTTGGAACCAGTATGCTACTCCAGATCCGCGCGAGTGAGAATCTTTATTTGTAATAAAATGTATTGTAGTTTACAGTTTAATTTTATACGACTGCCTGAAAAAAGGAATATATTGTTTTCAGGATTCATGTATGTATGTATGTATGCATGTGAGTTTGTATATTCCACCATAACTTCTATACGCCTGAACTGATTTTGATAAATGAAGTATCGTTAGAATCCCTAGCTTATTCCGGGTGACAAAAAAATGGGGGGTGACCATGGTCCCGCATTAAAGACTAAAGTAAAAGAAAAAAAAATCGAAAATAAGATTAACTTATAATCATCATCTAGAAAATGATGAGTAGACTCTAAAAAGTAAAAATATATATAGTTCAATATCCAGTGATTCACAAATAAATTAACTTTTTAGTTCGTTTTTGGCAGGGCAGTCGTGTTTTTGATTTTTTAAATTATTATTAGTGTAATTTACAGTACAGAAGTAAAATAAAACTGCTTAAAATATTGTTCGCTGTTTTATTTGATATAAATAAAATCGTTTATTGTAAGGTGATAGAATATAAAAAAGTGTTAATTGGATGACACATTGATTTTCATACAGATATTGCCTACGGGATACATTACATTGCCTAGACCCATAGATTATTATTATACTTATATTAGATTATTATTATTATAGATTCATAGATTATCAGGGACCCGCCTGCTTGTTTGCTTGTTGTATTGTTGGGTTGTTGTATCATACTAATATTATAAATGCGAAAGTCACTTTGTTTGTTGGTTTGTTGGTTTGTTGGTTTGTTGGTTTGTCCTTCAATCACGCCGCAACGGAGCAACGGATTGACGTGATTTTTGGCATGGGTATAGTTGAGGACCTGGAGAGTGACATAGGCTACTTTTTATCCCGGAAAATTAAGGAGTTCCCACGGGAATAACAAAAAACTTAAACCACGCGGACGAAGTCGCGGGCATCAGCTAGTTGGTTTATAAAAAAAATAACGTATACAGTTGAACCATAGCTGAACTCACTAATATGGCATTTAGGTATCTCCATAATAGGACCACGATAAATTTCTCGTGGTCCTAAGAGCTAGTAGGTAGGACAAGTTAGTAAGACCACGTGGAAATTCCCGTAATTTTCACAGCCTACTTAATAATTTGACGCACCCGTCTCAGATAAAGTCTGTTAGCACCTTAGAGAATTCTTATGTTCCTAATTATCTTGTAATCTTCGACGCTGCCGATACGAACACCCCGTACCTACTGTTGTTGTCATTCAAATAATTTTCAGCACAGATTAGTGCGACACTTGTGGCTGTAAAACCATGAACGGCGAAATATAAATACTATTTTTCACTAACTTGCAAGCCGCTTACCGTAAAAGTCTGCTAAGGAAAATTGGATTCTATGTACGAGCCGGAAGGGTTACAATGTTTTGTTTGGTTGGTATCCGCCGTTTTTCCATCGAACTGTGCAGGCTTGTGTGATTTTGTCAAGGCTATTAAGATTTTGCTCTGCTCTTAGGATTGGATGACAAAATTATAATTTCGATCTTGGTATGTATGCTCTCCTTCTTTGGTTGGTAAAAGCGTTTGTCATTGCGATCCATTGCGACCAGAGGTTTGTAATACCAGCCGTACCTGAAACACATTATTTTTAGTGCTCCGAAAGGGTTCCGTGGTTCCCTGCTTTAAGTAGTTTAACAACACAATACATCCAAACTAGATGATATTTGTGACTTCGTCCGCTTGGTTTAAGGTTTTTTTGATTCCTAAGGGAACTCTTTAATTTTCCGGAATGAAATATAGCCTATCACCAATTCAAATTAAATATTAAACTATCTCCATTCCAAATTTGAGCTTAAATCGGCTTAGTCATTTTGGCGTGAAGAAGTAACAATAATACGAATATCCAAAGTTTCACATTTTATAAGATTAGTGAGGTAGATTTTAAAAGGTCACCAATTCAGACGCTCGTACTTTTTGTTACATCAAAGTTTAAACTATAGGAACCTATTTTTGCAACAGCATGACATCTGGGCTTCGTTATAGCAGCTTGGTATTTTCAAGCCATTTCTGAATACAAAGAATTGATACACGGACAGATAGATAAACAGACGGAAACACTACCAAAACTGTTTTGGTTATTTCCATTATATGGTAGGTACGGAACTCCAAAAAAGTGTTTCCGAAAATTTTATTTAGCGATGAAAATTATCTGACCCTAATTTCACGCGTGCATGGCTCCAAATCCGAAAATTATAATAAGTTATTACTCTTAAGGTGTGTCCAAATATAGAGCGGCAATCTAGCGCGACTGCCGCGCGCTAAAGGCCGCGCTGTAATTGGACGTCTGCCAGGCTAATAATATGCGATTATATTCGTCGGTATAGTCTTTAAGGTGCTGTGAGCTCACGAGATGAAAAACACAGGCCCGCGGGGGTGAAATCGAGCAAGCGCATGTCGCAAAAATGCATGAAATATTTAAAAAAAAATTGTAAAAAAATTAATATTTACTTTTCAATACAAATGAATCCGTCAATGTGTTTGATTTAGAAATTGAATTTTATCTTATATTTCTAGACCTAATGGTCCAAGATCCCAGAGCCGCCAGACCTTACTTATTTTCTGAGAAACAAAATGTGTGTAATATAGTAGCTTTGTTACGTAGATTTAACGTACGCATACTCGCAAATTTGGAGCGACGGCCAATTTATAGTTATAAGGTGCTAAAGGTACGTAAAAACGTTGCTAACTTTACTTATTTTCTGAGAGCTGATTTTTATGTATGTTTCACAGATCAGCGTTAATAATTAATAATAAATACTCCCAGACTCATGCCGTGGGCCATTTTTTTAGCCAGACACTTTAAAGCTGGCAAAAAAAAAACTTAACTTTACTTATTTTCTGAGTCTTGATTTTTTATACACGATACTCAGGGAACTATTTCAATACTATTTGCAAGCAGCCAGACTAATCTGATGGGCCGAACATCCGCCAGACTCAATTTTAAATTTCGCTGTGATAAAATTTTGCCTTTATTTTCAAGGTTTTAGGCACCTATTTCATTGCGTGGAGTAAGGAAAACCATTATTAATTGCCATATCTAAGCTTGTTTAAGCATGTTTAATCCACAACAAAGGGGGTGAAATTGAAGTTGGAACCTTACATGAAGGTTCTAAGTTTTTGAAGATAAAGACTTGAAAATCGGTATTTAGATTATTAGTTTTAAATAATAATAACCTGTTTAAGCAATTTTACGCAGCTCTAAGGGGGTGAAATGGGAGTTAGTAGTTTGTATGAAAGTTCTATGTTTTTGAAGTTAGAGATATGAAAATCGGCATTTAAGTTATTAAGTAGTTTTAAATAATAAAAACCTTCTTAAATTATATATATAATAAAGCCTCTATACATACGCCTTTTACAGCGGAAAAATTTCATAATCTCATAGAAAATCAAAAATTGCACGCGGACGAAGTGCCGGCCGCGACCAATAGTACTGATTAATATGTTTATCTATGCTTATATCTAAATATTCGTATAAATTTTTCATGTACTATTAAAATAGTAGTTTATGAATACTCAATTGGGATTACAATTCCTGATTTCATGCAAGATTATGAAATTTTACAGCTACCATCTTAGACTGCATCATCACGGACCACCAGGTGAGATTGCAGTCAAGGGCTAACTTTTAGTGGAATATATTAAAATATCATTGTTGACTTTGGAAGAAAATTTTTACTTGTTTTTATTAAGAAAACTAGGTAAAGTTTTTGACAGAAATTAATTGTATAATATAATAATATTTAATGGCATTGTTCCAGGCGCCCGGTCATTTCGGAATACTAATTTATCAAATACGATGATTACTTTAAAAATGTAACAGGCGTTTGCATTTTGCGAGCATTATTTTGTCTGGCTGAAATAACGGCCCACTGCATGAGTCTGGGAGTATTGATTATTAATTATCAACAATATTCTCTACTAGCTGATGCCTGCGACTTCGTACGCGTGGATCGAGGTTTTGTTGTTGTCCAGACTATAATCTATCTCGGTGCCAAATTTCATCCAGATCCGTTCAGCCGTTCTGGCGTGATTGAGTAACAAACATCCATTTGAGGTTTTTTGGTACCCGCGGGAACTCCTTAATTTTCCGGGATAAAAAGTAGCCTATGTGCTATTCCAGACTATATTCTATCTCTGTGCCAAATTTCAGCCAGATCCGTTCAGCTGTTGGCGCGTGATTGAGTAACAAACATCCATACATCCATACATCCATACATCCATCCAAACTTTCGCATTTATAATATTTATTTGATTTGATACTCTTTAAATTTACGATCTGGTAGATCTGTTATATTGCTCGGTATTTTGTTTTAAAACCGAACACCGTGTCCGATAAATGATTTACTGGTTTTTGTAAGTCTTATATAATTCGTGCTAAGTTTATTTTTATTTCTGGTATTAATTGTGTGGATATCAGATTTTTTCTTATAAAAGTGTAAATTTTGTCGGACGTACATTATATTTTCGAGTATATACAAACATGGCAAGGTTAAAAACATTTATTTCTTTAAAGAAATCCCGCAGAGAATCTCTTGGTTTCATGCAATACACGGCTCTAATAGATTTTTTTTTTAAAAATAAATATCGTTTTAGGATTTGAGGCAGACCCCCACAATAACACTCCGTACGACATAAAACTGTGAAAATATGCAAAATATATAGTATTACTCGATGCGCTGCGTGGCGGCCGCCGCCGGCATGTATTTTTATTTTAATTTTATGATATCTTTTGAATGGAATGTCCGATTTCAATAATTCAAAAAGTAATCATCAGGTATTGAGACAGTCTTGAATATTAAATTTATTTGGATAAAAATTTATAAATGGTATGGATAACACGGTCTGATTTTGATCGGCATTTCTATCAATTTGTTAAATGTAAAAAAGTAATTATAGTGACGTAACTACAATAGTTAGACACATGGTCTCGCGAAGTTTTTTGTAGATATTGATATATTCTATAATATTGTCGAACATTTTTTTGTCCTATCATTAATACTCTTCGCAGCGTATGCGATGAAAAGACATTTTATGGCTAATTTTTTTACACCTTCGGTTGGTTTTAATAGGAATTTCTAAAGATTTCTATAGTAATCTAGTACTAAATATAGCTTATGTTACTCAGAGATAATGTAGCTTTCTAATGAAAAAAATATATTAAAATCGGTCCAGTACTTTTTGAGTTTATTCGTTACATACAAAAATACAAATCTTTCCTCTTTATAATATTAGTGTAGAAAACATACATAAAAATCAGCTCTCAGAAAATAAGTAAAGTTAGCAAAGTTTTTACGTACCTTTAGCACCTTATAACTATGAAATGGCCGTCGCATAAAATTTACTAGTATGTGTACGTTAAATCTACGTACCAAAGCTACACACACACACACACACACATTTTGTTTCTCAGAAAATAAGTAAGGTCTGGCGGCCCTGGGATCTTGCTCTATAATTATTGGTTTCAATAAGGAGAAAAATTGCTTTAAAAGGTAAATTAAGAGGTATGTTTAAAATAAATTTCAATGTTCAGATTTTTTAAAAATTGTATTTTGAGATGCGTCAATGGCTGCTCAAAAATCTTGATAACAGCAAATTATTTTTACAAGTATACATTATGTCACCGTTTGATGGATACACTGCTTTTAAAAACCCCCTTTTACGCTACAAAGGGCCTTAAGTCCTTACTAGGGTGTGACAGAATTGTGACCTGCAAACGCCGCGTGTTGCTGTTTGGACTCACCTATAGCGTTAGAGGTATAATTATGATAACTAATAGCGGTGATAGTGTAGTGGCTTAGACGTCGGCTTCCTATTTGGGTAGTCGGGGGTTCGATATCTACCCGGCCACGGACTCTTCGGAACTTTTCGGAGCTAGGTGCGTTATAAGAATCCATACTTTAATATTATAAATGCGAAAGTGTGTCTGTCTGCTACGCTTTCACGGCCCACCTGTTCAATTTTGATGTTTGATATATAGATATGTTGCATCTCGAGAGAGGACGTAGGCTACTTTTTATACCAGGAAATTAAGGGGTTCCCGTGGGAATTTAAAAAAACTTAATCGACGCGGACGCTAGATCAATATAGCTTGCTTTAACGCCGGAATATATCGTAAGGAAACCTGCGTGCCACAGAGTTCTTCAAAGGTGATACGAAGACGTTAGGCTCCTATTTAGGTGGTCAGGGATACTCAACGATACACTTCTAAATTTTAGAGCTATGCGCCTTCTAAGCAATTAATATGTTGGGATATGTATGCCTGATAGTTTTTCATAATGTTCTCAAAGGTGTGTTAACAATTAAGTCTACCAATCCACGTATGGCCAACTGGGTGGACTACGGCCAAAACCCCTCCCATTCTGAGATGAGTGCGTGAATTCGTGAACTCAGTGGTGGGCTCGGCGATACACTGAGATGATAAGGTGCTTACTCTTGGTTTTCTGTAGCAGCCGAGGGGTACTTGCTATGCGGACCCTTGGACCTGGTCTGTGAGACATTTTTGGTGTAGTTTTCCACTTTCTCAGTTTGCTCCTTAGACTCTGATTTGAGTTGGTCGTGGGCCGCGTAGAACTTACCCGTTACAGGCATAGCTGATGAAATAATGTGGTAATTTGAATTGGCTGTAATATTTACCTGATACTTGACTAAAAACATAAGATAGCAAAACCTTACTGCTTTTTGACTACACTATTGGCGAAGTGAGTTACGTATGGGCTTTAGAAACATTAAAATGTTATCTTAAACAGTCCACTCTATCAGAAAAGTTCACTTATATACGGACAACCTTCAGCAACGAAGAATACGACCAAGAAGCCGTGGAAATTCGGACTGCTTTCCGTAGACCCTAGGCTTCCCGCTACGAGTACGGCTACGCCTCCCTTTCTTTACAAATATGTAAGTATAGAAAGAAGAGCTTAGGAAACATAAAATGGAATAGCTAAGTAAAATATAAGTAGGTATTAGAACCACTGGCTTCAAATTCGATACTATAGTTCCTACAGATTTTTTTTCAAATAAAATGGTTAAATGACCATTTTCTTGCAGAAGCCGTATGGTTGGAATGAAAGGTAAAAATATTATTTATATCATACTTGCTCAGTAACTAGGGATTACTATGGTGGAAAGTCTCCTTGTAAGTTGGTGTTTGCAATTCAAGGCAACATTACGTCGCACTATGCTTGAATTGTAATGTTCACATTACAGTTCAAGCTATGCAAAACTCCTTGGTAAACAATCTCTTTTCTTATAAAATGGTAAGAAAACTTTTTACTGAAAAAAAAAACACTGAACGTGGCGGCATTTAATTTCCATACATTTCAAACTATGCAAAACTCCTTGGAACCCAGAGCCGTAAAAAAAAAATTGGAAAACTATTTACGAAAAAAAAATGGAAATGGCGGCATTTCATTTGATCTGAAAGTTTGTGAAGTTCATTTTGCATTACCAATGTTTTATTTACCTCGCAAGAATGATATAAAGTAGAATGCTTACCTCGGTTGCAAGTAGCTATTACACCCTCGAACTATATTCACCCTCGCTCGCTGCGCTCGCTCGTGTGACTAAATATCTCGGGTGCACGCGATCCATTAGCGCCCTATGCGAGCTGCGCTCGCACTGGCGCCAAATTGGATCTTGTTCTGTAATAGCTTACTTACGTCCCTTGTGTAACAATCTACTATTACGATTTTAACTAGGAATGGAAATTAAGTTAATATTTTCATATACTTACAACCAAAGTTTGGCCTGTATATTTTGTAGTTGCGGAAGTGTTTAACTTCTCTGTAGATGATCTCGTTGAGCATGTGGATGTCTATGGGCATCCGAGTGCCGAAAGTACATTTACCTTCGCCCATTTTGTTTAGATTTGCTGGAGTATTATAGGAAAAACATATTTTGGTAAGTAGGTAATAAATTATTTACTATTAAGTGCATTGAGATTTACTTTAACCTTACAGTTAATTAAGGATCTAAGGTTTGTTACATGAATTTCAACAAATCCCTCAATCATTATTGCGGATCTTCTGGTACAAAATGCAGGATTTATATAGTAAAGAGGAGGCTGTCTAAGTCCTTTGATGGGCGCATAATGATACCCTGGCTGTACATTTCAGCTCACATAAGCTTCACATAAGCTCTTTATTAGTATTTAGTGCCCATTATATTAATAAACCGTCATCAGCTAAGAAAAGGTTCTCAAGTATCGTATCCTGAGAACGTGTTCTTAGCTTGATACTATAATATAATAGAGTAGAATTAATCAAATAATCAAATGAATATTATAAATGCGAAAGTTTGGATGGACGTCTGGATGGATGTATGGATGGATGTCTGGATGGATGTATGGATGGATGTTTGTTAATCAATCACGCCCCAACGGCTGAACGGATCTGGATGAAATTTGGCACAGAGATAGATTATAGTCTGGACTAACACATAGGCTACTTTTTATCCCGGAAAATTTAAGAGTTCCCGCGGGAACAACAAAACCTCGATCCACGCGTACGAAGTCGCGGGCATCAGCTAGTTTAGAATATAATTAATTAGAAATAGAATATAATAGAAGTTAGGAGAAGCTTAAAGGACGTTTTAATAACGTAATGGGCTGATGAACCTTGCAGTCTTTGAAGGGAAAAAATGAGGACGTGTTTTTGAGAAGATTAACATTTTGTCCTACATAAAAGACTTCTGCCATTTTTGGAGTCTCAGTAAACGCCTGTACGCGCAGAGTTGAATTAATAGGCATAGACCTTTATTAGAACTCGATAAAGGTCCATCTGGTTGAGTCTTTAGAGTTGAGTTATTATTTACAGGATTTTTTTTGCAAAAGTTTATGTAGGTTATCTAGGAGTTATAATAATTACTTACCTTATATTTTGCAACCAATGAGAAAGTTTATCAATGATGAGTTTATAAAAAAATGTGTGAAGTAACGATGATCCTGTATTATTTCATTTAATTATCCTCCATATTTCCTTGAGTTTCCACTTGAATTTATCAAAGTCAAAATGAAAGGACCTTTTGACGCTCTCTGGATATTTTTTTATTTTTTGTCAGAGTCGAATCACTACCTATGTTACTAAATTTTATGTTATCGTGCCTGAAGTAAAATGTGTGAAGTAACGATGATCCTGTATTTTTTCATTTAATTATCCTCCATATTTCCTTGAGTTTCCACTTGAATTTATCAAAGTCAAAATGAAAGGACCTTTTGACGCTCTCTGGATATTTTTTTATTTTTTGTCAGAGTCGAATCACTACCTATGTTACTAAATTTTATGTTATCGTGCCTGAAGTAAAATGTGTGAAGTAACGATGATCCTGTATTATTTCATTTAATTATCCTCCATATTTCCTTGAGTTTCCACTTGAATTTATCAAAGTCAAAATGAAAGGACCTTTTGACGCTCTCTGGATATTTTTTATTTTTTGTTAGAGTCGAATCACTATGTTACTTAATTTTATGTTATCGTGCCTGAAGTGCAAGGTAACTCATAGAGAGATATTGTACCTAAGTAGTGTAAAGTTTTATTGGCGTGTATGAACCAAAGGTATGAACCCTAACTCCCAATATGTTAGCTAGTAACCTCGGTTTTGTTAGGTAAATGAATAAGTACTTCTTCTTTAGGAGAACATAAAGAAGTATTTACCTAACAAATCTCTATAACTATATGCTAATAGGATAAAATGCTAAGCCACTTTAAAAAGCACCGATAAGCAATTCTGAAAGAAAAGGCTTAAATTATTAAAAACATTTTAAAAACAAGCTTTTATCTTCCGCCGGAATTTAAGACATGAATGCAAAATTTCAGCACTTGGTTTAAAATTCAGTTGCAATATTTGACCGAAACAAACACACAAACATTGCAAGTTAAATAAAAGCTTGTAAAAAGGAAACCAGTTTAACAGAAAAATTCTCTGAACTATCATAACAACAATTTTTTTATGTTAAACCACCTCATTCTATGAATAAACAACATCCCGATTCTCGATCCTGTTTTTCATCCTGCGTGGTAGCCCTGTTTGGGCGTTAATCAACAGGTGCTAATATTAATGGGAGTGTAATACCACTCAGGCCGCGGGGAACAAATTAGTGTTAGATGGCGGTAGATTACAACAGATTACCTATAAAGCTGCGCTCAATGAAATTAGTTGAAAATACAACCCTGTATCAACCAATCCCTATAAACCTATGGTCTGCTATAGTTTATGGTGCTAACTAATGATGGGTATAAATATGCGAAATTTAAAAGTTCCTACAATGCCTATATTAGTAAAAACCATTAGGTATTTGGAGAAGGATTTAAAAAGGGAAACAAAATTACCAAGGTTTTATATTAGGATTTTATTTAAATTATAAACTATACCTAGCAGAAACAATTGTACACCTTACTCGAAATTAAATTATGACTAAAATGTTAAACTATACGTTAAGTAACATTCATTACAAAACTACTTCTATAAAATCTTCACTTTGCCACATAATATTCTCAATAATTTCTATTTCACTAATTATTGTAGGTTTTCACTTTTCTCTCTATTGAACTTTGTATCACTCTCAACTACGTCTGTCTTTGTGTTGTCTGGTTACTTTTAAACGTCTTTTTACCGCTGTATGATTCACTGTGACTGTAAGTAGATACTGTATTATAATGATAATTAGGGTTCCGTACCAAAATGGTAAAATGGAACCCTTATGGTGCGACTTTCTCCGTCTGTCTGTCCGTCGTATCGACATGAATTTTGGAATAGTTGTGTATATTAGTGGCCCAAAGACACTGGAATTAAAAAAAATTGGAAATTATTTTTGTTCTTATTTAAAAAGGGGGGAAAATCTGAGGGTTGAAATTTAAAAGTGAGATAACTGTACTGTGTGGGGTATTATATGAAAGGGTTTAATTTGTACATTCTAAAACTGATTTTTAATTATTTTTAGTTATGATAGTTTTTGATTTATCGGGGAAAATGTCGAAAAAAATACCATTCCCCCCCCCCTTGTCTCCGGAGTTTACCCATCGAAAAATTTGAAATAATTATGGTCAATAGGAATTTACGTATATTTTACAGGAAAACTATAGTCAATGCTCTAACTAGCATAGTTTTTTTGATATTAATAAACCTCTACAAACAAAGTTAGTCTTGCGGTTCATTAACAAAGGTAATTATTTATTAATAATGGTACGGAACCCTTCGTGCGCGAGTCCGACTCGCACTTGTCCGGTTTTTTTTTCCTTGTTTTGTATTGATCCTTGATCGAATTTCAATCAAATGCGTTTAGTTAGTTTTTCTTTTTCTTGGGGTTGGATATCATAATTTCTATTTCAACTTTGGTTTGACTGCTTTCTCTCTTCGGAAGGTAAAAACGGCGGTCTTTCCGATCGATGGCTACTAACGGCTTGTAATACCAGCCATACCTAGGAAAATACAATTTTTCATCGATCAACACATTTCTTTGTAAAGCCAACTTTATAAACTGAAGCTTTTACTGAAGAGTCTGAAGAGTCTGAAATTATATTATTGAGTTCAATGTGAAGGTATGGGAACTATGGGACCTTGAGTTTAAATCCAATAAGTAGGTAATAAAATCCAAAATTACCAATCAATCTATGATCACCAGAGGCGTCTCTAGCCCATGTACGCCCGTGTGCAAACATTACCCGAGCGCCTCCTAGTAAGCGCGCGGTCAAAATGGAATGGGCACAAAGTACACGTTTATTTTCTATTCTAAACAGACAACAGTTGAATTCGCATTATTCCTGTTTCACTGATTCGCAATATGATTGATATAATCTTTATTTATGTTTTAAGGTTTATTTCATGTTGAAAAAAAAGTTTATATTGTAAAAGCCGCTCGTGGGCGCGCCTTGCTTTGCTGTAATTCGACAAATATAAGAAGAGCTCCAGATGCCATACAAAATGTATGCAAAGCGGAGCTCTTTTTACGTTGGCCATTGAAAGTACCGCCCGCGCCAACGAGCGCCGTGTTGGGCTCCGTAGCGAGCGGCGCTCGGCGCCCCCTAGGACCGCTGCGCCCGTGTGCAACGCGCATCCTGCACCATAGGTAAAGACGCCTCTGATGATCACACTCATTCAAGATTAGAAATTGTTTAATTTGGTTTATTCGTTTTATTTTTGTGGTAGTGTCAAAACAAGTAGTAGCATAAGAGACACCTGTATTTGAGTATTTTACATAAATATTTAACACTAGATGATGCCAGCGACTTCATCCGCGCGGAATAAGCTTTTTGATTCCCGTGGGAACTCTTTAATTTTCCGGGATAAAAAGCCTATATCCTTCCCGGGGATACAGCCTATCTCTGTACTAAATTTCACCAAAATCGGTTGAAAAGACGGACAGTGAAAGCGGAGCAGACAGATAGACACACTTTCGCATTTTATAATATTAGTATGGATAGGTACGTCATATTAAACTCTCATAAATATATTTACACTCGGTTCTCAGAAGCCGGCGCGGAATACTTGCTATGGGGCCCTTTAACTCTGGTCTGAGTCACGTTGTGGTGATACTTTTCAATTTTCGCCAGGGCTTCCTTGGACTCCTCTTGGACTTGGTCGTGTGCGGCGTAAAACTTTGCAGTTAGTGGGGTGGCTGAAATTGGAGGTAGTTTAATATTTAGATATAAATTTTGTAGAATTATAGGCTTCCCCGGTGGACCTTAGAGATTTGAAGAAACGGTGATTTATGTGTTTATATAAACTGTGATATAATGTAGTGTTTTGAGGGTTTATATTGATAACACCTGGCGCCTAATTCTCGTTCCATCAGAATCTTTGGGGTTTGCAAAGATTTGGTCTTCGATTTGAATGGATTAAGTAGGTCTGTACTTTTAAAAAAAAGTGAAAACTTGACAAAAAGTGAAGTTTTCACTTTTTGCTATGTTAAAGTGCGATTAAGAAGGACCTTTGATAATTAAAGTGAAAGTGTGTGCCTCTTTCCACTGCTCAACCGCTGATTGAACTGATAGATAGGTAATGACAAAGTTTGACTCGGGGGTAAAATCCATCTTGGAGGCGGACTTAGAATACTTTCTACCTCGGAAACTGGAGCTTAGTTTTTAAGCACTTGCAAAAACTGTACTTCTTAAAAAATTATAGGTTGTACTAATCACTATATAAATAGGTAATAATTATGCGAAGTGCGTCTGTCGGTATGCTGCGTTTTCACGACCTAGGGTATCTTTCCACCGGGAAAGGGTAGGGAATAGGGTATCGATTATGACAAGATTTGGTACAGAGATAGATTTAATCCCGAGAAATGCTACGGGCTAGATTTCTGTAAAAATAAAAACTTGCGGACGAAGTGGTGGGCATCATTCAGTGTAAAAGTAAAAGAGTTACTTACATCCAAAGTAAGGCGTATATGTGGTGTAGTTACGAAAGTGTTTCACTTCTCGGTAGATGATCTCGTTCAGCATGTGAATGTCTATAGGCAGCCGAGTTCCGAATGTGCACTTCCCTTCGGTCATTTTGGATGCACCCACAGACCACAACAGTATTAACCTAATGTAGGCACCTAATAAAGGCACCTTAGCTTAAGTTCATAGTTTATATTTATACCCCATTTAAAACTTAATTTTATAAAATTAAAAAGGTAAGCAGATACTTATGTAAAATAATGTTGATCTATTATTTTTTACTAGAAAGTTAAAGTTTACCAAAATAATAAATATTATGTATCTTAGGATTTCGCATAAAAGATTGTATTATTTTATTTGTAAGTGAAAGTTTTCATAACTGACAGAGATTGGGATTTGTTGTCAGTTTGTGATGGCAGTTCACACTTGACAGTTCTGTACTTTTTGATGAGTTTTTGACGATAAGTTACAATAAGGACAAGTTGCGACTTTGAGCCTCAGCTTAAAGCACATTTTGTGTTCCTTTTATTCCTAGGTCCATGGTTCCTTCTTGGTGGCTCTTGCTGAAGAGCGAAACATATAAAAATTCTTTCCAAAAAACCGACTTCCAAAGCCACTGTAAAGTAAAAAATAATTTTGATTTCTACACACTATGTTGAAATCGGGCGAGCCTGACGCGTCAACTTTGCCTATCTTAACATCCTAACATCAGATTTGAGTAGTTGGGACTTGGGTTTAAGTATGAAGTCGTTGCTTGATACCACCAATGAATAATGAATTCACCATAAAAAAACCTAAATCGCTATTTTTAAGGAGTTCTGTACCCTGCAGCATCAGGGTTGAGGAGCTGGGACTCAGAGTTGAATCGTATACACGTGACTTGATACCTACTATATTGAATTCACCATAAAAAAATTATAACTCCCTAGTTTTGAGTCGTAGGTATAGGTACCTACAGCATCAGGATTGAGGATTTGGAGTCAGAATTTTTTATGGTAATGTTTGCATGCCATTTTATGGCTGATTGTGGATTTGTTTCTTGTTTAACTGTAACATCTCTTTTGTATACCTACAATCTAGCAAATAAAGGATTTATTTATTTATTTATTTATTTTATTTATTTATGGGACCACCTCGAGAACTTCATCTAACCACTGAAAAAAAATATTTCAAATCGGTTTAGAAACCACGGAGATATGCGGTAACATACATTAAAAAACGTATGCGCTTAATTGAGAACCTCCTCCTGAGGATTTGACGCCTCTTGCGTCCGTATGCGATTTGTTTAATGCCCCTAATTATTGGTTTCTTCACAGCAAGGGAAACGCTTTATCGCTTGGCGGCACGTCTTTATTATTAGTTGGCAACTATAGTCACGGCCGAAGCATCTCGCCAGAAAAAAGATCTCGATATTTACGAGTAGGTTCATATTTTAGACCTGAGTTGCAGCCGTAGATTGAATAGGCGACCTAAAGGCTGTAGAACGACCGATGATAAATTATAGCTTACTAGATGATTGCCCGCGACTTCGTCCGCGTGAATTAATTTTCGAGGATAAAAACTAGCCTATGTCCTTTCCCGGGATACAACCTATCCCTGTACCAAATTTTATCAAAAACAGATAAACAGATGAGCCGTGAAAGTGTAACAGACAGACAGACAGACAGACGGACAGACAGACACACTTTCGCATTTATAATATTAAGTATGGATGGCATTAAAAATCTTCTCTTCACAACAGCGGCAGGTGAGCAATAATAAAGAATCTAATAAACGGGGACCTTCCAATGAAGATCCTGCGAGGAATTTAAAAACGGGCGCTTTATCTGCCATTCCTGATGCGACCGCAGCGCGCGTGAAGCACTCCGGGTTAGGTTAGGACAGAGAGCGGAACGGTGGCGGACGCGAGAGCGGGTAGAAGTGATTATTTAAACCGAGTGCCTCCGTTATTGCCCGTTGCCTACCTATGGCCACGGCTATGAGGAAACAACTGGAAAACCAAAACGTGGTAATACAAAAGCAACGGGGATACACAGCTTTCTAGATTCCAGATTTCTGCTTCAAATTTATGCCCTAGAATTAGATATTGCTTGATATATGCAGTTCTGGAAAGTTTCGTGCCGCTAGAATACATAAAATTATGTGGGGTACTCTGTATTTCTGCCTTACTTACCTATACCAACATCAGCAGGTGTATGGAGACATAATAACGCGATGCATTCGGAAAATGACATAACGGAATATGGTTATCTTCATAAATAGGATACCTATAGCTTAGCGGCTCTGGGTTCTGGCACTTTTGGTTTTTATTAATTTATAAAGTAAAAAATTATAAAGACGTCCTTGTCGTAGATAAAATCTTGTATGCAACTGTACGTAATTAGCCATTTTAATTCTCGTACTATCCTATTCTGATACTCGGCAAGCCTCGTATCAAAAAACAGCACTCGAATTAAAATGACCCTCATTACGATACAGTTGCATAAATAGCTATTATACTTCAGTGGCGGTGAACACTATAGCTTATAAGTGTGAGATCCCGGGTTAGATTTCAAGCTCTATTTCTAAACTGGTTCAGGTCAGATCTGGTACTTAGTTGGTTTGTACCCTGCTAGTTACACCATCCGGACAGTGCTAGTCGACGTTTTAGAGGTTAACAATGATGCACGTGAGTTTAACTAAGACATTTTCTTTTATGATTTTTCGCGATTTTTCATGTAATATAGCAATGTTACATATGAAACGATTTTTCTGTAATATATTATATAGCAGTGTTACATATGAAAAAACTAATCACGTGATTTATCACAAGCAATCTGTGAATTGATTCATCTCTACTGTGCTCAAGTAGCAAAGAGTAATGAAGTTTGTGATCAACGTTTGACCATGATGCCGCAAACAAATCCTCATTGTTAAGGATGAACTCCTTAAATATAACTTCTAGCATTGCAGCGTCATTTCAAGCTTCTATAAAAGCCTTAATTTCGTTAAGTTAGTAATTCAAGTTGCAGTAACAAAATAAATAGAAACGCTTCGCTTATGACTGTGCGCACAGTTCAGCATGAATTCCGATCGCCTATCGCCGCGCCAATATTGCGGGCATCCGCGAAATCGACAGCAGCGAGACAACTATTTCATAAGGCGTAGATAATTGAAATATCCGCAAATGCCCCTCGATCCTAATGGGGGTGAAAGGCGAGGGCACACTGAGCCGGTTATAATGGCAATCATACTTACACAAAGCGCGCGGTGATATACTTTTTTATCCACTACAAGTTAGCCCTTGACTGTGATCTCACCTGATGGTATCTAAGTTTAAGATGGTAGCGGGCTAAACTGTTAGGCGCATGGCAGTTATATTAAACCAATACCCCAAATCGGTATCTACACGGCATCGTACCGGAACGCTAAATCGCTTGGTGGCACGTCTTTGCCGGTAGGGTGGTAACTAGCCACGGTCGAAGCCTCCAATCTATTGCTCGTTATATTCAGGCATTATAAAGTTTAATATACCAACCTAAATATGTAGTATTGAATTTTATCATGCTCAAAACTTTAATAGCTCGAATATGCGTTCTCCTTTATGCAGAGTTCTAAGTGGAGTAGACAATGCCCGTTTAATGAGCAGATCATTGAGTTAAGCCCATGGAGTAGATAATCAATACATATAAAAACAAGAAGTGACTCACTGACGCACACATCAACCCTTGGACCCAGAAAACTGAATTTTGAAGAAAATTCTTTTAAAATTTAGACAAAGAATAAGGCCGATGTTTTTGTAATTTCCACGGGAGTGAAGCCATGGGCAATCGCTAAGTTAACCCATAAGCATACTAATATTATCAATGCCAAAGTGTGTCGTCTGCTACGCTTTTACGGCCCATCTTTTTCACCGATTTCGATGAAATTTGGTGACATAGGCCATTTTAAATCCTGAAAAATTAGTGAGTTCCCGCGGGAATAAAAAATACTTAATAGGTACACGCGGACGAAGTCGCGGGCATTATCTAGATTATTATAAGTACATCAGGGTGACAGTAACTTCTAAAGCGTCGCAGCAAGCTACCTCCTGCAAGTTTCGTAAACTAAAACGTGGAGAAATCGCCATTGTACGACTAAGTTGAAGAGGGATTACCGATTAAGGGATTGTTAATTTGCATATATATAACAACTAGTCAAAAGAGCAACATTTTTCAAACGCGCGCGCATATTCATGTATGAAGCTGTGACGTCATCAAAATTCGACGTACTTTTTTACTTTAGTCGTTTAGTTTACGTATTTTCTGGGAGAGACTATATTTTATCACTTAGAAATAATTTATTTTTAGGCAACATCTAAATTGATGGCTCTTTCATACCATTCTAGGCAAATCCATTAATGGATGGCTCTAGTAATAAATGTGGTAACTCATTGGGGCAGGTGTGCATACAATTTTCATCACTTGCTATACCTCAATAGATTTCGCAACGCAATTTAAATAGGGTTCAAGACAAATCTAAATTAATTCAGAATGTTGTAAGCTCTTGCTTTCAGAAGATTATTACATTTAGGTATATGTCGTAGATTCAAACCTGCCTATAGGTAATACATGAAACCATTTTCTAGCTACATCGAAGTTAAAAAGAAAGATTAAATAGTCGACTCTCCTAGTCAATAAATAAACAGGATTTTCAGTCCGGTAGTCAATTCATACTTATCTCGGCGTCCCTTCTCAGGATTCATGTTCAGGACCCTGTTGGTGACTATCATTCAGGTTTATGGGTCTTCCGTAATTAGTAGGTTCATACACCTAATAGAGTGTATTATGGCTTCCTTAATTATTAATTCGTGTACTGCCTCGTTGGTTCGAGTCCCGGGTCGGGCCATAGTTACACTATTTGAGTCAAATTTCTTACCCTGGAGCATTTTTTTGAGATCTGCAAACAGCCAGTAATCGCTGGGGGCCAAGTCTGGCGAATAAGGGGGATGAGGAAGCAATTCAAAGCCCAATTCATTAATTTTGGCCATCGTTCTCACAGACTTGGGACAAGGCGCGTTGTCCTGGTGAAACACCACATTCTTTTTGTTCATTTGAGGCCGTTTATCCGCAATTTCGTACTTCAATCGCTCCAATAAGCACATTTAATAGTCACTATTTATATTTTGCCCCTTTTCAAGGTAGTCGATGAAAAGTATTCCACGCGCATCCCAAAATATAGACGCCATAACCTTACCGGCCGATTTCTGAGTCTTTGGCCGCTTCGGGCGGCTTTCACCAGCCGCTCTCCACTCCGCTGACTGCCGATTGGATTCCGGAGTAAAATGGTGTATCCATGTTTCATCCATTGTCACATACCGACGTAAAAAATCCTTTTTATTACGATTCATCAGCGCCAAACATCGCTCTGAATCATTGATACGTTGTTCCTTTTGATCAGTTGTAAGCAAACGCGGCACCCACTTGGAAAAAATCTTTTTCATGGCCAAATGGTTATGTAAAATAGTGAAAACACTACCAGCTGAAATCTTCACTATCTCGGCTATCTCGGGACTTATTGAACGATCTAGTAAGTATTTAGGTCTTTCTGACTAGCAATTCTCAGTACTAGCCCGGAGTTAGAAAGTTGGCGGTGTTTCACCTCCGTGCCTCGGAGAGCACGTTAAGCCGTCGGTCCCGGTTATTATCACTAACATGATAGTTAATAGTCGTTAAAGCCCGCCAACCCGCATTGGAGCAGCGTGGTGGGTATAAGCTCTAATTCCCTCTTTCCTATGAGAGTGGAAGCCTGTGCCCAGCAGTGGGACGTTAATGGGCTGTAGTGGTATAGTGGATACCACCCTAATTGTGCCTGTGTCTAGGATTTCCCCTGAATATTCATATTTCAGGATCCCTGAATACCGTGTATGCTCAGAATGAAGTCCAACACGCTGGCTAGCTACGAATAGGCAGACTCATTCCGCTTTAAGAAAATAATGGAAAACTCTCAGGAATGCAGATTTCCACGCGGTATTTTCGTTCACTGCTATACAAAGTGATATTATTGCTCATAACTACGAAAAGTTAGAGGTCAGAGATGATTGAGGGAAAAAGATTTATTTGTTTTACTAGCTGATGCCTGCGACTTTATCCGCGAGGATTGAGGTCTTCTTTTAGTTTCAGCGGGAACTCTTTGATTTTCTTGGATAAAATGTGGATTATGTGTTATTTGTTAGTTAGACTATAATCGATCTCTTTGCCAAATTTCATCCAGATTCGTTCCCCCGTTCTGGCGTGATTGAACAAACATCCACCTATCCCTCCAAACTTCCGTATTTATAATATTAGTATTTATATATTTATTTATTTATTTATTTATCCACTTCTTACATCATCTTTACAGGTATCCCTAATACGATGGTGTAGTTACAATACTTATATCTAGCTTAGCTTATAAACATGTGCAAAAATCTATTAAAAAATAACAAAAAACAAAAATATCACCTACTTAGTTATAACATATAGTCCACATTGCTACCTTTGTGAGTTCACTCAGAGAACAAGAAAATATGTCTATCTCTGCGGCTATAATATTAAGGGTGCGGAGTGCGCGCGTTAAGGGCGCCTTCTTGAAGAGGTTGGTGCGCCCGCACGGTACCGCCAGCAGCGGCGGCCGGCGTCTCCGCTCCACGTACCTCTCCGGGGCACACAGCCTCACCTGCGCCAGTAGGTCTGCATTGCATACCTTCCCCCTTATTATCTTAAAAATATAAGTTATGAGCGTAAGCTCCCTCCTCACCCTCAGCTCGTTGTACCCAATCATCCCTAAAACGAATAATGTTGGGTACATCAACGGATAACATGGATACACCCCATACATCCTCATATACAAGTACCTAACAAACTTGTTCTGTACTCGTTCCAACATAAGACTATATTTAGTTTCATGTGGAGCCCAGATGACTACATTACCTTCTAATTGACTTCTAACTAGTGCATTGTACAAGGCGACGATAGCTTTTATATTCGTGAAGCCGTGAACAGTACGGAGCATAATTCCTAAATTCCTATATGCTTTTTTACAGCATTTAATGATATGACCACGAAACGTTAGCTCAGTGTTCAAGCTAACCCCCAAGTCCCTGACCTCTGCAACTCTGGACATCGGTATCCCGTCTATCTTATAATTATAACTAATAGGAGAGTGTGAACGAGAGAACGTTATCACTGCACACTTTGAGGTCTTAAACTGCAAGAAGTTGTCCTCGCTCCATCTTACAACTCTGTCAATGTCCTTCTGCAGCCTCCTACAGTCAGTCTCGTCATCAATTGCTAGAGAGAGCTTAAGGTCATCGGCAAACAACAAATATTTAGCGTCGTTGACTACATTAGGTAAATCATTTATCATCAAAATAAACTGCAAGGGTCCCAAATTACTGCCCTGACTTACACCAGACCTCGTGAAATACGCCTCAGACTTATGCCCTCTGTATTCCACATATTGCTGCCTATCTCTCATGCAACTTGCAAAAAAGTGTAGTAAATGTGGGGTGATCCCGACTGCTGCTAACTTTTTAAGCAATACATCGTTGTCCACTAAATCAAAAGCTTTTCGGAAGTCGAAGTATGCTGCATCAGTCTGGCCTCCCCTGTCAACTGCTGGCAGAACGCTAGACATATAGTTAAGAAGATTGCTGGTCGTGCTCCTAGCCGGGCGGAAACCGTGCTGAGCGTCTGAGATTTGCGCACTTACCTGACTGTATATACTCTTGTGGATAGCAGACTCTAAAACCTTCGCAGGAGTCGACAGAACAGCAACGGGTCTGTATCCGTCCACCTGTGCACCCAATCCCCCCTTCGGCACTGGGACAACCCGAGTTGTTTTCCAGGTCTCAGGAAATACCGCTTGCTTCAGACATTGGTTATATATATACAGCAACGGCTCCGCTAGCACTGACCGGCAATCTTTAAAAATGTAAGGGGGTATGCCGTCCGGCCCCGCGGATTTTTTGGGCCTTAGTTGTTTGAGCGCCTGCCTTACTTCATCCAAAGTCAATCGGTCGAGATGCACACGCGCCGCACCGTTATTTCCTCCAGCTGCCGCTATCGCTTCGCAAACATTCAGATCAGCACGCTCCGTACTATAGACTGAATGAAAATAGTTTGCAAATTCTATACCGCATTGCTCAGCAGTTAACAAGACCCCGTTTTTTAATATTTTTTGCGGACCTCTAGAACCTCTTTTAGATTTTGTGTAATTCCAGAACGACAATGGATCCCCCAACAGTTCATTTTGGACTCGTTGTTCATACCTTTCGTGCGCAAGAGCTATCATCCTTTTTACACTTGCCCTACACTGAGCGAACGCTTCGTAGTCGTCAGGGGCTTTGCCCGCCTTGTATCGCCGGTGAAGATCAGCTTTTAATTTTATGTTGCGAATAATTTCAACCGTGTACCACTCGGGATAAACGTATCTCGGGGTAACGGTACTTCGCTTTTTTTTTGGAACACAGTCATCAATAATACAATTAATAGTATTATAAAAATAACTCAAACTATACTCTAAGTCCATCTCATACATCGGAGTCCAGTCAGCGGTCGCAATCGCCGAATATAATGACGAAAAGTCAGCTTTATAAAAGTTCCAGCCCATAAGCGTATGCGTGGTTGCAGCTGACTTCGCGTCACTAGCACAGCTGAGACGGCGCGCACGTAGTGTCACTGATACCTCGAGCGGCGGGTGATGCGCGTCCACGGGCACAAGTGGCGCCGCCGCAGCGCGCACGCTCACCCCGCCCCCCTCTGATAACGTACTTAAAACTAGGTCTAGGCACCTGTTATTACAGTTATTGTTACTCTGAGTGAACCCACAATACGTCCGAAAATATTCAAAATAATTATTTATACTCGACGGGCAAGAATACAAATTGAAGTCTCCTAATACTACAACTTGAGAATAGCTACTACAATACTGTTCAATGATTCTAAATAATACCATGTATTCATTTTCACTACTATTAGGTGGAATATATACTACGCACACCAAAAATAAAAACCGCTCGCGCATGTACACTGTCGCCGAAACCAGTTCGAATGTATGCGCATCGATGTTGACGGCACTTTGCACTAGACGTACATAGTTCCAAGCGCGGTGCGGCCACGAGAAACGCGCCACCTTGTTTACGCCCGTCCGCTCGATCGCATCGAATAATTGTAAAACCAGGTGGAATAATCTCTGCGTCGTGTATAGATTCATTGCACCCGGTTTCTGTTACTGCGAACAAATCTGCGTTGGAGGATGCCACACCTTCGTAAAACTCCACCAGTTTTGTTCGCAGGCCCCGTACGTTCTGGTAATATAATTCCATAACTCTATGCTGACTTTTTGTCTTTTGCACTGGTGACTGGCTGTCCTACGAAACCACACCCATTCACAAAATTCTACATTAACAGGCCATATTTCTGGTTGACATAATTGGTCATATTTGCTTTCTGGCAACCCTATAACAAAGGAGGCATAGTCTCTCTCTGTTTTATGTTTTATTTTTTCGATTTTGATCGGAACATCCGTTACTATGTTTCTAATAAATTTTTCCAAATTTTCCGTAGTAGTATCCTTCTGAAGTCGCCAAACATTTAAATTTTTTTAATTTTCTGTCCCTTTTATTTCTGTTGCCTGCGTACTTCCTCCTCGTTTTACCTCGCTATTAGGATAGGTATCTACTCTTTCTCCTATTGACCAATGTCCACGTTTCGTCACTTCCTGTATGTTTAACTTCCTCCGAAATATGACTAGAATATTGGGTTTCATTTTCCGCCTGCATACCCTGAGTTCTTTCCTCATTTATAACAACCCCCAAACTTTCGTGAGTTCACCTGTATATTATTATTCTGTTTCACGGCGCTTACAAAAGATCGCACGGTTCGCTCCTCCTCAATTACTGTGCCCACCGGTTTCGTGGCCCCACGGTTTTGCACGACTACCTGCGTATCATTATTTTTAGTCTTAGTCGTGTTAACAATCGTACTTTCGGAATCCGTACTTACTTGAAGCGGTTCTTTAGTTTCTTGGCCCTGTTTGCTAAGAGCTGTTTCAAGGCGTTCGTTTTTTTCTAATAACGACTTAATTCTTGATTCTAATAAATCTAATTTGGCAGCTTTTTCTAGAACTACCTTCATCGTCTGTCTTATGTCTACCAACTCCGATTCCGCTTTAGAAAATTTCTCTAAAAGAAGTACATGTTCCTGCTTTTGCTGTTCAAAACGAGATATCATATCCAAGCGGAACTCGCGCATCTCTTACAGTAGCCTTTCTTCTGCCTCAATCCTAGTTTCGTCCTGGATAACCCGATTTCCTCGCTCCGTGTTGACATAGCAGCTGCTGCTCGGAGTAAAAGTCTTGTTCAGGGTGCTTCCTCGAACCGGAGTATCGGCATTATTTCCTTTTGGGACAGATCTCATGCACTCCGGACATCTCCAGGTAGCTTTGTAGTCCTCGGACATCTCCTCAAAGTGCTTTGTTGACAAAGCTAAACACTTAAGATGGTATATCTTCTTGCATTTTTCCTGTGCACACTCCATATACAATATATCGTATATCACCGCACTGCATCCGTTACATATAGTACTCATTTTTTAAATTCACTCTCAGCTCGTAATTAAACACGTCCGCGCGTCGGCGCGTGCGTGACGTAACATTTGCACTCAGAACATTGAACGGTTCACAATATGTCGACAGTTTACAATTTCGCTAGTTAGATTACAATCTAACGGTTTTTGCAATCTTACGGTGACATATAGATTTGAAAGTTCAACTTGGTAGAAAAACTTTAGTGGCGATGTAAATAAAATAGAGACATACGTATTATATGAATAGGTAACTAAAAGAAAACTTTTCAAGTTCGGTAGGTATCTTGCAGCAATGTCATGTTAATATCTGAGATCCACAAACGCGTTAAAATCTCGTTAAGTCGTCAAGTGAGTTATCCTGACACTTATCGCGATGAGATTGTGTTGTACTCTTAAATACATCACCGTAATACCTATCGTACCTACACATAACATAATAAGTTAAATTGTATTAAAAAAAAAAATTAAATACAAGCTTTTATCATCCGCCATGTTGAATTTAGTATGACGTCATGTTATTTTTCGTAATCTTCTCAGCAAACCCTTTAAATTGATCTCTATATTATAATGGACTAGAGGACGCCCGCGACTACGTTCGCGTGGCTTAAGTTTTTTAATTCCAACAGGCACGCTTTAATTTTCCGGGCTAAAAAGAAGCCTGTGTCACTCTCCAAGTACCTACCCAATTATACCTATGCAAAAAATCACGTCGATCCGTTGCTCTGTTGCGGCATGATTGAAGGACTATTTAACTTCCTTTGGGATAGAATTCAAGTTCCAAATATCAAGTTTCATGGGTATAACTTGAAAAACGCCGGCCTTTTGCACCAACTTACAACCCTTATTTTACCATTTGGGGGTAGAATTTTAAAAAACCGTTACACACTTACTTCTTTATATTATACCGAAAGCCAAAATACCAAGTTTTGTTGTTATAACTTGAAAAATATCTTTATAAATGAAGGACATTCATCCCCTATTTCACCCCCTTGGGAGTCGAATTTTCAAAAATAGTGAAACATACTTCTGCATATCTAACTGAAAGCCCAAATGCTAAGTTTCATTGCTATAACTTGAGAAATGAAGGACTTTCATACAAACTTTCAACTCCTATTTTACCCCTTTTTGTGGGGGGGAATTTAGAAAAACTGTGAAACACGTATTTCTTTATTTTTTACCGATAGCTCATATACCAAGTTTCATTGATATAACTTGATAAATGACGGACTTTCATACAAACTTTCAACCCCTATTTCACCCCCTTAGGGGTGGAATTTTGAAAAATCCTTCCTTAATGAGCGCCTACGTCACAAAAGGAAGCTACTATCAAAATTTCAAGTCTCTAACCCTAGCGGTTTAGGCTGTGCGTTGATATATAAGTCTGTCAGTCAGTCAGTCAGTCAGTCAGGACTTTGAAACCAATTCATTAGGTCCTCAGTTTATCATATTATGCAGTTTATATTCTGAGTTTCTAGTAAAAGAGTTTGTTTCGAGTCATTTCGTTCACACCAACCTAGAAGTTAAGTATAGTTCGCGCGCGAGTTGAATGCAGAGTAATGGTGACACATACATTTACTCTGCATTCAACTCGTGCGCGATGTAAGTTGAGTATTAATCCAAAAAAAAATGTAATACAGGAGTTGTAGAAAATGAAAACAGCAACTTCACGCTTGTACAAGTTTTAAATTTTATTTTATAGTTAGTTTAATATTTAGTAATTCAATTAAAGATAAGAAATATAGATTATACAAGCTTTCTGAACTGAACACCTAGGATTTCTAGGTTATATTTCCTAGGCTAGGAACTACCTTCTGTAAGAACTGACTTCCTTCTATGGTCAGCTAATCTTTCTTCTTCAAGGCCATTTTTCTTATTATCCTATCTTGGGCAGAAATAAAAAGCTTGTTAACAAGAAAATATCCCAATCGTTGGGGAAAATCTGGAAAAACGATTGTCCGTGAAGGAATGTCTAATAGGTACATAGTATGGTTCCGTGTTAAATTTTAGTGGCAAAATCACTTAATACCGACGGTGAGGGCGCGGTAAAAGCTTGACATTGAAAGCATGCACCCTGAAACCTGAAATGCTTGTACTACGGTCTCTAGTATTCCCTACGCAAGGCGGACATCATTTTCAGTAATCCCTGATCAGTCCTACGCTATGCTCCATACGAGACGCACGCCTGCGTCTCTTCGTAGCTGAAACTTTTCAGTATATCTATCGATGTTTTAAATTCCTTTTAAATATAGTGGAGGAACTTTTAATCGTGATTTTATTTTATTTTTGATTAAATGGAATCGTTTGAAGGTAAGTTTAGAAGTTATAAAGTTTGAACTGGTTTTGCGTGTGGATATTAGCGAGGATTTTTTTTATTTTATACAGGTTTACCTTTTTTGAGTACCTAATTGAAATAATCTCACGATCATTTTTAATTTTGAAAGGTTAATAAGTTTTTAAACAGTTAATAAGTACACAATAAGGCATGTAACTATAAATAACGACCTCTAGCGCAATGGTTACTTAAGGGTACCTACCAGAGTTGGCCAAAAATTATCTATTTACGAAAAACCGGGAAGATAACTAAAAATCATCTTTTATTTGAAGTAACTAAATAATCCGTCATTTGTTATTTTGAACTTATCTAGATCAGTTTCATTTTTATCTAGATAAATTAGTTGGGATTTTAAATAAAAGATGAATGTCAGTAGTACAGTCATGTAGATTGTAGAACTAGAAGTGGGCGGGCATGATGAAATGAAAATAACCTACAACAAAAGTAGGTAATGAATATTTTGTACATACTTAAATATATGAAATATAAATTATAACAAACAAGGTCGGTTGTCTTCATCTAGATAATTTATCTAAATAAAAAAGTTGTCAACGCACTATTTGTGATTGAATTTATCTTCGAATAAAATTTGAAATGATTTTATTTGAAATAATTATCTAGATAAGAAATTATCTAAATAACGCCCAACTCTGGTACCTACGTAATTAATTATCCCGTGAGTTAGAGATGTCGAATTTAAATCAACGATCTCTATGCTTTTTTTTATTCGGTGTAGTGGTATTTTCGGCGGAAATGACGTATTTATTAACGTAACTTCCGTCCAAGAAAGATTTGAGTTAGGTGCCCTGAAGTCGCACCTTATGCTTTTATTTCAACATATAAATAACAATGGTAACTAAATATATGTTTTTTTATAGCATTCTTGCTTAAGTAGACTCTGTGTCTACCGTTCATTTTAAAATACATTATAATTCAGAATGCTTATTTTTAACACAGAAAATAATGAAAGTCGCGTAAAAAAACTGAGGCCTTTTATTTAGCTAGAGGGTTGCAAATTTTTTGCATTTTTTCCACGAAACTACGCTACTAACCAAACTTTCTTTTTCTGTCTTCAAAGGGTAAATAAAATATTTTAATCAAAAATAAGATGGACTTGAACCGCAAAGTTCAACCTTTGCTCGCAACTTTTACATAAGTTAAATGGAACCTGGAGATAGATGAAACCTTATTATGAAATAGTTGTTTTTTATATAAATCTATGGTTGGATAGTATTCGTGTTTATACATAATATATTATCTTGTTCATGGATGCCAAATAAAAATTGAAGAGTTTTTAATACCTGCCGAAAAAGCTTAAAAGCTTACGGTACCTATACCTAAACTATCTTCATTTAAGGCGCTTACTTTTACTTGTAGTTTTGCTACTTATAATTTCTTCATATTATATGGTAGCTTTTTACCCGCTTCTTACACCCTTCTGTACGATTTTGTAGGTATTTTCCTAATTTCCATGTATCTTTTCTGTCCCAACGAGAGAGGTTGCTAAAACCGACACCAATTTCTTCAGTAGCATAATACCTATTATGTTTTAAATAATAGTAGCTAGTTATATGAGTAATAGCTATAGCGTCCTTGAGGAAGACCATCTGAAATTGATTCTATACCAGGAATTGGATCGCGTATTTGGTAAAACCTTCCAGTCTAATAAAATCTAGCTCCCGCGGTCAGAAAAGTAGATTTTTCAATATCCCGACCGTCTCATGAATAATCAAAGATAAGTAAATAGACGGATTTTAAATTAAAGGACCTAATGAAAGTAGCCCTTATGACAGACAGGTTAAAGATGTAAATGATAGCAACATTTTCACTTAAAGACCCTGTGGATTAACTCATTCGGGTCCAGTGGTCATTGTATTTACCTGTAGGCCAGTCGGTATAAAGTGACATATTATAAAAGATGCGCTGTTGTTGAATATATTTAAAAGTAAAATTAATAACAATTTATTTAGGAAATGTTTAACTAAATAGTCATGTAGAATAAATCAATACGAGTGGGTTTGTTCTATGAAAAAAGCAAGATTTCCACGTTACTGACATAATTACATTACTCGCTTCGCTCGCAATTATTACTATCAGTCTTTCCTAAATTTTGAATGTTAACCCATTGTTAACTGTATATAATCTATTGTTAATAGAGATACTAATAGATATTGTTTGTTTGAAATTGCAAGTAAAGAAAGTAGGAGTCCGAAAAAAAAGTGTATGTGCAATTCACACACGACAGAAGTGTTAATTCAGAAAAGTAACCTACAAGAGAATGAGATAAATACAACTTATTTTCTATCTCATTCTCTCGCAGGCTAAATCGTATTATGTTTGTCTCTTTTTGGTGACGCTTTTTCATTTCGTCGAATTTTATATCACAACGATTCTAAAGAAGTTCCACTTCAAAAACAGTACTTAATTTGATTCACGTAATAAACTCTTCTGTCTTGTCTTTCTTCTTCTTTTAACGTTCTGGTTACCACCCTACCGGCAAAGGCGTAGCGACAAGCGTTTTCGCGTTCGGGTATGGGCTTGTAACGTGGCCACGAGTCGGTGGGGTCACTGGCTGGAGACCACGTACATAAGGGGATCAGGGAATCCTCGGCAATCAAACACGGATGACTTTAAACTTGGCCATTGGCCTTTATTCTTGTCAATATTCGGATATGTCACCGTAAGATTGTAAAAACCGTTAGATTATAATCTAACTCGCAAGATTGTAATATACTCGTAACGCATTATTTTTCGGTAGATTGAAATCTGTTAGGTATATTAACCCGATAGAACCTAAGTGCTCTATCTGATTGATGATGACCCTAACCTAACCTACAAGAAAGAGACAAGAAATCGTACATACAATGAAAATTTCAAAAATTTACACTCAGAATATTGAACGGTTCACAATGTTTCGACAGTTTACAATCTATCGAGAGAAAAAAGCGTTAGATTACAATCTAACGGTTTTTGTAATCTTACGGTGACATATATATAGGTATTAGGTTCCTTCCTTTCATATTTTAGGTAAAGCAGAAACGCTATACGACTCCCTTAAATGTTTTTTTTACAATGGTAGAGAAGGGGCGTTGTTGAAAGTCGCTACTTTGATGCACTGACTACTGCGATACTGTTGTAGTCTTGCTTGCTTGCAAAAAATAATCACGCAAAGAACTGTTTGTTGTGCTCCTGTGCCTTTGAATTTAAAAGCATAAGTTATCTTAGTTCTTAAGTTCTGGGTTCTACACGTCTACACATTGAAATCGTGTTTACTGAGGAAAATTATCTTAAATGAATGAGATACATTTAAGTACCTATTAGTAAATAACTTTCAGTACAATTTCATTCGTGGTGAAATAATTTCGAGTTAAAAAAATATACAGAATGATGCCCGCGACTTATTTTGCGTTGATTAAATGCCTTTGATTCCCACGGGAACTCTTTGATTTTCCGGGATAAAATGTAGCCTATATTATGTTAATTCATGTTATAAGCTATCTCTATTCCAAACAGCCAAGTTGGTTCATTAAGTTAAGTCACTGTGGCGTAAAGGAGTAACAAACATCTAAACAAAACAAACTAAACTTAAAAACATACAAACATCCTTTTTACATTTATAACATTAATTGGGGATTGCAATAAAGGCAAACTCATCACTGCAAATTTTATTTAATTAGATATCAATGCCCGTTATTAATATCAAAGGTAAACAGGATAAAAGCTGTCCAAGGATGTACTTCCTTTATTTAATGAGTTACAGGGACAACTTCCGGTGCAAGCGAGTGGAAATTATTAAACTTCAATAAGACAACAAAAGGAAAATCTCCGGGTGAGAGCGGCCTTGGCAAATTGTATTGGTCTTTATTTACCCTTGATATAATGCAGAAATAATAAAAGTACTTGAGAACTCAATAACCGGCTGCACTCAGATCGCATTTTATAGGACGGTAAACTTATTATTGCAGCCTTCAAGGTCCGGATATTAAGAGGCTCAACTACGATTGAAAGTTGGGTCGTTTGTTTTCCCTTTTTTAAAGGCGTCGTCCGGTGGTTTTAACCGTCTACACGCAGAATGTTCAGTACGCAAAATGTACAAAACGCAAAATGTGCAAAACGTAAAATTGATGCATCACTACTGCAAGGCCCAGGTCGTGCTCAAAACTTAACGTTTTTGCTAGATTATTTATATGAGGACTCCATTGAATTCTCTGGTCGATTTAATTCCTAGGAACTTAGTAGTGTCCACCACATCAAGTTTATCGTTTGTCAGATATATATCCATTTCCGTATTCGTTCGTGTATTTGGGGGTGCAAAATAAACACATTTAGTTTTGGGTTTAAGCACAGATTGTTTATAGAAAACCATTCTTCAATTAAGGACAGAGTTTTGTTTGCCTTTCTACTGTGGTGTTTTTCCTATCAACTTTGAATATAATAGATGTGTCATCTGCAAAAAGGACCAATTATGCCCTGTCGCCTACTACATGCGGAAGGTCGTTTATGTAGACAACAAATAGAAATGGACCTAGAATGGACCCTTGTGGGACTCCTACATTAATTTGTACTCCATTTGATATTCGGCCATCCACAGATACTTTCATTTGTCGATTCGATAAATAGGAAGCAACTAAATCCAGGGAAATACCATCAACTCCGTAAAACTTTAACTTGCGAAGCAGTGTCTCATGGTTTACGCAGTCGAACGCTTCTGATAAGTCACAAAATACACCGATCACATTTTGATAATGTTCCCAGGCTTGAAATATATGTTTTAATAGGGCTCCTCCTGCGTGAGTCGTAGATCTTCCCTTAGTAAATCCGAACTGCTGAGTGTGGAGAATTCGATGCTTGCTAAAATGTACAGATAGCTGGTTCAGCAATTTTTATTCAAATATTTTACTGATAACTGGTAACACTGACACAGGTCTGTAATTGGATGCATCTGTTTTACACCCAGATTTGAATATGGGAAGCACCTTACTTATTTTCATTAAATCCGGAAAAGTTCCTTCATTAACACAATTATTAGAAATATAAACTAGTACTGGAGCTGTGATATCAACAATTGATTCGAATATTTTAACTGATAACACGCACAACAGACCCTCCAACTGGGGTTTAAGTGCGGAAACCTGCCCAGTAGGAAGAAGAACTCCCATAAATCCTCGGTATTTTTTATCTTAATAGACTTAAACGCCTTTAAAATATCAGTCTTATTAATATGTTTGAATTTAAAAGGAGTAATTGTAGATTTTACATATTGATGTAGGAATATCTCAGCTTCGTTTGCTGATGATTTTAAAGACTTGGTTGTTTCCACAGGAATGCGTGCAAAAAAAGTTTCAAAGGTTTCAGCGACTCCTGAGACTTTTGTGACTATATCTTCTTTATTATTTAAATATATTGGGCTTTTATTAAACTGATTTCCTTTTCCTAGTTCATCGTTTACAATATTCCAGGTAGTTTTGATTTTATTTTTAGATTTTTTTATTCTGTTAGATGTGCACATTTGTTTAGCTGTAATGCAGACTAATTTAAAGATTTTTGAGTACTTTCAAACATGGTCATGAAATTAATCACTGTTACTGAAACTCCTTCTATAATATAGTTCGACTTTGACTTGACTCAGACTTTACTTAGAGTTAAAACGAGATGGACTTATGTGAGTAACATAAATCTGTCTCGTTTTAACCATGTTTTAAGTCTAAGCAAAGTCAAAGTTCGCTCGTGTTAAGTCAAGCGCGCGTAAGAATACTACTTGGCGTGTGAACCGACATCAGCTTAGAACAGGTTCTCAAGTATCTGTCTTATACATAGATTGACCGACATTTGAAAACTCGTTCTTTGCCCGATGTAGGTTTATTAGTACTTATGGGGCGAATTCTCAGCGTCAAATCAGGAGAAATTCTTCGTCTCAATAAGCGATGGTAGTAAGCCCCCGGCGACGATTTCTGAGTGTAGTTGGAGAGCTACGATACAGCTACAGTATAGGCTACGAGACGTCGTCACCTTAGGTGAGGTCGCTCTAGTCTCTACCAACGACAACACAAAGGACTCATCCGTTTACTAATCTGCCTCCCTAGCCAAGTAATATATGTCACATAAGGTTACCAGCATACGTTTCGTGTTATTCGTTTCGTGTCGTGTAATCGCTTTCGCTAAAGCGTTAAAGATTATAGAAAGTGAATAGACACGAAACGTCTGTAACTTGGCTAGGGGGGCTGGTATGTCATGATTCGCAGAAAGCAAGTAACCCTCATTTTCATACACCATCAGCCTCGATAAAAAAACACATGAAGATACGTTTTAAATATCAGTAAAAATCTGTTTACAACCTTTCAATATCCGTCGAGGTTCCAATTTCCGCCACCCAATTATCTCTTTCTTGTCTTTTACAGTGTATTAAATAAATATTATTCGTATGACATGATTTGACGGGGTTATCCTTGGCCATCATAAAAGGTATTGGAGAAAAAAGTTTGCTTTTTAAATGAAAGATATGAGATTGTTGTCAATCAATTTCACTATAGTTTTATAGGATTAAATACATAGAGTTATTTTGCACATTTTTAGATTCAAATTCAAATGATTTTTATTCAAATAGATTTTTTGCAAGTTGTTATGAATAGTCAAATGAATCTACCACTGGTTCGGAATTCCGTTCCTACCGAGAAGAATTAAAATTATTAAATGGACTTTCTGATCCTATTATGTGGTCTTATTTGTTAGTTTTGTACTTGCCCGTTACCCGTTTACCACCACCACTGCTGTTACCACCAGCTGGCATATTTAGCCAATCGCCCTCCTGAATTATTGAGACGTCATCAAAGTTCGACGCACTATTTTACTTTAATTGATAGTTTAAAATGGTTATTCAACATGAAAGAATAGGGGTAGTACATTACGACTTTTAGGAGATCCTCTATTTAATGATCACTAAAAATTAATATTATAATAAGTCAAATACCCAATTGTTGCTAATGGTAATGTACTACTGCGCCCCAAATTCAGTGAGTAAACACTCAGTTTGTTAGTAGGTCCATAAAGCCAAGATAATTCTCCGGATATCCATCAAGACTTGCGAAACGACTTAAGGGTATGTGTGGCGTGTACTGTGCTTGCCTTATCTCATACATTAGGTTCTAAAGTGTCTCGTACACATATAAATGGCTTAAGCTATATTCCCTAAAGAAATTTTCCTATATGTGTCAGTGCTTCATAGATATGGCCGGTTTCTGCTCGTTAGCCTCTTCCATTTAGTCCGTATGATAAGTATATTAGGTAAATTCATATACTTAAGTCTGTAGATATGTAAAATGGACATATAAATCGCTCCCACTTTTGAACTAGACATTTTGAAAGCTACTACGGAACTTAATTTGTTTTTACCAGCCTACTATCATAACATGCATGTTTGACTATACGCATGACGAGGTCCCGGTTTCGATTCCTGGATATTACACCTCCGCCATCCGTGTCTCGGAAAGCACGCAAAGGCATCGATCCTGATCTATCGCAGGTTATGTCGGATATTCCGTCCCATCTGAGGTACTCTTTAGGTACGCGCGCATACTTGCTTGTATATCACCCGCCTATATGGCTGATCTCTGTGGAGATTGGTCGTCGCGCCGTGACGGAAAATTCGGGCATTATTACGCAGAATCGTAGGTAAATACGTAAATTAACTCTATGTACTTGACCTAGCATATTTCTCAAAAGTCATAACAAGGGCTTATAGCTTTTACTTTAACGCTTTTCTGCGAAAAGGTTCTTTGGGAATATGATCTCTACTTTGAAGGGAATTAATAAAACGCTAAATTATTCTTATGCTCAACAATACAGAATGGAACTTCGTAAATTTCTTGGTATTTTTACATTAAGGGCCGCTTGCACAACGCTGCCTAAACCAGACATTACGGTATCTGGTATTTATACATTGATGTAGAGTTTTATTACCTAGTAAATATAATAAATATATGGCCTAAACTAACATTTTTAAATGGTCTGGTGGCCAAAATTGGAACTAATTAATAGGCCTGTTTAGTTTTTGTTTTTATTTTATATTTAGATCAGATATGGTTATGGAACTATAGTATATATAGTTTATTACATGACAGATGACATGAAAGAACAGGTAGGTATGGGGTTGTTTCATCTTGGGCCAGGTACTTGTACAGTATTCCAAGAAATAGTATAAAATCATAGAAAACAAAATAAAATATGCTTTTTTGTAGTTTTACAAAGATTAAGAGGTACAAAAATAAAATGTTTAATCAGGTACATTTGTAGAATAGCAACTCTCGCAGCGCATCCATCTTTTTTTTTTGTCTATGTTTGTAATGACGTTACATGTCATTTCTATTGTCAAACGTCGAGACAACATAAACGAGAATACACAAACATATCTCATTATTATTTATTCCGTCAACTTGTAAAATAAAATCTTTCGATCGACTCGCTGACTGCTATTGGATATTTTAAGGTTAATTCTCATTTCTCAGGTTATTTTTATGTCGAATGTGACACGTGTAATATACGTCAATGTCAAAATGGACGCATGTTGTTGCGCATTTATTTTGCAAAATAATTTCGCATTGTACCTCGTAAATTGAACTTTTTAGTCAGAAAAAATAAATTTTACTATTTTATACATTTTAAAATACCGTACAAAGACCTGGCCCAGGCTCCATATAAATTTGAAACAACACCTTTAGCTCAAGCACATTTAGCGGCATCGCGCAAGAAGAAATTTTCGCTTACGGACATGCCCACCTCTATCTCGACTTCTGGCAGTTTAAAGCGCAGTTTCTAACATTGACTATTAGGGCGAAAGCACGCAACAAACAAAAAAAAATTTGTCTGGCGGACGCAAAACCCGCGTCACCTCTACTATATAGAACGCGCACATTAGCCGAAAACACAAAACGTCGATTCTCTCCACGTTTTTACTTTCTGGTCCGTAGACACTCAAAGTTCTTGATCTTTGATGATTGATGTCGAAAACGGTTCTTACTCCGATCTGCCCCAGGAAAGCCCGTTTTGTCCGTTTGCCTGAAAGTCAATCTGTTTTTTTACGATCTTCGCGATGGCCGACCTTCTTGATGATGGTTGACGGTGTAGGCCATGGCGTGCATAAAACACCCATGAAAGGCCATCTTGACTCTTCAGTGTTACCTCGTATCCGTCATAATATAATAGTTCATACCTACTAGTTCGCAGATCGCAGGAAAGTTAGCCCTTGATTGCGATCTCACCTGATGGTAAGTGATGATGCAGTCTAAGATGGTAGCGGGCTAACCTGTTAGGGGCATGGCATGGGCACCCCTATTCGGTTTCTAATACACGGCATCGTACCGGAACGCTTAATCGCTTGGCGGCACGTCTTTGCCGGTAGGGTGGTAACTAGCCACGGCCGAAGCTTCCCACCAGGCCAGACCAGGGAAAAAATTCAGAAATTTAAAAATCCTCAAATTGACCGGGGACCTCCGCACGTTAAGGCAACAGCGCTACACACTGCGCCTCGGAGGTCGTCAAAAAAGTCGCGGGCATCAGCTAGACCTGCATATACTTAAAATAAGGTCACACTGCTATGACTGACTCTTGGGTATACCAGCAAGGAAATTGCGCGCACATAAATACGTTTTCACGTAATTTTTAAACGTTTTCACCGAACACGTGTAGTAGGGTTGTAAAACCATTCAGACAGTAGGGTTCCCTTCATTACAGGTAGGGACGTTTGATTTATGATTATGACGATTACCTTTGAATAGGGTTACCATGTCGTAACATTACTGACAAGGGTGTGTGAGTGACTTGAATTTCAATTTAGACGTTACTGTAGCTAACTAACTTGATGATACTTTTTAAATTATACATAACTATAGGAACCTAGACCTCCAAGCTGGTTTGGGTTAAAGTCAATGTATTTTAGATTGATTTTATCAACCTTTGTAGGTAATACACGTGTATTTTTTGAAATATCAATTGTGTTTTAAGCATAATAACTATTTTAGGCTTTACGTAGTAACTTTGAAAAAGGGACTATTACTTTTTAAAAGAGAAACACTCTCTCCTCAAAACGTATGAGCGCGTGTAGTAGTAACTTGCATTATCCGTGTTTCACTTGCGTTGTTCTTATCAGTCGTTGTAGATAATTGTGAATTTGCTGCTATGAATTGTGGGTTGGCTGTGGTATTAAAATAAAATAAAAATTATAAATATTTTATAATTGTCACTATTAAATTAACATTTTTACAATAGGCATGATGACAGTAACCAAGAATCAATGAAATTATGAATTTATCTAATGAAATAAGATTCATGGATTATAAAAAACGTATTTATTTTTCAATTTCTAGTGAGATTGCTATTTTTTTTTTTGATAAAATAAAACTATAAAACACAAAGAAGCGAATGACGTCACAATTGTTTGTTTTCGAGCTTTGAAAATCACACTATTGCTTACTGCTTACTGCACAGAGTACATTGGTAAAAACAATAGTGACGTCACAAACATAGATGCCATGACACCGCCGAACGTTTTGGCGTGAATTTTAAAATTTAAATTTCAAATGCTAATTTTATCTACCAAACTTTATTTTTCTGCTGAAATAAGATATTTTTTCGAAATAGTAGATACTTCCGAACATAATCTGACCATTTTTCAAAATCAGTCATCATGCCTATTAGTAAAAATCATTTAAGTTTTACCGATGGTTCGGTCGAGTTATAGGTATAACGAGGATAACCTCGTTATACCTATAACTCGACCGACTCGAAGTCAATGGGCTGTGTAGTGGTGGTAGTGGATTATAACGGTAGTTATGAAACTACCGTTATAATCCACTACCACCACTACACAGCCCATTGACTTCCCACTGCTGGGCACAGGCCATCCACTCTCAAAGGAGACAGGGAATTAGAGCTATATACAATCTAATACTTTGTATAATATATTGTGTATGGGTACATTATGACTTGTCCCTGAGAGGCAAATAATATTTGGTCACCCTACTGCGGGTAACAAAGTTAGTGACAGAGTCAAGGGCGACATTAACACCTCGTGCGTCGTTCACAGCAAGGTCGCCATGGTAAAGTGAATTACAAATCACTGCTTTTGAAATTTGAATGGCAAATAAATAAAATGGATACGGAACCCTAAAAAGGTAGGGAACCTTTTCTAGGGTTCCGTATCCAAAGGGTGCCAGTGGGATCCTATTACTAAGCCTCCGCTGTCCATCCGTCCTTCTGTCTGTCTGGCCTGTAACTATCTCATGTATCGTATTATAGTTGATATAGTTGAAGGTAGAGGTGAGAGGTATATAGTTGAAATTTTCACAGTGTGCATTTCTATTGCCGCTATAACAACAAATAATAAAAATAAAATACAGAATAAAGGAGGCCAAGGAACAAAAAATACAAATAACGTGATTATTAAGCGCCTCTCGTACCTACTACGGAACCCCTCGTTGCGAGTCCGACTCGCACTTGATCGGTTTTGTTTTGATACTTACCAATTTGTATTCCGTGTTTCAAACCTATCATTTCCAGAATCCAAATTACCTGCGCAATTTAGATATCTAAATACCTACCTTCTGCAAATTTATTTTATACCTAACTAAAAAGAAGTAGGCATATTTTATGAAACGGATTTCAAGAAAACAATTGTCTTGACGAAATTAATCAACACCGCTTAAAATCAACATTTGATTGCTGTCAGGAGCGTCGCAGTACCTACTTATACTAATTACTTTGTTTGGAGAATTTTTATTATTGATTTATTTTTATTATTTATTATTATATGAAATTAAAGTTCTTCTTTGCTTCAGCTGGAGGTTTGAGAATTCATTTTGTATTTGAATTACACTCTTCAGGTAATTCATAGCAAGCGGCCGTTCAGATAAATACCCGTTGATGATTGAGAAATCATACTAATATTATAAAAGCGAAAGTATATTTGTTTGTTCGTTTGTCCTTCATTCGCGCCGCAACGGATATTTTGTAAATCGGATTTCAAAGGATCTTGTTATGCCATCGAGTTGTTCCACAAACATTTATTATTTATTTACAAAAAATAGTAGGTACTATAAAAAAATTAAGAATATCTGGGAATGTGAAGCCACCGTAAACTCGTGTCGCGTGTTCGAATGAGTGAGCCGGCAGCTGAATTCACTAATTCGAACCGCTAATAGATGTGTTGTTTACCGATGAAGAGGCGCAAATAACGGGGGTTAAATAATAAATAAAAAAACCTTTTTTGAAGAAACGACAAAACTAAACTTTTAGGCACCTGAATATTGATTTCTTGATTTCTTTCTTTTTAAACAAACTTCATTGCTGTAAAAATTCAAGAAAGACTTTTGTGAAGATACTTTTCACGGTCTAGTTACTAATTTCCTTTGCACTCTCTCTCTGAAGTTCTTAGTCCACTGCCACCCACCCAATTAATCACCATTCCTAATTTAACTGGCAATGATGACCGCAGATTGTAATTCTTTGTAAAGCAGTACAAAAAGAATTCCGTAAAATTTAAAGGTCAAACTGAAAATGACGATTTTTCCACACCGTCCGTAGACTTTGTCACTTTAATGTCCACTAATTTCGTGCCCCTTTTATCGCGGTTTTGGTCGAGGTCTCAAGATTTAAGCCCGCTCGTTTACTCGTTTAACAATAAACGCGCTATAATTCACAGGTTAAAGCTATCTCTCGTAGAATCGCTTCGTAAACAAAAGAGATTGGTCGAGTTAGCTGTGGCATTGGTTAATGAGGTACGAATTTAGACAAGGGTTTTTGTAAGATCAAGCCAATTTGGTTTTCATTGAATTTGAGTTTCTCGGCTCAGCCCCCCGATTGTGTGAGGAAATCGTAATCGTAATCGTTTGTGAAACGGATAATCCGACCTGTTTGCGGAGGTCATAGATGCCTGCACGTCAAAAAGCAAGTATGAACTCCTTAAACAGTTCGAGTAATACGTTTTAAGCTGTCAAATGATTACGATGTGCTTAGACAATTGGGCCTTGATCTTAGCGACTCTTCTAGGTAACTAGGATTCGATTGAGGGTTGAGCATAGTTATTTGAATTTGGGTATCAAAGATAAGTTAGGTGCAAATGGTAAAGTGGAAATAAAAAAACCGGAATTGCTAGAATTCCAACGTGCAGGTATCTCTCGACCAATTTGTCTACAATCTGTTTATTGGCAAGGGTCGAAAGTTTTCTACTATGGGGCTTCCATTATACCCTTGAAGCGTCTCTCTGAATATTATCATGCCATAATTTCCAAGTTAAAGTACTTGTCGTAGGTCGCGACGAATTTCTAAACGATTTTTTTGCAAGTCATCCTGAATTTCTTGGCCATAGTTCAAAAATCTCTATTATAAGTTCGATCTCAAGTGTACCTAAAGAATCGAGACTTCTTTTTATTATTTAGGACTTAGGGTACTCGTGACGATGCTATAACTCACAGATCGACACTGTCATCCTTTGAAAATCGCTTCGTAAACAAAAGAAGTCTGAAGGTTTTCTCAAATCACTGATTAATTAAAGGCAAGTTTCTTTAATGAATTGAGAGATTTAAAAATATCTTACGTGGCTATAACAGTTCAAAGTTTAGCCCTTGCTAATTTCATTTAAAAGTAAGTGAAGAGTTCAGGAGATGTTGACTGGACAATGCTCGATTGTAAATAGTGACATGATTGTGTGATTACAAACTTGGCACACTTGCCTTCATTAAGCTTACAAAATGTCCTCGAGATTAGCTATGTACTTAGGTAGAATATGTTGTATTAACCTCGAATTTAACACTTCAGCTATCAAGAGCAATTCAATTTAAGTAGGTAAATGGCTATAATAGACCTACTGTTTAATGAACATCATGTATCTACACTGCAGTAGGTAATAGTATATTGTGTGCTTAGGGGTGAAACAAGACGATTCCAGACGAGGGTGAATTTGCTTGCCTGAGCGAAGCGAGGGCGACAAATAAAAAGGTTTGAAATAAACAAATGATACTCTCACAGGATTGAAAGGTGGGCTGCTATTGTCATTCAGCGGGTAGAAAACCATCACTTTCTGCCCTAGGGCCGAATGACGTATTCGTCTGAAATTGACTAGTTTCGGGTGGCTCAACAGGCATTAAAACTCCACTTTCAATGTAAGTTTAAATATGAAAATTAAATTACTTATGCCAAGCACTTTGACTTGACTTAAATTGCATTTGAAAATAATTCTAACGATGACCGCAAATTAAAATGCTCAAAAGAAACTGCAAGAACCTTAGATCTTTTCCTTTTTCCGTTGGAATATAATATTTTAATATCTAGGCTTAAGGCTGCGCGTTCGAGCTTATGTAAGCGTTTCACTTATCGGATGCACACGTTTGTAAATTAGTGTCATGGTACATTAGGCACGATATTGCGACGTTTGCTGAAGATAGCTGAAGATGTCCGACTACGTATTTACGAGTAAAAAGAACCAAGGTTGCTAAAATTATACTTACTATACAAAAACAAGCTGGTGCCTGCGACTTATTCCGCGTGGATTGAGGGTTTTTGGTTCCCACGGGAACTCTTTTATTTTCCGGGATAAAAGGTAGCATATATGTGCTCATTATTCTTATTTCTATGGCTGTCACGATGCGTAGGTACTGACCATAGCTGATGTGTACGGACGCAATACCGTGGAATTTACTGATCGTGTAATCTAGTGTATTGACCAATGTCAGTATTTGTCGAAAGCTGCCATTCCGATATTTCGAAATCAAGAAATCTGTGATAAATACTGACATCTGTCAACACAATAGATTACACGAATCTCGATCAATAAGTACCGCAGTATTTAATAAATTATACCGATGGACAGTATTTACTGAACGTCTATATAACCTTTGCCCAAAGTTGTATGGATTATGCGAGTGAGTGTTCGTGGCATGTGATGACCGCGAAGTCGACACAAGCTGTCAAATTATCCCACCTCAAACACGACAAAGGTGATGAAAAGCACTTCAGTTCACTCAGCCCGAATATTTTGAATCTTTTTTATTATTCTACGGTTGCAATTTTTTTTTTACCTCTCTTTTGACAGCGCGGGCAAGAACGACAATACCAGTTCTGTTAACAACACTGCAAATACTCGTACGGTGGTTGTAGTGACCGAGTTGACCGTAACATAAGATTTTTTTTTTCTCATTGTTAGCGATTATAAGCGAGTAAAAAAAATGCGAAAGTGTGCCTTCGCCAGTTAATGTCATCCGTGTAACCGAATATGATAATATACGCACAAAGTTCGTTAAAAGTAGCCTAATTATGTACTTTTATCCTGAAAAATCGACCAATTTCCAACGATTTTTTTATAAAAATGAAATCCACGATGGCATCATCTAGTATGCATATAATTTACAGACCAGTAGAGCCCTACCTTCCATCAGCGCAAGTAAACAATGAAATCAATCAATTGTTTGACATTATCGTCTCGTATTTCAACACGTGTAGATTCACTTCACTATGTATTTTCATGTATCGTACAGTACAATTAAATTCTTTTCCGTTTTTATTTGAGAATTTGCTCATATTATTATTTTGAACGTAAACACAATAACTACGATGGAATTGCGCGTTGTTGTAAAAGTAGACTTATTTGAATAGCGTCAGAGTATAGAATCTCTTGTAATCATTTCGTGTGAGTGAATTGCGCAAAATTGGTGATACACGATCTCCACTTAAAAAACCGGCCAAGTGCGAGTCGGACTCGCGCACCGAGGGTTCCGTACAAACCTGTAGTAAGTTTTAAATTAAATGTTTTTTTTTAAAATATTTGAGTTGATTGAATGAAAGGTAAATTGCGGTTTACGATTTATGACGTATTAAAAATAAACTACTTACTAGATCTCGTTCAAACCAATTTTCGGTGGAAGTTTGGATGGTAATGTACATCATATATTTTTTTTAGTTTTATCATTCTCTTATTTTAGAAGTTACAGGGGGGGGGGGACACACATTTTACCACTTTGGAAGTGTCTCTCGCACAAACTATTCAGTTTAGAAAAAAATGATATTACAAACCTCAATATCATTTTTGAAGACCTATCCATAGATACCCCACACGTATGGGTTAGATGAAAAAAAAATTTTTGAGTTTCAGTTCTAAGTACGGGGAACCCCCAAAATGTATTGATTTTTTTCTATTTTTGTAAGAAAATCTTAATGCGGTTCACAGAATACATATCTACTTACCAAGTTTCAACAATATAGTTCTTATAGTTTCGGAAAAAAGTGGCTGTGACATACGGACGGACAGACAGACAGACAGACAGACATGACGAATCTATAAGGGTTTCGTTTTTGCCAAATTTGGCTACGGAACCCTAAAAATCCCATGTAGCTATTATTTATATTACCTTATTAAAAAAAACCTGTGGGACATTTAATTAACTACTAAATATCTTAAGATAGGGTTCTAAATACAACAGTCCCATACACAACTTTGGTATAAAGAGTCCACAATTCATACTTTAAGTAGTTAGGTAACTACTTAAAGTATGAATTGTGGACTAATAAAATACTGTTAAATAATAACATAGATGGTTAGAACCTGTACCCTATATCATAAATTGAAAGGATATTGATACATTATGTGTAATTTTATAGGTCGTAATGTCCAGATGCGCCAAACATAAACCGGCAGATGTCGGCTCTTGTCTATAAAACGATCATATTATTTAAGAGGATATAGTTATTGGTTATTGAAAGAATCATTGTCGACATTGTCATCAACCGGTGGACGTCCAGTTTTGGATATTTGTCTCATGTTAGCCCGCTCCCATCTTAGACTGCATCATCACTTGCTATCAGGTGAGATCGCAGTCAAGGGCTAACTTGTAGTGAAAAAAAAACTGGTACCTGAAACGCGTTTATTGCGTTGCGCCGTCTGTTTTGGGCCTTGGAAATTGAGAACCATACAATTTCCGCGCTGTGTCTGTGCAAAAGTCTTTACTTTACTTCAGTAGTATTGAATGGTATACTAGAGCTTTACTGTGCTTCTACTAGGGTCTGTGTGTCTGTTTTAGTATACAATGAGCATGCACGATAGTAAGCAAACAATAGGTAGCAGTTTGTTTGATATTAAAGCAGTGAAGATGCTTTGGATCAAAGGATTTTGACCTATTTAGGTAACGAGGCAAGTGTGGAAAACTTCTTGATATATAATTTGACAAACGATTATTATCGCTAAACTTGCTATACATATAATTTGCAAATCTTGCAATTGCATAAGTACCTACCTTCTTAAAACCAATTATATAAATATAGGCATAAAGCAACCCTCTACGCCACGCGTAGAGGTGCTACGAAAATGCCTACGTAGCTACGGCTAGATCAAAACTATTATTTATGCAAAATAATCGTATTCCTCATTACAGCTGAGGTTGTGAGTTAGTGACTTTTCGCAGTATACTTATCATGTAATTTAATTTTCATCCCACCATCTCGGAAAGAGTATTTTTACTCTTCGATATCTGAATGCAAAAGCCGTTATTATCCTCTTGAGGATAAAGTAAATTGAATTTAGAATATCGTGTGCACGTTAGTAAATATCACTCGTCTATGAAGTTTGTGAATTCAAAACAGCATTAAAACCTATTTACTTCTACCTCTATGGTGCCGAATTTCCATACAACCGTTTTTAATTTGTTAAAAACTCACACTCGTAACCTTCTTGGTGTGTGATTTTTTTTTGCATTTAGTCATTTCCTCGCTGAGGTGGAATGAAAAGTTACGTGTTGCACTCGAGTGAAAAGATTTTTCACCTCGTGCTCTTTTGATTCCCTCGCTGACGCTCAGGATTCTAATTCTAATATATTCTAAATCAAAAACTCTATTCTAAAATATATTCTAATTCTAAAAATTGAGCACGCGGTTAAAAGACAACTTTTCACTCTTGTATAACAAATAAATATTTTGGCATCATAAAGGGCAATGGCGGACTAATTCCCATACAACTCGCGTAGCTAACTGCTACGAAAAGGTCTACGTAGCTACGACCTGATCAAAACTATATCCGTAAAATAATTAACTATCGGAAGACAATAGTTATAATAACCGAGACTGGTGGCATGAATACAGCCAACATTTCCGAGAGGAACAGCCAGGCTGATCCTTTGCGCAAAAACGAACCAGCTCTTGAAATTACCGTGATATATCTTCTCGTGAGAATAATGTTTAGTTCACTACTGAATTGGCATATATACTATGTAGTTTATTTAAATAAAAAATACGAAATATGAAATTTAACACGTTCACTGCGGCAAGTAAAATCATAATTTACTGTAAAATATACTAAATTATTGAGAACTATATTTATTCACAGTTTTATTTATATCAAAGTAACATATTAAATTATTATTATTAAAAGCAAAGCTTTTAAATGGACGGGCAAACTACGGAAATAGTATGAGGATGGGCCCAAAAACCTTCACTTTCTAATTTCAGGTTATCACGAATACATACGCATAATTACATTCCCTACAAAGTAATGAAAATATCTTCCGATTTGATTATAAAATATTTAAAAAAGTTTGCTTTCGGTTTGATGCCCTTGCAAATGACTATAAATGAGCAACGGAAGGTCATTTTCTCGAAATCAGTGTTTATTATTTTGTATTTACTTGTACTGATATATTTATATTTTACAAGCTGATGCCCCCGACTTCGTCCGCGTGATTTAAGATTTTTTTTATTATCGCGGGAACTTCTTAATTTTCTGGGATAAAAAGCCTGGGTCACTTCCATGTCCTTTACTATACCCATATCAACAATCCGTCGATCCGTTGCTAAGTTACGGCGTGATTGAAGGAGTTAGTCCTTGTTGGTTAGCAACAAACCAACAAGCAAACACACTTTCGCATTTATAATATTAGTATGATAATATGATACTAGACGTTATTATACTGCGATTTCGTCCAGTGTGTTGATTCCCGTGGGAACTCTTTAATTTTCCGGGATAAAATCTAGCCTGTCGGTTTACTCAGGATATATATCCATTCCTTTCAGCTAAATCGGCTCAGTTGTTATTGAAGGAGTAACAAATGAGCAATACTTACTTTTGAAGACCTCCCTGGCGCAGTGTTGAGCGTCGTTGCCTCAACGTGGGAGGTCCCGCGTTCGATTCCCGGCAGGGTCAATTTGGGAATCTATAATTTATTTATTTTCTCTGGTCTGGTCTGGTCTGGCGGGAGCTAGACCGTGACGTGAGAAACGACCGTGAGAAAATGATTTTAGAATACAGTTTCAATGTTATTATTTTTTGCATTGAAATGAAAATTCTTAACTATTTCTGCTATTGCAATAACAAGAATGTGTTTTACAATGTACTTAGTGCTTTTGTGCGTTGTCATAGCCGCGGGCAGTCCAAGGGTCAACGACACATCACACGGTACGTACTCGTAATAATAGGTTTGTACCTAATAGCTGCCTTGTTGGTCTAGTGGTTAGCATGTTCGGCTGCGGATCACGAGGTCCTGGTTTCGATGGGGTATTAAGTGGGTTTTCTGACAAGAAATTCTCAGTACTGGTCCAGAGAGAGATCGACGGATTTACGTGCTTTCCCGTGCGTGGGAAAGCACGTAAATCCGTCGATCTTGCGCCTGATCTCTCTCCGGTCGTGTCCAATCGGGCATTAAGAGTAAGGGAATAGAGATAGTACCTGTTTTTGCGCATACACCGGTGCACTATAATATATCTCCCACGTAGATCTTCTCCGGAGATTAGCTGCCGTGGCCGAAATTCGGTCGGGAGGACATTAATAGTACATATTCTGTGAGTAGTTCACCTATTTTTGTCGTTCAATGGTCTGTGTGCTACAGAAAACCCGTTCATTGATATCTGATGGCGTGTTCATCAAGTGATCAGTTTTGTGTGCCTAATCTAAATTAATGTTCGGTTGACAAAAACGCTACAACGTAAAAACGTTTAGCTATAAATCATTCGTAATCTAACCCAGTTTTTTTAACTGACGTTCACCAGAAAATTTGTGATGGCTTTAGCATAGGTTTCTACTGCCTCGTTGGTCTAGTGGTTAGCATGTTTGATTGCGGCCGACGAGGTCCCGGGTTCGATTCCCGGGTCGGGCCATAGTTAAGTGTTGGGTTTTTCTGACCAGCAATTCCCAGTACTAGCCCGGAGTTAGGAAGTTGGCGGTGTTTCACCCCCGTGCCTCGGAGAGCACGTTAAGCCGTCGGTCCCGGTTATTATCACTAACATGATAATAGTCGTTAAAGCCCGCCAACCCGCATTGGAGCAGCGTGGTGGGTCTAAGCTCTAATTCCCTCTCTCCTATGAGAGTGGAGGCCCGTGCCCAGCAGTGGGACGTTAATGGGCTGTAGTGGTGGTGATTAGTATAGGTTTCAGCCCTCAAACGGGCCTAAGCTAAAAGAAGAAATGTGAAATCGCCGTTTCTGAAGAAATATAGCTTAACAAGATGTAAACCCCTTTCAAAAGCATCCAGAAGTAACTATTTATTATTTTACTTTTTAATTTCCGAAAATATTTTACTTAGTGGGCTCTACATTATAGAGAAATAGTTATTTGTGTTATATGGGGCCAAAGAAAATTTTTGTTCCCCGAGAATTTTTGTTTGAATTCTGAGCGAAGTTAAGTATTCTAAAGTAGAATCCTGAGCGTAGCGAGGAATTCAATATACGCCGCCCGAGAACAAAAAAATTGGCCCCGAGCGACACACACTATTTTTCATCATTACGTATGAGAAAAAGCTAGGAGTATCAACCTACTATGTATGGACATTACCTATACGTTTAAGCACCAATCAGAAGCACGAACGCCGACCAATCAGAACAGAGAAATGAAAAGTCCCATGGGCCGAAAAATTACATTTTGCTCCCGCTATCCTCTGAAGCCAATATTCGTTTTTCGAATAGGTATGATGAAATAGTAGATTATTAACCAAGGGGATAAAGCAGTGTCTTCTGTCGCGGGTGACGATTTAAATCGCGAGCGTAACGAAGGACTCGAGGTTTACTCCCGAGCGTAGCGAGGGTGTTAAAAAATGAAATCACGAGCGAGCGAGGGATTTAAGACGAGTCCTGAGTGTAGCGAGGGATTTAAGTTCACCCAAGACTGAGACAGCTTTATCACCGAGGAAAATACTCTACTTTTCGTACCATTTGCGAAAAAATTAACACAGTAATAATATGAGACTAGCCGATGCCCGCGACTCCGTTCGCGTGGACGTATGAAAAATAGATAGTAGCCGATTCTCAGACCTACTGAATATGCATATTAAAATAACTAAGTAATTAAATGACGATTGATCAGTTATCGACCGGAGATGAAAAATGATTAAATTACTAAAATAAAAAATAATGGTTGATCGTAGAAGGGTGAAAATTTAGGATTGTATGTATTTTTGTATGTTGTATCATAAAAAAATAAAAATAAAAATTTTGTCTAAAAAATAAAAAAATAAAAATTTAGGGGTGGACTACCCTTAACATTTAGGGGGATGAAAAATAGATGTTGGCCGATTCTCAGACCTACTCAATATGCTCACAAAATTTCATGAGAATCGGTCAAGCCGTTTCGGAGGAGTATGGGAACAAAAATTGTGACACGAGAATTTTATATATAAAAAAAATAAGATAAGCATTTATTAAAAATAATGACAGTTAAAAGTAAAAGTTAACATTCGAAATATTGGTCCAATTATTGATAGAGAGTTACATTTTTGTTTGGTACATTTATTGTTGATGAGTTGATTTGAGTATTACTCTGTTCTTGCGTCTGAGGAACTGTTTAGAACATTAACTTATTTATAAAAATAAATTAAAATAAACTTAACGTTTATGTACCTATTTGAAGAAAACAAAAACGCGGCAAATTCCTAGACTAATATTTTATTGTCGGAAAAGCAAAGGCATCAAGCTCATACGGCCTCATCGGTTTTCGTAGGTAATTTTATTTAATAATCATAACTGCATAATAAATGCGTATTCGTTTTTCAAAAAGATGTTTAATGCTTTATATACAAACAAATGGTGTAAACACAGATGTACATAGTTCAGTATAAATTTCGGTAAGTACATATTCCAAATTTAAATCACATTCTCCCCCTAGAGGATGAATGAAATTCAGTACAATTTTCTTTCCCTGTTTTTAACAGATTAAAAATGACTATTGTTATGTTCGCTTTTTGTGGCATAGAATGTCACTTTTTTGAGCAAGTGGTACGAAAAGATACTTTTTAAGTCTCCAGTTTTTTTGGACCAAGTGAAGTAACTATTATTTCATCTTACTAGATATATTGTCAGTCAGTCAGTCATTTTCTTCTTATAAATGATAAATGTTGTCCGCTATTTAAAACCACGTGGATTTAAGTTTTTTTTTTATCCCGGACTTTTTGATTTTTCGGAATAAAAAGCAGAAAGCCACTCTTCAGGTCTTTTAACTATATCACTTCGACCCGTTTCTCCTTGCGGCCTGATTGAAAGACAAACCAACAATTATTAATCATTAGTATAGAAGAGGATAAGGTAGGAATAAGGATAGTAGGAATTAATGATTTTCTAGGGAAGAATTACCTAGATTTATGGATTCAAGCAGTGGATGTTTACAGTAATGGCGGAATGATGGAGTGGTGAGCAGGCGGCATGGCGGGCATGCCCTTGCTGGGCAACAGCGTCGGCGCGGGCGAACTACGAGAAGGTATCTATCCGTACCAATATTATAAATGCGAAATTGTGTCCGTCTGTCTGTCTGTCTGTCTGCTACGCTTTCACGGCCCATGTGTTCAATTTTGATAAAATTTGGTACAGGGATATGATGTATCCCGGAAAAGGACATAGGTTTCTTTTTTCCTGGGAAATAAAGAGTACCCGTAAAAATCAAACACTTCGAAAACTATTATTTTATCTCATAGGATACACAATGAACAACACAAGTATATTTAAGCTTATTGTATTGTATGACATTATAATTTTGTACAGCTTCTTGTTGCCAGTTCTTAAGTAGAAAATACTCGTACGTATTCTGTGGTATAACCCAAAGTTTAGTAAACACTTTGTTGTGGTTAATTTTTGAGAATTCAAAGTAGTTTCAACTCATGACAGACCTGTGAAAATTGACCGAGCGAAGCGAGGTCTCTGAATCTACTGGAGTGAATTTGCACTTGTCCGTCTGTCCGTCCGTAAGTCAGAGCGTAAGTACTACTTCAAATTTAAACATAATATTATGTAAACCGAGCGAGGGCTTAAGCCGAAAATTGCTTAAAAAGTTATATAAAACTTAATTTGAGGGGGGCGCTCAGAAGCGAATGGGAAGTAAACATTTTTAGGGTTCCGTACCCAAAGGGTAAAAACGGGACCCTATTACTAAGACTCCGCTGTCTGTCTGTCTGTCTGTCTGTCTGTCTGTCTGTCTGTCTGTCTGTCTGTCTGTCTGTCTGTCTCCAGGCTGTATCTCATAGACCGTGGTAGCTAGAAAGCTGAAATTTTCACAAATGATGTATTTCCGTTGCCGCTATAACAACAAATACTAAAAATTAAAAAAATATATATATTAAGGGGGGTCCCCATACAATAAACGTGTTTTTTTCGTATTTTTTTGCTCAATATTAAAAACGGTAACAGGTAGACGGTTCAAATTTTCACAGAATATTAACTTGTATATTACCTTTCAAAATAAATAATTAAATATCAATAAAGTAAATATTAAAGGGGGGCTCTCCCATACAACAAACGTAATTTTTTGAAATTAACAGTAAACCTCTACAAACAAAGTTAGTTTTGCGGTTCATTAACAAAGGTAATTATACCTACTTCTTGAGTACGGAACCCTCGGTGCGCGAGTCCGACTCGCACTTGGCCGGTTTTTTATGGCTTTTGGGGTAGGTATCGTGGTAGATTCATTTGACTATTCATAAGCACTTGTAAAAAGTCTATTTGAATAAAAATCATTTGAATTTGAATTTGACAGAACATTTTGAACAGAGTACAAAAATATTGACATACTTAATAGTCGAATCATCGGGTAGTTTCACTAGTAGTTCGAGTACGAGAACCACGACAAAGATGTGTCCTAAAGTGGGTAGGCTATATCCTTGTTAATCTTAGTTCTAGTGACCACACTACGAACTAAGCCTTCATCTCGCGTATGCGGCACGTTCTGAATACATTATCAGTTTTGCTCCATGTTTAACTTGATAACTTCTCCGCTTCCATATTATTTAACGTTTTAGCGATCGGTGTTTCGTATACGAGTTTGCAAGTATTTATTAGAAAAAACTAGATGGTGCCTATGACTTCGTCCGCCTGAATGTAGGCTCGTGGGGAAAAATAGCCTATATCCCTCCGTCATCTGTTTCAACGTGGCGTACAACGGGCATGCTTGTGGACAATGGTGTAGGACAAACCAATTATAATTATAAAAAGCGGATTATGATAATAGGGAATTTTAGCCTCATGTTTCTTGATTATCATGGACTTGCGTGCGGTGATGTCTACTTCTATCGCACAAGACATTCGCGTTAAAAGTATTATTGAAGTAAATACTGTACATTTTCTATTTTTTTAAATTCCAATATATTTTATTTTTGTACCTATACCACTTAACAATTTCACCTTACTCACTTTCAAGGAAGGCTGGAAGAGATTTCTTTTTAGAGATAAGCTTTACCTTTGTCCACTTTTTTAAAATTAGGTTTAAGACAATATTTTGTACAAAAATAATAAAAATAAAAAAAATAAAAAATTATAGTGAGCTTCCCAAAAAAAAAAAATTTTAGAGTGTGATAAATCTCAATTTTTAATATATTCTATTCTATTCTCTTTCTAGATGCCAGTAACAGATCATCTAGTAGTGGCTCGCGCCGCGGCTCCTCTCCACCCAGAGGGCAGGTATGTATCACAGTCTGTTTACACAGTCGATGGAAAAGTGGAGACTTTAGAGCCTAGGCAGAAATAGGGAAATCCTGCGGTGTGACAGGGGTGAAAGGATGAGAGATGAATATACCCAGTGGCAAAACAAACTTTAATTCTTTCGTTACATCTCTATCAGTAGTTCAAGTAGGTATGTACCTACTTAGGTGCCACGATAGTAAATCCAGCTCTTCAGCTAACATCAAGGGCGTCATCTCACTCTATTTATTTACGCTGTGATATATCCCTTACATAACAAATATATATGAAATAGTCGACTGTTTGACAACGCTGGATGATGGTGATGATAAGAAAACGATGATATAATTCTTACCTTTACAACTATCCAGTTAATATTTCTTTCAGGAGCAGGAAGTGGATGTGAGTTGTCACAGGCAAGACCTGACGACCTCACTCCCATCCCGGCGGCCCACCAGCTATGAAAATGAATACAAAGTCCCTACTGTGGTACATACCTGAGTTAATTATCTTATCATGAAAGGCTATTTCAAAAGAATAATGAAAGAAAGAAAGAATTTCTGTGACTTTTAATCATGAACTTTGATGAACCCTCACACGGTATAGAACCTGGGATCTCCATGGGAAACTCCATTCCTGAAGAGCGGTTCGGGTAAGGGTGTCTGGCTGTCTTGTGTTTTACAAGTGTTTTCCAAAAACTACTGAGCTTAATTTGGCTCTTAGACAATACCTATATTAGATATGTTTTTAGACATTATCTACCAGCGGAGGCGTTACGATCCTGGGTTCTTTTTTTTAGTTTGTTTTCTATTGCACACGTCTATCAAGTTATTAAAAGTTATATTATACAGTTAAGTTAGGATTTAAACTAGTTAGGAAGTTAGTTAAGTATTAAAACAGTTGTATAAGATTCAAGCACCATTAGATAAGTTTAGTAGCTCAGCTGCCCAAACCAGGCAGGCATTTAAATTCTGTATAATTTTTACAGGTGTCACTAAGTGGCGAATGTGTAGTGACACACACGGCGCCATCATACGAGGAACAGCGTGCAAGTCCTGCACTTTTGTGTAGAAACACTGGAGGGACCCCTGGAGGGCGAAGCGTAAGGGATGACGGGTACTGCTCCGCTGGGAGCACGCCTCGGGCGTTTGGTAAGTTTTTCTCACAAGTTGAAACACAGCAGGAGGGACCCCTGGAGGATGAATTGTGCTTTAGGGAATGGATATGGAATGGAGTCCTACGAACCACGATTCTGGAGTATTTTTTGTACAAAATATGCAGATGGTAGTTTTGTTTAAGCTCCTGTACTTTATAGCCGTTTCTGTCTATAGATTTTTATTCAATGTCAAAGCTTCTTGACTCCTGGCAGTATATAAGAGTGAGGGTAAATACCCTCGACGGAAAGACAAATACGCGCGTTGTTAAGAAGCAATAAATCCTACACTCGACGTCACTACACGATGCTCAAGTTTTCTAAACCCTATTTGTCCTATTTGTTTAAGGCAGGTTAAGGAGGTCACCGGAAACGTTGGGACAGAAAACCTCATAAGTATTGGGGATTAATTTCATATAATAATAAGTAATTATTCACTTTAACTTACGAGGTAAAAAAGATTTATTACGTGGATAGTAAGATATTAATGTTTTATTATGCACTTCACTCCAATAAATAAGTAGGTTCCATTTTTTATACGAAAGTATAAGAAATATTTACAGTTAAATTATATATTTTGACTAACATGGAGATAATTCAGGTATTTTATACCGGTATCCAGTTTATGCTACGGTTTTTATGAGTTAAGTAAAAAGTAGAAAAATTACCGTTGAATTAAACATTTAAGTATTTTAATTTCTTTTTGCATAATCAAAAGTTGAAAACCTATTAAGTAGGAATTAGCTTTCAATTGATCGGACGATCTCAATATCAACGCTTCGGTTTTAAGCGGCATTTTTAGCATCGGCATTCCATTATGTAGGCTCGGATGCCGGCGTTATTGAGAGATCCTGGCATTGCAGTAGGTACGAATGGTATTTTCGCATTAAGAACTCAACCGTCTTCGGTCAGGTATGCATTCATTCTCAAGAATATACCTAGCGGCGTACGTACTAAGCTCGGCGGAGGCCCGCTTGATGAGGCCCCTTGTTATTATGGAGCAATTCTTTTTTTTTCTTTGTACAAAGGCTGTCTTTTTAACACTTGATATTGTAATTAGTAGAAACTCACCAACTTGATTATTAATTAAATATGATAACGTTCTTACTTACCTAACTCTTATTTCATATTTGCATTTTCAAGTTTGGTTTTAATTATTAATTAAAATAACATTTGTGTAAATTGCATAGTTACCTAAAGAAAACAATATAGAAATACAGTTTGTTTTTGTTTCAGATCACAAATCAACGAAAGGTTCTGTTGTCACTCTGTCATGTTATAAAAGTAAGTAACAGGTACCTACCTATTAGACTTAGAGAATGAAACGCAGAGGTTTACGAGTACGTTAGTTATAACTACTTGATTATGATATCCCTTTTTTCAGAGGAGCCTAAAGTCCAAGTCGAGGAAGAGGTGTATTTTAGTGAATCTTCTAAACGTGTTAGAGGAAATAGTGTTGGGAAAACTGGTAAGTTGAATCAATGTAGTCACTACATTAAATAAGGGCACTAGCACTACATTGTAGTGCCCATAAGTAAATAATATAATAGAGAATGTACTATGTATGTATAAGAGAGAAGTATACGTAAAGTGAAGACGCTGCGTGCCACAACGCAGCGTCTTAAGAAGCTTAAGAAAAACGCTTTAAGAAGTTTTTATTTTCATATAGCAGAGAGAGCCCAGTCACCTAGTCGTTAAGGCGCCTAGCTTCCTATTTAGGTGATGGGGGCTCAATCCGCGGGCACGCATCTCATATTTTTAAGAAGTTAAATATCACTTGCTATACTTAACGGTAAAGGAAAACATCGTGAATCATCTGCCTGAGTTTTCATCGTAAAGGTATGTAAAATTCGTACTTAGCCAGCGTGGTGGACTATGGCAAAAACCTTCTCATTCTGAGAGTGCTCAGTAGTGACCCGATAATAGGTTGAATTGATGATGATGAACGTGACTGTCTCTATGGTATGGTAATATTATACGTATTTTATTTTAGGAGAAATAAATGACGGGCGAGAAACATGGGGAACTGGGGCGGACTTCCTACTTTCGATCATTGGTTTTGCTGTGGACCTTGCTAATGTGTGGCGATTCCCTTATTTATGCTACAGGAATGGAGGCGGTTAGTACCTACTTGTAATTATTATGTATTACATTTAATTATAATCCGTAGATCATGTTTTATTGCCGCGGGAGTTCTTTCGTGACATGGACTATACTCGTATATAAGTAGATTTTTACAAAAAAGTTAACTTTGCTTAAATTTTGTGTCCAAGGCAGAATTTCGTTCTGGACAGGAATGTTTTATGTTCCATTAACACCTTCGCGACTGCCTCGTTGGTCTAGTGGTTAGCATAGTCGACTGCGGATCACGAGGTCCTGGGTTCGATTCCCGGTCGGGCATAAAAGTTAGGTATTGGGTTTTTCAATTAAGAAATTCTCAGTGCCAGCCCGGAGTTGGAAGTTGGCGGTGAGCCACCCCCGTGCCTCGGAGAGCACGTTAAGCCGTCGGTCCCGGTTATTATCACTAACATGATAATTGCCGTTAAAGCCCCCCAACCCGCATTGGAGCAGCGTGGTGGGTCTAAGCTCTTACGTTTATGTTTATTTACCATTATTATTTTAAATTATGTTATATTTAGGCGCATTCCTGATTCCCTACACACTAATGCTGATCTTCGGTGCGGTGCCACTCTTCTACATGGAGTTGATCCTTGGGCAATACAATCGTCAGGGACCGATCACTATATGGAAGATCTGTCCTCTCTTTAAAGGTAATTTACCCCAGCCGAAATTTCATTTTGAGAGCAAGGTAACAGCTATCACACTCCAACGTCTGTTACCTGTTGCGAATGGCCACAGTGTAGAATAATAATAAAACGACGCACTGCAATTTTGCATACATTCTTAACTTTGTAGTTCCATTCAAGTTTGCTCTGTTAGTTTGCGCGAACTTAATAATTATGTTTATTAATATTGATACCTAATATTATATGATATTGATTACCTTTAATCTTTATAGTCTAAAATAGTAGGTAATTAATGAAAAGTTTATAAGTAAAGCATGGGAACTGGGCGTTTACTACCATCGATTAAAGCAGTATTATTTTAAAATTACAGTTTCATGCCAAATACCTTGATATCTCTTACAATAAGGATTAAGTATACAGTTCTAAAACAGTTACAGTTACAGTTCTAAAACACGAACGTCAACAATATTAAAACTATAGGTACGTCTAGCGATGGTAGTATGCCCCCTGTACGCTTAGTCGAAGTTTTCACATTGCAAATTCGATTGATCGTAATGGAGCGTTCGATAACATTGCCTTTTAAGTTGTTTGGAGCATTATTGTTTCTGTTGGTGAAAATTCTTTGACGTTCCCAGTAAGTACAATAATTTTATTCCTCTGTTTTTCCCAGGTGTGGGTTTGTGTGCTGTGATGGTGGCGTTTTATGTATCTTTTTACTACAATGTTATTATTGGTAAGTGAGTATATCTAAACTATATCATACTATTAATATTATAAATGCGAAAGTCACTTTGTTTGTTGGTTTGTTGGTTTGTCCTTCAATCACGCTGCAACAGAGCAACGGATCGACGTGATTTTTGGCATGGGTATAGTTGAGGACCTGGAGAGTGACATAGGCTACTTTTTATCCTGGAAAATTGAGGAGTTCCCGCGGGAATCCAAAAAAACTTATTCCACGCGTACGAAGTCGCGGGCATCAGCTAGTAATATTATAAAAGCGAAAGTTTGGATGGATGTATGAAATATGGATGGATGGATGTTTGTTACTCAATAAATCCAGAACGGCTGAACGGATCTGGATGAAATTTGGCACAAAGATAGATTATAATATGGAATAACACAGGCTATTTTTTATCCCGGAATTTCCCGCGGGAACCAAAAAACCTCAATCCACACGGACGAAGTCACGGGCATCAGCTAGAAGCTAATGAGTTAATTACTTAATTACACTTTTTATTAACAGAGCATAATATTATACCCCCTGTATGCATACAATAATTAATAATATATCATAGTACCTAAGCACTTATTCGCGTCCCGTGCTGTGGAACTGGGAGATACGTGGAAGGGGTAGTTCTTCTGTCGGTTCAGATTTCATTTGCGCCAGAGGTCAATTAAAACGGATGAAATAAACAGTGCATTAATATATAATTTCTAACATTGCTCTCATTAAGTGATCAATTAAATCTACTGTTTGTAACACAGGGTGGGCATTGTACTTCCTCGTGTCATCAGCCCGGTCGGAGCTGCCGTGGTTGCACTGCGACAATTCATGGAACACCGAGCAGTGCTGGGACGCGGCGCGACTGAATGAAACGAATCGAACTGACATCCCCTACCAAGGACCTCTGTCGCACTTCACACCGGCTTCGGAGTTCTTTCAGTAAGGGTAGATTTAGCTCCAATATCTGTCTGCGATTTTACTACTTAGCGCCTTACTATGAGGACCACTCTCTATCAATTGATACCTAGATAAAGGGAGAATGGCTTAACTCGGTCGGAACTGCCGTGATTGCACTGCGACTATTCATGGAACACCGAGCAGTGCTGGGACGCGGCGCGACTGAATGAAACGAATCGAACTGACATCCCCTACCAAGGACCTCTGTCGTACTTCACACCGGCTTCGGAGTTCTTTCAGTAAGGGTAGATTTAGCTCCAATATCTGTCTACGATTTTACTACTTAGCGCCTTACTATGAGAACCACTCTCTATCAATTGATACCTAGATAAAGGGAGAATGGCTTAACTCGGTCGGAACTGCCGTGATTGCACTGTGGCAATTAATGGAACACCGAGCAGTGCTGGGACGAAGCGCGACTGAATGAAACGAATTGAACTGAAATCTCTTACCAAGGACCTCTGTCGCACTTCACACCGGCTTCAGAGTTATTTCAGTAAGGGTAGATGTCCCTCCAATGTGGAAATACGAAGGGTGGCGACTTTCAAGTATCTCGGGCACATATTGACGGAGAACCTCAGTGACGACAACGACATTGAACGCGATAGGAGGGCCCTTGCCGTAAGATGCAACATGATCGCGCGTAGATTTTACCGTTGCAATGAACAGGTAAAGAACACTCTTTTTAGAGCTTTCTGTCAAAATCTGTATACATGCCAGTTGTGGTTTAGCTACACAAGACGCTCCTATAGCACCATCAGGGTGCAGTACAATGATGCTTACCGCATCCTGATGAAACTACCGCGATTTTGTAGTGCGTCAAACATGTTTGCATCGGCAAGAATGCCTGACTTCTTCGCTATAGTACGTTCGAGAATTGCTTCTTTTTGGGAGCGATTACGTCACTCGAATAATGAAATTCTTCGGACGATGTGTGAGCACTTGGATGTCGCCATCTTCCGGCATTGGTTGACGCAGCATCGCAGTGCGAATCGAAAATAAATATAGAAATGGAACAATAATATAATATTATATTATATTTTATATTATTTATTTTTTGTATTTAGATTTAAGCTTTGACATTTGAAATATGTTACTATGGGTACTTGGCCTGAAATAAAACATTATTATTAATGTCTGTCTTCTACGAAGCGCCTTACTATTTTGACCACTCTCTGTCAACTATTGATACTTATAGGGAGCATGGCTAAGGATTAAACGCGAGTCTCTTTCAGACTTGCTACAAGGAACCAAAACAGAAGAATTGTGCTGATCTTTTGTTTATGTTTTAGTCGGGCGGTACTCGAGATGCAATACTCTGAAGGGCTCAACGACCTAGGCTTACCGAAATGGCAACTCGCCGTCTGCCTTGGCGTCGTCTACGTTACTCTCTACTTGTCTCTCTTCAAAGGAGTGAAAAGCTCTGGTAAGCAAACACAAAAAGAACAATGCTTTCCTTCTACTAGGGATGTTGAGACGTGCGATATGTGTGAATACCCATTCAATAGGATAATACCCGTTTCATTAGCCGACTATATTTTCATAGTGCAGCTTAGATGTGATGGAAAATGATAGGCTATAAAATTATGTAAAGTAAGGTAACCAAATTAAAAACTACTCGGCGATCTGAGTTAGGAGACAAAAGCATAAACAAATATAAATTACAAATTTAAAACAACCCCCGACATAATATGGAAGTAACAGATTAAAAAAAAAGCTAATGACCTTCAGACGGATGAACAAATTTTCATGAAACATGGCTAAGAACACTCGGGATAAAATTATCTATGACACAAAAAAAAAACTAAACGAAAATCGGTTCATCCGTTTGGGCGCTACGATACCACAGACAGATACACAAACAGGCACGATAAACTTATAACACCCCTCTCTTTTTGCGTCGGGGGTTAAAAATATGCCTGTTTCTAGGAAAAGTTCGTTAACGATCCTGTTGATGGGTATTCACTCAAATCACACACTATGAAAATGGTAGGCTAAACAAACTGTTATAAAATTATGTAAAGTAAGGCAACCAAATGAAAAACTTCTCTGCGGTCTGAGTTAGGAGACAATTTAAGCATTTTCATAAAAAGTATGCCTGTTTTTAGGGAAAGTTGTATGGTTGACTGCTACAATGCCGTACGTAGTGCTGTCGATTCTGCTTGCGAGAGGACTTCTATTGCCAGGCGCCACCCGAGGCATTGCTTACTACTTGCACCCTGAACTCAGTAGGCTAAAGGATACACAGGTAAGAATTAGCTATCTGTTATCCGTTTTTTACTCGTACAAATACAACAATACGATTTCTACGTGATAGGAATATTTTTATCTTCTTTTAAGCTTAGGCTAACTTGAAAATGTAAAACACTGAAATTACTACAAGTTTATCTGAAGATATTTTTTCCAATTATTTTATACCTACATAATGCAAGCTTATCTTTAGTTCACCTTTTAGCAATAAATACCAATAGTTTTCAAAGAATCTATCTATATACTTATATAAAATTCAAAGTCCTGACTGACTGACTGACTGACTGACTTATATATCAACGCACAGCCTAAACCGCTAGGGTTAGAGACTTGAAATTTTGACGGTAGCTTCCTTTTGTAACGTAGGCGCTCACTAAGGAAGGATTTTTCAAAATTCCACCCCTAAAGGGGTGAAATAGGGGTTGAAAGTTTGTATGAAAGTCCGTCATTTCTCAAGTTATATCCATGTAACTTAGTATATGAGATAACGGTAAAAAATAAAGAAATACGTGTTTCACAGTTTTTGAAAATTCTACCCCCGAGGGGGTGAAATAGGGGATGAAAGTTTACATGAAAGTCCTTCATTTCTCAAGATATTTCTCAAGTTGTATCAATGAAACTTGGTATTTTGGCTTTAGGTAATAAATAAAGAAGTACATGTGGCATAGTTTTATAAAATTCCACCCCTAAAGGGGTAAAATAGGGATTCAAAGTTTGTATGAAAGTTCTTGATTTCTCAAGTTATAGTGATGAAACTTAGCATTTGGGCTTTCAGTTAGATATGCAGACGTACTTGTTTCCCCATTTTTGAAAATTCGACCCCCAAAGGGGTGAAATAGGGGATGATTGTCCTTGATTTATCAACATATTTTTCAAGTTATAACAACGAAACTTGGTATTTTGGCTTTCGGTATAATATAAAGAAGTACGTGTGTAACAGTTTTTCAAAATTCTACCCCCAAACGGGTAAAATGGGGGTTGTAAGTTGGTGTAAAAGGCCGGCGTTTTTCAAGTTAAATAGCCGTGAAACTTGATATTTGGGCTACCGGTTTAAATTATGAAATACATAATTCACACTTTTTATAAATTCTATCCCAAAGGACGTTAAATAGTCCTTCAATCACGCCGCAACAGAGCAACGGATCGACGGTTTTTTTTCATGGGTTCTTTTTATCCCGGAAAATTAAGGAATGCCTATGGGAATTAAAAAACTTATGCCACGCGAACGAAGTCGCGGGCGTCCGCTAGTATATATATAAAATCGTTAGCTAATCAACGCACAGCCTAAACCGCTGGGGTTAGCAACTTGAAATTTTGACAGTAGGTTCCTTTCGTGACGTAGGCGCTCACTAAGGAAGGATTTTTCAAAATTTCACTCCCGAAGGGTTAAAATAGGGATTGGAAGTTTGTATGAAAGTCCTTCATTTCTCAAGTTATAGCCATGATACTTGGTATGTGAGCTACGGGTTAAAAATAAAGAAATATGTTTCACAATTTTTGGAAATTCTACTCCCAAAGGGGTGAAATAGAGAGTTGGTCCTAGGTCCGCAACAGAGCAACGGGTATTTTGCACGGGTAGTTGAGGACTTGGAGCGTGGTATAGGCTACTTTTTACCCCGGAAAATTAATGAGTGCCTGTGGGAACTTATAGCACGCGAACGAAGTCGCGAGTATCCGTTAGTATAATATAAATTTCCACCACAGGTTTGGGTCGATGCTGCAGTTCAGATATTCTACTCAGTTGGAGCCGGCTTCGGAGTACATCTTTCATATGCGAGCTATAACACATTTCATAACAATTGTTATAGGTAAGTAACTATTAGGTAAAATATACTGTATGCTATACATTTTGTCATTTTACATTTGATTGCCTCGTTAGTCTAGTGGTTAGCATGTTTGACTGCGGCCGACGAGGTCCCGAGTTCGAGTCCCGGGTCGGGCCCTTTGATTATATACGTCGGGCCGTAACAAGTGTTGGGTTATTCTGACAAAACATTCTCTGCACTAGCCCGGAGTTAGGAAGTTGGCGGTGTTTCACCCCTGTGCCTCGGAAAGCTGTCGGTCCAGCGCCTGATCTCTCTCCGGTCGTGTCGGATTTTCCGTCTTATCGGGCTATGAGAGTAAAGGATCAGAGAGTACACCTGTGTATGCGCACACACTTGTTTACTATAGTATCTCCCGCGCAGATGGTTTATCTTTCTGGAGATTGGCCGCCGTGGCCGAAATTCGGTCTGGAGGATTATATTATTATTGTTATATCATTTTCATGTGTTGGGATTACCACTTTTGTATGATAATAGAACAGAATAATATATACCTGGTTCAAAGGTTATCCATCGCCATTCAGCGTGGCAATGCTGCAAGTTTGATGGGTACCTTTGGTCCAGGGGCAACCAGGGTTGGGCTTTTTGATTAGGTTTTTATTTTTATCTTTTGTTAGTAGGTATATTTAAGGATTAGTTTTAAATTTTATTTTATAGTTAGTTTAATATTTTGTAATTCAATTAAACTATTTAAATTTAATAAAACAGAATTCGTTATATTTTTTCTTCTTTAAGTGTTTGTTTTTAGGGATTGTCTGGTGACAACCCTGGTGAACTGCTTCACTTCCTTCTTCTCCGGATTTGTTATCTTCACTTATTTGGGCTTTATGTCTCACAAGCAAGGGGTGCCTATATCGTCTGTTGCTACGGAAGGTAATACTCACACTTGGAATAAATTAATCAATCATTAATTTTTTTTTATCCACTACAAAACTGCGATCTCACCTGATGGTAAATGATGATGCAGTCTAAGATGGTACGGGGCTAGCCTGTTTGGGGTATGGCAGTTATAATTAACTCATACCCATATAATCAGTTTCTACACGACATCGTACGATACGACACAACACGACACGGCGGCACGTCTTTACCGGTAGGGTGGTAACTAGCCACGACCGCAGCCTTCAACTGGGCCAGACCAAGGAAAACAAATTTTTTTTTGTTTTTTTTTTAAATTTAAAGTATTCAAATATAAATCTTAAGACTAAGGTATTAAAGTTTAATTTTGAAAGTAGTAGGTATATTGATATTGTAAGACCTTTTGTCTTCGCGAGCATGTCGGTGTTCGCGAGCGTGTCGGTGTTCGCGACCGTGTCGGTGTTCGCGAGCATGTCGGTGTTCGGAAGCATGTCGCTGTTCGCGAGCATGTCGCTGTTCGCGAGCATGTCGGTCAAGGTCACGCGAATCTAAATTTTTACCCCCAACCAAAAAGTGCTCAACGCAGCTAAAGAAGTTTTTACTTCAAAAATTCCCAAATTGACCCTGCTGGGGATCGACGACAGCGCTCAAAAATAATTAAATGATCAATAAATTTTATTATTTTTTCAGGACCGGGCCTAGTATTCCAAGTATATCCTGAAGCGGTTGCAACTCTGCCTGGTGCCAGCTTATGGGCGATGCTATTCTTCTTTATGCTCATCATGTTGGGTTTGGATTCTGGGGTATTTATTTATTGAATTTTATTGTTAAGAGTAGATTGCTTTATCTATAACTAGATGATGCCCGCGACTTCGTCCGCGTGGATTAAGGTTTTTTGATTCCTGCGGGAACTCGTTAATTTTCCGGGATAAAAAGTAGCCTAAGTCCTTCTCCATTAACATACCTCTATATCAAATTTCAGCAAAATCGGTTGAAAAGATGGGCCAGGAAAGCGTAGCAGACAGACAGACAGACAGATACACTTTCTCATTTATAATATTAGTATGGATATGGATTATTCGCACTACAACGTACAAAAAGCATTATAAAATATCAAAGGGCATGTTTGTTTTCAAACTCGCTGACGGTTTGATAACCGTGTTACTATTTTTTGTTTTTTTATTATATGGACCTCGAACCCCTGGGTCGATAACCCTGTTACTCCTGATCTTATCTTTCTGGAACACTTCTAAAACAGCGCACTCCATAACTTTAACGCCTTTTTTTATCAATTAAAAGTTAAATAGACAAAGTTAGCCCTTGACTGCAATCTCATCTGATGGTACCTAAGTGATGATGCAGTCTAAGATGGTAGCGAGTTAACCTGTTAGGGGTATGGCAGTTATATTAAACCCAAACCCCTAGTCGGTTTCTACACGACATTGTATCGGAACGGTAAATCGCTTTGCGGCACGCCCTTGCCGGTAGGGTGGTAACTAGCCACAGTCGAAGTCTCCCATCAGGCCAGACCAGAGAAAATTAAGAAATTCGAAACCCGGGACCTCCCATGTTAAGACAACAGCGCGCCAGGGAGGTCGTCAAATTGACTTTAAAATTTTGTCCAATTTCAGCATCTTAAGCGGTATGTTCATGTAGGCATCGAAGAGGAAAAACTGTTTTTATTTTCGTCGCTTCCTAAATTTCTTTAGAAAACAGCTCTGCAACCGGTATTTGCCTAATGTTGTCTTAAATAATGTGTCTTTTTCAGATGGGTGGTCTAGAATGTGTGATAACTGGTCTGCTGGACCAGGCGCGCGCTAGCGGCGCCCATTGGCTGCGTCGCGAGCATTTTACCTTGCTCGTCGTGTGTGTTTCCTTTTGCGTTGCTTGCATCAATATAACTCCTGTAAGTAAAGAAACAAAAAACACCTGTGCGACCGAACGTGTACAATTCTGCGTTATGGGGAAAAAATGTAGCATAAGTGATGTCCTTCCGACCGAATGGCGGCCAGAGCGGCTAAAGCCATCGCATCGCCGAGGAACAACTATTACAAGAACGATGAGATTATAAGTTTACATAATAATAATACGCTGCCTTCGTGTAGGTACTTAGTATATGAGATAGGTACGTAACTTAGGTATTACTTACTTGTCTGTACAGTGGCCTTTACCCTTACTCTGAGATTTGATCGAATTTGAAATAAGTCTCACTAAAGTGAGGTGAAATGAAAGTGAGCTGGGTGCCTAGAACTAAACTGAGAGTGCAAATTGGCGGGAAATCAACGGGAAGTTTTAAAATAGTAGTCGAGTTTGTCCACCTACTCAGATTAATAATGGTCCCCTATCTAGTTTCTTTTTTTTAATTTAGCCTAGTTTTGTATGGCTGCCAGTATCTTAAAACTTAAAATAAATAATCAAAGACTCTCAGCTTTCACTCTTCAGCTCTAGCGCTTTGTCCCTACGAGTACCTACCTAAACTTTTTTTGTTTATAGGGTGGGATCTACATGTTCCATTTACTAGATACATACGCTGCTGGTATCTCATTGCTCTGCTCAGCACTCTTCGAGGCTGTGGCGGTATCGTGGTTTTATGGTAAGTTATCTACGAGTAGCTATCGTTTTATCATTATGCCACTGTCTACAATAGAGTATGTGTCACGAAAGAATCCATATGCAATTATTAGTGGAAGTATTAATACATTTTATCTACTCCAGCATCGAAAAGTTCCAATTTCGAATTTGACAACTATATCGAATTGAACCCTCTTTCGTGTTTGCTTCTCTATCGATACCTACAGTTCGTTGTATGGGAGCTGTATCGTTAAGAGTCGTAGCTGTATCGATATGGTTATCTTCATAAATAGGATACCTATAGCTTAGCGGCTCTGGGTTCTGGCACTTTTGGTTTTTATTAATTTATAAAGTAAAAAATTATAAAGACGTCCTTGTCGTAGATAAAATCTTGTATGCAACTGTACGTAATTAGTCATTTTAATTCTCGTACTATCCTATTTTGAAAAAACAGCACTCGAATTAAAATGACCCTCATTACGATACAGTTGCATAAATAGCTATTATAATATTACTAGCGAATGCCCGCGACTTCGTCCGCGTGGTTTGAGGTTTTTTGGTTCCCGCGGGAACTCCTTAATTTTCCGGGATAAAAAGTAGCCTACGTCCTTCCCCGGGATACAACCTATCCCTGTACCAAATTTTATCAAAATCAGTTGAACAGATACATTTGTTTGATTCCCGCGGGAACTCTTCAATTTTCCGGGATAAAAAGTAGCCTATGTGCTATTCCAGACTATAATCTATCCCTATGCCAAATTTCAGCCAGATCCGTTCAGACGTTGGGGCGTGATTGAGTAACAAACATCCATACATCCATACATCCATCCAGACATCCATCCAAACTTTCGCATTTATAATATTTATTTGATTGATTGATGATACTAAGTAATAATATGTCCATCCATGTCACGAAGAAGAAGTAGAAAGAAGAAGAAGAAGAAGAAGCCCTAGATGCGGTGGTAGTAGTTCCATATTTAAATTATGATTTATATGCAATTTATGTATGAAAAATGTAATAAGTGGTTCAAAAAATTGCCGCGTGACTGGCGGGACTTCTTTCGTGACACGAACTATATAGCGCCGCCTTTATGGAACTTTTTTCGTGACACAGACTAACTAATTAGCTACTTAACTGTTTTAAATTTCAATGCCTTACCCGAGATCCACATTCTCGCATTGCTCGTCTCTTGGAGGCAATCGTACCGTCGTACGACTACAAGTTTTCGGACACCATACGAGCAGTTGCATTATTAAGTCAGCCACATTAGTTCAAGTACTTAGTTGCTCAATGCTCATAGGTATCTCACTTTCTTTGACTCCGGTCTAACAACCCTGGACTGAGATCGAGTTAAACATCCGAGATGAAGTGAAGCGAAATGAGGCGAAGCGAAGGTCGCACTTTTACACCACATGACACATCGCCTCGAGTCGCTTCGGGTTCGGGGAGCGTGTGGTTGCGGGTTTAAAGATTTGATCATTTCTTTGCTTACAGGACTCAAAAGATTTTCGGATGACGTAGAAGAAATGCTCGGCTTCAGGCCCGGCCTCTATTGGCGGATATGCTGGAAGTTCGTCAGTCCAGTTTTCATTATAGTTAGTATTTAGTTTGTTAATTAGTTAATAGTTTATACGTGTCATACCTACTAATTACTATCTGAGCACTTGACTGAAATAATCACTTCTCCCTTTTTTCACTTTACCTAGTCTGTTTACTTCATCATTCCAGGTCTAAATGTTTTTTTTTTCTATGGTAGTGAGATCTTAGGCATTTAGATTTGGAGTACTTGCCTGCTAGTACTAAGAGCTGGATACTATAAAAATAGTTCACCAATTTTTTTTGTATGTAGGTAGGCCTAAATATAAACCATTGAATATGCCTATCCTCAATCGTGGACGATAGAAACAATATTTTTATTACGTCCATGTCCTTTAAATTCATGGGTATAGTTAAGGACTGGAGTGACATGGGCTACTTTTTATCCGGGATAATTAAGGAGTTCTTGCGGGAATCAAAAATAACTTAAACCACGCGGACGAAGTCGCGGGCATCAGCTAGTAAAAACGTATCATTCCAGGGCGTCGTGGTATTTGGCCTCCTTTACCAGCAGCCTTTGCAGTACCAGCACTACACCTACCCGCAGTGGGCAGTCGTGCTCGGCTGGGGACTGGCCTGCTCCTCCATACTTATGATACCACTCGTGGCCATTTATAAAATCGTCACTACGCCTGGCACTTGCAGACAGGTATTCATCATTCATTACTTAGTAGGTACCTATCTATAAGTTTAATTTTAAAATTCTATATCATATGTGTAACTACTGTAGGTACAAATTTTGTCCTACGACTTTATAGTATTGTGATTATTTTTTGTATTTTTCATAAAAAATAAAACGATTTAGAGCAGTTGATCTAAGAAGACATTACTCCACGCGACGCATAGTCGCACGGCGTGGCGAAATGGTTACCGCTCCAATACTACACTGAGTTGCAGAGGGTCTAGAGCGAAACGTTTAATTTTTTTTAGTTTTTTAAAAGATGTAGAACTAAAGTTTTTCAGTAGGTAGTAGAGAAGTTACCCTAATCAGTGATTAACAAGTTATTAATATTCTTAAATTAACTTTTTTAAGTATACTGCTATAATATAGATCTTTTCGAGGTTGCACCGCGAAACACCGCCCTTCGGCATTCTTGTCCATCTCCGGCTACGTAACGTAGTTCCCCAACTTTAATTTTAATCTTTAATATATATAAATCTCGTGTCACAATGTTTGTCCTCAATGGACTCCTAAACCACTTAACCGATTATAATAAAATTCGCACACCATGTGCAGTTCGATCCAACTTGAGAGATAGGATAGTTTAAATCTTAAAAAAACATCAATTCACGCGGACGAAGTCGCGGGCATCATCATCTAGTATAATATAAAATCCAAGTTCCCCCTTCCCCAACTCAACGAAATAATATATATAAATCTCGTGTCACAATGTTTGTCCTCAATGGACTTCTAAACCACTTAACCGATTATAATAAAATTCGCACACCATGTGCAGTTCGATCCAACTTGAGAGATAGGATAGTTTAAATCTTAAAAAAACATCAATTCACGCGGACGAAGTCGCGAGCATCATCATCTAGTATAATATAAAATCAAAGTTCCCCCTTCCCCAACTCAACGAAAAATATGCAGAGGTATTTAGATCTGGATCTCAATGATCTTTACATTCTCATCGAGGCATAAGTAACATTACTGCGTTGATAAATAATAATTCTTAAGCTTCATTTACAACACGAAACATGTTTTCTACATGTAGCTTCGCCATGTTTTGCTTAAAAATAAAGTAATATTTTTTAACAATTTATCGTTCGTTAAATAAACATAATAAAAACTCTCATTGATAAGTTTTTTCAAAAGGTAGAGTTAAAATGGCCTAAAATATATTTTACTATTTCAGCGTTTAGCGTGCTGCATCTCTCCAGAAACAGAACACGAAGCAATCCGCGGAGGAGCTCCAGTGAGTCGATTCACTTGGAAACATTGGCTCTATGTTTAAAATACAAAAGGAAATGTTTCTGAATTAAATATGCAAATTCTGTTTTGAAAAGGCCGTACGTACAAAAAAAGGCGGTAAAGATCCTTTAGGGAGGCTGAATGTATTTTAATTTTGTTAACGAGAAGGCAAGCCACTGTCAAGAGTGGAGGGCTAGTGTTGATCTTCGAGGTCAAGGTTAATTGTTTTGAACTTATCTTTGGGGAAAATACTGATGTTTAAATCATTGTCCCAGTAAGGAATGTATCATGATGGCGGGTGTTTACTTACAAAGTGATGGTCAAGTTACGGAGGGAACTTAAAATTATCTTCAAGATTATTTGTAATTGTTAAAGTATTCATCGGAAACGTCTCAAGAGATGGCGATATTTTTTAAACTTAAAAACTACGGTGTCTGATAGAGACAGATATTTGTGCGTAGTTGAATAATTATGCTTAGCTTAAGATTCTTATGAGCCATTTGGTATCGTAAGTGAATAGATATTACTGTTCTTTGATTTAAAGGATATTAAGTTATAGGTATAAATACCAAAATATAATACGTAATAATATTTCAAAATAAAAAGAGTCGGGCGGGTCCCTTTATCATACTATAGAAAGCCTCTATCAGTTTCTGCTTGTAATACCTAGGTACCTATTTACTCCATTGATGTATTTTGTATACGTTTTCATAATTATTTACTATATTAATATAATACCTATTAAAAATATAAAATTGAGGCGATTTGTGTAAATAATTTTATGATAAAAAAACTGTAATGGCCTAACTCGCGATCAGATCTGTGACGAACACAATAATTTTGTATATTATATAATATATAATATTTATTATAACCCCATATTATATTTTGTATTAATAATAATGTACCTACTTACATCTACTACTTATATTCAACTTCATTTATTGTTAATATTCTTACTAATTCCTTTCAAGTACCTAGTTTATTTTCAAAAAATAACATAGGTAAAATCGAGAGAAGGTAATATTTTCAACATAATTTCATAACAATATCTTTTGTGTAGAATTTTGAATCCGAACAATATTTCGACATCAATACTAATATAAATTTTACGAATAATACGAAGTTTTGCACTGCGGTTGCTACCTAAACTTGGTGCGAAATATCGGATTGGAGTCAAACATAAATTACTTTTAATCCCTGAAACTTAGAGTTCTAAAAAAACCTACTCCATCCGCGTAACGGGTGAGCGGGCATTGACTACTAAAAAAGTTTCCGAGTCCTAACTCAAATTTAACTGAATAAACTGTCGCCATTATATCACTGTATACTTAAATTTTAATCTTTTACGTATGGATTTATGTACTATATGTAAATAAGTTGTAGGTAGTAGATAATATAGAGTGTTCTTGTAATAAAAATCTATAAACAAATTATTTACTTACTAAATTAAATAAAACATAGTCAAATATTAACTTGAGGGAACTGTGATTAGTGTTGGAATTACTGTTTGATAAGAACATAAAAACATTAAATGTTTCAATATAATTCTAATTTCTGTACTTTCTTATTAGGTTTAAGTGTCGTTAATTTTTTAGCCAATCTTTGTTTATTCTATCGTAGAAATATTTTTTAAATTTAGACTGTAGGGTATGCTCCGGGTGAGTTAAAACTGTAACTTTGTATAACCAGCGGTTTTGAATCTAAAATTGTAAATAATAAAATTTATGTATTAGAAATGTTTAATATTAACTATTAAAATGTTTAGATATCAATGTGAACTGTGTTCATTTTTATTATAAATAATAAAGGTGTTAGATATGAAAGATTTGTGTTATTTCCACCTGATTAGATGAAAAGAAATTGGATCATTTTAAAATGCTCTCAGGGAAAGGTTTGTATATTGGTAGGCACTAGGCATCCAAGCCACGATCCAATCTGGGGATTTGATACTAATAATAAAATTAATATTTACTATCAGCCGTTTCAGTCCACGCTGTTCAAAACAATGATTCCGCCTAATAATTGCATTACGGCTAGCCGCATTAAAGAACGCCAATGGCTGAACCAATGCGGCGGACGTTTCTTCAGTCGTATTACAACACGGCCTATATGACGTGTAGATCCGCCGATTTCATTGATGTCAATGATGTAGAATTTTAGTACCTATGCCGTTTTACAAAACGGCGCCGCGGATTTGTACAACGGCTAGCCGTTATGAGATGAGGACAATTGTACGATTTGGCAGCGACAGTTAAATTATATTCTCATTAGAATGAAGATAGGCATGGTTAAAAAATACTTATATTTACTAAAAGACATATTTCATCACTCTCTCACTAAGTTAAGCCTAAAAGATAATTTAGCAAAAACCTACTAGGTCATCATTTGCTAATCGGTGGGTATGATTTTGTTCTAATTTAACTATTATCATAATTTTGGTTTCTATGTGGCTATACCTAACTAGTTATTCATTTGTAAAAATATTTATATAAATGTGCAAAAATTTCATTGAAAACAAGAATTTGTACATCCTATTGAACCAACTGTTTGTTTTCAAAAAAAGTTATGCCTCGGCGAGACTGTAACGGGTTCAACGAAAACTGAGTTCATGTTCATACATCTGTGGCTTTGCTATCTAAAAAATCAAAGATCTGTGGCTCTTCTGTGGTGTCCATTTTCCACGCGTTTCGATTTACGTAGCTATTTTTTGAAAAGAAAGTTTAGAACAAACCTTAGGACTTTATTCTTAAATATCCGTAAGGAAATAATTACATAAGCGTAGTGATTACATTCTCTCTGAGTTCTGACATCAGTTTCATGTACCTACATAATCTTTCATAAAAATTTTTAAGTAAAATAATTTCTAAAATAGTTGATAATTGCGGTTAGAGAAACGTTATTAGTTTAATGGCAGGCAGTCTTGTCATTTCACTTTACAAATTACAAAATCGACTTTGAATAGTGCATTAGTGTATGTAAATTAATAAACTAAACATTGTATTTTGTGAAAACTTTATAGATTATTGTTTCGTTTCTAGCTGTGCGCTTTAACATCTACGCTTGAGTGAAAAAAAACTGTGTTTTTATATTAAAAATACGAAATACTTGCACGCAATTCTATGTGATCGATATAATTGGAATAGTATCGTATTTTATTGCAATATCACTATTTCTTGTAACAAAGTAATGAGATAGCCAAAGGTATTGTTTATTTTTTTCGGTATTAAATATATTTTACCTTACGTAGCAATAAAATTTTCAGCAAACATAAACTATTACACTAGCTGCAGTATTATTCCATATTTTAGAAGATTGACGGACTGTCTCCAGCAAAGAATGAGTAATTGTTTGTTTAGTGTTTTGTGATTCAACATTTTAGTGTCTCTATAATTAAGAGTACTTTTGTATAGGTACTTGGTCTAAAATGATGAACATTAAGAATCTACTTAATGGATCTTTACAGAAATGTATTGTGTTAGGAATTAAACACCCTTTCAATGGAATCACTGTACACTGCACAGTTCTATATAGTGTTATGTTAAATTTTATCTCCTTTGAAGATATTGGGCAGATCAAATAGGTTGTTTGGGCTTTGATAATGTACCTACAAGTAACCAGGCAAAGACAAATTTATTAGAATCTAAGACTGGTACCTCAATTTTACATATTTATTTCACTACATGAATTAGTAGGTGTCTTGTCTACATTTATATTTTTCAAATCATAGTTTGCTATAAAGATTAGGTAAATATTCAATATTGTTTATCTTTGAAAGGTGACCATGTCTCTAGAACGTGAGAGTATGGGGGTAATGCCCCCTATCCCTGTGGGCAGCGGGCCCCTGGACCCTCGCTCACAGCTACTGCAAGAGATGAGAGACCAAAACTATGACCTGATCAGATTTGCATCCTATAGAACTGCATGCAAACTGCGCTTTGTCCAGAAGAAGTGCAATTGTGAGTATTACCTATTATTTCTTAGGCAATCAAAAGTTCAAAAGCTTTGTTTCTATTAAACTGTGTTAAATAAACACAAATCTTTTTTTATCAACATTTTTTTTTTTTTATCTTCTATATTGTTACACTTTCTTGCTCCTTTTTCCATAAGTCCATAAGAAACGGATTGTCTGCAGAATATCACTTTTAGCAATAAGAACGCTGTATTTTGGATTTCTTTATAATTTAGTTGTATGTCTTGTGTGGTATTAAAGAACTTATCTATCTATCTTTTTGGAGGCATTGAATTACTCACATTAATTGAAAGAACTTACATAAAATTTACATTAAACAAGGCTTACCTAGCAGATAGCCTATAGACATGAAAACCTCTAAGAAAATATAAAAATGTTAGTAAATTAACTACTGTGCATCTTTTAAAATTTTTTCAATTATAAATTTAAAAAAACCTAAAATGACAGCTCTATTTATGTTGCTGCCCCTTTCCGTAGGGAGTTTTATGAAAGGGATAGCAATATAAATAGTTTATAGATTATGCTAAACGGAATCGAACCCATTGTTTTTAAATCATTTAACAATTTTTTTTTATTTTAGTGCATGCAATAGACATATGGAACGTCATAGAGGCATTCAGAGAGAATGCTCTTAACACACTGGAGCCGACAGCCTGTGTAAATGTGACAAGATTAGAGACACTGGTGTCTTCTCTATACCACAATCTCAACAAGAGGTTACCGCCTGCCAACCAGGTGTCTGTTGAGGCGTGTTCTGGTCTACTATTAAATTGGCTACTGTCAGCTTATAGCACAGGGTAAGACAATTATATATAACAATTGTTATTAATACCATTCGTTTTAAATTTTCCAATTTTTATTTGTAGTTACTACTTAGTAGTACTTACCAATAGTATGAGATGACAGTTGACACACAATTTTTTCCATCATAAGATGAAATCATTTTCAAGATGGAAAAGTGTGTGAAATCACTTTGGTGTTAAGGGTATAGGAACCTTAACTGTGTTGTTTTAAGTAATACTAGAGTTTTTTCATATATACAAAATTAAATTCCTACTGACTTTAATTTACTGAAGTTCTGCCTTTAAGGTATACTTGTTAAATTAAATTAAATTGTAAGTTAAATTAACTATTCTATTAGTGATCACTTTTATTTTACAGTGAAAACGTTGGCAAAATCAGAGTCTTCTCAATAAAGGTTGCTTTAGCAACTATGTGTGCTGGTAAACTCATGGACAAACTTAGATGTAAGTTCTCATTTACTTAATATTTTAAAAATATTTAATCAATGCTTACATAAAATTGTAACAATACTGATAGAATAATTAGACTTGAAAGTGAAAGCTGAATTATTAACATATTATTAGGTGCAAAGTACAAGTGAAATGGTGAAAACCTAGTGGTTAAGGCCCCCAACCGTATTCGGGGTGGAGGTTCGTACCCCAGGCACACCTCTAACTTTTCGGAGTTATGTGATTTTTAAGAAATCAAATAATATCTAAACAGTGTAGGAAAACATTGTGAGGAAACCTTCATGCCCGAGGGTTCTTCATAATCTCAAAGGTCTGCCAATCTGTACTAGGCTAGTGCGGTGGACTATGGCAAACGCTCATGCTCTGCAGTGGGCCAGCAATAACTTGAAATGATGATGATATCTAATGATGATAGTATAAGAATAGTTCAGAAAGAGATAGATAAATATCAAAAAAGTTTCTACTCAATGTATATTCTTTATCTCAATTTACAAGGACTTTACCTAGTTTCAATAGGGATGATGCTTATGTCTATGTTGAAATTTGATGACGTCACAACTATGTACTACATACAATATCAATACTAGAAGCACGTTTTTAAGTTTGATAAAGAGTTGCTGATTTGATTGAGTTGTCATCATCTCTATACAAAAGATTTTTCCTTGCAGATATTTTCTCCCAACTCTCTGATGGCAATGGTCACTTGCTAATGAAGAGGCTCTCGGACTATTTAAGAGAGGTCTTAGCCCTGCCTGCAGCTGTGTATGAGTCTCCTTCCTTTAGCTACAATGATAACTTGGCAATATCCATATTTAATCAGGTGAGACAGGTGCAATTAGCAACCCACAAGTCAGTGTAATAACAATAATAATAAATAATAAATCGGATGTGTATTATATATATACAATCAATTAATCAATGGCTCCCAGTAGACTTTGCTTTCGGAACTGGTGTTTGAGTCCAGATTAAAAAAAAACAACCAATAAATCAAGTTTCAATCAAAGGAGGCCTTTGCCGCGAGGCACACAGAACTAAGGGACTTTATTTATTAATATTGATCTGTAAAACCTGAAATTGTGAAAAAGCTCTGTAATAAAAGGCTATTTTAATTTTTTATTTATTAAATCATATTTTATCATGTGTCTAAGTTACAAGTTTTATCAAGTGACAAGTTTTCATACACAAAATAAAACTTTTTTTGAAACTTTATTATGGGTTTGTTCACAACTGAACATATCACCAGTGTAACAAAAACATAACTTAAACATTTCATTTGAGACAGAAAATTATTAGAAGATGCCTGTGGTGACTCATTGGATTTAGGTTTCGAAAATCCTGTTTTAATTCATTGTTTTTCCAGATAGCCTATCTCACTTTCCTCTTTAACTATATCCATGCAAAAAATCACATTGCTTAACCAATTTATGTTAGGGTATGCGTCTAATATAACTGCCATACCCCTAACAGGTTAACCTGCTACCATCTTAGACTGCATCATCACTTACCATCAGGTGAGATTGCATTCAAGGGCTAAATTGTAGTGAAAAAAAAAAACATCGATCTGTTGCACCCTTGCCGTCAATTGTTTTATAATTATACCTTAGTTTGTTTACCATGCTTGACTGACCAGATGTGTTTTACAACCTTGTGCTGTAAATAATACTAGCATATTGTTTCAGAATGTCAAGATTACAGTCAATGATTTCCTAGATACACTAATGTCAGACTCTGGCCCTCCTTGTCTTGTATGGCTGCCACTTTTACACCGTTTGGCTAGTGTTGAGAATGGTAAGTTTTTTATTTTAACAAAATAATTCACACAAACTTGCACCCCTCACATACAGACAAATAGCCGTTTTCAGAGTAGACGTAATAAGGTTCTCTCTGCTTTTTTGGTTCAATGTGTCCAGATAGTATCTTTGATGTTATGTGTGTTTTAAGAATTTAAATAGAACTTGCTTTAGCATTGAAGGAAAACATCGTGAGAAAACCTGCATGCACGAGAGTTCTGCATAATGTTCTCAAATGAGCCGGTAATGGGTTTGATGATTACGAAAAAACACATTTACACATATCATATTACAAGCTTTATTCTTATTAGATTTATTTATACATCGTACTTTTTGAATACTTCCATTAAAGAAATAAGAAAGGCGCTCAAAAATCACTTCTTGTATTTTGTATATTATTTGTATTATGTTCCTTTACTGTTAATTTCATTTTAATATTTTTGTTAAACCAGCTATAAAAATACATACTGTGAAAATTTCGACGGTCTACCTATTATGGTTCATGAGATATAGCCTGCTGACAGACAGACGGACGAACCGACAGCGGAGACCCGTAACAGGGTCGACGAACCGACAGCGGAGGCCCATGCGCAGCGACAGGGTCCCATTGGCATCCTTTTGGGTACAGAACCCTAAAAAACTAGAATTTCGCGGTCTAAAATACAGTTTGTTTCACAGTGGTCCACCCGCTAGCCTGCAGCGTGTGCCGTCGCGGATCTCTCACAGGCTTCCGGTACCGATGCACGCGCTGTGCGGGCTATACGCTGTGCCAGGATTGCTTCTGGCGCGGCCACGTCACTCCGCCTCATACCAACGACCACGACGTCAAGGAATACGCTACATATGTGAGTCCTATATTAAGCTTTCTGTGTTCATGTTATCCTGGTCGTCGTCTCAACCAATAGACGTCCACTCCGTGGTTCTTTTCAAACAAATTTTATCATGATACAATCAATACATTTATAACGTAACAGGTTTTCTAAAATAACTCTTTTCCTCTCATCGGAGATTACTAATAACAGAACACGGGCAAAGATTTTTTCTAAAAAATGATATGAAATGTGCACATTTCATACTCTGTAAATGAGTTCGAAAGTTTAACTTCCCGACCTAGGCCAGTAAAGAATGTATGTATTTTCATTACATATCATAAGTTTGAATTTGGAATCTTTCTTGCTAAATATCTAGTAACTTGTTTTAATGTTCTTTGACCTAAATAGTTTAAATTTGGAGCTCTACCGTATTACGCGTTCAGCACTCACAGCGCAAAAAAATAAAATAAAAGTATAGTATTTATTTTTTAACTTTTAATATTTCTGTAGGTACATAATATAATATATTAAAAAAAAGTCACTTGTTTCATTTTTTAGAAAAGCACTATACACACCTCGACCGGGAGAGCATTTCTGGTCTCGTATATAGCCTAACTAACACTCGACCAGAAAACGCGTACTTCCCGGTCTCGCGATATAATGTACTATTACTTAAAATGTTTGTTGTAGAAATCGCCGTCGAAACAGATCGGCGCAACGTTACGCAAATCGTTCCGCTGCGTGCCAGAACGCGCGCGTCCGCAGCTGCCGCGCTATCCCGACCAGCCTGAACGGACCCTCAACCTTAGCCATATCGTGTAAGTATGTCGCGATACGCGGTGTAAATATAAAGGGCCGCGGTATGCAGACTAGCCCGCCAACCCGCATCGGAGCAACGTGGTGGGTCTAAGCTCCAACTCCCTCTCTCCCATGAGAGTCCTGTGCCCAGCAGTGGGACGTAAATGGGCTGTAGTGGTGGGTGTGCAGACTTGCGAAATCAACTAGTATTTTTCTAAAAACTAGGTAGATAACAATAAAAATATGTCTGAAATGCTCGCTATTTCATTGTCAAGACTTTGTCTCAATTGACTACTAAACAAGTTCTTTTTTAAACTAAATCATTTACTTAGTCTTATCTATTAAAAAGTGGCATATCTTTTAGGCCTCCTTCCCCCGTGCCAGTACACAACGGATTTCCGGAGTACGTGGGCGGATACGTCAACACTGGCTCGCTCGATAGCCGATCGTCGAGATCCACGCATCGCAGTACGTATATTTTTACAGCTGTGTAGGGTTAGTAAAAGATTTCAATTAAATTTTGAATTTATCTAATGAAATAAGATTCATGGATTATAAAAAAACGTATTTATTTTTCTACTTCGAGAGAGATTGATATTTATTTTATAAAATAAAACTATAAAATACAGGAATCCGCCATAGTGGATTAAACACCAAGAAGCGAATGACGTCACAATTGTTTGTTCTCGAGCTTTGTCAATCACACTATTGTTTACTGCAACTGCACAGAGTGCATTGGTAAAAACAATAGTGACGTCACAAACGACCCCATGACACGGCCGAGCGTTTTGGCGTGAATATTAAAATTTGCATAAATTTCAAATGACAATATTATCTACCAAACCTTATTTTTCTGCTGAAATAAGACAACTAATTTTCGAAATAGTAGATAATTCCGAACATAATCTGACCATTTTCAAAATCAGTCATCATGTCTAACCGAGCGTTGAAACCCTGCCCCATCGACCGTCGGTTCTGCGACAGATATGACCTGCCCACTTCAGCCTGCTAATCCTCAGAGCTATGTCGGTCACTTTAGTTCTCCTACGTATTTCCTCGTTCCGGATTTTATCCCTGAGAGAGATTCCCAACATAGCCCGCTCCATAGCACGCTGAGCGACTTTAATTTGTGGATGAGGCCCAGTAAGCGCAGTGTAGGAAGACCTCAAGCCCGCTGGTCCGATGATCTAAAGAAAGTGGCGGGAAGCGGGTGGATGAGGAAAGCAGAGGACCGTGTTTGGTGGCGCGCTCTAGAAAAGGCCTATGTCCAGCAGTGGATGCATAAAGGCTGATGGATGTTTGAATTGCTGGGCCGTGAAAAAATAGCAGACAGACACATTTTTTCATTTATTATACAGTATTAGTAAGTACGGCACTGTAATAGCTATTTATGCAACTGTATCGTAATGAGGGTCATTTTAATTCGAGTGCTGTTTTTTGATACGAGGCTTGCCGAGTATCAAAATAGGATAGTACGAGAATTAAAATGACTAATTACGTACAGTTGCATACAAGATTTTATCTACGACAAGGACGTCTTTATAATTTTTTACTTTATAAATTAATAAAAACCAAAAGTGCCAGAACCCAGAGCCGCTAAGCTATAGGTATCCTATTTATGAAGATAACCATATCGATACAGCTACGACTCATAACGATACAGCTCCCATACAACGAACTGTATCGTTATGAGAAGCAAACACGAAAGAGGGTTCAATTCGATATAGTTGTCAAATTCGAAATTGGAACTTTTCGATGCTGGAGTAGATAAAGTATTAAATGTTTTGTACTATAGGTATAGCGGAGCACCTGTCGCGAGGTGTGGACGACGAACATCGGCTCATAGCGCGATACGCGGCCCGGCTCGCGCACGAGAACCGCACCATGGTAACTATATATATCTTTCTGCGTCGTATTCCTTTCCATACCCCTTTCCATTAACTTTCATCTTTTGGCGGAACTAACGCTGCTTATTACCTTAGTTTTACCTAACCTTTACTTCATATCCACACCCCTTTTCTTTGTCATCAAAGTGCCATTAGATTTATTAATTAAACTATTATTAATCACATAACGTTTGTTATCTTGGGATAATGATGCGGTTCCCAGGTCTTTCCGTATATGACTCGACTAAGAAATTTCAACTGTTGGGTTTGTAACAATAATTTTTTGGTATTAGTGATAATAACCGGGACCGACGGCTTAACGTGCTCTCCGAGACACGGAGGAAACGAAAAGGCCAAATTTGAACATCAAAATTCGGAAACCCATCCAGTCACCAACTTTGATCAGCGTTGCTTAACACACGCAATCGACTGATATGCGTTGCTACAATTTTGACACTCGTCCCTCAAGGGTAACTATGATTATAAGTAAAATAAATAAATTAGCTTTATATTCTACTAACAATTAAGTACCTACTTACCAAATTATTATTAATACTAGATGATGCCCGCGACTTCGTCCGCGTGAATTGATGTTTTTTTAAGATTTAAACTATCCTATCTCTCAAGTTGGATCGAACTGCACATGGTGTGCGAATTTTATTATAATCGGTTAAGTGGTTTAGGAGTCCATTGAGGACAAACATTGTGACACGAGATTTATGTATATTAAGATTACTAGTAATTACTAATTATAAAGGCTGTTTATAAATGTTCAGGAACTTTACAACCTTGTTCCTCCTTTACTTGGTTATAATAAAATATAAATACTTGGTTTTTCTTTTAACACAACTTCGTTTACAGCCTCGGGCTGGAAGGTCTGCATCCCTTACACCGGAATTGGTAAGTGCTATTTTTTAGGGCTACCTACTTATTTATTACTTTAAATTTTGCATGTATGTTGTTATGTCGGAAAAGTGCCTGACTAGTTTCAAACCCATTCCGGGCCCTTATTCATGAAACTAGTCAGCCACTTTTCCGACATAAATCGTGAGTTTATAACCGGTAAAATGAATATCACTCACGATAGTTTAAACGTTAATACCCACTAATTTATTGTGAAATTTTTTATCCAAGTGAAGTCTAAGCGGGTCATCTTGAGTTATTAAACCCTTAATCTTTGCAGGGTCGTTCTTCGTCTGAGGGTTCGGAAGTGGACGCGGCGAGGCAGCAAAGGGAGCTCATATCCCAGCTCGAAGCTAAAAACAGGGAAATTATGAGGGAGATCGCGCGCCTGAGGTACGCTAATTCTGTCAATACTCACTCAAATTTTATTTCATGTGGGATATACAGATGTCTCTTATGGAACAGACTATGCTCCCGTCCCTTAAGTTTTTTCTCTCATAATCCATACTAATATTATAAATGCGAAAGTAACTCTGTCTGTCTTACGCAAGACGCTGTAAGGGTTTGAAATAGGAGATGAAAGTTTGTATAGAAATTACGTCATTTTTAAAGCTAGAAGCTTGAAACTTATTTTTTAGGCTTTTGATTAGATACAAATAAATACGACATTCAAAGTTTGTAAAAATTTTACCCTAAAGGGGGTAAAAATAGGAGATGAAAGTTTTTGTGTGATGACGTCGGCAAAAAAGCTTTGTAAAATAATTAGCCTAAGGTAAGCTAATTTTTTATTTAAAAATGCTGCCGAAAGTCACTATTCCATGCGGACAAAGTCGCGGGCACAGCTAGTAGACGTATATTCCTTGAAAAGATCTTGCCTCTCCAATAGGCAGAAGTGTGAGTCTAAAAGTTCCAATTTGTCTCAGAAGACAGCAAGAGGCTGAGGCGGTGGGAGGAGCTAATTGTCCAGGGTCCGCCCCCCCACTGGTATCCGAGTTGCGCGCGCTGCGACAGCGCAAAGACGAGCTGGAAGGCCATCTCTCTTCACTCCAGGAGTCCAGAAAACATCTCATGCATCAGCTCGAAGGCCTTATGAGGATGCTGAAGGTAACCACCACCACCACCACTACAGCCCAATAATGTCCCACTACTGGGCACAGGCCTCTACTCTCATAGGAGAGAGGGAATTAGAGCTTAGACCCACCACGCTGCTCCAATGCGGGTTGGCGGGCGTTAACGACTATTATCATGTTAGTGATAATAACCGGGACCGACGGCTTAACGTGCTCTCCGAGGCACGGGGGTGAAGCACCGCCAACTTCCTAACTCCGGGCTAGTACTGAGAATTTCTAATCAGAAAACCCCAACACTTAACTATGACCTGACCCGGGGCCTCGTCGGCCGCTGTCGAACATGCCAACTACTAGACCAACGAAGCAGTTTAGAAGCCGAAGCATTGTGGGGATCTACTTTTTATCGGATCCTGCGAAACCGGATAGTCCACGACGGCTCAATGGTTCTGGCTTTTGCGGGATTCTTGATCCGAGCATTCCGATCCTGCATTGTTTAGTACGACCGGACCGGTTTGTAGTCGCATAATCGGGTAACAAATTCCGTTGTTTTTTCCGTATCGTGCGTTACCACTAAATCGGATCTTACAAAAAACAGTTCCCGCAAATAATCAGATGCGTACGTTGTGAAGGTACCGTAAGTTGATATTTCTTTAGTGTATATTTGTTATAGACTCAACAATCAAGTCCTAGATCGACTCCGAACTCGTCGCCGCGATCGACTAAAAGTCCGCCCCTTCCCGGATCACAGCCGCAGCCTTCCGCACCAGAAAGGTATCTTTGGAGTATAACACTTTTTTATTCATTATATTGTAAGCATAATTCCAGAAGTGGGCAAATAATTAAAATTACTTTTAAAATATGTTTGTACTCTCTTTAAAACTTCCACGAGCGAATGGTCACAACGTGTAGCGGTTTCACGAGAGATTTAATGGTAAACAGTTAATTATAAAAACTTGGCCAAAACATCACAACAACAATAAATTAATCATTTGATTGGGCTGCAGTTGCTACTGCTAAGCTCTAAATCAAATTGCGATCTAAACATAAAAGTATTCAATAATCGCTGAGTCTGCCGGTAGGAGACTGCTTTACCAAAGTCAAAATGCTCGTATTTATGAAAATTATTCCAATATGGCGTATCCCCGCCAAAGAACGAACCGAGTGAAATACATCGAATGAGTCAAGTATCAACTTAATTAAACCTTTGTCAATAAATAAATATACAATCTTTTACCTTTTTAAAAAAATTCAAATCAAATTAAACACAAAGCCGACAATATAGGCTTACGCTTGAAAACGCTTTGGAATTATAACGTCGGCAGACCTCTTAATAGGTAAGCCGATGACATCAAGCGAGTCACAGAAAACCGCTAGATTCAGGCGACTCAAGACCGCGGCTCGTGGTGTCCCTATAAGGTGCCTAAGTCCGTTTGTGGACGTCTATCGGAAGTCGACAACTACTTATTACTCTAAATGACAGTTTGATGTCACATACCTTGACGTTACTAAAATAAGGATTATAATTCTAAAACACGAAAGGGAACAATAATGAATAAATATGGCTTTAAGCGTATGGTCCCTGTTCATTTTAAGATAATATTGACTGATCACTGTGGCTGTTGCTTGACCTGCCAACAATGAGTCACTATTTTCGTAACGCGGATAGCTTACAAACACGTATTCACTCGTCGCAGAGAGCCAGCGCCTCGTGGAACGGTACGCAGCGCGCCGCAAACGCCATCTTTGGGGGAAAGGGAGCGCATCGATATGACGCATAGCCTTGGTATGTTTGACGTAACTATTCGTTATTAGGTCTAAATCTAAATATATAAAAGGAAAATGTGACTGACTGACTGACTAATCAGGCTGTAATTTGGCATGCAAACAGCTACTATTATTTAATATACTATTTGTATGAAAATCGCACCTAACGTGAGCAAAGCCTCGGGCAAAAGCTAGTCACATCACACTATCACACTAATATTATAAAGGCGAAAGTTTGTGTGTGTGTAAGTGTGTATGTTTGTTACTCCTTCACGCCGCAACTACTGAACCGATTTGGCTGAAATTTGGAACATAGATAGCTTATAACCCGGATTAAAACATAGGCTACTTTTTATCCCGGAAAATTAAGGTGTTCCCGCGGGAACTAAAAAACCTCAATCCACGCGGACGTAGTCGCGGGCATCAGCTAGTAATGGAATAAAGACCAGACCATAATTGGTACTTTTATCGATGACTAGCTGATGCCCACGACTTCGTTCGCGCTGTTTAAGTTTTTTAATACTCGCTGGAAGTCCTTAATTTTTCGGGATAAAAGGTAGCATATATCCTTCCTTGGTACACAACTTATGCCTGTATCCAATTTCGTCAAAATTGGTTGTAAAGATGGACCGTGAAAACGTAACAAACTAACTCACATTCGCATATATAATATTAGTTGTGCATTTTCTTTTGTGTATGTCTCTAGGGGCAATGGAATCTATGGGTGGCGACGCGAGAAGTTTTCATCAAAACCAAAGACCTACAACAAGTGAGTATAACAAAATCTTCATGATCATAATATTGTTTCAATAAATAAAATATAGTAAAGTGCTACTGATTTAACATTACTTTCTTTACCTTTTACCTTCTAAAAAGCCAAACGTTCGTAATAAAATATTTTAAAATTTTCATTGAAGAATATTTTTAAATATAAGATGTATTTTACAAAAAATTTGAATTATTAGTGGTCGCCCGCGTGGATTAAGGTTTTTTGATTCCCGCGGGGAACTCTTGAATTATCCATGAAAAAAGAAGCCTAGGTCCTTAGCCACGGGATACAGCCTATCCCTATACCATATTTCATCAAAATCAGTTGAACAGATGGACTGTGAAAGCGTAGCAAACAGACAGACACGCTTTCGCATTTATAATATTAGTATGGATTATTAATTTGAAAAAATTTTTTTTTTTTAACTTTCAGTGGGCATAGACAACCGAAATCTACGGAGTGACTTATTATACGCCGCTGATTCAGTCACCAACGCAATGTCCACACTAGTCCGAGAGCTCAACTCCGGTGAGTGAACCACGGAAATAAAAATAAAAAAAAACTTTTTCTTATAAATGTCTAGGCATCGTGTCGAAAATGTTCAAATAGAGCGTAGGTTATGCATGCCTACCCGTTTTACTGTTTGTAATGATGGTAACTTGGCACGCATTTGAAGTTTTTTTGCATGGTTTTTTACGACACACCTAGTCATTACGAAACCCCCATTGTGTGTTATAATTTTTACATTACACAATCATGCAACGATATGTATTGAAATATGAAAAGAAATTGCCACTTTAAAAAAATGTGTTTAGAGCAACGACCTCAATTTACATAGACGGGCCCTGTCAAACAAAGAATGTTTGCGTATTTTTAGCAACGCCATCAACGCCATCTAGTCTGAAAAGCGGGAACTTGCTTGCAACATATATTGAAAACGTATGACTCGGTCATAGATAATATAGGTCATGGCCACAGAAGCCGTAAGGCCAGTTAGTTAAAAAAATATATCATACAGTTTGCCGCGGAAATTAAATGATTGCGTAATGGATAGAAATATTAATAAAAAGGAATATTAAATAACGTTTTTTTGGAAATTTATAATTGTGAATTGAATCACTTACCTTAAAATAAAAATTGTTCAGTGCCAAACTAATAAGACTTTAGATGTTAACTTAAGAATAATAAATTTTCTACACGACGAGCGACCGTGACAGCGCTACGATGGGGACAAAGACAGGTTAGGAACGCGCTCTCAAAGTCAGACGCCAGACCTTTTTCTATGAAAGGGCCCATCTAGTACTTACATATATATCGATGGTTTAGAGACATCACAAATTCTAAATTACAAATTTTTATTTCTTGGGAAACCAAGAAATAAAAATCAATACATTGTTTTATAACAATGTATTGTTTAAAATTACTCAGCTAGTTTAAAGCCTTCTAGTTGAAATCATTTGAAAGTTCGAGTTAAATAGTTGAAAGTAAGACAGTGATTTTCATGACAAAGAAAATATTCTAAATGCATTCCAACAGACACTGAATTTAGTTTTAAAATACAATTTTCCTATAGCCTTTTTCACACATAATAACTACTAATTGAAATAATTTATGATAAGTGGGTAATTAAAGAATTTAATAAAAAAAAAATGGTCATAGACAGTGTATTTCGAGAGAATTCGATTTCGAGAGGGAGAGCAATACAATATTAATTAGCGTGCGACAGAGATAAGCTTATACCAGTTTTTACCACTAATTTGTTTATCATTGACCAAGTATACGAAGTTTAGATTCATAAAGTTTTGGATGTGTTTTTAGTCGTTTTATGTTACTAAATGTTTTGCAGAGGGTTCTGACACTGAAGATACGGTAAAAAGCGGTTTGGACGCCAGGAAAAGACGAGGTAAGAACATAATATTATGTTTTTATTTGAACGAAATTACTTTGGGGGATAGACCTTAGTTAAATTTTACATGCACTTTTAAATTCTTATATTTAATCCATCTCATTAAATAATGAAAATTCCATTTTAAAATCCAATTCGATTAAAATCAAATTTGAAAGGTCATAAATCTTTCTTTTATTGTAGCTTAAAACAATATAATATGAAAAGAACACGTCATAATATTTTTAAAGATAACCTATTCGATTCAATGAGCATCACAAGTCACGTGTTAGAACTGTGAGTGTACTTTGTTTTATATAAAAACTCACTCACCAACAAAAATATGAATCTACCGACTGCGCCAAGTACATTTTCAAGGAATCAGTTTAACATATTCACGCCCATTCAAAGTGACTTAGATATCATTTTACTATTATTTGTATTCACACATTATTCTATAGAAGACACGGATCACGATGTCAAAGTGTTAAAATGTTTGCATGATTGTTAAAGCATGAATATTATTTTCAAATACTTACTACTCGTTATTTCAGTCAACAAACACTAATAAGTTAGTTCGTAACTTAGGAGTATTAATTGCTTTTGAAACTGAAAACCTCCCTCAAAACAAAAATTTCATATCAATCAGCAAGTTATCACGACCTTACAGGTTAAATTAATATGTACGACGGATGGTGATTTGGCATCCATATTCGCATTCTTAAAAATACTTTCTTAAAAAAAATAGAACTACGCCGAGTTGCACGAAACTTACTTGAGAATTTAAGCGGTGATTAAACTTATTCAATCACAAGGCACCATAAGATTCTTGTGATTAAATTACACTAGTATTAAACTAATGAATTTTTTTAATTGTTTCGTGCAACTCAACGCTAGAGAAGTAACTCTCAAGTGCTATGCATAAAAAACTGGTACGTGAGTAAAAAGGGGTCCGACCCCCGGTAATGCCTGCCAAGCCTTTAGAATACTTCTCAGAGATACATAAATTATATTCGTAGTGCAATTGGAATGATTTAACATAAATCAATCCCTAATGCGACAGATTTCGAAGAGGATGAAGATAGCGACGAACCAATGCCGCGGCCGCAGCTGCCTCGCCACTATCTGCACGACAACAATGTTCAGGTATGATTATATGGCTCGAAAGGCTTTTTATTTTAAGCTCGATGATGCTCGCAACTTCATCCGCGTAGCTTTGGGTTTTTGGTTCCGCGGGAACTTATTTTTCTAGGATAAAATAGCCATGTGATAATTCAAGTTATAAGCTAAATTTCAGCCAAGTCAATCAGTCATTGTGGCGTGAAGCAAACGAATGAACAAACATACAAACTTACGTACCTTAATTATTTTCACATTAATTTTGATATTAGAAACATCACAATTCTAAAGTACGGGCCTACCTTTTAACTGAAACGGTCTCGGACTATACGTTATTTAGTTTACTTGTGGTTAAAGTGTTGTGTGAAAGCCTTTTTTGCACCCTTTTATTATTTACTATGTTGCATAAAAATAATGCCATATTTTAGTTGTTGCTTTATGTTTTATCGATAAGTAAAAAAAACAGTTTGTGGCGCGTTTGTTGCTTGATTTGTTGATATATTGTTTTGCTGATACATTTTACACCTTTTTTAGCACTTTTTTATTATTTTTTGTCCTTTCATTTATTTCAGAGCATGCCATCTAGTGTAATCACGTCATAAATATAGCTAGAGGTTTGTTTTTTTGTCACTATATTTCTGTTTTTGTTTTTTTTTTTTTACGAAGGAAGAACCATTTAAAAAATATTTTTTCTTTCAGGACACTCCTCCGCCGCTACCGGCGCGCACGGGACACTATTTCCCGCGTACATAGCTCTAAACACTATTTATATATTGTGTACTAAATATGTTACTATATTATACCATACTGTCATACCGTATTAATGTACGCTAGACTATATTGAACTTTAGTTTAATAGATTTTAGGTTCAATTTTGTTGGGACGAGATATGACCTTGTGTCGAGTTAAGTTTTAAAAGTTCCACCCTCAATATTGGCCTTTTCATGCATTAGAATTTCTAATAGAAATTGGAGAAAAATACCGACATATTTGCATTGTTATTTTCTGTAACATGAACAAAATAGTTAAATATGTCATGCGTATTCAGAAATGCATGGACAGACTGATATATTAATGAATACATTAGACATCGTCGCTTATGTAAGCTAACATGACATAATACATATTGTAAAAACCACAGTATTTTGATAAAAAGAGTAAAAGTGACATCTTATACTCAAGCGACGATTTTGAATAACGTACATCACTATATTGGTCACAAAACTACGATGTTTAAAAAAAAAGCTCTCGGTAAGAGCATATACACACGAAGTATTTTCTACGCGCAGACTATAAAAGGAAATAATATAATGTATTTACTAATTAGGAATATATTTGTTAGAGGCAAGAATGAGAGAACGTCTTTGGCAAGAATTTGTAGTGAAGGCGCAGTTTTAATTTTTAAAATCTTATTAACTTGGGAAGCTATGATTTTAACACGAATCTTTAAATTTGAAATATAAATATTTTAGATTTTAAAGTCGGATTGCTTAAATAAAAAGGAGATATTTAGACGGTCGTTAGAAGATCAATCACACGATAGATATGATGCCAGTTTGATACGTTAATGACTGACTGATGGAACCATTAAATTATCCACATATTAAAGAAACATTATTTTTATATCATGCGCACACTAAATTAGACAGTAGGTTTTAAAATATAAACTATCGTGAGTGGTAACTAACATTTTAACTATACATAACTACCAGTTAAACTCACGTGTTTTGTCGGAAAAGTGCCCCATTACGGTATGTTACCGCTACGGTAGTTAATATGTATAGTTAAAATAGACATTAGGTTAATCACTATTGGTGGGCAACCTTGACGAATTTCGAGCCCTGGCTTGAGAGAAAGTTTGGCAATGTAACTCAGACTTAATAAGGAGACTTCTTGAGAAGATTTCCCCTCGTTTAAAAAAAAAAGGCTATCCATCAGTCATAGCAGGGACTGGCAACAAAGCAAAAGGATTCGTCTAGTCGCCAGAATTATTATGCAATGTTATGTGACAGATTAGCAGATAATATTCAGGTACTTTTCGATTTTAATCTCGCCAATTCTTGGTGATATTGATTGCAGATTGATCGTCTAAAGATCGCCTTTACAAAATAAATTGAATATAGTATTTTGAGGGCAAAGTCTCAGAAAGCTGCTAGTAAACTGGTGAAGAAGTTAAATTTTAATATTCTTAGATAAATAATACGTAGTTCCTTTTACTTTCCAACGAAAAATATACCATATCGTTTAACCTATCCTTTTCTTACCTTTTCTGTCTTCCATTAGTCAATTCCTTCCAAAATGTACAAAAATGTCAATTGCTACTTCCTTGACCTTGACCATATCTCCCGTGTCTAATTTATTTTAAAAAATAACACTAATTTTTATTTTAATCTTTCAACTTAAACTATTATTTTTATAATATAATTCCAATCATTTTAATAAAGCTTAATTCCTCAATTTAATAGAAGAAAATAACGAGAAATTTTACCGTAAAAAACAAACCTAAAAATTTAAAAGTCCTATTTTATCGTTTCACTAATAAAGTGCTTGACTTACAGGTAATAATTGACAAGAAAGACTGATTTTTAATTCAACCACCGAGTTGTGAAAATACCAAATTTTTATTTTGAACCAAATTGTTTAGTATTAAAAAAAACTGATTTTAAAGTGTGGCAGCTAATTCGATCCATGTAGATCTTTATAAATTGGACTATGACTGTTAACCAAACATTATTTTTACAAGCTTTTATTCAATTGCAATGTTTGTGGGTTTGCTTAAGTCAAAATCTTGCAACTGATTTATAAAAATTTTGCATACACGTTTAGGTTTGGATGACAAATGCATGGTAAGCTAAGTGACTTTATTCTAAATCTCATTTGGACAGCCAAAGATGGCTGACTAGTTATTTTTAATGTACACGTATCAATGATATATCGTATTTGAATGATAAAATAAAATGACGTCACACCAAATTGAATATGGCGGCCGATAAAAGTTTGTTTGTAAATATTTACTTTCAAATAAAGCCATCTTTTTCAGCAGGGACGATTAAAAAGGGATGGCATGAACTTATAAAAGTTATTTGAGTCAAATTGAATTGTCAATCAGTATAAATTACGATATGAATATAAACTGACTATAATTAATTATCGAACGTGACCATAAAACCATGAATGTGGAATTGAATCTTTTATTCGAATTTTAATCGAATATATAAATCGGAAGATTTATATTATGGCAATATTCTGAGCCTATCAGAATGTTCTCGTATAACTTTGGCCACGAGCCAGTTTTATAAATCACAATAGTAAATCAGGTTTATTGAAGAAAACAGTTTTGAAAGATGCATCAAAATTCAGATTTTCTTTGTACTTACTACTTAACGTCCAATGTCTTATTGTTTTTGTTATTTTTATTTTTATTGTATCATGTTTTTATTTCTGTGTGTTATTTTGTTGTTTTTATACTGTTACGGTTTGGCACTTTAGTTAAGTCTTATGTTTTTATTACTTGACTTAATAATTTAGGAGTGTATTGTTTTAGAAATAGGTATTTTTTTTGAAAGAACCCTAATGCCCAGTTACACTATTAATATAGTCACATTCATTTTTTCAGACAACACTATCGTCGATATTGATCGAGACTCGATCATGTATCGAGGAAATATTAATGGTATTGAAGGAATGATATCGCAGCTGTCTTGTAATCCTACGATACCAGAATCTGGATACATTATTGATAGTATGACACCCTTCAAACGCGAGTTGTCAATATTGCGTACTTAAAAATGGTTGAATTAATTCTACCTTTTTTTTCTAAAATATTTTTAATTGATACCTTTTTTTTCTAAAATATTTTTTAGATTATAAATATCGATAGTTTTGTAGTGACAGAATTTGTCTGTAAAAAAATGACACTGGGGCTTGATTCTGTAGTGCACAATCTCTTAACCAAACTAAAATGACAGCATTAAAAATATTGCTAACCCTTTCATAATACTCCCTGCGGAAAGGGACAGAACTAGATTTAAAGCTGTCATTTTAGTTTAGTTTAGAGATTGTGTTATACAGAATTTCCCACATTGTACTTATAAATGTGTCTCGGAAGTTTTTTCGTATATTTTGTAATGGTGTTTCCTCAGCATAAAAAATATTTTTGACTTTGTACCAATAATTATGACCCAATAGGCATGATGACTGATTTTGAAAAATGGTCAGATTATGTTCGGAAGTATCAACTATTTCGAAAAAATATCTTATTTCAGCAGAAAAATAAGGTCTGGTAGATAAAATTGGCATTTGAAATTTAAATTTTAAAATTCACGCCAAAACGCTTGGCGGTGTCATGGCGTCGTTTGTGACGTCACTATTGTTTTTACCAATGTACTCTGTGCAGTGTGCACTAAACAATAGTGTGATTGTCAAAACTCGAAAACAAACAATTGTGACGTCATTTACTTCTTGGTGTTTTTACCCAAAATGACGGATTGATGTATTTTATAGTTTTATTTTATCAAAATAAATAGTAATCTCACTCGAAATAGAGAAATAAATACGTTTTTTATAACCCATGAATCCTATTTCATTAGATAAATTCATAATTTCATTGATTCTTGGTTACTGTCATCATGCCTATTATACCGGTATTCTAATTATTATGTGAATTGAAACTATTAAAAATTAAAAAATATCTCTGCGTCAAATTATGAAGTAACTTAATCTTTATAAAACTTGTAATAGCCGCCATGTTTGGAATGGTAGTATGCCCGCCATTTTCTAAAGAGTATGCTTCTAAAGTTCTACATCTATAAATGACACCCAAAAGCGTACGAAATGCATTTTTTTTTTAAATAAGAATTTATGAACTTTACCTACGAGTATCTGGACTTTCAAAATATCTCTACTTTGAGGAATCACCATAAAGTCATATTTTATGAAATATTAGGCTAGTTTTTGGCATATCATGTTATTTTTAGGAATATAAGTGCAATATTGGTACGGATAGGATTGTCTTGCCTGAAATGTGATGGGTTTTTTACCATAGATTATAATTTATATCTTTTTTTTAATAGCTAGGTAATGTTATGAAATCATTTAGATCCAAAGCATAATATTACTATTATTATAGGGATTGTATCTCATGGCATGCTAGACTTATCGTCTATGTAATAGGGAATTTATTTATTTCAAAATATGTAACTTTAAAATTAATAATCATCTAACTTATCTATTTAATACTTACTTAAATTGACCCGTTCTCTTTGTTACTTTGATTTTTCTGCTACTTGTTTTGTTTTGATTGTTAATGTATCTATAGATATACAAAAGCAGAAATCGATATATTAAATATGGATAAATATAGCATGTCATTGGGGATTGGTATGTCTAGCCCTTAAGTATGTACTTATTTTAGAGTTTAGGTACATAATTTTCCAGTGAAACCACTAAGCGTTAGATTTTATACAACTCCCCCCTCCCACAGATGAAAGAAACATATTTAACTATCTGACCTATATTTTAAATCCATATAATAAGGTACATAGTATTTTATACCATAATAGATTTCATAATAAACGTAGGTTGTAGTATGTATGTCTATTCGTAAGATAAAAATATACTATACTATGATAGTAGGAAGCACAAAGTTTCTATAATGTGTCATCTATATATACCTACCTATAGTCTGTCCGCGTTAAGAAAATAGTGATTCAACACAGTCGGCATGCTACCACGTCATGCCCGACCAATAATGTTACAAGAAAGCAGAAAGCTTTTTGATTTCTCGCAAATTGATTGGTCAGGGGGCGTGGCTTAGCCTGGTGACAGTGATGAGTCACTATCTACTTTGCGCGGACAGACTCTAATACAATTTTTATGTGTTGTATACGTTAGGATCACGGATGTACATCATAACCAACTATTTTATGCGGTGTTTTTGTATTTGTGTAAAAAACGCTTCAGACTGAGGCTGGCGAAAGGCGGTCTATCTTTGCACCTACTATAAAACTTTGAAGTAAAAGTTTTTGACGTGGCAGATATTAAAACTAAAAATAAATGAGTCATTTTGGAAGATAAGGACAGAACTTAATACAACTTATGTAAACGATGGCGGCCTCAAAACAGCTAGTCTGTTTGGCGGCAATTGTTGAAGAAAATCGCGATTGAAAGCTATTTCCGCCCGAAAATATATCCATGTAAGAGCGTTTTTTCACTGGCCAATGTCTCATCAAGGCACGGAAATGTATGGAGCTGTTTATGACGTTTTTTCACTGACCGACACGATACCCCGTGTGTCGGCTCCGATATTATTATTATCGTGTCGGCTAAGTAAAAAACGCTCTTACTCAGTCGCGCCTAAATATGCTTATTCATTGGTACACAAATCGAGCTAGATAGGCCTAAGAAGGTCCTTCTCCATGGAAAACATAATAGCTCATTTAAGGTGCAAACAAACTACCGTGCTATGATGCTTCGAAACAAATTTTAGCGTATAATTGACCGATTAGAGAACGCCAACACAAGTTTGCACCTTTAAGCCCGGTCGCATATCATCGGAGATTTATTTCAAAAAAATCTCTGTCCCTCTCACTTTACGAACGTTAGAAGCGTGGGTCCGATCCGGCAACATTCTGACAGTTTTCAACATGTCTGCCGGTTCAACAAAATTGATGAACGGGAGAACCTTCCGGCAGACGACCGTTTTAACAAAAATTTCTTATAATATCATGCCCAGGTTATTTAAAGACTCATCAATCTAGTTGAAAGATTAGTGTACAACCGAATAAGCATCAGGGTCTCTATCCTTGGGACTTATGACGTCACTCAGTTGCCCATATGACTTATGACGTCACTCAGGCCATGTGCTTTTTTGCGTTACTTGTAATTCCTAGCTAGAGAGCGATTTGTAAGGTTGTGATTTCAACGAACGGGGTTGAGTAGAGGATAGCATGAGAAATATAAATATTTATTCATTAAATTAATAGAAGAAGTATTTATAGCTGCATATCGGAGGGCAAAGTGAGACCATCTTTCTAGACGAGGCTTGTAACCAACATCTATAATATTGTAAGGACTGTGTCATTACAATTATAAACATTCCATTGCTTGTGAAATTTTTATCTTTTATTTAGGCATACCCCTACGACAGCCCGATTGGCGACCGCGTAGGTATCTTTTGCATCAATCATTGATACATCGCAATCACCTCTGATTGGTTAACACTCTTCCACTATTGGACGAAATCCATTGACACAGCAAGAATACCATAAATTCAGCCAATCGGAGGTGATTGCGATGTATCAATGATTGATGCAAAAGATACGCGGTCGCCCTGCAGTAGTAGAGAACAGTTACGTTATTTATACTTATACCTATTTATTAGCAAAAAATATAAGTACCTATTGCCATGGTCGATCTTTTAGGGTAGGTACCTAATTTTTAAAAATGGCTCTTCGAATCCTCAAACCATGTGCCAGGTCCCGTAATATTATAGTTATAAAATAAATTACAAATTTAAAAAAAAAACCCCGACTAGAAAAAAGCTGATGACCTTCAAACGGGTGAACAGATTTTCATGAAACATGGCTAAGAACACTCGGGATAAAATTATCTATGACACAAAAAATACTAAACGAAAATCGATTCATCCGTTTGGGAGCTATGATACCACAGACAGATACACAGATACACAGACAGACACGTTAAACTTATAACACCCCTCTGTTTTTGCGTTGGGGGTTAAAAAAACACGCAATATTATAGTTTAAAAAAACAAAGTATTATAATTTTAAATAGTATTTTATTATCACCAGTCTTTACAGTATCGGATACTGAGTTAAATATGTGATGGTTTATCTCACCCATGTTTACGGATTCTATATAATATATCGTTTATACGTTTATAAATCTTTTTGTCATCAGTTAACTAATATATTTCTAATTTAACACTAAACAGCTAAACACATATATTAGGTTAGAGATGAGACGCAAAATACGCCTTTTTAGTACTGGCGTGTAGAGTCAGCCGGAAAAGTTACACGGCTCAACTTGCTTTTAATTGTAATGATCGTTGTAACTTAGATCTAACTACAAGGTTTTTTACATTGTGTCTATAAACTAAACCTAGTAGTACTTAAGTAAGGTACGTTACGACTCTAATAAGAGTTGAGTAAGATACATCTCCTTATTAGACACCTACGTCATGTTCAGGCATCTATGAGTATTTTAAATACGTCAGCCATCGGATCCAACGCGTAGCACGTAGATTCGATCCTTAATCAGACAGAATAGTATAAAACACTCTTATCATACTAGGTACATAGAGAAGGATAAACTAACTAAAATATCAACGTAAAGCTTTAACCATTATGTTTATTACCTTGACATTATGCATGCAGGTATACCATAGAGTTACGTCTTATGAGTATACAATGTAGAACCCCACAAGAATTTTCGAGCGGAACCGGAGCCAATCAACTATTTAGACTTAAATATTATATTTCTACTAGATGAAGCCTGCAATTTCATCCCCGTGGGTTAAGGTTTTTATATAATCCCGTCTTCTGATTTTCTGGGATAAAAAGTCACCTAACTGTGTCCTTCCCGGGGTTAGCTTCAACCTATCTCTGCACAAAATTTCGTCAAAATCGGTTGAAATGTTGGGCCGTGAAAGTGTAGCAAACAGACAGACTTTCGCATTTATTAATAATAGTGTGGATTATACTAAAGTCTCGTAACATGTGATTCCAAGTCTTTCTCCTTCTTCCCACCAAATTCTGCGTAGATCTCTTCTATAGTTCTTTTCTTAGTCTCTGGAACGCAGAAGGCAATGTACACGGTACTGATCAGGCACACAGCAGAGAAGATCCAGAAGATGAGGTAGAGACCCACACTGGTGGCCAGGGGCTGGAACACTCGCAGCTCTATTGAGACTATTGCACAGGCGAACGCCGTCACGATTGATGTGACCGTGCCTCGGTACTGGAATAAACAAAGAGAAGATGAATATCCCCACAGAATATTTGAAAAATATTTTCCTCGTTGAATGCAACTAGATAGGTGTGATCAATGGTCATTGATTCATTGGTGTGGCCATTTCCATACCTAATATGGTCTGAAATTAACTGAATGAAAGTTAGCATCATTATCCTAGACCTAGTTCTAATAGAGCCAGATTGCCTTTGCTATTTATAGAAAAAGCTATTCCTTTCTTGAGGAAAGGTGTGAATAGGCATCTTCAAGGCAAGCGTGCTCCGCGTTAGACTGCATGATCACTTACGAAGTCTGTGGTTGACGAAAGGCATCTTCTAGGCAAGCGTTCTCCAACCTAGACCTTATCATTGCTTTCTATAGGCATAATTGAATTTTGACGGATAGCTTTATTTAAAAGTAACCGTTGGTCCCTACTCTTCTTCTTGATCATATAAACAATTTTTTATTGCAGAATAGACTTGCGCTTAACGACAATCATGCCTATAAGAGATGCCTAGAAGATGCCTATTCACTTTTGCCTTGAAGGAAAAGTAATAATATTTACCTGGAAGGAGAACATCTCAGTCATAACCACGAAGGGCACAGGTTGCAAGCCAGCCGCATCGCAATAGATGCACAGGCATAGCGCTAGCACGGGCAGCCAGGCGTGGGAACCTGAGCTGACAGCGAACCACGCTCCCAAAGCGCCCAGAGCTATCCCTGACACGAAACATGTAGTGCCAAGCAGAGGCTGAAAGGAGAACACGATTTTAACGACCTCCCTGGCGTTGTGAAGCTCTGTTGTATTTAGCGCTACGGCAGAGCAATTTCTGAATTTATAGTTTTCTTTTTATAAGTTCTGTTCTCCTCTAGTCTAGTCTAGTGAAAGCACATATTTTGTACTTGGGGCTCCTAGGAGGGAAGTACTACTTACCTCCTAGGAGCCCCAAGCCGGTCCAGATGTACCTATTCTATGATACAGAGTTGCATTCATTTCGTTGTAAATAAAGAATGTAGGTACAGCAGATATTTTAGGTACCTACTTATTTTAAACCACAGAACTCTACAATAGTAAATAGCTGAGTAAAATTTATTACGAAAAGTCCCATCCGAGACGATTTTGATCTCTGACTAAGTAAGTAGTTCAGAAATGACTTTAAATTCTAGTTTAGGTACATTGTTAGCCAGACAGTAGATAGAAACTCATAGTAGCCAAGATCTAGATTCTAGATACTTGAAAAAAAAGTGTGTGTGTGCAATTCACACGGCAGAAGTGGAACTTCAGAAAAGTATGAGATTTAAATATAGGTAACTTGTATTATATCTCATTCTCTCGCAGGATAAATCATATTATGAATATGTTTCTCTTTTTAGTGTCGCTTTTTCGTTTCATCGAATTTTCAAATCACAACGATTCAAAAGAAGTTTCACTTCAATAATAACGCACCTTTCTCCCCGTCCTCTCCACTAAACTGGAAGCTGTGCAAGAGCCCACAAGCTGCACAGCGCCCAGCACGGCTGCTTGCTGGTTAGCGGTCAGCACCCAGCCGCCGCTCGCTTGGCTGAAGATGAGCGAAGCGAAGTGTAGCACCGCCAAGCATCCGCACAGTTCTCTGGCTAGGGTTATTGCCATGGTTATCCTGAACGCTCGGAACGTGCTGCGGTCAGACACTGGAATAATAAAATAATATAAGTAAGTACTATAAGTACCCTATAATAATGTATTCCCGACCGATCACCGAATGTCGGCCATGGCGGATATTTAAAGTGCACTAGTGCGTTAACACAACTGCACACTGTATCCTACTCTTAGTCTGATGGTACGCAAAATCCGACACGACCGATGAGAGATCAGGCGTAGGACCGACGGGTTTACGTACTGCGAAGGTTCACGGGGGTCAAACTCCACCAACTTTCTAACTTCAGGCTAGTATAGAGAACTTCTTGTCAGAAAACCCGGTAGATAGGAACTTGAATAGGTATGACCCGTGAACGGAACCCAACTTGTGGAAGTCCAAGTGCTAACCACTAGACCAACGAGGCAGTAACAAGTAGCTGGTCAGTGCCAGTAGCAGCCAAGTGCGTGAAAGAACACGCATAAGGTAGGGTTCCATAGTCATACTATTTACAAAAAACTATGACGGTTAAGTATTTCCTTTAGGTACTACGGTTCCCTAAACAAAAGATTAAAATTATTTTTTCCATCTATACACCCCCAAATGAACGAAATAAAGAGATTCAAATGGGTGGCACAGGGTTCGATCCCATCTCTAATGATCTGAGCATCATTAAAAAATATCGTCGTTTAATATTAAGTACTCACATAGCTTCGATGTCTAAAGCCCGTCAAGTACCTAACATACGAAATGTTTACAACCTGTCAAGTACCTATCTATTCACCTCGAAACCCAAATTGAGGTAATGTTACCTATATTAGAGCAGGTTCCCAAAATAGGACAGCCCGCGTAACCAGTCGTCACAGTTATGTTTACTAAAGCAAATTGGTAAACCTCCACTTCCGAGGCACTTAGATGCTTAAACATACGGATAGCTGTCTCGTTAGCCACTGTGGGAGACCCTCGGCGGTTGTTTAGCGACCACTTTCGGTTACCGTTACAGTTTGTTCAGTGTTACCGTGTGTCAACTGTCAACAGATCGGATTGACGCTGTGGAGACAATGGGTTTACGCGAATCGGATGAGTAGTTATCGAGTTGCTACGTAGGTGTACCTATGCTAATACCTATACGTTTCATTACGAATTATATCTCCCAGCGTCGTATGCCTCATTGCTGAGGGTCGTGACCCCTTTCCATTAATCACATAATGGTATGAGTTTTCTTGGGATAGTATAATGCAGTTGGTCCCCAGGTCCTTCCGCATACCTACTAACTCCTACCTACGACTCTACTAAGAGTTTTTAACTGTTAGGTTTGTAACGATTCTTATCATATAGTACAGGACACTAGATCGACAGCCTCTTAGTAACTTACCTAGAGTCTTCAATGTAGTGAAGAACCTTCCGTTGTTGGTCTGCTCCAGCTCCAGCAGTAACAGCTGCAGCTCCGTGTCCACCACAGCGTCCGAGGTCTGTCGGCAGCGCAGCCACGCCAGCGCCGATCTGGCTTCCTAGAAGAAAGACGGGGCTTAGGCTACGTGTGCACTGCGAAAACATTGGCGCGAATTTTAGTCTTGCGATTTATATTTCGCGTACGGATTTCACCTACCGAGCGTTAAAAAGCTCCATACAGCACAAATTTTTCGCTCGAATATAATTCCTGCAACGCGTGAAATTTGTTTCAGATCACAGATTTTTCTTGGCGCGAATTTTACCCACGTGCAAGAATCTTGGCTGCATTTGAGCGCTGAATATTTAATTCGTTGTACGAAAAATATACCTACTGGTTACTTAGTTTTCTACACCGTCGTATTATCCATGCAAAAAATTGTGTTGATGCTTCTTTGCGGGTGGAACAACAAACAAACACTCTTACGCACTTATAAATAATATTCGTTGAAAATGTTACTAAAAATCTATATATTTTGACTCACCTCCACTTTCCCACTCTTCAACAAATAAGAAGGAGTTTCAGGCATGGCTGGGAACAGCAGCAAATGCACCAACGGAATCGCCAAGCAGATCCATAGCGTCGCATGATAACACAAGTACTCTCCCAATATATACACCACTAGGTTCCCCAAGTTCTGGCTGAGTACTACTAAACTGCCTAGCGTCCCTCTTATGGAATCTTCGCTGATTTCTTTAATGTACAGAGGAGTGACGACGTAGGATCCGCTTACTCCGAGCCCTATGATGGCTCGAGCGGTGATGAGGGCCCAGGTTTCGGTGGAGTACAGTTTCAGCCCCCAGCAGACCTGTAATATCCACAAAATTTGAGGCAACTAAGTTCTTATAAACCATGTGTCATCTGAAAACTGGATAAGGATAACAAATTCAGAAAAAACATTTGAAAACTGCAATCCTGAGTCAAGTTTACAATGAACGATTAAAGTCGGTCATCTGCCTGTTTAGTACGGTTCAACTGTTTGTAGGTAGGCCATTTCTGTAAAATACATTCGTGTATATGCACAGACTTGGTCTGTATTTTGGAGACAAATAGGTTAGTAATTTTATCCCAAGAATTCGAAGAGATCCCACGGAGTTTTTGGAACCCCTAAAGATGTCTGAGTCGCAGGCATCAGCTAGTAGTTTCTAATTAATTAAAAAAGTAGATAATAGGTACTTGAGTAGGTTAGGACTGCCTCGTTGGTCTAGCGGTTAGCGTAGTCGACTGCGGATCACGAGGTCCTGGGTTCGATTCCCGGTCGGGCATAAAAATTGCTAGGTATTGGGTTTTTCAATTAAGAAATTCTCAGTGCCAGCCCGGAGTTGGAAGTTGGCGGTGTTACACCCCCGTGCCTCGGAGAGCACGTTAAGCCGTCGGTCCCGGTTATTATCACTAACATGATAATAGTCGTTAAAGCCCGCCAACCCGCATTGGAGCAGCGTGGTGGGTCTAAGCTCTAATTCCCTCTCTCCTATGAGAGTGGAGGCCTGTGCCCAGCAGTGGGACGTTAATAGGCTGTAGTGGTGGTGGTGGTGGTGGGAGTAGGTTATGGCAATTGATGGAAAATCTTGAGGGATTAACTCTTCGATTTTCTGGGATAAAAAGCCGTAAAACTTAGCGGACAGACAGACATACAGACACACTTTCCTACCTACCTACATGATATGGAAATGAAAAGTAACGCTGTGAACGAGCTATGTTTACGAAAAACACGAGACATTCGAGACTTCGAGCTCCTATTAAAGGTACATAACAGTTTTAAACAATGATTTCACTAAATCCTGGCTGAACGCCAATTGTCTTATAGATCCTGGGTTTTAGATTCCCGGCTAGACCAATTTGGGAAATCATAATTTCTGAATAATAATTGGCTCAGGTCTGATCTGGCGGGAGGCTACGGGCATGCAGGTGTAATAATTATACAACACTACCGGAAGGTAGAAGGTATTATTATCAAAAACTGCCATATCCCTTTCAGTTTAGCCCGCTTCCGGTTTACAGCATATTCACTTACTAACAGGCATGGACGAATAGGTATAAAAATTCTTTCCAAAAAACCGACTTCCAATGCCACTGTAAAGTACAATTAATTTTGATTTCTACCCACTATGAAGTCGGGCGGGTATAACGAGGATATAAGCAAAGTTGACGCATCAGACTCGCCCGACTTCAACATAGTGGGTAGAAATCAAAATTATTTTGTACTTTAGTGGTGGCGTTGGAAGGCGGTTTTTAGGAAAGAATTTTTATTTTTACCTTTTCAGTGTCAGGGTTGAGGATTTGGAGTCAGAATTTTTTATGGGACCACCTCGAGAGCTTCCTCTAACGACTGATAGAAAAAAAATCAAATCGGTTCAGAAACCACTTAGATATGCACCGACATACCTACATAAAAAAAACGCGCCGAATTGAGAACCTCCTCCTTTTTTGGAAGTCGCTTAAAAAAACACTACCAGGTGAGATCGCCTAGCGCTAACTCGTCATCGAATAAAGAAAGGAAATAACAGAAAACTTACAGCCATAGAAAGTGACGTAAGCATCAATGCTTTCTTCCGGCCATAGTTATCCACTATGTACCCGAACAGGAATACTGCCGGGGTGCCCACTAAGTAGGCCACTGATGCCATCCAGGATATGACGTCAGGGTGCACTGGTTCCGCTGCAGGTGTCTCTGTGGACATCAGCCGTGGACCCATCGGGGAAAGCCACCCGACCGCTGTGCCGTATGAAAATACTGGGAGGACCACTGCGAAGAAAGAAAAAATATCTTAGGTTATGCCTTATCATCATCATCATCGCTGGTCGCTGGAAGAATTAGGTACTCAGGCATGCAGGTTTCTTCACGTTTCCTTTACCAACCGTTTAAAGTAAGTGAGCAGGTAGTTAAGTGACATATTTCTTAACTAGCTCATGCCCGTGTGAGATATGGGGAAAATCACCAGCTTTTCTATCAAAAAATCACCAAATTTGTTAAAGATTAATTGATAGAAAAGCTGGTGATTTTCCCCATATCTCACACCCGCGACTTCGTCCGCGTGGATTGAGGTTTTTGGTTCCCGCGGGATCTCTTCAAATTTCCGGGATAATAAGTAGCCTATGTGTCCAGACTATAGTTAATCTATCTCTCCGTTCAGCCGTTGGGCCGTGATTGAGTAACAAACATCCATCCATACATCCATCCATCCATCCATACATCCATACATCCAAACTTCCGCATTTATAATATTAGTATAGATAAAAGGCATTAATATATATTGCGAGCAAAAGAACAGGCGGGTCACCATCTTAAGTGATTACCCCCGCCCATGAAGATTTGCAGCACCAGAGAAACCGCCAATGCGTTGCCGGCTTTTGAGATATTTCTTTATATCCGCCCTTTCAAGAGACCCATATTATAATCATAAGGGAACACAGAAAATGGAAGCTGGTTCCATGATTTGCAGATACGTAATTCCTTTACCGTATAAAGTAAGTTAGTAATTATGTGCCATAGTAATGCACATTACTCCGAATAGTTAGAGCCTGTGCGTAACCCCCAATAACCCGAAAAGGAAGGTGGATGTCTTTAAAATTGCCTGAGCCCTGACACTGCTATTTTGTTCATGTAGGTGCTATGTTCTGCTGAAACGTGGAACTAATGTACGACCATGACCTTACATTAGACGACGAAAATTGTTCTGAAAACGTGGAACGGATGTATCTTTGACCTCACATTAAAAGAAGCGCGGGTATCAAGTGACCACGTTTGATTGCTGAAGATCAAATTAATTGTACCGCAAATAGGTATTGACTCGAAAACATTGTATAAGTAGTCTTAGTAAAATTGCGTACCTAATTATTATCATACATAATATTATAAAATTATGCGAAAGTGTGTGTGTTTGTTGGTTTATTGGTTTGTCCTTCAATCACGCCGCAACGGAGCAACGGATCGACGTGATTTTTGGCATGGGTATAGTTGAGGACCTGGAGCGTAACATAAGCTACTTTTTATCCCGGAAAATTAGGGAGTCCCCGCGGGAATCAAACAAACTTAAACCTAACATCAGCTAGTTATGAATAAATACAATACAATGGGTTCCTACAGATCAGAAGTTCCTGGGAAATTGGAAAAACTTCGTAGCATGAGACCAGCGACGACAGCCAGGTTGGTGGTCTGGGGCGGGATAGCATTATATCCGGGTTAGCATTCGCCTATCCGGGTAAAATCCAGTGAAAAAAATCGAGCAAAAGAACATTCTGAAATAGTCCTGCCTACAAACTGACTAAATGTATTCAGATCTGACTTGAGATATATATGAGGATTTGTCAAGATTTTGAGGCTCTGTCATGCATTTCATGTTTCGATATTCAGCTTGCAAGCATGAACTAATAATATGTCAAGTATTGTGATTAGTTATAATATACTGTTTACAAAGGAAGCGCGCTAACTGCCCCGTTGGTCTAGTGGTTAGCATGTTCGACTGCGGCTGACGAGGTCCCGGGTTCGTCGAGTCCCGGGTCGGGCCATAATTAAGTATTGGGTTTTTGTGAATACAAATTCTCAGTAGGTACTAGCCCGGAGTTAGGAAGTTGGCGGTCTTTCACCTCTCGGAGAGCACGTAAAGCCGTCGGTCCTGCGCCTGACCTCTCTCCGGTCGTGTCTTATTTTCCGTCCCATCGGGCTATGAGAGTAAAGGAATAGAAAGAGCACCTGTGTTTGCGCATACTCTTATTCACTATAATATCTCCCGCGCAGATGGCTAATCTCTCTGGAGATTGGCCGCCGTGGCCAAAATTCGGTCGGGAGGACATTATTATTATTACAAAGGAAGCTCTCAAAGCTTTTAGTTCTAACTTCTTTAGTTAAACCTCAGAGAATACCTCTATGAGTTAAACCCTTCATTACGAATGATAAATGATTTATTTATTTCACGTAGGTCAATTTGTGTCATCCCAAGACTACTATCGGTTCTGAAAACTGATTTTACTGAGAAGAGAAATTATATTACCATTATATTTTCTATTCAGGTAACTAACTACCTAGGTAAAATCAATGGATGGTATCCATATGTCTCAAAAATAAGGCATTAATCATTTGATTCATAACTACTTGGTCGATGTAAGATTGGATTGAATCAAAGTGATGTGGTCTCAGATCAATTGTTCCAAAGAACCGACTCGGATTTCACGATGCTTCAATCTAGAGAGATGTGCAAAGGCAATGAGATCTATTTGAAGGAATATAAAAGGCAAAGCTCCTTTTACTCGTAAGCTCGAAGTCACAAAAATTATAAAAGAGTCAGTTAGAATTTAAATCCGGAACTTTTAAGCTCACCATAACGCCAGTGAAGTCGTTTTAAACATTTCTTTTCTAATAAAATTCATTTGCACATTCTAAAACATTTTTTTATTCCTTTTTGTGTTTTATACTTTTTGACGTAGGTAAGTATTTTGATAAATTACCGAATTTCTACCGTTCCCCCACCCTAAGCTCCGAAGATTGCTAAGTGAAAAATCTGAAATAATTAATTTGAGTTGAAAGAAGTTAATGTTAAATTTACGCGAAAAATACCTACAACGAAGTTTCTAGCCAGGATAGTTTTTGAGAAATCAGCTCTATAAACCTTTGCAAACAAACTTAGTTTTGCGATCCGAAATAAAAGGGATTTTCTCAGATATTTTGTAAAGTATAACTACCTACGGGGAAAATAAAAGAAAGCCTTTAGCTAGGAAAGTTTTGTTTCATAAATCAGCGGTAAGCCGTGAGATAGTACCTGCTAAAAAGTATTTTTGCTAACTTCATTAGGTAATTGTAAATTTGTAGCACCGTCTTCACCAAATCCTTCCAAGGTAGGTAGGTACGCGGTGCGCGAGCCCATCTCGCACTTGGCCAGTTTTACTTCTGTGAAAAATGTGTGAGGTATTGGCACCAAAGATTAAATAAGAAGAATGAAGAAGCAAGAATTATAGTAGCGCTCTAGTCACCATGCTCACGCATTTTAATGGCACGCACGATACTGCTGACATAACTTGAACTGCGGTACCAAAAATACAGCTCAGTTTAAGTACGGTCTACTGAAAAATGCACCTTGTGGCATCTTTGTAAATTGTACCTATGGGTTGGGGCTTTTGCGGATCTTTATGGCCGATTTCGGTATTGAATTTTTTTTTTCAAGTTAGTCAAGGCAGCTAGGTATGGCAGTTATATTAATCCCATCCCTATTCCATTAACCTCCAATCGGTTTCCACACGGCATCATTAAAAAACGCTAAATCACTTGGCGTTACGTCTTTGCCGGTAGGGTGGTAAGTCTCCCACTAGACAGTTTCCTTATCATCTTTTCTAAACTTGGCCTAGTAACAAACTTCAGAGCTTATTGTTCAATACATTAGGATTTAGGATACGTAACGCGTCTCCTCATTACGTAAGCTCCAATTAGAAGGACACTGAACTTGACAACGGTTGATGAACATTAAACGATATTTAATTACATCTTTGAAGTATCAAGTAGGTAGGTAGGGAATTAGAGCGTAGACCCACCGGCCACCACGCTGCTCCAATGCGGGTTGGCGGGACAAGGTTGCATACTAGTCATAAATGAAAACATACTTAATTTGATCGGTGATAGCGCAGTAGTTAAGAGACCCTACTAAAGTACGGGGTTGCGAGTTCGATCCCTGGGTACGCAGTTACGCACCTCCAACTTTTGTGTCTGTCTGTCTGCTACGCTTTCACGGACCATCTTTTCAACCGATTTTGATGGAATTTGGTTCAGGGATAGGTGACATCCCGGGGAAGGACATAGTGCTACGTTTTCTCCCGCAAATGTAAGGAGTTCCCGCAGGAATCAAAAAAAACTTAATCCACACGGACGAAGTCGCGGGCATCATCTAGTTAATATATATCTCTCTCTGGGGGTCGTATTCCTCATTACTGAGGGTAATGACCCCTTTCCATCAATCAAATAAGTGTAGGAGTTTGCTTGGGATAATAATACGATGGGTTCCCACTTTCCACGTCCTTCCGCATACGACTTGACTAAGACTTAAGAGTACTTATTTAAACTCTAGGTTTTTGTAACGATTATTATCAGATGTTAACTAGTGATAATAACCGGGACCGACACGGCTTAAGGTGCTCTCCGAGACACGGGGGACACAAAAAGGCCAAATTTGAACCTCCAAATTCGGTCACCCATTCAGTTACCGACTTGGGTCAACGTTGCTTAACATTCGCAATCGACTGATATGCGTTGTCACAACCTAGTCCACGCGTCCCTCGTTTTAGTCGGGTGACAGCCTCGTTGGTCTAGTGGTTAGCATATTCGACTGCGGCGGACGAGGTCTCGGGTTCAAGTCCTGGGTCGGACCATAACAATTATTGGGCTTTTCTGACAAGAAATTCTCAGTGCCTCGGAGAGCACGTGAAGCCGTCGGTCCCGCGCCTGATCTCTCCGGTTGTGTCGGATTTTCCGTTCCATCGGGTTATGAGAGTAAAGGAACAGAGAGTGCACCTGTGTACAATGCGCACACACTTGTGCACTATAATATCTCACGCGCAGATGGTTAATCTCTCTGGAGATAGGCCGCCGTGGCCGAAATTCGGACGGGAGGACATTATTTTACTAAGTCGGGTGAAATTCTACAGCGTGCGTTCACCCTCAGACCTCAGCAGAGCAAGGGTTAAGTGCGTAATGTAAACAAATCAATTGCAGTACAGATGTGTTTATTTGCTTGATGAGCTACTTTGTATCGCGAAGTTATTTAGTTGATCATCAAACTCATTAGGAAATGGGTCAGGTTCACGGTTTTGTATAACCTCTCTGACGTTATACCTACCTACTATATCTGCAGCTTCAATTTAACATGGGCCTCATAGATTCCATACTAATATTATCAATACGAGTGTGTCTGTCTGTCTTTCTACTACACTTCCGAGGCCTAACTATCTGTTTAACCGATTTTGACAAAATTTGGTGCAGAGATAGGTTGCAACTTGCATCCCGGGGAAGTACATGCTACCTTTTAACACGGGAAATTTATAAGTTCTCGTGGGGATCAATGAAGTCGCGGGCTTCATCTATTAATATAAAATTATCTATTATCTATTATTATGCTATGAACGCACAGCCTAAACCGCTGGGATTAGAAACTTGAAATTTTGACAGTAGGTTCCTTTTGTGACGTATCACGTAGGTGCTCAGTAAGGAAGGATTTTTCAATTTTCCACCCCTAAGGAGGTGAAAGTTTGTATGAAAACCCGTGATCTTTCAAATTATATCCATGAAAGATGGTGTTTAAAATGAAGAACCACGTATTTCAAAATACAACCCCCAAAGGGTTGAAATAGGAGTTGAAAGTTTGTTTAAAGTCCTTCATTTTTCGAGTTATAGCCATAAAAGTTAATATTTTGAGCTTCTGGTTTATAATAAAGAATTATACATGTTTCACAGTTTTTGAAAATACTACCCTCAAGGGGACGAAAGTTTGTATGAAAGTTCTTTATTTTTCGGGCTTTATCCATAAAAAAATGTTATTAGGGCTTTCGATTAAAAATTAAGAAACACGTATTTCAGAATTTTTGGAAATCCCACCTCCAAGGAAATTTTAGAAATTTTACCCGAGCAAAGCAAGGGCGGGTCCGATAGTTGTATTATAAATTTGCGTTTTTTTTCCATATGTATGATGAGGTCCTCTTAAGATATAAATGTTCTATGGTTTATATACTTCATACAGAGGCAGTCTGATCAATCAAAATATGGGACTGCAACTTCCGCCCGTATGCACTTTAACGAGAAAATATTCTTAAGCCTACGCGCTGTCTATTTCGTTAAAGAAATAACGGGCTTACTTAATGCTCATACATTTTTATGGGACACTATAGATTCTCTTAGCATTGCGTAGGAATTCCTGCTTAGCTACATAGGTATAGGGATTTTATCGACGATATAACTTAAGTGAATTTATTTGATATTTCTTAACTTAAAAAAAAAGTTGTGCTCCCAGCACAGAATAAATAAAAGCAAATAAAAGGTGACACTTTTAAGGCCCATTCGGTTCAACTTTGATTTTGATGCAATCTGGTACAGAGATAGATAATACGTAACATCGCAAAATCAAAAGATCCCATTGTATTTTTCAAAAATCTAAATCCACGTGGACGAATTTGCGTGCATCTCTAGTTTTTATAATTTGATATCCAGATAGGTACTTATACTGTGAAATAGGTAGTCTGTGAAATAGGTAGGTACCTACGAGGAAAACTTCACATCGATGCCTATCAACGTGAAGGATACGTAGGAGCTTCTAAAGATATTGCTAATTTTACAGATCCACCTCCAAAACGTACCCAATCTAATATGGCACCTTGTGATTTGGTGATAACACAGACCATATTACTACTCGGTGGGTGATAAGGATGTCTTTCTTCTAAGCTACATGGCGACTCGTTCGCATGTAACAATAATATACCTACCTACCGAATTTTATTGCACGATAGTTTTTGTTCGCTTTATACCTATCTGAAGCTTTCAGAGCTTTTTTCTACATGGGACTATGGGTAAGTATGTATGGACTCTGGTTCAATACCCCAACAGAATTTGATTATGTACCTACATGCTTGTCTATTTTTTTTTTCATACAAAAATGTAAGTAGTTCATTTTGTTTTGGCCGCTATGGAATGAAATAAATTGTACCCCAAAAGCTTTCATGTGCCTTAAGTTACAACATTGTGTGGGGATCAATGGATCAAACGACTCAATATCCTTAAGTGCATAGGATTCTTTCGCTCCTTCTCCATTTAAAGAAGTTATAGAAGTGCTGAAATCATTTTATTCACTTCCACGCTTCTCAGTTATTAAAGAAATTTCCTTCCAACCCTCTGATGTGAGGTTAGAGCGAAAATACACTAGGACTCAACAAACTGGCTGCGCGACTGCAATGAGGTTTTATCTTGTCGCACTAGTGTATGCAGCTCGATTTAAGAGTTGAAAGGTATTTTTCTCCGGCAGCAAAAAAAACAGCTGTTGTTTTTTAGCTTCTGATAAGCTCGTCTACAAAATCGGCAGAAAGATTCTTGTAATCTTTAAAATCTATAAGTAAGAGGTATAATATTTACATCACTAATCATCTCAGTGCCTACTTAAACCAAAGTACCTAAACATACGACAGTACAAAGTTGCATAAAGCTCGTCGTAAATGATGTTTAAATCGTTTTGTGACAGCTTTTTAATAACAGCCAGCGGGTTATTACAGCCTGTGCCTTTCCTCTGTGTAATTTATGGTAAAGTGCAGTATTTTCCAGGAAAATGAGAAAGCATTTATTTGCCTACTGAGAATGTGCAACGTTTATATTACGAGTGTGATTGGCAGAGGTGGATTACTTTGTTATTCATGTATTCGTTTAATATCAAAAGTGCAGGAACGAGAGTTTTCTTCATTTTTTTATTACCTACTAATCGTAACTTTTTCAATTTCCACATAATTTTCTTGTATTTTTTCTGAAATAAATATTCTAATAGCACAAAAATAAAATTAGATTGTCCATCGAAATGCTCTAGGGTACTGTGCTTCACTGCGGAGGATTCAACGAGGTTATACCGATTTAAGAATTGATTTTCATTTAATTAATTTTAAATTTTATACATTGCTGACTATTTTTATGGAATATGTACAATTAAAATAAGTAAAGTATGAATTTAAACTTACTCAAAGTGGCGACCATAACTTGATTAACTTTGCTGCCTTCGGAACAATATTTTTTCACTGTATTTTTTAACATTTTTATTTTTTTATTGATATCACAGCAGAAAAATATAAAACAGCTTTGCACTTAAATTAAAAAAAGTACTTATATTTGAATTATGGCTTCACAAAAAATATTAAAAAAGCGGCGCGGGAGCGCGCGCTTGTACCCGTATTCTTACTAGAAATGAGAATGAGTCTTGCAAAGAACGTACGAGTGATACACGGGAGTGATACGACATTATATTACGATATAGGGCGAAACAGCCTATGTAGTATATGGTAGTATGTACCTATGTACGTCTGGTAGTTCTGGTACACGACTGTTTTCTGGACTATACACGAAAAAGAGACGGTTCTTTTGTCCGAGAGATATATTTCGAGCCTCGATATTACAGTTTCGGTAATGGATACGGATAGGAATTTCTTTCAGATCAGGTACCTACTTACCTAGATGCCTACCTCAACCCTTTTCAACAAGTCGTTACGAATAATTTCATCAATACCTAGATGCTAAAACAGATAGCCGGCGAATGTTTAGACTGACGCCGTTAACTATCGCCTCCTATTAAAATGTTCAACTAAAATAAGTAAGTATTTCAGAGATCCAATAGATTTCAGAGATTTCGGGAATTACAAATATCCAAATGAAAATTTTTAAGTAAGTATTTTAATTTTAATTTTCATCATGTACCTATATTTTAGTAGATAATAAGTTACATTATTCTTGGCGAATATAATATTATTTATTAAGCTTTAATAAAGATGTAAAGTTAAAGTTTTTCAGCATTATCACATGCATTAAAGTAGGTAGGTATGTAGAGAAGTTTCCCGTGAATCCCGTTTATATCTAGTGCGTTTTACGTGAGTGTCTATTCTGAGAGTTGTACGGGTTCCCCCTCTAACTATAGTCGTGACTAAGTTATAGGCACTTCACATGTCCAGCAAAATTCTATTCAAATCGTAAATTAATTAAAGAAAGCATACTGTAATTAGGCACGACGAGTATTTATAAACAGGCGTCTGATCTATCAAGTTGCTGGGACGTGTCATACAAATAACCTATTAATGTTCATATGAATATTAATGAGTTCGGCTTTAGCTGGATCTGCGCTTAGTGCCTACAGGCTCAGAATAATAACTTTTAAGTTAGGATACCGTGCATAAATAGATTTGTTTTATACCGCCTTACTACCTTACCTACCAGTTAATTGACACGAGTGAATATGAATACATACTATGAATCTATACTAATATTATAAATGGATGGATAGATGTTTGTTGCTCAATCACTCCAGAACGGCTGAACGATTCTGGATGTTTGGCACAGCGTTATATTATAGTCCGATTATAGAGATAAATTGTAATTGTGTTATTCCAATAACACATAGCCTACTTTTTATCCCAGAAAATTAAAGAGTTCCCGCGGAAACCAAAAAAACTGACGAAGTCGCGGGCATCGGCTAGTACTTACTTATACATTTCTACTTGATATTTTGGTCTAATACTTTAAACTTGATATGTAAATCGAAATCAGAATCAAAACCAAAATAATTTTTATTCAAAAATGACTTTTTACAAGTTCTTATGAATAGTCAAATGAATCTACCACTGGTTCGGAATGCCGTCCCTACCGAGAAGAACCAGCAAGAAACTCGGTGGTTGCTCTTTTGAAAAAAATAGTATATGGTAGATATGTTTACAATAATCTACATACAACATATACAGATACATAAGTAACCACTGTCCTGAGCATTGCTGGAGCGAGTCAAATCCATGCGCCTTTATCATTAAGTACTATAATCTTCGACAGTATAATAAGCTTTTTTTAGGAGCATTTTTTTAATGGTTATTTTAAAATTGTGTAAAGGCAAGTTTATAATAGGTTGAGGAATTTTGTTAAAGAATAGTATGCTAATTCCCACGAACGACCTTCGATATGCAAGTGCAACAGTCACATTAGGGATTAATAATACTTACTGCAATTTCACATTATATATAACGCGTTAGAACTCCCTAACTTTAAGCTTTGCCATGGGTGCGCCGAGCGGCACTTACTTCGACGAAGCGATAAACGTTGGGGACCCAAAAAGCTTTAATGCAGCGCTTGAACGGTGGCCTCACACCGGAAATTGCAGCGCTGGACAACCCACCAGTTGACGGACGATCTCAAGGGCGTCGCTGGAATGGAAGCAAGCGAAACAAGATCCTGTGGAGATCCATGAGGAGATCTTCGTCCAGCAGTGGACGTCTATTGGCTGAGACGAAGATGTGCAGTAGGTAGCTTCTGGTGATAAGACATGTACAGGCTCAAGTATACGGAACAGAAAATCGAAGTAAGAAGCAAAGTAAGACGGACTCTACTATCTACTGCTGAGTTTCTTGCCGGCTCTTCTCAGTAGAATCTGTTTTCCGAACCGGTGGTAGAGTCAAATCATGACGTAACATAAGAGACACTTGTATGTCCTATGTCGAGTATGGAACTGGGGGCCATAGTTATAAAACCTACATATATATGACTACGACAATGTACGAATCTATCTTACTCTGTGATTAGATCTACGTAGTGAAAATGACATAATATGAAAAAAAATGACATCTAGCAGCTCAAAAGAAACTCCAAAATTCTGTAATAAATTGTAATAAAATTGCCCAAATTTCGCATAACATGTTTAGTCTTCTACTTCTCAATATCATAACTTCACTGGTCTTTGGATTGGATCTCCAAGATCGGAAGGAGAGAGCCGATATAATTTGCAGTTCCTACGGTTACCAGCTGTTGGAGGCGAGGTTTGGCCAGGAAATCTATTTGTTGTGCTTGAAGATGAGCAAAATCGGTAGTTATTTAATTCTTTTAAATATTTCCTGCGATATAATTATTTCTTTAAATTCTTAAATCTTCATGCAATCAAAAACGAGACGCGACAAATTAAAAGCACATTCACAAAAACAATTTAAAATCCGGCTCGGTCTTGGTCCGTTGTCCAGCTTTACAGTTGAAGTTCGATAAGTAATGTTCACTAAATGTGATCTTTCCACCGAGGTATACAACTAACCCTACTTCTGACTAATAGCTGTAGTATATACCTGCAGTAAGTATTAAAAAGCGGTGATAGTCTTGTGCTTTAGGCATACCTACGGCCCCCTTTTCAGGTGGGTACAATCTTCAGGCACGCACTGCTAACTCTTCTTGAGTTACATATTATGTACTGTTTACTTTAAATATCTAATCAAATAGTTTGCTATAACGCGAACTGTGAAGAAAAACATTGTGAGGAAACTTGCCCAAGAATTCTTCATAATGTTCTGAAGACTGTATGAAGTCTGCGAATCCGCAATTGACCAGCGTGATGGACTATGGCCTCTTCATTCTGAGAGGAGACTCATGCTCAGTAGCTAATGAACCGGCGATGTGGTAGAGGGTAATGATCATGATACCTTTATAACTTTCTAGCCACGAAGTAAAAATTAGGAATTCATGTCTAGTATGGATGATTCCGGTGTCAAAAACAAATTATTTTTTACTGATTATTAAATAGAGGGTATACCAAAAGACTTAACATCATAATATTATCTTCTGTTAGTTTTAAGTTTGATAATTATCGATTAAAGAAAAAAAGTGTGTTGAAATTTGATGACGTCGCAACTAGGTAGGTATATTGTATTTCTGAAATACTATTTCATACAAACTTCCATACTAGAACCCGTTTTTAGGGTTCCGTACCAAAATGGTAAAATGGAACCCTTATGGTGCGACTTTCTCCGTCTGTCTGTCCGTCTGTCCGTCCGTCACACTCGATTATTTCAGTAACTACCGAAGCTATCGACATGAAATTTGGAATAGTTGTGTATATTAGTGGCCCAAAGACACTGAAATTAAAAAAAATTGGAAATTATTTTTGTTCTTATTTAAAAAGGGGGGAAAATCTGAGGGTTGAAATTTAAAAGTGAGATAACTGTACTGTGTGGGGTATCATATGAAAGGGTTTACTTTGTACATTCTAAAACAGATTTTTAATTATTTTTAGTTACGATAGTTTTTGATTTATCGGGGAAAATGTCTAAAAAAATACCGTTCCCCCCCCCTTATCTCCGGAGTTTACCAATCGAAAAATTTGAAATAATTATGGTCAATAGGAATTTACGTATATTTTACAGGAAAACTATAGCCAATGCTCTAACTAGCATAGTTTTTTTGATATTAACAATAAACCTCTACAAACAAAGTTAGTCTTGCGGTGCATTAACAAAGGTAATTATTTATTAATAATGGTACGGAACCCTCCGTGCGCGAGTCCGACTCGCACTTGCCCGGTTTTTTAAGTTTGATAAAGAGTTGCTGATTTGATTTTCTAATGCAGGAACCTTGCCCCTTACTTCCCGCCACTCAACCATACTCCTGGATCCAGACACTGAATCAGATGAGCCACAGACTGGAAAGACGTATCCTTTAACAGATATCACTATGGCCTACGGTTTCCCAGTAGACGACCCCAATACTGGATCAGCTGAAGGTTACATAGGGGAGGACCATCATTTTTACGGGGTCCTACACATAGGTGCTTACATATTTCTTTTATTTCAATGCTAGAGGTTGCATGTTGCAAGTTTAATTAATATTCAGCCCTATCAGAAGGTAGTGATAGGCGGAAAAAAATCCAGTCTCCCACCAGGAGGGTTACGTTGGTACTTGATAGGGACTAGTGGAACACGCCCTTTGAATATGACTTCTTACATCACCACACTTCTATGTCATAAAAATATGCTTGCCATTGTAAGTTTTGAGGAAGCTAGTGAAGATATCTCCATCGCTTTCCGTCAGACCTTTATTAGTTGGCCTTGAAAAAAAGTGAACTAAAGATTTACTAATTAAAAAATTATTGTAGATATACAATTAATAAGCAATTGAATTCAATTCCTCCGAAAAAAAAAACACGAGAACTGATCTGATCATACAAATCATGATTCTAATTGTTTTAATTAATTATTTCACTATCACAGGCAATCGGACTCTACACGCGGACCCTTATGGAACAGACGATCCGAATAAGTTGTTTGGGCTGCTTGACAACGACAACGTTGCCGCGCCGAAGCGACCTCGACGACACCAAGCACAGGTGATCAGGTGAAGTTACTGTAATACATACTATTAAATATCTTCGTCAACTGATAGTCGTCCACTGTTGGAATATAGATCGTATGTAGAATCAGGGCTTACACACACGTCTTGCGTCGCCTAATATCTTCGATAACTGATGGTCGTCCAATGTTGGAAAATAGGTCGTTAAGAAGGATCAGGGGCGTCACACGCCTGACGCCGCAGTCTTGTGCCGCGCCGCCTGGATCCAGCGAGTGAAGCGACTCGCTTAGTTGGTGAATGGTGACTCGCTGGTAGGTAGGCGGACGAAGCCCAAGTTGGTGAATCTTAGGGATCTCGCAACGCTGAGGTTTCTAGTGCGGGATCGCCATTCCAGCATATTGGGACCAAAACGTTTATCAGTTCTGTGAATTTGCAACCCTATTTTGCAACTAATCTAAAACTCGACTAACTCGTAAACTAAAAATCGCAAAATGCATTTGGCCAGCGTGGTGGACTATTGACCAAAATCCTTATGATGCATTATTCTTGCAGTTTGGAACGGGGTTTGACCGGCTACCTTATTTCCCGTTTCGCATCGAAAAACGTCAGGAGAAGTCCGGCATCGCAAGAGCACGAATCTGCGACCTCCTCCTATTAGCTGATAAGGAGTTCTTCCAAAAAGTAAGCCACGTCTTAAATCTTCTAAATTATACTTTAAATCATTCAAAATATGTACTTACATCTTATTCCCATCTGCACGGACAATCTCCAAGGGACCACTATAGACACCATAGACAAAGTTGACAATTATAAACGTGGAAAGTGTCACTTATTAAGCTTAGGCCAATAAGTAACTGGTATCCCCTAAAATGTAGGGAATCGGTGATAACGGACTTTATAGATATACCTATAACCTATAGACTTTTAAACTAGATCTGTTTTTTAGGATGCTAACTCAAGCCTCAATCACGTTGTGCAAAGAATGATGCATGCAGTCGCTCAAGCTGATCTTATATTCAGGAATGCTGACTTCAATGAGGACGGTATTCCTGATAACATTGGTAAGTAGCTTTACCTAATAATTATTAATATTGGAGTTATGGTAGGTCTCAGTTGCATCCGATATTTGGAACCCTGAGATGCCTTAATGCCTTATTCTTAACATGGACTGCGCCACTTTGTCACACATCAAATATTCTTGTAAGAAATATGTTGTTGTGTTGTTTTAGGGGGTATTCTGGAGTGGGTCCCACAGATCCACTTTACATTGGGTGGAATGATAATGTATGCGAATGGATACATTTTTCCTGCGAATTAAAAAAAAGGTCTTATTTCTCAGGTTTCTCAGTCAAATACATTTTGGTGCTCACATCCCATGAAACCAACCACCGAGTGTTCGGGGACATACTGAGGGATCGCACAGTGGATGGCAAGAACTACCTCATGCGGTTCTCGAGACTGAGGCGCTTGTCAGAAGTATGCCTCGGTGTCGCCTTCTCTGGACACGCTTTCCTGAATCGAACTCTTGGATTGAGGTAGGTACAATATTAAATGGATCAACGTGTTGTTCTTTTCAAATTCGAGACTCAAATAATTAGAATTAAAACGACAGACTGGCAAACGAGTCAACCAACCTCTTAACCTCTTGTATTCAAATCTAGAAACCATTTAGTGACCTCAGTGTGATGTGGTCCTGTAAGATGCCGCGTAAAAACGACTTAATTAGAAGTACAGGTTTAATTAAACTGTCAATTAATTAAATTAATCTTTCAAGTCAGCCCAATTTCATCTTGGACTACATCTTAACTTAAGACCATGTGAGGTCACACAGCGTACTTAGGCATCAATTCATACTAATATTATAAATGCGAAAGTGTGTCTGTCTGCAACGCTTTCACAGCCCATTTGTTCAGCCGATTTCGATGAAATTTAAATTTTTGTGTGTTGTACCTATCCTGGGGAAGGACATAGGCGTCTTCTTGTCCCGGAAAATTTAAGAGTTCCCGCAGGAATAAAAAAATCCTTAATCCATTTTAAATAAAAAGCTTTTTTATCTCTCCATCAGCTTCACATCCCTCGGCGGTGGTATGGGCGGTGCAGCCGGCGGTCTTTGCGACAGGAGAGCATACGGAAGATCGTTCAACACCCTCGCATTAGCTCACGGAACCCATGAACCAAACGAGAGAGTACCCGAGCGGGTTGCCGCACTCACCCTTGCACATGAGATGGGTAATGAAGTTTCAACCTAACTTATTGTACCACCAGACCCTTTTTGTCTTAGAAATTAGAACCAATTTAAAATGAACCTTCTGCCTTACCTAACCTACACCAATACGAGATTTGCTCGTGCTTCGCTATAAAATTAAAATAACATTTTCATAGCAATAGAGAAAGATAAAGTTTGTCTTTGATCGGAACTCGAGGCTGTGTGATTGTTTATTAAACCCTATCCCACTTCTGACACCATGTATTATTGGCCTTCTAGTGGAGAGTATTTGTTGGCTTTCTTCTTTATATAATACTAGCGAATGCCCGCGACTTCGTCTGCGTGGTTTGAGGTTTTTTGGTTCCAGCGGGAACTCCTTAATTATCCGGGATAAAAAGTTTCAGCCGTTGGGGCGTGATTGAGTAACAAACATCCATCCATACATCCATCCATCCAAACTTTCGCATTTATAATATTTATTTGATATTTGATTGATTAATTTGGATTTTGGAAGTGGGACAGGGTTTAATAATCACACAGCCTCGAGTTCCGATCAAAGACCAACTTTAATTTTCTTCTCTCATAGACATTGTTAAATGTGATCATTTACTATTTTAGACTATGCTACAATGTCAGTAGCATTTATTTTTGACTAGCTGATGCCCGCGACTTCCCGCGGGAACTCCTTAATTTTTCGGTATAAAAAGTAGCCTATGTCACTCGGTCCTCAACTATACCCGTGCCAAAAATCACGTCGATCCGTTGCTCCGTTGCGGCGTGATTGAAGGCCAAATAAACAAACCAATTCACTTCAAACACCAAACACTTTCGCATTTATAATGTTAGTATGATAGCCATTACGTACGGGGACGTAACCCGATGCGTTGGTCAGATCAAATCCGCACCGCTCTCAATAGCAAGGTCCACGAAGCCCTGCATGTCGCAGAAAACCGAGCGACATGGCGCGACATCGTTCCCAGAAGGATTATTGGTGGAAGGGGTCACGACCCTCAGTAATTGGGGAATACGACGCAAGGAGGAGGATGATAGCCATAAGAGAATAGAGGTCCAGGTTTGAGATCTTGCTACAGGTCATAGTTTCGGCGCGCACCACGACGACCACTTCCCCAACCCCGACTGCCGCGGCTACGTCATGGGCTCACAGTCCTCCCCCGCGACCAGCGGACATCCTTCAGAGTTCTCAGTGTGCAGCAAGCGGTTGATATCGGCCACTCTCAGTAGTATGAGCTACTGTCTGACCGAGATCGACCGGCCCTTTTGTGGAAATGGTAAGGTTTTCCACTGCAGCGATCTTAGGATTAAATTCATTCTCAACCGACTTCATTCCGACGAATTGAGAACCTCCTCCTTTTTTGAAGTCGGTTAAAAAGGAGGAGGTTCTCAATTAGACTGTATTTTTTTTTTTTATGTTTGTTACCTTAGAACTTTTGACTGGGTGGACCGATTTGGATGATTCTTTTTTATTTGAAAGGGCATACTTCCCAAGTGGTCCCATATAAATTTTATCGAAATCGGTCGAGCGGTTTTTAAAATATCAACAATAAAATAAGTACTTTGTATAGCGTGTGCTTGTTGTTGTAAAGTTGGCGCGAGAGTTTGAAGTCGGTTGTCTAAAAAGAATTTTTTAATTTAAATTATGTTACATACAGGTTCACCAAGCCCCAAATTATGCAAGGTTGCGAAAGTTCCTTGGCACACACTAGATCTCTAGCTTTCCTGATCAGAATGCATCGTAGATACTAAGATCCAACTAGCATCACGAAAGTTTAAACTTCTTTGGAGGAAGCTTATAAAGTGTTAAAATTGTAGTGCGAGAATAAATAAATCGATCTACCTTCCAGTGATTTGGGGTCTTAAAATCTGCTAAAAATCTATATCTTCAAAACTGATGTTATGAATGCGAAAGTGTGTCCGTCGTTTTCACGGCTTTATATCCTGAGGACATACGCTACTACTTTTTATCACCGAAAATTAAATTAATTTCCGTAGGATTACAAAATTATATCTAATCCACGCGTCCACTATGTTAGAGACAGTATGTCTCAGACGCGCGTGACATTCAGGAAGACATTAACAACATGCCTACTTCTCTTAAACGTTTATTGACATTCAGGCATAGTTGAAGATGGTGAAACGTGCGATTGTGGGTTGCCGTCCCTCTGTAATCAAAGAGACCCTTGTTGCACGCCGAGAGCTGGCGGTGCACTTGTGTTTGAGGAAGGGTTAGTTATCACTTCTCTCTACCATACCATCCTCATCCAATCCTCCATACAATAAGTAGTACTACTAACGCCATAGTAGAAGCTATAGCGTTAGTAGTAATACTGATTGCTAACGTACAACGGATGGACAAGTGCGGTGAAAGAAACCAGAAAAACTACGTACTTTTATTGCGGAAGGAACTGGAAGCCCATCGCATTACTATCCCAAGAAATACCCTACCTTTACCTGATAAATGGAAGATGCCATGTCTTCCAGAAATAAGGAATAGGTACGTCGCAGAGGCGAGGAAGATATACATAGCTGATTTAGCGCAGGCACAGATGAAATAATAGCTGGCGCAGGCCTTAACGCTGTGAACCATTATTTGAAAATAGTGTTCACCCAACTTCATCTGCTTCTATCCTTAATCATTATACATTCGGCATTAAATACCTTCGGATCTGTCGATTTAATTCACTCTAGGATTTCTTTACTTATGTACCTACAACACCATAATATTATAGAACAAGTATCAAATCCTTTCAGCGCGCTTCACAAAGAGGGTTGCTCTGTAGCGCCTTCAGTCATCTGCCATCCCGCGCAAGGCCTCTGCTGCACATCTGAGTGCGAATATGCGAACCTTACCGCCAGTGGAATCGTAAGTTTTTCAACACTTTTTTACCTTCACCTATGCCTATATGACACTATATTCTGCCCACGACAAAATTATTTTTTTATTCCACTACAAGTTAGCCCTTGACTCCGATCTCACCTGATGGTAAGTGATGATGCAGTCTAAAATGGTAGCGGGTTAACCTGTTAGCGGTATGAAAAAGTAAATCGAAGTTCCGCGGTATTTTACCGGGATGAAAAGTAGCCTATGTTTCTCATAATCTCCAGATTCTCATCTACCTACTTATACCCATCCTACCTACAGAGCGCTTAATCGCTTGACAGCATGTCTTTGCCGGTGAGGTGGCAACTAGCCCCGCCACCCGGTCTGGTGACCAGAGCTAAGTTTAAAAATTATAAATTCTCAAATTGACCCTGCCGGGGTTCGCATTCGTACCTCTCACTTGGAAGATAGCGCTCTCCACTGCGCCAGGGAGTTCGACGTAAAGGAACGAAAAGTGGAAGGAAGAAGTAAGGTTCCTTTCTAACGTTACTAGCTAACTAATCCTTGTCGACTCTTTCAGGACTGCGCGATGCAAGAAGTGGAGTGCACATGTCCCAACCTGACATCGGAATGTCGTTGCGGTCTGGGCGGGCGCTGCTTGCCTGATGGCAGCTGCCACGCTGCCGAGTGCGCCCTCTTGGGGCTTAGGGAGTGCCCCTGCCCTCACAATGGACCGGTATATAAAATATAATTTAATATAAAAAATTCTTTTTAAACAACCGACTTCAAACTCCCGCGCCAACTTTACAACAACAAGCACACGCCATACAAAGTACTTATTTTATTGTTGATATTTTAAAAACCGCTCGACCGATTTCGATAAAATTTATATGGGACCACATGGGAAGTATGCCCTTTCAAATAAAAAAAAAATCATCCAAATCGGTTTGCAGTCAAAAGTACTGAGGTAACAAACATATAAAAAAAAAAAATACAGTCGAATTGAGAACCTCCTCCTTTTTTTGAAGTCGGTTGAAAAAGCCTTATTTCCTTCCGGGATATTTAGGGTTTCATAGTCAACAATGAACCCTAAGGCTGCCTTTCGATGAGCCAGGTAAGTAAGTACCTAGTTAATCGGTGAGCGAGGTTAAAGCTAAGCAGTAGACTACAAAACTATGTGTTTATTTCCACCAAAGCTACAAGCTGTAATATATGGACTGCGAAGATGCGCTTCGCGTGACATATTATACCTAAGCTACGTAGTACCTAGCTACCCAGCTGTGCTCCATTACTTGACATAACTACCACCCATCGCGCATCCCTAGCTTAAATCAACAAATCAAGCGCTCGTATTGGTGGGTTTGACACACATTTGTAGCTTTAGCAACGCAGCACATCTCTGATGGAAACGCACTCTTAAAGTTTCGCCATGTCCGTCCGATTGTCTGTCTGACCGCGGTATTAGCTGAGAGGCTCAGATTTTAGTAGGTACTAGAAAGCTGTAATTTGGCACGAGTATCACCGAAATATCTCTCGCTTGTAAAACATATTTAATAGAGTCCTATACAGGGTGAGATACAGGGTGATACAGGGTCCTATGAGGGAGAGTTATTATCTCCTATACAGGGTGGAGTGATAAGCAAAGCCAAGATGTGTGGAGTGTGTTGTAAACTGAGGCAAGCCGGCGACAACGAGCGATGCTTGGGCGCAGAGTTTGCTGCCAGGGAACTTATGACTTCCTCCAGACTGCCTGCCAACTGGCCTGATCGGGATTATAAGGGCCGTAAGTACAGTTACTCGTAAAAATATTCTATATATAATATGTTTGTAGTGTGTGTCTGGTGGTAGGATTCGGCCGTGGCTAGTTACCACCCTACCGGCGAAGACATACCTACCGTCAAACGATTTCGCGTTTGTTTATGATTCCGTGTAGAAACCTATAAGAGCTACAAAAATTACCCGCTACCATCGTAGGCTGTATCATCACTTAACACGTGGTGTGATTGCAGGCTTACAGGCTTTTGCAGGACCTCCCGCTTATAAGGCTATAGCGCTAAGCACTGTGTCAGGGAGGTGAATCGTCTCGATATAGGTCGACACGGCCCACTGGACAGGGGACAGTTGATTGTGATTTCCTATTGTTGACAGAGTTCCTTGCATAACTACTTACTACTAAAACTGTATCGTTAAGAAATTTTCAGCAAACGTAACGCTGGAGCTGTGCTCTGAGAACGACACGTGTAGGAACGAGCAATTACGCGCTTGGCCACCTGGTGACGTGTGTGTGACACTCAACACAGTGGGCATGTGTTCCCCAAGAGGCCACTGCAGTAGCGTGCTAATGACGCCCACTTCTAACGTGTACCCCGATATTCTGGTAAGACTACCAACGACTAATTTAGCTATAGTAGTGACGCATCTGGCCACCTGGTAAAGTGTCCTTGATCCTCATCATCATCATCCCTGACAGATCACTGCAACAGCATTCTGATGCCCACATCACATGAAATCATTTTAAACTTATTCCAAATTATATTTAATTTTTCTATTTCTACCACGTACCCGCAAATTGTGGAACCAGCTTCCATCTTCCATGGGGAACTATATTATAATTATAATATGGGGCTCTTCAAAGGGCGGATAAACAAATATCTCAAAAGCCAGCAACGCATTGGCGGTTCCTCTGGTGCTGCAAATGTTCATGGGCGGCGGTAATCACTTACCATCAGGTGACCCGGCTGCTCGTTAGCTCGCTATACATATTAAAAAAAAACATTTGAATAAAATACTAATTTTCTGATAACTTTACAGCCAGTGAAACATGCGAATCAAGATTCAGGAAATTCGTTGCCAATATTCAGATTAAGTTTAAAATCGCTGGCAACTATAATTTTCAACAGAATTTTGTGGACAAAGTATTTTTTTTGATTACAGTATTTTATTTTTATTTGTATTTTGTTAAATAAGTATACCAATCCAATGCAATACTTCATTTTATTTATCTTGCATCTTATCGTTTCGGAAAGACCTATTCATTTGTTAGTTTTTCCTTCAATCAGGCCGCGTTAGAGCAACTACTCGACTTGATTTTTTGCATTGGTTTAGGGAGAGTGACATAGACTATACTTTTAATTCTGGAAAACCAAAGGTGGAACCAAAGCACGCGGACGAGGTCGCGGGAATTTTTTTGTGTAAAATAATAGAAAAATATTAAAACAAAAAATATTTAATATTTATCACATAATGCTTCCAACATTTTAAAATAGCAATACTTGATGTCGAAGTCCATATCGTACCAATAGTTGACAGCTATACAGCCGTGGCTCTGCGTGACGTGGTGGAACCATAGACTAGGGAGGTAGAGGCAGTCACTCTTGTGTAGACGCACCTTAAACTTGTGCGCTTTTTCGTATGACGGATACTTTACTAAGTCTGGTTTGAGGGGATCTGGAAGAAAACAAAACATCAATGTACAGTGTACATATATCGTCAAACTAGGGAACGCCCGCAGCTTAAGATCCGAGGGAATTTCCTATACACTATCTATAATAATATTATAAAAACCGGCCAAGTGCGAGTCGGACTCGCGCACCGAGGGTTCCGTACAAACCTGTAGTAAGTTTTAAATTATTAAAAATATTTTTATTTTAAATATTTGAGTTGATTGAAGGAAAGGTAAATTGCGGTTTACGATTTATGACGTATCAAAAAAAAAACTACTTACTAGATCTCGTTCAAACCAATTTTCGGTGGAAGTTTGCATGGTAATGTACATCATATATTTTTTTTAGTTTTTTCATTCTCTTATTTTAGAAGTTACAGGGGGGGGGGGGCACATTTTACCACTTTGGAAGTGTCTCTCGCGCAAACTATTCAGTTTAGAAAAAAATGATATTACAAACCTGGGTTAGATGAAAAAAAAATTTTGAGTTTCTAAGTATGGGGAACCCCCAAAATTTATTGTTTTTTTTCTATTTTTGTAAGAAAATCTTAATGCGGTTCACAGAATACATCTACTTACCAAGTTTCAACAGTATAGTTCTTATAGTTTCGGAAAAAAGTGGCTGTGACATACGGACGGACGGACACACAGACAGACAGACAGACAGACATGACGAATCTATAAGGGTTCCGTTTTTGCCAAATTTGGCTACGGAACCCTAAAAAGCGAAAGTTTGGTTGTATGGATGGATGGACGGATGGATGGATGGATGGATGGGTGGATGTTTGTCACTCAATCACGCCAGAACTGCTGAACTAATCTGATTAAAATTTGGCAGGGACATAGATTATAGTCTGAAATAACACATAGGCTACTTTTTGTCCCCGAAAATTAGATCATTCTGGTGGTACCAAAAAACCTCAATCCACGCGGACGCAGTCGCGGGCATCATCTAAAGGGTTATTTAATCTGATGTATAAGCCATATTGCTGTAAAGTTTCATCAAAATCTGCTCATTAGTTTTTGCGTGCAAGAGTAACAAAAATCCATCCATCCATTATCACACTTTTACTTTTTATATTAGTAAGATTTTTTTTTTTTTTTCTTCGGGGGAGGAAAAAATCCCTACGGACTTCTGCCTTACGGCAGGGCATGTCCGGCTTGCACGGACTAAAATAACCTCCCCCTGTCTTCGAGGTCAGCCCGGAACTGCTTGGCATTACTTCGTGCGTGACCTTCTAGTTTTCGATCTTTCTCTTTTCTTCCCTTTCTCTTTCTTCTCTCCTCATCATTATAGCCCTGAGCATTTGGCTGTACCGGAGCCACATTTCTTCGCTGGACAGCATTCGCTTGACAAGGTTTTGGGCATTCACCGCGTCGCTAGTTCCCTGCGCTTCTGCTCTCAAGTCCCCACAGCCCGGACACTCGAAGATTGCGTGTCTCGGGGTGTCCTCCTCTGCACAAAAGTAGCAGTTCTCGCTTAGCGCTTTTCCGATTGCGAAGAGGTAAGTATTAAACACCCCGTGACCGCTGAGTGCCTGTGTTATCCAACGGTCCACCTCTCCAAACTTCCTCGTGTGCCACTTCCGTAGATCTGTTACCAGTTCTCTGGTCCAGTTACCCTTCCCTACTCCAGACCATTCGCCTTTCCATTCCTTCAAGGTGTTCTCCCGCACTTCTGAGAGCGTCTGCTCTTTGCTTTCGAATAGCGCGGCTCGCTCCTTGACTAGTTTGGCTATAGGGACCAGCCCCGCTATCACCAGTACGGCGTCAGTGGAAACTGTTCTGTACGCTCCGCAGATCCCTATGGCCAGCCGCCTCTGCACGAGTTCCAGTTTTTTGCGGTAAAGCTCTACCTTCATGGCTCCTTCGAAAATTGGCGCTCCATATAGAATTAGAGAGTGGGCGACTGATGCCAGCACCCTCCGCTTGCTCGCCCTGGGACCTCCTTTTGTTGGCATTAGTCTATACAGCGCTTCCGTAACGACATTTCATTCATTTAACGACATAAATATGTCGTTAAATGAAGGGCGAAGGTGTCGTGTTCGTCAGTCGACCTTTTACGTTTGCGCTGTGCAGTACAACCGTGCGTTGCGCAAACATACCCCCATCATTATGATTCTCATCTAGAGCAATTTTTTGTGAAGCGAATTAGACCAGTGGAAGAACCATAAAAATCAATGCATAGATAATTAGAACACCTCAATGAACAATGGCGGCTTTAAAACAGCTGTTCTGTAATTCGGCCCAGGTTTTCCTTTTTATGGAAGCATGTTCACTTCAATCCAAAAAATAGTTTCACTTCAAAGATACAATTTAATATTATTATGATATGGCATCTTCATCTTCAACCATATTCTAAATAATATGTTTCCTTGGTATACCTTTTTTAATTGTTTCAAAATCAGAATACAGCTTGACTATTTGTTTTCTAATTTGTGCAAAAAACTGTACAGACATTGATATTTAATAGCCTGAACTTACCTATACAAATCCATGGTAAGCCATTCTTTACACTATCATCATTTTCCATATCAATATTGGTATCCTCAAGTGGCACTATATCCCATTTGTCTTGTATCCTCTTGAACTCCGCTTGAGGAAACCTCTTGTAAGGTACATAGGGTAAATCAGTTGGCGGTATGAGTATAAAGTCTTTGTAACCATCTATCACACAGTATATGTTTTCATAGGGGTCTTTATGCACTGAAAATTGAAATAAAAGCTTTTTGTTACGACTATTTGAATCAGGCTATTAATTATTTTTGCCTTTAAATAATCCTATACCTACACTTTGAGGAAATCATACTATTATTATAAATGCAAAAGTATGTTTGCTTGTTGGTTTGTCCTTCAATCATGCCTCAACAGAGCAAAAATTGCAGTGATTTTTTGCATGTGTATTACCTGGAGATTGACATAGGCTCCTTTTTATCCCGGAAAATTAAGGATTTCCCATGGGAATTGAAAAAAACTTATTCCTCACCTTCAATACCTACCCATGAAGTAAATTATTAATAGAATAAACTGCTAATCTCGGCAGTTAAATTTCCATAAGAAAAAAATTAATATACATACTTGATGTGACAGCCCTGTGATCTCCCATCCAAAAGTTGACAGCATCTGGTTTCTTGTTGAACGCTTGACTTGCAAAACTGACATCTGACTCCACATCTCCCATTAGTTCACTAAAATCCTCCGTAAGATTTGAGTTCTGTCTCTGAATGTATGGTATTTGGTGTTCACTGAAAAAACCACACTAACATTGAAACTTATCAAAAAATTACTGAAATGTAAAAATCCTAAAGTGTGGTGAGAGGTTTTGACCCTAGCTAGGCATAGACATACAACCAACCAATTTAGAATTCCAGTAAAAATCCAATATACCACCATACACCATAACTACCATACCAGATGGCACTGGCAGGGTTCTTTTTTCTATGACTAAATGTAACATAAGGTAATTAAGATGTACCTCTTTGTCTCTAATTCATCCAGGAATTCAGACATTGTCATTTCAACCTCCTGTGGCATAACAAAGTACTCAGTTCCATTTGCATCTTGCATAATACCATCAGCAAGGCCATTTGGAGTCAATGCAACTTTTACTTTCTTATCTGCAAGGGTTCCCCTGCAATACCAAAAATAAATTAATCTAAATTATATACCTAGCAGCTATTTGAGCTGAAGATTATTACAGTTGTAGCATGAATGTACAACAGGTGGCACATGAGTTGTTCAGACTTATCACAAAAAACTTCAGGCAAAAAGGCATCAACTGGTATACCTATATATTTTATGAGGAGAAACACTGACATCAATGCACAGCACAAGAAAATGGATTCACAAAATTAATTTTAAATGTGGACTCTCTCTGCAATACTCCCCAAAGATTTTGAGAAATTCCAAAGCTTTATTATTGCAGTCATCCGATAATATTATGGAAACTAACTGACAAACATATCAACAGCTTAACTGGATCTTGAACCTTTTAATGAATCATTCCCTTGCAGTACGAAGTTAGGAACAGAGTTTCGAAAAGCGGGTGAAGCCGGTACGATTAACAAGTAGCAAATAACTATAAAAACCGGCCAAGTGCGAGTCGGACTCGCGCACCGAGGGTTCCGTACAAACCTGTAATAAGTTTTAAATTAAATGTTTTTTTTAAATATTTGAGTTGATTGAATGAAAGGTAAATTGCGATTTACGATTAATGACGTATTAAAAAAAAACTACTTACTTGATCTCGTTCAAACCAATTTTCGGTGGTAGTTTGCATGGTAATGTACAACATATATTTTTTTTAGTTTTATCATTCTCTTATTTTAGAAGTTACGGGGGGGGGGGACACACATTTTACCACTTTGGAAGTGTCTCTCGCGCAAACTATTCAGTTTAGAAAAAAATGATATTACAAACCTCAATATCATTTTTGAAGACCTATCCATAGATACCCCACACCTATGGGTTAGATGAAAAAAAAATTTTTGAGTTTCAGTTCTAAGTATGGGGAACCCCAAAATTTATTGTTTTTTTTCTATTTTTGTAAGAAAATCTTAATGCGGTTTACAGAATACATCTACTTACCAAGTTTCAACAGTATAGCTCTTATAGTTTCGGAAAAAAGTGGCTGTGACATACGGACGGACAGACAGACAGACAGACAGACAGACAGACAGACAGACAGACATGACGAATCTATAAGGGTTCCGTTTTTGCCAAATTTGGCTACGGAACCCTAAAAATGGAATTAATCTTTCTATACTTACCTGAAAAATTTTGCATTCCATTTGCGAACGGCCGGCCACTCTGCACATCCCCCTCGGATAATAACCGGGATGTTTTTGGACACATAGTCTCTATAAAATTGCAATGGATCAATAAAATTCGTCTCTGCTATTTCACCTCCAAGATATAAAGCTAGTTAGCCAAAAAACATTACAGAAAGTATGTTAAAGTTTGTTGTACTTATTTGTTTACGAATAAAATTAGAACAAATTAATTTGCAATACCTGATGATTCTTCATTAAGAACTCTACATGCATTAAGAATTTTATCGGTCATATTTTACTTTCAAATTCCCTTTTTTAAACGAAATTTAGATGAATTGAATAATTCAAATGCAAAACATAACCCCACTTTTTTTGAGATATTTTGACACAATCAGGACTCACACATACTCTTTCATCCTTGGACACTATGTCACTCGTAATCTCTGCTCGTAATGACTACAAGAATCCAGAGCCGTTAAACCAGCTAAATAAATTAAAAAAAAAAGGACTGACTATGTTGCATATCTATCTCTAGTAGACAGAGAAAGAGATATAGACGTGGCGTCAGCGTATACAGTATGCGATAGCGATAGTCTTAATGCGATATTTTCTTAATGGTAAATAAGTATTTTTGTTATTTCTATACTTTGTAGCATTCATGCGAGTCTTTACAAATATAACCTATTTTTATCTGTTACAATCAGGTAAAAATAAGGTCAATTGTAAACTTACGTATTAAGTTATGTTTTGGTATGTACGTTCAGTTTGGCTTTCGCAGCCTAACACACAGCAATACACCATCGTCCTAAAAGTTATACCACTTTTTTCGTAAGCTACGAGCTCAGTTACCACTTTGTTCAATACTGATTTCGTAATAATATGGCCGAATAACACAAGAAATAATAACAGGATTGTCTGACCTAAGCTGTCTGATAGATCAAACAAAAAAAAGTGATACGCTGAGCAGGGCAAGAGAACATTTTCTCGCTCTGTCACTCCTTGGCAATAGCGTAGTTTCTCATTTCGTTCACCTCATTACATTGTCTCCTCTTGCTTTAATGAGGGCTACCGTTTTTATGCTCACTAGTTGGCGCCACTTGCGAGTAAGGTCCTGAAGTATAGCTGTTTATTCGGTAAACAAGCATATTTCTGAAAAAAAGAAGTCTTTTTTAAATAGTAAACACACTGGAACCAGGGAAATACTAACTTATGAATTAGCTGTTCGAAAGAATCCGCTTAATTTTGCACCTATTTTTCTTAGCTACGCTTTCAAAGCACAGAGCACTGGCATTCTTTGGCATAATAGGCATGATGACAGTAACCAAGAATCAATGAAATTATGAATTTATTTAATCAAATAGGATTCATGGATTATAAAAAACTTATTTATTTTTCCATTTCGAGTGAGATTGCTATTTATTTTGATGGAATAAAACTACAAAATACAGCAATCCGCCATATTGGATAAAACACCAAGAAGCGAAGGACGTCACAATTGTTTGTTTTCGAGCTTTGACAATCACCTGCACACTGCACAGAGTACATCGGATAGTGACGTCAGTAAACGACGCCATGACACCGCAGAACGTTTTTGCGTGAATTTAAAAATTTAAATTTCAAATGCCAATTTTATCTACTAAACCTTATTTTTCTGCTGAAATAATATATTTTTTCGAAATAGTAGATACTTCCGAACATAATCTGACCATTTTTCAAAATCAGTCATCATGCCTATTAATCGGTTATTGCTAAATATTCATAACAATAATTAAATAATTAGACCCGCGATAAAAGCCCAGTGATATTTGACATTTCGGGGACCTCACACTACACTAGCGCCCCTAGCGGCGAATTTAAACGCGGTAGCCCTGATTACGCTATCTCTAGACCTCAGAGTTAGTATATAGAGGACCAGCTCTGAGCTCTAGACCAAGACATCTATAAAAAACGGTCATAAACTCAAATGTGTTTTTATTTATTTATTAAAGTCAAATCTGGTTTCCTGTTAAACTAGGAACAATCAAGTTCCTGTAATAAAACAAACGAATTTCTTTTCATTGGATAACTAAATTTAATAATTTAAATATTGTAAAATAAAAACTAAAATTTAACCTTTCTACAGGCCGGAGACAGCGTAAAAACGTACATTAATGAACACTTTCCTCAACACAATAATTAATACCATCATTAATTCTTAAAAATCATAATAATATCGTCGTCGCGACTAATTAAGTTTTAAATATACTTCATAGGCATAGGTTTCTTAAGTATTCCTTTAACATGTTGTCCTGCTTTTGCATTCGGTTCTTTAGGTAAAGGTGGTGGTTCCATTGGAGGTGCCACATGCTCGCGAGGTGAAGGCAAACTTTTATTATACCAGAAGCTTCGAGGCATGAAGGTATAAGTTGAATCTATTGCTGAAACTAAAAATATTGATTTTTAAAGACGTTTTAAACAACACTTCGAATGCCTTTAGAAAATATAGATTTATGAAAATAAATTATTTATGGTTTAAAATTTTTTTCAAACGTCAAAACGCGCTTAGGATAAGATGGATGATAAATGAAATACTGAACAGTGACGTCATCAAAATTCGACTCACTTTTTTTAATTTTGTCAATAGTTTAAAATGGTTTTCGAACATAAAACTAACAGGTGGCGTGGATATTATGAAGATCCTCTATTAAATAATCACTAAAAAATATTTATGTGAATGTGGTTGTTTCACAATCGCCAAGTAAACCCTAGCTGAGAAAGTTTGACAGAATTCCAATCCAACATCTTTTAGAACTTTGTTCGTGAGTTAAACCTTAGGTACCTACTCGGAGATTGAATCAGTTACAGTTACAATTCTATGGGCATAGAATAAAAAAAAAGTTTTGGCACTCCCTACTTCTCAAAGCAATTACTTAAATTACGTTAATCCTGCTTACTTTTTGGCTTTTGATTAGAAAACTCCGAAATTGACATAGCACTGAGGGCTCTTGGATAAGGCAACATGTTCAATTCAAAGAAATCTTCGACACCCTGACTGGTCATACTTATTTTGTTTTTCTCGTGAAGTTGCCGTAGTCTCACAACTTTATCAAAATTTCTTAAAAACATTCTCGATGTGTTATGAATTGGCGTAGTATCCAATATTCCTGTAAAATTAATTACCTATTATATAATTAGTACTTCTGTAATAATATACCTATTGTTATTCACAACAATGATTTGGAAATTAAGTAGCTAAACATTAGTCTCCATAGAAGTCATAATTTATACTGGAGTCATTAATAATACAAAAAAAAAAACACAAAAAGTACTTACGTAATTGCGCACATCTTGCTATTATAGTTTCTTTATATCTATGTTTCTTATTCATTGGGTTTTCCCTAAAGTTGACGTCCACCAAGCTGACCAAAGTACATAAATCGTCAGCAACAGCCTAAAATTATCGGTTCATTATTTTTCAGACTAACAACATTCACCGAATGCATAAGAGTTCCCTCAAATTACCTCGACATTTTCCAATTTGTTTCTTTTCGCAATTAACACTTCCAATCGACGAAGAGGCTTAGCCCAAGACATATCAGAAATTTTATTTTGAGATACATTTAAAATTCTTAGAGACGCCTGAAAATATTTGTAAAAGTACCTACTTATTTACAACAGGCATATTACAGTCTAGAGTTCATCACACAGACAAGTGCGATTTGAAAATTTATTGAAAATAATTCCAAAATTGTTGAATTGTTGTCAAGATCGGGAGGCTATGGCCGTGAGCCGTGGCGCTACTTAGTTGCCTCCCCACTGGAAAATCCAGGCCGTGTCGCCAAAATTTAGAATTCCAGTTAGGGTTGTAACGGAGGCGTCCTTAGCGGAAGCAGAAGTGGATGCGTAGGTGAAGGGGCTATGCCTCCACGGATGCGGAGTTTAACGGAGGCGGAGGCGGAGGTGGATTTCTCCGATCACATCGTCAATTTTCTGTGCTTTAGGATGTCATGAATCCCACAGTTGATTTTTTTTTGAGGATTCTTCTAAGGGTATCAGAAATATCGCCGTTTTGCTTGTTGTAATGGTGTACGTGTAACTGATGTCACCTGCTTCGATTTGTAACTCTCGCATTGTGGGTCAACGTAAATAAACCTCCGTTAGAAGTCCGCAAAAAAACTGCGGAGGCGGATGCGGAAGCGGAGGTACGATCTCTTGCGAAAGTTCCGCATTACGGAGGTGGAGGCGAGGTTCCGTTACAACCCTAGTTCCAATTAACGATCCCGTGTAGAAACCGATATGGGGTATGGATTTAATAAGACAACCATATTATTGCAATAGCCTTTCCATGTTATTAGTCCGCTTCCATCTTAGACTGCAACATCACTAATTGCTTGCTTGCAGGTGAGTTTGCAGCCACGGGGTTACATTTATTTGAATATAAAATTAATACTTTCAAATTCTTACTCCAATGGAAAGCATGGTACGGGGATCAAAACACAATGGGTCTGCACCATCCACATTTTGTTTTTCAATATGCAATTCCTCTAAATATTTCAATCCGTCCAAATTTTCAACTACGCTTATTTTATTATTTGAAAGGTATAGTTTTTTCAACTTTTTCAGATTGTCTAATCCTTCAATCTTTACAATTTTATTCCATTGAAGATGTAAGTGGGTCAAGTTGTAAAGTAAATCAAAATTTTCAATTTTGCTTATTTGATTGTTGTGGTAATAAGCATAGATAATATGAATTGGACTTTTAGGTTTAGGCTGTAACAATATTTAAGCCAAGTTTTACATATTATTTTAAATTACGGACTGGTCTACTAACTATTCCATCCACGTAAGTCGCAACCGATTTCAACCAAAATTTTGATGACTTATGATACAGAGACTTGCATCCCGGAGATACAAATACCCGACTACACAAACAATATATTACATACTACTTATATTCCAAAAAACTCCAACGGGATTGTATACCTGTAGTTATACAATCCCGTTAGAGTCCACTTAGATCCACGGGCAAAGTCGCTGGCATTACAGATTTAGGTAAGTACCTACTTTTAAAAGTTTATTACTGATACAAACAATTAACTATAGAATGTAAGCCATAGAGTAGAATGTATATGTAAGCATAACTACGCATGTGTCAAGACAACACGCGGTTTATCCCAAAGACCCTGACATTCCACAGCCGAAGGAAAACTCTCCCAGGATAAGGATCACTCCAGGCCAACTTCGCCTCCGCAAGACTCTCCACTACATCATCAGTCGGACTAGTCAGATTAAAGATCTGACTGATAAGAGTGATAGAGCCAGAAGCAGAAGATAAGAAACCCGAAAGCGATACACTTGAAATAGAAGGAATGGGTAAGCCCCCATATTTCACAGGTAGGTTTGCTTGGGTCCAAGTGCGGTCATCAAATTGTATATACTTACTTTCGGTTATTTCAATTTTTTTTGACTTAATTTTTATATTTTCTAAATCTACAGATTTTATTATTGAAATAACTTAATTATTAAGTATTAAAACACGGATTGGCTCATACATATTCTATTTCAACCATCAATGATTTCAACCAACAAAATACAGTAAAACATCAAGTATATATAATTTTTAATATTTTGAAATACTTACGATTTCAGTCAAACATTTTTCATGCATGAACAAATGTGTTGGCCTTTTGTTAAATAGTTGCTTTTGTTTGGCCATTTTCTTAGCTTGTTTACGTAAACGGCTCTCATTTTCGTCAATGTTTGCCAGTTTATCTTTGTTTTCCATTTTTTAGTTTATGTAAAATTTATAAATTAAAAATATCATGCGTCTGATGCTTTAAATAACGACACTAACAGTTTCTATAGCAACTCATGTTGGCACAAACTAGTCTGAATCCGGTGCCTTCATTCAGGAACATCATTAAAAAATCATTCGGTGGCTAGTGGCTAACTTTGGTGGCTAAGTTGTTTGTCTGTGCATTTTGTCTATGAACCTGAAAATGAAATGAAATGAAAAATAGTTTCCCTTGTCATTTGTCAAATGTCAAAACTCAAAATCATAGAGTAAAGTAATGTAGAAACTCTAAATCAAAAAATTTTAAATTACCATAAATACCAGAAATTATGTTACCTATTGTCCCTGCAAAAAATCTCACGATTGATCATTGAGTAATTCGCATCAAAGACAAAGACAAGTTTACGTGTAACATATAATTCGCATTTCGCAGTGCTCAAATATCGTTTTCCGTAAAATCATTTTTATTTGGACATAAATCTTTAGTATCTTCAAGCAAGGTAGCAATTTTGATACTTTTCTAAACCCACTTACGCAGCATTCTAAAACTCAGTGAGAGATTTTGAGTTTGTTAAGTAAATTTACCTTCTGTTTACAGCGAAATGGGTGAAAGATATAACATACACAGTCAATTAGAGCATTTACAAAGTAAATACATCGGTACCGGTCACGCGGACACAACAAAATACGAATGGCTGACGAACCAACACAGAGACTCATGTTGTAGTTACATGGGTCATCCAGACCTCTTGAGCTATTTTGCAATCGTCGAAAATGAATCTAAGGCAAGGGTTAAGTTTAATTTGATGGAGAGGATGTTACAACCCTGTGGACCACCACCAGAGAAACCTGAGGACTAGTCTTATTTATTGTTACTGTAGAAATTGTTCTTATTTACGGTAATTTGTATTAAATGGGATGTGATTCAATAGCTTTTTTGATTCTACTATTCTTATTACTTATTAAGAATAACAAGCTTATGTACGTTATCAGTACAAAAATTATACAATAATGGTGATTCAATAACTTTTTTTGATTGAACTTCTTAGTACATATTAAGACTCACAAGGTTACATTATAGACCACAAAAATTGTAAGTATGTCTCACCGTAAGATTGTTAAAACCTTTAGATTATAATCTAACTCGCGAAATTGTAAACGGTCGAATGATTACAATATAATGGATTATTTTTCGGTATATTGTAATCTGTTAGGTTTAACCCAATTGAACCTAAGTGCCCAGCCGCAACCTAACCTACAATAAAGAGACAAGAAAACATAAATACAATGAATATTTCAAAAATTGACACGTAAAACATTGAACGGTTCACAATCTTTTGACTGTTTACAATCTATCGAAAAAAAAGCGTTAGATTACAATCTTACGGTGACATATGCAAGCAAACAATTAGTAATGGTTAAATTACTAAAATATATTCTTTTTAAAATTTATATGCCTCTGTGTAGCAGTGGTGTGTTTTTGTAAGTCTAATTACATCCTAACTGTACAGCTAGTAAAATTGCTGAGAGGATCAAAGATACTATAAGAACTGAAAACTGAATTTTGGCTACTGCATCCAATTTCCACAGAGATCAGAGACCTGAGAATCAAGCCTTCCACCTCCACAATCTAACATGCTTACCTCTTGACCAACAACACAGTTCAAAGATACAGACACTGTGTAACCAGATGAAATATTGGATAGAAGCAGGCATTACTTTGTGAAGTCCATGATGATGAAAAACTAGAACTTTTTCTATTCTCAACGTGTTTCACTGCGATACCTGAGCATCGTCAGGGTAAAATGTAAACTGAGAAAAATTTGGAAGATTAGTGGTGTGGCGAATATCCTGAGCAACAAGTGCAAGATACACACTGTATTACATACATTTACTTACTGTAGTTGATTATAGCAAATAAAAGTTCTAGTTCTTTCAATAACCAGATGAAACTAAAAGGGGCCCTTGTTTTTCTACACTACTTTACTAAAATATCAACGAATCTAGGAGTAATTCAATTAAAACAAAATTTGATTTTCAGCCACCGTTTGTTAAAGGCCCATTTAATAAAGACTTCCATTCTTCCATTTTTGCATTTAAAGCAGCCTCCCGCACTTTTGCTTCCTCACTTAATTGTCTTTGTTCTTCAACACCTTTAACAACATTCTTTACGAGTATAGTTTGTATTATAGGAACAATTTTCTTGCATTCTTGTTCTAAAATATCTGTGGCTTTGAGAACACAGTCAACATCTAAAGAGCCTATTTGACGGAAGTCTGCTACTTGTTTTAATTCGTGTAACATTGACATAGTAATAAGTCCATGGTTTGTTTTTGTTTCTGGACTTGTTAGGGCAAGATGTTCCTCTGGCTCTGTAGGGTCCACAAACATCTTGTCTCCAATTATAGCAACTGAACAGGCAGTGATGATATCGTACATGGGAACTGCAGCATTGGCTAGTGCCAGACCAGCAGCATTGATTGCTGCTGCTAAACAAGAGCCATCGTTCTCAAGGATGTATACAAATATGTCTATCTGAAACAAATCAAAGATAAAATTTATTAAGAAAATCAATTTAAATGTATTGATTCAGTCTATAATAATTATGAGCTAATTGTCGAAATTAACCAATAATAATTAGAATAAATTAGGAATAAATTAGGGTTAATTAGAATAAATTAGGAATATATTGTTATATATATATATATATTGTTTTGTTTAGCATAGTATGAATGATCAAGATAACTTAATATTGCATATCTGCCTTCTGTAACTTACCTGTAATTAACTACTAAAATCAAATTGGAGATATTATTATCCATTCAATAAAATTATTCAAGTAGGTAATATTTATAATAACTATACCTTAAGAGAAATTTAGAAAAGTGAATAAGTAATATCTATTGCATGAAATAGAAATAAGAAATAATTGTAAAAAAAATAGTTTAAGAAATGTTGGGAAATAAAGGCTTATTTATTTATTTATTTAATTGTCGAAATTACTTAAAGAATAGAAAATAGATATTTAAATTGGTGAAATAAAGCTCAATTAAAATTAATATTTCACATATCCCAGGGTTATGGTAAAGATAGACAAAAACCGGTCAAGAGTTACAAAGGGTAGGGAACCACCACAGAATATAAATTATTATAGTAAATAACAAAGATGTCATAACAATATATTGTAGTCAGCTGTGAAACAACTGGCTAGACTGGTAGCACCTGACAAACTGTATATTTATAATTTGTCACCCCTTGAGTATGTAACCCTAATTATTGATTTTCGGATTTTTTCCTATGCTTGTGCTGTTAGACCTTGCTTCTTGTCAAATTTCATGATTCTAGATCCATGGGATGTACCCTATAGGTTTGGATTTATTAACAAGTGTGAAAATATGCATAAATGGCCATATCTTTTGATTGCATAGACTTAGAAGCTTGATTTTTTGCAGCTCCAAGGGACCATAAACTCAAATATTTGATATTTCAACTTGATATTACTGATTTATTGATACACATTTGCGAGAAAAGGTGGTTGGCGGACAGACATACGGACAACAATGTGATACTATAAGGGTTCCTTTTTCCTCTTGAGGTACACCCTGAAAATTAAAGTAAACAATTATGTATATAATTGTTTATTTTATATTGTAATCAGGTCTTACTTGGAAGTTCGGAAACAAATGACGACACACTGCTGGTTCCAAAGCTTTTCTTAGGGCTACGGACAATGCCTTCTCTTCAGAGTCTGGAACATGTGGCTGTCTTTGGCCATGACAGGAGAAGGGAGCAAACTTCACTTCACAGAATAATTGACCAAGTGTGCTGAAAGAATTTACACAGTGATTATGTCAATCAACAACTACTAAATGAATACAATTTGCAGAAACTTCAAAGGTGAAATAAATGAAACATATACATAAATATAGATTTAATTGTTACTAGCACTGAATTTGACCACAAAGTCTTGTGAAAAAATTAATTAGTAAATTAAATTTAAATTAGGGAACAATCCTTATCCAAGTGGATAAGGATGTTGCTAAAAACTAATTGCAAAAACAGATGTGGATAACGGCTATTGATCGTTTTTTTACTATTTCGAGAATTGCAAAAGTATATTAGGTGATTAGGTACCTGAACTCATTCTGGTGCATAATCTCTCTAGGGTCAAAAACTGAGCATACAACTTTGGTTTTTTTCATCTCAATGTATGACGAGCCTTTTGCTTGAGAAACCATGTCTGAACGCGCATCTGAGGAAAGGTTATTTTACGATTAACATGATGTATTTAAAAGCGTATTTTACTATATAGGTTAAAAAACACATACAAAACATACACATGGTCCGCGCCTCTTCTGTTTCGCGCCCATCTTTTCGATGTTCATTGGCATTAAATAATTCACTGTATAGCTCATCGTAACTTCTTAAATAGTCTGCAGTGAAACGCTTATATGAAACACTGTCTTCGGGGCCGTTGAATCTTCGGTAATCTAAAGGCATTGTTCTTCTTTATCACCGACCAGAAAGCCAATTTAATTGGCCCAATTAATAATTTAAAGTTACATTAACCATTTTTATTATTTAACTGGCTTAACGGCTCTGGATTCTAGTCCTTCTGAGTTACACTTAACCACAGACTTAACTTCTACAGCATAACCAAAGAGTATACTAAGTAGTAATATCTAAGCAGCATACACTAAACACCATTTCGTCCAAGCTAAACACCTTTCACATTTGACACCTAATCAAAGCTAAGCACATACTCACAAGGGAAGCACTTACTACGTAGAAAGAGAAAGAGATATAGAATTGGCGTCATCGTATGAGTATGCGATAGCGATAGTCTTGATGCGATATTTTCATAATGGTTAATAAGTATTTATTTTTAGTTGTTTCTATACTTTGTAGCATTCATGCAAGTCTTTATCCTGTTTTTAACTTTAACAATCAGGTCAAAATTGTAAACTTACATATTAGGTTATGTTTTCGTATTTACGTTCAGTTCGGCTTTGCAGCCTAACACACAGCAATACACAATAATTGTAATTGTAAAACCACTGAGTGAGGAAAAAAGTGTGAGTGAGGAGGAGAGTGCTACGAGCACGGTTACTACTTTGTTCAATTCTGATTTCGTACGAATATGGGCGAATAACAAAAACGACACAGGATTGTTTGCCGCCTATTAGAATAAGTGGCCAACAAAAACAAGTAATACACCGAGCAGGACAAGAAAAGAGATTGTCGCGCTCTGTCACTCCTTGGCATTAGCATATATACCCATTTCGCTCACTTGTGGTATTATTATTACAATGCCTTCTCTATGCTTTATTCTTACTCTATGACCTGCTATAAATTCAGCTATGGTCTGTGACAGAACAAGTTCTTCATCGTCGCTCAGAAGGACTAGAATCCAGAGCCGTTAAGCCAGTTAAATAAATAAAAAATTCTTCTTCGTTTAGTTTGAGAAACTACGTTCAGAAATGAGACAACTGTCAAAAGTGGCATTTTTGACAGCTCCATGTCAGAGACAAGTTAAAAAATTGAAAATGTGTGAAATCAGTGAATGTGTAAAATAAAAAAGTGAAATAAAGTAAGAAACGTCAGCTGTACAGTGAATCTTCATATAAACGTAAGTTTTGTTAAATGATTAGCCTTCGATGTTGGCGTATTTTACGTTCACTTTAAGATTTATGAAGAACCAGTGTGACGTTTCACATGCATTAGAAGTACTCACCTACGGTTTTAATTAAAAGAACAACACCAGCATAGTTAAGCTTTTAAGCGATAATTCTTCTTCTTCTTCCTGCCCTTATCCCACGCTATGTGGGGTCGGCACAACATGTTCTCTTCTTCCACTCACTTCTGTTATCCGTCAACCTATCATTCACCCCCTTTATACGCATATCCTCTTTCACACACTCCATCCATCTTTTCTTTGTCTCCCTCTACACTTTTTTCCTTCCACATACATATCTATCATTCTTCTCGTAATATGCCTTTCTTCCCTCCGCATTACATGCCCACACCATGCTAGCCTATAACTAAAACGAGAAGTCGACTGACGTTTTAACATGCGGTTCACACCGCTGTTGCTATATTACCGCTGTAGATACTTTAGATTTTACATGTCTCTATTAAGATAAAGTGTCCACTATGTCAAACAGTGTTCAACAGCTATTGATACATTTCACATTTTTAGACTGCTATTGCAGTAATCTTTGTGTACTTCCAGTCCAATTGTTTCTGCTGCTTACCTTTAACTTTTCCTACTGAATCCATAATAATATTATTAATGCGAATGTGTCTGTCTGTCTGTTATGCTTTCCCGGCCCATCTTTACAACTGATTTAGATGAAATTTTATACAGTGGTAAGTTACATGTTGGGGAAGGACATAGGCTACTTTTTATTCTGGTAAATGGAGGAGTTCCCGCAGAATCAAATAAACCATAAACCATGTGGATGAAGTCGCAGGTATCATCTAGTTAAGGACTAGTTATATTCTTGACAACCATGTTCAAGTGTAGTTGAGGAGTCAGTTAATTACTTTATAAGTTAACCGTGATCACCATTTTATTTAAAATTTAAATCCAAGTGTGTTCCATAATTGGGAAAAAGCCTCACTTTTAATCTTCCAAGTATTCTGGTCTATACTTGGGGCCTATATAATACATCAAGTTTTTCTGATTTGACAGTAAATTATAAAAAAAGTTAATAAGTACCTACCCAACACACCTGCTGACACTTTTTTAAATTGCTCTAGTCTTTATAATTCAAACCTCAAGGGTATATTATTACACTGAATGTTAGTTAGAGGTCACAGCAAAAAACTAGAGGTTGTCCATCCGTCCGAGAAAATAAAATTAGTTATTGTTGCTCTGTTAAATGTACTTGCCACTGCAATAATATTCCGTAACTGTGTTTGATTACTGTTTCATTTGTTATTCTACAAGTATACAAGGCAACACAGGTGATTCCTCTTTGCACTATGTAATTTAATTCAGAATATTATATACAAAAACAAATTGAAATCTCTCAAGATCTTTGAAAATTTTGAATGTTATTATTATTTCTCCGAACTTAGTCGATCTGTATAATGTTTATTTGGTGCCAAATCTCTCTAACTTAAATTAAGATTATATTGTTTTCTAATATAATGTTGAACTGTCTGCATATATTATGCAAATTATACTCTGTTTTTCGAATGCAAATTATACTTTTTTTTTTTTTTTTTTTTTTTTTTTTCTTTTTTTTTTCGGTTCGATTCCCGGTCGGGCATAAAAGTTAGGTATTGGGTTTTTCAATTAAGAAATTCTCAGTGCCAGCCCGGAGTTGGAATTTGGCGGTGTTGCACCCCCGTGCCTCGGAGAGCACGTTAAGCCGTCGGTCCCGGTTATTATCACTAACATGATAATAATCGTTAAAGCCCGCCAACCCGCATTGGAGCAGCGTGGTGGGTCTAAGCTCTAATTTCCCGCTCTCCTATGAGACTGGAGGCCTGTGCCCAGCAGTGGGACGTTAATAGGCTGTAGTGATGATGATGATGATGACTCTGTTTATTGTCTTCATTTATGTGCAAACTTACTTAAAATTTATGTTAAGTGTCCTATTCATATTATTTCATCCACAATGTGTTTTATTTAAAAATAAAACATTATGGTTAGTAGATGTACATATAAATGGTCGAATTTACTTTAAATATTGTCTGTGCAAGCAACAAGCAACTGAACTTTTAACTTATCATTGACTTGATTTATAATTTCAGCTTAAGAATGCTGCGTTGGAGGACATTCTTTTTGGCTGTGGTGGCTTTTGTAGCAACATGGGCGATATCAGGTGCAGACGATCCTCCTCCTACGGTCTCCCCTTCTCCTACAACAGAGGTATGCTTTTTGTGTATAATAATCAATGACAGACTAATGTATATTAACTTTTAGCTTAAAGCCTTAAACTGCTGGGTCAGGAAACTTGAGATTTTGTAGGAAGATGCTCTAATAAGAATGGATTCAAAAATAACACCTAATATATAGTAAAATTATAAATGTGAAAGTGTGTTAGTCTGTCTTTCAATTACGCCGCATCAGACCAACGTGATTTTTGCAAAGTTATAGTTATATAGGACCTGGAAAGTGAAATAGGCTACTTTATATCCCAGAAACTTTGAGTCCAGATGCAAAAAAGTCGCGGCTATTATCACTTTATTTATAAATCTGACTGCTTGCGTAATTATATTCTCTATTCTCCATATTATTTATATTTTAACAATAAGCGTTAAACATCATAAGTGCACAACACAAGCTATAGAGCATAGTGTTTTATGTTCGATCATCTAATTTCTCTATAGATGGATTATAGAGAGGCCAATTCTGTTGTACAGCATCTTTAAAAAATGGCTCTATTTATATTGCTATCCCTTGACCCTTTCATAATAGTCCCTGCAGAAAGTGGCAGCACCAGATAGTTCTAGACTAAAATTTTCTAGACTATTTTATTCTTTTTTTTTTCTGAATAATTATAATTATAATTTCTTATAATGCGATCAGTCGTGGGACTATGAGCGGATTTGTTGTAGGATGGGTTGGTGATCAGTCATTTTAGTTTAGTTTATAGATATGTGTAATACAGAAGTGGCCTCGTTGTTGTAATAATTCTGATATTATAGTAAACTGAGGCTGATAAGCAGTTAATCTGGGGTGTATGGTTAATCCTCGACTAATCCTACATCCTATCTTATATGAAGCAATAGATTCAGATGGTATAACTACTAAACTTTCTTTTTTAACTTCTTTAATTATTGTTAATTTGTAGCGCCGCCGTCTTAATTACTTAGAGGTCGAATTATAAGTGATTTTAATCCAATACCTTCCAAGGTAGGCAAAACCACGGTACGCGCGTCCGACTCGCAATTGGCCGGTTTTTTTTTACCATGACACGAAACCCTAAGGCAACGTTCTCACGGCGGCTATTTGTTTCGGTTTTTTCACGTACATATAAGTTTTTACCGTATGAGACAGTCGTTCATATGAAGACCATTGACATTCGATTTGTGTGAACGATACAACATCCGGTCCGGTGGATGTAGCACCCCAGATACCGCACTGAGGACCTCCACTATGCGTACTACCCGGAGCCGCCGGTTAGAAGAGCGGCCGTCTTCCCAACATTGATGGACATCCCCCACGTATCACGTTTTGTTTGTTGTTGGTTCTTCTCCGACTGACGGTGATCAGTCGGGGGGTACGGACCTCGAGGCTAGGCCTCCTTGCCCGGGCGTGTCCTCACGGGTATCTGCAGCTACCCGGACTATATAATTTCAGTCCTTATATGGGCTGGGGCCGCGCTTCATTTGCGTCGGCCGGATGGCAGCTGCGTGTAGGATATCTGGGGGTTTCCAAATCCGGTATATTCGGTGCTGTGGTTCTAGGTAGGTTGAGTGTCATATCCGGGATGTCGTCCTCTTCGTCGCCACTGATGCCTGTGTTGGGGGGCATCAATTCGGGATGTAAAAGTTCTCGCGGCAGGGGACGCCCATCCGGCCTTCTAGTTATAAGCGGGGCTATTCCATGGAGGTGTGTGCACGCACTTGTGTCTGCGCGAGCAAACATAGTGCGTGCTAGGTGGCGGACAAACTCCTCCACGGTGGGTGTCCGGGTGTCCCTATGGATGACGTCGTTACGGACGTATCTCTGAGCTCCTACAATGAGGCGCAGGCATCTATTCTGCTGGACCTGCATTCGCTTCTTCTGGTACTCGGGGCAGAGGGCGTACCAGGCTGGGGCCGCGTACGTCAGGCGTGAGCGGACGTAGGCGCCGTAGATTTTTAATTTGGTTCTGGTGTTTAATTTGGAAGTAAAGAGAGAATGGAGCATCGACCGGGCCGCAGCTGCTTGGCAGACCACGTGATTTACCGTAGGGGCCATATGAAGCTTCCTGTCGATGAAACACCCCAGATAACGCACTGAGGTACGTCCTGGCCTCGAAGTTTAAGCCGACGAAGCGGCCTGGAGCCACCAGTCAGTAGGGCGGCCGTCTTCCCAACATTGACGGCCATCCTCCACTTATATAGCCACTCCGGAAGCAGGTCCAGCAGGCGTTGCATCTTGTTGGTGGCGACAATCTGATGGTAGGACGACGTGAAGTACGCACTGTCATCCGCATATAGGGCTAGCAGTACGTCCTCTTCACCCTTTCGAAGATGATTGCGGAGTGTGGGAATATCATCTGTATAGGCCGCGTACAGGCGCGGTGACAGACAGCTGCCTTGGGGAACTCCGGCTTTGATAGGACGTGGTCGGGAGTCGACGCCCTCTACCGAGACATGAAAGCTCCTGCTTTCGAGGAATGATGCCAACACTCGCACAATCGCGGGTGGCATAGAGGTGCTGATCAGCTTGGCTAGCAGCCCTGCGTGCCACACCCTGTCGAATGCCTTCTCGATGTCAAGAAAGACCCCGACGGTGCAGCGCTAGATATTCAGTTGGCTGGCCAAGTAGTGGGTCACTCTTGCTAGCTGGAGCGTTGTTGAGTGGCTACTGCGAAAACCGAACTGCTCTTCGCGCAGGGGCAGATGAGGCTCAAGTCTTCGCAGTAGCAATCGCTCAAACAGCTTAGCGATGTGCGATAGCAGCGTAATGGGCCGATAACTCGCAGGCAGGCGGCGATCTTTACCAGGTTTTGGAAGTACGATGACCTTGCCTCTCTTCCATGCCTCAGGGAAGTGGCCGGTGCGGAGAATCCCATTGAAGAGTCTGGAGAGCGCTACCAGCCCTCTTCTAGGCAGCTGTTGTAGTGCGATATTTGGTATCCTGTCAGGCCCTGGTGCCTTGCGTTTAGGTAGACGCAAGGCTACTTTCTGTACCTCTGACGGCGAGATAAAGTATTCGTATAATACTATTTCCTATTGGAAATAGTATTAGAGACTGCTACGAGATGGCGCTAGCGGTTGCCATCGTGTGGTTTTCGTATGAAAATAATATTTTGCAATTTCTTAAAAGTTGCTTTTATTACTTTAATAATTGTTATATTTTATTTTTACTTCTTACTAATATTATAAATGCGAAAGTTTGGATGTATGTATGGATGTTTGTTACTCAATCACCCCCAATGGCTGAACGAATCTGGCTGAAATTTGGCACAGAGACAGATTATTCTTTGGAATAGCACATAGGCTACCTACTTTTTATCCCGGAAAATTAAAAAGTTCCCGCGGGATCCAAAAAAACCTCAAACCACGCAGACGAAGTCGCGGGCATTCGCTAATATTTAATATAATTGACTTCAGCAAGTCATTTTAACAATCCATTAAAATAATCACAAACTTAATAACATACACGTATTGGATACAGAAACTACTTCCAAATTTTATTTAGATTTACTAAACTATTGACTGTGGTAAACGGTGATACTATTACTTATACTTACATAATATTAGTTTCAGCACTGAGTCAGAATACAGTGTTATTCTGGGTATGCTAAATCCGATAATCAGCCTTTAATGTACGTGATAAACCTATTTATTGGCCAGTCTATAATTTCCACTGCTGCACTGTACAAGATGAATAAAAAATGTGAACATATTTTTTAAATCATCAACTCTTTTCAATTTTATGCTCCCAGTTTTAAAAAATATGGCCCATTAGTTCCGTTATATTTTTCTAATTATGTAACTAATTAATTTTATCAAATTAGCAGTCTTACAAGGAGTATTTCATGGCAAATTAAATAAACGAAATCTTATAATCTAAACAATTACGTCGATATTATTTCCAAACTTTTTGATGGTGCCTGCTTCTATTGCGAAAACTATCTAACCTAACCATAATAAATTAGGTTTAGTTTAGGTACGATAGTCAACGATTTCTATGTAATTGGTGTGAGTACATCAATGGTTTTGCTTTGTTCCTGAATAAAGTTGCTATTTGCGAATCAAACCAAAGTAAAAAAAAACTATTTTTTCTGGGATTCACGTTATTTAGCAACTGACCTTATACCTTCGCTCAATCAAAACCTTCACGTTACTTATTGCCTATTGGTTCTCGGAAAAAGTGGTTTAATTGTAAAAGTAAGTGTAATAAGAATGCTTATTAGCTTAGAATATTCTTAATCTTAAGATAAAAAGCACCTCAAAAGTGTGTGTCAAGTCTGACAATCCACACTTGGCCAGCGTGGTGGACTATGGCCAAACCTTTCACATTTTGAGAAGAGACTCGAGCTCAGTAGTGAGCCGACAATGGGTTGAAATGATGACGATGATTCAATTTTTTGGATCGATCCCAATGGCTATTAGGCTCGTTACATCTTATCCAGTTCTAAAAGGAGATCGAAGGATAAGTATGACGTCAATCAAAATTATTCTTGGCAATTTTTCCTCATAACTGCATTTTTTTTTTTGTATAACGCTACGTTGTGAATATTATTCAGTGAAGATCAACCAAATAAATCCATATTGATATCCACACTAATATTATAAATGCGAAAGTGTGTTTGTCTGCTACGCTTTAACCGCCCATCTTTTCAACCGATTTGGATAAAATTTGGTATGGAGATAGGCTACATCCCGGCGAAGGACTTTTTATTTAGTTTATAAATATTAATAAATATGTAATTTAAAAATTAAGGTGTTCCCCCGGGCATTGACCATACTAATACATATTATTATTATAAATGCGAAAGTGTGTCTGTCTGTCTGACTGTCCGTCTATCTGTCTGTCTGTCTGTCTGTCTGCTACGCTTTCACGGCCCAACTACTCAACCGATTTTGATGAAATTTGGTACAGAGATAGGTTACAACGCATCGTGACGAAGTCGCGGGCATCATCTAGTAAAAAATATTCCTTGTCTAGTAGTACTATAGTGTTTGTGAGATAAACTTAACCACAACATGATAAATAGTTAAATCATGGATTTGAATGCCTCCAGTCCAGAGGAATTTACATTATTATTGTTAACTAGGTAGACCGTACATAGTGACATATTCCCAAAATGACGATAAGATAATCCTATGAGGTGTCGGTTTTCTTGAGCAAAATGAGCAAAGTATTCTTTCGTAAATCATGTTCATTGTTATACTTACATTCTTTGTTATGAAAAGTAAGTACCTATTTTAGGCACAGAGGTATTCCCCTTTCAGGTTCTTATCGGCTAAGCGGAAAATGCTCCACACCTGTCTTACTTTATGGAGCTCTACAAATGTGGTAACTAACACCATGTATGGAATAAATTATTATTCTTATATCAAATATTATACATGCGGAAGTTGCCGAGGAAATTAAAAAAACTAAAATCACGCGGACGAAGTCGCGGGCATCAGCTAGAAAATTATAATTGCTTTGTGAAAAATCTTCTGTTCGTCTTTTAAAATATGATTAATCGTCTTAGTTCTGAAGTGCGACCTAGATAAGGCTGTTGTTTCAAGCAAACGAGGCAATAAGGACACAGACTGTCATTATCTCAACAATTCTTGTATTTATGCGAACCGGTTGGCTCGTCACGTTAAAGCTGAATTTCAAATTGATTATTATCTTATTGTTATTGCATATTGGTTGTAATTATTATAGGTTCTATTTAAATAGGGACCTTACTAAGTAGTAATTAGATAGTTACATGTATCTGGCGTATTTTCAAAGTATTACGACAGCGTTAGTATATATTGATACACTGGTTCGATGCCCAAACAAATGACAGACCCGGCTACCATAACAATTGTAGCACCTAGAGGTATGGTACTCTCACCTATTTAGTTGAGACTTGAAAGATTAAGTTGTTATTTGACATTATAGTAGCCTTGGAATACGTAGTTTTGAGATATCTGTTCTTTTTGTATCCTTTCATGTGTGCAATAAAGTGTTCATCTATCTTTCTACAGTGACAAAATTTTTAGAGAATTCTGCCAGTTTTCTCCGTCGCGCCCCTGTCGCCCCGCAGCGTTGCTCTGCCTAGACCCCTCCCTCGAATGAAAGCAAATAATGTATCTCCTTAGACTGTCACTGCCACAACTGAGCCGCGGGTATTCTCACAGAGGGGTAGGTACATGGTCATTAGTCCGCCACGCCTAGTGCGAATGGCAGATTTCTTACATCGTTGAACATTATTAGCTGGCTGGCACCTAAGCGCTACGACGCAACTGAAAATATTAAAAAAAAATGCTGCATTGCGCTCACTTACACATACACAAACACACACGCATACATACAAACACACACACACACACACACAGACAGACGCGCGCGCGCACACAGACACGCTCAGTTTTTCACACCGTAAATAAGTTATAAGTTTTTAGTCATATTATCCTGTATCACTGGAAGGAACTACCCTCTGCAATACAGGTTATCCTAGCGTAGAGGGTAGGGACCGCTATATAATTTTGTCACACTAATATTATTCTTACTATGGAGAACGGTCCAGGCATGCAGGTTTCCTCAAGATGTTTTCGTTCACCGTTATCCTTCTAGATGAATTAGATTTAGTCGTAGGTAATCCATACCATTAGCATGATCCCTAAGTAGTAAGAGGTCTGTACCTACGCCTATATAGTTGCGCTTTTACAGTTATTCTATAATGTCACATAATTATAGTAGTACAACTCCCATATTAGATCAAGAATCTCATTCGCAGTCTAGACATGACATTTACGAAATCACAGAAAGCGAAATGAGTAGGTAAACTAGACACACGGGACATTAGTGCGCAAAACTTGATTCTAAGTCTAACACATGTTTTATTAATAAGGCGCCAGCCGGAAAGCCCATGCATTCTGTGAACTGCACTGTTTTGTTTTAGTGGTCAACAACAAAAATGTCACCTGTAACCTGAAAATTAAATATTGATGATGGAACTTGCTGGAGGCATTCCTATTTCACCTATTATTATGAAAGATATCACCAGTGGTGTCACAGACAAAACAAGATACAAATGTAACACTTTCGTCTGCGACGCCACCCAGAAAGGGTGTACAGCTCAGCGTTTTGCCTTGCGTCATATACTCAAAAAGGCATACAAAGCAAGGCGCTGTTTTTCAGCTGTGACCCCGGGCGACGTCACAGTTACAACAATATACATGCATGCATTTTACATTGCAGTCATAAGCAGTTCTTTAAGTTTAGATAATTTTGGATTTATTACCGAAAGTACATTCAGATGTGGCCTTAGTCTTTGAATAGCTTCTGTCTGTCATAAAATTACAATCGCAAGTCATTACTTATTGTTTTTAGATAAAACAGTGTGAAACAACGCCGGTTCCACATGGAACGTTGTGAAGCGTCACAGTTAGTTTATTTTGTGACAGTTCACAGTAGGCAGAAATAAAGCAATGCATTGGGCGGCCTATAGTTTTTGGTCACTGCCAAATTAGTAAATTAAAAGTTCTGGGTGTAAGTTTTACGTGAAAAACGTGACTCCAGATAACTCTGTCTGTCTGTCTCTGTCTGACATTTAATTTGACATAATTTAATATAAAAAATTCTTTTCAAACAACCGACTTCAAACTCCCGCGCCAATTTTACAACAATAAGCACACGCTATACGAAGTACTTATTTTATTGTTGATATTTTAAAAACCACTCGACCGATTTCGATAAAATTTATATGGGACCACTTGGGAAGTATGCCCTTTCAAATTAAAAAAAGAATCATCCATATCGGTCCACCCAGTCAAACGTTCTGAGGTAACAAACAAAAAAAAAAATACAGTCGAATTGAGAACCTCCTCCTTTTTTTGAAGTCGGTTGAAAAGTATCACGTTACGACGATTTAATAATTTGCCAACGCACGTGTCACTTGAAAAGTTACACTTAATCCCAGAGTGACAAGAAATAAACTAAAATATGTTTTTGCTTTCATTATATTTCAAGTATAGTTCGGCCTTCAAAAAAATAAGCACACGAAATAAAAGTTTGTCATTATGTAAACATTCATACCTACATACATTTCATTCATATATTAAAATTTTAACTATTGGACTCTGCACACTCATTGTGAAAAACACAATGATATAGTCATAGATTGTGCACATCTATTTTTAGAAACCATAGGATCCGAGTTAACATGTTCTTTTTATTTGTACTGTCTAAAGATAAGAGGTGATTCGTCAGTTCTAAGAAGTATACTTTGTTACATTGTCTTGTACCTCACAGGCTCATCATAATATGTATATGTAAATAAGACAGGCTTTGTACTCGTTAGTTTATCTTACTAAAATACTTAAAATATGAACTTCTCATATTTTCAGAATAGTCGAAGAACTAAACTTAGCTAACAAATTGCTCTGAAAAAGAACCTTGTAATAAAGCTGCCAAGAGCTGGAGAAATAAATTATATTTGAATTCGAACAGCAGCCCATAGTGGTGAATGGTGAACCTATAAATTAAGTATCTCTTGCTTGACGAGACAACCATTTCTAAGCGAGTGTCTCGTTGATATTATTCTGTCGATGCTGACAAAAAATCAACTGAAGTAACGTACCTATAAGCTTTTGGCTAATGACATCAGTCATCAGATCATCACATTTTCACGAAATGTTGTCATTTTGGCATATTCCCCAAAACTATTTTTTTGCGTGCGTTCATTTTAGTCGAATTTTTTGCACCTCTCACACTTGATCGTGACGAAAAAATAGTCTGACTCAATGAAAGTTTGGCGACAGTAAACCCTAACCCTATAGCACTTGGCACCACAGCCTTCAACTAACTAATTCCGCTAGTTTTCCTCTAAAACTAATGTATTTAGTGAGTAGTCACTTCGCGTATCCACGAGCGATTGGTCGTACGTAATCGACCAAGCCGACTGTACTACGTAAATAATAAAATAATATTATCAGATGTGTTAAGATTACTTTATCAGTACGATACAAATATGCGGTCGGATTTGGCGCGCGATTGTCAGTGTTTTGTTTGGCGCGAGTGGAAGTAGCCTTTTTTTTCGAATGTGACCGTGCATTTTAAAATTCCAAAATGAATTTCACGGATTTCGCTACGGATTTTCCAACCTCTACGGAGTTTTTCACCCCCACGGATTTTTTCACTCCTACGGATTTTTTTGCCACAACAATGGCTCCCGAGGCAGCTTCTAGTGACGTTCGGGGATGGTTAACGGATTTGATTATGGAGGTTAGTTTTTAATGCACGAACATCCATTGTTTTGTTTTTAACCGACTTCCAAAAAAAGAGGAGGTTCTCAATTCGGCGCGTATATATATATTTTTTAATGTATGTATATCGGTAATGTATTCGTGGTTTCTGAACCGATTTGGGAATATTTTTTATCAGTGGTTAGAGGAAGCTCGCGAGATCATCCCATAAAAAATTCCGACTCCAAATCCTCAATCCTGATGCTGCAGGGTACTAAAAGTTTAAAATAAAAATTATTTCCAAATAAACCGACTTCCAAAGCCACTGTAAATAAAATAAAAAAAAAATCTATTTCCTACACACTATGCTGAAGTCGGGCGGGTATAACAAAGGCAGGTAAAGTTGACGCATCAGGCTCGCCCGACTTTTTTTTGTAAGAAGAATGAAACTTGCTAAGTATTGCGTCAAAATGCGTCATTAGAACCGGATGAAGAAAAGTGACCGCTAGATTACTGCAGAGATACTTAAAATAAAACGACTTCCGAAGAAATACCGGATTTGATTGACTCTATTGCTAGAGTACTGCCAAACTCAGAGTCGCTTAATCATTCCTTGAGGAACTCCTTGGTATTGAAATCTTAAAAAGAAGAAGAGGTATAAGAATAGATTACGTGATTCTATTTCTGAGTACGGCAGTAAGAGTTATTGAGAGTTAGATCTCGTACCAATATTGTGAAAAAAACGTGTTCGAACTAGGGTCTTTGCCACTTCTCTGCATAGTAGAGTTCTACGTTACAACATGATATAAGTGTTTGATTATGTTTCATTGACAATCCTTGCAATTGTTTCTGTTATAATAAACCGTTATTTGATAATATTCCTTCGTATTTACCATTGTCTTCACTAATTATAATAAACCAAGCCAGACGCATGTCCGTGAAAAAGTTGTACCCTACCAAAATATTGACATCGGTGGTAATCTATTCTGATTTCTGGAAACTTGCAATAGGACAATGAAATGGGAACTGTTCAGCTCTCCTTGTATCTTTGTGCGCTAGTAAAACCCACACTGATTCTCACTTTTAAGTACCTATATGTGCTTAAAAGGTTGATACTAGATGATCACCGCGACTTCGTCCGCGTGCATTAAGGTTTTTAGGCTTCCGCCGGATCTCTTTAATTTTCCGGTATAAACGTAGCGTTTGTCCTTATCCTATCCCAAATTTCATCAAAATCGATTGAACAGATGGGCCGTGAAAGCGTAGCAGACAGACAGACGCACTTTCGCATTATAATATTAGTATGCAGGTATGGATTATTATATGCTGGTAATTGTTAAAATTTAAAAAAGATATTAAAAAAGTACTAATAAAAAGGTCTTAAGGTAATTAAAAGGTATTAACGGTAGTAAAATAATAAAATTGTGTTCAGAGGAGATTTGTGTTGTGTTGTGTTGGAGATTTTCTTGGTTTGGTTTTTGGACATGCTTAAAAGCGTTACGAAAAAGAGTAAGGTAGGTTTGTGAAAACATTTACTTAGTTAAATTTTTATCATTTTGTTTAATTCGCATATTATGCCTTTATCTGTTCCTTTTTATCGAGGAAATGTTTTTTGCACAAATCGACTCGGATCGTTGTATTTTAAGGTAGCATTAACCTCCAAAACGGATATTAATATTTAAATTTACTTAATTTACTTTACAAAAGTAGTGATGATAAAGCTTGGTTTTGTAACTTATTTAACTCAAAATTAATTAATTATACTGTTTCTACGTTGGTTGTTGCATGTAGGGTGGAGTTTTGGAGGTGAGGCAATTGGGTAGGAAGTTTATGGCTCTGAGCGAAATTGTATTTTTACGTATGTCTTACTAGTTGATGACCGCGACTTCGTCCGCGTGAAACAAGTTTTTTTTAAGTTTCCACGGAAACTGCGCAATTTTCCGGACTAAAAAGCCTAGCCTATAAACTATGTCACTCACCAGGTCCTCACCTATTCTGATAGAAACAATTACGTCAATAAGTTGCTCTGTTGCGGAGTGATTAAAGGACAAACTAATAAAACAACGAACAAACACACTTTCGCATTTATAATACTATAATGATATTTCGTAAGTTCGAGTAGGTTAAATGAAAGTTATAAGATACCATGTTTACTTGAACTTATATACTTAATAATTGAATTATAACAATTTTTTTTTCTTTTTAGATTAAAACTTAAAATATGTTTTAACAGTTCTGTAAATGTAAATGATAACGCAAGGGTTGTCTCGGTTTATAATTTTTAGAAACGACGAAATTGACCTCCAAAGTTTGTTTATAAAATACGGTTACCGGGGAAACCGTTTCAATGCCCTTCAGGTCGCCATAGAGGCATGACACGCCTAAATTCGTTATTAGCTTGACTCTAAGATCATATCGCTCATAATTATTACAAACTAGATGATGCCCGCGACTTCGTCCGCGTTGATTAAGGTTTTTGGAAACCCGCGGGAACTCTTTAATTTTCCGGGATGAAAATCTTCCTATGTCCTTCCCCGGGATACAAACTATTCCTATACCAAATTTCATCAAAATCGGTTGAATAGATGGGCCGTGAAAGCGTAGCAGGCAGACAGACAGACAGACAGACAGACAGACGGACAGACAGACACACTTTCGCAATTATAATATTATTTGTAAAATTATTTGTAAAATTTGTAAATTTGTAATTTGTATATTTGTATATTAGTATATTAGTATGGAAGTATGGATATGGAAGTATGGATTACTTCATAGTTTTTGTAATAGGTATACCTGAATCAGTCTGAGTTTTGCGTGCGATTTTCACGTAGCCACATAGGTACTTAAGGCTACATTGGTCTAAGTTACTTTAGCTTCGTCTTAAAGTAATAGGCGGAGGCGAAATTAATAACCTATCCGATCACTTATTATGTAACGAATATAAAACAGACCTGGCACCCTCAGTAAAGGAAACTAAAACATTCGTTTATTGTTTACGAATCCATTAACAAAGTCTTGACATATTATAAATGCGAAAGTGTGTCTGTCTGTCTGTGTGTCTGCATCTGTCTGTCTGTCCGTCTGTCTGTCTGCTACGCTTTCACGGCCCATCTGTTCAACCGATTTTGATGAAATTTGGTACAGGGATAGTTTATATCCCGGGGTAGGACATAGGCTACTTTTTATCCCGGAAAATTCAAGAGGTCCCGCGGGTATCGAAAAAACTTGGTCCACGCGGACGAAGTCGCGGGAATCATCTAGTGTTATTTAAATGCAGGCTGAATACATATATTTGAAGACTGTAGCTCTGTCCTTCCGTCAATTACAATATTATAGTAGGTACATGATATCCGTATGTGTAACTTGGCAAAAACTGAAATGTAATTCTTATTCCAATCGAGAAAAACCGCAGTTTCTTGATGGGTCTTTTCGATAAGAATGTCATTCCGAACCAGTGATAATATCAATTATTGACGAAACCACAATTTTGTGTGAGTAAGTAAAGAAAATATTAAAACTATTTAACTCGTTAAAGTTGGTTTGTACTTGGTAGGAATAAAGGTATCGCAATGGTTCCAAGGGACAGTCGAACTTAATCCTCTATTTTGCATCTTAGTACAGTCATATGGAGTGCTTAGTAAGTAGATTAATTTGTCGGTGTTGTTTGAGAAATATCTTCGTATTGTATTGGTTTGAGAACACGAATGATAAACAGCGTTACAGAGATTCTATAGCATATTTTTTTTTTTCAATATGAGTAAGACCCAATGATATTTAATTACCGCGAGACGCAGCCTCATTAATACTTTTGGTCCCGTGACCGATATAAAATAATGCAAATGATATCTGTCAGTAACGTCTAGATAGCGTCTTACCGATAACAAGCTGCTTAAACATACGTTAACTAAGCATACCATATCTGTAAAATCCATACCAACATAAATTAAACGCAAATACTTTTATTTGTAACATTTACGTGCACCGAATTGATGTTTCGCTAATTGCTGGACAACAGTAATTATATTATGGCGGAAAGCTCAAGCTCTTGCCTCTTACCAATATTAGGCTTCTCAGATCTATGCATAGGTGCCCCATAGATTACAAATCACTACCAACAAAATTACTGTACCCCAATGACTTTCAAGGTTTGATTCACCTTGGCCTTGTAATGTAAGATTAAAAAGGTCTATTGGTAACTTTATTATTCTGCAATTTACTAAATTCTAGGTAGGTAAATGCTTTACTTTTCCCGCTTTTCCATCGCACTTAAACAACGTAAAATATGTACCTAATCAAATCAAGGATGACTAATTTTAGCCAATTTTTACAAGCTTTTTCTTTTCAATTAACTTGCAATGTTTGCGTTTGTTTAGGTCAAATCTTGCAACTGAATTTTAAAACTGTTATCACCAACTGATTGAGCTGAAATTTTGCATAACACGTTTAGTTTTGATGACAATGCATGGTTAACTGTGACGTCATTCTTAATACAATATGACGGACTCCCAAAGATGGCGGACTAGTTATTTTTATGCACCCCCATATTACGGCCATCAATTCAAAAGGGTTGCTGAGAAGATTTACGAAAAAATAATATGACGTCTTTTTTTTTTTTTAAAGAGCAACCATCGAGTTTCTTTCTGGTTCTTCTCGGTAGGAATGACATTCCAAACCAGTGGTAGATTCACTCGACGATTCGAAAGCACTTTTAATAAGTTTATTTGAATAGAAAAATACGAGGTTGAGTTTGAAAAGCTGGTTTTAAAAAATGGGTTTTTAATGATTTAAGACTTATTATGGTGTGGTTTCCGTGTTTTTTTGCTAATTTATTCTCATTGTCAAACCTATGTATTTTCCTAGATCACTAACGCAGAATCAGAAAAAAAATTATATGCAAATTTTAACTAATTCCTTAGTAAAAATCAACCTTGTACCATTTAATTACCTATATAGTTTTTATAACTGACGATAAAGATATGAATTCATCGCAGAGATATTAACTTTAAATTAGTGTATCTGTCACCGTAAGATTGTAAAAACCGTAAGATTGTAATCTAACGTTTTTTTTTCGATAGATTGTAAACAGTCGAAAGATTGTGAACCGTTCAAAGTTTTAAGTGTCAATTTTTGAAATATTCATTGTATTTACGTTTTCTTGTCTCTTTCTTGTAAGTTAGGTTAGGGTTCGACATAAACAATCATGTTAGGTTCTATCGGGTTGATAAACCTAACAGATTACAATCTACCGAAAAATAATCCGTTATATTTGTAATCATTCGACAGTTTACAATTTCGCGAGTTAGATAAACCTAATAATTTCGCGAGTTAGATTATAATCTAACGGTTTTTATAATCTTACGGTGACATATCCATAGTAATAGAGTATACATTCTTTTATAAGGGTGATTGAGTTAGAATTTAGGGAATCCTTGAGTGGATTAATGCGTATATGTATACCTACTTAATGAGGCAACTAAAATGGAATTGACGTCACTCACTTACGTTGAGTAGCTAGTAGAGGATAAGAGAGACGGAGATTTGTCGATAGTTTGCGTAAATATCACATTTAATTATTCTAAATCCATACTAGTATTATAAAAGCGAAAGTGTTGTCTGCCTGTCTGCTACGCTTTCACGGCCCATTTCTGTTCAACCAATTTTGATTAAATTTGGTACAGGGATATTTTGTATCCCGGGAAAGGACCTAGGCTACTTTTTGTCTCGGAAAACTAAAGATTTTCCGCGGGAATCAAAAACTTAATCCACGCGGATGAAGTCAAGGCAATCATCAAATTTTTGATATGCAGGTACACCGATTTCTTCGAGAATGCTGGAACTGGAATTGCGTGACAAATAAATGATTTTTGTAAAATAATTTAATATAAAAAATTATTTTCAACCGACATCACAAAAAGGAGGAGGTTCTCAATTCGACTGTATTTTTTTATTTTATTTTTTATTTTTATGTTGTTACCTCAGAACTTTTGACTGGGTGGACCGATTTGGATGATTCTTTTTTTTATTTGAAAGAGCATACTTCCCATGTGGTCCCATATAAATTTTATCGAAATCGGTCGAGCGGTTTTTAAAATATCAACAATAAAATAAAAACTTTGTATAGCGTGTGCTTGTAGTTGTAAAGTTGGCGCGGGAGTTTGAAGTCGGTTGTTTAAAAAGTATTTTTTATATTAAATTATTTTGAAGTCGGTTGATAATTAGAGGAACACAAGGTTTAAGGATAGTAAATTAAACAGCTTATGACTGAAGCGTGACGCGTGATATCTGTAAAGATTCAATACTTAGCTACTTACGAAGATAACTTGTAATTTATGTATTGTCTGTTTATAGGTGTTATTACTTTACCTGTGATAAAAAAACGTGTGTCGTGGGACACCAGATAGGAAAGAATCTCATTAGGAACTTCGTTCCAAAAAAAATTTAAATCTTAACTCTAAAGCATTAAAGTTTAATTTCGAATGTACTATTTTTATGTTTAAGACCTTTTGAATCGTAAAAAAAAAATTATGCCACGCATTTTCGTTACGGACGCATATATATAATACGCCGTATAGCTGGTACCCCTCCGCATCGTCCCATAAGGAACTTCGTTCCAGAACAACATTGTTATATTGATTGGCATTTCATAAATCATGAGCGGTCAATAAAAAGCGTCTACAATGAGACAAAACTCAAATTAACAAAAAAAAAAGTTTCCTATAGTTAGTGTTATATTTGCCTACTTTCCATGTTTGTCTGGAATCTGGATAGAATAGATGTCTAACTCTAACCCATAGTTCCCGACAGAGTTCAGTGAAACACAAAAATCGAGAAACGACGAGCGTATCTATTTAATTCATCGCTTAAAGGGGACATACAATGTAGTTACGATATTTCAATTATATCATCATCATCCATCATCACTACAGCCTATTAACGTCCCACTGCTGGGCAGAGGCCTCCACTCTCATAGGAGAGCGGGAATTAGAGCTTAGACCCACCACGCTGCTCCAATGCGGGTTGGTGGGCTTTAACGATTATTATCATGTTAGTGATAATAACCGGGACCGACGGCTTAACGTGCTCTCCGAGGCACGGGGGTGAAACACCGCCAACTTCCAACTCCGGGCTGGCACTGAGAATTTCTTAATTGAAAAACCCAATACCTAACTTTTATGCCCGACCGGGAATTGAACCCAGGACCTCGTAATCCGCAGTCGACTATGCTAACCACTAGACCAACGAGGCAGTTGTATTTCAATTCAACGAGGTATTTCAATTATATAGGTCCTTAAAAAGACGTACCTACCTCGTCTCTCCTTGGTGGATGTATTGAATACGGAAAGCCATATACGCCTCCGGTTCGCAACTTTAAATTGCTCGTATAAGTGTAGCAATTATCTAAAAATGAGAGCAAATATTTACTTGACACACCTCTACACATTTTTTTGTCTCTTTTTCTACGGAGCGCATGTTCACTGTTTACAAACGTGAAAAAGATCAACGTCGTTTAAACAATATACATACATAAAGAGCTGAATTTTACATATTATCAAATAAGTACTAAAATAGATTTTTACTAGCCCAGCATTTTATTTGATTAAAACTGGCAGATTATTATTTGACTGACTTTAATTTGCAATCTCAATGAATACCTACCTACTAAAAGGGGATTTTTTTTAAAGTTGCTTACGAAACGATGGAAGCGAGTACTAAACTTCAGACTTCTGTGTTTTCTGCCATTATTGATATTCATACATTTGAGTATTAGCTAAAGACTAAAGTAAATTAGTAAACTCAGCCTAAGAGGAATTTGCTTACACTAGGAATTAATACTTAGGAATTAATATTTGCGTATACATACATTGATTCTGGCCTATGCCATCTTCTTGCAAATAAATATTAATCATAGTCCATACTAATATTATAAATGCGAAAGTGTGTCTGTCTGTCTGCTACGCTTTCACGGCCCATCTGTTCAACTGATTTTGATGAAATTTGGTACAGGGATAGATTGTATCCCGGGGAAGGACATAGGCTACTTTTTATCCCGGAAAATTCAAAGGTTCCCGCGGGAATCAAAAAATTTATCTGTTCAACCGATTTTAATGAAATTTCGTACAGGGGTAGGTTGTATCCCGGGGAAGGACATAGGCTTTTTATCCCGGAAAATTCAAGAGTTACCGCGGGAATCGAAAAAACTTGGTCCACGCGGACGAAGTCGCGGGAATCATCTAGTAATATTATAAATGCAAAAGTGGCATGGGTATAGTTGAGGACCTGTTTGGAGTGACATGGCTACTTATTATCCCGAAAAATTAAAGAGTTCCTGCGAGAATAAAAAAAACTAAAACCATGCGGACGAAGTCGCATCAGCTAGTAATATGAATGAAGCTGAAAGTTCTATCTTCGATGAGTATGGACAACCAGACTTGACTAGACTACTTGTATCACAAGAATTTCCTCTCCTACTAATTCACAAATCTGGCCCAGATTCTAGCTGGGAAGCCTAGGACTCATAATATGGTACACTATGCGGTACGAAGCGAACGCGACGCGCTACTCCGACACGCCAAATGTCGCGCGGGTGTTGCTTAGGCGCCTCCATACATTTTTATACTCGTACAAAGCAGTGTTAAATTTTTGTCACCCGGTGATGCTAATAATTACTGCTAGTCACACACGTGCCTCTGCACGTGTCTTGTGAGTGCAATCCTACAAAACAATGTGAGATATAGTCAACAAAACGGTTGATAAAAATATTGCGGTATTTTTATTGCTATCACATTAATAAAGATCATATAACTTCGCAACACAGATAATGTTGTTGCTAGTTATTGCACTACTAGTATAGTAGAGTTTTGTACACAACATAATGTTATGGCGAAAGCAGGTACTACTTAACTTTTGAAAGCGATTTCGATTTCCGATATCCATTCTATATACGTCTATACGATCTACATAATATCGGTTCCTTAAAACAACTTAGTTACTCTTAAAATGTATAATTTATTCGATATATATGTAGGTACTAGATGGGCCCTTTCATATAAAAAGGTCGGGCGACCGACTTTGAGAGCGCGTTCCTAGCCTGTCTTTGTCCCCATCGTAGCGCTGTCACGGTCGCTCGTCTTGCAGATAATTTGTTATTCTTAGGTTAACATCTAAAGTCTTATTAGTTTGGCACTGTACAATTTTTATTTTAAGGTAAGTGTTTCAAGTCACAATTATACATTTCCAAAAAAACGTTATTTAATCTTCCTATTCAATATTTTTATCCATTACGCAATCATTTAATTTCCGCGGCAAACTGTATGATATTTTTTTTACTAACTGGCCTTACGGCCAGTTACGGTTATGGCCAAAGACAATATATACCAGTATAAGACTGTTCTCTTCATACATTAAATCAAAGCTCGCTAAATGCGCATTAAAGTCGCCGGTACCTTGTAGTTCTTCGCATTATCTGAGATGGCGTAACTGCCACTATTGCCATCTAACGAGTAGTAGTTGAATCATCAACTCGATCAAACTTACCTAGTGCCATCTAACGTATAGTTATATATCCATGACTGCCTCGTTGGTATAGTGGTTAGCATGTTGGACTGCGACCATAGATTAATTATAATACAGGTTTATATATTGTCTTTGACTGCGACCGACGAGGTCCCGGGTTCGAGTCCCGGGTCGGGCCTTAACAAGTATTGGGTTTTTCTGGCAAGAAATTCTCAATACTAGCCCGGAGTTAGGAAGTTGGCGGTGTTTCAACCCCGTGCCTCGGAGAGCACGTAAACGTGTCTAATTATATATTTTTTTAAAAAAACAATCTTGATCACTTGTTTTTGTGTTTTTTTAAAGTATTTCTTATATATGTTAGTTATTCTTGTTTTTTGATTCTTTCACAAGTCAGCCCTTGACTGCGATTCAACCTGATGGTATTTGCTGATGTAGCCTAAGATAGTAGTGGGCTAATAAGAAGGGGTATAACGGCTTGGTACTTATGATAAACCCCAAATCGATTTCTAGGTACGCTAAATCGCTTGGCAGCACTTGGCTTCGCCGGTAGGGTTATAGCTAGCCATGACCGAAGGCTCTAAGCAGATCAGAACTCATGTGCCTATAGTTCTGAAGTAGGTAGACTCTAGAGTAATGGTAAATTTAGTTTTTTTTATCAAGTATTTCTTGAATAATGCACAATACCTACTGTAAATATTTTTTCTTGATTATTACCTAAGTACCTACCTAAATTATATCGCCATCAACCAGACTTCTGCTGTAATTAGCTAGCTATAAATAAAATAATTATCTATATTATATTTATTTACTAGATGATTCCCGCGACTACGTCCGCGTGGACCAAATTTTTTCGATTCCCGCGGGAACTCTTAAATTTTAAATTTTCCGGGATAAAAAGTAGCCTATGTCCTTCCGCGGGATACAATCTATCCCTGTACCAAATTTCATCAAAATCGGTTGAATAGATGGGCCGTGAAAGCGTAGCAGACAGACAGACAGACACCAGACAGACAGACGGACAGACAGACAGACACACTTTCGCATTTATAATATTAGTATGGATATGGATTTACATATTTCGGAACCCTGCATGTCGATAAATATATTATTATTAGCTAAATGGCTAAAGAATACCTAACAATTGCCAAACTTAACCTCAAAGATTAATCGTATAGCAGCAGAATCTCAGAGTCCAGAACAAGCGTAGGTCAGCAGTTAAGTAGCAGGATCTCGGAGTCCATTAGTCTTATCACGGTCACAAACAAAAAAAAAACCGGTTAAGTGCGAGTCGGACTCGCGCACCGAGGGTTCCGTACAAACATATTGTAGGTATATCCTATAAGTAAAAGTTATAGTATTTTTATTCAACTTATCTAATATTTTAATTTCAATTTAATACCTCTACGCGTTCATGCGGAAAGGGGAAGTAAGTTTAAAATTATTAAAAATATTTTTTTTCTTATATGACTAGATGATGCCCGCGACTTCGTCCGCGTGGATTGATGTTTTTTTTTTATTCCCGCGGGAACTCTTGAACGCGGAAGCCTATGTCCTTCCCCGGGATGTAACCTATCTCTGTACCAAATTTCATCCAAATCGGTTGAACAGATGGGCCGTGAAAGCGTAGCAGACAGACAGACAGATAGACAGACAGACAGACAGATACACTTTCGCATCTATAATATTATAGTATGGAGTATGGATATAGTATGGAAGTATGGATGTAACTAAAAATTTATGCTTTTCGCAATTTTTCCTTTATCTGTGCTATAAGACGTTGCTTCGTACCAAATTTCAAGATTCTGGGTTCACGTGAAGTGCCCTGTAGGATTTGATTCCCTTGCGAGTGTCGAAATTTGCAGCAAATAATAATAATAATAATAACTTTTTATTTCAGGCTTCAACACCCATAACTTGTTAGTAACAATCACTTAACCTATGTTAGTAAAAAAACAACATAAAATACCTCAACTAACCTACCCTACTCTCAAACCTAAGCCTCGACACATTTACAGGTCTCTTTGAGGCCTCCTCATGAGAATGTGTGCACCATTCCAGCGCCTCCAGAGAGGGCTGTCCAGCTTAGTAGCCAACGTACTGAGGAGGGTGTTGGTGCTGCTCACTAGCCTGCACATCATAGACGCAGCACGCTTGCGCACGATCGCGTAGAAATCATCCACGCGAGCGTCCGCGAACATGGCCGACGCGCTGCAGTGTCGAGGTCTCCTCAGCACATTGTTATATTGAACACGCAGAGCATTGTAGGTCCGCTGCGTATAGTCTATACACAGACTGCACGTGTAGAAAGACGGCAAAGCAAAAACAGCTGTAGATCTTTTGATTGTGTTAGCTTAGAAGTTTGATTTTTTCACAGCTCCAAGGGACAGTAGACCTGAGTAGGTATTTGATATGAATTCCAGCTTGGTACCTACCTCCATGTGTTCCTGAGAAAAAGGGTCTGGACACAAAGACGGACGGACAACAAAGTGATCCTAGGGTTCAGTTTTTTTCCTTTTGAGGTACGGAACCCTAATTATTAAAAATATTTTAATTAAATGATATAACTAAAAATTTATGCTTTTCGCAATTCTTCCTATATATCTGTGTTATAAGACGTTGCTTCGTACCAAGTTTCAAGATTCTAAGTTCACGGGACGTACCCTGTAGGTTTTGATTCCCTCGCGAGTGCAAGAAAAATCGAAAATTTGCAGCATAAACGGCTGTATCTTTTGATTGTGTAGGCCTTTAAGTTTGATTTTTTCACAGCTCTAAGGGACCGTAGACCTGATTGATATGAATTTCAGCTTGATACCTCCATACGTTCCTGAGAAAAAGGGTCTTGACACACAGACGGACGGACAACGAAGTGATCCTATAAGGGTTCCGTTTTTTCCTTTTGAGGTACGGAACCCTAAAAACACAAGAAACGCACAATTCACTGAGCCGGCACCATAGATCTTACTCTTACTAATATTATAAATGCGAAAGTTTGGTTGGATGTATGGATGTATGGATGTTTGTTACTCAATCACGCCCCAACAGCATAACGTATCTGGCTGAAATTTGGCACAGAAATAGATTATAGTCTTGAATAGGCAGCACATAGGCTACTTTTAATCCCGGAAAATTAAAGAGTTCCCGCGGGAACAACAAAACCTCGATCCACGCATACGAAGTCGCGGGCATCAGCTAGTTAATTATAATACCAAGTACCAACCTGGTTTATAAGTATATCGTCTTTGGCCGGCACCAAAACAAGAGGAAAAAATTATTTTAGTGTATCGTCAGTTTGTGACGCCATCTATAGGAATGCAGCATAACTGCATGGTCAACTAGCTGATTATAACATAAGAATACACAGAACTTGTTTCAAATCGAATTACTTCTGCAAGTTAATTTTGTTAAAATTAATTGAATGTAAATTTGCTATTTGCTTAAGTGATTTTATCAAATTTTTGTATTTTGATAATTTTATATAAATAATTAATACAAACTGAACCAAGAAAATACGATATTTCACCGATTTTACTATAATCATTTGTCGAGCGAGCCTGGTAGCGCCACCTATCGATAGTATTAACCTAGAAAAATTTTTATATGGGAGTTAGCAATCTATACTTGGTTTATAATTAATCTATGGTTATGGCTATGGCCTATATTATCTATGACCGAGTCATACGTTTTCAAGCTTTCATTCAAGATGTTGCAATCAAGTTCCCGCTTTTAAGACTAGATGGCGTTGATGGCGTTGCTAAAAATACGCCCACATTCTTTGTTTGACAGGGCCCGTCTATGTAAATTGAGGTCGTTGATAATTACAATCGGAAATCAATCGAAATGGTGCACTAATCGGAATACCGATCAAGAACCAATTTGGTGGAAACGCCTCAAAGATCATCGGAAAATAAACGATTCTGCTAATGTGCGTGAATGAATAGCAATAGTAGAGACGCAGCCTTATACTAAGGATAGTATCTCTCGAAACAGAAATGAAATATTTGCTTTGATGTCATGGAAAAAACGTAGAGTCGATTGATAGAGAGATTGCATTGAACAAACAAAATAACACGAGATTAGGCAGGTAGACTAAATTGTTAAAACATTGGGTATACTCGTAAATAGATAGAAGACGTCTGTCACGCGCTTTATGACGCCAAATATCATTAGTTTTGACGACTTACCTGGCGCAGTAGTGAGCGCTGTTGTCTTATAGAGGCAGGCTCCAGGTTCGATACACAGTTGGGTCAATTTGGGAATCTATAATTTCTGAATTTTCTCTGCTCAGATCTGGTGGGAGGCTTCGGCCGTGGTTAGTTAGCAGTTAGCACCTTACTGGAAAAGACAGTTCCGTTACGATGCCGTGTTCCGTGTAGATTAGGGTTATAGGTTTAATATGACTGCCTAGCGGTGGCGGTAGAGGTAGATGGTACCATCTTAGACTGCATCATTGCTTGTCACCGTGAGATCGCAGAAGCCTAACTTGTAGTGGATAAAAAAGTTGATAAAAGGAACGACCATGAGCACTGCGAATCTATTGACTGAGGAGCAGTGTCCGTCTGCTCAGGCATTATTAATTTATACAACCTTCGGATACGCAAGCCCCGTAGCATCTATCAGATCCATACTTGATATTATAAATGCGAAAGTGTGTCTGTCCGTCTGTCTGTCTGCTACGCTTTCACGGTCCATCAGTTCAATCGATTTTAATGAAATTTGGTACAGGGATATTTTGTATCCCGGGAAAGGACATGGGCTACTTTTTATCCCGAAAAATTAAAGAGTTCCCGCGGGAATCAAAAAAACTCTCGCGGTCGAAGTCGCGGGCATCATCTAGTATTTAATAAAGAAAGAAATAATAACAATAAAACACGTGGTGAGGCAAGAGGTCGTTGTGAATGTTTAATAAGACGTACTTAGTAGGGCTTTCGAATACCGGTTTTTTTCAATACCGGTATTAATACCGGAAAGATTTTTTTCAATACCGGGATCCCGGGATCCCGGTATTGGAAAAATATTAAATTGGCGTAGATGTTTTTTAACTTAAAATTGGTACTTTCTGAAGCAAACGGCACCATAACAAACAGTTTTTACATAAAAATATTTTTTCACCAAATCAACTCAAAATTCTGCTTAAATTCTGTGGTTGATTTTTACACTGTGGATTGGTATGTCTATTTCATTGTCTCATGAAACGTTTAATAACTCCTTCACTCTATCTTACATCATGCAATATTGTATGAAATTGTATTTTCTTAAAAAAAATCACCAAGTATAGATTTTTAGATTTATTTGTATTTTGAGAATTGAGATATTTATTTATGCGTAGACTTAATTCTTACGAAAATATCGTTTGTTTCACATATCACATTATTTTATATACAATCTTATAAATACTTATATTATTATCAAATAATCAATTTCTTTTTAATTATCAATCATTATACCATCAACTGTATGATTTTCAATATAGAACTATTTTTGGATAAGGTCTTACGAAAATATATATTTATAGCCTCCATTGAATTTAGAAACTTTCAATATATAGTATATTTTTGACGCACTGTCTCAATTTACACTCATAATTAAACAAATACTAAGAAATGAATAAGCTGGAAATATTAAATAATGAGTGAAATAAGTGCCGAAAATTGTAATTTAAACCACTATCATTGTTGTCGTCTTAACCTATAGACGTCCACAGCTGGACGAAGGCCTCCTGCATGAATCTCCACAGAGCAGCTCCCAGCTACACGCTTGAGAGGTGGATGGACATCCACCTACTGGGGGAGTCGTCCAACTCTGCGGTGCGAGGCCGCCATTCTAGCACTTTGGGATCCCAACGCCTATCGGTTCTACGAACTATGTGCTCCGCCCCGCCCATTGCCACTTAAGCTTAGCGACTTTTCGAGCTATGTCGGTTACTCTGGTTCGTCTACGCATCTCCTTATTTCTGACGCATTTCATTTGATCAAGCAGGGATACTCCAAGCATAGCTCTCTCCATCGCCCGCTAAGTGACCCTGAGCCTTCTAATCCGGCCCATAGTTAGCGACCATATTTCGGAGCCGTAGCCGTTATCACTGGCAACACGCACTGTTCGAAAACTTTCGTCTTCAGGCACTGAGGAATTTTGGACGAGAAGATGTCGTGGTTTCCCAAACGCTGCCCAGCCGAGTTGGATTCAGCGGTTGAACTCTTTCTTGAAACTGGACCTACCTAACTGGACTGTATGTCCCAAGTATCTTATGTACTCATCAACAATTTCGAGTGCACTGTTCTCAACTAACACTGGGTGGGGCTGAACGTGTGCATTAGACATGATCTTCGTCTAGCTTATATTCATATAAGCTAGACGAAGATCACTTTAGATTGTGACTACTAAAATATGATAAACGACATTTTTGTAAAAAGTTGATTGAAGTCGAAGAAAACGATAATTTTGTCAAAAAACAAATTAATCTTAAATTCAATAGCTATTATTTAATAAAAAAATACGCCATAATGAAATATGTATTGTTATAAAACAGATTTCTGAACGTTTTGAGAGACAATGAAATAGACATGGCAAGCCACAGGGATCTAAATTCAAACACTAATTTTCCCCATGAGTGAACAAAAACGACTTTTCATCACTGTTTTTAAGCAATAAATGCGTTTTTTATGAGCTAATATGCATGAATACAAGTTTTAAACTTAGCCAAATAAAATACAGTGGCATGTACCAAGAAATATATGCAATAGTCACTGTTTCGTTTATAGTGTCGCCAATACCGGTATCCCGGTATTAGACATTTCAATACCGGTATTGAAAACCGGCGAAAAAAGTCCGGGATCCCGGTATTAGCCAATACCGGGATCCCGGTATTGGAAGCCCTAGTACTTAGGTAAGTATATATTTATTCTAGACTGCAAAATCGATGCACGCATTCGTAGGCGTAAGACGACCTTAAGGAAGACCTTCAGATTTAGGATCGCTATTTTAGAATTTTGAAGAGCTTGCTGCTCTGGAAGCACTCAAGTTCATAGGCAAGAAATAAATCTGCAAATACCGTATGCGATATGACGTATCTACTTATTTCTAGTGAATCACTAAAAATCATCAACGAATTACATTGTCACTACTATAACACTTTAATTTTTTGACGATTTCAAACGATAAAAATCTATGGCCTGTAAGGCTAGCCAATAATTCATCTTACTCATTCAAACACTAGTTAAATCAAAATAGATTTGAACCTTTTAGGGTTTCTCATCAAAATGGTAAACCGGGAACCTTATTTAAGCTGATCCATTCACTCAAAGAATAATTAAACAGCTAGCAGTTTGTTGACCAGATTTTCATGGATATTTTTTCTTCTTACAGAGGGCAAAAGTCCGAGGCAGTTTCTTGCAAGGATTCATCGCTTCAATATCAGTGGTCATCGTATCGGAACTCGGTGATAAGACGTTTTTCATCGCTGCTATAATGGCGATGAAACATCCAAGAGTGATTGTTTTCGCTGGAGCAATATCCGCCTTGGTCTTCATGACAGTGCTGTCGGCGGCCTTTGGATGGGTCGCAACGGTGATACCGAGGGTGTATACGCACTACATCAGTGCTGCATTATTCGCGATATTCGGTTTGAAAATGTTACGGGACGGATGGAAAATGGACCCCAATGAGGGACAAGAAGAACTGGAAGAAGTTCAGCACGAATTAAAGAGAAGAGAAGATCAGGTATTGATATTTTTTATAGTTCCCTACATTTCAAATGTGATAACCTAGACGATTTAAGACTTAAAAGAACAGACTTTAGATGTTGGCCTACTTTTTGGGTAGTATCTAGTACTCGGGCACGAACTTCTTTTAAGAAATTAGGTAGGTACCACTTGCTCTCCCGGTGAAGAACAAAATCGTGAGGAAACCTGTATGCCCGAGAGTTCTTGATCATGTGAAGTCTGCCAATCCGGTCTTGGCCAAAACCCTTCTTGTGAGAGTAGTGATCAGTAGTGAGTCAGCGATGTGTTGACGATGATGATTAAATTTAAATATAGCTGTAGAGACGCACTTGTAGGTCAAAGAAAACTTTTCAAGAGCATTTAAGATCATTTTAGTGAACAGTGTCCATTAGAATACTTGCTCGATTGAAATCGATAACGATTTGCAATCATTTAATCGCCATATCTTATTTCATCATGATAATTCGTACGTGCTGCTGATATTGATACCCATCATGCAACTCAGGCTAAAAAAGCTCTTGTTTGTTATCTAATCTTGATCCTTCGTCAACTATTGAACGATTGTTACCATGAACCGTCCCTAGATAGATTTTGGTTATAAATAATTTTGACTCTGACACAACTGAAGTGTTTGCCTGAAAAGTCAGATAACGTGATAAGAATTTTATTAATTTCCAGCCAAATGTTGAATTCCTTTTTTAACTAAGTATATTATTTTTTCTAAGTCAATAAGAGCGTGTCTTTGGGCTACCTAATGTTTTTAATGAATTTAGCTAATAGTTACAGAGAAACGGTCATTTATTTGTTTGGAAAGATTATTCAATGCTTTAATATCAGTTTTAAATTGGATTGAAGCCGTGTGACATCATACAGGGCTCACCAAAAGAGCGATCGAAATCGCCCGAAGACGGAACAGCGTCAGAGAGGTCAGAAAGGTCTCAAAGTCCTGGGCCTTCCCAAACACCAGACGTAGAAGCTAGGACTCCCGAGGAGCCCCAAGCGGGACCCTCGACACAAACTGAATCGTTGAGGGTGATCTTACGTCATTATGCCTGGCAGTACGAATGACACAATTAGTTTTTCTTTTAGCTTAGCTTTTTTTAGGTTCCGTTGCACAAATCATATCACTTTTGCCTTTGAATATCAAGCTTATATTTTCAAATAATGCAAAGGAATTCAGCATTTGAATCATAATAATATTTGATATAATAAAAAAAAGTTTGACCGGAAATTGTATGCATAAATACAATGAGTTGTTTACGAAAATTTTTATCCAAAAGCCGTACATTTGTGTTTTGATATTTTTGGTCAAACTTTTCGTATATATGTAGGTACTTTGTGAATCGTATTATGTTTAATTGTATGCCCCATCGTATCATTGTTTTGTAACATTGCATTCTTATCTTCCATTTTGATGTATTGATAGTAGGTAGTAAATTTTACGATTAGTACTAATAGTATTAAGTTTTTTGGCGATTTTGTTGACACCTCTTTTACTTGCTACTTATTCATTAAATTTATCAGTCATATCTGCAGGGCGACCGCGTATCTTTTGCATCAATCATTGATACATCGCAATCACCTCTGATTGGTTAACACTCTTCCACTATTGCAGCAAGAATACCATAAATTCAGCCAACCGGAGGTGATTGCGATGTATCAATGATTGATGCAAAAGATACGCGGTCGCCCTGCTGGCACTGTTGAATCTTTATCCGTTCAGCAGGGCGACCGCGTATCTTTTGCATCAGTCATTGATACATCGCAATCACCTCTGATTGGTTAGCACTCTTCCACTATTGGACAAAATCCATTGACGCAGCAAAAATACCATAAATTCAGCCAATCACAACAATTGATACTGTAACAATGATTGATGCAGAAGTTACGCAATCGCGGTGCTGCAATCAAATCAAACTGAAGCTGACCATCGTTTTCAATTAAATTTTCTCTGATAGAAAATAAAGTCGTAGATTAGTTAAAAAATCAAATGTACCTAAAATATGAGGATATTTAATAATACCAAAGTAAGGTGGCAGCTGAACCGATTACCGAAGTAATCATTTAATACCCTCATATTGAGAAGTTAATCGCCATATTATTGTGTATTTGGTGATAGACGATGGCATGTGTGGATCCAGCGTAGGAATTGACTCTTACGCCAACGTTTTTAAACTTATGCCCTCACGACCGGCTATCATAGGTACATTGTCATTGATTAATCATTACAATTTCGTTCTTCCGTAATGAACCAAACTTAACTCCAAAACTAGATAGATAATACCACCGTCACCGAACTCGGTGGTATCACAGTTTAACGAAATCAAGGCTGTGGTGGTATTGTCATCAGTGATGATTCTAATTCCGGTAAGATTTAATCAAGCAGATGATTCTAGCGTCCCGTTTTCTGAAATCCCGTGCGAACTCTTTGATTTTCCGGGATAAAAAGCCCTTCCCCGAGATGCAACCTATCTAGATTTGTACAAATTTCGTCAAACAGACAGACTTTTCGTGTTTATAATATTAAGTGTGGATTCTCAATAGATTTGAATGCATACAAGTTTATACACGGAACTACAAAGTTTATATGCGTAAAATAATTTGTTTCATAAAAGTAGCCTATAAAAACGACCCTCCCTGCGATCGCCTGTCTTATCTATTTTCCACTTGCCACAGAAGGCCGGCTACTGACGTAATCCACGTTATTTCAAGGTATCCGCGAAAGAAATAAAGACGTACGATTGGCTATTTTCGCACTGCCAAATTTATTTTAGGTGATTCGCGTTGCCTTTGAAAAGAGTTGCAGACATTTATTCATGGATTACAACTTTGGTAGCGTAGGTATAACGAATTTAGATATCTTTACGCATAAAATGCGTTCGAAATTTCAGATTTAGAAATAGAAAAAGAGATCTTTAATTAATAATGAAATTAATTTAAGAACAAAAATACAATGAATTCCTGGCCCCTAAACTAGGAGGATCTTAGGGGACAGTTCCTTCCCAAACGTTTATTAAAAATATATATTTTTCAAAAAACAGCTGAGATTTCTAATATTTTATATTTAAAGTTTTTTTACATTTTCAAATATCGATAGACGCCCGACTGGTATCAGTAATTATATGAAACTAGATGATACCGCGACTTCGTCCGCGTGGATTGTTTTTTTTATTCCCGCGGGAACTCTTCATTTTTCCGGGATAAAAAGCAACCTATGTCCTTCCTCGGGGTACAACCTCTCCCTGTACCAAATTTCATCAAAATCGGTTGAACAGATACATTTGTTTGATTCCCGCGGGAACTCTTCAATTTTCCGGGATAAAATGTAGCCTATGTCCTTCCCCGGGATGTAACCTATCTCTGTAACAAATTTCATCAAAATCGGTTGAGTAGTTGGGCCGTGAAAGCGTAGCAGACAGACAGACAGACAGACAGACAGACAGACGGACAGACAGACAGACACACTTTCGCATTTATAATATTAGTATGGATGTGTATTATTAGATCGCGTTAGACGTACTTACATCACAGAATGTCTCTCTCAGAAACTCGGGGATTCCCTCCCAGCTGACAATCGTCAGTCGAAATCTCTACATAAAAGTCGTTTGAAAAATTATTATTTATCTGAGTAGAAATATTATTATATTATTATTTATTATAAATAGGATATAAAAAAAGCCATATTTATTTTAACCTCACTTCTATGTTTATTTTTAGATAGATGATTCCCGCGACTTCGTCCGCGTTGACCAAGATTTTTCGATTCCCGTGGGAACTCTTGAATTTTCCGGGATAAAAAGTAGCCTATGTCCTTCCCCGGGATACAACCTATCCCTGTACCAAATTTCATCAAAATCGGTTGAACAGATGAGCCGTGAAAGCGTAGCAGACAGACAGACAGACAGACAGACAGACAGACACACTTTCGCATTTATAATATTATATGGATTTTGCACCATCCCGTTCTTTCTCCTCTTGCCAAAGGTTGTCTGTGAGAGAACGCTTTATTTAAGTGATAAGACCGCCTTTACATGCATAGCTTTGACTCTATTTTTATTTCTTGTAACCCATTTCCTGTTTTTGTGTGCAATAAAGTATTAAATGTCGCATAAAAGAGGCAGATCGAAACCTTCACTTTCATCTAATATTCACCGTCTTGTACTGGATCGAATTATACAATCTATCTCGAATAATAACGTCTCTTACGATAATTGCAATTGCCATATAGCATTGGATGATAATACCTACGGTTGTCAAGTATATTGATCTATGACTAAACATACGGGTTTAGGTTTTCACCTTAAACGAATTTTTATGATGAAGTTAATTTACGCGCATTAGTCTACAAATATTACATACTTTCCGACAAACTACTAATTTACATGTGGCATTAAAATAGATACGTATATATAGTTTTTAATGCATGTATGACTTGTATTTAGTATAGATGTACAAATAAATAATAATAAAAAATCTCAGGCCGATTAGAAAAATGAGCAAAAACTTGATTACTAAAGATTTATTTGGTTTGGCAAAACATTCAATAAAAATAGGTACCTTAACGGTTTAACATAGCTTAAAACTACTTTTTGTTACATTGTTTTCTTAATCAAAGTTGTATCATTTTCTAAACATGTGCAAAACCTGTCTAATTTTTCTAATTGGCCCACAAAATTCATTTAAATTATTTACCCACCCATTTAGAGATTTCCGACAATAACTCAAGTTGCAGTAGTTCAAAATATGTCATTTTAAATTTCCAGGAAGAAAAAGAAGAGACGCTAGACATGTTAGAACAAGGCCAAGCTGAGAATAGAAGGAAAAAGCGAAACGCCATGCTGAAAGTTCTGCTACAAGCTGCTTCGTTAACGTTCTTAGCGGAATGGGGAGACAGGTCCCAGCTCGCGACAGTGGTGTTAGCGACGAGAGAAAACGCCTTCGGAGTGGTTGTTGGGGGGTCGTTAGGCCATGCCCTTTGTACGGGGCTCGCTGTTATAGGAGGGAGGATGATCGCGCAGAAGATATCGGTTAGAACTGGTGAGTTACTTTGATTTTTTTTGTATAGCTTATCAAAGATAACTGTGCGCTTTGCGGTGGCGCCACTGTCTGTTATCATCATTTTTATAGTTCCGAATTTCTCCATACGCTGTATCCCAAGCTGTATTAGACTGAGAGTACAGGATTTTATAATAATGGTCAGTTTTCCGTACCTCGAGGAAATCTTAAAGGCAAAATGAGAAGAAAAGCTACTAATGGATTTCACATACCAAAAGCATCTCACAGCATACCAAATCGGAACTCCTTAAAATTCGCCAAAAATGTATCTTTTAAAAGAATCCTTGTCTTTCTGTCCATATAATCTCCTAATATTATATATGCGTTAGTGTGTTTGTTTGTTTGTCCTTCAATCACGCCGCCACGGAGCAACGGATCAACGTGTTTTTTAGCATGGGTATAGTTGAGGACCTGGAGAGTGACAGGCTACTTTTTATCCCGGAAAATTAATGAGTACACGCGGATGAGGTCCCGGGCATCAGCTAGTATAATAATATATCAAATATTTATGTGAAATTGCATACTTCTAATTTTTTGCTATGTATGGTATAACACAACACTTCCTACCCAAGAGTGTAGGATAGAAGTTTTAAAGGTTATTAGACAGTATCCTATCAATGCTAATAAAAATAAGTTCAATTAAAATGTTTTCGGTACAACGACCCCGCTCGTATCAGTCAAGTATTTAATAATATAGACGAAATTCAAACTAATAGATATTATCTTGTATCTTTTCAGTTACGATAATCGGTGGAATAGTGTTCCTGTTCTTCGCTGTGAGTGCATTAGTGATGGGTCCGGGTGAATAGATAGATAGATAAATATAATTGTTGATTTAGACGATTTTACTGTAAGCGACAATATAATTGTATGTAGCTTGTAATATATTATGTTGTTGATTAAAGGCTGGCGTCCATCTGACGCGCCGAAACGCGTCAACTGAATTGACAAGCGACTCGACGCAATGCGACGCGTCGCTAATGGTCGAAGTTCTGACGGTTGGCGTCCACTAGGCTCGCTGAGTAGAGTCGAATCGAATTAGGGGCGTGCCGAAGTGCGCCTTTGTGCAAAGTCTATACGCATACGGAAAAAATGCGATTCGATGCGCCACGATCAGACCGTAGTCGACTCCGGCCTTAGTCAATATACAAGAATTTTTAGTCCTCTTACAAAAGCGCCAGTTAATGTTTTTTTTTTCAACGATTCGGTCTATTACGACATGAGATACAGTGACAGACACCTTGTATAGGTGGCAAACGATTTGAATTCGATTCGCCTCAGCTTAGCGACTCTAGTGGACGGTAGCCTTGAGTTTATCTCGAGAATTAATATAGGAGGTACATGATAAGACATGGAACAGGTGATGCCGTATTTTATGACCACTGGAAAAATCTAGGGAGGTATTTTAAAATTACTCAATTTTAAAAGAAATACGGCCGGTTTCTGAATTGAGAATTTCATGTTGAGTCTGTCTCAAAGACTACTTAAGGACTATATAAGAAAATTTTTGTTTCTGAATTGATATTGGGCTGGTTTCTGAGTTAAGCATTCAAGCAAAAACAGCAAGCTCCAACTCTCAAACCTTACACAATCTCAATTTTGAAACAAAAATTTGCTTAATTAGTCCATAGGTAGTCTTTGAGACAGACTCAACATGAAATTCTCAATTCAGAAACCGGCCGATAATCTTTTATAAGTAATTTGCTCCCCTGATTTTATCAGAGTGTTTTTTATTTTTAATATTCTATTATTTCTAAACGTTTTGCATTTAGACACAAATAAGTGCAATACACAAAGAGGCGCGTGCGGGTCGGGAGAGGTGTACTGCGGGTCTATTTCTTTATATGGACGACAACACACGGAATGCTCTCGGAGTCTCGACCCACACCCGCCCTCTGTGTGTGTTGCGCTTTAGAGAATAAGGCATTCTTTAAGAGAATTATATTGTTAAAAGAAACCTTTATTATTTTAGTAGAACCTAAAGGCTTGTTATATTAGGTACCGAAACGTATTGGGTGTAAAATATGCCTATATGGTACAATGCCGTAACGGTTTTTGGCTTTTGATTTTATTACTCTGATGAGTTTAATTTCGATGTTATAACTAAATTATAACACGTCAATTACTTAATAAATCGCCTCCAAAATGCCTCTTGAATAATTAAATTACCTATGAATTTATGTTGTGTATGTAATAGATATTTATTTAATTATATTCTCGCAAAAAATAGTCAAATTACATAAATACTTACAAATGTTTTATTTTCAGAATTCATTGTATATTATTAGGATTTAATCATAATGTGGCAAATTATAGCGACTTTTGAATGATAACAAGCAAGATAATATACCTACATAATATAAACAAACATAAATGCCTGGAATGGGCAATTGTAAAAAAGGTATTTCCTTTAATGGAAGGGCCCCATTTCATCAACAATGTCAGAGATCACGGTTTAACTGCAGCTTAGGCTGAGATCTTATAGACCGTACTTTGACTTAGCTCAGACTTTAGTTAAAATGGGATGGACTTATGTGAGTAACATAAATCTGTCTCGTTTTAACCATGGCATGGTAACTAAGCAAAGTCTAAGTTTGCTCTATAGATCTCACACTTAGTCTAAGTAAAGTTAAAGTACGTAAATACTCAGGTGTGTGGCTCGTAGCCAGATAGCAATATTTGACGATCTTCGGAGAATTTGAAAAGGTTGAAAAATCCGTTTTGTAAATCATATTTTTACGTATGTAAACCTACATATTATGAACTAATGAACAATTAGTTATTACCAAGCATCATGCAGTGTATTTAATATTAAACTGTTATATTATTGTCTTATATTGAATTTTAAAAATAATTTGTAAAATAAGCGCTGAACAGCTTTAGCATTAGCAGCATAGCTTTAGCAAGGGTTTTTCGAATAAAATAAAGTATGGTGGATCTTGGATTAGGTGTGACTAGGTGGGAATCCACCTTTCTGAAGCTCTTTCGTCATTGTTTTCCTAGAAAACAGTGATTTTGTGAATGTATGTAAACGCGCTTTAACAAAAACGCGCAATTGCAACTTTTAATTGGGTATTAGACTATTCAAATAAATAATTTTTTAGTGATTATTAAGAGGCCGGCGAACGCCGCTCGCAACTTCTATTCGAACCGGTATATTGCTATCTCTATTTGGCAAATGACACATGATCGCGTGCAAGCGTGATAGGAATATGAGCATTGAGCGTACAGAATTTGTTATATATATATAGTCTTGTTCCGTGAATACCAAAAATGATGAATGAAAAATTGTTGTGTTTTTAACTTCGTGTTGTTATTCTGTAACTTGACAATATAGGCTATGTTCCTGATCAGTTAGTATGTGAGATATATTTGGTTTTAATGTAAAACAAATAAGGAGAAAACATGCCTTTATGTCGTAAAAACATGCAAAATGCAATGTGCTTACATTTAATTTTGGGAAAGTATTTTGAAAAAATAATTATCCAGGACCTAGATAAATACAAGTTCAATCTTAATAATCGCATAATATGGTGGAAATATTCTCGAATTACAAATTATTTTGGTATAACGTTTGTATGGGGGCCCCCTCCGCTGGCACCTTAAATAGAGGATCTCCCAAAAGTCGTAATATCCACGTCCCCTGATATTTTTATGTTGATTAACCATTTTAAACAATCGATTTAAAAACCATTTTCAACCGACTTCAAAAAAAGGAGGAGGTTCTCAATTCGACTGTATTTTTTTTTATTTTTTTTTATGTTTGTTACCTCAGAACTTTTGACTGGGTGGACCGATTTGGATGATTCTTTTTTTATTTGAAAGGGCATACTTCCCAAGTGGTCCCATATAAATTTTATCGAAATCGGTCGAGCGGTTTTTAAAATATCAACAATAAAATAAGTACTTTGTATAGCGTGTGCTTGTTGTTGTAAAGTTAGCGCGGGAGTTTGAAGTCGGTTGTTTAAAAAGATTTTTCCGACTTCAAAAAAAGGAGGAGGTTCTCAATTCGATTGTATTTTTTTTTTTTTTTATGTTAGTTACCTCAGAACTTTTGAATAGGTGGACCGATTTGGATGATTCTTTTTTTATTTGAAAGGGCATACTTCCCATGTGGTCCCATATAAATGTTATCGAAGTCTGTCGAGCGGTTTTAAAAATATCAACAGTAAAATAAGTACTTTGTATAGCGCGTGCTTGTTGTTGTAAAGTTAGCGCGGGAGTTTGAAGTCGGTTGTTTAAAAAGAATTTTTTATATTAAATTATTTTTTAAAAGTGCGTCGAACTTTAATGACGTCACATTTCAGAATTTCATATAAACTTAGGTCGCGTTTTGACCTTTGAAAAAAGTTGCTGATTTGACTATTTGTCAAATACCCAATTTAACAGTTTCTTTGAGAAGTTTTTGCGATTTGTTATAAAATACAAACTGGTTGAAGGACAAAATAGTAGTAACTGCTATAACTATTTATTCTAAGAGGAAACCAAACAATCTGCGGGTAAACGTATACTGTTTGTGCGTTATATTTTAAGCTTTAGTTCTGTATTCTGTCTGTTTACTATAGGTTTCAAGTAACCATCAACGGTACTACAAAATCGTTCTTAAGTTTTACGTCATGTAATACTTACTGCCGATAGTCTTTTTATTTGAAACATATTATATTCTTTTTTGGAAACCAGCTATCAATTAAATCTAACAATGTATAGGTACATAAATATTTTTTATACTTATACAATATACATGACTCACTATTTTATGATTTTAATTATAAAATTGTTGATCGATTTTGTCTGTGATGTTTTTTTTACTACTGATAGATTTAAATGTATCTATTCCTACGTCTAAGGCCATACCATCGTGTAGAAACTATTTATATACCTACACAAACTATTGACAGGTCTAAGTGTAGTACTGTTTCCGATAAAAGTAAGAGAGGGATAGTACATTCAAGGACAATTTTCGCAAGGACATTTCTTGCCCGTTAAAAATTGAAGCAATAAATGACTTACATTGTCTAAATACCACATAACATTCTTGCTTTATAGCAAGTCTCATTCAAAACAGTTATTTATGCAAACAGCACGTACAATAATTTCTTATGCAATTATTGTAAAACTAATACGGAGATCTATAGAGCGTATTTTGACTTGGCTCAGACTTTACTCAGAGTTAAAACGAGATGGACTTATGAGTAGGTAACATAAATCTGTCTCGTTTTAACCATGTCTTTTGACTGAACAATAATTATTTTGTCTATCGAGGCTTGACGGGGATAAAGTTCTGAGGCCTTAGTCTAGTGTAACATTACCAAAGTTATATGGTTCTGTCGTATGAAGATCAAATCACACCGTTTCCATGCTTTTTATATTAAAATGCCCCACATAATTGAGTCCTACATCAGCGACGGGACGTGACGGTGTCAAACAATAACAAATAAGTTTCTTATTTTCTATCGTATCGCGTCGCGTCGCTTTCGTTGCTCACCCAGGGGCAACGGGTTAAGACTCGTGTCTCGATAATAACTAAAAAACTTAAACTAGGTCTTCTGAATGCAAGTTGTAACAATAATACTTTTACGCGCTAAATGATGAGATTGTGATAAAATATAATGGATATGTACTATTTTAGTGTATAATAATAATATATGTAAGTAATTAGGTTTAGGAACCCTACTTTCATTTACGTGTAAATGTAAGTACAAAGACGAATGTACAGTCCCAGACCTATATGACCCGGTGGCCAAAAAAAAAAAGATTTTATTTTTAATATTATTTATTAGTTCAGCGACGCTGTCACCAGCAGGGCGACCGCGTATCTTTTGCATTAATCATTGATACATCGCAATCACCTCTGATTGGTTTACACTCTTCCACTATTGGACGAAATCCATTGACGCAGCAAGAATACCATAAATTCAGCCAATCGGAGATTGCGATGTATCAATGAATGCCAAAGATACGCGGTCGCCCTGCGGGTCAGATAAGTTTGTGGGACTGTACAACTTACTAAATGGATCGCATATTACGAATATAATGCTTGGATGGATGGTTGTTTGTAAAAAGTATTATTTTCATGTAAAGAAGATTAATAAAAAAAAACACTATGTCGTATAACTAGGTTTTTTATTTACCGCCTTTTAGGTCTATGTTTACTGCTAAGTTTCTTTGGGTGTACCTATTTCACACGTTTTTTAATGGTTTGGCTTACTAATATAAATTGTATTAGGTATAATTAAAGGTAATAACACTTCGATAAAATAAATGAAACATCGTTTTTAACATGATTTTATTATTAAGGTTTTACGTATTGACGGTAATGAATGCAACATTTTATTGGTAAAAATAGTCAAAATAATAAAACAATAGGCAAGTGCAACATTTTTAACAAAAATAAAACATTCAAACAACGTTCATCATAATTAAAATAAAATACGCGCCGAATAGACCACCTCCTCTTTGTTAAAAACGAACATTTTTTTTAAAGAATAAGGAAAAATTAAATTGGATCTAATTTGTCAAGAATTAGATCTAATTTTAATATATAAAATTATGACAGGATTTTTAATCCTAAACAGTCCTATTAAAAATACAACTAAATATTTGATATTTAGCAGTTTAAAACTTAAGCTAAAATACTTAAGACTATTTAAAGCTGTATTTGAGATCGATATTATAAATATAATAATATGTATCAGTCGACTTTAAAATTGGCTAAACCAAATTACGATTATTCTACTGTGTCATGAATACACTAGTGATGTGCCGTAAATATCCGTATTCGGATCTTGGTGTCAAGATTCGCGGATACGGATACGGATATCAGGACGTACCACGACGAGTTGGTTATATGTTGAACGCTCGAAGTTACCACAGGAATACTAAACCAGAATATAACACAAAACAATAATAAATAATTAGTACCTACTTACAATCATTTTAAAAGTAATACCACAGTTCACTTAGTTACTTATACGAGACTTTTAAATTGAACAATAGGCTAGACTTAGGCTGAGATCTAAAGAGCGTACTTAGACTTGGCTCAGACTTTAAAAACGAGATGGACTTATGTGAGTAACATTAATGTATTTCGTTTTTAACCAACTTCAAAAAAGGAAGAGGTTCTCAATTCGACTGTATGTTTTTTTGTACGTATGTTACGCGATCATTCCGCCAGTTATGAATCAATTTTGATGATTCTTTTTTTGTTTGGTAGACTATACTTCCGAGTTCCCATATAAATTTTATCGAAATTGATTTAGCGCTTTTTGAAAAAATCAACATTTTTTACTTTTTAGTTTAAGTTGGTACTTATAGTTTTGATGTCGGTTATTGTTTTTTTTTTTAAATATAATTATAACCATGTCGTTAAGTCTAAGCAAAGTCAAAGTTCGCTCTATAGATCTCACACTTTAGTATATTTCGTTTTTATGTAAGGTACACAGCAATATAGTCGTCGCAAGCATCTAACACCGCTTGGCGAAGCATATCGTCTTTCGCTTGTAAAGCGCCCGTGTGTTTCGGCAAAAATAGACAAATCCTATTAGAGTCACCCCAAGAATAGTTTAATGTTCCTGGAAATAAATGAAATTAATGCAATATTAATATTCGACGAAAAGAAAACAAAAATAGTCGTAAAAGAGTGACTTTTTGATTTAAAAGTATGAGATAAAATCATGGTCGAATTAACCACGGGACGCGTGATATCGGCCATATGCGCCTTTACCCCTCTAGCCGCGAACTGTGGCAGTTTCGCCATTAATTATTATGGTATTGTGCTGTCATAGTGATCCACTTTTTCTTACACTAGTGTCAATAATTAAGCAAGAAAAATGACAAGGCACTAGGCAAGGCAGTTAAAACTAAACTGACCGTAATACTTGAGTGGCCACTGGTGGGGAGAATGATTTCTTCTGAGCAGACACGACGGTATTGTCCCCGGAGTGAGCACTCTGGCGGGCCACCACGAGCACGTGCCCAGTTTATGCCACACCACGTCGTCATAGCTGAAAAACCAGTTTTATTTAATTTATTTAATTGCCTTTATTGGAAGCAGGCCCTGATTAACCCTTAGGCTAATTAGGCTGCAGCCTAGGGCGCGAGGATCGGAGGGGGCGCGCTGAAATCTTGTCTTTGCATGCACTAATCTAGCATCATTGCATCTACCCTACATATTTCAACTAGACCGAGACAAAACACTAAAACTAAATATGCTTGAGAGTCCCTGATTTTAACAATACATTTTGAAGGTTGAATGTCATGCAGATTAAAGAACAACGTTAGTTTCGCTTGCAGATCGATCTGGAAACTTTTATAGGTATTATGAACGATGTTAAAATTTTCCACTACTACTCCACCCATTTACCTACTACTTTTTAGGCCGTCCGTAACACACCGGACGGGGGCGCGTCCTCATAATTAGTCTAGGGCGGTCAGAACTAAACCAAGGAATGTGTATAATATTAGTACAGATTTGACCGATACTTACCCAACTTTGGGTCCCCACATGCAGCTAGGGCATAGCTCAATATTTTCTTTCTCTTTTTGTACAGATGTTATTGTTCTCGTGCTTGATAGGATCTTCGCCACTAACGTCACTGGCTTTTGAACTTTTTTAGGCGGACTTTTACGGTCTGAAACGAATAAAATTGGATTAATTATAATTTTCTTACTTTTCAGTGGCAGGAGAAGGTTGAGAAGTACAGAAAAACGCTATTTAGTAGCATTCAGTAAAAGGTATCCTTCAATCACGCTGCAACGGAGCAACGGATTGACGTGATTTTTGGCATGGGTATAGTTGAGGACCTGGAGAGTGACATAGGCTCCTTTTTATCCCGGAAAATTGAGGAGTTCCCGCGGGAATCAAAAAAACTTAAACCACGCGGACGAAGTCGCGGGCATCAGCTAGTTGATGAATAATTTTAGTCCATTTCGATAAGGTCATTGGTGTAAATCCACGGTTGTAAGTAGCATAATGACTGCTATTAACAAACAACTTTACACAAATATCTGTAAGGACGTTATTATAATATTCTATGACATTCAAAGAAATTGGAATCTGCTTATTATAATCTAAATATATTATATAAATCACGTGTCACGTTGTTTGTCCGCGATGGACTCCTAAACTACTTAACCGATTTTAAATTAAATTTGCACACCGTGTGCAGTTTGATCCAACTTGAAAGATACGAAAACTTACATCTTAATAATATTATAAATGCGAAAATGTGTCTGTCTGTCTGTCTGCTACGCTTTCCCGGCCCATCTTTTTGACCGATTTTGCTGAAATTTGGTACAGAGGTAGGTTATATCCCGGGGAAGGACTTAGGACGTAGGCTTTTTATCCCGGAAAATAAGGAGTTCCCGCGGGAATCAAAAATCCTTAATCCACGCGGACGAAGTCGCGAGCATCATCTAGTGTAATATAATACAAAACTTCGGTTGCACGAGAGTTTGTCTGAATAGCTGACTAACTTTCAGAACAGTGAAGGTGATACAATCATACAAGTGGTTTATGTGGGCCGATCCTGGCGGCACTGCAATGCCGGGCCGACCCGTGACGGGAGTGGAGCGAGCCCCGAACATCCCGTCGAGTTACAAAAATCAGTTTAATATACTGGTCCCACAGTGTGGGAACTTTCAGATATTAAGCTGAAAAGAACAGATACTACACTTTGATCTTAGCCAAAAGGCCGAGAAGCGATGCCGAACACCAAACAAGGCGCGAGGGTCATTCATCGCGGACCAATCTCTTTAGCGCAATATGATATTTGGAATGGTTGATCCTAGTGTCATCTATGTGAGTTGTATCCAACTATGAGCTCGGTACGAAACCAACGTTGATGCCAAAGGTGTCAGGCCTTGTAATTATGTCAACACCATTGCTGTATTATATCCATAGATGTCGCTATCATAAAATTTTTCCGAAATGTTGAAATTGCAAACACGAATTTTAATTTTTCACTTAATTTATTTTGCCTCCTTAAGTCCTAGGTTTGTTAATTTATATGGACACTTAATTTCATCAACAGTACCCAGTCCAATGCCCGAAGATATAAGAACTTTCACAGGATTTCAAAGTTCTCTAATGTTTTGCAAATATGGGGCTGCAAGATTTCCGACGCGACGTAAGGTGAAAACTTAATTAGAATCTAGAACCCAGCTACGCAAGAAATAATAGGTACCTAACAGTAACTATTTCATTGATAAGTAATACTTAAGTAAATGATTGTAAACAAATAAAGATCTTAAAGGCTTCATTCTCCTAAAAATCGGTTTTCTTACAGAAATATCAGAAAATATTTGTTTTATTATAAGTTAAATAAAAATGAAACACATTATACGCTTGTGTATAGTGTGGGATTTGAAGTTTCCAAATAGGTTGGTTAATCCGTGCTACTTTTAATAGATTTTTAGGCCTAGAAACATACCTATATTCAAGTACTACGCGTTGAAGCTCTCATTCACGCACTCATCACGAAAAAATTATGACAAAAATACAAAATGCATTCAGTAGACATTTATTCTCGATAATTCTGCAATTATATCTTTTGGTTATTTTTTCTTATTAATGCTTTAGTTTTGTTATCTGAAATAGTTTAAAATTTTATAATTCAACTACTGCTTTTTTACTACCGTTTAGCGAAGTCACACTTCTTAATTATTCTCCTCATAAAAAACTATATTAAAAATCATTTTGTTTACATTTATCGAATCGAAAGTATAAACCCAAAAATGCGCCGCGTCTGAAGCCTCATAAGCTAAGTTATGCACATGGAGACCAATACAGCTTTCAGTATAATGGAGATGATACAAGTGGATTATGTGGGCCGATCCCGGCGGCACTGCAATGCCGGGCCGACCCGTGACGGGAGTGGAGCGAGCCCCGAACATCCCGTCGAGTTACAAAAATCAGTTTAGGCTGGTTTTAGAGTCACGCCGACCGTCGGCGCTGACAGGCCAATATGTATGATTACTTATGAAGCGTTTTAAAATAACACCGACGACTCAGCGCTGAGCACTGTCAGCGCTGAGCCACACGCGCGCCTACGCGCCACGCGTCGGCGCCGCTGAGCACGCGGTGCCGACGCGCTTCGGACCTCACTTATCGTTACAGTGTTACATAAAACGCACGTGCCGACGGGGACAGACGGGCGCAACAATGAATCGCGATATTAATACTGGGCGTGTGATTGAAGAAGTTCGGCTGCGAAAATGTTTATGGGACGCCAGTGACATATTGTATAAAAATAAAGACGCACGATTGAAGGCCTGGAACGACATCGTAATCGCACTGTTTGAGGATGTGCAGGAAAATGAAAAAAACTATTTGGGTAAGTAAGTGCGTTTAATATATTTTTGCATTCGTAGTTATGAATAACAATACTCTTATAACTTATAGTTTCATAAAAACACAAGAAATTTTAAACGATCAAAAAGTGAGGTTATGTCAGGGTTATGTTAAAATATACATGCATCTTGCCAGGGAACTCTTCCGATGGGTGTCATAAAATATTGAGCAAACAATTCCCGTGTTACATTTCCCGACCTATTTATGGGCTCATTATTATCTATATCAATCATGCCCTCTATTGTCAAAGAATCTTCCACCCTGTAGCCATCTCGAACTCGTATAAAGTTATGCAATATGCAGCATGCCTTTACAATATTTGTGGAAACTTTAGCACTAACGGCCAAAGGAGTATGGAACACTCTGAATTTGTTAGACATTATGCCAAACGTGGATTCAATGTATCTTCTTGCACGACTTAATCGGTAGTTGAAAACTTTTTTTTTATGAGTCATGTTGCTTCGTACATATGGTTTCATTACGTGCTTCGATATACCAAACGCCCCATCGCCAATAATGAAATGGTTTACTGGATCATTTGTACCTGGTAAAGGCTTGGGACCTGGCAAATTCAAAGTGTTATTTTCTAGATTTCGAAATAAGGCGCTGTTCTTAAAAATAGATGAATCCGAGTTTTTCCCATGTGCACCAATGTTAACATATGTAAAGCAATAATCTGAATCACACATAGCCAGGAGAACTATGGAATAAAAATTCTTATAATTGTAGTACATCGATCCACCTCCCTCTGGATTTATAATTCTTATATGCTTCCCGTCGATTGCTCCGACACAATTAGGAAAGTTGGCATTGTGAAGAAATCCATTGGCTATTTCTTGCCACATCTCTGAGCTTCTGGTTGGCAGACATTCGTCGTGAAGTGTATCCCAGATTAGTGAACATACTTCATTTACAATACAACTAATAGTAGTTACTCCAAGCCTGAATGAATATTGCAGATCTGTAAATGTATTTCCCGTAGCCAAAAATCTGAAAAAAAAGAAACAGTATTACTAAGTATTTGCTTTTATATTGTTACAGAAAAACTAATCCAGCAAAGGTGGAAGACTGCTAGGGATGCATTCTTTAGATGTAAAGCTTCTATGAAAAAAACTCCTTCAGGGAGCGCTGCAAAGAAGATAAAAAAATATGTGTATTATGATGAACTATCCTTTTTGAATCCAACCGATGTTAATATAGTTACGGAATCAATGCTAGATCACTCCGACAATTCATCTACCATTAATAATACGGAAGACACCTCTAATATGTCTACATTGGAGAATGCTGAAAACACGCAATCAGAACAAGAACAAGAGCAGGGATCGACGCAAATGCCTCGCATACCAAAAAGAAAGAAACGCCAACCCCTCCAAGAAAATAACAATTTTGAAAAAGAACTGTTAACTTTGCTAAGCAATCAAACGCCAGATATTAACAGTGATGACCTGGCCTTTTTTTCTTCTTTGGGCCCAGTTCTAAAAAGCTTTGATCTTGTACAAAAGTTGCAGTTTCGTTCTAGAGTGTTAGCAGTGGCAATGGATATTCAAAATATGTACCCAAGACCTAACAGTTCATCGACAAATGACACAACGGATAATGAGGCTCAAGGTAACTATGGCACTCAGCCAACATATGATGAAGAATATGTGCCACGAATGTACCACAGACCAAACAATGAGGCTCAGAGTAGCTATCGCACTCAGTCAAGCACTCAGTCAACATATGAAGAATATGTGCCACGGATGTACCTCAGACAAAATAATTCATCGACGAATGAAAGAATGGATAATGAGACTTATCGCACTCAGCCAACATATGAAGAATATGTGCCACAGTCTGTATCAAGATACGAAACACAAACCCGCAACACTAATAATGATGGCAAATAATATGTGTCTGAATAATAATAATAAATGTCAAGGTACTAAATAAAAGTGTCAATTTAATTAAAATAAAACAAACAACTTGGTTTTTTTCTTACCTTAAAGTAACCATCAAACGTTCAGCTGGTGATATAGGTAAACGCCTGTAACTGCAACGTAGTAACTTATCATGTAGCTTTGCCAGTAACTCGTCGAAAGTTCGTGATGACATGCGAAAGTAGTTAAAGAATTTGATTTCGTCATCTCTTAACTGATTGAACAATGTAACAAAGGCCCCCACTAGCAATCTTTCAGAAATAAGTGGATGAACTTGAAGTCTTTTTCTTCGTTGTTGTTGAAGTCTTTTCTTTTTCCATAAAAAATACACGGCAGCAATTCGAACACTCATTTGATTGGGCATGTCTGTACTCCATGACGTTCAGCACGATACTAAAACGAGTTGCCGCAAACAGCTACGCGCTGAGAGCTACGCGCGTAGTCCTCAGCGCCGACGGTCGGCGTGACTCTAAAACCAGCCTTAATATACTGGTCCCACAGTGTGGGAACTTTCAGATATTAAGCTGAAAAGAACAGATACTACACTTTGATCTTAGCCAAAAGGCCGAGAAGCGATGCCGAACACCAAACAAGGCGCGAGGGTCATTCATCGCGGTCCAATCTCCTTAGCGCAATATGATATTTGGAATGGTTGGTCCTAGTGTCATCTATGTTAGTTGTACCTATCCAACTATGAGCTCGGTACGAAACCAACGTGATGCCAAAGGCGTCAGGCCTTGTTATTATGTCAACACCATTGCTGTATTATATCCATAGATGTCGCTATCATAAAATTATTTCCGAAATGTTGAAATTGCAAACACGAATTTTAATTTTTCACTTAATTTATTTTGCCTCCTAAGTCCTAGGTTTGTTAATTTGTCGTAGATATTTGGTGTATGATAAAATAACCACACACTGAAGAAGAGTATATTTTCGTCATAAAAATATGGACACTTAATTTCATCAACAGCACCCAGTCCAATGCCCGAAGATATAAGAATTTTCACAGAATTTCAAAGTTCTCTAATGTTTTGCAAATATGGGGCTGCAAGATTTCCGACGCGACGTAAGGTGAAAACTTAATTAGAATCTAGAACCCAGCTACGCAAGAAATAATAGGTACCTAACAGTAACTATTTCATTGATAAGTAATACTTAAGTAAATGATTGTAAACAAATAAAGATCTTAAAGGCTTCATTCTCCTAAAAATCGGTTTTCTTACAGAAATATCAGAAAATATTTGTTTTATTATAAGTTAAATAAAAATGAAACACATTATACGCTTGTGTATAGTGTGGGATTTGAAGTTTCCAAATAGGTTGGTAAATCCGTGCTACTTTTAATAGATTTTTAGGCCTAGAAACATACCTATATTCAAGTACTACGCGTTGAAGCTCTCATTCACGCACTCATCACGAAAAAATTATGACAAAAATACAAAATGCATTCAGTAGACATTTATTCTCGATAATTCTACAATTATATCTTTTGGTTATTTTTTCTTATTAATGCTTTAGTTTTGTTATCTGAAATAGTTTAAAATTTTATAATTCAACTACTGCTTTTTTACTACCGTTTAGCGAAGTCACACTTCTTAATTATTCTCCTCATAAAAAACTATATTAAAAATCATTTTGTTTACATTTATCGAATCGAAAGTATAAACCCAAAAATGCGCCGCGTCTGAAGCCTCATAAGCTAAGTTATGCACATGGAGACCAATACAACTTTCAGTATAATGGAGATGATACAAGTGGATTATGTGGGCCGATCCCGGCGGCACTGCAATGCCGGGCCGACCCGTGACGGGAGTGGAGCGAGCCCCGAACATCCCGTCGAGTTACAAAAATCAGTTTAATATACTGGTCCCACAGTGTGGGAACTTTCAGATATTAAGCTGAAAAGAACAGATACTACACTTTGATCTTAGCCAAAAGGCCGAGAAGCGATGCCGAACACCAAACAAGGCGCGAGGGTCATTCATCGCGGACCAATCTCCTTAGCGCAATATGATATTTGGAATGGTTGATCCTAGTGTCATCTATGTGAGTTGTATCCAACTATGAGCTCGGTACGAAACCAACGTTGATGTCAAAGGTGTCAGGCCTTGTAATTATGTCAACACCATTGCTGTATTATATCCATAGATGTCGCTATCATAAAATTATTTCCGAAATGTTGAAATTGCAAACACGAATTTTAATTTTTCACTTAACTTATTTTGCCTCCTTAAGTCCTAGGTTTGTTAATTTATATGGACACTTAATTTCATCAACAGTACCCAGTCCAATGCCCGAAGATATAAGAACTTTCACAGAATTTCAAAGTTCTCTAATGTTTTGCAAATATGGGGCTGCAAGATTTCCGACGCGACGTAAGGTGAAAACTTAATTAGAATCTAGAACCCAGCTACGCAAGAAATAATAGGTACCTAACAGTAACTATTTCATTGATAAGTAATACTTAAGTAAATGATTGTAAACAAATAAAGATCTTAAAGGCTTCATTCTCCTAAAAATCGGTTTTCTTACAGAAATATCAGAAAATATTTGTTTTATTATAAGTTAAATAAAAATGAAACACATTATACGCTTGTGTATAGTGTGGGATTTGAAGTTTCCAAATAGGTTGGTTAATCCGTGCTACTTTTAATAGATTTTTAGGCCTAGAAACATACCTATATTCAAGTACTACGCGTTGAAGCTCTCATTCACGCACTCATCACGAAAAAATTATGACAAAAATACAAAATGCATTCAGTAGACATTTATTCTCGATAAATCTGCAATTATATCTTTTGGTTATTTTTTCTTATTAATGCTTTAGTTTTGTTATCTGAAATAGTTTAAAATTTTATAATTCAACTACTGCTTTTTTACTACCGTTTAGCGAAGTCACACTTCTTAATTATTCTCCTCATAAAAAACTATATTAAAAATCATTTTGTTTACATTTATCGAATCGAAAGTATAAACCCAAAAATGCGCCGCGTCTGAAGCCTCATAAGCTAAGTTATGCACATGGAGACCAATACAGCTTTCAGTATAATGGAGATGATACAAGTGGATTATGTGGGCCGATCCCGGCGGCACTGCAATGCCGGGCCGACCCGTGACGGGAGTGGAGCGAGCCCCGAACATCCCGTCGAGTTACAAAAATCAGTTTAATATACTGGTCCCACAGTGTGGGAACTTTCAGATATTAAGCTGAAAAGAACAGATACTACACTTTGATCTTAGCCAAAAGGCCGAGAAGCGATGCCGAACACCAAACAAGGCGCGAGGGTGATTCATCGCGGACCAATCTCCTTAGCGCAATATGATATTTGGAATGGTTGATCCTAGAGTCATCTATGAGAGTTGTTTCCAACTATGAGCTCGGTACGAAACCAACGTGATGCCAAAGGTGTCAGGCCTTGTAATTATGTCAACACCATTGCTGTATTATATCCATACTCTCTTTGACATTTCTTACCATCAAATACCTTATTATTGTACAACATTCTATGCAAATAAATGATTATTTATTTATTTATATTTATAGATGTCGCTATCATAAAATTATTTCCGAAATGTTGAAATTGCAAACACGAATTTTAATTGTTCACTTAATTTATTTTGCCTCCTTAAGTCCTTGGTTTATTAATTTGTCGAAGATATTAGGTGTATGGTAAAATAACCACACACTGAAGAAGAGTATATTTTCGTCATAAAAACATGAACACTTAATTCTATCAATAGTACCCAGTCCACAAATGCCCGAAGATATAAGAACTTTCACAGAATTTGGAAGTTCCAATGGGTTTCAAACATAGGGCTGCAAGATTTCCGACGCGGAGCGCGACGTAAGGTTATTATAATATGAAAACTTATTTAGGTGCTATTATTAGATTTTAGAATCCAGCAACGCAGGAAATAATAATAGTAACTATTTCAATGATAAGAAATCAGTAAATTGTAATCAAATAAAGTTCTTAAAGGCATCATTCTCCTAAAAAGAGGTTTTCTTACAGAAATATCAGACAATATTTTAATTTAAGTTAGTAAAAATGTAATACTTCAGAGTGTGGGATTTGAAGTTTCCAAATAGGTTGGTAAATCCATGCTACTTTTAATAGCTTTTTAGGCCTAGAAACAACCTATATTCAAGTACTAAGCGTTGAAGCGCTCATTAGGAGTGGGCGATACGAAACGTATACAGTTATTGAAACTATATATTGATTCAATATCGTAAATCCGATATCGGCCTAACCTAAAACTATATATTCAAGCGAAACACTATTAAGTCTTTTTGAAGGTTTTAGTATTTTGTATCTTTTAGTATTTTGACGCGATCGATCGCATTATGAAATTTCAACTTTTGACCAATGAACTAATGACGTATGTTGTAGGTTTGTTAACATTTGGCCTTGAACTAGAGAGCAAAGAAATTAGCTGAGAAAAAAAATTTGAAGTAGGTAGGTACTTATTCTATTTTTAGCATTTTAGTTTCACGTATACAGTCGAGTGAGCACATTTATTTGTTGTTCCTCCATAGTTTTGAAAGTTTTGAGATTAATATATTTGTTATTACGGTTTATTTGTGTTATTTTGGTATTTAAAAAACAATTTAATTTTACAACAATTTATTTTATTAGTCAAGTATTACATTCCTACTGCAATTACTAGTTTAATTTTCATAATAGTAGTCATTACTTATAGGTAACTAGATGATGCCCGCGACTTCGTCCGCGTGAATTGATGTTTTTTTAAGATTTAAACTATCCTATCTCTCAAGGTGGATCGAACTGCACATGGTGTGCGAATTTTATTATAATCGGTTAAGTAGTTTAGGAGTCCATTGAGGACAAACATTGTGACACGAGATTTATATATATTAAGACTAGATGATGCCCGCGACTTCGTCCGCGTGAATTGATGTTTTTTTAAGACTTAAACTATCCTATCTCTCAAGTTGGATCGAACTGCACATGGTGTGCGAATTTTATTATAATCGGTTAAGTGGTTTAGGAGTCCATTGAGGACAAACATTGTGACACGAGATTTATATAAATTAAGATGTACTAATATTACTAAAGATCATAGTAGGTAGTTACAATATATAGTAGATACCTACCTACTGTACTTAGCCCCTAGCCCAGTATCCACTTTGTCAAAAATCGTTGCGAACCCGATATCGAAAGAGGCCGATATTCATCGCGAGGTATTTGCTAGAACGGCATATCAGTCAATATATAGTTTCAGAAAATATAGTGTTTCGAAATCCGATATCAAATATCAATATAATATGGTTTCGATTCGATATTCAGAAAAAGCGATATTACCCACTCCTAGCGCTCATTTACGCACTCATCACGAAAAAAATTATGACAAAAATACAAAATGTATTCAGTAGACATTTACTCTCGATAATTCTACAATTATATCTCTTGGTTATTTATGGAGATGATAGGTACAAGTGGTTTATGTGGGCCGATCCCGGCGGCACTGCAATGCCGGGCCGACCCGTGACGGGAGTGGAGCGAGCCCCGAACATCCCGTCGAGTTACAAAAATCAGTTTAATATACTGGTCCCACAGTGTGGGAACTTTCAGATATTAAGCTGAAAAGAACAGATACTACACTTTGATCTTAGCCAAAAGGCCGAGAAGCGATGCCGAACACTAAACAAGGCGCGAGGGTCATCCATCGCGGAACAGTCTCCTTAGCGCAATATCATATTTGGAATTGTTGTTCCTAGTGTCATCTATGCAAGCGATGTGAAACTAATTGAATCAAGTATTTCCATTTTGCCATTTTGTAACTTTCGTTAGGATTAGCGTAATTCCGTGGCCGTATAGATGTCGTTATCAACCCTCTGATCATCAACATAGTTTATTTTTGTTTTTAATTCATGTGATAAGTATTTAAGTAATTGTAAATAGTAACAAGTAACTTACGTATAATATTGACAAGCCATTCCCTCCTGCATGCGAGGTGGAAGGAAGCAGGACAGTTGGTACATTCCCACAATTTATCCTCTCCACCACATACCAGGCACCACGGTGCATGGACGGTAACAGGGATATTCGTATTCTTGAATTTTAATAGGGATGAGGATTTCTGAAAATCATAAAGTCAAGTATAAACTGTAGACGAATTTTATCATGGCACAACCATATTCTGTTTGTACACGACTGCTTAAAAAAAGGATTGTATGTGAGTTTCTTTATTCCATGATAACTTCTAAATGCCTGAACAGATATGGATGTATGTGGTATCTATAGAAATCTTACATCCTCCCAAGTGACACTTGCTATAAATTTAAAATCTGCTAAATGGCAGGGAAGTGATGTTTTTAATTTTTTAAATATGTTCACTTGATTTACTACTTAATTATGTACAGTAATATACCTAATATTAGCAAACAACATAGTATTGTGGGTATAAATACATATATTATGTCACTGTGTACTGTGTAGGTATCTACTTAAAATAAGTAATTTTTCTTACTGTGTGTGAAATGTCTTTTGACCTTTCTTAACTCTCATAATTTTATATAGATGACTAGCTGGAGTCGAGAGGAGGGCTATGGAGTGAAAATCTGGCAGATAGGTTAAACTAATACTGGGACAAAGATCAAGTGAATACAAACCATATTCTCAGATCCATCTTTAATACTCAACATTTGTTTCTGTACGAAATTGTATCTCCAGCACTGATGTAGGTAGTTCTCAATTTCTTTCTCCGTCACAATATTTTTAATGACCCTTTCAAATTTGTCTTCTGTACTCGCATCTACATTCTCAAGATAATCTAATATATCTGTATTTTTGTCCTTCTCAAAGCACAAAATACTGTAGAAATCATCAAAGACATGTTCCTTGCCTTGTCTGACAAACTCTTTGAAAGCATTTTCATATTTTCCCTGTTTGAGAGGCTTCTGTCTTATTTCCAAGGATACATTCAGATCGGGCTCCTTATATTTTGATGGTTTTACGTTTAGCGGCAGAACATGATCTTCTATGATTTTTCTCTGCAACAATAATTAATTTTTTATTAGACAATATTTAGAACAAAATATCTTACACTTATAAATAGTTTAAGTTTGCAAACTGCTAAATATTTTAAGAAATTATTTGCATAATGCTGGTTCAATAATCCTTAATTTACAAAAACTTAAAACCATTAGTTCCTCTAAGTCTAAATAGTTACAGGACAGTAAAAATCAGAGAGTAGAGTTATGTCTATGTATAAAGAAGAAACTGGTACAAAGATATGTCACCAAGTGCTCAAACTTCTGGGTTTTAAATTTTAGTTTTGCATGTAGGTTCTTTTGAGATACCTACTTTTGAATAATTCACATAAGTACATGAAGCTATGGGAAAGCTCTAGTCCATTATCATCATAATTTTACCCAGCGCAAGCCCACTACTGAAAACAAGTCTTGTCTCTGAATGAAGTCTGATAGTCCACCATGCTGGTCAAGTGCTGATTGGCAACTCCACACACCTACTTGATAACATTATGATTTCTCAGACATTCAGGTTTCCTAACAATATTTTCCTTCACAGTTATAGCAACCACATAACTCTTAAGTTAGTAGCTAGGACATGCTGGAGTGAACCCACTACCATCTGAACAGAAGGCTGAACAAGTTAACCACTAGGCTACCACTGCTTTTAGTCTGTTATATAGTTTATCTAGTGAAAGCTGAGTGGGATTTTTGGATAGTGGACTAAAAAAACAAGTATTAACTAACTTATATACCTGCACTCAGCTTTCATAAGACCTGCCCCCCAATCATGTAAGAATTGTCGATTAAATCGTATAAGTTCGGCTTCAAACTAAAATAAACCATAACATCATTGAATTAGAGCTCAATTTCGTTTATCCATTCTCATACTTTAGGTATGTACGATAGCCTAAACGTATAATAAAAACGGTTATTTTACTTTGAAGCCGAACTTATACGATTTGATCGGCAATCCTTACATGATTGCACCTCTGGTCTGCCATGGTAGTCAGAAAAGACAATTTTGAGTAAGAGGTGCGTAAAATTTAATCTTTTAGCTGCTCTTTCTCGAAACTGTCTTTTCTAACTTACTACTCTATCAATTAACATAGCAGTGGTGGTTATGATACCTCCAATTAGATTTTTAAAACCATATCAAAGCTCATATTAAGAAAACCTTTTAAGAATGAGCAATTAAAGAGTCGAGTTGATTTACTTCTCTATATTGCATAAATTTTGCATAAAGGCTTACACTATTAGTATTATAACTTCAAAAAATGCTACCCTTAGTACCTTTCTAGTTTTCACAACAGGTTTGGTCACAGGCGTTCTGATGTCAGAGCCATAGAAGGGTCTAGAGCGCTGAGCGAGATGCATGCAGGTGTACGGCAGCCACATCTGCAGCTTGGTGCGGACTGTCTCCACATAATAGCAGAGCTCAGTCGTTACTGCTACACCATTCTCGTCAGCTGTTATGCCTAGAACTAGATAAGACACCACTAATTATATTGCATAGCTCTATGTGTTGTAGTAGAAGTCTGGTATTTCAACATTGCAACCCAAATTTGAGTTTTCCTTAAAAAACTTTAATTAATTTAAGATCATTATAATTGTTACATCAATTAGCACTAGACCAATATTGATTGATTGATGGATGGAGTTTTAGTTTTTTATTTTAATAGAATTTTAAGGACCTCCAAGCCTTTACTGGTGCAGTCTCAAAGGGGTAGAATACTCAAGCCCAGTTTTTGTTTATTATCAGGTACACAGCAAACTGACTGTTATATAGTTAATCCTATATCTTTAACAAATAACACAATAAATAAGAAGTACCTAAAATCTTGGCACTCATTCCCTGACTGACAAATCAATGCATGCACAGAGACTTGGCCTACAATAATGATTTTTTTTCCCAGGATAAAAAGTCTCCAGGTCCTCAACTAGAGCCCTGCGAAAAATCACGTCAATCCGTTCTTCATGCTGTTACGGCGTGATTGAAGGACAAACTAAGAAACAAACATACTTTCGCATTAATAATTCGATTACGTAGGTACTGTATGTTAAATACAAGAAATAAGCCTGGATATTTTGAAATATTACTAGCAAAAGCAGGTTTCGTAACGTTTCTCCATAAAAAGTAATAGCTTCGGAATTTAATAGAAAATAAACTTTTATCGCGCATAAAATATGAAAGTAGCACCGCAAAAAAATATGCGCAGACGAACTACCTAACTACTCCTCGTATACCTTACCCGTGAAGACCTGAAAACTATGCAACAGATTTTTATGCATAACAACTTTATGCAATATGCAGTAGAATATGGGATTGTATTGGAAATACCTTTTTCATCATGAAATAGTCCGTCTTCATTTTTTACCACTTGAACTTTAGCGTACACTTTTTTACAAACTCTGGCGAGAGCAATGTCTCCCAATTTCCATACGTATATTCCTGTAGACGTTGTAGTCATGATTTTAATATTAAAACATAATTTTTAAAAATTAAACAACAAAAAAAACTTTAACTAGTAGGGATGGTCTAAACCAAAAATTACAAAATTGTGCCGTGTAGCAAAACTTGCGAAAAGCTAATTTTTAGTCAAAAATATACCTAAAATATTAATTAAGTAATGTACTTAATTATTTTAAGGCATTTTTTTATTACAAAAAATATTTTAATTCATCGTTAATTTAAAATTCTGAAAATAAGAAAAATATTAATTGCATTGAATTTTTGCGCTTATCATTAATTGTATTACTAATACCTATTTCCGTTTTCCTGGTTATCCCAATTCCGGTTTAGGTAAACTTTCGCTACTCGTCACTAGATGGCCATATGGTCATAAATTTTTTTTTTTTAAATCTCAGAAATTCCTGGCAGGATTTAATTAATTATTTATTTTATCGGTGTATTTATTAACAACCATTTTGGTTGTAGCAAGCAACCACAGAAAAAGTACAAAGAACAACATATACGTTGTTAAAACATAGATGGCACTAGTAGTCTTCGAAACTGGAAAGAATACTGTTTGGAAAATGGAAAACTCACCTCATACGTCATCTGTGCCCTTTCTGTATAGTTTTCCATTCCAGTAACCAGCTCCAAGTTTTTTCATATCGACGCTTAAATGAGAAAACGTAAGTTTTTGTATCTAGATATTTATTTTTATTACTTACTAGATTTTTTTAGAATTCCATCTATCATTATTACATTAGGAATTAGACTACCTATTATTAGTGATTTAAAATAAGTTAAGTAGTTAGTGAAATAAAGGTAAGTATAAAAATATTACTGGTAAGTACGTAAGTAGCTGTACTACTTAGTTACAACAGTGGAAAAGGTACAAGGAACAACACGGAATTATACCTACTAACAATATGCTGGTCTACCTATTGATCTTATGTTACCCTGGTCCAGGTTATCTCCAAGTCCTCAGCTATTACCTATTTAAAAATATCACGTTGATCCGTTGCTCTGTTGCGGCGTGTATGAAGAACAAACAAACAAACTTTTTGCATTTGCATTAATAATATTAAGTATGATTAAAACGTTTAATTTCAATAACAATCGCGAACCGCACCCGTTTTTACTCCTATCAGATTTCCAATACTAATTCTAATAAGATAAAGTTAAAGTATATCTTATTAGATTAGATAACAATCAGGTTACATCATAAGGTACATAATATAAGATGTATTTACACGCTTGCGTAGTAAGATGCACGCGTCTGATTGGCCGATCTCGGCAGGGGCGGGGCTGTCGCAGCATCCAATGATCGTGTTTCATCTCGTATCTGGGGAGATGCCCCGGTGCACTGATTTGTTTTGGGGACCGAGTAGGTATTAAATGACAATCGGTTGTTTTTAATTTAGGTATGTAGGTACACTATCTACAAGGTATAATCTACTAGATGATTCCCGCGACTTCGTCCGCGTGGATTAAGTATTTTGATTCCCGCGATTTTCCGGGATAAAAAGCCTATGTAGGACTTTCCCGGGATACAACCTATCCCTATACCAAATTTCATCAAAATCGGTTGAAAAGATGGCCCGTTAAAACGTAGCAGACAGACAGACAGACACACTTTCTCATTTATAATAGGTATAAGTATGGATTAAGAACATTAGAACATGTAGTGTAGGCAATATAATATCGGACATCAGCATATAATTATTTTAGAAGTACCTAACTACTTAGAATCCGTTCACAGGTAGGTAGGTATGTGAAGAGAGGTTCCCAATTTGTTATAATAAGCGCTCAGGATAGCTACATGTTTTTATGGATAAAAACGGGTTTCCATAACCCAATTTCTCCCCCAGAAAGTCGACCGGTAGGTATCTTAAGATTTTTCCCGGTAAAAAAAAGTTGACTTCAATACCTTCTTCTTACCTCTACCTTACCTTTATCCCAACCTACTTAAACGTACTAATATTATAAACGCGAAAGTTTGGATGGACGTTGTGGTAACTAGCCACGGCCGAAGCCTCCCACCAGGTCAGATCAGGCAAAATTCAGAAATTATAAATTCCCAAATTGACCCTGCCGGGGAGCGAACCCGGGACCTCCGCACGTTAAGACAACAGCGCCAGGGAGGTCGTCAAACCGACTATTTAAATTACCTATCTGTTAAATAAGTAGGCTTATGGTAATAGGTACCTATCTATTGAACTCTATCACCATTGTTTGGAGTGGCCGACAGAGTTCATCTGGCTCGTAACCTGTCAAGACAAAAAGTAGAAATTAACGGGCACACAAAAAATACCAACGCATTAAACTTAGGTAGGTACTTCTGTGCCAGATGCTGACAATAGGTGTACAGTCGCTTACAAATTGCAGTTGTAGCCTGGCCAGAAAAATAAAAACTTATAGCCATGTTGCGAACAAAATAAATAAAGAGGTAGAAGATTATTTTGACTGCCTGCGTAGCCCTCATGCTTATACCTTACCTATGTGCGTTTTAAGAAATTACAAACAGCATCAAGAACCCGCAATGCCCGAAAGTTCTCCACAATGTTCTTAAATGTGTGTGAAGTCTGCTATTCCACACTTAGCCAGCGTGGTAGGCTATGGTGACATCCTTCTCATACTGAGAAGATACTTGTGTTCCCAAATAGACCTTGCCAGGGCACCAGGGGTATGACCCGGGAACTCCCGTTTGTAAGACGACAGCGCTCACGACTGCTCAAGAAAGTCGTCATCACACACCTGCTCAGGCCCTAGGTTATAAAGAAACCGATCAGCGATGACCTGAGACTTACCTAAAAGCTCCTGTACGAACGTGATATACATCTATATAGTTGGTACTAATTACCTACTTACTTAAAATGCGAAAGTTTGGATCGATGGATGGATGGATGGATGTTTGTTATTCAATCACGCCAGAACGGCTGAACAAATCTGCATTAAATTTGGCACATAGATAGATTATAGTTTGAATAAGCACATCTCAGAAAATTAAGGAGTTCCCGCGGGAACCAAAAACCTCAATCCACACAGACAAAGTCGCGGGCTATCAGCTAGTAAGTATATATAGGAATGGCATTTCGATCCAGTGGTAGATTCACTCGACGTTAAAAAAAACACTTGTCAAAGAATAAAAAAGATTTGAGTTTGGGTTTACCGTCGCCTCAGGAATAAAAATTAAAAAAAGCCAAAACAGGTCAATCAAGATTTTGTAGTCGTCCGTTAGTGTTTACCTAAGACTTTTCTCCACGCCTGTACAGGATGGCGGAGGCACGAGCCATCCGGTAAAAACAGCTCAATTGTCTTCGTATAGATCGAATTTTTTCTTTCTTCGACAGTTTACCAACTCGACGCCATGCCGCCTCGATTGTTCTTCAACGACTTCTTATTTTAGGAAAATGTCTCTTTATGCTGAATTTACGAATTTTACTACCTGATGCCTACGGCTTCGTCCGCGTGGATTGATGTTAGCCTACGCGTTATTCCAGACTATAATCTCTGTGCCAATGCCAAACATCCAGATCCGTTCAGCCGTTCTGGCGTGATTGAGTAACAAATGTCCATCCATCCATACATCCATCCAAACTTTCGCATTATTTGTCTATACCAGTAAGATTTTAACGACCGCCCTATACTTACGGAATAGACGTACACAATAGTACAGGCATAGCGTGAGCGCTATTTAATGGTTCGATCCATCCATCCGATAGATCCCGGATTCGATTCCCGGCAGAGTCAATTTGGGAATTTTCTGTGATCTAGTCTGGCCGTGGCTAGTTACTAACCCACCGGCAAAGACATGCCGCCTATACCGACTGAACATAGATACATACATACAAACATGAACCCTGAAAATATTTCACTCCTTTTTTGGGTAGTCGTGTAATAAATAAGGAGCTGTAGTTACTACTACCTAGAAAACCTAGTGGCTAGTACCTACTTAGTAAAAAAGTAATGTCCTCCCGACCGAATTTTGGCCACGGCGACCTATCTCCAGAGAAATTAGTCATCTGTGCGGGAGATAAGTATTATACTTATAGTGCACAAGTGTGTGCGCATACACAGGTGCACTCTCTGTTCCTTTACTCTCATAGCCCGATGGGGCGGAAAATCCGACCGACGACGGCTTAACGTGCTCTCCGAGGCACGGGGGTGTGACACCGCCAACTTCCTAACTCCGGGCTAGTACTGAGAATTTCTTGTCAGAAAAACCCGATACTACGATAAACAGGCCCGACCCGGGACTCGAACCCGGGACCTCGTCGGCTGCTGTCGAACATGCTAATCACTAGATAAACGAGGCAGTTATATACATAGCACATACCTGCGTATCATTATGTCTATTGCAAATAGGTATGTCTGTTTGTCACGGCTAAAGCTACGCTATGTTAGTCAATGTATAATTTTGTGAAAGCAATAAATATACCATCTGCCGTCAGCTTTCACTGTAATAAGGACGCACCTTAGCGACAGTCCACTTTAAATGTAAATGGGACATACGATACGACTTCTGCAATGATATCGGAACGTGCAAATTAAACTTCTTATTGTAACCTATGATCAAAAAATATTAAAATAAAAAAATTACTTGGTCATAGATGATAATATCCGCAAGTCGCAACTTCGTCCGCGTGGATTATGTTTTTTTTTATTCCCACGGGAACTACTTAATTTTCCGGGATAAAATGTAGCCTATGCAGTAAGTAGGTAGGTACTACTACCCATCACTATACCATATTTCATAAAATGGGTTTAAAAGATAGGCCGTGAAAGTGTACCAGACAGACAGACGGACAGACAATTTATTGCAAACCAATAGATTTTTACAAAAAAACCCTAAAAAAATTTTCTTAACCAAAAAAAAAAGTGTGCGTTGGCCGGGAATCGAACCCGGATCAACTGCTTGGAAGGCAACTATGCTGACCATTACACCACCAACGCCTATGACTACAAAAGTAAAATTTGCCTAGAAAAAAATAGTCGTGATTCACATCAATTTCACATAAATGCTGACAAGACGATATAAACATATATAAATATTTTAAAATCCACTGGCGGAATTAATATAGTGCTATATCTAAAAAAAATAACAGAATCTACATATAGGTACTTAATATTATAAATGTGAAAGTTTGGATGGATGGATGGATGGATGGAGGTGTGTTTGTTACTCAATCACGCCACAACGGCTGAATTGATCTCGATTAAATTTGGCACAGAGATAGATTATAGTCTGTTCATCCTCGCAAATTAAAGAGTTCCTGCGGAAACCAAAAAACCTCAAGCCATGCGGATGAAGTCGCGGACATCAGCTAGTTATACATATGTGCTGACTGCTGTAGCTGCTAGATCAATCACTGTAGGTATAAAATAATCATTTTGCTGTAGCATTTACAGCGTCGTATTCGCATAAGCGAACAAGCTCTTAAAATAAAGATTAATAAAAAAATTGGCAGACTGCCGATAGAAGTGAAAACGAATATTTAAAATAAATGAAAATAACAACACAGCACTTTTAATAGTAGATTATTCACCACGGGGGTAATGCGATGTATTATGTCACGGGCGCCGGGATAAATCCCAAGCGGAACGAGGGATTTTAGAGTAACTCCCGAGCGTAGCGAGGGTGTTGCATCTAGAATCCTGAGAGTAGCGCGGGAATTAGGGGCGCCCAAGATTAATACAGCATTACCCCTACGGTGAATACTCTACTTTTCACACCTCGCGATACAACCACTTCTTTCAGCCTACTCGATTTGACAAACAAATGTCGTCAGTGCGAATCTAGTGGGCCACGGCTTTGGTTTTCGAAAATCGAGGTGGCCGCGCCTGCTGAGAACACATTCTGTTTACCGAAATTAGACTTTATGGATATAGCAATAAGAATTATGAATAAAACCTCTTTGGAATGAATAGAATTTCCTTCAGATCTTGCTTCAGATGCGCGATGATTCTAAATTCAAATCACATTATAACCCTAGGGAATAATGGATTTCAGTACAACATTATAACCCTAGGGATTTAATTTCTTACTTTAACCTTAGATAACAGGCCATGTAATAAGGCGTTGTTGAGCGAGTGGTGTGAAAAATAATTAAAATATAAACCTTAAAACAAAGGCATTAAAGTTTTATTATGAATGTACTACATTATTTATACTTAAGACCTTTTGTCTTAAGAAGAATGGTGTCGCGAGGTGTCAGTCACGGTTACACATCACTATTAAATATAAACCTTAAAACAAAGTTATTAAAGTTTAATTACGAATCTACTACTTAGATAATACCTAGAATGGTGTTGCATGACCGACACCGTTCCACATTTTTACCCCCTACCAAAAAGTGCTTAACGCGCCTAAAGAAGTTTTCACTTCAAAAAGTATAATATCATATTATTATAATATGTAATATCATTTTTAATTTTTAAAGTACAGAACCATCCCGCGCTCCGGATTATTTATCCTTTCACCAAAGGTTGACTGTAAGTGATTGCTATAGCAATAAGTCTGCCTTTGCACATTTCTATGCACCTAGTCTTACTACTGCTTTTTAACTGTATAGTTTATAAATTATACTGTATATTTTGTGTGTGCAATAGATATCTAATTAAATAAATAAATAAGTATGTACCTAACTCAAATCCAACCATAGGTTTCCTACGCAACTCGCAAGGGCTTTAACAATTTTTATTTTTGTTTACGCAAATAGTTCATTCACATCATCCAAGTAATTTAAAAATTAAGAATCTTATAAAAATATCATCCAGTCATTTGAAATAAAACAATAGCGGCTTATAATTTTTTATTTTTTTCCAAGCCGCTATAAAAATATGTAAGTATGTAAAAAGAAAGCTACAGGTAGGTAGCAGGTTAGCTCGTGTAGTGCGACTGTGTGCGTGGGACAGATGCTGTGTACAGCTGCCGCGGCGCGTGCGCATCCTGCGACAGCACGGTCTTGATACTTGTGACCCGAAAATCCTAATATCTTGAGTCTTGACTCGCAACACTGAGTCCGGTGACTGCGTTCGCACGAGAGTAGATTATCACATTGCTGCTATCGCAAATGTTGTTGTAGACTAAATTAATAATGAAAATCCCAATAGGAATTAAATAGTCGAAATCTTAGTTTATATTTAGTAAAACGTGTCAGCCTGTCCCGAAACCAAACCAACCCAACCAAATAATGATGCAATTCTTTGTAGATTTCTCACTTAAAGTGGTGTTTCATCAATCATCTCTTTTCTCTCTATTTCGCGCGAGAGACCCATTCCCGGCTCACTACTGAGCACGAGTCTCTTCAGAACGAGAAAGATTTGACAATAGTCCACCACGCTGGCCAAGGGCGGATTATCGGACTACGTTATAGGACTAAGCCTACGATTAAAAATAGAAAAATAAAAATCCATTTTAGAAAGTACAAATAAAGCCCTTTTATAACTGCAAATTTCTAGTCGATGCCTAGTAAGTAAAAGTAAAAGTATGCCTGAGTAGTTATTGGAATATGCAGGTGTGGCAGACAGACAGACTTATGGACGGACGTAGTAGGACTATGAGGGTTCTGTTTTTTAACGACTGCCTGAAAAAAGGAGTATATTGTTTTTAGGGTTCATGTATGTATGTATGTATGTATGTATGTATGTATGTATGTATGTATGTATGCATGTATGTATGTATGTATGTATGTATGTGAGTTTGTATATTCCACCATAACTTCTATACGTCTGAACCGATTTTGATAAATGAGGTATCGTTAGAATCCCTAGCTTATTCCGGGTGACATAGGCTAGATAGGCTAGACTTTAAAAAAAATTGATGAGGTGTGACCATGGTTCCGTATTAAAGACTAAAGTTGAAAAAATATATTCGAAAATAAGATTAACTATCTAATCATCATCTAGAATATGACGAGTAGATTCCAAAAATATATGACACTATAGTTCAATATCCCGAGTGACACGGGCTATAAATTTTTGAAAAATTCAATACGGGCTACGGCAGAGCAGTCGTATTTTTTAATAATTTTAATTATATTCACTTGTTACTATTTTGGTACGGGGACCCTAAAAGGGGACGTCAGTTGACGCAGTTTCAACAAATTCTATTTAAAACTGATGCTCTACTCAGATACCTATCTTTTATTACATATTTACATACTTATATTTATATACTTTTGTTTATTTTCTCCAAGTATCAAACGTTGTAGGTCGTAGTACACCATCGGTCAGCTGCTCAGCGCATCTCGCGCCCGCCTGTCTGTTGATGTGCGTCGAACTCTTAAACAGTGAGTGGTACAAACTACAGGCGATCGAAATTAATGTAGATAATTCTGTCCATAACAAACGGTTCATTTCATCCTTACCTACCCATCTTATAAACTCGTTTATGAAAAGGACGTCACACGATGTCATCGCTTGCTTCTTCCACAAAATAGATGTATTTAGTAGAAAAAATATTTATAACTAGATGATGCCTGCGACTTCGTCCGCGTGGATTGATGTTTTTTTAATTCCTGAGGGAACTCTTCAATTTTACGGGATATAGAGTAGCCTATGTTCTTTCCCGGCATGTGAACTATCTCTGTACAAAATTTCATCAAAATCAGTGGTGTAGTTGGGCAGTGTAAGCGTAGCAGACAGCTGTCTGTCTGTACACGCTTTCACATTTATAATATTAGTATGGATATTCCCTCATTCACAAAATTCAAGATTGTAGTCTTATAAACTAGGTTTACAATATTTAAATGTAGGTACACCTTATTTAAAGGCCATTTGTAGATCACAAACATAGTCACAAATCCTTTAAAAATGTAATAATACCTTTTTGTATATTGTTATCATGTAGATCAATACATACAAGATTATACATGCTCAAGTTTCCATATACTTATCTAATATTATGCTATATAAACGTAGCAGCATTTTGGTCATATGAACTTTTGGTCATCATCATTCATAGTCAAAGTCAAATAATATTTATTTAATTTAGGTAGGTACACTACACTTATTTATAAAATATAATGGTGGCGCTACAGCCCTTTGTGAGCCCGGGCCTGCTCCAGTCGATTTCTCCGTCTATCTTTATCCTGTGCGTGGCACAGGCGTCCTTCAGTTTTCTAGCCCGATGCAACTTTAGCATCCCGGTCGACAGCGCCATTTCTTTGATAACAGTTGACCATCCATACGTTGTGCATGCCTAGCCCGTTGAAATTAACTCTTAATCAAGCAAGCCTTTCGCCTGTCACTTATTCCACACCCCACCATGACTCACGCCGACATTGACCGCGTAATCTTGAGCCGCAATTATACCGGTGTTGTGAGAAAATTACGATTACGACCCAGTATAGCGTGGTGTACTATATAGAGATATATCAGAGATATCCATCATTGCATAATGACGCGGATCAGCTGATATGGTTTACGTTGGCGTCGCGTGTTCTGGAGTGAAAGGCTGCTGCATACTTGGCTTGTGTCTTGCTGACAATTCTGTCTCGTACTCAAACTCAGACTCATATTTCTTTATTCAAATAAACTCATTACAAGCGCTTTTGAATCGCCGAGTGGATCTACCACTGGTTCGGGATGCCATTCCTACAGAGAAGAACCAGCAAGAAACCCGGGGGTTTTTAAATTTTTTTTTAAATTAATTTACAATGTGTATCACAATCTCTAAATTAAACTAAAATGACACCTTTAAAACTGGTTCTGTCTCTTTTTGCAGAGAATATTATGAAAGGGTTAGCAATTTTTTAATGCCGTCATTTTAGTTTAGTTTAGCGATTGTGTACAACAGAATCAGACCCATTCTCAAGTTTATACCTCCCTATCTATGAGTAGCTTCATTACGGTAACGGAAACGGTATAATAGCCTAAGACTTCGCCTAATTAGTAGTTAATCGAGGTTCTGTAGGTCGATCCCCGGGGACGCTTCTCTATATATTAGAAACAAATATACTTACCTACCTGGCTTTGATGGTGAACGAAAAATTGAGGAAACCTGCATTCTAAGACTCTTCGTTAATGGTCTTGACTTGGTCACCATGGCAAACTATAGCCCTTCATCCCAGCAACGTAAGGGCGAAGTAAAAAGAAAACATTATTTCATCTGCGGTAACTAGGTAGGTACATAGTTAATTGCACAAAATATTCTAATGCTTCTAGAAAGGCATTGCAAGTTTTGGGTGCCTTCCATCGGCGGAATAAGATCGACGATGGCATCATTTAACGATACCACCTTTTTTTTAATCCACTACAAGTTAGCCCCTGACTGCAATCTCACCTGATGGTAAGTGATAATGCAGTCTAAGATGGTAGCCTGTTAGGGGCATGGCAGTTATATGAAACCCATACCCCTAATCGGTTTCTACCAAAGACAATATATAAATTAATCTATGGTTTCTACCTACTCCGCATCGCAACGGAACGCTAAATCGCTTGGCGGCACGTCTTTCCCTGTAGGGTGGCAACTAGCCACGGCCAAAGCCTCCCCGGTCAGGCCAGGGAAAATTCAGAAATTATAAATTCCTAAATTGACCCTGCCGGGAATCAAACCTGGGTCCTCCCCGCACGTTACGAGTTGCGCAGCGCTAAAAACTGTGACAGGGAGGTCGTCAAAACGTCTTTTTCTATTGTGATTCACTGTCGTAGATTTGGTGTTTTGACGGGTTATTCCGAGGATTAAATAAGAACAGCTGTCAGAGTTTAAAATTTTGCCTCAAGTTGAGCCGCGGGGCTCATGTGGGTCTAACGCCGGGGCTTATAAGCAGAGTTGCCTACATTGCCTGTCTTCTAGACTCTAGAAGACAGACAACGTAACCAACTTTGCCAACCTTAGGATCTAGAGTTTAAAATGTAAATTCTACGGCCAGCGGACTTAATGGCAAAAACCAGCTTAAAGCCATATTATTTCATTATTGTTCACTTTCGTGTTATAGAATTATAATCCTTAATTTAGGAACGACAAGGTACGTGACATCAAACAGTCATTTTGAGTAATATTGCTTAAGTATTGCTACGAGTATAAGCGTTGGCAGTATGGCCCTTGAAGATGTTGACGCTGCATCCAAAAATCTAGTTCAAAAGATCACTTTCGATTTCCCAAAAATGCGTTCATTTATGGTCGGATACAGGTCTTTGGGCCGGATTGCGGTACGGCGACAGCTGATTACGGCGCCAGCTGTCGGGTTCACACTGTGCCTTAATTAAATACATTTTTGTTAATCGCTAATCAGACTCAATCAATGCCGATTGATACTCATTTGAATGAGTGACTCCGAACGATTTTTTATTTTTTTATTTATTCATATAAAAGCAAAAAGTTACAAAATTATTCTATTTGGTGTCGCATATACTCACCTGAGTAACTGATTTATTAGTTACAATTTCTGATAGTAAGTGAGAAGATGTTTAATTAGAATTTTAATTTTCTTATAAGAAGAGAGAATAATATTCCTAAGAAAGTATGTAAAATATTAAAATACATGCTTACATTGCTTATCATTTTATGAGTGTTCATCTCAAAGTGAGCTCATCTTAATTAAATTGAAAATTATTATTCAATACTAGCTATTGCTCGCGACTTCGTCCGCGTGGATCGAGGTTTTTTGGTTCCCGCGGGGACTCTTTTAATTTTCCGGGATAAAAAGTAGGTAGCCTATGTGTTAGCCTAGCCTCCAGACTATAATCCATCTCTGTGCTAAATTTCATGCAGATACGTTTAGCCGTTCTGGCGTGATTGAGTTAAAAAAAATCATCCATCCATCCAAACTTTTAGCAATTATAATTATTAAATAAGTAAAGTATTTAATTATATTACATTTTGTTTTATTAGTATATTATAATATTTAATTAGTGTGGCAAAAATACCTACATAATTCGAATTCGAAGCAGAATTCGAATTTCGAAACCATACCTATCCCAGGTAACAATTTATTAAAAAGAATAACAAAGCTTGTTCGCTATTGATGATAAAAATGGATGAAAAGAAATCTAATTAGGATTCGTGTTTCTTGTTTAGACTTTGCAATTTGTTTAGCATTATTTTAGCATAAATGTTATCATTCGCAAAATCCCTATAAGAGCGGTGCAGGTGCGGGGCAGCTGCCACTTGTGCCTACTAGATTAATTCCTAGCAGTTATTAACTACTCGTATATCCATATTCATAATCATAGACGTTATAATTGTTGTTATCTATTTCATTTATATGCAATATATTATATTTCCGTGTTGCTTATTAATTTTTCTATGAGGTAGGTATATTTTTAGGGTTCCGTACCAAAATGGTAAAATGGAACCCTTATGGTGCGACTTTCTCCGTCTGTCTGTCCGTCTGTCCGTCTGTCCGTCTGTCCGTCCGTCACACTCGATTATTTCAGTAACTACCGAAGCTATCGACATGAAATTTGGAATAGTTGTGTATATTAGTGGCCCAAAGACACTGGAATTAAAAAAAATTGGAAATTATTTTTGTTCTTATTTAAAAGGGGGGAAAATCTGAGGGTTGAAATTTAAAAGTGAGATAACTGTACTGTGTGGGGTATCATATGAAAGGGTTTACTTTGTACATTCTAAAACAGATTTTTCATTATTTTTAGTTATGATAGTTTTTGATTTATCGGGGAAAATGTTTAAAAAAATACCGTTCCCCCCCCCCCCCTTATCTCCAGAGTTTACCAATCGAAAAATTTTAAATAATTATGGTCAATAGGAATTCACGTATACTTTACAGGAAAACTATAGCCAATGCTCTAACTAGCATAGTTTTTTTGATATTAACAATAAACCTCTACAAACAAAGTTAGTCTTGCGGTTCATTAACAAAGGTAATTATTTATTAATAATGGTACGGAACCCTTCGTGCGCGAGTCCGACTCGCACTTGCCCGGTTTTTTTTATTTCTTAATCCACTACAAGAAGGCCCTTGACTGCGATCTTACCTGATGGTAAGTGATGATGCAGTCTAAGATGGTAGCGGGTTAACCTGTTACGGGTTACAGCAGTTATATAAACCCATAACCCTTGGCTTCCACATAGCATAGTACCGGAACGCTTAAACGCTTGGCGGTAAGTCTTTGCTTTGCCGGTAGGGTGGTAACAAGCCACGGCCGAAGCCTCCCAACATACCAGATCAGAGAAAATTCAGAAATTATTAATTACCAAATTGACCGTGCCGAGAACCTCCAGCTAGACTACAGCGTTCACCACTGCGCCAGGGAGGTCGACCTACGCTTGCTAAGGGAGGTACTCGTATCTTACATGATTTTTCATACATTTTGTCCGCTTATACTTAATCCTTTCTCTACTACTTACTTATTAAGATTTTACCTCCGGTGTTCTACATATTATATAATTATATGGACACACAGCCGAGTGAAGTTTGTACTTGGTTACACTATGTGTTTTTTTTCATTTAGGAAAATGTGATATACCTACTTACCTTTTTTCTATACTTTTTCGGTTTCCGCAGGAACTCTTTAATTTTTCCTATGTGTTATTCCTGACTATAATCTATCACTGTGCCAAATTTCATCCAGATCCGTTCAGCCGTTCTAGCGTGATTGGGTAACAAACATCCTTCCACACTTTCGCATTTATAATATTAGTATAGGTTTATAGTTTTTGATGTCTAAGTAACATCTAGATCGTAGGCTAGAAAGTGCAATCATATGTATGGAGGGTAGAAAAAAAGGAGTGTTATCTCTTATGGGAGAAAAGTTGAAAAAGTGTCCAGTCATCATCAGTGGGTCTTCTCCGTTTGGCCCGTGAGGGCCAAGCGGGGGGTACGGGCCTCGAGGCTGAGCCTCCTTACCCGGGCGGGGCGCGGGGCAACTCTGTGCCCCGGTGAATGGCTTTAAGCCGTAACGACGGCTTGGGCCTGCCTAGGAGGCTACGGGCCCTAAAGTTTGGTGTTTTGTGGGTCCGCACTGCGGGTGACGTCATCGTCACCGCTTGCGGGGCCCGTTTCTTCTTTTTAGGCCTGGAGGCGCGTAAGCACCGCCAAGCCTGCTGTGAGGGCTTGTATTGCGCCCTGGCCCTGCAGGTACGCCGTCAGCCCAGTCGTGAGCGCCTCGATCACGGCCCGGACTATAGCCACAATGTCCGGGTCAGTCTGCGCTTCTTGTTGGGCCGGTTGGGTTGCAGGGCGGGCGTTAGCGGAGATTGACGGTTGTGGGGCGGGTTGGCTGGCCGGGCGTGCAGCTGCGGCCTGGCGGGGACGCGGTGCGTCGAATTGTGTCGGGCTTGGTGCAGCCTGACGCGTGCGAGTAGCTAGTGGTACGGTTGGTAGGCGGGTGGGTGGCACCTGGCTTGTGGCCTCGGCGGATGATCGTCGGCCAGCGGCGGGCTCCGGCTGTTGCGGAGTCGAGGCCGCCGCTGGTGCGGTGCGGCGTGAGCGAGGCGCGCGGTTTCGGCGGCGTCTTCTCGCTCGCACCGGCTGGCCCCGTTCGGTGTGCGGGTTTGCGGCCGCTGCCAGAGTCGTAGCACTCTCAGCGGTCGCAGGTTGCGTGGTTCGTGGTGCCGATACAGGTCGCGTGTCGGTCATCACCGACTGTGCGACAGTGGGCGGCTGCGTTGTGGTTGGCGGTGCAGGGGTTTGTGCGGTTGATAGAGCGGCGGTGGTTGCGGGGCTTGTGGCCACGCCCCGCTGTTTTTGTCGGGCGGGCGCGCGAGGTGGCGGCGGCAGGTTAATGCCTCGCTTTCTCGCCTCGCGTTTATAGAGGCTGCAACGGCGGTCGTTCGCCGAGTGCTTTTGCCCACAGTTAGCACATGTGGGCTCAGCATCTCGGGGTCGTGGGCAGTCCTTCACGCTGTGTTCACCGGCACAGCGGACACAGCGGAAGGGTCTATGGCAATTGGCCGAATTATGGCCGTAAGTCTGGCATCGGTGGCACTGGGGCGGTTTCGATCCTCCACGCCACGCCTCAACAGTGATTTGCGGCATGAGCAGGATTTCATTAACTTGGTAGAGTTGGCGTAGTTCTTCCTTCGTCATGTGCGCCAACCGCACGAAGTAGGTGCAGCCATGTTGTCCATGTCGTCCTCGGGGCGGTGGGATGGCTCGCGCCACCTCGGCGGGGAAGCCGAGTTCGCGCAGCGCGGCAACCAGCTCGTCCACTGGGGTATCGAGGGGGAGGCCACGGATGGCCACCTTCGCTGGGATTTCGGAGGCCGGGCTGTAACAGTACCACGATATGGCACTGTCTTTTGCGGCGGCTTCTGTGAGATGCCGCTGCACAGCCCGGAATTCGTCGGCGTCTTTGGGAAGAAAGCGGACCCCGCGTCCCAACGGTTTCGCGTTTGGTAGCCGTCCGAGCACTCGAGAGAGCGCCTGGAAGTGCCTCGACCAGTTAGGGAGGCACTCCGCTACTAGTGGCGGGTAACCAGAGCGCGGCGTTGGTTGCGCAGGGTCAGCAGTGGCATTGGGTGTGGGTGCGGTGGTAGGCGCGGCAGGCGGTGGCGAGCGGCGCGGTGAGGGCGGTGCGGCGGCGGCCTCGGCGTACGAGGCGCTTGGTTGCGGCGACGTCATTTGCACGTCGCGGTTGGTTGGCGAGGCAAGGCCTGCGTAGCTGGTCGAGTCTTTCGACCAGCTAGCCGAGTCGTATGACTCTCGCGCTCGAGCGGGCGTCGGAGGTGTGGTGCGGCTCACGGCGACAGGGGTGTGAAGCGGGGCAGCGGTCTCCATGCATGGGAGAGTCTCAGTGCGGGAGAGTGGGGGGCGCGGCTCCTGCAGTGGGGGGCGCTTTCTCGGGGTCGGTGATGGTGACGGCGGCGGGACTTGGTAGTCGGGAGGCGGCGCGGGTAAGACTAAGCTGAGCTTAACCCGCTTGTCCTCCTGAGTACCCGACGAACCGGAGGAAGAGGTGCTCGGGCGAGCCCGCTTTGCCAGCTCGCAGCCGGGCGTGGACGCAGCTACGCGGGCTACGATGGCGGGCGGGTCGTCGTCGCTATCTTCGTCTGATGAAGGTGGCGGCGATGTTATAGCGGACGTGGTGGTCGGAGGACGTCTCGTGATCACTGCGACAGGGAGCGGAGTCATCGACAGGTCCATAACATTCCGTCGTGCCACTGCGCGCGGGATCGCGGTACGACCTCGTCCTAACTGGTGCGGCCTCTGGTCGAGCGTTCGTCTCTCGGCCATGGCAGCATACGGTTTAAAATGCGTTAAAATGAATTAAAAATGGATAAAACGGTAACATGGATAAAACGGTAAAACTTATTAAAAATGGGTAAAACGATTTAAAAACTGCGACCCTAACAGGGCGACCTGCAACTCCTCGCGTGCAACCCAGCCAGGTGAGACCCCAAGGGGAGGCCCAGCTTAGGCGCCCGCGGACCGGAGTATACGGGTCAACCCTGCGTGGTGTGGAGGGCGTAGGCAGAAGGGTTTGATCCCGTGCACCTTTTTCCTCACGAAAAAGGGCAGTAGGGATACGCGGCGTTTTCGTCCCGGTCGGGGGCAGTAGCTAACGCGAGATCGACCCGGCCGCTTCCTCAAACTGCAAGCAGTGAGTACAACTGGCACCAGGGACCAAGGTAGCTAGGTACGCGGAACCGAAACTAGACGCGATATACCTCAATCGGATGTAAAAACGCTGGAAGCAAACGGCGGCGTTTTTTTTCCGTTCAAAACAAACCGAGAGATATCAAGTGTCCAGTGGTTGCAATAAATAACAGTTCAAAAAACTCCCAAAATGGCGCTGGTGTAGACATAGGGTATGGTATGAATGTAGCAATTGTTGATGAAGTGAAGTATGTCGAGTTACTTAAAAAATTTAATATAATTTTATTGTAATTGTCGACTAAAGTAGTTATCTATTCATTAAAAACTAGGTGATGTCCGCGACTTCGTCCGCGTGGATTGATGTTTTTGGATTCCCTCGGGAACTCTTCAATTTTCCGGGATAGGAAGTAGCCTATGTCCTTTCCCGGGATACAACCTATCCCTGTACCAAATTTCATCAAAATCGGTTGAGTAGTTGGGCCGTGAAAGCGTAGCAAATTATAAATGCGAAATTATTACGTTGTACGAAATAATGATGAATGTTTTCTTTACTTGTTTATTTCTCAAACCTACTCTAATAATATTTGGCGCTTCCTTTTAAATTTACCTTGATGCTAATGTGGCGCCCCCAATTTAATGCATTTCGACGGACACTTTTTATATACAGAGATAACACTAACTAACATTTTGACGACCTCCGTGGCGCAGTGTGTAGCGCTGTTGCCTTAACGTGCGGAGGTCCCAGGTTCCATCCCCGGCAGGGTCAATTTGGGAATTTATAATTCTGAATTTTCCCTGGTCTGGCCTGGTGGGAGGCTTCGGCCGTGGCTAGTTACCACCCTACCGGCAAAGACGTGCCGCCAAGCGATTTAGCGTTCCGGTACAATGCCGGGTAGAAACCGAATAGGGGTATGGGTTTAATATAACTGCCATGTCCCTAACAGGTTAGCCCGCTACCATCTTAGACTGCATCATCACTTACCATCAGGTGAGATCGCAGTCAAGGGCTAACTTGTAGTGGATTAAAAAAAACACTCCTATTCTACCCTCCATAATCATATGGCAACTTGAATTGCAATTATACCTTTACTAAACTTAACTCTTTGTTTTGATCCAGACGCTAATGATTCAGTAGTTATGAGTCAGCGACTGCCGACCTCGACGTCACAGCCATAGTTCAGATGTTTTGTATTGCCGACTGCCGTAACCAGTCTGTTGACTCATGCACTTTTAAGTTTAACTCTATTACTTTATTAGTTGAGCTTACTGTCTAGACAGATGGGGCAGACATATTGTTACTATTCAACAAGTATAAATTACAAATTTAAAACAACCCCCGACATAATATGGAGGTAACAGATTAAGAAAAAAGCTGATGGATGACCTTCAGACGGATGAACAGAGTTTCATGAAACATGGCTAAGAACACTCGGGATAAAATTATCTATGACACAAAAAAAACTAAATGAAAATCGGTTCATCCGTTTGGGCGCTACGATACCGCAGACAGATTACACAAACAGACACGTTATATAACACCCCTCTCTTTTTGCGTCGGGGGTTAAAAAGAACACAGATTGATAGGTTTCTATAAAAGATAATTATTGTTACAATAGATGATGCTCGCGACTTCGTCCGCGTGGATAAAGAGATATTTTTAATCCCCGCGGAAACTCCTTAATTTTCTACGATAAGTCTATGTCCTGCCCCGGGCTGGTATCTACCACTATACCGAATTTCCTCAAAATCGATTGTTCGTTTAATGTTCGTTTAATCATTAAATATCCTCGGTACGCTTACAGCAATGCCAAAACGCATACCGAGTCAGGAATTACAAATTTGACAAAATTCATTTAAACTAATATTAAATACGTCTAGCTGTTGGTGCTGAGCAATCAGATTGTTGAGCAGAGTAAGTACTCGTAGGGTTGGCGCATTTTCTGCAAAATTTGTTCGCGTTACTTTCAAATAGAAGAAGGGCAAACGCCTACACGAACGGACAGCCTTATCCGGCGCCCTCACTGCCAATGCACACCTAGACAAAGTGTCGGGGTTATCAACTTTACCGTGGAGTAAAAGGTAATAGTGTAGCAGAATAGCTCTGTTTCTCCTTGTTTCTAGAGTTTCGAACCCCAACATACCCAATACAAAAGCCGAAGGATACAAGTATGGATAGTACCCATATACTTTCTTATACAAATTACGAGCAAATTTGCGCTGAACTCTTTCTATGGCTAGAGTATAATTTGCATGTGGTGGGCTCCACACTACGGAATTATACTCAAGCTTACTGCGGACGTACGCGTTGTATAGCGTAATCATTACACATGGAACCGTAAAACGGTTACTCTGCCGTAAAACAAATCCCAAAAGCTTATGCGCTTCTTTGCATATTTTGTTAATGTGATCACTAAAAGTTAGTTTTGTATCAATAATGAGACCAAGATCGCGAATCTGACTCACCCTTTCCAGTATTATGCCCGATAAGGTATAGTTAGTGACGAAAATGCTACGATTGCGAGACAAGTCATAATTTTACATTTAGATGTATTAAATTCCAGAGAGTTGTTTTTAGCCCAATCAAAAACATTATCAATGTCCTGTTGAAGAAAATTAGTATCGGAAGTATCGCCTATTTGAAGAAATAATTTTAAGTCGTCTGCAAACATTAGACATTTAGCATGCTTAATCACTTCAGGTAGGTCATTAATCATGATTAGGAATAGAGTAGGACCCAAGGTGCTTCCTTGACTTACACCTGAAGTTGTTGTAAAGGGATCAGATTTATATTCAGCTAGTTGTACATATTGTTGTCTGTTATAAAAGTAACTTTCAAAAAACGCTATAAGTTTAGGAGTGAAACCTATGTGAGATAACTTCTGCAAAAGGACATTAGTTTCTACTCTGTCGAATGCTTTTTTAAAATCAAAATAAGCTACATCAATTTGCTTACCAAAATCCATTACAGTTGTGGCATAGTCTACAAAGTTGATGAGGTTAGTCAAAGTGGAACGACCAGTTCGAAAACCATGTTGGCAATCTGATAAGTAAATCTGGGTTTGCTGCTTGATTTGGGTGTTAATTGTTATTTCAAATAGCTTAGCAAACACAGAAAGAACAGCGATGGGTCTAAAATTTTCAATATTGTTACTAGAGCTCTCTTTTGGGATAGGAGTGACTCTAGATATTTTCCAAATATCGGGATAAGTCGCTGAATTCAAAGATAGGTTAAACAAGTATTTTAGTGGTTCTACCAATATGTGTAAACAATCTGTAGCAATGAAAGCAGGTACAGCATAAGGATTGAACAGTTGGGCCGTGAAAGTGTAGTAGACAGACAGACAAACAGACACATTTTCGCATTTATAATATTAAGAATGGTGATAATTAACGACGGTATCTTAAATTAAAACTAAAGCTACGAGGGTTCCAAACGCGCCCTGGTATGAGAAGAGCCCACAGCAAAATCAGCCGGGTATCAAATTTGTTTGCCTTATACAAGGTGTAAGGTAATTAGTATGACATACCCGCGGCTACCCATGTTAGATGGTGTATAGATATATTGGAAAAATGTCATAAGACGTGTAGCTCATATCCTGGGGGAGTTATGTGGACTTCAAAATTTTAGCATAAATATTGAGGTGGCATCCCTTAAAACAGCTGATTCAAAATCAATGAACTGCGAACAATACGACGTATGGTAAGCCTCGTTGCCAGCGCGAGCGTTGCGATAAAATCAAGTCGCGATACTAAAGTAATCATTATTCGGCATGCAATTAAATTCTCAAAGCAAAAGCCCGGCTAGAACTTACGTATTGTTGTAAAAAAATGCCCGACTAGTATCGGGCTTCGTAAGTCGAAGTCAGTCACTTATCCTTACTTTATGAGCCGCCTTTCCCTGTGATTAATTTCTCGACTTACATCGTTTAAGTTTTGATCAATAATTAATTATTCTGTGTAGTTTGTTCTTTCAATGATTTGCAAATTGTAATGAATTGCCAAATTGCATAACGATACGATAATAATTATTATATTATCGCTTGTAGTACAGTTCTGACTTTAGGTGTAGAAAGAACAAAGGACTCCACAGGGTTGCCAAAATTTATTTTCCATAATTAACTAATTAATTTTGTATGGAAGTTTTTGATAATTATTTTTGACTTTTTAACTCTACCATAGTGTTTATAACGTCAAAATGGCATGGGTAGCCGCCGGTATGTTATACCATTTACCTTACACCTTGTATATTAAATATCGGGTTTGCCGGGCTTCGGCCGTGGCTAATTACCGGCAAAGACGTGCCGCCAAGTAATTTAGCGTTCCGGTACGATGCCGTGTAGAAACCGATTAGGGGTATGGGTGTGGTATGGGTTTAATATAACTGCCTTGCCCCTAACAGGTTAGCCCGCTACCATCTAAGACTGCATCTTCAGTTACCATCAGGTGAGATCGCAGTCAAGGGCTAACTTGTAGTGGATAAAAAAAAAGATAAGTGCCCACTGCTTACCTAGCTACAATATTTACGAGAAGAAAAAGAACCAAAAGCATCCGAGCAGGTCGTAATATAATCTGTGGTCCAGCGCAAGGTGGCACGCGCTACACACCTGCTGTGTCCACGGCAGTAGATTCGATTCTACGTAGTTTTTGCTCATTATTTTAACTGGCGACTCGTTAGTCCAAGAGCCGTCATAAAAGTACAAGCACAAGTTAACCCATCAGGCCGACACGAACAAATACAAAACATATACATGTCAGAGAGAAATATTCTTTCAAATTCCATTCACACACAAATTACTTTTAATTTGTTTGTAATTAAATTACACGCCCCACGATCCCAGGGTTTCAACGCCAAAAGGCGCAAAAATAAGAAGTACTTCTTATTTTTGTATGTAATGTTTTTGTTATTAAATATGTTAATTATTATTAATCATGACAAGTATACCATGCAAAATGGTAGGTATAGTGTACGCAATTTAAAATTTGTTTTTACACACGAAATTAGTAATCAACTTACATAGACTAAAATCAATCAATGACAACTTATAACAGTATCCTATCCTATCGTCTCTCATACTATAATATGAATGGGATGATCGTTTTTTTTGAAAATTTCGAATTTCCCGTTGCGTTTATCTTATGGAAATGAATTTATTTACAGTACGGTAATTGGCGACGTAAAATTAATAAAATATATTTTTTCATCGCGATGCATTTTATTTTGAATTCGGCAACATTGTATAAAGGAAACGATATTTAAATAAATTATTGAATAAAAACAACACTACGGTACGAACCCCAGCAGGGCGTTTGAGACTATAATATTATTTCTGTCAATGACAATAAGAGTATGTACCTACTAACCCTACTAAAACACGGCTGAATTCAACTTTTCTATAATATCTTCACAAGTCACAAAGTATTCTAAAAGTAGAGAGACTGTCAAGTACTTACCTAGTAGGTATACTTTATAATCAATAATGTACGTAAGTGCCTATCTATAATTGGTATGGTTTTGTTTTTGTTTTTCAAAGTGTCTTTGTTAAAATTCAGCTTAAAAATTTATATGAAGGATAGATATGCATCTATAATCATAAGACATTTAAATCGTAAAATAAAAGCTTGAAATGAAGCATCAGAATGGAGGCGCGACAAAAGGACGGAAACGAAAGAGATCGGAAACGATTCAAATTAATTAATTTTTATTTCGATTTGCTTAGATTAGATGTTCTAGGACCGTTATTATGTTTTTTTAGCTTTTATGTTAATATGGGCTCGTAAGAAAATTACTTATGTACACTATGTAATTTTACACGTTTTAATTTTTATTGATTTACTAAATATTTTTTTTTTGATCACTAAGGTAATTATAAAAACTTAAAAAATGTGCATTTTTTTCTAATATCGTGGACACACAGATTTTATTTTTAGTAGTTAGTTGGTTAGGAAACTAATAGGCATGATGACAGTAACCAAGAATCAATGAAATTATAAATTAATCTAATGAAATAGGTTTCATGGATTATAAAAAACGTATTTTATTTTCTATTTCGAGTGAGATTGCTATTTATTTTGATAAAATAAAACTATAAAATACAGCAATCCGCCATATTGGATAAAACACCAAGAAGCGAATGACGTCACAATTGTTTGTTTTTTGAGCTTTGACAATCACACTATTATTAACTGCACACTGCACAGAGAACAATGGTAAAAACTATAGTGACGTCACAATCGACGCCATGACACCGCCGAACGTTTTGGGGTGAATTTTAAAATTTAAATTTCAAATGCCAATTTTATCTACCAAATCTTATTTTTCTGCTGAAATAAGATATTTTTTCGAAAAAGTAGATACTTCCAAACATAAACTGACCATTTTTCAAAATCAGTCATCATGCCTATTGGCAGAATTATTTTATGAAGAGCATTGACTGTATTATTAAGTCAATGATGAAGAGTCTTATTATGGCACTGTTGATTGCAGGTACGAGTAGGTATGCCAGGTTGAAAACATTTGGAACTTTTAAACTTGTAACTCTTAGCATAAACTTTATGGTTTCTAATAAGGGACAACGATTTCTAATGATCCTTTAATATTAACATAAGTTATCAGTCATTTGCATTTTCTTCAAATACAAGGATTTCCGTTATGAGTACAGATTATATTATTTCGGAATAACTTTGTATAGGAATCGCTAATTTTCATGTCTAATTAGATACCATCGCCGCGTCGTTTCGGGGGGTGTATTGATGTTAATCTGAAGATATGTAGGAAAATAAAATTGTCTTTTAAGGGTCGAAGTACTGAAACATTGTTTTCTGTTCCGACGTTTTAGGATAGGAAAAATTTAAATTTCATTACTAAATTAATACCATTTGCTACTCAGTTAAATGAAGTATGATGTAATTAAAAAAAGTGGTCATAAAATCGTATAGTAACTGCAGAAAATTATCGAGAAATTCATGGAAAACTCAAAAAAGGCGTTATCGCGTTCCGACTATTGTGATTTAATCTGAGACCTTATATAAACAAAAGTTATTTCAAATTAATCATTAAAGATCAAGGAACACTTTAATTAAACAATATTTTCAATACAACTTAAAGTTTTTGTACAATCTGGTTCCAAAGATCCCTCATACGAATTTTTCATACAAATTTACACTGGCTCGTCCAACCCAAATGTCAAAACTTATAGCCTAAGAGATAACTGTATTTGTGGTAACTATCTTTTGGTAACTATAATTATATTTCCTTACTATTAATTTCCATGTTTCAGATTTATATTAGTATTATCACAGGTGGTCTAAGAGGTGATATACGTAAATTAAAATACTCGTAACTTAAATGGGAGATATTTAAACACTAAACATTATCACATCAAAGCGGCGACACTTGAGCTATTTTTTACCCATGACGGAACGGACGGTATATATTATTATGTCCTAAGAGGTTGTGCGATTGTTTGTTTGTTTGTGTACTTTTTAGTTACCATTTTCCTGGAAAACTACTGGACCGATTAGTATGCAGTTTTTTGCAATAGATATGCATAACTTCTGTCAAGGTTCTTGAATATGTTTTAGGGCCATAGTCCACTAAGCTGAGCTGCAATTTTGATTTTAATTTTTCAATATGTTTCCATTTTTCTGAAAAAGTACTGGGCTCATTGAGATGCGGTGTTTTGCATTAGATATGTATAGCTTGTGAAAAAATTCTTTAGACTTAGATATATTTTAAGTTATCGTGCTATCGTGCGCGCTCCTATCGTGTTTTTTATTATGTTACCTTTTTTCTGGAAAACTACTTTGCTGGTTTAGATGCGGTTTAAAAAAAAATATGTTTAGCTTCTGAGAAGGTTCTTAGATATGTTTTAGGGCCATAGTCCACCAAGCTGTGCTGCAATCGTGATTTGGTAGGTGGTCGAACTCCTTCTCATCGTAAGCCCGTCGTGTTTGGACTCTTTTGATTTGCCTTGACAAGCGCTAACCTAGATGCTGTGGTCACAGGAACTCCAGTTTTTTATCCATTATATTTTATAACGTATTTTTTGAACTGATATATTTTAACATTTATTTATCAGAATATTAAAGTTTGACACAATTTGACACCTCTACTCATTACCATTTGGCCATAGTCCAACACGCTGGTCAAAAAAACTACACAGTCACAAATTATAATGGAGCGCTGCAGTTCATCGTGGGTTTTTTTAAAATTTAAATTTTATTACTTGACGTAAGTACTACTTGACGTACTTAACGATGTATTATGTATTTGAGAGGCAATATCTAGTAAACGCCCCGATGAATAGAGTCAATTTTTATACTGGTTACTTAGGTACAGCGCATACTTTAATACTATACTAGAATAAGCCTTCCTAGTTATTGGTCATTTCTGGTAACAATAACTCGTCTTTGAGCGGCGATAAGTAGTCAGGTCCCCAGCCGCTTGCAGGCAGACCATCACAAATTCCACCAGACGATAGTTACTGTTATGAATGATACGAGCACTTGATGAGAACTGACATTTATTATTACTGAAATATATAACAATATTATATAAAATTCACATCATCTTTCCCTTTTATTTTTTAATGTATATTATAAGTACATCTAGTTTTATTATAATTTTATAATTGGCTTAGATATGTAATTATATTTAAACAATACCTACGTATCTAATCCTAATTTATTTTTACTGAAATACCAACATAACAATATTATATGAAAATCACATCAGCAGCTATCTCCTAGCCTATATATTTTTTGAAAGCTTGCCCCCTTAAGGCTGTTGGCTTAGTAAGTATTATGGCAAAATAGTTATTTGTTATACAAGAGTGAAAAGTTGTTTTTTAACCGCGTGCTAAATTTTGATGACCGAGCAAGCGAAGGATTCTAAAATTGAATCACGAGCGCAGCGAGTGGTTCAAAAATTAGAATCCTGAGCGTCAGCGAGGGAATCAAAAGAGCACGAGGTGAAAAATCTTTTCACTCGAGTGCAACACATAACTTTTCATCCCACCTCAGCGAGGAAATGGCATGACGTGAAAGAAAATGGTCAAAGCAAATTAAAAAAGTGCACCAAGAAGGTTACGAGTGTGAGTTTTTAACAAATTTATGGAAATTCGGCACCATAGAGGTAGAAGTAAATAGGTTTTAATGATGTTTTGAATTCACAAACTTCATAGACGAGTGATATTTATTAACGTGCACACGATGTTCTAAATTCAATTTACTTTATCCTCAAGAGGATAATAACGGCTTTTGTATTCAGATATGAGATATCGAATAGTAAAAATACTCTTTCCAAGATGGTGGGGTGAAAATGTCTTTGATTTCAAATGATACGTTAGAGATATGTAGGTACCAACATGTTTTCTTGGATTATTAAGGATGGATTATTATCCAATATAAAGAGCGCTTCTATTGTAAAGTTATATCTACAGCTACTAACACTTGCAGAAAAATTATGTACTTATATGATATATTATAAAGTAAAATGTTACATATAAAATATTATAAGAAGCAAAAATGTATGGCTAAAATAGCAATTATGACACAGTCCAAAAAAAGAACCTGTCCCCCAATTATGTAAGAATTGTCGATCAAATCGTCTAAGTTCGGTTTCAAAGTAAAATAAACCATAACAGCATAACAGCGTTTAGGTATTACGATACCCTACCGTACCGTATAAGAATAGATACACGAAATTGAGCTCTAATTTAATGCTGTTATGGATTATTTTACTTTGAAGCCGAACTTGGGCGATTTGATCAGCAATCCTTACATGATTGCACCTCTGTTTCATGACAATTAAGTTATACAAAGCCTCGAATAACCATGTCGGAGGATTGCCAGCAAAAAAAAAAACTTGCTTGATAAGTATTAGAAATATGAAACCATCGCTAAGACTCATACTGACCTCTGTAATATAATATATTTTTTTTTATTTGGTAGGTAGAGTCTGTGGGTAGAGTTAATTAAGGCACATTAAGGTTATGATATGCTGTGACACAATTGATTGAATATTACCATCAATATTGATGTAATATACAACCCATTTGCTGCGGGTAGATGTGCTAAATGTTCTATGCTGGTGAAGAGACGTGTCCATCGGATCGTGACATAGCAGCCTTTCTTGACTTGGCGACAAATTGCTATACTACCTCTACCTAGACTCTTGCCTACCTATACTGGTGCGTTTCCACTATCGAAATTAAAAATATAATAACTAAATCGGATAATAAATTTGATGGTTTAAGCGGTTGTGACGCCCGACCTTCAAATTCGATTCCTATTCGGAGTATGAATTTTATAAAATATAACTTGCTTATAACGGCGAAAGAAAACATCGTGAGGAAACTTGCATGCCCGAGAGGTTTTCATAATGTTGTCACAGGTGTGTGAAGTCTGCCGAAGGCCAGCGTGGTAGAATATGGCCGAATCATTCTCTATATCTGAGAGGAGACTCGTGGTCAGTAGTGAAGCTTTTTATGATGATGACATAACAAATGTACGTGCCTACGTAAATTATCATCGAATCATTTTAAATATGGTTCTAAACTAAAATCATATTAATATTAAAATAAATGCGAAAATGTGTTTGTTTGTTGGCTTATTGGTTTGTTTATTCCGGAAAATCAAGGATTTCCCGTGGGAATTAAAAAAACTTATTCCACGCGGATGAAGTCGAGGGCATTAGCTAGTGAATTATAAGTTTACTTAACAGGGCTGTCTTAGATAAGGTTTTAGGATTATGTCGTTTTATAATTATTACTAATAAGTTTATTGTGAGTATCCCTACTAACAAAATTTATGATCTTAAATGGTCAAAATAAATGTTTTTTTAAATAGGAATTTCGTGGTTCTCTCGAAATCCGATTACAGCGGTTGCGTGGTGAACGTGACGTGCAATAACAATGGAACTGCGCTGTAGAGAGTTCGAACCCGGGTCCAGCGCTACTCAGTGAGCGAAAAATAACATGCCACTGGTCACTTACAACGTTTAATCAATATATCGAGATCATTGGATATAACGGACAGTTTCCTCCTACCTTTAGACTTATTCAACAGGCTTTACCACTTGAAAACAGAGAAGTAAAGTTTTTATAGTCTAAGGCTAAGATTATACTAGTAAGTTTCTTCGTAAGTAGCGTCCGTAAATAACTTACCTACATAACTAACATTTGCATACCAGTGGTAGAATGGTATTCCGAACCAGTGGTAGATTCACTCGACGATTCAAAAGTAGTTACCTACTTGTAAAAGTTTATTTGAATAATAATCATTTGAATTTTGAATTTTGAATACGATACGTGACTTACAAGTTACAAGTATATTTATGTCACCGTAAGATTGCAAAAACCGTTAGATTATAATCCAACTTGCGATATTGTAAACTGTCGACGGATTGTGAACCGTTCAATGTTCCGAGTGTCAATTTTTGATATATTCATTGTGTTTTCTAGTCTCTTTCTTGTAGGTTAGGTTAGGGTTCGACATAAGTAATCACGTAGTGCCTTTATCGGGTTAATATATCTAACAGATTACAATCTACCGAAAAATAATGCGTTAAATTGTAATCATTCGACAGTTTACAATTTCGCGAGTTAGATTATAATCTAACGGTTTTTACAATCTTACGGTGACATTTACATTTCGTAAGTGAATCATATTAGTGACTTACATGAGTAAAACTTACACATGTAATCGAGGCCTAAAGAGAACTCTCGCGATATTTTTTCTCGCGTTTTATATTTCGCGTACAGATTTCGACTACTCCTTACTTATTTGTATCAAACCAGCTATTTCTTTTTTCGCGCGAATTTTACTCTCCACGTGAATTCTAGTACCTATTGCAGAATTGCGAAATACATTACCCGCGAAAGTTTTCTCACTGCGAACGTAGCCTGACAATATAATAATAAACATACGTGCACACGACACAAAAACCAATTTATCTCATGAAGATTGCGCGGAGCTGCGTTCCCAGCGGAAGAGGGAAGCTGCGGTGCGCCACACCAGCGCTGATAAACACCGTTCACATGGACTGATTTACTGCGGTGACAAATGATAACTTTATTGACTTGTTATGCCATTTTAAACAAGAAATCTATTAAAAGTATGGTTCTGAAAAAAGACGTGTCACGTCACACGTGTGGCACTCGGAGACAGCCGCGGTAAAGCTATTGCATAGCATTTTTTATCAACTTGCTATGACTACTTGTGTTGTTGACTTCAAGTTGTTGATTTCAATAGTCCGGGTGTCCAAGGGGAATCAAAAGGTTTTTTGATTCCCCTTGGACACCCGGATACACAAGTAGTCATAGCAACCAAAGTGTTAGGTTTTTTTTCGTTACGGAATTTCTGGATTCGGTCTCCACGCTCAAGGCCCGCGATCACCGAGTATTGTATGGTCTGTGCCCGCGATAGAAGCTATGCAATAGCTTAAAAAGCTTATTATACTGTTGAAAATTAAATGTAAATGATAAAAGAGCATGTATCTGACTCGCTAAAGCCATGCTAAGGACATGCGGTTACATAAGTACATGTACCTATTATACAATATAATAGTAAATGTTTTTTTTTAAAGAGTAACCACCTCTTTTTTTATCATTCCGAACCAGTGGTAGATTCACTCGACGATTGAAAGCACTTTCAATAAGTTTATTTCAATAAAAAAATATGAGTTTGAGTTTGAGATTTTTTTACCTAAGCAGACTATGCTAAAAACCTTGAATCATTTTTATTAGAAGGGCACGGTAATGATAATGATGAATTTTACTTGTAAATTCTCCAAAAAGAATTAGGCCATGAAGTCGGTGTAGACTTATAAAAGAAAGATGTATAAGTATGTATAAGTACGTCCATACAGGCTTGAAGAATGGTTGCCATAAATATTATGACAACCATTCTTCATGACTCATAATCTCACTAATATTATAAAGGCGAAAGTTTGTAGGTATGTGTGTAACATGTTTGTTACTCTTCCACGCAAAAACTACTGGACGGATTTGCCTAAAATTTGGAACGGAGATAGGTATATTAAAAACACTGGAATCTGGATTGACACATAGGCTACTTTTTATCCCGGAAAATTAAAGAGTTCCCGCGGGAACCAAAAACTTCAATCCTCACGGACGAAGTCGCGGACATCGTCTAGTCTACATACTATAATATTATAAATGCGAAAGTTTGGATGGATGTATGAATGTATGGATGTATGGATGTATGAATGTATGGATGTATGGATGTTTGTTACTCAATCACGCCCGAACGGCTGAACGGATTTGGATGAAATTTGGCACAGAGATAAATTATAGTCTGGAATAACACATAGGCTTCTTCTTATCCCGAAAAAGGATAGCTAGTAATTAATAAAGCTGTAAAGAGCAAGAGAGTAACTATGAGCTTACGAAAAATCTAGAAGTGCAAAATAAGCCTTCGCCAATAAAACTTTATTCTACAAACAGCTTTGAGGATGAATGCCGATTGCTAGTCATAAAAAAAAGTATTTTCTAAAAGGACAAGATAAAGTTTCTTACAAGAGCGGGTATCTTATAGGATAGGCTCGTGCGTCGTTGCGCAACGCGCCGGCTGCGCGCCCACCTGCCGCGCACGTGCCCCGTTGGGTTAATGTAACGCGTATATATCGGATTTGGCCATAATATCATTTTTTTTTCTGTAATTTATTGCGTGAATTTTTAGTACCAACTTGTCGACTAGCTGTTATGATGCGGATTTCCGTTTCGCTCTCTTGGGTTCACATTTTGGGCACTGTCTTTTTGTCTGGTGGGAGGCTTCGGTCGTGACTACTTGGCTATAGTTAGTTACCACCCTACTGGCAAAGACGTGCTGATGCCGTGTAGAAACCGATTAAAAATGGGTTTACTAAAACTGCCATAGTCTGAAATTGATTGTATTCCGAAGACGTTCATAAAGGCAGCCTAGGAAAGGCAAAGTTGTGCTGATTGCCAAGTCTCCAATTTTCCGGGATATTTTCCTTTGTCCTTTCCTGGAATGCATCACGCAACTTATCTATAGGCACCCATTAAAATCGCATAAATGCGAAAGTTTGGATGGACGTATGGGATGGATGCTTAGTTACTCAATCACGCTAGATTAGCAGAACCACGAACGGATCTGGATGAAATTTAGCACAGAGATAAATGATGGTCTGGAATACCACATAGGCCACATTTTATCCCAGAAAATATAAACGGTCCCGCGGGATCCAATTAACCTAAATCCGCGCAGATGAAATCGCGGGCATCAGCTAGTAATATTATAAATGCGAAAGTTTGGATGGATGGATGTTTGTTATTCAATCACGCCAGAACGGCTGAACGAATCTGGATGAAATTTGACGCAGAGATAAATCATAGTCTGGAATAACACAAATGCCCCTTTTTATCCAAAAAACCAAAAAACCTAAATCCACGCGGGTGAAATCGCTGACCTCAGCTAGTGAATCTATATATATAAAAGCGAAAGGTCACTGACTCACTCATCACGATATCTCAGAAACTATAAAACATACAGACTTGAAATTTGGAAGGTAGGTTCCTTCTATGGCGTAGACGTCAGCTAAGAAACGGTTTTGAGAAAATTCACCCCTAAGGGGTTGAAATGGGGTTTGGAAGTTTGTATGAAAGTCCTTTGTTATTGAAGTTAAAGACATGAAAATTGGCATTGAAGTTAATAGTTTAAAATAATAAAAATCTATATAAGCAGTTTTACGAACATCGACCCCAAAGGGGGTGAAATGGGGGTTGGAAGGTTACATGAAGATTCTAAGTTTTTGAAGTTAGAGACTTGAAAATTGGGATTAAGGTTATTAGTTTTAAATAAAAATAACCTGTATGAGCAATTATCCGAAAATCTACACCAAAGAGGCTGAACTGGGGGTTGGAAGTTTCGATGAAAATTCTATGTTTTTGAAGATAGCGACTTGAAAATCGGGATTTAGGTTATCCCGCGGGAACCAAAAAACCTCAATCCACGCGGACGAAGTCGCGGGCATCAGCTAGTATATGTATATACGCATGTAACACATGTATTGAAAGAAGTTTCACCCTGGTACCCAAGACGTTAGGATCACCGGCGCGTGTCGGCAGATGTCCTCACATCTGGTCTGGATCTAGGCAGAGGCACCCTCGGGCGCCGGCCGTCGCCCTCGCGAGGTCAATCAACCTTAGGAATTCGCCTTTTACGGAGGGAGGCTTCTGGGAATTAAATATCTTAACATCGAACGGATGAAACTTTTAACCGACTGCGAGCGACATGGGGAGTGCTATGTTTACCAAATATTATGTTCTTATTACTATTTACTAGTTCATAAAAATGTTATTATACTTATTTACTAGTTTAGGTATATGCATATAGTTGGAGAACCTATAAACGTTAGGGTGTTAGTAAACCGAGACAACATATTTATATAGGTACGACTGCCTGAAAAAGGAGTGTTATGTTTTCAGGGTTCGTGTATGTATGTGTGTACTTATCTATGTGAGTTTCTTTATTCCACCATAACTAAATGTCTAAACAGATTTGCATGTATGGGGTAACGTTAGAATCCTTACAATATCCCGAGTGACACGGGCTATAAATTAAAAAAAAAAACCGGCCAAGTGCGAGTCGGACTCGCGCACCGAGGGTTCCGTACTCAAGAAGTAGGTATAATTACCTTTGTTAATGAACCGCAAAACTAACTTTGTTTGTAGAGGTTTACTGTTAATATCAAAAAATTACGTTTGTTGTGTGGGAGCCCCCCTTTAATATTTACTTTATTGATATTTAATTATTTATTTTGAAAGGTAATATACAAGTTAATATTCTGTGAAAATTTGAACCGTCTACCTGTTACCGTTTTTAATATTGAGCAAAAAAATACGAAAAAAACACGTTTATTGTATGGGGACCCCCCTTAATATATATATTTTTTTAATTTTTTTAATTTTTAGTATTTGTTGTTATAGCGGCAACGGAAATACATCATATGTGAAAATTTCAGCTTTCTAGCTATCACGGTCTATGAGATACAGCCTGGAGACAGACAGACAGACAGACAGCGGAGTCTTAGTAATAGGGTCCCGTTTTTACCCTTTGGGTACGGAACCCTAAAAAACAGTACGGGCTACAGTGATGACTATTAGTCATCAAGCGAATAGCAAAGAGGCCATTTTTGATATTCTTTATCTAATATTTTCTTACTTATACAGTAGGATATTTATAAAATGGTACAAGATTCGCTTCCCAAATTCCCACATATCATGAGTACAAACAATAGCATAGCCAGTCCGTCCGGTCGGAAGGTAACCCGAGATGGGGAAGCCTTACGCCACTTCCACTGTCCTCCGTCTCGTTACGTAGGTACCCTATACTTTACACGTAGATAACACCATGTACCTATTTCGTAAAATTAATTAAAAATACATATTGGCATTGTGAATACGATTTTATTTTATTGGTTATTTTTATCCTCCTACTTATAATATTAGGTACTAGATGATTCCCGCGACTTCGTCCGCGTGGACCAAGATTTTTCGATTCCCGCGGGAACTCTTAAATTTTCCGGGATAAAAAGTCTATGTCACTCTCCAGGTCCTCAACTATACCCATACCAAAAATCACGTCGATCCGTTGCGGCGTGATTGAAGGACAAAGCAACAAACCAATAAACCAACAAACCAACAAACCAACAAACAAACACACTTTCGCATTTATAATATTAGTATGATGATAAGATGTGAAAGTTTGGATGTTTGTATGTTTTTTAGGGTTCCGTACCAAAATGGTAAAATGGAACCCTTATGGTGCGACTTTCTCCTTCTGTCTGTCCGTCTGTCCGTCTGTCCGTCCGTCACACTCGATTATTTCAGTAACTACCGAAGCTATCGACATGAAATTTGGAATAGTTGTGTATATTAGTGGCCCAAAGACACTGGAATTAAAAAAAAATTGGAAATTATTTTTGTTCTTATTTAAAAAGGGGGGAAAATCCGAGGGTTGAAATTTAAAAGTGAGATAACTGTACTGTGTGGGATATCATATGAAAGGGTTTACTTTATACATTCTAAAACAGATTTTTAATTATTTTTAGTTATGATAGTTTTTGATTTATCGGGGAAAATGCCAAAAAAAATACCGTTCCCCCCCCCCTTATCTCCGGAGTTTACCAATCGAAAAATTTGAAATAATTATGGTCAATAGGAATTTACGTATATTTTACAGGAAAACTATAGCCAATGCTCTAACTAGCATAGTTTTTTTGATATTAACAATAAACCTCTACAAACAAAGTTAGTCTTGCGGTTCATTAATAATGGTACGGAACCCTTCGTGCGCGAGTCCGACTCGCACTTGCCCGGTTTTTATTGTTACTCTTTCATGCCACAAAGAATGTTAACCAATTTGGCTGAAATCTTGAACCGAGATAGCTTAAAACCTGAATTAACTCGGAAGGTCTGCGGGTCGATTTTCAGGCACGCACTTTTCTTCTTTCTTTTTAGAAATTTAGGTGCTTTTTAAGAAATTAAAACTTTTAATGAGTAAAGCCGGAGAGACGAGTGGCCTAGTTCCGACAACGCATATCAGTCGATTGCGATCTGGATGGGTGGCCGATTTTGGAAGTACGACTCTGGCCTTTATTATTATCACTAACCCACTACAGCCCATTAACGTCCCACTGCTGGGCACAGGCCTCCACTCTCATAGGAGAGTGGGAATTAGAGCTTAGACCCACCACGCTGCTCCAATGCGGGTTGGCGGGCTTTAAGGACTATTATCATGCTAGTGACAATAACCGGGATCGACGGCTTAACGTGCTCTCCGAGGCACGGGGGTGAAACACCGCCAACTTCCTAACTCCGGGCTAGTACTAAGAATTTCTAGTCAGAAAAACCCATTACTCAATTATGGCCCGACCCGGGACTCGAACCCGGGACCTCGTCGGCCGCAGTCGAATATGCCAACCACTAGACCAACGAGGCACTAACATTTGAGAATAATCGTTAGTAACCCAAGGAGTTCCGCATATACTACTCGTAGTCGAGTCGTATGCGGAAGGACCAGGACCTAAGAACCCACCGCATTATTATCCCAAAAAAAGTCTACCATTATGTCATTAATGGAAAAGGGTCACTACCCAGTACTAACGAGGAATACTTATAACGCAAAGGAAGAGTAAAGCCAGAGAAAAATAGAGAGGCAAGGAGGTAGGTAGCTGATAAGATAAAGTATTGGTTGCAAAGCAATGACAGAACCACTTCGGTAATTGAATAAGGTTACGGAACTTAAGGAAGCCTGAGTTTGGCCGTTAACCTCAGTGAGCCACAGCAACAGTGAGTAAAAGAGCATTTACTGCCTAGATCCAGATGTGTGGACATCTGCCGACACGCGCCGTTGGACCTAACGCCTTATGAACTTACGACTTTCGATATGTATAAAGAACCCACATGATACATAGAACAAGGTTTTTTTTATTATCCACTACAAGTTAACCCTTGACTGCGATCTCACCTGATGGTAAGTGATAATGCAGTCTAAGATGGTAGCGGGCTAACCTGTTAGGGGCATGGCAGTTATATTATACCCATACCCCTATTCGGTTTCTACACGGCATCGTACCGGAACGCTAAATCGCTTGGCGGTACGTTTTTGCCGGTAGGGTGGTAACTAGCCACAGCCGAAGCCTCCCACCAGGCCAGACCAGGGAAATTCAGAAATTATAAATTTCCAAACCCTGCCGGGGATCGAACCCGGGACCTCCGCACGTTAAGGCAACAGCGCTCGACACTGCGCCACGGAGGTCGTCAAAAGGTGCCATATAATGATTGTTGAATTTCGTGTTTTAGAATTAGGTATAATCCTTATTTTAGGAACGTCAAGGTACCTACGTACATCAAACTGTCATTTTTAGTAATATTTCTATAACCGTTGGCAGTATGGCCCTAGTTCTCACTTATCTCATAGTAACGCCAAGTTCTTAGTGCATACAATTTCTTGCGACACATTTCAACGCGGTTAATTGCCTCATCTGGTGACAGGAAGGCTGTGATCATATTTTTTTACGCACAGGATCAGCCTGGCTGCCCAGCAACCATAATGTTGACAACCATACGCGGTCTACGAATACAATATTTGGCTATCGAAAACTTAACATGAATTGTTTAAGTTTTTAATTTATTTTATTTTATTTATAGTTCAATTGCAACGGGCGCGACAAAGGAAGTGGCGTGGGAGATAGGGGTGCGACCGGACCACCTGTGTATAGTGCACCACGCTCGTCATGATACTTCAAAAGCTTACTAGCGACCGACCGCGGCTTCGCTGCCTTAAGAATTTCGAAAATTCCATCCGCATCATACTTTTTTACTTTAAGTACTACATCATACAGTAGTTATTGTGTAAAATTTCAGCTTTCTAGGTAGGTACAAAGATTTGGGCTTGGCGTTGCATTGATGAGTCAGTCAGTGAGTGAGATGTAGAGATTTGTGTTCTTTTTAGCATTTTTTAAACCCAAGAGAGGTGTAATGACATTATCTGCCTCACATCATCACCATCATACATTTTTTCTACCACTATTATACAAGTAGAAGATAATCGGCTTGACATTGACTAAGTACTCCCAACCAATAACACTACAGAATATAATATAATATTATGGTAAACTTGACCAGATTCTTAAGGTTTTTATTCGAGTTTTGTCGATAAAACTATGTCGAGTCAAAAATATAATGTTATGTAAAGTACCAAAACACATCATCATGTCGTGGGCGATCAAGCGTCGCGTCGTCTTGAGAGGAAGCTGCAGAAGTTACAAACATAATATCAGCTTAAATTCATTATTATTATTATTGTTCGAAATTATTTAACACGAAGTTGTACAAAAATATAAATCTTATTAAAATGTTAGTACTTATCAAGGAACATGCTATCCAATTAATGCGGTGAATAATGTACTTAAGTTTTCAAATATAGGTACTTACTTAAATCAGAACAAAGAAATTACCTACTTTAATCATTATAATACTGTATGATGGTCTCACATATGATGATGGTCAATTTTTGAGGTAAAAAATTCTCTGGTTGCATTAATGCAGATCTTTTTCTTCTTCTGTATTAAAAATCTGTTTTAAAAATAAACAAATGAACGGTCAGATTCAGTATTCTTTTCTCATAACAAATACATGCATTTTATAGGAATCAGTTTGCTTCGGTCAGCTTGCTAGGTCGGGCAGCTTTGCTTAAGTGCGGAAAAGCCCAGGGAGAGAAGAAGAAGAAGAAGGAAACAGTTAGCGAAAAATAATAAATCGTGTAAGAAAATTTCACTGTAATAGGTACAAAAACAAAGATGAAAGGTTGCTAGCCACTGCATCCCAAGTTCCGAACACACCTGCCGAGCGCACGTGCCAACTGCTACCTACCCCTGCATCCGGGGACTGTCCAGTTCCAACGTTTTTTAAACTTTTTTACAGCTTTTTACCCCATTGTTGTGAAGAGACTGCGAGGGCATGAACTTTCTCTGTTATTTCTTCGATTAGAGCGGAGATCCGCCTTAAATTCGACTGCCGGAGAATTTAATTATACTGTCCGTTGAATAAATTAAAACGCGATAATGTTGTGTACTGAGACATATTATTATAATGACAATATGTACCTACTTACTGATAATCAACTAGCTTTCGCCCGCGGTTTCTAAGAATAAGTTCTTAAAAAAAGAAATTTCAAAAAACTGTGAAAAACATAAAGTTTCTTAATTTTTCACTACTTTCACCCCTATTTAACCTCCTTGGGGATGGATTTTCAAATTAAAATACGTTCAGTCGTTTGGGCTGTAGGTTGCCTGTCAGTCACTCAGGACAAAGCGTTTTAAGCGTTATTGATGGCTAGCTGATGCCCGCGACTTCGTCCGCGTGGTTTAAGTTTTTTTGATTCCCGCGGGAGTACTCCTTAATTTTCCGGCCTATGTCATTCTCCAGGTCCTCAGCTATACCCATGCCAAAAATCACGTCGATCCGTTGTTCCGTTGCGGCGTGATTGAAGGACAAACCTACAAACCAATAAACCAACAAACACACTTTCGCATTTATAATAGTTATTGATGATGATAATCGCATGGAGATCGAGCTTTTGGCTAGCCTGCAATGTGTTTCATAGGGTGGTATAGTGATATGTAACATTTTGTTTGTCCCGATATGATCTAGTTCTAGGTTTATCATATAACTAGCGGCCCGTCCCGGCTTCGCACGGGTAGACATAAATAGGTACAGATATTTAAGTTATAAGCATGCTAATTAAAACGACCATGAATCACTAAATTAGAAAAAAATTGTATGCTTATTTTAAAGCCTCTCTGTACACAACGTTGGCTGTGGTATTTGTAGGTGGCAACAAAACGTATTGATTTTCAGGAGATCCTACTCGAGAAAGTGCCACATACAATTGCCCATGGGAAAAGCACTCTTTCCTTAAGTCGATACCAACTATGGAAAAAGTTTGTCCCTGGGATTTATTTATTGTTAGGGCAAAGGATATTTTTAAAGGGAACTGTAACCTTTTAAAAGATATGGGCAAATCAGTTGGTATCATCGGGATCCGCGGAACATGTGCGAGCTGACCGGCCGCGGGACCCGTAATGATAGTTGCTACAATCACGTTTTTATTTTAATTTCATGATATCTTTTGAATGGAATGTCAAAAAGTAATCATCAGGTATTGAGACAGTCTTGAATGTTAAATTATTTATTTGATAAAAATTTATAAATGGTATGGATAACACGGTCTGATTTTGATCGGCATTTCTATCAATTTGTTAAATGTAAAAAAGTAGTTACAGTGACGTAACTACAATAGTTAGACACATGGTCTCGCGAAGTTTTTTGTAGATATTGATATATTCTATAATATTGTCGAACATTTTTTTGTCCTATCATTAATACTCTTCGCAGCGTATGCGATGAAAGACATTTTATGGCTAATTTTTTTACACCTTCGGTTGGTTTTAATAGGAATTTCTAAAGATTTCTATAGTAATCTAGTACTAAATATAGCCTATGTTACTCAGTGATAATGTAGCTTTCTAATGAAAAAAGAATTATTAAAATCGGTCCAGTACTTTTTGAGTTTATTCGTTGCATACAAAAATACAAAAATACAAAAATACAAATCTTTCCTCTTTATAATATTAGTGTAGATGTAGATATCTCCTAATCAGTGTAAATTGTTGAGTTGTAGTCGGGTAGGTCTCGTAGGCAGAATAAATAATTTATTTAAACATATCATTCCTAAGTTCAATAACAGAAGTCTGATAAAATTCCCGATGCAACATTGTTTATTTAGATCAACAATGTTTTATTTGAATAAACTTCTAATTTATTTCCCAGCGAGTGGGCACAAAATGATCCCAGACCCGGGCCGCATGCATACACGCGTTGCATCAGACAAATTATGCGACGCCTAACCGTCAAATGCCGACTTATATAGTATCGGCAAATCCGTTGCCCAACGGTCGAAATGACCACACAAAAACTGTATCAAAGCGAATCATTAAAAAGAGACCGCTCTTTTGTCTAGCAGACAACGGCGAACTTTCCCATAAACGACCAAGCTTTTTAAACACCTTTGTCCTTCGGACGTTACAGTTTTGCAAAGAAACTAGATCGTTCTCACGAACGCAAAAATTTCGATAAACGAACGTCCGAAATAGGAACTGAATAGATGATGAACAATAAAATAGATTCGCGAAAGGGATTACAAATAATGCCTTGTAAGAAAGGGGTGGATTTCTAAAGAAAAGGTTAGTACGGTCATTCGGGCCGCTAGCTGACCCTATCACTCACGCTGCACCAATTTCGGGGTGTTTAAATTGGCATAAAGGGTTGTCGTGACCCATGTATTGTGTTCGCAGGTCAGCACGGGTTGGCTACCTGAGATGGACGGGTCGAAGTGACCCTGCCTAGTGAATAGACAATTAAAACGAGACCGGTGCATCAACGGTTAGTCGGAAAATCGCGATAACCTTTGGCGGCAATAATTTTGTATTTAAACGGCGCTATTTGTAATGCAATTTGTAAGGGAAAAATTTGATCGTGATTTCTTAGATAAGGTTTATCAAGTGAAGGTAAAAAGATAAAAATATGCTTAAAACTAGCAAGTTAAGAATTAAAAATGATGGTTCAAGTGCTTACGAAAAGCAATGCATGCAAGCATGGAAATTATTTTTTCATGATTTGAAAGCATATACGTTATCGCACTTGTAACCATATACGGGTTTGGTCATATAATACATATACCTTCTTCTTTCGTTCTTTTGCATCATCCAGCCAGAAAATAATCTAGTTTTCTATTTATTTCTATAACAATTAATAATTATTATTTACCAGAATTATAACGAGTTTTGTATACACGCCGTTAAATTTGACGTATAACGGTCGCATATTTTACCCGAGGACTTCAGGTGCAAAAGGCCGCTCTATTACATTATATTAAAATCACATAAACATTCGCCAAAGGCGAATCCGTTGGTCTATTGAAGGAGTTCGGACAATGCAAAAAAATGGAGCATAGAAAGCTATTTCCCATAAAAATTGTAGCAAAGGGTTTGGTCATAGACTTCTTTGTTGTGTGGACAGTGGGAAATTTTGCGTTGTTTGAAAGGCCGTCTGCGAAATGGGTCAGTTAGGCCCGTCGGGTGAGATACTGGGCTCTTTGTTCCCGTTCGCATCGCAGGGTTATGCAAATTGAATGAAGAACAATGCATCTTGTACCTGAGATGCGTTCGAAGATTAAGGTAAGAGTGATGCGAACGTTGAATTTTACCGCTTTTGAGATATTCTTTGTTCTTTATTTATTTAAGAGGCAAATTAATAACGTTTTTACATTACCTACTTTTATAAAAATCAAAACGTCAACCGTTAAAAGCTTGTGCAAGCATTTTATTATTCTTAAATTGCAGATTAAAATTTTCTCATCGTTATGTGCCTTGAATACCGTAACACGCGGGCATCAGCTAGTTATGCTATAAAATATTATTGAACTAGCTGATGCCCGCAACGTTGTCCGCGTGGATTGAGGTTTTTTGACTCTTTAATTTTCCGAGCTATATTCCAGAGTCCAGACTATAATCTATCTCTGTGCCAAACATCCAGATCCGTTCAGCCGTTCTGACGTGATTGAGTAGCAAACATCCGTCCAATACATACATCCATCCAAACTTTCGCATTCATAAATTAATTAGTATAGATTTTATAATATTGAAGAAAATAAATAAAATGCAATATAATAGTTATTTGTTATACAAGAGTGAAAAGTTGTTTTTTAACCGCGTGCTCAATTTTGATGACCGAGCAAGCGAAGGATTCTAAAATTGAATCACGAGCGCAGCGAGTGGTTCAAAAATTAGAATCCTGAGCATCACCGAGGGAATTAAAAGAGCACGAGATGAAAAATCTTTTCACTCGAGTGCAACACGTAACTTTTCATCCCACCTCAGCGAGGAAATGACATGACGTGAAAGAAAATGGTCAAAGCAAATTAAAAAAGTACACCAAGAAGGTTACGAGTGTGAGTTTTTAATAAATTAAAAACGGTTGTATGGAAATTCGGCACCATAGAGGTAGAAGTAAATAGGTTTTAATGATGTTTTGAATTCACAAACTTCATAGACGAGTGATATTTACTAACGTGCACACGATGTTCTAAATTCAATTTACTTTATCCTCAAGAGGATAATAACGGCTTTTGCATTCAGATATCGAATAGTAAAAATACTCTTTCCGAGATGGTGGGATGAAAAAGATTTTATCAATAGTAGTCGGTCATTAGGACCCCGTAAGTATAAAGTGACACGGTTGAAGTCGTTAAAGGAGCTTGTTGCTTTTATGATGACTCAAAAATCACCGAAACCCGAGCCAAGCTTTATGATCTCTAGAGATTTCGTATATGATCTCATTCTAAGTAATAACAAGATTATAGAGCACATTTCTTGTTTCCAAGTAATAATACACTATGGTCACAGATGCTATGGCACACTGGCGTATTTTAGCCTAGGTTTATTTTTAACTTAGGTTGATCGGGTTTATTTGTTTTTAAGATTAAAAGCACGAAAATCTTTTTGTCTGGAGGCTTCGGCCGTGGCTAGTTACCACCCTACCGGCACAGACGAACCGCCGCGATTTAGCGTTCCAGTACCTACGATATCGCGTAGAAACCGATTATTTAGCGGTATGACCGCCGTACCCCTAACAGGTTACCCGTACCACCGTAGACTGCATCATCGCTTACCGTCTGGTGAGTCCAGTTGTCCTACTTGAAATAAATAAATCATTTATCATTAATTACTAGTGGTTCGCCCCGAACTGAGACTTCGCGGCGCCATCTATTGACATCATTGTGAAGTTCTGTTGTAAATACTAAGGCTCATTAAAAATTAAATAATTTCGTTCTTTTAAATAATTTCGGTATTTTTGTATTAGAAAAATTATAGCTAGGTACCTATGTATTTCTTGTTGGTTTTTTGATTCGTCTAAAGATGGTAGAGACATATAGGTACACTAAGAAGAATCGAAATCAAAGGAAATATAATAATCTTGGTATAATAAGTTAAATGTCTCATAATTGTAGTTTAGGGTTAGAAAACACTATAAAATTTTGGAACTTTATCAAGTTTTTGTCGTTTGTCACTATTGCACGGATAATGTAATACTCCAACAAAATAGTGAGTGCCAGTAGGCCTAGTTCATTAAGCTGATACTATAATACTGTTTACTTACCATCAGGTGAGATCGCATTCGAGGCTTAACTTGTAGTGGATAAAAAAAGTGCGTACTACAATTCACACACGGTAGAAGTAAAACTTCAGAAAAGTAGCCTACGAGAGAATGAGATAAATTGTAACTCGTGTTCTATCTCATTCTCTCACAGGCTAAATCCGATTATGAATATGTGTGTCTCTTTTTAGTGTCGTTTTTTCGTTTCATCGAATTTTCAAATCACAACGATTCTAAAGAAGTTTCACTTCAAAAAATGCTGTTAAAACGCTAGTGTGCACAACGCTAAAGTGATTCACAGGCGAGTGAGAACTGAGATGTGTTTTGACCTTTGACAGTTCCCAGGCTGCCCGCTACCGGCGTCGGACATCTCAGTTTTTGGAATGAATTCCTTTACCAAATTGCCGCGTATGCAGGAGCTATCTACATGAATACTTAGTACTTACCTACATAGGTGTTATAAATGTGAAAGTCTATATACCTTCTTTTAGTTCAAGTCCTGAGTACCTTCAGGGCAAGGGTGAACAGGCATTTTCTAGATCAGCGCGCTCCTACCTAGACCTCATCTTTGGTTTTCATTAGCGTGATTGTCGTCAAGCGCAAGCCTATATCTTGCAATCTTACATCGAGTCCGGATGACGAGATCTCGGGTTCGATTCCCGGGTATCTCGAGCTATAATAATTAGGTATAGCCCAACTTATGCCTAATTGTTATAGCCCCCTACCTGTGTTAGTTTGGACGTTGGCGGCGTCAAAATCTCATGCCTCGGAGAGCATGTGAAGTCGCCGATCTTGAGTCTGATCTCTCTCTCCGATCGGACGGATTCTCTTTCCGTCCTCATTCGGAGTAAGTGAATGGAGATTGCACCTGTGCTTGTGCACAGATAACATGGATGACTATTGTCTGTGGAGGGGCTGAAATTCGCTCGGAAGTATGTACATAATTAAATGAAGTCTGTTAAAAAATGGTATGTATGTTGCCTGCCTGACTGGAATAGTACTATCATCATCGTACAGACTCAAACCACTGGATCTACAAAGTAAAAATTTTGTATACTAATTACTATGTTCTCTTTATGTAGCGTAGAGTCGTAGACCTAGTCAATAAATAAGGATTATCGGAAATTCCAATAGGATTTTTATAAAACCTAACTTGGTGTTTAGTTGTTTACTTGTTAAATATGGTATTGTCTCAGAAATTTATTTTTTGTTCCAAAATTTAAAACATTTTAAGCCTCATGTTGAAGCAACTAATAGGAAGGAGCATGTACGAGTATATCTTTAACGATTGTACCTGAGTCAATATAGATCCAATCCAAACTGATATTCATACTAATATCATAAAAGCGAGAAGTAGTGTGTCTGTCTGCTACGCTTTCGCGGCCCATCTTATCAACCGATTTCGATGAAATTTGGAATAGAGGTAGGTCATACGTTGTATTCCGGGAAATGACATAGGCTACTGTTTATCCCAGAAAATTAAGGAGTTCCCCCGAAAATAAAAAATCTTTTTCCACGCGAACCAAGTCGCAGGAATCATGTACTTATCAATAAGTGGAATAATAATTTTCCCATTGAGTTAAAGATAGGAGAAAAGTCCAAAAATTCGAGAAAGGATAACATAGCTAAAATCAGCTGCAAGTGCTATTTCAATAAGTAATTATAGTTTTATCTTTGTGGCTTTTTATTATTTTTAATTAAAGTTGTGTGCAGGTGAAAGATGTTAAAGAATAAGATAAAAGTATAATTAGTGCCCCAAAAGGTTTCAAAGAACTGACAAAAAATCTCAGCTCTTTCAAAACCAGGCACCCATCTAATTGGATTCCAGAAGCCTGCTTGAATTGAGTCCATAATATAAAACCTAAATGCACGCAGAAGAATTTATCATCAGATCATCAACAGATCAGAATCATTTAGTCATTTTATGAGTCTAACTCTAAGGCAAAAAACTTAGTAGGTTTTAAAAAAAAAACTTTCAAATATATCTACCTAATGTAATTGTAACGCAAGATAAAAACTCAAATATTTTTTTAATAATATTATATCGATCCCGATAGTCCGATAAAAATCACTCCATAGCTTAATCGCCTAACACCGAACTACCGGCCTGTGTCTATTGTACCACATGATACCGAAAAAAAACAATAAGACGATTGTAAAACGGTGTCGGAACTGATAATTTCCTGACTAAACCGGTTACGACCGGTTTCCGTCAACCGCCGTCTTATAATGCGTTGTTTATGGTAATTTGGCTTTATATTGGTTTTTTTGCATACGTGGGATCTCGGATCTTGGATGCTGTCCCTTAAAGGATTAGTGGTCTTGTATTAAACTCTTTGTGTTATGTTATTGTTTGTTTAAGCGGTGACAATAAAAGCTTTAGTGTGACTTTTAACAATTATCATTCAAATCGGGATCTCCGGTATTTCTCCTGGATGAAAACTCACCAAAAGCTGCTACAGAGTTCAATTTTCTTGGTTCTTGAAAAAGAACATTAAATCTTAACGTTTAATTAGCTTCTAGATTTAATTAGATTCTTGATTTGCTTGCTCGATTGGTATTGCAGTGTAAAATATTCTCAAAATTGTCAAGACTCGCGTGTCTTTCAGCATCTTCAAGACATCCGTGTGACGCTGCCCGAATACCCGAATAACCTAAAGGACTTAATCTCAGTTTGTAGTTATTGCCAGCTCAAGTTTCTCAAAGACAGACTATAAAGTTTATAACTGTAAGTGAACTTATTTTAATATCGCCTGTGCAATCAGCGAAAATTACCCCTAAACATACCTAAGGCAAAAATTATACGTTTTGTCTCATCGTACTTACTAAATGACCATTTCAGCTATTCACTTTCTATATTATGAATAGTCCTAACCCTACAAACCACTGTAAACTAGTCGCAATCAATCACGTAGCATCCCTTCATAGCCCTTTTTGTTAATTTTTTGCGATGTCCCTCGAGGTGTTTATGCAAATTTTAGCAATTAAGTTTCTTCGCGTAACGGCCCTTGCCAATCTTTTGTGCCGGCCTGCAGCTGGACTTAGAAAAATATTAGAATAGATGATCCAGGATGAGCGTTATTATAAAATGTTCGAAGTTCTCATGCGCATCCCGCTATTCATTTTTTAATTTGTTTAAGAGAAGTGTGTGTTACTTCGACTATTTATTGTGTCTTTTATCTTTGAAAAACGATTCCTAGATATATTATAACTTAAGGTTTTGGGTAATTATTGATAGGAATAAAAACAACTCTTTGTAGATTCCTTATATGTTCAGGTATTGAATCCGAAGTTCTACATAATTAATTGTAAAAATAAAAAAATAAATCTTATTAGCCAGGTACGAGCTATCAGCTAATGAATACTGTTTATCTGTTTCATCAGTTTAGTTCCTAAATCCTGATTCGACATAATATTTAGCAGGTATATTGAACGAATTCTATAAACGAGTCAGTTGTTTTCCTTTCAACGTTCAAAGCAACACGTTTAAGACCAAAATTAATTTCAGTTTGTTTAGTTTCAGTGTTCAAAACACCATGCGCTCTTTGCAGATATCGCGAAATTAATTACAATACTATACTCGTGCGGCGCGTGAATTCACTGAATTGGATTATTGTATTGTTGTAGTTGCAATCATGAGAGGTCCAATTGTGCTAGCAGTTTTGCAATTGGTGATTTACTCAGAAAGTTTTTTCCACAATTACCATAATATAAACAAAACACAAGGCTTAGTTTCGGGGTTACTTAAGTTTTTCAAAGCGGATAACTCAAATGTATTACAAAACAATGAATTAAGAGGGGAGGATACAGTTATTGCAGAACATAAGTTTTTTCTACCAAAGTATGAGAGTGAAGGTCAAAAGAGATTCAAAGTTATACATAATAATGGAGATAACAAGTTGGATGATGAAGATATAGAAGATAAGAGTTACAGAAAAGTTGCAGTTGGAGAGAAGAATTATCTCCGCGAATCGGCTAAAATGTAGCAGTTGAGAAGATGATGCGAAACGTTTTAATTTTTTGCCAGTTTCTTGTAAGTCGAGAATTAAAAATGAATTTAATCTATTCTGGATTATAATACACTAGCTGATGCCCGCGACCACGTCCGCGTGGATTGAAGTTTTTTGGTTCCCGCGGGAACTCCTTAATTTTCCGTGATAAAAAGTAGCCTATATGTGCTATTCCAGACTAAAATCTATCTCTGTGCCAGATTTCAGCCAGATCCGTTCAGCCATTGGCGCGTGATTGAGTAACAAACATCCATACATCCATCCATCCAAACTTTCGCATTTATAATATTTATTTGATTTGATTTCGTAGACACGTATATAACTTAAATATACAAATTACAGAGGTATGTTTTAATACTTCGAAGTAGGTTGGTTGTGTATTGCAGTACCTATTCGAGATGAGTCAAGGAAAATGGTAGCAATAAAATATATAAGTATGTCATAAACTTATGTATCTATTGTAATTTAACTTGCTAATTTCAAAAAAGATACAATTTATATTCAAGTAAATATGATTCAAATAATAGGTGCATCCTTTAAATTAGATACAGTTTTCAAACGAAATATCACCCCATGATCTAAAAAAAGGCACGAAAGACCTTTTACTACTAAACTAGACGATGTCCGCGACTTCGTCTGCGTGGATTAAGTTTTTTTAATTCCCGCGGGAACTCCTTAATTTTCCGGGATAAAAAGAAGCCTACGGTCCCCGGAATACAAACTATTCTTGTGCCAAATTTCATCAAAATCGGTTGAACGGATAGGCCGTGAAAGCGTAGCAGACAGACAGACACACTTTCGCATCTACGAGTATAATATTAGTGTGGACCTTAAACATACCTTCTTACTAAAATTATTTAAAAATTCAAAAGAACCAGCCAACGTGCACACCTCCCAAATATTTATTCATCGTTAAAGAGAGTTATATAGCATAAAATTAATGTAATTACCATCCTGGGGCATTTGACCACTCATTCCAAACTGACCCTTAACACAGAAGTATGACCTTGGGGTCATCTGGACCATTCCCGGCGGCAGTGGACAAAAGTGGACACTACAAAAATACGGATTGGCGCTCCCTAACAAAAGGTATTCTGACCCTACGAATTACGGGTACAATTTTTCTTGACCTTTTGTAGCGAGCGCTTGTCATGCGAGGGTCGCATTGAAGGGTTATATTAGAGGTGTAACGGATAAACGAAGAATAGGGTTGCTTGAAAGATGTTCTTTATAGTTGTTTGTTATAAGCTGTATTATGATTTTTTTGTATGAGCAGTAAATATTCAAATACTTTACTCATATTTTGATTTTTAAGATTTTTTCGGCTTTTTAAACGAGATGTTAGATTTGTGAAATGTATCCCTCCAGGGTCAATTCACAAATGCATCATCAGAAGTTTCATCCTTAAGGTTTCAGAGAGAGGATAAATTTTCGATGAATGTTTTATTTGTCTAAGAAACCAAACAAACAAGTGAATATAATTTAAATTATTAAAAAATACAACTGCTCTGCCGTAGACACACATACGTACACGAACCCTGAAAACCTAACACTCCTTTTTTGGGCAGTCGTGTAATAAAAAATCCCCCTCGAATGGAAGTACGGCTACCACTGCTACTACGTAACGATACCACAGTCATTAATCCCATCAATTTTTTTTTAAATTTTACTTGCCTGATGTCACCCGGAATAAGCTAGGGATTCTAAAGGTGGGGTCCCACGGCCCGTGTTATCACAGGCCAGGCCGGATCGTGCCCGCCTGTGGATGCCTGTGCGGCTGATTGCGTCTCGCGCTGTGCCGTTCCCAAGGTGTGTGTCGGCCTGTACAGGCCTGTCGTTACTGCCATTCCAACATGTTAAGTGATACGGAGCGCTTGGCTGCTTGTGCAGCTGATGCGGTTTTGTTCAGTGGTCAAGATTTAATAAATCAAGCAAAAAGAAAGCAGTTATCCGTAACCACGCATCATGGACATAGTTCTTGTTCTTATGTTGTGGCGACGAGCTATTCCAAAGCGTTGGTTCATTTTCGTAGAGAGTTAAAAACTCGAATATTAAATCGTTCATTCACACCATCACGTGCGTGTACGCGCACGCGCCGCCGCATGTTATATGAATGAGTTAGAACCGACGCAGACGCGCCCGCACAGGCCACGGCAGGCACCGTCGCGCCGCGCCACGCCGCGCCTTTGAACTTACCGACTCGGACTTATCGGACGGGCGACAACAGGCTTCATCGGGTGCGACGGTTCCCATGGCCTGTCGGTCTGGCCTGGCGCGATCTGGCCTGTTATAACACGGGCCGTGGGACCCCACCTTAACGATACCTCACTTATCACAATCGGTTCAGGCGTATAGAAGTAATGGTGGAATATACAAACTCACATACATACATACATACATACATACATACATGAACCCTGAAAACAATATACTCCTTTTTTCAGGCAGTCTTATAAAAATACAAAGCTGGTAACTATAGTATCGGTCATGAATAATCCATAACTGATAAAAAATCATCTACTTGTAAGTAGGTTTACGCTTGTGTCGAACATCGAGTCTTGTCTCGACCAAGTATCACAGTGGGGCTCACAAAATATTGTGCACTTCAACCCCACCAAGACACAAGTATGCGCGTTTTCGGCAAAAAAGACCCCCTTTAACACCTCTATTCTCTTCCAGAACACTCCCCTGACTCCATCTAACAGCATTGTGATCCTCGGTGTTAGTATATCGAACGAAGTCCAGTTCCGCGAACATCTGGAAGGTAAAGCCAAACTAGCCTCCAAAAAACTCGGGGTGCTCAACAGAACGAAAAGATACTTTGCGCCTAAGCACAGGCTTCTGCTGTATAAAGCGCAAGTTCGGCCCCACAGGGAGTACTGCTCTCACCTCTGGGCCGGAGCACCCCAGTACCAGCTCCTTCCATTTGACCGGATTCAAAGGCGGGCAGTTCGACTCGTAGATAATCCCAATATTACTTGCACGCTGGAGTCCCTAGAGCACCGAAGAGACGTTAGTTATCTTTGTGTGTTCTATCGTCTCTACAATGGGGAGTGCTCTGAGGAGTTATTCAATCTAATACTACCTTCCGTGTTCTTCAGTCGCACCCTACGTCGCAGAAACAAATTCCATCCTCACTACCTGGATGCCTGGTCCTCTTCCACCACCCGTTATTCCAGGTCATTTCTGCCACGTACCCACAAATTGTGGACCCAGCTTCCATGTTCTGTGTTCCCTCATGATTATAATATGGGGCTCTTCAAAGGGCGGATAAACAAATATCTCAAAAGCCAGCAACGCATTGGCGGTTCCTCTGGTGCTGCAAATGTTCATGGGCGGCGGCGGTAAATCACTTACCATCCGGCCTGCTCGTTTGCTCGCTATGTAACATATTAAAAAAAAAAAGTTTCCTTCTTCTTTTCTTGCTTTTTGCCTTTCCGTTAGACCAAACCCCCGACAGAGTCAATTTGGGAAAATATAATTTCTGAATTTTCTCTGGTATGGCCTGCTGGAAGGTTTCGGCCGTGGCTAGCCACCGGCAAAGACGTGCTGCGAAACGATTTAGCGTTCCGGTAAGATGCCGATGTAGGAACCGATTAGTGTTATGGGTTTAATCTAACAGATTAGTCCGCTACCATCTAGACTGCATAAACTATTTTTTTATCAGGTAAGATCGCAGTCAACGGCTAACTTGTAGAAGTATTGGATAAAATAAATAAATAAACAGCTCTGACTCACAGCGCGCTTTGCCAAAGTTTTATTAATTTAGAATACTTACCTGCGTCGAGAAAGTCGCAAAATACCTGCCTAATGCCTAGCCAACTACCTAAATAATTTAATAATCACCTTTACAAAAACACAAACCAAATAAAGGGTGTGTCGAAACTGGACATTTAAGTTTGCCAAGCGTTATTATATTTTTTCGTGCGATTATGACCATTATTTTTACTGGAATAAGGGTTATATTGCATGTGGGGTTTATTATGGGGTTATCTTACAGCGTACTCCCACGAGAGGCGCGTGCTGAGCGGTGAAATATTAAAAACAAGCGCGCCTCCTTTGCGACATAGTATGTGTGCATTGTATTGGCAATTTTTCCACATTTTTCTGCTACCTACACTTTATTTCTTTTGACGTTATCGTGAAACTTGTTCAGAAAGACGTCATAGCACGATGAACATAACTTGCGTAGATTTACCCAGAACGGAGCCTTTGTTTGCTTTTGCCCAATGTCACCTATTTAGTAAAAAAAATCCATTACGATTAAATCTGAGTATTTGTTTTTGCTTTATTGGTATTTTAATATCTCTATATAATTAGAGTAATATACATAGTATGCTATTATATAGATATGAGTAGATATCTATATAACGTATTTTTACGTACGAAGGGAAAAGTCGTGACTCCATCCTGACTCAATCAAGGAAGGAAGGAAGGAAGGAAGGAGTCAAGCCCATTCTCTAACCCTTGGACCTAAACGGTGAAAAATTCACAGGTTCCCTTTATAACGTAGGTACTCGGACAAGGAATATGGACAGATTTGTCTAAATTCGAAATTTCCCACGGCAGCCGCCAGCCTGTGTGCTATTCCAGACTATCTCTGTGCCAAATTTCAGCCAGATCCGTTCAGCCGTTGGGGCGTGATTGAGTAACAATCATCCATACATCCATCCAAGCTTTCGCATTTATAATATTAGTAGGTATAAAAGTATAAATTATCCACTTCGCTGGTCTAAGTTGACATCCATTCAGATGAGACTACACAGTCTAAATAGTTACACGTTATTCCGGAAAACCAAAGAGTTTCCTCTGGAAAATCCTAAATCTCGACAAAATCACTATCATCTGGTAAGAAATTATAATAAAAGCAACCAATTCATAGTAAGCCAGTAAGTCCGTTCCGTGTGGCGCCGCCAGACTCGCGCACACACGCACACCAGCACACAGACGAACAGATAGCGAGTGACTCACCTGAGGGTGTGTGCAGTGACTCCATGAATGCATAAGGAGGATCGAGGACAAGGCTTTCATAAAGTCAGTCCATCCAAAGGCCTGAGTACAGAATACTGAATGGCATTGAGGAGCGCAATGTTGAAGTGTGGTACCTATCTATCTCGAGTCTCCACTGAGGCCAAATTGTCTAAGCAAAGCAAATTGCAAACGCAAATCATTTGACAGGTTAAAACTTATTACTCGAACTGTTTATGGAGTTAATACATGCTTTTTGTCATCTATGAACTCCTTAAATAGGTCAGATTATCCGTTTGACAAACGATTACGATTACGATTTCATTACACAATTGTACCTCTGAGTTCTAGGGGCTGTAAAGTCTGTTCTAATAGAGATGAGCTTATTTTTCAAGTTCTGTGACGTAGTGATCACGTAATTTCATCTGCCATTCGACCAATAATGACGGGAATATACTAGAAACATGTCGGCATTGAATACTCCTATTGGTCGCTTACTGCGTTTTGCAGTCCACGGTCCACAACATTAGCCTGCAGAACCACATTCTTTGAAAAGTTATTTTTTAATAAAGTTCGGATTAAAAAGTAAAACGTTTCGCCCTGGTAGGTATTGGTGCACTTTTTAACGTTTAAACTATCGTGATTTGTCAGTGACGTTAATTATAAAAAAATACTATGTACTTAACTGACTGTTGGCTCACGTTTTTTGTCGGACTAGTTTCGAACCCGTCCGGGGTCCTTATTCGACACTATTCTGTCATTTTCCGACAAAAAACGTGAGTTAATAATATTGACGTACTATCGATAATTTGACTTGCATTACGGTTACCTATTTATGAAAATATTATAAGACAAGACTACTGTCTGTGTAAAGTGAACCAGGAAAGTCTTTAACATCACAAAACTCATGGCCACGCAGGTACATTATACTTGCATATCGATTCGCTCTCCCTCCCGGCTACGGGGAGAAACGGGGGAGTTTGCTCTTTTTATGTGCAGCTAAAAAGCCGGATAAATGCGGCTCCCGCTTCCGAGAAATACACGGGGGTGGGAAATACCCATTTCTGAATTGGCGGGTAGAAAACTCTTTGTTAAAATATTTGGGATATTTTTGTATCCACATACTAGCTGACCATCTCGGGATTTGCTTGGGCGGAGTTTCTGAACATCCTTTTTTAGTGGGAGTCTAAAAGAGCCCGTTATTATCTAGATGCAAAACCTCAAGTTTCTAGATCCAACAGTTTCAGCTGTGCAATGATATATATTATATATCTTTATTATAATAATTATCGCAATGAGTCAATTGACTTGTCTTTAGCATCTGAAGTTTGACCCCTTATATTACTTAAAATAATATTTGAGACTACCATTGTTAGTAAGTACAGCTTTTTTTAAATCAACTACAAGTTAGCCCTTGACTGCGATCTCACCTGATGGTAAGTGATGATGCAGTCTAAGATAGTACCGGGATAACCTGTTAGGGGCATGGCAGTTATAATTAACCCATATCCCTAATCGGTTTCTACACGACATCGTACCGGAACGATTAATCGCTTCGCGACACAACTTTGCCGGTAGGGTGGTAATTAGCCAGGGCCGAAGCCTCCCACCAGGCAAGATCAGAAAAATTTCAGAAATTATGAATTCCCAAATTGACTCTGCCGGGGATCGAACCCTGAACCTCCCACGCTAAGACAACAGCGCTCAACACTGCGCCAGGGAGGTCGTCAAAACGAGCTTGACGTGAGGTCCCATAATATGCCTGTGGGTCCCAACTCCCATCCATTCTTGATTCCGAAAATCGAAATAGAAGTTTTTCGAAAATCGTTTCTAAAATGGCCATGTAACATAATTAATAACTACCTACAAGATAGGTAACTTTAGTCTCAGATAAGCATGATTCTTATTGTATCCGTAACTCTCAGGAGTTCATTCTGTCACAACAAAAGAATGATTATACCTAGTGGCGACCAGTGACACACTGAGCTTACGTAAAGTACCTAATACTACATACCTCTAATCATTACCTATTTATTGCTTGTGTTTTCCAATGGTATCGACATGGAATTGTACACAATCTCCAAATGACAGGTCTAAAATATGTATTTCTCCCTCTCTTAAATCTCGGAACTAAACTAAAATGACAGCATTAAAAATATTGCTAACCTTTTCTTATTACTCCCTGCCGAAAGGGACAGAACCAGATTTAAAGCTGTCATTTTAGTTTAGTTTAGAGATTGTGCACTACAGAATTAGCCACATTACCTACCTAATTATTGAAGTGTGTACAGAATTAGCCAAAAACTTTCTAGGTAATCTTCAGATCATCGGCTTGGAGCTAAGGGTGTCATTAGTTTTCTAATTATAGGCCCCGCTGCATAACTCCGTACAATTATTGATCTAATCTTACATCTACCAAGTCATAAGGCTCCACCATCACCTGAATCCATAATCATGGATATTATAAAGGTGAAAGTTTGTCTGTCTTTCTGTCAGCTACGTTTTCACGGCCCATCTTTTCAACCAATGTTGATGAAACTTGGTACAGAGATAGTCTGCACCCTAGGAACAGACTACTATGGACTGCTAGGGTAGGAAGTAGGTACGTAATTGGGTATTTGACAACTAGTCAAATCAGCAACTTTTTTTCCAACGTCAAAACGCGTGCATAGTATGGGATTTTGTATGAAATATTGCATAGTGACGTAATCAAAGTTTGACACACTTGTTTACTTTAATCGATAGTTTAAAATAGTTATTAAATACAAAACTAACACGGGACATGGATATTACTACTTTAGAGAGATCCTCTATTTAATAATCACTAAAAAATCATTTATTTTAATAGCTGTCAAATACCCAATTATCCCGGAAGATAAAAAAAAACCGACTAAAATTTTCAAAATCTTAAATCAACAAGGACGTATTCTCGAGCCTATGGCTATATTATTCTGTGCCTATGGTATTGTAAAATAATAAAACAGAAGTGTCGTCACCTATGGCCAACGACTTAAGTACCACATGGATCTGAAGTGAAATCCTAGATAATGGAATGAGACGAGAGGGTCCCACGTTGCCAGTACCTACCTCCGATTACGGTGTTATTACCTTCTAATAGATGTCAAATTAGCGTGACTATACAATAGACAGTTCGGAAGGCGGAGCTTTCTCAAGGAGGAAACTTTCTAAGAGCATTTTCAAGCTATTTTGATGCGAGTGAACCTATTTTTTCTTTTCTCAAATCTTTCTATTGAAATGAAATTTAAGTACCTACAACAATGATTCGGTGATAGTCTAGTGACTAGTCTATACTTAGTGGTTTTAAGAAATTAAATATCACGACAAAAGAAAACATTGTGAGGAAACCTGCCAGATTTTATAGCTTATAAATAATAATAAATTATTTATTTCGATACAGAAGAAATTCTAGAATATTGCTAAGCGTTTCGCTTGCTTGTACCTATGTTGTTATTGCGATCTCTTTTACAAGAAGAATTAGCAGAAGGATATACTAACTGCATTTATTGTTGTAAATATGAAATCGTTTAAAAACGAAACATCAAAACTAATACTCATTATAAAAGTGAAACTGTGTACGTCCGTCCCTCTATCTTTCTGTTCTAATCCTTGTATCTATCTGCAACGCTTAAATACAGCCCATCTTTTCTACTGGTTTTGACGAAATTTGGCACAGATATGGCTTGGAAATAAGATGTCGGGAACGGACATAGGCACATTGGCACGACATTTTATTTCCGGAAAATAAAAAGACTCACACGCGATTTTTCTAAGACCGAAATCGATGCGGACGATATTTTTGGCACCAGTAATTGGTATTTAATAAAACAATATCTTACGAAATATTTTATGTTAAGTGCACTTATATTAAGTATATTTAATACATTGCATATGCATATAAGCATGCTTAGGTATTTCAACAATATGTAGATAAGCGCCGTAAAATTGCGCTTACGAAATGTTAAGATCATATTATACCTACAGATCAAAAGAATGCAGATTCCTATTTTTGTGCCTACCACCTACGGTTTCGTAACATATAGCACAGTGTCAGTAAGAAAATACCAGATGCCTCATTAAGTGATTACAGCAATATCTTAAACTATTCGAACAATGCTGTTCCTTTTGAAACGGTGGCACCAAATAGTTTAGGGCGTCTATCTGCCTTGACCCGTGCGCGTAGGTATCCGCAGATAAGACGACCCTCCGCATACCCGGGAGATGAATCCAACATCCATGGCGACCGAGTAGATGGCAGACCCCTTAACAAGAGTAGAGTATTGATAGAACCGGCAAAATATAATTATTTATTTTTGATAGGTACATACCCGATATGATATGATATTAAGTACAGTTTCCCAATTGGTCTTCTCAAGCTTTAGTATTAAAATTAATTTATTACCTAACGATAAGTAGTACATTTCCCTAGCTTATTGTCAAACCAACAAAGAAATGCATTTTCGAATATTTACTTAGTAGGTACTAGTGGGCCCGGCAGACGTTGTCCTGCTTTGAACCTATAACCCGATTGCAGCGCCCCCTACCGGGTCCAATTGTGAATATAAACCATCCCGGGGCCCACACAAACACTCACAAAAAAATCCATCAAAATCGGTTAAACCATTTCTGAGTTTTAGCGAGACAAACGAACAGCAATTGATTTTTATATATATAGAAGACTAGCTGATGCCCGCGACTTCGTCCGCGTGGTTTAAGTTTTTTTAACTCCCCCGGGAACTCCATAATTTTCCGGGATAAAAAGTAGCCTACGTCACTCTCCAGGTCCTCAACTATACCCATGCCAAAAATCAAGTCGATCCGTTGCTCCGTTGCGGCGTGATTGAAGGACAAACCAACAAACAAACACACTTTCGCATTTATAATATTAGTGTGATTATTAGATATGGAGGTAAGGATGAGTCCGAGACAACGCTCGTTAATTCTGTAGCCCTATTTAAAAGTAGCATCAATCAGTGTTGCAATCTAATTGCGATTTGCTGAATTTATGGTATTCTTGCTGCGACATTTTGCGACGGATTTTGGCCAATAGCGAATCGTGTGAAAAATTTCCGAGCCTCGCTACTAGGAATGAGTACTAGGAAGAGATCTGTTGGCGACGACGTAGGCAGTGTTGATTATTTTTGTTTTTGCCCTATGTAATCCCTTTCTACACCGAGCCTTGCTATGAGGAATGAGGAAATAAAGAGATCTGTCGACGACGACATAGGCAGTGTTGATTACTTTTGTCTTTGCCCTATCTAATCCCTTTATACTCCGAGCCTTGCTATGAGGAATGAGGAAATGAAGAGATCTGTCGACGACGACATAGGCAGTGTTGATTACTTTTGTCTTTGCCCTATCTAATCCCTTTCTACTCCGAGCCTTGCTATGAGGAATGAGGAAATGAAGAGATCTGTCGACGACGACATAGGCAGTGTTGATTACTTTTGTCTTTGCCCTATCTAATCCCTTTCTACTCCGAGCCTTGCTATGAGGAATGAGGAAATGGAGAAATCTGTTGACGACGACATAGGCAGTGTTGATTATTTTTGTCTTTGCCCTATCTAATCCCTTTCTACCCCGAGCCTTGCTATGAGGAATGAGGAAATGTAGAGATCTGGTGATGACGGCGTAGGCAGTGTTGATTGTTTTTGTCTTTGCCCTGTCTAATCCTCTTACTACATCTCTGGCCAGTCGCGTGCGCAGCAGATTACGGCGTCATTCGTCCAGAGAGCCTGCGTAGACACCGATAACAGCTAAAACGTTTCCTCCACACCTTTAGATAACAATTCCTACTTTAACCAAGTACACAAACACGTTTAACAATCCATTTTTAAATACATCGACGATTAGGTATGGCTTGTAATTTAATTTTCTCCTTATATAGCATCGATGAATATGCATGGACTAGTAGAGAGGTGTTATGTTCTCAAATGAGATTATTTAAAACAGTTTCGTCAAATTGTATTGAGATGTTTCTTTTGTTTTATTTAATGTTTGTCTTGTCCGTTGTCTGTTGTACTTTAAAATAGTTTTCTTTACAAAGTGATTAAGTACATATCTAGAAACGTAGATTTCTGACGTTGTTACGTAGACATGTTTATCATTTTCTATGGGTCGTATAGTATCGCGTCGCGTCGTCGTTTCTTCGCTCACCTAAGACAGCGGGTAAGCAAAAATTAATAAGTTCCTGTCCAAAAGCTTGGTGTCATTGCTCCTGGCCTAACCGCGATGCAAATGTCGTGCCGATGCAGTGACGCTGCATTATTTGCTGATATGTTCGCAGAAGCGTTTGCTCAATCACAATACGCGCCCTGAATTATCAACATTTATAGGCTAGGAGTTGCCACCAGATTACCCGTAGCTCTAATACCTATAGGCCGATCATTTTGATTTTTCCGAGTACCACGTACAGGTTTTCCAAAGCTGCAACCTTGGTTTCACACTATTGGTATCTATCCTATTGACTGCCTCGTTGGTCTAGTGGTTAGCATGTTCGACTGCGGCCGACGAGGTCCCGGGTTCGATTCCCGGGTCGGGCCATAGCAAGTATTGGGTTTTTCTGACAAGAAATTCTCAGTACTAGCCCGGAGTAAGGAATTTGGCGGTGTTTCACCCCCGTGCCTCGGAGAGCACGTAAAGCCGTCGATCCTGCGCCTGATCTCTCTCCGGTCGTGTCGGATTTTCCGTCCCATCGGGCTATGAGAGTAAAGGAAGAGAGAGTGCACCAGTGTATGCGCACACACTTGTGCACTATAATATCTCCCGCGCAGATGGCTAATCTCTCTAGAGATCGGGTCGGGAGGACATTATTATTATCTATCCTAACAACATCCTAAAAATCAGTAGTTACTTACAGAGCAATTTTTTTGTGACCTGTGTGATTATTGTGATTACAGAGTCTGGCACACTACATTTTAAGTTCTACAATTCTACTATACGTAGAATCGCTCCTTTCTGGTGTTACGTTAAAAGGTTCCAAACACACACTATCTTTCTTCTTTACAATATCAATTGTTGTTATTGGCTGCAATTGTGCATTATGAGGTTCAGCTAATCAGGGGTCAGTGCTAAGTCGATCATTGCTGCTATGTTTAAAGGTTTTAAAGGAAAATGTTCATTTCAGGCCTACTCTTGTACACTCTACCATGAATAGAGGAAAATACATAGACTGTAATAAAAATATAATAATTTAGAACAGAAAAGTAAATAACGAGCAGCAAAATAAAAATGTATTTCAAGTTTTAGATACGTTTCCAAGATGGTAACCTTCAGCCATAGAGAAAGCAGTAGGCGCGAAATTTATCAAATGTCATTTCTGACAGTCGCTGTGAAAATAACGTGGTTTTCTTTGAAAACGTCAAAAAATATGAATCCGCCATTGTTACCCACTCATGTTTGTGTTCCATAACTTGGAAAGATTACATAATTTTACCACTAAAACTGGTCTAGTATTTTATTTTCTCTCATTTCTCTGCTTGCACAAGACTTGGCCTACGCCCCATACAAATCTGAACCATCTCCTTTATCGAATTAGCGACAATAGCGAAAGAATCTTAGCGAATATGGGTTACCAGCTATGTCTATTTAATGGTATCGACCTACCAGAGGTGATTGTGATCAATAGCAGTCTAACTTTCGTGCGACAGCTCCTAGACTAGAATATCGCTTAAATTAAAAGCTTGCGCATCGGGATGCCTATGTCAAGTCTGACTATTAACTATCATTCTATCATTCTACTCTTATCAAGTCATCACATATGCATACACGTCCCAAATAAACACCACTAAAAAGGAGTCAGCCATTTTTGTACTATTTTTTCATAGCGAAATAACAAAATGTATTATAATGAGACACAAATAAGCAGCCATTAAACTTGGCAACGGATCACAAATCATACTTAGTACTTATATAGAGACTAAGTAAGATGATCGCACATTTCATGGAAAGACGCACGCGGCGCGACGGCGCAAGCAGACTACGGCGAATTATACTTAGATTAATCGATATCGTTTTTTGAGATACGACTTTTAATAAACTGATTAGTCTGCCGACATCTTTAATTCACGCCGCTTCAGTGAACAGGCAGGCTAACTTAAGCTAAATGCCACACAGCGAATCTCATGAAAAAGTCGTGCGAGCTGCCTTCCCAAATAAAACAGTAAGTACCTCTCTTCGACGGTTTAGTTTTGTATGAGATAACAGCCAGAAATTCGCAAATGAGCAGCATGAAGAGTTTACAAAGAAGCTGTAGAATTGGTTTTAATAACTTTACGATATTCAGTAAGGTTATTGGCATTAATAAAGCTTTTTCACATTAAGATGCTCTGAAAATGGAAATTGATATCAGGTATAATATGGGAATAACGTCATAAGCAGGCTCTGTTTGTGCAAACGGTATGTACGGTCTTGTACGTTGTATGTATGAAGATTATTGCAATTATTGTAAACATACCATATATTTTTTTCAAAAGAGCAACCACCGAGTTTCTTGCTGGTTCTTCTCGGTAGGAACGGCATTTCGAACCAGTGGCACAGAATAATAACTAGTATTCATTTGACTATTCATAAGCACTTGTAAAAAGGTTATTTGAATAAAAATCATTTGAATTTGAATTTGAATGTGAATATAAACAAGACTTGAGTCGAGTTTCACATTTTCAAAATTAAAATAAATAAATAAAGTAGGTAAGTAAGTAGATTCTCAGTTTAAGATACTATTACCTATTCTGTCTATTCTGTCTATAGGCTATAGGTCCCATAGCGACACGGGCCGCGTGCGCGGCGTATGCGTAGTGTGTGAACAGTATTAGTATAAGCTTTATAGTAGAGTCAATTAGGTATTGTTTTTCTTATTGGATGATACGAGCTTGATTATTCAATGTTTCATGTCAAGTGTCAACGCCCTAGTAGTGTAGGTACTTCTAAAATATAATATCTTGTCCTATCTATAGCTTCTAAGTTCTACCGCTGATACATACTCGTATTACTGAGGTGCAATCCTTACATGATTGCACCTCTGATGGGCGGGATAATGGTTTAATTTAAATTTTAAATACTTTGTCACAACACATTAGTCATGTTTTGTGTTATTCTCTGTAGACGCAAAGTAAGTATTATTGAATCTGTGAAAGGACACATTAAGAAGCTACTGGATTTATTTTAAATGTTTTTGTCGACAAATCTATGTACATCACATAAAAACAAACAGGTACCTACTTACCTAATAAAAAAATATTTAGATTTATATGGATACATCATACACAGTAAGTGCTAGGTAAGTGTTTATAAAATTAATTCAGTCTCAAGTTTTATGCAAATGACAGGAACGACATGTTTTTTAGGAAACAATGATGTATGAAACATGAAAAGTAGGATATCCGGTTTGAGTTTTCAGCATTTGTTATATTGCTATGAACAGCCAAAATAAGTAATTTGTACCCAACCCTTTGTATATTATTAGTTGTAGTCTGATGCATGAAAGGTTTTCAACCCTTACAAATTACAACGCAACAGCGTTCTTAATCTATCTATCTATACATATAAAAATGTTTGTTCTGACTGACTGATCTATCAACGCACAACCTAAAAAATACTAGTTTACTACGAGGGTTAGAAAAATATTGACAGTAGATTCCTTCTAAGACGTAGGCACTAGGCACTCACTAAGAGAGGATTTTTGGAAATTCTACCCCTACCGGAGTTCAATGAGGGATAAAAGTTGAAAATGAAGGAACGCGTGTTTTAAGATATTTGGCACTTCCACCTCCATGGATAATTTTTTCACCCGAGCGAAGCAGGGGCGGGTCCGCTAGTTAGTATTAAACCTAGTTTGGCAGTGGTTTTGGAATATTTACTGCATTTTAGGTGCCATAACTATTTGGTCATATGAATCTGATCATTTGATTACCTCACCCAGGACTGAATTTATAGAATTCATCCTACAGCCATAGATTGTGGCCAATAGTAAAGAATCAGAAGTTATTGCGGCCGTTGTACACTGTGGCAGTTAAGTATTTCGCCTTAATTTAGGACAAAGAATGACCCAGAATAAAGTCTATATTATGTGACTGGCTGATGTCCGCGACTACGTCCGCGTGGATTGAGGTTTTTTGGTTCCCGCGGGAACTCCTTAACTTTCCGTGATAAAAAGTAGCCTATGTGCTATTCCAGACTATAATCTATCTCTGTGCCAAATTTCAGCCAGATCCGTTCAGCCGTTGGCGCGTGATTGAGTAACAAACATCCATACATCCATCCATAAATCCATCCAAACTTTCGAATGTATAATATTATTATACCATCCTATACACAAACTACCTGGTGCGCAGTGTTGCCTTAACGTGAGAGGTCTCGGGTTCGATTCCCGGCAGGGAGGATGGGAATTAATATTTTCTGAATTTTCTCTGGTCTGGTCTGGTGGGAGACTTCGGCCGTGGCTAGTTAGGTACCACCCTGCCGGCAAACACGTACCGCCTAGCGATTCAGCGTTCCGGTCGATGTTGAGTAGATTCCGACTAGGGGTATGTATGGGTTTAATATAACAGCCATACGCCTAACAGGTTGTCCCGCTACCATCTTAGATTGCATCGTCCCTTAACATCAGGTGAGATCGCAGTCAAGGGCTAACTTATAGTGGATTTTAAAAAAAAAGCCTTAAATTTAGAATAATACAGAAAAGCCTATATATGCTAAGAGTTACTGGCTCCGGTCTACGCGTCGAACGGTCAAGACAATTTAACCTCAAAGTGGGTCACAATATCAGTTATATTGCTGTGGTATATAATATATTCATATCACACGTCGTCTTCGGCGCTCACGACCGGTGTCTTCGTGACGACGGCGCGTGCGCAGTGACGCGTGCGGCGAGCATCACGGAATAGGTTATATAAACTAATTTTATAAATGCGAAAGTTTATGGATGGATGGGATGGATGGATGCTTGTTACTCAATCATGCCAGAACGGCTGAACGGATCTGATTGATTGGCACAGAGATAGATTACCGTCTGGAATAGCACAAAGGCTTCTTTTTGTCCCGGAAAATGAAAAGTTCCCGCGGGAGCTGAAAAACCTTGATCCGCGCAGACGAAGACACGGACATCAGCTATAGTCTTTAAAAAAAATAGCGGATAGAATTTAATCTAGTACTTGTACCTATTGTTTATTAGGTAGACGGACGATCTATAGCAAATAGGGGTGCTGGGAACAGATGGGAGTCGCTAGTAGCCGCTGGAAGCAAGCTGCCCAAAACCGTGTCCGTGTGGAGTACATACCAGACGATACATTGAAAAATCCTGAGAAAACCCCTGATTTAACAAATTATGTATGTTTTTTAGGGTTCCGTGCCTCAAAAGGAAAAAACGGAACCCTTATAGGATCACTTTGTTGTCCGTCCGTATGTGGGTCAAGACCCTTTTTCTCAGGAACACATTGAGGTATCAAGCTGAAATTCATATCAAATACTCAGGTCTACTGTCCCTTGGAGCTGTGAAAAAAATCAAACTTCTAAGCCAACGCAATCAAAAGAAGCCTATTTTGCTGCAAATTTTCGACACTCGCAAGGGAATCAAAACCTACAGGGTACTTCCTGTGAACTCAGAATCTTGAAATTTGGTACGAAGCAACGTCTTATAGCACAAATAAAGGAAAAATTGCGAAAAGCATACATTTTTAGTTACATCATACCTATAATAAAAATATTTTTAATAATTTTAAACTTACCTGGAAAGTAAACTATAAAAAATATTATTTTTATTATCCCTTGCGAGTGTCGATAATTTGCAGCATAAACGGCTGTATCTTTTTATTGCGTTGACTTAGAAGTTTGATTTTTTCACAGCACCAAAGGCCGGCCACCACATCGTAGTGGGCCTACCACGTCACAGTTTGTACAGAACCCTCGGTGCGCGAGTCCGACTCGCACTTGGCCGATTATTTTTTAAGTAATGTGTTAATTTTACGTTGATTTGTGAAATAATCTAAAGAAGATTATGGTTATGGTTAACCCAGATATGATTGCAGTCAAGATCTAACATTATAGTGGATATAAAAAAACAGTAAGTAGGTATACCTAGTTGAATTACAGTTGCTTTAACTTCAGTAAGGAAAACATGCGAGAAAACCTCCAAGTCTGAATTCTCCATACTGTGCTACTGCTTAAAACATTACAGTACAGTAGTAATAGTTACACAGTTACTCCCATAGAGATATTATAGTGCACTATACTACCTCTATGGTTACTTCACACTTTGCCTAAAAAAACTCATCAGCGTAAAAAAAAAACAATATGGGATGCCCCAGCGGTAAACAAAGGTGCGGTGGGAACATTAGCGGGATGACGGTGCGCACGCGCCGAACGTGGCGTCAAATATTTACCTTTAGCGCCCTTTAGCTTCCTTTCTAATTACTTAACTTTTTTTAATCAGCAAAATATCTTTGGTATGCTACACCAGCTAACTTCATGTTTTCTTTGGGTAGCGACGCAAAAGACAAAATGGTCGAAGCAGTCGCTCCATATTTTCAAAAACGGAGGAGGTTCTTAATTCAACTGTATATTTTTTTCCAATACAGTTGTCAAACATGGCGCACTTTCAGAGGCTGTAGTTATGATTCGAAAATTGAATCTTTCGCATAGGCATCTTACTTTTACAAGCTCGACACTTACTTTTGCAGTTTAGTTTTAAATTTTCCAAGTCAATTAAAAAAGTTTATTAGCAAGGAGTTTTCATACATAGAATATAATCGGATAGGCTTTTTACGAGGAAAAATGAATGAATCCGTACGTTTTAGCATTGAATTTCCAAAATTCTTTTAAATGGTTGTTGATTATATTTAATTACCAGTTTTAATTTAATTATTTTCAACATTTGACAAAAATCGAATAGGCTGTATACGCGTAGGTACGAACCCGTAGCCTCGTTTCGTTGAAAAAAAATATGTCCAGGTGTAAATACGCGCCATTTGCTGAATTTTTTTATTTTTTATGTGATAAATTGATTATATTTTCAACTGTATTGAAAAATTATTTTAAATGGTTGTTGATTATATTTAATTACCAGTTTTAATTTAATTATTTTCAACATTTGACAAAAATCGAATAGGCTGTATACGCGTAGGTACGAACACGTAGCCTAGTTTCGTTGAAAAAAAATATGTCCAGGTGTAAATACGCGCCATTTGCTGATTTTTTTTATTTTTTATGTGATAAATTGATTATATTTTCAACAGTATTGAAAAATTATTTTAAATGGTTGTTGATTATATTTAATTACCAGTTTCAATTTAATTATTTTCAACATTTGACAAAAATCGAATAGGCTGTATACGCGTAGCTGTACGAACCCGTAGCCTAGTTTCGTTGAAAAAAAAAATATGTCCAGGTGTAAATACGCGCCATGTGCTGAATTTTTTTATTTTTTATGTGATAAATTGATTATATTTTTGTACTATTTCCCACAACTGTATTAAAAAACGTCGTGTGATACACGGGTGTGAAGGTTATTGCAAACTCGTGACATTAAAAACCCTCACCTTCGGCTCGGGCTTATTAATGACAGCTCGTTTGCAATAACCTACTTTCCACCCTTGTATCACAATATACTATTGTATGTATGTTACGCGACCATTCCGCCAATTGAGAATCAATTTTGATGATTTTTTTTTTTGTAGATCATATACTTCAGAGGTGGTCCCATATAGGTAGATACATTTTAACGAAATTGTATTAGCGCTTTTTGAGAAAATCCACAAACAACAAAATAAATATATATAGGTACCCAGAAAATGTTTTACTTTTTAGTTTAAGTTGGTATTTATAGGTAAGTATATTTTTTTAGTTGGTTTTTGTTTTATGTGAAAGCCAATAATTATATGACTGTACAATGAGTGTACATGATTATAATTTTGTTTTACTGACAGTGGAGCTAAGTGACGAAGCTTGGCCCAAAGTGCCGAAGTCTTCGCGCAAGCTCTTGCGCACTTCAAACTGTGAACAAGGAAAAAATCCTGTGAGCCCCAGAGTTCTTCATTATGCTCTCGAAGGTGTGTGAAGTCTGCCAATCCACTTTCCACACTTTATCAGCATCATTACTATGGCCAAACCCTTCTCATTCCGAGTGAGAGTCTTTTGTTCGGGAAATGAATTTTTTTTATCCACTACAAGTTAGCCCGTGACTGCGACCTCACCTGATGGTAACTGATGATGCAGTCTTAGGTGGTAGCGGGCTAACGTATTAGGGGCATGGCACTCATGAGTACGAGAAAACTTCATCTGTTCTTTGCGCTACGTATGCAACGCAAAATGGTCGAAGCAGTCGCTCCATATTTTCAAAAACGGAGGAGGTTCTTAATTCGACTGTATATTTTTTTTTGTATGTACGTTACGCGACCATTCCGCCAATTGAGAATCAATTTTGATGTTTTTTTTTTTGTAGATCATATACTTCAGAGGTAGTCCCATATAGGTAGATACATTTTAACGAAATTGTATTAGCGCTTTTTGAGAAAATCCACAAACAACAAAATAAATATATATAGGTACCCAGAAAATGTTTTACTTTTTAGTTTAAGTTGGTATTTATAGGTATATTTTTTTAGTTGGTTTTTAGGGTTCCGTACCAAAATGGTAAAATGGAACCCTTATGGCGCGACTTTCTCCGTCTGTCTGTCCGTCTGTCCGTCTGTCCGTCTGTCCGTCTGTCCGTCTGTCCGTCTGTCCGTCTGTCCGTCCGTCACACTCGATTATTTCAGTAACTACCGAAGCTATCGACATGAAATTTGGAATAGTTGTGTATATTAGTGGCCCAAAGACACTGGAATTAAAAAAAATTGGAAATTATTTTTGTTCTTATTTAAAAAGGGGGGAAAATCTGAGGGTTGAAATTTAAATGTGAGATAACTGTATTGTGTGGGGTATCATATGAAAGGGTTTACGTTGTACATTCTAAAACAGATTTTTAATTATTTTTAGTTATGATAGTTTTTGATTTATCGGGGAAAATGTCTAAAAAAATACCGTTCCCCCCCCCTTATCTCCGGAGTTTACCAATCGAAAAATTTGAAATAATTATGGTCAATAGGAATTTACGTATATTTTACAGGAAAACTATAGCCAATGCTCTAACTAGCATAGTTTTTTTGATATTAACAATAAACCTCTACAAACAAAGTTAGTCTTGCGGTTCATTAACAAAGGTAATTATTTATTAATAATGGTACGGAACCCTTCGTGCGCGAGTCCGACTCGCACTTGCCCGGTTTTTTGTTTTATGTGAAAGCCAATAATTATTTGACTGTACAATGAGTGTACATGATTATAATTTTGTTGTATATAGTTTACTGACAGTGGAGCTAAGTGACGAAGCTTGGCCCAAAGTGCCGAAGTCTTCGCGCAAGCTCTTGCGCACTTGCTTCAAACTGTGAACAAGGAAAAAATCCTGTGAGCCCGAGAGTTCTTCATTATGCTCTCGAAGGTGTGTGAAGTCTGCCAATCCACTTTCCACACTTTATCAGCATCATTACTATGGCCAAACCCTTCTCATTCCGAGTGAGAGTCTTTTGCTCGGGAAATGTTTTTTTCCCCCACTACAAGTTAGCCCATGACTGCGATCTCACCTGATGGTAAGTGATGATGCAGTCTTAGGTGGTAGCGGGCTAACGTATTAGGGGCATGGCAGTTATATTAAACCCATACCCCTATTCGGTTTCTACACGGCATCGTGCCGGAACACTAAATCTCTTTGCCGGTAGGGTGGTAACTAGCCACGGCCGAACCATCCCACCAAGCCAGACCAGGGAAAATTTAGAAATTATAAATTCCCAAATTGACCCTGCCGGGGGAACGAACCCGGGACCTAAGCACGTTAGTAAGACCACAGCGCTCAACACGACGCCACGAACAGTGTTTCTTTCAGGTAACACCCCGGATTGTATTGTATCCGGATTGTATAATAATAATCCATTTTTTATACTTTCCAGGTAAGTTTAAAATTATTAAAAATATTTTTACTATATGGTGTAACTAAAAATTTATGCTTTTGGGCACTTCTCTGAAATGAGGTAAAAATCGAGTGAATTTTTTTTTTTTTTTTTTTGAGTTTTTGATTTTTTAAGTATGCTTTGACAAAGGGGTACCTTCATTTAACACAGTGATGAGGAAGGCCCGCATCAGAACCTAGTTTTCATGGAGAAATAGCGTGTTTGGTAATTATGGTGTGCATGGCAGTGATAAATTATGATTTGGTAATGAGGTATGGTGTATGGTGATTAGGATTAAGGTTATGGTAAATTAGTGATGGTGATGAGAAATTCTAGAAATCCATAGAACGAAATCGAGGATCTTAGATCTTTGCACTCATTCTAGGAAGTTACTAACCCACAAATTCATTCAGATTATGATCATCGCTGAGATATAGGATCTTTATAAAACAAGAATTTATTTTTATGGGCTGAGGCGTGCAAAACTTACTATTTGGATTACAACAATATTATTGCTTTCGGATTTGATTGTGCTTCGAATATGGCTGGAAACGTTGGTGGTGTGAGAAGAAAACTATCAAAAAAAGCAAATAAAGAAGTTCTTTACATACACTGTAAAGCACATAATATAATGTCCCTTGCAGCAGCTTCCTGCAGAAATAAAAATAAAAAGGTTAACAGGTTTTTTCATGTTTTAAAAGACATATACAAGCTGTTTAGCAAGTCCCCTAAAAAGGAAAATATTCTACATGAAATTCAAGCAGTGATTAACGATCCTATTCTTAAGATTCCAGAATGTATTGAAGTAAGATGGTTATCACACTACAGGATAGTAAATGCTGTTTTTAGGACCCTCAAGTCAATTATAATGGCTTGTGAACATATTCACAAAGAAGGCGCAGATCTTGCATCACTGGCAAGGGGCATTTTACTGGAAATAAGAAATGAGAGTTTCATCGTCACATGTCACGTAATGAATGAACTCCTCAGTGCACTTTCTTACCTCAGCAATGCTTTGCTAAAGAAAGACTTGTGTCTCACCAAAGTAATTCCTCTAATTACCACCACAAAATTACACTTGCAGGATATTACAAAGCAGTACGAAGATGTCAATAGCCCTCTGCAAATGAAAGTTCAGCTCGAAATTGAGAAATTAAAATCTGAAGTGCACCTGGTTGCTGATGAAAATGTAACTGAAACATTTAAAGGGATTAATATTGTGAAACCGTTATTAATGAAATAGAAGACAGATTCAATGACAAATCAATTGACATCATGACATTTTCAAGTAGTTTTGAGAGCTTTCAATCATTAATAGCTTTACAAGACACAGAAGTAAGAAAGTTTTGTGACAAATTTCCTACGCTTAATGCGGAAAATGTGATAGCAGACCTTAAATCATTTAAATTTTACATCAAGTCAATGTTAGAAAGCGGAATGTACAAGGACACAGGTGAAAATCCAATCGCAAAAATCTTGGAAGCAGACTTAGGGTACTGCGAATTACAAAAACTTTGTGAAATCCTTCTTGTCATTCCCGTCACCACTGCCTCCGTTGAAAGATCGTTTAGTACAATGAACAGAATACTAAATAAGGCAAGAAACAGAATGCTACCTGAAACTTTGATGCATTGTATGATCATAAGCATCGAGGGACCAGAGACTCCAAAAGAAGAATTTCTAGAAAAAGTTGTTGATTTGTACGCAAGAAAAAAGCCACGAAGAATAAGATTTTTGTAAATAATAATTCTTCGTTGCTTTTTACAATTTTACTGTGACACCATCTTTTATTCATTAAAATATTAATAAAAATTGGAATTGATTTTAAAGATTATTTTGTTTCTTTTATTTACTCCGCCCCCCCCCCCCCCCAGATCTCTTAACCGCCCCCCTGGAGAATTTTGCCTGAAAGACACACTGGCCACGAAGGTTTTCAAATGACGTGAAAATGATGTTGATGATGATAAGCTAAGCTGAATCCATTAATATCCAAACAATTTCGTACGCAAACAAATTAAAAAGCTCCCCCTCCTGAATCAAACCATTTAATAAACGAGGTGATCTCATTTTTTCTCCATTGCCGAGCCACACCGCTGTCCGATAGTGCACACGTTTTATCCCGTGGCGTGATACCATCTCACGGTGCTCGCATGTCAGGGAACAGTTTGCGTTAGTTTGCCACTACTAATAAAACTCGACTCATTATAGAGTTCTGACATTTTATAGCACGAGTTTTTCCTGCATGAAATGAACATATTTTATACAAAATAGAAATATTCTTATAAATAAAAACTACAAATCTGGTCGAATTTTGCGCACGATACGATTTCTTGCTCGTTATTTTTTACTGGTCTAGGGGAAATCTGTATAATATATTGTTCAAGAGATTTGACAAAAAAATAAGTTTTTTTTGTCAAAATAATCAATTATCTAATAGTACGAACTACGAAATAAATACTTAATTAAATTATGTTTAAATCTTGTCCAATACATTTTTGTTGTAATAGTAATTAAGTGCGTTTAAATTACCTGAAAAATAAAATGATTAAGTATTCTGTGGCTAAACTTCGAGTTGCAATAGTAGCGCATCCAACCCCTCAATTTACTCGCGTTTCTGTTGATGTAAACCAATTTACTGATTGTAGACAGGGAGGATGCCGTGATACCGTGCTCTAATCACTCGTAATTATCGACATACGGTCCATGGTAGGGGAGAGATTTTTATGATTCGAAGGTTCTTACGTTTATAATAAAATCATTAATATTATTTTATTGAGCGCATTTGCACTCGGTGATCATTATAAAAACCAGCATCCATGGACACTATTTTAAGGAATCTAGATAATTGTGGCCAGTTCTGTTTAACACAATCTCTAAACTAAAATAACAGCTCTAAATCTAGCGTTGCCCCTTTACACAGGGTTATAAAAGGGATAGCAATATAAATATAGGTGTCATTTTAGTATTTTATGAAGGACTCGGGCTATGTCGGTATGTTTACTTTTTAAGGTTCCGTAGCCAAATTTGGCAAAAACGGAACCCTTATAGATTCGTCATGTCTGTCTGTCTGTCTGTCCGTCCGTATGCCACAGCCACTTTTTTCCGAAACTATAAGAACTATACTGTTGAAACTTGGTAAGTAGATGTAGATATTCTGTGAACCGCATTAAGATTTTCTTACAAAAATAGAAAAAAACAATAAATTTTGGGGGTTCCCCATACTTAGAACTGAAACTCAAAAATTTTTTTTTCGTCTGAACCATACGTGTGGGGATCTATGGATAGGTCTTCGAAAATGATATTGAGGTTTGTAATATCATTTTTTTCTAAACACTGAATAGTTTGCGCGAGAGACACTTCCAAAGTGGTTAAAATGTGTGTCCCCCCCCCCCCCCGTAACTTCTAAAATAAGAGAATGATAAAACTAAAAAAAATATATGATGTACATTACCATGCAAACTTCCACCGAAAATTGGTTTGAACGAGATCTAGTAAGTAGTTTTTTTAATAATTTAAAACTTACTACATGTTTGTACGGAACCCTCGGTGCGCGAGTCCGACTCGCACTTGGCCGGTTTTTTTGATTATATTCGTCTTTATTTGCGGGATGTCTGACGATGGCGTGAAAACCAGGCCAATATTTGCAATTTTTGAAGGTTTCATGTTCTTAAAATTATTAAATTATCGATAAAAAGAAAACATTGGGACATGGCACGAATACATATGGATTCTATGGTGCAAGAATATTTTCTCTATTGTAATTATCCACAGAGAAAACAGATTAATATGTTTGTATGGAGAAACCGCCGTACCATTTCGTCTTAATAGACGAAATGGTACGGCGGTAGGTGGTAGATATTTTCTGACCGCAACTGTACATACTTTTTAAAACTTATATACTGTATACCTTACCTTTATAACAAGCGTAGTGGGGTAATGATGTTTGCCCACACTCCCCCGAGATACCAGCGTTGCGTTTTACGGGAATTTAAAACGATGGCCTGACCTCCCCAGCCCCCTCTCGTAATATTATAATCATAGACTAGATAGAGCATAGATAAATGAAATTATATTTATTATTTTTACACGATGGACAAAGAAAGATAGATTGAAAATTTAATATGCCTTGAATAAGTTAATGCAAATTTTTACATTAGTAAGTAAAATTATTATTTGCGGTACCTTAACACTTAACCTAAAAGACAAAATAATCGCTTTGTAATCGACATTTATTGTACAACATTGGACATAGGTACATACTAACATTATAAATGCAAAAGTGTGCTTCTCTGTCTGCCCGTCTGTCTGTCTGCTACGCTTTTATGGCCCATCCTCTCCTACTTTATGTAATACATAGATAGATGAATACTTTATTGCACACATGAAAGAATACAAAGTAAAGTTGACTAGAAACTAAGTATGCAAAGGCGGCTTTATTGCTCACAGAGCAATCTCCAGCAGTCCTAAAGGAGTTCCCAGGGGTTTAAAAAAACTTAGTCCACGCGGACGTAGTCGCGGGCATCGAGTCATCTATAAGCGAGTCTGATTATGAAGTTCAACGTTAAAAATGTTTAGATGAAGATAAAAATCACCAAAAAACGTTGGGTAGATACTAGATAGGTAACTGCTACTAAATCTTTTTGATACGTCTTCCCAAACTTATCACGTTTGACTTAATTAAGAGCTAAAGCCAATTATGTGATTAGAGAAATTCAATTACCGAGAAGTGTAACGTAGGCCAAGAGACAGCTGTGATATTTCTCATGGAACGAATGTATGCAACTTACTGTGTCATATTTTGCAAGGCGAATATTTAGCGATGAAAGAAGAATTTATAAGTAATTTAATTAGGCTTCATACTATTTAAAAGTTAACCTTCTAGAAACCTACGATATATCTGAACTTACGCAATTTTAATCACAATAAGCTGTTTCTAGAATAAAAGTTAAAAAGCTGCTCAAAGTAAGAAATGAATAGGTAGATACTATCTCTAAAACTAATCAATAATCTAGTAAACTGAGGCAAGACACCGTGTTTCTTTTATGAAAATTCTTAGATCACATCTCAGTAATAGCGTTGAGTCTCACAAATAGCGTTGAGTCAGGTGTACTCATAAATACTTTATGAGTACACCTGACTCAACGCTATTTGTCAAGACTGTCTCTTTTACTAGTATCCAAGAACAATAATAAATCCAATTTGGTATATTGATTTATTAGTTCTTAAATAAAAATATTATTAATAATAACTAGACTACAGGTATAATCTTGTGTTCCATACGTCTTGCCTTATGGTACACCATTTAAGACCCTTTATCCTTGGTGATAGTTGAGGGTAGTCAGTGATAGTATCTACCCCAAATTAATTATCGCCCTAATTGGTGTTTTTGCCGCAACGTAGGTACTGGAGTGCTAAATCGTTTGTTGGTACCAACTAGTAAAAAAACTTAGGTATCATATAGTATAACGTTAACCCCTGGATTCGTAAACGTTTTAAATAAATAGGTACGATTGTATTACGTAGGGGTAGGTATAATCGTAAAAAAAATATCATGTAATTATTTAACATGAAAATTATTTTATTTTTCTATTTAAATACGTAATTACAGTGATTTATTGATCATTGACGGATTTACAAGAATAAATAAGGAAATTAATTGCATAAATCAATGTGATTGAATTACTATTTTGTAAAAAACACCTTTAAAATGAATTAATGTAATTCACTTCCTGGCCAGCAGCTGGTAATTTGTGGAACAATGGCTGCCAAATTTCCGAACGGAATAAAAAATGATCTGTCAAACGAGCAGCTTTCCCGCCAATTTGGTTTCGATTCGCGCCCTCGCGCCCTTTAGGGTGACCATAGATAAATTATTGTAGATAAAACCTCGTTCTGAAATAAAATCTCATCGATTAATTTTGCTTACCTAGAGATCTTACTCTATCGTTGCATAGATAACATTAGAGAAAATATATAATTATAATTAAACTACCAGATCATCCCCGGGATATTTTTCGGGATAAAAAGGTAAAATATGTGCTTCCCCGAGTTGCAACCTATCTCCATATCAAACTTCGTCAAAACCGGTGGAACAGGTAAATATATCGTGTATTTCCGTCATAAGTAACGTATTAAATTCATTGTCATATGTAACGAATTATATTTATTCAGGAATTGTTTTATTAACATTTGGGATGATAGCTTTTGAAATTACGAAAAGAAAAATGTCTTAATTTAGCTAAAATTGTTAGATTAAAGATTAGGTACCTATTTGAGATTTGGGTAACTCTGAAATCTAAATCTGCATACTCGTAAAAAATCCTTCGTATGAACAAATCATGGTTACCCGCAGAATTCGACACGCCCCAACATCGAGATTAATAGGGTACCATGTTTAGACTTCGGTCGCCATGGCGCCCAGGGTGGGATTGACAATCAGAGGGGCGCCTAAATACCACATCTCGGGGGTGAAGTTACGTTATCTGGCAACACTGACATTTAATGATGTCATCGTAAATGTCAAATGTTAATTGGATTTTTTCTCTCGGCGATTTTATAACACTTTATATTCTACACCAATAGACCTTTAGAAATAGGGTTTTTTTTCTCAGTTAAGTGGGGCTAGTTAGTATAATTTTTTTTATAAGCGGTCCTACATAGCTTAGTGGTTTAGACGTCAGCTCATTTTCTGCTGGTCAGAGGATCGATCCCCGGACAGGCACTTCTAATTTTTCGTACGTTTTAAGCAATACATATCACTTGTTTTAACAGCGAAGGAAAAATCGTGAGGAAACCTGCATGCCTGACAGTTCTTCATAATGTTCGAAACAATTAATTAAAGTTTAATAAAAATAGAGGTCAGGTGTTTCGAAAGTGGGACCTATTACTGTTGTCCCTTCGATGTTTTAAGTAGAGACTCTTTACTAGCAGATAGTTAAAACTTATGTCTAAAATATTTACTGTAACTAAAAAAATAAAAACATAAGTATCAAAAGTCAGTCAAAAATTTTCAAAACCCATCACCAAACCAACAAAATTACCTATTCCAAAAATAGACCACAAAACTGACCCATAACATCATTCAGAACACTCTTCATAAGCTTTTCAACAAGCAAAAATCAAAAATGTCTAAAGACCAGAGCCAAGCCCAGCAGAAACTTCCCATCCAGGTGACTGATGCCTTGATCTTCGATGATGCCTTCTCCTCCATGAAGGAGAGGTTCGCTGCACACATGAAGCAAATTGATGAAGAGATGACCAAGATCAGGTATACCTTACTAGAAACTGTAGTTACCTAAGTATGATCCTAGGATAACCTGGTTAAGGCCATTGTAAGTACCATCTTTAAAGCTCTATAGCTCTGGGTGGGCTCGGCTTAGTCAAGCAAGCCTCAGATGGAGGTGTTTGCTTCTTTCACACTACAAAGTCAACCAACTTGGTTTTAGCAGGTCACTACGGTCCTTTGGTTTGCTGTGCAGCAACTTTTTCCTACTCATCGCATTCTTTATAATTTATTTAATCAACTAGATGAATCTCGCGACTTCGTCCGCGTGGACCAAATTTTTTCGATTTCCGCGGGAACTCTTAAATTTTCCGTGATAAAAAGTAGCCTATGTCCTTCCCCGGGATACAACCTACCCCTGTACCAAATTTCATTAAAATCGGTTGAACAGATGGGCCGTGAAAGCTTAGCAGACAGACAGACAGACAGACACACTTTCGCATTTATAATATTAGTATGGATATGCAAATAAACTTGCGTGCTTGGAATCCGTGATCTCATTTAAGCAGAAGACCAATTGAAACAAAATTACACTCGAAGATTCTTTTTAACAAAATTCTCATGTTCACAGTAAAAGTCTTCAAGGCCAGACCACAAAAACGCAATCAGGCACAACTACTTCTAAAGGACCTCTCAACCTGGACTTCCTCTCAAATTCACCGCTAGTTGAAGGTGAAGGGGAGAACAGAACACTAAAGTTGCAGTTCGACGTCAGCCAATTCGATCCGTCTGAGGTAATATAATACCAAACTTCGTTCCAAGTAAACCCTGCAGGGCGACCGCGTATTTTTTGCATTAATCATTGATACATCGCAATCACCTCTGATTGGTTAACACTCTTCCACTATCTGACTCTTCCACTCTGGACGAAATCCATTGACGCAGCAAGAAAACCATAAATTCAGCCAATCGGAGGTGATTGCGATGTATCAATGATTGATGCAATAGATACGCGGTCGCCCTGCTGATTTTGGAATGATGACATTATAAATGTTTTTATTTGCTGTAACATTTAAACATTAGCATAAAAATGTGTTCGATTCAAGTTCAATCCCAAAAAATTAAAGGGTAGGACCATGGTATTTGATAAAACACCCGTCTGAACGAATCGTGGACCGTAGATCCGTGGATCGTAGCTAGAATTGTAATATCACAGTAATATAAATAAAAACCGGCCATGTGCGAGTCGGACTCGCGCACCGAGGGTTCCGTACAAACATGTAATAAGTTTTAAATTATTAAAAAAACTACTTACTAGATCTCGTTCAAACCAATTTTCGGTGGAAGTTTGCATGGTAATGTACATCATATATTTTTTTAGTTTTATCATTCTCTTATTTTAGAAGTTACAGGGGACACACATTTTACCACTTTGGAAGTGTCTCTCGCGCAAACTATTCAGTTTAGAAAAAAATGATATTACAAACCTCAATATCATTTTTGAAGACCTATCCATAGATAGTGGATAGATAACACGTATGTGTTAGATGAAAAAAAAATTTTTGAGTTTCAGTTCTAAGTATGGGGAACCCCCAAAATTTATTGTTTTTTTCCTATTTTTGTAAGAAAATCTTAATGCGGTTCACAGAATACATCTACTTACCAAGTTTCAACAGTATAGTTCTTATGGTTTCGGAAAAAAGTGGCTGTGACAGACAGACAGACAGACATGACGAATCTATAAGGGTTCCGTTTTTGCCAAATTTGGCTACGGAACCCTAAAAATTTGATTTGACATAAGTGGTTTTTATTGGTAGAAAGGCATTTAAAATGTATTTGGCATAAAATAAAGTTTCTATTCTGTTCTCTATGTCAACAGGTAACTGTGACCATTCAAGACAACAAGCTGACAGTATCAGCGACCCACGAGGAGAAGACTGACACCAGCACCACAGTGAGGCAGTATCATAAGGAGTTCCACATCCCACAAGGAGTCGACCCGAAGACCATCGTGTCTGCCTTGTCAAAGGACGGTGTGCTGGTCATCGAAGCTCCTTTACCGACCAGTACTGAAAAATCTTTGGCCAAATAAATTTTTCATTGTAACTTTAGCAATGTTTTATTTTTACTAAATTATGCATTCCTATTTCCTAGGCAATGAAGTTATGAGACTGTTACGTAACGGACGTGCTTGCAAAATAGCCCTTGACTGCAATTTTACCTGGTGAACTGGTGAGTGATGATGCAGCCTAAGATAGTAGAGGCCTTACCTGCCAGGGATACAGCAGTTATATTAAACGCATACCCATAGCCACGGCCTAAGTCTTCCACCCAAAAGATTCGATACGTCTTATCTCTTAGTGATATATCATTAGCTCCCACCAAACCAGACAAAACTTTAGGAATTATAAATTCCCAGATTTCGTTGCTCTTTATGCGACGTTAAGTATTTGTGGTGCATTTTTGAGAATATGTCCACTCAAAGACATCTTTAGTACGGTTGACATTCTTGACGTCAGCAGAGACACTTACTCTGACTCCATTTTGTCAAGTTAAGGCATCAATTTATAAATCCTAACCGCTTAGACATAATTTAGCGATCGAAATAATTGGGCTCGATATTGGCATGGACATGTTCGTTGATGGTTGTTAAAGTTGATGGGTTGATACCATGGATGTCACGTAATGACTCTCTATCGCGTATGACATCGGTGACGTGGCGGATAAATACGCACACAAGGAAAGATAAATAAAGTTAGTGGCACCACGGGATCCCAAGCACCATATTTTTTCTTCAAAACATTTTTTAATTATCTGATGAAAAGTATGCCCTTACCTGCAATATCACCTAGTGGTAACCTTAAAAGGGTAAGGGCATAGAGGTAATATAGTAGCTATTAACTCAGTGGGTAAGGGGTATTAGCAGTTTCATTTAACCAATACCTAGGTTTTCGCTAAGAAAACACATAATGAGAAGTCAAACGATATAGAATTGCAAATCCGCTATTGGTGAGTGTCGAATGTCGATGGTAGGAATGCCGATGGGTCTATGAATTTAGTTCTTAATTAATCATTTACGAATAGGTGAGATTGCTTCAGTCTGCGATCATGTATCAATCATTGTTATAATCTAATTAATTGTTGTGATTGGTTGAATTTATGGTATTCTTGCTGCCGTAACGGATTTTGGCCAATAGCTGAAGAGCGTTAACCAATCAGAAGAATATTGTATTAATACTGACGCTTTGCTCTCAGTGTGCACCAATATTTTTCAGGTCACCTGGATATTCACACGTGTCTGTGTGGTGTTGATGCGGCACGTTGCCATGGCGACCGCCGCACGGCTTCTCAGAAGATAACATAGATATATCTAATATCTACATAATACCTACCAACTTATTCAGCCTGGCTTTCTGCTGAAACATGAAACGGGGCGTTTACTTTTGAAAGAAAAGCTTTTAGTAATTTTGTGGTACTTAAGTAAATTTGAAATAAGTAGGTGATACTTTTATTTGCAACACAATGATGTTTCTTCGCTAACAGGAGCCTCGGCGAGTAATTTTATTTTTTAGGAAGGAGGCCCAATTGCCCTAAGAATATCATAATCGTAAATTTTCACATTTAATTTTTAAAAGTTAATTTTGCTCATCTTGCATGGCAATTCTTTTTCATCTTCAATTCTATGTAACACCATCCTGTATTACGCAAATAAATATTCTTATTCGTCACAATACTTATTTATTGTTTCCTTCGGCATTTAATTTATACGCTACCATACCATTCCATATCATATCAATAGCTCAGATATGGTGCAATAAATAGTAGATTATTAACCAAGGGGATAAAGCAGTGTCTTCTGTCGCGGGTGACGATTTAAGTTCACCCAAGACTAAGACAGCTTTATCACCGAGGAAAATACTCTACTTTTCGTACCATTTGCGAAAAAATTAACACAATAATAATATTAAAAATAATGACAATTAAAAATAAAAGTTAACATTCGAAACATTGGTCCAATTATTGATAGAGAGAGTTACATTTTTGTTTGGTACATTTATTGTTGATGAGTTGATTTGAGTATTTCTCTGTTCTTGCGTCTGAGGAACTGTTTAGAACATAAACTTATTTATAAAAATAAATAAAATAAACTTAACGTTTATGTATTTGAAGAAAATAAAAACGCGGCAAATTCCTAGATTAATATTTTTTTTGTCGGAAAAGCAAAGGCATAAGCACATACGGCCTCGTCGGCTTTCGTAATTTTATTTAATAATCATAACTGCATAATAAATACGTATTCCTTTTTCAAAAATATGTTAAATGCTATTATACACAAACTCAATGATGTAAACACAGATGTAGTTCAGTATAAATTTCGGTAAGTATTCCAAATTTAAATCACATTCTCCCCCTAGAGGATGAATGAAATTCAGTAAAATTTTCTTTCCCTGTTTTTAGAAGATTAAAAATGACTATTGTTATGTTCGCTTTTTGTGGCATAGAATGTCACTTTTTTGAGCAAGTGGTACGAAAATTTAATTATCACCATAATCTCGACCCATTGTAGCCTCAATACTGAGCAGGAGTGGCACGAGTCTTCTTTTAGGACTTAGGACACGCTGGCCAAGAGCAGATTGGAAATTCAATTCCTTATTACTTAATTGGGTTGGTAGGTATATTAAAAATGCGTGTGTCTGTCTGTCTGTCTGCTACGCTTTCACGGCCCAACTACTCGACCGATTTTGATGAAATTTGGTACAGAGATAGTTAACGTCCTGGGGACGGACATGGCTACTATCCATCCCAGAATAGTTAAGAGTTCCCGCGGGAACCAAAAACCTCAATCCAAGCGGTCGAAGTCGCGGGCATCAGTTAGTACAATACACCTAACAGTAGCTTTTGGCTTTACCACCTGTACTCATTGTTGCGAGGGTGATCAGATTTTTCTATTGTTGTGGCACCCCCTACACCGCAGATGTTTAAAGCAATCGGAAAAGTCAATTGCGCGCCCCTCGGGTTTCGCTTATATTATGCCGATATTATGCAATGTAATGATGTAAGTAATTTATAAATTAACTGATTTGGGGTCGGTATAAAGTTATTGTGATTAAAAGCCGCTTGTGATTTTAAACTTGACTTGATAGACTGACAGACAGACAGGCAAAAAGTAAAAAAAATGTTTTGGGTTTAGTATCGATAACAAAGCTTATTCTAATTAAGGCGCTGTGAGCTCACGAAGTGAAAACACAGGCACGAGGGGGTGAAATCGAGCAAGCGTACCTATGTCGCAAAAAATGTTGTTGGTATATAAATATGAATTTTATCTTATACTAGCTGATGCCCGCGACTTCGTCCACGTGGTTTAAGTTTTTTGTTATTCCCGCGGGAACTCCTTAATTTTCCGGGATAAAAAGTAGCCTATGTCACTCTCCAGGTCCTCAAATATACCCATGCCAAAAATCACGTCAATCCGTTGCTCCGTTGCGGCGTGATTGAAGGACAAACCAACAAACCAACAAACCAACAAACCAACAAACAAAGTGACTTTCGCATTTATAATATTAGTATGAAGTATGATATGATTTCTAGAGCTAATTATTGGTTTCATTATGGAGAAAAATTGCTTTAAAAGGTAAATTTAGAGGTATGTTTAAAATAAATTTCAAAGCATTGATTTTTTTAAATTGTGTTTTGACTATGCGGCAATGGCTGCTTGAAGGTCTTGAAAACAGCAAATTATTTTTACAAGCATACATTATGTCACCGTCTGATGGATACACTGCTTTTAAAAACTCCCTTTTCCGCTACACAGGGCCTTAAAACAAAGCCATCGGGATCGACGTCTTAACCTGCTGTTCGAGGTTACGCAATCACGGAGGAAACGGAATGGCAAAGGTAGAAAAGGTAAAGTCGACCATTCATCTAGTTACAGACTTGGATATTGAAAACTTGTAGTAAACGACTTAGAGGCCCGTATTAACAAGCCGACATCAGCTACATCAGGATTCTTCAGTATCGGTCAATCTTAGATGCTTATGACCCGGTAAGTTCTCAGCTACTCTCTCTCTCGCTCTCATACTTACGGGTGTTCGATCTACAGGATCATAGTGCCACTGTTTATGTGTCTACCTATCTATCTCCGTATATATGTCGCTACTCTCCCAGGCACGAGCCACGGACGTAGGGTGGGCATTACCATAGTAACAGAACACCCGCGCCCTACGGAAGGGTACGCCGGAAATGAGGTTTGTTCCCTAACCGGAAGTGGGGATACCTGCCGACTGTCTTATACCGCGTAGGTTTAATTCGCTTCTCGCCTGGATGGGGAATCATTAAGAAGTAAAATTTGTTAAATTTTAGGGACAAATAGCTTGGATACTTAGTATGTATTTGTAGAGATATCTCTATCCGAAGATTCAAATGTGTTTATATAACTACAGATCGCTTTTTTTAAAAGTTAAATGGAGTGTCACCCCCATATTAGCCCTATTGAGCCCGTTGTTCAATTTCCCATAAAAAATACGTAAGTTTTAGAATTAAGAAACAGAAGAAAAACGATAAAGCATGCCCTCAATTCGTAGGTTATAGATAAAAAACTCGGGTTCTTTTATTTCTCACAGGTAACAGGACATACTCCTTGTGATAGGTACTTTTTTTATCCACTACAAGGGATCGAACCCGGGACCACCGCACGTTAAGAAAACAGCGCTCAAAACCGCGCCAGGGTCGCCAATCCAAACGTCTTGGCTGTAACCAATTTGGAAAGCAGATTCTACAGAGAAAAGTTACACTAGAAGTATCCTGTGTTAGTTTAATTAAGTCAAATAAATGAATTGACATATTTCTCAGGTTCACGCTTCCTTGTATCTGACGTCAACTGAAGAGATATTTGCCAACCCAAAACTCAGTTAATCCGGAACGCGGAACGCAGAACTCTTGACATCTTGCAGTGACATCGACGTCTCGCCATTGTTAGCCGTTAATCCAAAGACATCTGTTATGATATCTGGAGCCATTATTTATGCAACCGTCGAGAAATAAAGTTATTCATCAGGGCCTTGTTTAAAAGATGGCACGAGCGTAAGACAAAACACCGCGAGAAGCAAAACTGTGGCATGGTGACGCATCTCTCTACCAATAATATTTTTATCTGTTGTAATCCTTAATTTATGTCCGTGACTCCATCCGCGTTAGGTTTCCAATTATGCCGTGGGATTTCCAGGATGAAAAACCCAGAAAATAGCCCATATTCGTCGCCGGAATGCTAATTATCTCTATCAAATTTCGATTAAATCGGTTAAACCCTCGAGCATTTAGTTGGTTAAATGCTCGAAGGCCAAAACAGCTGATGGGCCCGGCCTTAAAATGGTAACGGGACACTCTCGGATAGTTTAATGTTATGAAGTAGGTATAAATTGAGAAGATCAATAAATTATCTGAGAAGTATAAAATGGTAAATATATTGAGGAAGCAAAACTGTTTAGAATGGCGTAAAGTTTTGGTAGGCGAGGCTGTTAGGTAACGCGATAGTCGTGAAAAGAGCCTAATCGACAGCTCCCAAATTGGCAATAATCCATAAAACTCACCACCCATCTAACCTAATTTAATTTAGCCTGCACTACCCCACGATTGCGGACTGGGTAAAGGCCTCCCTCTGATTTCTCCACATCTCTCTATTTTGTGGATCTATCAGCCACTCAACTATGAACTTATCTAATTCATCACGCCATCGTCGCCTCAGCCTACCACGCTGGCATTGATGACTTTGGAGGGTCCAGAAAGAAGCAGATTTAACCCACGAAGTCATATATATATGGATATCAATTTAACAGGCTAAGGTAAGAAAACACCAAGAAGTCAACACAGATTTAATAACTTGCATTCACAGCTGCAAATCAACTGATCTATCGAGACAATAGACGGATGCACCAGTACCAGAGTCACGATAACCCAATAAAACTGCCGAACACAAACAAAACCGATCATTTGTATTCTCATCGCGGTGGTCTATGGGTTCGATCACGATGTTGAACTTTGAAGTAATTATGATAATGTAACAGCGTTACTTTGAAATGAAACTGGTGATACAGTTTTAGGGTGGTCGATGTTGAGCTTAAGAAATTGAAAAAGTTTGTGTGGGAAAGCAAATAGCAATAAAAAAAAACCGTAAATAGTTACTTATCTTACTTATCTTCAAAATAGAATTATTAATAACCAGAAAAGGGTCAATTGATTGATAGGCAAAGACCTATCAATCAATGAAGGTACATAGTAGGAAGAATGAAATGAGCCACTACGGTTAAACAAAAGAATCTAATTTAAAATGCATAATATGACTAAGTTATCGAAATAAGAAAATATATAAATATGGGAAAACGGAAGCCGGAAAAGCATTCCATAGATCCTAGCATTCGAATAAGAAACGAGATAACAAATCGCTTCATGTACGCTTCCGTGGGATTTTAGCCCTGACGATGCCTTGCGGTGCGAGTGTAGAGCTAGAAAGGTGAAAGGTGTATCCTGTAGAATCATATCCTTTTCCAGATCATACGTAGGTTCTACTATACTGTAACGCTTTTTTTATACTTATAACCTTTCAATTCACAGAATCACAATCAAATTATAGAAAAGTCTTTTATTCCATATTTTTCCCTCAAGCTAAATGTATTTGTATAGCTAAATGTAGGTATTAGCTCTTACATAAAAATATGTGATCTTCCACCTGTTGCAATTTGCTTGTCTGCGGGCGTAATTAAAAACATAAATTTCTATCCTATACCTTTCTTTGAGTAGGTTCCCAATATATCCGGTTCCAAGTTATCTCATATAGAAATTACACTATGCCGAGCAAACGATTCCTCATCGATAAAGTTTATAGTGAAGGGTCGCTCTCCCCCACGCACGCCATTTTTTCTTAAAGGTGACGCCTGCGCACCTGCCTTTGAAGAGTTTAAATATTTTAGAACTGAAATTATTATTAGAAGTGAAAAGTATTTCAAAACACAATATCACAATCAATTATGTATAGGAATAGGGCATAGGCAAAGACCTATTGCCTTATGGCTTACACTAAAGGCGCCTACACTTGCAATTTGCAATCACATCCGATTGGCTGGCAACTTTCTTACTATTGCCTAAATTATTGTCAATAGCAAAAAAGAATTGAATTGATTGCATTCAGCCAAATGCAATCATTTCAATTGCAATCATCAGTTGTATGTGAACCACTTTGACTTAGCAAGATGAGATGGTATTTGAATATCATAATGTCAAAGATTTCATTTATATTTGCCACTATCTGATTCCTGCGATATCGTCCGCGTGGACATAGGGTATAGGTATCAAAATCCAGTGGGAACTCTTTGATTTTAAGGGATAAAAGTAGCCTGTCTTACTCTCCAGGTCCTCAACTATACCTACACATCCAAAGAATCACGTCGATCCATAGCTCTGTTGCGGCGTGATTGAAGTACAAACCAACAAACAATCATACTTTCCGTGTAATGGCCGTCATGAGAAATTAATTTATCAGCGTATAGGAATCTAACCTATTTTTCAAACCTTGTCTTAAAAATAAATAAGTCGTGCATGAACCTATCATGAAGTCGTGGAATCTTCTCGAAAAGCGTGAGCAACACGCTTTGTTCGACGCTTAAGACATTCTATATGCTAGTACATATTTGTAAAAAAAGCATTCAAACATCCATTTGATAATAATATTTTTAATAAAATTTATTTCAATGTCACTTCTATGCGTTTCTTAATACATAGCGACGAACCTTGCGCACGCGACCCTTTCTCCAGACAGTTGGAGTTGACCGTTACTTAACGCGCTCTTATCTTTGCGTATGCCTACTTAGGGCCAAAGCACACACGATGCTTCGAAGACTTGAACAGATACAACGCGCAACGGCAGCCTTGGAGCTCCTACTCTACATACGGCAGAAGACTTATAGGTAACAAAGCGCTGGTCAGTTCGAAGCTGCAAAGCTTGGAGCACCGGCGCAAAGTTGCCTGTCTGTCGGTATGCTACAGGATTATATGTATATTTGTGCCCTAGAACTATTCGATCTGGTTCCTTCGTCACCTTTTTAGTATCGAACCGCAAGGCATCGACAAGGTCTGCACCCTTACGCAGTAGAAATTCCGCGGGCTCGTACGAAGCGATTTGCTTCCTCGTTTCTAATTCGAACCGCTAGGGTATGGAAAGCCCTTCCTGCTTCCGTTTTCCCCTCCTCTTTTAATATAGGTACTTTCAAATTAAGAGTGAATAGGCATCTTCTAGGCAAGCGCGCTCCACCTAAGGCTGCATCACCACTTGCAAGCAAGTCTGATTGCAGCCAAGCGCTAGCCTATATATTAAAAAAAAATACCCTCCTTTATGGCAATCGGATGTCTTCGTTCTTTGTATTTAAACTGCTAACTACTGGATATGGTAGCCGTCGCGCACCACTGCAGCTTTTGCCAGTTGTGTGTGAAAGATTTTAAATTATCGTGTGTGTGGAGGCCCTAATTTTATTACTTTTAGCAATTTACGCACTATCAACGCAATAAAGAAGGCTTTTCCTTTGTGCAAGTTTTAAATACCTACTTGCAGATGTTCGCGTTCCAGATATTTTCGTAGGCGGTTGTGACATGCCTGTGGCACGCTTTATCGACGCTATAAATAACATATTATTGATAACTACATTCAGAATTTAAATAACGCTATTTGCAAATTTTAAAGTTACAAAGCTTTAAAAACAAAAGAAATTCACACCTTTTAGATTGCGGTCATTATACAAGAGTCATCGATTTAAAGGAGACGGTTCAAATTTGTATGGAGCGTAGGCCTAGTCTTGTACAAGTAGAAAAATGAAGGAAAATAAAATACTAGACCAGTTTTACCGGCCAAATCTACGAATTCGTCGTAATTTCAGTGGTAAAATTATTTATTCTTTCCAAGTTAAGGAACACTAAACATGAGTGGGTAACAATAGCGGATTCATATTTTTTGACGTTTTCCAAAGAAAAACACGTTACTTTGACAGCGACTGTCAGAAATGACATTTGATACATTTCGCGCCTGCTGCCTTCTCTATGGCTGAAGGTTGCCATCTTGGAAACGTATCGCAAACTTGAAATACATGTTTTATTTTTTTCTCGTTATTTACTTTACTGTTCTAAATTATTATATTTTTAATACAATATACTTATGTATTTTCCTCTATTCATGGTAGAGTGTAGTAGGCCTAAAATGAACCTTTTCCTTTAACTTTTAATTAAGTAGGTAAGTACCTACCTATAATATTTTTGATATAAATCATCAGCTTTTTAATCTAGCATAATCATCATCGTCATCATCATGTCAACCCAATTCCCGCTCACTACTAAGCACAAGTATCCTCTCGGAATGAGAAGGGTTTGGCCATTGTCCACCACGCTGGCAAAGTGCGGATTGCCAGACTTCACACACCTTAGAAAACACTATGAATAACTCTCGAGCATGCAGGTTTCCTCACTATTTTGTCACTGTTTGAAGCAAGTGATATTTAAAATTTCGATAAGTCAGAGGAGGTACGGGGATCGAACCCGCGACCCCGTATCGGTCGGCTGTCTAAGCCACTAGCATAATTTGAAAAGAAAATGTTTTGATAAATAAAAATAGGTGGAAACCTTTAACAAAATCCTATAATAAAATCAAAACATTAATAAAAAATTTCTTTTCGTCGATAATTTTTCCAAGCTGTAGTTTAAAAAAAGAAGTAGATACTATTAGTTAGCCTAGGTACCTAGTGGACCTAGTGGAGCTCACTGGTTCACATTTTTGAAATTATTGAGTTTTCATTCAAAAATAACGTTTTCTGAGTACAAAACTCCTCATCGATCTTATTGAGCTTTCACGTAAGCTTTCGTTTTCATTCAAAAATACAAATGAACTTCCATTCTAAAAGTTTACACTACCATATTATCTGAAAGAGCTTTCTGAGCTTTATATAAAAGCGATTTTCCTTCCACACAGTATTCACTCAAAATAAACTGGCTAAATGACTGGAAACTGCTTTCATTTCATTGGCGCTTCGATCAAGCTTTTTAAAAAAAGTCACGTTCGAACTTCGAAGATAAAATTATCTCAGTTGGGTCTTGAAGCGAGACGATCCTGCTAGAAAGGGATGGAGAGCTAAAGCGTTGAGGCGTGATAGGGACAGGTAATTAACATCTCCGGAGCGGCAACGTCGCGTCCACCAATCGCCGGACGTTCGATTTTCAAGTTTTGTTTTCTTTTCGCCTTTTGTTTTTCGAATTGGGTGCTCGTAAGATTAGTATGGATATGCCTTGAAAACTTCGTTCGTTGGACTTAGACCTTGTCAGTTTTCAATCTTATATCTTCTTCTTCTTGTTATTATGCGAACGTTTGGATATTTAGAAGTCTGGATGTTTGTTACTCCTAAAGGCCACGACGACTGAATAGATTTGGCTGTAATCCTAGGTTGTCCTTTAATTCCAAATTTATTTTAAAATAATACGAAACAAAATTTAAAAAAAGAACCGTGAATCAATCTAAGATACCTATTCTCAAATTTTAATAATAAAATACTTAGATAGCTACAGACATCTTGGTCTATTAAAGTCTAAGTCGCTAATCATATACCGAATTTAAAAATTGTTTTTCTTTAAAATATTATTATGTAGGTATTGAGTTTCCATTGGTAAGTAAGGGTGGCAACTCCGCATCAATCCGCATTGACTAAACGCTCATTCTTCCTGGTTTCTCATTAATACCATTACATAAATAAAACCGGCCAAGTGCGAGTCGGACTCGCGCACCGAGGGTTCCGCACAAACCTGTAGTAAGTTTTAAATTAAATGTTTTTTTTAAATATTTGAGTTGATTGAATGAAAGGTAAATTGCGATTTACGATTAATGACGTATTAAAAAAAAATACTTACTTGATCTCGTTCAAACCAATTTTCGGTGGTAGTTTGCATCTCTTATTTTAGAAGTTACGGGGGGGGGGGGGGGGGACACATTTTACCACTTTGGAAGTGTCTCTCGCGCAAACTATTCAGTTTAGAAAAAAATGATATTACAAATTAGTTGACAGACAGACAGACAGACATGACGAATATAAGGGTTCCGTTTTTGCCAAATTTGGCTACGGAACCCTAAAAACTGCGTTTTAAATTCAGCTCACAGTAAGTACCACATCCGTATAGTGAAGTGAAGTGATAACTGATAACAGATGCAGTGGAGTGTGTCGCGGGGATACATTACGATAACAACATCCGCAGGTGATTAGCATTTACAAGTTGTTATCAGTACGCTCTGTACACTGCTCTCGAACCTGTTCTAAAACCACCAACCACCTACAACTATAATATGTCTAAGCTTGTCCTACGTCAGCGACAAAACGCGACAAAGCGATTCGATAAGGTGCGATGCGATTCTTTTAAAGGCTTGACTGAGCTTACTGAGCTGACTCTTCATATGAGGCAACCTGCATGCCCGAAAGTTCTCCGTACTGTTCTTAAAAATGTGTGAAGTCTGCCAATTCGCACTTAACCAGCGTTCTAATTCTAAGCGGAGACTCGTGTAGTAGTAGTAGTAGTAGTACCTACTCGCAGTAGTGAGCCGGCAATGGGTTAAAATAATGATGATGACTCTTCACGTGAATACGTTGTCGTGTAAATGAGTTTGTAATTTTCTATGCAGTCGAATCGCGTTGCGTTGTGTCGCGTCGCTTTCGTCGCTTAACTAGGACAACGGGTAAAACCGGTCGCATAGTATCAGAATTTGACATTCAGGTATAATCAGTTAAATCCCGCAGACTGTCAGAATTTATCCGAATCTGGTATCTTTTATATAAGGTATCGTAAGGTTCTGAATCAGCCTGCTCACTCCCGTGGAAACTGAATGCTTGCCGGATGCAAGACGTCCACAACCAAGGAATATATTATTTACCTACTACGGGGAGTCCACGATGAAGGGAAATTTCTAATAATGTGCAGTGTAGGTACTAGACAGCGGGAGAGGGTAGGTAGGTCTTCTAGAGTCATGAAGTTTTCTGACACACAATTTCTGATACCATGTTTAGGACCATGTTATGTCCCAAAAAATTGTTAAAATAACAAATAAAATTATACCTAGGTACTCGTACTCACTTAGCCAATGACACTTGTTCCATTCAAACATATAAGCGCAATCCGTTTCAGCCATTACATAAAATAAACCCGCTTCAATACACAGACATAACTCGTCCTTTTCTTATTTAATATCCGTACAGACAGGCATACTATAAATTATTCTACCTAAACACCGTTTCTCACGAGCTCGTGTAACTGCCTTCGTATCCTCACCGATAACGAAACCCTCATTAAAAACTAAACTCTATATAACTCTAATGTAGAGTTTGATTTTGAAATATCACATGGTCGTGAGTTGTGTCGTTTTCAGCTGTTTTTCTTGGTAATTTAGTTCGTTAAGAGAAGGATGTCCCTACATGTCTTCATGGACGACTGGGCACAAGTCTTGGGCATGTCGGGACGAGAAAAAACCCGAATGCCCCCGCATCTTGCCCGTTTATATGCGAAACCGTCTGAGCCATTAAAGAAACGTGTATGTTATCTCTTAGCCTGTTTCCGTTTGAATATTAATGACGATGGGTGACTTGAGACACGAATTCAAGAAGAAAACTTTGTTTTATGTTAGCTCAGACCATTTTTTATGGGTTTAAAGTATTTACTTATAAAAATTTCTTGTGCGAAACTGAATGATATCACGTTTGATTATGGTAACCATTTTTCATTGTTGTTTGATATTAATGCGAGTCACATATAAAAACAAACATGCTTTAGGGTCTGTGACTGTCAGGTCGTTAATGTAAAGCAGAAATAAGAAAAGAACCAAAAGTATGCCTTGTCCTAACCTTTGAAAAATATATTTCTGCAATTTGTACAATTATCAGGAATATTCCTTTTAAGAATATTCCTGATAATTGTACAAACTAATTAAAACTAGAATTTAACTTAACCAGCAAACAAAGCCTATCTACAAGTAGGTAAGTACTTCTTAGGTTATCTGGAGACAGGTTTAATTAGGTACTCGACGTTCCCATCTGTGACATTTCCTCCAACGATATTCGTAATACCATGGGAATGAAGTAGGGTTGAAAATTTAATTTATTTTATTCTCTCACCTCTTTGTAATAGCTGCAAGGCAGTGGCCAAAGATAGGATAGGAAAACTACAGCAGATGCTTAAGTAGCAGAAAACATTAAGTTTTACGGAGAAATAAATTATCATGACACGCCATTGAAACAAAGAAGCTACTCAGAATTAGGTATAATTTTGTACTTCAGCTATTGATCACACAACTTACTTTTAATAAATTAATTTACTATATATGAAGAAACGCGTTTCTGATAAACGCCTTACTTATGAACTTGAACATCAGGAGTGGAGGTATTTTTTAATCAAAAACTACTTTTGCACAATAATAATAAATAGGCTTTTGGAGCGGATATATAACTAAAACGGCAACCCTAGCTCGAAACGACTGTATCTACAAGATGTCCCGACGCGGTCTAGTGGTTCCAGGAGCCCTTTGAAAACGTAGCGTGTCTTTCCGCCATGTGACGAATACATAACAAACCTTCCAGTACATAAATAACCGTTATTAAAAGCGATAAGTTCCGTAAACAATGAGCAATATGCAAGTATGCTAGTAGGAGTCAAATGAAAAATGAAATATAGGGGAACAGTTGCGTCTTCCTTGACATATCGGTTAGTTCCTCCTTGCCATCTGGCCCCCTATTAAGTAACTCAGTGTCTATCAAAAAATGAAAGCCACCGAAATATATTTTTCTTCCCACCATCTCGGAAAGAGTATTTTTACTATTCGATATCTGAATGCAAAAGGATGCTTCTTCGAAATGTTGTAAAAAGCGTGTCCCAAGCTGGAGAATGTACCTTAAAACTAACTCAGGCTTATGCAATTTTTTTTGTAGACACTAGACAGTGTCCTCTATATCATCCATCAAGAAAAAGAAGATAAAAGAGGTGAGATCCATCTTTAAAAAAATCTTAAACCTCAAATTTCTCACTACCATGACTGTCCCACTGCCTAAGTTGTTGGGAACATTATTTTTTTTCTCAAAAACTATCGATTAAAAAAAATTAAAAAAAATATATATTGTTAATAAATAATAAACCTATAAAATTGAATGTAACATGTAACAAAATAACGAAAAATGAAAAAATTACGAGATACTAAAGTCTGTCCCACGACTTTTTCCTAATTTACGTGACCCGATGCAAACACTATGATAACAATGATAATATATGTACTGCATCCATCATGATAGCATTAATACGTAAGGCTTTTGTGTTTGAAGAACTTATTGTAACAGGTTAAGCGCATGACTAAGCGTTTTGAAGGTATTGGGAAATAATGTTGTTATTCTGCACTTTGTCAACTTTCCTATCTAATTCATAAAAAAATCACCACTTTTAAAATACACGTTAGATTTTCTTGTTATTTTTTCTTATGATGTAAAACGTGTTTTTAATTCACATAAATAGCCTGCAAAATTTAAAATAAATCTGTTAATTTTTAAATAATTTAAAAATCGCGAAATTATCATTACCATGATTCTAATTACCACAATTACCATGACCATTTTGAATTATTTTAAAACTAAATCAAAGATATTTCTGAAATTTCTTTATTTTTAGGAAAGGTTTTAATTATTATAAGCTTAAATAATTATTTGCAATATATTTAGACGTTAAAAAAATTAAAATGAATGAAATTTAAAAAAGTTTATAAAAATGGCAACAAGACACAAATATAAGCATTTTATAATAAAATTAAAAATATTTTGAGCATAGTATTTATAAATAACTGGCAAATAATATACATTATACTAAAAATAATTGAAAAACATAAAATTTAGGCTGAAATAACTATGTAAATACAATAAATTCAGTAAAATATCAGTAAAAATTAGAAAATTATAGATTAAAAATATAATTCTTAATTTTATAAATATTAAAAATATTTTAAAATTTGCTCTAAAGTAATACCTAGTGAATGCAAAAAATTGCATCAAAATCCATTCAGTAGTTTTTGATAAAACATCAAAAGAGTAAATAGAATAAATGGAACGTCAACAGCAGTCCATTTGGTGCATGTCATGAATCTGTTTTGACTTTTGAGATAAAATGTGGTGAAAAAACCAGACAGGGACTTAATTAAGTAGTTAATATGTATCCTAGCCATCAACTGATGACGTCCACTGCTGGACATAACCCTTTTATAAGGACTTCTGAGCCTTGACCTTGCGCTGAATCTAGCGGATTCCTGCGACTCGCTACATGTCATCCATCCATGTTGTGAGGGAGCAGTCCAGCACCTTGGGACCCGAACCTTTATTGGTTCTTCGAACTATCGAAGTCGAAAAATACATCTCCAAGCTTTTTGAACGCTGCCCAGTCCCAGTCGAGTCGAATTCAGCTGGAAACTTATTTTTCAAAATTTGACCTAAGTACATAGTTGAACCGCGTGTCCAAGGTATACAAACTATTACAAAAGGGTCTCAATGATTTCTAGGTGGACTGATACGTGAGTATTAGGCATGATTTTGTCTTTCTGATGTTAATTTTTCAGCCCTCCTCGTTGCGGTTGGATTAGGTATCATAGTCTGGTCCAGTATTATGCACTGACAGGATTGCATTGGGAACTCTGCATCAATTTTAAAAGATTCTAGTTTCCAACGCTAAGCAACGTAGCCTGGGTCCTACTCGGTCTTCCGTATCTTCAGCAGCGTATGGACCTTGTTCGGGTCATTCAGAATTCGACTTGTAAGTGAGATTTATAATTTCCTCTCGAGAACAATTATTTATAATAGGCATGGCTCAACGGCAAGATGAGGCAAGCAAGAATAAAATTCTTCAATTGAAAAATTGATAATTTTGAAGAACCCTACCCTAAACGTATAAGAATGGATACATGAAATTGAGCTCTAATTCAATGCTGTTATGGTTTATTTTACTTTGAAGCCGAACTTAGACGATTTGATCGGCAATCCTTACATGATTGGACCGCTAAACACGCACACTCTTGTACGTCTGGCATTATGGCCGGCCAATTTACCGGTTTTTGACTATATTTAGTCAATTTTGAGTGATCAGGTCAATTTAGCTGCCTATGGGACTTCTAACTATATCTTCATCAAGATTTTATACCTCATCATAGCACTTTTCCCTTCTCCCAAGATCTTAGATTTACTATGATGAAGGATACTATCACACTCAGTTTTCAGTCGCGTCAGGTAGCTATGTTGGAGAGACAGAACTCTCGGGACCATTACTGATCTCGTATTCCGATGGATGGTATCTTTTATACGCCTGGTATGAACGTTTCATAATTATTACGTTTGTGTTTGGATCTGCCAATTAATCTTTTGCTAGGTAATTGTAAAGACTGCAGTTCAAGTTGAAAGTTTTAGGGGGTTTGAACGAGAAGGTCGGGGGCCTGAAGGGCTTGAAGGCTGTAGGAAAGGACGAGGCTGGTGACCCAGCCTCGTCCTTTCCTTCAGCCAGCCAGAATTTTATGGTGAATATTCTTGGTCAAATCCTCTTTCTCTTATTGACCCAGGTAAATTTACTCTTTGTCCACTTATTAAGCTTCTTCTTCAAGAATTCAGCTAATTGTCATTATAGGAGGTTAGTTTTGCACGCCTCAGCCCATAAAAATAAATTCTCGTTTTATAAAGATACTATAACTCAGCGAGGATCATGATCTGAATGAATTTGTGGGATAGTTACTTCCTAGAATGAGTGCAAAGATCTAAGATCCTCGATTTCGTCCTATGGATTTCTAGAATTTCTCATCACCATGTCTATATTAAATTACCATAACCTTAATCCTAATCACCATACACCATAACTCATTACCAAATCATATTTTATCACTACCATGCACACCATAATTACCAAACACGCTATTTCTCCAAGAAAACTAGGTTCTGATACAGGCCTTCCTCATCACTGTGTTACATGAAGGTACCCCTTTGTCAAAGCATACTTAAAAAATCAAAAACTCAAAAAAAAAATTTTTTTTTTCGCCACCCGATTTTTACCTCATTTCAGAGAAGTGCCCAAAAGCCGTTATTATCCTCTTGAGGATAAAGTAAATTGAATTTAGAACATCGTGTGCACGTTAGTAAATATCACTCGTCTATGAAGTTTGTGAATTCAAAACATCATTAAAACCTATTTACTTCTACCTCTATGGTGCCGAATTTCCATACAACCTTTTTTAATTTGTTAAAAACTCACACTCGTAACCTTCTTGGTGTACTTTTTTAATTTGCTTTGCGCGCACCATTTTCTTTCACGTCATGTCATTTCCTCGCTGAGGTGGGATGAAAAGTTACGTGTTGCACTTGAATGAAAAGATTTTTCACCTCGTGCTCTTTTGATTCCCTCGCTGACGCTCAGGATTCTAATTTTTGAACCACTCGCTGCGCTCGTAATTCAATTTTAGAACCCTTCGCTTGCTCGGTCATCAAAATTGAGCACGCGGTTAAAAAACAACTTTTCACTCTTGTATAACAAATAACTATTTTATCCATAGAAAGTTTGCTATAAAATTTTATTTCTATTAAGCCGCAACTTGAATTGAATGTTTGTTAAGAACAAACATTCAATTCAAGTTGCGGCTTGATTGAAGGACAAACAAACACATTCAATTTCACTTTTATAATATTATGTATGATAGTCAAGGAAGGTTGTAATTTTCTAAATTCTAACAAGCAAAATCCCGTGTGGTTGCTGTTATACAAGACACTTTTTTTTTCTTTTCCTATCTTTAAGCGGAATGCAACGTTGGCAGTGTGCATACCTCAGACCATCTCAAATGTAGATTATACAGGGAGGGTAACAGATCGAGATGATACGCTCAGCTGGGAACGGAGATGCGTTCACGGTCTGCTGCGCCGAGGGTCCGTGTGACCTCATACACGAGATGCCTTTGTGCGCCCGCCAGAGATCTTTCTTTGTTTGCTCTTGGTTACTAAACTTGGACGAATCTTACTTCTTACTATATACTATATACTATACTATAATATTATAAATGCGAAAGTTTGGATGGATGTATGGATGGATGGATGGATGTATGGATGTTTGTAACTCAATCACGCCCCAACAGCTTAACAGATCTGGCTGAAATTTAGCACAAAGATAAATTACAGTCTGGAATAGCACATGGGCTACTTTTAATCCCGGAAAATTAAAGAGTTCCCGCGGGAACCACAAAACCGCGATCCACGCGTACGAAGTCGCGCGCATCAGCTAGTTAGACAATATGTTAACATGAACTAATATTCATATTTATTGATTCTATTTACTTATTATGTACCTACTTATGACTAAGAAAAATTGTAACTTTATAGTAATTAACCTTTTTTTTTAAATTTAATTATAGGTTATTTTAAAATAGGTAACCAAGTAGACGAGTTTTTTAAATCCAGTACAGCCTTGACAGCGATATCACCGGGTAGTAAGTGAAAGATGTTAAGTGTATGGCCGGTTATATTAAACCCAGTACCCATGATCGGTTTCTACACGGCATCGTATCGGAACGTAAAATCGTTTGGCGGTACGTTTATAAATCCTGTGAGAACTCAGATTTTCAGGCGTAAAAAGCGAGCTATAGGTATGTCCGTTAACCGTTTCCGCGAGGCAACCTGTCTTTGTACCAACTTTTAGTCCAAATCGATTAAACAGATGAGCCATGAAATAGTTATGAACTGACAGACAGGCATCTCAGTATATATTATAACTAGCGGACGCCCGCGACTTCGTTCGCGTGGCTTAAGTTTTTTAATTCCCACAGGCACTCCTTACTAATTTTCCGGGATAAAATAAATATGACACTCTCCAGGTCCTCATCTATACCCATGCAAGAAATCACGTCGAACTGTTGCTCTGTTGCGGAGTGATTGAAAGACAAACTCTCTATTTAACATCCTTGAAGTAAATATAGAGGATAAAATTTTCAAAATCCGTGAAATACGTATTTTTTATTTTTCACCCGCAGCTCATATATACCAACTTTCATCCCCTATTTCACCCCTTTGGGGGTTGAATTTTCAAAAACTGTGAAACACGTATTTCTTCGTTTTTAACCCACAGCTCATATGCCAATTTTCATGGCTATAACTTGAAAAACGACGGACTTTCATACAAACTTTCACCCCCTATTTTACCCCTTTGGGGATAGAATTTCGAAAAACCCTTTCTTAGTGGATACCTAGTCTTCACAAAGAACACACTCTCCAAATTGCATGTCTCTAGGACCAGCGGTGTAGGCTGTGCGTTGATATATAAGTCAGTCAGTCAGTCAGGACTTTGAATTTTATATATATAGATAAGTAGATGATGCCCGCGACTTCGTTCGCGTGGATTAAGTTTTCCTTTATTCCCGCGGGAATACAAATTTTTCGCTCAGTATGAGCCACTAAGACTAAGACAGTAAAATCGCATAGTTTTCAGAGTATAAGTATAGTTATATATAGTTGAGAGTTGAGAGATATATTCGAAAGATAATGTAAGTGCGGTTCCAGAATACGTATTGGAGTTCGATTTCACCAGCGCAAGCGCCCATTGTATGCGGATTCTGCGTACCAAGAGATCACCGTGATGCGCCCGCGCATACTAATTCGCTTTGACACTTTACCCCACAGACTAAATGATCGGTCGCCGGCTCGGGTAAGCTGTAGGTAGTAATACTCTAATAGTTATTTGTTATACAAGAGTGAAAAGTTGTTTTTTAACCGCGTGCTCAATTTTGATGACCGAGCAAGCGAAGGATTCTAAAATTGAATCACAAGCGCAGCGAGTGGTTCAAAAATTAGAATCCTGAGCGTCAGCGAGGGAATCAAAAGAGCTCGAGGTGAAAAATCTTTTCACTCGAGTGCAACACGTAACTTTTCATCCCACCTCAGCGAGGAAATGACATGACGTGAAGGAAAATGTTGCGCGCAAAGCAAATTAAAAAAGTACACCAAGAAGGTCGTCAACACGAGTCTGAGTTTTTAACAAATTAAAAACGGTTGTATGGAAATTCGGCACCATGGAGGTAGAAGTAAATAGGTTTTAATGATGTTTTGAATTCACAAACTTGATAGACGAGTGATATTTACTAACGTGCACACGATGTTCTAAATTCAATTTACTTTATCCTCAAGAGGATAATAACGGCTTTTGCATTCAGATATCGAAGATTAAAAATACTCTTTCCGAGACGGTGGGATGAAAAAACAATTTGTGTATTTCCTACTAGATATTTCGAAGAGTGTGCCCAAGAACTTTTTGATCTTGTTCCCCCTTCACTTTTCTACTATCGTTTCCGTTAGTTTTGAAATTCCACGGACGCCTACGAAGCGATTTGCTTCCTCGTTTTTAGGGTTCCGTACCCAAAGGGTAAAAACGGGACCCGCTGTCTGTCTGTCTGTCTGTCTGTCTGTCTGTCTGTCTGTCTGTCTGTCTGTCTCCAGGCTGTATCTCATAGACCGTGATAGCTAGAAAGCTGAAATTTTCACAAATGATGTATTTCCGTTGCCGCTATAACAACAAATACTAAAAATTAAAAAAATATATATATTAAGGGGGGTCCCCCATACAATAAACGTGTTTTTTTCGTATTTTTTTGCTCAATATTAAAAACGGTAACAGGTAGACGGTTCAAATTTTCACAGAATATTAACTTGTATATTACCTTTCAAAATAAATAATTAAATATCAATAAAGTAAATATTAAAGGGGGGCTCCCATACAACAAACGTAATTTTTTGATATTAACAGTAAACCTCTACAAACAAAGTTAGTTTTGCGGTTCATTAACAAAGGTAATTATACCTACTTCTTGAGTACGGAACCCTCGGTGCGCGAGTCCGACTCGCACTTGGCCGGTTTTTTCTAATTCGAACCGCTATGATATGGAACGCCCTATTCCGGCTTCCGTTTTTCCCACCGCTTATAATAATCTTCAAGTCAAGTGTGAATAGGCATCATCTACTTCATATGGAAGTATGGATAAGACATACTCTCATACCCATAACCCTACCGTAGTAATATCCTTAAATGTTTTTATCTCTCTCTCTTTGCGTCGGATTCCTTCAATCAAATAATGGTAGGAGTTTTCTTGGGATAATAATGCGGTGAGTTCCCATGTCCTTCCACGTACGTCCCGACTAATATTATTTAAACTTACGGTTTTACGGTACGGTTTTTAACGATTATTATCAGTTAAACGGGACCGAGGGCTTAACGTGCTCTCCGAGGCACGGAGGAATCGAAAAGGCCTTTGAAACTCCAAATTCGGTCACTCATCCGACAGTTACCGACTTGGGTCAACGTTGCTTAACAATCGCAATCGACTAATTATGCGTTGTCACAACTAGGTCACTCGTCCCTATTTGAGATAATTAAACAGTGATACCGCGTTGAAAGTACCGAAGTAGCGTTAACGAAATAATGAATATCGGTTATATGCCTAACTAGCATGTTAACTGAAATGTACATTATACGAGTTCAGACACGCACTTGACCAGTTTTTTTATAAAAATATAGGTACACGCATAGGTATATATTAGTGAAAAAATGCTGTAGGTATGCATGACATAGCTGAAAGTGTGAGTGGAGGACCACTCAATTTAATTTTCATGGTTTTCCTCAGTTAAGTAAAAGCCCGCATTACGGAAAATCAATTGGTCAGTAACTTTTGGATACCATCTGTGTACCGTTAATCCGGAATTTCCGTCAGTTTTCCTTGTGCCAGTAAGCCGAATAAAAAATTGGTGTAAATGTCGCCGCTTAATAGTAAAATTCGCCGTATTATATAACGCCCAGCGATTTCACAAAACGGAGCAGTTTTGCTTTACGAATTACGATGCAGAATCAACTTCAATCGGATTGTCATTGCAATATATTCTTGGAGGTCGGAGGACCACGTTATAGGTTGTGCTTTCATAAAGTTTCATTTTAGGGTAACAAAACCAACGAAATAAATGGACTATGCCAGACTCGCTTCATTCAGAAGCTACATAACGAGCTTTTGGCTTAACGCTTTATAAAAGTACATTGGGGATAGAATAAACAAGACCTCGTGGGCGCTCGGATTTCATTCTGATTCTGGATATTAATATGATTAGGGAATTTGAATCCACAATCCTGTGTTTCATCATAATTTTTTTTGTACAAAACTACAGTTCATAACCCGTTTACATCTAGGTTAGCCAGGTTGATGAACGCGAAACACTGAATCACTGCGGCAGGCGTTCATTCAGTCGTAGTAAAATCCTGCTTTTGTAAAATGGCTAGCCGTTATGTAATACGCGGATTCTACAATTCGACTGCGACATAAAGCTACGTACCTAACTTAGTAAGAAGTTGAATTGTTAATTTATCGGACAATGCAGGTGACGCGATTGCATGAATGTTTAATTTAAATGCTTGATTATTGTGTGCATTTTTTATTATTCGATTCCTTTAACCTTTTTCAACTTTGTTTAAATTGCATTTTTTTTTATTCGCATGAATATGTTGTTTTTATATTTTAATCAACAATACTGTACAATACATTATGTATTTGTACGTGTAGTGAAAAGTTTGTATTAAGTAGGCAAGAAGTTGCATGAAAATGCCACTTGAGATTTACGTGAAAATTTTGGGTCATAAGACCTCCAGAGCAGGACTGCAGCATTAGCCATGCGTTGCCGGTATTTGAGTAGTTTATTTATTCGGTCACTTGAGTAATTCCATATTGTAGTCTGCAGATTTTTTGCGTCATCATCATCATCACTACAGCCTATTAACGTCCCACTGCTGGGCACAGGCCTCCACTCTCATAGGAGAGCGGGAATTAGAGCTTAGACCCACCACGCTGCTCCAATGCGGGTTGGCGGGCTTTAACGACTATTATCATGTTAGTATGATAATAACCGGGACCGACGGCTTAACGTGCTCTCCGAAGCACGGGGGTGAAACACCGCCAACTTCCAACTCCGGGCTAGCACTGAGAATTCCTTAATTGAAAACCCAATACCTAACTTTTCATGGCCGACCGGGAATCGAACCCAGGACCTCGTGATCCGCAGTCGACTATGCTAACCACTAGACCAACGAGGCAGTCCGATTTTTTGCATAATCCAGACTTAATATTATAAATGCGAAAATGTCTCTGTCTGTCTGTCTGCTACGCTTTAACGGCACATCTTTTCAACCAAAGTGCTGAGGTAGGTTACATCCCGGGGAAGGAAATAGACAACCAAATTTCAAGGAAAATTAAGGGGTTCCCGCAGGAATATAAAAAACTAAATCCAAGCGAACTGTTACATCCCTATGGCGTATATTGTTGATCATTCATGTAGCATTTCGACCCAGTATTCGAGATTGACGCAAGACAATAATGTGTTAATCAGCAATATAATGCCTATAAAACAGCTAATTAATTCTTAATCCCCAGTCGTTCTGGTAATTAGCCTAATTGCTATCCACCTACGGACCTGGTTTCGGCCTGCCGGACTGGACAGCAGTAAAAGCTAAGGCCCTGAACCAAAAATATCGCCGAAAGACCTTTTGGAGGTCTCCGCGAGTCGCGACAAGTGATTTAAGTAGTTAATCTTATTTATTTTGTGAGAATATTAAAATTTTCTCCGTTAATAAACTACAGTTGGAGTAGGTACTCGTGTTGTTTCCTTTATAACCACCGAGTGCTTGGGACTAACAGTACGAAGTCGCGGGCATCATCTAGTTCTGGTATACGTACTAAAGGTTCTTGGTAATCCATACTTAATATAATAAATGCGAAAGTGAGTCTGTCTGTCTGTCTGCTACGCTTTCACGGCCTAACTACTCAACCGATTTTAAGGAAAATTGGAGAGTTCCCGCAGAAATCAAAAAATGTATCTGTTCAACCGATTTTAATGAAATTTGGTACAGAGATAGGTTGTATCCCGGGGAAGGACGTAGGCTACTTTTTATCCCGGAAAACTGAAGAGTTAAAAAAACATTAATCCACGCGGACGAAGTCGCGGGCAGCATCTAGTTAGGTATAATTACCGACAGATAATGGGCTCTTAATCTGAGTTTTATCTCAATAATAAATATTAGGTATAGAACATAATTTTAGTATCAGCCAATTTCAGTTTACTCCCAATGATTCCAACGGCTATATCTTGTTCGCGTTGATAAGGGAGATGTAACAATGCAGCATTATGCCTTACTTGGAACATTGTGTTTGCACACACACATAAAGTTTGTTCCACTTGGATCCCATTTGCACTCCACAGTGCGCGACCTCGCGTGCGTGGATTTACGTTTTTAAATTCCGGGGGGAACTCTGTTTTTCCGGGATAAAAACCTATCTCTGTATCACATTTCGTCAAAATAAATTGGACAGATGGACCGTGGAAGTTTGGCAGGCAGACACACTTTCGAATTTATCATGCATCATCAGGCACCCTTGAAAAAACTGTGACACGGAAAATACGGTGTGAATGGCTTTATATGTGTTTCTCTTAGAAAGAATACAGTACGTGTGAAGCTAGAGGAATGGCAAACTTTATGTTATTAGTCGACCATAGATTCTTGTCACATAGCACATTAAAAGAACACTAACAGTCTGGCAAAGATAAGTAGGTACTTGGCAGAGCCAGAGGTTTCGTATTGGTATTGTAGGAGCGAGAAATTGAACCATTGTTTTACCTGTCAAGCCGTTCAGGGCGATCCAGAGAGATGAGGATCCTGCCAGTTCTGTAAAATTTATTTCGACCTTCAAAAACCTCTTGTAATTACATAGGTTTAGTACTTAACTATACCTACCTATAGAAGTCAACTGAATTCTGATATGTTCAAAAATTCAAGACTTTTATTCACCTATATTAACCCAATCATGTCGTAGATACTTAATAAGATAGTGAATAGGCATCAAGACTGAAAAATCAAAATCATAGCACAGTAATAAAGAGGAATAGACATGCTTTATGCAAGCCCCCAACTTACGCCAGCCAGTCAGTCAGCCTTATTGCCGAGCCAAGCGCTAGTTTAAAGAAATAGAAAAGAATTTGAATGAAATTATCAAATCACTCATTTATAAGGTGTTAAATGGAACAAACCATCGACACAGTTCTGTTCCTGAGAACGGGTTTAGAATAAATCTATATGGATCAAATATTGATTTTGTACCGTTCATCTGTTATCAATAACTCTTATCAGTCATGAACAGAGAGCAACTGATAACTTCTACGATCTAACGTGTTCCCTGTATTTGACCAGGATAAGTACCTACTTACCTGAGTCTCGCTTGAGTACACCTAGTGGGCAGGCAGGCGCCAATGCTACTCTTTTCAGTACGGGGTACCTCAGCACCTTGGAACCCCAACGTCAACTTCTTCGAACTATGAACGGTGATTCCAGCTCCAAGGTAAAATAAAATTTACAACTGTTGCAGTCAAGGTCACTATATAACTATAGGGCCTGCGATGTAACATCGAAGAGATCGACCTTGATTGCAACAACTTATATATCAACGCACAGCCTAAACCGCTAGGGTTAGAGACTTGAAATTTTGACAGTAGCTTCCTTTTGTAACGTAGGCGCTCACTAAGGAAGGATTTTTCAAAATTCCACCCCTAAGGGGGTGAAATAGGGGTTGAAAGTTTGTATGAAAGTCCGTCATTTCTTAAGTTATATCCATGAAACTTAGTATATGAGTTATCGGTAAAAAATAAAGAAATACGTGTTTCACAGTTTTTCAAAATTCCACCCCTAAAGGGGTAAAATAGGGGTTGAAAGTTTGTATGAAAGTCCTTGATTTCTCAAGTTATAGTGATGAAACTTAGCATTTGGGCTTTCAGTTAGAGACGCAGACGTACGTGTTTCACCATTTTTGAAAATTCGACCCCCAAAGGGGTGAAATAGGGGATGAATGTCCTTCATTTATCAACATATTTTTCAAGTTATAACAACAAAACTTGGTATTTTGGCTTTCGGTATAATATAAAGAAGTACGTGTGTAACAGTTTTTCAAAATTCCACCCCCAAACGGGTAAAATGGGGGTTGTAAGTTGGTGTAAAAGGCCGACGTTTTTCAAGTTAAATAGCCGTGAAACTTGATATTTGGGCTACCGGTTTAAATTATGAAATACATAATCCACAGTTTTTATAAATTCTATCCCAAAGGACGTTAAATAGTCCTTCAATGACGCCGCAACAGAGCAACGGATCGACGGGTTTTTTTTCATGGGTTCTTTTTATCCCGGAAATTAAGGAATGCCTATGGGAATTAAGAAACTTATGCCACGCGAACGAAGTCGCGGGCGTCCGCTAGTATAATATATGTCTAGTAATAGTGTCTGAGTGTAATTATTATAATCCTTATTTTAGGAAAGTCAAGGTACGTGTTATCTAACTGTCATTTATACTGAGTATTATTGAAAAATGATAAAATAAAATTTAAATTAAAAATGATTTATTTTAAAATACAATTGCTTAAGTATTGTTTTAAACGCTAGCAGTATGGCCCCAGCATCAGCTAGGTACTTAGTTACCGTTTAAGCAATGAGAAAAATCCAAACTTTGTGCCTTTGGTGGGTTGATACTTGATAGATACCTTTAGTAGAACCTTTTTTTGCACACTGGTAGCTTGCACCCAATACGAGGACATAATATGACTGCTTGGGATTTCAAAAGTTTATTTTTAAGTTGCACTCGGGTAAATAGTCGCAGATGTAAAGCTGGTAAGTATCCACTATCTAGAGCCTTCTATCCTTTTTCAGCGAATACAATCACATACTGAAAACTAACCATCATAGAGTATTTAAACGTGCAAACACGGCATCATGTGAGGTTTCAAAAATAAATACTAAGAATTGAGTCGAAGAACTCAGCTTCACACGAAACAATGCCCTTTAATACTCAGTATTCTCTGAACGTTCATAAGTCTTATGAACTAAGTAGGTACCTACGTATAGAGTAAGTTAGTAAGTACAGATTCGATAGAGATTGTATCTGCGCGAGATGTCGCTGACGCTTCTAGAGTCGCATAACGCATTGCGAATTCCTATCTTGTTCGTATCTTGGGTACTTGGGGCTTATTCTGAAAGCGCTCTATATTACCTACTAAAGAGATAATTTATCTCTTGAGAGAGAATCGAGAAGAGATTTGAGAATCCTTTTTTGAACAGTTTCTAATAATCAGTCGTCCATACCAATATTATAAATGCGAAAGTCTATCTGTCTGCTACGCTTTCACGGCCCATCTGTTCTACCGATTTTGATGAAATTTGGTATAGAGGTAGGTTACATCCCGGGGAAGGACATGGGTTTTTATCCCGAATAATATAAAAAATTCTTTTTAAACAACCGACTTCAAACTCCCGCGCCAACTTTACAACAACAAGCACACGCTAACAAAGTACTTATTTTATTGTTAATATTTTAAAAACCGCTCGGCCGATTTCGATAAAATTTATATGGGACCACATGGGAAGTATGCCCTTTCAAATAAAAAAAGAATCATCCAGATCGGTCCACCCAGTCAAAAGTTCTGAGGTAACAAACATTAAAAAAAAAAAAAAAAATACAGTCGAATTGAGAACCTCCTTCTTTTTTTGTAGTCGGTTGAAAATTAAGGGAGTTTCCGAGGAAATAAAAAAACTTTATCCACGCTGACGAAGTCGCAGGCATCATCTAGTTTTAAATAGGTACATTAACGCTGAGTTGCACGCTGTCAAATAATTAAGTGGTACCTACTTAAACTTATTTAATCGCAAGAATTGTATGAGTCTTGTGATTAAAATTAGTTTAATTTACTCAAATTTTTTAAATTGTTTCGTGCAACTCAGCTTCAGTAATATGCTTATTTCGAGTAGTATTATACTCGTACTACTGCTAATAATCTACGTTGGCCTTGTGACCCAAAGAGGTTCTTGGCTTGTTCATTCATGCTAAATCCTTCAGATACAGGCATATAGGCATAATATATTGTTATAAAGGACAATGTAAAGGATCTACAGGAGCAAAGCTAAGGACAGCGGTTACATATCTATATACATAAAATTCAAAGTCCTGACTGACTGACTGACTTATATATCAACGCACAGCCTAAACCGCTAGGGTTAGAGACTTGAAATTTTGACAATAGCTTCCTTTTGTGACGTAGGCGCTCACTAAGGAAGGATTATTTAAAATTCCACCCCTAAAGGGGTGAAATAGGGGTTGAAAGTTTGTATGAAAGTCCGTCATTTCTCAAGTTATATCCATGAAACTTGGTATATGAGTTATCGGTAAAAAATAAAGAAGTACGTGTTTCACAGTTTTTGAAAATTCTACCCTCGAAAAGGTGAAATAGGGGATGAAAGTTTATATGAAAGTCCTTCATTTCTCAAGATATTTCTCAAGTTACATCTACGAAATTTGGTATTTTCGCTTACAGTAAAAAATAATGAAATACGTGTGTCATAGTTTCACAAAATTTTACCCCTAAAGGGGGTAGAATAGGGGTTGTAAATTGGTGTAAAAGGCCGGCGTTTTTCAAGTTAAATAGCCATGAAACTTGATATTTCGGCTACCGGTTTAAATTATGAAATACACAATTCACAGTTTTTATAAATTCTATCCGTTACGTTAAATAGTCCTTCAATCACGCCGCAACAGAGCAACGGATCGACGGGTTTTTTTTCATGGGTTCTTTTTATCCCGGAAAATTAAGGAATGCCTATGGGAATTAAAAAACTTGTGCCACGCGAACGAAGTCGCGGGCGTCCACTAGTTATGTATAAATTAATAAAATTGTAAATTAATTTTTTTTTCAAAAGAGCAACCGACGAGTTTCTTGCTGGTTCTTCTCGGTAGGAATGGTATTCCGAACCAGTGGTAGATTCACTTAACGATTCAAAAGCACTTGTAAAAGTTTATTTGGATATAAAGCATTTTGATTTTGATTTGATTTGAAGGTAGAATAAAGCGTTCTTGAAAAGCCAAAAAAATATCATATTTTCAAAAAAATTCGTTTAGCACCAGAATAGTCCACAATCTCAGTCGGTTCAAATTCAAATCGCCTTCGAGTGGCCAATAAAAGTGTACATCGGAATTTAAGTGAATGTGACGAACATTCTAAGTGGACGTAATGTTTTCTCGGTGATATCTATGTATAATTTAGATTTGTTGCAGGGGCAGAGATTTATTGTTGAGGAAATAGTTTATTGTTGCTATTAATTGGTAATACTTACGTAGGTCGTGTGTGGAATAAATTGAAATAGAAAAGCAATTCTAATCGTTTTTCCCTTTTTTATGAAAGTTACTTAGCTAAAGGTTACTACTACTAAATTATTAAGAAATCTCGTTTGTTTTGTATTCGCAAATAAATAAATGATCATGAATACGTTCAACAGATAGATCATTTATAAAAATATAAAAAATACTCTTTGAACAACCGACTTCAAACTCCCGCGCCAACTTTACAACAACAAGCACACGCTACACAAAGTACTTATTTTATTGTTGATATTTTAAAAACTGCTCGATCGATTTCGATAAAATTTATATGGGACCACATGGGAAGTATGCTCTTTCAAATAAAAAAAAAATCATCCAAATCGGTCCACCCAGTCAAAAGTTCTGAGGTAACAAACATAAAAAAAAAAAAATACAGTTGAATTGAGAACCTCCTCCTTTTTTTGAAGTCGGTTGAAAAGAGAACGTTACAACTAACAATCCCTAAGAAGAAGAAGAATGAATTAAAAAATAAAACCGGAAACGTATTAAGGATTTCATAGGCTGGTTCAGTTCGGCTTCCGTCCCTAGGACTGGTAGACAGTCCTAGATCCGTAGATGAAAACAATGTAATTAGATACATAATACTATCTAATATTTACGATACTTACCAACTTTTTTCAGCCTTTAGATAGAACTATTACATTTACTACCGTGGTGGGACTATACACTAAACCGAGTTCTGATCGGGGTTTTCCACTGTGATTTCAGATTTGACAATCTGTCAATCAATCACATCAATCATCAAATCGATGTGCAGTGAAGTAGAACTTCATAGTTTCTGGATTGGCTATATTCTGGTGTGCTGCCAAAAATCATCTACTATATAAAAATAAGTCGGGTTTTCCTTCCTGACGCTATAACTCCAGAACGCACGAACCGATTTCCACGGGTTTGCATTCGTTGGAAAGGTCTCGGGCTCCGTGAGGTTTATAGCAAAGAAAATTCAGGAAAAATTTCAACAGAAAAGCGGGAAAATCTTTTTAGCGGGAAAGCCATCTGGTGGCGAAACGGAGTTCGCCGGGTTTGCTAGTATTATTATAAGTTACTATCTTGGTGGGTATAACTTCAGGCAACTTTTTGGGGCTAATATTTGTGTACATTTGAATCGTCAAGTTACCTACCACTAAGTAGTTCGGAATGCAATTCCTGTCCTAAAAATCATTTAAAGTGCTTTCAAATTATAAGTAACCATAAGTTCAAATTTTGAATCTGGATTTATATCTATAAATAATTAGTAAGAATCCTTTGGAAGCTATTATCAAACTCGATGTAATATTCAAAACTTCATCTCGCTAGTTTACCCGAAGCTCATCGGCGCCTCATCAGTATGTTTGACGCATCTCGGGACTCGAGCCAACGCCCGGAGCTTCCGCACTCACAGATCTTTCTACTTCGAAATTAATTTGTACTTCGGTGGAGTACAAGACGCTTGTTTGTGTTAAGTAGGTTCGATAAACTTTATGGTAAGTACTTTCAACCGAATGAACAAGTAATGCCCAACATTGCCTAAATATTATTAGGGAACACCTAAGACCAATAGGTATGTCGTTTAAAGGATAGGGGCTGCGATCCACGCTCTGGTTCCTACCTGGTCCAAAGGTTATCCGTCGCCATTCAGCGTGGCAATGCTGTAAGCTTGATGGGAACCTTTGGCCCAGGGGCAACCAAGATTTTTGATTACGTTTTTTTTGTTAGTAGGTACCTAAGTATATAAGAATTTATTTCAAACTAGATGATGCCCGCGACTTCGTCCACGTGGATTGATTTTTTTTTATTCCCGCGGGAACTTTTAAATTTCCGGGATAAATGCCTATGTTCTTCCCCGAGATATAACCTATCTCTGCACCAAATTTCATCAAAATCGATTGAGTGGTTGGGCCGTGAAAGCGTAGCAGACGCACAGACAGACAGACACACTTTCGCATTTATAATATTAGTATGGAAATGTACCTATTTATGTTATAATTTTAGCATATATTGTTGTATACCTAATATTTGTTTTTTTTAGTTCCATAATAGTGTGACAGTTACATTATTCAATCCAAATTTCCCATAAAAAAATAACATTGATCCAATTTAGTTAAAGAAAATGTTTTCATCCAAATTCAAATAAATAAATATAATTGTATTCTCTGGTGGGACCCTTCGACTTGTTGCACTGCTACGGCATGCGTCCTTCGCGCATCGGTTCTTCGTAAACTTTGTCTTGATATCTGCATGGTATCATGCATACCAAACAAAGGCGTCTCTCCCAGATGCAGACTAAATTAAACTTAATTTAGTTCCTAATTTGTAAATATAAACTGCTGATGGTGATGGAGCGAAAGCAAAGATGCAGTTACCATTTTAATGAAGGGTTTCGGCCTCCTGGAGTTTTAAAACGATTTCCATATGCTTTAAATCTTTTAATGTTAAACTTAAACTGGATTTCTCATAAATCCAAAATCTTCGAGACCAAGAGCAGTAGCAGTAGTTAATAAAGACACATAGAAAATAAATAATCTTCAAATTATTGAATAAGTGATTCGGTTAGACTTAAATTCTATAGAAGGAAAATATTAGGAAAATGTATTTAAATGATTCAATATTGGTCTAAATGAATCATTATAAAAACCGCATTCATGTACGTAGGAATCTTAGGATAATATACAAAAGAGGTCATCGACCCAAATTGGATAAGAGGAATCTCGATGGCTAAGTGGCTATGTGGTTAGAAAAGAGAAAATACTGGCAAAATATTCATCATCATCATTTTAATCCATCGTCGCGTCGGCCCAATACTGAGTTAGAGTCTCCTTTTGACTGCCTCGTTGGCCTAGTGACGCGGTCCCAGGTTCGAGTCCCGGGCGGGCCCTCACAAGTATTGGGGTTTTCTGATAAGAAATTCTTAGTAGGTACTAGCTGGGAGTTAGGAAGTTGGCGGTGTTTCACCCCCGTGCCTCGGATAGCATGTTAAGCCGTCGGTACTGCGCCTCTCTCTCTCCGGTCGTGTCGGATTTTCCGTCACATCGGGCTATTAGAGTAGAAGAAGAGTGCACTATAATATCCACCGAGTAGTAAATATCTCTCTGGAGATAGGCCACCGTGGCCGAAATTCGGTCGGGAGGACATTACGAGTATCCTCTTAGAAAGAGAAGGGTTTGGCCACAGTCCACTACACTGCAGGCCAAGTGTCGACTGGTACCTTTAAGAATATCATAAAGAACTCTCTCACCTTTAAGAATATCATATGCCACTTGACCAATAATTTTGGATATATCTACTGCCATCACTAGTTCAAGTATACCTAAGATGACGTGATCGTTAAAGAATAGCTCATCTCTATTGGTACAGACTATACTTAACTCCGAAAAGTTAGAAGAAATAAAATCCAGAAGCCCGACGACCGAACCCCTGACCACCGATGACCGATATAGGAGGCGAGCGAAGAAAGTTGTGTCTAAACCACTAGGCTATCCACCACTATAGCCTATTAACGTCCCACTGCTGGGCACAGGCCTCCACTCTCATAGAAGAGAGGGAATTAGAGCTTAAACCCACCACGCTGCTCCAATGCGGGTTGGCGGGCTTTAGCGACTATTATCATGTTAGTGATAATAACCGGGACCGATGGCTAACCATGCTCTCCGAGGCACGGGGGTGAAACACCGCCAACTTCCTGACTCCGTGCTAGTACTGAGAATTTCTAGTCAGAAAAACCCAACAGTTAATTATTACGGCCCGACCCGGGACTCGAACCCGGGACCTCGTCGGCTATCACCGGTAAAGTATTAGTAGGTACCGGTTAATTCGACAGAATCCTCAATGCGAGTACATCAGCTCTATCAACTTCACCTTCTAAAGTCATTGATATATCAGGAGAATGCTTGGACATTCCACCGATCAACCGATCAAGAGATCCAACGCGATCTTACAATCAAAACATATTCATGCATGCTTCCTCGAAACAATTGAATGGACACTGTTCATTCACACACGGTGATCGACTCATGTAACGGTATTCCTTGTCTATCAACCAGGACCAGACTATTTGGAGCTCCACAAACGCATACACCTTCTCCGATTCATTAATGGGGCAGGGGGGAGGGGGGTCACTGTAAAGTGGCCGGTATAAGAGGATATTTTGATTCAGCAGCCGTCCGTCGCGGCTTCCGCGAAGTGGATGTAATACGGAATGAGCCTTAGAATGGACAACTGTATAGGTTTGGAAATTGTTTGGTTAATGTATGAGTACTGGCTACGTGAAGGATTAGATGCTAATTCTTGGGAGAGTACCTAAGTGTGGCTCCTGGGACCTGAGAGTCATGAATGATAGTATAATGGTTGCACCTTCTTTCTATTGATAGTGCGTTTTCGCTCCATCCGATCTACATACTGATGATGAATTTTAAATGGAACTTTGTAACTTGAAAAGAACCATTGATTCTTTCAATAAAGTTTGTAAACTAAGCCTTAATTATGGATGACATTTTGGATAAATATCTACTAGATCAACAAACAGAAATACACAAAACAAAACAAAATTAAACCGATCCCACCACTAATAATATTGACAAAAATATGCTGCCCGCAGTCTAAAAATTGTGATTGCCTCGCTGGATCTAAGCCGTTGGAAGAAATAGCCTTAATCCAAAATTCGCTTTCAAAACCGTTGGTAAGTTACTTCTAACAGCCCCCCTAATCTTTAACTCAGTGGCTATCAAATAATGCCACTGACATATATTTTTTATCCATTGAAGGTCTGCTATGAAAATATGTACCTAATTCTTATTTCATAGCAAACCTTCAATGGATTTGAGTTACCGACTATGGATACCAGGGACGTTACTCAAATAGATCCTAGACAACACATAAGCTGTTATAAGAAGTACACACCAAAACGGTCATTCAACAAACACGCCTTGATATAGATACCTATCTCCGAAACTGGGTTAGTTTATCAAGATAATATGCCGATAATTCCTTTCGAAGATAATTCGTCTATTTGTCCAGCACTCAAGATGCGGAACACGAACGAATCTTATCTTAAGATCTTTATAGGTAATCGTTGGTTTCTGTTGATGATTTCCTAATCACAATATGGTACTCAACTACTTGCCTGGATACTTATGGACTCTAGAAGTAGGTGACAGCACAGTTTGATGTTTTTCTGTGGTAGCGTTATAAATAAACCACCTTTTTAAGACGTCCAATGTTCTTCACCAGTTTATAATGGTTTTCGCTACTTACATCCATCGTTACATGTGGCTACTGGATGATGTGATTTCTATCCCCGCAGGGCATCATGTACAACAGGAAACTTGACCTCCGCCAATAATATTCTACAAATAACAGCTATCAAAACATATGAGCAGTTAAATTTTCGATCAGAGCAGAGCAGAATAAGTACTACTTATTGCAGACAATCTAAGATCTAGGATTTCTTATTTTCTCTTATTTCTGTACCCTTTGATGTTAGAGATTAGATAATGGGTTGCCTACCAATCCTACCATGTACTACGATCCCACGATCTCCATTCTCATTGCATGTTTTCACCATGTTTTAATAGAAGAGTAAAACCATGTTTTAATAGTAGAGTAGAAGAGCAATGAGAAATTTGGAATGATAATTCAATCAATCAATCAATATTTTATTCATACAATTTAGGTACCTATATTGTACACTTATTGACGTAAGAAACTTAACTATAAAGCTACGAGGGTTTCAAACGCGCCTGGTCTGAGAACAGCCAATAACAAACTCAGCCGGGTTTTTTTAAAATTATAACCATCTCACTTTGTTTATTTAATAGAACGATTTAGTGATTGGATGATGATTGGGTATAAAATTTTGAGTGAGGCTAATCAGGGACTAGATATTAAGGCGGAAAAACTATAGAGCGTAGTGCACCCATTTTCATAAGCAACCCTAAAAAGATACGAATCAAACAAGTGAAGTGACACACTTCCGTCATACGATTTCTTCATGGAAGTGATGCGTACTAAGAAATCGACAACTATCTATCCAATATCCTTAAATTATATTGAACAATGGACATTTGGATTGTGACTCTGTGCCTCGGATTTTCCTTATCCATGTTGCAATATGTATAAATATTTCAAACCAAAAGAAAAATTTAATGACTTTCAGAGTACAACTGGTGCAACTACAGAATAGGTAATTAGTACGTTAGTACAACGAAGACCGCTAGTGGTGGGGAAAACACATAAAACTATAATACTATACTATAATACTATCTTTTCATCTGGAATGCTCACATAATGTTTATAGTGTAACATAATGTTGATGTGTATTATGTTTATAGTAGTGTAGTCTTATTGGAATGATATTGTTTTTATGATCTGTGTACCAAATTATGTGTTTTTCTGTAATTTTGTTAATTGTAAGCCAATAAGCTAATAAGTTGTAGTTAAGTTTTTGTCTCACTCTAATCCTGTAGCCTGAAGAGCAACTTTTGGGCAACTGTAAGGTCTCTTCAGTTATGTTGTCTAAATAAATAAATAAATAAATAATTAGTTTTTGCTTATAATTAAATTTTCTCGGATTTGGTGATTGCTCTTACTTAATTATTTCAAAATTTTTGGGATTCAATACGTATCATTAAATCCATACCAATATCATAAATGCAAATTCTGTATATTACGCTTTTACGCCCATCTTTCAACATATTTTGATGAAATTTGGTACAGTCAGTACAGTTTGGTACAGTGGTAATTGGTGATCTACTTTTCATTACGGAAAATTAAGAAGTGTCTGCGAGATATATAAAAAAAAACTTAATCCAAACGGACGAAGTCGCTACCATCATCTAGTTATTAAATACTAGCTGATGCCCGCGACTACGTCCGCGTGGATTTAGGTTTTTTGGTTCCCGCGGGAACTCCTTAATTTTCCGGGATAAAAAGTAGCCTATGTTTTAATCCAGGTTATAAGCTATCTATGTTCCAAATTTCAGCCAAATCGGTTCAGTAGTTACGGCGTGAAAGCGGAACAAACATACGAACAAACTCACTTTCCCATTTATAATATAATTAGTAAGGAAGTAAGGATAAGGATTTCCAAGTATGAATTTTATTAAACTTGAACTTTGGCAAAATATTCAGATCTTAAAAATAATTGAGTACCTATAATTACTTAATTTTATTTCAAGCATATATAGATAACGAGAAGAAAGATCTAGATTCTAGAACATCCGGATTACAGGACGTTTGTAAAATCCAATTTTATGAGCCGTTTATCAAATAATTTCACCAAATTGAAAAATATTTCGATCCATTTCCAACTTATCTGATAGATATAAGTATCAAATTGAGATGTGTCAAGTGATCCGTTCAGAAAACATTTAGATATTGGTTTTGGCAAATCTTTCTTTGATATGTTATCACTTATCACTGCTACCTGCTGGCGTTATATCAGTAAGTAGCATGTAGGGATGTTACAGGAGTTGAGTAGCTGTTGAGTAACTACTTCATAATTCATAGAAATAAATCATTTCCATCTTTCTTTCTTTCTTACACTGAATTTTTCAGGATTACTTATTGGTTCAGGACAGCTGAATTTGGACTTTCGTGTCCCATTTTCAAAAACATCACATCGCTCGGATGCTCTACTGGAAAGTGATCGTGATTGTTTTGTTAAAAAAGCAACCAAAGAGTTTCTTGCTGGCTCTTCTCGGTAGGCACGGCATTCCGAATCAGCGGTAGATTGACTCGACGATTCAAAAGCAGTTGCTAAAGTTTATTTGAATAAAAACAGCGCTTGCGTTAAATTTTCTAGGATTCTTTTATCGGGTCTCGTATCATGTTTATTATTCATCACAATTAATATTTGAGTTTATTATCATTCCGCCACATCTTTTGCTACCTGTTCGAGCGTGAGGAAATTTTAACAATTGACTCTTAATTATTTTAGTAGGTATTATGTAATTTTAGTTTGTCTAAATTGACTTTTATGAATTTTATTTTATTCATACATGCAATAACAATTAAAATAATATAGAGTTGAAGTTGTAATTTCAGCCTTGCTGTTTCGTGTGTCGCTATTGATTTACCATATACCTAGGTACATCTCTAGCAACAATAAATAATTATAATCTGGATATTTTTTAATTGATAGCGTTGTTTTTTTTTATTCTCAATGACGATTTTATCCTAAAGCCTTGAGGATGAACGATTTATACCTCTATCCGTCTTATTTATTATCTACTAAGTGATTAGGTAATAAATCTTGAAGTAAAATTATTTGGGTTTCTATCGAAAATAAATCAATACTGCCATCAAATTGAAACGTATAATATCTGCGTCGTATTCTCCATTGCTGAGGGTCGAAAGTGTTTTTTGTTGGTTTGTCCTTTTATCCTTCAATCACGCCGCAACAGAGCAACATATTGATGTGATTTTTTGCATGGGTAGGGCCTCGACCTTTAGAATCACCTATAGGCACTTTTTATCCCGGAGAAGATGAAGGAAGTTAAAAAAAAAAGACGTTTGGCACTCTGAGACTGCCGCGGTAAAGCTATTGTATAGCATTTTTTATCAACTTGCTATGACTAGGTACTTGTGTTGTTGACTTAAAGTTGTTGAAAATAAAAAGACTATTTTTATGAAAAGATGATTTTGGTTGCTATGACTACTTGTGTTGTTGACTTCAATTTGTTGAAAATATAAAGGCGAAATAATTTTAAAGAATTATGTTTTCAATAGTCCGGGTGTCCAAGGGGAATCATGAAGTCAACAACACAAGTAGTCATAGCAACCAAAATCATCTTTTCATAAAAATAGTCTTTTTATTTTCAACAACTTGAAGTCAACAACACAAGTAGTCATAGCAACCAAAGCGTTAGGTTTTTTTTCGCTACGGAATTTCTGGATTCGGTCTCCACGCTCAAGGCCCGCGATAGAAGCTATGCAATAGCTTAATAATTCGGACGCCGCGGGCATCAGCTAACACACCATACTCATTGGTCGTATAAGTGCTGATTAGCTGTAAAATAGGTCAAACAAAGGCTAGGCAAGAGGAGATAGATGCAAAGGCTAACACGATTTGTGGAGATATAGCAGCCGGCGGGGAGCGGGGAAATGAAGCGGTACAGTTTGTGATAAGAGCTGAGTTATTCTATACTGCCGAAAGTCAAAAGTTTGAGTGCCGATTTTGCCAACTCCGAGTCAAGTTTTACCGATTTTGTTGTTTTGACCGATTTTGTATAGGATTTCTGAAGAAAATTTGAAGTGCATTCCTAGGTTAAACGTTATTCCTAAAATCGACTATAAAAGGGAAACATAATTACTTAATGACTACATACTTACTTCGTAAGCGTGGACTGAAGCGTTTTTTATTCCCAAAATCTCCTTAATTATCCGGGATTAAAAAAAACCTTTGTCACTCTCCAGTTATACCCACGCAAAAATCACGTCGAACCATTGCTTTGTTGCGACGTGATTGAAGGACAATTTTGCTAATTCAGTAGGTAGGTACTATGAGGGAAGTGGGTACCGATACATTCAAAACAAATACACTCGTCGTGAAAACCTGCGTCCCAAACCTACTTGAGTAAAAAGAAATGCAATTTTCCTTTTATATATTTATAATTGAATAAATAAACATATAACTATAACTTAAAATCTAAATAAATTTTCCTTTACAATAGAAATCTAATAGAAAACTCATATATTGCAACTTTTCGTGGAATAGTCCTACTGATAAGTTGAGTCAGGGCCGCGCCTGCCTTCATGCGGGTTCCGGAGTTCCAGAGAACCTGCGTACAAAATATAGCTAGCTCAACGGGTTTTAAACCCTATTCTATTGGCTTTAGGGTTGAATTTAAGTGGATATTTGATGTAATGTATGAAGAATAGACACATTGTTTTCTTCTGAAGTACTTTCATGTACCTACTTTAGAATAAGTGTGTTAAAGGGAAAAGAATTTTTCTTTCAATTGCTTTCTGAAGAATTTTCTTTGTAATTTTGCGAGAGGAGCAATTTATTTTTTGGTTTTATTTTTTACTTTTAGAATTAAAAAGCAATTCTGCCGTACCCTTAGTTGTTGTTCTTCTGGATTGTTCCTACTGAGAAGAACCAGCAAGAAATGTAATCTATTCTACTACTTATATCTGGTACTATTTTCCAGGAGACTACTTTTTGTTTTCAAAGATTTCTAAATTTGATGCGATGCTTAGCATTAAAGATAAACAATATTATACATATTGTCTACCAACCATGACAGAGCAACATTTTTCATTACTCGACCATTTTCTACACCTTGAGCTCTACCAAAGACTAGGACTTCATCTAATATTTCCTACCCAGTCAGTTTTACGTAATTTTAACGACCTCCCTGGAGTTCAACGCTGTGGTGTTGCATTGTGTGGGATCCCGGATTCGATTCTCGGAAAATTATAATTTCGGAATTTTCTCTGGTCTAATCTGGTGGAAGGCTTCGGTCGCGCCATGGCTTATCAAGTAATCACACTACCGAACCACTACCATGTAGAAACCAATTAGGGGTAAGGGTTTAATATAACGGGTTAGCCCGTTAGCATCTGCCATCTTAGACTGCATCTTCACTTACCATCAGTTGAGATCACGGTCAAGCGCGACTTGTAGAGGAATAAAAATTTAAAAACTCTAAGTACCTTTTACTACGAAATCTTTCAAGCATCAATCATGCAGAGTTTATATTATCTAAGTATACCTAAGCAAGATCACATCTTGATTTCAGATCAACAGTCTTTATTATAAATGTGACTTCATCAACACAATCATTTTCAATGAGACCAAAGTTGAAAGAAGTTTGAAACCCAAATTTTTTTTAGCGTATCGATTTCTTATATTTATACCTACATATTCCTAATCGGTACCGGATTAATATCTAAATCTTGAAAATACGTGATCATATGAGTACAAATCTATAATCATACCCATTAAAGTACAATATGTTTGCAGGTTTTACGTTGAATACGCCAAAAGATTACGTAATCCTCAACATAATTTCAGAATACATAGCCTGTGGAAACACCACTATCTAACGTGGCGCGTTCTCCCCAGAGCAAATCGATCTGGAAAACTGACCCATTACTACAACGTCGTACCTACAAACTGTACAAAGCAAATTCAACCCTAAATTCTTAACCACCCTCCATAAAAAGATTTAAAATCGTTTGCACGCTCCCCCCAGTTGTTCCCTAGAGAACCATCTTTGAATGTTCCATATTTAAATTGGTCTATCATTGTCTACACCACAGGCCAAACTAAACCTTAAATTAAAGCTACAAAGGTTGAATTTAAATAAATCTGAACATTCTAAGAGAATCGATCTCGTTCTCTATAATATTCAAAAACATCCTAAGTGCAAAGGAGCCTTGATAAGCAACTATGGACTTTAATAGTGAGAAATGTAGTGAGATTGGTGTAAATTTAGCTTGAAGGTGTGAACACAGGGAGTCATGTAGTATCTCTGCAAGGAAAGATCGTATTCTATTTGACAGGGAGGTGCCATTGGTGGAAGATTTTCCGAGGGCTGCATTGAGAGGAACCCGTTATGTATATTAGATTTAAAACTATGTGGCTACTTCTCTTTGTGTAAATAACTAATAACCTGGTAATAACAAGGTTTATGGACTAACTCATCAACTCCTAGCCGGACCTCGAAAGTCGAAATTTTGTACAGAGATTCCCCTTAAGTTGTAGAATTTAGAATATTTAATCATTAATACTATATTCATATTCACTCAATTATAAGTATTGAAAATGTTTCTAATTTTTCACGTTTTAACGACATAGATTTTCCTAATAAATATCTAGATATGATTAATTGATAGATACATCTACTTTTCTTCATACAAATCTCATTAATCTTCTAAAGCAGGGTGAAATGATCAATGAAAAAGATTTTTACCCAAAATAACGGGAATGGGGGCGGTTATTCTATGAAAGTACAAAAGGCGTTTTCGAATGTCATTAAAGCCTTCTAACACCTCACACAAAGGCTTTGTCTGCCGCTTTTGAAATCTCAAAAAATAGTCCAAGAGATTGTACCTACAATAAATATCAGTACACTGATTCTCCAAATTTTTTATTATTGTCAAGTTGCAGAAGAAATTTTTTAGTTAAAAATACAAAGTTTACCTCGTACAATGATCGGCCTGTTTGCTGTAAAGGGCGAAATGGTATTTGAATTAAAATCTCAGTCTAAGTACCCGTAGGTAAGTCTACTATCAGGAGAAAGGCGGTAGGAATTTTATTCCGAACCAGTGGTAGATTCAATTGACGATTCGATTATTTGAATAATAAATATTTTAATTTGATCTAGAAGTCAGTAAAAATAACTTAACAGTTTAGTTCAATGAACCAATAAATAAGTAAATGAAATCTTTATTTGTTCCAAAATAAATAATACAAAGGTTTCTTAAATTACCCTAGACCCCCAAACTAGACTCGTATAAGCTAAACGAACTAAATTAGATTAAGTAAGGTAGTAGGTTTGAGCTGGAGTAGAAACCATGTAATAAGCGGTTACTTACTACATGGTTTCTACTCCAGCTCAAACCTTGCGTTGTAGCAAAGTTGCAGCAAAGCAGACTTATGTGAAATAAAAAAATCGCCTAGTTAAAATGCTTAGGTGAATCACCAGAATGAGCATGAGTGAGCCATCTCTTGTACTATGATGTTTCGGTACCAGGCGCTGTCGTAGGGGACACCCCTGAAACAGTGGAAGGGGGTAGTTTAGGGGGGAGGGTGATAATTAATATTGGAGCCTCGCTGCGCTTCCGTGCCTCTTTGTGGATTCAACGGACACAACAAAAAATATGTATTTTTGTTTGACAGTCAACTGGATAAAGGTTTTCAATTGATGTTTTGTTTCTTTCTAAAAATGAGAATGAATATGAGAATATGAGAACCGTAAGTATGGTACGGTCTGTATGCATGGTAAAAAGGTTGTTGAACCAACGTACTATTACCTATTCTGTGGTTGAACTTAGAATTATTAACAGACCATTTGGTAAAATATGCTAAGAGGAAGAAGGAAGATGCTGAAGGAAAATAAAACCAAGATAAATCTCGATAACAATTTGACATCGACTTTATAAAAGCCGTGAAAGGATAACCCGTAAAAAATCTAATGGGCGTCTGCCCATTTTTTCGCATTTGTAATTATTAGTGAACGTTGATTTAAAATTAAGCCTTGCAGTACCTACTAATATATCGTCATGGAATCTCTGCTTCTCTATTTCGTGTAGGTAGGTAATAGTACATTACATCGCGAGACCGGGAAGTACGCGTTTTCTGGTCGAGTGTTAGTTAGACGGCCGAGCTACGCGAGGCCGGCTATATACGAGACCAGAAAAGCTCTCCCGGTCGAGGTGTGTATAGTGCTTTTCTAAAAGGTGAAACAATTGACTTTTCTTTGGATTTCGGCGGAAGCAAATTATTTTTAGCTAATTCGGCCTCCGCTCTCAGAAAAGGAGGCGTACAATCTAAATCCATAATATCCTCACTCGAACTAACGCTATTTTTTCGTCACTTTTAAATAATAAATTATAAAGATTAAGTATGTAGTTAATTCCCGCCTTTCAATATTACAAAGATAAAAAATAAATATTATACTTTTAATAAATTTTTTTGCGCTGTTAGTACTGGACGCATAACCGGTAGAGTTCCAAATTTAAACTATTTAGGCCAAAGAACATTATAACAAGTTACAAGATATTCAGGAAGAAAGATTTCTTCAAACTTATGATATGTAATGAAAATACATACATTCTTTACTGGCCTAGGCCGGGAAGTTTAACTTTCGAACTCATTTACAGGGTATGAAATGTGCACATTTCATATCATTTTTTAGAAATAGGTATATAATGAATAACTTTTCTGTTTTCAGTGAAAACTTTTCACGATTTGTGTCTAAGTGGTGCTTTCAGAACTCGTTGATTAGGAAAGTATGCAGGTACATGAACAACACAATCAGAGTAAGACCATTTCCAATCTATCCATCCACGTTACAGATAGGATTACAACATCGAAAACCTGAAAAACTGCACAAAAACTGGCATCGCGAGCACACCAGGCCGTCCGTTGCGTGCGCATCCTGCCCCACGGCATTATTATTACGATCTAATAAACTTTGATTTGTTGCCAAATGCTTTATTGGTATGCGTTGCGATATCTCGCTGATTGGTCAAGATAAACCCGAGAACTGCTCGACTGTTAACAATCTGGTTGCGAATTTGTAACGCTGAAAACTTGCGTGGGGTTATATATTTAGGTTTACAGACATAAATATAAACTCCAAATTGTATAAGATAGGTTGGACCTATTACGTCTAGATAAAAAAGAATATCAATAATCATTAAAAGATTAGTGTAGCGTTTCAACCACACCTATATTCCGCCTATCTCAAAAAGAAAAGCCATTGAAAATCCGCTCCGCAGACGTCAAGATTACCGGAATGGCTTCCAACCGATCAATAGTCTAATCTCGCGGCTCTTGCGTCCTTGTCTCACCAGATCTACTCATCTGAACCGTACACCTTAACACCTAAAACATAAGGGGTAAAATAGAACGACTGAATTCTGAAGATAGCCTCCTAGTCCTCCTACTCACGCCTACGGACGTTAGGTAAGGATTTTTCGAGTAAATATCGCAAATAGACCGAGAAATGTATTATGATGTACGACTTTCGAGTACATGCGTTCTTGTAGCATAAGTAGGTATATACGATTTATAAGATTGAAGATACCTATTCGGTATTATATAATCTTATACTAATGAATAGTAAACACAGGCTAAAGGTACATACATGTACTTGGAAAAATCCAGCGGCTGAAATTATATCTAAAGAGACTATAATTGGTGGAAGACCTTACAGTATCACGTATGCCCGATGTTGTTGCTTCCTTTTCAAGGAAATTTTATTTTTTCCAAAATGTATTCTTCCTATTGGTGTACCTGCAGGACAGTATGCTTTCATATTTTAACTTCTATCAAACAATTTTGTTATTTTAATTCTGTTCTTGCAATCAGAGGAGTCACACCCTGAAAAATTACAACACCCGTCATTTTCTAATTCTATAAAATAAATAAATAAATAAAATAAAATGAGCCTTTATTGCAGCGCTAACAGTTTAACTTAAATATGACACTTATAAATATAACATTAATCTCTATAGTATTGCTCTGCGTGTCCTTCGACATAGGCCTCCTCTAAATTTTTCCAAGCGTTTCTATTTTTGGCTAACCTTGTCCACATACTACCAATCAAGTTCCTTATATCGTCCTCCCATCTTTTAAATTGTCTGCCTCTTCTTCGTTTTTTGTTTCTAGGGTACCACACTAAAACTTTTTTGGTCCACTTCTCATCATTTTCTCTTACCATATGCCCTGCCCATCGCCATTTTTGTCGTTTTACTACTCTTTTAAAGTTTGCCTTTCCTTTAATATATTTTAGCTTTATTCTGTCTCGTAGCCTTACACCTAAAACACTTCTTTCCATAGAGTTTTGGCAAGTTCTTAATGTTGTGAGGGTTTTCTCTGTGAGTGCCCATTTTTGTGACCCATAAGTCAGACATGATAGGATGCAAGTATTGAATATTTTCCTCTTGTTCTTGATGGGCATATATTTGTTTTTCATCACTTCGCTGAGCGACCAATATCGTTTCCAGGAGTTTGTCACCCTCCTGTCAATTTCTTTTGTCATGCAGTCCTTAGTTGACAATAAATGCCCCAGGTAAATATATTCATCGACGTACTCAATTGTTTCACCATCTACTTTGATTTCTGTTTTGTCAGAGTTTGTCATTATCTTGGTTTTGCTCGTATTCATCGTGAGTCCTACTTAATTACTACTATTTTTAATATAATTATATCATATTTACTCTAATTCTATAAAACTTTGCAAATAACGAAAATTTTCCCATTACAAATATTGTAGGGTTTGTTTGTTTATTTGTCCTTCTCTCTCGAAGCACGCTACAACGGAGCAAGGAATTAACGACGTGATTTTTTACATGGCGATACTGTTAAAGACTTGGAGGGTGAGTCTCATACGAGTACGTATTACATATACTTTTTATCCCGGACAATCAAAGAGTTTCCACAGGGTTTTAAAAATAGTAAATGGGTGGAAAATGTGGATAAATTACATAAAAAAACAAAATAAGTTTCTTAACACGCATAATAGGGATAAAAATTAAAATCTTTTCTCTGGCGGACAAGGAGTCCGCCTGAGCACATTCAGAATGCATCCGCATAGCTAATTTTCCGGTCTTAGGCCACGATTACACTAAGTAGTAAGTTTTACTCACGTAAGTAACGTTAGAAATGAAAACAGTCTTGTAAGTCGCGAATCGTATGCAAGTGTTAGTTTTGGAAGTAACTTACGTATGCTAATCTATACCTACTTAATATTATAAAGAGGGAAAGTTTGTGAGGTTGTAGGGGGTAATCTCTGGATCTACTGGACCGATTTTGAAAATTCTGGTAAGTACCAATAGAAAGCCACATTATTTGTGAGTGTCATAGGCTATATTATATATTAATTATTAAACCGAAAAATTTGGGAGTTTCCGTGGGAATTTAAAAATTATTTCACGCGGACGAAGTCGCGGGCATCTGCTAGTCACCTATATACGTAAAATCTTGCAATAACAATCCCGGACTCAGAGAACATGTCCGTGTCGGAAGGGAAGGACAATCCGACCTCTAGTGTATTTTCTCTCTTAAATGTACATGAAATACGTGTTGATTCTGCTCTCCATCGTGGCTATGGATCAGAAAGTCACACATTGGCCACTGTCCGAGAGGGGTCAGTGGTCATTAGAATACAATGTCGAGAAATCCGCGCATATCACGCCCGGTAAGGCGCGGACGTGCAAAACAATTTCGGTTTTGAAATCTTGGACGTGGACAGTTTATGCTTTGGCTTTAGAAAATTATTACGTAAAGTTCTTTTTCTTTTTATCCACTACAAGTTAGCCCTTGACTGCAATCTCACCTGATGGTATCTAAGTGATGATACAGTCTAAGATGGTAGCGGGCTAACCTGTTAGGGGTATGGCAGGTTGATTAAACCCATACCCCTATTCGGTTTCTACACAGCATCGTACCAGAACGATAAATCGGTTGGCGGCACGTCTTTGCCGGTAGGGTGGTTACTAGCCACGGCCGAAGCCTCCCACCAGGCAAATCTTTTCAGGCAAGTCCTTGCAGAGAACAAGCAACAAACTGGCCCACCAGTTTGGCGACATATAATTTTTGTTCAACATTGTATTTTTTTCGGTGAAATAAATTAAAAAGGAAATACTAGGTACATTTCAGGGCTGCTTTAAGCTCGCAGAGAAAAAATATCTGTGTCACACAACCCTTATAACGGGCGACTACATTATTAGGATAATAGTCATTGATGTAGAATTTTAGTACCTATAGTCGACCCAGTGTTACGTCAGGTGTGGCCTTTACGTTACAACAGGTACTGAGTAAATTTAAAGGTTCCATTGCTTGAAGAAACTACAAAAATGGCGGCTGCATTACACCTGAATGCTACACTGTGGTTATCAGTGAATTCCGAATTCTGTGGCGCTATTAGTAGGTTTACTTAATTAGCGGTGATAGACTAGTGGTTTAGTAGTAGGGCTTCGCACCTCTGACTTTCCAAGGTTATGTGAGATTTAAGAAATTAAATATTACTTACTTTAACGGTCAAAGAAAATGTCGTGAATAAACCTGAATGCCTTAGAGTTCTTCATAATGTACTCAATGGTGAGTGAAGTCTGCCAATAAGCACTTGGTCGTCGTGGTGAACTTGTCCCAACCCTTATCATTATAAGAGGAGACTGCTTATTAGTAGCACAGAATAGGTAATAGTACTGAGTACAGTAGTAATGAGCCGGCCTCTTGGCCGAACTGCCTCGTTGGTCTAGTGGTTGACATGTTCCTGTCTAGTGGTCTGGGTTCTAGTCCCGCGTCAGGCCATAATTAAGTATTGGGTTTTTCTGACTAGAAATTCTCAGTACTAACCCGGAGTTAGGTAGTTGGCGGTGTTTCACCTCCGTGCCTCGGAGAGCACGTTAAGCCGTCGGTCCCGGTTATTATAACTAACATGATAATAGTCGTTAAAGCCCGGCAACCCGCATTGGAGCAGCGTGGTGCTAAGCTCTAAATCCCTCTCTCCTATGAGAGTGGAAGCCTGTGCCCAGCAGTGGAACGTTAATGGGCTGTAGTGGTGGTGGTGGTGGAATGAACCGGCCAATGGTTGAAATCGATGATGATTATGAGTCAATGCAGGCGCACATCATCTTTATCGTTACTCAAATCTATTGATTAACTTAGATTGATTAGCGTTGAAACAACATCCGGAATATAATATGACAGATTTATTGTTCTGTTTACAATAAAACAAAAAACAAGTTTATTTTTCAACCGACTTCAAAAAAAGGAGGAGGTTCTCAATTCGACTGTATTTTTTTTTATGTTTGTTACCTCAGAACTTTTGACTGGGTGGACCGATTTGGATGATTCTTTTTTATTTGAAAGGGCATACTTTCCATGTGGTCCCATATAAATTTTATCGAAACCGGTCGAGCGGTTTTTAAAATATCAACAATAAAATAAGTACTTTGTATAGCGTGTGCTTGTTGTTGTAAAGTTGGCGCGGGAGATTGAAGTCGGTTGTTTAAAAATAATTTTTTATATTAAATTATTCTTGAACAATACCTAATACCCTTATAGTGTATTACCACTTAAATAGGTTAAGCAATGTTAAGGATTACTTAGGAATAAAATTCATCTCCTACCTTTATATACCCCATACTAGCTGTTGCCCGCGACTTCGTCCACGTCAATTTCCGTTATTATGATCGCGAGATCCAGTCGCGGTCATTTTTAGATCATTTAAAGAGGAATAATTCTTTCATACATATTTTTTGGGTAACTTGAACCGTTTACTCAGCGCACGCAACGGAAGCCCTCAAATATGGATAATTTTCCCCGTTGTTGCAACATTTTTCACTGATACTTCGCTTCTATTGGACGCAGCGTGATGTTATATAGCCTTAAGCCTTCCTCGATAAATGGACTATCCAACACAAAAATATTTTTTAATTCGAATCAGTAGTTCCTGAGATTAGCGCGTTCAAACAAACAAACTCTTCAGCTTTATATATTAGTAATAAGTTATAGAGTATAGATAAGCGAAAAAACACTATAATTATTTGCAACAGTCTAAAATTATTTCAGAAGGCTGAAACGTAAGGTAAAATTGATTTCAAAACCCAGAGCACCAAGATATAAGCTTTTTATAGTCCATTTTATTGAGAGCTCTGGGTGCAACTTATTCAATGTATTTTAATGTAGATAAGTTATTAATGAAATGTTAACGTCCTACAAACAAAGAAGAATCTAGAAAAATAATCACACCAGATCGTTATCAAAAATTATCATTGGCCATTATTATCATGTACTCACGGAATAAATAACATAATCAGCGAAAACAATTTACTATTGATGCTTCACGGTCCCAGGCATGAAATTGAAACGCGTTAACGTAACGAAACGTTCACGTATTTATTTAGCGTTCACGGGTAGTTGGCTATATGGAAAGCGATAGTTTATAACTTTTTTTTAATTCGCTTAATGAGGACGTTTATGGTGGCAAATAATAGACTGTTTGTTCTAGTTTATGTGCCAGGTTTTTCTTTTTATTGACAGGTAGCTTGGATCAAATAAAATGCAATACTACTGCGCAAATAATATAAATGCGAAAGTTTGGATGTATGGATGGATGGATGTTTGTTACTCAATCACGGCTGAACGGATCTGGATGAAATTTGGCACAGAGATAGATTATAGTCTGAAATAATAACACATAGGCTACTTTTTATTGAAAATTAAAGAGTTCCCGCGTGAACCAAAATACCTCAATGCACGCAGACAAAGTCGCGGGCATCAGCTAGTAGAGTATAAGTACCTATTAGACCCATAATAGTATCTGACCGCGTATTTCATCATCATCGTAACACGTAACATGGATGATGCCAAAACTCAATAAATCAGCAACACAACTTAAACGTGTTTTAGTATGGGAGATTGTATGAAATTCATAATTGTGACGTCATCAAATTTCGACGCACTTTTTTCTTTCATGATAAATTAAAATGGTTGTAGACATGGACTTTAAAATCAACTTCTATTACCTACTATTAGTATTCCACTATTTTTACTCAACTTTGCGTTGGGGCTACAAGATGGAACGTAGAACGTGGTAGATTAAGGGCCTTCCGCCACCCGTAGGGACGAATCTAGTAGGAAAGACACTCGACCAGAATGAAAGATATGGATGGAGAAATTGACTGGAGCAGGCCCGAGCCCACAGAGGGCTGTTATGCCAAATATGCTGACGATGACTCGGCTGCCGGTATCTTAATAAATAAAAGAAAAAGAAAAATAATATACCTAGGTGTCTTGTGTTGGACAAGATCAGAGATACCATCAAACAAATCTCACGAAGCCTCAATTATGTATAAACTAATAAACAAAAGGGCAATTACATCTCATGATGCGTCTTCGCATGCACCACAGCGGTAGTGTACGAAAAACTTATATCAAACATCCAACCATTTAAAATTATTCCTTAAGTTTCAGCTACTAGGAGTTACATAAAATGCATTGATAAGTTTGTGAGCGTGAATCAATGCGCACGCAGTGTCTTCGCCGACCAATGACCGCGCTTTCACTGCCATCCATCTTTGTTCGATTTTGATTTTAAAATTGGAACGCCACCGAACGGTATGAGCATGAGCAGCATGACAGAGATTTGAAACCGAAAATGGCATTTGGAACGGTTTTATTGCTAATTTAGTCTGTGGCGCGTTTGGCATAATGATTTTGAATGCCGTAGCCGTGATTTATTAAAAAAAATATCGAGGTTGCCCGTTGCAGTTCTATCTGCTTTCTGCGAGTTTAAGATTTACCTCCTTCTATCATGCATGCAACATAATGCTTACTTGATGAATGGCCGTCTTCTTTAGTAACTGAAATGGTAGATCGATAGGTTATTGATTGAAAACGGCCGTAAATTGACCGTAACGAGACGTTGACGATTTTGCAAAACCTGGCAGTAAGTGCCGTAAGAAGCAATGCTTTTTTGCAAAATCACGGTTCAATTAACACAGCACTAAGTATAGTACCTAAATCTGTTCAAAGTATTATAAATACCAAATATTATGACGTTTTCCCATATAACTCTGGTTTTCCCATAAGTTTCCCGTTATGAGTAGGACGTACGAATGAGTTCGCATCGACTAACCTACCAGAAACATCTTTTTCGTATCTACTCCAGAATCCAGATTAGTAACAAATTAGTAGAAAAGAGTTAAGAGATATTATAGGCTATAGTTTTAGTTATATACATAGTAATATTACAAATGCGAAAGTGTGTCTGCTAGGTACGCTATCACGGCCCATCTATTGAACCGATTATGATGAAATTTGGTATAGCGGTAGGTATCATCCCGGGGAATGACATAGGCTACTTTTTATCGAGTTCCCGCGGGAACCAAAAAAACCTCAATCCACGCGGACAAAGTCGTGGGCATCAGCTAGTACCATATGATTGGGTAGGTGGGTTTAAGAAAATCTTATCTAAGTAATAATGTAACCATTTAAGAAGTGAGTGTCTAGTCTAGAAGGTACCTCGTAAGCTTCTCAGATACTGTTTACTCAATATAGCGAGCTCAGGTGTTCTTGGGAACGCTTCGTTTAGATTATGCATTACGGTAGGGCTGTCAGCGAGCAAATCGCGAGCAAAAGACCAAACTAAAAGTCAAATTATTTCACTTCGGGCGGGTGCCTCTTATGGTACGTCATGTTTTGACTACTTAAATTTTATATACCTAATACCTATATCTATGAAAGAGTACCTAGTACGTAAAACGGGTGCCACAGCGACTTTTAATCCTCGTATTTCCGTACTAGTATGATAAATTCGTAAGTGTGTCTATATTTTTGTCCGAGGAGATTTATCGTAAAGAGTTTCCACAGGATCTTAGAAAAACTAAATTGGGGACGTAGTTGCATTATCTAACTAGTTCTGAATCCTATATTCGTACTCCTTTTTAGCCCATATTTGACTCCAGGATACAAGCTATATCTGTACCATATAATTCGTCAGAATCATGAAATATTAACTGACACACTTTAAGTCATAACTTTCAAAATACCTAAATGCCTACCAAGGTGCCTATGAGAGTACCTCTAACTACTTACTAAGGTTAAGTACGCAATAGATAATAATTAATAAACAAAATAATTAATATTTTAATCTATAATCCTAGTTTAGGACTTTTATTTGTGAAGTACTAGGTACGAAAAAATAAATTAAAATAATGCAAATTAAAAAGCAGCAACCCTGAGGGATAGAATCATCTCACTGAGCACCTTGTTCTCGTAAACGACGTCGCATCGTGGGAAATTGTCTCATCCTATGGACAATTGCAGGTATTTGTCATTATTAAGCTAACATGCATTGATAATACCTGTAGGAAGGTAAAGTAACTTAGCTTTAATATGGTCTAAAATCTAAAAGGAACTGTAAATATGATTCGAAAATACGATGAAACGCTTCCAAAATGAAATGAATGAAATAAAATTTGAATGAAATTTTCCAGAAATGGTATAGGTATGTGTGAAGGAAAGAGCAGATAGTGGCCCGTTCGAATTTGGCTCATCTTAGCGGGGGTTCTACTGTGCCCCCAGGGCCCAGGAGCATCATAAAAAGTTTTCTCTTAGATAGCTACTCCAACTTCTGTGATTATCAAAGAGGAACAAAGGCTGGACCTTACCTTGCGCGGGGACATACCTAGTATATCCATACGCCTGTAAGCCTGTATCAATCATTGTTACAGTCTCAATCGTTTTGATTGGCTAAATTTATGGTATTTATGCGTTAATGAATTTTAACGTATAGTGGAAGAATGTGAACCAATCAGAGGTGATTGCAATCGTTATAATGTAGCTGTCATTTTAGCCATCCCCCCCCCCCCCCCCCCCCGCCCCTCCCTCTTAGACACAGCATATAGGTACATATAGGTACTTGCTAGGCACCTACATATGCCCGAGAACTTATCAACATACAAGGGTCATTGACGATAGAAAAATACAGTAACAACAAGAAAAAAAATAACCAACCAATAATAATTAAGTGGCAAAGATTATCTTTATTCGTAGACAGGAAGATAGGTATAAATATTATGATTGTGTATCAAGCGGTAGATACAAGTATGCGCAACATACGACGCATTTCTTTAGAACCTTCGTCGTGTCTTCGTCGTTCATCAATGGCGTACCTAAAATAATTTTGAGTTGGTATCTACCAATTAAGTTAGTGTAAGCTTAGTAGTTAAGACCGTCGACCTCCTGGTGGTCGGAGGTTCGATTCTCGGGAACGCAAGTTTGTAACTTTTTTTATGTGCATTTTAAAAGCAATTTAATAACATGCTATACCTATAGATGAAACAAAAACATCGCGAGGAAATTTACAAGCCCGAGAGTATTTCATAATTTTCTCAAAGTTGTGTGAAAACTGCCAATCCGCAATTGATCAGCGTGGTGGACTATGGCCAAACCTTATTCAGAGAAGAGACTCGTGATCAATAGTGGTCCGGTGATGCTTGATACTCACCAGTGCAATGCGCTAAGCAGATGTAAAGTCAAATTATGGTCAAAATATATTAATGGATATTCCATTAAGAATTTAAGTACGTGAAGCTTAAAATAAATCGGTTTAGATAATAGGATATTTATGATTATCAGTAATGAATAATCGTATTATTATCAAAAGATAACAAACACCTATCCCAATTCTCTGATAATGTAAAAGTATTCCATTATTTTCATTCTTAATTCTGTAAAATTACGATATAGTACGTTCGAACAGAACGAAACGACTTAGCTTATATAAAAAAGAGAGAGAGGATAAAAAGTAGCCTATGTGTTATTCCAGACTATAATCTATCTCTGTGCCAAATTTTATCCAGATCCATTCAGCCGTTGGGGCGTGATTGCGTAACAAACATCCATCCATACATCCATCCATACATAGGCTAGATGGTAGTAGACAATGAAGTTGCCAATAAAATACTGTAATGGGACTTTATAGTAAGGAACAAAAAAAAACCATAAATACATAAATACATCCATCCATCCCAATCTTCGCATTTATAATATTTATTTGATAAAAATACTATCAATGTTTAGCAGAAACTTCGCATCTGGATTCTGGACCTCAGGGACCTAGATAACTAAGAAGCAATCCAACGATCTAGTAAATTTAATAAAAACCACAATTTTCCCTTCCATGAACCACAAGACATGGAAGTCACAATCGAAATGGTTCATCATGGCTACGATGCCACAGACAGATAGAATTCAAATCCTAAGAAAATACCTACAGGCCACAAACTTATCTGATTCGGTGGCCAAAATTGGAAATATTTTTTATGCCTGTTTAGTTTTTGATTTTCTATTCTTTTTCATATATCCTACTAGGTCACTGGGTCAGAAAAGTTTGACGGACTATACTATTATGTGATAAATGGATAGAGTTCACGATCCTCTTCAGTGGGGAATACGACGCAGAGGTAGAGAGAGATGAAAGGAGTTTCTGTTCCTTTAGTATTCTTTGAGCATATTGTTCCAATAACGGATGTCGGGTCAGAGGCGACTCGAACGGTGCAGGTCCGCATGAATATGCATGCGTGATCTTTATTACGTCTTTCGTGATCCTTCCATGAGTATTATACATGCTAAATGCTCGTATAGATAAAATATATATCCGAAGGTAACATTAACGACACATTTCGAAACCCGGTCGAGTTGTTTTAATTAAAAATTAACTATTCCTTTTGTGAGAAGGAATTTTAATCAGATTGGCTAAGGGAAAAAAGGGTTTAGTTAACTTGGCAGACTATAGAGGTCCCTACAAGAGATCCATGAGTGAGGAACTGTGGAAGTCCAATCGTTGAAGACGACGATGGATGACACGATTTCATAAAGCGAGCATCTGCTAGGTTTCCTAAAACATCCCATAGAAGCACTCGATATTGACAATAATTTAATATAAAAAAATCTTTTTAAACAACCGACTTCAAACTACCGCGCCAACTTTACAACAACAAGCACACGCTATACAAAGTACTTATTTTATTGTTGATATTTTAAAAACCGCTCGAACGATTTCGATAAAATTTATATGGGACCACATGGGAAGTATGCCCTTCCAAATAAAAAAAGAATCATCCAAATCGGTCCACCCAGTCAAAAGTTCTGAGGTAACAAACATTAACGGTCGAATTGAGAACCTCCTCCTTTTTTTGAAGTCGGTTGAAAAAGCATTCGTATAACTCAATGCAACGCTGCGCAAATGATTTATATTCTCACACCTGTATTGTAACACTCATAATCTCGTTATCCAAAGTAAAATGTTTCCAGAAATTCCATTACAATCAGAACATTAAAATTTTCCAAGTACTCCAAAATATCATCGAGACTGACTAATGATTACACATTAAAGGATGCTCAAATCATTATGAAATCAGCTGATAATGGTGATAGAAAGTCACATAGCGGACGTGTTAAAGAGGGAGTCTAATCGATTGCGCAAACTATGTATTGTAATGCAAATCGATTGACTCTACTAAAACGAGTGAAGTTACCTACACAGATGCTTGTTGAGAAACCGATAAGGGGTTTGAGAAATTCAAACGATTAGAGGAATAAGGCTTTAGACTGGTAATACCTATTTAACATGTCTTAGATAATATATACCTAATTAGTTTAAAAAAAAACACTAAGTAAAAAGTTTAGTGAGTAGAGTTAACACAAAACACACAAAGTAAAGCATGAATATATCACAATTTTAGGGAGGTACGGAGATATAGAAGATTGTCATTCCAACTGGAGATCTTTCATAGTGGGACAAAGGTATCTTGGAGGGATTTCTATTTTCTACACTCCGTGATTCGATGCCGTTTTGGACCTGCATGCTGCAACTCCCTCCCTGAATGTGCATCTAGTCCACAGACATAATAAAGACAACTCTCATTGAAGCTGTCAAACTTTGAGCAATCAACTCCATCGGATCATAGATATACTTACTATATTACCTCTATTAGTAAGATGGGTTCTATTATCGCATGTTCTATTGGCATTAGGTCATAATATGCCCTAAATACGTCATATTATTATCCACTAAAGCATAAGTCCTAATTGTCGTATTATTGCAGACTGCAGTCATAATAAAACACAGCAATATGATTCAGCAACCACAACAATACCGCTACGTGCCTCCAAAGATGACTGATCGAAAATTCCTCTAGAGAAAAGTTTGACAGGGCATTACGCATGCGACTCGGCTCGGGATGCGTACGCGCAGCCATCCGCTTTCGCGACGCCATCTAACTGCAGACAAGTAGGTGTATTGTTTCTGTTCCGGCAGGGAGCTATAGTTTTTTTTTATTGACTACAAGTTGGCCCTTGACTGCGATCTTACCTGGTAAGTGATGATGCAGTCTAAGATGGTAGCGAACTTACCTATTATAGGGGAACCGGGAACGGCAGTTAAACCCATACATACCCCTAATCGGTTTCTACACGGCATCGTCAAATCAAATCAAATTAAATTTATTTATTTGTGAATATGTGGCGTTACCTCCTTGCTAGCTGGCAACGCACACATGGTTCGCGTTCGAAATTCGAACTTGCTTTTGAACGTTTTTGGATTCAGAACGTCCTGCGCGCGAGAGCTGCGCTGTAGCAACAGACGTCACACCATTCTATTGCTGGATGTCCAGCGCAACGATACCTTTGATAAATTTATATTGTACAGTTTTACATAATCCATTGTATCTTATTAATATACTTGTAAACTTGGACCAAGTCTATTATTTCCACATCACATAGGTGGGCAAAAGCACCCTATAAATACAGTAAGTAGGTAAGATGTTAGTTTTACAGAAGGTATCATGTATTCAGTATTCTACCACAGTGTGGTGTACAAATCTTTTCGCTTAAACAAATAACAAATTTCGAGCATATTAAAGCGTATCTCGCAGAGTGCTAGTCTAGTATACTCACTATGTATTATCTTAGATTATTAAAACACATGCAATGACCCATGATACATCCTTAGTGGCGCCTTTACGTCCAATATTAAAATTACAATACCAAAATTAAATAAACAATATATCTAAACATAAATAATATATCTAAAAAATAATACAAATATTATCAAAAATAATGTCAAACTATTAAATTAAAACTTCCATTCTTTCCACTTGCCAATTATTAATAACGTAACTGCGTGAAGCAAGTAAAATCATGTCAAAAGAAATAAAATGCTGATTTGTTGTTCATAAGTTGTCATAGTCAAAATTTTATTAAATGCATGTAAAAAGAAGTTAACTGTCATTAAGATAATCATTAAGGGCCCAAGTACTGAAACATTGTTTTCTGTTCCGACGTTTTAAGATAGGAAAAATGAAAATTTCATTGCTATATTAATACCATTCGCTACTTAGTTAAATGAAGTATGACGTAATTAAAAAAAGTGGTCATAAAATCGTATATGAAGAGAAATTCATGGAAAACTCAAAAAAGGCGTTATCGCGTTCCGACTATTGTGATTTAATCTGAGACCTTATTTAAACAAAAGTTATTTCAAATTAATCATTAAAGATCAAGGAACACTTTAATTAAACAATATTTTCAATACAACTTAAAGTTTTTGTACAATCTGGTTCCAAAGATCCCTCATACGAATTTTTCATACAAATTTACACTGGCTCGTCCAACCCAAATGTCAAAACTTATAGCCTAAGAGATAATTATTGTATTTGTGATAACTATCTTTTGGTAACTATAATTATATCTCCTTACTATTAATTTCCATGTTTCAGATTTATGTTAGTATTATCACAGGTGGTCTAAGAGGTGATATACGAGTTATTTTGAATACTTAAAAATTAAAATACTCGTAACTTAAATGGGAGATATTTAAACACTACACATTATCACATCAAAGCGATGCAGCGAAGCAGTAACTATCGTCTGATGGTCTGCCTGCAAGCGGCTGGGGACCTGACTACTTATCGCCGCTCAAAGACGAGTTATTGTTACCAGAAATGACCAATAACTAGGAAGGCTTATTCTAGTATAGTATTAAAGTATGCGCTGTACCTAAGTAACCAGTATAAAAACTGACTCTATTCATCGGGGCGTTTACTAGATATTCGGCCGTTTTCTGAATTGAGAATTTCATGTTGAGTCTGTCTCAAAGACTACTTAAGGACTAATTAAGCAAATTTTTGTTTCTGAATTGATATTGTGTAAGGTTTGAGATTTGAAACTTGCTGTTTTTGCTTGAATGCTTAATTTAGAAACCGGCCTAATATCAATTCAGAAACAAAAATTTGCTTATTTAGTCCTTAAGTAGTCTTTGAAACAGACTCAACATGAAATTCTCAATTCAGAAACCGGCCGATTGCCTCTCAAAGACGTAATGCGTCGTTAAGTACGTCAAGTAGTACGTCAAATAATAAAATTAAAATTAAAAAAAAAACGACGAACTGCAGCGCTCCATTATAATTTGTGACCTTATAAATTTGTAACAACAATTAGATCTTCGCAGAAGTAGTTTTATCAACACAAAACTGCATCTTTGTCTGCTCAGTAGTTCTTTTGACCAGCGTGTTGGACTATAGCCAAATGGTAATGGGGTGTCAAATTGTGTTAAATTTTTATATTCTGATAAATAAATGTTAAAATATATCAGTTCAAAAATACGTTAAAAAATATAATGGATAAAAAACTGGAGTTCCTGTGACCACCTCCTGGCTCCATCACGATACCCTGGGCAGCATCTAGGTTAGCGCTTGTCAAGAAAAATCAAAAGAATCCAAACACGACGGGTTTACGATGAGAAGGAGTTCCTATTACCACCTACCAAATCACGATTGGAGCACAGCTTGGTGGACTATGGCCCTAAAACATATCTAAGAACCTTCTCAGAAGCTAAAAATATTTTTTTTTTAAACCGAATCTAAATCAGCAAAGTAGTTTTCCAGAAAAAAGGTAACATAATAAAAAAACACGATAGCAGCGCGCACGATAGCACGATAACTTAAAATATATCTAAATCTAAAGAACTTTTTCACAAGCTATACATATCTAATGCAAAACACCACATCTCAATGAGCCCAGTACTTTTTCAGAAAAATGGAAACATATTGAAAAATCAAAATCAAAATTGCAGCTCAGCTTAGTGGACTATGGCCCTAAAACATATTCAAGAACCTTGACAGAAGTTATGCATATCTATTGCAAAAAACTGCATACCAATCGGTCCAGTAGTTTTCCAGGAAAATGGTAACTAAAAAGTACACAAACAAACAAACAATCGCACAACCACTTAGGGCAAACACATAATAATATATACCGTCCGTTCCGTCATGGGTAAAAAAACCGGCCAAGTGCGAGCCGGACTCGCGCACCGAGGGTTCCGTACAAACCTGTAGTAAGTTTTAAATTATTGAAAATATTTTTATTTTAAATATTTGAGTTGATTGAATGAAAGGTAAATTGCGGTTTACGATTTATGACGTATTAAAAAAAACTACTTACTAGATCTCGTTCAAACCAATTTTCGGTGGAAGTTTGCATGGTAATGTACATCATATATTTTTTTTAGTTTTATCATTCTCTTATTTTAGAAGTTACGGGGGGGGGACACACATTTTACCACTTTGGAAGTGTCTCTCGCGCAAACTATTCAGTTTAGAAAAAAGTGATAATACAAACCTCAATATCATTTTTGAAGACCTATCCATAGATATCCCACACGTATGGGTTAGATGAAAAAAAAATTTTTGAGTTTCAGTTCTAAGTATGGGAACCCCCAAAATTTATTGTTTTTTTTCTATTTTTGTAAGAAAATCTTAATGCGGTTCACAGAATACATCTACTTACCAAGTTTCAACAGTATAGTTCTTGTAGTTTCGGAAAAAAATGGCTGTGACATACGGACGGACAGACAGACAGACAGACAGACATGACGAATCTATAAGGGTTCCGTTTTTGCCAAATTTGGCTACGGAACCCTAAAAATAGCTCAAGTGTCGCCGCTTTGATGTGATAATGTGTAGTGTTTAAATATCTCGCATTTATGTTACGAGTATTTTAATTTTTAAGTATTCAAAATAACTCGTATATCACCTCTTAGACCACCTGTGATAATACTAACATAAATCTGAAACATGGAAATTAATAGTAAGTAGATATAATTATAGTTACCAAAAGATATAGTTACCACAAATACAGTTATCTCTTAGGCTATAAGTTTTGACATTTGGGTTGGACGAGCCAGTGTAAATTTGTATGAAAAATTCGTATGAGGGATCTTTGGAACCAGATTGTACAAAAACTTTAAGTTGTATTGAAAATATTGTTTAATTAAAGTGTTCCTTGATCTTTAATGATTAATTTGAAATAACTTTTGTTTAAATAAGGTTTCAGATTAAATCACAATAGTCGGAACTCGATAACGCCTTTTTTGAGTTTTCCATGAATTTCTCGATAATTTTCTACAGTTACTATACGATTTTATGACCACTTTTTTTAATTACGTCATACTTCATTTAACTGAGTAGCGAATGGTATTAATTTAGTAATGAAATTTTCATTTTTCCTATCCTAAAACGTCGGAACAGAAAACAATGTTTCAGTACTTAGGCCCTTAATAGAAAAAAATGATTTGGTTATTCAAAATGTCTTTAAATAAATATCGTTGAATATATTATAAGTAGATAAAATTAAAATCTAAATTAAATCTAAATTAAAAACTAAATTAAAAACTAAAAACTAAACATTAAAAATATCATCTATCCCGCTGCAATGAGGCAGTGTGCCCAGAACGCTGGCTGCGTTACCCCGCTGAATAGCCAAACTTATATGTTGGCCGAGGTAACTGCCAGCCCTCCGGTCACCTGTGGACTCTGTGAGACGAGAAGATAGATCCTTAAAAAAGGATGTAAAAAAAATGTTTTTAATAATTTTTTGAAGTTATTTATATTATTTATTTTCTTTAAATTACTAGATAATTTATTGTAAATATGTATTGCTATACAGAATATGCATTTTTGCATTTTTGCCGACCTACAACCTCAAACTTTTAGTCTGAGGGGTTACCTCCTATTGTTTAGGTTTTTGAATAATGAAAGGTTTCTGTGGAAAAATACAGCTGTCTCATAAATAAAAAGAGAAGGAAATGTGAGTATTTCTAGTAAAATGTGGTTTGCAGCTATCTGTCCATTAATTGTAGGTTTTTAATTGCTCTAATTGCATCTTTTGAATGAGCCTTGAATATCCTTTCCCTCTGAATTACCCCAAAACATGACTCCATATCTAAGCGTAGATTCGACATATCCAAAATATGCTATGCGATGTGTTTTTATTTGTACAAGGCATAAGAAAATTTATACAACTTACTGCAAACACTATTGTTTTCCAGTTTACTTGTGTTTTCCAGAAGTTAGCTATCAATGATAACCTCCCAAAATTTAGTTTCTTCGGTTTCTTTAATATGTGAACCCTGATAATTATTAATGTTTAGATTCGGCATACTAAATTGTTTCCAGTTAAAATTCATAATGTTGGTTTTGTCTAAATTAATATTTAAGTTATTTTTTATTAGCCAATCCAATTACTCGATAGGTATAATAAATCATACCTATCGAGTTGTTAATGTCAGTTTCATAGCTTTAAATATTATACCCTTCATACACGACTGTGCAGTCATCCGCAAAAAGGACCATAGATTGAGGTATAGCCGATGGAAGGTCGTTAATGTATACAAGAAATATGAGCGGACCCAGAACGCTTCCCTGTGGAACTCCATAGTGAACATTTCGGGATGTCGATCGGTATAAATAATCGATCGGTATGTCGATCGGTCGATCGTACCGGAAGTAAATCGCTTGGCGGCACGTTTTTGCCGGTATAGGGCAACTAGCCACAGCCGAAGCCAGAAAAACTAAAGCTAAAGTAAAGGACAAATCTTATGTAGTAGGTACTAGATAAAAATTTTTCAATAACTTTACCGTATTTCTGTACAAAAACAGTTGGTTCTAGCAGCAACTCTTAGCAAGGTGTACCTATAGCTAACGAGTAGCGAGTAGAACGTAACGCATTGATAGATAGCGTAGCAGACAACATTTGCGAAATGTTCACATTATAATTATAATGGCGCTCCGTTGCGACGCCTGCCTCCGCTACGAACATAATTACATACAGCTACTGGATGAGACTATTTGGCTGTACTTGTACGGTCGACGTCAAAAGTTCATACACTGTGTGCAAGCAATCTGAAATATTTCTAAAAACCGGTCAACTGCGAGTCAGACTCGCGCACAAAGGGTTCCGTACACAACATAAATTATTTTAGTAAATAACAAGAAAGATGTCATAACGACACGTAATCGGCGGTTTATTCTTTTACAGCTCCAAGGGGTCGTGTAAGTATTTGATGTAAAAAAAGACGGGCAATGAAGTGATCCTATAAGGGTTCCTTTTTTCCTCTTGAAGTACGGAGCCCTAATTAGCTACCTAAATCTATACTAATATTATAAATGCGAAAGTTTGGATGGATGTATTTGTTATTCAATCACGCCAGAACGGCTGAACGGATCTTGAGGCACAGATATAGATTACAGGGTGGAATAACACATACTTAGGTAACTTAGGCTACATTTTATCCCGGAAAATGACAGAGTTCCCGCGGGAACCAAAAACCTCAATCCACGTGGACAATGTCGCGGGTAGGTATCAGCTAGTAGATTTAGGTATATGTTTATTTATCGATTTATTTATTGATAGCTTTCATTACATACTAATACATTATTCAATATAATTAGCAGTTAGCATGCATGGACATGAGGCCCTGTCAGGGCGTTGCTAAATGTTAACATTATTATTATTAGTTATTTATATCTAATTATTATTATTATTATTTTTAGCACATATATTTCTAGCCTCAAACAAATAGAAACTAGTTAAGCCACTTCTAGTCGCTTTATGCCCACACGATGCTCAGTCCTGCGTATAGTAGCACCAAGGTCTGAGAGAAATATAGCGTTAATTTTTAAACCTCATCTCAGCGTATTTGCGAAACTTATTATAATTTATGAATGTCAAACATTTCACTGACCTCTTTTGGTTTCGTTACAAACAGTTAAAACTAGCGAAATATTTCCCAATCTCGAATTATTTAGATGTGGCACGATTGCCTTGCCTCGTAGATGGGTATACTATGTAAGTAATAAAATTAAAAATATTTTGTAATTCAGAACTATTTGGCTCAGTTACGGCAATTGTCGACGTTTAGGTACGTTGGATGGCTGAACACCGGACATGGCGTCTCAAATTTTGATTGAATAATTTAGTAATTTGTCTAATGCTAAAAATCTCTAAACTCAACCTAATCGAGAACCGACATCAGCTATAGGAACAGAGACCCAATAGGGAATAGGTATGCATGATTTATTTTTATTTCTTAAATCAATCATTTACATCTTTATAACATAGTAAAAAATATAAAAAGGTTTGAAAATGGTCAAATAATTACGTTAATTGGTGTTTCAAAGATAAGTATAAATTTGAGCCGTTCAAACGCCACCATTAATCGCGCGCTTTTGATGACGTCATTGGTTATGTCCCGTGTTTGTTTACTATAGCGATTCAGTTCAGTTACTTCATAATTATTATTATTTAACAAGTAATCACACAGGAATACAGTTTTAAACAATTTTTTCTCACAAACACTACTAACACAGTATGAATATCGACGCCGATAATTCCACTGACGTGACCATTTACGTCACATTTCGTTTCGACCAATGGTGACGCGTTTTGCAAGTTTGAATTTGCCTCCCTTATTTTTCACTTTCTATTTAATATTTTCTGGGTTTAAATAATAACTAAATAAAAAAAATACCTTTTAAGTATAATGTAAAGACAATAAAGAATCTAGAAAAAAATATTTGAGACAAATTTAAATTTTATACATAGGTATTCCCTAATCATTTGACAGCTTAAAACGTATTACTCGAACTGTTTAAGGAGTTCTTACTTACCTACTTTCTGATCTGCAGGCATCTAATGATAGTATAATGAACTCCTTTTTTTCCCTAGGCAGGAGGAAAGAGGATGTCACTAATGACATGCCCGATGTCACTGGGATGCTCCCGGCGACCTACGGACTAAAACCTCCATGCCTTCTCTAGCCGCTCTTCCCGGTACTGCGATGCGATAGTAATGAACTCCTTAAACAAGTCGATTTATACGTTTGACAAACAATTACGGTACTTCCTTACACAATGGGGGGGCAGGTGGGGTTAAGCATAGATTGACCGATAGATATTTGAGAACCTGCAGCCCTAGTCTCTACCTCAGTGGCTATCAAAGAATAAAAGCACCTGACATATTTTATTTTTTATTCATTGAAGGTTCGCTATCAAATAAAAATAACATTTTCAATTTGTGATACTTAGTCATTAGCCACTGAGTTAGAGAATAGAGGGATGTTCTTATGGCATGAATTAGGACATTAATCGGTAAGAACTGTTTTATACCGAGCATAATGATTGAGATACAATAAATATCTGATAATAGTTCCCACCAGTGACCAGACCAAATCAGAGAAAAGTCGGAAATCATATAAATTCCCAAATTGGCCTAGCCAGGAATGGAACCCGAGACCTCCCACTATAAGACCACAGTGCTAACCACTGCGCCAGGTCGTCAAAAATTTTATATTACCTACTAGCTGATACCCGCGACTCCGTCCGCGTGGATAGTCGATTCCTGCGGCAACTCTTTAATCACACTGATATAATAAAGGCGAAAGTTTGTGTGTATGTTTGTTACTCCTTCACGCCGCTACTACTGAACCGATTTGGCTGAAATTTGGAACATAGATAGCTTATAGCCTGGATTAAAACATAGGCTACTTTTTATCCTGGAAAACTGAGGAGTTCCCGCGGGAACCACAAAACCTCAATCCACGCGGACGAAGTCGCGGGCGTCCGCTAGTTTTAAAATAAAAAGAAGTCTCTGTCCTTCCCCGAATACAAACTATCCCTATACCAAATTTCATCAAAATCGGTTGAACAGATGGACCGTGAAAGCGTAGCAGACAGTCAGACAGACAAACAGACACACTTTCGCATTTATAATATCAAATATCAATCAATCAAATAATCAAATAAATATTATAAATGGGAAAGTTTGGACGGATGGATGTATGGATGTATGGATGTATGGATGGATGTTTGTTACTCAATCACGCCCGAACGGCCGAACGGATCTGAATGAAATTTGGCACAGAGATAGATATACCTAGTCTGGAATAACACATGGGCTACTTTTTATCCCGGAAAACTAACGAGTTCCCGCGGGAACCAAAAAACCTCAATCCACGCGGACGTAGTCGCGGGTATCAGCTAGTTACTTATAAAGAGAGGCTTTTGCCCTCAGAGTACGTCACTTTGTAACAGGTTAACGACGTTACTAAAACAAATAACCCACAGCACAGACAATCGGTAGATCGTGCAAACATCTGCTCTTGCCTCTTGCAATCATTAGTATTGTTCTTATTTTTATAAATACTTAACAATTATTGTTTTTAAGAGAGAAAATTTATTATTCTGTAATAATTGTACTTACCTATCATTTTTATTTATTCTTTCATCGTAAAGTTAGGTAAAAGACCTATCGAGTGTAAGCATAATTCCAGAAGTGGGCAAATAATTAAATTTACTTTTAAAATATGTTTGCTCTCTCTCTAACTCTCTTTAAAACTTACACGAGCGAATGGTCACAAGGTGTAGTGTTTTCACGAAAGATTTAATGTAAATGTAAGAGAGAAATGTGAGAGATTTAATGTGTAATGAATCCAAGTAATTAAGTAAAGTAAGATTATATATATGTATGAATATATTTTAAAATTTGACATTGACGCAAGTCTAGGACATAAGTTGATTAAAAAATTAAAAAAAAAATATGTAAAGAAGCGGGTACTTTGCAATGTGTATCAAGCATTCTTCCTTCGTTATTTAAAATGGTTTCATGTAATTTTTTTAATAATTGTAAAATGTAATGTAAGAAAAATATTTGTACGTCAGGGTTACCTGACTGGATATGTTGCAGCTCTCTAATAATGAATCGACAAACATCTCTTATTCACATATTCATACAAATAAATCATTTCTTTCTTTCTTTCTTTCTAACAAAAGTATAAAACTTGGCCAAAGCATCACAACAACAATAAATTAATCATTTGATCAGACTGCAGTTGCTACTGCTGAACCCTAAATCAAATTGCGATCTAAACACAAAAGTATTCAATAATCGCTGAGTCTGACTGACGGCAGGAGACTGACTTTCAAACGTCAAAACCAATATGGCGTATCCCCGCCAAAGAAAGAACCGAGTGAAATACATCGAATAGTCAAATATTTGTTTAATTAAACCTTCATCAATAAATAAATTAACAATCTTTTATGTTTTCTAAAAATTCAATTCAAATTTAAAAGCAAAGCTGACACGAGTAACATTGAACATTTTTGACAACGACCTCAATTTACATAGACGGGCCCTGTCAAACAAAGAATGTGGACTTATTTTACTATCGCCATCTAGACTGAAAAGCGGGACAGCGCTATGACTGGGACAAGGACAGGCTTATACAGGTGTGGAGCGCGCTCTACAGGTTGGACGCCTAATTTTTTTCTGTGAAAGGGCACATGTAGGTACCTAGACCTACTTATACATAATATTATATCGATGATTTTTGCCTTTCTCATTATTTGATATGCCTTTCTCATTTTAGTTTTTGTAAACGTCTACAACACAAATATTTTTCCTTGGAGTAGGAATTTACATTATCCTACCTACCATACGGCATACCCAATGATATTCATATATAAAAATACCCAATAAAAACTTAAAATTCCACAAAAAAAACTAGAGATTAACACTTATTGCATTCAGTTGTCACGAGGTCATTAAGGTTTATGACCTTTCATTTCAAAATATTTAAAACTGCAATCCGTTTTTCGCGCTAGTAAAAGTATGGACATGACTGGCTATTATAGTCGATAAGAAAATAATAATTCCTATAATGGATATATTTTCTATGTGCTTAAGATGATAAGGTATTCGACTTGTAAATAGAGTCTTAACACGTAAGAGACGCTATTCTCATCATGTACGATGCAATGAAAGGTCAATGGCCCGTCTAATAATATTGACACGAGCAAGAGGAGCCGATATCGCTGCATACAAATATTGTAGCCAAATACGATAGATCATGTGTAGGGGACGTTTTATAATGCGTTGCTGTATTGAAGCTTATACGGAATAATGTTAATTCTATTATCTAAAATCATTAATTTTCATACCTAAGCCTCGTCAGCGGTGGGACAGGTGCCAAAAAAAATGTTTTATTTTTTAAAGATTTTATTAAAACGTTACTAGGGTATTTTTTAAACTTAAAATCTTAATCTAACAATTTGTAAGATAACGTTTTCGTTTTTATAATCGAAGGTTTTTTTTCTGTATTTAAACACCAAGTTACCTAATAATCAATTGCCAAATATCATGTGAAAATTAAGCTAGTAAGCAATTGTTTACATTATTAACATGAATGAACGAGGAAGAGCTCTATTGTGGAAGAAAACTCGATTAATTCTTGATGAAAGTGAAAGAAAGTCGTTTGACCAATGCATCATTTTCATCACGCGAACATAGCGGAAGCATAAGCGAATAAGAATCTCAACTTTTTTCTTACTAGCGCGAACGTTAGACATTCCTACCGGCTAGTGTCAGTTACCGCTGGCTCCATTGAGAAAAAATGGACTATCGTGATTACACACCACTTGGTGGACATGCGAGACTTTGATTACGTGATGCGAATTGCGATAATATAATTAATTAGTTTGGATGTAGAGTATGATACTCGAATAGCACACATTTTTCAAGAAAAATATATAGAAAGGCCATACCAAAGAGTATGGAAATATGTACCCATTAAGAATGTAGTAGTAGGTATAGAAAATAAAGAGTATTAATTGGTATTAAAAATTAAAAACTTACTAAAATATCTAACTTTTAAATGAGGGGATTTGATTAATCAACGTAAATAATACCTATTAGGTATAACCTCATATTATTTTACATTCTAAGCTTCCACGACCCCGTACATATTTATTAACTCGTTGAGGATGTAAATATTCGATAGGATATCTAGTGTTTGAATTTGTCCACAACCACCCTTGTCTATATTTTGTAAACTAACCGCTACACATCCCGTCCATCTATTTTTTCCGTTAACGACGCCATGTTTGTAAATGTCGCTGCCGGTTGGTGAATGAATTTCGCACGGTTTCCGCGATTTGGCACGAGAACTTGTTTGTATTTAGATAACAGCTTTATAGTCCATATTGATTAAAGAAAAAAATATTCTTTTAAGTATAAGTTTTAACCAAAATAATGATTAAAACATTATTATTCGTTAATTTTCTAGAATTAACCACGTGTTCAAAAATAATACATGAATGTACAAGTTATGTATTATTATAACAGGCTTATCTAAATGTGTAACTAATTAATTTACCTGTTGTTTTCCTAAATTCATCTGCAAACCATGATTTTAAAAACGGATGTAGGTACCTAATTAGATTATTAATCTTCTTTATTATATATATTTTAATTTAAAGGTACTTGCTGTATCTTACGTATGATTTTGTTATTCTTCAACTCAATAATACCTCTGTATTCTTTATTCCACAGCACACATTTGATATTGGTGTTATACAAATAGTTATCTAAATAATTGCCTTGAAGACCCCAATAGATAGTAAAAAGTAAAGATAATATTCCTTCCTAAGTATTGGTACCGTTACTTATACAACATCGATATCTGATAATATAATTATAGTTTCCTATACAGACTAACACCTTTTGATGATATTAATGTAAAACCGTTATGTACCTACCTAACCATCTTGCTAAGACAGCAAAATATGTACCTGAGTATTTCTTTGTTTCCGTATCGTCCATTGTATAATCCTGAAACAAAGATTCTTACTTACAAAAATTATCAAACATCGATTAATGTCATGGAAAAAAGATAATTTTTGAGCTTGATTGGAAATGTGTACCTACCTAGGTACCTAACTGGTTATTGACAGATATCTTACTTCAATATGTTGCATTAGGATATCAATCGTTTTTCCCCGTAATCAATTTACTCCTCAGGTATTTTCCTAATTACCTATTTCAATGAATGAGACAATCTTTTCAGACTATGTACTTACTTTATAATGTAGATAAAGGTACCTAAATTACATAACTAATGAAACCTACATTATTATCTTTGAGCTTTTAAAGTAGGCATTTAAATACTAACATTTTAAAAAGTTTAAATTATAAACTAAATATATGTAGGAATATTAGTTTGAATGATAATATTTGGAGATAGGGAGATCATAGCAAAGCGCAAACACTGACCACGTGTTGACAGATCGAAGGGTGTCATGTTTATTTAACACAATTTGACCGATTATACCAAAGGTCAGACTCCCTGAGATGGACCGAACTAGTTGAATGATTATTATACGCGCCAGTAAACATTGTCGGACACGTCACACGAGTAATACACGTGGTCCATACGTCGTACCTAATATTATAAAATACCTAAGTAGGGGTACGTGTCTTGGCAGGGCAATTTTTTTTTGTGAATCAAAAGAACTTCAACCACGCGGACGAAGTCGCGGGCATCAGCTAGTGTCATATAATAATAATTAATTGGATATTTGACAACTAATCAAATCAGGTACTTTTTTCAAATTTCACGAGCGCTTAATATAGGATTTTGTATGAAACTGAATTGTGACGTAATCAAAAGTCGATTCACCTTTTTACTTAAATCGATAATTTAAAATAGTTGTCAAACAAAATTCACAAGAGACGTGGATAATGGATATAGTATAACGTCTTTTGGCAGGTTCTCCTATATACTTAATAATTACTAATAAATAATTTATTTGACTATAGTTGACCAATACCCAATTTCAAAAGTATTGTTATGTTCTGACTATCATAAAAATATTCTACCTATCATAAATATGCCCAGAGATAATATCTAATCTAAATAATATGAATAAAAATAATAGGTACACAGCGGCGGCCATAATATGATTAAAAATATATATCAAAGATAATGCGTCCCAAATATTGATTGATTAAAATAAAACGACTGGTTTGGGCATCTCCATATTATCATTACGCACTCTCAATCATCCACCTGAACTCGCCCGCCGGACAATCTGTAGCAGGACGACGAAACGATCAACGCTATCTGTCTCCCTCTTACCCGTCCCGCGTGAGATGCGCTCTCTCCTTCTCCCCGCGCGCGCCCGGCCCGTCCGTCGCTCTCGACCAATCGGCGGCCATCTTCTGCTCCCCCGAGAGCAGAGCGACAGTGCGTACTCTCATCACGATCACAAGGAGACGACATCTCGCCGCGCGAGGTTGTCGGTCCCGCGGAAGATGCGCACCAAACACGAGTGACCGATACATTTAAGAATAGCAAGTGCCTTAGAACTTTTAAGTGTTTATGAGACTATTTTATGAGAAAAACAATCTGTGCTCAATTCAAGTTATCGTGATAAGTGAGAGACTGGGAGGAGAATTGGGGAATTGGACTTTTTGTTACAATTATTTCACCTGTTGTCCGATAGCGTGAAAATTATCCACGATTGGGTAAGTGCCATTCTGATTAGATTACAATGCAAATTATCGTTTGTTACGGCTGGCGTTGTCCTATGTTTGTAATTAGGTGCTTATGTTCCATACAAATCGAGTAGGCGCAGTGCTATAAGCGGCAAGCAATGACTTCGTCGTCTCTTCACCTCCGACGCGACGTTGAGTTCAAATTAGTGCGATTTCGCTAAAATAATTTTAATAGATTTTTTCGACAATATTTTGTAATTATTAATCCATTATTTGTGTGCAACTTGTGAAGATGTTTCTACACGATACGACACGGATAACATTTGTGCATTTTTATTTTGATAATGTTAAGTAGGGAGTAGGTACATAATCGATTAAAAATTTGATTTTCAGTAAGCTCACTTAAGCTACTTTTTGTTGTCAAATGTCATACCTATACCTACTTACCTGTATTTTGAAACCATTGTATAAAATTAATTAATTATAAAGTACCTAATCATAATATTATTATCAATATCTAATGCCATGCATCCTACCTTCTAAATTGACGAGAATAGAAAATACCTAAGTACCTACTTATAGATTAATAAAAAATTTAAGTCGCTAATTTTTGTTAGTAAATAGGTACCTACCTATTTATTTATTTTTTTCGCCGACGGCATTAATTGTCCTAGGAAGTCAATAAAATGGAAATTTTACTTAAAAGGTACCTAGTTGGTACCTACTAAGTGATAATTAAGTAGGTACTTAGGATATAATGAAAAAACAACAAAGAACTACCTACTTAGAAGTCAAAACATAAAACGTAGTTGATAGTAGAAAAAAAACTTATTTAAAATAAGAACTTTTCTACCTTAACCTTCTTAACCAATAATTTAAAAAAATATTCTTATAAGATTCTGGCAAGAATTTCAATGAAATTATTATACCTACTCTATTTTAGATATGCTTTAACTTGGATGTGAATTTTAATTATGTAGGTACCTTTCTACCTATTTTACTAGTTAAATGGTAAAAAAAAGTTAAAACCACCTGCTATAATTAATATTTGGGAGAAACGGAAAGAATAAGGGGAATGAGGTAGGTAGGTACCTAACTACCTACCTATCTAGGTACAGAGTTGATTTGATGGAATTAGATTGCTTAATTTTTAAGCTAGTTCATAATTTTATAGAATAACCTAAGAACTACCTTTACCTAGCCTATTCAACCTAGGTATACTTCTGATGAAAACTTTTTGGGCTATTAATTTTACAAATCTCGATATTTAACCTACCTACTTAGCTATTAAAAATGAAGCTACCTACTAATAACCCAATAATGTTCCCTTCCCATCTAAACATCATTTTCAGATCCGTGCGTCCGTCCTGGCACTGCTCTTTGTTTTAGACTCTAAAATTTAGAGCTTTCAATGACGCTTTGTCGTTAACTTTATGCGCACCTGCGGTATAGTCTATACCTATTAACTAATAAGTACGCTGTACGTAAAATAAGTACGTAAGTGCATTTAGCAGGTATTAAATGACGTGCCTGGATTAACTCAAGAGAACATATTAATGTAAGATTTATAGGTAAGACCTCAGAGTAAGAATATAACTATACATTTTAACTCTATGGGTTAGACAAAAAACATGCTTAGTAACTCTAATGTAGGTAGGTATAAGGTGTTAATAACGCCATGTCTTCATAAAAGTTGGTAGGATCCTTGTTAGCCCTTGACTGCGATCTCACCTGATGGAAAGTGATGATGCAGTCTAAGATGGTAGCGGGCTAACCTGTTAGGGGCATGGCATGGCAGTTAAGTTCCCTGTTTTTTTTTTAAAATTATTTATTAGGAGATTATTATCGATATAATCAGACTATACATAAGCAAAATGATCAACAATGATCAACAACCGTAAAACAAATATTAAATTATCTGTGCAAATAAAAAAGTTATAGGTAGGTACCTACCTACCTAGTTAAGTAGTTCAGAGTCGCGCTTTACATAAATGACTAGTAAGTACCTACCTATACCTATACTGAATTCCATCGGCTTCAATAAATTATATTATTGTTATTCGTATAGATGCCAACCACTGTAGGTAGGTATAAATATAATTAGTAAAAATAAATAAACACAACATGAAATACCTATTTACATGTTAGTAAAAATACACCCCCCAAAAATCCGACTTTTTTACGTTTTTCAAAATTCCAAAAGAGTTACCAGCCGTTTTCAAAATTCAAACGCTCACGTGTCTCGATAAATTCCTCAACTCTTGGTACTATTCCCATCTCAATCCTCCCAAAATCCTCGGAGCTATGGCCAAAAATACGTCTCAGGCGATATGCATCTGATGACCATTTTCAATGGTAAAAGTGCGTTGACTTTTGAAGACGTCACAACTTCACAAGTATTTCATACAAAATATGCGCGCATTCTGACGTTAGAAAAAAGTTCCTGATTCGATGAAAGCGATTGTCAAATACCCAACTAAAAATTCACAATCACACACAATCACAATCTTCACAATCGTGCATTATGGTGGCAACATCTCCTGAAGATGCTGCGGTAAATAAATATATATATATAATAATAATATGTAAAAATCACAATATATAATTATATAATATATAATCAATATATAAGAGGGCAGTTTTTGGGGGAATTCCGTGGTGTGGTAAATAAATATAAATATATACCTATATATAAAATAATAATATATAAAATCACTGTACCTACCACATAGATATTCCTTTTGTCGCGGATTCTAGCGAATTAAACTTCTGGTGCCTTCAACTAAAAATTGTTTTCGAAATTCGAATTTTAACTCCGTGTGGTTAGCCAAGGACCTTGGCTGACCAATACCGAAATCGTGTTAATGATTTTGCCGATCTAATTCTACCGTTAGCGACATCTAGTAGCGGGATATTGCATTGAGAAGTATGAAAATAAAAAGAAGGAATGAGAAACTTCTTTATATTAAACAAGTGCTGAGGTAAGATATTTAAGTATAACTAAGGTAAAGGTTTTTGTAATCAATTCATATTATGTTGTGAACATCCCGTATCTCTATCTCATACACTTGAGATATGTGAACAATTACGAGATAAGTGCGAGATGAACACAGATTACCGCTATCTGTAGCTATGATTGTTGTTTCTCAAGTTGTTGCTTTGGTGATAAGAGATATTGCGCTTGACCACGATCGCACCTGCTGGCAATGGCAAGTGATGATGACATGATCACGTAATCATTGTTATCATCGAAATGCTTAAGTATTACCTTATATCATCGCCGTCAACCAATAGACATCCCGAACGACATAGGTCCTTCTGCAAAGGACTTCCACATTCCGCGGGATCGTCTATCGTTTCTTTGAACTTAGGTATATGTGGCCCGTCCATAGTTAGCTTTACAGCAGGTACCTATTTACGTAAGGAGAAAATGTGACCATTTACTATTTGATAAACTAAACTCTGAGGCCTATAATTGCACATTATAAGAAAATGTCTTGCGTATTATGAGTAATGTTGGTAATGTCTTATGTTTTATATGCGCGTGTCTGAAGTCTCTGAACTCTGATCCGACACAAGAGAATATATCTTGTAATATTTATGGTCTCATAATACAACAACCATTGCGACTGAATTTCTTATAAAACATTACTCATAAGACACAAGAATTTTTCTTATAATGCGCAAAAGGGCTAAATTCTTAAATCGCTAAATCTTTATCGAAACTACCGCAAACTTTATCTCGAATTTTGATTGCCCGTTTGTGCCGAATCTAATTGGAATTTGGAAGTGTACCTAATTACCTATATAATATACTTATTCCCTGTGTATATTACACGCTCCACCTTAGGCTGCTTCACTACTTCCAGCAAGTCTGATAGCAGCCAAGCGCTCGACGTCTATAAATTTAAAAAAAGGAACCCCTGTGCAAAATTTCAGCTTTCTAGGTGTAAGAATTTGCACTCTGCGTTGATGAATCAGGGCTTGATTTTGTAGGTAGGTAAGAGCTGATGACTTGGCTGAGTACTTAAACCTTGAAGTGATATCATAGTTTCAGTAAGCATCCCAGCAAAGGAAATTTAGCTAATTAGAGACTTATTCTTCAGTTAATGAGATGTTAATGACCAGTCATTTGACGCCATGAGACAAAGCGCAGTTCGGCAAATCAGACAAAATGGTATTGTTTTCGTCAGATTGGATTCTGACCGCGAATACCAGAAACCGCACACCACGTCTAAGACGTATTCTATAGACTTTATACTATCTATGCCAGGAAGTATGGATAAAGGGACGGTACATTACACTCCATTTTATGAGTAAATTGCATCGGAGAAAAACATTATATTTAGGACCGGCGCAGACGTTGTTAGGGATCATGATGAAAAATTTCGGTTCTGTGAATAAGAAGGTACGAAAAATATAAGTAATAAGTATAATATAAAGCCTATGCACACAGCGTATTTACACGCAGATGACCCGATACTAACGCAAACTATACGTGTGTCCGACGCAGCCTTTCAACACGACTTATACTGAAAACGCGCAGACACAGCGCGATCGTAAAACGCACGTTGTCTGCGCGTATAAAAACGCCGTGTGCATAAGCTCTTACTATCATCATCAACCTAATAAATAATCGCTTCCCACAACTGAATGTCGCTTCTCAGATTGAGAATGCTTTAGGTACATCACGCTGACCTAGTGTGGACTGGCAGACTTCACACCCCTTTTAAAACATTATGGAGAAGTCTCAGGAATACAGGTTTCCTCACCGCGTTTTCCTTTACCATTGACCATGACCGTGGTTAAATACAACGAATTTGACCATGGTTAAATAAAAACGAATACCAATAATGACTAAGGTGCTACAAACAAAATCAATTAGTCTCATTATCAGTGATAAGAGGCAAGGATTTCACCTGCTATCAGTGTAGACGTGATCGGTCGACAATACCTAATCTATAATTACATATACTTTATGTGAATTTGTCAAGTCTCTTACATAGTACATATGCGTCCTCTTAACATGATAAGGGACAAAATTATTGCTAACGATCGCTTATCAAAAACTAAACGATGCCCCCGACTTTGTCCTCGTAGATTGAGTCCTTAGTTTTCCGGGATTAAAATGCCTATGTAATTCCCCGGAATGCAACCTATCTCTGTACAAAATTTCATCAAAATCGGTGGAAAAGATGGGTCGTGAAAGCTTAGCAGGACAGATAGAAGGCAGACAGACACACTTTCGCATTTATTAAATTAGTATGGATTTTTTGAGCGACAAAAGCTGATTCGAACTGAACAAAATATATATATACCTAGTTAGTAATACTACAAAGTACAAGTTAGCCCTTGACTGCGATCTCACCTGATGGTAAATGATGATGCAGTCTAAGATGGTAGCGGGTTAACCTGTTAGGGGCATGTCAGTTATATTAAACCCATACCCCTGATCGGTTTTTACACGGCATTGTACCGGAACGCTAAACTAGCACCGTGCTTACAGTGATGAAATTTCATGTTTTACAAGACCTCTTGTAAACTATCATGCATTGTTGAAGAAAATCTCTCAGAAATCTAGGTACCTATTAAGTATTATCTTTGCTAATAGAATGGTGTTAAACGTTCGCACGCTAAGTGATGGGTTCCGGAGCTTTTCATTGAAATTCTATAAAGTTAACTAAGTAGTTCAAGTTGATTAGTTCTTGAAAATTTAGATCTAGTCTTCAACTTGTTTTCTTTCACCTCTCTTTATTCCAGTTTCCAGGTCTTTTTAGATGTCAAAAATAAATTATTTCTTACTGATTATGAAATAGAGGGTCTTTCAAAAGCCGTAAAATTCACATCATCGGTTAGTTTTATAACCATTTTTAAACTATAGATTAATAGAAAAAAAGTGCGTTGAAATTTGATGACGTCACAACTATGTATTTCATACAAACTTCCATTAACACTACTAGAAACGCGTTTTTAAGTTTGACAAAGAGTTGCTGATTTGATTGAGTTGTCAATTGTCATCATCTCTATTATAGAACCAGCTTCCACCCGCCCCCCCGATTGTGTAAGGCAATCGTTAACAAAATCGTTTGTCAAACGATTCGACCTGCAGGGCAACCGCGTATCTTTTGCATCAATCATTTATGGTATTCTTGCTGCGTCAATGGATTTCGTCCAATAGTGTAATAGTGTTAACCAATCAGAGGTGATTGCGATGTATCAATGATTGATGCAAAAGATACGCGGTCGCCCTGCGGTGTAAGGAGTTCATAGATGCCTGTACGTCAAAAAGCATGAATGAACTCCTTGTTCGAGTAATACGTTTATTACGATTTGCTTAGTAGACGATTGGGCCCCTTGGTTGTGTAATGTGTTCCCTCATAATGTACCGGTAACGCATTGGCATTCTGGCTATACTTATTACTTAAGTCTGAGCCTTCTTTATAGCTTCAAAGTGACATGTTGGTACCAAGAGGTATAATGTTCTCCATATCTCAGTTTTTCCCGTGTAAGTTTACGCGAAACCCGCAAACAAAAGACAAAGGGGCCGGCACTCTGCGGCTCGTTTGAAGCCATACACTTTACTTAGAACCGTGTAAGAATTGTAATACAATATTTATTACTATCTTAGCATTGTCGATAAGCCCTTTGAGAGGCCGTGTGTTATATATTTTATGGCTGTGATTTGTACTTGATGATCTCATTCAGTATATTATCCTTATTATGCATCAATATTAGTACATTAACCCATAAGTTTCATCCATAGGGACTTCCACCACTACAGCCCATTAACGTCCCACTGCTGGGCAAAGGCCTCCACTCTCATAGGAGAGAGGGAATTAGAGCATAGACCCACCACGCTGCTCCAATACGGGTTGGAGGGCTATAACGACTATTATCACGTTAGTGACCGGGACCGACGGATTGACGTGCTCAAGGCCTTAGGGACTTCCATGGGGAAATAATTAATAGCTTCATTTCCTACAACCTTTTGAACCAAGATTTTCAAATATTTGAATTCTAAGTAGGTAATTACTATGGGCGCTAACTAATAGAGGAGGATTATCGTGACTTAGACAAATATAGTAGCCGTTGGAAGCATAAATAATTAAATAACTTTATTTATCTATTTAAGTATTTAATTCTAGTAATTAAAAAGTTAATTAATATTTAATAAAAATAAGTTCCACAAGCTTAAAACAGGGAATCTGCTTATTACTGGTAGAGACTTAATATTTCATTTTTCAGAGCCTACTGCCATCATAAAACGAGAGAAAAACGGGTGGCTGCAACCGCTACGCTAGGAAACAAGAATTAAAAGAGCATTAAAACAGAACCTTCCTTCGTTCTGCTTTGTGGTTACCTCCGTTTAAGGCTATCGTCATCAGGGTGCTTTAATCAAGCTACATGCAAGCTTCAAAAGTCCAGGCTCGGTCCCGTATTGAGAGAACAATGATGAAACTATGCCAAATTCAATTCACTTCGTTTCGGGTTCTGAGAAATCTGGCTGTGTCAGCATGTTCACGTCAGTTACCTTATAAGGCTTGTATTTAGTTACTCTGGTACTGGCGTCCACCAACCCAGTGACACTGATCACCATTTCAGCAGAAGAAATAAGAAGAAAAATACTTAGTGTTTTCATTTCACGTCAGTTACCATAAAAGGCTTGTATTTAGTTACTCTGGTACTTACGTCCACCAACCCAGTGACACTGATCACCATTTCAGCAGAAGAAATAAGAAGGAAAATACTTAGATTTTTCAATTCACGTGAGTTACACCTTAAAAGGCCTTGTATTTAGTTACTCTGGTACTTACGGCCACCAACCCAGTGACACTGATCACCTTTTCAGCCGAAGAAATAAGAAGAAAAATACTTATAGTGTTTTCATTTCACGTCAGTTACCATAAAAGGCTTGTATTTAGTTACTCTGGTACTTACGTCCACCAACCCAGTGACACTGATCACCATTTCAGCAGAAGAAATAAGAAGCAAAATACTTAGTGTTTTCATTTCACGTCAGTTACCATGAAAGGCTTGTATTTAGTTACTGTGGTACTTACGTCCACCAACCCAGTGACACTGATCACCATTTCATTAGAAGAATTAGCAATGCAGATATGTACTTACCAAAAAGGCAATGCATCATGCAGGTATTACAATATGTAACAGACGTCTCCGCTGTTCTCCCAGATAACCCTGAAAAATTAAACTGAAAATAACGACTTCGTCTCCGTGGACTAAGTTTTTTGATTCCCACAGGAACTCATCAATTCTCCGGGATAAAAAGAAGCGTTTGTCCTTCCCCTAAATACAAACTATGCCTATACCAAAATTCATCAAAATCGGTTGAACAGATAGGCCGTGAAAGCGTAGCAGACAGACAGACACACTTTCGCATTTATAATATTTGTATGGATGGATTAATCTATGCTTTAGGTTTAGAAAAATCAGTAGTGAGCTGCAACAGCCACCATACCAGAGAAGTGAAGGAAAACATGAGTAGTTCTTGAATGACAGTCAATTTCAGATATTAAAGACGGCCTGTGTGTATTTTTGTAAATACAAAGGCAAAAAATAATGAAATACTACCGAGACTTTCCGATGTCGTGGACCGAATTTTCCACATCGTAAATGGCTTATGATATGGGTGTCCGACGGTTTTTGATTGATTAGTTTATTGCACGTAATCACCTACTTACCTAACGTGTCGAACAATATGTTATAGGTACTCGTATTTATTGACAGAACCTGCTTTGAGAAAATCATCTTGTTATTCATGGCAGTTAGGCATTGAATATAGGCCGAATTTATCGGTTTATTTGTCCTCAAATAATTCACATGAAATCCGCTCGTATCAACTCAGTTATCACCAATCAGTTAAAAGACGAATTGGGAAACTGTAATGTCTTACCGGGTATATATATCTATCTATATATATAAAAGCGAAACCACTCACCCACTCACTGACTAATCACGATATCTCAGGAACTATAAAGCGTACAGACTTGAAATTTGGAAAGTAGATTCCTTCTATGGTGTAGACGCCAGCTAAGAAAGGGTTTTGAGAAAATCCACCCCTAAAGGGTTAAAATAGGGGCTGGAAGTTTGTATGAAAGTCCTTTGTTTTTGAAGTTAGAGACTTGAAAATAGGCAATTAAGTTAATAGTTATAAATAATAAAAACCTGTATAAGCAATTTTACGAAAACGTACCCCAATAGGGGTGAAATGGGGGTTGGAAGCTTACGTAAGGGTTCCAAGTTTTTGAAGTAAGAGACTTGAAAATCGGGATTTAGTTTAATAGCTTTAAATAATAATAGCCTGTAAAAGCAATTTTACGAAAATCCACCCCAAAAGGGGTGAAATGGGGGTGAAAGGTTACATACAAATTTAATGACTTTGAAGTATAGACATGAAAATCAGCATTTAAGTTATCAGTTTTAAATAATTAAAAACCTGCTTATGCTATATTATAATTATATTAAGCCTCTATAGATAGGCTGTTTGCAGCGGGAAAATTTCATTATCTCATAAGAAATCAACAATTGTACGCGGACGAAGTCGCGGGCGACCTCTAGTTATATCAATAAAATATATACCTAAATAAATCAGTTATCACCTAACTAGCGACCGCCCGCAGCTTCGCTTCAGTCGGAATTTCGAAAACATTTCTCCATTTTCCTTGTCTTTTTTATAAAGGAAACAAGAAAGTGCAAGAATTTAGATTTCTTGGTGCCAGGATTTGGGATCTCTTTATAATGTAGATGAATACTAGAGATCTTACTATATTAACATACTTTTTAGAAATCCTAGCTTTTAGAGATTTAAGAACCTAACCTCAATAGTTAAACCACATGTTAAACTGGATTTCAAGTTCTTAATATTAGGCGTCTGAACTGTTACCCATATCAAGCAATTAGTCTCAGTTAGGTTAGCTTCCGTTACTCTCGGTAAGCCAAGTAGGTACCTACTTAGGTATTTATGCAGAGTGCAGACCAAGATGTGATCTAAGTTGTACAGTCGACCACAAAAGTCCAAAGTCAATGTATGGGATAAATCCGCGTGCAAGCAATCTGCAGGCGGTTCTGCTTGCAGCAAAATAAATAGATGTACGGCTGATTTAATCCTCTATGCCAAACGCGACACATCTTAGTATATACATATGTTTACGGTAGCAAGTCGGTAGGCAGTCGCATACCTCAGGCAGGTTATTAGCACGCATTGTCTGCTCCATAATAGGTCGCTCAAAGTGCACGGCATATGCTCGGCAGTCTGCTTGTTGCATTATCATACAACCGAGGCTTTCGATTCATACTTAGGCCACGGACTAGGGGGAAATATAGACGGAGCCGAAGACACTTTTTCGTATGAAGTTTAATGTGTGTCGTGTCACTGTCGTGCAAAAAATTACGTCGCATTACGACCTTTATGCGGCGAATTTGATAGTTCGTATTATTTAATTAGGGCAACGACGTCCATAAAATAAAATAACGCTAGCAAAAACAAATGAAATTATATAAAATATTTCACTCGTTTCAGTAGTATAGTACTCGTAAGACAAATAATTCTAAGGATCTCGAGGAAACTGCCAAAGAAGGAAATAAATATATATAACAATAATACTTTAATCTATTACGATTCTCTTTTGGAAACCAGGCAGAAATTTTATGCCCGTGTGATGCTCTTACCAAAAATAAATTTAAGCAAGTAAGTTCTGATTACTCTAGCATTGATTGCATCCAGTTTGGTGCTTTGCAATGTTGGCTTGTTTATCATCTACTTTTAATCTAGTCAATGTCTGGTGCATCAATGAAGCATGTTGGATTATTATACGTTTTATTAAGCAAGCTGTTTTAGATTTGTATTGTTTTCGATGTATTTTCGATGAGTAAGTACATTAGAATTTTATATTAGGTATTAACATACCTGCCTGTTAATGTTTGTTCGAGAGTTCAATCGAAACACTTTTATGGAATTTTAATTGAATACTTGTGACGTAATAAATCATCCCATTATGTTAAACTGCTTAACTCATTTTGATGAAATTCTAATGCGAAAAACATTTTCCTTTTAAATATTTTTGCTATCGATGCATAATTTTTTTATATAACCTACTCATAATGTTTACAGGAACTATACATTTAAAAGAAGTAACAAATACCGATCAATTTATTTTACATGTGACTCATGCACCTCTTTGTCTAATAAAACACACTATCACATTAATAACGTCGTATTTATTAGTAACAGACTTGACTAGTAGTAGATACCAAGTACCTACGCCAATTAAATATGCCTTCAAAAATAAGATACAACAATTCAAGATAGGTACTGTAGTTCTTGGTACCTGCTACGTAGTGCTGTAGGCTGTACCCCAACAATGGTTTCTAGTATAAATTTTAAATCAAGCTTAGCTAGGTAGATCTATTGATATTATTATATTATGTTTCCGAATGTACATTCGTACAAGTATGCAGAATTCAGGTGTGATGCCTCTTATTGCGAATTACACCCTAGAAATAAGCTTTTCGAACTTTACCCTTCGCCTATCGAAATCATTTTTAAGAGCTGTGCCCTGTACAAGAATATGGTCAGTCAAAATTTAAGGGTTAACAGATTTGCTTCTTGCCTCTAAATCGAGGAAAAGATACCAGAGCTGGCGGAAAAATGAGGTTGATTGAGATTCAAGTGGGATCTTTACTCATTTTAATACCTTCAGCCATCCTCCTTACTTAGCTATCCTAGTAAGGTATATCCTAGCAGACTGTCTTTAGAGCTATAGAGTGTACTTTGACTTAGCTCTGACTTAAGACGAGAGTTAAAACGAGATAGATTTAACCACCCACATAATTAGTCCATCCCGTTTTTATTCTAAGGAAATCCTGAGAAAAGTCAAAATACGCTCTTATCTCAGCAATATTTACCAGGTTATCATAAAATTAAATGGTCAGACTCTCACAATCCGGCGCTGCTTTATGGTGATAGCAGCTTTAGCACCCAAAGCTCTATGTAGTTTGAAGTCTGACATGCTTCTCCTTGGTTGCAGGCGCCGCCGCGGTCGCGCGTCGCGGGCAATGCAGGGGGCCGCAACTGCGCCTGCGCCCCCCGCGGCCGAGCCGCCTACGTCACAAGGTATGTACTGTGTACACCACCACCACCACTACAGCCCATTCAAATCAAATCAAATGTTTTTTTATTCAAATAAACTTTTACAAGTACTTTTGAATCGTCAAGTGAATCTACCACTGGTTCGGAATGCCATTCCTACCGAGAAGAACCAGCAAGAAACTCGGTGGTTGCTCTTTTTAAATAATTCATTTACAATAATTATATCAATTTGTACAAGCTGAACGAATCAAAATCGATCCATATAGATTTCACAAATAAAGCGCCGAAATATCACCCGATTTACATTAATCCGCAACAGATAACGTATGCTAATACAGCTAAATACCTCGGTATGACACTGGATACTAAACTGAGGTGGAAAACGCATGTCAAAAAGAAACGAGAACAGCTAGAAATACGTTATAAAAATATGTATCGGCTACTTGGCAGAACATCTTGTTTGTCAATACATAATAAAATTCTATTATATAAACAAGTCCTAATGCCTATTTGATCGTAATGAAAGTAAGATATGTACGATAGCCTAAACGTATAAGAATGGATGCACGAAATTGACCTCTAATTCAATGCTGTTATGGTTTATTTTACTTTGAAGCCGAACTAATACGATTTGATCGGCAATCCTTACATGATTGCACCTTTTATTTTGAATAACGCGCAAAATATCTCAGCCAATCATAGCGCGCGTCCGTCCGCTATTGGTTGTTCCCTATGCGCCATTTTCCCTTTTCTCTAATTATCTTATAGTTATGTATAATGGGATTTAGTAAATATTTTTCTTATAAAAGAGCTATGTATTGTAGTTTTTAGACAAACCTGAGCAAGATTAAAAAATGCAGTAGATAATATTCAAAACGTATCGTTTTAAGTTCATCTGCGTGCCATTCAAAGCAGTAAACACCATCAAGCAGAGGATGTGAACACGACTCCGGACAATGAGCCATAACCTATAAGCCATGATCGTAATAATGTAGCCATCCCGCAAGATGACACGTGCCACAAGTCACAACGCATTGGTAATAGGATGACTGATGATATTATACACATATTATAATACCTTCACTGTGACACGTTTACCTTTGCGCGTGGCGAAATTCGGAACTAACAGGATCTGCTCTGTTATGAAAATAAATGTTGATTTTTAATAGACAGTGGCACCTCCACTACATGAATAGATAAGTTTGCCAAGCTGTAGGGAGGTAGATACTTTAAGTATAGAGCGATGAGCGATCGTATACCTACAGGAAAAATATATGAACGGAGCTCTCGCGACCAAAAGCATTCATTATTCACGTTTTCATTCATCGATTTACCAAAAATACGTGTGTTCATTATTATAAGCTTAACATCGCGCAAGCTTTCAGGTAGTAGAGCATGTTGATTTTAACTGTCTAGCTATTTCTTTAGTCTTCAATTTTCAATTTATTTCAATTTATTTATTGTGTATACAACAATATGTGCACATTCAATATACTCCTTAAAAACTAGACAAGGTTATTATTATTCTGATACAAATGAGCAAAGGAGTGCTTAGACACCCGTACTAAGATAACTTGTATTACGGGTGTCGTCACCTTCCTCCGGACCTTTTACAATAATATGATTTCATTAATTATTCTAGTTATATAATAATAAAGATATTGGAAAAAAATATTTTAGCGCAATATTATTTAAATATTCTTTATTTAATTATCATTATTTTTATTTCATTAATTATATGTATATATATTTAATTATTAAATGTTAATATCATTGGAAATTGGATGATTTAATTAGTGTGTGTGCGTTTGTGTATGTGTGTGTGTGTGTGTGTGTGTGTGTGTGTGCGCGCGTGTGTGTGTGTGTGAGTATGCATATCAGTTCATTCGAGTGTCTGCCGTTAATTACGTTTACCATATACCATACAAATATTTTATTTTATAACTTTTAGTAATTCTTCTGTCTCATTATAATTAAGAGTTTTTAACCACGAAGTAAGCATATTTTTACATTTGTTTTGATTAACGCAACTTATGTTAAGGATTTTATTTATTTTATTATATAAGCGAGGGCCAAGGACACAACTGTGGCGTTCAGCAAAAGCAGTTCGATAACGTTTAATCTGGTAGACGTTCCGAATGTTGCGCTTTTTTGGTTGCAGTAGTGATTCATTCGAAATTGCCGCATGTTTTCGTAGTATTATATTTAATATGTACAGCTGCCTGACTGATAACATTGAGCTTTCCCTATAGAGCAGATATGTAGGATGTCGTACAGGTTTCTTGTACATAACTTTCAGTGTGGCTCTCTGAGCTCTTTCTAGGCGAAGCATCGTAGTAACAAAAGAGCCACCCCAAACCGTTATGACATAGACAATCAGGGATTGCACCAAAGCAAAGTAAGCCGCTTTTAATACGTCATCGTCAGCTGTTTTGGTTATCTTTCTAAATATGTAGGTAAGTTTCCTAATCCTATGAGTGACAAGATTAATGTGTGGGTTCCAACTTAATAAATTGTCCACTTGGATTCCCAGATATTTTATTTCAGACACATGATCAACTCTAGGACATCCACAGCAAGTTTGTGCGGTTAGACAGTTGTGTATCTGTATTGAAAGTGGTTCCGCAGGTTGTGATCTCCGACTAGCCGAGAAGGTCATCAGCTTGGTTTTAGTTGGGTTCAGTGTAAGTAAGTGATTGGTCAGCCACGTTTTTACTATATTAATAGCCTTTTCAGCGTGGGAGCGTGCCCGTTCCCAACTTTGCCCATTAATGAGCAGAACTGTGTCGTCTGCATAAGATAATATTTTTGTGTACGGGATGGTAAGCTTGCATAAATTATTAATGTAGATTAAAAACAATGTTGGGCCGAGCACGCTTCCCTGTGGAACTCCGCATGTCACAAACTCCTCTCGGCTAGTCAGAGAGCCGATCTTAACAACCTGTGTTCGATTAGTTAGGTAGTCCTTAAATATGCTAAGTGTATGTCCTCTTATACCAACGTTTTCCAGTCTGTCTACAAGAATAGGGACAGAGACGGTATCGAAAGCCTTGGTAAGATCGATGAATACCCCTATAACTTTTTGTCTACTTTCAATATTATTAACAATATGATCAGTCAATGTGCTAATAGCATCTTCCGTTGACAAGCCCTTCCTGAATCCAAACTGGTTGTTAGATAAAAATTTTTGCCTTTCAAGGAAGCTAATCAGACGGTTGTTCAATGCTCTCTCCATGACTTTCGAAAGCGTTGTAAGCACGGATATTGGTCTATAATTAGTTACTTTATCTCTGTCTCCACTCTTGTACACAGGATGTACTACAGCTTTTTTGAAGACCAGTGGAAAAACACCTTGAGAAAAACAGAGGTTTATTACGTGCTTTAGAGCAGGAATAACAGCATGTCTTGCAGATTTTAAAACATTAACAGGTATGTGGTCCCAGTCTATGCAAAGATGTCGTATTTTGTTATATACTAGATGATGCTCGCGACTTCGTCCGCGTGGCAAAAGTTTTTTTTTTAATAATTTAATTAATTTCCGTTTAATTTCATCATCGTCATTAATTTTCCGGGATAAAAAGTACCTAGCCTATGTCACTCTCAAGGTCCTCAATTACCCATACCAAAAATCACGTCGATCCGTTGCGGCGTGATTGAAGGCCAAACAAACCAACAATCAAACATACTTTCGCATTTATAACATTAGTATGATTTGGCCAATTTTTAGGTTGGTACCTATCTGAGCTTTCCAATTTATTTTTTCTGAGACAGGAAGAGGAAATTCTTATGACGAATCAGAGCTTTTAAAATGGCACCGAGCGACGCTTTTTCTCATTTTTCAGTAGGCATCTAAGGTGGTTTGTGTTATAAAGTCATATCTAACCAAATCTCCTTGAGATTTTACTGCAGAATTTCAACATACCTACAGTATATTCTATCAGTACCTAGCTGATAAAAGTAAGTGTCCGCCAGCCAATAAGAAGATATTAAAATATAATTGTTCGTACATGCCGAAGTAATTGATGTGGCATGTTTATTTGATTTTTATCTCTGAAATCCTCGTTAAAAGTGTAGTGATAAAAAACATTTTATTGATAACACTGTAAAGTAAATGAAGTATGATTTTATCTGGTTCGGATTCGTCCAGGCAATCATATGAGGTAAACGGTATTGGCGTATGCGAAATTTGAGCCAATAACTAATTAGATATCTGTAGCTTTACTCATGTTCATAGATAAAATTGCGTACGATTACCATCTAAGCCGCATAGCGTAGAATATAGTAATATACTCGCAGTTTAGCATCATCATCATCATCATCATCACTACAGCCTATTAACGTCCCACTGCTGGGCACAGGCCTCCACTCTCATAGGAGAGCGGGAATTAGAGCTTAGACCCACCACGCTGCTCCAATGCGGGTTGGCGGGCTTTAACGACTATTATCATGTTAGTGATAATAACCGGGACCGACGGCTTAACGTGCTCTCCGAGGCACGGGGGTGAAACACCGCCAACTTCCAACTCCGGGCTGGCACTGAGGATTTCTTAATTGAAAAACCCAATACCTAACTACTAGTATAGCATACCAAGTACCAACTACCTTTCGAACAAAGACTTAAGTATTTGGTATAATCTATTTGGGTATTAGACAGATAATCAAATCAGCAACTTTTTTTAATCGACTTCAAAAAAGGAGGAGGTTCTCAATTCGACTTTATTTTTTTTGTATGTAAGTATGTTACGCGATCATTCCGCCAATTTTAAATCAATTTTGATGATTCTTTTTGTGTTTGGTAGATCATATTTCAGAGGTAGTCCCATATAAATTTTATCGAAATAGATTTTGAGGTTTTTAAGAAAATCAACAAAAAACAAAATATGTACCCAGATAATGTTTTTTACTTTTTTATTTATAGGTACATAGATACATAGTTTTGAAGTCGGTTTTTTTAGATGAAAGCGAATAATTATTCAAACGTCAAAACGCGTAAGTACCTATGGGATTTTGTATGAAATACTTATTTGTGAATTGTGACGTGTCAATTTACTTTAATTGATATTTTGAAATATTGAGAGTCATTTCGATCGAAAGGAACTCGGCCGAATGATCAAACATCAAATTAAACCGGGACGTGGATACCTATTACGTCTTTTGGCAGGTTCCCTATTTAATAATCGCTAAATAATAGTTTATTTTTGACAACATCCCAATTCTTATATGTTACGTAGGTAGTCATCTTGATTTTAACAGCTGCAACACAGTTTCATACTAATGCAGGTGTTTCCGATCCTTAGCTATGTTTCTTTGTATGGTCTGTGGAGAAAATAAATAACTTTCAGTGCATTTCATTTTTACCATTATTCTTGTAGGCAAACAATAAAGCCTTCTTTATTGCATATAGGGAAAATATTATGAAGACATCGTTCATTATTGTTAACAAGGTTGTTTAGTCCTTGAGCACCGATAGGTAATTAATAAGGTAAAATACACACATAGGTATATAAACTGTGAAATATTGGTACAAGGTACCTCCTCGTACCATAACAATTAATAGTACCAAATTTTTGTTCAAAAGAATACGTCATTAGGGCCTCGTTAAGACAATCGGAATTCGGTTTGCTCAGCCGCGCTGAGGATCTCTCTCAGAAGCGAGCAACATCCTTTTGTGCTCAGTACACTTGTGTACACTGTTCGCATACGGGATTACACACGCTCTCTTTATATTTATTTTGAGATACTTTTATACGGAATACTTTTTACATCTTTGATGTATCTAGACAAAATATTTCATTTGTGAAAAACTCTTAAGTTTTCCAATGTAATTTCCCTTGAATTTTTCGTTTACGTTCGTTTTAGCTCATAATATGATCTTTATAATATATGTCATTCTACTGAGACAACGAGTCAGTCTTTCGCAAATCAACTAATATTAAAAATGCTAGTGTTTGTTTGTCCTTCAATAACGCCGTAACGGAGCAACGGATCGAAGCGACGTGATTTTTGGCATGGGTATAGGAGTGACATAGGCTACTTTTTATCCCGGAAAATTTAGGGAGGAAATTTTTTAGAGAATTTCCCGCGGGAATCGCAAAAACGTAAACCACGCGGACGAAGTCGCGGGCATCAGCTAGTCCTGTAATATCTACGAAAATCAAGGAAAATCCAATCCTATAACAGTTTATCTATCATTAAGGAATGTAACTGTGAATGTGAATGTAACTGTGAATGTAATCAGATAACCGGGCAAAGCTTCGTCGGGCCCTGTGTTTGGACTTCGGCTAATTTGGGCAATTGGACCGCGATAGACGAGATGAGTAAAGGTATCTGTCACAGAGGATGACGTCACTTCCGCCGGATAAGATTAGCGATACCGGGGACTTGTACAGATATTACTCAAAACGATTTTTTTTTAATTTAAAGAATTTTCTGAAAATCGATCGTCAAGGTGTCAATGACGTAAAGTACCCACAATGTATCTCATCAGTTCATTAACCTTTTCGCTTCCTACCTAGTAGGACCTACAGCTACTACATACATTTTAGGAGCGTTTGTAATGGTAGGAAAATTCCTCCCATTTTCACCTTAATTCGAGATAACCTTTAAATACGACACGTTCGTAAAATCATACCTACTTTTACCACAGCGTAAGTAGGTATTACCGTATATCCTTACCAGTGGATCAAACGCCCGAACTAATCACACACCACCGGGGATATCCTCCCTTGCTCCTAAATGTCTCTCTCTCAGATGACTTGTAGAAAAGAAAAGAAAGAAAGTAGAAATACAGTCTCAATTTATTATCTCCTTAATCTGTGCTTCTAATAAAATAGGATTATGCCTTTCCTGGGTATGGATAGGCACAGATGTATTAAATAGGTTCTTAAAGAGCTCTCGACAGAAAAATAAGCCGAAGACCCTTCCAAATCATATCGCTTAAAATATACTGACATACCTAATTGAGATACCTCATAATATAATATGGTCATATTAATCTAGGTTCCTCGACCTATGAAAGGTAAACAACCTTCCTAGTAAAAGTACCTTAAGGACGGTATACGTGCAGGATTTGTTAATGAACCGTCACCAAATTCTACTCATCTCCTACCTTCGTTCAGAGACTTCCAAATAGAAGCACAAAGTGAATATGACATTTAAGATATTTGTAACTAGATGATGCCTCTATGATGATAATAGTATGTTGATGATGTGACTTTGTCCGCGTGGTTTTTGGATTCCCGAGGGAACTCTTTAATAGTCCAGGATAAAAGTAGCCTATGTTCTATCCCGGGGTGTTATAGATAACAGAGTTAGCATCAAAATCGGTTGAAAACACGGGTAGTTAAAGCGTAGCAGACAGACACAATTTCGCATTTATTATATTAGTATGGATGGTGAGGAGAGTAAGAAATCGAAAATCTGGACCTTATCTGACTTCTCAAACGAACAGGAGCTTTATTATGTAAAATGATTGCTACATGGTGACAATTGCAACCAAATGTCTCACTGTATCAATCATTTTCAACCGACTTCAAAAAAAGGAGGAGGTTCTCAATTCGACTGTATTTTTTTTTTATGTTGACCGTTTGGACCGATTTGGACGATTCTTTTTTTATTTGAAAGGTCCCATATAAATTTTATCGAAATCGGTCGAGCGGTTTTTAAAATATCAACAACTAGCTGATGCCCGCGACTTCGTCCGCGTGGTTTAAGTTTTTTGTTATTCCCGCGGGAACTCCTTAATTTTCTGGGATAAAAAGTAGCCTATGTCACTCTCCAGGTCCTCAACTATACCCATGCCAAAAATCACGTCAATACGTTGCTCCGTTGCGGCGTGATTGAAGGACAAACCAACAAACCAACAAACCAACAAACCAACAAACAAAGTGACTTTCGCATTTATAATATTAGTATGATATGATAAAATAAGTACTTTGTATAGCGTGTGCTTGTTGTTGTAAAGTTGGCGCGGGAGTTTGAAGTCGGTTGTTTAAAAAGAATTTTTTTCTAATAGTTTATCTCTTCCGCTAATGACCAAAATCCGTTGTCCGCAGCAAGAATACCATAAATTCAGTCAATCACAACAATTGAAACTGTAACAATGTTCGAAGCAAGTTTTACGTGTTAGGGCTACGGGAATAGACAAAAAAATAGATCATAAAGCTATTTGGAACCACAACACTTGACTTTCACGACAAATAAGTCGGTATTATGGTCATCAGTCTCTATCGGTCTATTTCGCATTGCATTGAGAACAAAAGCGACAAAAAAACTAAAACAAAAGACAAAATTCGTTTCGGTCATTCAACCTGGTTTCGATGGTCCGATGGGACTATCTTAAAAGTTAAAACCCAGAGGTGTCATATCATTAGGCATTGTACACACGCGCGTCCTCTCACCGCCTGCCATCTCTCGAGCAGGGCTGTCGCCTGCAGATATAAATAATTTATAAATGGAGGAACTTATCAAAACCTGAAACAGTTGGGCCTGAAACTTGACATTTTGCGCTTCCGTTCTAAACTAGACCTGCACTCATAAATATTTTCTAAAATTCCAGCTCTGTGAAGCCAGGACGGAACAGCCCAAATGCTTCTTAAATCTACAAAAAAAGCCTAAAACAGAACGACTACTAAGGCAGAAACAATCCCAAATAATCAAATCCTTCCATTTCCCCATTTTAAAATTCTCAAACTCTTCTTTTAGGTTGCCGTAAATGTTCCGTAAGAGCACTTTACTGTATTTACAGTAAAAAAGTTCCAAGTGGCAACCCTAGTGAAGCCCTCAGCATAATATTATGTGATTAGCATTCTGTCACATCTACGCTCGCGCCCGCACTAATTGAAACGGTTTTCCGTTGAGAGAAAGCTATTGGCGCTTCATCGATTCGATTTGGTGGTGCAGGTTATATAAAATGCATTACTTTCATACACAATCTGTGACTAAGTATATTAACTGTTACTGCGATTTCGTACCCTTGGACGTTGATTTTGCTATTCCTTACCGTACCCTTAGACCTTGTATCTGCTATACTTCCAGCGAAAAATCGTACCAAAATCCTTTCTTAAGTTTTTTTTTATCCACTACAAGTTAGCCCTTGACTGCGATCTCACCTGATGGTAAGTGACGATGCAGTCTAAGATGGTAGCGGGCTAACCTGTCAAGGGCATGGCAGTTATATTAAACCCATACCCCTACCCCTACTCGGTTTCTACATGGCATCGTACCGAAACGCTAAATCGCTTGGCGGCACGTCTTTGGCCGGGTAGGGTGGTACTTGGTAATTAGCCACGGCCGAAGCCTCCCACCAGGCCAGTCCAGGGAAAATTCAGAAATTATAAATTCCTAAATTGACCCTTCCGGAGATGGAACCCGGGACCTCCGCACGCCCGCGTGTATTTAGGTTTACAAAAATCTTAGGGAACTTTCTAATATAAAAAGTCTCCAGGTCTTTAACTATAACCATGCAAACAATTACGAAGTTCTGTTGCTCTGTTGAAGCGTGATTAAAGGACAAACCAACAAACTCACTTTCGCAATTATACTATTTGTATGATTACAATAATTAGTATTGAATCAGTCGTGTAGTAATATGTAGTAAATGATGTAATATCTACACCTGTATTTTGGTGACCCTTAACATTCTTTCAAAATTCTCTTGTGATACAAAATACACTAATTTATTATGGTAATTAAATTGCTTCGCCTACTTTAATTTGGGGCTTTAAATAATTGAGGTTATAGGTACAATATACTAGGACAAAATATGTACCTATGTATAGATTGTGGGCACGGCCCCATAACTAGGTGGCAGCGTGGCAGGAGCAAAGAAACCGTTAAAATGTCGCGGAAGACGCACTCCTGACTTGCATTCGTTATACCACTATAATAATGGCTGCCACGTTTTTCATCGGGAATTCAAGATCAATGTGAATATACCTACACCTGTGCCTCTAAAATACCTGTGTGTATCTACTAAATTTAAAAAAAAAAAAAGCAATTTCCCTAAAAATACATTCAAACTACAGTTTTAAATAAAAATTCGTATAACAATACTTAATTAATTATAATACGCTTAAAATCCCGACAGAAATTAAAAATATTTGGCAATTTCCTTTTAATATTTTTATTGTATCTATATTCGTCTTGGGATACGATATCTCGAAGACTTTCAACGCCTAATCCATTTTTATTTAAATAAACCTGAAACTGATAAACAGAAAATACCAAATAGGTATTGGTTTCTGACTTCTGATTAGGTACTCGTATTGTATAGCTAATAGCTCTCACAATAAAATTAATCATTTAACGTAAAATGTTTAGGATTATTTCACCTTACTCTAGAGGATACGAGGTTAATCCATATCCATCCATACTAATATTATAAATGCGAAAGTGTGTCTGTCTGTCTGTCTGTCTGTCTGTCTGTCTGTCTGCTACGCTTTCACGGCCCATCTGTTCTACCGATTTTGATGAAATTTGGTACAGGGACAGTTTATATCCCGGGGAAGGACATAGGCTACTTTTTATCCCGGAAAATTCGAAGGTTCCCGCGGGAATCAAAACATTTATTTGTTCAACCGATTTTAATGAAATTTGCTACAGGGGTAGGTTGTATCCCGGGGAAGGACATAGGCTTTTTATCCCGGAAAATTCAAGAGTTCCCGCGGGAATCGAAAAAACTTGGTCCACGCCGACGAAGTCGCGGGAATCATCTAGTAATTAATATTTACCTTATTTTACCTCCTATGTATTCATCAAGCAAAAGAAGGTTATTAATAATTTGGAATTCGATTCCCCGTCTAAAAGATTATATTCTACAGTGAACATTGACGTCAGCATTCAATATTCATGCTGGAAATCCATCCATACTAATCCATACTAATATTATAAATGCGAAAGTGTGTCTGTCTGTCTGTCTGCTACGCTTTCACGACCCAACTACTCAACCGATTTTGATGAAATTTGGTACAGAGATAGATTATATCCCAGGGAAGGACATAGGCTACTTTTTATCCCGGAAAATTTAAGAGTTCCCGCGGGAATCAAAAAACATCAATCCACGCGGACGAAGTCGCGGGCATCATCTTAGTATTATAAATGCGAAAGTGTGTCTGTCTGTCTGTCTGTCTGCTACGCTTTCACGGCCCAACTACTCAAGCGATTTTGATGAAATTTGGTACAGAGATAGGTTACGTCCCGGGGAAGGACATAGGCTACTTTTTATCCCGGAAAATTGAAGGGTTCCCGCGGGAATCGAAAAAATTTATCTGTTCAACCGATTTTGATGAAATTTGGTACAGGGATAGGTTGTATCCCGGGGAAGGGCATAGGCAACTTTTTATCCCGGAAAATTCAAGAGTTCCCGCGGGAATCGAAAAAACTAGGTCCACGCGGACGAAGTCGCGGGAATCATCTAGTATCTTAATAAACCTTGCGTAAATTGACGGTAGTTGAACAAAAATAAATAAGCATAACTAAGGAAACATCAATAGGCCCCGTATCTCATAATTCAACCTCACTGCGAAAAGTACTCCTATATGTATTTAAGTAGGACGCATATTCCTTTGCCGGTGCAATTTTGAAATCACCAGTAATTGTCTATGGCGACACCCATAAATGAGGGCTTAAGATACATGGTGTAATTCAGTACCGTTGAGCTCGTTGGAGTGTGGCAGAAAGCGGTATTGGCGACGTCCCGACCATATCAATCAAATTATAATATTACCGTTACAAAACTCATAGCCTTGCCGCTTATATCCTTGACAATAAAAGCCAAAATGCCGTGTGACACCAATCTAAGGAGCTGATATTGTCTGGATGGTGATAGGTCGATTTAAATTCCGAATAAGCGGGAAGGAGGAAGTCACGGCGCAGGCATGTATGTCACACCTTTTCTCCGTATATGAACTTGAGTGAACTCTGCCGAGAATTTAATGACAGAACTACCTTTGATATTTTGCCTGAAATATGATGAAAACGATTAAAAAACCAGAGGCCATATTTGTCTATTATGCAAATCATAATCATTTGACAGCTTAAAACGTACCTATTACTCGAACTGTTTAAGGAGTTCAATGTTTATACCATGCTTTTGGCCTTAAAGGACTTGTATCCAGGGCCGTAAAAAAAAACATGCTTTTTGACGTGCATTCATCTCTAAACACCTACAGTAAATCCGTTAGACAAACGATTACGATTACGATTTCCTTCCACAATCGGGGGGCTGAACGTACTTAACAATTAGGATTTAGGAACTACCTACTCACTATAACATGCTACATGTGCATGGAGCAGCACTTAGGGCCTACCGAAAAAACATGACATACTTACCTAAGTACCAGGAACGTTGCTGAGCCGCGTTATTTTGATTCAAGAGGCACGCTTTTTCGGCTACTAGGTAAGCCTCTTTTCCAGAGTCCTGCATCTGTAGGTGTGGAACCTATAAACTTCAATTGCCATTAAGCTTCGAGCCACAGAATCCATACTTGCCTATAATCAAACCTTCGAAACTTCTTTAAGTATGCTTGTATCAACTTAATTAGTAACAGGTAACAAATATTTTCAAAAAAAAAGCCGCGATACGCAATAATTTAGTTCCGATAATTTCATATCGAAACGCTTACATAAAAGTTTATTGATTCTTCCGAAATGTGCATTTCAAGATAATTCTACGAATCAAAACTGACCGATTTCGATATTTAGTAATGGGCAGTTTCCGCGTACGACGAAATAATTAGTTTGCGTAAACGATTCCGTTTATCACACCGATATTCGGAATTGTTCCTACATGTTCGCTCAATCTTCATTATTAAATCTCAGTGAAAAATTGTTCTTTGGTATCCCAGCCCCTGATCCCTTCTTTGGCATTATAGCCCTGGTATGATAGGCGATAGCATGTATCTTTGGGACTAGTTTTAGATGATCATGTTAGGTATACGCTATACACTATTGATAAGCACTTGTAAAAAGAATATTTGAATAAAAAACATTTGTATTTGTAAGAAAAGGAGCTTTAAATCATATTACTTATATTAATCCTACATCCTTGTTGATTAATTTGGCATTACATAATAATATTATGCGTTTAAAGAGCTTAGCTTTTTTTTTGTTATAGAAATGGTATAACTTAATTATTATTCATGATCGTGTTATCGTTTGTCGTATCAATTAGAGATGCGCCGAATGTTCGGCCGAATATTCGTATTCGGTACATTCGGCATATTTTTTCATGTTCGTATTCGGCCGAATATTCGGTTGATTTGCCGAATAATTACCGAATATTTTAATTAATGTTAATATTTAAAAAAGAACATTTTATTAAACAGTAAGGTTAACTAATTACTAAAGAAGTGTGGCTTTTTGACGAATGATAATGTTAGCAAATTAAAATCTGATTCTCAAGATTACCATTATGTCCTTTAATAATCATATCGTAACATTAACAAATTAAAACAACATAATATTTAATAATTAAAATTTAAGAGTGCTAAATTATGATGCAGAAATACTAGGCTCTCAGCCCTGTGAGGCAACAATCTATTTCTTTTCTCTTCATATACATTGCCTGTTTCCGAGAATAACCGTTCGCTATATACAGTGGTTGCTGGAGAAGTTAAAAAAATTCTGGCTGAAATAGCCATGAGTTCATACTTTCCTTGATTTTTTGCCCACCATGTAAAAGGACTCATACTGCGTTGTAATACTGAACGTTGTAATACTGAACGTTGTGTACAAACGTGTTTACCGCGTAGAATTGAACCGAATGAATCGGCCGAATATTCGGTTCGGTACATTTTGGACCGAATATTCGGCCGAACATTCGTATTCGGTTGAACCTACATTCGGCGCATCTCTAGTATCAATTAACATTTAAATAACTATTACACGTATTTATAACTTAGTAATTACATTAACATTTGTTTATCAAACTTTTTTATTCCAAATTCGAATCGCTTACAAAATTTAATCGATTCTTCCAAAATGCATTCCAAAATAATCTAATAACCCAAAGAACAATTGATTAATTGGCGTAACATGATTCTGTTGTCATACCGAGCGAGCTATTATAAATGTTCTTGTAGCAATTTTTATCAATCAAATATTATATTATAGTGAGGTGCCTACGAGTATTCATTAAAACCACTTACAGCCGTTGCAAGACGGTGTAACAGCGGCCGAGTCATCAACGCATCGAATTTCAGATTGCGTGATGGTAAAAATATTTCTTGGAACAATACATATTTTGATTGTTTTTGTAGTTTGCCCTGGAATAACCTTTGAAACGTGGCAAAATACTAAATCATCTATCGTCATATTATATCAAATCATATATCTGATGGATCCAGGACCTACTCAGTGGTCCTAGATCCATCCGATATCTCGAAGCAACAGTCAATAGCGTAGGTACCTACTTAACTATATCACTAAGTCACTAAGGCTAAATCATTCTTTCTGTACCATGGATCTTAATTGTTATGGTATAAGTAGACCATGACCGCGACTTCGTAATGCGTGGATACCGGATTTTCAAAAATACCTACTGTAAGTCTCTGATTTTCCAGGATTAAGTTTTTATCCGTCCCTGGAATGCAACCTATCTCTGTGTCGAATTTCGTCAAAATCAGATGAACAGAAACAGAAAACGCAGTAAATATACACACACACAATATGACGACCTCCGTGGTGCAGTGTGTAGCGCTGTTGCCTTAACGTGCGGAGGTCCCGGGTTCGATCCCCGGCAGGGTCAATTTGAGAATTTATAATTTCTGAATTTTCCCTGGTCTGGCCTGGTGGGAGGCTTCGGCCGTGGCTAGTTACCACCCTACCGGCAAAGACGTGCCGCCAAGCGTTTAAGCGTTCCGGTACGATCAGGTTAGCCCGCTACCATCTTAGACTGCATCATCACTTACCATCAGGTGAGATCGCAGTCAAGGGCTAACTTGTAGTGGATAAAAAAAAAACACACTAACACTCACTTTTGAATCTAAAGCTAAATAGTGTTAAATTAAATACTTAGTTATTTTTTCCGTGTCCGAGGCACAGAGAGAGAGTGACAGTTAACTTTCGTTTCACTCACTCAGCCTGAAACGAAGGTTTAGCCGTCTCAGCTTTTCTATATTTGTTTTTAAGCTATTGCATAGCTTCTATCGCGGGCCTTGAGTGTGGAGACCGAATCCAGAAATTCCGTAACGAAAAAAAACCTAACACTTTGGTTGCTATGAATACTTGTGTTGTTGACTTCAAGTTGTTGAAAATATAAAGGCGAAATATTTTTATGAAAAGATGATTTTGGTTGCTATGACTAAACGAAATATTTCGCCTTTATTTATATTTTCAACAACTGTCGAATGATTACAATATAACGGATTATTTTTCGGTAGATTGTAATCTGTTAGGTTTTATATTTTATATTTTCAACAACTTGAAGTCAACAACACAAGTAGTCATAGCAAGTTGATAAAAAATGCTTTGCAATAGCACAGTTTAACGAAAGCTTTACCGCGGCAGTCTCCGAGTGCCACACGTCTTTTTTTTTTATCGCTATGATAAAATTTTCCTTCTTTAGTAGATATAGGTACTACCTATATCCAATTGAATGCCAATGTAATTCGACGCTGCACCCAAGACCGGATGTTTTTATCTAAACTAGAGTGAAAACGGATACATAATATATTTGCGGTGTCTGTGTTTTTCAATTAATGAGATACCTAAGCACTGAACTGAGGTGGCGCGTCATCGAAAATTGAGACTTTTTCAAAGGAAATGTACTGGCGTTCAGATACCTACCTACCTCTATTGTAACTCTGTAAGTATAAATAGAATTGGGTCACATGTTGTAATGAATTATGAAAATCTCTTTAATTCAGAAAGTTGTTTAAGATTTTTAATAGTAGGTAGTCATTCAAATTCTTAATTTTCACTGAAAAAGTATTTCAGGTGAAATACCTACTTAGATGCGTGAATTTTTCAGTTTTTATTGGGTTTTGAAAATCAGCATTTAAGTACTTACCTAATAAATACCGATACATAGGTAAGTAATTCAGAAATAAATACTTTCTGGATAGTATTGTACCTAAATTATTGTAATACACCTCAAATAGGTATAAACAATTAAAATCTTTGTTACTACTATTTTTACATAGGTATGCGCCAGTAGGATCCAAGGCTCTTTAACTGAGAACATAGTATTTAGCTGATTAATAAAAATTCTTTTCAAAAAACCGACTTCCAAAGCCACTGTAAAGTAAAAAATAATTTTGATTTCTACACACTAGGTATGTTGAAGTCGGGCGAGCCTGACGCGTCAACTTTGCCTATCTTTGTAATACTCGCCCGACTTCAACATAGTGTGTAGAAATCAAAATTATTTTTTACTTTACAGTGGCTTTGGAAGTCGGTTTTTTGAAAAGAATTTTTATTTTTAACTTTTTAGTGTACCTACTCTTAATCCAGTACCCTGCAGCATCAGAGTTGAGGAGTTGGGACTTGGGTTTAAGTATAATGTCGTTGCTTGACACCTACAATATGAATTCACCATAAAAAATCCTAAATCGCTATTTTTAAGGAGTTCTGTACCCTGCAGCATCAGGGTTGAGGATTTGGGACTCAGAGTTGTATCGTATACACGTACCTACCTACTACATGAATTCACCATCAAAATTTCCTAACTCACTAGTTTTGATGATTTCATGTAGTACGGTACACCTACAGCATCAGGATTGAGGATTTGGAGTCAGAATTTTTTATGGGACCACTTTGTGAGCTTCCTCTAACCAATGAAAAAAAAATTGTTCAAATCGGTTTAGAAACCACGGAGATATGCACAAAGATACGCGCCTAATTGAGAACCTCCTCCTATTATGGAAGTCGGTTAAAAAAAGCACGATGCTAATAGGTAGGTACTTCCCCTGACATTAGACATCCCCTATTAGGTACCATCATTTCTGCACTATTAGGTATTCTATTTGTTTATAGAATTCTAAAACAGAATTATTTAATAAGTGGCCAAGTAGGTAACTAGTTATTAAATAAGAACAATTATTATTTACAATATATTATGGTATGACGTAGACGTGACGTAGGATATGGCTCAAATGAAGCATGTGGGATTTACTGTACCGTGATTAAGAGCATGCATCATAATATATTGCGTAGATGTCGTACCCTATTTACCTAATTAAAAACAATTGGGTATTACTTATACCTTCGCATTCTGTAATAATAATGTATCTAAAATGTTGCTCAGGTAAACCTGACATTATTAATTTTAAATTATCCTCATTGTAATTTGTAACTCATTATTATTTTATAACTAGGTAGGTATTAGATTTACCTAGTCCACGACTTCATCCAAGTAGATTAATGTTTTTGAATCCCGCTATATTGTACCCTGTGATGCAATCTATCTTAGTAAATAGTAGTCTATCTTAGTAGTAGTAGTCAAATTTCGTCAATATCGGTTGAAAAACGTGGCCGTGCAGAACTAGCAGCACATTTAAGGATGTGAAAAGCTGGTACAAATATGATCCTCTCGGGGACCGTATCATTAGACGGTTATGCTTGATATATAACGAGTTTGTATTTTAGGTCTTTTTGTCGGTCCATCGGTTCGACCTGTCATTGCCAGACTACATAGTTTTATGTTGCAGTCTGAATTTCAGCGGAACACCTCTTAACTGTGTGTACTCATTGCCTACTCGTTAAAACTGTCATGCCCAACTGACAGTTGTCAAAAAAAATCTCTGTGAGTCCCATCTATAATAATATCATAATCATACTCGTATCATACCTAAGCATGAATAAAGACTCATAGCTATTAACTTTTGATGCGTACCTATCTTTAATATTACGGAAAAATTCACTATCAAAATCATACACAAAACTTACCCACCCGCTTAGTTAGTAATTTGACGTATCAAGCTTTAGACAGGAAACTTATTTTTCTCATGTAATATTTATACCTACATCTTTTAAATCCCATAGGTACCTAGGTAATATAAATTAATTTACCTGTTATTATAAATTCGATAGTTTGACTGTTTGTCTGTTACCTTTTGACGGCCCATCCGCTTAACCGACATTGACGAAATTTGGTACCGAGATAGCGTGTATCTCGGATAATCAAAGAGCTCCGAAATAAAAAAAGAAATCGTGGACGCGGGCGAAGTCGCGGGCATCCACTACAGCCCATTAACGTCCCACTGCTGAGCACAGGCCTCCACTCTCATAGACGAGAGGGAATTAGAGTTTAGATCCACCACGCTGCTCCAATGCGGGTTGGCGGGCTATTCGCCAACGTCTCAAACGATGGACATCCACTGCTGGGCGCAGATCATTCCGTCTTAGGTTAATTTAGTTTTCAATTTAATTTTCCTTCCCCTGACTAAGCAGTTTTTTAATAATGCTCGTCGAAAACATCAATAAAACGCCAGTCTGCCCACAAAAATCTATACCACCAGGTATATCTATACGTTTGCGTACTAGATGTCAGTATTGATTTTCCTCTAGCCAACCAGCGGCCGACGAAAACACCTCTACTACCTAACGCGATCTAATATAGCATCACTCTACCAACGTAGAAAGCCTTTGTCCTGTTTTATTACGAAATCACATAGTTTTTGATTTAAAATAACCCCCTTTCAAAATCTTGAAGAGTAGTTGAGGTGTTTAGGATTCCTTTCAATCCAAATAAATAGTTGATTGCTATATTTTATAAATGGGTAGTTAAATACTATACTTATGAACACATTAGTTCAGATTTTTATCTATCAATAGCGTATGGAAGGACTTTGTAGCGATCTATTAGACTTAATTCAATTCAATTCATTTATTTCAGGTAATGTGAACCCAAAATAGAATACAATATGTCAACATTTTAAACAGTTATAAATACAATATTGAATTACATTACGTTACATTACAAAAGTTACCAAATGTCATTATTAAATTAAATTATACAATTATACATACATACAATACTATATAAAATACTATTATATATATATATATATAATGAACTATACTTTATAATATATACTATAATAATGAAACTTAAATAATGATTATGAAAGTTCAGTCAAATTCATTGTTCAAGGAGACCATAATATCACAGGATTGTTATCGGCATCCTTTTTAAGTTTTGACACGTGCCTGACGTTTGCCGTTCCTGAGACAATAGATGACGGCTGATTCATACTCAGAAATCTCCGCGGTCAAGACGGGACCTCATAATTCGATATTGCTACGGAATATTAATCTTTAAAAGCAAAACTTCGCAGTACATCCACCCGCATTTACGACATTGATATTTTGCGTAATTAATTAAGGCGTAAAATCGCTTACATCACGTTTTCATTTCTGTAATCTATTAGCTGATTGTAACTGATTCACAATAAGCGACATCTCATTATATAAATTCTAATAAAACTACATGCGTACAAGTGAATCGTCTGACTCACCTATTGTCGGGTTTTCTTGGAATAGGAAAATGAAAGCACCCTGCGTTATTCAAACATGATCCGCGGATCGTAACACGCTCCTTTGTTGTTGCAGAAATCAAAACAGAGGACATCAGTGAGGCCAAAGTTGACACTGAAGAAGATATGAAGATCGAACACCATGAGACACGTGCGACGCGGACGACGAGCATCGACAGTGACAATCGCTCAGACAGGAGCGAGGAGGAAGATTGCAGGAGGGCCCGGAAAAGGGCGGCGTCGACGTCTCCCTCTCCCATTCCATTGGACAAGAGAACAGCGCGGTTTGACTGCCCGAAATGCTTTCAGCGTTTCGACTCTATCAACGCTTTCGATCTCCACCGATTCACGGCGCACGGTGACGATAACAGAACCAGGTTCGACGATTACATCGATTACTCTGGGAAGAAATACAGAGATATCCACGGTCCACCTATCGTGATATCGGAGCACCGGTTTCGATGCGAACACTGTTTGCGAGATTTCCCATCAGGACAAATCTTGGACATCCACAGAAAAACATGCACAGCAGCAGCGAGAATTAACAGCCCAGACCGCGATCGTAGAGAGGACTTCTTCGCAAAACTTGATCTTAGAAATAGATCATTGGGCATCCCTGGAACGTTGACACCACCGATGGAACGGTTTACGCCTAAGTTCGATGATGGACACCTCTCAAATGGAATAAGACATATCGATGCAGCCAGAGATTTAGCTGACATACAGTCTATTCTCAATGTGACATCAGCTGGAAGTCTCTTAGAGAGATTGACAGGAACTAGAGTTTCCCTAGAAAGTGCCGTACTGACTCCACCAGATACCATAGTGAAGGATCGCGACCAAGAAGAAAGTCAGGATAACTTTGCGGCAGAGTTTAGACGCATGAAGCTGCGTGGTGAATTTCCGTGTAGACTTTGTCCTGCTAAATTCCCAAACCTCAGAGCGTTAAAAGGGCATAATAGGGTGCATCTTAGTGGTACAGGACCTGGCCCTTACCAGTGTAACATGTGTCCCCACGCATCATTAGATAAAGCAGCTCTAGTTCGGCATATGCGCACCCACAATGGAGACAGACCGTATGAATGCGCTGTGTGCAATTATGCATTTACTACAAAAGCAAATTGTGAACGCCATTTACGCAATCGACATGCCAAAGTGACGAGAGAAGATGTCAAACGCTCAATAATTTATCATCCATCGGAAGATCCAAATAACGATGAAGTCAATTCAAAACTTGCTCGTGAAGAAGTCAAAAGATCGCTGGCCTTCCACACGCCTGAACTTGAAAGGCGCAACGAGCCTACTGGTCGAAATACACCATTGACTCATTATAACCCCACATTTATAGCTGAAAGACATCCAGTAACGTCCCTAACAAAAGCTTTGCCCGACACACCTACTTTAACGCCAAGAGAAGCTGAACAACCCATGCCCAGAATAAAGGTTAAAGGTATAGGGCAGCTTACGCAGATACCAGAGTTTAGACCACCGGATTTATCTTTTAAACCTAATGATATTCCTCTGGAAAGCTATAACGAAGAAGTCCCAGTAGACCTCAGCACAAGTGATAACAACAGTTGTGATGTCTTAGATCTAAGTAAGAAAAAACGCGATACGGATGACGATGAACCCAAAGCCCCACCTCGTCCTGCATTTGACAGCGCTGCTGCTGCGACGGTTGCTGCTTCGGCGTTTGAAAAGACGCGTTTATTACTAGCTCAACAAAGAATTTTCGAATCCTCTCTACCTAAAATCGATCCTGCATACTATGCTACTCAACTATCTCAACTTTATGCTAGTGCCGTGCCTGGTCTACCAGCTTTGCCATTAACACCATCATTTCCTATCAACCCTTATTTTCTTCAGACTTCTTTTTTTCCCCACCCAACTGACTCACAGGAAATAGCAGAAATAAAGCAACGGATACAGAAAGAAATTATTCGTGGTTTAAGTATGTCTGGTGGTAGAATTGTGACGAATGAACCCGAGGCGCAGCCCAAACAGGAACCAGAAGAAGAGGACGTAAAGCCTATTCAAGTTGATACGTCACCGACACCACCACCTCATCCTGAATCTCCACGCCCTTTAAACAACAACCTTGTGCCTCAAAACGATTCCGTGAAAATGGTTATAAAAAACGGTGTTCTCATGCCGAAACAGAAGCAAAGGCGGTATCGCACTGAACGGCCGTTTTCTTGCTCCCAGTGCTCGGCAAGATTTACTTTAAGATCAAACATGGAACGTCATGTGAAACAGCAGCATCCTCAGCACTGGAGCGTGAGGCGTCCAGCACCAAGAGCGCCTCCACCTTACCCTTCCGGCGATACTTTAGCTGATCGAGTCAAGTACGCTTTATTGGCTCGTCATTTGGAAAGGCCGATACAATCCGACCGGTCTCCAGTCAGAAGAGATTCAGATGAAGTTGCCGATAACGAGGAAGATGAAGAAGATGCTCTGGTCATTGACGAGGAGCCGGAAGATCGGAAACCTGATGAAAACTCGGCCGCCCATCGAGCTGCAGCAGAGATTCTCATGGCTACACGCCAGCAAGAACTCAATAAAGACTTCGATCTCAAAATTGCGGGAAACCTTATAAACAAGCCGATCCCAATCACCACCGAAAAAACTGATACAGGGGCGGACGTTGTTCCAAGTCAAGAACCTCTTTTGTCTGTTGTGCCTACACGCAGTGATGAAGAGGAAGACGAGGAAGGCTTGGTTGCTTCAACTAGTGAAGGCAACAACTCCGGAAGTGATGAAAATAAGTAAGTTAACAAATTTTTCTTCACGATAGAACCATTTTTTAGCCAATTTAGTTTTCCAGCAACTTACGAGTATATTGTTTATCTTTTGCAGGTCAGAATCCGATACCGGTACCCAGCCACCAAAAAAGAAGTCCGCGTACAGTTTAGCACCAAATAGAGTATCCTGCCCGTATTGCCACCGTAAATTCCCCTGGTCCTCATCCCTTCGACGCCATGTCCTCACGCACACCGGACAAAAGCCCTTCAAGTGTCCCCACTGTCCTCTTCTCTTCACTACCAAATCCAACTGCGACCGTCACTTGCTAAGGAAACATGGGGGATCAGCAAAAGCCATATTAGCTGAGCCTATCCAAGATATGAGTCCACCTCAGAATGACAGATCAGTGCCTGAACGGCCCTTCAAATGTGCCTCATGTCCTACCAGTACATTTTCTTCTATGGAGACATTGAAGAAGCATATGTCCTCTCGACACGGCTCAGGCGATTCACAGCCAAGTTCTCCGAACCCAGAAGTTGAAGAGGCTGATGCGAGCTTGGTTTTCAAGTGCCATTTGTGTGAGGCTGCCTTTGGGGACAGGACTGGTGCGTTGGGACATTTGGCGTCAGCGCATTCGTCTGAATATGAGCAGTTGGTGAGCAAGGGTGCTTTAGACGCCCCGAGCGACCGCAGCGAGAGTGCCGATGATGACGAGAGAGGGAAATTTCCGGATCATGCTAATAGAAAGGTAGGTATAGAAGAAATAGTAATTTAATTTTTATGTTTTATATAATGAAATGAACTAATTCCCTTTAATTATTTTAAATTTTAGCCTTTGTCACTCTCCGGGTCCTCAATTATGCCCATATAAACGTGGTTACTCAACTATAGTCGTATTAAAATTCACGTTGAACCGTTACTCTGTTGTATCTACCGTGATTCGAGGACAAACCAAAGAAGCACTTTCGCATTCAAAATCCACTATGGATATTTTTTAAAGGATCAGTTGGTTATCTTCCTTCCGTTTAAAACACTTCTAGAGCTCCCTAGAACTTTCAATCGAACATTCAAATTTGTCTTTTTTAGTACTATCACTACAATCCTCATCATAATAGTTTACTGATATTCATATTTTCCTAGTAAGGCAGTCAATAAATTCTAATGTTCTGCAGGTCGTTTGCGCCTTCTGCGTCCGTCGCTTCTGGTCAGCCGAAGACCTGCGTCGCCACATGCGCACCCATTCCGGAGAGCGACCCTTCGCCTGCGATCTGTGCAGGCGCCGGTTCACCCTCAAACACAGCATGCTGCGACACAGAAAGAAGCACCGCGAGGATACCGACGACGAGGAATCCTCGCCCAGGGATGACACTGCTACTAATGGGTAAGGAATATCAACTTGTGTTGCCACATGCGCACCCATTCCGGAGAGCGGTATTTAGCCTGCGATCTGTGCAGGCGCCGGTTCACCCTCAAACACAGCATGCTATACATATATTGACATCTACTTGTGTTGCCATATTCGCACCCACTTTGGGGAGCGGCCAACCTTTAACTTGGTGGCAAATTCGGATTTTTATTGTTACTTTCTAAGTAAATCACAATAATTTATGTTGTTTTAAATTCAACTATCTGACAGAGTAGTTGTTAAGTTGTATGAGTTTTCAAATTAAAATACTTTAGATGGACATTAGCAAATAGGGGTGTAACAAGAACAAAGGCTAAAATTAATTTGCTAAGCGCGCTGTTGTTCTGGGATGTCCCGATTCGGAGCCAAAGCTGTCTGTCCTATACATTGTCATTGCTTGATTCATGTACTTACATTTTTTTTGTTCTAGGTACAGCTACCAAGAAGATGATTCCGGCAACGAAATCCCAAACAACGTGAATAACAACAACTCACCCCCCGCCTTGCCGTATGACAAGAAGCTCAAACTACAGATGACGTCACGGAAATACTCCTCCGACGCCGAAAACGACGCTGAAAATGGCGGAGACCTCATCGGCAAACTCCTGGGCATCCCGGATAAAACAATCATCAACAAGCTACTGTCATCCGCGGACGAAGCTGCCAAGTTCCTTGGAGTACAGAAATGAGAGTACGCTTTAGTCCTCGTCGCACCAGCAAGGCTCATCCTAGCGCCGCGAGGACTAAAAGTTTCCCTGACTAAACCTAACACTGAAGAAAACTAGCGTACAACGCCATCTACCAACGAATAGTTGAATTAAAGGTAGAAAATATAGATTTGAGCTGCTACCGCTATCTACCAATGAATAGGTATACTTATGCATAAAAATTATGCAGTATATTTTTTATTATTTTATTTAATAATATATTCAAATTATAGTAACTACAGCGCCATCTATCAACGAATAGATTATCCTGTATTGTGTGTTTCGGCTAAACGCCTTCTACCAACGAATTGATGTACTTTTACGCATTAATTTTAAATAGTATACTTTTATGCTGCAAAACAATTTTGTAAATAAAGATTTAATTATTTAAAATACATAGGTGTCTTTAGCTGCCTTAGTATAGCGTATACCGTCCTATTCTGCCTTATTTTAGGTACTGTAAAATATTAAAAAATTGTGGGTGTTAGCAACGAATATTTTTAGTGCCAGTTTTATAAGTACACCATTATTTTTAAATTAATATGACGCCTAAATAAAGACGTCTTCTTATCGTGTGTCAATAAATTATTATGTGACGAAAATATGCATCGGTATTATACTTACCTAATATTAAACTAAATAAATACTTTAAAACTAGATAAATATTAATAGCGATAACACGTTTGCATTTTCATCTAGTCCCATTTTATTCACGTTTTATGACTCATTCACGTAATTCCATTTCGTTTTCATAGTTGTGAATTTCAGCCAAAAACTTTTCGCAAATCCAAAATTTTCTAGTCAATTTTCTCTTAAAACGTTTTAAAATATCGACCTAAATATAACCAAATGTCAGTTAACATTTACTTTTAATTATAAATTAGTGTTCGTGTACTTTAGGGTTCGATAGATATACAGTAAGCCTCAAATCATAATTTATCCTACCAATGAATAGTTTGTATACTTCGTATTTCAGTAATTAAGTAAGTATATTACGTACGACCGTAAGAGTGTTCTCTTAAATATTGTTATAATATTCTCTGCCTTCTTATTTTTATGAAATGCCGCATTGATTTGATAGGAATAAAATAAAAGGAATGGTTTTCTTTTCTTTTCCAATATCTATTAACGTTTTTCTCTTTTTCTTGATAACTGATTAAAAACAATTACAATAAACCTACTGTTAAGAAAGGTTACACTGTTATTTTTTTTTTATTCTATTACTTAAATTTACAGTTACTTAATATAAATCATTTCTTTGTGCTCCTAAAATGGCAGCCTTTGTATTCATTCTAGGTCTCTCAAATCAATGCACATATTTAGTAAAATATTAAAATTCTAGATATGTTTCGTATAAATACCTAAGTGTAAATAAATAAATATAAGTCAAAAGTAAAAAATTTTAATAGGTTTGCGTTGTAGGGTAACTTTTGTTTGCTCAAATCCATGGCATTTCTTGATGACAAAGACTAATTTCTTGTAAGAAAGTTTAGGATCTCTTTTATTACTTGTATAGCTAATATAAACCAAAGGAGTCGGTGAATTTTTGTTTACCGAGAACGAAGTAATTTTTGATATTTTTTTAAATATGTTTTTGTTAGATATTATATTCAAAGAGTTATAGTTATTTTATTTCAGTTTTAAGTATATTTCGGTGCATTATAATTACGTTATGGGTTTAAAACTCGATATAATAAAGGGTATGTTCCGATATACACTGAGAGCACTGTTCAGTGCTCTTACTGGGGAGAAATTCGTCCCGTTATGGACTGACAGTATACTGCCGCAGTTTCCTAGGGAAATATATGACGTCATAAATCGTCGCCATTTTTGTACTGTGAGCACTGGAGTTTTCGAGGTAAGGTGCTCTCAGTGCTGACTGCGTTCCGTTTTAAACAGTGACCAGTATAGCTAACTATATAAAGGAACGGTTTCGCAGTGTACTAAATTGACGTCACACCTTACAGTGCAAGCAGTGTATTTCGGAACATACCCATTATAATTAGTTTTAGTTACATTCAGTCTCCTCTTGTGGATTGACGAATCATACGCTAGAATATACCTAAGTACCAATTCTGCTTTGTATCATAGAAGACGCTACATTATATACCAAATACAAAATATGAATAACTAACTTTGATGATGTATAATATTATAATTAAGAATTCTTATTAATTCAGTATACTTAATATTAATAATGTATTGTCTCTTGCATAAGCAATAATATTGTAATAATTAGTTATTTATCATCGTTATTTAAACGAGTTTGTATTGTGTCACTGAAGCTTAAAATTATGATTAATAATAGGTAACATGAAACTAATTATGTGATTAGTATCGCTATTTTAAATTTCGATATCCTGCTTAATGTCAATTATAGTTAGACGGAATGGAAATGTTGCGAATTATGTAAATTATTCTTTCCAATTTCCGTGTACGCTTGTACTTTTACGGTACTACCTACAGAGTAACGTTGAACGGATGACAAAATATACGATACCTGTGCTTAAGATAAATATTATTGTCAACGCATTATTACCTAATTTTAAAGCATAAGTTTTAGATATTAAATTATCTCGTACCTACTTATTTAGACATAGATTTAAATTAAGCTATATTTATAAGATTTGGCAACACCGCTTGGCCTTTCAAAAGTAGTTCGTGTGTCTTAATATATTACTGTTATTTAGGAAGTTTACTGTTAAAAATAAATTAAATTTTACCAATATAATATGCATGAATAAATGGTAGTAATTTTAATTATTATTCATTGTCATAAAATGTGTATTTACCTACCTACTGTTTCACTTTTGCCTCTCATAAATTTTTTTGCAATACGAGTGTCGTTTTAAAAACGTTTTTGTGAAATATATTATGGTGGATTAATAAAGAAATAATGCTTTTAATACTTATGGTTTTTATAACACAAATAAACCCAACTTGAGACTGAAATGTGAGAGTAGGTATAATGGTATGAGAACACGGACCTCATGATTATGATTTGTCAAAACAATACTAAGCGGTGGAGTAAACCTCCAGCATGTTTACTTTTTTGAAGTAAGGACTCATGTGAAAAAAAATGAAACAAAAAGTATTCCAATTAATTATTGCTGTCCAGCTGCAACGTGCAAAGGAATCTTGAGATAAAATGAGGTAATCCATTTGTATTTTTTAAGGCCGCCAACTCCCGAAATTCCACAAAATACAATTAATCATCCTGCTGATTGCTATTCGCCGTTAGATGGCAGTAAAAACCTATGTGATTAATATTCGACCACTAAATTAAAATATTATTTTTAAAAATAACATTAATTGTTAATTGCAGTAATGGTTAGCAAAAATGACTGGGAATGACTATAACAGTTATTTATAAATCATAATTCAATACTCAGCCATTAAAAATGATTATGCTGTCCTTATTTTGAACGCATTAACTTTTACTATGTGTTTGGGGATACCAACTATCTGAGTAAGGTACCTTGTTTTCAGGAAAAATAATGCTTATTAATTTAGACCAAAATAACTTTCTTTTTAATGTAACCGACAACGTTCAAATGGGAAGTTCACATTTTCCAGGAATAAAAATAATATTTTATCTTAAAATAATTTAGACAGATTTAGATTTGAAATTATTACAAAAGATCTCGGAAAGATACAAGAAAAAACTAAAATATGGAACTATATAGGTGGAAAATGCTTTGAGTTTACGGTAAAAGTCAAATTATTTTCATCAGAAGTGCGACTGTTTATGAAAACCGTATTCATTTGACAGCCTAACTAAAACATATGCAGGGCGACCGCGTATCTTTTGCATCAATCATTGATACATCGCAATCATCTCTGATTGGTTAACACTCTTCCACTATTGGACGAAATCCATTGACGCAGCAAGAATATCATAAATTCAGCCAATCGGACGTGATTGCGATGTATCAATGATTGATGCAAAAGATACGCGGTCGCCCGGATGGTTACATATTATGTCAAAGTTAGCTGCCACCTGCCAGCGTCAACTCAAAGTGTGATGCGATAAGACGCCGCTTTAAAAAATAATGACGATGTTGGGAATGGGAAATATTGAACCTCAATCTAGCAACTCAGAATAGTCGAATTAAAGGAATTTGAAGAAATAGGAAAGAATTGCGAGACGGCGTCTTTATTTTCAAATGCAATTGCGATAGTTAAAGTGAGGATTGTAAAATTTTACGTGTTGTCCTTGATTAAAGAACGAAGTTAGCTTGGGTACGCATAAATTGTTTAATTATTTAAATTCAGAAGTGTCTAGCTTGTTTTCTATGCAATCCATAATGACGTATAAAGAAAAGAAATCTAAACATGCACTATTATTCTAGCAATAATACAACTCTTTATATATTTGTTTAACGGTACAAGCAATTATCAGTTTAACATAGCGAAGTTAATTTGTTAAGTGACGATAAATTCATTTGTTTATATTTAAAACCATTGCAGAAGTAAAAAAAACTTTCAATATGGGTGATCAACAATTCTTTCTGAAATGGAACGACTTTCAGACGAATATGGTAACGTCTTTTAGGCATTTGAGGGACGAGAAAAGTTTTACAGACGTGAGTATGATGTGTTCTTTATTATTTGTAAACAATTCATTTGGCTTTATAACCTAAGGTCTCAGTTCCTTCTAGTAGAATGTCAGGCTCAGTTTTCGTTTATAAGAATGAGTGTCATACTGTACTTACTTACATAAAAACCTTGAACAAACCTTGGTATCAAAATATAGTGAATTTGAGTATGGTCTGGCAATTTGAACAGCAAACCAAAATATTATTTCTGATCTGATTTTTTTATGGCAATCAAATTGAATCTTACTTCAAAATGCTGCAATTTAAATAGTTTTTCAAGGTCTAAAACTAAATTTTCACATTACACACTTGTAACATCTGATACCAGTTGTTAGAATAAGAAACATTTTTGAATTCTATCCATACCTACTTCAGAACTAATATAAAAGTAAGAGTATATCTGGCTGTCAGTTACATTTCAACCACCAATCAGCACTAAATTTTGTATAGATAATTTAGGTCCCTCTCCAAGAGTCAGAAATTATACATCCAACTAGACATTCACAGACATTGTCAAGAGACATAGCATAATGTTCACTAAATAAGTAAATTGTTGTCACATAAATACCCCACCACCACCACTACAGAACATTGACGTCCTACTGCTGGAAACAGGCTTCCACTCTCATAGGAGAGAGGGAATTAGAGCTTAGACCCACCACGCTGCTGCAATGCAGGTTGCCAGGCTTTAACAACTCTAACATTATCAAATGACAATCACTAATGTGATAATAACCGGGATTGACGGCTTAACGTGCTCTCCGAGGCACGGGAGTGAAACACTGCCATAAATACATGTAAATAATACAATAAGCAGTTTAAAAAAAATATATAAGGGTATAAAAAATATAAGAAATAAAAGGATTGAATTCAAAAACACTTGTAGCTGTATGATTTTGTATTGTCAAGTGAATCTACCACTGGTTCAAGATGCGTCTTTTCAAAAACAATCAGGAAGAAACCAGGCAGTATGTTTATTAGCCACTAGCTGATGCCTGCGACTTTGTCTGTGTGGATTGAGGATGTGTTATTCCAGAATATAATCTGTGCCTTTCATCCAGATCCGTTCAGCCGTTCCGGAGTGATTGAGTAACAAACATCCATCCATCCAAACTTTCTCATTAATAATATTAAGTATAGATTTGAGCCATGTATCAATCATAAGCTGCATTATCAAAATTCAAAAGTTCCTTATACAGGAATAACTATAACCAAATCCCATGCACTCATAGACACCACCTAGTTGTATAGTTTATTAAAAATTTGTCTTACCATTTCAGGTAACACTTGCGTGTGAAGGGCAGACGTGTAAAGCACATAAAATGGTACTGTCAGCATGTAGTCCCTACTTCAAAAGCTTATTAGAGGCAAGTTTATACAATATTCCACATATTTCCTTATATCCTTCCTTTTGTATTTTTAAGTAATTTTCTCCTAAAAGCTTCTTCTTGGTTAATTAGAAAAAAGTACCCTCAGGTCGGTGAAATAGCTATTCACTGCCTCAGTTACTTCTCCTCAGCTGGCTCCTCATCTTTTTAAAATCACTTAGGAAGTCCTTGACTTCGACTCTTTGACTCAGCCGTGAATTGCTTTATTTCTGGCCTGGGCAGTAATGTGCTAAACTAATGGAATGGTGAGGGAAAATATCATCAGGAATCCTGCCCCTGAGAGTTCTTCATAATTATTTCAAAGGTGTAAGAAGTCTAAAAGTCTGCACTTGGGCTAAAAAGACACAAACCCTTCTGATCCTGAGGGTAATCTCGCTCTGTGAGCCTGCAATGAGTTGATGCTGTGTTAACTTAGTAAACCAATGTATTTTCAGGAGAACCCATCAAAGCATCCCATCATAATCCTGAAGGATGTGTCATATTTGCACCTGCAGGCGATACTAGAGTTCATGTACGCTGGAGAAGTCAACGTGTCCCAGGAACAGCTTCCTGCGTTCCTCAAGACTGCGGCTCGCCTTAAGGTAAGCTATGTAATTAATGTCTGTCCAATCATTTATTTTACTTTTGGCAGCTCGATTCAATGATGTTCTAATGTGTTACTGATTTGATTTTTGATAACAATCGACTTTCTTTATGAAGAAGTTTTAATCGATCGAATCGGATCGATTGACATATTGATATTTAGCTTTGCTAAACTTTTTTTTGTTTTATAAACATACCCAAGCGTTTAAATGAATAAGTATATAAGTATGTAAGTATGTATTAAAATAAATCATTTATATACAACAGTACAGTAAATGTACATGAATCAGTCAGGTCATAAAAACCATCCATCGGCAAAGATGTATGGTGCTTAAAGGACTATCAAGAAACCTAGTGTTGCAGCTCCTTAACTATTTTGAAAAGGAAAGTTGTACTTATAATTTCTAAATAAGTATACAAGTTAAGAAATATCGGATAAAAGGGCACGTCGCTTCACTATTGTAAAATCTATGTGTCTATGGAGTATTGCATTTTTTGATGATGATTTTTTTGCCATTCAATAATTATGAAAATTCATTGGCTTGCTTATGTCAAAAGTAAAATAAATGGTTGGACAGAGACAAGCACTTTTATGTACTTATAATTATAATTACTAGATGACGTCTGCGACTTCGTCCGCGTGGATTAAGGTTTTTGATTTCAGTAGAATAAGATGTTCAAGCTGGATGTACCCAGAGAAACGTGAAGTTTGAATCCTGTTGACTGCCAACACTAGTAAAAATTGTATCCTACCATATCAACTCAGATGCAATTATGAATCTTAAAGTGGTAAACATCTTCACCGCAACTATACATATTATAGTTACACTATAAATGTGTTTCTTTTTTGGTACCAGGTAAAAGGCCTAGCAGAACCACCACCACAGATGCCGAGCATCAAACGGGAAGGGTAGCCCAGTGACAAAGACTCTAGTGAACGCAAACACCAATGTAAAGTTAACAATAATTTACACACACAAACACACACATATTTTTATATAGCAGTTTTTGACACCCCTGTGTTAATTAGTGCTGATTCACAAAGCTTTCAGGTGTATTAAAACAATACCAGCGAGGTACCACTTTATTATTTTGGCGGTAGAATACTAAATATGTGGATATTATGATTATACGGAAAGCAATAATTTAATTTTTACGAATTTAATGGAGGATCGCTAAAGCAGAATGGGCCGTTTCTTTGTTTCTCCAATGTAGATTATAAAAAAATTAAACAAGTCGCGTATTCAGTAAGCGATAACAATCGAAATAGATACCATATGCGTCCCGAAAGCGTTTCTACACGGCATCGTACCGGAACGCTATATCGCTTGGCGGCTTCTCAGTAGACCAGAGAAAATTCAGAAATTATTACCCTGCCGGAGATCGAACCCACTGCGCCAAGGGTGGTCAAAACTTAATCAGTTTTCGTGACGCCTAAGGTACAAATAAACATTTAGACCAAAGCAGTCCACCAGACATTGCTAGATTTCTGAAATCCTTCTCCATATAAATTATTTTAGACCCATCAACATGCATCGGTCATTACTCATAATATCTAATATTTATAATGTCATGTAACATAAACAAATTATTAGAATTTAATATTTATATCATGCACCTAAATGGTTTTACACAGTTCCGTAACAAGTTATTTAGTTAGACCCTTCAAAAACCGTAAAAAGGGACCTTAAAAATATAATATAAAATGTTTTTTACTATAAATTTGTGAGAAGATTGTAACATCATCGCCTCTAGAACCTCAGCCATCTTACCGACCCTTTCCTGACTTTTCTTTTTACTATATATAATAATAGAGAAAATGGCAATAATATTAATGTATCGACTATCGCACCCACAAAACGCATTATTGCGTTGGTTTAATGTAAAAGCGATGTGTGATTTGTATACAGGAAAGTTTTATCACTAGAATATATCAAAAGCTATATAACATTCAACTTGTGTCTGATTCTTAACAGTTGTGATGCATAACTATGCTTGTATGAAGATGTGTCAAATTTGACGTCATAAAACTCAGTTCGCGCATAGTTCTGTATTAGAGAATCAGAACCCTTGATGGATGTGGTTGCCAGCACACTTTAGACTTCCAATCTTAGTTACCTAACAACCAAAGTATTAGCTTATAACCTCCGGACCTTTGACCTAAAGTCTGCTTCGCGATCACATCAAAACGTCTACGGGCTGTATTATCACTTGCTGGAAGCTCAACTTTGAGAAAATATAATAATTTTGTTGCCTTAATAGTAGCTGAAGACTATAGAACATAATCACATAAACTCAATTTTAATGTTCGATATTTATTTAAATTAGAATGCAAAATATATTTTATTTTTGTTCATTTACTAAAGGGCAATGAATTATTTTTAAACCAGCATTAAAATATACGTCTGACATAGATTATTCCACCAACGGATGCCTTATGAAATGATACTTTCCAATACAAATGTCAGTTCTGTTAATTCTATTTAGTTAACTTTTCTCACAAAACAAACTTTTTATAAACTTTCCAGGAAAATAATTGATCATTCCATTACCATATTGTTCGACAATATGTGATCCTGCGAGGCGAACGACTGTTTGTATTGGAATGTTTAAATAACTATGTCTGTTATCATTGTAAGGTGTTGTTGTCTGTGTATAGTTTACATTTCATTTTAATATTTACGACGTATGTAAAGCTAATTTTATTTTATTTTAGCTTTCGTGCTCAAGAAAAGCATAATACTTTTATAAAGCATATTACTTTCTGTAACATGTTTTGATTTCATAAGTTTTCGCTATATTTTTGTCAAAATTGTAGGATTGTCTTAGTTTTAGGTATAGGTCGTGTAATAAGAGCTAACACATATTTTTAAAAGGCAGTGAAATAGTTGACGACAGTCCCCTGGGACCAGAGAGCTAGAGGCCCCCGATAAAAGGGGGCCTTTTAGTTAACAATATCAATTCGGATTCGCTGAGTATGTGCCAGTTCTTATTGCAAAACTTATAATAATATTTACTTTTTTAAGTAGGTCTACTGTGGCGTCAGTTGAATTTAAAATAATATTTTTCAATCATGTGTATTTCAACTAAGACTTAGGTCGTAAGTCAGAGACTCATGAAACTTGTACAGCCAGCAAATATTTTTTTAGCTTAATTTTAATATTGGAAGTATAGAGGACCTCGTTAAATTTGAAACACATAGTTCTTTATAACTAATACAATTTCATTTATCCACTGCCGCCATTATAGATCTCAACATAAAACTTCCGTAATGGCATTATCACATTATTTTATCAACAAGTATGTAGTATGAAAAACTTAGTACAAATTGTATTCAACTTCTTTTTCCGTTGGAAACATTCTCTATGATTCCTTGTTTTTTTTTTTTTTAGTTTATTATCAATATTATCGTGCAATCATATTTCAATTCATTTCAAAGATGTCCATTTTTAATGAAACTTCAATTAAAATAGGATAGGTCGCATCACAACCAAAATCAATGTTAGTGAATACCTAGTCTCAGTAAACTAGAGCGAGATTAAAACTTATTTGCGTGTGGCACCTGCTTGCGAATGAGTATCACACGCAAAATGATGTACTGAAAAAATTGCAAAAGCTAAGAGCTTACACCTCGCGGTCTGTGCTAAGATCTTTATATGGGAACATATTGCGACCCTTTCTGTACACAATTTTTGTCTAAATTACAATTATTATCAAATTGGCATTACTATATTAGACCTGTTATTTTAGTAAAGTTTAGTGATTACGTACAAAAGAATTGGTCACAGTATGCGTTTGTGGTGCGATCTGCATTAATTTCTGGCTAGTTTGTTTCTGTAAGCAACACATGAATCAATTTAATTTTTAAGTACGTTTTTTTATCTTTCGTTTTTATTGCATTAATTAGTAAGTATAATATTATATTAGTGTATTTTATTGATTCAGCCTTACATTATTCTTTTTTTCTTTTTGTTTTAGCCAGCTTCCTTCATGTAGAGGCCTGGTCACACACAACGTGGGACGGAAATGATGTTAAAGCGGCTGATAGTTTCAAAGGGATTTTGGGGCAGACGCAATTTATATTATACTAGCTGATGCCCGCGACTTCGTCCGCGTGGCTTAAGTTTTTTGTTATTCCCGCGGGAACTCCTATTTTCCGGGAATAAAAGTAGCCTATGTCACTCTCCAGGTCCTCAACTATACCCATGCCAAAAATCACGCCGATCCATTGCTCCGTTGCGGCGTGATTGAAGGACAAACCAACAAACCAACAAACAAAGTGACTTTCGCATTTATATTAGTATGATAATAAATTGCGTCTGCTCCGACGCTCTGCTTACCACTACCTACCGCTAAAGACGTGTTGCCATCGCTTTAGATTTCCTGTACTAAACGTGCATGGGCTTAATTAAATGTCATGAAGTCGAAAACTGTCGCTATCTGCAGTGTGACGGGCATGATACAAGTTCCGTGTAACATCTCTAGGAGCTATTGCCGCGACTAGTCGCTTAAGTGTCGCGTTGTGTTTGACCAAGACTTTAAACTGTAATGATAGGTGTTGTAAAAATGTAAATCTGATATTTTTAGACAGAGTAAATAACGGTATGCGCTGAATAAATACTTAGTAATCACGTGAACTAGTTTGTAATGATTGAAAGATTTGTAATTTTTAGGTAATAATAATAAAAAAAATTAAATAATAATTATGATATACAGAGTGTTTTATTTTGATGTAGAAATTTCTTATTTGATGGTTTATTCTACCTAAAAAATTAAAGACACTAACATATATTGTTTATCCATTGACGGTTTGCTAAGAAAATGTTATTTTTATTTCACAGCGAACCTTCAATGGATAAAAAATATATGTCAGTGGCTTTAATTTTTTGATAGCCACTGAGTTAGAGAACAGAACTGCAGGTCTATGTATCTGTTAAAATTATCCTAAATTAGACAAACCATAGTACAAGCTAAGCTGCATAATTCCATTTCAAATCTTAGAGCTTTGAGGAACCTTATAATACTAAAAATAAAACTCCCTAATTATAAATAAACCATGTTTACTTCTATCACCATAACAATTTGACTTAAAATATACATATTCGAATTGTTTTCTATTACATTTATAAAAAATAATAACAATAAATAGCACCACATAAATAGTAGCATACCTTTAATAATGGAAAATACTTAAAAACAAAAATATATTTGGAATTATTTGGTTATAAAATGCACTTTTTTGGAATGGCAACATAGCATGAATACAATCATTAAGTAGCTTGTAATTAATTAGCTAAAACTTTAGGAGAAAGTGAATTAGTAATTTATTTACACTATTTTAATAATAAGGTACAGTCCGTCACACTATTTATCTGACCCGGTGGCGAAAATTGGATCTTAATAGGCCTATTACAATGCACTTTTCACAGGGACCCTTAACCCTGAATCAGTGTAGTGTAATAAAATTTAGGGAGTAAGGGTCCCTAATTTGGCCTTATTGCTTTTTAATAAGCGACGCCAAAACTAGTGGCCACGCCCACCCTTTCCACAGGGCCCTGTTAAAAGTACAGTGTAATAGGCCTATTAGGCCTGTTAATTTTTTTTTTCATATCTACTAGCGACGCTGTCCCCGGGTCAGATAAGTTTGTGGGACTATAATCCGTGTCACGAAAGAAGTCCCGCGGCAATTAGTGGAACTAACACATTTGTCATACAAAAAGTGCATAAACATACGACTACTAGTGCCGCCTCTAGGGGACTTCTTTCGCGACACGGGCTTTATATACAACTTTAAAAAAAAGTGGATAACCTCGGTAGGGTGCACGCCTGTCTCTAAAATATTATATAATATGTTATGGGTTATGGAATACTTTGAACATTGTAAAATGGTGAAAAAAGGCCAGGTCTTTCCACAAAAATAGTTAAAAACAATAGCTAAGTAAACATTGAATCACTAATCTAAAATAATAAAATAATCACTGGATGTTACTAAGCTACTTCTTGGAAATTGCTTTAGTCGCGTATAATAAATTACTAAAATAGTAATAAAACATAAAAATAATATGGCAACACAAATAATAATTAATAGGAACAATGAATGCGTACAAATCGTACTGTAAAATAAATGGTTTTATAATATTTTGATGTATAATACTTAAAATAACTTTCAAGATATTAATAACAAAATAATAGCGAACTTTGAATTAACATAACCAAATAAAATGTTATGTCGTTTTCTAAATAAATGCAACTAAGTTAAATACGTTTCCTATAAAGGAGAAAAATATTTAATTAAAACTAATGGGGTTAACAGTTTTTAGGAACTACTTTGTAAATAAATCTTTTTATACTTATTATACTAGAATTTGGTAGCAGATTTTGGTAACAAAAATAGCCTCATGTGCAAACTTGCACAATCTCCGGCGTTTAAAAACTACAGAACAAGTTGACTGAAAAATATATCATTTTTGTTAAATTACTCTATCCTTCAAGTAAATAAGGTCATATAAAGTATCAAGTATACAGTGCGATAAGGATATTTTGCATAGATATTTTTGCACGTGGAATCCAAAATCGGAACTAATGCCGATGTCTCAATTTAACTAATCTTTTTACACCCACGCCCCCTTTTCTATGATATCCAAGTGCTATTAGATCCTTATCGCAATGTTCGAGTTTCGTACCTTTCTCGATTGATTACTCGTAATCTTAAAACTATCAGATGGTAGTAATCCAAAATAAAAAAATATTTTTTTACAACAATTACTATTTAAAAGTAAATTGACCTCCCAGTTATCAGATATTAACTCTTTTGAAACCCCTTAGGATTAGCTTTTTGCCATCGCCACGTGTCTTCGCACATGTCGTCTAGCGTCCTTGTCGCCCGCCAGCCTAGAAGCCGGTGCGAGAGCGAGACATCTGCGTAGTTTGCCGCGATATCTCCATCCCGCCGGCCTACTATTTTGTATGGGATTTTACGCCCGCTGGCCTTTTCGAATGCTTTCACCATTTGGAGAACGGAGTAACCGGTGCCTGTACCTAGAAGTAATACATTTGTATTGAAGCAAAACTTTCTTTGAGAACCTCTAGCAAAAGTGAAACAAAGAAACGCGGCGACTTCCGCGGATTGTTGCCCATATAGACAGTATATAAAGACGAGACAGTGACGGCTTTTGCACGCGACTTCATCCACGTGGAGGTTTTAAATTCCTTTTCCCGTTTGATAAAAGGAATTTTCCGGGATATATTATATCCAGAATCTGAATATCCTCCTCCTGATCTGCTCTATTTGTGTGCAATAAAGTATTAAATGATAATAATTTCTTTGAAATAATTAATTCATCAAAATTGATTCAGCAGTTATGCTATGGAAAGAATCGTACGCATAGACAAACTATCACATTGATGATATTAATAAAGTCGGTTTTAATTTTCGATTTCTCAATATGTAACAAATGATTTATTTATTTCACGTAGGACAACTTGTGTCATTTATGATACGTTAAGACTCTACCACCGGTTCGGAAAGATGTTCTACTGAGAAGAGCCGGCAAGAAACTAAATAAATAAAGACATAAATGTGCAAAATCTTTAAAATTATTGTTACCTAAGTTAACAGCATGAAATCCGCTGAAGCCCGGTTGCTGGAATAGTTTGATCGCTTTGACGTGTCCCTCGGCGAGGTCTTGCACGTGTATGTAGTCCCTCACGCCCGTGCCGTCGTCTGTGGGGTAGTCGTTACCGAAAACCATCAGCTCCTTGAGGCGACCTACCGCCACCTAGAAATGCAAAATAAATTCATACTAATATCTATCTATACTAATATTACAAATGCGACAGTTTGGATGGATGGATGGATGTTTGTTACTCATTCACGCCAGAACGGCTAAACGGATCTGGATGAATTTGGCACAGAGATAGATTATAATCTGGAATAACACATCAGGTCACTGACACGGATAGCGGACAGCGGAGGCTTAGTAATAGGTTCCTGTTGGCACCCTTGGTTACGGAGCCTTAAAAATGATAGCTACCTCTCGACACATCCAAAAATATCAGACAGAGTACAAATAACAAAAAAAAATTTTTTTTTAATTATTTCATTTTTCTAAATTAAAAATAATATTTTTTTTATTACAACAATTTTTATCTTACTAATATTATAAATGCGAAAGTATGGATGGATGTATGAATGTTTGTTACTCAATCACGCACCACCGGCTGAACGGGATCTGCCTGTTTGGCACAGAGATAGATTATAGTCTGGAATAGCACATAGGCTACTTCTTATCCTGGAAAATTAAGGAGTTCCTGCGGTAACCAAAAAAACTCAATCCACGCGGACGTAGTCGCGGGCATCAGCTAGTTAACAAAAATAATAACAATATTTAAAATATAAACCTTAAAACAAAGGCATTAAAGTTTAATTACGAATGTACTATATTATTTATACTTAAGCACATTTGTTTTAAGAAGAATGGTGTCGCGTGACCGACACCGTTCCATATTTGTACCCCCTACCAAAAAGTGCTCAACGCGGCTAAAGAAGTGTTCATCTCAAAAATAACCTACCTGTGCTATATACGGCATCAGATTGTTGGGCACACCGGCGGGGTCCTCCCCGATGCGACCGCTGCGGTGCGCGCCCACCGGGTTGAAGTACCGCAGCGATACTACCATCCACTTCTGGAGTTATAACATAAACTATGTGATACTTAAAACAACGACCTCAATTTACATAGACGGGCCTTGTTAAACAAATAATGTAATAGTACATTACATCGCGAGACCGGGAAGTACGCTTTTTCTGGTCGAGTGTTAGTTAGGCTATATACGAGACCAGAAATGCTCTCCCGGTCGACGTGTGTAAAGTGCTTTTCTAAAAAATGAAACAAGTGACTTTTTTTAATATATCATATTATGTAGGTAATTAAAAGAAAGTAAATAAAAAAGCAACCTTCTTAAGAAATATTAAAAGTTAAAAAATAATTATTATACTTTTTTTTTTGCGCTGTGAGTGCTGAACGCGTAATACGGTAGAGTTCCAAATTTAAAATATTTAGGCCAAAGAACATTATAACAAGTTACAAGATATTCAGGAAGAAAGATTCCAAATTCAAACTTATGATATGTAATGAAAATACATACATTCTTTACTGGCCTAGGCCGGGAAGTTTAACTTTCGAACCCATTTACAGGGTATGAAATGTGCACATTTCAAATCATTTTTTAGAAAACTTATTTTACTAACGCCATCTAGTCTGAAAAGCGGGACAGCGCTATGACAGGTGTGGAGCGCGCTCTACAGGACGGACCCCCAATTTTTTCTATGAAAGGGCCCATCTAGTACCTACCTATATATCGATGACTTTAAATGATAGTAATGACCTCCCGACCGAATTTCGGCCACGGCGGCCTATCCCCAGAGAGATGAGCCATCTGCGCGGGAGAGATTAGCCAGGTGAAGTCTCTGTTCCTACTCTCATAGCCCGATGCGACGGAAAATCCGACACCACCGGAAAGAGATCAGGCGCAGGACCGACGGCTTTTACGTGCTCTCCTAAGCACGGGGGTGAACTTTCTAACTCCGGGCTAGTACTTAGAATTTCTTGTCAGAAAAACCCAATACTTATTATGGTCCGACCCTGGACTCGAACCCGGGCTGCAGTCGAACATGATAACGACTCAACGAGGCAGTCAAATGTCAGTCAGTTTAAATGGTATTGAAAATTATACTATATATTATTATAAGAACCGGTATGTACTCACTCATGCAGAGCAATGGACCGACGTGATTTTTACATAGATATAGTTGAAGACCTGAAGAGTGACATGGGCTAATTTTTACTCTGGATAATATAAGAACTCCCCCGGAAATTAAAAGAAAATTAAACCACGCGTTCGAAGTCGCGGGCATCATCTAGTATGCAATAAAAATACTATCTACCACATACCTGATCGCTTCTGCACAAATCCTTCATGATCTCTTCACAGAAGAATTTGGACCGGCCGTAGGGACTCGCGAGGCTCTTCCCAGTGGGGTGACCCTCGTCTAAGGGCAGCTTCTCTGGCTCCCCGTACACGGTGCACGACGAACTGTATACTAGCTTGTATACACTGTGTTTGCGCATCGCCTTGAAAAAAAAATACCCGGCTCGAAGGACCAAAATTTTTCTAGTATACTTTTTTAAATAAAACTAATAATTTTATCAAATATATGCGTAATAAACTATTGAGAAAGTAATTTCCATCTTTTAAGCCTTTACATACAGTAGGGAAGGATATAGGCTACTTTTTATCCCAAAAAATTCGTACCGCGGGAATCAAGAAACACGCGGACGAAGTCTTTGGCAGCATCAAGTAACTAATTGATGATAAAGCCAGCCTAAAAAATCTATATTCTATCTCCGTCTGATCTACGATAAGTTTAGTGCTGACTGCTGTCTCACCTCAAAAAGTGTGCATGTGCCAGCTATGTTGGCCTGGTAATATTCCAGCGGCTTCTGGACAGACTCGCCCACAGCTTTCAGCGCTGCGAAGTGGATCACACAATCGATGCTGTGCTGGAAGGAAACTAACATTATACTCTTTGACAAAGGAGGTCGGCGAGCTCCCATATAGTGTTTGACCCAAACTTGAAGTTCACGTTCACGCGTCAAACTTCTCATACTTCTTATACTAAACCAGACTAACAAAAAAGTTTATGAAAGTCAATCAAATAAAGTTGGGAGAAAAAAGATATTCGTAGTAATAGTTAAAAGTGAGGTTAGATTTCTATTTCATGGTTTTTAAGCCAGATGACCATTTTATAGCTTTGAAAAATCTATCAGGCACTGCAGATCATTATCTGACTATGTACCAAATAGTAATACACTTTCCTACCTACATAAAAACAAGCTACCTACCTACCTGCTGGGTACATTATAGTAGGTATGTAATTCATAACGTGGCCAGTTAGTATATTATGACATACAAATTGATGGTTGTCGTCGCAACTTTTGGGCGTTAGTCGCATTTACAACGCGCAACAGAAGCAAAACAGTAGCGATACAATCGCGTCGCGATGTATCGTATTTATAACGCGTGAGCTTTCAGGGGTAAAAGAAGAGCGAGGGGTGCCGGCAGTGCAGAACTGTATCGATAATGCATCGCCTTTAAATTAAATTAACGATTTTAATTAATTTTAATTAATTACTATCGCATACTGTATACGCCGACGCCCTGTCTAATATATCTCTTTCTCTGTCTACGTACTCCCGCCATTGCATCGACCGAATGACACTAACGATGACAAAGTTATTTATGAATATTTTCATTGTGATGATTAAACTATTAATAGCATAATATGTACCTAGTTATAAAGTAAGACTGATATTATTTTGTGAAGACTGCTTTATAACTAACTAGTTTTGTTGTTAAATATCATACTATAACTTAACTAAGACTAAAACCAAAAATAAATGTGTACCTACTAACTCTAATGAGAACGATATAAATTATGATTTATGTAAACTATAAAAACCTTTTTATTTCAATCCTACCTACGAAGTTTAGCATTGATAATAATAATTGTCCTAACAGATAGTTGGATTGAAGTACAAATATGTATGGAAAAAAGTATTTTGTAACAAATAAAATACACTTAGTTTCTTTATGCTAAGCAGAGTTGTGTAACTCGAATTCCATTCCGAGTTACCTGAATTTCAACTCGAGTTAATGTGTTTTTTCCGACACATCTCTACTACGGTCCACGAATGACATTTGATTGAGTATGACAGTAATTGACATTTGACACGTTAGTTTCTACTTTTATACTCTGCCGGGTGACCGCGTATCTTTTGCATCAATCATTGATACATCACAATCACCTCCGATTGGCTGAATTTATGGTATTCTTGCTGCGTCAATGGATTTCGTCCAATAGTGGAAGAGTGTTAACCAATCAGAGGTGATTGCGATGTATCAATGATTGATGCAAAAGATATGCGGTCACCCTGCGGGTATCTATACTCCGTATTGCCATTAGAACGACTTTTTTTATTGTTTCGTAATAATTTTTATTTTTGATCCCCATCTTCTAAAAAATTGATGTTTACACAGAAAAATACTTTGAAATATATTAAAAAATATTAAATGATTTCTGAATCTGAATGGTTTTTAAATTAGCTGGGTCATACTTCGCCGATCTCCTTTCGTAAGAAATCTTTCCTGCATCACTTCTGAAAGAGAAAGGGGGCCTATTTCTTTGAAACAATCGCAGTTGGCTCACTGTATAGTTAAGTAAGTTAGTTACATCACATATTTGTACACAACACTGTGGTAGAATACTAGGATCCTCTATTTTTAAGAACATATTTGTGCTGCCGTATTTAACAAATAAATAATTTGTAATTTACTTTGGATATTTGTGTTTCGACTTCCGGCAATTTCTGAATATTCTCTGGTCTGGTCTGGTTGGAGGCTTCAGCTGTGGCTAGTTACCACCCTACCGTCAAATAGGTACCGCAAAGCGATTTAGCGTTCCGGTACGATGTCGTGTAGAAACCGACTAGGGTTTAGGGTAGGGGTAGGTAGGATTTAATATAACTGCTATACCCCGGACAGGTTAGCCCGCTACCATCTTAGACTGCATGATCCAATTAGGTACCATCAGGTAAGATTGCAGTCAAGGGGTAACTTGTAGTGGAATAAAAAATAATTGATACAAAACTCACATTTTCGAAAATTCTATTCAGTCCCTCCCTATCTCTGATATCGACGTCGTAAAAGTGTATTCTTCGGCCTGTCATCTCTTCTATCCTCTTTAGTGGCTCTGGTTTCTTTTCACCATCAGCTCTGTAATTAAATCATAAACATATGTCTCAAACAACATCTTAATATTATAATAATTATAAATACTTGTATGCAGTTATGTAGCTATTTTAAAAGATTTTGTTCAAAAAACTATCCTAAAATGGAGTTATATTTTATTTTGCCTTAACTCATACAAAATACAATTAATGTATGATTTCCTTTTAGCGCGCGTCAATTTCTTTCTGACAATTTCTATGAAAATGTGGCGGGCCTTAAATTCTGATTCCACGACTAAGGTTTTTTAAAATCCGACGAACGATGTGAAATCATAGATTTTCCGGGATAAAAGGTAGCATTTGTCCCGGATGCAAGCTTTCTCTGTACCTTTCGAAAATTTTGGCCGTGAAAATGTGAAAGATAGACAGGTACACACATTTGTATTTATAATATAGCATGAACTATGTTACTACAATACTTCGTGCCCGGCAATCCACGTCGCACTTAAGACCATCATACTCCCTTGTCTGTTAAACTTGGCGAAGTTCTGAATAATCCTGGTAAGTAGTTTCATTCCATTTCAGCTCCTAAATTCGCAGCTGTACAAGCCGTTAACTCCGCGCCACCCGTCCTTAGTATCGCTGGTGACATGATTGTTCTAGAACAGGGGGTCATTCCAGATATCTTATTACCTATAAGCGTTGATGAGGTTGTCGACCACGACGATCTCGTGTGATGTGTCTTCTCGCTCTAACAGCGCCATGACAGTGTGCGAGCCGACGTACCCCGCGCCGCCCGTCACTAGTATCGCGGGTGCCATGATTGTTCTGGAACATGGGTTATTCCAAATATAATTATTATTAAAGGTCGTTCTCCCGATACTCGCATTATACGTATAAAACGAGTAAAGTCCCACAAACTTATCTGACCCGGTGGCCAAGAACAAATATAATTGTGTCAGATTTCCCAACCTATCCTACGCTATGCCATGTAGACACATTAAAATATGAATTTGAGACACTTTGCAGGCGTCCTGACACGCTCTTGCCCAGCTTTTTAAGGTAGAGAAATGGTTTGTTGCCTATTCATCCCACGACATCTCATCCCATTTGTTATATTATTCTTTACAAACCCCAAAAATGCGTCAGAGCTCATAGGCACACAACAAAATAATAATATACCTATACCTACAACTGTGTAAAGTCTGCAGTAAACTGTTTACATTCATAAAGTAGAGGCGATGTACAACAATTAATATGACCTATTTTCAGCCTTTCAAGTGCAACTACGTAAACGTGATATTGTGTTTTCGTTGGCCGAGTGTGTGCTGTACGCACAGTGTGAGCATATTATTAGTTCTTACCAAAGACAATATATAAACCAGTATAAGACTGTTCACTTCATACATTCAATCAAAGCTCGCATTTAAGTCGCCGGTACCTTGTAGTTTTTCGCACAATCTGAGATGGCGTAACTGTGCAAGCTGTTTGTTAAAATTAGTTGAACGTAAATTTGCTGTTTGCTTAAGATTTTATCAAATTTTTGTATTTTGATAATTTTATATAAATAATTAATACAAATTGAACCAAGAAAATACGATATTTCACCGATTTTACTATAATCATATAAAGAGCGAGCCTGGTAGCGCCATCTAACGATAGTATTAACCTAGAAAATAATTTATAAGGGAGTTAGCAATCTATACTTGGTATTATAATTAATCTATGGTTCTTACAGTACGATTCAAACTTTATGTCCTCGCGAACTTCGTGCGTGTCCATGCGCAGAGTACAATATTAAGGTATCAGCGGGACGCGGGAGGCATGCGGAGGCGGGGCGTTACCCCGCGCGTCCCCCCGCCGCCCGTCTTCCACCCGCACTCGTCTTGAACGTATTGGGTTTTGGGTTGCAGTTCGAGTTACGTACGTACACTGCAATACACGCGCACGATCCTGTCAAAGTACAGTCACTGTCGTTCTCTTAATTTGCTGATCATTATTAAGTTTTTGTTATGTTAATTTTTGTTGTTATTAATTGTTTAAGTGTTAATTAGTTATTTACTGTATAATTTCAATTGTTAATTATTTATATTTAAAAAAATATTATCATTATTAAATAAGTAACTATATATTTTTAAGTAAGAATTTTTATATTAATAAAGTATTATCAAACTTAATTGAAAAACGAAAATTGGCTTTAGAAGATAGCGACAGCCAAATTGAATTTTCTTCTTACGGGAGTTTGAGCTAACTTTTTTATGATTGGTCCGTGTTCATGCTTTGGTATGTGTTTATTATTAGTCAGCCAAAGAGGTCGAACGCGATGTTTTTTATATGATTCATGTATGATGAAGCTAATCTGGCCGGTAATTTGTGTTTTATTTAAACTTTCAATATACAAATGTCTATACATACGAGTTTTGTGTTTTATTTAAACTTTTTCAAATATATTGAATTCCTCACTTCGCTCAGGACTCAAAGTAACACCCTCGAGGGACAAAATATAACTTTAGCCCCATGTACCTAACACTATTATGAAATAATTATAACAAATCATGTGTTTAAACTATGACCATACATACGATTCAGCCCTTAAACGAATTTTCCAAAATCTAATATAAATATAAAAATAATAAGCAATATAATAGGACTTCTTATTTTTATCATTAAGTACATACTTTCAAAAAAAACGTAGCCAAATCATTCTTCAGTTGACTGTACCAGCGCGAACTTCACTCATAGCTATATTATAAGAGATAGCTGCACATTTTGTAACCATCCCCAGAAAAGCTGATTCAGTAATAGCTGGGTACTACACTCTCCACTGATAATGGTAGTGAAAGTGTGACCGCATACTTTTGGGCCTTTCGCTAGATATGGCCGGTCAAAGACGTGTTATCGTTACCAAAAATGAACCATAATTAGAAAAGCTGATTCTTGTACAGTATTAAAGTATACGCAATACCTATATAAACAGTATGAGAACTCACGCTATACATCGGGCCTTTCAGTAGATATCACCTCTCAAAGACGTTATGAACATACATACTGTAAAAAAATATTAGCAATTATTATGTCATCACGTTGATTGCTGTTAAATAAATTCATACGCCTTCATAATTTGTAATAGCAATCAACGTGACGTGATTAATTGTTAATATTTTTTTCCCGTATGTATGTTCGTAACGTCTTTGAGAGGTGATATCTACTGAAAGGCCCGATGTATAGCGTCAGTTCTCATACTGTTTATACAGGTATTGCGTATACTTTAATACTGTACAAGAATCAGCTTTTCTAATTATGGTTCATTTTTGGTAACGATAACACGTCTTTGACCGGCCATATCTAGCGAAAGGCCCAACAGTATGCAGTCAGACTTTCACTACCATTATCAGTGGAGAGTGTAGTACCCAGCTATTACTGAATCAGCTTTTCTGGTGATGGTTACAAAATGTGCAGCTATCTCTTAGTCTACTAACTTCCGCGGGACATAAAGTTTGTATCGGACTGTACCTATTTTTACGTACAGTAGTTAGATATCTATCGACAGTTTATATTTTTCTGATAGTTATCATCATCAGCAACATCTCCTAAACCCATCGCCAGCTCACTGCTGAGCACAAATCTCCCCTCAGATTGAAAATGTTTAGGCCATAGTCCACCATGGTGACCAAGTGCAAATCAGCAGATATCACGTACACCTTTAAGAACATTATGAAGAACTCTAAGGCATGCAGGTCTCGTCACAAAGTGATATTTAATTGCTTAAAACGAAAAGGTAACTCACACACACACACACACGCTCAGAAAAGTCAAAAGTTTGAGGTTTCAACCCCTGGCACGCCCAAATAGGAGTCATGTTAAAATATTAAGACTTGGTAATATAGTATTGGACCACTAAGGCCACCTGAACGAAGCCGGGGAGAGTGCGAGTTTAAAAACAAAACGGTAACTGTTTATGTCTTGAAAACACATTTTTTTTGTGTTATGTGTTTTCAAGACAAACTCACGTTCAGCCATAACGTGTCCTTTCCTAAACCTGAATGGTTTACTTCCTAATCTAGATTCTATTACAAGAGCCAGAGAGTTAAAAATTTCTCCCCACGTTTCGCGTATGCAATTTGTTGCATAATTTCATGGTTTAAACCATGGAATTTATTACTAGACTGTGTTGCATTCTTTTTTGCAAGCTATGTATAGTTACACAAATAACTATAGTATAATATAGATCGAATCATAAAAAATGTTTTCTTTTTAAACGTTATTAAAGCTAGCTGGCTGAATCTAATTGATATGTACCTACCATACAAATCATGACCGCGTGGCTGCATTGTCGCGCTGCACAGCCAGCCTGATCCTTTGCACAAAAAATGAGCCAGACCTTCTTGTACATATTTATTTTATATGGATTCTTATGTTATGTGACCAGACCCTGTAACGTTGGGGTGCATTCCATGCACGCGCTATCGCACGTATTCCATCATTTTAACCGACAGTTCAAATAGGTACCAAATAACTACCTATATGGATTTTACCGCTGCAAAAAATGACGGACTTTGATACAAACTTTCATCCCCTATTTTATAGGGGCAGAATTTCTAAAAATGCTTTCTCAGTGGGTGTTTGAGTCTTTAAAAATCCCACTGTTAAAATTTCAAACTTCTATCCTCAGCAATTTAGGTTGTATGTTGATAGATCAGACAATCAGGACTTGACATATTACCGACTTCTGAAAGGGAGGAGGTTCTCAATCCGGCGCGTGTTATAACATCATAGACGAATTATTCTTATTATTTAATTAAAAAGAGCAATAACACTATGAGCATGTTAATTAAGAAGTAGAAATTTATAGCGATAAAATGCTTGCTTCTTATCATGCCTTAGCTACACAAAGTAAAAAATTCTGTCAAGGTGAACCCTGAAATTTAAATATTCGACTTCACTTTTAGGTTTTAATTTAAGTAATTATTTGATATCAATTTTATTCGATTAATTTTAAATTCAAATCCTCTACCAATTTATGTTATCTTTTACACGAATTGCCAATTTTAACACTAAAATGTATCAACACTACCTAATTCCATAGCACCTAGATAATAACTAACACATAATACTTTTACATAAGTTTATTATTGTGTTACACAAAATCCATAAGCTCATATTGTAAGAAAAATATTTACAACTTGACAATATTAATCTCTATCTATTTTTTATGTTAACTTTATGATAGGTGGTTAATATAACATGATTATGTTGCAATAAATAATTGATTAAATAAATATCTACTTCACCTAGGTACAAGTTACAACCGTGATAAAAATATTATGACTACATTTTTTCAACTTAGCTACCGTAAAATACACCAAACTGCTATGTTTTCGAACTAGGTAATTTCCTTATTCGAGTGTCCCTACAAACAGGAGTGTGAAGCGAGGCAAGGGGGGCTTATGTCACACTGGCAATTTAATCTTTATGTGATCCGACTGATAGAGGGGCTCAACAGAGCAGGAGTTGGTTGCTCAATAGATGGCATATCCATCAATAATAATTTTAGTTACACGGACGAGATGGTGCCGTAGAGCCCCTCAGCCAGTGGTTTTCCTTGCCATTTCCAGCTATTTTCTTGGTTGAGGCAGATGAAACCGACGAAGGTATTACACTTACGTCTACAAAAAACGATTACTTAACAAAGTTTAAATACTCAAAATAGTAAATGTTTTTGTGACATGAAAATTAATATGCCCCATAGAGCGACCGGTGTCCAAACCTGAATTTAAGAGATTAGTGGACAGACAGTAGACAATTTGAACGGAAGCTGTGACGGGAGGGCATAGGGGACCATAAAGCGATTGTGTAATAAGACAATTGGTACTAATTCGGTTTGCATATACAATACAATACAAATACTTTATTTTCCAATAGTTTTGAAGGTAACAAGAGTAATAGAGAAAGTGGGTATACACGTTAACAAAAATTTACAATGTGGAATCTTAAAATTAATTAAATAGGGAAAGTTTTACGCACATTAACAAACATTAACAAATTAGAATCTTAAGACTACCTATTTACATTATTGATTTAACAATTTGACTCCAGTATCCCTTATATGCTTAACTGTGGACCTCACACTAGGAGACCTGTATCGTGAGGTACAATCTCCAAACTGAAATAAATTTACAGGTCTCAAAACAGAGACCCATCACGGTCTTATCGAAGAGACACAATGTTATGTAGGTACTTTTAGATACTAACCAGTCACTAAAGTTACAGGTTTTGACTGAACAGTAGCTTTGTATGGCAGGCAGTGTATACATTTTGGCTGGCAGTATTGTTTCAGATCCGTCAATTAAATTAGGTAGTCAATTTAGATTTTGTAGAACAAAATTAGTAGGTATTAGTAACAAAAATTAGAACACATTGCATGAAAGCGGATGAAAATTCTCGATTATACCTACCTACTTACCTATCATACAATATTGTACAAGAATAATTATAAAAAATGATGTAATTATGCGTGAAATCATGGAATACTGACTTGTTAGGCGCGCGTCACTGCCAATGCTCGCCAGGTCACTGCCGCAGCCGAACTCACAGTTATCAAGTACCTACCTCGTGTATTACGAGGAGATTAGTTTATCACAGCTTGTATCAAAGTTGTCGAGTGCCATATTATTTTGTAATTCGTGATATTACTAGTCCGATGTTGTTATACAAGAGACACACTCCGGCTTCGCACGGCTATCCATCTATACCTACTTACTATACTATAAACGTTTGGATGGACGATGTTTGTTACTCAATCAAGCCAGAACGGCTGAACGGATCTGGGTGAAAATTGGCACAGAGTTAGATTATAACCTGGAATAACACATAGGCTACTCTTTATCCCGGAAAATTAGAGTTCCCGCGGGAACCAAAAAAAAACTCAATCCACGCGGACAAAGTCGCGGGCATCAGCTAGTTCTATAAATTTTTAGTAACTTGGCAGTTAATGTTAGAAGACGAACATTTTATCGTAGATACCACAAAAAAATCTGATGCGCTTTGAACAGAGTTTTAATATCACAAATATCAGCTTTAAACTCATACTACAGTCAATGGGTAAGTCACACCCAATAGTGTTACAGTGTGACTCGTTGGGAAACCATCCGATTTTTTTCCCCATCGAGTCACAGTTACGCAGTCTGGAGATACGTTCTTTCCTATCAGTCGTTCGAAGGAAGCGACCAGACAGAGCTACGCTGCAGAACTAGTAGAATTTTCAATACAAATCTATTTGTCTATCACTCTAAAATCATTTTTGTATGCAGTTTCCTACCTCACTCAACCATAGGTTAGAGTACCATATCATGGGCGTGGGCATGGGGACCCACCACGCTGTGCATCCCAAGGAGACACACTGCAATGTTGTGACTCAATATTGATAAATATGGATGGTTTCCCAACGAGTCACACTGTGACGCGATTGGGCGAGCGTGTGACACCATCCCATCGTGTCACACGCTTCACTTTAACGTCTTCACGTCTGTTGAAGTTTTAATACCGCGGCTGAAGTTTTGAATACGCCGGAAAGTGTAGCAAACTTTATTCAGTACTTTTATATAATTCAAACTTTTTTGGAACTTTTTTAAATACATTTCAACCACCACCACCAATACAGCTCATTAACGTCCCACTGCTGGGCACAGGCCTCCACTCTCATAGAAGAGAGGGACTTAGAGCTTAGCTTACCACGCTGCTCCAATGCGGGTTGGCGGGCTTTAACGACTATTATCATGTTAGTGATAATAACCGAGACCGACGGCTTAACGTGCTCTCCGAGGCACGGAGGTGAAACACCACCAACTTCCTAAATCCGGGCTAATACTGAGAATTTCTAGTCTTCTAGTCAGAAAAACCTAATATGTACTTAATTATGGTCCGACCGGAGAATCGAACCCGTGACCTCGTCGGCCGCAGTCAAACATGCTAACTTCTAGACCAACGAGGCAGTTGCTGGATTTTTGCAGATTTACTTATGAGACCATTTTTCATCATTTTAATTTTCCAATTTTCCAGTCCTTTGTAAAAGCCGAATAAAAATCACTACAGTAGTTTTTAAGATTAGCGTGTGCCGTGTAGCCGCAGATTGCTCTGCTGAGGGAGTTCATAGCTATGTCCCTACCTAATGTTGTACTATATTATGCGGTTGATCAATTTTCACCTATCAATTAAAGTGGTAACTGGTGAACAGGTGAACATACATAAAGCACCACTTTCTTATATGTATATACATTTGCTATGTTCGTTTAGCGAAGTACCTGCTTACTTAGAAATTTGTGTTTATTAATTGCAGAACAATGTTATAGATTAAACTGGCACTGAATTAGTTTTGATAAATTGTTTCTTGATAATATGCCTAAAATGCTTTTTTATATTTTAGGATTTTTCATTTTAATTTCTTAAATAGTTACATGTATTGTGGGCTGATCCTGTACTACACGTCATAACTCATAGAAATCCTAGTAATAATTTAGACCCAAACTAAGACCTCGCATTCTATTGATTCATGCTTCAGACCTAGTATAGACATGACAATAAAATATTATTTTATCACAATTTTGTCTTGTGACAATTTTCTTACATCAAATTATTTTTATTCCACCCTAAACTAAAAAAAACTGTAAATATTACCACAGTATATTATACTCATACAGTGGGTTAGTGCCCATACAAATGACTGACCCGGATACTATGGCAGACAGCACCTAGAGGTATAGTGCTTTTACCTATGGTTGAGAGAGGTAGGAAATTGCATACTTTGACATTAGAGTGACAGAATTCTGTATTAAAAATTCTTCCAGTTTCCTTGGTCACATTCTATGGCTCCTGTTGTTGCACATTACTGTCACCGTCTGTTGCTCAGTAATCAGTCTAGACGCCTCTGTAGAACAACTGGTAGGAAAGAATGTATCTCCTAAGCTATAAAGAATAATTCATAAACTATTATTATGTTAATAATTTAAGATTATTATGTGAAGAAGTGAATTATGCGCTTGACAATTTGTAATGTCACCTGCAGTCTCCCATTAAATTTGGCCTTTTTTAGGCAAGCGTGCTTTAACCTTGACCTCATCATTGCTTTTCTTATGCAATATCGTCCTCAGGCGCGTGCCTTTATATTAATGAAGAAAAACACGTTGTAATCAATTTCTGCGACGCCACGATATCCATACTTCCATACTAATATTATAAATGCGAAAGTGTGTGTGTCTGTCTGTCTGTCTGTCTGTCTGTCTGTCTATCTGTCTGTCTGTCTGTCTATCTGTCTGTCTGTCTGTCTATCTATCTGTCTGTCTGTCTGTCTGTCTGTCTGTCTGTCTGTCTGTCTGCTACGCTTTCACGGACCATCTGTTCAACCGATTTTGATGAAATTTGGTACAGGGATAAGTTGTATCCCGGGGAAGGACATAGGCTACTTTTTATCCCGGAAAAGGTTGGGCTATAGTATACTGCCCGCGACGGAGGGGGAAGGGGTTGGGGGAGGGGGGAGGGGGGGAGGGGATATAAAAAATTATATCTCGAAAAGTATTAGAATTCGGAGTAAAATATTTTAGTGCAAGGCCACATGACTAGGGCTTTCGAATACCGGTTTTTTTCAATACCGGTATTAATACCGGAAAGATTTTTTTCAATACCGGGATCCCGGGATCCCGGTATTGGAAAAAAATTTAACTGGCGTAGATGTTTTTTAACTTAAAATTAGTACTTTCTGAAGCAAACGACACCATAACAAACAGTTTTTTCATAAGAAAATTTTTTCACCAAATCAACTCAAAATGCTGCTTAAAATTTGTGGATTGGTATGTCTATTTCATTGTCTCATGAAATGTTTAATAACTCCTTCACTCTGTTTTACATCATGGAATATTGTATGAAATTGTATTTTCTTTAAAAAATCACCAAGTATAGATTTTTAGATTTGTTAGTTGACGTAATTCTTACGAAAATATCGTTTGTTTCATGTATAAGGTGAAAATTACAGACAACGTATGACGTAAAGTTCTGTAACTCCATCACGTTATTTTATATACAATCTTATAAATACTTATATTATAATCAAATAATCAATTTCTTTTTCATTATCAATCAGTATACCTACCATCAACTGTATGATTTTCAATATAGAACTATTTTTGGATAGTCTTACGAAAATATATATTTATAGTCTCCATTGAAATTTGAACTTTCAATATAAAGTATATTTGTGACGCACTTTCTCAATTTACACTCATAATTAAATAAATATTAAGAAATGAATAAGCTGGAAATTATAAGTACCTAATGAGTGAAATAAGTGCCGAAGTTTGTAATTTAAACCCATATCATTGTCGTCGTCTTAACCTATAGACGTCCACTGCTGGACGAAGGCCTCCTGCATGAATCTCCACAGAGCACGGTCTTGTGCCGCTTGTTTCAAGCGGCTCCCAGTTGCACGCTTGAGAGGTGGATGAGCATCCACCTAGTGGGGGGTCGTTCAACGCTGCGCTTCCGGGTGCAAGGCCGCCATTCAAGCACTTTGGGATCCCAACGCCTATCGGTTCTACGAACAATGTGCCCCGCCTCGCCCATTGCCACTTAAGCTTGGCGACTCTTCGAGCTATGTCGGTTACTCTGGTTCGTCTACGCATCTCCTTATTTCTGACGCATTTCATTTGATAACGCAGGTATACTCCAAGCATAGCTCTTTCCATCGCCCGCTTAGTGACCCTGAACCTTCTTAAGTTAGCGACCATATTTCGTCATCGAAGTTCGAACACTTTCGGCTTCAGGCACTGAGGAATTTTGGACGAGAAGATGTCGTGGTTTCCCAAACGCTGCCTAGCCGAGTTGGATTCGGCGGTTGAACTCTTTCTCGAAACTGGACCTACCTAACTGGACTGTATGTCTCAAGTATCTTATGTACTCATCAACAATTTCGAGTGCAGTGTTCTCAACTAACACTGGGTGGGGCTGAACGTGTGCATTAGACATGACTTCGTCTAGCTTATATTCTAAGCTTATATTCATTTTTAGGCTCAGCTGTTGAGAAACTCTGCTGAGGTCGTTGAGCGTTAAAACGCTATAGTAAAATGTATTGTGACTACTAAAATATGATAAACGATATTTTTGTAAAAAGTCGATCGAAGTCGAAGAAAACGATAATTTTGTCAAAACACAAATTAATCTTAAAATCAATAGCTATTATTTAAATTTAAATATGTATTAGTTATAAAACAGATTTCTGAACGTTTTGAGAAACATTGAAATAGAAATGCCAAGCCAACAGGGATCTAAATTCAAACACTATTTTTTCTTCCCGAGTGAACAATAGTGACTTTTCATCACTGGTTTTAGCAATAAATGCGTTATTTTTGAGCGAACATGCATAAATACAAATTCTAAACTTAGCCGAATAAAATACAGTGGCATGTACCAAGAAATATATGCAATAGTCACTGTTTCTTTTATAGTGTCGCCAATACCGGTATCCCGGTATTAGATATTTCAATACCGGTATTGAAAACCGGCGAAAAAAGTCCGGGATCCCGGTATTAGCCAATACCGGGATCCCGGTATTGGAAGCCCTACACATGACAGTGATGGACCACATCAAGGTCTTTCTGTAAAAAAAATATGAACGTCCAACTCAGCGGGCAGTATACTATAGCTGAGCCCCGGAAAATTCAAAGGTTCCCGCGGGAATCAAAAAATGTATCTGTTCAACCGATTTTAATGAAATTTGGTACAGGGGTAGGTTGTATCCGGGGAAAGGACATAGGCTATGTCCCGTTTTTATCCCGGAAAATTCAAGAGTTCCCGCGGGAATCGAAAAAACTTGGTCCACGCGAACGAAGTCGCGGGAATCATCTAGTTAAAAATAATTGCATCATTGAAATGCGAGAGCTGCAATAATATTGTCTAAACTATAGCAGATTCGGCAGCAGCAGCAGCACTCGGTTTAATACATTAATTGAAATTCAGATTTCAATTGTAATATTGCGTTATGAAAGAGTAGTCAAATAGACTAAGTAATAATACAGGAGACTTACATTGACCATCCATCAGTTAAGTATTACCAGTGATAGAACTCCGTCTAGTTCTCACGTGTAGTACCTACATAGAAACCATTATTGCTTCATGCGATTTTCTGAACGCTTTAGTACTAAAAATTACTTCGGTTTTTCAGGTGATTTGGTCTTAAACCATACTAGGAAAGGCATAATGTATTTAAACAAATATGAAACAACTAATTCATTTTCATTATACACACACATTAATTCAAGATCGTAACTCGTATTAGGTACTCACAAAGTACTCTGTGGTATTACTACTATTAAAGGGGTTGTTGTTCCTTTCAAAGAGTTTTGACCTTTTTATTTGAAACCTGTTAAGTACCTCCATGTTTTTTTTCTGGTCGGTGGTTTTGACCACAGAACACATATTATGACTATTGACGGTTTTGACCGTTTTTGACAAAGATACCAAAGAGTAAAGATCTGTATCTATCAGTATCTTTCTTTATTACCTATGTCCTGATTATGTCTGTGTGTATGAAAGTCACTCTCTTTTTTTACTGGCTTTACGGCTCTGGGTTCCAGCCTAACTGCACCTAAAGTTACAAGCATAGATTTATTTTAAACTAGCAGAAGTCCGCGACTTCGTCCGACTATCCATCTATCCAAAATTTCGCATTTATAATATAAGTATATCTTAATTTCCTACCGATATCAGCTCAATTAAAATAAAACTAAGTATTATATCCTAAACGCTTATAACAAAGAGGCCAAATTGTGGTAAGTAGTTTTCTAGTCATTATTGTACGTAGTGATATTTAGTAGTATATGTTGTTAGTATAGCTATATACTACTTTATAGCCCATACTTTTTTATTCTATTGAACTTTGCACAAGCACTCTGTAATATATGATACTCTTCGCAATAGGTAAATAAACTTATTATGCTTAGTGGTAGGTGCGGTTTTGTTGTGAGCCAACGATCTTACCTACCTGTCCGTTTGTATTAACTTACCAAATCTTACCAAATCGATTATTATTGACTTACCAAATCGATGCTTTGACTTTTATCAAGGTACCTACTAGGAGATGCTAGTCTTAGCCGAGTCATATCTGACTCATCTGACTGAAGAGTAAAATAATAATGTCCTCCCGATCCGCATTTATAATATTTATTCACACAATGTTTATTTTGTAACAACTATTAATGTAATATTGTAATACTTAACTATAACTAGTGGTTCGCCCCGAACCGAGACCTCGCGGTCCTTAAGATAGTTTTAAATAAATATTTATCACATAAAATATCAGATCACGGTGTTTTATATATGAATTTCTGTATGAAAATGCATTGATAATTTGATGTTTTAATCATCATAAATGATTTAAAGGTTAAACGACTACAAGATAGCCTTGACTGCGAACTTAGTAACTGATTACGCAGTCTAAGATGGTAGCGGGGTAATCTGTTAGGAGTAGGTATGGCAGTTAGGTACCTACCTATATTAGATAATAACCCATATCGTGAATCGGTTTCTATAGGGCATCGTACCCGAAAGTTACCTAATCGCTTGGCGTCACGTCTTTGGCGGTAGAAGCCTTCCACCAGACCCAGACCATACAATTCAGAAATTACCAAATTGACCCTGGGGATCGAACCCGGGACCTCCCGCTTATAAGACAAGAGCACTCACCACTGCGGCCAGGGAAGTTATATGCTATGTATGTTTTAAAATGAGATTTTTTCAAGATATAGGTATTTAACTAGCTAATGCCCGCGACTTCACATCGTTGTCCATTTGTCAACCAATTTTTCTTAGGAACGCGTGTATCAAGTTGAAATTACTTAATATCAAATAGGTAGGTCCACGATCCCTCGGGGGCTGGGGCTGTAAAAAAAAATCAAGCTTCTAAGTCAACGCAATCAAAAATACGGCCGTTTACCGCATATTTTGACACTCGCCAATAAATACAAAACCTATAAGGCTACTTTCTCGTCGCCAACCGATGTTTCTCTTGATTCTAATTGAAACACAGTGTACACTTCGTAAGCTGTATTCTCAGCTGTGTGAAAATTGGCAAGAAGCAAGATCTTACAGCACAAGTATAGCAAAAAGTCTGAAAATCGTTAATTAGGGTTCCGTACTCATAAGGTGTCGAATTATTTGTCAGTTACTTCACAATTACGTATCGTTATGACATCTTACTTGTTATTTACCAAATGAATTCATATTGCGTGGTGGTACAGAATCCTTTGTGCACAAATATAACTCGCACAGCGCACTTGACCGGTCTTTTATAGCAGGGAGAACAAGGGAGAAGGAACGTACGGAAAAAGAATAGTAGATTATTAACCAAGGGGATAAAGCAGTGTCTTCTGTCGCGGGTGACGATTTAAATCGCGAGCGTAACGAAGGACTCGAGGTTTACTCCCGAGCGTAGCGAGGGTGTTAAAAACTTAAATCACGAGCGAAGCGAGGGATTTAAGACGAGTCCTGAGTGTAGCGAGGGATTTAAGTTCACCCAAGACTAAGACAGCTTTATCACCGAGGAAAATACTCTACTTTTCGTACCATTTGCGAAAAAATTAACACAATAATAATATGAGATCAGCATTTATTAAAAACAAGATGATGCCCGCGACTTCGTCCGCGTGGATTGATGTTTTTTGATTCCCGCGGGAACTCTTCAATTTTCCGGGATAAAAATAGCATATGTCCTTCCGCGGGATACAACCTATCCCTGTACCAAATTTCATCAAAATCGGTTTATCAGATACATTTTTTTGATTCCCGCGGAAACTCTACAATTTTCCGGGATAAAAAGTAGCCTATGTCCTTCCCCGGGACGTAACCCATCTCTGTACCAAATTTTATCAAAATCGGTTGAGTAGTTAGGCCGTGAAAGCGTAGCAGACAGACAGACAGACAGACAGACGAACAGACAGCTTTCGCATTTATAATATTAGTATAGAAGTAAAAGTTAACATTCGAAACATTGGTCCAATTATTGATAGAGAGAGAGTTACATTTTTGTTTGGTACATTTATTGTTGATGAGTTGATTTGAGTATTTCTCTGTTCTTGCGACTGAGGAACTTTTTAGAACATTACTTATTTATAAAAATAAATTAAAATAAACGTTTATGTATTTGAAGAAAACAAAAACACGGCAAATTCCTAGACTAATATTTTTTTGTCGGAAAAGCAAAGGCATCAAGCTCATACGGCCTCGTCGGTTTTCGTAATTTTATTTAATAATCATAACTGCATAATAAATGCGTATTCCTTTTTCAAAAAGATGTTTTATGCTTTTTAAACAAACTCAATGGTGTAAACACAGATGTAGTTCAGTATGTAAGTATTCCAAATTTAAATCACATTCTCGCCCTAGAGGTGAATGAAATTCAGTACAATTTTCTTTCCCTGTTTTTAACAGATAAAATGACTATTGTTATGTTCGCTTTTTGTGGCATACAATGTCACTTGTTTGAGCAAGTGGTACGAAAACATACATATTATGTAATTTTTTAATTCACATTACATTACTATAGATAATAATTTAATATAAAAAATTATTTTTAAAACAACCGACTTCAAACACCCGCGCCAACTTTACAACAACAAGCACACGCTATACAAAGTACTTATTTTATTGTTGATATTTTAAAAACCGCTTGACCGATTTCGATAAAATTTATATGGGACCACATGAGAAGTATGCCCTTTCAAATAAAAAAAGAATCATCCAAATCGGTCCACCCAGTCAAAAGTTCTGAGGTAACAAACATAAAAAAAAAAAAAAAAAAAAAAATACAGTCGAATTGAGAACCTCCTCCTTTTTTTGAAGTTGGTTGAAAAGTAAACATATATTAATATTTTTGTAAGAATTTATAATAAAGACACATTAATCTAAATTAATTAATTATGGGTAGTATTTAGGTAAACGAGCGAATGTAAAATTTAAATTATAGGTGTTAAAAATAATACATAAAGCTTACTGAAATACTAAGTTTAGTAAGGTACTAAGTTACTAAGTTTACTAAGTTTAGTAAGGTTAAAGTTAGCGACAGACTACAAATATTGAAAATGGCGACTTGAAAATACCTACTAATTTGAGTTACTGGTTAGGTTATCAGTTTAGGTTTAATTCTTGCGAACAATTTTCTATTTTAGGGACAATTTTATAACTCACATTATATTCAACATTGAAATAAAATACATTCATAAATAGGTACATGAATGTATTTTATTTCAAGAAGGCTGCGTTATATCCTGATGAAGGTGTTCCGAATATCTTGGGCAATAAACCAAGGACTTACAAAAAAAACTAAAACAAGCCGAAATTATGCGAAAACGGTTGCGGCTATCACGAATTGTGTGGTGCGATGGCTTATTCTAAGTTTTAAAATATAGCAAGTAAAATGAACCTCAATAGCATTGATTTAAAGACACAAATTAAGTACAACCGATTTTTATTAGGAATCGTATCGTATAAGTAAGTAATAAAAGTATAAGTAAGAGATAGAAACCCTTTCGTTATTCCATCCATACATACAGTCCGCTTTCATACATTCCATTGTACAAGAGAACCGTACACCTGGAAAATTAAAGAGTTCCCGCGGGAACCAAGAAACCTCAAATGGATGTTTGTTACTCAATTACGCTGAACGGCTGAACGGATCTGGATGAAATTTGGCACAGAGATAGATTATAATCTAACATATATAATCTGACATATTATAACATAATATAGGGTACTTTTTATCCCGGAAAATTAACACGCTTACTGCGATAGGAGGCCTAAAGACCTCCTATGTGTACGTTCGTACGGTGCGGGGAAAAATACTGTGTTCTCCCTCTGGTGCGAAGGCCCCAACTTGTAGATTTCTTAATGTGTAACAGAGATAAATATATGATTGTGTTTTTATTTTGATCTGGAACTCGAAAACACCAAAAAATACTCGAGAGGTCTATAAGCCCCTTACCGCACTACAATAGAAAAATCATCATTCAGTGCGGATAAGGGGCCTATAGACCTCTTATGCTGTGATAGGCTTTTCGATCCCCTCCCGCACCTGTACCTATCTATGATTTGTTACCTATGATCTAGTGTTGTACGTGAGTTGCGTATGAATAAAGGTTGCAGTGTAATATAGGTGGAGTGTGATAATTACGATTGCAGGAAAAATGTCTCGCGGAAATAAAAGATGTCGGAAAATGCTCAATTTAGCTATTAGTCATGCTAAAGAAGAACCACACATATCAGAAAAATGGTGACAAAAGGAGAAAATGTGCGGGTTGTTACGAAATTCTGCGAACCACTATGAACAGCCGGGAAGCGAATAAAAAAGTTAAAAAAATTAAATCTTTTTGTGTTGACTGCAAACAACCAATGTGTTTGAAGTGTTTTTATGACAGACATGTTTAATTTGTTTATTAAAAGTGTTTTAAAAATATTAATAGTTTTTTTTCCTATGTCACATCACTAGCTTAACACAATTTTAACATCTAATTCAGTGCGATAGAAGGTCGATGTGCCTCCTAAACATTTTCTTTATTTTAAGGCTTTTCCGACGTCAGATCTTCGGGCGAAAGCAGAATAAGACAGCATGATTCTTCAGCTCCATGATGATCTAATTTTTATTTTCTTATTATTTGATTTTCAATATAAATATTGCATTTCAAGTATTTAAGTTGGTAAGAGGTCAATAGGCCTTAATCGCACCAGTAAAATGATACATTTAAGGCATATGGGCCTCCTATAGCACTGCGGGAAAGTTTGTGAAATTGATCCCCGCAGTGAGCGTGTTAAAGAGTTCCCGCGGGAACCAAAAATCCTCACTCCAAGCGGACGAAGTCGCCAGCATCAGCTAGTATATTACAATGCGGACGACATGAATTTTCTTAAAAGGATTTTTTTAAATAAAAGGAATTTACTTAAATTCAATATTTTATTTTACAGATTATATAACATACGTTTAATCAGTTACAATAGGTGATTACATATCTCGTATATTATTTTAATGAACATTAAGTATTAGGTTATTAGCGAATCGCAGAATCGCAATCAAGTTAGCTTTTATGGCTCATGCGTATTTTATTCAGTTTCCCACCGAAAATGTAGCTTTAGTAACGATTCATATTGGTAGCGTATCACTTAACTCACGACAGAATCATGTTTGATTAGTTTTTGCTAGTAGAGATTTGGCATTAAATAAATAAAAGTTTGGAATATTTCAATGATTTTTAAATATTCCTTCAAACATGATCAAGTATCACAATGTCTTATTCGCACTTTTAAAAAGTAGCAATTTTGCTTGAGAATGAATGTGCTTTTATATACATAATACATATACCTAACTTTATACATAAAAAGCACTATCGTCAATAGTATTTGTATTGTAGCTTTAGTAACGATTCCTAATGGTAGCGTATCACTTAACTCACGACAGAATCATGTTTGATTAGTTTTTGCTAGTAGAGATTTGGCATTAAATAAATAAAAGTTTGGAATATTTCAATGATTTTTAAATATTCGCACTTTTAAAAAGTAGCAATTTTGCTTGAGAATGAATGTGCTTTTATATACATACCTATAACTTTATACATAAAAAGCACTATCGTCAATAGTATTGAATAGTAGTACTTAAAGAAAGTCATTGCAATTTATCATACTGAACGTATCAAAATGTAGGAAATGTGTGAAACTTGTGAGCTTGTTATCAATTGGGTACTACCTAAACGTGTGAGTCCTCATGTGTGTTCTTAACTTAAGTTTCATCACGAATTTCTCTTCACATACATCGCAAGTATAAGGTTCTGTCCGAGTGTGAATTTGCATATGTTTCTTTAAATTTGCGTTCATTGTAAATTCTCCATAGCAAACATTACAACGATAAGGTTTTTTGCCAAAGTGAGCCATCATTATGTGTGTCCTTACATCGCTTTTCCTCGTAAATTTATTTTGACACATGTCGCAAGTGAAAGGTTTCTCTCCCGTGTGAGTTCTCATGTGCCTCTTTAAACCACCATTCGTTGCAAATTTATAATGACACACAGTGCAACGATAAGGTTTCTCACCAGTGTGAGTCCTGGTGTGTAACTGTACTCCTTTTTTGCAAGAACTTTTAAAGTCACAAAGCTGACAGGAGAAAGGTTTCTCTCCTGTGTGTGTCCGTATATGATAAATTAAACTAAATTTATTTGTTGATTTATACGGGCAGTAGTTACAGCAAAACGGTTTCTCTTTGTTGTGGACGAACTTAATATGATTATTCAAATGGGACTTAGTTGCAAATTTAAAATTACATACATTACAAGAATGGGGTTTCTCCCTAGTGTGGGTCATCATATGAGATTTTAGTTCACTACTTTGCACAAATTTTCTTTGACAATGCTGACACGCAAAAGACTTCTGTCCAGTGTGTCGCATCATATGAATTGTTAGAGAACTTGAGGAAGAGCATGTATACTCACAACGCTTACAGGAATATGGTTTCTCACCAGTGTGAACCCTCGTATGAATTTTTAGATCACTTTTTGTAATACATTTTTTATCACAAATTTTACAAGAATAAGGTTTATCATTGGTGTGACTTCTCAAATGAACCTTCAAAGCACTATTTCTAGAAAACTTGGAATGACAATGCTGACATGAAAAAGCTTTCTCACCAGTGTGAGTATGCATGTGCAAATATAAACCAGCATTAGATGAAAATTTGAACTTACAAATTTTACATGAAAAGGGTTTGTCACCAGTGTGGACCCTCATATGCGTTTCTAAGGTAGACTTCCTTGAAGACTTATATTGACAATGGTCACAAGAAAACGGTTTCTCCCCAGTGTGAATTTTCTTGTGCCTCTCTAAACTATTCTTCGATTTTACTTGAGCCTGACATACATTGCAATGGTAAAGTTTTTTATCAGTGTGAATTTTCATGTGCGCAATTATTTGACTGCTAGACCCAGTTTTGTACTCACATAGCTCACATGCATAAGGTTTCTCACCTGTGTGTATCCTAGTATGTGCAACTAAATTAGGTTTCTGAGAAAACTTATTTTTACAAACATTACATGTAAAAGGCTTTTCACCAGTGTGTTTCTTCATGTGTGATTTTAAAGAACCTTTATCGGTACACTTATATTGACACTGCTCACAAGAGTAAGGCTTCTCACCAGTGTGAGCTCTCATAATATGTAGAACTAAACAACTTTTTTTTTTATTGGTCCTATGACAAATATCACAAACAAATAGTTTTTTCTTAAGATTCTTACTGATAAATTTAATTGATTGATTTGATTTACATGTCGTTACATTTTTAAGTTTATCTTTACAGTGAGCTTTCAAACTTATACTATCTACACCTGTAGACATTGTTTCATATATTGCTTTGTCATTATTCTGTAACTCAGACATATCTGCTCCTAAACTTAAACTGATTTTAGATAGATTATCTTTATAGCCACATAAATGATTTTCTTCTACATTGATATCAGTTTTCAACACTTCTGCATGACAGACATTTTCAGACTCCATAAATTCATGATCTAAAGGTTCCTGTTTAACTAGTGTCTCACTATCCATAACAAAAATAGAGTCATGCAATTGCTCATCATGAATTTTTTGAATAGTGTCCACAATTCCATTAATAATGTCTAGATCTGCCTGTTGGTCCGGTGGTTTAAGATTTATATCAAGCAATTCCATTTCATTTATTACAAAAGGAACAACTCCAAGCTTAACTTTCTTCAAACCACTCCTTGTTTCACAGAAGTCTTCTGTCAGGAAATGCTTTGAGCAAACAACCGCACCACATGGCAATTGAGATCCTTTATCACCGAGAGCTTGAAGCCAAGCCACGCGGCCCCTGCGTGAGGTAGGTCAACCTGCAACAGTCATAGTGCCTATATAAAAAATTATTTATCCCCAGATTCTATTACTTTATTAAATTATGAAACAAGGGTGAAGTTAAACATTATATAACACCAAACCCTTGATCTGTATGAAAACCAAGAGTGTCACTTTTTTCTACCTACTGTGACATCACAAGAATGCATCAGTAAAAGGAATTCTCAGACTCATATTGTATTTAAGGCTGAATTTATGCCAATAGCAGAAGGGTGATCAAACGAGCAGGGGGGTCAACTGATGTTAAGTGATAACTGCTGACCATGAACATTTGCAAGCACCAGAGGAACCACCAATGCGTTGCCAGCTTTTCAGATATCTGTTTATCCGCCCTTTTAAAGAGCCCCATATTATAATTATGAGGGAACACAGAAGATGGAAGCTGGTTCCATAATTTGCAGGTATGTGGCAGAAATAACTTGGAATAAAGGGAGGTGGAAGAAGATCAGGCATCCAGGTGGTGAGGATGAAATTTTGATGATATGTAAGGAATCAGCTTGGAAGTAGATGAGAATTTATTTTATTAGTTTGGATCAGTAATCACAAGCAAAAAACGTGATGTAGGTATGACTTTTTGAATGAAGCAAGCTAACATGTTTTCTTTGGTGATCCCTTTAATCCCATTGGATTTCTGGAGGACGGATCATTGCATTAGCTACGAGGATGGGATATACATATTATATGTATAACTCGCTGATGCCCGCGAATTCGTCCGCATGGTTTAAGTTTTCTGAATTTTCCGGGATTAAAAGTAGCCTATGCGCTGTTCCAGAGTATAATCTATCTCTATGCCAAATTTCAGCCAGATCCGTGCAGCCGTTGGAGCGTGATTGAGTAACAAACATCCATACATCCATCCAAACTTTCGCATTTATAATATCAGTAAGATAACACTGACAAATAATGTGGCTTTCTATTGGTACCAGAATTTTCAAAATCGGTTCAGAGATTATCCCCTACAACATCACAAACTCACAAACTTTACCTCTTTATAATATTAGTAATTAATTAGTATAGATTACATACTAAATTGTAGTGGTTTATTTAGTTGCTGGATGATGCATTGCTGGACGAGTTTCTACGCGCTCAGTTTTTTAAAATCTTGTGGTACCTTTTAAATTTTCGAGGATTTAAGAAGTAGGCTTCCCCGGGATGATATCTGCCTATTTCTGCACCAAATTTCGTCAAAATCGCCTGAACAGATACTTAGGCTGTCAAAGCGTACCAGACAGATTATAAAGTATGTTTATAATATTAGTATGGATTAGTTACAAGTAAAATCAAAGACATAAGTACATTACAACCCGTGCGCATTAACATGGCACGGCTCGAAAACAACCCTCCTCCCGCTTCCCCGCGCGGTGCCCCGCTCTCGCCAGTAGCGTTAGCATTACTGTTACCGTTGCGCGTATCATTCCTTCCGTTTGAATTTCGGAGTAGTTAATTTGTTTGCTGTTATTTGTTATTGTTATCGGATTTTTGTTATAATAGTTACGTTTGGACGTTTTGGCTCAACTATAGTATACTACCCGTGGAGTTGGATGTTCATATTTTTTTTACAGAAAGATCTTGATGTGGTAAGCCTTGCACTAAAATATTTTACTTCGATTTCTAATACTTTTCGAGAAATAATTTTTTGAAAATCGCAAAATTTCACCACTTTTCACTATTTCTTACGACATTTGCCATAGGGCATAGATTACAGACTCATTGACGTTTAGTTGGCGTACTAAAGTTTCATTTTACGTATTAAAATCCGTTCCAAACATAAAAAGTATTATAAAATGTTTATAATCGTAAAACATCGAGTTTTATGACGTGTACCGATTATTGGAAAAACGGAACGCATGCGTTGGCGCCAAAGTGTCCAAATGATATTATTGAATTCAAATCTATGAGTCATCGTTTTACGCGCTTTTTAGTGTAAAGGTTAAAAAAAACTTTTAAAGGTTATAGATATAATTAACTGAAAAGGTATAAAGGTAGGTTATTATTTATGTATAATTAGGTACTTGAGCATATAATACGCAAAACCGAATCGGCTCACCCCGACTCCACGCAGTCTTGTCTGCCCTACCCCTAGAGTGTTTTTTTTAAGCGCGAAGCCAGAAGCGTAGCTTCTGCGAAGCGTGGCTTCTGGCGTAGCCCATTCCAATTAAGAAATCAACCTATCCTACTACCTACCTAAAACACAAGGTATAAAGGTTATCAGAGTTAAGCAGGAATTTTGGTAAAACTAACCTCAAAATTTAAAAAAATTAATATCTCGGAAACTACTAAAATTCGAAACGTTTTACTTGGAGGGGGGGTATATCCCTCCCACACCCCTCCCCTCCCCCCATCCCCTTCCCCCCCCGTCGCGGGTAGTATACTATAGTTCAACCAATTAAAAATTAAAACATTATTTGAACTAATGAACAACAGACTACACTCTACAGGGCTGTATATTATTATCACAGAACAACTTTCAGGGGAGATTATTATACTCTTTGCTACAGGGACAAGTCCTTGTGGACAAGTCCACCGTAGGCCGTAGCCACAGAACATAATACTTTCTACCGAGAGACCGTAGCACAGCCTCCTTTACTCTGGTTACCCTATATACCATACTACTCTATGACTCTGGTTTTAACTGGTCTCTGCTCCTTTACTTTACAAGCCATTGGCAACGTCAAAGTAAAGTAAAGGAGGCTGTGCTGTGACTGTAGTAAATAATAATTAAGTTCTTTGCAACTTGCAAGTAACAATAAACTGTTTAGCATCGATCAAAAAGAAAAGAAGCATTATAGTAAGATCATAAGATGACATTGACGTGCATTGACAGAGGCATAAAATGAAACAACATGACTGATGATAAACCACAGACATAATAAAGATATGATAAACTAACGATGCATCGAAATATCGATATTTATTACTAATATATATTTATTGGAAGATATATCGATGACACAGTACTAAACCCAGTATAATAAATATTGTGTGCCACAGACATAGTGATGTAATGCCTTGTCACTGGCGAAGTGCATTGTGTTGTTTTGGCCTTTGATTGGTTCGCCCTTTGATTAGGTATATAGAGAGGATGTGCCCTAACATATTTAAATTGAAGCTTCCTTTATCCTTAATTATCGATACCTTTTATTATGTCGATACTTATATACTCGATATAAAATTATCAAAATATAATTAATAAATAATTAAACATAATTTTTGAAATACACTAGTATTCGTACTTTATAATGAACAAGCTGATGCCCGCGACCCCGTCCGCGTGAATTGAGGTTTTTTGAACGAAAAATTTTTTTTTACGTCTATCGGACGCGTGGCACTCTGGCGCTTCCACTGTGCTCGCTAGCATAGCAGTGGGTTGTTTACTTCAGAACACGTAGGCAGTAAACACTAGGATAGAAGGAGAGCAAGTAAGTAGACAGTGGGCCGCGCGGTCTACGCGGGCGGGTGCGGCTCCATTTCAAAATTTGTTTTTAAAGAAGAACTCTCCATAATTTTTCGGAGAAAAAATATATGGAGGTGTTTATTTCAGAAAGTACCTATACTAAATGGAAGAGTGGAGTGAAAGTACCTATACTAAATCGTTAAGGGATCAACGCATAGCCTAAGCCGCTGGGGTTAGCAACTTTAAATTTTGACAGTAGGTTCCTTTTGTGACGTAGGCGCTCACTAAGGAAAGATTTTTGAAAATTCCACTCCTACGGGGGTGAAATAGGGGGGTGAAATTTTGTATGAAACTCCGGGTTGGCACTGAGAATTTCTTAATTGAAAAACCCAATACCTAACTTTTATGCCCGACCGGGAATCGAACCCAGGACCTCGTGATCCGCAGTTGACTATGCTAACCACTAGACCAACGAGGCAGTCAAAAATAGTAATTAGTTAAAATGATACACAATAATTGCAATGAAGGGACCAAAAACCACTTGAATAGACACTGTAATTTTCGAATACGAGACACCATCCCGGAGATCGGGTGTCTTAATCACAAGGTTATCATCGCTACAGCCTAAAATGAGTTTGGCAATATTATAAGTAGAAGCTGACTGTTCAATTTCATCTCTCTACCCCTCTGAGTGAGAAACAGTAAGAGTGAAACGCATCATCACTTACCATCAGGTAAGATCGCAGTCAAGGGCTAACTTGTAGAGGATAAAAAAAAAAAGTGATATGAAATTTTAATTTTATCGATACTCAATTTATTTGTAAACAATACAGTCCCCACACTATATAAACACTCAAACAAAAACTAATGAAATAATTCAAATTTTCGGGGATAGCGCAAAAATTTACGTGTTTTGGATTCAGTAAAGAAGAAACTAAGCTATAATTAGTTGAAATAATTTAAAATACTCGCCACAAAAAGAAAAATAAAAACAACTATGTTACTCACTTAAGAAATGAAATTCCTGGGCGTTTTACATTACTATTATTACGACACCCCACAAGTGAGCACTTCACCATTGTTGATTACACAAAACTAAGCAAAAACACATAAAAATATTATGAAAATATTCACAAAACTGGTAATTAGCCACAACCAAAACACCGGAAGCAATACAGACGCCATATAAAGGTACAAAAAAATTGGCTTCAATAGCAAAATTTGATGACGTCATATGACAATTGCCTGACACGTTCACGCAATAACATAATACACCTGTCTCATTCTAAAAACGTAGCTTTCAATAAGTAAGAATAGTCAAAACATAGTAGTACATGTTTTATTATCAAAATGCATCGTATAACTATAATTGAGTAAAATGTAACACATCCTCTCTATATACCTAATCAAAGGGTTCGCCCCGAACTGAGAGCTCACGGCGCCATCTATTGGCATCATTGTGAAGTTTTGCTGTAAATACTAAGGCTCATTAAAAATTTAATAATCTCGTTTCCTTATAATATTTATCTAATTTTAGTATTTGTTGTTCAAGTACAGGATATAATTCAAATAATTGATCAAGTAAATTTTCTGAGCCTAAAGCTCAGCAATTCAGAAAATTTGGAGTTCGGAGGTCAACTTTGGACGTTAGAAAATCTTCACTTTGAAAGCCCCCCATTTGGTCAATATTAGGGGAAAAATTAAAAAAAAAAAAGAACAATGGCGAAGTTCCATACATTAATAGTATTGAGAAAAAAAATTAATGTACATGTGTGAAAAAAATATATTTAGTTAAGCGTCGAATACGAAGCTCTCAGAAGCAAGATTTTTTTTTAATGAACCTAGAAAAAAAGATATTTCGTTTTAAAGTTTTGTAGGTTATGTGATAATGTCACTTTTAAAAATGTCAAAGCTCCGCTAAAAGATCACAGGATGATCGGAGATCTATGTTTACAGCTTTTTACTATTTATTCTGAGTGTAGTCTTTATGAAAAGCGCGATTTATACTTATTGTACCAGATGATCGCGACTTTGTCGCCGTGTATTTAGCCACATAACCACAGACTACATTTATATGTGGTATGTGGTTCTATGGTTATCCATAGAACCACAGACCCATATAACCTTAATTGGCATAAACACAGACCATCAGCTGATGCTGTAAAGAATATTATGGCAGCACTGATGTGCTGCCATAATATTCTTTCATTTATTACCATTCTGTTCGAGATTATTAGATAAAATAAAAAATAAAATGCTCTAAAATAACAGAAAATCCACTAAAAATGGGCTATCCCATTGTTTAGGCAAACATCAATCAGATAAAATAATTACAATTTTTAAAACGATACAAAATAATCTATCAATTTAGATTTATTCTAGCTACTAGGTAGATTATATATTTAATGGTAACACTTAACTGAGAAACGGGAACTGAATAATCAAAAAAGATTCCCTAAATATTTAATTTTTTTACCTAGCTTCAAACTCCTATACCGGCAGTGGACCCGCCGGCGGGTCCGAAGGTGAAAACTTGATAAAATATAAAAAAATAAGCAAATTCCTTTCGTCTTTACCTTACTTGTGTACAATCAAGATGCGATCTGTACTAATTTCGCCATTGCCCTTTGGACTCTTTTCCTAATTATCTTTAAAATGATATCGCAACCCTATCATGTTGTAGCGGGATATTACGAGCTGGTTAATATTAAAACTCACAATTGATTTGAGAAATGAATAAGGAATAATTTAATTTGTAAAACTTAGCGATATATACACAAAAAACCTTAAGTACTAACAACCAATAGAAAATAAGATTAAATATTTACAACATAACAACCAATAAGAGACCTTACATTAAAACCAATAAAAACGGCAAACAGATCCGCGCGCAATGCTTGTTCTCGGTAACGCGCAATTTCCCTGAATTCCATAAAAATAATAATAATTAAATGACGCGTGCAGTGGAAAGTGGGCGTGGCTTGCGTCCGAGACGCGGTGCGCGGGCGCGGGGCGCGGGACGCGGCAGCCGCGCAGGAGCTCAGTCTGATGTTGCCCGGGCCCGCTGCAGTGAATCGCGAACTGTGACAGCGCTAAGACGCGCCTCAGTGCCGGACCGCGGACCTGCGAATAGACTTAATGCGTGTTGATGGTGCTCCATGGTGCTTGTTGGCGTACGACGGCATCGCAAGATCAAGGCAATTAAAACGGTTCTTTTCAGAACCACTTTTTCCCTTACAATACACTGCCTGATCTTTCAGTCTTCAGTTATCGGTGAGTGTGACCTAGGAACGAGACAACGCTTGACCATTCCTTTGAATCTCCAGCGAGCTTCTGTCTTTTTCAAGATTGACCTCGCACCTTCCTGTTATCTGGAATTCATTGGAACTGCGTCAGCTAGGCAATAAAGAATATTACGTGAATCCGTGTCTTATTTCTCTCTTGAGTTGTGATAATAAAGTGATCTCCTGTGTACGTTATTTCTCTCTTGGTTTTCCCATTTTCCTGTTCCTTCTTCCATTTTCCCGGTAAACGGTAGCGCCTCGTAGCGCCGGTAAGGTAAATATGTCTGAGGTACTTTGTAGGTGAAAGGTATAGGTATATATATGGAGGTATTCAACAGCTGTGAGCGCGGGAACGAGTGACGTAAGTACTTTCGTAAGTATATCTGTACTATAATGTGCGAGGTACGCACAGTATCCCCCTTCAAGCAAAGCGTACGTTTTTCTTCACTACTCGTCCGCTTCGCTTTGTGATATAAGGTGGCGTAGGTAAAACAGCTGGAGTCGAATTCAGTGTTCCATATGTTCCGACTGGATCATGGTTCGGTGAACTCGATCTCTTGCGTTGCGACGTGACGTCAGAGTCGCTCGCGCTTACGTCATCTTCATTAAGTAGGTAGGCAGGCTTGAGTCTATCTCCAGTGATATCACGGTTGTACGTAGTGGTAACTGTATCTTGAAGTACTTCTCGTGACGTTTTAAGACTTGATAGGGTCCATCATATGGCGGGGTCAATGGTGGTTTTACCGCATCGTTTCGAACGAAAACGTGCGTACATGTAGCTAGGTCCTTGTGTACGAACGTAGGTCGTGACGATATCGTACGGTCTGTAGATATTAGCGATGCCATTGTTTCGCTTAGCCGTCGCACGTACTCTGCATCTTCAATTTTCGACTGTGTAGGTACGAAAAAATCGGACGGTACTCGTAGTGTTGCGCCGTAGGTCATCAGTGCGGGGCTGAGATTATCTTCACGTAGTGCGGTGCGTAAACCCAATAGTACGGTGGGCAACTCCTCTACCCAAGTTGTCGTTGCACCGCGCGCCATGAGAGCTGCCTTCATTGTACGATGAAATCGTTCCACTTTTCCGTTGGCCTGGGCGTGATAACTTGTAGTACGGATTCTGGATATGCCCCATCTCTTCAGTAGTGTGTTGAATAGTGCCGACTCAAAATTTTGTGCTCTATCTGTTGTAATTCTGAGCGGGACGCCAAATCGGACTTTCCAATTTTCGTAGAGTGCTTTTGCGACGCTTTCTGCGGTGATGTCTTGAACTGGAACGGCTTCCGGCCATCTGGTGCATCTGTCTATTATGGTGACGCAAAACTTGAAATCGTTCGATAATCGTAGCGGTCCCACGACGTCTATGTGTATATGTTCGAAACGTTGAGAAGGTGGAAACTCCGCCAGAGGAGTGACGACGTGACGATGTACCTTGCTGCGCTGACAGTTAACACATGCTTTGGCCCATGTTGCTACTTCTTTGTTCATGGCTGGCCAGAAGAATTTCGATGCTATCTGCTTCCGTGTGGTTCTTACCCCGGGGTGACATAGCCCGTGTTGCGCTTTGAATGCGGCATAGCGGTATGTTTTAGGTAAATACGGACGGGGTGATGCAGTCGATAGTTCGCATGTGATTGGTCGGTCGAGTCCGGGTAGAGTTATTTCGGCGAACTTTAAGTTAGGCTGTTTCTTCAGATTTTCCAATTCTTCATCGTTGCTCTGGTCTATTGCAAGTTGGTTGTAGTCTATGATACTTGGGTTCTGGATGTCTTCGATTCGTGATAAGGCGTCGGCGATTGGATTTTCTTCACCTTTGATGTACTTGATACTCGAACAAAATTGAGATATAAAATGTAGCTGTCGTTCTCGTCTCGGCGTGTCGCTACTACTTGCAGGTCTACTGAGTGCGAAAGAGAGAGGCTTATGATCAGTGAGTATTGTTACTTCGCAGCCTTCGATCAATCTTCTGAAGTGTTTTACAGCCGTGTACATAGCTAATAATTCGCGATCGTACACGCTGTAGCGGCGTTGCGTAGGACTCATTGACTTCGAGAAAAATGCTAATGGTTTCCAGTTGTTCTCAACCTTTTGTTGTAGTACTGCGCCTAAACTGTGATCTGAGGCGTCGGTCATTATAGCGAGTTCGCAACCGTGAACAGGGTAGCTTAACGTTGTTGCTTCGGTGATGCTTTGGCGGCATTTTTCAAAAGCTTCGTTCGCTTCCGGTGTCCATTCTATTGGCGTTTTGTCATTCTTTTTCTTGTTGTGAAGAAACTTGTTGAGTTCGTGTTGATAATCGGCTTGATGAGGTAGGCAATCTCGGTAAAAATTAAGCATGCCTAGGAAACGTCGTAGCTCGACGACTGTCTCCGGTTTCGGATACGAAGATATTGCTTCGATGCGATCTTTCGTCGGCTTGATACCGCTGGCGGAAACTTCGTAGCCTAGGAAGTTTATAGTTTCAACTCCGAACTGGCATTTGTCGACGTTGAGCGTGACGCCGTGTTTGTCGAGACGTTCTAAGACTTGATGGAGAAGCTTCTTATGCTTGTCTTCATCTTCTGAGAATAGGAGAATGTCGTCGACGAAACAGAAACAGTCTTCTATACCTCGGAGAACTTGATGCATGAATCGCTGAAAAGTTTGACTCGCGTTACGTAGACCGAACGTCATGCATGTAAATTCGTATAGCCCGAACGGAGTGATTATGGCTGTCTTCTGTGCATCTTCTTTACTTGCCATAGGTATCCAGTAGTACGCCATCTTGAGATCAAGTTTCGAAAATATTTTCTTGTTGTTGAGTGGATATGTGAAATCTTGAATGCGTGGTATCGGATAGCGATCGGGTCTCGTCACTGAGTTTAATCTTCGGTAGTCGCCGCATACCCGAAGTCCGCCGTCTTTCTTCGTTACGACGTGTAGAGGGCTGGCCCATGGACTGCTTGAAGGTCTGCAAATGCCAATCTCCACCATCCGATCAAATTCGGCTTTTGCGGCGTTGTATTTGTCGGGCGGTAGAGGGCGGGCGCGTGCGGAAAGCGGAGGACCCGTCGTTTCGATGTGATGCACGACGTCGTGTTTGGCTGGCTGCTTTAGAGACATGGGTCGGAGAACGCCAGGAAAATGCTTCAAGATGTCGTGATATTGTTGGTCGGAGCTCACGATGCGAATGGACTCGGCGGTTGTTGATAGTTCAATAGCGTCGACGGTAAGCTTGGTTTCGTCGTCGATTAATTTTTTTCTGTGAAGATCCACAAGGAGCTTGTAGTGACGTAGGAAGTCTGCACCCAATATGGAAGTCTTCACGTCTGCGACAATAAATGTCCAGGTGAAACTGCGCCGTAGACCCAGGTTGAGCTTGATTGTTTTCTCACCGTAGGTATTTATCGGTGTGTTGTTTGCCGCGTAGAGTTTGTAGGTATGTGCGGCCTTTTTCTTAGTTTTCGATGTTGCAGCCCAAACAGATATGTCTGCGCCAGTGTCCACGAGGAAACGTACATGTGAGTCGCGATCATGAACACAAAGGCGGTTGCTGATCATGGGGACACCGACATCCGCCACGGTCGGTGTCGACGTTAGTTTTCCGTCGTCTTGTTACGTTGTGCGCACGGTGACTCGCAGCGTCTTGCTTTCTTGCCAAACTTGTGATGATATCTGCATAACCACGTAGGATCGCCAGGCTTCACCCGAGATGATGATGATGAGCGCGAGTGAGAGCGGTAGCGTCCGCGAAATGGTTGACGCGTAGTATCTCGTGCTCGCAATTCCGCCACTTGTAATGTGAGTTTTTCTAACCTTGATAGGATCTCTGAATACGCTGGCTCGCAGGTGCTGGTAGATGATGCTGCTGAAGAGGTTGAGTTTGATACCGCTGCCACGGTGCTGACGGACGTGCTCCCAACGTACTCCATCATCCTGTCTGCCATTGCTGCTAGCGTGTCGAGCGAAGATTCTTTGTTGATAGAGAGCACGCAGCGACAGTGGGCTGGCACGTGATTGAGCCACTCGATCTTCAAACCTTCTTCTGTGATGAGGCCGTTGTTCAGTTCTCGCATTTTTCGAAGCAACACGCTGGGTTTCTGGTCGCCGATGTCTAGACCGCTGATGAGTTTCTGAAAGTTCTCGACTTCTGATTTTTCGTAAACGGTGAGTAGTCGATTTTTCACGGCTTCATATTTCCCCGTTGCAGGTGGGCTGTATAGTAGGTCGGTGATGTGCTGTAGATCGGCCGGTTCTAGCTTCGAAAGGACGTATCGGTATTTTTGGTCATCTGATGTCTTCAAGGGATCGACGACTGCTTCAAACTGGACGAACCAGGCTCTTGGAACAGTGCGCCAAAATGGAAGGAGCCTTGACTGCACGGAGATCGCAGCCAGGTCGGCGATTTTTGTTTCCTCGACGATTTTTGATTCTTGCTCGGCCATAACTTCAGCCTTTTGTTGATTCCTTTTTTCTTCTTGTTTGTCGGAGGGTCACCACTGTTCGGCAGTATTACGAGCTGGTTAATATTAAAACTCACAATTGATTTGAGAAATGAATAAGGAATAATTTAATTTGTAAAACTTAGCGATATATATACAAAAAACCTTAAGTACTAACAACCAATAGAAAATAAGATTAAATATTTACAACATAACAACCAATAAGAGACCTTACATTAAAACCAATAAAAACGGCAAACAGATCCGCGCGCAATGCTTGTTCTCGGTAACGCGCAATTTCCCTGAATTCCATAAAAATAATAATAATTAAATGACGCGTGCAGTGGAAAGTGGGCGTGGCTTGCGTCCGAGACGCGGTGCGCGGGCGCGGGGCGCGGGACGCGGCAGCCGCGCAGGAGCTCAGTCTGATGTTGCCCGCTGCAGTGAATCGCGAACTGTGACAGCGCTAAGACGCGCCTCAGTGCCGGACCGCGGACCTGCGAATAGACTTAATGCGTGTTGATGGTGCTCCATGGTGCTTGTTGGCGTACGACGGCATCGCAAGATCAAGGCAATTAAAACGGTTCTTTTCAGAACCACTTTTTCCCTTACAATACACTGCCTGATCTTTCAGTCTTCAGTTATCGGTGAGTGTGACCTAGGAACGAGACAACGCTTGACCATTCCTTTGAATCTCCAGCGAGCTTCTGTCTTTTTCAAGATTGACCTCGCACCTTCCTGTTATCTGGAATTCATTGGAACTGCGTCAGCTAGGCAATAAAGAATATTACGTGAATCCGTGTCTTATTTCTCTCTTGAGTTGTGATAATAAAGTGATCTCCTGTGTACGTTATTTCTCTCTTGGTTTTCCCATTTTCCTGTTCCTTCTTCCATTTTCCCGGTAAACGGTAGCGCCTCGTAGCGCCGGTAAGGTAAATATGTCTGAGGTACTTTGTAGGTGAAAGGTATAGGTATATATATGGAGGTATTCAACAGCTGTGAGCGCGGGAACGAGTGACGTAAGTACTTTCGTAAGTATATCTGTACTATAATGTGCGAGGTACGCACAATGTAATGATATAAAAAAAAATTACTTCGTATTCGCTTCTTATGTAATTACCTTCAGTAATTCAGAAGTTATAAGGCTCTGACAGACGGACGGACGGACGGACGGACAAGTGCAAATTCACTCAAGTAGACTCAGAGACCTTCGCTTCGCTCGGTCAAAAATCAAAGGTTTTTACACTACATACTGAAAAGTGAAAGCCTAAAACCCACAGAGGTAGTATTTATCGTATTTATGCTATAACCTCTATGCTAAAACCCTAAACCAAGAAAAGAAGTAGTCGGTAGATTAACAAATTCCTACATCCATGGACATATTATGACATTTTGACATTTCTATTTCTGGCCTCTTGCTCTTGTTTTCTATCTCTTTTGCGCCCGCTCAGTGTTCAAGGTGGTTAATTTTACTAAATTTTTTTTGAAAAATATAAAAATTGAAGTTTTAGCCGCTAAATATTACCACCAAAACGTTAATTAGTATCCAGAGAATTATAATTTTGCTATAAATAATTTTTAAGGGTAAAGATCACCATGATATCTTTCGGTGACAAATTGTAAAGCTCCGTGTCCAATATTGTTTTTATTGATAAAAGTGTGAAAACTACTAGTTACTGTTGCTATTTGATTGGATTAATGGGAATTATGCTCAAAGTGATAACATTTCCAGTGTTTTTGTGTATGAATACTTTGTTATGAAGTGTAGAGAAGTGGCTGGTTTCTAACCTATAAGATATACTTTGTGGTTATTAAAGATGTGTATGTGTTCGCAGATGAGTACGAAGATTATCAAAGCGAGCGCTGTGGAGCCTGATCCCTTCGAGACATCAATCTCGCAGGCACTGGTGGAGTTGGAGACCAACTCTGACCTGAAGGCTCAACTTAGGGAGTTGTATATCACAAAGGCTAAAGAAATTGAACTCCACAATAAAAAGGTAATAGTTTCCATATGTACTTACTAAAATTCAGTCTGTGACAGAGTTCATATTGTGTTTCATAGTTTATTTAGTTAACCCAAGAATTTTTATTAAAACCTAGTTGTATGAAAATATTATTAATGTTATTTACATCAAAACAGTGACATGTTCTACTAACCAACATGTTCATGACACTGTTTTTGATGTATAGGGATGAATGATGAAAAGCAAATTATGAAGTTTCTTTATTATTATATCCAGATGCTATTAGGATGTCAGTTAGCGGCTCAGCTTTAGTATACTGGACGCGGAGTTGGACGTTCATATTTTTTTTACAGAAAGATCTTCATGTGGTAAGCCTTGCACTAAAATATTTTACGTCGAATCCTAATACTTTTCGAGAAATAATTTTTTGAAAATTCGCAATTCTTCAACACTTTTCACTATTTATTACGACATTTGCCATAGATTACAGACTTATTGACGTTTAGTTGGCGTACTAAAGTTTCGTTTTACGTAATAAAATCCGTTCCAAACATAAAAAGTAATAAAAAATGTTAATAATCGAGTAATAATCATATTATATGTGTACCGATTATTGGCAAAACGGAACGCGTGCATTGGCGCCAAAATTCAAATCTATGAGTTATCGTTTTACGCGTTTTTCAGTTTTAAAGGTTACAAGGTTAAAAAAAAAACGTAGGTTATAGGTTTAATTATTTAACTAAAAAAGGTTTAAAGGTGTGTTATTACATTTATAATTAGGTACTTGAGCATATCATACACAAAACCGAATCGGCACACCCCGACTCCACGCAGTCTTGTCTGCCCTGCCCCTAGAGTGTTTTTTTTAAGCGCGAAGCCAGAAGCTCGCGTAGGAGGTCCTGAATGAAGCGAGCCTACGAGGCCGAGTAGAGCGAAGGGGGGAGGTGGCGAGCGAAGCGAGCCGGCGACCTCCGGCGCGAAACGAAGGTCGAGTAGGCGAAGCTTCATTCAGGGGCGATGAAGCGAGTCTTCTGGCGTAGCCCATTCTAATTAAGAAATTAACCTTTTCCACTACCTAAAACAAAAGGTAAGGTACTTTAAAGTAGGTATAATTAATTAAAACGTATAAAAGTAAAACCTAACCTCAAAATTTTAAAAAATTAATATCTCGGAAACTATTGAGTTCCGAAATTTTTCCCTTGGAGGGAGGGTTCACCCCCTTCCCCCCTCCCTCCCCTCCCCTTCCCTCCCCCCTCCGCCGCGTCCAGTATACTAAAGCCCAACCCAGTTAGCACTCTATCCTTATCTCTCAAGTGATTATTGGGCTCAGCTATAGTATACTGCCCGCAGAGTTGGACTTTCATATTTCTTTTACAGAAAGATCTTGATGTGGTAAGCCTTGCACTAAAATATTTTACTCCGAATTCTAATACTTTTCCAGAAATAATTTTTTGCATATTGCAAATTTTCACCACTTTTCACTATTTCTTATGACATTTGCCATAGATTGCAGAAATCATTGATGTTTAGTTGGCATACTAAACTTTCGTTTTACACTTTGATTAAGTATATAGATATGTAATCATCAAAGAAATTTAATCAAAGAAAGATTAATATTCAAAGGTTTTACGTATTACAATCCGTTCCAAACATAAAAAGTATTACAAAATGTTAATAATCGAGTAATAATCATATTCAAACCATGCATATAAGTATATATTTTCTGTACATGGACATTTTTATAATCATTTCAAATAAAACATCGCGTTTTATGTGTACTGATTATTGGAAAAACGGAACGTGTGCATTGGCGCCAAAATTCGAATCTATGTGTCATCGTTTTCAGTTTAAAGGTTATAACGTTAAAAAAAACGTTTAAAGGTTAAAGGTTAAATTATATTATAAAAAAGTATAAAGGTGGGTTATTATATGTATAATTAGGTACCTACTTGAGCAAATCATATACAAAACCGAATCGGCACATCCCGACTCCACACAGTCTTGTCTGCCCTACCTCTAGGTGTTTTTTTTTAAAGCGCAAAGGACAGAAGCTTGCGTAGAAGGTCGACGTAGGCGAAGCCTCATTCAGGGGCGACGAAGCAAGTCTTCTGGAGTAGCCCATTCTAATTAAGAAATTAACCTCTCCCACTACATAATAGAAAAGGTATAAAGGTAGGTTAAAGTAGGAATAATAATTAATTAAACAGAGTTAAGCAGGAAATTCGGTAAAACTAACCTCAAAATTTAAAAAAATTTATGTCTCGGAAACTACTAAAATTCGGAACGTCTTACTTGGAGCGGGGTATCTGCCCTCGCATCCCCCCTCCCACCCTCCCCTTCCCCCTCCGTCGCGGGCAGTATACTATAGCCCAACCGATTGTTGTAATTAATGAAAAGAGGTAAACCTATTTTTATTATCCTAGTAGCATCTGGGTTGGGTTATGCATAGTTTAGTTTGTTTCAAGTTTACCTACTACTTGTATGTAAAGTCTAAAGAAAGGCGGTGATAGCCATTCTTATGGCAAAGACAGACAACACTAAGACAAGACAGGGTCCCTTTGATTTTGACAGTTTATTATTGTGCACAGAGGTTTCATTAACCCTACGGACTCCACATTCTGATGGTTAAAATAGATTGACATAGTATTTCAAAGTAGTTTGTGAAATGATTCCTTTAAAAAGTGTTCTGACTTGTCAGTATTATCACCTGTGTCTAAGTAACCTCACACACAATATGTGAGAACACCTCACCATTATTGAACCAAATAAAATAAAACATTGTAGAGGACCCTCAGGCTTCCCTTGTCTTCCTTGTTTTGCATCACCATTAAAGCTCTTAGCTCTGAAAAGTAAAAAGTGCCTTGGAATCGGCTAGATTTCTGGGCTCACACCTTTAAGTTTGACTACCTAGTATGCACCACAAATTGAAGACTGATATCTTGGGTACTATCCATAAATTAAATCACATATTTACATTACATACTTTTTTGGTGAGCTTATTTTAAATCATACTAATATTATAAATGCGAAAGTGTGTTTGTTTGACCTTCAATCACGCCGCAACGGAGCAACGTGATTTTTAGCATGGGTATAGTTGAGGACCTGGAGAGTGACATAGGTTACTTTTTATCCCGGAAAATTAAGGAGTTCCCGCGGGAATAAAAAAAACCTTAAACCACGCGGACGAAGTCGCGGGCATTAGCTAGTCCACTATACAATACAGTATGACCAATATAAATAAATATGTCACCTCCTCATATTTATTTTATTAATTTCCAGTCAATAATCATCTATGTGCCGATGCCAAAGCTGAAGGCGTTCCAGAAGATCCAAATCAGACTGGTCCGTGAGCTGGAGAAGAAGTTCAGTGGCAAACATGTTGTGTTCATCGGAGACCGCAAGATTCTGCCCAAGCCTAGCCACAAGACGCGCGTCGCCAACAAACAGAAGAGGCCCAGATCTAGGTTGGTTATTCATACCATTCTTGTTTTCAAAAGAGCAACCGCAGAGTTTCTTGCTGGTTCTTCTCTGTAGGAATGGCATTCCGAACCAGTGGTAGATTCAGTCGACGATTCAAAAGTACTTGTAAAAGTTTATTTGAATAAAAATCATTTGAATTTGAATACTTCCACACTAATATTATAAATGCAAAAGTGTGTCTATCTGTCTGCTACGCTTTCACGGCCCATCTGCTCAACCAATTTGGTACAGGGATAGGTTGTATACCGGGGACAGACATAGGCTACTTTTTAGCCCGGAAAATTAAAGAGTTCCCGTGATAATAAAAAACACTGTCTCTTCAACCGATTTGGATTAAATTTGGTATAGCGATAGTTTGTATCCAGGGAAAGCACATAACTGCCATTGCTTTTAACAAACAAGTACATGGGAGGACATTTTGTTACGATAGAGCTAAAACAAATTAATACAAATTACAAACAGCAGCTATGATTTTTATTTATTATTTACTAGCTGATACCCGCGACTTCGTCCGCGTGGTTTAAGTTTTTTGTTATTCCCGCGGGAACTCCTTAATTTTCCGGGATAAAAAGTAGCCTATGTCACTCTCCAGGTCCTCAACTATACCCATGCCAAAAATCACGTCAATCCGTTGCTCCGTTGCGGCGTGATTGAAGGACAAACCAACAAACCAACAAACCAACAAACAAAGTGACTTTCGCATTTATAATATTAGTATGATAGTCGTATAATATGGTATAGTATATTTTAGGTTTTAAAAGTCATCATCTAAATAAGGGATTTAATTAATACTAGCTGATGCCTGCGACTTCGTCCGCGTGGTTTAAGTTTTTTTGTTATTCCCGCGCGAACTCCTTAATTTTCCGGCCCTAAGTCACTCTCCAGGTCCTCACCTATACAACAAAAAAAGAATTAGCGAAATTGGTCCAGCCGTTCACGCGTGATGCCGTGACCAAGGGAAATAGGGATTCATTTTTATATAATATATACTAGTGTTTCGCTCTGTGCGCGAGCTGCTAAAGCAGCTCGCGTAACCTATTTCACTATCTTCGGGTAACTGCGACACGAGAATGATCAGCGCCTTTTTTAATATATTTAAATAGGTAAATACAACGGCAGTAGCTGTGGACACTTCGACATTAATTTGATAGTTGTACTTAAGGAGTGAGGCGGCTTTGTATGAAACTACCTAACGATCATTGATTTTAATTTTCCTACCTCTATATGTTATTTCAGCTAACTGCCTCAAAAACGGAAAAATCAAAAATTTCAAAACGCTACAGCTCGGCCGCCATCTTGTTGTTCCAATTTTTTCCACTTTTTTTATTGATTGTTTACTAATTTCTTCAACAGTTGCGAGTTTTAACGAAATCGATTGAAAAACAAAAGAGTTGCAAGGATCACGTCGGCCGCCATCTTGTTTTTCCGAAATGTCATAATAATTTTTCCTCACTCGAATCCCGCACTCGAACACATCTCTGGTACATCATTGTATTGTTTTCTGGCTCTTTCCGTTTCAAAATCTTGCATAGTTCTACACTTGTAGTCTCTTCAATATTCGCCATATATTTTCTATGAAAAAAAAAAATCCGCCATCTTGAATTTTTTTCCTGTTCATCAAGTAGACCTTCAAGTCCTGATCATCTTTTTCCAAGAAACCACACTTCCATCTTTTATACTTTCTGAGATAGACACCAAATAAATTTGTATGGCAGCCATCTTAAATCCGCCATTTTGAATTTTTTTTTGCTCATTGTCTATTGGATGAAGTTTCGAATGACATTTGGTCGAGCACCCCCCACCTATCTTCAATACCTTGGCCGTGCTCTTAACCTGTCTCCGAAATCCTCAATCATCAGGTGTCTCCATATTTTTCTTCAGGTTAAATTTTCTGACTTCTATAAGAAGCCATCAGTGAAAAAAAAATTTTTCATACAAAATTTTACAGGAGGAAGATTTTGGGGAAAATCTCGAAAACTTCCCCAAATGTGGCAACACTGTTTAGATACCTCGATACTGCCGGTCGAGATACACAATCGATCCATACATTTCAACTTTCCCAAATGTTGCCAACTGCCTCAAAATCGTGATCGAAATTTTCAAAAACACAAAAAGAATACAAAATGGCCGCCACCTCGTTTCACATAAACATTTTACTTAGTTTCATAATTTTCCCGTAAACTACAGGATATACCGCTCCTGATGACGTTTCAATTTTTCATCTCGCTAGCACACAGCCGAAATGATTGCTCCTGAAAAGAGACCATGTCGAAAATCACTTTTTCTTTGATAAATTCCAGTGTTGCCAGACCTCGGCGACGAAAATACCCAAATGTCATTCGTACAAGTGGGACACGTGGTTGCTCGTACTCGAACTTTGCAAAAAATACGTATTTCGATTTTTTTATTTTTGGGGTAAATCTTGAAAACTTCCCGAGAAATGGGGTAATTTTTTTCCCCAATCCATACCTCGAGTCAGTACACACAATCGCCCCCTAGAAGTCGAAACGATCCGACGTTGCCAACTGTGAGAAATTTGAATTTTAAAATTGCGTTTTTTCGTACCTCAAACAGAACGGCAGCCACGACAGCCGCCATCTTGAATTTTTGAAAACTACTCCCATTCTGTCAAAATACAGGATAATTGTAGACGAAAAAAGGAAAAAATATTATGCTCGACCACGCCGTTTCGGATCTGTGGCGCCGCGGTTCGGGGTCGAAAAATCAAAAATTTCAAAACACTACGGCTCGGCCGCCATCTTGTTTTTCCAACTTTTTCCACTTTTTCTATAGATCGTTTACTAATTTCTTCAATAGTTGCGAGTTTTAACGAAATCGGTTGGAAAACAAAAGAGTTGCGAGAATCACGTCGGCCGCCATCTTGTTTTCCGAAATGTCAATAGTTTTTCCTTTCCCTCATCCCGCACCCGAACACATCTCCCGTACATCATTGTATCGTTTACTGTCTCTTTCTAGGAGAAATAATTCTGTCAATGAGTGAGTGAGTGAGTGGTAATTGAGCTATATATAGTATAATTAAAGATTTAAGTATGGAACCTGGCCTACCTACTTAACATTACATATTAATTTTTTTGAAATAGCGCCCACAAATCCTGTATTAATCAATAGCTTCTTGTCTGCAAGTTATTTTCTTCACTTGTGGCGGCGGGGTTAGTCGAATTCCAAAATATTTTCGATTAAAAAATTCGCGACAAGATATAAAATTTTAGTTCGATTTAATGGACTGTATAGAATATAGAAAGATTAATAAACTGCTCAATCAGGACCTAAGAGGAGAGGAAAAAGGGGAATATCGGCAACATACCTCGAAAACTGCTATGCGGACGTGGCGGCGTACTCCAGCAAATTCACTTCTCAGTTCTCACGTTAGGTTCACAAAGCACTCTCACTGATTTCACTGCAGTTTATTGTTTTGGGATAAGATTTCGATAGTAATCGCTCAGGTATTGCGGTTTGACCAAAGGTTTAGCGGTGCGTAGCGGGTTTTTTCAAAGCGGGACTTTGTCGACCGACGTTACTCGAAACTCGAAGCGAACATAAAGCTTGCGGCGGAAAGTGGTGTGATTGTCTATGCGGCCTCTGATTGGTTGCCGCATTTCTCCAAATTAAGCCATTTGAAAATAGGCAACGCCATCTCTCGCGTGCGAAGCGAGGTTTGCCGATATGGGTATGCGGATTTAATAGGAGAAATCGGGATAAAGAGAAAGAGATTCGAGTAAAGAACTATTAAAATGCATAAAATGCAAGCAAAACTACCACTATAAATGCCTTAACATAACCTCAGATTCGAAGGTCGCCAGCAAGAACTAAAACTCACTTTCTGCTGCCCATCGTGCCAGAATATTACTCGTCGCCACAGAAACGATAACACACCTATACGAACGAAATCTACATCTCAAACATTAAATGATACCACAATGTCGATCGATGATGCATTTAACAACGACCTAAGCATAACGGGAGACACAATTTTAACCCAATCCACGCCACAATTAACGATTGCCCAAATTAGCAAACTTTTGGACGAAAAACTTGAAGTGAATAAACAAGCATTATTAACGGAGTTAAAAAAATCACTCCACAGAGAAGTAAGCCAATTTACGTCACAATTAAAAACCGAAATCACTAAAAAGACCGACGATATACAAAATGAGATTGTGAACTTAAATGGAAGAATCCAGCGACTGGAGGCTGAAAACAAGAACTTAGAAGCGAAAATTAAATACCTACAAAACGAAACTCAAAATAACTCAAATAATAACAACGATACAAAGAAAATAGTGCTATATGGCCTAGCAGAAAACTACCACGAAACTGAAATTGACCAACATATAAAAGTGACAAACGTATTCAACGAAATCCTTAACGTCAACTTGGATGGATATATAGAAGAAACTTATAGATTAGGAAAAAAAGGTAGTAGAAGACCGCTAGTGATAGAACTTATAAGCAAAAGAATGACCAAATACATATTCGACAACGCGAGTTACTTTAAAACTCTGGACTAAACATATCGAAACTACTAAACCGAGAAACTTTACAAGAAAGAAAAGAACTAAGGAAAAGACTCGTAGAAGCACGCCAACAAGGAAAACACGCAATAATACGAAATAATAAATTAATAATAAACGGAAGAGAAAGCATAATGACTTATGATCTGTGCCAGCGCACACCTGAAACTAATTTTAGCCAAATAGAACAAATTTCTTTATCAGAACCGGAACCTCAACAGGAACCTCTGCCTGGAAAGAAAACTGAACCATCAAAGAACCATACCTTTCGACCCTTATAAAATACTTTTCCAAAATGTCCAAAGCTTAAAAAATAAATACTATCTGGTGAGTAGCCTTCTGAATGATAATAAAATCCAAGTAGCCTGTATTACTGAAACCTGGATATCAGCAGACCAAAAAGACTTAATTAAAATAGATGGCTACGATGTCGTATCAGGCTTTTACAGGAAAACCTTCCAAGGAGGTGGAACCGCAATACTCCTGCAGAAAGGAATCGAATACAAGGAAAGGGATGACATTACGACACTATCACGTGAGTTCTTTGTGGAATGTTGTGCAATAGAGATATCGAAATTAAATGTTTTAATTGTTAATATTTACAGGTGCGATCGAAATATTGACACCTTTTTCGAATTTTTAGAAGATGTACTTAATAAAAATCCTATACTTACGTTCGAACAAAAATAACATACAAATTATCATAGGCGGAGATTTTAATATAAATTACCTAAGCCAAACAAACAATAGCCTACGACTGAGCCAAATAATGTTACAAAAAAATTTACAACAGCAGATTAAAGTACCTACTAGAGAAACACATAATTCGTCAACTTGCATCGATCTATTATTTACTAACATAAATAATAACCTTGATATCTCGGTCGTTGATCATGGTATTTCCGACCACAAAGCCATAGAATGCAATATAATTACCCCGAACTTAAAATGCCAAATCTCTGATGCCTATTATTTTACTACAAGAATATTCAATAAAACAAATATAACTTTTTTTAAAGAATCTATCCAGAACATTAATTGTGAAAAAACCTTATCAAAAAACAAAACCGTGAATGAAAACTACAATACTTTTTCAAACTTACTTTGTGAACATTTAAATAAGCATATACCGAAAAAAAGAATTAAACATATACCAAAAAACTCAAAAAAAACTCTTACTACAGGCCTTAGAATTTCATGTAAAAATAAGCGTATATTAAAGATAATGCTGAATCAATCAAACAACAAAACCTTAAATAGTATTTTTAAACGGTATTCAAAGTTATTAGGTAAATGTGTTAAAATCTGCGATAAACTAAGCTATACACTGAAAAAACGTAAGGGTTAAAAATAAATGAAATACTGCTAAAAATTACCCAGCATGTTTGTCAATATAGCACCTGCAAAGTTTGTAGTTAAAAACAAATACGTCAACTTTGCAGCCACTACTTGTCAAGTATTAACCGTTAGAATTTGGTTAAAAATAAATTGTAACCACAACCGATCTACTCGGTAGTAACAGCACTGTTACTCAGTATTCTCAACCAATTTAATCGGTAAGCACAACCGACCTACTCGGTAGTAACAGCAGTGTTACTCAGTATTCTCAACCAATTTAATAGGTAACCACAACCGACCTACTCGGTAGTAACAGCAGTGTTACTCAGTATTCTCAACCAATTTAATCGGTAACTACAACCAACCTTCTCGGTAGTAACAGCAGTGTTACTCAGTATTCTCAACCAATTTAATCGGTAACTACAACCAACCTTCTCGGTAGTTACAGCAGTGTTACTCAGTATTCCGAACCAATTCAATCGGTAGATACAGTCAATTAAATTTGTACGATCAATTAAAAATGTTTATGCATCCACCTTCAGTTTTTTTAGTATCTCATGTTACATATTTACAAAAAACAATGAAAGTAGGTACATAAATATTTCTCTATTAATAATACAAAGTTAATTGACTGATCTACCGTTCGAATTGGTTGGGAATACTGAGTAACACTGCTGTAACTACCGAATAGGTCGGTTGTAGTTATTACCGATAAAATTGGTCGAGAAAAAGTTACTTACGTAACGAATACGTACACAAAGTACTTTGGTAAATAGTACATTTATGGAAACCACTGATTGAACACGGTGGCAAACTTAGGCCTACTTATTTAATTTATTTGGGACAAGGGTTCTCATAATATTAAAGTTCAAATATACTGTAATACAAAACTGATTTATTTTGAATTTTATCTATAATCTAATAATCTATCTTAAGGCGCCTTATACAAATTTCATACTTTTCCAGGTACACTTTAAAGAAATAGGAATTCTAGCTGTGGGGATATCATGGTATCAAATTAAAGGTCATGTATTCAGCGTTCGTTTGACCATATAAAAAATGCACACTCCATACAAATTTTCTGCATAAATACGTAATATCGAACGCATGAATCGCTTAAAATGACGAAAAATGGGGTCTGTTCAGGAACCCTCATTTATGTATCCGCTGCATATTTTAATTAGTAATTTATAAAAAAATGATGGCATATATAGTCCTCTATCTAAACTATGCCACATTGTGCGTCCAAGTGAAGTACGTAGTCATCTATGCGTCCCACCATATTTTTTTCATACTTTTTCTAAGGAAAATATCCGAGGACTTGATTTTTCGCCTCAGTTTGCGCTGAAACGCGCTCGTGAACGGACGGGTGTATCACTTTTTGTCAAAAAATTTATTACGATTTCGCGAGTGCAGTGCTTGTATACTGCGGATGGAAAAAATTGATATTTTTATTTGGAACCGAAATAAAAGTAATTACAACACCAAAATTTATTTGGAAAAACTATATACAATTTAACAACTATTTTTGACCGACTTCAAAAAAGTAGGAGATCCTGAATTCGACGAGTTTTTTCTTTTTTCAAAGCAAGTAGGTAGGTAAACCGATTTCTACGAGATTTCTAAACCAGTTTTCGTAAAAGATCGAGGTTCACGAAATGTTTCATAAATATTTCTGAACCAAAGTACTTAATCAACCGAGTTTCTCTGACCAACTCCCGATTCCATCATGAGACCCTGGACACCAACTACTTTCTAGGTCTTTAGTACCTACTTGGCAAGACAAATCCAATGAGCCCAAACACGAAGGAGTTAAGATGAGTATTTGAAGAGGTCCTGTGACGACCTCCCGATTCCATCATGATACCCTGGACGCCAAGTACATTCTTGGTCTTTAGTACCTACACGATAAGACAAATCCAATGAGCTCAAACACGAAGGAGTTTCGATGAGTATTTGAGGAGTTCTCCACCATGAGTTCACCCGTGAAGTTGGTCATGTGTTCATATTTCAAATATCAGCTAAATCGGTTGAACTCTTCAAGTTCAATTCTTGAAAAATTCCTTTCACATTCGTAGTAATTATAATATTATTACTAGCTGATGCCCGCGACTTCGTCCGCGTGGATTGAGGTTTTTGGTTCCCGCGGGAACTCCTTAGTTTTCCGGGATAAAAAGTAGCCTATGTGTTATTCCAGACTATAATCTATCTCTGTGACAAGTTTCATCCAGATCCGTTCAGCCGTTCGGGCGTGATTAACAAACATCCATCCATACATCCAAACTTTCGCATTTATAATATTTATTTGATTATTATTATATATTATATTATTATATTATTTGATTAGTAAGACTAGCTAATGCCGGCAAGTTCGTCCGCGTGGTTTTAGCTTTTTTGATTCCCGCAGGAACTCCTTAATTTTCCGGGATAAAACGTAGCCTATGTCACTCTCCAGGTCCTCAACTATACCAATACCAAAAATCACGTCGATCCCTTGCTCCGTTGCGGCGTGATTGAAAGACAAACCAACAAATCAACAAACCAAAAAACAAAAACACTCGCATTTATTTTATTAGTATGATTATGTTACTATAGTTACCTACTAGGTATAGGTTACAAAGGAAGAATATAGAAGGCGAACACTTATAGGTAATTTTCTGTGGGAACAAGTATTGCTAAACTCACACATACACATGTTATCATTATTACTATTTGTCATTATATCTCGCTAGCTAATGCCCGTGACTTTGTCCGCGTGGAATGCTTTTCGTAAGAAACGTTTTCGTTCGACCGTTTCTTAAAATTTCAGCTCTATTTCATACAGATAAGAACTTTTATAGCATACTAGCTGATGCCCGCGACTTCGTCCGCGTGGTAAGTTTTTTGTTATTCCTGAGGGAACTACTTAATTTTTTGTGGGATAAAAAGTAGATTATGTCACTCTCCAGGTCTTCGTCTATACCCATGCCAAAAATCACGTCGATCCGTTGCTCCGTTGCGGCGTGATTGAAGGACAAACCAACAAACCAACAAACCAACTGACTTTCGCATTTATAATAAGTATTAGTATGATTTCATTTATCATCATACTAATATTATAAATGCGAAAGTCAGTTGGTTTGTTGGTTTGTCCTTCAATCACGCTTCAACGGCGCAACGGATCGACGTGATTTTTGGCATGGGTATAGTTGAAGACCTGGAGAGTGACATAATCTACTTTTTATCCCGGAAAATTAAGTAGTTCCCTCGGGAATAACAAAAAACTTAAACCACGCGGACGAAGTCGCGGGTATCATCTAGTTTATTATATAATATTTGAAACGCAAAAAAGAAGTAGGTATAGGTAAACTGTTTTAGGTTTTCATAAAAGAAACAGGTATTTAGATGGCGTGTATTATACAATTTTATGTGAAAAACTGTGTGTGACCCGGATAAGTTTTTCAATTATTTCCGTACTAGATGATGCCCGCGATTTCGTCCACGTGGATTACGGTTTTTTGATTACCGCAGGAACTCTTTAATTTTCCAGGGTAAAAAGTAGGTACCTAGCTTATGTCCTTACACCTATACATACAACCTAACCTTTTACGAAATTTCATCAAAATCGGTTGAGTAGATGGGCCGTGAAAGCGTGGCAGACAGACAGACACACTTTCGCATTTATAATATTAGTATGGATGCCTATAGACAGCTTTGATTATTATTTACTAATGGACTGTATCGAAAAATGCAAATATGAATTGTGTACGAGAGCCACGGGGGCTCGGGGGCGCGGGGCGGGTCTCTGATTCGGCGACGCTGGCAGCGACGCGCTAAGTTACCAACTTACCTACTTAGCGCGTCGTCGCCAGTGGTGCGCCCAGGGTTGCCAGGTGTTCGGTATTTTAGTAAGTATAACAAAAATGCCGAAGTATGAGTGGTTCGGTTTATTCAGTTTCATACATAATGAAGTATAAGATTTGCCGCAATATATTAAGTGACGTTGCCGGTTCGTACACGCGCAGATCGTGACGTTTTCCATTTCTTTCTTTCGAATCGTGTCGAAACGTGAGCGAAGGTCAGTCATTTGTGATTTTTGATTTCAAATCAAGCGTAGACATGGTGAAGCCTAAATTATGCATACCTGTAACTTTTAATGCCTACTGCCATAATATGTGTAATTTTATAAAATAAATCTATACTAATATTATAAAGAGGTAAAGTTTGTGAGTGTCATAGGCTATAGGTATATTAACCCGAAAAATTTGGGAGTTCCCGTGGGAATTTAAAAAACTTATTTCACGCGGACGAAGTCGCGGGCATCTGCTAGTATTGTGTAAAATAATTATTATTCAGTTGTGTTTGTTCCTATCAACGGTCTCGTCCTTGTTCGGTAGATTTCAAAACCAAATTTGGCAACCCTGGCCGTGCCGCGGTCACTCCGGCGGACTTTTCTATTTTTATATTTTACGATTATTCTTTTTTAGGGTACCGTACCCAGAGTGTGCCACCGGGACCCTATTACTAAGCCTGCGCTCTCTGTCCGTCTGTCTGCCAGCGGGCAGTAGGTATCACATGAATCGTATGAATGAGAATGAATGAAATTACACTTTTGTTGTAGGTAAACCACATAAAAATACACCAAATAAAAAAAAATACACCACAATGAAAACCTGTCATGTGCGAGTCGGACACGAAGGGTTCCGTACCATTTAGTTTTACATTTGACATGTATAGTATGCGCGCGAGTTGAATGCATCGTGTGTCACCGTACAATATTAGCTCTGCCAGGCCTGTGTCACTCTTGGTACTTGCGCGACGAAAATACCGACGATCGCGCTCATTCCCGGAATGCTTACGCAGTCGGGGCTGGCGCGTTATAAGCGAGCGACGTGCTAGTGAATTTAACGCTGTTTTCGTAAATAGTTTTTTGAAAATATTTGTTTAATAGTTTAAGTTAAGTGTTTAGCATATATTAATTATTTGCTTGCGTGTTTTATCTATTTAATAATCATTATTTAGGCTATTAAAGCTAGCAAGCAAGTCAGCAAGTAGTCAATACAATAATAAGTAGTCAATAGTACTTCTATCACGGAACAGGTACAATTCATGTCAAACTTAAATGAGCCTCTTTTCAAGTATTTTTTTTGAATCGAGGCACGAGCTGTAGGTAAGTACAAACGAGTCGCAGGGAATGCGCTCGCCCTAGTTAGGCCCTTACTCCCTAATTCTTATTACACCTTGCCGATTTAGAGTAAGGGCACGGAATATATATTTATATATTTCCGTGATCGAAGTGTACCTACCTCTCCGAGCGAAATATTATGTTTCGCCGCGACGAATGACCTTGCAAGTTGCGTGCGTAGTGAAGAACTCACTGTGTAGCGACACACAGTAAACACAGTCGATCATAGTCAGAGTAGGTACCTTACTTACCAATTCGAAAAACCTACTGTATTGTTGTACTGTTTGCTGACAGCCCTAGACAAGCTCGCAATGTCGTCCGTGACGTAGGAAAGGGAAAAGATGCAAAGCAATACGGACACTCGCGCGCGGCGATAAAGTTTAATTTAGCTTGCGTGCGTGATTTATCTTTTTAATAATAATTATGTTGGCTATTAAAACGTCGGCAAGTAGTCAACATCAAAGGAGTGAGACTTCTGTACGTCAGTACTATTATATTATTCTGTGGCTCTGCATTCAACTCGCGCGCGTACTATAGGTCCATAGAAGAACACTGTACCTAGCGTTTGTGAATGATCGGGCGCATACATACCTACCTAATCTATCTATATTAGTAAGTAGGTAGGATGTCAATCTTTTTTCTATCTATTCTATATATTATATAAAATCGTTTGTCCTGACTGGCTATCAACGCACAGCCTAAACCGCTAGGGTTAGAAACTTGAAATTTTGACAGTAGGTTCCTTCTATGATGTAGGTGCTCACTAAGGAAGGATTTTTCAAAATTCCACCCCTAAGGGGTTGAAATAGGGGTGAAAGTTTGTATGAAAGTCCGTCATCTTTCAAGTTATATCCATGAAACTTGGTGTTTGAGCTTTTGGTAAAAAATAAAGAAGTACGTGTGTGTACATGACTGCCTCGTTGGTCTAGTGGTTAGCATAGTCGACTGCGGCTGACGAGGTCCCGGGTTCGAGTACCGGGTCGGGCCATAATAAGTGTTGGGTTTTTCTGACTAGAAATTCTCAGCACTAGCCCGGAATTAGGAAGTTGGCGGTGTTTCACCCCCGTGCCTCGGAGAGCACGTTAAGCCGTCGGTCCCGGTTATTATGACATAACATGATAATAGTCGTTAAAGCCCGCCAACCCACATTGGAGCAGCGTGGTGGGTCAAAGCTCTAATTCCCTCTCTCCTATGAGAGTGGAGGCCTGTGCCCAGCAGTGGGACGTTAATGGGCTGTAGTGGGTACGTGTGTACGTGTGTGTACTGTTTTTGGGAATTCCACCCCCAAAGGGGTAAAATAGTGGTTGAAAGCTTGTATGAAAGTCCTTCATTTTTCAAGTTTTAGGTAGCCATGAAACTTGGCATTTGGGCTTTCGGTTAAATATGAAGAAGTACGTGTGTTACTATTTTTGAAAATTCGACCCGCAAAGGGGTGAAATATAGGAGGAAAGTTTGTATGAAAGTTCTTTATTTTTCGGTTTACATTCATGAAAATTGGTATTTGGGCTTTCGATTAAATATAAAGAAACACGTGTTACAGGATTTTTGGATATTTCACCCCCAAGGAATTTTTAAAAATTTCACCCGAGCGAAGCAGGGGCGCGTCTGCTAGTTTTTACTGTAATAATGTGGCGCGGAGGCATAGATATTAGGTATGTAATGTAGTAAATAAATAATAATCAAATATTTCAAGTAACAAAATTGGTTAGTTGGCTGTAAAATCGAGCGTAGAGCGTAGTGCTATATATGCGTACAGATATATGCTGTAGTATGGCGAGTTTTATACCTACAGTTGGTTGCCGCCTGATTGTATATCGGGCCTTAAATATCTCACATCTTACACTGGCTTCACTTCACAATACTTTACGAACACTGAGCGCGCGTGTTACATGTAACTCCAACGAGGTTCCAGGACGAAATGACACGACTTGGCCCGAGTCGCCACGATTTCTCGACACAGCTTGGTTGTTAACAACTATAGTGGTTTATCAAGTATTAACCGATCATATCTACTTATTTAAAAGCAATTATGCACTTGATTAGAATTAAATGAGTTTATCTTACTTATTAATAAATCAGTTGGTTTGTTAAAATCAACCGAATAATGACTTTTTTGAAATCCATTGAGCACTTAGTTTAAAATTAAATGACTCAACTTGTTTGTTATTAAATAAGGATGTTCATAAAAATCAACCGTTTTAAATGCTAGTTTAGATTTGAACAAAATATTTATTATGAATTAACAAAACCACTCATTAGTTTAGTATCATGTTCGAAAGTGTTTGGATTTACCAATTATGTTAATTAAAAATTATTAATTTTCTATTTGTTAATAACCAAGAACATTTAACAATATGCACAGGTCTATTATATACCAAGTTTACTTGGCGTTTTTAGATAAGTCATAGTTAAAATATGCCGATTTGCTTTTAACCGAGCCAAAAAGGTCCTTTGTTAAAATAAAATTTTTTCAGTGTATACAGCGATTAAAACTATCAAAAAATAAAAACAAAACGATGTGGAAACTCGTTCAAGAAATAACAAATAAAAAAAGCGGGAAACTAAAACGCAACATCACTCTGTTCATTCAAAACAAGCAAATCACCTCGGCGGCCGAAGTAGCGAACACTTTCAATAACTATTTTGCATCGGTAGGAAACCCTGATAAACAAAAAAATACGATCAGCGTGTCCCCCGCCATTCAAAGGCATCGCTCCGAGGAGGATGCGCGTATGTCTTCACTAAACTCATTTTATTGCAGCCCGGTGACTGAATCGGAGGTCATTGCCATGGTGCGTAAAATGAGTAATAAACATAGTTTCGGATGCGATGATGTACCTATTTCTCTAATAAAGGCATGTTTGTATCAGCTAACATCACCAATAACGATGCTAATAAATCAGTCCTTTGAAGAAGGCGTTTTTCCGGATCTACTTAAAATCGCAAAAATAAAACCAATTCTAAAAAAAGGAGGAAACCCTAAGGACCCAAGCCAATACCGACCCATTGCATTGCTTCCGAGTATTTCTAAAATCTTTGAAAAAGCTATGACAAACCGAATATACAAATTTTTCGAAAAATTTAAACTACTAAACGAAAACCAATACGGCTTCCGAAAAAATCACTCGACCACACTCGCAGTGGCCAAATATGTCCAAGAGATACTGAATTACATCAATGATAAGAAATACGCAGTAGGGTTGCTACTCGATATGACGAAAGCATATGATAAAGTTTCCCACAAAGTTCTACTCGAAAAATTATTCCAAATGGGAATACGCGGTAATACGCATAAGTGGTTTGCATCTTATTTATCAAATCGAAAACAATACGTTGAAATTGAAGAATATAATACAAAAAAAGCGGAATTCACAAACGTTGCCTCTAATATAATAACAACTAATTCATCTATACCGCAGGGAAGCGTTTTAGGGTGTGTCCTTTTTCTAGCATATATAAATAACTTACCAAATATAGTACAACAAGGCTTATGTATCATGTTTGCGGACGATATTTCCATTATATTCAATTGCACAAATAGTAACGACGCTATTTTGCTGTTAAACGAAACTTTGAATAACGTCAAAACCTGGCTCATTAATATAAACTTAGAAATAAACTTCAAAAATAACGAGGGGTTCTCCGAGGAAGTACAACAGGGCCGTATCGATTCTATTAGGTGTTAAAAAAAATTGGTTGCCTGTAAAGTCGGTATACGGGCGAAAGTTTTACGTGACAACGTATGTCTGTCTCTCTCGCTCTTAGGCGGGCTAACCATGCCCGAGTGGAAGGGACGCGTGCCTCTCACTCGCTCTCATTGTGAGCGCATAACGTGAGCGGAGCGTAACGCAGTTTCTTGAAGTGTCACCCGGCAAACCAATTTATAAGACGTTGTCACGTCAAAAACTAAAATTATCCAATTCAGACCATACCAAAAACAACCATTATGTCTAAAACTGCAATCAGATGAAGTAGATATAGAAGAGGTAAACCATTTTAAACTACTAGGACTATCTATAGACACCCATATAAACTGGAAAACCCATTTAGAAGACTTAACCAATAAAATCTCGAAATTCATCTATGCCCTAAGCGTTATAAAAAGGAAAACCAATTTTGAGACAGCCCTATCAACATATTACTCATACGCATATGCCTGGTTTCGTTACGGCATAGTTGTCTGGGGGGATAGTACAAACTTCAATCAACTGTTCGTCCTGCAAAAGAAATGTCTTCGCATTCTAGTTAATATAAAACGACGTGAAAGTTGTAGGCCTTTCTTTATTAAAGAAAAACTATTAACCTTGTCATGTATATACATTTATGAAATTTCTACATTCGTACGAAAAAATCCACACCTATTTAAGGAAATTAAACGAAATCAAAACTTCAACACTCGGAACAAGGATAAAACCCGTTTGGCGATACCTAAATGCAATATGACTATGTTTGCTAAAAGCCCGCTTTCGAGAGCAGTAACAATATATAATAAACTACCAGATGGCATTAAAAAAATTGAAAATGATCCTACTTTTTACCGCAAATTAAAGGAATATTTAATAAATAAGTGCTATTATACGATAAATGAATATCTTACAGAATAATAAACCGCTAAACATTGCTATATTGTAAATCATAATATTTTGACATTTTTATAATTATACCTACTTAGTGACTTATTAATTATTTATTATTTTGACATATTCTTCTTACTTTTTAATCCTTTTACTTTTGTAATTGACATTGTGAATTGTGATGTATGACTAAAATTGTTTATGGCATTTTATTTATTTTATTTTTGCCCATTGTAATTATTGAATTGTCAAATTGTAGATCGATTGTCAAAATTTTGTAATAAGTATACATAGAAATATTATTCAAAATTGTTATTCGAAATTATTATTTTTTAACTTGACTCCAGTAACTAAGCAACTACGTTTTTTTTTTTTTTTATTTTTTTTTTTCATGACATAAATAAATAATTTATTCCGATAATTTCAAGACAATAATAATATATGAGAAATAATAATATACACATAAAAATAATAATTTCGAAGCTCCTGTCACTCAAACTGCATATGCCCTAACGGGGTGACATGTCAATTATTGTATTGTTCATGTTAAATGCAAATAAATGAATCTGAATCTGAATCTAAAAGGATGATTTGAGCAGTTTATCTTATTTAAATATAAATTACTATTAAAATGTGTATTTCCGCGCAACCAACTTGAATGAGTCCATCCACTGTACAGGAAATCAATAGCTTATTATCTACAATACTGAAGATTTTGTCCCTTATTATTGACTTGTATTGATACCAGCTATTGATTAATATAGTTTTTATCTACTCCAGCATCGAAAAGTTCCAATTTCGAATTTGACAACTATATCGAATTGAACCCTCTTTCGTGTTTGCTTCTCATAACGATACAGTTCGTTGTATGGGAGCTGTATCGTTATGAGTCGTAGCTGTATCGATATGGTTATCTTCATAAATAGGATACCTATAGCTTAGCGGCTCTGGGTTCTGGCACTTGATTGATTTGACTTTTTTATTAATTTATAAAGTAAAAAATTATAAAGACGTCCTTGTCGTAGATAAAATCTTGTATGCAACTGTACGTAATTAGTCATTTTAATTCTCGTTCTATCCTATTTTGATACTCGGCAAGCCTCGTATCAAAAAACAGCACTCGAATTAAAATGACCCTCATTACGATACAGTTGCATAAATAGCTATTATGAGTGGTTGCTGTTTAAAAAAAATGGCATAAGCCAATATTTTCATGTCACATCTTGTCTTCCTTAACTAGTCACTTGACACTTCCCTATACAGTAGAATCTCACTAATCCGGCACTTCAATAGACCGATACGTCCAATAATCCGGCACCCTCCGCCTGCGCCTCCCTCGTGGATTATTTTAAAACTATGTAATAGGCATGATGACTGATTTTGAAAAATGGTCAGATTATGTTCGGAAGTATCTACTATTTCGAAAAAATATCTTATTTCAGCAGAAAAATAAGGTTTGGTAGATAAAATTGGCATTTGAAATTTAAATTTTAAAATTCACGCCAAAACGTTCGGCGGTGTCATGGCGTCGTTTGTGACGTCACTATTGTTTTTACCAATGTACTCTGTGCAGTGTGCAGTAAACATAGTGTGATTGTCAAAGCTCGAAAACAAACAATTGTGACGTCATTCGTTTCTTGGTGTTTTATCCAATATGGCGGATTGCTGTATTTTATAGTTTTATATTATCAAAATAAATAGCAATCTCACTCGAAATAGAAAAATAAATACGTTTTTTATAATCCATGAATCCTATTTCGTTAGATAAATTCACAATTTCATTGATTCTTGGTTACTGTCATCATGCCTATTATTTAGTTGTGAATATGTTACAGTTATAAAAAATACGTTATAAAAATATACTCGTATCATATTCTCTTTATGAAATTCCTTATTTTATTTATTACTAGCTGATGCCCGCGACTTCGTACGCGTGGATCGAGGTTTTGTTGTTCCCGCGGGAAATCTTGAATTTTCCGGGATAAAAAGTAGCCTATGTGTTAGTCCAGACTATAATCTATCTCTGTGCCAAATTTCATCCAGATCCGTTCAGCCGTTCTGGCGTGATTGAGTAACAAACATCCATTTGAGGTTTTTTGGTTCCCGCGGGAACTCTTTAATTTTCCGGGATAAAAAGTAGCCTATGTGCTATTCCAGACTATAATCTATCTCTGTGCCAAATTTCAGCCAGATCCGTTCAGCCGTTGGGGCGTGATTGAGTAACAAACATCCATCCAGACATCCATCCATCCATCCATCCATCCATCCAGACATCCATCCAAACTTTCGCATTTATAATATTTATTTGATGAATTTTTCTATATAATCCAATGACCTGAACATTCCAATAGACCTAGAATTACTTTGTTTATCTATATGGTGGGTCAGGGTGGACTGTATAAAAGGAACTGATGATTTTCTGAATGACAAAGTTGCATGAAAGCAACCGGCCTCGCATCCAGTGACCCACAAGTCAGTGTAATACTTGTATTCGTAGCATATGTGTTATATTTTACAATGGTTGTAACCTCTTTATTTTTTGAAGAAAGGAGCAACGAGTTTCTTGCTGGCTCTTCTCAGTAGCATCATCTTTCCGAACCGGTGGTAGAGTCTTAACGTTTCATAAGTGACACAAGTTGTCCTATGTGAAATAAATAAATTATTTATCATTTGAACATAAACAGAATGTTTTATGAATATTACTATTCTCTTGTTTCCAGAACACTGACATCAGTATACGATGCTATTCTGGAGGACTTGGTATTCCCTGCTGAGATTGTGGGCAAACGCATCCGGGTGAAGCTGGACGGCTCACAGCTCATCAAAGTGCACCTTGACAAGAACCAACAGACAACTATTGAACACAAGGTAAATAATTGTAAGACTTAAGTGTCCCAATGGTGGTACTAGTATACAACTTTTTTAAGTTATGCCAATGTATCTGTGCAGAAATCTTATTTTTGAATGGTGCTAAAATATCTCAGCCAATCATACAGTGCGTTACTGCTATTGGTCGTTGCTTACGCACCATGTTCCAAGTCCGAGCACAATAGATAGTCTCTTGTTCTTGTTTTTAAAATCATAATGTCAAGCAATAGATCTGTATTTCATTGGTGTTCACATTCAGTCTTAATCGGCGTTAGGTTGCCTTTCTGCCCAAACGAATTTTGTTCATGAGACTTATAAAACTGGTAAACCTGTACAATTTCATACCTTTTATTTTGTTCAATGACTTCATAGTTAATGTCTGCCAATTGGTACTTGGCCAGTAAATCCATACAAACAAAATAGTATGGGAAAAACATATGCCTTGCCTTGTCCAGGATGCATAACTATTTCTTACCAAATTTCATCAAAATTATAGTCCCACAAAATTATCTGACCCGGTGGCCAAAATTGGAACTAATTTTTATGCCTGTTTAGTGTGTTTTTATTTTATTTTTGCTGTCACTGGGTCAGATAAGTTTGTCCAACTATAGACTGATATTAGTATGGATTCTGTGGTTACCATAACAACCAGGTTATTTCTATTGTTTGTTACTAATTCTCAATTTTTATTTGTCAACAGGTGGACACCTTCCAATCAGTATACAAGAAGTTAACGGGGCGTGAAGTAACTTTTGAGTTCCCCGAACCCTACTTGTAAACTTAGACTATGACTTTACAATAAAAAAATCCGTAAATATGTTTGTTTGATTTTTTCGTGGGCAATAATTGAAGTCAAATAATAACCAACACGAAAGGGTCGTGACAGGGGATACATGAATACTTAAAATATTATTTTAAAATAAGTTCTGTTATCTCCCCCGGACTAAGGGAGACACCGCACTGAAAAATCTTAATATCTCCCCGAGGGGGGTAATCAGGGGAGACACGAGTCAGACATAGGTATATAGCAAACTAATTAAAATCGATATCACCTTCTTCTACCATAGAAAAGGTAATAGTATGTTGCTACTACTCAGTGCTATGGTGCTACTAAACTGAATTAGTTCAACTTACGAAGCTTTTAAAAAAAAGCTTGGATAGAAATTAGAATTCAGAATCTATCTATATCTGATATAGACAGATTCTAGAAAATTAGGATACGTCCTACTTACAAGGTACTGGCGTACAGAATTTCGACATGGAGGTTGAAAGAAGAATTTGGCTGGGCTGGACAGCATTTGCAATGCTAGGTCAGGTCTTCGATTCGCTGATACAACAAAGCCAAATGCTTTTTAACGAGTGTGTTATACCGGTTATGACGTATGGAGCGGAAATGAAAAGACCGACGGTTGGCAATTTGGCATCGCTCACAGGTTAAGGCTGCTATATCTCACTAGGAAACCATGGCGTCGCCACCGTGGTGTCTTGAACTAAGGTACCAAACGCAGACACCAGGATCGTCAGTTTCAAAATGTACACGTGCGAATCACGTAGTGATTACGGGTATGTTCCGATATACACTGCGAGCACTGTAAGGTGTGACGTCAATTTAGTACCTATACTGCGAAGCCGTTCCTCTATAGTTAGCTATACTGGTTACTGTTTAAAACAGAACGCAGTCAGCACTGAGAGCACCTTACCTCGAAAACGTCAGTGCTCACAGTACAAAAATGGCGACGATTTATGACGTCATATATTTCCTTAGGATACTGCGGCAGTATACTGGCGGTCTTTAACGGAACGAATTTCTCCCCAGTAAGAGCACTGAACAGTGTTCGCAGTATATTTCGGAACATACCCTACATTCTCTCTGGTGCGAATGACATCGTCACGCATGATCAGTGTACGGGAGGGACCTTCCTGGTGGCCTGTTCCACTAGTCCCTACCAAAGTATCCCCCCTGGGGGGGAAGAGTGGATTTTTTTCCACCTATCCCTACAGTAGGGATGAGTGGAATAGTAGATTGTATTATAAGGGAGCAAATAGTTATTTGTTATACAAGAGTGAAAAGTTGTTTTTTAACCGCGTGCTCAATTTTGATGACCGAGCGTGCGCTCGTGAGGTTCAAAAATTAGAAGCCTGAGCGTCAGCGAGGGAATCAAAAGAGCACGAGGTGAAAAATCTTTTCACTCGAGTGCAACACGTAACTTTTCATCCCACCTCAGCGAGGAAATGAAATACTTCTCGCGTGATTGTTGAGAGAGAAAGCTCATTTCCGCATTTTTAACAGTTTCAGTCAATTCTGTTGGCGTTAAATTAACTTCTTCGTCACTAGAATCACTCATTTTAGGTTTTTCACTTATTTTCAATTTTCTTGTTTTTAATCGAAGGTTTTAATTTTAATATGACAATATGACGTGAAAGAAAATGGTGCGCGCAAAGCAAATTAAAAAAGTACACCAAGAAGGTTACGAGTGTGAGTTTATAACAAATTAAAAACGGTTGTATGGAAATTCGGCACCATAGAGGTAGAAGTAAATAGGTTTTAATTATGTTTTGAATTCACAAACTTCATAGACGAGTGATATTTACTTTACTAACGTGCACACGATGTTCTAAATTCAATTTACTTTATCCTCAAGAGGATAATAACGGCTTTTGCATTCAGATATCGAAGCGTAAAAATACTCTTTCCGAGATGGTGGGATGAAAATAATATTTTTACGGCGAGGGCGCTTTTTTGAATCCAGAGCGAAGTGAGGGATTTTTTAGTAGAATCCTGAACGTAGCGAGGGATTCAAAGTACGTCGCCCGAGCCAAAAAAAATTGCGCCCGAATGATAAACTCTACTTTTCATCACCCTCTATGAGAAAATAAAACTACAAATCCACCAGACATCCTCTTCAGATACGCTATGAATCAGATATAAATGACTGTTGATTTTAGCATAGAGTAGGTACCTACTCCAAAGAGTTGTTTAGTTTTGGCTAAGTACTGGAAGTAAGTAGGCCAAAACACAGATTCTGAAAATTGGCGCCTCCTGCATTTCTCCATTCAATAAAATTACCATAGGCCTTCATCGATATATTATATGTAGGTACTAGATGGACCCTTTCTAATACGATCCAATTCTATACTTTCACTGTAACTTGAAGAACTCATTTTTCAAAATAAAACCATGAATTTTTAACAATCCGTAAAATAAACACTAAAACTGTGACACAAGAATTTTATATATTAGAAATAAATGCGTACCTACTTAGTGGTCGACTGAGATGATATGCCAAAGTAAAACGTAACTGACTCGGTGACAGCGCCGCTAGTATATTATGAAAAATAAAATAAATATTTGTCCCAATTTTGGCCACTAGCCAGATAAGTTTGAGATTATAAACTAAAATGACACCTCTATTTATATTTCTATCCCTTTCATAGTCCTCCCTGCAGAAAGGGGCAACACTTGATATAAAGCTGTCATTTTAGTTAAGAGATTGTGCTATACACAATTGGCCTCAAATGTCCAACTAATAATTAGTATAATTTAAAATAATCAACACAATAAAACAAATTTAAATAATTATTGGTTTGTATTTCATTAATGTAGAAAAATCAGTCAATTCACAAGTCAAGACAGTTTCATAGTGTTCACCCAAAGTGAGAAACAATAAATGCATTATAAAATGATTAATAAAACGAAATAAAATCCCATTACTGTACAATATAAATATTATTTTAATATAATTAATCATTAATTTGCGACAACTTATTTCAATTATTTCTGGATAGCATTCTACAGAATAAGAGCTTTTGATATAGGGAACTATTCTAACATAATGTTTCTAGCAAGTTTTGGGTTTTTACCCGTTTTATACTAGCTAGGTACCCAAGGCTTTACCCGGTATTATGTTAGAGAAGTGGTAGATTCACTTGCCGATTCAAAAGTACTTGTAAAAGTTTATTTGAATAAAAAAACATTTGATTTGATTTCAATCATACAAATTAAAACTAATTTTCTAGCATTTAGTTTTACTACGGCCACTGCTGTTAGCAGTGGTAAAACTAAGATAAAATTAAAAGAAAACTTTTGCAGCCCTATTACGTAAATCCTGCATCAATCATTGTTACAGTCTCAATTGTTGTGATTGGCTGAATGTATGGTAATCTTGCTATGCCAATGCATTTTGTACCAATAGAGGAAGAGTATTAACCAATCAGAGGTGACTGCAATTGTCACACTAGCAATCATTTTGATGGCAACATAGAGCTTGGATACGTCTTACTGACGTAAAATAACATATTTGGATGGCAATAACCTAGCATGATAATAAATAAAAGTATGTTTTTTTACTATAATAGGCATGATGAGTGATTTTGAAAAATGGTCAGATTATGTTCGGAAGTATCTACTATTTCGAAAAAATATCTCTCTTATTTCAGCAGAAAAATAAGGTTTGGTAGATACAATTGGCATTTGAAATTAAAATTTTAAAATTCACGCCATAACGCTCGGCGGTGTCATGGCGTCGTTTGTGACGTCACTATTGTTTTTACCAATGTACTCTGTTTAGTGTGCAGTAAACAATAGTGTGATTAACAAAGCTCGAAAACAAACAATTGTGACGTCATTCGCTTCTTGGTGTTTCATCAAATATGGCGGATTGCTGTATTTTATCAAAATAAATAGCAATCTCACTCGAAAAAGTAAAATAAATAGGTTTTTTATAATCCATGAATCCTAATTCATTAGATAAATTCATAATTTCATTGATTCTTGGTTACTGTCATCATGCCTATTCTATGAATAACCCAAGACCAATATTTACTAGTTCAAAACATGGTAGGTACCTACTTTCATGGAAGTCATTTTAAACTAGGACTTTTATTAATTAATCCATCGATCCATCCAAATAAAATAATTATAAAACCTTTTATACAATAACGCTTAATTGACTATGTTTTTACAAATATGTGATTCTGCAGCTAATTGTACACAATCTCAAAGCTAAACTAAAATGAAAGCACTGATTGCTATCCCTTTCATAATATTCCCTGTGGAAAGGGACATCACTAGATTTATTCTTGTCAATTTAGTTAACTTCAGAGATTGTGTAAAACTAAGTTAAATAGGTTAAACTGGTGTGATGGGTTTTTAGAGCTAGAAAAAGAAGTGAGATATCTTCTTTAAAAATACAAGAATTCACCATTCTCGTATTTTTAAAGACTATTCAAAATTTTATAGGTATTACGATGGTTTGCAGAAGCTCTGGTTGGACAATTTGAGCTTACTTTGTGAGCGAGAGAGCAACACTTTTTTAATCGCGTGCGACAGAGATACCATTATCCTATTATTACTATTAATTATTTTTGATTATTATTTATCACATAAGTTGACGACTAATTTGCACATTGCACATTAGCAATGGCATAAGTCGCAAAATAACATATTGCCAAACCCCAAAAAGCAATCAATACACTTTTCAAAGTTCTTGACCGCTATAAATTTTCTCCAATTCAGCGGCAACCGCTGGATCTGACACAGTTTCTGAAGGTTTACTATTTGAGGCACTTGCATTCGAAACACTATTAACAACATTTGTATTAAGTACACTACCCTCAATTTGGTTAGTAGGTTTCACAACTTTTATGTAGTTCACTGGGACGAGACCGGCTGTCTTTCTGTCTGTGGATGCCATCAACCATCCGGAGTTCCAAAGGTGTCCCTGGAGGTGTTGAGGAGCGAGGGTGAGGACCTGGTTAGCGTTGAAGCTGATCTCTTGTAGGGATGTAGCTTGGAAGTCATGGCTGGCGACCGCACGGAGGGGATTTTGCCAGGTTGAAGGGTCTTGTACTGTAAAAATACAGAAGATTTCCATGTATTTATTGACCGAGCGAAGCGAAGGCCTCTGAGTCTACTTGAGTGAATTTGCATTTGTCCGTCCGTCTGTCAGAGCCTTATAACTTCTGAATTACTGAACGTAATTACGTCAAATTTAAATATTATATATATAATAAACCGATGGCCTCCAGCCGAATATGGCTTAAAAAGTTATAAAAATCTTTATTTCAGGGGGGCTCTCATAGAGGCGAATGCGAACGAAAATATTTTTTATAGCGTTACATAGGGTTGCAGTATATCATTTTAAAGATAATTAGGAATAGAGTCCAAAAATATTTTTTTTTTAATTTTTCCCCTAATATTGACCAAATGGGGGGCTTTCAAAGTGGTGATTTTCTAACGTTCAAAGTTGACCTCAGAACTCTAAATTTTCTGAAATGCTGACCCTGAAACTTGATCAATTATTTGAATTATATCCTGTACTTGAACAACAAATACTAAAATTAGATAAATATTATAAGGAAACGAAATTATTTAATTTTTAATGAGCCTTAGTATTTACATCCGAACTTCACAATTATGTCAATAGATGGCGTCGCGAGGTCTCAGTTCGGGGCGAACCACTAGTTAGTTACAATTTATTAAATAGACTATTGACTATTGACCAGTTTGGGTGTACCTTGTGTTGGTGTGAATATGGAGATAGATTTCGTTTATTTTATCAGTATTGTCACTGGTATTGTAAAGAAAATCATTTATTAATCAAGTGTAGTGACATCATTCTTACTTAATTTTTTTGGGTAATCCATACTAATATTATAAATGCGAAAGTGTGCCTGTCTGTCTGTCTGCTATGCTTTCACGGCCCATCTATTCAACCGATTCTTATGAAATTTGGTATAGCGGTTGGTTTATATCTAATATCTCTTTGGTTAAATCCCGGGGAAGGACGTAAGCTACTTTTTATCCCGGAAAATATAGGAGTACCCACAGGAATCAAAAAACTTAATCCACGCCGGCAAAGACGTGGGAATCACCCAGTATTATATAAATAATACAGACTTTGAAGCCATTTTGGAATGCTCTGAAGACCACCGTTCTTCCTACTGGGCAGGTTTGGTATGGGTAACCACCGTTATGGTATTGCGTAGTTTTATAAGTTCAATTTATGAAAAGCGCTTTTTAATGCCTCCTTTTTAATAATTATTATTCACGTGACCTGACACGCTTATCGTATACACACGAATGACTGATAAAATCGCCTGATATCTTTGAAGTTATCCGTCGCTACTTGATTTGATAAAAAAAAAAATTGTGTGTGTCAGCTCCGACGCACGACTGGAGTTTACTCGTACTATCCTATTTTGATACTCGGCAAGCCTCGTATCAAAAAACAGCACTCGAATTAAAATGACCTTCATTACGATACAGTTGCATAAATAGCTATATTGATATGTATAACAAAAACAGCAAAATAAGTACATTGACACTGATAGAAACAAACAAGCCCAATAATATGTACGTCTTAATACACTGACAACCAAATTAGGTGCGCACCAAAAAAGTAACGAGGTCATTCATCAGTAGATTTTACCTCTCATATTTTCTCTATAATTCTCATACCGGGCGCCTTATATATGAAAATCGATTCTTAAGGAGTAAACTCCAATAAAAACGACTTATTTTAACTCTCTCCAAGTCAAACAAGTAAAGTCACCTCACGATGAATTATGGCAAATCCAATCTTAGTGGATGTCAAACATTCTGATGCTAATAGCGTATTTTGCATTTGAATGTTACTAAATGTATTTATTACCAAAGTATAACCTTAAAAACTACGGAATTTACCTATGAATGAATGAATGAATGAATGAATACATTTATTGTACACCAAAAAACAATAATAACAGTAAACTTAGCTACTAACAAAGCAAGTATACAATTTGGCGGCCATATCGCTTCACAGCGATCTCTTCCGGGCAACCAATGGTTTAAAAGGACAGCCACAGAAACAACCGGTAGGTAGATGGTGCAGAAATCCGGTAGGTACTAAAAATATTTATATAAAGCTACAAATTATAATATATATATAATAAATACTAGATGATGCCCGCGACTTCGTCCCCGTGAATTGATGTTTTTTTAAGATTTAAACTGGATCGAACTGCACATGGTGTGCGAATTTTATTATGATCGGTTAAGTGGTTTAGGAGTCCATTGAGGACAAACATTGTGACACGAGATTTATATATATTAAAGATAACATCAAAGCCATAAATACTACACATATAATAAATAAATAAACTACTAGGCAAATTATATTATGATTATGACAAATAGTAATTTTTTACAAGTTTTTTTTTACCTATGTATTATTCTTTCTTTACCTACCTATACCTACTTACCTACCTATCCTTCTTTCCCTACCTATTTATTATACAGTATAATTTAAAATCTACATTATATTTAGCTTTCAAAATTGATTTGCTGTTAACTGTTGAGAAGTTTCACCCACCATCTCCTAAGTATTCATCAGATATTCATAAAATAAATATGAGTCCTATCCCATACCACTGCAGTTATAACAAAAATCATTACTGACCAATAACTAACAAGTAACACTATAACATTTACTAGTAACACAATACTAATGTTATATTAACATTCATACTAATATTATACATGCGAAAGTGTGTTTGTTTGTTGGTTTGTCCTTCAATCACGCCGCAACAACGCTTTAACGCTGTACGCCCGCAACGTCGCTTTATCGATGTGATTTTTTGCATGGGTATAGTATTGTGGACCTGGAGAGCGACAAAGGCTTTTTATCCCGGAAAATTGTTGAATAAAAAAAAACTTATTCCACGCAGACAAAGTCGCGGGCATCAGCTAGTGTTCAATAACATTTTATAACTGCAGTGTGGCAGCACCAAAAGCTTCGACAACAGTGTGCCTTTCCGCATTTTAAAATTTGTGTGATGGCATATCTAACTAACTTACGGATCCATATAATAGTAGCAAATACTCAACCCCACAAAGATTTCTGCACTTCATGTTCACCTGTGCTGGTATAACTTATTACACTGCATGATTTACTTACATCTTTCATGTATACTCGAAGACAGTCCGCTCAACATCTTCAATACAATGTACGGCGCCGCTGCGATGACTCCAAAGAACAGGAGTATGGGCCAACTGGAACCCTTCGCCTTTTGTTCAGGACTGGCGGAACCGGCCTGTGTGGCTTGCACTGCTTCTGCCCATGCCTGGAATTATTAATTTACATAAATTAAGTACCTATAGCACAAACCTATACCTATAATGCTAATTATTATATTCCAACTCGGCTGGGCAGCGTTCAGGAAGTCTTGGGATGTCTTCTCGTCAAAAATTTTACATGCTGAGATCTATAGAGCGTACTTTGACTTGGCTCAGATTTAAGACATGGTCTGAAGACAAGTCTCTGGATAGTGAACATACAAATCAGAGACATGGTCACTAACTATAAGTTACTGCTAAAAAGGCTCAGAATCAGAGCGATTGAGAGGGCTTTGCTAGGAATACTAGGCATCATCTATACATAATCATCATTGTTGCAGTATAATATTATGGCTCATGATAAGAACTCTTTGTTGGATTAATTTGTTATGCAAATTACACACTCCACACGACTTAGCAGATAAGGTATGCTAATTTTAGAAATTCAGATTTATTACCATTAACTGATAAGATTCGATATTGTATTTAAACAGAAAAAAAAAACAATATTTTAACGTGTGGAATATGTGGATTTGATTTTTTTTGGGCTGTCAATAAATAACCTAATATTGGATAGAAGCACGCGTTACTTTGCGGAAGTCCATGACAATGAAAAAACTTTAAGTTTAATGCGCTATAATCTGCCACAGAAGGCAAATCTATGTGGTCCAGTGCGTATCTCGAACCTGATGCCCGCGAAATTCACTACACCACATAAACCCTCAAAAATACCCTCAACGTATGTGCATTGTAAAGGCAACATCTCCTGAAGATGCTACGGTATCGGAGTGAAACGTACGTTTGATGGTGTGATGAATGTCGCTGGCATCAGGTTCGAGATACGCACTGTACCACATAGATTTGGATTCTGTGGTGGATTATAGCAAATTAAACTTCAGGTTTTTTTATCAAATAACCTATTGTTTGTATTATTGTTAGCTTTTCAAATTTAATTCCAGTAAGAAATAATTATAATCAGTTCTAGTAAGAATACAAACAATGGATATTTACGTTATGCTAATTTGGTCCATGAAATTGAAACAATTGCCTGCTTCAATTGAATTAAATGTTCATCATTACTATGTCATAGTATTATAGTTTTTAACCGACTTCCAAAAAAGGAGGAGGTTCTCAATTCGGCGCGTATCTTTTTTTTTTTTTAAACATCTTAATTAATAATATTATATGCATCTTAATTAATGTTCACTGACAATATTAATCTATACATTCAGTTTTTTTTCAAACTTGATTAGAATTAAACTTACCTTGAATTCCCCTTCTGTTCTCATGCCTAGTAAAACAAGTAGTTTCCTCATGAGCCAGTTTAAGCTGCGTATCACAGCAAATGTTGACCAAAACTGTGCAAATAATGATCTCAGGCGACCAAAGTTTTCTGCTACACCTAAATAAAAATAAATTTTATTGTTTTTCTTGTAAAAATTTTATGAATGTAAAAACTTCTAGCTTTGTCTTTATAATTCATAACCAATGATTGGAATAAGTACTACAATATGGGGTGAATGACTTGAAACATTATCATTAGTATGGATACAACTACAGGATTCCTGTATTGTGGGATTATGATGCCGCATTTACCGTACCAAACCGACAAGATTTTTTAAATATTTTTCTTGCATTTTGTGTCGATAAGAATCATGCTAGGAAATCAGGGATAATATTACTAAAGATTTGATGAAATTTGAACATTTTGATTTGATTTTACAAAATAAATCCCAACCTTGTGGGATTTATTGACCTATCCATGTTAAGATTACTACATGAAATCTCACAACATTGCACTACCTGTTTGGATCATTTCGGTTCATAACACAATTGGGAGGTTGTGTGTTCGATGCCCTGCAGGGTCAATTAATGAAAATGGACATATTTATTTCAGCTTTATTTTTATTTATTTCAATTCATTATCATCATCCTAAACCGATAGACGTCCACTGGTGGACATAGGCCTCTTGCAAGGACAGGTTAGCCCGCTACCATCTTAGACTGCATCATCACTTACCATCAGGTGAGATCGCAGTCAAGGGCTAACTTGTAGTGGATAAAAAAAAAAGATTGCATAATTACCAGGTGATATCACAACTTGTAATGAAATTTAAAATAATGGTACACTACGATTTTTTATAATGGCTGTAAACACATTACAGCTGGACATGCAGCAAAATAATAGCCAACTATAGGCCTCTTTTATGTCCTACTTACCTAGAATAGCTCTAAAAGAGCTAGTCAGAGCAAAGAAAGTGCTCTCAAGCATCATTGCCACACTGCCCACTGCATTCACTACACTTTGTATAGAGTCAAATGCTGGTCTTGAGTTTTCTTCTGCCATCTGTATAAATCTGTTTAGTAGAAATATATAGTTTTAGTAAACCATCAACCAGTCCATCCAACCAGTTTATGGTTCTTCTTGATGATTTAAACACAATCAAAATTTATTTAAATCCTAGCTGAACTTTCTTTGTGGAATAAGTTTTTTTTAATTCCCTTGAGAAATCCTTAATTTTGTCTTAATCCTTAATCTCACTCTCTAGGTCCTCAACTATATTCATGCATATTGCAATTGACTGATATGCGACAGTGCATATCAGTCAATTGCAATTGTTAAGCAACATTGACCCAAGTCAGTAACTGGATGGGTGACTGAATTTGGCTTTTTCGTTTCCTCTATGCCCTGGAAAGCACGTTAAGCTGTTGGTCCCAGTTATTATCACTAACATCTGATAATAATAATCGTTAGAAACCTAAGAGTTGAAATAGTGCTCTTAGTTGGGTGGTATGCTAACTACCATTATGTGATTAATGGAAAGTGGCCACAACCCTCAGCAATGAGGAATATGACACAGAGAGAGAGTATTATAACCAATAAACCAACAAATAAACATTTATATAAGAATATTATAAATACTTAAGTATGTATTTATAATATTCTTAGGTATGATTAGAATTTTATTACTATACTTAATTTTAATAATTAGTTAGCATAGTAACATATAGTATAGTAACAGTTAGTATAGAATAGTAACATAACTGAATTTTATTAACAGATTACAATTTAACACATTATTTTTCGGTACATTGTAATCTGTTAGGTATATTAACCCGATAAAACCTGTGCCTGGTTATTTATGACGAACCCTAACCTAACTTACATGAAAGAGACAAGAGAACGAAAATACAATGAATATTTAAAAAATTGACACTCAGAACATTGAACAGTTCACAATCTATCGACAGTTTACAATTTCGCTAGTTAGATTACAATCTAACAGTTTTGCAATCTTACGGTGACATATAATTGTATATTATATTATGTTTTATAATCACTTATAACTTGTTGCTTCTTATAAGAATTGGGGATATAACATATTAAGGAAATTCAAACTACTTTATATCTAACATACAATAAATTTAAAAGAGTATGAATCATCAGCAAATACAAACAACTTTACCTGTTCTCGATATCTCCCTGCATTGGGCCAAATCTGTTATATCCTCCATATGGACTCATCCCCATCCCCATTCCCATTCCACCCATACCCATTCCCATCCCCATTCCACCCATCCCATATCCCATCCCATTGTAACCCATCCCATATCCCCCCATACCACCATAAGACATCCCATTATTCAGTCCATAGCTTGGATGCATCGTCAAATCCGGTCGTGGTGGTAACACAGGTGGGCCAAACCCATTATTAATACCCGAAGTACCAGGTACAGGATTTCTAAACGAAGGCACATCTGCTGGAGCCATTACGCCAGCATTTGATAAGCTGCGGTCAGAGTTCACGTCAAATATTTTAACTGGTTCACTCATTCTACTTGTTTACACTTAACTTGCAAGGTTTTATCTAATCTTTCCGTGTAAAAAGTTCAATGTATAAAGTTACGATCAAAGTATTCGCGTAAGGATATACAGCGCCACTATCACAGGATAACTTTACGTTTCGAGATAACTTAAACGATTTTGTTTGTAGTTTCGCGTTATAAATTATAAGTTTATAGCACGTTTCTATCAGACTGTAACCAATAATTGGAAACAGTCTAGTGGAAAGGAAAACCAGTGGCGAAATAGGATGTTTTTTTTTTAAATTTCATATCAGCTTGTCAGAGATCAGACAAGTAAATGCATATCATTAAAATGTCATCATGACATGGGCACACTTTCTAATTTGTCTATGGTTAAATACAAAGGATATATATATCAATAAAATAATATGACTGTTAAAGAATTTAAGCTGTATGCATTAATATACCTTCGGCTCAGCGATCTATTTTACATTTTTAATCATAGATTTATTATTACTACTATTGTTTAATATTTTAATATCTACATTTATTAGGATATGGTGTTGAAGTTTGACCTAATTTTATAGCATTTTGTTTGTCTATGGTATCTTATTGTGTCAATCGTGTCAATATTTCCGATTATTGTTTCGATTTTATGTTTGTTGTTATTATCGTGAAATTGGTGAGTGTTATTACGATTTTCCTCTATTAGAAGACAAAGCAAGTTGACTGTAACAAAAGGTATGTAATTTTGCAAATGTTGTCCTTGTTTATTTTATGTATTAGAACATACTACTGGTTGTTCTGACTGTCATCAGTAAGAATTTTAAGATCGAATTTTTTAAGATTATTGACTTCAAAACATAATTTTGAAGGCATAATTTTACTGCTTGATAAATCTAGATTACGGCATCTCCTAAATTTGTTTAAGATGAGACATAAAATAGTTTAAACTCGGCAGTTTTCTATGACCGGTTTTTTCTTGCTGACGCGAGAATTAATATAGTGTCAGCGCAATATTTTTAACCCTTGAACCGGCAGAATTTTAATTATCAGTTTTTGCACGGGTCAAATTTCGCGACCCGCGAACCGCCGCGCACCCCTCGCGCACCCCGCGTGCGTCGCGTTTTAGAAAAATGCCTACAAAAAAATACCCAGACCACTTAACATGGTTCTCTAAACGGCATTGGCTTTATTTATAATATATCTTTTTGAAGGTATGATTTATAGAAGCTGAAGTTTACAAACAATTACATATAAACGGAAAGAATGCGCCAACGACCGCGATAACGATCGCGATTTTTCAAAAATATATTTTCCCGATAAAGATATTACATTTCAGTGATAATCCAGTCTAACACTGCACTAAAATATATTTATAAACGTATTGTATTGAGTTTTTATTTATATTTGTCACCACTTGTCATAACAAACAATAAACAACACAAAACTCAGACAAAAAAACCCAAAAGTTTGGCACAGATTCAAATGACTTCTTTCTATAGCTTTTTATGTATTTTTTTATTTTCGAACTTGACGGTTTTAGTGTTGCAGTGTATAGATTATTTAATAAACTTGTCTATGAGCCAAAGTTGTTCAAACAAATATAAACTCTATCATTAAGAAAATACAGTTTTAAACAGCTCGGACCGGCCGGGCCCGCCGGCGGGACCGTGCCTGTTTAGGCAAAAGTAGGTTTTTTAAATCGGTCCCGCCGACGGGACCGCTGCCGGTTTAGGAGTTAATTCAAACCACTTTTGAATCATAAATAGTCACACAATATAGTAAACCCATTATTCCTGAGCCTGCATTATAAACCCATGGATTCCTTGTATGAAATATCTATTGGACAGTTTAACATTAGGTTTACGTAGATAAGAATTCTGGATATAATCTTATGGAAGGCTTATTCCATCGCTTACAATTTCTAAACTAAAATGTTTTGCATATATTGTTACTAGATGATGCCCGCAACTTCATCCACGTGGTTTAAGTTTTTTCAATTCCCGCAGGAACTCTTTAATTTTTCGGGTATTATATAGACATCCGGTACTCGCTTTCAGGGGAGGGGAGGGTGGGGGAGGGTGGGGAGGGGGGAGAGGGTACCCCCCCTCTTTGTTCCCCCCACCGGAAATGCATAGTTTTTTTTTTATGAATTTTTAAAAATCTCATTTTGAGGTTATGTTTTCATACATTTACAACGCGTGCAGGGGTGGGGAGGGGGTGGATGGGTGGGGAGGGGGGGGAGGGTGCCCCCCATCTTTTTTCCCCCCACCGGAAATGCATATTTTTTTTTTAATGAATTTTTAAAAATCTCATTTTGAGGTTATATTTTCATACATTTACAAAAAACCTAAGTGTATAAAAATATTTATGTTCTAACCCAACCTAATTTAACTTTCAATTAATAGAACCTAAGTGCCCGGCCTGCGGCCGGGCACCAGTTATATTTATGTTCTAACCTAACCTAACCTACCTTTAGGTTTTCCATCGTCTAGTGGTTAGAGGGAGCTTAGAACCCCTACAATTTAATTTTTCATTTCAAACTAATAGAACCTAAGTGCGCGGCCTGCGGCCGGGCACCAGTTATATTTATGTTCTAACTTAACCTAACCTACCTTTAGGTTTTCCATAGTCTAGTGGTTAGAGGGAGCTTAGAACCCCTACAATTTAATTTTTCATTTCAAACTAATAGAACCTAAGTGCCCGGCCTGCGGCCGGGCACCAGTTATATTTATGTTCTAACCTAACCTAACCTACCTTTAGGTTTTACTCGCGTATGATAACTCAAGATATGTGGGGACTTGGTTCTATGACTGTTATGATGTAAATAAAACAATTATTGAAATAATTGTTTTATTTCAACACTGCCAACACGATTTGCGTTCCGTTTCACTCGTTATTTTGATTTTGACATTATCACTAGACCAAAATTGATAGAGCAGCTTAATTTTTGTGGTGTAAATGTATGAAAACATAACCTCAAAATGAGATTTTTAAAAATTCATTAAAAAAAAACTATGCCTTTCCGGTGGGGGGAACAAAGAGGGGGGGCACCCTCTCCCCCCTCCCCACCCTCCCCACCCCTCCCCACCCCTGCACGCGTTGTAAATGTATGAAAACATAACCTCAAAATGAGATTTTTAAAAATTCATAAAAAAAAACTATGCCTTTCCGGTGGGGGGAACAAAGAGGGGGGGCACCCTCTCCCCCCTCCCCACCCTCCCCACCCCTCCCCACCCCTGAAAGCGAGTACCGGATGTCTATAGCCAACCCAATTTTTCTACATAAAAAGTAGCCTATGTACTTCCCCGGGATGCAACCTAACTCTGAACCAAATTTCATCTAAATCAATTGAACAGGTGGGCAGTCAAAGCGTAGCAGACAGACAGACAGACAACAACACTTTCACATATTTTATAATATTACTATGGATCCTTTTGATAACACTCCCGGCCAAAAGGGACACTACTAGATTTAGAATTGTCAATTTAGTTTAGATATTGTACACAACAGAAATAGCCACAATCTCTTATTTTAACTTACAAGTAAATAACGAATCTTAATTGTGTCTTATCCTTTTCCTCAGGAATATTATGAAAGGGATGGCAATAGAGCAATCATTTGCCATCCCACTGATAGTACCATCATCATACTGATAGTATAATAAGAGATTGCTAATCACATTTTTTGACGACAACTTCTGCTTTTGAATAAGTGTGTTGCAATCTACAATATAATCAGTTGGATAAAATAGGCATTAGGCTAGTCGTAAAAATAAATACTTAGAATGGCTAAAGTTCTATTTAGCCACTACTGTATTCAAGGTTATATCAATTGTGACATCAATGATGCCCAATTATCACACTGACTGAGTCACACATATTGTCTTCATACTATATTTGTATAGGTAATTTATTTAAATGTCATGAGCATAGTCTTAAATATGTTTTAAATAAAATAAATACTTAAATAAATTTTTATTGTCAGTTAAATTGGTGCATTAAAGTACTTAATGCATCAATTTAATTGAAATTAAGTGTGGTCAATAAATCCTCCTCAGCCTGTGCCACACAGCATGAACGGTACTTAACATACAGCAGCGCTGTTTGAATATCATTAGTATATTTTGTTTTATATCGTGTTGCAATCTGAGAGACTTAAGCTTATTACTAACTAGCGAATGGCATCTTTCAGCTATTAAAGAAATATAGTTTTCCGTCTCATTACAATATTATAATAGCAAATCTTATTCCTTGAGTTCGGTACATATTAATTTTCGATAATTAATTTCCAAGGCATTAAATTTATAATATGTAACCATATTGTGTTTACAGTTTCTAAAGATCTGTAGCCATTTCATATTGTATCAAACATTGTTACAGTCTCAATTGTTGTATTGGCTGAATTTATGGTATTCATGCTGCAGTAATGAATTTTGGCCAATAGTGGAAGAGTATTAATCAAACAGAGGTGATTGTGATCGTTACACTGTAGCAATCATTTTTACATTCTAAGGCCACAGTTTTATTCACTAACGCAAAATATAATAGAAAAGTACAGTAAATAATATAGTACATACTTCTAAACACTGAATGGGCAACTCCATTTTCAGAGCGCAGGAAGTGGTAGCACTGTCGCCCGTGCGAAACTTCCGGCGGTCTCAGGCATTGTGTCGTTGCCTACGTTACGTTTTCATATCTCACGTACCTACGTATACAGTGACGTACGAGTAGAGTAGGGTTAAATCTGTTTTCTCTAACTCCTAAGTGTACCTATATGCCGTCAGATTAAAGGTACTGTCCTCGAAACTACTTAGGGTTTTCTTTGATACCTATCGGTTTTTTAAAACTTAAATATAGGTACATAGAAGTTAAGCCCATGACTGCAATCTTACTAGTTAACCTGGAAAAAGCCATTCCTCTTATGGTTTTCTAAGCGTCAACGTACCGGAACGCTAAATCGCTTGGTGGCATGGGTTTGTCGATAGTATGCTAACTAGTTGAGGGCTACGGTCGATAAGCCAGAGCACACCAGAGCAATATATAGAAATTATAAATCTCCAAATTGCTCCTGCCGGGAAAGTTACGAACGTAACACTTTTAGACAGGTAACTATGGGAATTAATGAATACAGCAATTTGGTGGAAGACGTCCGTCGCTCAAAATGCTCACACTACTTTGAAGTTTTCAACCAAGTTCAATATAATTTAATATAAAAAATACTTTTTAAACAACCGACTTCAAACTCCCGCGCCAACTTTTATTATTCATATTTTAAAAACCGCTCGACCGATTTCGATAAAATTTATATGGGACCACATGGGAAGTATGCTCTTTCAAATAAAAAAACAATCATCCAAATCGGTCCACCCAGTCAAAAGTTCTGAGGTAACAAACATAAAAAAAAAAAAAAATACAGTCGAATTGAGAACCTCCTCCTTTTTTTGAAGTCGGTTGAAAAGGAGGAGGTTCTCAGTTCGACTGTATTTTTTTTAATTTTTTTATGTTTGTTACCTCAGAACTTTTGACTGGGTGGACCGATTTGGATGATTCTATTTTTATTTGAAAGGCCATACTTCCCATGTGGTCCCATATAAATTTTATCGAAATCGGTCGAGCGGTTTTTAAAATATCAACAATAAAATAAGTACTTTGTATAGCCTGTGCTTGTTGTTGTAAAGTTGGCGCGGGAGTTTGAAGTCGGTTGTTTAAAAAGAATTTTTGATATTAAATTATTATAAGTTCTACTATTGCATCTCTAGCAAAAATCCAGAATATGCTAAGTTCCACGAAGTTATTAATTACCTAATGAAAAGTTATGAGATTTGGAGTAATAGGTAAGATAAGATAAGATATTTATTTATTGCAAAAATACACGTGAAAAGTGCTTACAATATTTTTGGAAACATATAGTTGTATAAAACATTATCCAGTAAATATTTGGTAAACATGCAACCAAGTACCAACTGCGTTAACCACAGATTACTTATACAGTAAAAGCTACACATATCAAACCATTAACTATTAGCCTTAACTTACATGTACAATATTTATAATTTTAAACCTTTATATTAATTTATGTATTCAATATGTATATTTTGAAAATAACAATAATTGTTCTATGATCTAAATTTAAATTTATTCCAGTTTCATATTCCTTTTAAAATAATCCATATGCAACCTCTTGAAAGAGCCTACACGAGTAGAAAATATGTCATCTATTAATCTATCATATATTATATCATATCTGTATTTAGTTATTAGTAGTATTACTTACAACATTTTAAATTATTTTTCTAAAAAATGATATGAAATGTGCACATTACCCTGTAAATGAGTTCGAACTCATTTACCCTTTAAATGAGTTCGAAAGTTAAACTTCCCGGCCTAGGCCAGTAAAGAATGTATGTATTTTCATTACATATCATAAGTATGAATTTGGAATCTTTCTTCCTGAATATCTTGTTATAATGTTCTTTGCCATAAATAGTTTAAATTTGGAACTCTACCGTATTACGCGTTCAGCACTCACAGCGCAAAAAAAATATATTTAAAGTATAATATTTTTTTTTTATCTTTATTATATTGAAAGGCGGGAATTAACTACATACCTAATCGTTATAATTTATTATTTAAAAGTAACGAAAAAATGAGTTCGAGTGAGGATATTATGGATTTAGATTGTACGCCTCCTTTTCTGAGAGCGGAGGCCGAATTAGCTAAAAATAATTTGCTTCCGCCGAAACCTAAAGAAAAAGTCACTTGTTTAATTTTTTAGAAAAGCACTATACACACCTCGACCGGGAGATCATTTCTGGTCTCGTACCTATATAGCCGGCCTCGCGTAGCTCGGCCGTCTAACTAACACTCGACCAGAAAACGCGTACTTCCCGGTCTCGCGATGTAATTGTACTATAACGGCAAATTATGATACTAAAACTAGATGATTTCTCGGAACTAAAATAGATTATATTATTGCACCTGGAAATACTTATTACATTCCATGAATCGCAGCCATTTCACGTAATGCTCAATTATTTTATGAATTGATCAATTCTACGATCTGTTCACGACAGAGATACACACACACAGAATACCTACAAGTAACTACGAGTATGTCCCTCTCAGAAATAATAGGAACAATATTCGGTATAATAGAATGCTTTATGTATTATAATCAAAATCGGTTTATCTTTGCAGGTTAACAATTCATCTGTGTACACCGGTGGCACTTAGTGGTAAGTATTTGTTTAAAAATAATACTTAAGTTATAGATAAGTATCTATAAGACATAAAACTTGCGTTAACCACCGTAGCAAACTTTTCTTTACGTTCCTTCAAAATATTGGACTTACGTGCGTAAAAACTTAACAATAGGTACAGTGTTAAGAAAAATTCTCTCCAAAAAACCGACTTCAACGCCACTGTAAAGTACAAAATAATTTTGATTTCTACCCACTATGTTGAAGTCGGGCGAGTCTAATGCGTCAACTGTACTTATCCTTGTTATACCCGCCCGACTTCAACATACCTAGTGGGTAGAAAGCAAAATTATTTTGTACTTTACAGTGGCGTTGGAAGTCGGTTTTTTGGAAAGAATTTTTATTTTTAACTTTTTAGTGTCAGGGTTGAGGATTTGGAGTCAGAATTTTTTATGGGATCACCTCGAGAGCTTCCTCTAACGACTGATAGAAAAAAAAATCAATTAAAAAAAAACGCGCCGAATTTAGAACCTCCTCCTTTTTTGGAAGTCGTTTAAAAATAACACCATACTTTACACAGACGTCTGGTACCCATACTAAACATATCATACAATTATACCTATCTAGTTTCTGATTTTCCTTCCAGTGTTACTATGCTTTATATGTATTGTCTAATATACTGAATATACCCTGTTTATTAGGTAAACACGGCCTATATTTACCAGTACAATCGATTTCTATTGCGGTTGAATTAATTACCCTACAGGACAAATTAGATTGTGTTAGGCTGGTAAGGAAAAGGTTCATTTTAGGCCTACTCTTGTACACTCTACCATGAATATAGGAAAATACATAGATTTTATTAAAAATATAATAATTCAAAACAGAAAAGTAAATAACGAGCAAAAATATAAAAATTTATTTCAAGTTTTCGATACGTTTCCAAGATGGCAACCTACAGCCATAGAGAAGGCAGTAGGCCGCGAAATGTATCAAATGTCATTTCTCACAGTCACTGTCAAAATAACGTGTTTTTCTTTTCAAAACGTCAAAAAATATGAATCCGCATTGTTACCCACTCATGTTTGTGTTCCATAACTTGGAAAGATTAAATAATTTTACCACTGAAATTACGACGAATTCGTAGATTTGACCAATAAAAACTGGTCTATTATTATTGGTATTTTATTTTCCTTCATTTCTCTGCTTGTACAAGACTTGGCCTACGCCCCATACAAATCTGAACCGTCTCCTTTATTGGTCCAACATTAACTCCATCTATTTTGATCGACAACTCAATCACTGGACATTTTGCGATGATAATATTGAAAAATCATCATTGATACCAATGCGTCTATTAGTTTTACCGTGATGCCGTAACTGACGGACAGACAGATTGTTTTGGGCTCTTTACCAATCGATAGTAGAGCTTACTCCAATTATAATCTTCAAAATATATTCAATGTAGGTACATTGTATAGGAATCGTCCAGTTTAACAATAGGCATGATGACTGATTTTGAAAAATGGTCAGATTATGTTCGGAAGTATCTACTATTTCGAAAAAATATCTTATTTCAGCAGAAAAATAAAGTTTGGTAGATAAAATTAGCATTTGAAATTAAAATTTTAAAATTCACGCCAAAACGTTCGGCGGTGTCATGGCGTCGTTGTGACGTCACTATTGTTATTACCAATGTACTCTGTGCAGTGTGCAGTAAGCAATAGTGTGATTTTCAAAGCTCGAAAACAAACAATTGTGACGTCATTCGCTTCTTTGTGTTTTATGCAACATGGCGGATTGCTGTATTTTATAGTTTTATTTTATCAAAATAAATAGCAATCTCACTCGAAATAGAAAAATAAATACGTTTTTTATAATCCATGAATCCTATTTTATTAGATAAATTCATAATTTCATTGATTCTTGGTTACAGTCATCATGCCTATTATAAGTATAGAAAGATCATAGAAAGATATATGATTTTAACAGGTTCGACCGGTAGTAAAATATATATCTAATAAGTAAATGTTACTGCGAGATTTCAGCTGAAAGTAGTTCACACACAGTATAGGTAATAGTTTCACTTCTTATTTTTAACCCCCGACGCAAAAAGAGAGGGGTGTTATAAGTTTAACGTGTCTGTTTGTCTATCTGGCTGTATTATCGTAGCGCCCAAATGGATGAACCGATTTTCGTTCAGTTTTTTTTGAGTCATAATTAATTTTATTATTTAAATTAAGTGTTCTTAGCCACGTTTCATGAAAATCTGTTCATCCGTCTGTAGGTCATCAGCTTTTTTCTTAGGGGGTTGTTTTAAATTTGTAATACTTGTTTATTTTTCCTTACAATCTCATATATAATAAACTATCAGTTTATACTGCATGAAATAAACTGAAAATATGGAATAATCTTGAGCTCTGTTACAAAATGTAAATAGCTTGTATAAATGGGTTTTTACTTTTTTGGATCATTAAATAACTATACCTTTTTTAAGTAACAATACTAACAACCTAGCAACCTTGGTCTGGTAGTGGCAGCCCGAGCATAAATATCACTACAAATCTTCGCGAGGTTCTGTAATGTTCATCTGGATAAAAGTGGCCGTTTACCTAATTATCTACTTGTTGGATACGCATGACCAATAGCAAATCGTTCGACCAACCTCTTACTTCAATGCCAGTTATTCTAAGTATGGGCAGTTATGCAGATAACCAGTCGATACAAACTTTCTAGGTCAAAAACACCTAGTAGCCCTAACAGACAGGAACTTGTTTACAACCGTTGCATACTTGAAGTTCTCTCTAATTGTATCTATTTCACGCTGACACCTAGAAAAATCTTTACGATGTTTTATACACAAAAATAATTTGAGGCACACGTCAACTTTCCTAACAAATAAAACTAAATTACATACCTACCTACCTACGATTTAGGTAGTTACCATGACAGTTTGTGCTTTTTATCATGATTATCCTACAATGGTGAAGAATGACGCCTAGTTGTCTTTGGAATGTTGTGTATTTAATTTGTATGAATGATCTTTGCTGTTTGGTCGACTATCATTAATCCTGCAACAACGTATCTACTACTACCTATTCTGTGCTTGCAAGGGACTTGTGGACTCAAGCTTATATTCTTATATTCGTTATCATTCTTAAACAATCCTTTTGTCTGTATGGTTTTTATTCCCTTTCACTATGTTATTGTATTCCAAGCAGCATACAGCATACATCATACATGCAGCATACAGAGTTTGCATTGCAAACTCTTGCTGCTTGCATGCTCATGCATATATTTTGTACTTAATTATATAATCCAAATCGAGTTTTTTTTTACCTACAATAGGTAGGTAGTAGGGGATTTAGTACTTGTTAAAAACTAACAAGCATTATCAACTAACAGCAGGTGAGTTCAGCTTCTATTTACGAGCGCCTTTGTTATAAAGTATATTTATTCGATACTCCTGTGTATCTATTGTCTACCATAATAGCATCGATCGAGAGCCGTTTTGAAATCGAAACAGTTACCCACAAATATCGAGTAGCACGTCTGGGAGAAACCATGCATAGATAGATAACGACGACCTCCGTGGCGCAGTGTGTAGCGCTGTTGTCATAACGTGCGGAGGTCCCGGGTTCGATCCCCGGGAGGCTAAATTTGGGAATTCATAATTTCTGAATTTTCCCTGGTCTGGTCTGGTCTGGTCCGGCAAAGACGGTGCCGCCAAGCGATTTAGCGTTCCAGTACGATGCCGTGTAGAAACCGAATAGGGGTATGGGCTTAGTATGACTGCTATTCCCCTAACAGGTTAGCCCGCCTACCATCTTAGACTGCATCATCACTTACCATCAGATGAGATCGCAGTCAAAGGCTAACTTGTAGTGGATAAAAAAAAAGATAAAATATGTCGACTTACGACTATCTGTGGGGAATACAGAAGCGAGTGTGGAAATTCTGGCTATTATATATTTACCAAACACAGGAATTTAATATCCTTAATTTCATTGGCTCTGGTCACGTATTATTGCATGCCTTAGCCGCAGCACCTTACTGGCTAAGCCGTTTCGTCCTGTAAGATCGGGCTCCAATTCTGTACCTTGTCACGCTCTAACCAAGACAAAAACAAAAATTAATTTAAAATTATCGGCTTTATTGCCATATATCAAATATTCAAAATACTATTGTAATGTTGTGGAAAAGATTTTGCAAAGGAAAAAAATAAGGTAATGCCGCGCCTGCTTGATTTTGTGTAGGTATATTTTGTGTAATGTGGTGGCTTGCACTTCCATTTGAAGACCCAGTGGTCCGGTTTTCTGGCACTAGGAGCGATGAGGAAACGTTGCGTACAGCTTCTCTCTGGGGGAGGGGGTCTCGTTCTTTTTGCCCTCCAAAGATATAATCATCATATAACTGAGCGTCTCATTTCACACGTATTTGCGGTACACAAAACGGCGTGATTATGTTACTACCGCAATGTGGGAGCTAATTAACTTTGTCTCTTATCTAACGGTGCCTAAACTAATTGTGTTAAAGATCGGTGCCCGTATCTCCGTGTCGCTTAGTGAAATTTTAGATACGGATCTCCCCTAAATCTGGGTTTAGACTTTAGAGATTTGACTCGAAAATCGAGGAATTGAGTCGAAAACTTAGCCAAGTGAATAATTTCCCTGACCTGTGCGTTCATTATTCTGTAACTAGGTACCAAATTATTGCAATTTCACCAACAATGAAATATAGTCATTACGTAATCGGTCGCAATTTATGCAATATAAGCGGCTCCATCCGGGAAACGAATCAATTGCAGTTTCGCTAAAAGAACAACCGTACCGCGTTCCGCTTCACGCACTTCTCTGTCGTGGGAATGAAACTGATCGGCTGCAGCCGTTCTGTTGCTGTGCTCGCTGTTGAACTCGCCGCACAGAGCACGTGTCTCCTTTCGGAATCAAAACAGCCACATACCACCGACCAACACGGATTCGCAAACTGATATTCATTTGGGAGAACATACGTCATGGGACACTAGCTGATGCCCGCGACTACGTCCGCGGGAATTGAGGTTTTTTGGTTCCCGCGGGAACTCCTTAATTTTCCGGGATAAAAAGTACCCTATGTGCTATTCCAGACTATAATCTATCTCTGTGCCAAATTTCAGCCAGATCCGTTCAGCCGTTGGCGCGTGATTGAGCAACAAACATCCATACATCCATCCATAATATATGATACATCCATACATCCATCCAAACTTTCGCATTTATAATATTGGTAAGATTTATATTAAAAAAAACAGTGACAGCCTAGTAGTTTATACGCCTGGCTTCCTATTTGGAAGGTTGGGGGAAAAGCTCCGAAAAGTTGGAGATCGAAATCGCCAAGCACGTAACTCTAATTTTTCGGATTTAGATATGAATTGACTATCACTTGCTTTAACGGTGAAGGAAAACTTCGCGAGGAGGGAAACCTGCATGCCCGGGAGTTCTTCAAATTCAATTGTTCTAGAAGACGTGTGAAGTCTGCCAATCCGCACTTGTCTAGCGTGATGGACTATGGCTAAACCTTACTCATTCTGAGAGGGACTCGTGTTCAGTCTTAAGTTCAAGGCTTTGGCAAGGCTCCTGAGTTTGTTTTTTTTTTTTTACCCTACAAGTTAGCCCTTGACTGCGATCTCACCTGATTAATGATGATGATGTTGTTGATATTCTAAGTAAACGATTGTTTATTTACTGACCCATATCACATCACCGTGAACATGCATTGATATTTTATTCCCCTATCAGATATCAAATATCGAGTCGGGTGTAACGGGTGCGACCGAAGCGTTCCATGACACCAACCAATCGGAACGTCAGATCGTATGACATCGAATATGAGACGACTTTACTTACCAACATGACAACACCTACTAAGTTTTATTAACATACCTAAAGTACTTTCATGTCTTGAGTTATAAAGAAATTTGGCGATATATTATGGCGGAGGCGACGGCCAACAGCGCCGACCGTGAAAAGAGACGCAAACATGACAAGTGAGACCCTCGATCGAGATTGGAGATTGGAGAACCTCGATGGACATATTCATCCATAGCCTTCGGAATGAAGTCACTTGCCCCCCGATTGTGTAAGGAACTCGTAATCGTAATCCTTTGTCAAAGTATAATTCGACCTTTAAGGAGTTCATTGATGCCTACACGTTAAAAAGCATGTATGAACTTTTTAAACAGATCGAGTAATACAAGCATGTATAGAGTATGAACTCTTTAAACAGTTCGAGTAATACGTTTTAAGCTGTCAAATTATTACGATTTGCGTAGACAATCGGGACTCTGGACCGTGGGGCCCGGGGGCTCGAGCGTTTTTTTAAAACTTTCATAGAGTTATCGAGTTTACCGGGGATCTAAGAGCTGGCTACTTTGGCCTGGGACTTGTGAATTGTGTTCCTACCCGAAAAACAAACATGGTCTCATCAGCATCATCATCATCTAGTCTTTATAATAAACCTAAATCCACACGGGCGATGTCGCGGAAAACAGCCGGTTAATCAAATAAATATGTATTATAAATGCGAAAGTTTGGATGTATGGATGGATGTTTCTTACTCAATCACGCCCGAACGGTTGAACGGATCTTGATGAAAGGACATGACCAGAAACTGCCCTCCGATTCGGGACAATGTGCAGGATTTCCGTTTTTACAGTAAGGTTTCAAAATTAAAACCGAAATTATTATGGATTTATTATTCCGAAAAAGGTCAGGGTTAAAATATCTAAAAAAACAATACGTTTATTGATTAATTATTGAGCATCCGCTTTCCTCTTTGAGGCACTACTCCATTTTGACGTTCCATTTTATCGTTGCCTAGTAATAATCTTGTAATCCATTACATGAATACCATTTAAGTACCTCTGTCACTATATTATGAAAAGGAAATGTATGTTTTGCTAATAATTATTTTTATTTATTGACAAGCCTCAATGAAACGTGTAATTGATCGAACAAAGCATTTTAAAATAACCACTGCGTTTAAAGGAACGCCCTTTGATTGCATCTGTCTGCCATCTGTGGTTGAATAGTTGAACTCGCTAACCAAAACGTCAAGCGCCATCTAGTGTAGGAAAGCAGTTTTTTGGTGAAACCTTTTTTATTTATTTTCTCAGTTTTCAGAGCCTTCAGACTCCTGAAACTTTTTTATCCGAAAGCTATAAAATATTACAATTACAATAATAAAGAAATCATTGCTGCACATTGATTTTTGACACCTAGGCAAGCTCCCAGAGTGGCACTGGTCAAGTCCTTTGGCACAGAGGTAGATTATAGTCTGGAATTACACATAGTTTACTTTTTATCCCGGAAAACTCAGGAGTTCCCACGGGAACCAAAAAACCCTCAATCCACGAGGACGAAGTCGCGGGCATCAGCTAGTTAATACATATAAAGCAAAGCAATGTTCTTTGAAGTGAAACAAATGGGGAGTAAAGCGTCGCTTTAATCTTCATAATCCGTGAATAGACCGAATGTCTTCGTCATTTAGCTTAAGCGGTTAAGTAACTCGATAAATTGGCGGTTTATCTCGGATTGAAACCCGTTTATTAATTTAGGTGGGTAGAGCTTGTGCGAGATATTATGACGTTCAATAAGGGTTGGTGCACACTAAATATTAAATTATTAACAGAGCGTCAAATGTTTTTTTAAAAATGCGGAAATATAAATAAACCTTGCTCACGTAAGTTAGCATTAATTGTCAAGACAGGTCTGACACTTGCTGAGTGTGAAATTGCGACGACATGAGTTGATTTTTGTGAAAATTGACATAACTGCGTATTCATATCTGCCAATCGACTGCGCTGTCCACGCCGAATACGGTAAAAATAGAGCAGATCCTTTTCTAATATCAGAAACTTTGTTACATAAAAATTAAGTACATACTACTACAGTGTCACGATCGCAATCACCTCTGATTGTTTAACACTCACCCACTGTGGGCCAAAATCCAATAATTAATATTCTAGCAATTATTGATGCAGGAATTATATTATAATAGGGCTACTGGTCAAAGAAGTGTTGACAGATTAACAACACTTCCAGTGAAAGAGTTTTAAGTTTGTAGATATTTAGCTGTCAAATTTTTTAGATCGACGTATTCCGGCTTTATCTGCCGAGTCTACTCAGAGTCGCTTAATCATTACATAAATAACTCTTTAGTATAGATTTAATATTATTATTTCTATTGATTTATTTACTTAACTGAATATTAGCGACTGAGTGCGGCAGTATGTCTTTAGATTGTAACAATATAATATGTGTATGTCACCGTAAGATTGCAAAAACCGTTAGATTGTAATCTAACTAGCGATATTCTAAACTATCGACAAATTGTGAACCGTTCAATGTGCCGAGTGTCAATTTTTAGGGTTCCGTACCCAAAGGGTAAAAACGGGACCCTATTACTAAGACTCCGATGTCTGTCTGTCTGTCTGTCTGTCTGTCTGTCTGTCTGTCTGTCTCCAGGCTGTATCTCATAGACCGTGATAGCTAGAAAGCTGAAATTTTCACAAATGATGTATTTCCGTTGCCGCTATAACAACAAATACTAAAAATTAAAAAAATATATATATTAAGGGGGGTCCCCATACAATAAACGTGTTTTTTTCGTATTTTTTTGCTCAATATTAAAAACGGTAACAGGTAGACGGTTCAAATTTTCACAGAATATTAACTTGTATATTACCTTTCAAAATAAATAGTTAAATATCAATAAAGTAAATATTAAAGGGGGGCTCCCATACAACAAAAGTAATTTTTTGATATTAACAGTAAATTTCTACAAACAAAGTTAGTTTTGCGGTTCATTAACAAAGGTTAACCTACTTCTTGAGTACGGAACCCTCGGTGCGCGAGTCCGACTCGCACTTGGCCGGTTTTTGAAATATTCATTGTATTTACGTTTTCTTGTCTCTTTCTTGTAGGTTAGGTTAGGGTTCGACATAAATAATTAGGAAGTGCCCGGCCTGCCGGGCACTTCCTAATTATTTATGTAGGTTTTATCGGGTTAATATACCTAACAGATTACAATCTACCGAAAAATAATGCGTTAAATTGTAATCTGTCGACAGTTTACAATATCGCTAGTTAGATTTTGCAATCTTACGGTGACATACGAGATACACGAATACTGTATCAAAATCTTAGGTTAACAATATCTCTGAAGTTACTTCTTGTAACTGCATAATGCAGATTTCTTAATGATCCTTATGCGCAGAGTAAGATGATATCTTTCAAAGGACTGCGATCTGTGGAGTTAGTGTGAACTAAGCTTAAGCGGTTTGAGATCTTACGGGGGATCTTGCCAAGTGGGTTCTAGAGTGAATGGTCCTCGAACCGTTCGCTAATTACATACTGCAGTTAGAGTTATGCAATCACCATCTTCCAAGCAACTGCCGGTAACAGTAGGTGCTTTATATAGTTATTGTGTCTACGTCGCAGATTTGCGTGTTCTGAAGTGATATAAGAGATGTATGTACGTGGATTTGTTTGCGTGAAGACTTGACAACACAAAGAAAATTTGATCTAAGGCTTTTCCTGATAATGTGGCTACGTTTTCCTATGTATATGAATTGTCTATTTTTCTGGTTAAGAGTCTCCGTACTTAGAGTAGATTTGTATGCAGAAGAATCGGTAAGCCTATCCCGATTATTATCACATTATTATTCCAAGAAAACCTCTACCATTCATCTCACGACCATCAGCAATGAAGATATACCTGTTGGCCTGTACCTACTGTAAATTTCTTTCTCAAGAACAGTGTCTTAATGTTTACCACGGCGCCTTTCACCATCGCCACCACCACTGCAGCCCATTAACGTCCCACTGCTGGGCACAGACCTCCACTCTCATAGGAGAGAGGAAATTAGAGCTTAGACCCACCACGCTGCTCCAATGCGGGTTGGCGGGCTTACCACGGCGCCTTAGTACGCTTTATTAAAACTGAAGTTTTTTGTTACATTGCAAGCCATGTATGTATACGGAGTTGTTGTAAACCTGGATTTTAATGATGCCTCATTTAATATTTGTGTCTTTGTCGCTTTTAAAATAGATGTAAATGTTTAAGATATCACCGTATCTGGTTTCATGACATTGTTTTTCGAGAAGTGTATCTGAATCATATCTATAAGGGGAATGTTTGTTAAACAACGCTCCAGTGTAAGTATTAAGTTGCTTTCATAATAAAAGTATTGTATTTTATATGATTTTATACGAGTCTTGTAAGTGCAAAGATATTACTTTATTATTTACATCGACATTATGCGCAACGTTAGGCGTAAAGTAACAAAAAATGTCACTCGCTAATATAGGGTAACCAGATGTAAAATTGCAAAGTCCTAACTCCTGCTGACTAAAAACCCTACCACTATCACTACAGCCCATTAACGTCCCACTGCTGGCCCTCACTCTCCGACACAGGCCTCCACTCGCGTATGAGAGACGGAATTAAAGCTTAGACCCACCAAGCTGCTCCAATGCGGGTTGGCGGGCTTCAACGACTATTATCATGTTAGTGATAATAACCGGGACATTAACGTGCTCTCCGACGCACGGGGGTGAAGCACCGCCAACTTCCTAACTCCGGGCTAGTACTGAGAATTTCTAGTCAGAAAAACCCAACACTTAATTATGGCCCGAGCCGGGACTCGAACCTGGGACCTCAGCGTCAGACCTAAGCGTCAGCCGCAGCGGCTGACGCTAGTCGCTACCCACTATACCAACGAGGCAGTTAGGGACCTTTCAAAATTTATCTTCAAGATTATCTTCTGTACTGTGCTGTCACTGGCGCACTCCGCACGAGTGCACGACCCTTATAGAGGAGAATTATGTTCTATTGAGTCTATTTTATTGAAATCGTGATCTTAATCGTTTGTCAAACGGATAATTCGACCTGTTTAAGTTCATAGATGCCTGCAATAGGTACTAAAATTCTACATCAATGTGCCTGCACGTCAAAAAGCATGTCCTGAAACAATTCGAGTAATGCGTTTTAGCTGTCAAATTAATAAGACAATTGGGGCTCAGGTTTTTCAGTCTCACGGGACAAACCTTTAGCTAGCGCGTAGTAATAAGTCCAACACATCGCGGTTGTAATTCCGATTCTCATAAAATCTATTCCAAAATCCTGACGTTTTCAACGTCCAGCCGGAAGGGTAATCTTGACATGTCAAGGCAAATCCTGATGTCTGGGCGCCCTACTCGAGAACCGTGCGTAATGATAATGAACATCGCCGGTTTATTATTTCGGGCCGCAAAGGAATCCGCAATTTACGGAGTCACTAATGAAATTCGAGAAGCCAGGGTCGACTCGACTGGCGCTTTTATACCCGCCATTTGTTTATAAAATTACATTTTTGTTTTACAAGCAAAGCGGTGGCGTTTGCGAAAAATCGTATCAGCGGACAGGAGCGGAGGCGGAAAGATCTGTTGTCCTGTTTCAGGAGCATCGATTGGCGTTCTCGCCGCTGTTTAACAAAAAATGGATCTTATGTTTCCTCGTTTTAAGGGAGGAGTTTCGTTTTCAGGATGTGGAGTTAGGACGTAAGGGTTTCGGCGCGTCCGGGATCCACGCGGCCGGCCGGTACCCGCAGTGCCGCGTAGGTCGCCGGCTTTTACGCCCGCGTCACCGCATGTACAGTCTTTATACGCCAGTATTTTGATAACGTGCATACGCGCTGCGGTAGGCTTACGCCTGCGATCGTTCGCGTAGAAGTGTGTGTTTTTTTACCGAATATGATAATGGCAGTGTCCTAGTGCTTTTTGTAAATAGAATTGATTAGTGCGTTCAACTTGAATGTGTTGTTGATGAAAATAATCCCCCTGCGGTTTGTGTAGGTATTGTTTGTGCTTCCAAATTAAATGTAAATGTTGTACTTAACAACTTGTGTTTCCACAACTTTATAGGGGGTAAACAATTTAGTATCTATTAAGTTTACAAGTTTACACTTAATATGCGGTATTCAGTAACTACCTACCTAGTTATAGTAGCGTAACATGAGTGCTTTGGTCGCTCTTGTATTAATCAATGTCATTGTAAGCTATCACATAGCGCCTCTATGCGACGTTAATGCTACAAGGAACATTTGCTACAATAACAGGAAAATTCATTATATTTCGTGTAGATATTCTAAGCCACAATTAAAGTTAGCTACGGTTTCTCAGGAATACCAAACAACACACCTAATTTTCGAATAACTCCATTATGATATTAGGAAATTTATTTGACTCAAAAAGGTCAAATTGCCAAATACTCAATCAATCAATCAATCAATCGTTTATTTGCAAGAAACATTGTACAATTAAGATGACAAAATAATTAAAGAACGAACATGTTTCGTCATTGCTGACGTGCAAATTTATAAAGTAGGTAGGTACATATGGCCGGTTTCTCAATTGAGAATTTCATGTTGAGTCTGTCTCAAAGACTACTTAAGGACTAATTAAGCAAATTTTTGATTCTGAATTGATATTGGGCTGGTTTCTGAATTAAGCATTTAAGCAAATACAGCAAGCTCCAACTCTCAAACCTTACACAATATCAATTCAGAAATAAAAATTTGCTTAACTAGTCCTTAAGTAGTCATTGAGACAGACTCAACATAAAATTCTCAATTCAGAAACCGGCCGTTAGTCTCTAAATATTATCATTTTATCATATTTTATAACGGTTTGCGTACTCTTGTATGGTGTCAAAAGCTTAGTCCATTAAAAATTCTTGTAGTGAACGTTTACATTTATAAAAGTTTTTAATATTATCAATACTTTCTGGGAGTTTGTCATATAGAATACTTTAATACAGAACTGCGTCTATGTTGTCTGTGAATTTGTCCGCGTGGTTTCATTTAATAGGATTGGGCGTAAAAAGGTTACAGACAGATTGACACACTTAAGCATTAATAGTTTTACGAGTAGGTATATGTATAGGTATACGTAGGTAGGTATACGTATATGAATTGAGACATCTACAGAATTTGGGTCATTCGGATAGTTGAGCCTAACAGCGAAACTCTGTAAGGGCTCCCGAAACTGTTAAGTGTGAATTAGGGACTTAATTTATTTAAAGATGCTCAATGTTTTTTTGTTTTCCTCAAATTTTTCTGTGCCTATAATATCTTCCACGTCAGCAAAAAGTTGGGAAACATGGGGTCAATGATTTGAAATCAGATTCGCTACCTGTCTCTATTTGATTTTGTGAAAAGCTCTGTCACAAAATTAATTATCAGGCGCAGAGGTCGTTAAGCTTAATTTCTTTAGCGTAGTTTACTTGATCATCACCCAGGATCATCATCTCACATCTATCTGGAATTGACAAATTTCCGAGCACATCGGTATCAGAGATCTCTATAGCGACGGCATTATGTTAATTAATTGCTTATTTGACGGAGGATCTCCCGTCTCTGACACTTCGTGGAATCTTCTGGGCTTCGGTTTGTTCGAATGTGACTGAGAAATGTTTAATTGAGCGGAAATCTGAATTATACATCTATCAGATAAGTTAATTACGCGTTATGTACTAATTGAGACGATGAATCTGTGTACTTAGAGAAATTAAATCTGTAAGTATTTATATGGGGCTGATTCTGTTGTACACAATCTCTAAATTATTAAAAATATTGCTAACACTTTCATAATATTCCCTACGGAAAGGGACAGAACTAAATTTAAAGCTGCCATTTTAGCCTCTATGGTCAACGACCTCCGTGGCGCATTGTGCTGCGCTGTTGCCTTAAAGTGCGGAGGTCCCGGGTTCGATCCCCGGCAAGGTCAATTTGGGAATTTATAATTTCTGAATTTTCCCTGGTCTGGCCTGGTGGGAGGCTTCGGCCGTGGCTAGTTACCACCCTACCGGCAAAGACGTGCCGCCAAGCGATTTAGCGTTCCGGTACGATGCCGTGTAGAAACCGAATAGGGGTATGGGTTTAATATAACTACCATGCCCCTAACAGGTTAGCCCACTTCTTCACTTACCATCACTGTATCTTGACTTACCATCAGGTGAGATTGCAGTCAAGGGTTGATTTGTAGTCGTTAAAAAAACGATGGTTCTATTAATTATCCTAGAATAAATTGAGTCTACGATTTTAGTTTTTACGGCATAGTCCTCGTAAATTTTTATGGTTGCTCAAAATTTGTGTTCTGCTCATCGAATCGCGGCTGTGTTCAAAGTGGCTATAAAGATTATCTAGAGATCTTGCTGCAAATAAGCATGTTTTTTATCCAATAGTGGAAGAGGGTCAGGTGCCAGCCAATCAGAAATGTTTGCGGTCATCTCATTGCCGTGAATCATTAATGGTCTCAGTATGTAATGAATGATGAATGGAGTCGTTGCGACCATCGTCGCATGCAACTCATTTTTCAGTGCTGAAAAAAAGTAGAAGGAATTGCTGATTAGGTTCATTAGCCATCGTAGGTGTAACGTGATGCACTGCAGTCAATGGATGTCAAATGTATCAAATCTGTAAAATGATGTATGCAATCAAATTGAAACTAGTAAGGTCTGAATCTCCAGCACTGAGCAGGTCTTGCGACCGTGTGCGGTAATCTTAAATTCAGGATAACTTGAGTGTTGAACAGTTATAATAGCGTATTTGCTTTTTTTATCCACTACAAGTTAGCCGTTGACTCCGTTCTCACTTGATGGTAAGTGATGATGCAGTCTAAGATGGTAGCGGGCTATCCTGTTAGGGCCATAGCAGTTATATTAAACCCAAACCCCTAATCGGTTTCTACACGGCTTCGTACCGGCACGCTAAATTGTTTGGCGGCACGTCTTTGCCTTTAGGGTGGTAACTAGCCACGGCCGAAGCCTCCCACCAGGCTTGTTGATTGTTTTGTTTACTGTGCATAAAGTTGACCCGAGCTTTTAACGAAATTAGTAAACTTTGGTAATATTTTTTGAAAAAAAAAAACGAAATTAGTTCCTATCTAGTTATTCTGGTGTTTGGTTCTGTTCGCCACTAGCTATTAACTACTTTAGTGTTAAGGGAAATCTGTATCACAAAGGGATTTATTTTCCGATACGATTCAATAACTAGTAGAGATAAAGACTGCCATAACTTTTCCAGGTTAATATTGCATCAATATTTACTAATTCTACTCATTACTCCATTGCCCACTTTGCATGCTAAATATGCATATTGCAAAATGTATCAGACTTATTTTATCGATTTCCACCAATTTGTACTCACATTTGGCATAATAAACGAATTTCATTTAATTAGAATGTCCTTATAGCCAATTTTACCAATTTAATGTTCTCGCACTCAATATTAGTTTATTTTAAGATTTTTCTTTAGTCCCATATTCTCGTATTGATCGTGAGTCGTGACTAAGGTATCGTCCACATAGTGGGCATTTAAGCAATTTATCTGATGTCACAAAAGATCTTAAGATTGGTTTACACTTGATTCCAGATTGTAAAGTATTATCTCGTGTGCTTTCAATGCATCAAGTCTTTTGAAAAGGTCTTCACCAACACCTTTCCTTTTAAGACAATTGCCATTGTTAGGTGATCTGAAATCATCGCAGATAATCTTAACACCTCCACACCCACGAAATTTCACATTCTATATACATATATGCTTCCCCAACATTGGATCGAATAATGTGAAAAAAGAAAATACTTACCGTTTTGAGGACCTCCTCCTTTTTGGAAGGTTAAAAACTGGAATCGACTGATGATCTAATGAGGTAGTTACTTACTTGACGGTATATTTTCCATTGTGAACCCAGCCTAAGTTGTTATTTCGATGCGAAGAATGTAAACATGAATAGCCGCCCACAGAAAAGGTCTGAGAGTATTTCGAGAACATAATTTTTGTGCAGAAGATTGCCATCAGAGATTACCCCAGCTTAAGATGGTAAAAGCTTCTATATCTAAAGCTAAGCTGGTATATTCGAAGCTGGTAAGAGCTTGGATCTCGACTATAACTACAACGTTGTCGTTGCTTTCAAAAGTACTAGCTGTAAGATAACCTTTTGATGCCTTTTCTATTAAAATCTTGATTTTGCTAGAGTTCTGGAGTTTAATAGTTTCCATTTTATTCATAGGTATATAGGTATTTAACTTTCTTCAAGCTGTGACCGTCCGTGTCCGTTTGATTTCTTAGATCTGATCCAATCTGTTAGATTATTTATTACAGGAACAGGCGTTTCCATCTTGGGTTCTAGTTTTAGTAACCACAGAGATTTCCGTCTTATGTTTGGGTGCAGTCTAGAAAACCTATAGTCTTCGATTCTAACGACTCTACATCTAAACTGCACCAAATAAAACTGCAAATGTTTGCAAGCCTGCTTTGGATACTAATTCAACTACCACCCATACTTTTACCACACGTCATACCTGAGCAGTAGCTTTATTTTAAGACTGGCTTTGTTTTTATTTGTTTTTAAGTCTTTATTGCACATAAAATACAATTTACAGAAACGAACTTACTCTTCCAGTTAACCTTTGGTAGTGGGCACAGGGTTGAAAAACAGTGCGCATAATATAAAGGGAGAAGGCTGGCTTGTTCGGCGTTCAACACGTGACTCGCCATATCTTAGACTGCATTATCACTTACCATCAGGTGTGATCGCAGTCAAGTTACTTGTAGTGGAATAAAAAAAGCCCAATTCTTTTTGCGGCGATTGTATAAGTAAATCAGACCAGAGCGCAACCCTCCTTAGATATTCTGCAGAATTCCGCAGGCCTGTAGTTCACACGTTTTGTAAATCCACGTGTCACTCGGCTATATCTCATTTATACGGTCACACAGTGGGTCAGTTCGTCTAAATATAGACTAGCGATAGGTATTATTGTTCAATGACAATGCGTCAATTAAAACTGAGTTATGATTATTTCCAGCTTTGGACTAACTACTTATGCTCTGTTTTGCTTTTGCTTTTCTTGTACAACATAGGTTAGTTCATTTTCGATGGACAGTGGCGGCGGCGAATCCGCGGTTGAGATACGCTCGCATTCCATTTGGCATTTTGTATGAAATGTTTTCGGTGGCGAGTGGAAAACGCGGGGGAAGCAGCGGGTTTCATTAGTGGGTCCGCGACATCGCAGACAAGTTAGCGTTTATCTCATCGTAAGAAATTAAATATCATTTGCTATAACGGTGAAGGAAACCATCGTGACGAAACCTGTATGTCTGAAAGTTTTTCATAATTTTCTGTATCTGATGACTTTACATTACGTAATATACGTGTTCTAATATATTACGTGGTATATACTTTGTTCTCTTAACTTTTCATTTTTTTCATTCGATAACAAATTAATTATATTATAATTAGTTTTTAAGAAAAAATCTAGTAGGTGCAATTTATTGTGGTGTGCTGTTTTCCAAATTTCAATACAATTTAAATAGCTTCGATTTCGATTTTCTAGAAAAAAAACTACTTTCTTGGTGTTAATTCCCATTTAAAGTTTTATTCTAATCCCTACATTCATGTGATACATCTACTGGTCTATGCCTTATCAATGGTACGTGCTTTAAGCTTTTAAATTTATATCGTAAAAATAATTAATGTTAACAACACCAATCCGCTTAAAAAAGTTAATTCATCATCGTGTATAGTGTATACTGATATCATGTTTGCTATCTGGACCCCTGCTGAGGGGCGTTGAACTTTGCTATTGTTAAGTTTAATAGGGGTTTTTATGCTTATAAATCATTTTATTAATATTTTAAGTTTGCATATTGTGCATTACTCTGATGTTAAAAACTTTACTTTTTTTACCAATTTGTGGCTATCGTTCGATTTATATTTTTCGTTGTCATGAACTTTGACTTGCGTAAACTTATTGTTCAAAATGTCTTGCTCACACCACACTCTATAGAGCAGTAGATTAGGTGAACTTTATTGGCAACTGTGCTTATGAATCATTCATGATTAGGCCCGGATGTAGTACACGCCCGCTGATGTTTGGGTTTGTTCTCATTAGCTCTAGGTATGCTAGGACGTAGACGATATTGTTTTCGCAATGTACCCATTCTCCTTTTTTTCATTAGCTTATTGCTCGAAACCGATTTCGTTGTATTTTGGGTAATGATGAAGTACTGGAAAAACACTTCTAAAATAAACCAATTAGCAGTCTTATCTTGGTAAAAAAAGAAGTTTGGTAACGTCCTAGTCGTCTCCAAATCTCGTAATAAACGAAGCTGGATTGAAATAATATAGAGAAAAATCCATTATAAAGCAAATAAAGAGCCAGTTTAAAATCAAGAATAACTTGGAAAGTTCGAAACACTCGAAATTTTCATTATAGCCACCGTGTCAAATTCAATTCGATTGAATATAGCTCCAGCACACCTGGTCTTGCATGCTAATTACGTACATTATGCCAAATCAATTATTGGAACTGCTTTCTCTTGAGCTGTAAAACCACGGGGCCGCAGGCGGTGCAATTGTGATTCGATAATCGAAATCGGTTTCACCGTATCAATTCCAACGAGATCTGCCAAATTATTGACCACTTTAAGGCTTTAACAGACACAGATGCGATGTTTCCATCGCAGATTAAATCTAAAGAACTGTGTGAAGGCTTTCACATTGGGAATAGCCATTTAGCTACAGTATCCTATGAGAGAGATGCTGGCACCTTTTTTCATAGACGTTAGTGTCAATCTCTGCTAATTTAGAAACCACGCCGCACCGTCTTGTTTCTAACGTCGTCGACGTCTTTGAAAAAGTTTCAGTTCAGAAAAAAAACCCTGGGTTTAGGAATCCGTCCGTACGAGGCAACTCGCAAGTGTGCTGTGCTTCTTCGGTTGCTTATTAGACATTTTGCAATCATCTTACTTGGAATGTCTTGAGTATGTCCAGACCTTTAGGAGTCAATTATCCAAAAAATTAGGTCTCGTCGTGACGACCACGTTATTATCGAACTTGGAATTGAATCATTTGAATTGGTCATTCTGCGAATTTGACCATCTGTGATATGGACCAATCGCGCCTAAGCTATTCGTTGAAGTAGTGAACTCTGCTCTTGCGTCCTAGCGTTTCGTCAAGCTTTATTTTCAATTTGATCAACCGTTTTGAACCAAATTTCGTCCCTGCTTGATGGATCGTGATCGCGATGGGATAGCAGTGAGAGATGTCAAGGTTTTCCGGTCAGACTGTATCCATCCTTATAGTTCTTTGTGATACAGTTTCAAGGGTTGTTCGGCAAAGTACATTTACAATGAGGACTATTTGATTTTACTAACGTACGACGCTTTTCCTCGATGACCCCTAGATATTTCATAGCAGTAAAACAGTAATAAACACGAGTAAAATTGCGTATAATAAACTTGTGCACAATGTTATTGACCGCCATGATGGGATGTTATCGAGTAGCGTCTCGTAAACAGTTGCGCCGGCGCATGCAGATGATTGTATAAAAATAGACGCCGTTTAAATTAGTCATACTTTTTGTTGTAGGTACATTCAAATTCGTTGGGCGAGATCAAACTTATACAAGAAAGGGTTTGAGTAATTAAACCTTCATTGGTCTTCGGGCTTTACTTATTGTGTCTCAGAGACCAGTTCATAATAAAAAGCTACCAGAGTATGGTTCAATTTCGAAAACATGCTATGATGAAGAAGACGAATAGTAAATCTTCTCGAAAATCGAATACAAAATTCACCACAAAGAATATCTACGGAATATATCCATACTAATATTATAAATGCGAAAGTGTGTCTGTCTGTCTGTCTGCTACGCTTTCACGGCCCATCTGTTCAACCAATTTTGATGAAATTTGGTACAGGGATAGGTTCAAGGTTGTATCCCGGAAAATTGAAGAGTTCCCACGGGAATAAAAAAACTAGTATCTAGGGCAGAGGTTCCCAAACTTTTTTTTGCTCATAGACCCCTTTCAAAAGTTTGCTGGTTCCGGTGGACCCCCTGCAGCTAAATTTCTATCATATTTCCAGTCGACAAAAAATGTCAAGATAAATTATGAAAATTGGCGTTGCGAGTGAGTTCCAACCACGAAAAAAACATTCTTTGAAAAAAAAAGAGAATTGATTGGTAAATTAATTAATTGATTGTGCTGTGAGTGGATGTCAAAAGTAAAGTTGACCATTCAAAAAGAAGTGATTCCATCTCAAACTTACATTTTTGACATCTACTCACAGCACAAAAACCAATCAATTCTCACTTATTTTATTTAGAAAACTCGGAGTGGTAAAAATAAAAAAATAGTATATTTTCTTGTGTTGTATTTATTCAAATACTATGTAAGTAACTATTAATTATTATTATTGTTATCATATTTTACAATATTATATTAAGTAAGTATAGTAAATCAAAATATAATTGTACCTACAATCAAAATTAAACATTAATAACGTAGGTAACGTAACTTAATGGGAGGGATGTACTTGATGTATTGACAGCAAATTATCAATATTTGGCTTTAGTTTTGTTAGGAATAACCGCAAATCTCCCCGTTCTGTGATATTCAATCTGCTCCTTTTTTTTGTTAAAAGGTTTGTTACGGCACTAAAACTTTTTTCGACAAGATACAACGAGGGAAACGCTATCAAAAGCTTTCTCGCAATTCCCCACAGTCCAGGATATTTTTCGGGTATTTCTGCCTGCAGCCAAAATGTTTGATACCCTCTTTTAAATTTCACCTTCAGCTCCTCATTAGTGCTAAGCTCGACTAGCTCCTCTTGTAATATCACATTCTCCACTTCCGTTTCATCAAATGGATTTATGATCCATGGTGGTATTTCCATTAACAGAATATCTTCAAATCTTATTTTGAAGTCATCATGCAGGGCGATTAAATGTTGAACGTATGTCTGAATATTCTCATCGAGGCATTCTACCTGTGACAAGTTTGGAAACTGGGAAAATTCGCGCCGACTAATATTTTGCTTCATAAATTTCAATTTTCCAATAAAAGCTGAAATTACACCCTTTGTTTTTATTAAATTGAGGCTGTCCCCTTGTAGTTGTAAGTTAATATCATTAAATTTTTTGAACAAATCCGTCAAATACGCGATGTCTGCTTTGAATTTGATCAGGTTACCTTTTAAATTTGGATCTTTACTTTCCAGAAATTCTAAAACTGATTCAAAGAGTGAGTAAAATCTTGTTAAACATGCACCTCTCGACAACCAGCGTACTTCAGTATGTAAGAGCAATCGTTGGAAGTCTTCATCATTTTCATCGCACAATTGTGCAAATAAACGCGTATTCAATGCATTGCTTTTTATTTTGTTAACTGCATTAATCACAAATTGAAGTGATTGGTGCAATCTATCACTCAAATTTTTCGCTACTAGGTGTTGTCGGTGGATGACACAGTGAATTGCAGTTACCTCTGGTATAATTTTTTTAAGATGGCTTATAAACCCGCGATATCGCCCGACCATGGCAGGAGCTCCATCTGTTGCCACCGAAATAACATTTGTGAATGGAATTGATTTTTCCTTAAAAAAATCACTCAGGACATTAAATATTGATTCACCTTTAGTGTCCGTCTTCAAAGTTTTCGCAAATAGTAGCTCTTCATGAATTTCTTCGTCCATAACAAATCGAACATAAGCCAATAATAATGCTTCATTACCAGGTAAAGTCGACTCGTCCAGTTGAATAGAAAAAAGAGTTTTTTGCAGATAACTACACAAGAAACTTTCAATATCAGAGCTCATTTCATCAATACGTCTTTGTACGGTGTTGTTACTCAAAGGAATTTTTTGAGTATGTCAAATGGAGATTTGTGCAGAACAGTTTTTAAAACCTCTTCAACAGCGGGTAAAATTAACTGTTCTCCAATAGTGTGTGGTTTTCCAGATTTCGCTATAAGTAATGAGATATTGTAAGACGCCCGCAAACCATCATCGTTACTTTCAGACGTTGAAGCGAACAGACTTTGCATGGTGGGTCTCTTTTCATATTTATCCTTCAATGTTTGAAAATATTTCAAATCTTTACCTATTTTATCAGGATGACACCTTCTTAGATGATCTTCGAGCTTAGATGGTTTCATAGAGTCATTGCTCAAAACTTTGTTGCATAAAAGGCATATGGGCAATCGCTTGTCTGCCTTTGATGGAATAAATCCAAATTTTAAATATTCAACACTGTATTGTCGACATTTCTTCTTCGATTCAGTCATGATTCCTATCAGTTACCTGTAATTAAAAAAACTTTGTAAATCTTGAGGCGGTCTTACTTAACGGGATATCGCTATTTTAACAGAATAGGATTAATTAATTATTGCAATGAATGAATGAAATAAACCTGACCTACCTAACGGCGGCAAACTGATTTTAATTATTATTAAAAGCAATGAATCGCTAATATCTATAATATTTTTATGAAAACGGCTGAACCGATTTTAATGTAATGTAAAAATGTTTTTTTTAAATTATATTTTCATTTAATTCTGTAAATTAAATAATATTTTGACATCAAAACTCCGCGATTTTAATAATTTTATTAAGTAATTTATTTACGATACGAGTATGAAAGACACGTACAATTTATAAAAATACTAGCTGATGCCCGCGACTTCGTCCGCGTGGATTTAGGTTTTTCGGTTCCCGCGTGAACTCTTTAATTTTCCGGGATAAAAAGTAGCCTATGTTCTAAGTCAGGCTATAAGCTATCTCCATTCCAAATTTCATCCAAATCGGTTCAGTAGTTACGGCGTGAAAGCGGAACAAACATACAAACAAACTCACTTTCCCATTTATAATAGTAAAAGGAGGGATACTATTATATTAGCAAAACTTAAGCAGTAATAGCCTAGTCACCTAGTGGTTACGACTGTGGTCTCCTATTCGGGGGGTAGCAGGTTCGAGCCTGGGTACGCACCTCTGACTTTTCGAAGTTAAGTGCGTTTTAAGAAATTAAATATCACAATAATAATAATTAATGGTGAAGGAAAACATCGTGAGGAAACCTGCACACCTGAGAGTTCTCCATAATGTTCTCGAAGGTGTGTGAAGTCCACCAATTCGCATTGGGCCAGCATGGTGGACTATGGCCTATAACCCTTCTCTTAGAGGAGACCTCGCTGGGTTGATAATAAAGATGACTTATATTAGTGAAACACCACACAGTCGGGAAATAAACAATTACTAATAAATTAGGGACAAAAAGTTCTACCTTTCTCGGCTTTCTGTTCTAAATAAATAAATAAGTAATAAATAAAATAAAAGTATGTATAGCAAAAGGCAGCCTACTTACTTTTTCCGTCACTGGCAATCACTAAGATCGATTCACTTTAGGTACTTTTCTCTCCGAAATTCAGGGAACAAATGAGTAACGTTTATTCTTGGCATTCGTATTTATATTGGTGAAGAATCAAACAAGTTCATGCAAGATTGCAAGCACGCACACCACCCACAAGTCGTATTTGGTCCCTTTGCACGTCTGAACAAGCGTTGCGGACGGCGCGTCGGCGGGCGGCTTTGAGTATAAGGCGGGCGGCCGCGGCGGTGCTTTGCAAGTCTCGACACGTTGTACTGATTATGGAATATTACAAGTTTTTACAAGTAACAGTCGCTGAGCTTCTTAAAATATTATCTGCCTACATTGATAGGTGAAGTCAAGCCAACATTTTAGTTCTTCACTATCGAAACCAGATAAATTTTCGTGGACCCCCGCTTACGAATTGTGGACCCCCATTTTTCTGTCACGCCAACGTAGACCCCCGTCGAGTCTCCCGTGGACCCCTGGGGGTCCACCTGGACCACTTTGGGAATTACTGATCTAGGGGAAGGACATAGGCTACTTTTTATCTCGGAATACTAAAGAGTTCCCGCATGAATCAAATAACATTAATACACGCGGACGAAGTCGCGGGCATCATCTAGTTATGAAATAAATATGGGGCATAAAAATTTGAAGCATTGTTACTACTATAAGTCTAGGTAAATATTAATACTGCAAAAACACCTTATATATTGTAGAAGATAAGTTAGAAACGAAATACAAGCTGATGATTTGTGTCAAATAACTTCGTAAATGGGAAATGGGCCTACTCGTATATGTATCTTATTGGAAAGTTTCTTCCAAGTACACTAGACTACGCATTACGGTGAAAGATCTCTAACTATTCGTGTCAATACTCTATACGCAATAAAAAAAACAAATTATCGTCTGTCTTGATGGGACCCTGTCGAGTGGTAAGCATTTGCGCTCGCGCATGCACATGCTTGTGTATAAATAGACTTGCGTTTTTAAGGTAATCATACTTTTTATGGGAGGGAATTAAAATTGCGTTTCATATACTGTAATGTATCGTATTAGTAGTTATGTCCGAGAGTATTGTTGTTTTTAATATTAAATAAGTTATTAGTTAATGAGTAATCCATACTTTAATTTTATACCAAATGAAGCCTAATGCGAAAGCCCTAATGCGGTACCTCAGGTGCAGACTTCTGTTTGTCTGTCTGCAACGCTTTCAACTGATTTTGACGAAAATAAATTACTAAAGATTACAACTCGGTTTGCTCCCTCGTAACTCTTCTCTTTGCGTCTTATTCCTCATTGCTGAGGGTCGTGACCCCTTTCCATTAATCAAATAATGGTAAGAGTTTTCTTTGGGTCGGTGGGTACCCACGTGCTTCCGTATACGACTGAAGAGTATTTAAACTCTTAGGTTTTTGTCTCGATTATAATCAGATGTTAGTGATAATAACCGACGGCTTAACGTGCTCTCCGAGGCACGAACAAAACGAATAGGCCAAATTTGAACCTCCAAGTCACCCTGACTTGGGTCACCTTTGCTTAACATTCGCAATCGACTGAAATGCGTTGTCACAACTAGGCCACTCGTTCCTCGTATTTTATACCAAGTGACACACTTTCGCATTACAATTTACACAAATCAAAAATATTTATAACAAGCCCGGTCGTAGGTCTCCTATCCAAGAAGTTTAAAAAAACCATTATAATATGACAAAATGGGCGTAACAAGTGCATTTAGCGGATGATGTCACGCTCAGTCCAGAAATGGCCACCGAAAGGGCAACCAAATTTCAATTACAACGGCATTCCATTCAACAGGCTTGTCCCTCCGTTGTCATGCAGAATATTTGGATCTAAATTAGCTCATTTGACTGATAGTCATTTATGTTTAGGTTCCTTTATGCTAGATCGATTTTACCGGTTCATCGGTTTGCTTGATAACCTTCTATTTAATCAGATATCGTCAATAAAATAAGCATGATGCTGCTAGTTACCGAATTTGGTACGTAATCTCCTTCACATGTTTATAGCTGATATTTGCAAAGAGCTTTTAAAACAAATTCCTCATAACCTAGACATCATTGCTTTGCACAGAAAAAAATAGGTAACACATAAGAGTATTGAAATCTTACTTTCTATCGAGTCTTTTGCAGAAGGATCTGTAAGAACGAATAAATACCGTTAGTATCCCGAGAAAATATAAAGGGTTTAATTTATGCTTAATAGCCGAAGTCAGGATCTTCTGCTATGTTTCCAACGTAGATAGCTTTCGCTCTTTACGCAAAAAGTAACTTTTTACGAGTTTTATAAATGATCATTATCATAATTTGCATGAAACAACTCTACGGCCTAAAAATGGTTGAGATCAAATTTCAACGTCCACATTTTCCACGCCATTCCACGCTGGCCCGTACGCTCGTGTAGCCCCTTGTCATGCAAATTGTTACTTTAAATGCAATACTTACCGAACCGCATGCCGTACGTATTTGGAACCAGTATCCAATTCGAGTATTCAGTAATCAGAATCGAATATTAGGATTGAGTTGAAATCATGTAATGTTCCAATTTCTTGACTGGAGGTTTACGTTAAAATTGTATTACGCCTACATATCTTATCTTATCTTTACTATACTAATATTATAAATGCGAAAGTTTGCATGGATGTATGGATGTATGGATGGATGTATGGATGTATGGATGGATGTATGGATGTTTGTTACTCAATCACGCCCCAACGGCCGAACGGATCTGGCTGAAATTTGGCACAGGGATAGATTATATATAGTGTGGAATAGCATATAGGCTATCCCGGAAAATTAAGGAGTTCCAGCGGGAACCAAAAAACCTCAAACCACGCAGACGAAGTCGCGGGCATTCGCTAGTACCTACATATAATAAGCCTACTGCCTCGTTGGTCTAGTAGTGGTTGGCATTGTTCGACTGCGGCCGACGAGGTCCCGGGTTCGAGTCCCGGGTCTGGCCATAATTAAGTATTGAGTTTTTCTGACTAGAAATTCTCAGTACTAGCCCGGACTTAGGAAGTTGACAGTGTTTCACCCCTGTACCTCGGAGAGTACTTTAAGCCGTTGGTCCCGGTTAGTATCGCTAACATGATAATAGTCGTTGAAGCCCGTCAACCCGCATTGGAGCAGCGTGGTGGGTTTAAGCTCTAATACCTCCTATGAGAGTGGAGACCTGTGCCCAGCAGTGGGACGTCAATTGGCTGTAGTGGTGGTGGTGGTATATATTTAAATAAAAGTACCATTGGAACTGTTAAAACTTGCATAATACTTAGTATACCTACTCCAAAGTAGGAGCTCTACTTCAAAACTTGGATTTTCTAGTCATCGGCGATAACAAAAGATGGGTGAGCAACAATGGGAACAAATAGACAAACCGTTTTTCAATTTCCCAGCTTTCGAAATTAAACTTCAAACGAAATCGACGTCACAAAAGCAAATAGTCGAACGCAGGTTTTACGCGTGTTGGAGACTTTTTTGGACCGACTATTCCTTTCAATGCCCGGTGAAAATTACTTAAGCTCATTTTCCGTTCTCACAAAGGATCCTTTGGCAGTCCGGAACGTCCATCGTGTTTATTACACAGTTCTCTAACGATGCCCTTAATGAGTCCGCTTGTCCTTCTGTCCTTTGAGATTTGTTAACTATCCTCCTATAAAATACCCTTAAGCTTGTTAGAATAATTTGCTTTAAATTAAATTAGGTGTGCTTACCTAAAATTTCGCTTAAGTATTAGGCGAGATAAGAGAGTTAAGAAGATTTAAGAGTTTTTTTACTCGTGATTGTAATTCAAATAAGTACATATCTGATTCTTATGTGTTTCTATCATTAAATTTCAAACAATATTTTTTTATCATATTATGTAGATTAAGGAAAACTTATTGCGCATACAAAAATTATTATGTTTTCAATATAATTTCTAAAGTACAGAAATAAAAGTTCACTATATGGACGGAAATAAACTCTAGTTTCTCAAGAGCAACTGCTGAGTTTCAGGCCGGCTCTTTTCAGTAGAACTGCTTTCCGAACCGGTGGCATAGTCAAAACAAAACGTACATAAGAGACACCTGTATTTCCTACGTGTTATAAAACTAAATTGAGTATGCATCATTTACCGTACTATAATTATCATCACTCACTACCATCACGAAATAAGTTCTTAGTTTATCTTCAAGTACTTTTATTTGTAGTCAGTCAAGAAGTAGTTTTGTTTGTTATAAATTACAACGCCCCCATGCAATTCTTTTGCGATTTATTATCCCGAGATCCCTTGAGCTCATTAAAATAATTCGCTTCTTAAACAATGTTTTGATATAATTCCTTTGGACATGGAGCGACTACGACAGGATGTTGGATCTGATTTTATTTAGTGATAAGCATGTAATAATGTGCACACATTATACTTCAATAAGAAAAAAGATGTATTGCTTCAATTTTTTTAAAAGAGTAAGTACTTGCAAAAACGTTTTTCAACTTATTAAAACATGTGTTTCCATATTTGGTGGCAATTTATTATGACTGTTCTTACTTCTAGCTTCTTGGTTGTCCCTAGCGGCCTTATAAAGTGGCTCGAAATAGTTAGTGCATTTCTGTTAATTAAAATTGCGGTTCGTTATTCCTTTTCTACCATGATGTACTTATCTAAAAACACAGCTTGCACAATACAGTTAGACCACCAGAACTTTCGCTCATTTCGTAAGGCCCGTCTAGTATTTTATCTTTCCAGCTATAAAATTTATAGCTTATATAACATGCAGTGGACACTTCACTGTAGATCTTTTCTAAGATGGGACCACAAAGTCCCAACTCTAATTAGTGAGCCGATAACATCCTAATAACATTAGAGCTGGCAATAAGAGAATCAGTGGCCAGAAACGGAGCTAACGAGCTGAACAACAGTATTATCGAGCAGTAAATCTGGTGGCTGGCCCGCAAACGATACAATCTACCACAATTGTGTCGCCTTCTATTCCCACGTGAAGCCGTCGCCCAGCACTTGGGCGATCATATCGAGCATGAGTATTATGTGCCGTTCCGAGCTCGAATCAGGAGGCAGCCATGGTGCGGAATATAAATATTATTTTGTTATTTTTGTCCGAATTCAATTTCGTGTGAAAAATGTTACGGTACAGTTTGCAGTTGATCATCCTATTCATGGCATCATAATATGTTGTAGAATTTAATGATTCTATGACTGGTGCAATTAAAGACTGTAGGAATCGGCCACGGTTATTTAGATTAAGATTAAGTTGAAAAGTTTTGACAATCTTAAATCCTGGAAAATAAGCGCAAATCTTATTTCAGTTGTATTTGTTTAATAATTTTGAATTTATTTAATTATAAATAAATTCTGAACATGACCACTTGATAATACAATAGATCTTGACAAAACTCCCGAATTTTTATCACGACAAAGGAAGTTAATATAAAAGAAAACAAATGATTGAACATAACACGGTGGGGCATTATGTAAATTGTATTTCTGAACAGGAAATGATTTATTAAGGGACAAGCCGCCGGGACGCTAACAAAGCTTTCAGTATAATAACGCAGTAATGTCGGAATATAATAATTTTCCATTTCTTCTTGTGGCTTGAAAGCTAAAAGCGTTGTTAACGCCAGTTGATCGGCTATTGTTTTATACTTGATTCTACTGTTCAGAATATTATGTTTTAGTTTTTATTTCTCAGTGAGGTCGATTTCGCTTCTTAATTTCAGAATGATATTTCAAAATGTAATTGAACTTTTTTCATATAACTGCAGGAGTTTACCTAATGGTCTGTCATCTTCTTAACCAATGCTTATAACAACCCAAACATCTACCGGGTGCCTCCGACTATCGACAAAACCGATCTAATTTAGCAAATCAGGTCGAAATCGTAAGAGTTGATTCCGTAATGCGGAAGGATCTTGGAGCTCACCGCATTTTGTGAATACGGAATAGTTGAACCCCGAAATAGAGGAACACAACGCAGAGTGACATAACCGACTAATTAATATAATTACGTAAATTTCATTATATTGTTAAAGTTACTGCAAAGTCTAATGTCTAATTTCGATTAGATGATGTCAAGGAAGATTACGACGGAACATTATAATAAAGGTAATTCCATCACTATCAAACCACAGACACCGAAGAGGTGAATAAACTTCAACCACGAGGGAACGTCTATCTCCTTGATTAATCCCGTCACAATATGTTCGCGCAACTTTATTAATATGATAAAGTAGATGCCGCCGCCTTCAGTGACTTCCGCGTGTTAGAAATGTTTTTGCAATATTAGATATTGTAGATGTTGTTGCTTTGGGCATATCTTCAATTATTTATTTAAACGCATTATTTGTAAGGGTTGTTACCATACATTCGGTGTTATATTTTTAACTGTAAAGCATCCATACCAATATTATAAATGTGAAAAAGTCTGTCTATCTGTTTGTCTGTCTTTCTATCTACTACGCTTTAACGGCCCATCTTATAAAGCGATCTTGGTGAAATTTGGTATAGAAGTAAGTTACATCCTGGGGAAGGAAAATTAAGAATTTCCCCCGAAAATTAAAAAACTTAATTCACGTGGACGAAAACGCGGCCTCATCTAGTTATTTATAAGGTTTTTCATCATTCACTCGGTCTTATATTTTTAACTATTATAGGCATGATGACTGATTTTGAAAAATGGTCAGATTATGTTCGGAAGTGTTTACTATTTCGAAAAAATATCTTATTTCAGCAGAAAAAAAGGTTTGGTAGATAAAATTGGCATTTGAAATTTAAAATTTTAAAATTCACACCAAAACGTTCGACGGTGTCATGGCGTCGTTTGTGACGTCACTATTGTTTTTACCCATGTACTCTGTGCAGTGTGCAGTAAACAATGGTGTGATTGTCAAAGCTCGAAAACAAACAATTGTGACGTCATTCGCTTCTTGGTTTTTTATCCAATATGGCGGATTGCTGTATTTTATAGTTTTATCTTATCAAAATAAATAGCAATCTCACTCGAAATAGAAAAATAAATACGTTTTCTATAATCCATGAATCCTATTTCATTAGATAAATTCATAATTTCATTGATTCTTGGTTACTGTCATCATGCCTATTCATGTTCCAAATCCAATGTACAGGCTGTACTTATAAATGTACGTAGTGAGTAATATTACTGCTATTACAATATCTTGTTTGGCTGGCTGGGCTTTGAAACTTTAACGATCATCGTGTCACTTGGCACAATATGCTACCGAGAACAGTTTATAGGATACCCATTGATACCGCGTTGTTGAAAGTTGAAACTAGATACAACCTCCGATAAATTCAGTAATAGGTGTTCCATTTCATCGGCTTGAGCTTGAATTGATTCAAAATATTCTGTTACTTTACGGAAATATAATGTTCAAGGGTTTGGTAAAAATGTTCAATTCAGAAATTGCAGTGAATGTAGGTACATCGTTTTAAAGACGCCTTTACTACATTTTCTTTTTTCACTGCATTTTATTTAGTTAAAGCCTTAGAGATACAGTGAAATATTTGTGTTACGTAAGGCACTCCTGGCTTTCCAACTTTCCCGGCTGCCAAGTTTTCCGAACGGGTCAGCTGGGGCAACATTAGCTGGCTCGTGACGTGTGCACTTCATGTGAGGGTGGGTGGATTGCGGTAGTTGCCTCTGCGGTGTGGGTTTTAAGAGTTTCAATTTGGTTTGGCTTCTCAAATTGCGCCTCAACTTTTTATAGCTTTTGCAAAGATGTACTTAATTTATACTTATTTTATTTATTTATTTATAATAGGACACAATAACATGCTTGCAGTAGTTTTAGCTTATCCAATCGGCAATTACAATAAATTAACCCTATTTTAGATCTAGATCTAGAATAGATTTAATTTAAAGATCTAGCTCTTTAAGCTAACATTTAGCAAGAAATATGACTTTTTAAATCGTGATCCATATAATTAATACTCCTCCGACCTCTCTGGTGCAGTGGTGAGCGCTGGGAAGTGGGAGGGCCTGGGTTTGATTCCTGGCAGAGTTTATTTGGGAATTATATTTTCTGAATTTTCTCTAGTCTGGTCTTGTGGGAGGCTTCGGCTGTGGCTAGATACCACTCTATCGGTAAAGACGTACCGACAAGCTATATAGTGTTGCGGTAGTTACGATGCCGCGTAGAAACCGATTAGGGGTATAGGTTTAATACAACTCCCGCATCCCTATAACATGTTAACCCACTAACATCTTAGACTGCATCTTCACTAACTATCAGGTGAGATCGCAGTCAAAGGCTAAATTGTAGTTTAAAAAAAACTATATGTACTTATGAATTAGAGTCTGTTTTTATGTCTGTCTGTCTGTTTCCTTTTCATGGCTCAACCGCTAAATCATAGAGTTACCATTGGATCCAAATCCAATCCACACTGACGAACTCGCGTACATCAGGTTTTCTTTTTCAGTTGACGTCAGACTTACAAGTATCGGAATCCCAACCGGCTCAGAGTCGTTTCAGGAAATGAGTTTAAGGGCGTTCCACTCGATGTCGCGAATCGAGTTTCCCAGTGAGAGCACTCCAGTTATCTGAAGTATGGCTCGTATCTTATATTAACTCTTTCGTCGTACCACGTGCATTTAATATTCGAAATGAAATAAGTTTAAAAATTTTCTCCGTTTTATTAAGTTTGTGAAACGCTTTGCGATGGTTGGTAAAGTTTGTATGTTGTATGGAGAATTTCATATGACGAAACATATCAAGATTGCTTACTCGGCGGGATACGAATCCATACTCCTCTAGCTTGAAAAGTTTTATATGGACATTTACCAGCCGAATTACATGTACAAAAGTACGGGCGTGCTGAAATATATTTATATAGCTATAGTTAGCTCTTCAGCAAGCAACTTGGAAATGTTTATATGTATTAGATTAGGATTATAATTTTGTCAGGTGGGAGGCTTCGGCCGTGGCTAGTTACCACCCTACGGGCAAAGACGTACCGCCAAGCGATTTAGCGTTCCGGTACGATGCCGTTAGAAACCGACTAGGGGTATGGGTTTAATATAACTGCCATACGCCCTACCATCATAGACTGCATCGTCACTTACCATCAGGTGAGATCGCAGTCAAGGGCTAACTTGTAGTGGAATAAAAAATTTTTTTTGTCAAAATTTATATTACTAACCAAGCAAACCAAGGAAACCCAAGGCCAACCTGAGCCTTAGCCAAGGAACTTGAGAAGTGTCTCAACCGGAAGTTCCTTGGCTTATTCGGTAAAGAAAAATCATATTGCTTTTGCTACGGTATCGATGTCCATAAAAGCTAATATCGGAGATGAAGTTCTAAAAGATTTCTTCTTCATTATTCAAAGTGTAGACAATAGTCACTTTCTTTTTGCTTCATACCTCATTGCAACGGCAAATGAGCACTGCAGCGGCGTCTCTCGAGAAATTAATTCCTTTAGACTGTGAGCGATGGGCTAGCCTTGCTGCGACAGACTTTACACTAAATAATACCTCATTTTAACCTTTCGTTGAGTTTTTATTTCAGATTTTTGAAAGACTTTCAATGAAGGCTGATCAAATCATTCACATTTGATATCTTATCCGATTTTATCTATATATATAAAATTCAAAGTCCTGACTGACTGAGTGACTGACTGACTTATAATTATATCAACGCACAGCCTAAACCGCTGGGGTTAGAGACTTGAAATTTTGACAGTAGCTTCCTTTTGTAACGTAGGCGCTCACTAAGGAAGGATTATTCAAATTACCACCCATAAGGGGGTGAAACAGGGGTTGAAAGTTTGTATGAAAGTCCGTCATTTCTCAAGTTATATGCATGAAACTTGGTATATTATGAGCTACCGGTAAAAAATTAAGAAATACGTGTTTCACAGTTTTTGAAAATTCGACCCCCAAAGGGGTGAAATAGGGGATGAAAGTTGGTATGAAAGGCCTTCATTTCTCAAGATATTTTTCAAGTTATATCAACGAAATTGGTATCTTAGCTTTTGGTAAAAAATAAAGAAGTACGTGTGTCACAGTTTTTCCAAATTCTACCCCCAATGGAGTAAAGAGGGGTTGAAAGTTTGTATGAAAGTCCTTCATTTCTCAAGTTATAGCCATGAAACTTGGTATATGAGCTGCGGGTTGAAAATAAAGGAATAGGAAAGGAATAGGTGTGTCACAGTTTTTCAAAATGTTACGATAAAAGGGGTAAAATTTTGGTAAATAAATAGGGGTTGAAAGTTCGTATTAAAGTCCGTCGTTTTTCAAGCTGCTATAGCCATGAAACTTTGTATTTGGGCTTCCGCTAATGATGAAATACGGATTTTACAGTTTTTGAAATTTCTATCCCCAAGGACGTCAAATAGAGTTTGTCCTTCAGTCATGCCGCAACAGAGCAACGGATCGACGTGATTTTTTGCATGGGTATAGTTGGGTACTTGGAGAGTGACACAGGCTTATTTTTAGCTCGGAAAATTAAGGCATGCCTGTGGGAATTAAAAAACTTAGCCACGCGAACGAAGTCGCGGGCGTCCTCTAGTTTATTGTTATAAAATATTAGATGATGCCTGCGACTTCGTTCGCTTGGATTTAGATTTTTTTTAGAACTCTTTAATTTTCCGGGTTAAAAATTAGCATATGTCCTTCCCTGGGATGAAATCTATATCCATACCAAATTTCATCAAAATCAGTTCATTAGATGGGCCGTGAAAGCGTAGCAGACAAACAGACAGACACACTTTCGCATTTATAACATATCAACAATCAACGCTTGTGCATAGACATGCTTACACAGAGCTATATTATCTTTGAAATTCCGTTTACCATACACTACACTACACACACTGAAGTTATTCTCGGTATGGTCTATGTATTTCTATGTTCTTACTTCTACACATAAATGTAATTAATAAAACACTATAGTTAAACCACAGGTTGCCAGGAGATGAGATAATTACATCCCGATTACGTCAGCAGGGAAGACTATATTTTCTGGATGAAGCATAGACATGCGACATTCTAATTTGTTCCCGCGGGACTCCTGGTGCGAAAGGCCAATTTGCTCGGTCGGTGGTAATTTCAACAAATTGCTACCATAGTTCTTCCAGCGCCAATTGCGCCATTATGAAAAACTTGCTCTGTTCATCTCGTCCAATTTAATACCTTATTCATTTAGGAACGTTTTGTCAGGTTTCTACACCTGCATATTTTCCTATTTACTGAAAATACTGAAATATGCAATGCGAAAAGTCTTGTAGTTTGTATGTTAGTAAATTGCTTAACAAAATAAATTTTGCGGCGTATTGTTTTCATTTTAAATTGGAATAACTTGGTAGTACAGATCAGCTTAAATAAATAAAAATATTCAAATTAAAACGTGACAACTCTGACCCAACATTGTCTTGTTCCTTATGCTTTCTCGATTGTTATCAAATTCGTTAGGGTATCGTTCGCGCGCGAGTTGAATGCAGAGCTAATGTATGGTGACACATACAAAAGCTCTGCTTTCAACTCGCGCGCATGCTATACTAGTAAAATATTAGTTCCCTTTCGATTTAAAAAAGTGAATTTGTAATGTAAAGTCTATTAATATATTTTCTTCGTGTCAAAAATCAATGTCAATTTTCAAATGTACATTTGACACAAATTGCTCGCAAAATAATACAACCATTCTTACATCTACAGTGCCACAAGTAAACAAACCGATGTCCGAAAATTTTCAAACAAACTTTTGCTTGTCGTGCGAATTTCGTTTAGTCGTGGGTTGGAAAATTCCACTGAAACGTCGAGTACAAACATAACGATGAGCCTTTTTATTTCACAACCGAGTGCGGTGCCATTGTTGCCCGTAATTGCACTTTTCATTGCTCTCTTGACTTTCATAAATCAACTGCTTGATAGTCATTGATAACAGCTTCTTCATCCAACGTGAGATACTCATTATCACCACAAAACTATGAACTGCTGCTCTTTATGATCTAACAAGACGATATCTGCGACTTCGTTCACGAATAAGTCCGTGTGGATATTGATTTTGAAATCGCGGGAAAACTTTGATTTTCAGGATAAAAGTGTCCTATGTCTGTGACTCTCCAGGTCCCCACATATACTCATCCAAAAAATTAAATCAATCCATTGTACCGTTGCGGTTTATTAAAGAGCAAACTAAAAGAGAAACACACTTTTGCATTTATAATATTAGTATTTATGTCTCGGTATAATAGATAGAAATCGTTACTAAAATACTAACATGCGTATCTATTATAACACTACCAGCTTTATAATAAAACATTAGCTATTTTCTTTCAGTGTGAAATGCTTACAATTTTTTTCAGAATTTCCATTTTCAGGCTCGTTGTTATATGTATTAACATTTAACGTGAATTCAAAGAGGAACTCAATAACCCGGTTATTCAATTTATTTCACACAGCACAATAAAAACCGTTGTCAGAGGCTTATTGAAATGAATCCTACAAACTTCTATTTCGTATTATATGTTTCCATGTGCCAATAAATTTCATATGTAACAAACGTTCTTGAATCCTATATTTATCGTATTTATTAGCTCAAGTACTCATATAACTTTGATATTTCAGTGGCTTGGTCTGCATTTAATATTGAACGTTTTCACTCTCAGAATATGCTCGTGTTAAACGAGCTTCTGAATATTCTATTTCCATGAAAAGTGCCTTTGGCTATGTTATCAGTAGTAGCTTGAAAGGTTTTAAATCCTGAATATACGAGAGTTTCCTCAGTACTGAAACTTTTAGGCTTTCTATTTTGACCCATGTTTCGCCCCAATAGTTTTCTTTTATCAAAATCTGTACATTGCTCTTCCTTTGTTTGGTATTAGTTATCAACGTCTGTCGGATTACGTACGTAAGAAATGTCCCTAGCGTGCCCTATCGTGCTGTCTATATTGGTTTTATGTTTTGCGAAGTAAAAGTTGTTCCTATATACGAAATCTTTTAGTTCACTATTTTTTATTTTATTTTGTACCCATTCACTTTGCTTCAATAACTTCACGGTTTAAACTTTTTGGTTAAGAAATTATTATCTTGTAAAGGGGTTATGTTCTTTGTTATACCGATATAAGAATTCGTGTGTGTGTGTGTGTGTGTGTCGATCTGTTAATTTACTTTTTCGCGCATATTTCATCCGATTGAGTTGAATCTTTGTTGTTGCCTAGTCTGTTGTAGTCAATTTATAGGTAACACTATTTATGTAGAAACATAAGTATTTCTTAGTAATTTTATGTTATTTCGTATATGTATATTATAACATATAGCCCGCCAACCCGCATTGGAGCAGCGTGGTGGGTCTAAGCTCTATTTCCCGCTCTCCTATGAGAGTGGAGGCCTGTGCCCAGCAGTGGGACGTTAATAGGCTGTAGTGATGATGATGATATTATAACATAAACATGCGCTTCAACTAATTTAAATAATGATAAAAGTTTGATGAAATTACGTCAAGCCGATTTAAAAGCGATTTTGTAAACAAAAAATAAATAAATCGGAAGCCTTGTTGTCGTATTCCAGTTCCAGTTCACAGTGTACATACAGGTTTATATATATTTTCTCCGTATGGAATGTAGTTTTTTCCTCTGTTGTTGTTAGTTAGTGTTTACATATAGGTAAAGTTTTGCGTTGAAAACATGAATATGTGTAATTGAAAATTTCACTAGACGACGTCCACTCCATTATTCGACGCGCGACGTTAAGAATTCTGAAGCTGCAAGACAAAAACTTTTAATTCGTGACCGCCTCTTTCAATTGCATTTCCGTAATAATCATCTGTAATTTTATAAAGCGGTCCTTTGGCATTGTGTGAGTGCTCAGTTTTTTGTCCCGATTTCATCACCACGTAATTGTGTTGATATTCTCGATAAAACGAGCCCCGCTGTTCTGTGCTCTTTCTTCGGTATCAATACAATTTTATTTTATTGTTCTCGTTTACCCATACCGTTCTATACTGTAGTGACTGCATGTTTTTTTAGCGTTCCATTTTTTTGTTTTCTCTTGTTATTATAAAAATATCATCGTGACGTGGCCATAATGAGTTCTGCACGGTATTTATTTTTATGTGGAGTTTTCAAAGGCGAGAATATAAGAAATCCAATATTTATTAATTCGTAGTTTTTAACTGTTATTTTTAAAATAATCTATGAAAAAACTAGAAGTTTAATTCGCTACAATCCGCCACAGAAGACGAATCTATGTGGTACAGTGCGTATCTCGAACCTGATGCCCGCGACATTCACGACACCACATAAACCCTCAACAATACCCTCAACGCACGTTTCACTCCGACACCGGAGCATCTTCAGGAGATGTTGCCTTTACAATTGCAAAATTTACAATTGTAATTTAAATTTTACATCTCTAGTCTAGTCTTCTAGTTTTTTCATTGTCATGGACTTACGCAAAGTAATGCCTGCTTCTATCCCATATTTAAAATAATCATCATTTATTTTTAAACACGGCCCATTGTCATCATGTTATACGGTTGTGTTATCACATAATTATTGTGTTGGCACTTTTGATAAAATAAACCACGGCGTATTGTTGGTTTTCATTCGCCATTGTTGATTTAATTTTATTCCATTGTTTTGAAGCCATTCTGTGTTTGATTTTCCTACATACCTTTTATTTCGAATCCATGTGCAATGACCAATGTGCAATTTTTATTCGTTTAGCTCTGAACTGTAAAGTTCTGGAGCATTTTATTCTGTTTTATCTCACGGTTGAGTTCGAGCAATTACGTCCGAACCTGGCTGTAATGGCTGTCAGGAACATCCGACATGTCATTCTAAGGCAGACTGGCTGCATTTGAATTGCTAAACAGGAGTTAATGGCTTTCCCTTGCTACATTGACGTGATAGTAATAGTGGCCTGAGAGCTTACAAAAATATTTTAGAAAATGCATGAGAAAACTCAAACATGACCATAATCAACATCTTCATAATATCAGACTGTATTTATTACTGCTGATTGCTGAATAATGAGCATCGCCCTTCCGTATTATGTAATACAATTTTTGTCCTCTTCTTGTCTTGATGTCTGAATACTTGTAAATCATTAGAATTGCTGAGTTAAGAGTTTCACCCCCGTGCCTCGGAGAGCACGTAAAGGCGTCCGTCCTGCGCCTGACCTCTTACCGACACGACCGGATTTTCAGTCCCATCGGGCTATGAGAGTAATGGAACTGAGTATGCACCTGTGTACTATAATATCTCCCGCGCAGATGGTTTAGCTCTCTGGAGATAGGCCACCGTGGCCGAAATTCGGTTGGGAACACATTATTATTATTAAGTACTTGGAAATCGTTGTAATAATCGCCTGTCTAAAGTGCCGTCGGACCATACCTACCATGATGCGATATTCAGTATCGATTTCTCCGCTTGCATGAGTAATGTGGGTCCATTCATTACCCAGCGCCTAGATAGCTCACACATGGTGAACGGACATGTTCGCATAGACGCGACGTGAGATCCAACTGATAAGTCTGAACTAGTTACTACAAGGTAAGTAGGGCAGGAGATGCATACATACATCAGAATTCAGAACCCATTGTTCGGTGAACCGGTACAAAAATCCTATTAGATTGAATGATATGTACATTTGAAATTATTTGTTTGTTTTAAATTCTTTATTGCACAAAAGTAAAACAAATGTACAAAGGCGAAATTAATACCTAGAGGTATTCTCTTCCAGTTAACCTTTGGTAGTGGGGACAGGGTTGAGATCACAGTGCGTACAATATTATAAAGAGAAAAAGTTAGAGTAAGAAGAAACATAATAGGTAGTAGGTAATAAAGTGAGGTATGGTAATTTATTAAGCAATTTAGTAAATGGCTTGAATAAAGATTAAGAGGTTAAGAGAATAAAGAAAGAAATTAGATAATTAGTGGTAGGTAAATTAAAGTTGATTTTAGCAATACCCAAAAATAGTTCAGAAAGCTTAACTATATGTTCTTTGCTATTCGAATCGGCGCGTTAGTAGAGTCAAGATAAGACGTATCAAAAGAACGGATAAGTTGCACCAGTAAATATGTAATAAAAAACTTGAGAGGTGTCAAGGGACACCCGGTGAAACGAAGTTCACGCGCGAAGTTCGAAGAAACACGCGCACGCCGCACGGCTTACAACTATAGCAAAAAGTGTCGTTACAACTTCTGGTCTTAAAGTGTCGTTACAACTTTAGGTCTTAATTTTTTCCGTCTAGCCCCCTTTCGTAACGCGCGATAAGGAACTTCGTTCCAACAAAAAAATCGATAGTCTCAACTCTCAAGTATATTTTCTGACAATAATTATATGAGGGCTAGACCTACGTGGGTCACACTCACAGGTGGTAATGATATGCCCGCGATTCGTTAGCGGTCCTTAGGCCGGCCGTAAAAAATGTCGGAGCGATGCTTTAGACCTTAAAAAGTAGAAGCGGCATAGCAGGAAACTGCCTCTGCCGTAACTTAAAGAAAACGATTGAAAAAAGAAGAAGAATAATATAAGTATAAAAAAACCGAAAGTGACTATTTTTAGAGTCCGTCAATTTGCTTTATAATTTTAAAGTGATTAGAATAGGAGTTCCGGTTCTCAATTTCGAAATAGTAAATCTACAAAGAACGTTTTCAAAGCAAAGCACTTTCGGTTTTGTGGAAAATAATTGGAATATCCTCTCATACAATTCTTTTATAACGGTAACCTCTCAAAATATTCTTGCTACGAAAATCTCAGCTAGAATGCTAGGAAAATCTTGAAAGTTACAATGTGGAAAGCAGAGGCAAAATAACGACCTCATTTTACGGCTCATATCAGATTTGCTTCTCTTGAGATAGGGGTAATTAAAACTGTATCATCTTATTTGAATATCTACTCACGCAAAAGATGATATAGCTCCGTTTGCGGTGGCCGTTTTCAGTGTATGATATCTTTCAGTATTTTCGTGCTATACGTGTTTCGTGGCAAACTTCATAATCTATCGTTACAAACACTTTATAAATTCTTATGCTCCTAAGAAATAAGACTACTCAATACTCAATCTGTTTATTTCATAGACATATAGGTGTCTCTTATGATATGTCTTATTTGTCTCTATCATCGGTTCGGAAAGTTCCAGTGAGAAGAACCAGCAAGAAATATTTCTTGTAAAATGGAAGTAGGTCGTTCAAATATTTTTATACTCAGCGTTCTGAACGATCATTAAGTTACCAGAAGAGTCACATTTCAGTGCAGAGCAGTAATAGAATGATGAGTTCTATAAATTGGCTATCTCGTTATCAGTGGCTTCGGTCGGGTCGCCATCTAATATCGATTTGTCCGTCTCACGACTCGGCGGGGAAGTTCAATGCAGAGAAAATTGGCGTTAATTTATGGTCTACGGTTTTGTAATTAGCTTTCAAACAAATTTGATATCGGTACGTATCTACGAGCTTAGCACATTTCTTGTTTTCGCCACGCATCTGTTATATTTTGTTAAGTACATCTCAGTTTACGCAACGAATTTATATAACTACGTAGTGAATTTATTGTGTAAAAATAGTGAATAGTGATTTAGGCATAATGCGGAATCTAACGTCCTCAAATTACCTAGACGGGCCCTGTCAAGCAAATAATGTGGACCTATTTTACTAACGTCGTCTAGTCTGAAAAGCGGGACAGCGCTATGGCGGGGACAAGGATAGGGCTATACAGGTTAGGAGCGTGCTCTAAAAGTTGAACGCCCAATTTTTTTCTATGAATGGGCCCATCTAGTAGGTACCCACATATATATCGATGCCTGAGTCTGACTAATAAGCTTTTCAAGAAGATATTGGATTCAGTTTCGTCTGGTGGGAGGCTCCGGCCGTGGCTAGTGCCTAGTACCACCATACCAGCAAAGAGGTGCCGCCAAGGGTTATGGGTTTAATATTTAACTGTCATGTACCCTTACAGGTTAGCTCGGTATCATAGCTATCATCATTCACCAGTTACCACCAGGTGATATAGCAGTGAAGGGCTTACTTGTAGTGAAAAAAAATAACTGGCTTAAAATAAGTGCTGGTAAAACATATACGTCTTTTTCAGTTCTTAAAAATATGACGTAGCTCAGTTAAACGTAAAGGCTTTTGCATTTTGCAGGCTTTTCACAGTCATAAGCCGCGGTAGTCGACAGATCCTTCTTTATCCGCTTCGAAACTAGGTCAAAGCTCACATGCAGGTGGCAAACTACCATGGCGTAAAGCCGTATTGTCGACGTTCGTGTTTTAGAAATATAATCCTTATTTAAGAGACGTTGAGGTACGTGACATGAAACTGTCATTTTGAAATAATACTGCTTTAAACGATGGTAGTGAACCCCACGCAGCAGTTTACGTCACAATACTAATATTAGAGTAGATGCGATTAAAATAGGAATAGTGTACCTGTACTGAGAAACCTTTCATCTTATTCATGAAGTTTTACAATTTCAGCTGATGTTAAAACCTTCGCATTTATCTATGCTTACGTAAGTGTCAATTATTTTCACTATGGAATCAAAGACACTGCACTGGGTCTCATTGCATCTTATCTCAGTGATCGCATTCAAACGGTATGTGTCAACGATGTAAAATCATCCGGATCAGCCTCACTAATGGGTGTTCCTCAAGGCTCTATTCTGGGTCCCTTCATGTTCTTGGTGTATATAAATGATTTACCATATTACGTCCGAAATACTTGCGATATTGTATTATTTGCTGACGATACGTCGTTGATTTTTAAAGTTGATAGAAATAAGGTCAACTATGACGACGTAAATAATGCAATTTCTCAAGTCACTAACTGGTTTACCGTAAACAAATTTACTTTTAAATGCAAAAAAAACCAAGTGTATTGAATTCGCACTGCCAAATACCAAGTCCTCAGGAAACATGAATTTAACTGTAAATAATGATATTTTAAAAATAGAAGAGACCACTGTGTTCCTGGGGGTGACCTTAGATTCAAAGCTTCAATGGAGCACCCATATATCAACTCTGGCTGGCAAACTCAGTTCTGCTGCTTACGCTGTCAGAAAGATTCGACAGTTTACTGACGTTGAAACGGCAAGAATTGTTTATTTTGCTTACTTTCATAGTATTATGTCTTACGGAATCTTACTATGGGGTAAAGCGGCAGACATTCAAAAAATTTTTGTATTACAAAAAAGGGCAATACGTGCAATTTATAATTTAAAACCGCGCGAATCCCTTAGAGAGAAATTTAAGGAAATAGGTATTCTTACAGTAGCCTCGCAATATATTTACAGTAATTTAATCTTCATAAAACAGAACATTCATAATTACAAAAAATTATGCGATCTGCATGATAGGCAAACTAGAGGCCGCAATAAGCTCGTGACTCCTTCGCTCCGCCTCAAGAAAGTCCGAAGGTCGTTCGTGGGAATGAGCATTCTATTTTATAACAAAATTCCACAACCTATCTTAAACTTGCCTTTACACAAGTTTAAGAAATCTATTAAAAGTATGCTTCTGAAAAAAGCTTATTATACCGTTGAAGATTACATAAACGACAAAAGAGCGTGGATTGACTCTCTCCAGCAATGCTAAGGACAGCTGTTACTTAATGTATTGTACAAATTAATGAAATTGTAAATTATTTTTTTCAAAAGAGCAACCGCCGAGTTTCTTGCTGGTTCTTCTCGGTAGGAATGGCATTCCGAACCAGTGGTAGATTCACTTATCTAACGATTCAAAAGCACTTGTAAAAGTTTATTTGAATAAAAAGCATTTTGATTTTGATTTTGATTTTGAGTGATATCGTTACCAAAGTTTTCAGTTTGGAGAATAATTTAAATAATTTAACTAAAGTCGAGAATATAAAAACCATTAAAAATTGAAACGAAAATTAAACAGAAAATAAAGAAATACAATTTTAGGATTTCTTCGTTTTAAATTGCATTGATTCAGTTAAAAGATTAGTAAGTAACTACGGCTGATACGCGTACTAGCACGGTAAGTAAAATAAAAGCATGTATAAAATATCATAAATATTTTTAACTAGATGATTCCCGCGACTTCGTCCGCGTGGACCAAGTTTTTATGATTCCCGCGGGAACTCTTCAATTTTCCGGGATAAAAAGTAGCTTATGCCCTTCCCCGGGATGTAACCAATCTCTGTACCAAATTTCATCAAAATCGTTTGAGTAGTTGGGCAATAAAAGCGTAGCAGACAGACAGACAGACACACTTTCGCATTTATAATATTAGTATGGATTATTCTCTGATCTTGTGAAATGCCAATGTTATAATTTCACACAAGCCAAGAAAAGTACATGTAACGGTGCCTTAACAAGTGGGTAGCGATTTTATGGCGAGTATTTAGCCCAGAGTTCAGTGAACCCTAATTACTAGACAGACAGCGGGTCTTGTTTACATCGACTCACGTTAATGGGGCCGAATAATAGTTAATTAATGCGAGGAGTTGATTGGCTACAAAATGAAGGGACGCGATGTCGCAAATGTCACTCCAGATATGTTTTCTTAAGGTCTTGGTTTTTACTCATAGAATAATCGTAGTAGCAGAATATTCAAGTTGATTTCCTATGACCACAATTTAGTCATATCACAGTCACTAAAACTTAATTTAACAACTTTAGCTAAAACTCTGGACAGTTTTGACGACCTCCGTGGCGCAGTGTGTAGCGCTGTTGCCTTAACGTGCGGAGGTCCCGGGTTCGATCCCCGGCAGGGTCAATTTGGGAATTTATAATTTCTGAATTTTCCCTGGTCTGGCCTGGTGGGAGGCTTCGGCCGTGGCTAGTTACCACCCTACCGGCAAACGTGGCGCCAAGCGATTTAGCGTTCCGGTACGATGCCTAGAAACCGAATAGGGGTATGGTTTTAATATAACTGCCATGTCCCTAACAGGTTAGCCCGCTACCATCTTAGACTGCATCGTCACTTACCATCAGGTGAGATCGCAGTCAAGGGCTAACTTGTAGTGGATAAAAAAAAAAAAAGTAAGCAAGATTCACAACTATCGAGAGTGGCAACCTCAATATGTAAATTCACATCCAACTTTATTCCTTATTCGAGTACAAGTACGAGTATGCCCTTAGCTGCGACTTAAGTCCACAGCGATCATCACTGCGTGAGGGAGGTCTTCAAGTAGGTACAACTTGTTTATCATTGTGTGGTATAGGCAACTAGGTTTTTTTTACTTTTGGGGGATACTACACCGTAATAAATGCTCGGAATAAGCGACACTACACTATAATAAGAACTCTAAAGTAGGTTCAAATCAAAAAAGAATAAGGCATCTTCTAGGCAAGCGCGCTCCACCTTAGGCTACATCACCACTTGCAAGCAAATCTAATTGCAGCCAAGCGCTAGCCTATATATTTAAAAAAAGGTACTTACCGATCCATAAATCAGTTAATCATCCAGGAAATCCTTTTGACCGTTTCATCCACGCCCTTCGCGTCATGGGATGATTTACTGACTATTAGACTTGTTTAATTTACCGTAGGATGTAGGCTGTCAAAGCAATTTGTGTCATTGGCTGAGATGAGTGCATAAACTATTGTCATATCAAGATGATATCTGATGGTACCAAATTCTAACAAATTGGAATAAAAATTAGGCCAATGATTCACTTTTCTATTATTTTCACGTTAGTAATTATTAATTTTTCGACGACCTCCGTGGCGCAGTGTGTAGCGCTGTTGCCTTAACGTGCGCAGGTCCCGGGTTCGATCCCCGGCAGGGTCAATTTGGGAATTTATAATTTCTGAATTTTCCCTGGTCTGGCCTGGTGGGAGGCTTCGGCCGTGGCTAGTTACCACCCTACCGGCAAAGACGTGCCGCCAAGCGATTGAGCGTTCCGGTACGATGCCGTGTAGAAACCGAATAGGGGTATGGGTTTAATATAACTGCCATGCCCCTAACAGGTTAGCCCGCTACCATCTTAGACTGCATCATCACTTACCATCAGGTGAGATCGCAGTCAAGGGCTAACTTGTAGTGGATAAAAAAAAAAAAAAAAAAAAAAAAAAAAAAAAAAAAAAAAAAAAAAAAAAATTTCGATATAATTTTTAGGATAAAGTTCAGTTTCAGTTTTATAGTTTCTACTTACCTCAGGGTTAGTTTGATGTTATTAAATGCATTGTTTTATGTTAATAAATGTACATTCCATAACATATTTTGCTTGTAGTTCTAATATTGTTCAAAGATTACAATAAAAACCTATTCAATAAAGTTATCAAGTTTAAACTATTAATTAAAAGCTTAGCTTATTTGTTATAAACAGCAAAGTAGTAAAATGCTTCTAATATCAATATAACTAGAGTGTTTCAACTCTTTTCATTAGGTATCATAAGCTACCGTCAGTCAAGTCACGAGATCGCGTGCCAACTGGTAATATTTTGCAATAATCTTTATTTCAAGCAACTGGGGCTCAACTTGTTAGTATTACAATTGACTTAAAAACTAATGTTAGTAATTATTATAGATTATTAAAGCATATTTATATATTTATAATAACTGTGGCCTCACCAGCACCTGAATAAGGTGTTCAAGCATCGGTGAGTCCATCTTCCTCGCAAACATATTCAGGATGCCGTTGGTACCTGAGCGCAGCCTTGTCAGCAGTGACGACGACTTCTTCCGCATTATAGCATAGAAGTCATCAGTTCGCTCATTCGCAAACATACCTGACGCTGAACAAAACCGCGGCAAGCCCAACAGCATCCTGAAGCCATTGTTATATTGAACTCTTAGTGAATCCATGGCCTTTTTCGCATAGTTATGTTCGATCTATTATTATTTTAGCTTTAACAATTGTTATTGTACAGTGTTTATATACCTTAGATTCGTAATTCTATTTAGTTACCTAGACAAGTACACCAGTGGTATTTTTAGCATCTTAATGTCCTTCCGACCAAATTTCGGTCACGGCGGTCTATCTACGGAGAGATTACCCATCTGCGCAGGAGATATTATAATGCACAAGTAGGTACACATGCACAGGTGCACTTTCTGTTCCTTTGTGACGGTAATTCCGACACGCGTGCTCTCCGAGGCAGGGGGGGTGAAACACCGCCAAATTCCTAACCCGGAATTAGAAATTAGCGGCGGCTAGTAGAATTTCTCGTCAGAAAAGCCCAATATTCCGCAACTAAAAATTACACTTTTGTCAAGCTATATTCAATCAATAGTGACGATCTCGTAAGAAGTAAGAATGGTAATATTTTCCTAGTTTGCACTTGTATCAGCTATTCCTTCAGCAATAACAATTGTTGGAACACCGCCAATACCGAAAACTTTGCTTTTATTGTCAGTTTTCTCTCGCAGTTATACTGGTCTAATTGCCTAGATTTGGGGCAGTTTATGACCTCACCGGGTTCATTTTATCAGCATAAGTTGTGTTCAAAATTACGATTAATACTATTTAGTTGAAATCACCTTCGCAAGTAAAGCGTTTTTTTTTTGACATAAAACTGGTTCATCATTAAAAAAAACATACCGGCCAAGTGCGAGTCGGACTCGCGCACCGAGGGTTCCGTACTCAAGAAGTAGGTATAATTACCTTTGTTAATGAACCGCAAAACTAACTTTGTTTGTAGAGGTTTACTGTTAATATCAAAAAATTACGTTTGTTGTATGGGAGCCCCCCTTTAATATTTACTTTATTGATATTTAATTATTTATTTTGAAAGGTAATATACAAGTTAATATTCTGTGAAAATTTGAACCGTCTACCTGTTACCGTTTTTAATATTGAGCAAAAAAATACGAAAAGAACACGTTTATTGTATGGGGACCCCCCTTAATATATATATTTTTTTAATTTTTAGTATTTGTTGTTATAGCGGCAACGGAAATACATCATTTGTGAAAATTTCAGCTTTCTAGCTATCACGGTCTATGAGATATAGCCTGGAGACAGACAGACAGACAGACAGACAGACAGACAGACAGACAGACAGCGGAGTCTTAGTAATAGGGTCCCGTTTTTACCCTTTGGGTACGGAACCCTAAAAACGACTTTACCTTTGCTCCACTGCTTACTTCCACTTCTATATAATCCATACTAATATTATAAATGTGTCTGTCTGTCTGTTACGCTTTAACAGCTTTATCTTTGCAACCGATTTTAATGAAATTTGGTATGGAAGTAGGTTATATTCCGGGGAAAGACATTTATCGGTTACATCGGGGATTAAAAAAAAATCCACGCGGACGAAGTCGCGGGCATCATCTAGTTTTCTTAATAAACTACTTAGAACTTGGGAACTTGTATTGATATTTATGTATCGTTAACCTTATAGTTTTAGTTTTCTATTGCTTCGGCTCTTAAAACTGGAGCATAATTTCAATTTCAATTTATTTATTTTTTGAATACCTACGCCGTATTCCAAAAATAAATAAATTGAAAAATAGAAACATCTTTGTGCTACCGTATTACTGTAGCACAAAGACGTTCTTAAAAATGGAAGATCCTAGTATTCTACCACAGTAGAATATACAGTACTAGCTGATGCCCGCGACTTCGTCCGCGTGGATTAAGGTTTTTTGGTTCCCGCGGGAACTCCTTAATTTTCCGGGATAAAAAGTAGCCTATGTTTCTAGCCTGTGCTGTTCCAGACTATAATAATTATAGTCATAATAATAATCTATCTCTCGTTCAGCCGTTGAGGCGTGATTGAGTAACAAACATGCATCCATTCATCCAAACTTTCGCATTTATAATAGTTAAGATAGACATAAACAATCTTTCGATAGTTTATTTCTTTGCAATTTACTGTTTCTAATGTCCCAAATAATAAATGCACACTTATGGAGTTAAATAAGATAATTCTTAGATATGATTACGTATTCACAGGAGACAGGGCTATAAAAGTACTCAGATGACGAACTTTTTAAACAGCGTTTTTGTCCCATTTACGTTATTCAAACTTTTCCAATTTCTTTCATGTCTACGGTCAGACTAGAGCGTCTAGTCTAGTGCTTACCGATCGTAGACAGATTGCCAAAAATCAAGAGAAATATCTAAAGCATGCCACTTACTAGATTGAATTGGTTAAAAGTAATATGAAATAGATCAATCACTGACTAAGTTAAATAATAACGTGCAATAGGTAATATTTATTTTTAGTGAATGCATAAATAACTACTTGAATATACATGTGCTTGTGCACACATTTGGCTAACGAGGGAGAGGGCTGGTTATCCTTTTAAAATCTAGCTAGGATAGAAAGTTCTTGATCTTGCAACATTTAATGTTTGGTTATAAGCACACTACTTGTTAATTACCATCTAACACAAAATGATTGAAAATAAACGATTTATTTATTTATTATGATTATTATGATCTCTTACACGCAATAAATAGAAGAAGGCTACTTTGCTAAGAACTAAAAGTATCAATAGTATGTCACTAGCAAATTAAGTTTTAAAGTTAGACTATAACAGCCCCGGTATGAAGTTTTAAAGTCTGCATTAAACGTTAACTTCGAAAATTTCGTTCACAAATTCAGTCTGCAATATGACTCGATGTGTCTAGCGGAATAAATTTGTTTTCGCTTGGCTGGCGCGGCTTGATTTTATTAAGATTTGCAAATTCCTGTGTTCGTGACTGGTGTTTAAAATGTTGTGCATTTAGCGCTTAAATTTAGGGCTTGCGACAGTAGTTATGCAAGCCTAGTCTCATAGCCTAGTCTAGGGCTTAACACTCGGTAAACGATAAATGCGTGTAACACTGTGTAATTAGATATACTGGTCTTACTTGCATTACAATCCATACTAATATTATAAATGCGAAAGTGTGTCTGTCTGTCTGTCTGTCTGTCTATCTGTCTGTCTGTCTGTCTGCTACGCTTTCACGGCCCAACTACTCAACCGATTTTAATGAAATTTGGTACAGAGATAGTTTACATCCCAGGGAAGGACATAGGCTACTTTTTATCCCGGAAAATTGAAGAGTTCCCGCGGGAATCAAAAAAATGTATCTGTTCAACCAACTTTGATGAAATTTGGTACAAGGACAGGTTGTATCCCGGGGAAGGCCATAGGCTACTTCCCGGAAAATTGAAGTTTCCGCGGGAATCAAAAAACATAAATCCACGCGGATGAAGTCGCGGGAATCATCTAGTATTAATATAAAAATACAAAGCAGAGGAGTTGTTAAAAAACTGCCAGATGCTTATTGTACTATGGCTTGTGTTGTAATGGTCATCTTCTTTATTATAGCGCCGTTGTTCTGCGCATGCCTCGAATTTTGAATATTTGAAAATAGACTTCGAAGCTATGACCAGCCAGCGTCTAAGGAGTATGCATGCCACACTTCCGGTATCATTGGAGTAAATCTATGAATAGGTTACTTGCCATAGATCATTATAACACGCTTCAATATTAACAAGCTTTATGCTCAATTTACTGGCACCTTAGCATCGATCCTTGATAGAGACAACGTGATTGCAATCCTTAACAATTTCGAGCTGACAATGCGGCTGATTCTGTACTGCACAATCTCTAAACCAAACTAAAATGACAGCATCAAAAATATTGCTAACCCTTTCTTAGTACTCCCTGCGGAAAGAGACAGAATTAGCTGTAAGCGGTTGTGTGTTTAAAGCTGTCATTTTAGTTTATTTAAGAGATTGTGTTATACAGAATTGGCACAAAGTTCGATATTCTCTTTAAAAATAAAAGAATCCATCTGGATTTGTCAGTGTCTTTTTGATAATGTATCTAATACAGTTTGAGTAGCAGTGAATATAACTCAGCCAGAAGATAGCACTTTGATAATTCCAATTTCTTGTGGAACAGAGTAGGTAACTCCTCTGCCCATTACTTGGTTCAAACAATGATATCAAAATTTTACATATATATATCATACTAGATGATGCCCGCGACTTTGATTCCCGCGGGAACTCCTTAATTTTCCGAGATAAAAAAGTAAAGCCTATGTCCTTACCCGAGATCCAACCTATCCATGTACCAAATTTCAGCAAAATCGGTTGAACAGATGGGCCGTGAAAGCCTAGCAAACAGACTGACAGACAGACAGACAGGCAGACAGGCAGACAGACAGACAGACCGACAGTCAGACGGACAGACAGACATACTTTCGAATTTATAATATTAGTATGGAAGTATGGATTCATGTCTAATGCAGTATGTTTAATACATGATGCAGTTTCATAAGCATAATATGCATTCATAAACAAAACGTTCAAGTATGCAGCCAAAAGATACAATGAGTAATTACCATAATCGAGAGGCACCTATTGTTGTGGTGTGAATTGAATAATTATGATTGTCTCATTATCCTTTAAATGCGTATTCTATAAATAACTTAACTACCTATTTGCTATTAAAAATGAGTATTTGATGAAAATGGTTTTTCCTGAAAATTATGTTATGATTGCGTCTTATTTAGTGGTGTCTGGTGGTTCGACTGAGGCCGACAAGGTCCCGGGAAAATGATAAATGATTTATTTATTTCACATGGGACAACTTGTGTCACTAATGAAACGTTAAGACTCTACCACTGGTTCGGAATGCTGATTCTACAGAGAAGAGCCGGCAAGAAACTCAGCAGTTGCTCCTTTCTTGAAAAAATAAAGAGGTTCCTTACAATAATTATAAAACACAACACATACGCTACGAATACAAGTATAACTGACTCGTGGGTCACTGGATGCGAGGCCGGTAGCTTCCATGCAACTTTGTCATTCAGGAAATCAAGTCAAGCAATCATAACAAGTATTGGGGTTTTCTGCCAAGAAATTCTCAGTACTAGCCCGGAGTAAGGAACTTGGCGGTGTTTCATCCCTGTGCCTCGGAGAGCACGTAAAGCCGTCGGTTCTGCGCCTTATCTCGCTCCAGTCGTGTCGGATTTTCCGCCCCATCGGGCTATGAGAGAACAGGAACAGAGAGTGCACCTGTGCATGCGCACACACTTGTGCACTATAATATCTGCCACGCAGATGGCTAATCACTCTGGAGACAGGCCGCCGTGGCCGAAATTCGGTCGGGAGGTCATTATAATTACATAGGGCGAATCACATAAAGGGCATATACACACGCCATCAGGTGACTATTCCTATGTACCGCGCTACCATGTGTAGCCAGAGAGTCCTTTGTACCACGCTACCATGTGTAGCCAGTGTAACTGTTGTGGCGGCCTGACGGGTCATTGTTCCGTGTGGTTGGTATTCGCGGCGTGACAGGTGGCACGCGTGATGCCCGCCTTCCGCCGCGTGCGCATATTTGGGATACTGAATGCACGATTCGATAAGTGTCCCGCATATTAGTATAATTATTGCTTATGAATAAATAATGCCGCTTACTTTGAATAAATAGTGCCGATACTGAGTATTTATTCATTTATTTGTAGCCGGATTGCAGCCCTGTACATCGCCCCGTGTGGGTTGACGTTTTCGTACTCGTCAAGTCAGTCCGGTCCCGGGGATATTAACAAACGAAACTATTAGGTACAATAATTTTATGATACTAGGTATGCGAATTTTATTCTGTAGATTTTACTCAAGTAAATGTGTTTTTGTAACCTACATGCTTTTACGAGTAATCTCTTGAATTCCAGTGAATGGGTAAATCATAACCTTTTGAGTAATTTGGTGATACGTAACCGTATTTTGGTCGCTTTATATTCTTCATTCAGATTTGCAACTCAAAATCTGAAATAACTGTTACGTTTATGGCATGAATATAAAAATATTATAATTATCATTCGTCATAAAAAATCGATGAAAAATTACTTACTCATTGTTAATGTTTATAGATGAAATGTCAATGTATTACTGTTTGTTATCAGTCAGTTTTATACCCACTGCAATAGACATACAGAAGGGTTTGCATTGTAGAGACATCAGTGCGGGGGCGGCCACACGAGGCAAGCCGATAATTTAGGTTCTTTTTCTATGTGGCAACCATAATTCGACGTATGTTCGGTGCGGCTTGTCCAGCGGATATTTAATCATGGATCCTTGAATAGTGGACGTCATTGTTGCTAACAGTGCATTTCGGTTTTGTTCTTTATTTTTTTTATCGCTACCGGAAGTACATTCCATCGCCGGATGCGACAGATGCTCGAAAAAAATTAATTTTAATTTCGTTATCTGGCAATTTATTATCAAAGTGCCCGGTCATAATTTATTGCAGCTGAAAATTGTGGACGTCGAATTTATATTATCGCGCCCTGATCGTTTTCGGGTAGGGTGTCTTGTACCTATAATTGCTTATTGCAAGTGTGGAAACATAAGTTGTTATTTAAGAAAGTGCAACGAACTAATTAAAACAGATAATATTTTATTAAAACGTATAAATTTTCTTCCAGAAAAACAAACGAAGTGAGCCAAATGCTCGAAATAAAAACTGAACTGTGATCGCCTACTGGCGTTAAAATCATGGTGAAGTGAACTAAAAGTGCTTTGCCACAAACTAGGTAACCCGAAAGCCTTACATTGAACGAAATTCACCTTAAAGGACCAAAAAATTTTGTAACTGTTTTTATTAGTGTACGAACGCCTTAATTTTTTACCGATTAGCGTATTACGTAGTTATAGTGGTGCGATTTTTTTACTCGAAATGCCGTGTCTAACTCTAGTGTGATTCGTGGGGAGTGACTCGAAGAGGTTTTGGATTTCGTGAGGAGCTGAGTTTGCACCATGGAGCGCTGCGACGGATTCCTGGTGTTTCGGAAGCCGGTGTATAGGGTGTTCCAGTATTTAGAAACGTAAGTATTCCCTCTACAGTAGTTTCAACTGTTAAATTAAATGAAATGTGCTTCTATATAATATGTAGACTTGGAAACTCGATATCTGTTTCTCTGATTCTTTAAAATTACTCTATATTTATGATTTTATCGTTTAGAGAAATTCCGAGGATACCTTCTTTCCTTCAACCCCTAAAGACTAATATTTACCCTACGACAAACCTTTATCTATGCCACTCCTTTGATCAAATCACAATAATTTCGCGACAAATTCGTTTTATAATTTTTTGTTGTACATAAATGCACATACACAATAGCATGTGAAAAACAATTTTCCGTGCTTTTACAGATTAAACTTTCAAGAAGGATTCCATATAATTTTGGACAGACAATGACCCCTAATTTCTTAATTTACGAAATAACGTACAAAAGATGTCACCTTAATTCAGTTGATTAAAGAATTCAACTCCATCCTTGTTACTCGCTTCACGAACGTCGCGTGTCAGAAACAGTTTAAGTTTTAGTTGGTTTGTAGTCGAGGCATTAACTAACACTAACCAGTAACTTTAACTGAGTAACCGGATTACGTTCTTGATGAAATTGTGTAGTTTGATGTAAATTGCCGTGACAATGTATCCGAGAAGCTTTGGCATGTTCTAACAAAGACTTACAGTCTCTGTTGACATTCCGACTTCACCTGGTGGTTAGCTATGACTTTTGATTGTTATCAAAATACCTATACTGAAGCACCTAAATTTTGTTTTATTTGATTTCGAATTTTGAAGCTCGATGCAGCTCGTAACCCTACATATCTATGATTACTCTGCCTTTAGTTAACGAATGAGCAGCAAAAGAAGAACCTTGATGTAAAATTGGTACTAGACAGTTAGAGGAAAAAAATGTATAGCATCCACAAAAAATCGGAAGCAATAAATGTATCTCAATTTTTTTTAACAGGCAACGCGGACAGCGTAAAAGTCTTTGTCTTTCCTTGACATTGATTTAAAAACCCAAAATAAAACACAGATTTAGGGTACGCCTTCACACTTTCAGCACTCATGACAAGGGGTTAACAAGACAGTTTAATCAAAACAACACTGTAATTATCGTTAACCACCATAAAAGTTGCCGTCAGATAGAACGTCAGTCATAACACAGGCGATTTATCTTAATTTCTTGAACTTCATCTCGCGTGAACCTTGACGAAATCCAATTTAGCCGAAATGCCCGTATCCAATTTGTGGGATACTTATCACGAACAGATAGTCTGGGATTCCATCTGCGTATAAGAATCAGATATCTGTAAAATATTCGAACATATAGTAGGTACCTACGACTTATCTTCCAACATTAGTATGGGTCGTACGTACTATGTGTCCGCAGTGATGTTTCCTTAATTTGGGAAATCCAACCCGGCCTAGTTCCTCCATTTGCACTTCCATCGCCTGCAATCTTTCTAAACTAAGAATGAAATCACAAGAGGTAAGTAGAACCAAGATATTTTTTAATTCATCCATAGTTACTATCATAATTGTAACCATATCAATATCAATATTATAAATGCGAATGTCTGTTTAGCCGATTTTGACGTTTGGTACAGAAATAGTTAAGTAATTGCTTCCCCGGGGAAGGACAGGCGATCCCACAGGATTTCCAAAAACCTAAATCTATGTGGACGAAATCGCAGGTATCATCTAGTCCAGTTAGAAACTCCAACATCGAAACAACCTCAGGAAAATCTACAATGATCTGTTTTTTCTAATTTACTGAAATTTCTACTGCAGCCAAGTTTTTACTAATTATAAAACCTTTGTTATTAATTATTATGATAGATTTCTATAATTTTTCAAATATAAAATTATGAACTCAGCGAAATTAAAATGTGCAGTAAAAATGAGGGTGAGTAGAGGACGAGCGCTGCCAAATGTGCTGCAATTTTGATGAAATTGGACTGGACAAATGCATTAGAGCTCGACCCTCCCCTGTCCCCAAAGACTTTTTTCTATTTCGTTCTCTTTATTGAAGACTAGCTGATGCCTGCGACTTCGTCCGCGTGGTTTGTTTTTTTAATTCCCGCGGGAACTCCTTAATTTTCCGGGATAAAAAGTAGCCTACGAAAAAATTCTATGTCTATGAGCCTACGTCACTCTCCAGGTCCTCAACTATACCCATGCCAAGTATAGTACCTAGTACAGTAATATTAGTATGATCTATACTTGTAGATTTATATTGCGTACCTGCTTGTAACATGTTCTGAGTTTCATGCTCTAATGTAATTATCTTAGTAATTAGTAGATTAGTAGATTAGTAATTACCTTTACTAATCTTTTATTTAGGCCGTGATTCATGGAAAAGAATTAAAACTGATATTTTGAAGCATAAGATTTGTTATGCAGCACATAATTGGTACAATTTGTAAGATTGAAAATATAGATTACTAGGTAATGCCCGCGACTTTATCCGCGTGGATTGTTTTTTTTTTATTCCCGCGGGAACTGTTCAATTTTCCGGGATAAAAAGAATTTGTCCTTCCCCGGAATGTAACCTATCTCTGTACCAAATCTCATCAAAATCGGCTGGGCCGTGAAAGCGTAACAGACCGACATACAGGCACACTTTCGCATTTATAATATTACTATGGATAAATCGCACAAAACATATGGTCTTCATTTTAAGGTTTGTTTTTTGTAGCTTCCATATTTTGCTTAATTCTATTATTTTCAACGTTACTTTCTTTAAATTAAAAACAATACTTATTTTCAGTACATTCGTTATTCTTTTTAAATGGTTCACGTCCAACAAAGTGATGCGTTTATAAGCACAATTGTGCTTTTTATAAACCTAAGAAGAAAGCAAGAAGGGGTAGGATGTTTTCATTACGCAGCTTCAAATATAGCACACAAAGGGGAGTTAAGTGTTTTCTAACGCGTTCACTAAGTAATTTGTTATTCTTTGGATCTAAACATGATGTAAACAGTTGAAGTTGTAACATATGCACGGGTGACTTGAAGACCGGCTTGCATTTTACGTTTGTGTGAGTATTCCGTATCTAAAACCCAAGTACCTATTCTATATTATGTAATAAAAAATATCTTAAATATAAATAAAAAGTAGCATATTATGTTACTCTCCAGGTCCTCCACTATACTCATTACTCATGCCAAAAATCACATCTATCCGTTGTTCCGTTGCGGCGTGTTTGAAGGACAAAAAGCAAACAAACACACGTTCGCATTTATAACATTAGTTTGATTATCCTGTTCTATGATATCACTGCTATTACGTAATTGAAGGACTTACCGCATTTGAGTCCAAAATAACTTTCCTTAAATGTCAAACTCAGGATGTCTTCTGTTGGATATGTCACCGTAAGATTGCAAAAACCGTTAGATTGTAATCTAACTAGTGAAATTGTAAACTGTCGACAGATTGTGAACCGTTCAATGTTCTGAGTGTTAATTTTTGAAATATTCATTGTATTTACGTTTTCTTGTCTCTTTTTTGTAGGTTAGGTTAGGGTTCGACATAAATAATCAGGTAGGTTCAATCGGGTTAATATACCTAACAGATTACAATCTACCGAAAAATAATGCGTTAAATTGTAATCTGTCGACAGTTTACAATTTCGCTAGTTAGATTACAATCTAATGGTTTTTAGGGTTCCGTAGCCAAATTTGGCAAAAACGGAACCCTTATAGATTCGTCATGTCTGTCTGTCTGTCTGTCTGTCTGTCCGTCCGTATGTCACAGCCACTTTTTTCCGAAACTATAAGAGCTATACTGTTGAAACTTGGTAAGTAGATGTATTCTGTAAACCGCATTAAGATTTTCTTACAAAAATAGAAAAAAAACAATAAATTTTGGGGGTCCCCATACTTAGAACTGAAACTCAAAAATTTTTTTTTCATCTAACCCATAGGTGTGGGGTATCTATGGATAGGTCTTCAAAAATGATATTGAGGTTTGTAATATCATTTCTTTCTAAACTGAATAGTTTGCGCGAGAGACACTTCCAAAGTGGTAAAATGTGTGTCCCCCCCCCCGTAACTTCTAAAATAAGAGAATGATAAAACTAAAAAAAATATATGTTGTACATTACCATGCAAACTTCCACCGAAAATTGGTTTGAACGAGATCTAGTAAGTAGTTTTTTTTTAATACGTCATAAATCGTAAACCGCAATTTACCTTTCATTCAATCAACTCAAATATTTAAAAAAAACATTTAATTTAAAACTTACTACAGGTTTGTACGGAACCCTCGGTGCGCGAGTCCGACTCGCACTTGGCCGGTTTTTTTGCAATCTTACGGTGACAGATACAAGCTTTCCCTATGTGTCACCCTGATGATCAGATGTTCTCATCCAGCCACATCCCGCCACCCTTTGTTGCAAGTACAATATTGTCTGTCCTATAGAGTTTACACTGGCGTAGGCATAGACTTAAAAATTTTTCGCGTAGGTATACATATTGCTTCTCTTTAGGTACCTACGACCAAGTAAAGACTGGCCACATTACTTTAATCTATTGTTTTCAATTTTGTAACTCATGTTGACACTGATTACCTACATTTACTATAACATTTTTCTTTCCTTTTAAATATTAAGTGTAAATTTCGATTCACGAACTGCGCTAAGAATTCCATCACATTCTCTAGAGAAACATCAAAATTTTATACCTACTGGAAAGGTTCGGGGTAACATAATAAAAGGTCTTTATCCGAGCTCGCTGCGAGCAAACATTTTGATAGAGCTTCCCTGTAATTTCTTTACCGTACTCTCAAATTCACGTCACTCTTCTCATTTCTGCAATGAAATGTAGAGGAGTGATGTAATATTGTAGCTTAAGTCCAGTATGTTCATTTATGGTTTGTATTATGTTGTGTAATCTATGTCTTCTTAAAATAGTATAGGTGTAATTTTTTTACAGTTATTGTCTGCATTTGCGACAGTGTTCCTGACATAATATTACCATCAACGTACAATAGGTGGCATTCGCATGCTGGACAGTACTTAGCTAGTACCTACATATTACTACCTACCTACTTATTATAAACCCCGGCTGAGTTTGTTGTGGGCTCTTCTCAGACCAGGGCGCGTTTGGAATCCTCGTAGCTTTAGTTTTAAGATACCGTAACCGATTATCACCATCATGTTTTTTTAAGTAAGTAATTTTTAACGTCAATAAGTTTTTATACCTACATTGAATAAATGATATTAACTATTGACTACTGACTATTGACTATTATAAAGAGAAAATGCCCGACTCGCTTACTGACTCTTCAACGCCTAGCCCAAACCTTTTATTTCTAAGAAGAAATATGGAGCGGGTCAAATATTTGCCATATGTTTTTCCTTTCCCTATATAACATTGTACGTAACACCCCGGGACGCTAATGTTCCGAGCCGGGATGTATTTATGAGAATAATCGATAGATACGATCTGCATCCGGGGGTTGCACAGCAGCTTTGAGAAAATAGCACTTTTGTTAGTGAAATGTAGTGGCTAAACTTAAGGAGTGTATAGGCAACATGAAAATATATACCAAATTCGTTATATATAAAGTACTAGCTGATACCCGCGACTTCGTCCGCGTGGATTGAGGAGTTGTAGTTCCCGCGGGAACTCTTTAATTTTCCGGGATAAAAAGTACCCTATTATTTAATCCGGACTTCTAACTTTACGTCTGCAAAATTTCAAAGCAATCGGTTCAGTAGTTACGGCATGAAAGCGGAACAAACATACAAATAAACTCACTTTCCCATTTATAATATTAGTAAGGATACAGAGTGCATTTTGGGTTAACTACTTAGATGACGCCCGCGACTTCGTTTGCGTGGGTAAGTTTTTTTTATTTTCGCGAGAACTCCTCAATTTTCCGGGATAAAAGGTAGCTTATGTTAAGATTTCTCTAACTCTATATTGTAGTTTCATCTATTTTTGAATTGATTTTCTCTGTGAATTTTTATCTCCTATTCCAATAATTGTATGGTTTAAACTTTAAAGTTTACCTGATCCCTTGCAATTAAGAAGAGCTTCATTAATACAAGTTCCAACTCATTGTGGGATAATCAAGAATTCTCGTTAAATATTGGAGCACTTTCATTACATCTCATAAAATATCACATTACTGTGCCGCAGGCGCTAATGTTCCAGTTCGGTACAATTTATGGGGTGCCCTCGAGTGTCGCGAGCTAGCAACCGTCGAAAAATACTTTGATGTGGTGTTCAAAAGTAAGGGGGGACGTAATTGACTCCTTTGTGAAGAGTCGTGTGCAATAGAAAAACGAATAATAGCTTTTTTAACCAGTTTAACTGTATTGTGCTTTGTGTAGAAAAATGAATTTTCAGCTTCCATCTAGTAAAGGCTAAAGAGACGTGTCCCGGTGCGCGGTTACTATTTCAGCAGTCAGTTTGTATAGGTCCTTCAAGTACCTACTAGTATGTGCTTTGCCTAGTGACACTTCAGATTCTCGTAATAATTTGTACTATGGGTTTAATCCATACTTATCCATACTAATATTATAAATGCGAAAGTGTGTCTGTCTGTCTGTCTGCTACGCTTTCACGGCCCAACTACTCAACCGATTTTGATGAAATTTGGTACAGAGATAGGTTACATCTCGGGGAAGGACATAAGCTACTTTTTATCCCGGAAAATTGAAGAGTTCCCGCGGGAATCAAAAAACATCAATCCACGCTGACGAAGTCGCGGGCATCATCTAGTTATCAATAATTTAATTAAAACCATTGCTTTCTTAGACTTATATGTAAACTCATGCAAAAAAGTTTTTCTGTTACTGTTGTTAATGCACTCCGTTTTATTCGGTAAAGGCGCTTTAATTTCCTGACGGAAAATGATGATGGAACGCGCTTGCCTATTGTGAACATCGTGTGATATCGAAGTTATGACTTCGATATAGACTTCCATTTACTCCATATACTAACTCGTAATTTATATCACAAAACGGGAAAAATGTCTTTCTTTGCATGGAATGGTTAAAAGAATAAATTTTTCAGGACAGCCTTTTTGCTTGATCTAAAACTGTCCGCTGGGTTATGCGTGATGGAGTTTCAATAGGACTCGTGTCTTATGTTAATGGTAATTTTATTGTTAATTTAAATAAGAGAAATAAATAGGAAATAAATGTATTTTAGCTCTTTCTCAAAAGGTTGGGGAAAAATACCCGAATAAAAATAATTCAACCGTAACCTTTCCTTTTTTCTCTCATTCTAGATACAATCAACTAAAACGCCCCTCAATAAACATTCGGTAGGCATACAGAAAATATAACAATCGACACTTTAATTCAATAAGTGCCTTTGACCCTTGAACTAATTAATTTTCTCAATTACTGTATGGTCACGTGGGAGGTTTCCCAAGGGGCAATATGTTGGGGCAAGGGGCAAGGGGCAAATTTATTGCTACGTCACACGATAGACAGTAGATATTTTTAGAAAAAAGTTCTTTTTAGCACTATGCAACGCGGGGATCTGAGCTGGTAAAATCGTACGTGGCAAAAAAGCATCAAACTGTCTCCCTCCCTCATGTATACATGAGAATCTATAGATTGAGAGAGACAGAGTACCTGTATGCCATTATTTTTTAGGTATTGAACGTTTTGAACACTTTCTCCAACGCAGTCGCGGGCATCATCTAGTTACTAATATAATTCCTTAAATTATTGGCTTACAGTTTACACACGTAAGTCTTAAACGTCTGCCCTAACAAGCTTAATTAATTTACACCATGACAATATGGCCGTACGAGGGGTTCGTATGAAATATTATTCCGTATAAACAATCACCATGGAAAGTATCAAGTCCATTAACAGAACAAGGGGCGGAACATAAGCTGGGGGTGGCGTGATGCAAGGGGCATTCGAGAGGTTTCACACATGATTTGTTGCGTGATTTTATGGGTATTTCTGTTATTGGATTTCTGCGACCGCGTTAGTTTTTTTTTTAATTTCACTACATGGTGCGATCTCACCGGTGCGGTAGTGATCAGTGATGATGCAGTCTACGACGGTAGACGGGATGGGCTAACCTGTTAGAGGTATCGAATACTGGAAGTTATATAAATAATAAAATAAAACCCACCCCTAATCGCTTTCTATACAGCATCCTATCCTTAGCGCCATCCTCGGCGGTATCTACGTCTTTACCTGGTAACTAGTCACAGCCGAAGCTTCCCACCAAACCAAACCAGAGAAAATTTAGAAATTATAAATTTCCAAATTGACCCTACCGGAGATCGACGAACCTAGGATCTCCCGCTTGCCTATAAGGCTACCTATTGCGCCAGGGAGTTCGTCTTTACACCCGTATACAACTCCTTCAACTTTTTGTTACCTTCTGAATGGAGTCAGTCTTGGTGTGTGTGAGTGATTTGTATAGGTAACTAACTTTTTCCCGCGGCTTCGCTCACGTTCAGTTCGATTTTGTTTTGAATACGCTTGAATTTTCAAAAATCTTTTCTTAGCGGATGCCTGCGTCATAATTCCTATCTGCATGCCAAAGGATCTTGATCATTTTTGTATGAGATTTGCGCCATTCTTGCGTCTTAATGAAATTAACGGTAAAATATTGGAAATATACTCAGGATTAAATAAGTAAAAAATCATTAAGATATTAACTGGGAGTTTGGAGTAATCTGACTTTTAAGTTTTGAGGTTAAGTTTGGCAATTGTTAGGTAATATTTAGCCATTCAGCTAATAATAATATATTTATCGACATGCAGGATTCCGAAATACATAAATAAATAGAGATAATTATTTTATCTTAGCTAATCACAGTGAAAGTCTGGTTGATGGCAATATAATTTAGGTAGGGACTTCGGTAACATTCAAGAAAAAATATTTACAGTAGGTTTTGTGCATTATTCAAGAAATATTTGATAAAAAAACGAAATCTACCATTACTCTAGACTCTACCTAGTTCAGAAATATAGGTAGGTACATGAGTTCTGGTCTGCTTGGGGCCTAGTTAATTAGAGAATCCTATCTCGGTTCACAAAACGTGCTGCTAATCAACGGATTACTCGTACTCCCTACTCGACTCAACGTTAAACTAAAAAAGAATAATAAAATGAAGAAAACACTTATTTTTCACAACTGAATGATGAACGCAAGCGTTACGATCACAGGGTAAACAATAAATAAAGCAGTTTTGCAGGGCGACCGCGTATCTTTTGCATCAATCATTGATACATCGCATTCACCTCTGATTGGTTAACACTCTTCCACTATTGGACGAAATCCATTGACGCAGCAAGAATACCATAAATTCAGCCAATCGGAGGTGATTGCGATGTATCAATGATTGATACAAAAGATACGCGGTCGCCCTGCTGGTTTAACTCAATGATGATTGACAGAGACGTGCAAGCAAGTATTCGATACTTTTGTTTCGATATCGACTATTCTGGGAATCGAGCCATTAACTCGATACTCATTATCGAAATAAATGGGCTTGTATTGACTCGATTCGGCACGCACCCCTGAGTAGAGAAAGGTACTACACTAAGTGTAGGTATGTATAGTGAGGAACGGGCACTACAGTATGTTTTGTATAATAGATGTTGAACGATTTATATACAAAAGAAAAGTAAATAGCCGTAGATTACATTCCTTCCTTACAACCTTTTAACTTTTGGCACGCTGCAGTTTCATATAATTATTGTCAGGCAACTGCCTCGTTGGTCTAGTGGTTAGCATAGTCGACTGCGGATCATCGAGGTCCTGGGTTCGATTCCCGGTCGGGCATAAAAGTTAGGTATTGGGTTTTTCAATTAAGAAATTCTCAGTGCCAGCCCGGAGTTGGAAGTTGGCGGTGTCTCACCCCCGTGCCTCGGAGAGCACGTTAAGCCGTTGGTCCCGGTTATTATCACTAACATGATAATAATCGATAAAGCCCGCCAACCCGCATTGGAGCAGCGTGGTGGGTCTAAGCTCTAATTCCCGCTCTCCTATGAGAGTGGAGGCCTGTGCCCAGCAGTGGGACGTTAATAGGCTGTAGTGATGATGATGATTGTCAGGCAACCCGATGGTTGCCGGATGGTTTTGTCGATACAAAACAATGCAATACTAAATGAATGCAGAATTTTGAAGTGAAACTTCTTTAGGATCGTTGATTTGAAAATTCAACGAAACCAAAAAGTGAAACGAAAAAGCGACACCAAAAAAAAAAACAAACATTATATCGGATTAAGCCTGCGAGATAATGAGATAGAATACAAGTTATATTTATCTCATTCTCTCGTAGGCTACTTTGCTGAAGTTTCACTTCTGCCGTGTGTGAATTACACACGCACAATTTTTTTTTACAATAGTGAAGCGACGTGCCTAGTATAGGTACTTAACTAGTAATTTGACGACCTCCCTGGCGCAGTATTTAGCGCTGTTGTCTTAACGTGGGAGGTCCCGAGTTCGATTCCCAATTCAGGAATTTATAATTAGTCAATTTAGGAATTTATAATTTCTGAATTTTCTCTGGTCTGGCCTGGGGGAAGGCTTCGGCCGTGGCTAGTTTCCACCCTACCGGCAAAGACGTACCGCCAAGCGATTTAGCCCGCCTAGGGGTATGGGTTTAATATAACTGCCATACTCCTAACAGGTTAGCCCACTACCATCTTAGACTGCATCGGCACTTACCATCAGGTGAGATCGCAGTCAAGTGCTATCTTGTAGTGTAATAAAATTAAAAAAATTACCAGTGCCTACCTTTCCTTTTCAAAATAGCCACGAAGCTGCATCACAAGATGCAGCTTTCTTTATTGTCCTTTGGGCTTTAAGCACCGTACATTTTTGGCGATGGATGGTTTTTATGACCTGCCTGATTGATATATCTACTGCTTTACATTAATGGTTTATTTATTAAAAAGAGTAATTTGAACACCTGGATATGTTTAATTGTTATCCGACATTTAATCGGTATCGCATTAAACATCAATGCTAATTTATAGCTATGAGAAGCTAATACAAAAAAAGATATGAGTAGTTATCGATACTTAAAAACTTCCATTACAATATTATGAGAAGAATCGCCAAACGATTTGTGAACTACTTTTACAGTTAGTTTGTAGTACATTTTTACCCTCGACGAAGCGGAGACGGTATATGTGTTTGCCCTAAGAGGTTGTGTGTTTGTTTGTTTGTTTGTTTGTTTGTTTGTTTGTTTGTGCACTTTTTTGTCACCATTTTTCTCAAAAGGTACTGGGCCGATTGAGATGCGGTTTTTTGCATTAGATACGTATAGCTTGTGTGAAGGTTTTTAGATATATTTTAGGACCATAGACAACCAAGCTGAGCTGTAGTCTATGATTTTAATATTTCAACATGTTACCATTTTTCACAAAAACTACTGGGCCGATTGAGATGCGGTTTTTTGCATTAGATGTGTATAGCATGTGAGAAGGTTCGTAGATATATTTTAGGACCATAGACAACAAAGCTGAGCTGTAGTCTATGATCTTAATTTTTTCTATGTGTTAAAAATTTTCACAAAAAGCACTGGGCCGATTGAGATGCGGTTTTTTGCATTAGATATGTTTAGCTTGTGAGAAGGTTCTTAGATATATTTTAGGACCATAGACAACAAAGCTGAGCTGTAGTCTATGATTTTATTTTTTCAATATGTTACCATTTTTCACAAAAAGTACTGGGCCGATTGAGATGCGGTTTTTTGCATTAGATGTGTATAGCTTGTGAGAAGGTTCTTAAATATATTTTAGGACCATAGACAACAAAGCTGAGCTGTAGTCTATGATCTTAATTTTTCAACCACTGTTACCATTTTTCACAAAAAGTACTGGGCCGATTGAGATGCGGTTTATTGCATTTAGGACTTCGTGCGATTACAAAACAGGAAACTGGTACCAAAATTTTAAAAAATCAGCGCCATTTTGAAATTCTTTGTTAATTGACCGATTTCGTTCAAAATCTATATTTAGGGCTCCCTGGGGTCACAAAACAGGAAACTGGTACCAAAATTTAAAAAAATCAGCGCCATTTTGAAATTCTTTGTTAATTGATCGATTTCGTTCAAAATCGATATTTAGGACTCCCTGGGGTTACAAAACAGGAAACTGGTACCAAAATTTAAAAAAAATCAGCGCCATTTTGAAATTCTTTGTTAATTGACCGATTTCGTTCAAAATCGATATTTAGGGCTCCCTGGGGTCACAAAACAGGAAACTGGCACCAAAATTTTAAAAAATCAGCGCCATTTTGAAATTCTGTGTTAATTGACCGATTTCGTTCAAAATCGATATTTAGGGCTCCCTGGGGTCACAAAACAGGAAACTGTACCCAAAATTTTAGAAAATCAGCGCCATTTTGAAATTCTTTGTTAATTGACCGATTTCGTTCAAAATCTATATTTAGGGCTCCCTGGGGTCACAAAACAGGAAACTGGTACCAAAATTTAAAAAAATCAGCGACATTTTGAAATTCTTTGTTAATTGATCGATTTCGTTCAAAATCGATATTTAGGACTCCCTGGGGTTACAAAACAGGAAACTGGCACCAAAATTTTAAAAAATCAGCGCCATTTTGAAATTCTGTGTTAATTGACCGATTTCGTTCAAAATCGATATTTAGGGCTCCCTGGGGTCACAAAACAGGAAACTGTAACCAAAATTTTAGAAAATCAGCGCCATTTTGAAATTCTTTGTTAATTGACCGATTTCGTTCAAAATCTATATTTAGGGCTCCCTGGGGTCACAAAACAGGAAACTGGTACCAAAATTTAAAAAAATCAGCGACATTTTGAAATTCTTTGTTAATTGATCGATTTCGTTCAAAATCGATATTTAGGACTTCCTGGGGTTACAAAACAGGAAACTGTTACCAAACTTTAATAAAACAGCGCCATTTTGAAATTCTTTGTTAATTAACCGATTTTGTTCAAAATCGATATTTAGGGCTTCGTGGGATTACAAAACAGGAAACTGGTACCAAAATTTAAAAAAATCAGCGCCATTTTGAAATTCTTTGTTAATTGACCGATTTCGTTCAAAATCGATATTTAGGGCTCCCTGGGGTCACAAAACAGGAAACTGGTACCAAAATTTTAAAAAATCAGCGCCATTTTGAAATTCTGTGTTAATTGACCGATTTCGTTCAAAATCGATATTTAGGGCTCCCTGGGGTCACAAAACAGGAAACTGTTACCAAAATTTTAGAAAATCAGCGCCATTTTGAAATTCTTTGTTAATTGACCAATTTCGTTCAAAATCGATATTTAGGACTCCCTGGGGTTACGAAACAGGAAACTGTTACCAAAGTTTTAAAAAATCAGCGCCATTTTTATTTATTTTGTTATCACCATAATAAATGAATTCAGTTTAGTACAGTAAAATCTGTACTACTTGTAAGTCTAACCACAACCCGTGAGCTGCTTTAGCAGCTCGCGCACAGGGCGAAATACTAGTTAGATATATATAGCTTGAGAGAAGGTTCTTAGATATATTTTAGGACCATAGACAACCAAGCTGAGCAGTCTCTATGATTTTAATATTTCGATATGTTACCATTTTTAACAAAAAGTACTGGGCCGATGGAAATGCGGTTTTTTTCATTAGATGTGTATAGCTTGTGAGAAGGTTCTTAGATATATTTTAGGACCATAGACAACAAAGCTGAGCTGTAGTCTATGATTTTAATTTTTCAATATGTTACCATTTTTCTCAAAAACTACTGTGCTGATTTAGATGCGGGCTTTTTGTTTTAGATATATTTAGCTTGTACCTAGATGCTGCCCAGGGTATCATGATGGAGTCAGGAGGCGATCATGGGAACTCCTTAAATTCTCATCGTATACTCTTCGCGTTTGGACTCTTTTGATTTGTCCATTTGAAAAAGCCATAGTCCACCACGCTGATCAAAAAAACTACTGAGCTGTCCAAGATGCAGTTTTGTGTTTTAGATATTATGTAATCTATACGTTTGCTAAGTTCTAATTGTTGTTTCAAAGTTATAAAGGTCAAAGGTATAATGGAGCTCTGCATTTCGTCGTGGGTTTTTTTAAAATTTTTAATTTTATTACTTGTTGGTAGTAGAGTAGGTATCGATATTTATTTCGATGGTATCGGAACATCCCTGCCGATAGACCAAAATGTTTACAGAACTAATTAATGTCATTCAAATTGACACAGGGTTGCAGGTGCAATAAAAATACGTATCCCTAAATATTTGAAATAAAGGACGCCATGTTCCATGATTACTTTTCATTACTTTGCCTATTTTTGAATCGGGAACCGATATCTATCATAGAAATGATTTAATGAAATAATATTTGACCAATAATATCCTAAAGGTAAATTGTATTTAAGTTTTCATTCATTTTATTCCATATGTAATTCTCCCCTTTTTACCATTACAAAGGGAATTCGTAATAAACTGGTCATACAGCAACAGTGGCAGTTCAAAGACAAAATAATATGGCGTTTCCGCTTATTTCAAAACAAAACAATACTTTTTTTTAATCAACTTTTATACCCCCATTCGCTTTTGATTAAAATTAATTTATGTGAAATTATAATTCAAAATAAGATTTTTTATGAATAAATGGTTTAGACGCAACAGTGGCCCACTTTTGGTCATTCTCCTTTCGACCGCTCCGTACAGTGGTTTGAGCTGTGCATTGATAGATCAGAGTTAGATAAGACTGCTATGTAGTTACATTAACTTCGATAATAATGTTGTATTTCTTTAATTTATAATCAACACGCAATATTAATTAACCTTCTGTATTAAATTAAACAACCATTGTGGTGGTAATTAATTATGTCGTTACAGAAATGATTATTAAATTTCGGATCGCAAAACGATAAGTTATTAGAGGTTATTACCAAGTCACAGTTTACTTCCAGAGCCTGCGTAGCCTTCTGCGTAGGTCTATAATATTATGGTAATATATTCAAGGTGGTCATAAAACTTTCTATCAATAATAACACATGCATAATTAATTGCTCAGGTATTAGGTATTTTGTGTAGTAAAAAGTATTTTTTTACCCTACCTTTCCTTACCTTTTGTTGAAGTGAAACTTCTTTAGAATCGTTGTGATTTGAAAATTCGATAAAACGAAAAAGTGACACTAAAAAGAAACAAACATTCATAAAAGAATTTAGCCAGTGAGATAATGAGATAGATATAACTTGTCATACATAATACAAGTTATATTTATTTCATACTCTCGTAGGGTACTTTTCTGAAGTTACATTTCTGTCGTTTGTGAATTGCACACACACACACCTATTTTTTCTCTGTGACTCCTATTCCTGTAAATACTAATCCGACATGTGGATTAATTTAGCTAACAGCTCTAACATAGGCACTTCTGTACCTAGTCTACATCGTATTTCGAATCCTGCCTCAATTAGGTATATGAATTGCTTCAAGATGAGCTTTTAGCTGTATTTGGTACTACGTTTTGTCTTTTCCTACAAGTTTGCTAAGTAATTAAGTAATGGCGTGCATATATTCAGGTTTTGAACTAAGTCCAGGGCATTACTACCATCGCTTAGAGCAGTATTATTTCAAAACTAGCTGATGCCCGCGACTTCGCCCGCGTGGTTTAAGTTTTTTGTTATTCCCGCGGGAACTCCTTAATTTTCCGGGATAAAAAGTAGCCTATGCCACTCTCCAGGTCTCCAAAAATCACGTCAATCCGTTGCACCTTTACGGCGTGATTGAAGGACAAACCAACAAACCAACAAACAAAGTGACTTTCGCATTTATAATATTAGTATGATTACAGTTTTATGTCACAACCTTTGACCTCCCTAAAATGTGGATTATAATTCTACAACCAGAAAGTCCCGTCGCCTGTTTTCCTTGCGGATTTTTGAAGAAAGTTGTAACCGTTTGCATTAATATTATGTAAGTATTCATTGTGTTTTTTCTTTTTGTTTTCAGGTAAGCTATTGATGAGCTATTGTAAGCGTCAGTGGAAAAGCTATTGCTGAGTCACCTTATTATAAGAATCTACTGTCTTGACCAGTTCTATCTGTAGTATCTTTATCGCGGACAAGTTGGTAGGGTAAGTACCCCTTGGTACTTTAAATAAGAAATAAATAATAAGAAAATAATTGTTGTGTTGTTGTGGGTTTATGCGGTTATTATAAATAAATAAATAAATATTAGGGTTAGCTTTCCATTTTTCGTATGATCTGACGCAAGCAGAATTATATAAGAGTGTTATATGTTTAATGTGTGTATTTGTCTGTCGCATCGTAGTTCCCAAAGGGATGAACATTAATTTTGATTAAGTTTTTAATATTTGAAAGATGAATAATTAATCAAGACTGTTCTTAACTTATTACCTACTAGTTGATACCCGCGACTCCCGCGACGGGAACTCTTTAATTTTCCGGTATAAAAAGTACCATATTATTTAATCCGGACTTCTAACTTTACGTCTGCAAAATTTCAAAGTAATCGGTTCAGTAGTTACGGCGTGAAAGCGGAACAAACATACAAACAAACTCACTTTCCCATTTATAATATTAGTAAGGATGATTTAAGAAAATATGTTCAGCTCTATGAAGATAATCAGCTCTTTTCTAGGTTTAAGATTTCGTTTTATGTGTCGGGGGGTTTCAAATTCTTAATTTATGTATTGTCATTTCATTTCATTTATTTATTTGAAAAAATCATTAGGTACAATAGTTTTGCTTAGAACTAGTGGGGCAGTGATCACCACACTAGAGTCCCTGTATCGTGGAAACCACTTCCTTCCGAGGGTAGGTAAAAAAAAAAAAAAACTGAAAATAACGTCAAATGTGTCAGCTTTTGAAATAAATTCCTCACGCAGCGATAGTCATTGTGGCCCTACCGCAAACGTTGCATTATCTACAAAGCCTATTACGGTGACATTAATTTCGTTTTCAGGTCGCTCTTTCAATATGCGCCGCAACAACGTTAGGGTTTCTCCACACATGTTCGGATCGTCATTTTATGACTAACAGTGGCGGTGTTATTGACCGCTCATCGACTCACACTTGGCACATTTTCAGTAAATTTAAAATTTCAGTAGTTCATGTCAGGTGGTGAACAAATAAACGCATTTTAATGGTTTGATTACTTAACCATAGTTCGCGTTCTGTGACTAATTAACTATTATGATTTTCTCAATATCTTTGATTCGCTAAAAACCCAGCCCGAGTAGACTAGCTTAGACCAAAACAAACAGAATTAAAGTCATCCAAGTTTGAGAGCCATAAATACAATTCTTTTTCGTCTCTAATAGATCGTTGGGACATTCCCACAAGCCGGACGTCTGTCAGGATAACGTCCCGACTCCCGACGTATTCGATTTATATCGGCCCGTGTATGTCGAATGTTACCGGGTCGAATTTGTGCAGAGACACCCTAAGTTCACGGGTCACGACCTCGTAACGTAACTGCGAAGTGTGCCATAAGTCTTTCGCTCTTTATTGTTTGGTACCATTGTTTTTAGCCGCTGATTAAAAATAGTGATGTTTTCTTGCGCCCTAGCGCCTTATCAGTTCTACTTATAGTATCGTAGGTATGAATGGCATTCCTAACCAGTGGTAGATTCACTCGACGATTCGAAAGTACTTGTAAAAGTTTATTTGAATAATAATTTAATATAAAAAATTCTTTTTAAACAACCGACTTCAAACTCCCACGGCCAACTTAACAACAAGCACACGCTATACAAAGTTCTTATTTTATTGTTGATATTTTAAAAACCGCACGACCGATTTCGATAAAATTTATATGGGACCACTTAAGAAGTATGCCCTTTCAATTAAAAAAGGAATCATCCAAATCAGTCCACCCAGTCAAAAGTTCTGAGGTAACAAACATAAAAAAAAAGAATACAGCCGAATTGAGAACCTCCTCCTTTTCAACCGACTTCAAAAAAAGGAGGAGGTTCTCAATTCGACTGTATTTTTTTTTTTTCTTTAATGTTTGTTACCTCAGAACTTTTGACTGGGTGGACCGATTTGGATGATTCTTTTTAGGGTTCCGTACCAAAATGGTAAAATGGAACCCTTATGGTGCGACTTTCTCCGTCTGTCTGTCCGTCTGTCCGTCTGTCCGTCTGTCCGTCTGTCCGTCCGTCATTCACTCGATTATTTCAGTAACTACCGAAGCTATCGACATGAAATTTGGAATAGTTGTGTATATTATTAGTGGCCCAAAGACACTGGAATTAAAAAAAATTGGAAATTATTTTTGTTCTTATTTAAAAAGGGGGGAAATCTGAGGGTTGAAATTTAACAGTGAGATAACTGTACTGTGTGGGGTATCATATGAAAGGGTTTACTTTGTACATTCTAAAACAGATTTTTAATTATTTTTAGTTATGATAGTTTTTGATTTATTGGGGAAAATGTCTAAAAAAATACCGTTCCCGCCCCCCCCCTTATCTCCGGAGTTTACCAATCGAAAAATTTGAAATAATTATGGTCAATAGGAATTTACGTATATTTTACAGGAAAACTATAGCCAATGCTCTAACTAGCATAGTTTTTTTGATATTAACAATAAACCTCTACAAACAAAGTTAGTCTTGCGGTTCATCAACAAAAGTAATTATTTATTAATAATGGTACGGAACCCTTCGTGCGCGAGTCCGGCTCGCACTTGCCCGGTTTTTTTTTTATTTGAAAGGGCATACTTCCCATGTGGTCCCATATAAATTTTATCGAAATCGGTCGAGCGGTTTTTAAAATATCAACAATTAAATAAGTAGTTTGTATAGCGTGTGCTTGTTGTTGTAAAGTTGGCGCGGGAGTTTGAAGTCGGTTGTTTAAAAAGATTTTTTTATATTAAATTATTTTGAAGTCTGTTGATAAAAAACATTTGAATTTTGAATATGATAATATCAAAATGATGCCCTGTAGTCACAGAATTTGCGTTATATTCCGTAGATGATTTTATTCTTAGAAAATACGCCATTTAGTTTTGTGGAAAGATCTAGGAGTACATCGTATTATTAGCCAAAATATCGCCCTATAGGTAAGTGGTAACTGGAAGGAGATACGAGACTCAACGAAGTAAAGTAGAGGAAAAGCTTGCCTATCGCGGAATTGCTACGCACTTGCACGAGGACTCTTAAATTGATTTAGTTAAATATTTTAATGCTGTCCCTTTTTGCCAACTACAATATGCATTTACCAAAACAGGGACAGCATTACAAAATTTAACTGAATCAGTTTAGTGTCCTCGTGCAAGTTTAGTGCTTATCTATTTTACATATTATAAAGTTCTAGACTTCTAGTTATTTAAGTTTTTGTTTGTGTGGTCGCCTGCACGGCATAGGCCCTCCCTTTTTGACTCTATGCGTCCCTATCAAAGTTTATAGAAAAAGTATAAAGAAATATCTAGATTCATCCCAACCAAAGTCTAGCTATTCTCAACATGCGTACTGTTAGCACGGAATACAATTTCACGCGAAGTTGCAACGTATATTTCGACTGAAATTGGATTAAACCATACAGTCAAGTGATTTAAATTTAAACCTCAAAAAGCTCAATTTAATAAAGTTAGAAACTTATTCGAATACATTCAGCTTCCGGAACTAGTTATATGGGGCTCGCTGTGCTTGTTTTTAGGGTTCCGTAGTCAACAATTCCTTAGTTTCGCCATGCTTGTCCGTCCGTGGATTAGCTCATAGTACCAACTAGAAAGCCTTAATTTAGCATCGGCATACGTATATTTATCACGGCGACATAGCAGTAAAACAGATTTCTTTTTGTTGAAAAAACAAACATTTCACAGCTACTCGTAAGTAGGCTTAGGCTTCTCTCTCTCTCTCCGTCGTATTCCTCATTACTGAGGGTCGTGACCCCTTCCCATTAATCAAATAATGGTAGGAGTTTTCTTGGGATAATAATGCGGTGGGTTCCCACGTCCTTCCGCATACGACTCAACTAAGAGTAATCTCTTAGGTTTTTGTAACGATTATTATCAGATGTTAGTGATAATAACCGGGACCGACAGCTTTACGTGCTCTCCGAGGCACGGAGGAAACGAAAAGGCCAAATTTGAACCTCCAAATTCGGTCACCCATCCAGTTACCGACTTGGGTCTACGTTGCTTAACCTTCGCAATCGACTGATATGCGTTGTCACAACTAGGCCACTCGTCCCTCGTTTATTTAATTTAGCATGGGCATACGTATATTTATCACGGCGACATAGCAGTAAAACAGATTTCTTTTTGTTGAAAAAACAAACATTTCACAGCTACTCGTAAGTAGGCTTAGGCTTAACGATTACGAATTACTGATAATTAGTCCGCAAATTGTAATGGGCAACTAGTAACTACGGAACCCTACACTGCACGTGGTCCGACGCGAACTTGGCTGGTTTTTAGCCCGACGACGTGCTCTGAATTATCTGTAAGAACTAGGAAGGTATGTCAAGAGGTAATTAACTGATCATGAGTATTACAAGCGTCATTGCATTGCATTTGCAAAACCGCACTACCACCACTACAGCCCATTAACGTCCCACTGCTGGGCACAGGCCTCCACTCTCATGAGAGAGAGGGAATTAGAGCTTAGACCCACCACGCTGCTCCAATGCGGGTTGGCGGGCTTTAAAGACTATTATCATGCTAGTGATAATAACCGGGACCGACGGCTTAACGTGCTCTCCGAGGCACGGGGGTGATACACCGCCAACTTCCTAACTCCGGGCTAGTACTGAGAATTTCTAGTCAGAAAAACCCAATACGTAATTATGGTCCGACCCGGGACTCGAACCCAGGCCCTCGTCGGCCGCAGTCGGACATGCTAACCACTAGACCAACGAGACAGTACGCTTGCAAGTGCAAACCGCACTACAGTCGCTGCTAATTTGAATGCACCCATTTAAATACTTTGATTACAACTAGATGATACCCGCGAATCTGTACGCGTGGATAAGCTATTTAATTTCAGGGATAAATGTAGCTTATGTGTTAATTCAGTTTTCAACCGACTTCAAAAAAAGGAGGAGGTTCTCAATTCGACTGTATATATATATTTTTTTTTAGGGTTCCGTACCAAAATGGTAAAATGGAACCCTTATGGTGCGACTTTCTCCGTCTGTCTGTCCGTCTGTCCGTCCGTCACACTCGATTATTTCAGTAACTACCGAAGCTATCGACATGAAATTTGAAATAGTTGTGTATATTAGTGGCCCAAAGACACTGAAATTAAAAAAAATTGGAAATTATTTTTGTTCTTATTTAAAAAGGGGGGAAAATCGGAGGGTTGAAATTTAAAAGTGAGATAACTGTACTGTGTGGGGTATCATATGAAAGGGTTTACTTTTTACATTCTAAAACAGATTTTTAATTATTTTTAGTCGTGATAGTTTTTGATTTATCGGGGAAAAAGTTTAAAAAATTACCGTTCCCCCCCCCTTATCTCCGGAGTTTACCAATCGAAAAATCTGAAATAATTATGGTCAATAGGAATTTATGTATATTTTACAGGAAAACTATAGCCAATACTCTAACTAGCATAGTTTTTTTGATATTAACAGTAAACCTCGTACTCGTCGTCAAATAAACATATTGGTTTTTGTCTGATTTTTTTGCTTCAGTACCTACTTCTTGAGTACGGAACCCTCGGTGCGCGAGTCCGACTCGCACTTGGCCGGTTTTTTATTATTATGTTTGTTACCTCAGAACTTTTGACTAGGTGGACCGATTTGGATGATTCTTTTTTTATTTGAAAGACCATACTCCCCATGTGGTCCCATATAAATTTTATCGAAATCGGTCGAGCGGTTTTTAAAATATCAACAATAAAATAAGTACTTTGTGTAGCGTGTGCTTGTTGTTGTAAAGTTGGCGCGGGAGTTTGAAGTCGGTTGTTTAAAAAGAATTATTAATCTAAATTGTTTTCAGTCACTGTGGATAATATCTATGAAGTAACAGACTTTCACAATTATTATACGCTTTTTTCTTAAAAATGTTTCGTGTTTGCTCATCTACGCTTGGTCAGCGTGATGGACTATGGTCTAAAACTCAAAACCCTTCTCATTCTGACAGGAGACTCCGGCTCATTTTCTTTTCTGCCCAAGCGAAAAATTGCTTGTACTAAAGCTATTATATATTATCTAGATTAAGGACCGCTTGCACAAGGGAGGACATTTACTGATTTAGTTAAATGTTGTAATGCTGTCCCTTTTTGTCAAATGCATATTGTAGTTGCCGAAAATGGACAGCATTAAAATATTTAACTAAATCAATTTATGAGTCCTTGTGCAAGTGGGCCTTAAAGGTGGAGCGTTGAAATTACTTTTGTTTAAAGCTACAGTTTTTCTCATCACTTTCAATTTACGCGAGGAGCTTTAGGTAAGAGAGAATCCAGAAGTAGGTATTTATGAGACACTTTTAACATATTTGTCCTCTCATTTGAAACTTGCACGAGTAAATGGTTAAACGTGTAGAGGTTTCACGACAGATTTAATGAAATTAGATAAAAGCTAAAAGAAAAGCTATACTTAAAAACAAAATTCGTTTGATCCGGCCACGATTGCTATCGTTAAGCTCTAAACCAAAATGCGATCTAAACACAAAACATTCAATAATCGCTGAGTATGCCGGCAGGAGACTTGACTTACCATCGTCAAAACACTCGCATTTATACTAACTACATATTTTCAATATGGCGTCCGTATCCGCAGAATCTAATGACATGAAACAAGTCAAATTGACCGATATTATACTTCCTGTTTTATGAGATATAGGTAATGACAAACAGTAATATTGCCAACACAATCTTGCTGTATTAAGGAAAACGCTTTATCCTTGTTTTAGTATTAGATTTGACGCAAAACGGTGTTATGAGCACAAGGCTAACCTTAAATAATGGAATTACTTGCTCTGATCTGCTTGAGTGAGTTTTTAAAACACCTGATACTATATCGGTATAGGATCAGATGCCGATGGAGACCTAAAGCGTTTGCTTCTTTTTTGACCTGTCCTTGAAATTTAATTTGAGTAAAGCTTATTTGTACGTAAGTGCCAGGACTATCTGTCCTAGTGCTAGCATTCGCACGAGTAAAATTATGTCTACCCTTTATCATTTCTATTTGTCTACCGAAGCTAACATGGTTACTTATCTCGTTGCGTCAAAAGTAGAGATAAAAGAAATATTTCTTATAATATGTGGTATTTTTCTCTACGAACCCTTACACGTACTTTCTCTACGAACTTTTTTCTTGTAATATACAGCATTTTGTGCATGATAGGGTAAACGAAAAATTAGCCGGCAACGACAAAATGTCTCTCTCTCGTCGCGAGATATCTCGTTGTGCGCATGCTAAGCCTGCTGGGCTTAACGTTCCTGAGGGCAAAACACAGGGAATGGGCGCGGTTAGGGCGCGGGCCGGGTCGGGTGTCAGGCGGGTTAAATTCCTTGTATTTATATGGACGACATCACACAAAACGCGGGCGCGGGTCGGGCGCGTGGCGGGTGACGCTGTGTTATATCGTCCATATAAATACAAGGAATTCAACTCGCCTGACACCCGACCCGACCCGCGCCTGACCCGCGCCCGTTCCCTGTGTTTTGCGCTTACACACTACACTTACACTTGTAAAAATTGTACTACAATAGTACAAACGATTCAATTAAATCCAAACGGTTCTTGACATTGAGGAGTGTAATCGTGTTTCTAATCAGAACAATTAATGTTGCTCCGCTATCAACGATAATAAAACAGCGAACTTTATCTCCGTATCGGTCTTTACGGGAAATGGAGGGGAAGGTGGGTTAACAAGTGTCAGTGAATTTTGGTAAACGCGTACTCTCGTTAAGACTGTCTTAAGACGTCATACTAATAATACTAATAATATAAATGTGAAAGTGTGTTTGTATGTTTGCTGGTTTGTCCTTTTTGCATGGGTATAGTTGAGAACCCAGAGAGTGACATCCCGAAGGAAGAAATTCCCGTGCGAATTAAAAAAACTTATGCCACGTACTAAGTTGCGGGCATCAGCTAGCTTAGAAGAGAGCTCCTCCTTATTATTATAGCACTATTTAAATCATTCTGTTTATAAGGTGCCTATAGTTTTTTTGTGGAGTAAAGATTTTCTTCATGCTGTTTCCGTGACAAGTTTATTATTCTTTCATTCTGAACCCAAATTATTATCATATTTTTAATAACGTTCTTAATGTTAAAGTTAACTATCATTCTTGTATTATTTATTGTACATTAAAGTATTCATTTATGTTAGTATCTGCATTTCCACATTCAGCAACTGTCTTCAATACGAAAACTGCTTGCAGGTGTCTAGTCTTATGTCGACGTTGATCTGAGCTATGCGCAGTTAGGAATGGACGAGTGATTGTCGTAACTCACGCAACGCTTCATGTCTAAGCAACATCACCTTCCCCTGGCAGCTAAATTGTTGGAATTAGTTCTTTGTGCAGTATCAATAGTCACGCTTTTGTTGGTATAGGTGCTGGTGCTTGGGTTTATGGTCAATCTAATGCAGTGGTGTGCACAAATACGATTGTTAACCCAGCTAGCGTTAAGGGTTCCTTCAAATTGTAAGAACTTCTTATAAGGGGCCATACTGCCAACGCTTATTGCCATATTGTTTATTAATTATTGTTGACTTTCGTGTTTTATAGAATAGGCATGATAACAGTAACAAAGAATCAATGAAATTATGAATTTATCTAATGAAATAGGATTCTTGGATTATAAAAAACGTATTTATTTTTCTATTTCGAGTGAGATTGCTATTTATTTTGATAAAATAAAACTATAAAATACAGAAATCCGCCATAATAGATTAAACACCAAGAAGCGAATGACGTCACAATTATTGTTTGTTTTCCAGCTTTGACAATCACACTATTGTTTACTGCACACTGTACATTGGTAAAAACAGTGACGTCACAAACGGCGCCATGACACCGGCGAGCGTTTTGGCGTGAATTTTAAAATTTAAATTTCAAATGCCAATTTTATCTACCAAACCTTATTTTTCTGCTGAAATAAGTTATTTTTGCGGAATAGTAGATAGTTTCCGAACATAATCTGACCATTTTTCAAAATCAGTCATAAATTATAATACTTATTTAAGGAACGTCAAGGTAGGTACGTGACATCAAACTGTCATTTGGAGTAATATTGCTTACCCGACAACTTCACGAGTGAGTTAGTAAAAAAGAAACATAATATGAAAGTCACTTGCTGTCAAAATTAATATTATAAATTCATATGTAAGTATCAGACAGACATTCATTCAGCAGAGCTGAATTAATTTAATGAGGCGTTAATTAGTTAAATTTTGACAGCATTAATATAATCAACATACGCTTGAAAGAAATACGCCAATAAGGCGGAAGTTTGACATGAATTTACTGTCATTTTGTATGGGACTGCACGTTTATAGGAATACTAGCGGACGCCCGCGACTTCGTTCGCGTGGCATAAGTTTTATAACTCCCACAGGCATTCCTTAATTTTCTGGGATAAAAAGAACCTGTGCACAAAAAACATCCGTTGTTCTGTTGCAGCATGATTGAAGGACTATTTAACGTCCTTTGGTAAAGAATTTTCAAAAACTGTGAATTATGTATTTCATACTTTAAACCCGTTGCCCAAACGTCAAGTTTCGTATAACTTGAAAAACGGCGGCCTTAACACCAACTTAAAACCCCTATTTTACCCGTTTGGGGGTGGAATTTTGAAAAACTGTGACACACGTACTTCTTTATTCATTACTTAAAGCCAAAATACCAAGTTTCATTGATATAACTTGTAAAATACCTTGAAAAATGAAGGCCTTTGATACCAACTTTCATCCCCCATTTTACCCCTTTGGGGGTTGAATTTTCAAAAACTGTGAAATGTGTATTTCTTAATTTTCAACTCGCAGCTCATATACCAAGTTTCATGGCTATAGCTTTCATAAAAAATTTCAACGCCTATTTTACCCCTTTAGGGGTTGAATTTTGAAAAACTGTGACAAACGTAATTCTTTATTTTTGAACGAAATCCAAAATACCAAGTTTCGTTTAATTAACTCGAGAATATCTTGAGAAATGAAGGACTTTCATGCAAACTCTCATCCCCTATTTCACCCCTTCGGGGGTAGAATTTTTAAAAACTATGAAACACCTATTTCTTTATTTTCAACCAGTAGCTCGTATACCAAGTTTTATCAATATAACTTGAGAAATGACGGACTTTCATACAGACTTTCACCCCCTATTTCACCCCCTTAGGGGTGGAATTTTGAAAAATCCTTTCTTAGTGAGCGCCTACGTCACAAAAGAAACCTACTGTCAAAATTTCAAGTTTCTAACCCCAGCGGTTTAGGCTGTGCGTTTATCCCTTAACGATTTTATATATATATAGATTAAAACTCATGTATAAATAGCGAAGGAAGAAAAATTGCTGAGTTCAATTAATTGAGTGTACGAATTTTGTGCTATTCAAGTAACCGACTCGCAAAAAGGAGGAGGCTCTCAATTTGTTGCATATTATTTTTTTCTGTACTTACTTAACTATGAACTTACACGAAGAACGAGATCCTCGGCGTATGCTCGGAGTACCCGGATAATCCTATTATTAGGAACTGGCTTGCCGTGCATACTGACAAAAACTGTAAGTAGGTAAAATGTGAACGAACCCCATTGGGGGTAATTTTATACTTTTAATCATTTATTATTTTATTTATTTTTTCACTTTATTTTATACTTTTTCTTATATGTTATTGTTTACTATTAACGATGGGTTATTGCCTGAAATAAATGATTTATTATTATTATTATATTATTAACTCCCACATTCTAATCAATTTATTTCTTTAAGACATAGCTCAAAGGATTGACTAGATGCAAGCAAGTAACAATGGACATGGTTCATGTAGGTATGTCGTATAATTTAATATAAAAAAATTCTTTTTTAAACAACCGACTTCAAACTCTCGCGCCAACTTTACAACAACAAGCACACGCTATACAAAGTACTTATTTTATTGTTGATATTTAAAAAACCGCTCGACCGATTTCGATAAAATTTATATGGGACCACCTTTGAAGTATACCCTTTCAAACAAAAAAAGAATTTTTGAAATCGGTCCAGGCGTCTTCGAGTAATCGGGGAACATACATAAAAAAAAGAAAAAAAAAAACCCTCCGACGAATTGAGAACCTCCTCCTTTTTTGAAGTCTGTTAAAAATCGATGGACGATAAACCACTCCAGGTACTTTATTTGAACCTCACACTATACAATAATTTGGAATACAACAATTTGGATATAATATTTGGAACCAGCTTACCTACGTTGCATATTTTTGCTTAGAGATATTTATTCCAAGGGAAGGCATAAACAAATTCCTTAAAATTCTGCCATGCATCTTTCGACAGTTCCTTCGGCACTGCAGACGTTCAGAGGCGACAGATAACCCTTTACTACATGGAGTGGAGTCCCGACCCTATCGTTCTTCATACATTATAAATTACAGAAAATTATTAATCGTAAAGGTTTTGGAGTTTACCTCCTTTAGAATCGATTTGCATATATTAAGCCCGGGGTATGAACATTTATAAGGAGTAAAATCAAAATTTTGCCGTTACGTTATTGACTTTGTTTCCATGGTAACACTTGTTTATGTTTCCATGACCATGTAATGTATTTAGATGAATATAAATTATATAATTAATATAAATAAATGTATCAAACATGCTTTCAGTAGTAAAAAAATTTTACTAATCTATATATTTTATAATCGTTCGTAAAGAGTAAACGTCCAGTCGTGCGTCGGAGCTGACACATAATTTTTTATTCCACCTATTTTGCCTTATGATTTGCATGGCTAGCCGTATCCGCTATTAATATTGCAGACTTTGCCCAGCTGAACTTTTTGGGCGTCCTTTCCCAGAAGGACTGCGAGGTCGCTCGTAACGTGACCCGTAAAAAGAATAAAACTTAGGAGGTCATTTTATTTTGCCTTTTAATATTCATTTGATACATAACAAACGTACATACGTTTGTTATGTATCAAATGAATATTTGATCGAGTTATAAAACACAAGATGCTTCCCGCGAATTTGTTCGCGTGAATTTCGGTTTATTTAAAATCCCGCGTGACATTGTTTTTTTTTCGGGATATAAAGTCATTAATTTCAAAATCAACTATGTCCGTTACGTTTTCACGGCCCATTTCTGTTCAACCAATTTTGACGATATTTGGGACAAAGGTTGTATGAATCCCGGAGACAGACATAGGCCTTACTTTTTATCCCGGAAAAGAGTTCCCATGGAATTTTTGAAATAAACCTAAATCCACGTTGCTGAATTCACGGGCATCATCAAGTTGATTGTTACTAAACTCATATTTTTTATTCAAATAAACCTATTAATAAAAATGCTTTTGAATCGTGAATCGAGTGAATCTACCACTGGTTCGGAATGAAATTCCTACCGAGAAGAACCAGCAAGGAACTCTGTGGTAGAACCAGGAAGAAACTAGGTGGTAAGACCAGCAAGAAACTCGGTGGTTATATTCAATGAGCAGTATCCTCTACAAGTCTACATCAATACCTAATTATGAATACCGTGTAAACAGCTTTCCACTGCTAATTGTAATAAATGAGAGCACAGTATCAATATAACAGCTAATCTAACCGCTTTATTGATCGCGAACCGACCAGCCGTATCAAACACTAATTGACATCTAACACCTGTTAATGCAATACCCGATGTGCTATTTATAGCTCACGAGTCACGACTATATTTCGTTTCACGATTGATGGAAACGATTATCGTGTCGTGAATCGTGATATGTTGTACTCGACTGTATACTATGTATTGTGAGGATTAGCGCTGTCCTATTATAAGTTCACTTGTAACCAAAGACAATATATAAACCAGTTTAAGACTGTTCACTTCATACATTCAACCAAAGCTCGCTAAATGCGCATTAAAGTCGCCGGTACCTTGTAGTTCTTCGCACAATCTGAGATGGCGTAACTGTGCAAGCTGTTTGTTAAAATTAGTTGAATGTAAATTTGCTATTTGCTTAAGTGATTTTATCAATTTTTTGTATTTTGATAATTTTATATAAATAATTAATACAAATTGAACCAAGAAAATACGATATTTCACCGATTTTACTATAATCATATAAAGAGCGAGCCTGGTAGCGCCATCTAACGATAGTCTTAACCTAGATTTTTTTTAATAAGGGAGTTAGCAATCTATACTTGGTATTATAATTAATCTATGCTTGTAACTGATCATTGCTTTTTTTGTGGTCCCACAAAAGTTTTAGGAGGATTTTACGTAGTAGTAGAAGCTCTGTATTCTATAAACATTTTTAGGGTATCTAGTGAAGTAGGTATACTTACGAAGTAGGTATACTTACGTATTTAATTTTTTTCGACATATCGGTAGATTAAAAGAAGATCAAATTTTCACTCCCGTAACTAATACACCGGAACATATCAAATTGCTCATTATATCAAGTTGTGTTTTACTCACAGTAATACGTATTCGATACCTACCAGTAATTTGATACATCAAGGTAAGATCAAATTCCTTTGAATTCAAAGTATCATTATTATCATACTCGTATCATTTGCAGATGCATCTGACTTCGATAACGTGGATCTTGATAACTGAGCTTTTCGTCGATCTAGATCACACACACACGTACTTAATACGTATCGGGGCGCTCATCTTATCGTCGTGTAGCATCGTAGCATTGTGTACAGAAACCTGTACTTACTAGTTATTGACGCACAAATTCTATTTGCACAAAACGCACCAACCAACCTATACGTATAATCATTGTATGAAAACTAGGATCTGTACTATGACATGAAGGATGATATTATGTACTATGACGAGCATTTATGTCACATATTTCCTTCTTCATTTACCTTCATTTCTGGCATGACAGTACATACATGTCCGGTAACACATAAAACCTATCTTGTATTAAATTGGGTTCCTGAAGCAGCCAAACAAAGACGTGTACTCTGTAGATTGAACGTTAATTCCAAACGCTACAAAAATTTCTCATATTCCCGTACAGCCCTTAAAGTAAATAACGAAGTCTCAAATCTCCGGGATTCTACGCGGAGAACACATTTTCTTCATATTTCATGATGAAACGCGACAAGATTACGCTAAAAGGTTATTTTTACTGCGATGTTTTCCTAAAATTTCGGGTAAGTTTTATAGGGTGTCGTGTTATTAAATTTTCGGGTGCCATATACCAGTTGTTATTCAGGTTAGGTGATTCCAACTAGTCTTCGCACTTACCCATTTATGTTTTTATAGATTCGTCATGTCTGTCTGTCTGTCCGTCCGTATGTGCCACTTTTTTCAGAAACTATAAGAACTATAGTGTTGAAACTTGGTAAGTAGATGTATTCTGTGAACCGCATTAAGATTTTCTTACAAAAATAGAAAAAAAACCAATAAATTTTGGGTGTTGTTCCCCATACTTAGAACTGAAACTCAAAAATTTTTTTTTCATCTAACCCATACGTGATCTATGGATAGGTCTTCAGAAATGATATTGAGGTTTGTAATATCATTTTTTTCTAAACTGAAGTTTGCGCGAGAGACACTTCCAAAGTGGTAAAATGTGTGTCCCCCCCCCCTGTAACTTCTAAAATAAGAGAATGATAAAACTAAAAAAAAATATGATGTACATTACCATGCAAACTTCCACCGAAAATTGGTTTGAACGATTGGTTTATGAGGTATTAAAAAAAACTACTTACTAGATCTCTAGTAAGTAGTTTTTTTTAATACCTCATAAATCGTAAACCGCAATTTACCTTTCATTCAATCAACTCAAATATTTCAAAAAATCATAGCTTTGTACAGAACCCTCGGTGCGCGAGTCCGACTCGCACTTGGCCGGTTTTTTTTGTGTTCGCAATGGATAAGTAGCGAAGTTTTCAAATAGTTTTGTTATGAAACTTCATTACATTAACATAAGCACAACTCCGACTGAGTTCGCAGGTAAAAAGCTAGTTCTGTGTTTTATTTAATTGCACTACAAGCGAAAGCCCGCGACTTCGTCCGCTTGGTTTGAGGTTTTTTGGTTTCAGCGGGAACTCCTTAATTTTCCGGGATAAAAAGCTAAAGATAGCCTATTATTATTATTACACTTTATTTGTACACAACAACACAATAAAAGAAAGAAAGAAATAATTGAGGAACAAAAATACACAGAAGGAAGTACAAAAAGGCGGCCTTATCGCTTAGCAGCGATAAGCCTATGTGTTATTCCAGACTATAATATATCTCTGTGTCATATTTCATCCAGATCCTTTCTGCCGTTGGGGCGTGATTGAGTAACAAACATCCATCCATACATCCAAACTTTAGCATTTATAATATTTATTTGATTGATTTGATTTTATCTGTGTTTTATTTAATTGCACTATATGTGATCGGAAAGTTTCAAAAATAGCTTATGATACCGCCGACAAAGACTTCAACCATTAGCGCTTTTACTTTTGAAGATTAAGGGTCGATTAACCATCGATTTTAATGAGTAACAAACATCCATCCATACATCCAAACTTTAGCATTTATAATATTTATTTGATTGATTTGATTTTATCTGTGTTTTATTTAATTGCACTATATTATGTGATCGGAAAGTTTCAAAAATAGCTTATGATACCGCCGACAAAGACTTCAACCAAGAATTGATAATTGTTAAATTTGCCCAACAAATATCACGTAAAGTGAGTGAGTGATGAGTTAGTGGCACAAGTTAGTATCCTCACATCCATAGATTTTAAATAAAATTTTGGTAAAAAGTAGAGGAACTCTGACTTTTGAATTTTGTAACCCAATGTGGTTGTTTTCACCATTACCATCGATGGTGTTGACCCTTAGTCTATATAATAGTATATAAGAGACTTGTATAGACTTAACTTTGCAAGTGACCAATGGAAGCGAATTCTCATCACATAGTATAGTGTAACAATAGGCTAGGAATAGGGCATGCAGTCGATACTGCTTCTGAGTACCGGGAATTTTCGGACCGATACTGGCATAGAACCGGGAATTCCCGGTACTTTCGATACTTTCGATACTACCATCACAAAACAAGGCAAATATATTACAGAAAGTATGAAATAGACCAACTATTTGACATAATATATAAAATGTCGCGTAATATTTCCACACAGGATCATAAATTCATGATTTTTAATGAACTTGTGCATTCGCATCGTTCCAAATTTCAAACTTTTATTGTAGTTCAACGCGAAGGGCCGGCGTATAGGTTTTACAGTGATAGCGTGGGACATCTTGTCTGAAAATACACTTCGAAAAGCTGTTTTTTTGTATCTTGATAAGATTATAATTTTATTTTTATAGCAATTAAATGCCTCAATCACTACTACACAACAGTTCCTACTACAAGCAGTTTCTAGAAAAAAGCCTTGAGGCTTGGTCAGAGGGACAACAAAGTGATCCTTATCATCTTTTTAATATGTAGTTCTTTTTAACCATTTATTCGTGCAAGTTCCAAATGAGAGTACAAATATATTAAAAGTGACCAACTGATCGACCAACCAATCTACCAACTAATCGGACAACCAATCGACCAACCTATCGACCAGCCAACCGACCAACCAATCGGACAACCAATCGGCCAACCAATCGGACGACCAATTAACCGATCGATCAAACCAATCGACCAACCGATCGACCAACCAATCGACCAACCAATCGACCAACCAATCGACCATTCGATCGAATAACCAACCGATCGACCAACCAATCGACCAACCAATCGGCCATTCGATCGAAAACCAACCGATCAACCAACCAATCAACCAACCGGACAACCAATCGACCAACCGATAGACCAACCATCGACCAACCGATCGACCAACCAATCGACCAATCGATCAACCAACCGATCGACCAACCGATCAACCAACCAATCAACCAACCAATCGTCCAACCGATCGATCAAACCAATCGACCAACCGATCTTACAACCAATCGACCAACCGATCAACCAATCAATCAACCAACTAATCGGACAACCGATCGACCAACTAATCGACCAACTAATCGACCATCCGATCGAACAACCAATCGACCAACCTATCAACCAATCAATCAACCAATTATTCGGACAACCGATCGACCAACTAATCGACCAACCGATCGAACAACCAATCGACCAACCGATCAACCAATCAATCAACCAATTAATCGGACAACCAATCTACCAACCAATCGACCAACGCAACGACCAACTAATCGACCAACCGTTCGACCAGCCAATCAACCAACCGATCAGCCATCCAATCGACCAACCGATCAAACAACCAATCGACAAACCGATCGACCAACCAATCGACCAGCCAACCGACCAACCAATCGGACAAATAATCGGCCAACCAATCGGACGACCAATGAACCGATCGATCAAACCAATCGACCAACCGATCGACCAACCTATCGACCAACCAATCGACCATTCGATCGAATAACCAACCGATCGACCAACCGATAACCAACCTATCGACCAACCAACCGACCAACCAATCGACCAACTGATCGACCAACCGATCAACCAACCAATCAACCAACCAATCGTCCAACTGATCGATCAAACCAATCGACCAACTAATCGACCAACCAATCTTACAACCAATCGACCAACCGAGCAACCAATAAATCAACCAACTAATCGGACAACCGATCGACCAACTAATCGACCAACTAATCGACCATCCGATCGAACAACCAATCGACCAACCTATCAACCAATCAATCAACCAATTAATCGGACAACCGATCGACCAACGAATCGACCAACCGATCGAACAACCAATCGACCAACCGATCAACCAATCAATCAACCAATTAATCGGACAACCAATCTACCAACCAATCGACCAACGCATCGACCAACCGTTCGACCAGCCAATCAACCAACCGATCGGCCAACCATTGACCAACCGATCGACCAACCTATTGACCAACCAATCGACCAACCGATCGACCAACCGATCAACCAACCAATCAACCAACCAATCGTCCAACCGATCTTACAACCAATCGACCAACCGATCAACCAATCAATCAACCAAATAATCGGACAACCGATCGACCAACTAATCGACCAACTAATCGACCATCCGATCGAACAACCAATCGACCAACCTATCAACCAATCAATCAACCAATTATTCGGACAACCGATCGACCAACTAATCGACCAACCGATCGAACAACCAATCGACCAACCGATCAACCAATCAATCAACCAATTAATCGGAAAACCAATCTACCAACCAATCGACCAACGCAACGACCAACTAATCGACCAACCGTTCGACCAGCCAATCAACCAACCGATTAGCCATCCAATCGACCAACCGATCAAACAACCAATCGACAAACCGATCGACCAACCAATCGGACAACTAATCGGCCAACCAATCGGACGACCAATGAACCGATCGATCAAACTAATCGACCAACCTATCGACCAACCAATCGACCATTCGATCGAATAACCAACCGATCGACCAACCGATCGACCAACCTATCGACCAACCAAGCGACCAACCAATCGACCAACTGATCGACCAACCGATCAACCAACCAATCAACCAACCAATCGTCCAACCGATCGATCAAACCAATCGACCAACCGATCGACCAACTAATCGACCAACCGATCTTAAAACCAATCGACCAACCGATCAACCAATAAATCAACCAACTAATCGGACAACCGATCGACCAACTAATCGACCAACTAATCGACCATCCGATCGAACAACCAATCGACCAACCTATCAACCAATCAATCAACCAATTAATCGGACAACCGATCGACCAACTAATCGACCAACCGATCGAACAACCAATCGACCAACCGATCAACCAATCAATCAACCAATTAATCGGACAACCAATCTACCAACCAATCGACCAACGCATCGACCAACCGTTCGACCAGCCAATCAACCAACCGATCGGCCATCCAATCGACCAACCGATCAAACAACCCATCGACAAACCGATCGACCAACCAATCGACCAACCAATCGGATAACCAATCGACCAACATATCGACCAACCAATCGACCAACCATTCGACCAACCGATCGACCAACCGACCGACCAACCAATTGACCAACTGATCGAACAACCAATCCACCAACCGATAGATTTATATTTGTTATTCGTTGAGGTGAGGTTACTGCGTATGCTATATTTTATCGACCATTCGATCGAATAACCAACCGATCGACCAACCAATCGACCAACCAATCGGCCATTCGATCGAAAACCAACCGATCAAACCAACCAATCAACCAATTAATCGGATAACCAATCGACCAACCGATAGACCAACCATCGACCAACCGATCGACCAACCTATTGACCAACCAATCGACCAACCGATCGACCAACCGATCAACCAACCAATCAACCAACCAATCGTCCAACTGATCGATCAAACCAATCGACCAACCGATCGATCAAACCAATCGACCAACCGATCGACCAACCTATCGACCAACCAATCGACCATTCGATCGAATAACCAACCGATCGACCAACCGATAACCAACCTATCGACCAACCAACCGACCAACCAATCGACCAACCGATCAACCAATCAATCAACCAATTAATCGGACAACCGATCGACCAACTAATCGACCAACCGATCGAACATCCAATCGAACAACCGATCAACCAATCAATCAACCAATTAATCGGACAACCAATCTACCAACCAATCGACCAACGCATCGACCAACTAATCGACCAACCGTTCGACCAGCCAATCAACCAACCGATCGGCCATCCAATCGACCAACCGATCAAACAACCAATCGACAAACCGATCGGCCAACCAATCGACCAACCAATCGGATAACCAATCGACCAACATATCGACCAACCAATCGGACAACGAACCGATCGATCAAACCAATCGACCAACCGATCGACCAACCCAATCGACCAACCGACCGACCAACTAATTGACCAACTGATCGAACAACCAATCGACCAACCGATAGATTTATATTTGTTATTCGTTGAGGTGAGGTTACTGCGTATGCCATATTTTAATATGGTCGATGGTTTGTCCGATTGGTTGGTCGATTGGTTGGTCGATAGGTTGGTCGATTGGTTGGTTGATCAATTGGTCGATTGGTTGTTCGATCGGTTGGTTGATTGGTTGGTCGATCGGTTGGTCGATTGGTTTGATCGATCGGTTGGACGATTGGTTGGCCAATTGTTTGTCCGATTGGTTGGTCGATTGGTTGGTCGACCAGTTGGTCGCTCAGTTGGTCGATTGGTAGGTCGACCGGTTGGTCAATCGGTTGATCGATTGGTTGGTCGATCGGTTGGTCGATTGGTTGTCCGATTGGTTGGCTGATTGGTTGGCCGATTGGTTGTCTGATTGGTTGACTGGTTGGTTGGTCGATCGGTTGGTCAATTGGTTGGTCGATCGGTTGGTCGATTCTGGGTTCTGGGTGGGTTGGGGATACTGGGTTCGTACCTCTTAGTATTTCTATGTCTCCAACCACCGTCCTCTCCGTGCGTGTGGTTCACTATAGGATCTTCCTATCATGTTTCCTATCAGCCACTAAGAGCCTCCAGTTTACTGTCCAGAATCCAGTTCCATACATCAAGATTGGACTGACAACAGTCTTGGTGTTTTCACTTGGTATTAACGGAATTAACGGAAAAACGCTGAGCATTTAAGAGAATTATGAATTCTTCCCCTCTGCCGTTGGTGTCAATGACAGTGGAGTCAAAAATCAAAATTTAGCAGCCATAATCCTAGTGCTTATGACTTATGAGGTATATTTTATATTACAGTACCCAGTCATTCAATTTTCTTTCTTTTTTTTGAAACTAAACTTTTAACTGAAATATAATACGATTATCAGAGTAGCATAATTAATCTACTGTAACTCATTAAAGCAGAACAAATTTTATTGGAGTGACAGATTCATCAATTAATTGATCTTCAAAAAAGCTGGTAAATAATATTTAGAAAGACTAAGTATAAATACTCAAAGTAAAAATAGGATTTTTTATACTAAAACCTCGAATTTGTGATCATAAAATACAGTGTAGTGAACGAAGTTCTTGTTACATTCAGAAATATCCGCACTTAATTAGAGAAGTAATCTATTTAATTCGAGTCTCGAAAGTATCAAAAGTACCGGTTTTGTGGTGTGGAGAACCGGGACTGAAAATATTCAGAAGTCTCGGGAATTCCCGGTACTTTTGATACCGGTAATTCCCGGTAGCATGCCCTAGCTAGGAACTCCATGATATATTGGTGGGAAAATAGCACCGACAGAGCAACTTACTGTCTTCCTTCAAGGCGGTAACCGATGGGGCAGTCAATTTTATGGCTGTGGTAACCACCCTGCGTGTTCTGGCACATTTGACCCTCCACTTTGCTTGGCCGTTTTCACACTCTTCGATATCTGTCAATGTTAAAACATTTTAAAGTCAGATAAATACGGAACTCTTTACTGTTCTCAATCTATGGTATTTTTACCCTCGACGAAGCGGAGACGGTATATGTGTTTGCCTCTTAAGGTTGTGTTTGTTTGTTTGTTTGTTTGTTTGTTTGTTTGTTTGTTTGTTTGTTTGTTTGTTTGTTTGTTTGTTTGTTTGTTTGTTTGTTTGTTTGTTTGTTTGTGCACTTTTTTGTTACCATTTTCTCAAAAAGTACTGGGCCGATTGAGATGCGGTTTTTTGCATTAGGTACGTATAGCTTGTGAGAAGGTTCTTAGATATATTTTAGGACCATAGACAACCAAGCTTAGCTGTAGTCTATGATTTTAATATTTCAACATGTTACCATTTTTCACAAAAAGTACTGGGCCGATTGAGATGCGGTTTTTTGCATTAGATGTGTATAGCTTGTGAGAAGGTTCTTAGATATATTTTAGGACCAAAGACAACAAAGTTGAGCTGTAGTCTATGATCTTAATTTTTCAACCACTGTTACCATTTTTCACAAAAAGTACTGGGCCGATTGAAATGCGGTTTTTTTCATTAGATGTGTATAAATTCAATTTTCAATTCAATTGTCTAAGAACCTTCTCACAATTTATTAAATTGTGAGAAGGTTCTTAGACATATTTTAGGACCATAGACAACTAAGCTGAGCTGTAGTCTATGATCTTAATTTTTCAACCACTGTTACCATTTTTCACAAAAAGTACTGGGCCGATTGAGATGCGGTTTATTGCATTTAGGACTTCGTGCGATTACAAAACAGAAAACTGGTACCAAAATTTAAAAAAATCAGCGCCATTTTGAAATTCTTTGTTAATTGACCGATTTCGTTCAAAATCGATATTTAGGGTTCCCTGGGGTCACAAAACAGGAAACTGGTACCAAAATTTAAAAAATCAGCGCCATTTTGAATTCTTTGTTAATTGATCGATTGCGTTCAAAATCGATATTAAGGACTCCCTGGGCTCACAAGACAGGAAACTGGTGCCAAAATTTTAAAAAATCAGCGCCATTTTGAAATTCTTTATTAATTGACCAATTTCGTTAAAAATCGATATTTAGGACTCCCTGGGGTTACGAAACAGGAAACTTTTAACAAAGTTTTAACAAATCAGCGCCATTTTTATTTATTTTGTTATATTAATAAATGAATTCAGTTTAGTACAGTAAAATCTGTACTACTTGTAAGTCTAACCACAACCCGTGAGCTGATTTAGCAGCTCGCGCACGTGGCGAAATACTAGTTAGATATATATAGCTTAAGAGAAGGTTCTTAGACATATTTTAGGACCATAGACAACTAAGCTGAGCTGTAGTCTATGATTTTATTTTTTCAATATGTTACAATTTTTCTCAAAAACTACTGTGCTGATTTAGATGCGGGCTTTTTGTTTTAGATATATTTGGCTTGTACCTAGATGCTGCCCAGGGTATCATGATGGAGCCAGGAGGTGGTCATAGGAACTCCTTAAGTTCTCATCGTAAACCCGTCACATTTTGACTCTTTTGATTTGTCGTGACAAGCGCTTTGTACTTAGGTGCTGTCCAGGGTCTCATGATGGAGTCAGGAGCCGATCATGGGAACTCCTTAAATTCTCATCGTATACCCATCGCGTTTGGACTCTTTAGATTTGTCTTGATAAGAACTTTGTACCTAGATGCTGCCCAGGGTCTCATGCTGGAGCCAGGAGGTGGTCATAGGAACTCATCGTAAACCCGTCATATTTGGACTCTTTTGATTTGTCGTGACAAGCGCGCCTCGGAAAGAGAAGGGTTTGGCCATAGTCCACCACGCTGGTCAAAAAAACTACTGAGCCGTCAAAGATGCAGTTTTGTGTTTTAGATATTATGTAATCTATACGTTTGCTAAGTTCTAATTGTTGTTTCAAAGTTATACAGGTCAAAGGTACTGGAGCAATGGGCAATGGAGCTCTGCAGTTCGTCGTGGGTTCTTTTAAAAATTTTAATTTTATTACTTGTAGACTAAAGATCTGCTCTTGTGCACAGTACAAAAATTCGTTTGCGCGTATAGTACAATAAAAATTCTTTCCAAAAAACCGACTTCCAAAGCCACTGTAAAGTAAAAAATAATTTTCATTTCTACACACTATGTTGAAGTCGGACGAGATTGACCCGTCAACTTTGCTTATCCTTGTTATACCCAACTTCAACATAGTGTGTAGAAATCAAAAATTCTTTCCAAAAAGCCGCCTTCCAACACCACTGTAAAGTAACCACCACCACCACCACCACTGTAAGTGTAAATGTAATAATAATAATTTTTACTTTACAGTGGCTTTGGAAGTCGGTTTTTTGGAAACAATTTTTATTTTTAACTTTTTAGTAACAGGGTTGAGGATTTGGAGTCAGAATTTTTAATGGACCACCTAGAGAGCTTCCTCTAACGACTGATAAAAAAATATTCAAATCGATTCAGAAACCACGGAGATATGCACCGACATACATTAAAATATATATATATATATACGCGCCGAATTGAGAACCTCCTCGTATTTTGGAAGTCGGTTAAAAAAGCATACGAGGTTTTTTCTACTTTTTCGTAACAAGTAGAGACGTGGAATCCTATCAACGGAAAGAGACAGCGGTTGAGCAAAAAATCCTACATTAAATCTTTATCTCGCACACAGAAATTCAAATAGAAAATGCGGAAGATTGAATTAAATTTTGCAGCTGCATTCCTGAAATAAAAGCTTCCGTATGGGTAAGGCGTTACGAAGTGTTTAAAGCCAGACTATTTAAATATTTCAGCGTCCATCAGTAGGCATAGCACGAGTTAACAACTCTTGAAAACGTTAAAAGATTGCGAGTATCACTATGACGTCAAAGTTAAGTACACCTAAACGGCTTTTAAGTTTCAAGCTTCATACCATAAAGCCACCAAGAGCTTGCAATATAAATAGAAAAAAAGTAGTTATTTTTTAACTGATTTAAAACTAGTCGGTTTAATTTTACACTGACGTTATAGTTTTTCGATACTAGGAAGCCTATCAACGTTGTCGAGGTGTGAAAACTCGCACTAAGACACTAGTCCAGTAGACTAGTGGCTACCCCTTTCATGAAAGGCGATAGAGGGTGGGCGTCCCCGACAGGTCCCGCAGGTTTTTTCATCCTATTTATCCAGGAATAAAATGGAAAACTGCTCGTGCCTTCAGCGTTCGTTGCCGCGCTGGTTATTTTTAGATCGATGCTTAGTACAAAAGGCTCTGATAGTTTTGTGCAAATAGGGTGTAAGCACGTGTAACTTGAAGGATATTTTCGACGTTTCTTTATGGTTGGTTTCCTTTTGATTTTTTCACAATAAAGTTATTGTTATTGCACAACGTAACTTCTGAAGTGTGTCTCAATTAATGTACACGGAAAATATTATAATGTTTACAATGTTGGAGTTGTCTGTCAGTCTTTGTCATTTCGCATTTTGAAAGTTTCGTAATCAAGAAAGGCAGGGCTGGTGTCTTAATTGGAGAGGCTGTCTCAACCTGAGGTACGTCGCGTTATGGGGCAAATTTCGCTGTTCTAGAAAAAGTAGTATTGAAAAGCAGCAATCTATCGTTACTCTTTAAATTTATTCTGCAGAAAATAAATTTCTTGATATTGCTCAGCTTCACAAACTTCTCCGCAATAATTGAATTCCGCAAATCTAAATAGCGTTAAGGAAGATTGAATTGAGGCTGCATTCCGCAAATGGAAGCTTGGATGTGTGTTGATGCCATCGCTAAGTATTTAACGGCATACAATTTAAATATTTTACCATCTATGTAGATCGACTCACCCCTTCCATATACTCGTACTAGCAAATCGATGGGGTGTGGGTGTCTACTGTCTCCTGCAGGTCTCGATAAAGTTTTTCTCATTTTGGTTATACTGCCATTAATGAAAAACGGCGCTGTCCCGCGGGTGATCGTTTCGGAACCGATCTTTTTGTTGATAAAAACTTGTCTTCTAACGCAGTATCTGGTAAAAAAGTCTTTTGTAATATAGGTACGTTTCTTCCTTAATGTTCTCGCCATCCAATATATTTTTTCCTGTCCTTTCCTGTTTACGCCACTTTTGGAAGAAGTAGGCATTTCTTTGACAGTTCTTGATACATAAGGAACATTATCCTTTTTCCTATGATTCACCATTTATCTATTTTTAGCGAATTACAGTAAAATTAGCTTTATGTTCTATGTGACGTAGGGATGTTGTATGGTTGTCTTTTCGCCCTGAGAAACTGAATTTCCTTATACAAATTCGAGACAGACAAATTAGAGGTATTCAAAGAGGCTAGTCAGCTATGCTGAAAGTATCACAATATTTGCTAAACTCTCGTGATATTGAAGATTCCGCAAACAAAATGTTTCCATGAAAATATTATGGCTTCTACCTTTCAATATTTCAGTGTTTATCTAAGACTGAGCCGCTCCTTTAAGGGAATCGCACACGGCCGTAAAATCCGCAAAAGGAACCGCAAATGGCTGTGAGTGTCGTCAGCAGCATTTTGCGTGAGCAGAAGCCGTATTATCGCCATCTTTTCTATTGAACTTTGATGTCAACGTTTTTAGAGGGAAAAACGTTTTGTTCTGTCATCTCGGGTTCGCCCTCCATGTGGAAGGGTGCGGAACTCTTGTCTCCTAGACGTAAATTTTGTTCATCGCTCAGAATACTAACTATTGACTATAGTGGCTGTTTGCTCTGCGACTGAATGTTGATTGCTGCTGTCACATATTTAGAGATGTCATTTATTTAGATTTAAATGCGTGGCATATGCCCTAAAATTCTTATGAATTTACGCCTTGCGGTTCGTTACCAATAAATAATGCAAGTATACGATCACCTTTAATGCAAGCCCGTGCGGTTGTTTGTACTCGAATGTTCCGATGCAATCTTTCACATATAATATGACCTGACTCGCCCCGGTTTCGCGGTCGTGGAATTCCTGAAAATCTCGTATCACTAAGACGAGATTTTCGGAAATTTCACGGTATGCGCTCTAGAGAAAATTTCATTGAAAATTTCAAGTATCTAACCTACCTATTTAGATATAAATATACCTAGATTTAGCTATTTAGACGGTTCGGTTATGTGTCAGTCCAGTAATTTTATCCTATAATATAATAATACGAGTATTGTACCGAAGACAATTACATGTTTGTTATAATAATATGTTCTTGCTAATTAATAAAATTACTCTCTCCATTAGTATAGGCGCCGTTGAAGAAGGTACTCATTTGTCCCGGCAACACTCGTATCGCAGAACGTTCGCACTTCAATAATTATTTCATTCTGTAGCAACACCATTACTATACCTCCCCTTTTAAGGTAAATCGATAATAATGAGAGGGTCAGATGCAGTGCTTGTTACAATATAGTTTATTCTGGAATTAATGAAAAACGGCTCGAGCCTCGAGCGATCTAGCCTGGCGCGGTATTTCAGGAGGGTAGTACATAAATGTTTATTTTAAAAATGTCAATAACATGGCATATCGTTATAAAAGTGATAAAATTAAAAAGTTTTAGTTTGTTGAGCGATTGTGAATCGATAAATAGCTATAGAAGTCATAGCTTTCGTTAACCGCATGTTGAATAATTTAATTTTTAACTGCCTCGTTGATTTAGTGTTTAGCAGGTTCGACTGTGGCTGACTTGGAGTTGGCGGTGTTCCAACCCCGTGCCTCGGAGAGCACGTAAAGACGTCGGTTCTGTGCCTGATCTCTCTCCGGTCGTGTCGGATTTTGCGTCCCATCGGGATTTAAGAGTAAAGAAATAGAGAGTGCACTAGCAGAATTTCGGTCGGGAGGTCATTATTATTATTTCTTACATCTTCACAGCATTGTTTCATACAATCTTCCTAGTGCGGAAAATTTCGACGTAGTTGCATGTATGAAAATAAGTTTCCTGAACACATATTTGTAGAAGCGGGCACTTAAAATACCTCTTCTCTGTACATTTTCCGGGTAATATTTTCCGAGACATTAATCTTCTGGCAACACGCGCAATGCATATCCACATCGTGATAGAGTCTGTTATGCCACGCCCTTAAGCCGCTTTTCACATGAAAACTTCTTGGAAGTTCTGGTACATTTTTGCTTCGTACTCACTTTACCACTTGCATAATCTATAATTAAAATTAAACATAAATAAACTATTAATTACTACCTACTTATAATAGTAAGTATAATTTATTTCATGTTTTTTGCCGGCATGACAAAACTCATACATAATATCGTAAATATGAAATTTTGTCTGACCGTCTGCTATGCTTTCACTTGGCCCATCTTTTCAACCAATTTAGAAGGACATAGGCTAGTTTTTACCCGGCAAATAAAAAAAAGTGTTGCCACGGGGTGTAAATAAACGTTGATCTACGCAGCAGGTGATTTTCCGTAGGCCATTTCTAGTAGGTATCTGTATAATCCTCTGCTATTAATTAAACAGATTTTCGTTTTTTTTAAGTTTTCAACGTTCTCGTATGTAATAATAATTTTTTTCTTTTACATTTATTCATGCCTTTTTTTGCATCGTGGTAAAGTCCTTTGCGTCGCGCCTTTTCCTTTGCTCGAAAGCATTCTTCAACTGCGTCTTTTGTACCACCTTTTTCCTTTTCACGGAATACAAAACACCTGTGTGCAAGTGGAGACTTCGCAGGGTTAAGACGCGGTAAAGACGCTGTAGAGCTCTTAAGTATGCATAAAATGCGACTTTGTAGGAAATATACTAGTACGAGTATGTAACGCGCAATGCAGATAAATCTGAGAGGAGTGTTTCATCGGTATCTAGACTATCAACTCATGAAGTACGTATTTTATATAACCTATTATCTAGCATTAAGAAAATTTGGTGCTCATCGGTAATTATTATTTAATGACTAATCTTCATTCCTTTGGACAAATTTTTGGTAGATGAAAAAAGGAAACGGTGCTGCTTGGAAAAATATTGAATTTGTTACTTGAGAAACAGTTTTTCCTGAAGCTCAATTATATGCCAAGTTGAGATTTTGGAGTGATACTATATGCTACATAATATACCTACTGAAGGGATCAAACTTTGAAATAAACATGAAACCGCCCAAGCTCCAAAGTTATATCACAGCACCGTTCTAACAGAATGTTGATGAAGGAAATTAATATAATCCCTTTTTAATTCCTTCCCGCCAGTCCAAAAGCCCTACGTCGACTTTCTACTTAATTGCTCATCTTCAGTATGAATACTGTAAAAATAATTCGACCCCCATTCATGAAGGTACACAGAAAAAGTGTATTTTTTCCTATATTGAACCTGCAGGGCGATCGCGTAGGTATCTTTTGCATCAATCATTGATACATCGCAATCACCTCCGATTGGCTGAATTTATGGTATTCTTGCTGCGTCAATGGATTTCGTCCAATAGTGGAAGAGTGTTAACCAATCAGAGGTGATTGCGATGTATCTGATTGATGCTAAAGATACGCGGTCGCCCTGCCGGATTTTCTAAACAGCATTACTTTGATGACTATAGCTTTGTTTACGAATTAGAGAACATAATTGACGCCCTTAAAGTAATATTATATTTCGTATCCAACGCAAAAATCGACACCTATAACTAAGACTTTTCTATATCATTACTACCGCTGCTTTCACCACTACAACAGAGATTATGCAGATTTTGCTGAGTAAAATAAGAAGCCGGCAAAAAAACTCAGCGAGCTAGAACCTTGTACCTACTTTTAAGCACAACGGTTTACGGTTCTATATGGAAAATCTAGGCCTTACTAACCAACAAATCTTTACTATAATCCTCGTTTTAGATACGTTTGCCGTAACAGCCTGTTTCTGAAGGCGGAAATCTTGTAGGCAAATGTTGAAATCTTCTAACTTTCAAAGTCGTCCAACCATTACGGTTGTAACAAAACGCTGGTAGAGGGGAAATTAGTTTAATCTCGTCTTAACTTGCTTTAGTATTCACCAACATTGTGATCCCTTTGTTGAGGCTTCCCCGCTATATTACTAATTTTTATGAAAGCCTGACAAATATTTGGATACAGAATTTTCATGTTGCTCGTCGTCTACGTCGCATTGCCGTTTTTTTCACCACTTTTGATGGGAAATGATGATAAGGCCAAAATGGGACGCGTGTCTAGAGAAAATGCCTTGAAGTACTCTCGATATAAAGATACCCGGATTGTAATTGATTGCAAGTTGGAACACGCGGATTTAAGCTCGATGTTTAATAATTCAACGTTTTAAATAGTCGAGTTGTCTCGGTAATTAATGTGAGGTTATTTTTTTTTATGTAAACTTTGCAAATATTCACTTGCAAATATGCAGTAAGTATAATCATGTTGCATTAGAAGATTTGACTTTTGCTGCAGTGAAGTCTCACAATATGTTTTCTGTATTTTCTACTAAGGATTGTATATCTGTCACCGTAAGATCGTAATAACCGTTTGATTATAATATACCTCGCAAGATTGTGAACTGTCGAAAGATTGTGAACCGAACATACGGCTTACAATTTAACGCATTATTTTTCGGTAGATTATAATCCATCGAAGTGAAACTGTTATATCACAATCTGCCGCGCGTTAAATTGTCAGCTGTCCGAAGGCCGTCCCTGATTGGTCGGTGTTGATACATAGGCTCAATATCCGACATTGTAAATGTTATCAAATGAGATCACATAGGTTCACGCGCATAAAAAATATTAAAACACGCAAAATTTCTGTAATTTAAGGCTATGTTCAGTGACGAATACTAACTTATCTATCTTTCAAACTGCACTTCTTTGGTTAATCATAGAGTCATTTTACTTCCACAACAATTTTATGTAACGAATTCTAAAGCTGTGAGTTATTTTCAACACGAAATCAATTTACAATCACCAAAACACTGTTTGTTTACATTCGACAACAAATGAATTATCAAACAAATATGGCGACGCATGGCATATGCCGTTCAACCAATCAGCGCGCTAGGTGCGTTCTGTCGCACGGTATTTCACAATTTGACGGTTTTACTTCGATGGATTATAATCTACCGAAAAATAATGCGTTAAATTGTAATCAGTATGTTCAGTTCACAATCTTTCGATAGTTCACAATCTTGCGAGGTATATTATAATCAAACGGTTTTTACGATCTTACGGTGACATATCCACTACATCGTAAATATATGATATCAAGGATGCTGTCGCAACGAAAGCGTATTGAATCCTATTGAATGCCTCATGAGTCGGTCCTTTCGGAACCTGTCGCATAAGCCCATTGTTGCTTGAAGATAGCAAATGCCATTTTGATTTTATCAATATTGAACTTCATTGCTAACTGCTAAATATTTGTGGTTCTTAAAACTGCTTAATGTAAAATATTTTGTCTCCTTATTTCTTTGAAATTTTACAAAGATTTTAAACCACTAGAGCACGCCGGATATAATATACTGAGAGTAAAGGTTGAAATAATAACATATTCTAGCAAACATTTATGGTCTACATTTCACAGATCGGGAATATGAAATTCTAGAAGCAGTTATTTGTTTCAGAAGAAGCGAACACGCTGGGCTTTAAAAAAAAATATTGGATCCAAACAAACGCCCGTCCCTGACAAATTAATAGCACATGGACGCCTGCAATTCTTATACGATAGGGCAGAAGAATTCGAGGTCCATGAAATGGCACGCACGGTCAGTGGGCATCGATGGAGCGCGAGTAATCGGATGTTGGCACTCCCTCTGATTTATGCACCCCAAAGAACTTTGAAAGAAACGAATGTTTGATAAAAACAAAATCAATTCAAATTAACATCACAACAATATTATGACCAAAAATATAATTCGCCTCAAATTTTGGATCAGTTTTAAAAGAACACTATGATTTTTGGAGCTATAAAAATTTACCATGCTTTTATTTCAAATAACTAGCAGAAATAGGGGAAAAAGTAACGCGTGAAATGATTTAAAAATAAATTTAAAGACAGATTTATATATTTACGGATGAGTGCTGGAACAGTAATGAGTTAACCTAGACGTTCACCGAAGATTTTCCAGGATACAAACTATCCCCATACCAAAATTCATCAAAATCGGTTGAACAGATGGGCCGTGAAAGCGTAGCAGATAGACAGACTGACAAATGAAACTTAGGTAACAAAACCTTTGTTGGCACCTCACATTCCCTGTTACATTTGACTAAGTTTTACTCGTCGGCACTAGATTTTCATTTGGCTATAATCTTTTTATTTGTTAGTTCAAAGAATAAACATATTGCGTCCCATTATATTATTCTATTATATTCTAACAAGTTGATACGTCTCGTTGAAAATCAATAATCGATATTATTATTAGAATACAATTGATTTAATGCAACGCATACACCACACCTTCTACAGAATATACCTTCAATAGAAAATCAACATACACACGAGTATGTGTACGTAACTGTACTAAAGTGTCCCGATAAACATTCTGAAACAATACATCTGGTGCGCCAGTAACACCGGTTAGTCCTCCATTGTCAACTGCCAAACTGCCAGCACAATAGCTCCACAATGCCTACAATGCCGATGTGTGAGGTTTTGTGTTCAAGAATTCTCGGAGAGGCTAGAGTGCCACCGAGGAAGTTATTGTTGTGACAGTTTTCGATTAAGGAAAAACGGGGAACATTCCCGTTATTACATACACGTTTTTATTGTCATCGCTTAATAGAGCATTCGTAAAAGCGACTTCATCGTTGTTAATATTGTTTTCTTACAGTTCTGTTGTCGGTCTCAAAAAAATATCTTGTTTGAAGTTCCAGTTATTATTTTCTTGTGAGTCATCTTCTAAAAGCTTCTGAGTAATCAAATATGTTCTCGTACAGAAGTTGGAGATTCTTTAATTAGATATTAACAACATTTTTGCTAGGCAGTAATTATTTAAGATGTATTGTTAACTAGATGATGCCCGAAACGTCGTCCACGTGAATTAAGTATTTTTCATTCCGGCAGGAACTCTTTTACATCAAAATCGGTTGATCAGATGAGCCGTGGAAGCGTAGCAGACAGACATACACACTTTCGCATTTATAATTTTAGTATGAATTATTATCATTCAGAATTGCCAACAAAGTGTTGGGCTACCACAAGGTGCATTTTAGCATTGGAGTAGCTTTTTATTAATCTTGGATTAAAGTTAGCAAAAGTAATCGTTATTTCGAAGGATGCAGTTTCCTTTTACGACTAAACGCCTTTATTAATGGAATTGTGTTAACTAGCGAGAACTTTCGGGCCAAAACTTATATTAAATAATTGCCATTACAGCACTATTAGTCTAAATATGCGCTTATCTTTTCATAGGAGGAGGATTTCGTAGGAGGAGATTTAATAAGTTAAAGAGCAAACGTTTGTCGTCAAACATCCAGCTAATGGCGGTCTGGCTCGCGGCTACGCCACGAACTATTTGCGCCACGTGACTGTCTTGAATGCATTAATTAGGGACTTCACTTTGCCAAATGTGGCTTGGGGTTTCGGATGGAAGTGTAGAAACAGCACTATACATGGCGGTAGAGTTCTATTTCAAATCTGTGTAACTTGTTAGACCTACTATTAGGTTAGCTCCGTCCGTGTGTGCTTATCAAAATATTACACTTTATTGAAATCTTAAGCTTCATTATAATTTTGTAAAAATGATTATAATATCTAATGTTAGTGGTTTCAGGGCGCAAATTTATTTAACTACTAGCTGATGCCCGCGACTTCGAACGCGTAGATTGAGGTTTTTTTGTTCCGCGGGAACTCTTTCATTTTCCGGGATAAAGTTAGCCTATGTGCTATTCCAGACTATAATCTATCTCTGTGCCAAATTTCATCCAGATCCGTTCAGCCGTTGGGGCGTGATTGAGTAAAAAACATACATCCATACATCCATCCATCCAAACTTTCGCATTTATAATATTTATTTGATACTTCACGTCGCGTTGGTACTAGGTAGGTAGTATCCACTATCCAGCCCTCTAATTGTGTAAGGAAATCGTAATCGTAATCGTTTGTCAAACGTCTAATTCGACCTGTTTAAGGAGTTCACAGACACCTGCTAGTAACAAGCATTTTTTTCTTTCTTTCTTCTTTTGTTTTTTTTCTATGGTGGTACAAATAAAGAGTATATAATAATAATAATAATAATATGATATCTGCGAATGGGTTAATCCCAGTCAGCCTTGCTCATCATCTGAGGCGACTGGGGTGCCGTGGCAGTTCGCTCGCAGCCAGGATGCAGAAAGCGGTGTTGCTAGACTCGGCTAGGATAGTCCGCCGGTTTCTCAACCTGTCGCCCTGACCCCCGGCCGTCTGGTCTCCCCTGCCGGGGTGTAATCCTCCGCCCGCTACAACTATTTATTTGTGTATTTGTGTATGTAAGTTTATTCATTTATTTTTATTTACGTAAGTTTATTATAACTCTTTGGCCATGTATGTATTTATTTTTTATGCGGGCGTGAGAGCTAAATTTATGCTGATAATAATAATAAGCATATATATGAACTACTAGAGGTCGCCCGCGACTTCGTCCGCGTACAATTGTTGATTTCCTATGAGATTATGAAATTTTCCCGCTGCAAACAGCCTATCTATAGACGCTTTATATAGCTTATGCAGGTTTTTTTACTATTTAAAATTGTTAACTTAAATGCTGATTTTCATGACTATACTTCAAAGTCATAAAATTTGTATGTAACCTTTCACCCCCATTTCACCCCTTTTGGGGTGGATTTTCGTAAAATTGATTTACAGGTTATTATTATTTAAAGCTAATAACCTAAATCCCGAAATTCAAGTCTCTAACTTTAGAAACATAGGACCTTCATACAAACTTACAACCCCTATTTTAACCCCTTAGGGGTGGATTTTCTCAAAACCCTTTCTTAGCTGGCGTCTACACCATAGAAGGAATCTACCTTCCAAATTTCAAGTCTGTTCGCTTTATAGTTCCTGAGATATCGTGATTAGTCAGTGAGTGGTATTTCGCTTTTATATATTTAGAAGAAGAAGAAGAAGAAAGAAGGTACGTCATTGTTTATGTAATGCAATAACCGATCAATAGTTATTAATAATAATAATAATAATATACTCTTTATTTGTACCACCATAGAAAAAAAAAACAAAAGAAGAAAGAAAGAAAAAAAACAGACTGATACAAAAGGCGGCCTTATCGCTTACTAGCGATCTCTACCAGGCAACCTTAGGAATAGGAAAAAAAAAAAAAAGGAAAAAAGGACTGCAGGTGGTGTCATCCTATAACATACATACATTCGAATAGCTACATACTAATACATAAACTAATAATAAACATTAATAAGACAATATTAAACAATATATATATACATAAAAAATAAACTAATATATATACTATAATTCAGTTTAAATAAGAAAAATTGTTAATATAATTTTTAAAGATGTCTTCAGTTTGAAAGATAATAGTTTTTTACAGCATTTTTGAAAATGTCTAGTGATTTTGACTGGCGTATGTTCAGTGGAAGTGCATTCCAAAGCTCAGTAGCTTGCACAGCGAACGAGTTAGTATAAAACTTCGTTTATGAGGAGGAATTTTCAGTGTTAAAGTTCGGCATGGTCTTAAGTCGGATTGCACTCCAAGAAAACTGAATTTCTCCTTGAGGTAGGAAGGAGTATTTAAGTGAAATAGCACACAGTACAGAAGAGAAAGTACATGCAAATCCCGGCGACGGCGAATAGGAAGCCACTTGAGCTTTTGACGAAATTCGGATACGTGGTCATATTTACGCAAACCAAATATAAACCGTATGGCAAGATTTTGGAGTCGCTCAAGCTTGTTAAGTTTGTCCTCAGTCAAGTTAAGATAGCTTGCGTCAGCATAATCGAGAATAGAGAGAAGGAGAGAATGAGCCAGCATAACTTTAGTTGGGATTGGCAAGACAGAGCGCAACCGTCGCAAAGAGTTCATCGTTGCAAATGTCCTCCTACTCAACTCTTTAACATGCACAGACCAGGACAGTTGTGAATCTAAAAATATACCAAGATCCTTAACAGAATCACAGTATGGAATGACAAAGCCATTAAAACAGACCGGGGATAGGCCTCGCAAGTCAAGTTTTGCAATGTATCCGGGACTGCCAAAGATAATTGCCTGTGATTTTTGTTATTGTCACCTACAGCTAGCCTATCTACTCAGACCGATGCAAACAATGCCACCGATGGAAGCCAGTTAAAAAGAATCATGAAGCAGTAAATGAATCCTTTGCAAACTCAGTAGCTGTCCCAGTTAAGCCAAGTTTGCGAACGTAGCAATAAAAGTTTTTTAAAAATTTACTACTTCTGCCTGTGTAGTGGAGACCGGGGACCGGAGACCGCTGCCAGCTGTTTGCGGAGGGAGGTTTACTCTTTCAGTTATTAAATCTGTTCAGACCAAAGACATTCACGAAGTGGTAGACCGGACATTGAATTCCTATCGAATGAGTCTTCCTAGCAAACTTCATTTAGCTTAGTAATGTGAATTAAGATAAGAGCTTGGAAATTTGAATTATTTTAAATTAGATGCCATCATCTTTTCGGTTCTTCGGCTCGGACTTGGTCCGCGAGGATTAAGCATTTTTGATTCCCGCGGGAACTCTTTAAATTTCCGGGATAAAAAGAAGCCCTCTTCCGGGATATAGCCTATCCCTGTACCAAATTTCATCAAAATCGGTTGAACAGATAAACCGTGAAAGTGTAGCAGACAGAAAGATAGACACACTTTCACATTTATAACATTAGTATGGATTTTATGGGCTGCCTTGAAGAGATCACTCGTGATAAGGCGGCTTACACTACATGATTTGTATCATATCCGTTCGTTACACACAGTAAAGTGTTTACTTACTTAAGGCCTGAGGGCTAATAATTTTTCAATCGTCAGATAAAGTTTATCGGAGGAATAAATTTGACGTTGTGACAGGTTTTGTATTGAAAATCTGCCAAAACGTCAAATTTATTCCTCCGATAAAAATTATCTGACGATTTAAAAATCAGCCCTAAAACTACTTTTGAAGATTTCTGCCCAAAATATATAGAAATCAGTTTCTCACATAAAGATTAGAGCTTCTCGATTCAATTCCAGAAAACTGTTACAATCCACCGCATTATTCAAGTAGTGTTCAATATTTCAGTATTGATTCGCCCCGTGTTGGTGCTAACAGTACCTATTCCATTTCCCTAGTTTGCATTCCCGTAGTGCGCTGAGAAATTTCAAAATCCGCGAAGTTTTCAATATTTCATCCAACCTTTGCCGGCATCTCGAAGACTGCGTTCTGGAGTACTTACTTGTTTGGGTGCTTTTATACGGTTTTATTTCTATTTTTATTTATTCTTCGCCTTTTCTATAGGAGTAACGATTAATTTCTCTTTTAACTATTCATAAAAAATTTAGACTTTCTATAAAGTTTACTGTCGATTGAATGTGCTTCGTAATGAGTTTAGCTTTCACTGTATCATCGTATGCTATTTATTTTGTCGAAGTCTTTGAACCAAGGAATATAAAATTTAGTGCCGTCAAAATATTTTGACCCTTTTGTTTATTCCAACAATGGATTAATTACAAATCCGATTAAAATAAGTTGGTAGCGATATATTGAGTTGTTGCGCCATATTCGGAGGCGGTTTAAGAGTGGTAATGAGTTGTAGACGATGCGCCTAAATTATCACTAGTTCGATACCGGACACACTAGCATAGAAGGACCTATAGAACAATATTTAAATGAATGGAGAAAATTAGAAGAGGAGGCGGGTTGTAATGTAGGTGAGCTTGAAGAGGAAGTATTTACCTAAATTAGTTGAAAATAATGATAAAAGCAAACAGGCATCTACTTTATTCCTTAAAATTAGACTTCGTGATATCGAGATTAAATGCTTAACAGCTTAAATGCTTATTTAATCGACAATTATACCAAACATGCCATGCAAGACACTTTAATGTCGGATTAAGTTTAAGCCGAGTTTAACACAGATATTATAAGAACGAAGTTATCTGCACTGCGCAAATGTTAATTTGAATAATTCGGGGATTAGCTACTTCGCGCAAAATGAGAATATTATAGTACCCTAACTTACTAAATCGTTCGTCCTTATTATAAAATGTCTTTAATATCAAATCTAAGTGTTCATCAGATCGTATATAACTTTATGTGCGTTCATCATGTAATCATTATCACCAATCGCAGCCCCTATACTACTATTACCTATTCTGTGCCAATACTGAGCACGAATCTGCCCCCCGATTGTGTAAGGAAATCGTAATTCTAACCGTTTGTCAATGCATGCAATTGATAATGCAACCCGTTTAGGGCGTCATAGGTTCCTGCATGTCAAAAAGGATGTATCAACTCCATAAACAGTTCCAGTACCTAATACGTTTTAAGCTGTCAAAGTATTACAAACTTATAAACTTTACTTTTTATACATAATTAATATTTTTTGTTACTGTGGCGTCACCCGGGTCACAGCCGAAAACCAGCGCCCTGCTTTGTATGCAATTTAATGGCATACCATTCAGGGCTTAATGCTGAGCTGTACACCCATTCTGGGTGGTGTCACAGACAAATTTTTTACGTTTGTAATCTGTGTTTTGTCTGTGACACCATTTTCGAATAAACTGTTTTTCTTTCTTTCTTTCTTTACAATTTGCTGCTCTCATAATAAAAAGGCCTTTAGGACATACTCCAGCACGCTGGCCAATTTGATTTTTGATTTTATAAGGTCTTCATTCTGTGTTACAAGCATTTTGTAGGTAAAAATACAAATGTTGAACTTAATTGTTATTATACTTGAAGGCTAATTGCGCCTATTAAAGTTTACAAACATAAGAAGACCCTGCACACACCTTTGAGAACATTAACTATTAGAGAAACTTCGCTTTCAAACCAACATCAGGTTTGCTCGTTATATTTAACTTCACCGAGTAATTATATTATTGTAATTTATTAGCCTTTTTTAAAAGAGCAACCGCCGCGTTTCTTGCTGGCTCTTCTGGGGAATGGCATTCCAAACCATAGATTCCCCTGGCGATTCAAAAGCACTTGTAAAAGTTTATTTAAAGAAAAAACATTTTAAATTTAATTTGGAATTTAGTTACTTATAACGCACATATTATAAACTCCGAAAGCCAAAGTGTCTCTCGAAGACCCCATACCCTCGAATAGGCCAAGTCTTAACCACTTAGATATCACTGCTTGTTACGTGCTAGCCTTAATAAGCATGAACTGTGGACACGGTACAATGGACATGCTTGGAATTCCATTCATGTTATTTTCCAGACACTGGGACATGAAAACTCATATATCATACTGTAGCTGTACGGCACGGACAACGGGGGAAGCAAATACCTCGGGGCATTGGTATTGTAGACTATTCTTTGGCTGGGACGTCACTCTGTCGATGTCGCACTGCCGTTGGTTAAGACTCGCACACATTGTGATTTAATGCAACATATTTTCTAGGTACTAGGGCTCCATTAAGGGCTCATATAGCGGTGATAGCCTAGCATATGTGCGTTTTAAGAAATTAAATATCACTTGTTTCAACGGTGAAGGCAAACGTCTTGATTCATGACTAATGAGGAGACACCTGCATTCCCGAGAGTTCCTCATAATATTCCCAAAGATGATGCCCACGACTTCGTCCGCGTGGATTTAGATAATATTAATTAATATTAATCCTTTAGGAACTCTTTTTTTATTGCAAGATAGGCTTGCGCTTGACGACATTCATACTTAGTGCAAAGCAATGGTGAGGTCTAGGTTGGAACGCGCTTGCCTAGAAAAAGCCTATTCATCCGCTCCCTTTAATTTTCCGGGATAAAAAATAACCTATATCACTCTCCAGGTCTTAAACTATATCCATGCAAAAAATCACGACTCTGTTTCTCCGTTCCGGCAAAATTAACAACCACAGACACTTTACTACTTTAGTACTTTTTAGTCTTAATGTAAGTACTCACTTTTAAGTCTTAGTTTGTGGAATAGGTACCTAAGATCCGCATAGAAGCGGTACCAGCTGCATTAATACAGAAGTGAGTACACATTTTCACGCCAGCATGAACTCAAGTCTACAACTCATTCACTTTATTTGAACAATAGGCGCGAAGGATGTCCCCAAGCATAGAGTTATTCCCCAAGGTATTGTTAGCTTGTCATTAAGAGACCTACCAATGGCTGTGCATCGTTAGTTTCTTAACTCATATTTTAACCTAGCTACTAAAGAGTTGTTATGGTTGTGACGTCAGATCTATCCTATCATACATCGAATACTTCTTTAAGAAACACAAAATCATTCTTAGCTATAAAATCTAAAAATCTGTTTTTTTATACGACTGCCTGAAAAAAGGAGTATATTGTTTTCAGGGTTCATGTATGTATGTATGTATGTGAGTTTGTATATTCCACCATAACTTCTATACGCCTGAACCAATTTTGATAAATGAGGTATCATTAGAATCTCTAGCTTATTCCGGGTGACATAGGCTAGAAAAATTTAAAAAAAATTGATGGGGTGACCATGGTTCCGCATTAAAGACAAAAGTTGAAAAAAAATATTCCAAAATTAGACTAACCATATAATCATCATCTAGAAAATGATGAGTAGATTTCAAAAATATATAACACTATAGTTCAATACACAGTGATTCACAAAAAATATCATTTAATAAAAATGTGAATAAGATTCCAAAGGTGTGACTGTGGTATCGTTACGTAGTAGCATTGGTAGCCGTACTTCCATTCGAGGGGGATTTTTTATTACACGACTGCCCAAAAAAGGAGTATGTTTTCAGGATTCGTGTATGTATGTGTGTCTGTGGCAGAGCAGTCGTATTTTTTAATAATTTTAATTATATTCACTTGTTTAGGGATCACTTTGTTGTCCGTCCGTCTATCTGTCAACCACCTTTTTCTCGTTTCAGAGAATGTTGAAATTAATATCAAACGTGTTGTTATGACATGTTTCTTGTTATTTAATAAAATAATTTACATTTTGTGATGGTACGGAACCCTTATTGCTCGAGTCTGACTCGCACTTGAACGTTTTTTTTTAATTACAGCGAACCAGAAGTGTAACCCAAGCTTAATTACCTCACCAAAAAAAATTAGACATCAGCATAAATTAAATTAGAATCTACCCGAGTGCGAGGTTCAGTCAAACATTTCGCAAATTACAAAAAAATATAAAGAGCAATATCAAAGTAATTAAAAACCCGTATAAACGTCACAGCTCCTATTCCATTTCAACTTTCCCATATTATTTGTACACCCTTTTTGGCAGCATATCAAATTTACCTTTGCCGTACCAATGTTTGTCCTCTATTCGGTTTCAGGGCGGTTTTAATGACGCTCTTTTTGTGAAATCCGAGGGTGCACTCCCCTTTATTGTTTCTTCTTGTGTGGGTAGTTGGACTGACATTGAAAAATGTAAAGCTTAGTGCTCACTTCAGCGATTAAAGTGCGACTTGGGTAAGTGGTACTTAGTACTTACTTATCTTGCTTAAATCGTTACAAGCAATCAAATAAAGGGACAAGTTTAACAGTTTCCGATTTAAGCTGATTCTTCAATTAACACTAGATAATGCCTGCAACTTGCACGCGCAGATCAAGGTTTTTGTAGTTTGCACACTTCCGTGATAAAAATCCTAGGTACTTCCTCGAACCGATAGGCTGTAAAAACGTATTAGACACACAGACACACTTTCGCATTAAAAATATTAGTTTAAATTGGTAGAGACCCTATTATCGCAAATAATAAATTTTGACAAAAATTCTGATATATACGCTTACGATAAACGTACAAAACAATTTTCGCCGTGTGAGTTGTCTGTGTGAAAATGCTAAGCTACGAAAGTTGAGTGACAAAAAATTTCAAAAAATGAGCTTATTACGCGTTGGCAAATTTTGCTTACTAGCTAACTGAATATAACTACGTTAATAATTTAATTTTTCCAGTGCAACTTTTTAATATTAAAAAGAAATAAATATGTTTTTCAGTATTGTAGGTACAACGCAACGACCGCTAGGTAAGTTGACACTTTTGATTCAATAATTGACATAGATACATCCAAAAAGTAAAAATCTGTCTTGTTACCTTTTCTCGGCGCTCAAGGGTTTATCCGATTTAGATGAAATAAAAGACTTCCCATTGGATTTTAAAAAAAACTATATATCCAAGCGGAGTGCTATATTCACGCGAACGCGTTTTATAAAATCTTACTTAGTTAGTTAAATATTTAACGGACATTATAATTGTCTGCACCTAAGACTTGTTTTAGTTGGAGCTCTTTTCGCGCAGCTTTTGTGTGCTTCCCATTATTTTCGAGTCTCGCCTAAAGTGTTTGCTTTGTACGAAAATATATCAAGTCTGAGTTAACAGGGACCCATTTACGATTGCCACCATTTCCAGCGCGGTGGAACACAACCAAAAGTTAGACTGACTTATGGCGTTGTTTCTCTTCGTCGTTTGTACAATCATTTTCGAGCGAACGAGTTCGGTTTGTGCTGTGCTAGATGTATAGGTACCTACTTACTTACGTTCTTAGAATCTGTAAATTAACGCGCCTCCAATGTGTTTACACTTATTTATTTTATAAGTGTTTACACTTATTTATTTTATATTTAGCAAAATAAGAGTATAATAGCAACAAATTGGACGTCCTCATTCGTTTTCAACCGACTTCAAAAAAAGGAGGTTCTCAATTCGACTTACCTCAGAACTTTTGACTGGGTGGACCGATTTGGATGATTCTTTTTTTATTTGAAAGGGCATACTTCCCAAGTGGTCCCATATAAATTTTATCGAAATCGGTCGAGCGGTTTTTAAAATAATCAACAATAAAATAAGTACTTTGTATAGCGTGTGCTTCCCAGAGATGGAAAAAGATCGAGAGGAAGACAAAGAATAAGATGGAGTGACGATTTTGTAAAATTTATGGGAGTAACTTGGCATAGATTAGCACAAGATAGAAACACATGGAAAAGACTGGAGGAGGCCTTCGTCCAAAGGGCGTACTGAAAATGACTATAGTATAATAGCGTAGACATTAAGTAGTAGAATAGGTATTGTTTTTTTTGTTATAAGTAATAATATATATAAAATGTAAGATATATGTAAGTTAAAATAGTGAAGTGTAAATAACATTATTGTAAATCTTATTTTCAGTAATAAAGGCTATATTATTATTATATTATTATTATTATAGCGTGTGCTTGTTGTTGTAAAGTTGGCGCGGGAGTTTGAAGTCGGTTGTTTAAAAAGAATTTTTTATATTAAATTATTAGTAACCTGCTATTTAAACATGAATCCTGCGGCTGGATAATTTGGACTCAATTATTATAATTATAATATTTAGCTAAATCATGCTTACCGTTATGTGAGCGCGTTTATTAACCGACTTCCAAAAAAGGAGGAGGTTCTCAATTCGGCGCGTATCTTTTTTTTTTTTTTTAGATGTACGACTTCTACATTTTCTGCGTTGCTATGCTTCATTAGGATCGTTTTCCCCGTGATGAAATTTCATTTCAGTATGTTTATAGGACCCTCTGAATTGACTTATTAAATTAAATGGTCATACCTACTCCTTCCATGACTTGGTTGACTGTTGTCACCTTGCACTGCTTCCTCTTTAAAAGGTGACATTGCAATCAAAGGGTACTAGAAAGTAACTTGTCGACAAATTATAAAAACTGTGGTGATGTATCAAGCTATGCATAAAGCTTTAAATACTCGTAACAACTGTTGAAAAGAGTACTTAGAAAACATTTGAGATCATTTTGTTACACTTTTTGCCTTGTCACATACCTACTTTGTCACGACATAGACGAATTGTTTTAAACGCATTAGGGGAATAAGGAAAATGTCACCAATACCACCATTTATCATTTTTAATTCGATATGACATCACTAAGTGTGCACATTCGTCTTATTCTCACAAAATTAAAAATAAAAACAAAAACACACTTTCGCATTAATTTTGATAATAGTAGGGGTGGACAGTTTAAAGAAGTTGTCAGAAAATATTTGAATTAAATCCTACTAGAATAGATGAAGTCTACTAATAATATTTAATTCTACTAATCATATAATAAATTATTTCTATAGTAGAATAATTTGACCCTGGCCATATAACTGACATACCCAGGTTAGCCCGCTACCATCTTATTATTTCATCATCACTTACCATCAGGTGAGATCGCAGTCAAGGGCTAACTTGTAGGGGAATAAATATAATTAACAAATATTCAAATAATTTCAAAGATGTCGAAAAACACTTGTCCAATTAATTTAACGTTACCGCTTAAGTTCATTGTTTGATTTCAGGGTTGCTTTAATGATGCTCTTTTGGTCGAACTCGAGTGTACTCTTAACAATTTTCCCCGAGTATGTTTGTGGGGAAACATAAAGCTTTGGTCATATAAAACAGTGACATTTAAAGTTAGGATACCCTTTGGGTCTGCGGTCAGGAATGGAATCGTAGTTATAAAACTAAAAGTTGGACAAAGTCATACTTCATACGTTTTGAAATCAATTTAGTGTTGAACAGTTACAATAAGGTCTCAGTAGCGCAGCGGTAAGAAAGATGCGTCGTAATCAAGATGTCGCAGGTTCCAATCCCACTCAGGTTTTTTTAAAATGTATAGACTGGCGAAAGATCTTACGGAGCATCCGCCTACTACACCTCACACCAATCACCACTGACCACAGCCTCACAGGGTTTGTTTTAATAGAATAGTGAGAAGAACTTTGTATATTCTTACTTCTTACGGAGTGTCCAACGTGTGTCCTTGCTATTTCGTGTGTGCCCAGCTTTATTTTGTCAAGAGGGTAGTCGGAACGAAAATATTACCGCCCTAGGGCTCTTATTTAATTCACGCGTTTTATTTAGGGTTCTCTCGAGTGTTGTTATTATTTTTAGGGAATGAACTACTCTATTATTCCATTGTTAATCTGAACCGTACTCGTTCCTTATGAGGTTTTGTATTGTATATGTCACCGTAAGATTGTAAAAACCGTAAGATTGTAATCTAACGCTTTTTTTTCGATAGATTGTAAACAGTCGAAAGATTGTGAACCGTTCAATGTTTTAAGTGTCAATTTTTGAAATATTCATTGTATTTACGTTTTCTTGTCTCTTTCTTGTAGGTTAGGTTAGGGTTCGACATAAATAATTAAGTAGTGCCCGGCCTTCTATTGGGTTAATAAACCTAACAGATTACAATCTAACGAAAAATAATCCGATATACTGTAATCATTCGACAGTTTACAATTTCGCGAGTTAGATTATAATCTAACGGTTTTTACAATCTTACGGTGACATATATAGTTGTGTTTGGTGAAGTTATTGTTGATGGAGAGTGATTTTACGAAATGCGGCTAATGATAATGCTGAACATATATAACGGGGCCTCGTCGAGGTCCCGGGTTCGAATTGGGGTTTTCTGACTAGAAATTCTCAGTACTAGCCCGGAGTTAGGAACTTGGCGGCATTCCACTCCAGTGCCTCGGAGAGCACGTTAAGCCGTTAGTCCCGGTTATTATCACTAACATGATAATAGTCGTTAAAGCCCGCCAACCCGCATTGGAGCAGCGTGGTGGGTCTCAGCTCTATTCCCTCTCTCCTATAAGAGTGGAGGCCTGTGCCCAGCAGCGGAATGGTAATGGGCTGTAGAGGAAATAGTATGAAATAAGGAAAGAAGCAGATTTTGGACTTAGTCGATTGTATTAAATAAAAATAATATGAGATTTTAAAATGGTTTTAAGTTACTCAAAATGACAGTTTGATGTCACGTACCTAGACATTCCTAAAAGAAGGATTATGAAAGTCACCAATAATGAAACAATATGACTTGTAGCGTTGACAGAATTGCGCCTGAACATTAAGCTGTTTAAGTTTTAAAACACGGATCAGGCCGGCATGCACGATTTTTCGTCGCGTATTCATGAAGCGAGTCTGGTGCGGTTTTTGAATATCTGGAAAGCTTTTGAATATCTGGTGTAGGTCCGGTGGTAGAGTTCGTGACCTAGCATAGATAATACGAAATATACTACATTAAACAAAATAGTTTGAGTTTATAACTTTTCATGTATTCCTGAGACTCGTTTGATGTCGTCTGTCCATATAACTCTAGGCCCCTAGGGGGTCGGTCAATAGGCATGATGACAGTAACCAAGAATCAATGAAATTTTGAATTTATCTAATGAAATAGGATTCATGGATTATAAAAAAAGTATTTATTTTTCTATTTTGAATGAGATTGCTATTTATTTTGATAAAATAAAACTATAAAATACAGTAATCCGCCATATTGGATAAAACACCAAGAAGCGAATGACGTCACAATTGTTTGTTTTCGAGCTTTGACAATCACACTATTGTTTACTGCACACTGCACAGAGTACATGGGTAAAAACAATAGTGACGTCACAAACGACGCCATGACACCGCCGAACGTTTTGGCGTGAATTTTAAAATTTAAAATTCAAATGCCAATTTTATCTACCAAACCTTATTTTTCTGCTGAAATAAGATATTTTTTCGAAATAGTAGACACTTCTGCACATAATCTGACCATTTTTCAAAATCAGTCACCATGCCTATTACGTGTACGCAGCACGTAATCGCTATTCCAGCACGTCGGGACCCCAATGTCAATGAACTCTTCACGATGATGATGTTGAAGGTGATTAATTATTTGAAACTAGCTGATTTCCGCGTCTTCGTCGGCGTGGAATAATTTTTTTTGATTCCCACGGGGACTCCTTCATTTTCCGGGATAAAAAGTAGCCTATGTCACTCTCCAGGTCCTCAACTATACCCGTGCAAAAATCACGTTGGTCCGTGGCTCTGTTGCAGCTTGATTGAAGGACCAACAAACCAACAAACAAACACACTTTCGCATTTATAATATAAGTATGATTACTAGCGACGCGACTCCGTCCGCGTGGATTGAGGTTTTTGGTTCCCGTAAGAACTCTTTAATTTTCCGAGATAAAAAGTAGCCTATGTGCTATTCCAGACTATAATCTATCTCTGTCCAGTATCTATAGTCCAGATCCGTGTTTCATCCAGATCCGTTCAGCCGTTTTGGCGTGATTGAGTAACAAACATCCATCCATACATCTATCCATCCAAACCTTACGCATTTATAATATGAAGTATAGAACTATAGATTGGTGTTCAAATTAATTAATAGATATTTCTTTCCTTTCAGGTAAGGAGCCGCTGTTAACTGCATGCCATGATAAGTAGTAGACGTGTCACTTTTGCACTGCCATTCCGTCGGTAAGCCTTTACTTTCCGTATTAACCATGGTGGTGGGCTATAAGGGTTTTATTATGTCTTCTACTTCAGGTAAAACTCTTCACTATTTTGATGCTACGAGTATAATGGCGCACTCAGCTAAAGTTTTCCTTAAATATTTCGTACCCTGTAACATAAATAATGTTACAGTGGATGCCGCGGTTTTTTTCATCACTTTATCTTTCAATCTGCGATCTGTCTTCGGACAATTATTATAAACTAGCTGATGCCCGCGACTCCGTCCGCGTGGTTTACGTTTTTTTGATTCCCGCGGGAACTCCTTAATTTTCCGGGATAAAAAGTAGCGTATGTCACTCTCCAGGTCCTCAACTATAACCATGCCTAAAATTACGTCGATCCGTTGCGGCGTGATTGAAGGACAAACCAACAAACCAACAAACAAACTGACTTTCGCATTTATAATTAGTATGATCACTGTCACTAATTTATTAACATAAGTTCTTTATGGTAACAATTTACAGCAAAATAATCTATGACTTTTGAAGCTGCTTTGAATAAAATATCGAAAACCATAAAATGGTGGCTTTGCGCCAAGCAACATGGTGGCCGTGTTTCGGTGGCAAAGACGCCATGTTTTCACCTCAATTTATATTTTCCGTACCTAACAAAAATTCTAACCGTCACATGATAGCTAACAGATTATACCTACGTAAGAAATGCTGTCATAATTTTCGCTTCGCTTGACTTTTATTATATGCAAATATTTTATGGTGATGATGAAATGTCTTTCATAGATTGTTCTCAAGGGATATCCGAGGTGATAAAGCGTGATTTTATGGTACACGAATAACCAATCACCTTGTTCTTGGTAGCCTTTACGTGACCCACATAAATAATACTTGTAAGGCTTGAAATATACCTAAATAGTCTTCGTAATCTCTACCTAGGTATTCCTAACTCCATGAAAATAGATTAGGTTTCCTAGTAATTATTACTTACCTTTTGGAGAATATCGTAGAAGTTGTCTAAATCTAAAAATGAACGAACGTGCCTCACTTTAACTGCCATACTCAGAGTAGCTTAATCATTACTTATAGGAACTCCTTAGTTTAGATTGATCTGGCCTGATACTTTTCATATGAGCGTAATCACATTGTATTGGAGGCGTGTTCATCTTTAGATTAGACGACCTCTTCTTACATTGATTTTGCTAACTATTTTCGGAGTGCAGTATATTATTTAGCATGATCTTCACAAATTATACAAAAAGGCATAACTGGGAAACGTTTATTATTTACATGCGTTTTCTAATAGTCTCGTTGACATGAGATTTCTCATAGCGTAGTCCTATTATTGCGTTGACTACATTATGGTTTCTAGGACATTATGTCATTATATGACAACACTGACATACGTGGGAAAGTATTAGCTAGTGAACAGCTTAGATTTTTAGGGTTCCGTACCTCAAAAGGAAAAAAACGGAACCCTTATAGGATCACTTTGTTGTCCGTCCGTCTGTGTGTCAAGACCCTTTTTCTCAGAAACGAACGAAATTTGCATTCAAATTTTCGACATAAACGACACTCGCAAGGGAATCAAAACCTACAACAGGGTACTGCCCGTGAACTCAGAATCTTGGGTACGAAGCAACATCTTATAGCACAGATAAAGGAAAAATTGCGAAAAGCATACATTTCTAGCTACATCATATAATAATAAAAAATTATGCAAATTTTCGACACTCGCAAGGGAATCAAAACCTACAGGGTACTTCCCGTGAACTCAGAATCTTGAAATTTGGAACGAATCAACGTCTTATAGCACAGATAAAGGAAAAATTGCGAAAAACATACATTTTTAGTTACATCATTTAATAAAAATAATTTTAAACGTACTACAGGTTTGTACGGAACCCTCGGTGCGCGAGTCCGACTCGCACTTGGTCGGTTTTTTTTCTCTATGCTGGCGAGAAAGTGTGATTTTGCACGGTAATGTACTTAAAACAAAACAATACAGTAATGTAACAATAGAGTAATGATTGGGTAAAAAAATTAAATCATTTATTTCATCATAGGGCAACTTGTGTCACGCTAAGTGACTCCATCACCACTTCGGATAGAAAATTCTTCAAACCAACTCTTCGACCAAGATTCTCTATGCCCAACGAACTCTATTTGTGGGCTTGTAGAAGACGTATGCCGTAAATGTTCGAAAAAAATACGCACCGAATGGAGTCTCCTCCTTTTTGGGAGTCGGTTAAGATAGGGGTGGTTACTGATATATAGCTTTGGCTTGATCGCCAGTTTAGTTCCACATCTCATGTACTTATTAGGTCCCGTCCATTTCAGTAAAATATTGCATTGTGCAATGGTAAAAATCTTACATTATATTGAACTAGATGATTCCCACGACTTCGTTTGCGTGGATTAATTTTTTATTAATTCCGACAGGAACTCCTCAACTTTCCGGCATAAAAAGTAGACTTGTACTTCCTCGGGTATATACAACCTATGCCTGTACCAAATTTCATCAAAATTGGTGGAACAGGTGGGCCATGAAAGCGTAGCAGACAGGCAAACACACTTTCGCATTTATAATATTAGTATGGATATAGTTTAACTTTATAATTAAAATCAAATTATTCGTTTAACTTCTGTAAAAATCAGTCACCAGTGCGCATTTGTTATCAAACCAGTGCAGCTGTAAAGGTTGAATCACACATTACACTAGGTTTGGATTTGTCTCTCACTTACAATAATAATATCTTACTCACAATGAATTCCAAAACTATATTTGAAATTGCTTCTATTGAAATAACAACTCTACCACTTTGTAACAGCGTTTTGTTTTAGTTTTAAAGTGTAGTTGTATCATAGAAGTTGTCGTGTTCAATATATCAAGGAAATTGTTCGTTTCCTTTAAGGGCTGACTGTGAAACTTTGTCACGATTCGACGAGATTATTTATGTGTTAGCTGTAATAAGTTGTAAATTCATTTGATTGATTTATGATGAAAAATTCACTTGATATGGTAATTTCGCCTTATGCACACTATGTCTAATTTGAATTTATTGACTGACTGGCCCGTGACACGACTATAGTTACATACGAATATAGTTGCCTTACATATGCACCTGTCGTATATTTATTTCTAAGACATGTGTTTAAATATGTCTTTGTCATGGTAATTTCATCAAAATTCGTCGTGAAGTACCTACTATAGTGGCCGCCAATGACTTATCCTTTATTCGCGTAGACCGATTAATAGGATTCATTCATTCATTGATTAATCACTGCATTTTTTAAAACCATAATGTATCTGTTTTTCGGGAAAATCTTTGAAATGGCTGAACCGAATTTAGTAGGAGTTAGGACCCACGCATGTAAGTACTGGACTATGATTTGGGCTCTCCCTTACTATACAAAGCTATTTTAACGATTTTCTTGAGGTAAAATTACTAGCATGATGCCCGATGTCTTCGTGGTAACCTGTTGGTTTCCTTTTTACTTATACATACTAATTCTTATTACTTTTTCTGTCATATGTATTATGAAAAAAACGCATTTATAAAGTAGATATTGAAATACATGCCAGATTGCACTCTATACCTGTGTTCTGTGATGAGAAACCTATGCAGTTATGGGTACATTTTGCGGCTAAGAGGGGGAAATTGGGGGAAATACAATATATCGTTAGGTGCAGGGGTACCGGAGTGCAACTGTAATTGCATTAAAATCGATAACTCCCCTCGCTCAGCTTTTTACGTTTAGGTTAGGGTTCATTTTGATCTTGTTTCCGTTTAAGTAGATTGGCTGAATGGAAGGTGTAAATACTACCACAGACTGTACCAATACAGTGCAGTCCCTGTAGCGTAAAACCTGTCTCTGCTTACATAATATGTATAATATAGGTAGTAGAAGATGTCCGCGACTTCTTCCGCGTGAACTTGGGTTTTTTTTAAATTCCGTGGCAACTCTCTGGTTTACTGGATTAAAATACTGCTCTATGTCCATTCCCGGGACTTAGCCTACAAGTTACAACCTGTACAAGTACCAAATTTCGTCAAAATAAAGAGCCAGGCAGACAGAAAGACACTCTTTCGAATTTATAATATTGGTGCGGATATGGACTGATAAGAGTTTGGACCGTTACTTATGTGACTCAAATCAGAATTATAGAACGACATCGACTTTAAGATTTAACAACTTTGTTAGGAAGTTTGTGATTATAATTGAAAGGCTTATCTTGAAATAATAAGGATGGGCTTTCAGAGTCAGAGTTCGACTACTCATGCGACTTGAATCAGAGAACGACTTCGACTTTCTTCTTTTCCTCCTAATATTCGTTTAATGTTAAACGAATATTAGGAGGAAAGAAAGGGCCAAATTCGGACCTCCAAAGTCAATTTGACGGGCAAAAGTTCAATTATTTACGGGCAGCGAACTTTTATATATAACTAGAGGCATTACCAGTTCTCTGGTTCACGTATAGCTTAACTAGCACATTCGATTAAGATTTTGAGTACATTAACGTTTGAAAATTCTTACTAGTGTTCTTTCGGTTGTAAAAAGGGTCTAAAAGCAAATTTGCTGTGGGTAACCGATTAAACGTCTCACTTTCAGGTAGGGTACCTATGCCGTAGCACGTAGAGTTGGTCTGTAATAAGTCCAATTTATACCTAACTAGCATTTACCCGCAACTTTGCTCACTTTTAAATCGATATTGGTTGGTCTATATCAAACCCTTATTTTACCCCCTGAGGGGCTGAATTTTCAAATATCCTGTCTTAGAGCTAAGTTTCAGCCCGATCCGTCAAATGGGCGTCCATGTGTTTGGAGCTACGTTGATTGAGCAGTCTGTCACCTTTTCCGCTTACATGTTAATAGATGGCGCTGCACGTTATTGCGTCGCGCTAAAGTTTCGCTATATTCCAACATAGAAATGTGTGTGAAATGTATTTCAACGTTACAGACAGACAACTTTCGCTATTTAATTTAAATAGATGATGCCCGCGGTTTCTATCCGCATATTTTTGAAAACCTGAGGTTTTCATTTACAAATGAGGTTACAAAGTCTTCAAGTAGCTCCAAGTTCCCTGTTCCAACAGATCGAAACATAGATTAAGATTTAAAAGATTGTTGCTCAAACTGATAGTAAGTTGAACTTTGTGAATAAAAATTAAAAAACTTTCGTTCGAACTTTTTTTATTGTTATGTCCATCTGTCTATTCTTTGTGAACATCAATATAATATCATGTTGTTACCAGAAGAGTGCCTATCCTTTTCGGGAGAGGAACAAATTGTATAGAGTCCATACAATTTGTTCCTCTCCCATAAGATTTCAGGTCTTTTCCGAATGTACCTACTCCAAAAGTACTGGTACTTAGACCAATTCGAATCCGTCCAATTTCACCATCAAAGGACTGAGTCCCGAAAATGTTATCCGAATTGATAAATTATGTGTAAAGGCCTTTGTGACTGTGAGGCCAAACCGGGCATTGTTCCGTTTGTGAAGTCCTGACAATGGGATTAAGTCGTTCAGACCTCAGACATGTCGAGAGTCGAGACGTAGCTCTGAGTGAGTGATTATTGAAATATTGACTTTTGTTTTGACGACATCATTAATGTTTGGAAAGGGTACAAACGATGTACACTGAACCCCCAGCCTTGCTGTAAAATCGTAAAATGGAAGTGTGTAGGGTCAAGATAATATTTTGGGAATTCTTAGAAGAACCTATAATAATATAGTAAGTAAATTACCTTTCAGGAGTCGGAAAATGGGCTGAAAACAATTTTAAACTGAATAAATTGCAACGATCTCTTTCATGCACAGTATTTTATTACCTATGCACTGGATTGGCCATTCTAAATATTTTTTCTAGCTTCAACTCACTTTTTTTACATCCTACTGGCCAGTGCCATATTAAGTCTTACTTTTACTGCTTCAAATGATTCGATTTATAAATATTCGGAATATTAATTTTATTTTAATTCGATGGTTTCCATTCTCAGCTAAGGTAGAAACTCAATGTCTCATCAAAGCTTCCAACCAAATCATAGACAACAATTATTCTATTTGGATTTTCAAGTAGTGAATGGTTCGTTGGCTTAGCCTTTGATGCACATTATTCCGAAATGCTAAGTCGGCGCGCCTCCGACAACCCCAGACATGAACAAGATTTCGACTTAGTCTAAGACTAAATTAATCCAAAATGCATGAGTACACAAATTGGGCGGAGGGATTTAGACAAGGCTTTGGTACGGAATAGTGAATGAACTTTCCAGAGATAGTCTAGATAGTCTAGGACTAGTGAAATAGAGGGATAGTTTACTCCTCTATTTGAGAGCATATTATTTACCTGCTATTACCGAAAAATAAGACTTATAATGCAACTTCCAAATAAAACTTTTCGGCTCATATTTTGACCTTAACCGTTGCTTATATATGTATTACTATTTATGAAATAAAACAGTTCTTATGTACCTTCTTACCAAATACAAATTCTTCAGTTCCTTGATAGCAGAGACACTATTTCCATTCCTATGCAGTAACTCATGTTTTAGTAGGTATTTTCACTACGGCAAGCTTGCTAAAACTGTCACGCTCTCAAAAGCTAAGGGAGTACGCCCTGACTCTGCTACCGGATTGGTATTAGTTTAAAACTTATGAAAAACTAGCTGATGCCCGCGACTTCGTACGCGTGGATCGAGGTTTTGTTGTTCCCGCGGGAACGCTTGAATTTTTCGGGATAAAAAGTAGCCTATGTGTTAATCGAGACTATAATCTATCTCTGTGCCAAATTTCATCCAGATCCGTTCAACCGTTCTGGCGTGATTGAGTAACAAACATCCATTTGAGGTTTTTTGGTTCCCGCGGGAACTCTTTAATTTTCCGGGATAATAAGTAGCCTATGTGCTATTCCAGACTATAATCTATCTCTGTGCCAAATTTCAGCCAGATCCGTTCAGCCGTTGGGGCGTGATTGAGTAACAAACATCCATCCATACATCCATCCAGATATCCATCCATGCATCCATCCAGACATCCATCCAAACTTTCGCATTTATAATATTTATTTGATTGATAACTTTAACCTTACTATAAATCACAAAGATATTTTTTGATTACTTTGTTTAATTAATGTTTAATTCATAAAACTGTTTGATTCTAAGCCGCACACAGCTAGCTTTTACGACAGACGAATGTATCGATTTTGTAAACGTTACAAAAGCTTCAATGCGGTATGGCAAGTAATAAATTGTAAAATTTAACAGCCACCATAAACAAGAGGCCGTCAATTATCATACGTCCTCGATAGATTGAGATATACATTCGATACAAGCAGCCTGGGGCGGTGCTGATAGCGAACGTATAGGGAAGTCCAGGGAATCTATCAATAAACCCATTTCTCTGTTAAAAGGCAGGAATTACCGGAGACAGGCAAAGGTTTATCCGCGATGTGCGAAGTGCGACATCATCTTGTAATCAATACTAACTGCTACTTTTTTCAAACCCATCTTTTCAACCCATTTTGACGAAAAGTGGTACAGAGTTGCATGGAAAGGCTACTTCAAAAGAAAGTTAAAGAGTTCCCGCGGGAATCAAAAACCTTCATCCACGATGATGAAGTCGCGGGCATTTAGTTGTTTAAATTATACTTTATTATTAAAACTCTGTTACAGTTGACATTAAAAATTTAAATTAAGTACTTGTTAAAAATACTTCACGTCATAATTCAATACAAGCCTTAAACCTCATAATAAAGTGTCGATCGACATCCGACACACATTATTTTTGTTATTTGTTTCTTTCACAATCAGTGGTTTCCGAATTTTATTTTAATTAAAATTTAGTTATGTTTTTTAATTTCATCTACATTGATATAGTATCTGTCATCCGACCCTTGATTGTGAGAATCGTATTTAATTCAAACTGTTTAAGAAGTTTATAGATTTCTGCATATCGAAAAACAAGTTTGAACTTCATAAACACTTTACTGTTATACTTTTTAAGCTCTCAAATTATAACGATTTTCGTGGACAATCGGGCCTCTGGATTTGTTATGACGATATCGATAAAACGGACATCCCTATTACCACCCACGCGAATACGGGACGTTCATACATTGTCATCATTAGCCTTTTATTGGTGACTTTAGTATTAAATTTATATAAAGTGCCCCGTAAATTATATACCCAAATTAATTTAAAATTTTAAAGTTTTATTTAAAGTACAAGGGCACTTTGATTAACTGCCTCTGCGTGCATTATATGGCCTTGTATCGAGTTATTCGACCTTTGCTTACTGTGTTTCTAAGGGCCATGAAATCCATTTACACTAATATTATATAAATGCAAAAGTGTGTCTGTCTGTCGGTCTGCTATGTTACCAGCCTTCTGTTGCAGGAGTTGCCGGAGACAGGCAAAGGGTAGTTTTTATCCGGGAAAATCAATGAGTTCCCACAAAATTAATAAATAAAACTTAAATCCAAATATGCCAAGTACTGATATTCGTTACGCTTTCACGGTCAATTATTTAGATAGATTGTATCCTGGGGAAGGGCATGGGTTAGATTAGGTTAGCTTTTTATACCCAAAAATCGAAGAGTCTCTACAGGATTTTTGGAAACCTATAGTTAGTATTGATTAACATAAATTAATTTATAGATGACCTTAAATGTTTTAAAATTCCCTAAAATCGTCTTCACCCACCAACAACTACCAGAACCTCAAAAAATATCTTTTTCATAATAATGAAAAAGATTTTTTAAATAATTATTATTATTTACAAATCATTACCTACGTACTGTTTCTGGTTCTAATGGTATATTTTCAACCGACTTCAAAAATAGGAGCAGGTTCTCAATGCGACTGTATTTTTATTTTTTTATGTTTGTTACCTCAGAACTTTTGACTGGGTGGACCGATTTGGATGATTCTTTTTTTATTTGAAAGGGCATACTTCCCAAGTGGTCCCATATAAATTTTATCAAAATCGGTCGAGCGGTTTTTAAAATATCAACAATAAAATAAGTACTTTGTATAACATGTGCTTGTTGTTGTAAAGTTGGCGCGGGAGTTTAGAGTCGGTTGTTTAAAAAGAATTTTTATATTAAATTATGTAGGCAAAGCTTCCCACCTGGAGAACGCCGACGCGTCGGTAGCTCTATTGTCATGTTATATTGCTCTCATTTGTCAATATATTCCTAAGTAAGTCCGTAGGTAGGGATACAATGATCATTTTGTGCATTATCGAGGCAAAGCCTCCCACCGACGCAACGGTAGAAGAAAGCAGACCTTCATGGAGTAAGAACTTCGTAGGTTCTATAACTACGAGTATTTAGGCTTGTAAAAGTTTACGTGATTTTCTTTATTGAAGGCGCAATGCACACCTGCAGAGTAATATGGAGACGAAGCACAGTGTCCTTTTTGTTAGCAACGTAAACTCAGCTTTATTTAAAGGGCAAAACACAGGGAGCGGGCGCGGTCGGGTCGGGTGCGCGGCTGGTTGAATTCCTTGTATTTATATGGACGACATCACACAGCAACACCCGCCACGCGCTCGACCCGCGCCCGCGTTCTGTGTGATGTCGCCCATATAAATACAAGGAATTCAACCCGCCGCGCTCCCGACCCGACCCGCGCCCGTCCCGCTCCCGCTCCCTGTGTGTTTTGCGCTTTACTCAACGACAACGCGGCGCGGGCGCGCTCGTCATGTTTTTACTATGGCCAATGCCCAATGGTATCCCGAAGCACGTAATGTTGAGTTTAAGTTGTCTGAAGTTGTCATCTAAAAGATTCGGCTATTCTGAAAATGATATGAGCGTGTGTGCATGAGCTAAAGTTAATTACCAAAATTCGATAATTATCAGCTGCATCGAAAAAATATTAACGTCAGAAGTGGTCGACAGCGCTGACGACCGCGCTTTCTTATACTTTTGTTCTACGACTCTTGTCAGTCTTGCAGCTTTATGTATAAGTTTAATACAGAAGGAAATTTCGCCCACGAACAGATGTTTAAACGTACGAATTGAATTGAATTTCCAATCGTTAATATTAATGTGATCATTGATGCCGCCCGTCTGTCTGCTCAACCTCATTGCGTTGATATTTCGTAATCGCTACATCTTTGATCATAATCTTACTTACTCGTTACGACCACGTAAAGACCACCTTACACTAAGGGTCTGTTCGTAAACTTACAACAGAGTGTGATCTTTCAAATTTTAATTGCTGTGGCCATTTTGATTGATAACGTCGGTTTTTCCTTAAAATCGTACTATAATATTATGAATGCGAAAGTCAGTTTGTTTGTTGGTTTGTTGGTTTGTCCTACAATCACGCCGCAAGGAGCAACGGATTGACGTGATTTTTGGCATGGGTATAGTTGAGGACCTGGAGAGTGACATAGGCTACTTTTTATCCCGGAAAATTAAGGAGTTCCCGCGGGAATAACAAAAAACTTAAACCACGCGGGCATCAGCTAGTTATACTTACTAATATTATAAATGCGAAAGTCACTTTGTTTGTTGGTTTGTTGGTTTGTTGGTTTGTCATTCAATCACGCCGCAACGGAGCAACGGATTGACGTGATTTTTGGCATGGGTATAGTTGAGGACCTGGAGAGTGACATAGGCTACTTTTTATCCTGGAAAATTAAGGAGTTCCCGCGGGAATAACAAAAAACTTAAACCACGCGGACGAAGTCGCGGGCATCAGCGATTAAGTATTTCAAAATCTAATAGTAGAAAGGAAACCGGTGGTAGAGCCCAGACATATCATAAGTAACATAGTCGTAATACAAGAAGTAAACATAATATAATATAATGTCAATGTGTTATAAATGCTTAATGCTTATTGCTTTGATAACTAAAGAACCATCTCACAAACCCAACATATTATAATGGGATATTGAATTTTCATTGTTAACTGCTTTCATGGCATCATTTAATAGTTGGATAGAGTGAAAAAGGTCTTGTCTTCAGCAGTGTTTGCCATTTCGTTGTAATATGAAGTCTCATTACACGTGAGATGGCTTGGTCGAGGCGCGACAAAACATCGTTAACTTGACTGCGTCGTTTGTCGCGTAATGTGCACGAGTAAACGAGCAAATGTAGCGCGGACGACGGACGTTCAGTTACAAATTGTCCTGGCTCTTTATGGGCTATTGGGGTTTCATTGTCACTTGCGATGGTGTGCGGTTATCGTTCACGTCGCTCGAGATTTGCACTAGCACTAGCAGGAAATATCACGGTGAAGTATCCCTCCACAAACAGGGCTATTTATACCCATATTATAGCCCGCCAACCCGCATTGGAGCAGCGTGGTGGGTCTAAGCTCTAATTCCCTCTCTCCTATGAGAGTGGAGGCCTGTGCCCAGCAGTGGGTCGTTAATGGACTGTAGTGGTGGTGGTGGTGGTGATACTGTACCCATATTCTCTGGGTATACATATATTTGTATCCATTGAAGGTTAGCTATGAAATAACAATTACATATTTTTATAGAAAACCTTCAGTGGTTATGTCAGTGGTTTTCATTTTTTGATAGCCACTGAGAGAATAGTGGGCTGGTTATGCAACTTTGTCCCATAGTCGATAGGCTACGAGATTTATACTATATTAGATAAAGAAAATCAATAGACTTGATTTTGTATGTCATTAAAATGTAAGTTTAGGTGCTCAAAAATTTACTAATGGTTCAGAATTCAGATAAGAGACTATGATTTGACACTAACTCTAAATAATATAATATCATTTAAGAGAAAGTATATATCCGAAGTACCTTTAATGGGGACAGTATACAAAAATATCGAAGAAATAAGGTATACTTTGCACTCTCAAAATAACTGTTTTATAACAAACCCTATCTAGTCGTAACTGTATCAGTGTACGCATATCTTTACGGAGTCGTTAAATGTCGCTTAGTACGTCCAGGAAGCACCAAGGCGATGCAATATCTCCACACACATGAAAGTCGACTTGCTACTTCGCAACACTTTAATCATTAAATTTTATAGCGAGGTTCTTAAAAAGTCAGTTGAAGCTTTCAGTTCGTGACAAGCTCAAATTAGCAATTTAGCTTCCCTCTCGTGGAACAGTTAACCTTTTCCATCCGATTTTATGGCTTTGACGAAAATCGTTCGGAAAGGAAACGTGGTTCCTCTTCCTTGCATGTACTAGTAGGAATCGTAGGGCCAGGCAGTGCAGTCTTTCGGATAACAACCTAAATTCAACTGAATGCACTTCAATATAAACGTAAGTACAATTGAAATAGTATACCTATATGCACTTAGATATACTTACCATTGAAATGCAGAGGCTGCACGTAATTCTTTGTGTAAGCGACAATCCAGAAGTAGATATTAATAAAACACTTTTAATATCCTTAATTGGTCCTCTCATTTGAAACTTGCATTAGTAAATGATTAAACGTGTAGAGGTTCCACGAGAGATTTAATTTGATTAGATAAAAGTTGGCTAAACTTAAAAACAATATTCATTTGATCCGGCCGCGATTGCTATAGTTAAGCTCTAAACCAAATGCGATCTAAACACTACTACTACACTACTGCGATCTAAAAGTATTCAATAAATAATTGCTGAGTCTGCGGACAGGAGACTGAATTACCATCGTCAAAACACTCTTATTTATACTAACTATTTTCAATATGGCGTCCGTATCCGCATATTAAATCGAATGACATGAAACGAGTCAAATTGACAGATACTTATTATACTTCCTGTTTCATGAGATATAATGACAAATATTAATAATGCTAACGTTTGGTGCTCGTACCTCGGGTATGCCCCGCGCCGCCCATCTCTATGCCAAAGTTATTTAAGCTTACTTAAAGTTGTTATGTCAACACACAAGAGGTTCACATTTAGTGCGCCAAGGTATTATGTGTTGTTGCAGCAGCTTGGCAAAGCAGTGTTACTTGCTTCATACACTCGCCGGCATATTTAGCGGAACATAAAAAAAAGGTTTGATATCAGTATCATATAAGGTTGCTGGCTGGTTTATACGTCATTTAATTTAAAAAGAAATATTTTCAAATTAAGAAAACAACTGAACATCACATTTTATGCAATTGTTTTAATTTTATTCAAATACACCTTATCTGGAGCGAACTTCGAGTATTTCTTCCTTCTGAGTTTGATTTAAAATTTCATTGAAATACTGTTTTTTGTTAGTTTTTTTTAATCGCGTATCTTTCTGGAGTTGATGACTGAATTATGCCTGACTTAGCCCCAACGGAGATTGACAGGGCACTCGAAATGCGAAGAAATGGTCAAACCTACAAAGTGATATCCAGAGATCTTCGTCGACCAGTTTCAACGATCCATCGCAGTATCCAACGGTTCAGGGAGACCGGTACTTATGTAAGAAGAGCAGGACAAGGCAGAAAAAGACGCACTTCGAGTACTGATGATCGTTTCATTCGGCTTCGTGTACGTAGGAACCCCCGTTTGACGGCCGTCCAAGCCCGACATGAGTTAGAAGCAGTGCGGGGTGTAACCGTAAGTGAGCGTACGGTACGAAGAAGGCTCGAAGAAGCTGGTTTGGGTTCATTTGTGCCCGCCAAGGCTCCAAGGCTCGAGGTAAATCATCGTAGAAACAGGTTAACTTTTGCTCAGGAACATCGACTTTGGAACGCGGACCAATGGAGTAAGGTATTGTTTAGTGATGAGTGCAGAATTCTCTTAAATCAAATTGACGGCAGGCAAAGAATATACAGACGCAAAGGAGAACGATACATTCAGACAAATTTTGAAACTACAGTTGCATACGGTGGTGAATCAATAATGTTTTGGGCGGGCATTTGTTTGGGAGCTCGCACAGACTTGGTAGTGATTGACAGAGGGAGTCTGACTGCAGACCGCTATATCAGAGAAGTTTTAGAAGAAAATGTCGTACCGTTTGCCCCATATATCGGTGACGATTTTGTTTTTATGCAGGATAATGCTCGGCCGCATACCGCTCGGGTAACTCAAGCTTATCTTAATGATATGAATATCACTGTTATGGAGTGGCCGGCGAGATCACCGGATATGAACCCAATAGAGCACGTTTGGGACTTGCTGAAAAGAAAAGTTAAGTCCAGAATTCCAGCTCCTGCCAACGTGGGTGAACTGCGAATCGCCGTAGTTGAGGAATGGCGGAGACTATCCCAGGAGACCATCGATAACATCATTCTCAGTATGCCTAGATGGGTAGAAACTTTAATAAGAGCACGTGGAGGAAATACGCGATATTAATCACCATTTTTCTAATTTAATTAATTGTTATTTTAATATTAAATTTCACTTTTCCCGGTTACATGAAAAGTTCAAAAATGTACCATTTTTCACAAATAGCCTTTACTCGCAAAATCTGTTCTTAATGTGATCTCATTTTAAGTAAAACAAATGAATTTGACTGGAGTAACTGAAAATAATTTCTTTTGTGATGCCACATTCAGTGGCCTGTTTACTTAGGTTCGGTGACGGAATACGTCAGCACTTTTTCGGCCAACAGCAAGTTTCCATAAGTTTGTTATGACCGAATAGGGCCAACCAACCGTAACAATTTTCACACTAGGTTGGTCAGCGAAAACGGCTGTGGTCGAATACGGCCAAACCGACTTAATGTAAACATGAGAGTCTAAAATGTTTAGGCCCAGAAACTTGACCTATACGTTAAAAGTCAGTTTCTTCTTTATTAACACTGTGGTCTGTGCCATAATTAGCCACAGTATTAATATGATCACTGATCAGTTAACGATCTGTTTGTCGATTAGCTCATGCCGGAAACATCAAAGCGATTCCGTATAACCGCAAACTTGTACCCCAACTTGTACCTAAGTTGCAACACTTTGCGCTTCATTAAGTTCTGTAGTATGAACTAAATGCGCCATTTCTGATCTTATCTTTAGAGAGGAGTTTGTAAGAATAAATTAATTATTACAGTTAATAATGCATTGTCTTCTTCTTCGTAGCCTGGAATTAATTTTCGCACTTGGACGCAGGCGATAATAATTAATGCATTCTAAGAAAGTAAATAAATAAATAATTTGCGTTTTAAATTTTTATCTGCCTAGCGACTGCTCGCGGCTTTGCTCCCGTGGGTGTTTGGATAAACTTTGGCTTATTCCACTTATATTCTTCAGACTAAATCTTAATAAAATTAATAAAATATAATATTTGTTTTGCTATTTTGTACTTACAGGGCACTTTTAATTTTAATAAGATTTAAATCGCTATATTTTATTATAAAATAAATAATAAAATAATTACTTCCTATGGATATTTTATTATTCTGCTGAAAAGTTTCACTACCTGCTCTGAATGTTGAGGCAAATTAAGTCATAAATTTTACCTGTTGTTAAGTAAGTTGTGACTTTTATATCCTATTTTATATCCTGTTTAATGTGTCATAAACTTTTTATTAATAAAATGCTAAGTACAAGGTAGCCATAAAATATAAAACCTTGCATCGCGTAAAAATAAAGACACAAGCTGAAAATGTTATGTTTTAAAATTATATTAAACTAGCGGTCCGCCCCGGCTTCGCCCGTGGTACAAATATAGCCTATAGCACTCAGGGATCACGTACATATCCAACGGTGAAAGAATTTTTGAAATCGGTCCAGTAGTTCCTGAGATTAGCGCGTTCAAACAAACAAACTCTTCAGCTTTATAAAATATTAAAAGTTTAGACTAGCTGATGGCCGCTAGATGATGAACTTCTTAATTTTCCGGGATAAAAAGCCTATGTCACTCTCCAGGTCCTCAACTATATCCATGCCAAAAATCACGTCGATCCGTTGCTTCGTTGCGCCGTGATTGAAGGACAAACCAACAAACCAACAAACAAACACACTTTCGCACTTATAATATTAGTATGATACTTGTACAGTCGCAATGCAATCTGGGAAGCTCCTACGCTATTGTGAAACCCTAGCATTGAACAATAGTATCTCAAGGCATTTAAGTAAAAGAATAATAAATACAATGATGTGACAGAGACGGAGCCGATGTCTTTGTGTGGGCGGTGTCCTTAAGGGATCGATTCGAAATCTATGCTATCCGGCTTGAAATTAAAAATAAACTTTACTCGATATTGATGGTTTAAGCTTGACTATGATATAGTTCAAAATGTCATAGTTTAAAATATTTACTACTAGATGATTCCCGCGACTTCGTCCGCGTGGATTTATGTTTTTTGATTCCCGCGGGAACTCTTCAATTTTCCGGGATAAAAAGTAGCATATGTCCTTCCCTGGGATGTAACCTATCTCTGTATCAAATTTCATCAAAATCGGTTGAGTAGTTGGGCCGTGAAAGCGTAGCAGACAGACAGACAGACAGACAGACAGACAGACACACTTTCGCATTTATAATATTAGTATGGATGAGAAAGCAACTTAACTACTATGACAGAATGATGAAGCTAACACTGACGTGCGACCATCATAAAATTGCTACGGGATTGACAAGCAAAACCTTCTGGGAGTCACTCTCGACTAAACGCAGTTTATGTCAGTTCGTTCAGTCTTTACAAGTTAACAGGCACCTCAACACTAACATAAACTAAGTACAATCCGAAGTTCGATTTTAAGTCACACCATCTCTCATATCTATAAACTAAAATGGCAGCTCTATTTTTATTGCTATCACTTTCATAATACTCCCTGCGGAAAGGTGCAGCACTAGATTTAGAGCTTTTAGTTTAGATTAAAGATTATGTTAATCAGAATTAATAACAATGTCGTTTGTAAGATCAATGACCAAGTCAGTCTAACCTCAACGGTATTCCTCCATTTAATGATCATAATACCATTCGATCATTGAACAATTCCCAAGAGCCAAGTCCTATTCCGTAATAACACTAATTGCGTTGCATCACTGGCTCGGAGCCAGCCGGCAATTTTGTTAAAAACTTTATTCCGCCCCATTGTTAACATCTGCTGTACAGACCTACCCAATAAACTGCATGCGTTGTGGTCTTATCCCTTACTCTATAACCCTGGTCGGGCTTTGATCCGTATCCAGATGTTATTATTAGGTATTTTTCAGGCAGAAACGTTTACAATTTCTGGATTTTTGGCGATCAGGCTCCAATGGAAGTAAGACATAACGTATACCCGGTACCGCTCACCAAGTGATTGACCTTTCCGGTAAGATGCCGTAAACCCGCCCGACGGCATCATCACTTGCCAATAGGTAAGCGAAGATGCAGTCTAATTGATGATGATGTCAGCCACTCTCCGAAGGTCGTCGTTCGACCTAGCCGGGGGGCGTCCTATACTCCATTTGCCGAAATGCGGGCTTCGCTCGAGGACATTAGGGCCCCAGCAGCCATCGGTCCACCGATAAACGTGGCCACTTCAACTTGGCTAATTTCGGATTTCATCCCTCAAAGAAGTTCCGAGTATTACTCATTCCATAGTTCCGAGCGAATTTGCGTTTGTGGTCTGTGGACTAGCCTCGTTGTTAGTGTTCACGTTTCGGCACCGTAAGTCATAATCGGTAGGACCTTATTTCCTTGCATTACAACTTGTCGAGTTGCGTTGGAATACAAGTTCGTCAAGCGTCGTTGAAGATTCGCGTTATTTTTGTTCAGTGCTAAAATCAGTACAATTTTATGAGCACTATCACATAGGACACTTACCTAATGTAGTGACATATAAACCACGTTTTATCACATTGCGTATCCAAACATTGTTACGTTAAGTGCTTATTACTGATCATTGTGTTAGATAGAGTACATATTGGTGTGAATGAACTTACCATTATCTTTATAATCATGATTTACGACAATTATCTAATGTTGCAAATATCGAAAGATAACAATTTATCAAAACCCACTTCTTCCACTTCCCATGTGCGTCTATAGGCGTCAGGCACGAAATTAACTACGGCCTAGAAATTAAGCCCATTAATTAATAAAATTTAAGTCTTCATAACAAGGTCATTGATTTACATGCTAATTTGTGAATCATACTAATATTATAAATGCGAAAGTGTGTTTGTTTGTTGGTTTGTTAGTTTGTCCTTCAATCACGCCGCAACGGAGCAACGGATCGACGTGATTTTTGGCATGGGTATAGTTGAGGACCTGGAGAGTGACATAGGCTACTTTTTTCCCGGAAAATTAGGGAAGTCCCGCGGGAATCAAAAAAACTTAAACCACGCGGAAGAAGTCGCGGGAATCAGCTAGTTTAAAATAATTAAATAAGTATATTATTTAATTCGGAAGTTATAACGCTCTGACAGACGGACTGACAGACACACGGAAAAGCGCTAATGAAGACCTTAATTTAACACCTTCAAGTAGAAATGAAATGTGTTCCAGTGATAATATCTTAAATATTTGAAACCCAAACACTTCCTATTTAGTAGACGTCTGACTCTAGGCCACAAACGTTTGTACCCACTTTCATTGCTATATATTGCAACTGTTAACCATGTCTTATGTGGGATTAGTTGCCAAGTTAATGAAAGTTGAAATTGAGGTATTCTTATTAAAACCAAGGAATAACTGCTACGCCTTTGTCTATGTGATGACTGTGACTTTTTTAAATACGAATACGTAGAAGGCGTCTAATCACACTTGATAAAGTTAAACCCAGGATACGGTTACGTCGCAACTCGCCTTTATCGAAACCTGTATCAATAGTTAAATTATTATTTATGCTGAAGGTTTTTTTTAGTTCTCCGCAATATTTTTATTTTTTTGGTTCTACCGGTGGTTCACATTCACACGAACTTGATATCAAAAACCTCCTTATAGATTCAATTGCGGAATTCCGCGAAGAAACTGCTTCCACGGTAGCCTGTTAAATTTACTGCTATTAACGTACTGCGGTATTGCTATTAAAAATTCCATAGGTAAGTAGCAATCCATCTTGCGTTGCAATAGTTTCCTCCAAATTAATTTATCAAGTTTTCCTCAAGTTAATTTCATTCAAATATTAATATATTCGTCAAATATTAATATCACAGATTGTCGCCATCATATGTCATCAAGCAACCTAGTTAAGGGCACTACGAATATGATTAACAGACGGTTGTCAAACAACCGTATATGGAAACTGGAATAGAGACTTGCTAGAAATATGATTGGCTGTTAAAGCATAGGATGCACATAAGTAGTTATATTTTCTTTACATATATGACAACAAGTCGCAGAAACGCTTGAGCGATGCACTATGTACGACGCTTATGAAAATTAATCGTACCCCGAACAAAAAATAAAACCGTTCAAGGGAAAAAAAAAGATATTTAAATTGTTGAGTCATCTAAGACCGAATAAATCGTCTGAAAATATGAAGTCTGCACTATGTACGACGCTTATGAAAATTAATCGTACCCCGAACAAAAAATAAAACCGTTTAAGAGAAAAAAAAAGATTTTTTGAATTGTTAAGTCATCTAAGACCGAATACATCGTCTGCAAATATGAAGTCCTGTGATTGAAATTTGATTCTCTATTAGGAGCATTAACAGCATTAGCAGGGGCAATAAAAATATCCAGGATCTATAAAATGGTTTTTTAATAGTCCCTCAGAAACACTCTGATGTTTTGGGATGTACAATATAATATGTTCGTTCTTGGGATGTAAGTTATAAAGTTACCCACCCATCAAAATGGTAAGATAAACCTACTGCCGATTTTTTACATATATTTTTTTCAGTAGAATGTGTGTTGAAATTTATAATGAGTTGTTACGGTTAAGTTATGATTTGTACTCTGACTCATGGAGTTCATCTGAATTTTTTAAGCTTCACCTGAATGAATTTGAGCTGAATTTTTTAAGGTTAAATCCTACACCATGTGTCCCACGCGTTAGGCGCTGACAAGTATATTTTATCATTGACTTTCGTATTTTATTTCAGCTATTAATAAAATCTCAAGATAAGTCGTTTTTCCTGTAATTCCTCACATTAATTTAAGTCAGGCATTTGATCATAAAATATTAAAAATTCTTTATTGAGGTTATTTCCTTCGGATATACTTGCATTATATTAAGACAATGGGTCGACAAACTGATATGATAACGTGAACAAAAAATCAATACGGTTATTAAGATTTAGATATTGCTAACCTATTCTGGTCTGAGAAGAGCCCCCAAAAAGCGAAGCTACTCAGCGACCGAATAGGATGGGATGGGACTTTTAAATTACCCGATCCTGGTTAAAATGTTTCATCATCATATCAATACATATAATACTTATATGTGCTTACTACTTAAACTAATAGATTTATAAACATATTAGAATAGATATTGCATTCATAGGTCGTCCGTGACTTCACCAATTAAGGTTTCCACTGAAAACCAGCACTGCAGCCTGCTGTAGCATGATGCTGAGCTGGAGACCTGTATTTGGTCACACATGATATGAAGAACCACCACCACCACCACTACAGCCCATTAACGTCCCACTGCTGGGCACAGGCCTCCACTCTCATAGGAGAGAAGGAATTAGAGCTTAGACCCACCACGCTGCTCCAATACGGGTTGGCGGGCTAGCCGAACTTAAAACATAGTCCTTGTCGTATCTCTACTCATACGGTACCTACTTAAATTAGTGTAAAAATACCCGTGATCAAACAATTCGGGGCGGTGTTTATGTCACCGTAAGATTGCAAAGGCCGTTGGATTGTAATCTAACTAGCGATATTGTAAACTTTCAACAGATTACAATTTAACGCATTATTTTTCGGTAGATATCTGTTAGGTATATTAACCCGACATGATTATTTATGTCGAACCCTAATCTAACCTACAAGAAATAGACAAGAAAACGTAAATACAATGAATATTTCAAAAAATTACACTCGGAACATTGATCGGTTCACAATCTGTCGACAGTTTATAATATCGCTAGTTGGATTACAATCTAACGGTTTTTGCAATCTTACGGTGTCATTTACAACGTCAATACACGATTAAACGCCTGCTCCGTTCACAATTAATCATTCGATAAGAACTTCATATATGGTCACAATTCAAACGGATCGAACCATCCTCGCTTTTAGGTACCATGTATTTGGATTTTTGCGGACATGCTCTGATTTGTAGGGCATCTGCATGTGTTAAAGATCATTTTTGTATTACGAATACAAGGTTACATTATATTTTCAATGAGGTATATTTTTTACTTCATATTCTCAGTTATGTCAAGTCACAAAATGAGCAATTATCAAAAACAACCAAAAAAATTTGTTCGTAATATAAAAGACAGGTGAATCTCGGTTGCAAGATCTACTACGGGTCCTTAAGACCTTGGCACTGAATATTACTACAAAGGAGATAGAGATTAGGGACTTTTGGTTATGCATACACATTTCGATGTGTGTTTACAGCAACCCTTTTTTAATACTTCATAATATCACATAAATTCATTATTTTAACATAACATCCAAGAGTTTTTTTGGTTTTAAATAGTCATCAGGCTACTTATATGCCGGCTGGCCATAATAAACGAATAAAAGAATAATATAATATAATATGGCCCGCAAACTATTTTCTGTTCCTCCATATTTCCCCCAAAAATTTTCCCACCATTGCAATGTGCAAAAATTTGCTAGCATATATCGCATCCTCTTTCTTTTGAGCCTTGTTGAAGCTGGAATATATAGTTATTATGGTAACCCTTACCTCAGCTTAATGTGCCTTCTTAAACTACCGACATAAACACATAAGACTCATATAATAAATTGTTATTGGAAAACACCCGGAATTAATTATTGCTTTGGTTTATATTTCGCATTAACTCTGTCTTGGATGATTTTCCTCATGTTGTGATTAACAAAACTCATTGTTTTGTTCAGTATACGATTCATACCAATCCATAAATATTATTATAAACGCGTAAGTGTGTTCGTCTGTCTGCTACGCTTTCACGGCCCATCCGTGCAGGGATAGGTTGTAATGTATCCCGGGGAAGGACATATTCTTTTGATCCCGGAAAATTAAGGAGTTCCCGTGAGAATCAAAGTTATACCACGAACCACGCAGATAAAGTCGCGGGAATCAGCTAGTTATACATATTTGATGATGTTATGGGTTTTAAAGCCTGTTGCTAAATGCAAAGCTACCACACAATAAGTTTACAATTTTTCTTTCGACCATTGATGAATTTTCAATGCACGTCACAGGTTTGGGTCGAACTATCGCCATCGCTGAAAGAATTGGCTGGCACGAGGGATGGCGCGTTGCATTAGATATCTCAGCCAAATGGCCTGCAGAGACATAAAAAAGAGATTTGTGGGTAGATTGGAACAGTTAGTACAAGCCCCTAGTCCTGTAACGTTTCGGGTTTAATGAGATTTTGAACACAGTCAAAGTTAAGCCATGATAGCATTGGCTTTCCAAGAAATCGAACTGTATGCTTCCTGGTAATAGTAAAGCATTCTTGTATTTTATGATAGCTTAGAGGTGTGCTCTGCTATTCGCATAATTTTAGTTCACCAGTTCATTTACAAAAGCTTAATACTAATGTTACCCTTGCGCCAGTTTTAAGCTATCCAAGAGTATTCGTATTTCAGAACCTTTAAATATGTGCCAAATCACATAATCCATTGTTCAAAATAATGGTGATAATATGACGTTTTATATTTGTGAAACAAATTAATTCACAAATGATCAATCACTTGTTTCAGTTGTCTCTTGTCGTATTGGTGTAAAAAAGGCACAATCATTATGCACATCAATGATAAATTGATCGTACTTCTGAAGCCATTAAATCAAAAACGAACACGAAGAACATTTTCCATCGTCAATTAATTGATCGAGTGACTTTCCGCTCTAGGAATTCAAAAAAGTTACTTCTGACGTGAACTTTATTTACCTTACTCTTATATGGTTCGATTTAATAAATTTTAATTAATCGATTTGCGCCAGCCGTCTTACGATATAGATGTCTCGTTCGATATCGATTATTTATAGGCCGGTCACGCCCTTTAGTATGCAAATCGCGGTTAATAGGTTTTGCAATCATCACGACTAGACCCAATATGGGAGTTATAGTGCAGTTTAAGTTTAATTACTTAGTCATAGAACGATAGCTGGAGTAACGAGTGGTTTATTTGAGGCATACAATATGAAGCGGTTAGTCAGGAATTGCATAGAATTCGACCAGCCAGTCCACCGCCATCGATGTATGCAAAAGGAACAAACTTAGTGTTCTTGAAATAGGGTTCTATTTCAACTGTATTTTGAAGACTAAGACTCCCTATATCCTTTAATAGGTCCGCTGACTTACGACAAGCTTGAGATAAGGACTTTGATGAGACTAATACAACACCAAAACTCAAAAAAAACGGCATGCACATAAGGCCTGAGTCCCAATGATGCATGAACAACACTGACGAAGGCGTAGACTAACATTTATAAGAGATATAATATGGTTACTGAAACGTTCTCGTAATACTGTATTAGGTCATATACAAACAAAAACCCGGCTCCGGCGTACGTTGAACCTACCTAATTCTCACAGCCTTGCATATCTGTGCGGCATTACATCATGCGCCAGATCGGTACAACGGTGGTCCCTTTACGAGTTTACGCGATACGTACAAGCACTTGTCTGAACACCTTGATCACTGTTTAGGGTAATTTCACATCACACGACTATGCGCAAAGGGCGAACAAGCCGCAAAATTCTAACGCAACGCTTTTCTTTCGAGCAGAGTTTAGCAGTTAGCAATTAGCATATAAGATAGCATTGATAGATTGTACAGTCAGTTGTGTATTACTTTGGAAGCCCTGCTGGGTGATTCTTTAAGGTACAATAAAATTTACAACCGTTGCAGTCTAGGTCGATCTCTTTGATGTCACATCGCAGACCGCATCGATGCTAGCAATGCTTAAATGTTTACACTGCATTGCACTGCTGCAGTGTGATTCTCTAGAAACATTTAAGCATTGCTAGCATCGATGCGGTCTGCGATGTGACATCGAAGAGATCGACCTTGACTGCAACGGTTGTAAATTTTATTTTACCTTAGAGAATCACATAGCAGAAGACATTAGTCAGGTTAAGTATGTGCGGCTTATTATCACTATCCTTCATCTATTATCTTACAAGTACCTAGTTAGTTACCTACCTCTGGAACGACTCGAGAGTGAGAACTAGGAACCTTCTAGGCAAACACGTTCTGCTCTAACTTAGACTGCATAATCGTTCAAAATACATTAAAAATGCGCTTTTTGCGAGTTTTTGTGGCTCTAGCAGATCTTGCGCCTCCTGATGGTCTTGCGCCCGTCTGGGATCTCCTAGACGCGTTTAAGCGATACAAGCACTTGTTATAACTCTACTCAGTCGTATCACTCGTAGCGCTGAAGATTGACATACGAGTAGGTAGATAGTGGATATATCTACTGATAAAATTGATTTTGCGTAATGACAGACATGACTGTAGCTATGAGGAACATGATTTTTCTTTAATATGGCATGCATTAATTAATAAATAAGGCTGATTTAAAATCAATAATGCAATCTATGTACCGATATCAACCTTTTTTGACGACCTCCGTGGCGCAGTGTGTAGCGCTGTTGCCTTAACGTGCGGAGGTCCCGGGTTCGATCCCCGGCAGGGTCAATTTGGGAATTTATAATTTCTGAATTTTCCCTGGTCTGGCCTGGTGGGAGGCTTCGGCCGTGGCTAGTTACCCACCTACCGGCAAAGACGTGCCGCCAAGCGATTTAGCGTTCCGGTACGATGCCGTGTAGAAACCGAATAGGGGTATGGGTTTAATATAACTGCCATGCCCCTAACAGGTTAGCCCGCTACCATCTTAGACTGCATCATCACTTACCATCAGGTGAGATCGCAGTCAAGGACTAACTTGTAGTGGATAAAAAAAAAACTACTGACAAAATTGATTTTGCGTAATGACATAGACATGACTGTAGCTATGAGGAACATTATTTTTCTTTAATTTGGCTTGCATTAATTAATAAATAAGGCTGATTTAAAATCAATAATGCAATCTATGTACCGATATCAACCGATTCTTGAATTGATGTTCGTCGAGTCATTGTAGTGGAACAGCGATCGAAAAGAAAAACATGTTGCAAAAAAAATAATTGCCTAAGATAAGGATCACTTACAGTATCACCTGAGTTCTCGTCTGTCCTGTAAACATCAAGCGATAAGCAAAAAAAATATATAAATATATCAGTGTGTGGTGGCGGCATTAAGCTACTTTCAAGACCATAATGGGTCAAGGCCGCCCATACATAAGCTCGCCGCTAATGGACGATAAGAAGCAGTCAAACATTTCTCGATACGTTGCAACGGCACGCGGTAATGTTAACAGCAAAGATACTGATTCCGAGGGGTGCAATAAGACAGCAGATTTACCTGCCGCGCAATTATTGACAGAGGCGTTGTATTTGCAATTATCGACATCGTAATAATTATATTTAGCTATTTTTTGGGCCACATTAAGCTGCTACGACATAAAATTTAAATCAGTTTTAGCAAATGACCATTGACCAGTACATATTACTTATACGTTTTATAGATTCTACTACAAATATGAGTACGGTTAATGTTCTTTTATCAAATAATAATAATAATAATCAAATAAATATTATAAATGCGAAAGTTTGGATGGATGGATGTCTGGATGGATGTATGGATGGATGTTTGTTACTCAATCACGCCCCAACGACTGAACGGATCTGGCTGAAATTTGGCACAGAGATAGATTATATTCTGGAATAGCACATAGGCTACTTTTTATCCCGGAAAATTAAGGAGTTCCCGCGGGAACCAAAAAACCTCAAACCACGCAGACGAAGTCGCGGGCATCTGCTAGTATAATTTAATTGCGAAATTAGATCATTTTGCCTCGCCTTTCGCTACAGTTATGTCTTATGAGTGATCTTTAAGGAATTAAGAATCACGTTAACCTTCCATTTAATCTTTAACTTTTAAAAGTCTGTTATTACAAAAGCTTATTTACGTATCAGAATTCACAAGTTTCTTTAATAATGGCGAATGTTAAGAGGAGACATTAAGTTTTATTTTCCTTTTATTTCATGAGTGATAATTTGTTGATAGATCTAAGAATAAGCCAAATATACAGTTATACCAATTATACCATTACCAGTTATCGCATAGCAAATTAGCAACAGCTCCAATAGTCCACTAAAGTTTAATATGAATAAGTTCAATTCAAAAGAAGCCGTTACCAAAAATTCGTTTCCGATTGAGGAGCAATAGATCAGGACTCATAGCTACTATTCATTTCAATCACTATTCAATTTGATTGGCTCTTCTATGTTGACGGTTTCAATAAATCGAGCCCCTCGCGATCCGTCCTCGCGGCACCGCCGCTAATGAAAGGAGTGTATAGTGTAACTTGAACCAGATAGTGCTGTGTAAACTTTTACTACCTGGAAACTACTATTAAATATTCTGCGCTTTTACCTACAGGCTACAATAGTATGATTCGGCTGCTACCATTTTATCCCTACTCTCTAAGTCTCTACATTACTCTTAAACTGCGGGACTAGAACATCAAAGTGTATTGGAGATATTGACATCTTTACAACGAAATCAATCTTTTTTTCTTCTTGAATTCTTTGAAATCGGATACACGAAAAAGAAGGTAGATCTTTGGTTATGTATGGCTCTCTTTATGAGTCTGGACTGTCAGTTGTAACAGCGTCCGCTTGTACAACTTCCTCTGCCTACGGTGATCCTTCCGCATTTTTACCGATTTTAACAAAAAATTGTCACTTTCCCGAGACATTTAATCTTAAGGAATTTAACTTCTCCGGTATCTTCTACTCTAGACCCGTCATAAACTGGCACATGAGCCTGGATTACTTACACAACTATCTTCGCCGTCGCTGATCCTTCCATATTTTTTAATGATAGAGCCAATTGATCGTATGTAGCAATTTCTCCTGTACTGCACACGTTGTAAACTGGCACAGACTTTACCATGAGTCATGGTCATAAATTCATAAGTAAGTTCGTTGGACAACGTCCTTTGAGGTCGCTCATTTTCCGGAGTGTTATACCCATATCAACTAAAAGTTTGTCACTCTCAGAGCCAATTGATCATAATAAGCAATTTCTCCTGTATCTTCTACTCTGCACACGTTGTAAACTTACGTAGACTGTTTGCCATGAGTCATGGTCATAAATTCGTAAGTTCATTAGACAACGTCCTTAGAGGTCGCTCATTTTTCCGGAGTGTTATACCAATATCAACTAAAAGTTTGTCACTCACATAGCCAATTGATCATGAAAAGCAATTTCTCCTGTATCTCCTACTCTGCACACGCTGTAAACTGGCACAGACTGTTTACATGAGTCATGATCGTAACTGCGCCCGCTTGTAAAACGACCTCCGCCGTCGTTGATTGTTCCGCATTGTCGTCGTACTTCAATAAAAATTAATAATGCGTTTATGCTACCACTTAGTAGGTATTTAGTAACAATGTGCTAGGTTTTACAGCTAATTTATCACTTGAATTAAATTGGAAAATAACAGAGTATATGATGCATCATGCAGTCTATGAAAGGTAGAAAGAAAGGTATGGTAGGTAGCAAGGCTTATCTTAGACTGCATCATCACTTAACATCAGGTGAGATCGCAGTCAAGGGCAGTAATGGATAAAAAAAATACATTTCTATTTTATTTGTGCTACAATAATTCTATATTTTTGAAATGTACCAAACATAGGACAATTGAAAGAAACGTACCAAACACAGAACATCCAATTCAAATAATTAGAAAATCAGTTTTATTAGATTTTACTAAATTGCGGTGTTTATATATGCATGTAGCGATTGCCTAGCTTGTTCAGGCATGCCGGCTTCTTTCTTAGACCATCATCATCATCACCAGGTGAGATCACCAGGATTAACTAGTTTAACTGTATTTAGCAACATCCTGAAACAATGATGGAAAATTATCCAGATTTAATAATCAAAATACGAAATCGATGTTTACTACTCCCCTAATTTGTATACAGTAATAGTTCTAACATCAAACGCTTAAATATTTCGATCGTTAAATATCGTAGGCACCATTATTATCTCATACGCCGTGTGTGTTAATATGAGCTATAAATAAAACCGATGCCTACAGCTGCTACGCGTCGTAAAGTGCCATGTAGGCGCATCTGATATTTCACAAACGGCGTTGTTTAAACTGAATGGATATCGGCCTTGACATAAAGTCTTAAATCTGGTCTAAAGAGCGCACATTATAGTGAGCACCGCAAAAAGCCGACCGCAGCGAATTTTACTCTGAAACGTATCTTACAGCATGACGTCTTCAACCGCGTTAGAAGCAGCCCCCCGATTGTGTAAGGAAATCGTACCTAAGCGTTAGTCAAACGTGTAATCCGACCTGTGCAAGAGGCCTCCACGTTAAAAAGCTTGTATGAACTCCTTAAACAGTTCGTGTAATTCGTTTTAAGCTGACAAATGATTACGATTTACTTATACAATTGGGCCTCAGATGCTAAAGATAAAGACGTTACTCGCAGCATTTGTCTTTCTTCGCCAAATATGGAACTGGTCCATCCATCCATCATATCCAACGGCCATCGGATCTACAACAGACATGGCCTACCCGTTCCCATCTCAACCCGGATGTATCGGTTTCTTCGGGTCACCAACGCTTCTCCTTTTTGCGAATTCTATTACTTTGAGATGTACATCCAACAAATTCTACTGAACGGGTAGCTAATGACTTCGTATTTCGTATTTTTAGTGCTGAAAAATTCTTCTTAAAACGTCAGGTGCATGCGGCCTTGCAATGTACGATCAGCATTAACCTAACCTTTGCGAAATAATAGTAACACACCTGGATATTATATGTATAAAACGTTAAATATTTGTTCTCTCTTTCAAACATATAGGAAATGCTGTTGATTAAAATGGAATGGCAGTTGAAAGGTGAATGATGTGATGTTTGGCTTAGTCTCCGGTCAGTCTCGATGCGCGCACGCCGCCGTTCGCGCGGTTGCAACGCGTTATCCAATTCGATTTGAGTTGACGCGTTCCGAATTCGAAATTTCAATTTGAAGTTTATCGATGTTTTTTTTTTCGACTTTTGTTCCTGTTTTGTGCTGCTAGTGTATGGTGTTTTATTTATATTTATTTTTGGGTTACCAGTGATGAAAATATTATAAATCTTTCTTTAGTCTTGGGTTTTAATGAATTTATTACGATCGCCTGTTATTACAATAATTAGTTTATTGTTAAGTATATTATTAAACTTCACATATCGGATTCTACGTAAGGCTATTAATATCATAACAGGCATATAATATAACATACTTATATGATTATTAACCAATATACCTATTGAATTATTAACAATAACACTATACGTAAATAGTAATAAATTATTCTGTAATTCAAGACACATAATTAGGAAAAGCTAAAAACTGTGGACAAATGATAAAAACCTCGCATACGTTTACATATTTTCTCCTTATATTACCATTATGCTGTACATAAGAAATTGGATACAGTACCATTTTTACCGTACAAATAATTTTTAAACAAAGACTAACTTTACTTTTTTAATTTTAATTAATAGTTATGTAAGTATTATGTACAAAAATAATGAAGGTAAAAGGAAATAAACTTTAAAAATACAATATTGAAGGAAAAGTATGGCAGCAAGTAAATCCACATCATATTATGCTAACACTGTGCCAAATGTCTATTGAAATAAAAATATGTAAATTTATTCCGTAGTACAAATTTCGAAATTTCTGGCCAGCCAGAGGTAACGAAACTCTGGCGTTAAACCTGAATTCCGAATAGCTCTCGACAACGGGACGATTGAACTGTTAACCGAGACTTGGAATCGCTCCAACATTCAAAATTGGCCTGATAGTTTCATTGTATTCCTATAAAACAATAGCTGATTTATAAGTGAACCTAAACATGACACGGCACCGGCTGTAGAAACCGGTTGAACTCGCCGAAAAGAAATTAAATGTCGGAAAAGCAACGTAAAAGTTTCTTTTAATGGAACGGAGTTGGGGTGCAGTTTCAGGAAATAGAGATGCGCTATATGGTGGATAGTTTATAGAAGGTTCATGTTTTCTGTTTTCAGCTTTTAGATCTTACGACTTTCGATATCGATGTCTTTGAACATCACTAATTAGTAAAGTAAGCCATCCATCCGTCTCTATAAAAATGCTTATCTTTTACAGTGATTACTTGTATGTAAATAGCATTGAAATATTTAAAAAGGCTCAAAAGGCTTATTTTGTCAATTCATCCTAGTAGACTTCTGGAACTATCTCGGTCATTTAGGATTTATTTATTTTCAAGTTATTACCAGTAAATAACGTGTCTGTTGGACTAACTTATTAATGTGCCAAGCCAGGGCAAGATAGATAGTTAAGAATCAACTTTTTATGATCTAAAGGGTTGCAGTTGAAAGGGTGAGCATGCAGTATATACATTCCTGGCAATTGGCATAGATGTACAAGGAGGCCCAAATAGAAACGAAATAAGTACGGATACGAATGGGTTTTACTCATTAACCACGGGGCGAAAATATTTACCTAACTTTTATGATTATAATAATATGTTACACACATAAAGAGAAATGTCCAATATGTATAAAACTGAGTCAACGAAACTAGATATCTACGGTTACATCCGTATATCACCTATGAATCAGTTAATCTAAAATAGACACTGGTTTTAACTGTCACAGTGACGTTACCCAAGATTCTGCTGGAGAAAATATATTCTGACTGAGACGATGGAGAAAATATATTTTGATTTCCGACTGAGACACCGATCCAGTGGTCTGTGGACTGAGACAATAGGCAGTCACACTTTAAATTAAGTTTTTTGTAAGAACTTTAAAGACCATTAGCACAAAATAGTTGAATCTGGATTAGTAAATTTTTTTAATCTGTCAAAATTATTAATGACTAAAGTTTTTTACTTAATTGGTAAACAACTATAATATTATGACTTAGAGCAATTCAGCCGCGGAAATATTCTGAAGTGGTATCGACCTAAGTCGGACAAAATCTAGCATGACTAAACTTAAACTGGCTTTAGTACTACTATTATTCCCATAATCATGAGCAGTTATACTAAACGTTACTAACAATATCCGGAGTTAACGACCACATACTAGATGCGGTAATAAAAAGCTTAAAGACATGTCTGTCGTAATATATACCCGTTCGTTCATAATACTAGGGATTTTAAGCAAGCGACCAGAAATTATGGGATCGGTCGTAATAACCCATTTACTACGATCGGCAAAGAGCTCGAGGGGAACGAACAAAGATTAATCTTGAAATGTGCTCCGAATTTTCTCGAATACCTTTTAGCAGTTGATGAAATTTTTTCGTTGTTTACATTCGGCATTTCTTTGTGTACATATTTCATTTGCATATGTAAACGTACTAGTGACCTATTTTTCTCCATCTCTATATCACAAGATGCCTTGTATCATTGCTTCCCGTTTAAAAAAATACCTTTTATTCTCGACTTAGCATACGATTTGGGTCAAACTTGAACGTCTCTTTTAAGTTTCTAGTTCGCTTTAGTGCTATCAAGTTCTCCTTGATCGACTTAGTTTACTCAATTCTTCACTCCGTCCGTATTTGCAATGCTAAAGCGTTTCTGCCGCTAATTATCTTTGATGTTATACTTGGCTGGAATGTGAACGCGAAAGGAATAGGCAGCTCGTCTTATAAGATATTTACGAGTGTGCGGACTGCGTATACGCATGACAGCCAGCGGCTGTTGTTAAACAAACGCCTATACAAATAGGCGCATGCTGATTCATGAATCCAGTTCAAACTTCAATAGCTCTGGAGTATATTTAGTTAAGTGTCGAGTTTCTGGAGTGATGTCGTTTCATGGTTTGAGAGCTGGAAAGTGGAAATCGGAAATCTTACATTGGAAATGCAAGCTTGATAGCCTTTTTTCTAAATCGTATGTTATCTCTTCGGTACATATACTGTAAATTGTCTCAAGTTAGTAACTCGATCTAACTTTTTGTTTGTTGTTAATAAATGCCCCCCTGAGTTTCGAAGAATTTAATTATAAATTAAACTTCTATGTAACTTCTGTTAGTTTACTCTCTTCTTTGTTTAGCGACTCTCATTTTGGTAATGCTCTGTGTTTCCAACAATATTTCCACCCGTGTGTACATATTCGGATAAAAATACAAAATCTTATGTACTTGTAAAGTAGCACGTCCAATACACTTAGACTCTTTGCACTTTCACTCTTTAAAAATTTCTCGTCATTTTAGTCATCTGACTTCTCGTTACATCAGTGTTATCAAAGAACTGTAAATATAGAGCGTTTAAAATTCACATTTTCTTCTTCACTGTTATATTGGAAATGTTTTCTACATATTTGATATGTGCAGATGGATCCTATCTGTTGCGTTCTAGAAGTAAAGATACAATTAATATTTATTTCTATAGGTAATAGGTGTTATTAACTAATTGAAGTTATACGTTCAGCATAGAACGTAAAAGTGTATATTTCCTTATGATTCGATATGTAATTTATTCGAAAGTGAAGGAGGTTGCAAGAGGAGGAAATAAAAATACTTGTAGATATTTTTATGACACCTAATTATACTGGTAACAACAATTATTTACGACCGTATGTATTTAAACCAGTGTGACTTCGTAGGGCACAGATTATATTTATACAAACTTTATTTTGTCAACATTTGTATTTTAAGACACCTCTTTCATAGCTCTTCAATGCGACATTTTACGCTTTTTCATTTGGATCTTTTAAATATCCTCAGTAATTTGATACTTTTTATTATGTAACAATATTTTTTACTGTGAAACATCATTGCATTTTTAATACCATTTGGTTATATATAACGTTAAAACACTTAAGGTTATATCACAAAATTGTAAGTATACATAAACTGGCTGCTTTCATTCTCGGTAGCAAAGTCTTCAGCGACAAAAACACGCTTTATTTTAGCTTTGTCACTTTAGGTTGTGTTATTTACTTAAACACTACCATTTAAGTATAATTAAGCCGTAAATAAAATGCTGTATTTCCTGTTTAACGGATATTTTTTATGATAATTTTTACAAATTTATTTATAACGTCGCTATACTCGCTGGGACAAAATACTTAATTGGTTAATTGACGCGATTACAATAACTGGTGTTTTTATAAAAACTAGCTGGCAGAACTTCTTTACGACCTGATAACCGAGTTGATTATTTATTTAATTCCTAAAAGCTTTTATTTGCTTGCTTTGCATCGTACAAGTTCGTAGTCTGTACAGTACAGTGTAGTAACAGTAATTCTACAGACTTTGGGTGCAGGCATTTAATGCGCTGTATTCATAGTACAATTAATCGTTGAAGCCTACTGTTAACTTATCTACTGCACAGATCGCGAGTGATAAACTGCTATACCATGAAGATTTTGTCATCTTTTTCCTAAGATTTTCATCAGATTTTCACCCAAGCGGGGCCGAGTCAATCAATTAATAATATGGCCCGTGAGGGCCCCAAAAATTGATAATAAGGAAGTTGTAATAATCCATATCCATACTTCCATACTAATATTATAAATGCGAAAGTGTGTCTGTCTGTCTATCTGCTACGCTTTCACGGCCCATCTGTTCAACTGATTTTGATGAAATTTGGTATAGGGATAGTTTGTGTCCCGGGGAAGGACATAGGCTACTTTTTATCCCGGAAAAATAAAGAGTTCCCGCGGGAATTAAAAAACCATTATCCACGCCGACGAAGTCGCGGGCATCATCTGGTAATAAATAAAAGAAAATTCGATGGACCCTGGGTTTCGTTGATAGTGGTTAACTTTGCCATCAACAGTAATGGTAATATGGAAGTCAGGTGATTAACCATATCTGTCAATGGGAGGAGTTGATCCGTCTCACTAATTTCACTGCAGATAATGATACGACTTACGAGTACAACGCACATCAACCTCTCATTCCCTTTTTTATGCAAATTTCCGTGTTTTACTCAAGGTTGTCCTGTTAATCACAAGTTTTCTTGCTTCTCTTTTTTTTGTATGTTAAACGAGTATTTTTCTGTAGCCAACGTAAAATGAGTATGTTCTTACCTTTTAATCTTTTGCTGCTTACATATCTACTTACAAACAACACCAAATTGAAGTTTCAATTATTAAGTTATGATTTATTCTACTTGACTGGAGCTTTTCTGATCATTCACTGTTTTTTTTTTACCATACAACAGTTGGTACTGAAGAACTTGAACTGTATCTAATAGATATGATATTGATTACACCCAACTGAAATAAGAAGTTGAATGGAGCGTCGATTCGAGGGAATAGGAGGGTCTATTAGGAAGCCGTTTAAAAATAACAATAGTTTTACATTCAAAACACTCATGTTATGTAAATTGTATTATCAGGCCCTTGTGAACCAAAATAATACTCGAGATGATCTTTGTCGGTATTTCCAAGGTCGTACGGTTTAGTTTTGATAAATATACGAAAAACGTGTAAGGTCAGTCGCTAATGTATGCAGAACTTGTTGGCAAACAGTTTTTTGTGGTTTAAGTACTGGGTAATGGAAAACTCGTTGAAACTAGCGGTTATTTTAAAGCTATAAGGGCGGATACAAACAATAGATCACATGGAGTTCAATTTGAGAGAGACGCTTTAGCTCCATAATATTGTAATAAAGTGGCAATTTACTTTCACTTTAAAATATAAACTAAGTTTTTTTTTTAATAACATATTACAGTGAAAGGAAATGACAGCAAGTCGGACTGTTGCAGAGGACGCGATAAACGATATGCACTACTTATATCTTTGCGTAGTACCGGGTATTCATTCAAGATTAATACTACGATACTACGTATATGTGTCACCGTAAGATTGCAAAGGCCGTTGGATTGTAATCTTACTAGCGATATTGTAAACTGTCGACGGATTACAATTTAACGCATTATTTTTCGGTAGATTGTAATCTGTTAGGTATATTAACCCGATAAAACCTAAGTGATCACTACCTGAGAAACACTACCTAATCATTAATGTCGAACCCTAACCTAACCTACAAGAAAGAGACAAGAAAACATAAATACAATAAATATTTAAAAAATTTACACTCGGAACATTGAACGGTTCACAATCCGTCGACAGTTTACAATATCGCTATTTGGATCATAATCTAACGGTTTTTGCAATCTTACGGTGACATATGCATTACAATTGACGAGTAATAATAATTAATTGTGGCCTCACGTAATCCTCAAAAGAGAAGTTTTATTTTTGGTGGACTCTTTATACACTCTACCATGAATAGAGGAAAATACTTAGATTGTATTAAAATATAATCAATGAGAATAATATAATTGTATTAAAATATAATATAATCAATGAGAATATAAATAACGTGAAACAAAATAAAAATGTATTTCAACCATAGAGGTAATATAATATTACCTCTATGATTTCAACTTTTCGATACGTTTCCAAGATGCAGCCTTCAGCTATAAAAAAGGCAGTAGGCGCGAAATGTATCAAATGTAATTTCTGACAGTCACTGTCAAAATAAGGTGTTTTTCTTTTGAAAACGTCTAAAAATATGAATCCGCCATCGTTACCCACTCATGTTTAGTGTTGCTTATCGTGGAAAGAATAAATAATTTCACCACTGAAATTACGACGAATTCGTAGATTTCAACAATCAAAACTGGTCTAGTATTTTTTTCTTTCATTTCTCTACTTGTAAAAGGAACGGACCCACGCCCCATACAAATCTGAACCGTCTCCTTTGGCAATTAAATATTATTCAGAATTATTACACGACTTAGGCCAGATTATTTTCGAGCAATTTCGGGCCTATATTCACGCGTCGCGGACCGCAGCCCGCAGCCCAATATCCTGCGTGCTGTGAGGCATTGTTGTTTTTTCTTTTTTTGAGTATCACTCACGATAATTATAATGTTAATATTATGACTTTATACCTAGTTTCTTAATCATCAAAACCTAGATTAAAATCCCTCAATCAATTGGTCGCCCAATTTGTTGAAGTTAGTTTATCGTGTTATATTAAAGTTTTCCTCTAGTATTGATTAGGTAAATAAAAATATCAAAGAATTAAAACATTTGTTTTCTGATTGTGGATTTGTCCTTTGAAAACTAGCAAAGCCACTTTACTGTATTTCACTGAATTGTTTTATAAAATTTAAAATGGGACCTAAAGTGTTTTTTACAAAATCCGTGCCCAACCTCGAATAAAATTGTTCTGACGCTGTATAGGTTAGCTAGTTAAAAATAAACATGCTTCAAAAGACGACCGCCATAATAGAGGCTATTTTAATGGTAGTTACGAGGGATGACAGTGCATGGGAAGCTTTACGGCCTTGCATCAAGTCCGACCAGTTCGAAATAACTTTCTACGAGGGACCGTGGTATGCCTACAATTATATAGGGTTTTTATCACCGTGAGGTATCTTAATTACTTTGACGCACAACAAAAACATAATAAACCATGATGGATGTACTAGACGCACGGGTTAAGGTAGAAGGTACCTACAAAAATATAAATGAAGAAAATGCAGGTATAGAAGCAACTTCTTGGCAAGTGCGTCTAAAGACCTGTATTTACATGAAATTACAAAGATTTCTTACAAGTAATTTACTAAATGATGCCCGCGACTTCGTCCGCGTAGATAAAGTTATTTGATTCTCGGGGGAACTCCTTAATTTGGGGATGAAAAGTTGCCTATGTCCTTCCCTGGGATATAACTTACCGCCATTATACCAAATTTCATCAGAATCAGTTGAAGGTCCTTAAAGCGTAGCAGACAGCCAGACAGACACACTTTCGCATTTATAATATTAGTATGGATTTATTTGTGTGATATTACCGGAACGACAGAGAATTGGCATTAATATTATGGTCAAATCAAAAGAAAAGTACCTCCAATGAATTGTCTCCGGCTGGTTTGTTGAGATGCATCGTGTCCCAACCGGAAAAACCTTTACCGCTGTGGAAAGATGCCGTGTTGTAACTAATTAGGGGCATTGATTTTAAATGTGTTTTGTACCTACAGCAAGTGATTTTGCTCATGTCATATCATTATAGAATTTTTGGTGATGTTAGATTTGGTTTTGGTAAATATATGTCATATTTGGATTTCGTAAATCGAAAGATTAGGGATGTTAGAGATACATCTGTGTATGTCTCTAACTGTCTACCTATAAATCGTACGTCATCAAAAAATAATTGACCATTTATTTAAACGTTTTACGTTACTATGCTGTTATTATGTAGTCCAATTGCGCGAATTTAAGTAGGTACATTTATAGTATCTAATTTGTGCTATTTGCTGAAATTAGTGTCGTTGCTCCAATTTCGGGGAGTGAGGAGTGACCTGTCCATTAACTAAATTGCCTTTAACGGAATTTTGGCCGTTTCCCTTGTTTACTTTATGTGTTCCGTTATCCCTATTTTTTATAGACACATCAAGGTATGGAATATTTATTTTTTTATAAAAATATATAATATAGAACAAACTTATTTTCCCTTCACTGAAATGATTTTATTATGGATTTTGCTTGCTAAAATTATACATAGTTAATACGTTATCAAAATCCATAACAAGTTTAAACTTTTTAACTTTATTTAAATTACATTTAATGAAATTCATAACAGGAACTGTTTTTTTCTATTACGGTCTACGTCAAGCGTCACCAGAATAAAAGGCAAACAAGAGTAAAAAAATTCGCAGATTTCGCAGTCCCCGCAAGAATCGGAGCATTGAAAATGAATACAAAAATTTACGAAAAAAAAATTCTGAAATAAAAATCACTTCTTCAAAATATTTAAAATATTAATTAACCTATTTTCAAAATTCCAACTCGAATACACTTCTCTTTCAAAATTCCAAAAGTAAAATCAAAGAATTCCCCGGAAGAGTGAAATTCGAACTGTCTGCTTTATAAAGTTTTGGTTTAAACTGCGAGATAGAATTGACACATTTAACGTGCCAATCGAAGTGAATATCATTCAAAGGTTAGGCCTTAGTCATAATATAGCCAAGTGGCCCACATTATGTGACACGCCTTTGACCCGACATTATAGGGTCAACAATCTGCCTCAACTCATGACGTAATACTGATTTTATGAATAATTGATTTGTGTAAGGGATGAGTGGCCTAGTTGTGACAACGCATACCAGTCGATTGCGATTGTTAAGCAACGTTGGCCCAAGTCGGTAACCGGATGGGTGACCGAATCTGGAGGTTTAAATTTGTTCTTTTCGTTTCCTCCGTGCCTCGGAGAGCACGTTAAGCCTCAGTTATTATCACTAACACGTGATAATAATTATTACAAACACCTAAGAGTTTAAAGTCTTTAGTCGAGTCGGAAGGACGAGGCAACCCAATTAGCAAGGCATTATTATCCCAAGAAAACCATTATTTAATTAATGAAAAGGGGTTACGACCCTCAGTAATGAGAAATACGACGCAGAGAGGAGTGATTTAATTAAATTACAATTATGGAACAAGCTTTATGGATGGCTTTCATAAAAATATAGCTCAAAGATATAAGTACTTACTGCAAACTTTTAGTTCAAGCTTGGATAGAAAATAAACTATAGGTGCAAATATAGATGTGAGGGTTCTTTTTCCCATACCATCTGCTACTATTCATTATGTAGCACATTTTGTAAGCTATTTTTTTTGATAATCCTATGAGAGATTAAGCCATTAACTATATGGAACTGAAATACTAACACTTACGAAGGAGATTGTTACTCGTTAAAGAAGAGTTAGAGGGAGTAGGCCGGGACCCACAATGAGCTAAATCACTATTGATAATAACGAATTCCTATGAGAATAAGGATCTGAATATGACGTCATCGTGAAAATATTCTTGAAATATTAGGGTTTGCAAACGGCTGTCTTTAGAATACTTAGATGGTTACGTCACCTTTGTAGAGTCGGAAATGACTCCATTAATAATTTAGACGAATGCTTTTATGCACAATTTTTAACTGAAAACTATTTATTAACTACTTAACTAAAATAGGGCTAATATTTCACAATACTTATTGTCCTTGGAAAGGGACAGTCCAAAGTGTTTGATCAAAATACCTATCCCACCAAAAACATTTCATGTAAAATTGGTTGCCAAAGACTCACAAGTGCATAATGCTTTCACTGTTAAAAAGTTATGAGATCTCTAATTAGAGCCAAGCCCGAAGGTGAGCTCCTCTTTGTGCTGCGCATCATAACCCACGGAGTCTGTCTCAAGTTCAAAGTACATAGTTCTAAATGCTCTTTACTGTGTACCAAACTAATAATATTAAATAACATGTAAGTCTATATATAAAACTTGTCCCTAGAACCTCTACATCTTGGTAAAAAGGTATGGCTTGGCCGTTTAATATTCGTCGAACATTTCCTGACATAACATTTAAGTCATTAAGGAATAGTTAGGGCGACATATACGAAACGGCCAAGCCGTACCTTTTTACCAAGATGTAGAGGTTCTAGGGACAAGTTTTATATATAGACTTACATGTTATTTAATATTATTAGTTTGGTACACAGTAAAGAGCATTTAGAACTATGTACTTTGAACTTGAGACAGACTCCGTGGGTTATGATGCGCAGCACAAAGAGGAGCTCACCTTCGGGCTTGGCTCTAATTAGAGATCTCATAACTTTTTAACAGTGAAAGCATTATGCACTTGTGAGTCTTTGGCAACCAATTTTACATGAAATGTTTTTGGTGGGATTTCATTTATTTTTGGCAGGCGCCCTAGATTTTTTGATTTTTTTTAGCTGAATGCTAGATGATTGATACTTGGTAAGTTTAATAAATCTGTCAACGACATGTTATCCTGAAAATTACAGCTTTCTACCATGTTCCGTACCGAAGTTATGACTGTTCTAAAATACAAGGAAATGCTGTCAGATTTGCACCCCCTATACGAGGGGTTGGAGATGAAAAGATTCAGATTTCTTAATTTTCCTGTTGTTTATATGCAAATTCTAGCCTACATACCAAATTTCAGTCTTCTAGCACTTCAGGAAGTACCTTTTTTCAGTTGATGATCATCAGTGAGTGAGTACGAAATCGACGTATTTTAGGTAATCAATAAACTGAAACTATAAATGCTAAAAAATTGAAACTTGGTATATTCGGTAAGTCCCCCAACAACATCTTATCCTGAAAATTTCAGCTTTCTAGCGTCATTCGGACCGAAGCTATGACGGGTCGAAAATTCGACGAAACGCTTCGAGAAAAGGTAGGTAGTGCCCCGTTTCCTTTGGCTCGTCTTTGGCGGGGACACTCCCGTGTCCCCAGATTTTTATTCATACTAATATTATAAATGCAAAAGAGTGTCTGTCTGTCTGTTACGCTTTAATGGCCCATCTTTTCAACCGATTTTGTTGGGTTTATCGATAGAATACATAGAATACATCCTGGGGAAGAAGGACTACTTTTTATCACGGAAAATTGAGGAGATCCCGCACGCGGACGAAGTCGCGGGCATCATCAGGTACAAAATATTTTATTAATTAAAAATACAAACAAAGATGATTTGTTGAAACAAAACAATAGGCTCCAAACCACGGAAGCTAAAATATCAATGTCACCAGCGCCACAGAAGTTCCCTGTATCCCTGACTCATCGGGTCCTTTGGCGCGGTTCCAATCAGCCTAATAACGACAATAAATAATATACGCTACGCCTGCTTCAATGATCTCTTGCGGTTGAATATATTTCGAAATATTGGCCCACCCTGACAGGGTGCGATACATGTTTTAGTACATTTAACACTATACATTATGTTTATATTACTGGTTTACTATGGTACGGTATACTGGTTGCCCTATTTATAGGACGAGAGACTTCGGTGCTTACATAAAACCATTTAACGTAATTCCCGCTTTATATAATTATGTCACCGTAAAATTGTAAAAACCGTTTGTTTGATTGTATAATTTAACGCTTTTTATCTCGATAGATTGTAAACTGTCGAAAGATTGTGACCCTTCAATGTTCTGAGTGTCAATTTTTTATTCATTGTATTTACGTATTCTTTTAGGTTAGGTTAGGGTTCCACATAAATAAAATAGGTTAATATTAGGTATTTTAACCCGATAGAACCTATTTTATTTATGTCAGATTACAATCTACCGAAAAATAATGCGTTAAATTGTAATCTTTCGACAGTTCATAATCTCGCTAGTTAGATTATAATCTAACGGTTTTTTACAATTTCACGGTAACATATATATAAACTTTGTAACACTGTTTTCAAGTAAAATTTGATATTATATTTTATGAACACCAATACATATCTACCAGTGGCGTAGCGTGCCTTGTCGGGGCCCCGTATAAAAATTTTTTTGGAGGCCCTTATATGGAGGTAAAGATTTTTCACAAAAGAAAAAAAATATTGTGAGAAGTAATATTTATTTATCACATAATTTACCCATTTTACAAATAAAAATCGAATTTTAAATATTCACTCTCCTTGCCTTTTTATCGGCAAACTGATTTATTAAATCATTTATGGCTGATGATGATTTTAGTTTTTCTAAAGTTTCTGCCTCTATGGACAATAGTGAGATGTCTGACAGCCGTTCTTGTCCCATCGAAGTTCTTAAGTAATTTTTTATTAGTTTTAATTTTGAAAAACTTCTTTCTGCCGTTGCGGTTGTAACTGGAAGGGTCAAGAATAAAAACAATATTGTTTGTACTGAATTACAATGTAATGCACATTTATATAAAGCGCGTAAATAAACAGTGCACTGCACTCCGTGGTTTAACATCCAATGCAAAGTACAACAACGTACACGTACATCGCGATATCGATGAAGGATTCCCGGGGATTCCCCGCTGAGTTGAAGATGAAGTAAGTAAAACGGGGAAGTCCCGCAGCCCGCCATAACGATGTAGTGTTGCCAACTTTTGAACGCACGCTTAAGGCGGGAAAAAAAGGAATTGCTTTATAGAATTTTGTCATTTGTAAAATAAAATAAATTAGAAAGTTTTTATTCTTTTTCCTTACACACTTTGGGGGCCCCCGTGGCCCGGGGGCCCCGTATAATTGATACGGCAAATACGGCGGTAGCTACGCCCCTGATATCTACAGTCACTTCAAATTCATTTATACGGAAAGCTGTACTAACCGTAGTTCGAGAAATGTCCATACGTAAGTGAAACTTGCGGTTGGCTGTCCCAAATGATTAATGTTTTTGGTTGAAATAATGTCATTTACAACGCCCATAGCTATGCATAACCTGAATTTACCTTGCTTCACTACAATACTTGTTCAAAGTGTTTACTAGTCGGTTCGACGTCAGTGGCCGCAGAAGAATTCTTCATACAAAACATTAAACTTGTTCACATAAGTTCTGAGTTCACAGCTCCGAAACTCTGTCAACATTAATCAAATAAATAAAAAAAAACTTTTTATTTCAGACAACTGTCAGCCCATAATTTTTTAGTAACAATCACTTAACCTATACTAGTAAAAAAAAAAACTCTTACATATAAAAGCATCAGCACAACTACAAGTCTCTTTAGGGCCTCCTAGCGGGAATGTGTGCACCATTCCAGCAGCTCCAGAGAGGGCTGTCCAGCTTAGTAGCCAATGTGCTGCACGCTTGCGTAGGTACGATCGCGTAGAAATCGCGTAGAAAGAAACTTTACATGTTTTACTATGATTTAGTCTTGTCTTTAGAGATCATTGCCATTACGAGGAAAGAAAAATACTTCTTACCCTGTAGCAATGTAATCTACTGAACTAAACGTCTGACTCATCACTTTTTTCAGAACATTACAAATATTATGTGGCAGAGTCCGTGACTAACTCTCTTTTACCCCAATGCGGAAATAGTTTTACTAAAAGTCGATAAAAATAGCGCTGCATGGTTAACGGTTAGCTTATATTCGTTAAAAGCTCTAATCGGTTTCAAATTCTAAAATAATTCGGAATGCCACTTCAAGGGCTGGGAGTTGGAAGTGCTGGGACGTTGACATAAATAATGTTTTATCGGCGTTTCCGGACCGTTTAGCCCATTTCTACCATACAGATAAATATTTAACAGTGCAAACGAATTATGAATTCGAATTCCATCCTATAAATCTGAATGACAAGCATTATGCAATGCAATGTTCAATGGAACGCTACAAAACGCATTGCTTGATGAATCCGCCTGCAGCAATGATCTGAAAAATCCTTAAGAGAACGGGAAACTTTCCAAGAATGAAATCTCACAAAACTTTTTAATTAACCGACCCGTTTTTTACCCGACTTATACGCAAGTTGGCTTCATTTAAATTCTCGCTGTTCCACAAACCCACTGTGATGTTAATAATATTATGATTATAAAGGTTTTTCTTCTACGGTCCAATAACTTCAAACATTTTTGGCAGTTAAATTATTCCTCAGAAATAATAAGCTGAGTCCACTGGCTTTTGGACTTACTTCTTAATGCCTGTAAATCTGCAAAACAACGGGCTTTCTACATTGCTAAATTCATTTTTTTACTAAGAAATTTTATATAGATGATCGTTATTGTTTTTCTGTATTTGTTACCTGTATCAAGAACACGTATATATTACAAGAAATCCGATATAAACATATAGTCTACTAGATGATCCCTGCGACTTCGTCCGCGTGGACCAAGTTTTTTCGATTCCAGCGGGAACTCTTGAATTTTCCGGGATAAAAAGTAGCCTATGTCCTTCCCCGAGATATAACCTATTCCTGTACCAAATTTCATCAAAATTGGTTGAACAGATGGGCCGTGAAAGCGTAGCAGACAGACAGACAGACAGACAGACACACTTTCCCATTTATAATATTTGGACTTTATTCTACGATACTAAATAACAGTATAACAATCCCTAGACAGACGGGTCCCGGACAAAACTTATTTGGTTTTGCTCCCAGTTTACTTTACAAAATCGAAAACAAACTTTGCAGCGCGAAATATTGCCTGCAAATACACTGTACTAGTTTTCCGACAACAGAAGAATAAAGTTTTGTTATTAGATTAGAATGCAACGTGTTTTTTTGTCTTACTTTCCTGTTTCTATTATCTTTGTCTTCTTTTGTTTCCTGTAAACTTATTTCTGGTTGATATATTAATTCCCATTTTTAGTTCAGTAGTACTGTGTATATATTATTAGTTTCGAAAAATCTAAAAACGTTCTGCCCTCTTACAACATCATTGGTCAGGCTTGGCGTGGCAGCCTGTCGACAGTGATGAGTTACTAGTTATTTTCTTAACGCGGAAAAAATTCATACTAATATTAAAATGCGGAAGTGTGTCTGTTTGTCTGTCTATCTGCTACGCTTTAACTGCCCATCTTTTCTACCGATTTTGATGAAAATTGGTATAGTGAGTTAGCTCCCAGGGAAGGACATCGGCTTTTTATCCCGGAAAATTAAGGAGATCTCGCGGGAAAAAAAAAACTTAGTCAACGCGAACAAAGTTGCGGACATCATCGCATCGCATCATCAAATGTGATATGTCAGATAAGTGATGAGAGTCTCAGATGAAAGCGGGCTTGGAAGGTATGTGGTAGTTTTTAGTTTCTGCGTACATGAAATAAAAGCAAATAACTTGGCTTACGTCAGGGGATCACGAATATCCTTTATCACAGTCGGCCCGGCAGTAAAAAGCTAAATCCTGTTCCGAAATGATTGACGTGCACAATCAGTCAGCTTTTGGAACATTCGTCAGCCAATTCAACATTTGTATCGGATAATCCATTAAATTCATTGCCCGTTACGAGTTTTGGAAGTGAAAAATGATTTTCTGAAATGAAGGCTTTATACGAAACTATTTATCATTTGTGATCGTTTAAAATTCAGCTTCAAGGTCACATCAGGAATCAATTATGATAATTACATTATTAACCGTTTCGCTTTTTCGTTCCAATCATTACACGCACCGTTTTATGTATTTATGTTTTTACTAGTTCAGAAATCCGTAAACTATTTATTTTACTTTAGAACTATAGAAATAGAGCACCGCTTTGTTATGAAAAAGTGTCCTCCTTTTGTGACATGCTTTCCTTATAACGACAACAAAATTAAAATTCTATCGAAGTCAACTCTCCGTGTACGAGCAAATGTGTATCGTCTTCCAATTTCCACGCAAATGTCATTCAAGCACATTGCATACGATATTAGGTGTGCCATTTTAAGCGCCTTCCGAGTCCCACGCTCGCGATATCATATACCTATTGCTTTCAGTGAAATATGCGCTTTAATGTTGCACCAAAGAGCCCAAAGCAGCTTGCACTCAAGTTGGAAGTGGTATACCGTCGTATTCAATATGGTTGTCTTTACCGTCTGTTCCGGCTATTGTGTGCGAGTACCTCCCCTGTTCTGATGCCGAGACAAAAATATCATTGATTGATTACTAAGAACTTCTACCGAAATACTGAGGCCATAAAAGTGTGGTGGAGTCGTCATCAAATAAACGTGACGCGTTATTATGTTCACGCTCACGTGTAAAGCCAGTAATTGAGCCACATAATTTCCAGTTTATGAGGTTTACGAACTTAGATGTAGCTTTGTGAATTACAGTCTCATAACAGAGATGATTAAGCAAGATAAGCACGGTTAATTACCACGTGATATTTCCTTACTTTTGTATGAATGTTTCCTCTACGCGAGCTTTAAATATATTTTTATTTGTTTAGATTTCGACACTTTTTTTTTCAAAATCAAGTTGTGTGTTTGTCTCTATCAATACGTTTGCATCAAATTAAAGCATAAAAGCTTCTATATTTTAAACAATATCTTCCATTTCAAAGTATGATGAAGGATAAATAAGAAGTGGGAAAATTATAACGTTAATTTAGTTTTCATTCAACAAATTAATGGCTGCCGACGAAGTCTAATTAATATAGGAACGGAGCAAGTTTGCTATTTTCATAATAATCTGATTTCACAGTTCATCCTGATACTATAACATTTACAGTATTTGCTACGTGAATATTAAATTGTAATTGCTGAAACAAATTGCTGAACAACTGAACCCGTGGCCGAAAGAAAACGTGTCCAACTTGGCTCCTGAAGGTGGTTAGAAATAAATTAAATATACTTCATTTTATTTCGAAACTAAACACATAAACTAAATAATACCCGTTAGTCACTCAAATCATAGTTTTCCCTTGTGACTGTAAATTTATCGTTTTCTTCAAGTGCCCTTATCTACTTTGATGTAATAGGTCTCCATACTGTCTACATATAAGTTTTGTGAATTGATAAAACTTATCAAATGATATAATGATAATCCTATATCTTAATGCAAATGTACTGCAGGGCGACCGCGTACCTTTTGCATTAATCATTGATGCATCGCAATCATCTCCGATTGGCTGAATTTATGGTATTCTTACTGCGTCAATGGATTTCGTCCAATAGTGGAAGAGTGTTAACCAATCAGAGGTGATTGCGATGTATCAATGATTGATGCAAAACATACGCGGTCACCCAGCAGGTCTTACATCACAATATGAAGCTAATAATGGGGCGGAAAATAAAATTTCTAAACCAAGCACGACACTTCTTCTACTGCTATAATGGTAAATATCAAAGTCGTTCTTGTTCTTTCTACTGGGCAGGTTTCCGCACTTAAACCTCCAGTTGGAGGTCTGTTTTGCGTGATAGCAAAGTCGTGTCATGATAAAAATATTTGCATTTAAAGTGGCTATCGTTATCTTCGTGGGATTAAAATGTTTTGTAATCGGTTATTTATTATCTATTATGTCTTGATGCTTGCGTAGGTCTCAATATAATGTCTTCATCGGTTTCGAGAACTGCGTTGCCTGACTCAGGGAGCTCATCGAAATGATAATGTCTATACTCTATAGTCTATACAATCGGTATAACTTCCTGTGATTCAGCTGCTTCCTTCGCCACATTTGGTAGCCTTTTTTGTTGGTCATTTATCATCGGATTATTATTGTTTGCACTAATATGTGTTTGTGTTATTGATTACCTTTACTGTACCCACACGGTAAATGTTCGAGTTTGTTTTAACATTACTTTTGATCCGTTGAAAATAAAAATCATCGAATGTGTGATTTCACCGATTATTCTGTAGGGATGTGTTGTTTTGGACGGTGAGTTGACACAATCTATACTAATATTATAAATGCGAAAGTTTGAATGGATGGATGGATAGGTGTATGAATGGATGGATGGATGTTTCTGACCTCTGCAATTCAAAAACCTTTTTGATTTTTGATTTAAAGAATATCAAAAGATTTAATATTTTGTGCAATGTGTTTATACTTTCCCATAATCAGCCAAGACATCTGCATTATAAACGGATAACCATAAAATCGCTATGATATGTAATGCCTCACCGTAGGATGTATACGAATAACGTCGCATACTAAACGACCGCTCAGGAAGCACCATACAACAGGACGTAATATACCCGTTCGGTATGTTAATATGTATACTTACTGGAATAATGTTTAAGACTAGCCGATACTTGCTACTTTGCTCGTCGTCAAATTTAATATATTCTTTTATCAAAGAGCTGCCAATCACCAACGACTTGCAAATCCTATTTTTTTATATCATCATTGTTTTCATTTGTGTATTTTCTTAAATTAAGAATGGTTAACAATAATCAATTCAATAATAGCTAATTCAATTTTTCTATATAACGCAGTTAATAAAACATTAAATATTCATGATATGACACTACACCAATGCAAAAAAACAGTGTCAAGTTAGCTACTTAATCTAAATTATAACGATACCGAAAACTTATTAAAATTTCATTTTTGATTAAATTTTAGCTTTTAACAAAATTTAAACAAACACATAGACATTAGACAAATACACACACATATACTCACGCAGATACACACACACAACACACAACACGCACACACACACATACGGGCGCGTGCGCCCGCGCACACTCTCCCATACATAATTACATACCTCACACACAATTCAATCTATTAACTATGTAGTAAGTAATTAATTACTGTATTTGTAAATTTATTTCTGTTAAGTACCTACTATTAGTGAACACACACAGGAAGAGCGGGGTTCCTGGGATACAGGTTTTATATAAACTTACTTCAGGATCCCCAAAAACATTGTAAAATGACGTACTTTATAACAAATAAATTTTCATTTCATTTCATTTCATTTTCATTTCATTCCCACAATTTCCACTATTACGAAGAATGTGGCAGGAAAGCTGATTACAGCGACTTAATTATCTTTTCTGAACAATAATCAGAAGCTATGAGCAGAGTTATTATATTCTGTAGCTAAGCAGTTAGTAAAGTCGTCATTGGTGTCAACTGACGTCTACTGTTGGACATAGGTCTCTTGTTGTGACTTCCACACTTAAAATAAAACAATGTGAACAAATCCACGTACATAAAATAAACATAATAGAGCGACAGCAATATCCGCTGTCATACAGCAATTCCAGTAGCTCCATGTATCAGATAAGCCATTATTTCCATTCATCGGAAGGCTTATATTATAGCCTTATTGCGATGCCTTACGCGCGTGCTATCACTCGGTTCTCGTATCATTGCTTTATCTAGAATTCGTAGGCGTAACGCATGATTGATCGTAGGGGGGATTGTTATGCACATGTTGTTACTTGTTTCTTTATACAGTCAGCCAATCGCTTTCGGATGTCGTGCACGTTTATCTTTTATATCTTTATCTTTTAAATGTGTAAAAATAACCGAGATAGTAAAAGTGTTTGCAATAAGTTTTGCATTAGCACTTAAGTAAAAATTACTTTAAGAATTTATTTTAATCGCTGGTAACACTTTAAGATTTAAACAGTGATAAACATCGATAAAGTCAGTGCTAATTGGAAGTTGTAATTAAGTGCGCAAAGTGAAGTCGACCAAAAATAAGAAAGTTGTCACAAGTGTTCGAAAAATGGTTATGGAGTCCGCACAGCCCGCTGGGCGCTTTTGGCCGTTATCGCCTCGCCTGTGGCGTAGAAGCAACGAGTACTCAAAAGTCGTTTTTGAACCGAGACGACCTCCGACATCACCGATCGAGATACGAAAGCATGACAGGATCGACGAAACACCAGATCTGTTAAGATCTAGAAGTTTCATTAATGATAAGCTAGATCATTTGGATCTGGATGATGAAGTTGTATTAAGAAAACATAATATAGATGAGAAGTACAGGTGGAGTGTCGACTCGAAGAAGCCACCTGTTAAAGAAACAAAAAAGGAAAAAGAAGAAGTGGTTAAATTGAGATCGAAGAAACAGAGGCAGCCAAGGCCGAACAGTCTTCAGTTATTATTATGCCCATCGAGTTCCGGACACTACAGCAGCAACACTTGGAGATACACTAGAGTCCGATCGAAGAGGTTTGTTATTTCGTTTTGTATTCTTTATTTCAAGAGCCTAGAGCCAAGATATTGTTTTTATAAGTCTTTAGTTACTGAACCGAATTAATAAGAAACGAGAGGTAATCTGATTAATTGATCTTGGCTGCAAAAGTGTCAGACGCTCAAAGATGCATATTTTAATAAATTTGATTCGACATCGTGAATTATTTTTAAAAGAAAACGAGCAGTAAAATGTTTTAAACCCAGCGTGAGCCGGGAACTTAAAGTTGCTTTGAGTTTTATGCAAGCTCTTTTCTTGTTAATAAAGAACTGTGCATAAATAATAACTTATAAGTGACTAAATACATAATTTAGAGGATTATAGACGAATTGAGAAAAATATCCTGCTGTAACTTTGCAGCTTAAATCCATACTAATATTATAAATTCGAAAGTGTGTCTGTCGGTCTGTCTGCTACGCTTTCACGGCCTATCTGTTCAACCGATTTTGATGAAATTTGGTACAGGGGTAGGTTGTATCTCGGGGAAGGACATAAGCTTTTTATCCCAGAAAATTAAGGAGTTCCCGCGGGAATTAAAAAAACTTAACCTCGCGGGCGAAGTCGCGGGAAACTTTGAAATTCTTCGTGGAGAAATTCGCACCCGGATTTTCACTACAATATGACATCGCCATATGTGCGTTGACAAGACTCCGAATAAAGTTCTGGATTTGTCCCCGGCTAGCTTCTTTCATCATCAAGAGTTTCCGCGGGAATAAAAAAAATCTTAATCCACGCGGACGAAGTCGCGGGCATCATCTAGTTTCGTAATAAAGCTCGAGGAGCTGCAATAGCCGTAGCAAATGGAAAAGTTAATATTTTTATTCCACGCTCTATAAGTACTAGCCGAACTTCTTATGAAAGCTCTTCTTTCAGCTCTCTCTCTTCTCTGACTTATAAAAAGGTGGCAATCTTAAATATATATTTAAAAAAATTGCTTGTCTATCTGTTCGTTTCCTATGGGTTAATCCGATTAAGTTGAAACTTTGTGCAGTTGTTGTTGTTGTTTTGAGAAGGTTTCTGACGAATTAGCATCAACGTATACATATAGCGAGTCGCATTGCACCGCATGTCGGGCATTAGTTAGTTCCTTATAATTTAATTACAGAGTATCGCAATCAAGCTACAGACGGCTGGATATAATTAACTCGGATACTTTCCCTTAACACTCGTAAATGTCTCCAGCTTGCGTAACTCCGTGGGCGGTGTGTGGGTGGCGTTACGAAGGTTGCATGGAATTAAATTCGCCTTTGAGTTCGACCATTGATCATCCGCGAAGGAATTCGTTAGTTTTGTCGATTATTGTGTTCCATTTGAATACGCATTTTCGCTGTTGTAATTTTATTTATGGTCCGCTTTTTACGGTTGCCAATTTGTATTCATGAGAATTTTGTAAACATGTGATTAGTTAATTGAAATTCTTAATCATCTTTTTTGATAAGATATTATTTGCTAGATTGATTTATGTATCGATATTTTTAGTTTTTTTTTTTTTTTAAATATTTAGGCTAGCGCTTGGCTGCAATCAGACTTGCTTGCAAGTGGTGATGCAGCCTAAGGTGGAGCGCGCTTGCCTAGAAGATGCCTATTCACTCTTGAATAATAGATTGATTAATAGACGGAATAACCTCGCCCTTTAGTTGCACCTTTTAACTATTCCATTGTGAAAGGTTTTCTAATAGATCGAGAAGACACTACTTATTCAGCTATGCATCAGTAGCCGGTATGTTGATCTTGCGATGTTTTTAAAACGATCTTCAGAATGAAAATTTACGAATTGCCAGAATTCATACAACAAAAGTCTTAAAGAGTAGATTTGGATCATAAAATATAACCAGTGTGTTTTAAAGTTTATGCCTATGATATAATTATAATACTAGAGGTCCGCCCCGGCTTCGCAGGGGTAGCACTAATAATCCTAATTCCTAATAGTCTATACCCAATGTAGCCAGTGGGCAGTGAGCAGTGGGCAGGTTTTACATTTTAATTTTACATTGTAAGAGTACCTACGTCCGTCCCCATCTTCACCACACCTGCCACACTGTTTTTGTGTAACTTTACCTATTTAGTCAGCGCACGCCTCGTAAGCTCTCAGAAGAGACGATTTTTTCCGACTTAGTTGACATTATTGCAATTTTCGTAAGGATCTCTAATTTTTTTCAAAATAAAATATAGCCTATGTTACTCGCTGATAATGTAGCTTTCTAAAGGGGAAAGAATTTTAAAAATCGGTTGAGTAGTTTTTAAGTTTATCCATTACAAACAAACAAATCTTTCCTCTTTATAGTATTAGTATAGATTAACAACTGTAAAGTTTATGAGTAGGTACTCAGTAAAAACGTCAGTACAAACATCACGCTATTAATTGCCTCGAGCACCTACTTATACTTACGGAAATGGAAGTCACTGACCAGCAGTTAACCAGCATTTACAATTGGGCGGCACCTCTTTTCGTCGTGATTTTAATACCGATCACGCATTTTCATTAATATGTAGTCAGGGTGACGTTATCAGTACGCCTGCAAGAGCATGCATCGAAGAAATACTTCTGCTTGTGTTGACACAATTAGTATTTCTTCAATAAACACATTAGTGTTTCATATAGTTTACTAGATAGCCTATATCCTTCTCCAGGATACAACCTATCCCTGTACCAAATTTCATCTAAATCGGTTGTACAGATACATTTTTTTGATTCCCGCGGGAACTCTTCAATTTTCCGGGATAAAAAGTAGCCTATGTCCTTTCCCGGGATGTAACCTATCTCTGTACCAAATTTCATCAAAATCGGTTGAGTAGTTGGGCCGTGAAAGCGTAGCAGACAGACAGACAGACATATTTTCGCATTTATAACATTAGTATGGAAGTATGGATAGTATGGATATTGAAAAAATTGCAGCTCGTCCCATAATGTGCGACCAATTTAAACGTGTAATGAATCATACGAAACTTTATGCGTTCCGTTGCTCCTAAACGTTGACACACTTGCCTCTGCCGAATATCGGTTCAGAACATATATCACATTTAAAATTACATCAAAGTGTTATGAATCATACTCTTAAGCCGTTACATCGTTCCCGTGCAACTATTATACGGAAGCACTAAAAAAAAGCTCTCCTGTCGAGTCGTAGAGCTTTTTGTGTTGTTGTTGTCAAAATATAAGTTGGAGGACAGTGGTCTTGAGTAAATAAATTACTCTGTCTATACTTTTCAACCGACCTTAAAATAAGGAGGAGGTTCTCAATTCGACTGTATTTTATTTTTTATAATTGTTTGTTACCTTAGAACTTTTGACTGGGTAGACCGATTTGGATGATTCTTTTTTGATTTGAAAGGGCATACTTCCCATGTGGTCCCATATAAATTTTATCGAAATCGGTCGAGCTGTTTTTAAAATATCAACAATAAAATAAGTACTTTGTATAGCGTGTGCTTGTTGTTGTAAAGTTGGCGCGGGAGTTTGAAGTCGGTTGTTTAAAAAGAATCAATTTATCTTCAATAGCTGATGCCCGCGACTTCGTCCGCGTGGTTTAAGTTTTTTATTATTTCCGCGGGAACTCCTTAATTTTCCGGGATAAAAGTAGCCTATGTCACTCTCCAGGTCCTCAACTATACCCATGCCAAAAATCACGTCAATCCGTTGCTCCGTTGTGGCGTGATTGAAGGACAAACCAACAAACCAACAAACAAAGTGACTTTCGCATTTATAATATTAGTATGAAGTATGAAGTATGATATGATAATTAATTTATTAGTAACTAGCTGATGCCCGCGACTTCGTTCGCGTGGATCGAGGTTTTGTTGTTCCCGCGGGAACTCTTTAATTTTCCGGGATAAAAAGTAGCCTATGTGCTATTCCAGACTATAATCTATCATTGTGCCAAATTTAAGCCAGATCCGTTCAGCCGTTGGGGCGTGATTGAGTAACAAACATCCATACATCCATCCATACATCCATCCAAACTTTCGCATTTATAATATTTATTTGATGATTATTTGATTTGATTTGATTAAGTCGAATAAGCGTTATTTATTTATTTTTATATGTGTAAATCTTGGACATGCAATTCAATCAATTTTGGTATAGGGGTAGTTTGTATCCCGGGAAAGGACATATGCTACTTTTCATCCCGGAAAATAAAAGAGTTCCCGTGGGAATCTAAAAACCTTAATCCACGTGGACGAAGTCGCGGGCATCATCTAGTTTCTTATATTTAAAGGTACTCTGCACTAGATGCTTATGACAAGTACTATCTTCTGTAGGCTGTCCGTACAGGTGGACTAGTTGTTTCTATTTATTACCCTACCACGGCCTATGGTGGGTTTGCATACACAAAATCCGCCATATTGACGAGCTCCGAGCACCAACATCGCGTCATGAATATTCAGTAACAGCGTTTATTGTGAAGCTTTATGCAAACCAATTAAAAATAAAGACTCTGATATTTTGCTCTGCAGGGCCGGCTCCCTCTTGGAATAATTATAAAATTGGTTTATATTGGATGCTTTTCAAAATATAATTTGTTCCTTATCTATCTGGAACGAGGAAGACAACGTTCACTCGTTTCAAATTGTTTTATTTTAACTAATCGATATTTATTTACAAACGAGTATTAAATTGCAATTTTATGGTACCTATCAACTCTGAACAAGACAAATTTACCGCTCCTTACTTTTGTACTAGTAGATTAGCATAAAGCATTCGCTAAATTTATTCAAAAGTTGCGTAAGATTATTGATAAGTAAAATGTAGTACAGATATCAGTATTGGGTTGTAATCTAAGGTAATAATTTCAATATCGATATACAGATTGCAGAGCATTTGTCAATATAAACTCGTTCAGGATATACGTAATTGTATTCGCTGATAAATGGCATTACACGCATACAACAGTAGGGCTAGCAGAGCCTAAAATGCTCTAAAAAAATGGGTATTGCACATTCAACATTCCTGTACTACGAGTACGTCCCAGTAATTTTTATTTTGGGTTTGTTCCGCGTCCTCTTGTAATTTATCTCTTAGTGTGGAAGTTTTAACAATTTTAACATACCTCGTTTTTTCGTAGTTGTAAATATTTTTTTTGTAACAAATGCAAAATTTGCGATTTGAAATTCGATTTTCGGTCGGTCTAATAATGTCCCCCGACCGAATTTCAGCCACGGCGGCCAAGCTTCAGAGAGATTTGCCATCTGCGCGGTAGATATTATAGTGCACAAGTGTGTGCGCACACACAGGTGCACTCTCTGTTCCTTTGCTCTCATAGCCCGATGGAACGGAAAATCCGACACGACCGGAGAGAGATCAGGCGCAGGACCGACGCACCGACCGGAGGATTGGTTTACTCTTCGAGGCACGGGGGTGTAACACCACCAACTTCCTATTTTTCGGTCTACGTCGCCCGCAACTTTGTATATCGAAGCGCTCTATGAAAACCTCTAAGACTAGGTACAAACTAAGACATTCTTGTAGGCAAATTCGCTACCGGATTTTCACTCCAATATGACGTATAAAAATCATCATAATATGTGTGACAAGACTCCGAGTAAAATTCTGGATTTGTTACCAGCTAGTTTCTTTCACCAACAAAACACACAGTTCCACAGTTGTTTTATTATTTAATTAGCTGATGCCCGCGACTTCGCCCGTGTGGTTTATGTTTTTTTGATTCCCGCGGGAACGCCTTAATTTTCCGGCATAAAAAGTAGCATATGTCACTCTCCAGGTCCTCAACTATATACCTATGCCAAAAATCACGTCAGTCCGTTGTTCCGTTGAAGCGTGATTGAAGGACAAACCAACAAACAAACACACTTTCGCATTTATAATATTAGTATGATGCCTCGAGTTATTATAACGCTATAAAATAATCCAAGCTTAGTTCTCATTGCATATTATTAGATTAAAAAGTAGGCCATGCTTTTGTGCAACGTAGATTTAACAATAGTTTCATACTAATTGCATCATTATACACTGCCTACTCGCATCATGTCGTAGGCACGATAGCGTTATCATCTTTACTGCGATCTATATTGAGGTCCCCAACCCACGATGCATGTGCTAATTTGAATCGAAATCTTAATGCCCGTTATCCTTTTCGACCTATGTGATGATCTTATTATGATAAACAATGTTATTTATCTTACAAAATTAGTAACATCCTAGTATAGCTTTTTCGATTAATATTAAAACCTATTCATTCAGATTGATTGCAAGCTCATCACCACCACTAGTCAGTTCTCTTGTGTTGATTCGGCTTATAGTTCTGAACTTTACATTGTTAAAATGGTTCAATTTTCTGCGCTTTTCTCCTGTTAATTAACCGACTTCATAAAAGGAGGAGGTTCTCAATTCGACTGTATGTTTATTTTTTGTATATACATACGAGTATGTTACGCGATCATTCCGCTAATTATGAATCAATTTTGATGGTTCTTTTTTGTTTGGTAGATCATATTTCAGAGGTGGTCCCATATTATAAATTTTAATCGAAATTGATTTAGCGTATTTTTGAGAAAAGTAAAATAAACTTTTTGTTTAAGTTGGTAGGTATAGTTTTGGAGTCGTTTTTTTTTAAAGATTAATAATAATAATAATAATATAGCCTTTATTACTGAAAATAAGATTTACAATAATGTTATTTACACTTCACTATTTTAACTTACATATATCTTACATTTTATATATATTATTACTTATAACAAAAAAAAACAATACCTATTCTACTACTTAATGTCTACGCTATTATACTATAATCATTTTCAGTACGCCCTTTGGACGAAGGCCTCCTCCAATCTTTTCCATGTGTTTCTATCTTGTGCTAATCTATGCCAAGTTACTCCCATAAATTTTACAAAATCGTCACTCCATCTTATTCTTTGTCTTCCTCTCGATCTTTTTTCATCTCTGGGATACCATTCTGTTACTCTCTTTGCCCACCTATCTTGTTTATGCCTACAAATATGTCCGGCCCATTTCCAATTTAATTTTCGGATTTTTGCTCGGATATCTACTATTTTAGTTTCATTTCTTAGTTTTTCATTTGTTATTTTGTCTGATCTTCTTACATGCAACATGCTTCGTTCCATCGCACGCTGGCATATTGCTAACTTCTGCTCCAATTTATTCGTTAATGCCCAGGTTTGGCTACCGTATGTAAATATAGGCAATACACAGCTGTCAAATACTTTTTGCTTTATGTTTTTAAAGATCATTTTTTAATCAATAATCATAAATTAAACTAATCAATGTATGTTGTTAATCATGTGTTGGATGTGCAATAGTTACAAAATCATAATCATTCATTTCGAAGCTTATTGTGATTCATTGCATATCTGACAGCTATAAGCTTGCCCTACAAGTTATCACACGGCTCACTTCTCTTCACTCCTACACACATTTTGTAATTCGCTATTTAATATTTGTTTACTTTTTTATCTATATAGCATTATTTCGTTCAAATAAATCGGATTTTCTCGAGTGAGCTTACGTGTTTTCATTCACGTTTGTCAATTACAGATTGAAATACCATTTACTTTTTAAGTGACGCATTATATCTATAACAGGATAAATATGCAGTTTTATTGTGACGACTGCTGTTTTGAGTTTGAATATTGATTAATTAAGTAAGGAGTTTTACTTTTTTTACTTTTGATTTTTTATTTCATTCACAGTATTATTTACTCGTTTTAACGGATGTTATAGGCCTTGCCTTTTTTTAAACTCTGATCACTAAACAACTTCTAAATCCGTAACATCGACGATGTAAAACCGATTTTAGCTTTACTCATGCATCGGTTCATCCAACATCCAATATTTAATAGGCTATAGGCGTCCATTTCGCACAATGGCAGCATTTTTTAACAAAACCACTAAAAGTGCTGTCAGTTTCACATGCACGTATACTGCATTTGCATGCGCCGAATGCTGGCAATCGATGACCGGGGGCTACGCTACCCCTTCAGCGGCGGGGAAAGGGCAAGGAGGGGGAAATCACCCTCATGTCCCTTACTTGTGGCTGCATTGTGCACATAGCCACTGGTCTGTGGATAATTAAAACGAAGCCTATGTATTGAGTATTGACCAGAACAATGGTGCTCATGTGTGAAATTTTGTATGTATAATGCTTTTGATACAATATCTCGATGAAATATTTATCTGTATAGTGTATTGATTCCATCTGTAAGCCTTTTTAAATCAAATAATTACGGCTGCAAGAACGGCTAGAAGAACATCGAAAGCTGTGAGAGCTTGTAAAAGAGTATTTTCTCAATGAAGAGAGAGAGAGAGAGATAGAGAGAGATTGAGAGAGAGAGAGACGCATTTTTCAATGAAGTGGGTTTTGGGTATGCTCTACGTATACCTAATATAGCGTTATGAATGCGTGAATTGTAGCAGAGCAGAGGTTAGCTTTGTTCCTCTGCTGAAATCATTCGTATTTCTTTGGTACGCTCTTTGCAGCACACTCAATTTCGCTGTACCTACCTACCGACTAATTCGTTTCGTTCGCTGCTGGTTACACTTGTGCCTTGTGAACATGTATGCGATCACCTTAAAAAGCTTTTGGGAATATTTTGAAATCGTAGTTAGCGTAACCCTAGTTAGAACCATATGACTTGATAACTTAAACGTAATTAAAAGTTGTCTTTATTCTTAATATTCAGAAGAAGAAATCAGAAGCTTCAAAAAATTTAACGCTGCTATGAAATCCAAACATTTTAAATATCTAATAGCTTGGCAGTGACACAGCTGTTATTATGGTGATAGCTAAAACGGAAGCGTTAAGTGATAAAAATATCAGGTTTATGGGCCCCATAAACGTTTCCAAAGTTAGCAATGCTTGTTTGATTTCCTTTTCTGCTTTGTGTGATTTCATTCGCTAAGATAATAAATAATCTGGAGCATTTCCACTTTTATGTTCTTAAATACCGCTATAGAGTATCTGGAGTTAGATTATTCTCGACGTCTAGGATTGATGAATCTTAACCCGGATTTGCTACGAAAATAATTTGTTCTGAAAATACTAAATGTCAGTTCCTATTCCTAGCACGACGGACCACCGAACTTACTATCACAATCGGGCATTATAGGAAGTTTGTCTTTCATGAAGAAGCTTGAAAAATAGTAACAGGTCCTGGCCTGTGGGATCGATGGGTCAGCCATGCACGAAGACTGAATTTTAATAGGTTCGAACTTAAATCCTTACTCCTTGAACTACTATTGTACATACACAGTTTAGTTTTACGTGTAAAATAAAAGTGGTTAACCGGTCGATCTTCTAATTCTAGTATTACCACTGAATACTAGGTAAATAGAACCTTTCTACTAGAACTTCGGCCACCTAATCCGCGCTTTAGAGTTATATGCGTCAGCAATAACTTATGTTGATCAAGCATCCCTCAGAATTCAAGTGTCCAGAATGAAAAATTAAAATTAAAATGAAATGATTTATTTCACGTAGGACAACTTGTAGGTACCATTTATGATAAGTCGCTAGAATCTACCACCGGTTCGGAAAGTTACTGAGAAGAACCGGCAAGAAACTCAGATTAACCGCAAAGGTGTCTGAAGTTTCCCAATTCTCACTTTGCTGGCCTAGCCTAAGGTGTAAACTTTTCTCGTTTTGAGAGGAGACAAATTAATAATGTGAACACTAGTATTGTTGCTAATAAAGAGATTATTTATGTATTTTTGTTTGTTTACAGCCATGAGCCGGAGGGTGGCGGGCGGTGCGGCGATGGCCCGCTAGCTCGCGCGATGCAGTCCACGCCGCAGGGCGGCTCGCCCAAGCGGCATGCGACACCGGCGCCGGCGCATGGTGAGTAATGTCCTCTGCTTTAAACTTCGTACCTCCTACCTCTTATAAATTCTTTAAGTACCTACTTAAAATGGATAAAATAGAGGTCACGTTAGGTTAGGTCTTTCAATTGATCCGACAAAAAATACGCACCGAATTGAGGAGAAAAGTTGAAAAAAATCATATCTTGTTAGACTAAAGAGTAGAAAAATGAATAACGAGCCAATAATTATCTGTCTACTCTTTGATATTGACAGGTGCGAAGTAGCTTTGATCTCTTCTAAAAGAACTCCACCTCGTTATTGAGCTTCGCTCGCTACTAAGACTAAAGAATGTTACCATTGCTGTGTACCAGTAAGCCTATAACCACAGATTGCTGCACTGTAAAGATCGCAACCTCTGAAACCTGTCTTTTTGATACAATACAGCATCCGTGCCATAAGTTCAGCCACTCAATTGCGATTGTTTTGGAAATTAGCAAACTTGATTAGTGCAATAAGCAATAATGAATAAGTCCCTTTAAGAGGCCGGGGAGCGCAGTTCGCAACTTCTATTCGAACAGCAAATATATATTTGCCGGTATATTGCTATCTCTATTTGGCTGATTACACATGATCGCGTGCAAGCGCGATAGCAATATGAGCGTACAGAATTTGTTATACATTTTGGTTTTGTTCCGTGAATACCGTGAATGATGAATGAAAAATTTTTGTGTTTTTAACTTCGTGTTGTTATTCTGTAACTTGACAATATAGGCTATGTTCCTGATCAATTAATACGTGAGATATATTTGGTTTTAATATGAAACCAATAAGGAGAAAACATGTCATTTATGTCGTAAAAACATGCAAAACGCAATGTGCTTACATTTAATTTTGGGAAAATATTTTGAAAAAATATTTATGCAGGGACCTAGATAAATACAAGTTCAATGTTAATAATCGCATAATATAGTGGAAATATTCTCGAAATACGAATAATTTTGGTATTACGTTTGTATGGGCAATTCACTCTCCGCTGGCACCTTAAAGACCGAACTTTATGGACCGATTCCGATTTCAAGACTTGAAGCATACCACAATCAAGGCACAAGCAATTATCTAGTAACCGATCGAGGCAACGTAGCCTTTAAAATAATTTTGGGAAAATATTTTGAAAAAATATTTATGCAGGGACCTAGATAAATACAAGTTCAATGTTAATAATCGCATAATATAGTGGAAATATTCTCGAAATACGAATAATTTTGGTATTACGTTTGTATGGGCAATTCACTCTCCGCTGGCACCTTAAAGACCGAACTTTATGGACCGATTCCGATTTCAAGACTTGAAGCATACCACAATCAAGGCACAAGCAATTATCTAGTAACCGATCGAGGCAACGTAGCCTTTAAAACACTCGTTAAATGTTTACGCTCTTCGCATTCAGGTCACAGGCGTACCTGACACCGCGCCCCAGGATATTGTAAGCGAAAAGCGTCCTCAAATTACCTTTGACATGGAAATTAAAGTGACAAGTGCGCGTTCATTAAAACTCGACGTGGATTTATCAATGCTCGCGGGGAGGTTTCACTTTCACTTCAAGGCCTTTTTATTTATTTTACTCTCCGTTTGCTCTGGTGTGGAGGTTAATCTTGATAATATGCTTTTTATACGATATTTAAAAATGAGGTTTTTAATCGACGCTTGATATCTGAAGAATCGGAATGAGTTGACTGTTCAGTTAGTTTACCATAGAGAGCAGTTCAGATTCTGATTCAGAAAAAAAACTAGAATACCTACTCGTATAATGCGTTGACTAGTGTAGTACTAGTAAACGCACTATACTAGACTGCACTAAATAGGCATAGTAAATTTACATCGTACTCGTCGTCGTCATCTGTTGTCGTCAGTTGTTCAACCGATGGATGAACCCACAGCTGGACGAAGATCTCGGGCATGGATCTTTATGTATAGTCATTAGTCATTATCTATCTCTGATCCATAAAATATAATTTTTGTCTTGCCTAATGACTTTGTCCTGCCTTGAACGTCGAAATAGATTGCAGCGCCCCCTACAGGATCCAATCATACTAATATTATAAATGCGAAAGTGTGTTTCTTTGTTGGTTTGTCCTTCAATCACGCCGCAACGCAGCAAAGTATTGACGTGATTTTTGGCATGGGCATAGGCGAAGACCTGGAGAGTGACATAGGCTACTTTTTATCCCGTAAAATTAAGGAGTTCCAGCGGGAATAACAAAAAACTTAAACCAAGCGGACGTAGTCGTGGGCATCAGCTAGTTGTGGATATAAACCATCCCGGGGTTGGACCCCGGGATGGTTTATTTAGTTACACACACAACAAAAAAGAATTAGCGAAATTGGTCCAGCCGTTCACGCGTGATGCCGTGACCAAGGGAAATAGGGATTCATTTTTATATAATTATATAGATACTAGCTGATGCCCGCGACTTCGTCCGCGTGGTTTAAGTTTTTTGTTATTCCCGCGGGAACTCTTTAATTTTCCGGGATAAAAGTAACCTATGTCACTCTCCAGGTCCTCAACTATACCCATACCAATAATCCGTTGCGGCGTGATTGAAGGACAAACCAACAAACAGACACACTTTCGCATTTATAATATTAAGTATGATGACAGATTTTTACTTTGCCAAATTGTGGGTAACAACAGTTGTTTTCATAGAAATCCTCACTTACCATCAAGTGAGATCGCAGTCAAGGGCAACTTGTAGTGGATAAATAGTTTTGGGGTCCGCTAAAAACACTAACTATACATATAATATTTATAACTTTATAAGATCACTAGATGATGCCCGCGACTTCGTCCGCGTGAATTGATGTTTTTTTAAGATTTAAACTATCCTATCTCTCAAGTTGGATCGAACTGCACATGGTGTGCGAATTTTATTATAATCGGTTAAGTGGTTTAGGAGTCCATTGAGGACAAACATTGTGACACGAGATTTATATATATTAAGATAGATAGATATATAGATTACGTTAATATGAGATCACTCTAACCGCTCAATATTTTGGCTTCAAATCCTTAGTTTGAATATGTAAATCAAGTGTCTATTTTCAACTGCTTATGCTGTGCATTGTCTGCCTTTAAATCAAAATTCATACAGTAACGCAACAGTTTTCTACAATAGGTATTTTGTAAACACAAGATTGATATTAGATTACGTCTGTCCACTCAAAGGACATGCTCATGAATAATTCTGACAGAATGCATAATATGAGCGAGTAATGGTGGTGTGTTGCACTGATAGTCATAATTTATGGCATATCGACCCGGTCTGGCCTCACCGGCATGAACTGCACATAAAGTTTCATTACGCATCTCGCAGTTGTTCTTTATAGTTTTTACCAGGCGAAGATATGGCGCGGAGTTTAAAGATGTTACTACAATCTTTCGACTGACATGGACGTTCACAGCTTTTGTATATGATAGTAATGATCAGCAGAATACGATACGTGATACGTCACTGACTTAATTTGATGAACTTATAGAATAATATGACTTGCGGATAATATAAATAAATTAGAGTGAGGTGACTTACGAAAAGGAAAATGTTGATAAAAATATTGTTAGAATATCAATGTCTAGAGATATAGATAGATAAATGTCTTGGATAGAGAAAACTGGAGACAAGGTGTGGTGCTCACTAGGAGGAAGCCCATTGTCAACAGTGGAGGACCGCAGGCTGATTTGACAATGGTGATGCTGTTAAATAGTGATCAGTATAAAATAAGTCTCAATCCTTTTTGCTTTTGAAAAAATTCCGGAGACAACGCATGCAAAGGCACGATTTGAGTCGAAAATGGGCTACCTATGATAATTGAACGTTCAAAGGTGGCCATGTTTCTCAAATTGGAACAGTGTTTAAAGAAAATTGTATCACGAAAACATAACATCGTTATGTAGCAAATTCACAATCGCAATTTACAAGATGAAGCTCTCGTGCCCTTAGAAATGTTTGCTATATTTACAAATTCGTGTAGAAGAACGAAAATGGCCTGAAAAGAATTTCCATCATTACACTAATTGCCTGTTACGGACTGCGGAATTGCGCTACTTACAACATTCAGCCAGAAATCGCAACCCAATTTAACATTAGCTTTTTTCATGAAAACTTTTTCTTAATTGCTTTACATAATAACGCCATTTCTTTAGTTTTAAATTTTCTTAAACGATGTAATATAACCGCTCTTTTCCGTATGAAACTTTCTTATAAGGATATTATTTGAGCCGACTTCACACAACAAGTTTTAAAGCGCAAGCCTCACCGCGAACTCTATAATAGCTTAGTTTAGCTCAAATTTTCAGTTTTTACACACATATTATTCACAATTTCATACTGCGAATTAAAGACCTAATAAGCTAGCTTAGCTCACCTGCGTAATCTTTGTCGCCTTTTTGCCTCCAACGCTGCGCCTCGCCTTGTCTGCAATCTCACCTGGTAAAAAGGATACAGTCTATAATAATGCAAGCGGGCTAACATAGAAGCGGTATAGCAGTCTTATTAATTGGTTGCTAAAATCGGATTATGGTTACGGCTTACGGAGATATGTTTCAGATTTGTATGGGGCGTGGGTCCGGTCCTTTTACAAGTAGAGAAATGAAAAAAAAAAGCTAGACCAGTTTTGATCGTTCAATTCTACAAATTCGTCGTAATTTCAGTGGTGAAATTATTTAATCTTTCCACGATAAGCAACACTAAACATGGGTGGGTAACAATGGCGAATTCATATTTTTTGACGTTTTCAAAAGAAAAACACATTATTTTTCTGTCAGGAATGACATTTGATACATTTCGCGCCTACTGCCTTCTCTGTGACTGAAGGTTGCCATCTTGAAAACGTATCGAAAACTTGAAATACATCTTTATTTTTTTTTCACGTTATTTACTTTACTATTCTAAATTATTATATTTATATTTCTAATACAATATTTTCCTCTATTTATAGTAGAGTGTATAAAGAGTACACCAAAAATGAACCTTCTCTTTTGTTTTGTCTCGGACAGGGAATACGTTTAGTCTTGACAAAATGGATTTTGCGCGTAAATGACTGGATCTCACGTAAGCACACATTGATACCTAATGTAAAAGTTTTTAGCAAAAATCAACATTTTGAGGACCTCCGTGGCGCAGTGTTGAGCGCTGGTGTCTTAACGTGCGGAGGTCCCGGGTTCGATTCCCGGCAGGGTCAATTTGGGAATTATAATTTCTGAATTTTCCGTTTTCTGGTCTGGTGGGAGGCTTCGGCCGTGGCTAGTTACCACCCTACCGGCATAGACGTGCCGTCTAGCGATTTAGCGGTCCGGTACGATGCCGTGTAGAAACCGAATAGGAGTATGGGTTTAATTAACTGCCATGCCCCTAACAGGTTAGCCCGCTACCATCTTAGACTGCATCATCACTTACCATCAGGTGAGATCGCAGTCAAGGGCTAACTTGTAGTGGATAAAAATTAAAAATAAATCATTGGTACATACTTGCGCGTGTAGAGAAATTATCATAAAGGGAAACCCAAATGTTTTACCCGCTATCGGTAAAAGCGCGTCATCGTGCTGCGGTTAAATTTATAAACATTCCATTAAAATACAAACAATTTATTATTATGTATTATCCATACTAATATTATAAATGCGAAAGTGTGTCTGTCTGTCTGTATGCTACGCTTTCACGGCCTATCTGTTCAACCGATTTTGATAAAATTTGGTATGGGGATAGTTTGCATCCCGGGGAAGGACAAAGGCTACTTTTTATCCCGGAAAATTACAGAGTTCCCCCGGGGATCTTCAAGTAAATTAACTTTTGTGTATTAACTTTTCATGACCCATCTGTTCAACCGATTTTGACAAAATTTGGATCACGAGATTGAATGTTCGGTTGCCTTTGTAATCAAAATATACCTTCAATGAAGTTATCATTCCGTTTAACACTATAAATTAGAGATGAAACGGATATCCGGGTACTGTCCGGTATCCGGCCTTTCCGGCGTAAGTTTATTATCCGGCCGGATACCGGATAGTTACTCAATATCCGGCCGGATACCGGATGTTAAAAACTACGACAATTTACTTAAATCAACTTTACAACATAAGTTTTTGTGAGGTAAATAATTAGAAAACGGGTTATAATTATGATGTTGATTTATTTATAACTGAAAAGTTACAAAATCTCACAAGGAAGTTCGTTCTCTTCCAAAAGAACTTAGATTTTTTATTATTTTGTCTTAAATTACAATCAAATCACGCACTTTACTCATCAAGTAAACAACAAATTTTCGCTATGCAATTAATCACTCATGCCACCGGCCACGATCACTCATGACGACACCCGAAACCGCCCGTATTGATCCGATCGCTTTCGCTGTACCTGTGCGGCGCTATATCCGGCCGCCGGATATTCGGCCATCCGGCTTCTTAGCTAGCCGGATATCCGGTATCCGGTATCCGGCCAAACAACTATCCGTTTCATCTCTACTATAAATGAATTAAAATTTTTAGTCCTAACTGTATCAAAATATTATATTTATATAAATAAAATTTTTGCTCATCAGTTCGTCGAAATCTCGAAACTTAGATCTTTTCTGACGCTGCTTCTATCGCTGCTTTTTCAGTTTAATCAAATTGCAAGTTTACTACCCTGTATCACTTTGACTCCAGTCACTGGTAGAGTTAGACCAAATCGATTCGACAATATTTCACCGATCTAATTTCCTCCAATAAAACCAACAACTCGTATTTTCCGACAAGGCGTTGGAAAATGGAAAACTTACCGTACCAAGATTTTCCGCTTCGCAAGTGTCACATTAATACCTTTCATGCATTATTTAGCCGAGTTCTACTTACAACCATCTTACAACGAGTCCTTGATTATTCAACGAGGTTCATAATTTGCATGTTGAGCATTTGAATCATATGCTTCCAGATAGCGATAAATAAGACATTTAAATACCTACTTCCAAGACGATTGTTCGCGGGATCGCTGAAGTGGGTGGTGAATGATAATTGAGTTTTTTTTGTTGACTCTACAGTCGACGCCGACGAGTCGACGTTCCAAGAAGTTCGGTATGCGAAAATAGGCACGGTTTTTTATTTACATAGCTAATGGCTATAGGTCTGATGCAATAATCTGGTAACAGTTCAAACTTCAAAGGTACGATACAGCTGTACTGTACAACAGCCCGCCAACGCGCATTGGAGCAGCGTGGTGGGTCTAAGCTCTAATTCCCCCTCTCCTATGAGAGTGGAGGCCTGTGCCCAGCAGTGGGACTTTAATAGGCTGTTGTGGTGGTACAATAGCTACGCAAGTTTGGAAGTCGGTAACTTTGATACGATCCATTTGAAAATTTATAACTGTACTGAGTTACTGAGTACTACCTGCTAATAAGCTGTACCTACGTTTATATTTAGAACTAGATGTTGCCCGCGACTTCGTCCGCGTGGATTAAGTTTTTCAATTCCCGCGGGAACTCCTTAATTTTCCGGGTTAAAAAGAAGCCTATGTCTTAGGGATACAAACTATCCCTGTACCAAATTCCATCAAACAGGTGGGCCGTGAAAGCGTATCAGACAGACATACATACTTTCGCATTTATAATATTAGTATGGATTTGACAAAGAAGCTTTTCTATCAGTACCTAATCAGTCTCAATTTCGTAACAGTGACTTGCACAAAATACGTCTACCGTGCCATTGTATTTTCCAAGAATTTTCCCCAATGATATATTTTCCTTGTATTGTTAACGTCTGATTAATAAGCCGACCATCATGCATACTAAAATCTATCAAAAAGTTTGTTATTCTATGCGTTTTCTCGTCGAATTATTAAGAATAACATAATAATAATAATGACCTCCCGACCGAATTTCGGCTACGGCGGCCTATCTCCAAAGAGATAAGCCATCTGCGCGGGAGATTTTATAGTACACAAGTGTATGCGCATAGGTGCACTTTCTGTTCCTTTGCTTTTATAGCCCGACGGACGGGACGAAAAATCCGTCACGACCGCGTGCTCTCCGAGGCACGGGGGTTAAACACCGTCAACTTCCTAACTCCGGGCTTGTACTGAGAATTTCTTGCCAGAAAAATCCAATACTTGTTATACCCCGACCTGGAACTCGAACCCGAGACCTCGGCGGCTGCAGTCGAACCAGTAGACCAACGAGGCATTATAACATAATATTCCGTTATTGACGTCCTTCCTTATTATTATGACGTTATTCCTTATCATCAGAAATAGGAGGACTAAATGAGGTATTGAGGACGTCATTAATCACCATGTGCATAACTGTTTGCCACTTTAATTACCGCCATGGCAACGTTGCATAATTAAAGCTGTATTGACCATGATTACGTGTTACCATTTTACTATGTGGACTGTTATTTCTATATTAATTACTTATTCAGTCACTGTTAAAGCCACATTCAGATAAGTTTTTGAAGTACCTGCTGCCTACATTTTTTTTGGAACATCAGTTGAGGTAGAGTTTTCATTAATAATCTACTTGTAGTGGAAACAAAACAATAATTACTTAATAATTATTGAAATTCTTGATAATATGGATCACCTAGTCTAGAGGAATATAATTTATCAATCCATGTTTATCTATTCAAATTAGGTACACTGTACACTTTTTCATATTTGACGTACAATAACTTATAAACCGTGATGGTGATATTCAATTTCTACGAATTTAAACCACCCACGAGTAATTCATATTGGCAACCACAAAACGTTGTTAAATATTTGGTCACTTTTCTAAATTTCAAATAAAAATAAAAATAAAATAATTTTTTTTGCTTTCGTGTTCTCCTCGACTGAGTAATCCGTAATTCATAGTCATGACATATTGATTTCGATGCTCTCCTAGAACTGCCAGCAGCTATCCTTAAAAGTTCAGATAGTCATGTCTGATCTGATTCTGTGCAATAGAAAAGTCTGAGTGTTAGATTTAATAAACGATCCCATCGGACTATTCGAAAGGACTCTGTAAAAGTTTATTTGAATAAAATCTATTCTATTCTAAGAGTTTTGGACATAAAATTGTGTAAGATGATTATCATAATGTTTTTAGATATGTTGTGTTACGCCTTCACGGCCCATCTGGGGCCTTATTATGTAAAAATGACAGCTACAGTGTAACAATCGCAAACACCTCTGATTGGTTATTGGCCAAAATTCATTGACGCAGCAAGAATACCATGAATCCAGCCAATCACAACAATTGAGACTGTAACAATGATTGATGCAGGTTTTACATAATTTTATTTTGCAACTGATAAATTTTTTTTGACGATATATGGTAGGGTAGGTACCATAGGGATAGGTTGCATAGGTTGATAGGATGGATAGGAATGGCATTCCGAACCAGTGGTAGATACACTCAACGATTCAAAAGCACTTGTAAAAGTTTATTTGAATAAAAAACATTTGAAACATCCTGGGGAAATACAGGTGACTTTTTATCATAGAAAATCAGTTTCAATAAAATAGTAAACAATCTTTCGTCTTCCTCAGGGGCAGCAACAGACCCGTCGATGCTAAAGGTCCACCTTCCGAACGGAGGCTTCAACGTGGTGAGGGCATCAGTGGACGAGGACGTGCGCTCCGTGCTGCGGTGCCTCGCAGCCAGGCTTGCGGCGGGCGACCGGGTGTATACTTCTTGCTACGCTCTGAGGGCGAGGAGGCTCACTACTGGCAAGGTATCACTACACTACAGCCCATTAACGTCCCACTGCTGGGCACAGGCCTCCACTCTCGTAGGAGAGAGGGAATTAGAGCTTAGACTCAACACGCTGCTCCAGCTTGGCGGGCTTTGACGACTATTATCATGTTAGTGATAATAACCGGGACCGACGGCTTAAAGGGTTCTCCGAGGCACGGGGGTGAAACACCGCCAACTTCCTAACTCCGGGCTAGTACTGAGAATTTCTAGTCAGAGAAACTTAAAAATATGGCCTGTAATCATATTTAATAAAAACTTAATATTATGGCCCGACCCGGGATTCGAACCCAAGACCTCGTCGGCCGCAGTCGAACATGCTAACCACTAGACCAACGAGGCGGTTGGCAAGGTATGCTATAGTAAAATGTTTTAAAAACCAAAATATTACGGTTAATAATTTCCAATTTGGTACTGATGGGCTCATAAAAAATGTAATTTTTCCACCCAGTAAACTTAACTGGCTTAAATAAAAACTGTTAAAACCCTGCGTAGTTGTTACTCTCGAGAAAACTTTGACGACCCAAATTCCATATAACAAAAACGGATGCGAGACCCAACTAGGTACATGATTATTGGAACGTACAACAGAATTACTGAGTGACCTCGAGCTGTGCATTGGAATGTTAGCTAGGGAGCCAAATACCTAAATGGAAGATACAATAAGCTTACTTATGGTAGGTTGTTCAGGATTACAATGGGCTGGACATGTGCAACCCAGCAACGAGTAACCCCGATGGACGTAGAAGTATCGATCTACTAAAACTTCGATGGTTGGATGGAGTTAGCCATCCAAAATGGCTTCTTAATTCTCTAGCTTCTCAAACCAATGTTAAAGAAGCTGGAGAACGAACGCGAGTGATAGAGATAGATCTAAAAATCTTCAGGAGCAGGCCCGGCTCATATAGGCTTTCTTAATTCTCTAGCTTCTCAAATCAATGTTAAAGGAGCTGGAGCACGAGCGCGGGTGATAGAGATTGATCTAAAAATCTTCAGGAGCAGGCCCGGCCCATACAGGCCTTCTTAATTCTCTATAGCTTCTCAAATCAATGTTGAAGAAGCTGGAGAACGAGCGCGAGTGATAGAGATTGATCTAAAAATCTTCAGGAGCAATCCCGGGCCCATATAGGGCTGTAGTGCCGATGATGATGAGGGTGAGCTAAACGAAATATTGATTGTACTAGATCCGTTGGATACACCAGGACACGCCAGTATCAGAGTTGATAGCGAAGTGGCCGGCGAGTGAATGGCGCTTGGAGCTGCGCGTACGCTACCTGCCCGCGAACCTTCGCGACCTTTGCGACTCGGATCGCGTCACCTTCCATTATTATTACGATCAGGTAGGATCTTTATAAAAAAAACTTGCAAATCATTGATATAATGTCCTCCTCCCGACCGAATTTCGGCCATGGCGGCCTATCTCCAGAGAGATTAGCCATCTGCGCGGGAGATATTATAGTGCTCAAGTGTGTGCGCATACACAGGTGCACTCTCTGTTCCTTTACTCTCATAGCCCGATGGGACGGAAAATCCGACACGACCGGAGAGAGATCAGGCGCAGGACCGACGGCTTTACGTGCTCTCCGAGGCACGGGGGTGAAACACCGCCAAATTCCTTACTCCGGGCTAGTACTGAGAATTTCTTGTCAGAAAAACCCAATACTTGCTGTGGCCCGACCCGGGAATCGAACCCGGGACCTCGTCGGCAGCAGTCGAACATGCTAACCACTAGACCAATGAGGCAGTTATATACAATTCCCAGTCCCCCCATTGATATACAATGGTATCGAAAGTATGAAGTCACAGGTCCCTGCCTGAAATAAAACAATTTTATTTCTTGAAACTAGACAAAGTCAGCCAGAAAAATTAGCTCATAAATACGAAAGTGTGCTTGCTTATTGGTTTGTCCTTCAACGGAGTAAAATCTTGTTTTCTGTATAGCTATAGCTGAGGGCATGACGAGTGAAATTATAGGCTACTTTTCGTCCAGGAAAATCAAAATATTCCCCGAGATTTTTAAACGTAAATCCACGCGGACGAAGTTATGGTAGTCACCTAGTATTCAATATACCAACTTTTAGTTGACAAGTTAAAGACGCTTTTAATTCCATAGTAGGAATAGTAGTTGACCAATAATAGTAGAACTGTTATAGTTAACTTGGTCAACAATTATTATTGGTTAGTATTGGTTATTACTTATTGGTGTAAATTGTAACTATTATTGGTCTTATTTTCAGGTCCGACACGACTACCTCAATGCCAATCACCAGATGATAGATCAAGATTTGGCTATACAGATATGTTGTTTAGAAATAAAGTAAGTACCTATTTCTACTTAAAAAATAAAGCTCCATTTACTATTTTGGCGGCCCAAAAGTATGGCCGTTTTGCTACATGGATGTTTCGCCGCATACATATTGACATCGATATATATATGTAGGTACTAGATGGGCCCTTTCATTAAAAAAAAATTGGGCGTCCGACTTGCAGAGCGCGCTCCAAACCTGCATAGCCCTGTCCTTGCGCCCCCATAGCGCTGTCCGCTTTTCAGACTAAATTAGGTCCACATTCTATGTTTGACAGGGCCCATCTATGTAATTGGGACCGTTGCATATTGATCAATAGACTTTTCACGTAGTTAGACGTTATGCTACTTAGACCTTTTGATCGTGAGGGAACGAACAATACACTCCAGCACACTTATATGTGGCAAAATCCGGAACTAAAATAATCTTTTCTGTGTTGAACAGTCAATTTTGATTTTAGTAATAGACAGTGGCGCCTCCTCCACACGCAATGATATAAGTGTAATCTATGTCTAAAAAATAGATGGCTTATCCGTGTTCTTTTTTCAGGTATTTCTGCAAAGACATGCAGATATCGTTGGACAAGAAGTCCAACATAGAGTACCTGGAGAAAGAGTTTGGTTTGCACAAGTTCCTACCCAAGTCGGTGCTCGATGCTATCAAGCCCAAAGTGCTCAAGAAGGCGATACAACAGCAGTTCAAAAAGGTACCGTTTTTTTTTTAAATATGCCAAATAGGTAGTTACATTATAACGACACAAAAGCCTGGAATGGGTTTTAAGACGGGTAGGAAGCTTATGTACCTTTAACTTTATTGTCTCACTTTTTTACCAAAAAGAAAATCTCTTTCTCCAGGTGGTATTCCGTATAATGAAGTGAGTGGTGACCCCATAACTTTAATCTCATAATGAGGTTATCTTGGAATACTGATGCGGTAGATCCCAAATCCTTCTGAATGTTTATTCTGCGTGTCAATTGAAAAAAAAAAACACTAAAGCTTTGGATCTATTTGTCTTTGGTTGAGCTTAGATATATGCAGTCTGCAGAGGAATATTAAGCAAAATATTTCACTTTTCGTTTTTATTAATGCTTAATATTTATTTTCACAAATGCATTTGAAAAAGCTACTAACTTCTAGCTCTTAAACTTTGTGTTAAGGCGTTACTATTGGAAATAAAACTAAGTGAAGTGAAACTTCAGAAAAGTAGCCTACGAGATAATGAAATAAATATACCTTGTGTTCTATTTAATTCTCTCGCAGGCTAAATCCTATTAAGAATATGTTTGCCTCTTTTTGGTGTCGCTTTTTCGTTTCATCGAATTTTCCGATCAAAACGATTCTATAGAAGTTTCACTTCAATAATATGATAATTTTCCAGGTGGCAAACTTGAGTGACACCGATTGCATGCTGAAGTATCTGGAGACGATGCACCAGCATTACGGCTACGATCGCGAGACGTTCACGGGCGCGCTCGGCTCCGGCTGGGCGATACCCGTCGAGCTGGCGATAGGACCCGATATAGGTAAGGAATAACATTATGTCCCAAATTGTTCGTTTCCTAACCAAAGGCCAAGGAAAGCAAAGGGTTTCCTAAGGCAAAGGTCTAAGGCAGGGATTCCCAAACTATTTTGGGCAAGAGACCCCTTTTCCAAAATGATCTGATCCTCAGACCCCCATAGCCAAATTATTTTAAAAATTGTATCTCTAGTTTTTTTCCTATTGATACAAAATAGTTACCAATTTAAAAACTTTGCAGTTGGTTTAGTGAGTAAAACTGACATAATTTTTTCATCGAAATTTAACAGCATAAATAGACATAAAAATCAGTAAACATCAAGTGTTATTAATAATTATTAATCCAATTACGTAAAGTAGGCTTTTTTTTACCATTAAAATAGGGGTCGATTTTTAGACCTCGTCGACCCCCAAAATCAGTTTTCGTATATGTCGACCCCAGGGAAACCGATATCTACCGCAAGGGGTCGACCACTTTGGGAATCCCTGGTCTAAGGCAATCATAATCATTCGAATTGTTTAACGAGTTCATGCATGTCTTTTGTCCCCTTTATTGTGAAATTAAATCTGCCCGACTAGTTTCGAACCCGTTCGAATGTCAGACAGCGACCGCGTTGCGCGAGCAGGCTCATGAATAAGGGCCCGAACGGGTTCGAAATTAGTCGGGCATTTTCCGACATAACACGTGAGTTTATCCGGTAGTTATGTATAGTTAAAATGAATATCACTCACGATAGTTTAAACGTTAGAATAAATGTCATTTAATTACTAAACAGTAAACACAATATTTTTTGCAGATATATCATACGTATCCCATAAAGCAGGCGAGCCTCCCACCTACACGAAGATTGCGTCTTTCAGTGATATTGTAGCGGTTCAGACCTTGAAGTCCAATTGTACGCAGCAGTCAAATTCGCAGGTAATTCCTTAGTTAAACCTATCTGACAGGTCACAGGATACATTTTTATTCTCGAATTCAGTAAAGCGTTTAATCATGTACAGCATTATTATACCCCTGGTGCTTTTTGCTTATATAATAAACTAGATGATGCCCGCGACTTTATCCGCGTGGATACAGTTTTTTGATTCCCGCGGGAACTAAATTTTCCGGGATACAACCTATCCCTGTACTAAAATCAAAAAATTCATCAAAATCGGTTGAACAGGTGGACCGTGAAAGCGTAGCAGACAGGCAGATAGACTGCCATACATACAGACACACTTTCAGACAGACAGATGCCACAGTATAAATTTTGGCATTGTCATAATACCTTTATCTCTGACTAAAATTCTATTTTGCTTAATATAACAAATATCACTAGTATTGTGAAGTAATTCAGGGGATATTGCAGGGTGAGTATCTCAGGACTGATATGTTTTCCCATTTTACTTGTGACAATCAGGTTTTTTTTAAATATATTATGTTCCTCAATTTGTTTGTTAATAAATGTAAGTTTTATTTCAGACGAGCTCCTGTGGAAAGGCGGCGCTACAGTTGAGAGTGAAAGGCGCTACGGAAACGTTAACTATAACGTGCAGCAGTGTTGAGGTAAGGTCTATTGACATTGGGACTGATTCTGTTGCACACAATCTCTAAACTAAACTAAAATTACACCATTAAAAATATTGCTAACCCTTTCATAATACTCTGTGCAAAAAGGGACAGAACTAGATTTAGAGGTGTCATTTTAGTTTCGAGATTGTGTTATACAGAATTGGCCACAATGTACTATGAAAATTACTAAGAACTTCATCGAAACAGTAAAAGTATTTTCTTGTTCCAGGCTGCAGAGAGTTTAGCAGATTTAGTAGACGGCTATTGTAGATTAGTGACAGACTCACAAACCTCGCTATGGAATAGAACAAGTAAGTAGATCATAATTTATAATTATAATACTACTACGTACTACGGTGATTACCATCTCATCTCTTAAGGTTTACAGTCCAACAAACTTATCTGATCAGGTGGCCAAAATTGGAACAATTTTTTATGCCTGTTTAGTTTTTTTTTTTCATATATACAGTCCGGTCAAACTTATCTGACCCGGTGGCCAAAATTTTAATTAATTTTTACGGCTCTTAAGTTTTTTTTTTATTTACATTTTTCATATCCACTAGCGTCGCTGTCACCGGGTCAGATAAGTTTGTGGGACTATACTTCGATGCTGACACCAGCAGGGCGACCGCGTATCTTTTGCATCAATCATTGATACATCGCAATGACCTCTGATTGGTTAACACTCTTCCACTATTGGACGAAATCCATTGACGCAGCAAGAATACCACAAATTCAGCCAATCGGAGGTGACTGCGATGTATCAATGATTGATGCAAAAGATACGCGGTCGCCCTGCGGGTCAGATAAGTTTGACGGACTATAATTTTCTTTAGTTCATCATTTTGACACCTAGTAAATTGTATGTAATTTATTTTCAAGCGACCATTTGGAAGACACTGAACTGTCAGTGTAAAAGTAAGTTGTCTGTTTATATTTGACTTTATCCAAATTTGGTTGACAACTAGTCAAATAAATTCTTTTTTGTGATTATAATATATTTGATATCCCAAAAGTCGTAATATCCACGTCCCATGTTAGTTTTATTTTGAATAAACATTTTAATCTATCGATTAAAGAAAAAAAGTGCGTCGAACTTTGATGACGTCACTATTCCGTACTTCATACAAAATCCCGTACTGAGCACGCGTTTTGACGTTTGAAATAAAGTTGCTGATTTGACTAGTTGTCAAATACCCAATTCTTTGTTCTAATATTATCGTTTGAAATTTAATATTTCCACTGATTTTGCAGCGGAGATGAGCAGCAGCTCATCGGAGGGCAAGACCAGTTCGTGGGAGGCGAACACCGCCACGCTGCTGTCTGAGGACTACGCGGAAATCGTCGACGACGACGCCGATTACTCCACGCCGGCAGGTAATAACATAAAATAGTGGGCTGTTCCAAGACCAGGGCGCGTTCGGAACCCTCGTAGATTTAGTTTTAAGATACCGTCACTGTTTATCGCCATCATGTTTCATGAATAAAAACTGTACCTAATCTGAATAAATAAATATTGATTGAATATTCTTCCAATACAAAGTTGAACCTACACAACATCGGTTACAATATTTTTTTGGTAACAACACCACCCCGACTAGTGAATATAATAATTAATAGTATGCAACTGACAATCAAATAGTATAGATTTGGACGTTATTTTGCTGGAGACAAATTAGATCGTCACAGAAAGATCATCTGTTGTGATGTCATGTCTTGATCATACGAATGATAACTAATTATTAGCATGAGTTTATCATTTTTGTAAAACCTCACTATGGCTGTGTCGTTTCCAAAAAATATGTAATTGGAAACGACACCCCAGTTGTGTCGTCCAGTGATGTTGACAATAGTACATTACATCGCGAGACCGGGAAGTACGCGTTTTCTGGTCGAGTGTTAGTTGGCTATATACGAGACCAGAAATGCTCTCCCGGTCGAGATGTGTATAGTGCTTTTCTAAAAAATGAAAGAAGTGACTTTTCTTTGGATTTCGGCGGAAGCAAACTATTTTTAGCTAATTCGGCCTCCGCTCTCAGAAAAGGAGGCGTACAATCTAAATCCATAATATCCTCACTCGAACTCATTTTTTCGTCACTTTTAAATAATAAATTATAACGATTAGGTAGTTAATTCCCGCCCTTCAATATAATAAAGATAAAAAATAAATATTATACCTTTAATTATTTTTTTTGCGCTGTGAGTGCTGAACGCGTAATACGGTACAGTTCCAAATTTAAACTATTTAGGCCAAAGAACATTATAACAAGTTACAAGATATTCAGGAAGAAAGATTCTTTACTGGCCTAGGCCGGGAAGTTTAACTTTTGAACTCATTTACAGGGTATGAAATGTGCACATTTCATATCATTTTTTAGAAATATAATATCATGCCTTTATCATACGGATCTTTGACAAAGTAAAGTCATTATTCAGGTTTTTGGTTAAAAATAAAGAAAATCGAGTTTCATAACTTTTTGGAAATTCCACCCTCGAAATAGCAGAACGAGTTCAGAGTTGAGAGATTCAATAAACACAGTTTATTGCCTAAAAAATATGCGTAGTATGTGTGTTGTTAGATTACAATTATCTGCTAAACCAATCATATACACTTTTTTACAGTTCGCGACTACGAGTTGGTCCGTAATCAAATTGAACTGACCGGTATCATTGGAGAAGGACAATTTGGTGACGTGCATAAAGGTTAGTTGAGTTAGATCAAAACGTAACCACCATTTAAAAATATGACCTTTTCCCAGCATGGCGACCGGCTAAAAATTACAGCTACTGTGTAACGATCGCAATCACCTCTGATTGGTTAATACTCTTCCACTATTGGACAAAATCCATTGACGCAGCAGGAAGACCATAAATTCAGCCAATCACAACAATTGATACTGTAACAATGATTGATGCAGGTTTTACACAACCGCCCTACAGGTCGGTTTCACTTGTAAATTTGCATACTTTGCATGCATCTAGATTAAAAAAAAAAGAGGAAATACTATGTTTGTTGTTAAGTATACTAATACCTTAATTCAATATGAAACAAAATACGATAAATGCTTAAACGGTCTATATTTAATTACCAGGTACATGTAAAGTGACGTCAGCAAACCACCCGTCATTGCGGCGTCAGTTGGCGCTTCAAAGGCAGCAGGGCAAAAGCAACGCTGGGGGCGAGTGCGTAATACCCGTAGCCGTGAAGACGTGCAAACTGGACGCGGACCTAGACACTGCGGAGAAGTTTCTGGAGGAAGCTTGTGAGTTGATTTCTTTGTTTTTTACTGATGCCTCGTTAGTCTAGTGGTAATCTGTTGTAAGTGGTAAAATGTTCGACTGCAGCCAACGAAGCCCCGAGGTTCGAGCCCCGGTTCGGACCATTACAAGTGTTGGGTTGTTCTGACAAGAAATTCTCAGCACTAGCCCGGAGTTAGGAAGTTGGCGGTGTTTCACCCCCATGCCTCGAAGAGCACGTAGAGCCGTCGGTCCTGCGCCTGATCTCTCTCCGGCCGTGTCGGCTATGAGAGTAAACGAACAGAGAGTACACCTGTTGATGCGCACACACTTGTGCACTATAATATCTCCCGCGCAGATCGCCAATCTCTGGAGGTAAGCCGCCGTGGCCGAAATTCGGTCGGGAGGACGACATTATTATTTTACTGATGACATGATGTAGAGGAAGTTAATTTCTTTGTATTTTACTGATGACATAATGCAGTGTGACGTTGGCAAACCATCCGTCATTGCGACGTCAGATGGCGCTACTAAAATAGCAGAAAAGCAACGCGGGAGGGGAGTGCGTATTATCCGTAGCCGTGAAGACGTGCAAACTTGACGTGGACCCGATACTGCGGAGATGTTTCTGGAAGTTACTAATATATCGAAATATCAGCGAAATTTCTGGAAAGTGCTTTCAAAAAATGTTACTTGAAGTAATAATGATAAGGTTTTATTTATATGGACGATACTATATTATTCATAATTTCGTCACTAAAATAGTCGTCGCCTACGGCAAACTCACCTTAAAATCTCCTCACCTTACCGCTAATACATTCAGTATGCCCGTTGATCAAACTAAGTGAGCTGTCATAGAAGCCTCAAGAAGAAGAATATGACACGTTATATCATTTTTCCAGATATAATGCAGCAATTCTCACACCCACACATCATTGGCTTGGTCGGCGTTTGCAGTTCGCCTCCGATTTGGATCGTCATGGAACTGGCTACGCTCGGTGAAATGAGGGCCTATTTGCAGCAGAATTCACACAGGTAATGAATTTATATTTGTTTTTGTCAGTTTTCTCATATGCCATTTTGTAATATAGTCTATCATTTTAACAGATTACTGTTCCTTCTTAAATATAATATTTTCCCTGTTGGATAGATTTTGCTTTTTGAATTTTTTGATAAAATTAACGTAAAAACGTATCTTTATGGGCCCAATTTATGGGCCCTTATTAGCGACCCAAAAGATGGGCCATCTTTTCTACCAATTTCACGCAATTTGGTATTAAGGAAGGCGTGGAAAGATACATCCCGGGAAGTTAAAGAGTTCTACTGGAATAAATAACATTAGTCCGTCCGCAAAAAAAAATACATTTAGTCATTCTGATCACCCTAGAATCCTCCAGAAAGTATGAAATTTGATGTCCTTAAACTAAAATACTTTAGACTCTGAGGGTACGACTATCTTTTCTGTTTAGAGACGCGCTTAAACCTCATTTGATGCGACGCCGGTGTGTAAACTGTTTTCCTGCCATCGACAGTACACACACTGTTCGTTGTGTGTGTCCGTGTCCTCTTAGAAGTGTTTTAAAGTCCTGAGACTCATAAGATTAAGTGCATACTTATCTTTCTTCTCAGGCTAGAGACGTGCACGCTAGTGTTGTACATCTACCAGCTATCGACGGCACTCAGCTACTTGGAGAGCAAAAAGTTCGTGCATCGAGACATCGCCGCGAGAAACGTCCTCGTATCCACTCCCACTTGTGTTAAGGTTAGTTATAGTCCCATCAGCGATATATATTATGTAGGTACTAGATGGGCCCCTTTCATAGAAAAAAGTTGGGCGTCCGACTTGTAGGGTGTGCCTCTCACCTGTATAGCCCTGTCGTTGTCCCCGCCATAGCGCTGTCCCGCTTTTCAGACTAGATGGCGTTAGTAAAATAAGTTCACATTATTTGTTTGACAGGGCCCGTCTATGTAAATTGAGGTCGTTGAGTCCCACAAACTTGTCTGACCGGTAGACATCGTAGCTGATAGATATTAAAAATAAAATAAGAACAAAAACTAAACAGGCATAAAAATTTGTTCTTAGCCATTTTGGCCAATGGGCCAGATAAGTTTGACGGACTATATTTTGCTTACTTTTGACATCCAGCTATTATTAGAGGATTTTTGGTAAGCGATTCTGGATTGCCTATCTGCAATCTTTGATAAAAGAGCAACTGCTGAGTTTCTTGCCGATTGTTCTCAGTAGAATCTTCTTTCCGAGCCGGTGGTAGAGTCTTGACGTGAAGTAAATAATTTCATTTAATTTCTTTAATTTCTTTCTGATTGATTAAACATATAATATGATAATTCGCAGTTGGCAGATTTTGGCCTTTCAAAGATGGTGGAAGACAAGTCATATTACAAGGCGTCCAGAGGGAAATTGCCGATCAAGTGGATGGCGCCAGAGTCTATCAACTTCCGGCGATTCACTTCCGCTTCCGATTGTTGGATGTTTGGTAAATACTTTGTATAATTTAATACCCCTTCTCAGAATAACTTTAAATTTAAGGCTATCCTTAGTAGTAATTCGATCTTTCGTGTCCATTTTTTTCAACAATTGTTGTCTTATAAAGGTATCTTCGAAGCAAGCGCGGTGCTGCGTTTTGGAATTATTATATATTTTTTGGTCAGTGGGAATATCTTAATATCGTAAAAGCACTTTGATTTGAATTAGTGCATCTATATTAATATTATAAATGCGAAAGTTTGGATGGATGGATGTCTGTCAATCACGCAAAAACGGCTGAACAGATCTGGATGAAATTTGGCAATCTGGAATAACACACATGCAACTTTTTATCCCAGATAATAAAGAGTTCCCGCGGGAACCAAAACTCAATGCACGCGGTCGAAGTCACGGGCGCCAGCTAGTTTTTTATATTTCATTTTCTTTTTCAGGTGTATGCATGTGGGAAATCTTAATGCTGGGTGTGAAACCATTCAGTGGAGTAAAGAACAACGATGTGATCGGCAAACTGGAGAACGGCGAGAGACTAGCGCTGCCCCCCCGCTGTCCCCCGCGGCTCTACTCCGTCATGTCACGCTGTTGGGCGTACGAACCGTCGCAGAGGCCTACTGCCCACCAGCTGAAAGAAACACTCTTGTAAGTACTCTATAATAACTTTTTTTCTTTAATTAGAAAAAAAAGTTAAATTATAAAAAAATCGTTTTCACTTCTATCGGCAGTCCCTATGACTGCCATTTTTTTCTGTGTACCGAAGACGCATTTTTAAAGTCTTTTAAATATTTTGATCGCCTCTTTGACTATAAATTTTAAAAATCTAGGTTGAATATGTCGATTTTTTTTCCCCAGTGAAATCCTTCAAGAGGAGCGCAACACAGCGTGGGACACGATGCGACGCGAGAACAGACGTGTCGCGGCCGCGTCGTGGGGCGACGAGCCGCCTCCCAAGCCCTCGCGACCCTCCACCAACCTCACTGCCGGTATGGACACCTTTTTTCACTACAACGTTGAAGGACGAGTGGCCTAGTTGCGACAACGCATATCAATCCATTCCGATTGTTAAGCAACGTTGACCCTAGTCGGTAACTGGATGGGTGACCAAATTTGTTAGTCCGAATTTGGCCTTTTCCTTGCCTCGGAGAGCACGTTAAGCCGTCGGTTTATAGATTTAACCAGAAGCCAAAATTCCGGACTGCCGGAAACTGCCGGTCACTTTAAATTTTAATCCACTACTTATTCCCCACGTCATAAATATCATGCTAAATTTTAAGTTTCTAACCCTAACAGTTTAGACTGTGCATTGGTATTGTCCTGGCTGAAAGATCGATTTTATATTATTTATCTTTGTATTTTGAATAAATAAGCAGGAGCACGCATTACAGCTGTCAGAAAGGTTGTTATGTTGTATTATTAGAATGTATAGTTTATGTAGTATATTATAGATATGTATTAATGTTGTTGCACTATCCTGCTTCATTGCATTAGCTTCTTTAATTAAAGGTTGTCTGGAGGAGATCACTTTTAGTGATAAGACCGCCTTTGCGCACTTGTTATTTATTTTTGATTGTTAACTTTATTGTTTCTTTTTAATGTTTTGTGTAGCAATAAAGCATTTATATATCTATCTATCTATCTATGTTGATATGGCGTGTGTTGTCAACAGCGGTGGAGTCGGGCGGTCCGCAGACGTACATCGTGGCCGCGAGCCCGGCGGTGCTAGCGCAACTGCTGCGAGACAACCCCGCGCGCGCCGACCCGCACGCCTACACCACGCCCGCCTCGGTATTCAACACTCTAGCGGTGGAGCGCGCCGACCCCTCCGCGCCCGACCCGCCCCTGCACACCCGCCCCATCCCCGCCACGCAGCTGCAGCGCCTCGACCCGCCCGCCCCGCCCGCCCCGCCCGCCCCCATCACCGGCACCGTCACCGCGACCGACAGCTGCGAAAACCTCTGCCCCGCCCCGGAGCCAGACACAGTCGAACCCTACCCGAACCGAGTCCACTCCCTCGAGCGGAACCCCCGGGCCCCTGTGACCGAACGCGGCCCCATCCGCATCGGCTCCCTCGAACGCAACCGCGGCAGCCTCTCCCAACGAGGCTCCCCTGTCCCCATCCCCCCCTTCACCCGCCAGCATTCAGTCCCCGCCTCCCCACCGCCCCGCACCCGCCGCGACCAGGACGTCGGCCAGTTCTCAGTCCAAGGCAGCATCAACGCCCAACTGGCCATGAGCGTGATGAACAAAATGCGCACCCAACCCGAACCCCCCCTAATAGAAGAGATATACGACTTCGGAGGCGACAACGTCAAAAGTTGCGCCGCCATCGCCGCGTATAAAGCCGGTGTATCCAAGTCTCAGCCGTACCGCCCGGTGGCGTCCGGAATGGCCGCGTCTCATCCGTCCGCCTATGGAGTTCCCGTAGGGGTCGTGCAGGGCGTTCCGTATTCTCCCACTTCGAAATCGAGTTCCAAAGTACCGGGACACTTTCGCTCGGCGAGCCCGCTTCAGGTTTCGTCCCCGATGGGCGTTGTGCAACCTATGCACGTTCAGCAAGTGTATTCCCACAACTTGCAAGGCGCGCAGGCGATGTATCGCCCACAAGCGTCGCCACAGTGCGCGTCCATCGCTGGCTCTCAAGCGTCGCCGCGCGCGCAATGCTCGCCCGCGCCCTCAATGGATGCACCGATTTACGTTTCTCAACAAGAAGGTTCGTCCTCGCCCGCGGCACCGAACGCGAAGCAGGTGACTTGATGATATTGCACCCGCATGAATTGGCAATTTACGTTTCGAAATTATTGTTTTCTTTTGTGTTGCAAATGGTTCAGTAGATAGATTCTTTTTTTGCGCATGCTCGAATATCTCCTGGAATTGTTCCGGTCTTTGAATTTCTTTTTTTTGTATATACCCTCTCGTACGTCGGGATCTCGATGGGCTATAGATAACTGCGCCGTTACGAACGGTCACTTTCTTTATTATAGAAAATAACATAGAAACATAATAATGGCTCCAAAACGACGGTTAATAAACCTAAACATAATTATATTATATAATGTAAATAAACTTCCCCAGTCCAGTTCCTGTTATTATCTCCGCCCTGGTTCCTTATTTTTAGTATAAGTGCCTGTTTTTCTTTTTCCAGAGTTTTTGTGTCCGTTGGGTGCTCCGGTAGAATTGGTTATATTTTCTGTTTTTTTTTTTAATATTCAGAAATCACATATGAAATCGGTTTTCGCGTGTCATTTTGTTTTTTGCTTTGCATCATATTCAGCAGAAGTTTTTATATAATTGTGCCGTAGTGTATTTTTTTTTAAGTAAAGAAGTTTTGATTTGTTTGAGGCTTAGTTTATTTGAATGTAATCTCAGTTGGCTAAATTTTTATTATTATTACTGCGAGAACCTGTTTTTAAATAGTTTATTGATAATTCAGGAAAATTCCGAATTTTAGACGACAATTTCAGGTGTGATTTCTTCGTAATAGTATTTCCAATATAAGAACTAACATTGTGGTTGGTAAGATGTGTCCAAAACTCCAAAGTTGGTAACAGTGGGAATGGTGGGTACAAATTAACCAAAAAACAAACTTGGTGTAAAAACTTAAAAACTTTTGTTAGCAGTTGGTGAAAATTAATAACAAAGGGATCTATCTAACTTGTACAAAATCCATATTAATATTATTAATGCGAAATTGTGTCTGTCTGTCTGCTACGTTTACATTGCCCATTTTTTCGTTGACTGATAGATTTTGACGAATTTTGGTACACAGATCGGTTTTATCCCGGAAGGACCTAGGTCACTTTTTATTCCGGAAAAACAAATTGGAGTACAAAAATCTAAATAGTCACGGACATCGCCTAGTCATGTATAAAATGGTGACAGTTTTACTAACTACAATGTTGGTTCGTGACTGTTTACACGATAATAATCCTTGTGTGTATCGTGATAGAGTCCGGAGTTCGATACCGAGCAAGCGGTGGAGAGGAGGTTGTTGGCCGAATTGGCGAGACAGCAACACCAGAGTGAAGAGGACAGAAGATGGTTGCAAATGCAAGAGGATAACTTGGTAAGTACAATTCGAGGCCATCATGATCTCACCTGATGGTAAGCGATGATGCAGTCTAGGATGGTAGCGGTCTTACCTGGTAGGGGTAGGTATGTTGGCTGTTAATACATGAAATGATTTTTGAAGTGCAAACTTCTTTAGGCGCGTTGAGCACTTTTTAGGGGGTAAAATTGTGGAATACGCGAGACCGACACCGTTCTTCTTAAGACAAAAGGTCTTAAGTATAATAATATAGTACATTCGTAATTAAACTTTAATACCTTAGTTTTAAGGTTTATATTAATAAGTGCTGTGTAACCGTGGCCGACACCTCGCGTTGTTACGAAGACAAAAGGTCTTAAATATAAATATAGTACATTCGTAATTAAACTTTAATGCCTTAGTTTTAAGGTTTTTTTTTTAATTAGAAAAAAACTAAATATTCGTTTTCACTTCTATCGGCAGTCCCTATGGCTGCCAATTTTTTTTTATTCGCATAGAGCAACTGCCGAGTTTCAGCAGTTGCATTTTTCAGAGTAACATTTTTCTGTTTAATGAAAACATAAACAGAAAAATGTTACACTATGTAAATAATATACAATGCATACGAATACGATGCGAAGCCGGTTGCTTTCATGCAAATTTGACACTGAGAAAATCATCAATAGTATAATAGTTTTAAATAGAGTTATTATCAGTAAATAGGTGTAAATCCATAACGATACAAAATGTCTACGCGAAATTATATCATCGGAACACTGTTTCGCGGCACGTTTTGGCCGGTAGGGTGGTAGGCGTAGCTTGCCTGGCCGGTAGGGTGGTAGGCGTAGCTTGCCAGGCCAGACGAAGGGCCTTATAATAAATAATAATATAAAAATAATAAATAATCTACTATTAGACAAAATCCAATGTCGCAAGAGTACCCAAATTTAGCCAATCACAACAATTATTCATAACTAGATGATGCCCGCGACTTCGTCCGCGTGAATCAAGGTTTTTGGTTCCCTCGGGAACTGCATAATTTTCCGGGATAAAAAGAATGCCTTCCCCGGGATATAACCTACCTCTGTACCAAATTTCAGCAAAATCGGTTGAAAAGATGGGCCGGGAAAGCGTAGCAGACAGACAGACAGAAACACTTTCGGATTTATAATGGTATGGATGTAAAATTGACTGGTTTTTAGATGCAGGTACGGGTTTTTTTTATTCCACTGCAAGTTAGCCCTGCGATCTCACATGATGGTACGTAATGATTCAGTTAAGATGGTAGCGGGCTAACTTCTTACGAGTACGGCAGTTTTATTAAACCAATACCTCTAATCGGTTTCTACGCGACATCGTACGGATCGCTAAATTACTTGGCGGCACCGGGCACGTCTTTGCCGGTATTAATAGAGTCGTAGAAATTTAATTTTCCGAATTTGACCTTTTCGTTTCCGTGCCCCAGAGGGCACGTTAAGGCGTCGGTCCCGGTTATTATCACTTACATATCATAATAATCGTTAGTATCCTTAGAGTCGACTGAGAGTACTATTTCATAGTACTCTCAGTTGTAGAGTACTATTTCATAGTACTCTCAGTTGAGTCAGAGTCAGAGTCAGATGCATAAGGACCTGGGGACCCGCCGCATTATTATCCCAAGAAAACCCCAGCCCCTGCCCAGTAATATCCCAAGGAAACCATTGTGTGATTAATAGAAAGGGGTCACGACCCTCAGCAATGAGGAATACAACGCAGAGAGAGAGATAAGTATTTTCATTGTGGATTATCAAGCTTAAATTTCCTTACAGAAACGTCTATCGAACGTGCAGCTAGCGCCTCCTGCGGACGCGGAAAACGCAGACAAACCAGACGTCACTCAAACTACAAGTTCGCAAGAAAACAAACCTTCTAGTCAACCGCAGTCCGGTGAGTAGTGTTACAGCACGAGCTTACTATTATCTAGTGATCGCCAGCAGCTTCGCTTAAATCAAGCCTTAATTAAGCGAAGCTGCTGGCGATCACTAGTATGAGAATTGACGTATTTCCATTTAGGTAAGCCGTACTTATATGTCTCTATGAACTGCACGCCACTAGATTCTACTATATATACTAGAGGGCTGAACGTTGACATCATAATAGATGTAAGGATGGAACCAATTACCAAAATCGTCATGAAAAATATTATCTTTGTTTAAAAATCTAAGTAGATTTGATACGCTACCTGTGAATTAATACTGTGATACATTTTAAAGGTTGTCTTGTAAAAAACTGCTTAAAATATACTGATTTAGTAAAATTTTGTGCTGCGGTTACTTTTAATTATTTTAAAGTTAATTCCACAGTTGGCATGAAAAGGGCAGATATGTTGAACATTTTTAATGGCGTTGTACAAGTAAACCTTAATGTTCAAAATAAAAGGTAAATTATTTATTTATCACAGCGGCAAATTCGTCAGAAACCAGTCCGGCGAATACAGTGAAACCCAAAGAAAGCAGGACTCCCAGTGAAGATAAGGTAAGAAAGCAGGAATGAGTAATGGTTTTGTATCATTTACCATCTTACTAGATGATGTCCGCAAATTGGTATGTAAGGTTTTTATTTCCGACGGGGACACTTTAATTTTCCCGGATAAAACCTATAACTCCACCAATTCAACCAAACCTCTTCAAAATCGGATAAAAAAACGGACCGTAGAAATATAGCTGACAGACAGACAGACATATACACTATCGCATTTATAATATCATATACACTGAAATTTTAACGTTTGGTTTTGATTTGGAAATACAATCGATTTATTTTAAAGTAATTATCAGAAACTAGCGGTCGCTCGCGACTTCGTTCGCGTACAATTTCTGATATCCTATGAGATTATGAAATTTTCCCGCTTCAAAAGACCTAGCTATATATAGAGGCTATATATATGAAGGTTTTTATTATTTAAAACCAATAACCCAAGAACGCCGATTTTCATGTCTATACTTTAATAGTAACTTTTAAACCCCCATTTCACCCCCTTTGGGTTAGGATAAGAATAGCCGAATTTACAATCGTATAAAACAAAACTCAAAATCCTCGATTCCGTTATTTATCCATTTTTGACGTTTATTGAACTAGGGTTCCACTAACCAAGAGCCAGTGTACGTAGCAACGACGTCGGTAGTCCGTTGCGTGATGCGTCTAGCCGGTGTGGCCACGACCGCGTCACCCGCGCCGCCCGACTTGTTGGACGCGGTGAGAGCGGTCGGTTCCGCGCTCAGGGGCTTGTGTGCGACCGTGGACAGCCTTGTGCGCGTCTACCCTCCCAATGCGCAGAGGTAAGCCAAATGCGGTGTGATACTCGCAACAAATTACAGGAGTGCGATTGTCTAAAAATGACAGCTAGGTACATTGTAACGATCGCAATCACCTATGCAACGTTTTCTGACTATTGAAAGGGTGAGTGACGTCATCAGAATAAAGAATCTAAGAAAAGAGGACAGAGGCACGCGCCGGACGCGTTGAATCCTAATGGTGCGTACTGCTGACATCATTCACTGCTGAAGTATCACGTATGACGTCATAAAATTGTCAGTATTTGATGTCATTAAAAATGGTAAAATGCGTTGTATTCGGCAAATTGAAGGTCTAAAGGTACTAGAGTCTCATGAAGTCATGACTCAAGAGCTAGTGTGCGTAGCATCAAAGATAAGTAACGGAGAGGCTACGGGGCAACGACATTGGTAGTACGGAAAAATCACCCTTATTCTGGAGAACTTCAAGGATGAAGATTGAAGATAGGAAGATGAAATTCTTTATTGCCAATTCACAAAAATCTTAGTATTTTTGTAAAATAAACAAATAGGAAACAAAGTGGTCTTATCATTAAGAGTAATTTTCACCAAGGTTCAAGGCTCATTCATGAAGGTTTATAAGTATTATATTTGTTTACAGGGAGGTAGAAATGGCACACCAGGTTTTGAGCAAAGATATGGCGGCTCTGGTGGAAGCGATGCGTCTCGCGATACACTACTGCCGTACCACGCTACATCATGACTACACCAAGTGAGTACCTCACACGTAAAAAGAGAACTCCTCTAGAACCGTACCAAGCGTGTCACTGAAAGGGATAGCAAATAGGGTATTTTTAAAAACTCAAACTCATAGTATATTTATTCAAATTGGTACCTACAAAGTACACCTTCTGAACGTCACGTTTAAAAAAGATAAGACGTGATGATAATTAGCCACGGTATCTTAAAACAAGCTACGAGGGTTCCAAACGCGCCCTGGTCTGAGAAGAGCCCACAACAAACTCAGCCGGGTTTTTTTTATTATCACCATAGATCTTACAATTGAGTTCCTCAAATATGCTCCGTTCCGAGATCGAGCTGATCTCGTTTTGATTCTATCACGAGAAATGAATGAATGAAATTATATTCATTCCTTTCTTGTGCGAATGTGTAATGTCTATCAGTCTATAGGCTATCTTTGTCTAATGTCTTGACGTCATGCAACGAAACACCGAAAAAAGCTGACTATACCAAATAAAATGTATTCACTATATAATAGGCGAAGCAATACAAAGACATCGAAAGAGTTATAAAATATATGAACTTCCCTGAAGGTTCGATCCCCTGCGGAGGCAAGAATATTTTTCAAATTCTAAATTGTCTCTGGTCTGGTCTCCTAGGATGAGGGGACACAGACAAAGCCGAGGGGAAAGAATTAAATAGTGATAAACTGCGCGTCATCAAATTATTTTATTTTTCCAGGAGCATGCTAGCCGCCGCGCACGTATTAGCGATGGATGCAAAGAACCTTCTAGACGTCGTGGACTGCATCCGCGAGAGGCATCCTCACATCGACTGGAAATCCGCCCTGCTACTCGAAGACGATCCTCACACCTCCTCGCCCTCACCGTCACCCCACAACCTCGACCCACAAAACCAGGTATTCCCCTCCCAACCAACACCCCAAAACCCAGTTCTCAGCACACAATCCTCCCAAGAAAACGAAACCCCGCCGAAACCAGACTTCAAAATCAACCAACCAGTGACCACAGGGACAACCCAACTTCACCTCTCCGACCATGCGCCTAAAGAACACAATAGCTTACCAACAAATCGGGTATCAACACTCATCCACAATTACAACTTATACGGAAACGTTAGAGAACCTCAGCACATATATGGAAACGAAGGAGTTTCCTTCCAACACTCCCAGTCATGCGATGATTCCAAAATCGATTTAGCACCTATCGAGTCGGTAAAAAGTAGAGTGCAAGCGATCTCGGGGAAAATCGATTCGCCCCCGATTTATTCCGTCAGCAAGAAGATGGTGCCAATTGATCAGAATATTGTGAACGATCAAGGATGAATGTCGATTGAGTTATGGAATTTTGTTTTTCGCTTGTAGTGACTGTTGATTTGACGGTGTTCTTGGAATAGGCGTAGCTAGGACAATATACCGAGTATTTTACCGAGATTTGAAATTATATTAAATAGTGCAAACTAGGTCTAATTTGCTTTAATAACCCCATTTTGGCCGTCTGCAAATCTGAAAATCGGTATACTTCGATACTTGTCAGAACGCGCGCAAGCCTTTCTAAGGTTTTACTGTTAAATAAAGATCTTAGACGGCTCCTAAACATTGAATGAGACATTCTAGCTACGCCTATAATTTTCTGAAAAGCTGTAATGTGAATGGCTATGAGGTGTTAAGTTGCAGACACATTACCGTTTTGTTGCATGTCGCAAGTAGCAATGCTATCTGGCGCAACAATCTACCAATCATCTTCGCTTCGAGTCTCAGCGCGTCAATAGCGCCAGAAAAGTGATCGCCTCCAGTCGTGACATAGTACAACACAGTGATGTGTTTGCACCTTTAGTGTTTAGTACTTACCTGAAAGCATTTATTTTACTGTAACAAAGCCGCTTCCATTTTTACCGTAGGCAATTTTAGCTTTTTGAAGACTTAAAATCTTTCAATTGCTCAATGTTCTTAGCGAAATTTTGGAAGCCAAACCTGCAATGTAATGTCTGTTGTATATTTATTTATTGGACTTTCGGAGTTTATTCGTGTGTGTTATTTATTGGTCGACGTTGATTTTGTGTGAATCGGTTACAGGCAATAAAGCATAGAATCGATTTTGATACTCGATACATGTGGTAGTGGAAATTCAATACAATTCAAATTTCAATAAGTAAGTTCATAAACTATTATTGTAGGAGTCCGAATCGTGTATTCCGTTAATGACGTAGATTTAACAAAGCTGTGACAGGGTTGATTTATAGAATTCTTTACAAAACAATAAACACAAAATCAACGTCATTCTGGGTGCATTGCGACGGCCTAGGCTTCATGTAGATTCATTAAAAATCACATAACATTATCATGATGATTCATAATATTTCGTTTTCAACAAATACCTTTTCACGCATATAATATCATAATTATCATCTTTATATTATCATCTCTGCAATGCTCCCAGTAAAAATGAGTATCATTTTATTGGTACATTTAAATCGTAACATATCATCCGCATTGTTTCGCTTCAAAAAATCCTTAATAAATCATATTATATTCATATTATACTATAGTGATGCTTCGTGTCCAGATGTTGTTCTACATATCTTAATGTTTACCTAATTGTATCGTTGGAGCTATAGACAGCAAAGGCGTAAGGCTTCTTAGATAATCAGTTTTAACCATTTAAGGGACTTGAACCCTCTTTGGTTACGTTTTTTCTGTTATTTTAATAACGCCCTGGTTTCGATTCTTTGCTTCAATGACTGGTAACTTGTTACCTACTTAAAGAATTCGAAGTTTAACTCTGATATTCGTTTTAAAGTTCTCACTTTACTTGAGAGAAACTAACATTTTTTTTGTATATAGCGCAAATTACCATATCATATTTTCGAGATTAATGTCACAAATGTTTTATTTTACGTCATACTTTCATTACAACCATTTAGAAAAATAAGGATAACTACAGTGTTAGTTCCATACAAGTTTTAAACGTTTCCCTCTTGGACGAATCAAAGTTTCCCATCATCAAAATATTTCATTTCTCACATAAGTCACTCAGACTGCATCGTAACCGAATGATAATAATATTGATTTGTGATATTATTGCCAATAAATTACCTTAGGACAGGGAAAAATCTTGCGGAATTATCGCGTAAAGACGCGCGCGGAATTCTGCTCCAATACCAATATGTCGTAAAGAAATATGACGGGTGCAACGGTACATATCTGACGCTATACGCTTTTTGCGTGTATTTTTCCGCACGCCCGCGTCGTTGCTCGGTGGTTGATGCGGAAACTCGACAGTCGATAGCGTTCACCTTGTTTTGTGTTACTTTGTCACTCCTTTACTAACGTCGCATAATCGAAGGTTGGTGATTGTTGAAGAATTTCCCCAAATGCCGCAGCCAAATATTGGTTGCATTTCTCCTTAACCTAATAATTTCGTATACTTTGTACCGTTTACTCGATAAGATTATCTCGATTGCACGTGTAAAGCATTAACGCATTCCACGAAATTGCTCCTAACGATGTAGGTTTCGCAATTATTTTCATACAAATTTTATATTTTTGTCATATAATGTTTAAATGTTCGTGTATTAATGGTAAACAGATCTTTCTGGATATTATAATATGAAAAATATTATGTATTATGATTTAAAAAATGAAGTATGCATTGCGATTTTAAAGTTTTTTTTATAAATATCTAATAAGTTACAATAATGTAGCGTTCTATAGGTTCATTATTATGTGTCATCAAAATTTAAGGGCGACTGTAAAATTTTGCGAATTTTCTTTTATTTCTTTTCGCTATCCAGAAAGATTAGTTGTTGAAAACAGAATAAAATTATCTGCCTCAAAGAAAATAATATAATCATATTATAATTATTTGATGTTTAATGTTTATCATAAAGTATTATTTTGTAATCTGTATTAAAGGTGTATAATATTTTAGTTAAGGTGCGTACAATTGTCACAACTCCGCATTTAAGTTTCTCGATGAATACTTTTCAGTATTTAGCTAAAAATACATTGAGTAGTATGTACTAATGAACTTTTAAATTCACCTCAAAAAGTTATATAGGGACATATTCTTCGTCTTCTTATTTTGGTTAATGGGTTTTCGTAGTGCCGCACCAGCACCATGCACTTTGCTAATGTCATGTGGGTATAGGTACGTTCGACGTCAAAAGTCCATACATAGCACTGTGTGCAAGAAATCTGAATCACTCATCCACACAAGCATAATCTGTCCAAAATATTTAACTTAATTTAACACCATTAGTTTCCAGCCATTACTATTCAATACTACTTAGATTATTACCATAAATTGGCAACTACGAGATGAATATTATTTAAGTAAGTGTCAGGGTGACTTTGTAACTAACAAGACGTAATTTTATTTGCTTATTCTATATATACTTTTGACGTCGACTGTACATAGTGTCCATCCATCCATTTCATTGGTTTCATTAATGAAGGCAGTAAAAAATATTTATTAATATTGTGTTTAATATTATTATTTAAGTATGGAAGTTTTTGGTGACTTCGAGTTCGTTATTACATAAACATCAATGGTGGAATATAATTCTTTGTATAAATGTACAAAACTAATCGATTGTCCATAATTAATTATTTTAATTTTTATCCAAAGTTTTATTATAAGTGTAGATCTCAAGATGAAATTTTGTAGAGATATGATTTGATTAGTTGTACAATTTAATTATTATATCAGAATTTATTTATTTGATGAGTCTTCATTGATTTGTAAAGTTTTTGTAATGTGTTTAGAGTAAGCAGGATTCATTCCAAAGTATATGGTGTGTAAGCAAGCTCGTAGTTGTCGTCCATGTATCGTAGTTGAGCTGCCGGAGATTACTTTACCAATATCCTATATGACGTGACCGGATTTTGTTTATACATTAAACTGAATAAAGGACAGGTCAAAATATTGCATTTTATTTGGACATTCTAATATACCTACCTATATCTCATCCATTTATAGTAGTTTTTAGGACACGTAGAATTTCGTTCATAGATATTAGATACAAAAGTAGTGCTCCATTAAAACAAAATATAGATTCCACACTATAAATTTGAAGACCAAAGTTTTTATTTATTTATTTTTATTCACTTCTTACATCATCTTTACAGGAATCCCTAATACTATGGTGATAATCACATTTAGTTGTAGATGTAGATTGTAGATAATCACATTTACAAATTAAATCCTTACAACATTAAAAAAAACTGAGTTATAAATGATAAATGATTTATTTATTTCACATAGGACAACTTGTGTCACTTATGATACGTCAAGACTCTACCACCGGTTCGGAAAGCTGGTTCTACAGAGAAGAGCCGGCAAGAAACTCAGCAGTTGCTCTTTTCTCAAAAAAAGAAAGAGGTTACAATATTCAAGCAATACAATACATACGCAACATTACAAGTATTACACCGACTTGTGGGTCACTGGATTCGAGGCCGGTTGCTTCCATGCAACTTTGTCGTTAATAAAATCGTCGATAGTATAATAAGCTCGACTTAACAAATGCTGTTTGACACAGTCCTTATATTTATGTAATGGCAAATCCAGAAACTCTTTTGGAACCATGTTATAAAAACGTACACTCGACCCCACAAAGGATTTCTGCACCTTACGCACACGATATGACGCTGTTACTAGCTTATGGCGGTTTCTAGTACATAGATTGTGAGTATCAGATATCTGCTTATAATGATTAATGTTCTGCCTAACAAAGACTATATTATTGTATATGTATTGTGAAGGCACCGTAAGAAATTTTTCACGAAGTGATTCGCGTGATCCGAGTTTATAAATAGAACGAATGGCTCTTTTCTGCAATATAAAAATTGATTGGATATCAGCTGCTCTGCCCCACAATAAAATGCCATACGACATAACACTGTGGAAGTAAGCAAAGTAGACAAGCCTAGCCGTTTCAATATCGGTAAACTGTCTAATGCAGCCGAGCTAAGTTTTCCTGCTAGTGTCTCTATATGAGCGCCCCATTGAAGCTTGTTGTCCAAGGTCACCCCCAAAAAACTGTGGAGTTCTCCATTTTTAGTGTTTCTCCATTTATCATTATAGTTTTGTCAATATTCTTTACATTAGGTAGAACAAACTCTAAGCACTCTAAGTTATTTACTACATAAAGAAAAAAAGTCAGATTTTTCGACTAAGTACCTATATAATTTGCGATATAGAAAGCTGTAGTGAAGGTATACAATACTAGCTGATGTCCGCGACTTCGCGTGGATTGAGTTTTTTTGGTTCCCGCGTTACTATGTGTTATTCCAAATTATAATCTATCTCTGTGCCAAATTTCATCCAAATCCGTTCAGCCGTGATTGAGTAACAAACATCCACCCATCCATACGTCCATCCATACGTCCAAACTTTCACATTTATATAATACTAGCTGATGCCCGCGACTCCGTCCGCGTGGAGGTTTGAAAAATAGATGTTGACCGATTCTCAGACCTACTCAATATGCTCACAAAATTTCATGAGAATCGGTCAAGCCGTTTCGGAGGAGTATGGGAACGAAAATTGTGACACGAGAATCACATTTATATAATATTAGTTTACAATATGCAATCAATGGATATTGCAGTAATAATCAAATATAATCATCATGGGTAGTTAATATAGTTGGAAAAATCTGAAAATGAAATGAAACAATTTATTATTCAATCAGGTTTACAATTTATTACAAAAAGTTATCTCCATAGCAAATATTAGTCGAAATAAATTAGCTGTTTTAGAACAATTTAGTAATGAAATGTATTTTTCGTACCACTTGCTCAAAAAAGTGACATTCTATGCCACAAAAAGCGAACATAACAATAGTCATTTTTAATCTGTTAAAAACAGGGAAAGAAAATTGTACTGAATTTCATTCATCCTCTAGGGGGAGAATGTGATTTAAATTTGGAATACTTACCGAAATTTATACTGAACTACATCAGCTGTGTTTACACCATTGAGTTTGTTTATAAAGCATTAAACATCTTTTTGAAAAAGGAATACGCATTTATTATGCAGTTATGATTATTAAATAAAATTACGAAAACCGACGAGGCTATGAGCTTGATGCCTTTGCTTTTTCGACAAAAAAATATTAGTCTAGGAATTTGCCGCGTTTTTGTTTTCTTCAAATACATTATGTTAAGTTTATTTTAATTTATTTTTATAAATAAGTTGATGTTCTAAACAGTTCCTCAGACGCAAGAACAGAGAAATACTCAAATCAACTCATCAACAATAAATGTACCAAACAAAAATGTAACTCTCTCTATCAATAATAACCAACCAATGTTTCGAATGTTAACTTTTACTTTTAATTGTCATTATTTTTAATAAATGCTTATCTCATATTATTATTGTGTAATTTTTTCGCAAATGGTACGAAAAGTAGAGTATTTTCCTCGGTGATAAAGCTGTCTTAGTCTTGGGTGAACTTAAATCCCTCGCTACACTCAGGACTCGTTTTTAACACCCTCGCTACGCTCGGGAGTAAACCTCGCGTCCTTCGTTACGCTCGCGATTTAAATCGTCACCCGCGACAGAAGACACTGCTTTATCCCCTTGGTTAATAATCTACTATTTCACACCACTCGCTCAACAACGCCCAATTACATGGCCTGTTATCTAAGGTTAAAGTAAGACATTAAATCCCTAGGGTTATAATGTTGTACTGAAATCCATTATTCCCTAGGGTTATAATGTGATTTGAATTTAGAATTATCGCGCATCTTAAGCAAGATCTGAAGGAAATTCTATTCATTCCAAAGAGGTTTTATTCATAATTCCTATTGCTATATACATAAAGTCTAATTTCGGTAAACAGAATGTGTTCTCAGCAGGCGCGGCCAACTCGATTTTCGAAAACCGAAGCCGTGGCCCACTAGATTCGCACTGACGACATTTGTTTGTCAAATCGAGTAGGCCACGCGAGCTGAAAGAAGTGGTTGTATCGCGAGGTGTGAAAAGTAGAGTATTCACCGTAGGGGTAATGCTGTATTAATCTTGGGCGCCCCTAATTCCCGCGCTACTCTCAGGATTCTAGATGCAACACCCTCGCTACGCTCGGGAGTTACTCTAGAATCCCTCGTTCCGCTTGGGATTTATCCCGGCGCCCGTGACATAATACATCGCATTACCCCCGTGGTGAATAATCTACTATTTTTTTTGGAAACATCTTGATATTACTATTGCAAAAAAGCACAGCTTCACTCAGTGGTTAGTGCTCATATTTTTTGTGAAAAATAATGTAGAATGTACTTTTACACAAAATAGATAAACTAAAATTAACAAGTATTTGTATCAATTTTTGGCCCTAATTAATCAACATATGACAGAAGCTAAGCTAACACAGTAATACCTACATTTTACCTATTTTTAAATGTATTGAAATATACCACCAATAAGTCGTTAAAACACAAGTTATTTTCAATTGTGTAAGATCGCAGTTTTATCTAAAACCCGAGCTTAAAACTAGTTAGAAGCCAAAAAAAATATGCCAAGATTCAGTTATGTTTTCTGATTAATATTAACTAACAGTCTAGGAAGTTGGCAGCCATGAGTAATTCGAGAGCGATCTCTGGAGCGATGGGAAACTCTGGTATCTCAGTTGAAGAGTTTGTGTAGCGCACCTTATATGTGAAGTACATGCAAACCTTTTGAAGGACGTGTGACCTGCAAAATAAAATATGGTTTGTTTTTTTTTCTTATTATATTGGGATATTTGTCTATTTATCTGAGAAATGATATAGAATAAAATATAATTATAATATAGATATAGAATTTAGTGATTCTTTTTCAATTATTACGAACTAGATGATGCCCATTGTCCATGAATCTGCATATGGCTTGAGGCTTTGGGTACTCTGCCTTTTTATTAGGAAAACTTATAACTAGGTACAGAAAGTCTAGAGTATAGAAGAAAATATAGCTAATTTAAAGCTTTCCTGAACAAAAAGTAGCACATTTTTTTTCAAAATTCCATTTTTTAAAATTCAAATAGACTTTCTACAAGTGCTTATGATTAGTCGAATGAATCTACCACAATTATTATTATGTCCTCTCTGAGATTGAGATGCAACCTATCTCTGTTGTACCAAATTTTGCCAAAATCAGCTAAGCAGGTGCTCTAAAAGCATAGCTGTTAAACAGACTTTGGCATGTTTCGATTGTTTGCTTAATTTTGAGTTATTTTAACTCAAAATTAAGCAAACAATCGAAAATCGAAACAAGTGCAAGTGCAGTTCAACTTGCAATGCCCACATGTATCATGCAACGTTTTCCAATACATTTGTGGGTAACAGCAGTAACAATTTAAAATAAATGCTACTGGCAATCTATCCATGGTTTTGGCACTCTTTGCTGCAAATGGCATCAAAACAGCTGAAGTTTTGTATGACGGCCATTATATTGCCACACTAGTACGAAAATGAATATTACCCTACTCCTTTGTAGGCTAATAATAATTATGCGGTAATATATTAATAGCCGCGGTCTTGCGCCGCCTGGATCCAGCGACTACCTGCGACCCCTTCTGATGTCGTCCGTTCACCGAGTCGCCGGTCTGCCAACTAAATGAAAAAACTAACACTAGTTTAATCTGCCAACTAAACTAGTGTGGAAATCCTTGCAAGAGGATTATGTCCAGCAGTGGACATCTATCGTTTGAGGATGATGATGATGATGATGATGATGATATTAATGGGCCAAGAGTGGGAAAGTATACCTACTTGTAAGAGCAAATGTATTGTAAATAAATATATCAACTTACGGGATCTCCCTAAAGTTGACTTCATTGGCCTCATTCTCAGCAAACTGTCCGGGGCCGCTCAGCATGGCTTTGATGGTGCCTGATGTGAGTGCGTGCTCCCGCTTCACAATGAACTCATGTCCGTCTGAGGACACCAGCTTCACATACATTGCATCTGGGCCCTCGCAGCCTCCATACACCTTCTCTTCAGATCCTTTGTGTAATTGGAAGATATTATGGTACATTATGGTACTAGTGTGTAATGTTGGTGATTACCGCTGAGGCGCCATTGAAACCCGAGCCGTTAGGTGAGGGTCTTAAGATAGCCGAGGACGGTAATCATCAATACACACACGTGTATCATAATTCATACGACGTTTTTCATCACACTTGTGAATAATAATAATACTAAAAAATTATATTATTTAATAGATAAAATAAAAAAGACTTTAACTCACTAGTCACTATTATTCATAGCAATGAAAAAGTCACAGTTTGATTATAGGTGTCATTATGTGCCTAATTGCGGTGAAATTAGAGCCACTTTATGAGCAAGTGTGTTGAAAAATATATTTTGCTACAAAGATGTGATCTTAATTACTAATTTAGTAATTTTTAAAGCACTTTTAAGTCAACCTCAATCATAATTAAATAATGCCCGCTACTTTGTCCGCATTGATTAAGGTTCTTTATTACCACGCAAACTACTTCATTTACCGGGATGAAAAGTAGCCTATTTCCTTCTCCATGATTCAAACAAACATCAAAAGATGAAAAGATGGGCGGTGAAAACGAGCAGACAGACAAACACACTCTCACATCCATATACTAATATTATAAATGCGAAAGTGTGTCTCTGTCTGCTACGCTTTCACGGCCCACCTATTCACCCGGATCAAATTCGGTACAAGGATAGGGTGTCGGGGAAAGACATGGGCTACTTTTTATCCTTGAAAACTAAGGAGTTCCCGCGGGAATCGAAAAACTTAGTCCACAAGGTTGAAGTCGCGGTTATCATCTAGTTCAGGGATGCCCAAACTATTTAGGGCAAGAGACCCCTTTTCCAGAATGAACTGATACCTCAGACCCCCATAGCCAAATAACTTTAAAAATCCTATCTCTAGTTTTTTCCTATTGATACAAAATACTTACCAATTTAAAAACTTTGCGGTTGGTTCAGCGATTAAACATGACATCATTTTCTCATCAAAATTTAACAAAATAAATAGACATAAAATTCAATAAATATCAAGTTTAATTAATATAATTATTAATACAAATTACGTAAAAATACTTAAGTTTATTTTTTGACCAAAATCAGTTTTCATTTGTGTCGATATCAACCACTTTGGGAATCTCTAATCTAGTTTATAGTATTATTAAGGATTCCATTGTTACTTACCTCCAGTACCAGCAGAACCAGCAGCAATGCTGCCAGATCTCTGCTCCTCAGCCACACTCGTGGCTGCTGAGGGTAGGGCTGATCCAACATTCTGTTCCGACATGGTTCTGCTTGAAGAAATCTCACATTTTATAAAACATACTAGATTAAAGTTTCTTTTTCAAAGGCTACATCAGTGCCTGATAACAATGCTCTTTCTCGTTATATCATACTAATATTATAAATGCGAAAGTGTGTTTGTTGGTTTGTCCTTCAATCACGCTGAAACGGAGCAACGGATCGACGTGATTTTTGGCATGGATATAGTTGAGGACCTGGAGAGTGACATAGGCTACTTTTTATCCTGGAAAATTAAAGAGTTCCCGTGACTACTAGAACTAGAGTGGCCAGAGATTACTGTATAGTGACTTTCTTGTGACTTATCATAAGTGGAACAAGTTGTCCTACGTGAAATAAATCATTTTATATTATTTTTATGTATAGTTATTTTTGCTGTCTGTTGACAGAGAAACAGCAGTTCATGAAATACGTCCACAATACCAGACCTGGCTCACTTGTCACATGAACTGAGATATTTAACTACTGCTGCATGGACCGTAGCCAGCACTCGTATCAGTTGAGTGTTGCGAGAGAACCATAGTTACTTGACTTTTACTCAAGTTCTTGTCATGGATAAACAAAGAAAGATCAGTAAACGACATCAAATTGCATTTGGTCATTTAAACTCAAGTAAATTTAAACCATAGGCCAATATTATAGTGATAGCCTAATTGGTAGACTTCAGCCTCCAAGTCTAGGGTTCAATCCCTGGAAAGCACCTCCAACTTAGTAAAAAATACTAACTAGCTGATGCCCATGACTTTGTTCGCGTGGTTTAAATTTTTTTGACACCCGCGACAACTCCTTAATTTTCCGGGATAAAAAGTAGCCTATGTTATTCTCCAGGTCCTCAACTATGCCCATGCCAAAAATCACGTCGATCCGTAGCTCCGTTGCGGCGTTATTGAAGGACAAACCAACAAACCGATAAACCAACAAACAAACACACTTTCGCATTTATAATATTAGTATGATTAGGGTTAAGAAAAAATCGCATGGAAAGTGGAGTGGAGTCTTCGCGGAGTAAAATTTCTGTAAGTACAACATATACTATTACCTTTCTGTGATAATACCTAACAAATTATACACACTGTTTATTTGAAAATTAAATTGCTTCATGGTACAGTTTTATAGCTACTAGGCTACAAACAAACCAATAACTATCTAATAGATTTAAAGAGACACAAAGAGGAGATTCAATACTAAGGTTAAGGATTAACTGATACACTCCAGTAGGGAAACTTGCATGAAAGTGGATGCTTTTTTCAGTGTATAGAAAAATCAAGAATATCTATAGATATTTTAAACTTGTTACAAAATTATTTATTAACTTCAAAAAGCATTAGTAAACCACAATATAAGCTACTCTACAACTCTACACAATATAGGCAATCGAAGTTGTTCTTGAAATCATTCGACAAAAAGAAGACAAAACAACTTATGTCGCAAAGTAGAAACAACATAGCACTTATTGCTATAAGTGCTATGTTGGCATAACAACGGGACACTGTCTGCTAAATAGACATCTCACAATAATGAGAATAGAAGATGACCCATCATGTCCAGAGTGCGGCGAGGAAGAGACCAGCTTTCACTTCATAGCTGAGTGCCCCATGTACTCATTGGTAAGGTGGGAATTAATAGGCAAGGACAGGATCAGTGAAGAAGACCTAAGACATCTCTCCATAGGGGATATCGTAAGGTTCACTAAGGCTACAGGTAGGATCGGGGGGGGGGGGGGGGTAGGCTGCCGGGACACCAGTAACCTGTGTCCTAACACGGGGAAATGGGTGGAATGGTTCAATTAATGGACCGATCACCCGCCTGGCGCCGGTGGGCGTCCCCTCTATAAGTACATACATACATACAAACCACAATAATTATCCACAATAGAAAGGTTTGAAAATAAACCTTAACCAGTAACCACAGAAGTCACTCAAGGCACTTTTAAATTTAAAATAACAATGGTATTACATTACCTGTGTTAATTTTTATTGAAGTTTGATATTAGAAGTAAATTTCAGGATTGAGAAAGAACAATTTGGCAATTTTCAAAATAATTATGTACCTACAATAATTTCACAAATCATGAAATCGTAATTCGTAATTCAGAGGTTTCAGGTTTCCCGTTTCAGGTTATATGTACAGAACTACAGACTACAGAGGTTTATGTATTTTTCTATAAGTCAAATCAGAGACAAGTAACATATATAATGTCAAATTGAAAATTGACATATTTTGACATGATGAAAATGACACATTGTTGCCAAAGACAAACTGTATTACGCTCTACAATAATTTAAAGTTACCCACCCTTTCGGGTTGCTGAGATTGAAAAAACATGGTTTGCTTTTATATAATTTAATATCATATACTAGATCACATGCATAGAATAATGTACCGCTAACCACATGGTTAGCGGTACATTATTCTATTCAGTTTCCTTCTCTGTCTACGTTTCAAATCTTTCGGGGGACTTTCTGAAATCATCCTCGATTGTCTGCGTACCGCAGCGTATCACCTGCAGGGCGACCGCGTATCTTTTGCATCAATCATTGATACATCGCAATCACCTCTGATTGGTTAACTTAACACTCTTCCACTATTGGACGAAATCCATTGACGCAGCAAGAATACCATAAATTCAGACAATCGGAGGTGATTGCGATGTATCAATGATTGATGCAAAAGATACGCGGTCGCCCTGCAGGTGATTTCTGTCACGTACGTTTTTCTGTGATACCCCCCATAAAATAAACGTAGGGGATTCTGATCAAAACGACAGAAGTTTTTTAGAAATAGAAAGAAACTTCCACTTGTAGAGGAATAAAAAAGTCCATCTAAAAATGGAAATCTGCGAATAATCTTGATCCGGAACCTATAGACGGGCTAAATATATCTAAATCCCACGAAATCAAAGATTTTTCCTCGAGACCAAAATATCTTCTACTAGATCACTTTTTCTTCGTTATAAATTATTAAAGTGAAACTTCTTTAGAATCATTATGATTTGAAAATTCATTGAATCCAGTTAGCTTTAGCCGGGTTAAATTCCTCCTTTGATTTTATACTCTAGTATAATCTGTGTAGAACTTTAGAGTTTAGACAGCCGTCGACGATTCAGCGGATTTTTTGACATATCTTTTTAGCTTCATTTCAATTACAATCAGAGACAAGTAACAATATTTTGACATTTTGATTTTGATGTCAACCACTTTGAAAAAAGTCAAATTTTTATAGTTTTTCCGCACCCCTACGCTTTTTCCACTCGAACAATATTGTAGGGGTATCTCAGATAAACGCGTGCGAGTGAGAATCGAGGATGAACTCCAGAAATTCCGCGAGAACCATGTGACACGAATACGAAAGAGGGCTTCCAGACCGTCAATGTGACAGAAATGTTTTCTGCCATCGCGACGGGCCAGCGCTGCCGCGAAGCCAACCCTGCAACGACGCGCCATACACGAACCGGGATATAGGGCAATCGCGTCAAAGATGATCGCGAGATGTCCAGTCAACCACCGAACCCTAGTGAAGGCGCGGAGGGCGATCCCGAGTTCCCGGAGGAGACGGGCGGGCAACGCGCGGCCTCCCCGCCGAAGACGTTCGTAGCGCCGCCCGCCTCCGAGCTGCCGTCGAAGCTGGAGTTCGTCGCGCGCGGCGGCTCGGGCCGTAGCATCAAGCACACGTTCCGCACCGTGAAGTTCGCGCGGCGCGTGCCCACGCTGCCGCCCAAGCGCCCCCGACGCGGGCGCCGCGCCGGCCGCCGGCCCCAGCGCGCCCGCGCCCGAGCGCCGGCGCCGCGACCGCGGCAAGCGCCACGCCTGCGCCACGTGCGACAAGCGCTTCTCCAGCCCCGGCAAGCTCAGTCAGCACGTCCTCTCGCACACCGGGGAGCTGCCCTTCCTGTGCGACCTGTGCGATAAGGGCTTCAACTCCAAGTTCAAGCTGGTGCGCCACAGTCTCATACACAGCGAAGCCAGGGCCTTTGCTTGTACGGTTTGCGGTAAGACTTTTAATCGTAAGGATCATCTCACTAACCACATAAGGGTTCACAATCCTGTCAAAAACCTTTACACGTGCGAACGGCCAGACTGTAGGAAATCATACACTTCTCTTCTGAGCTATCGCAAACATGCAGCTTTACATTCAGCAGAGGAAGGAAACTTACAGTGTACAATTTGCAATGAGTTATTCAATACTAAACAAGATATTGTCAATCACCTCAAAGTACATACAGGGAGTCGTGCACCTAAAAGTGAGACTGATAAGAAATTTACCTGTGATCATTGTGACCGAAAATTTTTCACTGCTAAAGATGTCCGTAGGCACTTAGTAGTACACACAGGCAGACGAGATTTTTTATGTCCTTACTGTCCCCAAAAATTTGGACGCAAAGATCATTTAGTCCGACATGTTAAAAATGCCCACCCAGATGAATCATGGAGGTCAGCAGCTGTGGGCACTTCTAAGGACCCGCCCCTTGAAACATCTTCATTTGAGGAGACTTATTCAGAATTTTCTGTAGAAGGTGCGGAATTTGGTATATGGAAAGCTCCAAAACAAGAATTGCAGGAAGCTCAGATAGATGTGCCAGATCCAGAGATAATAGTTGAAATACCAGCTATAAAGCTGGAGCCAGTTGAAGAAATAAAACTGGAAGCTCCACCATCACCCACTTGTGAAATCCTCGACTACCCTGTTGTTTATATAGTTCCGCCTCCTTATCCACCCACGCCGTCCGACTTGCCTTACATTACGACACAGCCCATAGCAGATCCGCTGAACTTGCTTAGTTCAGGTGATGTGCAGTCTATTCTGATGGATCCGGGGGAGGGGCCATCAGGGCTGTCGAGTGAGATGCTTGGCTTGCTGGAGGACAGCGAACCATTTGCGAGTGAGGAGGGCCGAGTGCCGCAGCGGCTGCCGGCCTTCACTCAGGCCTTCCAGACCGCCCAGACCCCCAAGCCTCCGCCGCAGCCGCCGCCGCCCCACTAGCGACGCTCGGGCTGCATTTACCTTACCTTGCGTCGATACCGAGCTACCTCATTATGTAAGGTTGGTCTTAGTGTAAAATATAGTCTGGAATAGTGCACCAGCATGGTGTTTTTAAATTTAAATGGCATTTTTAGGATACTAAAATTGAGTGCTCCAGATTGTAGTTGCCAAATTGTATGTCTCAGGTATACCAAAATGTTTCCGAATTCTACATGAATATGTTATCTAGTCGTGTATGTACTTTCGGAATTGTAAATTGTTTATTTATAGCGTTTAAGGATGATGTTTATAGAGTATAGATGGGACCAACTCTGTAAGCTGTTAACTAGATGGGAAATATTAGCACACATAGTCCATGATGCATTAGCTGCATTTTATTATTTTTGTAGGGCTGTTATTTAAGTGAGCTGGAATTGTGTTCAGGTTTATGGCTCTTGAAAGCAGTATGCTGTATGATATGTTTTAGAGAGGCATGCTGCTTTCCCACATGAAGCTAGTACAACAAAGAGCATATTCCTTTTGGAAAAGTGAATCCAATATTATGGATGGTGTCAAGATCAGATCTGCTGTAAATAATAAACAGTTATCAATAAATAACCACTGAGACTATTACTGGGTTCAGAATCATTCTATTTTACAGATTGGTTTTGGAAACCTTTTAAATTAACATTTCAATAAACATACCTCAGAAGCACTAGGTGTTTCCTTAGCGTTAAGACTATCTACTGTGGCCGAACAATATATGCAGTGTTTGAAAATAATGTGCCAAACTTAATTGATTCTGGACTATCAATTGAAAGAATGCAATTGATTCACCAAACAATAATTCTTTTGCTCAAACAAACAAAAGAAGCTAATATTGATATTGGCAATTTAAATTTTTACTACACAAACTGGTATTAATACAAAAAAAGAGAAACTTTAAGAATAGTCTTAGCATATTTTTAAGAGTATGAGCTAAATTATGTAATTTGTAGTAGTTTCACTTTGAGACTAGGTGAGTATGTCGAAGAAGTCTGTAAAAAATGTAGTAGGAATTCAAATTACTTTGGTGTGATTGAAATTAAAGAAAAGTTTACAGCATTATTAGATGCCTTACCTACTTTTATCGAAATATATTTCGCAAATTATAATGTTGAGAAAGTGATTTTTTGTTGGGTATTTACTATTTATCATTTGCATTTACTTACTTAAATTACGGAATGTTTTACTTACTAAAAAAAGCTTGTTCGGAAGAGTAAGTACCTAGTATCTTTATTATCCTAAATTATAAGTTGCGAAAATCAGGGCAAAATTTAGGTTTTTCTTAAATTAGGGTTTGCAGAATTTTTCTATTAATTCATCACTTTATAGAATCAAAAGTCACCAATTTATTCGCATTTAACCTTTTTTGTTAACTGCTTTAACAGGAATTGTTGTACTTTAAAACTTATTAATATTATAAATAATATTTTCAAATATGTCGGATTCGCTAATTTTGCATACCTAATGAAATAAATTGCAAATAATGATCGAATCGTTAGATACCTACTTTTTTTATTTTTTTAATAAGTGTATTTTTATAGCAATTATCATTATCAATGTTAGGCGTCTAGTAATAGCGATACGAGTAATATGTTACAGAAAAAAAGATCCCATTTCGTACAAACTTCATATTGTAGAATTATGTAATTAATTCTAATCTTTTAGGTTAATAGGACTGTAAAAAATTTATCTACCTCAATTGCAACTTATTCTTACGTCTAGAAATTTAATTACTATATTAGGTTAGTGAGAAAAGAAAATGTATTTTTTTTTCTATTTGAGGATTAAGTTCATACGACGACCACGGGCTAGTTTAACATTTTCGTTGCGTATATGTTTAACACTAGTGGTTCATTAGTACAAATGTCTGATCAAATTTTAATGTGCAGTATCAGAATACAAAATATTCTTTTAAAAATATTCGTAAATCGCTGCTTGATTAAGATTATCTAGAAATCGTCTTTGTGACGAGAGCTTAGCAAACAGAGTTCTATTTTCAATCGGAAATGTATTAAGTAATTTAAATAAAAAACAAAAATATTTTCATAGTTTAGGCCATTCCATTGCTAATTTTGATATTGTGTAAGTAATTTAATTATTATTAATAATATAAAATTGTCTGTGTTCATTTTATTCATATTAAAAATTTGTATGTATTAGGTAATAATAATATTTTGAAGTACAGAAAAATACGTAAATTATTTTTTAGAAAGATATTTGACCAAGTCCATATCTAAAATCTGTATAGAAGTAATATTAATTTTTGTGTGTATAGCATACAAATATAATATTATAATTGCATAAAATATAATACAAGGCCTTTATAGAAACTGGTACACTGTTGAATTTCATATATTTTATCATTTTTCGACAAAAACGTAGATTTAACAGCACATCATTCTGATGACAATGCAATTTATTCATATATATTATACATACATATTACCTATTTATCTTTTACATGTTAAAAGAAAAATCTGAACTACAAGCATGTGGCTAGTGCTAGGCTAGCTAGTGTGTCGGTAGATGTATTTAATATACATACGTATAATAATATAATATTTTTTTCATACACGAATCCGCTTTAACAACAGAAGAAGACAGCGAGCATATTTAAAGAGAGAGGACACAGAGATTATTTGCAAAAGATATCTATTATCTATACGATTTGCATCATCTCCTTCTCATACTCGAAGCATGCCATTCTTTCCTACGGCATGTGGTCGTCCAAGATACTTAAATATTAATTTTCAACAGTGTGCGATCTCTGAACACTGGTTGTTTGTCAGTATAGATATTTCATCCCGGCGCGCATTTTTTTATAAAATTCCACTACAATTTAGCCATTGACTGCAATCCCTCCTGATGGTAACTGATGGTGCAGTCTAAGATGGTAGCGGGCTAGCCTGTTAGGGGTATGGTAGTTATATTAAACACATACCTACCTCTAGTCGGTTTTTAAACGGCATCGTACCGGAATGATGATTTATCATTGGCGGTACTTTTTTGCCGGTAGGAAATAATGCGTACATTAATTGCTTGTAAATATGAAGTTTTAATGTGTTGGCCCGAACGAATACTAGGCTGCGTCACTGCTACACAAATCAAAGCTGCATATTTACAAATTATGGACGCGCGTCTATATAAGTTGAAGTATCTATATCTATTCGCATAATAATTACATAATTAGGGAACCAAAGCTGCAATTGGATCTCGCGAGAGATGGAGATGGAGCGAGAGCCATTGCATTCCATACTTTCTGTTTCATCAGGATTCTATCATGTGCTATATGCTATAGCTTTATATTAAAGTAGCTATAGAGTATATTCCGTGCGAGAGCTATTGCCAATATAAAATGCGAATCGATACTGACAATTACATTTCACTGCTGACTTCGTAGTTTTTTATTTATTTACAAGACGTACGTAGTTCAACAAGTGTCCAAGTTTGCTATTCCATACCAGTCTAGGCGCTAGTCATTCAGTAGCAGTACATTATATTTCAAATAGGCAAAAAATTAATAAATGATATTTACAAATCAATAAGTAATAATTTTTGAATAATATTATATATTTATTCCATGGTAGCAGAACAAGTACAAATAGTAACTATTACACAGGATAAATTGTAATTTTATAGTTATATTGTATATTTTTTTAATACTGAATCGAAATTTTTGATGGTGAGCTGTCTTCAGATAGGTATACAGAATGATAATAAAATATTGCAAATTGTGCTATAATAATTATAATAAGATAGGTACAAGAGTTATAGTCAAAACTTTATCAAACTTTCTCAGTAAAGTTTTGACTATAACTCTTTAGTTAGAAATAAATCAATAAACGTACTTGTGACTCAAAATGAATGATATTGATGATAATACCAGTATTTGTGAAATTAGCTCTCCATCTTTGATATCATATTATATATATTATGATAATTCACCATGATATGCAATATATTTCTGTATATTTTAGATTATAAATATGTCATAATGTTAACATATCAAAGACTTGTATAACGTTTTGTTGTTCGCCGATGACGTTGTTCTTCAATATGTAATATTAGAGTACATAATAGTTGGCATTTATTTATTGAACAGCAGATGAAAAAAAAATCTATTTCGTTTTTATTGTGACACAAAGTGTTCAGTTTTCTGTTTTGAATATTTTTACGCGTAATTATTGTTGATACTTTTAATTTCCCAGTTTTTTGTTATAATTTTTTGATCAGCTAATGAGTGTGACTCGTTGTATTTTTTTTAAATAAAAAATGTATGTTGTGTAATACCAAATAATTACATCCCTAATTCTATTTTTGTTTACACTTGTAAAAATTCGAATATTTTTTTATTTATGTAAAAGTTTAAATATAGGTAAGTTTGGTTAACTGCAACGAAAATCCTACAAGTAAGAATTGTTTTTATAACTTGGTAAAAGAATCGTATAACTTCTACTGTTTTGAATATTTTCAAAAATTTAATTTAAAAAATGGATTATCTAAACATTTATAATAATTGCTGTTAAAGGACGTAGTTTGTATGGACCTAAACGTTTTTTTCTGAAAATGAGAGTGTAATTTTATTGGTTTCATCAATTAATAACTACCTAATTACTATCCACCGTTGACGCTGTAATATACCATTTTCTTGTACAATCGTTTTACTCGTAGCATAATATAAAGTGACATGGATTCATAGGTATACGTAATTATGGTACATAAAAATAACATAGGGGCCTTATAAAATTGTAGTTGTTTGAGTTGTAACAAAAAAAAAATTTAGAAAACTACGATAAGTATTGTAATACAAAGAATCTATTTTGTTACGCTTTTTTAATAAGGCATTTTTATTAAATGTTAAGTAAAATCCTACAAAATATTTATATATAATATTATTATGTCAATAATGTTACAGTTTAAAAAAATGGCTGCTCCAATTCAAAACCCAGTATGTGACTCGACCCGTTTTTGAACATACATATTATAATTATTTAAAATATATAACATTTCAAAAAAGTTAAAGTTCTTTGTGCGCGTCTCTGCGCTCGCGCATCTTTCATTGCGGTTTAGTTGTACAGCTGTTTGTGCAGTGCTATTGTTGGCACTTTTTGACGAAACTTTAAATTAAAGTTTCTGACACAGTAGCAGTAGGTACCCTCAATAGAACCACAAACGAATCGCGCGCCACCTGTGTATTGAATCGGTAATTAAATTGTTTTTGTGTGTTTACAAAAAATATTTAAATTTAGTAATTTAGATCTAAAATCATTGCACTGAAGTGGAAGCCGACTTAGGTCGACTTAGGCCTATACTTTGAGGTTAAATCGATTGGCGCAGCCGAGTTTGTGGGGCCTTATTATTATTATATTAAAATAAAAAGTTAGCTTTTATAACAAATTGGAGATAAAAATACTATGATTGTAATAAAAATAAAATACTAACATAAATATTTCAACTACATTTTCGAACATGTAAACCGAATATACCCTCGCAGGAAATCTGTTACGTGAATAATTATTATAAACATTGTACCTGGTTTATAATGTAATAATTATTATAGTCTTCATTGTAATAAATATTTTGGACATCGTATTAATTTTGTTTTTCTTCTTTAATAGCTCTACTTGTAGCTTATGTTGTTTTTAGCATTGGCACATTAAATAATATTGTGTTTGCTAATCTCCTGAGAAGTGAGATCAAACACAAGTGCTCTCTTTATTCCCTACCGGCATAGGCGGCAGGGTGAAAGACTGCCAACTTCCTAACTCCGGGCTAGTACTTAGAATTTCTTTGTCAGAAACCCCCATTATTGGAGAACCCGGAATCAAACCCAGGACCACAGAGTACATTATATATACGGGTACCCAGGACCTCTCGTAGTTTAACCTGTTGGTTGCCCGTGTTACTACCAATCCCACGGTCAGTAGTAATGCAGGTAATTTGATTGCCTTTGGTAAGTTGTTAGAAGGGAAATAAAAAAATCCCATGTTATTACTCTGTATCGCAAAATTGAAACAAAAAGGAAAGGCACAACCTGCTATCCATTAGAGTCTAGACCCAGAGAACAAACACTGATAATAATTTATTACCATTTTGTTACGTACGACGTAAGTAAGACCTTAGTATGTAACATAAATTAATTATAATACCAAGTACCTATAGATTGCTAACTCCCTTATAAATTTTTTTCTAGGTTAATACTATCGTTAGATGGCGCTACCAGGCTCGCTCTGTATATGATTAGGTATAGTAAAATCGGTGAAATATCGTATTTTCTTGGTTCAATTTGTATTAATTATTTATATAAAATTATCAAAACACAAAAATTTGATAAAATCACATAAGCAAATAGCAAATTTAAATTCAACTAATTTTATCAAACAAACAGCTTGCACAGTTACGCCATCTCAGATTGTGCGAAGAACTACAAGGTACCGGCGACTTTAATGCGCATTTAGCGAGCTTTAATAGAATGTATGAAGTGAACAGTCTAAGTATATTGGTTTATATATTGTCTTTGGTATGTAAGAATGATTACTACTGTACAGTATAACTATCGCAATCACTCACCCCTAATCTTGAAAACACTCGCTATGGGCCAAAATCAATTGACGGTGCAAGATAAATTCCGGCCGTGATAGCAGGTTTTACATAAAAGGGCTTTGGCATACCGCACGACTTCGTAATTCCTACATTCTTATTATTTGAGCTACGAGCTCAAATACATTTAATATTATTATACAGTACTAGAGGGCCCGGCACTCGGTAGACGTTGTCCTGCCCTATCTTCCTCGCAATTTTTCCATATTTTCTTACCGTTTTAAACCTTCAAACCTACGACAAACATTTCAAAACCAAAATCAGCTAAATCGGCCCAGTTGTTCTCGACTCTTAGCGAGACAAACGAACAGCAATTGATTTTTATATATATTATATTAGGAGACTACGAAGTACGAGCTCGTATATAGTGGTCGCGTGCATGGCAATGAAAAGAAGATTATTTATTGCGATCAATGAAATGAAGATGCTGTAAGTACTTTTTGCCATTGTCCAGATATAAGAAGCTGGAAATTGACGACAAGCGCACACCACCTCAAAGGCACTTGCAAGCAGGCCTGATCTGATCGCAGCCAAGCGCCCAAGCCCTTTTTTTTAACGCTGGGAAATGCGTTTAGGCATCCCCTCCGGAAATAATGCAAGTAGATTGCACTCTTTCCCAAGCCCTAGCCCATAGAATTTTAAGTGTGGTGAGTGAACACAACTTATCAGTGGGAAGCGTAACGAGGTCTCAATTTTTAAGAAAGAAGCCAGTTGATTTGTTGAAATATATTTTTTATTGCTGATCAATTCATTAACAAATAACACGTAGACTTAGAACCAGGAATAACAAAATAAATACCTAAACCATGGTACAATTGTGAAACAAACAAATGCAGGTGGAAATACAAGACTATAAACATTAAATTTTTATACAGTGTTACAATATCAAGTTTTAGACAGATATACATTTATGTAAATATACAGATTGGCTGCATCAAGTCAAACCGTTTTGAAGATTTAATAATAAAATTTTACCTAATTATACTCATTTTGCGAATTTAAAATGTAGTTCTAAAACAAAAGAGATAGATAGAGATAGTTACATCTAACGTTTGGATTCTATGTTTCTGTCGATCTACCATACGTTTTGGCAAATAACATTAATAAGTTATATATATATAAATAAACGTATAAGAGGTCAAATAGCCATCACATTGCACATAAAGCAGTTGCTCAATTTTTTATGCATATACATTATTATACATGTCAAAAATAGATGTTTGATCTGAAGCAGCCCAGTCATTTCCAAATCTATCACTATACCTGGCCCCTATTTAATACACGTTACAAATTGTAAAATACAAAATGACAGCTGTAAGGCTACATACAAGTTTTTGTTTACTAAAAATTACTAAGTAACGGTGGAAAATTTACAAAATTGTAATATTGTACCTTTTTGTAATTTTGTAAATTTTTGTTTGATAAATATTTTCACTTGACAGGTGCCACTTTACATATTTTTCGGAAAAAGTTTTCGGTCGGGAAAAGTAAATAATTGTAATTTTACATAAATTGTACAACTCTGACGTCCAGTATCACCCTGTGTCGAAGTTCACCACAAAATATTTCTAGATACAATTTTGTCATTGAAAACGACAGGCATTTTTACATTTGTAAACTTTTATTGAACAGCATTAATAATTATTAATATGATCATTGTAAATTATATAATTGTACCTTTCTCACATTCTGTAACTTTTATTATACAGTACGTACAATTTAACAATTAAGTCACTTTGTCGAATTGTAACATTTATTAAATAGGGGCCTGAATTTGAACTAAAATTGTACTAAAATACTAACACCTCCCTGAGCGGTATGAGGCCGCAGGTTAAGGCCCCATTCATATAATATGAACATTGGAAGTGCAACAACACCCCATACTGTATATTGAAAGTAAAGATAGATGATAGAAATATTTTTGCAGGCGTAACTAGAAGCTATACTTTTATAGGGTCCCATTAGCACCCAAAGGGTGCTAATGGGACTATTACTTAAGCCTCCGATGTCCGTCCGTCCGTTCGTGTAACAGTGGGCCGCATCTTATGAACCGTTATATGTAGACAGTTGAGTGTGTATTTTTATTTCTGCTATAACAACAAATAATGATACAAAATGGGATACAAGAAACAATGTTTAAGCCTCCTTTGTTTCTTTTACGAAAGTATTTATTGGCTGATTTTCTGAAATATGTTTTCTTTCCGTATCTCCACATATTATGCGGTATGCAGTATCTTACCTTATAAGTAATAAGGTAAGATATCTTTTTTGCTTGTAGAAAACAGCATATTTCTAACTTTTTTATAACAACAAATTGCCACTTTGGTGATATATGAAAATTGTATTATACAAAATGTGACCTGTTTTTCTACAATATTCAAGAATTTTAATCAATGCTGGCTTGTTTTTGAATATTTGCAGAAACCTTGGGGGTTGGGTAATAAACCCATACTAATTTTTTTCTACACGGCATCGTATCGGAACGCTAAATCGCTAGGCTAGTGGAAAAGTAGGACTTGTTCATAGTTTGGATATGAAAGTAATATAGCAACTCTATGTAAAGGACGAGTTTGTTCGCAGCGTGCGGATTAGTGTGCGATCAGCTTTATCCATAATATGGGTATGTATGTGTCACCGTAAGATTGTGAAAACCGTCAGATTGCAATCTAACGCTTTTATCTCGATAGATTGTAAACTGTCGACAGATTGTGAAACGTTCAATGTTCTGAGTGTCAATTTTTTAAATATTCATTGTATTTACGTTTTCTTCTCTTTCTTGTAGGTTAGATTAGAGTTCGACAGAAATAATCAGGTAGACCTACGTTAATATAACTAACAGATTTCAATCTACCGAAATATAATGCGTCATATTGTAAGCAGTTGTTACGGTTCACAATCTTTCGACAGTTTACAATCTATCAAGATAAAAAGCGTTAGATTGCAATCTGACGGTTTTTGCAATTTTACGGTGACATATGCATTGCATACAGTACGTGAGGTGAAAATGAGCTTTGCATAGTGTGTGTCTAGAACTCTAGATATATGTATTTACCGGAATGAGCTGTGTTGTTCATATACGAAAACTCATCTAACACCTCACTTACTCAATCTACACTATATATTTTTTAGATTCAAACCTTTGTTTAACTAAAATATTTTATTCTATATTTTATAACAATACATTTAGAGCCGACGTTTCGGCAGAAATACATAATCTGTCAGTAATCAGTTCTATCAGCCAAAGATTATTCTTCGCTCCTTGAACAAAGTAAATATTTCTATAATTATTAGATTGCCAAACTTTCATGGAATGTTGCACAAAATTTTACTATAGTTTTAAATAAAATTATAAAATAAAAAACATGCACATTTTATTTCGTAATAAATACTAAACATAAATATAGAACATCTCTACCGTAGAAAAGAAAACTGTAAAAATACAGTAACAATCGTATTTACATACGCGTAGACAACTAGTTTTTTATGTATAATATAAGGCCCGGTTTCTACCAAGGCGGAGATAAGTGTTTAGCCGACCAATCAGACTCAAAAAATTATCAAGTCATTTAATAATAATCTGGTTGGTCGGCCAAAAAATCGCCAATTTTCGCTTTGGTGGACAATGGGCCTAAAGGTTTTTGGTATATGTGGTATGAACAGCAATGGTGCCAATTTTGCTTTACGAAATCTCTAAACACTAAATTTGCATGTTTGAAACTAGCACCATCTCTTTCACAATCTTCTCTTCAGAAAAGGATAGCACAACTTTAAAGCCTGTAGTGTTTCAATTCTGCACAGTTGTAGGTTCTAGTCATGGCTCGGTAAGAATGCAACTAAAAAGCACTCACAGCTTTGAAAGCTACAGGCATTGTGACAATTGCAATCATAATAATACTGCATACAGTCAAATTGTTGATAGTATTAAATCTAGTGCTATCTTTTTCAGTGAAAGGGATAGCATTACAATTAGTCTTGTCATTTTAGTTTAGTTTAAGAGATTTTGTTTATCAGAATTAGCCATATTGTCATATATATGACGTCATGACATGACAAATGCATTATTTCACGCGTTTTCGATGTCATAGAGCATAGGGAATCAGGGATCGCTGTGGCAACGAAACGAGAATGGGGCCTCCAAATAATATCTATAGAAAAATATTGAAATTTTCCGTACAAGACATAAAGAACCCAGTAAATGCATTGTATTAACACCAGTCACCGGTTAAGGAATGTTCGTCCCCCGCGGACCTTTGCATCAGTCTGTGAACATACCGGTAGGCCATATAAAATCATTTCACTGTCCGTCGTTTAATTTTTCTCACTTTACCCCCCTTCGAGGGTTTATTTTTGAGGGATATACTATCTAAATTTGGTAATTCAGTGTCCGTGTGTACTGTTTTATCTTTGACAAATAGAAGATTGTCGTTCGCGTCGTGATCCGAACTGTCGATTCCATTTTCCATGCGTGTATTGGTGTAGCTTTGTGTCGGGCTGATGTCCATATCCTCATCGGAGTCATAGTTCCCGTTGGGCTCATGCCTTTTATATTGGAAGTGTCTGTATGTTATTTCTTCGTCTGAATCAGCTTTTGTGGTTTTGAGTCTTCGGTTGATGTTTTGTAAGGATTGATTTTTTTGGAGGGAACCCGGTACTGAGTCTCGGATGTTCATTTCTGAGGTCGATTTAGTACAGTAGTCTTCTCTATCGGACTCGGAGTATTTTCGGGAGAGTTGCCTAGTGTTAGCGAAGGTTGGTTGGGTGGAGTCTGGAATGGGTGAAGGTGACTTGAGTCTCACTTCGGGGCCTCCCCCGTATATATCGGTGAAGAACCTCCACAGTTCTTCGCTCAGTTGGGCGTGGTCGGAGCCAGGTTTTAACATGTACGTTGTTTTACCGTCGATCTCCTGAAAAATAACATATTTGGTATGAGCTCTTTTCGATTTGGCTGGCTTATAAATGTTGGCAGTTAAATTTTGATCTAATAATTCAATAGCTCAAAGTTTTGTGACTTTTCTTATTATTTTACTAGTTGACGCCCTCGACTTCGTCCGCGCTCCTTAATTTTTTTGCCTATGTTCTTAGCCCCGGGACACAAATTACAAACGGTTACAAAAATAGGCCCTGAAAGCGTAACAAACAAACTCACTTTCGCAAATTATAATACTAGCAAATGCCCGCGACTTCATTTGCGTGTTTTGAGGTCTTTTGGTTCCCGCGGGAACCTATGTGCTATTCCAGACTATAATCCATCTCTGTGCCAAATTTCAGCCAGATTCGTTCAGCCGTTGGGGCGTGATTGAGTAACAAACATCCATACATCCATAAATCTATCCAAACTTTCGCATTTATAATATTAGTAAGATTAAGTAACAATAGCTGCAGACACATTCCCGCCATTCCAGTTTCCCTGTAACTAAATTGGTACTACAAAACAACTCGATAAAAGATGGCGGTTTCAAAAAAGCAGCTCTGTTCTGCGGCCACGCCAGCTAGTGGCGCACACCGCCAGAGGGCGCTGTGTCGCACGGCACGTTACCTCCACCACAACAGCCCATTAACGTCCCACTACTGGGCACAGACCTCCACTCTCATAGGAGAGAGGGAATTAGAGCTGAGACCCACCACGCTGCTCCAATGCGGGTTGGCGGGCTTTAACGACTATTACCGTGGTCATGATAATACCGGGACCGACGGCTTAACCCGGATCCGCTTTATTTTATTTTTATTTTATTTTATTTTTATAAACCGGGACCGGCGGCTTAACGTGCTCTCCGAGGCACGGGGGTGTAACACCGCCAACTTCCCAACTCCGAGCTAGCACTGGGAATTTCTAGTCAGAAAAACTCAATACCTAATCATGGCCCGACCCGGGACTCGAACCCGGGACCTCGTCGGCCGCAGTCAAACATGCTAACCACTAGAACAACGAGACAGTCAACACGTTACCTGTTCGGTGATGATGCTGCGGTTGTCGACGGGCGGCGGCGGGCGGCGCGCCTTGTTGCGCACGAAGGCCTGCCATTGCCGGAACCACGCCATGCTGATTGCGTACACCGCCAGAGGGCGCTCCTGCTCCTGAAACGTTACCCACAATAATACATTAGCATCAACAGTACAATTGGCATGATGACAGTAACCAAGAATCAATGAAATTATGAATTTATCTAATGAATTAGGATTCATGGATTATAAAAAACGTATTTATTTTTCAATTTCGAGTGAGATCGCTGTTTATTTTAACAAAATAAAACTATAAAATACAGCAATCCGCCATATTTGATGAAACATCAAGAAGCGAATGACGTCACATTGTTTGTTTTCGAGCTTTGACAATCACACTATTGTTTACTGCACACTGCACAGAGTACATTGGTAAAAACAATAGTGACGTCACCAACGACGCCATGACACCTCCGAGCGTTTTGGCGTGAATTTTAAAATTTAAATTTCATATGCCAATTTTATCTACCAAACCTTATTTTTCTGCTGAAATAAGTTATTTTTTCGAAATAGTAGATACTTCTGAACATAATCTGACCATTTTTCAAAATCAGTCATCATGCCTATTATAATGTCCTGAGTGAATTTTGACTGCATCAATCTCTATTCTCAAAAAAAAAAGTGTGTGTATCCAATCAATTCACACACAGCAGAAGTGAAACTTCAGAAAAGTAGCCCACGAGAGAATTCAGATAAATATAATTCGTATTCTATCTCATTCTCTCGTTTATGTGTTATCATAAATGTTTGTCTCTTTTTGGTGTTGCTTTTTCGTTTAGTTTTTCGTTTCATCGCATTTTCAAATCACAATTCTAAAGAAGTTTCACTTAAAAAAAATATTTGTTTAGACACGTTAAAAAATGCATGCATGAAAAAAAAACGTAAGATAATGTAAAAAGTGTCCTCAACAAAGTGTGTTCAAGATCCTATTTCAGTGCTCAGTACCATTAGACCCAGTTTTTAATTCACACATACGTTGATCATATTCGAGCATTCAAACACATTGGCGTCAAAGTAAAATGGATCCAAAAGCTCTTGATTTAAAGACACAAATTCAGTACATCCGATTTTTTAAATTCATAACGTTTCAGTTTGCAGACTGTGAATGCATTCACGAAATTGAGCTCCAAAGCATTTTAGTATTTATTTGAACGCTGAAATACGATCCAGACATCAATGTAGGCGTGATTTAAAAACTGGGACTAAAATAATGTGGTAAAGGTCCCGTCACGTTAAAAGAACTCTGAGGGACAGTGGAGGGGATGTCTGCGCACAGTCGAGTCCTAGCCACCTATAGTCCTCTATAATATTACCTATTGCAGGTTTATTATTTAACTAGATGATTCCCGCGACTTCGTCCGCGTGGATTAAGATTTTTTGATTCCCGCGGGAACTCTTTAATTTTCCGGGATAAAAAGTAGCCTATGTCCTTCCCCGCGATACAACCTACCCTTGTTACCAAATTTCATCAAAATCGGTTGAATGGATGAGCCGTGAAAGCGTACAAGACAGACAGACAGACAGACACACTTTCGCATTTATAATATTAGTAAGGATCATTATAGGTATCGGTTCCCCGGTCGCCTCCCTTCATACCACAAATTTTATCGATAAAACACTCAGTGCGAAGGTAATCCGCCAGCGTTCTTTTTACGTGACGGGACCTAAACAACTAACACTTTACCTGGAACAATGCGTGTAGGTCCGCGAAGGCAGCCAACTCCCTCGCTCGGCGCACGCGCATGCGTTGAGCTGCGCGTGCGCACACGCCGCACTCGTGCGCGTGCGACACCGCCGGACCACCGCCGAAACTGAAATACATACATACATACTGTCAGGCCTTTTGCGCATTATAAGAAAATTTCTTGTGTCTTATGAGTAATGTCTTATAAGAAATTCAGCCGCAATGCTTGTTGTATGAGACCATATATATTAAAAGATATTATTTCTTGTGTCGGATCCGACACGCTCATACATAATATAAGACTAAGACAATTTTCTTTTAATACGTAATAGGCCTCACCTTAATAGGAATGCTGATGTCACCCCAGACTTTCCTCGTCTATGGCGCATATGAAACCCCATTTGACATTTGACGTTCCTAGAGATTTGACCCTCTTTGGAGTGACAGCTGATAAAAAGCATAGTCGCTGTCTATGGGCCCCGGCTCTGCCCAGGTGTTGAAACTGATATAACTCACTGTCGATGTAAGAAGTCCCACAGCGGTTGCGGTAGCCGCGCGGCGAGCGCAGGCAAGTGCGGCACGCGCTCGGGCCGCACTCCGCCGTGGATGCACACGAAGTCGCTGTTGTCTATGGGCCCCGGCTCTGCCCAGGTGTTGAATCTGATATAACTCACTGTCGATGTAAGAAGTCCCACAGCGGTTGCGGTAGCCGCGCGGCGAGCGCAGGCAAGTGCGGCACGCGCTCGGGCCGCACTCCGCCGTGGATGCACACGAAGTCGCTGTTGTCTATGGGCCCCGGCTCTGCCCAGGTGTTGAATCTGATATAACTCACTGTCGATGTAAGAAGTCCCACAGCGGTTGCGGTAGCCGCGCGGCGAGCGCAGGCAAGTGCGGCACGCGCTCGGGCCGCACTCCGCCGTGGATGCACACGAAGTCGCTGTTGTCTATGGGCCCCGGCTCTGCCCAGGTGTTGAATCTGATATAACTCACTGTCGATGTAAGAAGTCCCACAGCGGTTGCGGTAGCCGCGCGGCGAGCGCAGGCAAGTGCGGCACGCGCTCGGGCCGCACTCCGCCGTGGATGCACACGAAGTCGCTGTTGTCTATGGGCCCCGGCTCTGCCCAGGTGTTGAATCTGATATAACTCACTGTCGATGTAAGAAGTCCCACAGCGGTTGCGGTAGCCGCGCGGCGAGCGCAGGCAAGTGCGGCACGCGCTCGGGCCGCACTCCGCCGTGGATGCACACGAAGTCGCTGTTGTCTATGGGCCCCGGCTCTGCCCAGGTGTTGAATCTGATATAACTCACTGTCGATGTAAGAAGTCCCACAGCGGTTGCGGTAGCCGCGCGGCGAGCGCAGGCAAGTGCGGCACGCGCTCGGGCCGCACTCCGCCGTGGATGCACACGAAGTCGCTGTTGTCTATGGGCCCCGGCTCTGCCCAGGTGTTGAATCTGATATAACTCACTGTCGATGTAAGAAGTCCCACAGCGGTTGCGGTAGCCGCGCGGCGAGCGCAGGCAAGTGCGGCACGCGCTCGGGCCGCACTCCGCCGTGGATGCACACGAAGTCGCTGTTGTCTATGGGCCCCGGCTCTGCCCAGGTGTTGAATCTGATATAACTCACTGTCGATGTAAGAAGTCCCACAGCGGTTGCGGTAGCCGCGCGGCGAGCGCAGGCAAGTGCGGCACGCGCTCGGGTCGCACTCCGCCGTGGATGCACACGAAGTCGCTGTTGTCTATGGGCCCCGGCTCTGCCCAGGTGTTGAATCTGATAAAAAAGTTTAATTTTAGTCCGTACAAGCCAGTACTTTCTCCATAAAACTGTAGAACCCCGATAACTTCACTATATTTTGGTATTGTACGACGAAAACTAAGTATGGCATAAATTTATCACAAATTTGGGCGTAACAATAAGGGCTCGTTCAGGGAAAGGGGAGGGGGCTATGCGTTTTCTCCGTTCACAAAGGCGTGCAGGTGTGTTGGTGCAGTTATTTCGCGGTTGGCATAACTGCAACTGCAACGACTGCGCAGTTTGCTCGCAGTCGGTGTGCAGTTCTAATGGAAATTAATAAGTTCTTGTGCAGTTCGAGTGATGTTATGCCAATAGCAGAAAAACTGCTTCAAAACTACAATTTTGCAGTCGGCGTATGATCCGTCTGTTTAGACACAAAGAAAAACATATATATGGCAATGTGTTCCCGTTTATAAATACGCGGAGAAACTATGCGGTCTGTAAAACACTATCCAAATGGTGAAAACTTGTTTTTTCCTCAATTGACATTTAGAATGTCTTTCGATTTAGAAGACAGAATCCCGATTCGCTTTTCAGTCCGAAAAGCGAAGCATTTAAGGCGTTTATCACGTCTAGACAAAATTTTTGACAAGATTATTTAACTTACTTATTGATCCACTGCTTCGAGATGTAGAATTTAATATCATTAGGCTCGGTGCTGGCTGATTTTAAAATTTCCGCCGCTTTCTGCCGTAGGATGGTCATCTGAGGATTTACTTTTCTGTAACACAAACACTTGAGTTTCATGTGTGTAAGCAGTTTAATCGGAAGATTAACCTGTACACAAGTTTTAATTAAAATCAGTAAGCATGATGCCTTTCATACACGAGCGTATAAAATCGAGGGAGTAACCATTAATTTATATATAGCATACAGGTACTAAAATAACTAGCGATAATTTTTTTAGCGAATAATGAAAATATAATAATAATAGGCCCTAATATATAATAATATCATAAAAGTGTGCAGAGTAATCATCAGGCGCCTTCACCATGAACGTGTAGTGACCTCCCCCGCCGTGACGTGTGACGTCACATTGTAGACATGTAGTATAACACGTAGCCTTTGCACTTCGCCAGGTGGTGGGGAACCAGGGAAGTGACGCCTGCGTCGTCGAACGCAAACTAACGACCGTCAGGCGCCTTCGCCATACATGTGTAGTAACCTCCACCCGCCGTGCCAAGTGACATTTAACGTCACTAGACAATTACCTGTAGAGCAACACGTAGGCCTCACACGTCGCCAAGTGGTGGGGAGGCAGGGGAGTGACGGCAGCGTCGTCGAACGCGAACCAGCGACCGTCAGGCGCCTTCGCCATAAATGTGTAGTGACCTCCCCCCCGTCATGCCACGGGACGTTTAACGTCACTAGACAATTACCTGTAGAACAACACGTAGGCCTCACACGTCGGCAAGTGGTGGGGAGGCAGGGGAGTGACGGCAGCGTCGTCGAACGCGAACCAGCGACCGTCAGGCGCCTTCGCCATAGATGTGTAGTGACCTCCCCCCGCCATGCCACGTGACATTTAACGTCACTAGAAAATTAACTGCAGAACAACACGTAGGCCTCACACGTCGGCAAGTGGTGGGGAGGCAGGGGAGTGACGGCAGCGTCGTCGAACGCGAACCAGCGACCGTCAGGCGCCTTCGCCATAAATGTGTAGTGACCTCCCCCCCCGTCATGCCACGTGACATTTAACGTCACTAGACAATTACCTGTAGAACAACACGTAGGCCTCACACGTCGCCAGGTGGTGGGGAGGCAGGGGAGTGACGGCAGCGTCGTCGAAAGCGAACCAACGACCGTCAGGCGCCTATACATGTGTTATCACCTGTAGAACAACACGTAGGCCTCACACGTCGCCAAGTGGTGGGGAGGCAGGGGAGTAACGGCAGCGTCGTCGAACGCGAACCAGCGACCGTCAGGCGCCTTCGCCATAAATGTGTAGTGACCTCCCCCCCCGTCATGCCACGTGACATTTAACTTCACTAGACAATTACCTGTAGAACAACACGTAGGCCTCACACGTCGCCAGGTGGTGGGGAGGCAGGGGAGTGACGGCAGCGTCGTCGAAAGCGAACCAACGACCGTCAGGCGCCTTCGCCATACATGTGTAGTGACCTCCCCCCGCCGTGCCCGCGTGGCATATCACAGCACATAGGGAGTAGCGGGTGATTTTTGACGTGCATTCTGTCGACAAAAAATTTGGTTAAAATACATCGAGCTATGAGAGTAAAGGAACAGAGTGCACTTGTATATGCGCACACTTGTGGACTATAATATCTCCCGCGCAGATGGCTAATCTCTATAGAGATGCCTATCTCTCATGCCCGAAATTCGGTTGGGAGGACATTATTATTGTGTATTCCGAGACTACTTACTATCTTTCAGCGCTAGCTGATTCTTTCCGCAAAACTTACCTTTATGTGTATAAGGTGCCATGTTAAGATCGACTATGGGGAAAGACACCCGTGCGGCGACCTTCGCACTGGACATCAACTCGTGGCGGAAACGCTTCAGATGCACGCACAAAACTTCCGGCAGACGGATCACGCCTGACATTTTTATTCCATTCCGTAGTTTATTGCAACGGGAACAACTGAAAATAACAATTTCTGTAAAAAAAAAATTCGAGCTTGCTGTATTTTTACTATTTTCATGGAATGCAAGTAAATGGGAATCCTTATCAATACTAATATTGTAAATGTGAAAGTGTCTGTCAGTCTGCTACGCTTTCACGGCAAATCTTTTCAATGAAATTCGATGAAATTTGGCACAGACAGGTTGGATCCCGGAGAATGATATTGCCGATAAGGCTACTTTTTGACCCGGAAAATGTTCCTACGGGAATTTAAAAAACTTAATTCTACCTAGTCACGGGGAATGCTGATTCCCCGCTACTGCTGCACGCTGAACTAGCTGTACTTAAATATAAGCAGTTGTAATATTATTGCCCACCTGTACATATTATCTCCTTTTAGCTCGTCAGCGCTGAAGAATGCGGCAAGACAGTCCTGCAGAGAAACCACTGGCCCATAAAACCACGACCGCAGCCAACTGAGGAGCCACCAGATCTGATGACAAATACCAAGCCATATTAGATTTTAACCTCAGTCAAAGGACAATCAGGATATTATAAAATTCTGGTCATTAAAGGAAAGTCAGTTACATTAAGTCGAAATATTGGCCAATCATAGAACCTGTATTAATCAATAGTTGGCATCAACAGGCAAGTATTATATGCGACCAAATCTACTAAAGCGTCAGGTTAATCTATCAAATTTATAGTCTACTCGATAAAGCCGACACCGGTACTGCTTTGATGGCTTATATCTCGGAAACCTGACGCTCTGGAGGTTATGGGCAGAGATAGACCCTGGAACTTCTTCTCTCAGGTGACACCTTTTTTTTTTTGATAAAGGGGGGAAAATCTTCCAGAGATACCCAAACACATGGGATCGGCTTATGTGGGATTTTTACCCAATAGAACCCAACCCACTCGGTGACCGTCCTCAGCTCATAATGAGGAACTCTTAAAGAACTTACGCAGGTGCCCCTCTCTTGTGCGACGCCCATTATGGGCACGTTCCAGGGGATGTGATCTCCCCACCTGTCTTTAGGCTTAGCAGCGGATGTAGAGCTGCCGTCTTCCCGGGATCGTCTATTACTTGAGAGTGACACCTAGGATGAGGAGGGGGATGGGCAGACCCTGGAACTTCCTTCTCTGGTGACACCTAGGATGATGAGAGGCAAAGCACTTACCCAGGACACCTGCGAGCCGTGCGGCGCGTGGTGGTTGAGCGGAGGCTGCTGGCAGCGCAGCATCGCCAGGTGTTCTCTGGAGGGGATGGCCGATGGGCAGACCCTGGAACTTCTTCTCTTGGGTGACATTTAGGATGATGAGGGGTACGAGAAAAGCACTTACCCAGGACTCGTGCGACCCGAGCGGAACGTGGTGGTTGAGTGGAGGCTGCTGGCAGCGCAGCATGGCCAGGTGTTCTCTGGAGGGGATGGGCAGAGATAGACCATGGAACTTCTCCCGGGTGACATCTAGGATGATGAGGGGTACGAGCAAAGCACTTACCCAGGACTCCTGCGAGCCGTGCGGAACGTGGTGGTTGAGTGGAGGCTGTTGGAGCGCAGCATGGCCAGGTGTTCTCTGGAGGGGATGGGCAGAGATAGACCATGGAACTTCTCCTGGGTGACATCTAGGATGATGAGGGGTACGAGTAAAGCACTTACCCAGGACTCCTGCGAGCCGTGTGGAACGTGGTGGTTGAGTGGAGGCTGCTGGCAGCGCAGCATGGCCAGGTGTTCTCTGGAGGGGATGGGCAGAGACAGGTCCTGGAATGTCTCCACTCGGGTAGACACCTGGAATAATGAGATAGGTGAACGCACTATTTAAAGTTACTATTTCGACTTGTAGTTGAATGAGATTGTCATGTAAAAACAGAAAAAAACGTCGATTATTCCAGACCATGCTCAATAGGTCACTTGGCCCGGGAAATATACCTACGGCAGCAATGATTATCTTTGTAACTAGCAGAATTTACGCGATATAAAGAGGGAAGTTTTTAAATTTCATGCCATAGGGTTATACAAGCTGAATTGTTCTTTATTGCGTTTTAACAGGAGTAGCTATTTATTTAAATGTCTTTGCGGACTGATCCTTCTGTACTTGGAATAGTCTAAGGTAGAACATAGATTCTTACCCTATCACAGATGAGACACTGCACGGACGACAGTAGTTTTCCGTCGAACACATCGGATATGATACTCCTGTACCGCGCGCCTCCGCTGCCATCGCCGCCGCCGCCTGCGCTCCATGTGTTACTAAAACAATATTTCAATCTTGACACTTGTGAATCAAGTTTGTGAGTTTGTGACGTTGTAGGGGGTAATCTCTGGATCTACGGAACCGATTTTGAAAATTCTGGTACCAATAGAAAGGCCACATTATTTGTGAGAGTCATAGGCTATAATATACTAACCCGAAGAATTAGGGAGTTCCCGTGGGAATTTTAAAAACTTACGGTGCAGGATCCGGTCTAGGATCAGGCGCGTCGCTGGCGCCGCTGGAGCAAGTCTCATATCTCTCCTCAGCCTCACTCGAGCAAGATAGTTCCGACTCTGAACCGACGTCGCGTTGTGTTGCTTCCGTATTGTTACCTTATAATGAGAAATGCAGTTAAAATCTGTTATAATAACATCGAAGTAACATAATTAAGTTGCATTTTGTCAGAGTAAAATAGACTCACACACGCTTGATTTAAGGTTACAAATTCAGTAAATCCTACTTAAATTTCACAATATTTCCGCTCGGAGCGTCGACTTTGAATGTATAAACGCACTTGAGCTCTAAAATAAAACGATTGACGTTCAAACTACTTAATCCTATCTATATCTAATCCTAATATAGGATTATAAATGCTAATGTGAGTTTGTATGTTATCTTTTCAACCGATTTTGATGAAATTTGGTACAGACTATATAGGCTGTGTCTCGGGGAAGGTCATAGGCTTAATGAAGTTAGTTCTCACGGCAATTAAAAAAACTTGAACCACGGGGACGAAGTCGAGGGTCTATCCAGTAACCAATGTGTCTTTATAAGGCTTGACCAGGGAAAAATAATCATGTTTGGGTGCCACATTTGCATTTTGCATTGCTCTATCTTCCATTACATAAAGCACTATTGTTACCACTGGATTTTGAATTACACCAACGATGAGCGAATTCATGCGTCGAAACACTTTGGCGGCAGAGCAAAATAGACTCAAACGCCCTTGATTTAAAGTCACAAATTCAGTACCACCGATTTCGATTCCACAGTGTTTCCGATTGGAGCAACAAAGCGGTTAAGGTTCAAACTACATTATAGTACTTTTTTACCGTTGAGTTGATGTGTGACTACGTTATAGGAGAAGTGTGTCCCCGCAAAACTGGCCGACCGTCGATGGCGCGACACCCCTTCAGATGGTGACTGCACCCTAAAATCATACTAATATTATAAATGCGAAAGCGTGTTTGATTGTTGGGTTATTGGTTTGTCCTTCAATCACGCCGCAACAAAGTAACGGATCGGCGTGATTTTTTGCATGGGTATAGTTGAGGACTAGGAGAGTGATATAGGCTACTTTTTATCCCGGAAAATTAAGGATTTCCCGGGGGAATTAAAAAAACTAATTCCAAGCGGATGAAGTCGCAGGTATCAGCTAGTTTTATATAAAAATACATACATAGAACAAATATGCAAGACAGTTTAGCACAACTTCGGATTCAAAGCCGAGAGTCCTACACTATGAATCTATACTTCTATACTAATATTATAAATACGAAAGTTTGGATGAATTGATAGGTGTTTGTTACTCAATCACGCCAGAACGGCTGAATGGGTCTGGATGAAATTTAGCACAGAGATACATAGATTATAGTCTGGAATAACACATAGGTTACTTTTTATACCGGAAAATTAAAGTTCCCGCGGGAACCAGAAAACTCAATCCACGCGGATTCAGAGTCGCGGGCATCAGCTAAATAATTATTATAGTTCTTGCAATAGGATAGGCTCTATAGATAGCTGTATATATAGGCCCTCGTGGGAGAATTTTTACCTTTTCAATCGCCTCTTAATTAAATAGGCACAGTTTGAATCGGATTCAGATGTGGCACTTGTTCTCACGCATTCAATAGAACAAACAAAATAGTAGTTAACTTAAAAGCGATCGAATAGGTAAACAAATCTCCCACTATTTAACTTTTGACAGTCCTAATGCATTATTTTAATCGATTTGACACATTGATACTATACCACCATTTGCTCACCATGTTTTATAAACATACCCAGGCATGTAAAAGACTATTTGTATGTATTCAAATAAATCATTTATGTAAAGCAGTTCAGTAAATATACATTTTATATGATCTGAGTACGCCAATCAGGCAGGTAAATACTATGGTAAAGGACAATCAAGAGAGCTGTGTTGCAGTTTCGTTACTATTTAAAAAAGGAAAGCCGTACTGGTAAATTACTAGATGAGTATACGAGTTACGAAATATCGGATAATCGCTTCACTATAATTATATAGATGAAGTACTGAATTTTTGTGTCGATGGTTGTCTGTTAATAATTGAGAAACTTCATATATTATAAGAGATAACTGCATATTTGGTAACGACCGCCAGAAAAGCTGATTCAGTGTTAGGTGGGTGAAGGGCTCTCTACTCATGACGATAGTGAAAGTTTGCCCGCATGCAAATGGGCCTTTCGCTAGAAATGGCCGCTCAAAAACGGTTTATGGTTTCCAAAAATGAACCATAATTAGAAAAGCTGATTTTTGTACAGTATTAAAGTATGCACAGTACATATGCAAACAGTACTAAAACTGACGCTATTGTCCGGGCCTTTTACTAGATATCACCTTTCAAAGACGTTATGAACATACATGCTGTAAAAAAATATTAGCAATTATTATGTGTATAAGAATCAGCTTTTCTAATTATGGTTCATTTTTGGAAACCATGAACCGTTTTTGAGCGGCCTTTTCTAGCGAAAGGCCCATTTGCATGCGGGCAAACTTTCACTATCGTCATGAGTAGAGAGACCTTCACCCATCTAATACTGAATCAGCTTTTCTGGCGATCGTTACCAAAAATGCAGTTATCTCTTAGTCTAATAGGCGTCTTCTCCGTCGTATCGCTCTTGTCAGAGCGGTCGTGGTCGTCACTTTGGTGTTGTGGCACGCTTAACGATCCGTCTCCACTCTTCCCTGATAGTAGCCTTGCGAGTACATTCGTGTAAGGGGACGTCCACCGCAGCCTTCACTTGGTCTGTCCACCTCATGGGTGATCTGCCACGTGCCCTGGTGCCCTCTACTCTTCCTTGAACAACCAGCCGCTCAATGGAGATGTTATCGTCGCGTCTAGTTACATGACCAAAGAAAGTGAGAATGCGAGCCTGTACAATAGAGGAGAGACGCTGCTTGATGCCGAGTTCTTCAAGAATGGACTTGTTTGTTCGGAATTCAGTCCAAGACACTCTCAACATTCTTCTCCAGCACCACATCTCAAAAGCGTCTATCCTCTTCTTCTCACTTTCTCGCAGGGTCCACGTCTCTGAAGCGTAGAGGAATATGGAGAATACAAGCGCTCTGACAAGCCGGGTCTTAGTGGCCTTGGTGATGTTTCGGTTCCTCCATATCTTCCGCAACTTGTCCATGGCAGACCTAGATATAGCCATGCGTCGCTTGATTTCATCAATGCAGCCACCGTTATTCGAAATCAACGCTCCTAAATAGACGTATGATTGGACTACTTGACAGTTCGCTATATGTGTGACTTCTGGCGAGTTCTTGTTTATGCGGTCGACAATCATAACTTTAGTCTTAGTCCGGTTGATTTTGAGGCCAAACTCAAGACTGACGCTTTCCATCTTTTGAAGAAGTTCTTCCATATGGCTAATACTAGTCGCGAATAGGGTGGTATCATCCGCGTATCGTAAGTTTGAGATTTTCAGACCCCCTATTGTAATTCCATCCGTCCAGTCCTCAATGGTACGTCTCATTATTAGCTCTGTATAGATGTTAAATAAAAGGGGAGAGATAATGCATCCTTGACGAACGCCGGCACTAGGATGAAAGTGTGCAGATAGCTTGTCATCTGTTCTTACGGATGCAGTACCACCTTCGTACAAACACCTAAGCAAATGAACCAGGTGCTTCGGTGTTCCCATCTTCAGCAGAGTATCCCAAAGTTTGGGCCATTTGACAGAATCGAAAGCCTTTGAGAAGTCCACAAAGCAAATGTACGTTGCCTTATTAAACTCACGAGATTTCTCGATGATCTGTCGCACTATGAGTATCTGCTCCCTGGTACCTTTCCCCTTAACAAAGCCCGCCTGTTCAGGCGCAATCTCCTTAGATAGGTATGACTTTAGGCGCTCGTTTATTATGTGCAGCAGGATTTTACTTGCGTGAGGTATTAATGCAATGAGGCGATAGTTGCTACACACTTTGGTGGAACCCTTTTTGTGAAGTGGGATGAAGACACTGTGGGCCCATTCTTGCGGCCATGAGCCGGTTTCCCACACCTTGTTACACAGCGCATGGAAGATCTGGACGCCATATTCTCCCGAGGCCTTGATAGTTTCAATGGGAATTGAGTCGTTGCCTGTGGCTTTTCCAGTCTTCAAGTGTTTTATTGCCGCTCTGATTTCATCCTTTAGAATGTCTGGCTCCTTTTCTTCATCCATGGGTTCGGTCGAGGTGAAACACTGTGATTGTGGGTCCTCAAACAGTGACTGACAATATTCCCTCCAAGTCTCGGATATTGCATCTATGTCTGTAACTGTATGGCCCTGAGAGTTCTCTATAGCCCATGTTTTTGAAGAGAGAGAACGGGTGATAGATTTAATCTTTAGATGGAGGTCCCGCGATTCATGCTTATTTGCATGGGCTTCAACTTCCATACATATGTTTCGAAGTCGGGTGTTAAGATCTCGCCTGCATGCGGCTTGAATTTGTGCAGATTTCGCATTTAATTGCCTCACATCCGTTCCCACAGCTTTCATCTCTCGTCGTTCCTCTACAAGAGCCAGAGTATTGTCACTCATCCAGTGTTGCCGTTTACGAGTGCCTACAGGTGGTGCAGAGTGTGGCTAATAGGCGTGCATACGTCAAAAATTAAATAAATGGTTGGACGGATAGGCCTACTAAGTAATATCCATATATGTGTAAATTTGTACGTGTGTGATTGCGCGTACGACGGACAGTTATCACACACGCAAGTTTGATAAATGAAAACTGCGCGTCGAATGTCGATGACGTTACAAGTCAGTATTTCATACAACCTCTCATACTAAGCGCGCATTTTGGATTTAGAGTTGTTGATTTAATTATTAGATCTATTTATCAAGTAATAATTACTATACTGTAAGGTTTATTATTCCGAGTCAAGGTAGTGTAAGGTTTATTATTCAACTAGATGATTCCCGCGACTTCGTCTGCGTGGATTTATGTTTTTTGATTCCCGCGGGAACTCTTCAATTTTCCGGGATAAAAAGCCTATGTCCTTCCCTGGGATGTAACCTATCTCTGTACCAAATTTCATCAAAATCGGTTGAGTAGTTGGGCCGTGAAAGCGTAGCAGACAGACAGACACACTTTCGCATTTATAATATTAGTATGGATTTAAGCTGGGTGTACATTAAAAATATTATTAAGTTAATACTGTTTGTTAATATATCTCATGGAACAGGAAGTATAAATACGTCGATATACTTAATTTAATTAATTAAGTGAAACCTTAGTCAATATCCATTTGTTGACGTATATTGACGTAGGGAGGTGGGAGTGATAACAACTTTTATAAAACAAGAACGTTTTGGGTTTCTGGGGGATTTGATTGAAGACAATGGTGGTATTCAGAGAAAATAATGTTGGTACTTGCTGTAATATTTGATGAAGTGTTAACTTTGTGATAAGAACATTAAGGAAGTGATGAATATATTGATATCGTGCAAGTTTCGAGTATTATTCCACGGAAATAGCCGTCTGAGCCCTTTAATACAAAGGGTATTTACCTGAAATAGCCGTCCCTCGCTTCGCTGTAGGACGAGGGCGCGGGCGATTTCCGTCGCATGCGAGCGAAGTATGGCGCGTCACTGGCTGCCGACAAATTATCCTTTTATATTACACATTGTGGCTAAATCTGTAGTCAAATCAATCAATCAATCAATCAAATATTCATTTATTCAAATTAGGTACACTGTAGGTACACATATTGACGTCGAATTACTTATAAAACATATATGATGGTGATAATCAGTTACCTTATCTTAAAACTAAACGCGCCCTGGTCTGAGAAGAGCCCACAACAATCTCACAAATCATCTTAAACTAAGGAACTATCAGAGCCATTAGAGCAAATTATTGCCCATACAAAACATGGTAATAAGGTTTTTCAAGTTTACGTTACGTTTTTCACCAACTTTCAAACTTAAGCGTAAAAGAAAGTTAAAAGAAGAGATAAAATATATATTGTTGTCCCATTCATAATGCTCCCAACGAAAAAGGATAGCACTAAATTTAGACAGCTCAATTTAGTTAAGAAGTGTATAACAGAATCGGCCCCGTTGACTTACGGGTCACGACGGGGTTTTGTCACTACTTCGTAGAGCTTAGACCCACCACGCTGCTCCATTGCGGGTTGGCGGGCTTTAACGACTAATTTCATGTTAGTGATAATAACCGGAACCGCCATCTTCCTAACTCTGGGCTAGTACTGAGAATTTCTAGTTCAAACACTTAATTTTGGCCCAACCCGGGACCTCTTCGGCCGAAGTCGAACATACTAGTACTAGACCAACGAGGCAGTTCAAGGATTATGATAATGATAAATTTTATTTTGCCGAAAAGGCATGATGACTGATTTTGAAAAATGGTTGGATTATGTTCGGAAGCATCTACTATTTCGAAAAAATAAATAAGTTTTGGTAGATAAAATTGGCATCTGAAATTTAAATTTTAAAATTCACGCCTATACGCTCGCCGGTGTCATGGCGTCGTTTGTGACGTCACTATTGTTCTTACCGATGTACTCTGGGCAGTGTGCAGTAAACCATAGTGTGATTGTCAAAACTCAAAAAAAAAAACAATACGGCCGATTGCTGTATCATATCTAGCTGATGCCCGCGACTTCGTCAGCGTGGTTTAAGTTTTTTGTTATTCCCGCGGGAACTCCTTAATTTTCCGGAATAAAAAGTAGCCTATGTCACTCTCCAGGTCCTCACCTATACAACAAAAGAATTAGCGAAATTGGTCCAGCCGTTCACGCGTGATGCCGTGACCAAGGGAAATAGGGATTCAATATATATATATACATATATATTTCTATATATTATATAGAAATAGCAATCTCACTCGAAATAGAAAAATAAATACGTTTTTTATAATCCATGAATCCTATTTCATAATTTCATTGATTCTTAGTTACTGTCATCATGCCTATTGTGGGTAACAACAGTGGGTATAGCCAATGCATCTTGTTCCGTGATCAAATATCCAATAATTAGACACGTACCACCGGATGAAGCGGCTCTGCGCCGTATATGGATGTTCTGATTGTTCTGTTCCGCCTCAGCGTCCGAAGCAAGCTTGTCATCTGATGTGCTGTCCCACACCTGCAATAATATACAAATTCTATTCATATTTATATTACACTAGCTGATGCCCGCGACTTCGTCCGCGTGGTTTAAAGGGCAAAACACACAGGGGTGCGGGTCAGGCGCGAGTCGGGTCGGGTGCGCGGCTGGTTGAATTCCTTGTATTTATATGGACGACATCACACAGCGACACGCGCCACGCGCCCGACCCGCGCCCTCGTTCTGTGTGATGTCATCCATATAAATACAAGGAATTCAACCCGCCGCGCACCCGACCTGACCCGCGCCCGCTCCCTGTGTGTTTTGAGCTTTAGTTTTTTGATTCCCGCGGGAACTCCTTAATTTTCCGGAAAAAACCGGCCAAGTGCCGACCAAGTTTCAACAGTATAGCTCTTATAGTTTCGGAGAAAAGTGGCTGTGACATACGGACAGACAGACAGACAGACAGACAGACAGACAGACAGACAGACATGACGAATCTATAAGTGTTCCGTTTTTGCCAAATTTGGCTACGGAACCCTAATAAAAAGTAGCCTGTCACTCTCCAGGTCCTCAACTATATCCATACAAAAAATCTCGTCAATCCATTGCTCCGTTGCGGCGTGATTGAAGGACAAACAAACACGCTTTCGCATTTATAATATTAGTATGACTAGAAAAGGGACTAACAGGGACTTCGTCCGCGTGTATTGAGGTTTTTTGATTTTTTGGAACGCTTTGATTTTCCGGGATAAAAATTAGCCTGTAAGTCAATCCAGGACATATTCTAAATTTCAGCTAAATCGGTCCATTAGTATTTGCGTGAAAGAGTAACAAACATACAAACTTTTACCTTCATAATATTAGAAATGTTTTGCCAAAACAATAAGAAATTCAAAAAATCTTGAAAAATTAAAATACATTCCGTCATTTTGCAATTAAAATGACTAGTAGGCATGATGCCTATGTCATGAAATATTTCTTACTGATTATTAAATCTTCCAAAAGATCTAAAATTCACTTATTCTGTTAATTTCATGTTTGATAATCATTATATGTACCGAAAGAAAAATAGTGAATTGAAATTTGATTACATCACAACTATGTATTTCATACAAACTTCCATACTAGAATCGAGTTATTACGTTTGATAAATAAAGAGTTGCTGATTTATCTGTAATCTATCTCTATGCCAAATTTCAGCCAGATCCGTTCAGCCGTTGGGGCGTGATTGAGTAACATCCATCCATACATCCATCCATCCGACATTCGCATTTATAATTATATATTTTTTATATATATTAATTGTTTTACATACAATACCCACCGGCTCTTTGAGCTCTTCGTGAAGCTGGTCCATGAAACACCTGAGAAACTCCTGTGTATCGTGCTGGTGGTAGCCTCGGAACATAGGGTGGACCTGTAGACACAACAACCATATATGATGATGATTTATTTATTTCATGTAGGACAATTTTTGCCACTTATGATACGTCAAGACTCTACCACCGGTTCGGAACGCTCATTCTACTAAGAAGAGCCGACAAGAAACTCAGCAGTTGCTCTTGTCATAAAAGAGCAACTTTGTCATTCAGAAAATCATCGATAGTGTCTATTAATATTGACTAAGAATATTAACATCAAACCAATGTTAAACCACACATTTATTTATAACATAACTAGCTGATGCCCGCGACTTCGTCCGCGTGGAATATGTTTTTTTGATTCCCACGGGAACTCCTTAATTTTCCGGGATAAAAAGGCTATGTCACTCTCCAGGTCCTCAACTATACCCATGCCAAAAATCACGTCGATCCGTTGCTCCGTTGCAGCGTGATTGAAGGACAAACCAACAAACCAACAGTCAAACACTTTCGCATTTATAATATTAGTATGGTACCAAAAAGGTTCTTAGATTTGCCATTGCATGAAAAAGATTAGCATTTGCTAAACCGAGGGTATTATACTATTGATTGATGAGTTTTTTAATGAGAAAGCTTCGCATTCAGCAGAGCCCACAAGTCAGTATAATAGAGAAGTTGCATTAATTTTTATTTGTTATTTTTCTTAATAATTTTTAGTAAACTTTCCAAAAAAAAATAATTAAAAACATGCAACTTCTCTATTCTTGTCACATTACGTATGAATTGTGCATTAGCTACATATATTAACATTATTTAAAAAAAAAAGAGCAACTGCTGAGTTTCTTGCCGGTTCTTTTCAGTAGAATCTGCTTTCCGGACCGGTGGTAGTCATGACATTTCATATGTGGCACAAGCTGTCCAACACGAAATAAATGAAATAAATAAATCATTTCATTTCAAATAAAACTAAAATCTTGATTAAAACTGTTTAAAACCCGACATAGGATACCAATTTCGACTCGATAAGACCTGTGGAATTTGATCACATCCCTTCACCAACTAGAAGAGCTGATGATGTTCAAACGACTGAACGATTTACGCAAAGTTACATAATATAATAGTTAAATTGATACTACTCACAATAAACATCACTTCAAATATGCTTATTTTGTTACGAATTTTTTACACTATTGCGAAGTTACAGGCGAAACTAAAGAGTTTACACTCTTTAGTTTCGCCTATTTTTAGTTATAATATCTCTAAAAAATGATATGAAATGTGCACATTTCATACCCTGTAAATGAGTTCGAAAGTTTAACTTCCCGGCCTAGGCCAGTAAAGAATGTATGTATTTTCATTACATATCATAAGTTTGAATTCGGAATTTTTCGTCCTGAATATCTTGTAACTTGTTATTATGTTCTTTGGCCTGAATAGTTTAAATTTGGAACTCTACCGTATTACGCGTTCAGCACTCACAGCGAAAAAAAATTTTATTAAAAGTATAATATTTATTTTTTATTTTCATAATATTGAAAGGCGGGAATTAACTACATACCTAATCGTTATAATTTATTATTTAAAAGTGACAAGAAAATGAGTTCGAGTGAGGATATTATGGATTTAGATTGTACGCCTCCTTTTCTGAGAGCGGAGGCCGAATTAGCTAAAAATAATTTGCTTCCGCCGAAATCCAAAGAAAAGTCACTGGTTTCATTTTTTAGAAAAGCACTATACACACCTCGACCGGGAGAGCATTTCTGGTTTCGTATATAGCCGGCCTCGCGACCAGAAAACGCGTACTTCCCGGTCTCGCGATGTAATGTACTATAATATATTGACAATGGGAAGTTTTAGGAATGGTGCGTTCTTCGCCAAAATCATCTCGATCTCGTTAATTTTTCGGCAACCAGTTTAAATATTGTGTTTCTATTTGTTTGTTTCTGGTAGTAAGGTTAAAAGGATACTCACATTTCGAATTCCGTATAGAATATTGTTAGGTACAACGTAGCCTCTCGCCCTTCGACTCCACATTTCTTTAATTAATTTTTGGTATGCTCTGAAACAAGATAATGGTTCTGTGTATTAAATTTGGTGCGATCTCCTTTGCTGTATATTCATAACATGCTAGATAATGTAATTTGTTGAAATGGGTGTAAATTTCAATTCTTAAAACTAAAAAAAAAAATTGTCGGCCATCTTGGTTTGATAATAATTAATTTAATTTTTGTAATGTATCAGACACGAAAAAATAACATTTATTTAACTTCTGTTAATTTACGGATTTGAATTTTTCCATTTATTTGAAGGTCAGCTTCTTATGTCAAGTTTTAAAGCTGGCCGTCGTCAATCTTTAAATTTATTTTGAAAAACCTGGAACCTTGAAACTCGATCAAATCTTGAATTGACTAATATGCCTATTACACTGCACTTTTGACAGGGCCCTGTGGGTTTGTAAGGGTGGACGTGGCCGCTAGTAAGAGTGTCGCTTATTACACAGCAATAAGAACCGAATTAGGGACCCTTTCTCCCTAAATCTTATTACACTACACTGATTCAAGTGTAAGGGTCTCTGCGAAAAGTGCAGTGTAATAGGCATATAAGTCTGCATACGCTAATGAGTAAATGTATTAAAATTAAAAAAAAATTACACTATCAACCTATATTATGCTACTCAATTCCAAAAAAGCTTGCGCGATTATGATGCTTTTCGACACGACGTTCGCACGGCTACGCGGCTATCTATTATTATTTCGTTGGAGACCTTGTTTTGTCGTTATTTTTCATGCATAGGATTTTATTACTTATTATCCAGTATACAATATACAATATACATATTTTACATACACATACAATTTTAATCACGTATTTATTGAGTAATTTATTTTATTTATTTATATTTATGCCGCCGTCGCCCCGCCGCCGCTCATTTCGTGCCCGTACACTAATGGTTAGTGTTAATACTGGTTTATATACTGAGTTTCTACCGCTGAAACGAATTTCATCACTACACAGCTACACAGCTTACCGACTAAGGCCAGGTTTCTTGTCCCCCGCCAGTACAGCGACCGCAGCGGAACACTCTAGGAAGTATGAAGTGAGCGGCTGAGTGTTACTCAGCGCCTGAAGCGCTGCATTCATGTAGCACGTATTGCCCATATTTTGGAGGCCCACTAGACCTGGAAAATGTTCCTTTATTAAAAATTTGGTAGCGAGCTTTTAAAATTAATTTATTTCCATCTGGAAAATTATCCTTAATTATTTAAAATTAATTAAGTATAATGTTGTGTTTACTTTTAAATGGGTACTACATTTAACTTTATTTTATTTTATAGGATAAGTTTACCTGTGAATGTTTTAATGTAAGTGTACGTTAGTAGACCTAATAAATAAAAAATAAAAATAAAAAATATAGCCAGCAGACAAAGTGACTTATATTTTTGTTAGATGTTCGAACTGTATGATCGGTAAACTATGGTAGTATCACAGCCTGAGAAAAATCTCCAATGAGGATTTCTAATAAAAACTTTCACCACCAGTTAGCGCCACTTAGGCCGACCAATAAGAGTTTTATTTGGACATCGTTGACATACATCAAAATAACTAACAGACAAATTCAAAAATATTTATTTCAGTAACAATTATAAATAATACATAGTAATTTGACAATAATCCTTATCTACATAGCGTGGGATAAGGTGAGTAAGAGAAAGGAAAGTGAGTAAGGTGAATTGTCTGTAAACTGTATGTTTTTAAACTGTGGTATTAACACAGTCTAAGGAGATACATTATTTTCTACCAGTTGTTAGAAGGAGGCGTCTATCAGAGCAACGCTGCGGGGTGACAGGGACGTGACGGAAGAAATTGGGTCACTCTAATGTATGCAGTTTGCTACCTCTTTGGGTGTAAGCAAGCTTGTTCACAAAAAAATGCTCCAAAAAAAACACAAAATAAAAAATAAAAATAAATTAACACTCACTCACTCAGAAATCTCATAATAAAACTAAAAAAAAAATTATAACTCGAAAACTACCAAAAAATCGCTAAACATGCATGGGGTGTTTTCTGACAGGTACGAAGGAATCAAAAATTTTTTCTTTGGACGTTACTATTTGGACCACCCTGTATATTTATGCTGTGGTAATTATAATCTACCTCTAGGGCGTTGCTCCTCATCATAGTCCAAGTCATCCGGGTCGAGGTCCTCGTCCGAGTTGACGCTGATCCCGACCGAGCCCAGTCGCGTGCTCACAGACATCTCTTCCACGATCGACGCGTCTGACCCCAACTGAAATAGTACGTATTATTTGAAACACTACCATAAATTTTGTTAATTTTAACTTCAGAGTATGTATCTAAAACTAAATTTTTTTTGAATGACTTAACTATTACAGGATTTTGTAAATTCCATGCAAAAGTATGTCTGAAAATCCGTAATATTTCGAGTATTGAACGATAGCCCAAATACGAATATTCCACAAAAATTGGTAGGAATTTGGGCTATTGTTCAAAAGTTAAGAAATACTAGCACTTCATGATTTTCGGAAATCCCACCTTATGATTGAATTATAATAACAGTCCGCCGTTTATTAACTTATATCAATGAAATCATACTAATATTATAAATGCGAAAGTCACTTTGTTTGTTGGTTTGTTGGTTTGTCCTTCAATCACGCCGCAACGGAGCAACGGATTGACGTGATTTTTGGCATGGGTATAGTTGAGGACCTGGAGAGTGACATAGGCTACTTTTTATCCCGGAAAATTAAGGAGTTCCCGCGGGAATAACAAAAAACTTAAACCACGCGGACGAAGTCGCGGGCAAAAGCTAGTGATTTATAATCGGAAGCTCAAATGTATATAATTACTAATGTATTTGAGCTTCCGATTATAAAATTATATAATAGAAAACACAAATTAGATTAGATTTTAGAAATTATACCACAGAGGTGGGTCAGCTGAATTATGTAATAATATGATTATGTTTCTAGCCAAATACCGTTCAAGAACATGCCTTTCTGAGGCAGAAAACATTAATTTGTTTTAAACATATAGATCTCTTATACCTTTGCCTGCGCAAGAGCTGCTCTGATGTGGACTTCCTTTTCGCACAAGTAACACCATATTCGCTCCGTCGACACATTCATGTGAACACAATGCGATGCGAAATTCTGCAACGAAAATAAACATTTCCACTAATGCATTCATGATATACAATATCCATATTAGCAGTGTGATGGGTAAGGATGTGAAGGGTAAGGATAACTAAGGGTGGGATGTAGAGTAGCTTTCAAATATTGACAAATCTTAATTAAATTAGGCTGAATTAATTACTGTAAAAGTCAGTTTGTAGCAGGAAGCTCCTACCAATTAATAAGAAACAGTTTGTAACAGGAAGCCCTTGCAATAGTATTTTTTTTAAATTTACATAAAACATTCGGGCAGGGTTCTCTTGCACTTACATTCACAAATCATTGTGCTACTTTACTCGCGAAATTTAGTAACTTGGCATCTGAATGCTGATAAAAGATACAAGGTGCTTAATTTAGTTAAATTGTTAAGACAAATATATTTTTACAAATATTATAATAAGTTTGTTCCTCGCCACAAAAACTCCTATTTGCACTGAGTAATGACAGTATGTTTTAGGGACATCCTGCATAATAAATGTATTATTATAATATCCTCTCTCAGATTATTCTTACACGCTTGGCATCCTGCCTAAATATGAATGAGAACAATGTAAAAGCTTACTCATTTAACAATGCATTGTTTTTTTTTTGAACATGTGTTTAAAAATTTGTCTATGTTTACTTTATAATTAACAATTAAGATAATAACAAAGATTTTGCACAATTATGTGTAAATAAACGCCTCAGAAATAAGGATATAAATAATAAGATAACAGAATCTATTCATGGATTAATAATATTAATTATAATAAGTAAGTGAAGATTTTGTTAAGCTCAGTGTATGTATATTAATACATTTACTAATATGTATCAGGTTCTTTTGATTTACAAAAACAATACTGTTCCATTATACTCTTATAAATAACCAGTTATATAATCAATATTATGGACAAAATAAAAACTGATATCTAAATTTTAGGTAGTATTGCATCATGTCAAGGATATTTAAAACTATATGCTCAGTCACTACTTTCAAATCTTATAAGTTAACATAAAACGTATGATACTCATACAAATTGTTCCAAGTCATTCCAGTAGAAATAGTTTCACATGTACTTTCACCCTATTTCTCTGAATACATAACTTTACAAGTTTACATGAAAATCTGATTTACTTGTAGCTTTTAAACTGCATAGTCACTATGATAAATGAGAATATTGTGATCCTAGATTTGACCAAACTGATGGCAAAGATCAGTTGGTAATTATAGTTAGGGGAAGAAAAAATTACTAGTGAATAATATCATACTTCATATCAAACTACTTTAAATATTATACTTAAAATAGCTGATGCCCGCGACTCCGCCCGCGTGGAGGTATGAAAAATAGATGTTGGCCGATTCTCAGACCTACTGAATATGCTCACAAAATTTCATGAGAATCGGTCAAGCCGTTTCGGAGGAGTATGGGAACGAAAACTGTGACACGAGAATTTTATATATAAGATGTACTGTGATTGTTTGTTGTGCAATCACACTGCAACAGAGCTATGGATTGTTTATTTTTACCCGACTATGGCAAACACAAAAGGTTACTGAAATTAGCAGTCTTTGTATGTTTGTTTGTATATATGTATGTTCCACCATAGCGCCTAAATTACTGAGCCGATTTTGATGAATGAGATGTCAATTGATTCGTTACTATGGTCCGGGTGACATAGGCTACATTTTACACTAATAAAATTGATATGACGGATTTTACCTCGATTTTACATTAAAAAGTGAGTGCCTTGAAATATTTTTCCATAGTTGGGTAACAGTTTTTAATAAATATTTACTGCTTGTTGCATATATACTGGGTATATATATACCGGGTGAGTGCATGGGCTACTTTTTACCATAGAAAATCAAGATGTCCTTCTGGGATTTTTAAAACCTAAAACCACACCGACAAAGTTGTGGTGCACAAATTAATAATTTTACTTATTTCATAGTGGCTAAAATGCATGTGTCTACTTTAAATTCCAGAAACAGAATATGTAATGATAATTACCTTTTGGTGTATAGTGCTATGATCATTTTTCACCTCAGAGCAACCCACGTGATGACAGTCGGGTTGCAAGCAGATCCACAGGTTGGGCCCTGGGCATCCGCAGTCAAAGCAGGTCAGGCTCTGTAAGGTATTATTAGTTTAGATTTATATCACTATTCTTTAAGGCTAGCTGTATCTCATGTGCTCATGTGGTTAATACTGTTGTACACTATCTCTAAACCAAACTAAACTAAAAACTCTAAATGTATTGCTTTCCCTACCATAATACTTCCTGTAGAAAAGGACAACACTAGATTTAGTCCTGTCAATTTAGTTTAGCTTAGAGATCCCATGTCCAGCATCATGCGGAGAAAACTGGTTTTCTTCGGACATCTAAAAAGAGGAGCCCAATTCTTACTTCCAATACTTTTGAAAGGAAGGATTAACGTGCATGGTGCTAGTGTCGAACTACAAAAAGTCATTAATCAACATAAGAAAAGATTGAATGCTGAGATTAAGGTTGGTGGCTTCAACAACCAATGTACATAGCAACTTGTGTATAAGTAGCCTTCATTTAATGCTTGGGACTGGTGCTGAGTAAGGAAATATTATGTTTGATACCCAGTACTTTGCATAATGACTTATTGCAATTATAGGTTGCCGTAACCTTGTAGTAAGTTTATAAATAACATAACATACTGGTTTTAAAAGTCCTCAAAGCAATCTTAATGCAAATTAATGTACTTAGTTACTTGTTTAAACTGTGATCTAAATTGCTAATATGTTGTGGATTTAAATATTATATTCATATTGGGGGCTAATTCTGTAGTGCACAATCTCTAAACTAAAATAAAAGTATTAAAAATATTGCTAACCCTTTCATAATACTCAAATACTCCCTGCGGAAAGGGAAAAAACTAGATTCAAAGCTGTCATTATAGTTTAGTTTAGAGATTGTGTTATATAGAATTGGCCACATTATTATAATATGTAAACAATAGAAACTCTGTGTGCAGGACTATAGGTATGTTGGTGTAAAGATAAATCTGATTGTTTTACTTTGACAATGCATCAGCGATATTGTATTATATTTACTTTTTTTTATACTTCCATAAGTACTTAATTACAAAAAATAAAAATAAACATTATCAATAACATAATTTTAACTAGAGTCATCCGCGTATTTAGTTAATTTTATTGATATTGTCAATATTTAATGGTCACTTGCAATGATACACAGTACACTACATGCATAATATAAAGTATGTATGCTAATTACAAGTGTAAATATGTAAGTACTAACTTGCTGTATTTAGGTATTTTATTCATTTAACTCAAACATAAATCATGGATATGTTTATTGTTTTATTACAATTTAATATTATGTTGAATATAGCAACTAGCAAGCTTCAAGAGTGGGCTAAGCAAAAAAGTGTTTAGTTATGTACCAGGAGAGATTGATAATATTGAAGCAGTTGAAGTGATAAGAAACTGGCAAGTAGTTTACATAGGTCAGTGCATTGCATAATGAAAACACAAGTAAGGAATGCTAATTACTAATTATATTGGTGTTGTGTTTCGAGGTTATGTGTTAATCGAATTGGGGACTCTTACCTCCTTCGACTGCCATAGCTCTTTTCCGAGATGATCAACAAGTTTGTTTAGATGTTCACAGGTCACGCCTTTAGCCATTGCGAAAAATTCACGTTTGTAGCTAAGGAAATACGTAAATAGCAACAAGAATCTACTGAATCTCAGAAGTCTCACAAACAACCATTTCTTAGATTTTAGCGATTAGAGAAGATAGTAAGAAATTTAAAGCACATAGATAATGAAGAATAAATGGACACATTTTGGATAAAGGATGCTAATATATTTTAATTTACAGAAATTTCCTTTTCTACCACAAAACGTTCCGTGACAAGCGAAAAGTCAGTCCAAACCATAGAGTTAAGAGTAGTATGGTCCAACTTCCAAAGACCTCTTGTCTCTGAGTCTGCGACTCTGCCAAAGACAAACACTAAGGGTATGTTCCGATATACACTGCGAGCACTCTTCAGTGCTCTTACTGGGGAGAAATTCAATCCGCTAAGGAATGACAGTACACTGCCGCAGATCCTAGCGAAATATATGACGTCATAAATCTTCGCCAATTTTGTACTGTGAGCACTTTCGTTTTCAAAGTAAGGTGCTCTCAGGGCTGACTGCGTTCGGTTTTAAACAGTAACCAGTATAGCAAACAATGGGTATGTTCCGATATATACTGGGGACAAATTCGTTCCGTTATGGAGTGACAGTATAGTGCCACAGTATCTATAGGGAAATATATGAGGTCATAAATCGTCGCCATTTTTGTACGGCGAGCACTGGCGTTTTCGAGGTAAGGTGCTCTCAATGCTGACTGCGTTCCGTTTTAAACAGTGACCAGTATAGCTAACTATAGAGGAACGGTTTCGCAGTATACTAAACTGACGTCACACCTTACAGTGCTCGCAGTGTATTTCGGAACATCCTTACTAATATTATAAATGGGAAAGTGAGTTTGTTTGTATGTTTGTTCCGCTTTCACGCCGTAACTACTGAACCGATTGCTTTGAAATTTTGCAGACGTAAAGTTAGAAGTCCGGATTAAATAATAGGGTACTTTTTATCCCGGAAAATTAAAGAGTTCCCGCGGGAACTAAAACTCCTCAATCCACGCGGACGAAGTCGCGGGTATCAGCTAGTACCCTATACAGGAGCGGCTTCGCTGAATATTGACGTCACACCTTACAGTGCTCGCAGTGTATATCGGAACATACCCTTAATCAGTGCACAGTGCTTAAAGCACTGTATCTATGCCAAAACATGGTTTTGGTTTTGCGTATCATTGAGACTGTCCGTTGAGGACAAAAAACGTTTTGACATTGATGCAGTAATTATCGATAAAAATAATTGCTGAAAATTGGTGTCGCGTAAGACTTTTGAAGTAGAATGTCGTTTTAAATGGACCACGACAAACGTTACTAGCAGTGAGGCGTATAAATCGGAACAGGCAAAAATTACAGGTATTTAAAAGTAATAGGTACCTTGGAAGTGTTCTTTCCCATAGAGGTAGTATAAGGTAAAGAGTACTACTATCGCACCGCACTCCTTGTGCGCGGCGTAGGCAAGTGAACTATAGCTACTAATATTTATAGATATGTAAAAAATAGGGATGGGCAATAGTGCGCTGCAAGTGCGAAGTCGATAAAATACATCTGAACGGTACGGTACCTATTGTTTGTGTTTGTTTGTACCCTATCATACTAATATTGTGAAAGTGTGTTTGTTTGTTGGTCTGTTCAATCACGCCTCAATAGAGCAACGCAAGACGTGATTATTTGCATGGGTATAGTTGAGGACGTGGAGAGTGATATTTATCCCGGAAAATTAAAGCGGTTCCGTGGGAATTAAAAAAACTTATTCCACGCCGATTAAGCCGATATGTTTTTTAATGATCGATCGTATATCCATACTAATATTATAAATGCGAAAGTGTGTCTTTCTGTCTGTCCGTTCGTCTGAAGCCCGCGACTTCGTTCGCGTGGATTGATTTTTTATTCCCGCGGGAACTCTTCATTTTTCCGGGATGTCCTTCCCCGGTATATAACCTGTCTCGGTATCAAATTTAATCAAAATCGCTTAAGTAGTTGGGCGTAACTGACAGACAGACACACATTCGTATTTATAATATTAGTATGGATTGATGTATATCCGATGTATATCGAATGCATAAAATATGTAAGAAAAGGTACAAACCTGTGTTTTAATGTGCAATTATAAAATAAAAGTATAAGTTTGATTCTTTGATTCTTTTACTATAAAAATATCGAAAATAAATTCTTTCATAACGTACGTTAATATTTATCTTTAGTTTCTGTCCATAATTATGTTTCAAAAAATTAAATTGTTTGAAATTAATAACCAGTCTTACGCACCTAATCAACAGGCAACACTTAACAAAATTACAGCTATAATATTTATCTTTAGTTTCTGATCATAATTTGAGTAACAAAAAATTATATTTTATGAAATTAATAACCAGTCTTACGCATCTAATCAACAGATAACACTTAATAAAATTACAACTATAATATGTATCTTTAGTTTCTGATCATAATTTGAGTAACAAAAAAAAATTTCAATACGGCTGGCCTTTTTTAATTTTGGTAATAGATACCTCTTTTGTGATCTCAGGAAACTCTATATATCGATTTTGAACGAAATCGGCCCAATAACAAAGAATTTAAATATGGCGCTGGCCTTTTTCAATTTTGATAACAGATACCTCTTTTGTGATCTCAGGGAACCCTAAATATCGATTTTGAACGAAATCGGCCCAATAACAAAGAATTTAAATATGGCGCTGGCCTTTTTCAATTTTGATAACAGATACCTCTTTTGTGATCTCAGGGAACCCTAAATATCGATTTTGAATGAAATCGGCCCAATAACAAAAAAATTCAATATGGCGCTGGCCTTTTTTAATTTTGGTAACAGATACCTCTTTTGTGATCTCAGGGAACCCTAAATATCGATTTTGAACGAAATCGGCCCAATAACAAAAAATTTCAATATGGCGCTGGCCTTTTTTAATTTTGGTAACAGATACCTATTTTGTGATCTCAGGGAACCCCATATATCGATTTTGAACTAAATCGGCCCAATAACAAAGAATTTCAATATGGCACTGGCCTTTTTTAATTTTGGTAACAGTTACCTCTTTTAAGATATCAGGGAAACCCAAATATCGATTTTGAATGAAATCGGCCTAATAACAAAAAAATTGAATATGGCGCTGTCTTTGCACATTTTCCTCTTTTGTGATCTCAGGGAAACCCAAAATATATCGATTTTGAAAAAAAAAATCCCAACTAACAAAGAATTTCAATCTGGCGCTGACTTTTAAAATTTATTATCTCATGGAACCCTAAATCGAAATTGAATCGTAATTTGAACGAAATCGGATCAGCAATAACAAATTTCAAAACCTATGGCGCTAACTTTTTTTAAATTTTGTTAACAATTTTCTCTGTTGTGATCCCAGGGAACAGCGATATCTTTAAACAAAGTACTCTGTGGCGATATCTGTGCCGGCGCCCGAGTCGAATGTATCACATCACTATTCGATTCGGTGAACAGTCGGTTAACGTAGCGGGGTTGCGGGGCGGTGCGGGCGGTATTATGTTACCTTGCGTCCCACGTCTGTATCACCCCCGCGACACGTATTTCTATTTTACATGAAAGTTTAAAAAATATGACTAACCGGTGAAATGTGATGTTGGAATTATGTTTATTATGTTAACGAGTATCATGTTTGCATGTTTCTATGCCACATTTAACCATTTTTTCCAGTTTAAAAACGGAATTTCGGTCCCGAGTTCGCGATGGGCGCTCTCAGCGCTAGCGTTCCTTTGACTAAAGAGCTTGCTGACGGAACGATGCTATGTTCCTACCGGTGCCTACTGTTCTTGGTTACAAGCACGCACTCTATAGGCTATACTACCTCTGTGGTTCTTTCCAAACCGAAATACCTGTTCCACAAAGTATTTTGGAATAGGTTAAGGAGCTGTTGCTGTGGAACAGTTGGTTCTAATTTAAATAATAGAATTACTGTTCCAGTTCCACAGAATACAACAGCCCGAATCTGAAACGCAACATGCTTTTTTCTATTCTAGCTGGAGGTTACCTTTGTTAGACAGAGATAACGTCACGAAACATGCTCTTCTCTATTCAGGCTTACGCAGCTTACCTTTATTGGAAAGAGATAGCAGCTGTTATGCCTGTTCCAAACAGAGAAGAGAGTCAAATGGGTTCCGAACTGTGGGTGTGACGTCAATTTGGGATACTGTGAAGCCATTCCTATAAAGTTAGCTGTACTGGTTATGGGCTCTCCACATTCCCGCGTGAATCACGGCGCGAATCACGCCGTGCATCGCGGCAAGAATCTGTCTCGGTTCCACACTCGCAAAGGTTCGCGTCGTGTTCACAGTATAGTTCGCGCACTTAACAAAGATGGACGCTGAAATTGCTGTTGCGGATGCGGGGCTACTTTTTGTAATCTTTCAATTTGTTATCCCATATTAGACTAAGAGATAGCTGCACTTTTTCTAACCATCCCCAGAAAAGCTGATTCAGTAATAGCTGGGTACTACACTCTCTTATAATATATAGCACGGGTCCTGCTTGTTAACATTCAAAAAATGAAGGTACAGGTCGTTAGACCAATTTACGGCCATTGTCAATGCTCAAAAATTAAATTGACTATATAAATCACATGCGACCGCCAAGTTCGCGCTTCGGGAACCCTTTGTCGCGGAGCAAAAAACCGACAAAAATCGGGGAAACGGGCGCGAACGCGACGCGAAGCCGCGAAGAATACGCGAATCGGTTCCACACTCATGATTCGCGGGTTCTTCGCGGCTTTGCGCGCGATTCGCGCGGGAATGTGGAGAGCGCTTTACTGTTAAACGGAACGCAGTCAATAAATAGGGGAAGTAGGTCAACTGCATTGAAATAGAATGAGTACCTACTTAGAATAGTATAGTACCTACTAATTTACTAAAATTCTACATCAATGGTCAACTGTCAAGTGTCAATACGTGAAACAAAACCTGTCAAAATATTTGTCAATATTGAATATTTTATTATTTTCAAAATCTCAAAGAAATTGTTTCTATTCAAGGAGGTAAACTTCATAAAATTTACTAGAATGACGTCAGCTTCGTCAAGCAGTGCTCGGTCCTTGTTTGCCGAGTCGAAGCAGCGATTAGCAGAGCGAGTCCAAGTGAATATGAATAACATTGCCTCACTTGCTAGACAAATTCAGAGAGGATCGAAATCTAACGAGGTAATGTATGTTGTTATTTTCATGCTAGCTTGATAAAGTAAAGGTGTGCCACAACCCGTTGCACTTATTCGTTATTTTGTGCAGACCGTATAAACTAGTGGTTCGCCCCGAACTGAGACCTCGGATAGTTTTAAACTATATAATTAATAATAATAATATTATAAATGCGAAAGTGTGTCTGTCTGTCTGTCCGTCTGTCTGTCTGTTGCGCTTTCACGGCCGAACTACTGAACCGATTTTGATGAAATTTGGTACAGGGATAGGTTGTATCCCGGGGAAGGACATAGGCTACTTTTTATCCCGGAAAATTCAAAGGTTCCCGCGGGAATCGAAAAAACTTGGTCCACGCGGACGAAGTCGCGGGAATCATCTAGTAATTAATAATTAGGTATACGATATAATTCCGGCCAGTGTAAAAAAGTAGGCGTACAATATTATTGCAATAGTTAACTTTTAGTATTAGACGCAAAATAGCTAAAAAGTTATTGGAGATGGTTGAATTTTTGGGTACTCCTACTTTTTTACTAATTGCACCTCATATAAGCTTTGATACATTAGACAGAGCGCCATCTATTGAAATCATTGTGAAGTTCTGTTAAAAGTACTGAAGCTCATTATTAATGAAATAATTTCGTTTCTTATTATTAATTATCTGATTTTAGTATTTTTTGTTCAAGTACAGGATATAATTCAAATAACTGATCAAGTTTCAGGCTCAGTCTTTCAGAAAATTGAGGTCAACTTTAGACGTTAGAAAATCTCCACTTTGAAAGCCCCCCATTTCTTAAAATTTAGGGGAAAAATTAAAAAGAAATATATTTTTGAACTCTATTCCTAGTTATCCTTAAAATGATATACTGCAACCCTATGTAACCCTACCCTTCAATGAAAGCTATATTCGGCTGGAGGCCATCGGTTTACATATTATATTTAAATTTGAAGTAATTACATTCAGTAATTCAGAAGTTATAAGGCTCTGACAGACAGACGGACGGATGGACGGACAAGTGCAAATTCACTCAAGTAGACTCAGAGACCTCCGCTTTGCTTGGTCAATAACAAGGCAGGTATAATTCTTTTTTTTTTTGCTATTTTCAGCTCCTGATGAAGTCAGCTAGAGAGATGGCTGCCACCGAACACCTCACAGAAGGTAGTGAAGAGAACCTAAAGAAAATGCAGCTTATCACAGTTCACATGGGCTACCAATATGAGAATATTCTTAAGTCCGCTCAAATGCTAACAGAAATCAGCGATCAAGTGTCCACTATGCAGAGATGACATAATTAGATCCTCTTTTTGGATGATTACTTAATAATATCACACTAGATCTTGCTTGTGAATATTTTCATTGTGAAACTTCTAATGCAGTTGTATACACTTGCAACTTGCCCTGCTCTTTATTTTGATGTTATCAATGGGGTTTAATTTGAAGTCCTTACAAGTTTTATTATACTATTTAACTACATTCCATTTTGTCAGTAAAGGTCAAATTATTGTTTAAAATTGGTTTGATTTATTTAAAATGTTTTTTACATAATGTTAATCACAGCACAATATTAAACTTGTTAAACCACCAATAATTAATTTAATTAACTAGTTTTACCTAATATTAATTACACTATATAGCATCAACCCACTTGGTTAGGTATGATTCTTGGATAGAAGACAGATCATAGAAGATTTATTTTAACAAAACTAAATAAAGTGAGATTCTGCCTGTTATATTGAAGACATTTGTCATTGAATTTCATTACACATTATAATGTCTTATAGTATACTATAACTTAGTCTTGAGTGATGTCTGATTTAAAAAATTAATGTTGAAATGAGCATTCCAAAAAATGCTTGTTAGTCTAGGAAAGGAAGCTAGTCGACCCAAGACCCCAACAGTAATTCCTCACATGACAAAACTTTACAGTATGATAAAGTATCATGAGCTAAAGGTATTTTATAAATATCCACCAAAAAAATTTAACGAAAGTTTTTTTTTTTTTACCTAAACTCTTTTATGTTTTCTAACTTGGTCCAGAAAAATGTTCCGAAAAAACTTTCTTCACTGGAATTTTACATTCATGTAAAGTATGGAATCTAAATAAGAAATATCCAACAAATACTCTAAGCTGAAACAACCAAATTTTGAAAAAAATGTTTTTTAAATGTTACTTGCATCAGAAAATTGCTCATTCAAACTTTTTCACTGGAATGTCCTTTTATTGCCGTTTAATACCTAAAATTGAAAATCCACTAAATATTCGATCAGTCTATATTTTTTTGAAAGTTAAGATATGTGTGATTGTGAAATTAATGTGTTACTCAGACAAATTGTCAAAAAATTAGTGGTCAGTAATTCAATTCGAAAATACACCGAATCACATCAAATGATTGCAGCTTTATCAAAAATGTATTAGGTATCAGATCAAAAAAATTATGAGTCATCATTTGACTGATACTCTACTGTGACTTGTTGATATGGTGGTGATGATGGCATGTAGCTTGGTGATGGAGGATATGTTGTTGAATATTCTGGTGATGTTGGCATGTAGCATGGTGTCATAGGACGTGGTTTCTTTGACACTGGAGAAGTTACAGTAAGGGGTTGATTTCTTAGTGTAGAATTTGGTTGTGTATTTTTATCCCTGTCATGCAAATTGTGTGTATCAAAATTACTTTGCTGATGTTGATTCAAATATTTTTCTTCCAGTCCACTGACTAGATTGAATACAGTTGTTTTAACTGCATACTGATCAGTGGGGCTAAAGTTTTTAACAGTTGCGGCCATTAATTTGAAGAAATGATCCAATGGATGCATTAAACGTTCCTGTTGTTGGTTTTCCAATAAATATTTCATCAGGGCTGAAGTGTTTTCTTTTACTGATGCTGATCCAAATTTTCTTTTTCTTGTTCCAGGTATTTTAGTAGAAGTTTGGACTGGATCATTAACTTGTTCATTGGATAATTCACTATCATAAGCTTCTGGCATCACTTGATCCTCCATACTGTTCTCTGTAGGATGATGCTCTGTCTCCAAACCAAGTATTTTCAACTATAAGAGTATAATAATAGGGCAGTTGTATCAGTTGTTCAATTTCATTCCACGTTTTTTTCTTAAAATGCATGGTCGCTGTAGTGTGGGATGATGCTATCATGTTACTTGTCTCTGGATGCTATGCTATCCCAGTCTATATGCTATGCTTCCCAGTCTATATGTATTTTATCTATGGCTGTGGTCTCTGTTTCACTATATCGAATCGATCAGCATTTCATCTGAAGAAGTAGGTATTTAATAGTCATTGTATTATTAGCAGAGACAAGTTAAATTACGATTAGTTTAATAGGAACTTCAGGCTCAGAAGGGCTGGAATCCAGAGCCGTAAAGCCAGTTAATAATTTTTTTTTTTAAATTAGCGTGCGAAAACGGCTGAACGGATTTCGATAAAAGGCAAATTAACGCACTCACTGGTATTCCACGCCGATGATGTCCTCGAAGGAAAGGAAAAAAATAAGCTTTGTTTGTTAACCTTAAAACCTACAAGTACCTATCTAATAAGTATACTACTTAGGTAGGTACCTGCCTTTTTCAAAAGTCCAACAGTTTTCAGGGTTAAAACTTAGTATCCGCACGAATTTGGAGGTAAAAAAAAATTGCAGTTGATAGAACTTTGGTCCACGATTATAGTGCTACTACTCTTATTACAAGGTAATGCATAGTTTTTGAAAAAATAACGAAAAAAAGAATTCGTACCTCAAAACGGCTAAAACACGTGACGTGTTTTCACGCAACTACAACAGAAACGGAAATCGGAATAAACAATAATAGTTTTTATAATCGAATAATTAGTAATGACTCCATCTATGACAGACTATTATGGTACCGTTTACTTTTTTTACGTTTTATTGTTATAAGTTTAACGTGTCTGTCTGTGTATCTGTGTATCTGTGTATCTGTCTGTGGTATCGTAGCTCCCAAACGGATGAACCGATTTTCGATTAGTATTTTTTGTGTCATAGATAATTTTATCCCGAGTGTTCTTAGCCATGTTTCATGAAAATCTGTTCAGCCGTTTGAAGATCATCAGCTCTTTTCTAGTTGATGAGGGAATCTGACTAACTTCCTAATGTCCGATCGATTCGAAATTTGGTACCGTGTTAAGTACTTCAATGATATTGAAAGTATATGGTAAGGTAATCATGACCTGATCAGCCGTTTGAAGATCATCAGCTCTTTAATAGTTGATGAGGGGATCTGACTACCTTGTTTATGTCCTATCGATTCGAAATTTGGTACCGTGTTACTTCAATGATATTAAAAGTATATGGTAAGGTAACCATGACCTGATCAGCCGTTTGAAGATCATCAGCTCTTTAATAGTTGATGAGGGGATCTGACTACCTTGTATATTATGTCCTATCGATTCGAAATTTGGTACCGTGTTAGGTACTTCAATGATATTGAAAGTATATGCTTAGGTAACCATGACCTGATCAGCCGTTTGAATATCATCAGCTCATTAATAGTTGATGAGGGGATCTGATTAACTTCCTTATGTCCTATCGATAAGAAATTTGGTACCGTGTTACTTCAATGATATTGAAAGTATATGCTTAGGGAACCATGACCTGATCAGCCGTTTAAAGATCATCAGCTCTTTAATAGTTGATGAGGGGATCTGACTACCTTGTATATGTCCTATCGATTCGAAATTTGGTACCGTGTTACTTCAATGACATTGAAAGAACATGGTAAGGTAACCATGACTTTAAATACTTTAAAAAGGACAAAATAAAAGTAAAATTAAAAATTTTAAAAACCCCCGAACACAAAAAATAAACTGTAAAAACTAACAAATAATATTTTAAACTTATAATTATTACCGTCACATATATTATGTAAGTTTAAATATTTTTATTTTATTATTTATTCTACAAACGATCCGATGGATCGTATTTAAAGTTATAACTAGTAGAATCTAATAGTTATAACTTTAAATACGATCCATCGGATTGTTTAATTAGTATTCGATCACATTGGCGTCAATTTCAAAAGCAAAATACTAAAATAGACCCAATAGCCAAAACTTCAAGGACAACCGAGTTTTATTTGGAATCGCATCAAATTGACTCGAAATTGAGCTCTAAATCAATGGAAATATGGTGCATTGTGCGGGCCCCGGCTAAGAATTGAGTCTTGATGATACTATTTAAGTAAGTGCCTAGGTATGTCAAATAAAATAAATATTTTCTTATCTTTAATAAAAAACAAAATGATCTTCACAATATGTACATAATTGAGATGTTTATTAGGATACAGAGTCCGAATAAAGTACCTACCCAGCGCAGACGCCCGGCCCAGCCAAACCACAGACTCCACAGAGACAGAGTCAGAGTACTTTTCTTTATAGCGCTCAGCAGTCAGCTCAATTCGTAACTCAGCGCTTGCTACATTGCACAGCGCCCGGCAGCGCTAAGCTGCGCTAAGCACGAATTTTCAAGTAAAAAAATTGTAATTGATAAAGCTTTGGTCCACGATTACAGTGCTACTACTCTTGTTACAAGGAAATACACAGTTTTGAAGAAAATAACGAAATTAAGTTCTAACCTCAAAACGGGTAAAACACGTAAATAAAACGCTATGGCGCGAGGCTAAAAGGCAAAAGCTCACTAAGCTGTCAATTGTAAATGAAAAAAACAGTGTAAACATGGGTAACTCTGAGTTACGCCGCTCAATTGAGTTAACTCACTTTACTGAGTTGGGTGCTCTGACACCTTTTGCAAAAGAGTCATGGCGCACTTGCTCAAAAAAGTGACATTCTATGCCACAAAAAGCGAACATAACAATATTCATTTTTAATCTGTTAAAAACAGGGAAAGAAAATTGTATCTACTGAATTTCATTCATCCTCTAGGGGGAGAATGTGATTTAAATTTGGAATAAAGTACTTACCGAAATTTATACTGAACTACATCTGTGATTACACCATTGAGTTTGTATATAAAACATATCTTTTTGAAAAACGAATACGCATCTATTATGCAGTTATGATTATTAAATAAAATTACGTAAACCGACGAGGGCGTATGAGCTTGATGCCTTTGCTTTTCCGACAAAAAAATATTAGTCTAGGAATTTGCCGCGTTTTTATTTTCTTCAAATACATAAAAGTTAAGTTTATTTTAATTTATTTTTATAAATAAGTTAATGTTCTTAGAACATTAACTTATTTATAAAAATAAATAAATTAAAATACGTTAATTAAATACGTTACGATGTTAAATCAAAGCGACAGTGACAGTGAATTGTCGGATTCCATCAGTGCAAATGCTGCCGCAATTATAAATAATTTGCTTCCAACAAAATCCAAGGAAAATTATTTAAAAACTTAAAAACTCTCTCTATCAATAATTGGACCGATGTTTCGAATGTTACCTTTTACTTTTAATTGTCATTATTTTTAATAAATGCTTATCTCATATTATTATTGTGTTAATTTTTTCGCAAATGGTACGAAAAGTAGAGTAGGTATTTTCCTCGGTGATAAAGCTGTCTTAGTCTTGGGTGAACTTAAATCCCTCGCTACACTCGCGATTTAAATCGTCACCCGCGACAGAAGACACTGCTTTATCCCCTTGGTTTATAATCTACTATTATAGGCGAGGGGTTAATCACGCCACAACGGCTGATCGGATCTCCATGAAATTTGGCAGAAAGGATTATAGTCTGGATTGCTACTTTTTATCCCGAAAAATTAAAAAACCTCAATCCACGCGGACAAAGTCGCTGGCATCAGCTAGTTGTATTCCAACTTAATTTTCACTGAGATATAGTGCTGAGTATCGAACCCTAGTTAGTATCGAACGCCTGAACACCTTAGGAAGGAAGGTGTCTAAACCACTAAGCTATCAACGCCTAACCCCAATTACTTTAGTGTAAATTGAACCGGAAAATCCAAGGCAAAATTTCCTTCAAAATGTGCCTTGAATTTTTATATTTTTGCGCCTTGAGATTGAATGCGGGTAAAACGAGGCAATGTAGGCGATTTTAGCGTTGCTATTAAATTTTCTACGTGCAATAATTTATACTCTGTAGTCCCTTTGAAATGGTACATAGACTACTACTACTACTAGTAGACAGTAGTAGATATGACTAGATGATTCCTGCGACTTCGTCCGCGTGGATTAGGATTCTATGATTCCCGCGGGCACTCTTCAATTTTCCGGGATACAAAAAATAGTTTCATTAGATATTATGCATCTGTTTCCTTAAAATAAAAATAACGTGCTATAATAAAAAATAACATCATAGAAAATGGTTAAGATCGGTGTGTCCAAAATCCTATTTATTATCAAAATTGTTTGTTGGCCCAAGTACTTGGATGGGGCACCGATTTTTTAGGTCAGCCTTAGGCTCTTTCTCTTGTCAACCCATTGCCATCTCACTAACTGAGCCACAGTCTCCTCTCGGAATGAGTTTTGGCCATAGTCCACCACGCTGGTCAAGTAGACTTCACACACCTTTCAAATTACGAAAAAGTTTTCTCACGATATTTTCCTTCACCGTTTGAACTTTGAAGCAAGTGATATTTAATTTCATCAAACGCACATAACTTTCAAAAGTTGGAGGTGCGAGCCCGGGATCGGCTCCTTCATGCCTCGGCAAACACGTTCAGCTTTTGATAAACTTTAACCCATAGCCACAGAATAACAATATATATTTCAAGATATACATGAGAATCCTTTAATTAAATGAAATAAATAATTGTGACCTATTATGTACACCGTCTGTACCTAACTAAACTAAAATGACTGCCTTAAATCTTGTTCTGTCCCTTTCCGCAGGGAGTAGGTATTATAAAAGGGTTATCCATTGATGTACAATTTTAGTATTCTATTTCAATGGTCCTTACTCATTCTATTTCAATGGGGTTAGCAATATTTTTAATGCTAAAATTTTAGTTTAGTTTAGAGATTGTGCACTACAGAATCAGCCCGAGAATTTATCCAACTAAGTAAAACTAAATTAACTAAAAAATTACGGGCGGGGCATAACACTGGCGGCGCTACCACGCTTGACGCTGGAAGTCCAACGACAGCCTCTGCACCAAGAATGTCCCAGAGCGAGGATCGCGGCCCCGGTCCCTATTACTAAGGCCGACGTCCAACTTCTACACCACAGAATATAACTAAATCGAATAGTAGGTATGTACGTGGTATGTACTTTTAGTTGATTATATATATAATTTATATTTATATATTATGTAGTCAATATATTTTATATTTAGTTAATATAGTAGTCAAAATTATTTTTTATGGCCAACCTTGTACGCTTGAGCGCTTACAGAATATGTGTATACGATTCATCTATGGATTGAGGAAAGATCATGTTAGTGCCTACCGTGCTCGTCTCAAGTGGCTTCCAATTAGGTTGCGTCGAAATTTTCATGTTCTTTCTTTACTATTCTCTATCCTATATACCTACTCCCAGCTATCTTAAAGAACTCTTAAAGAACTATATTATATTTCTATCGTAATTCTTTACTATGTTTGTGTAATAATTATTAAGTCTAAACTAAAAAATAAATTTGTTCCAATTTTGGCTACCGGGCCAGATAAGTTGGTGGGATATATAGCCTATGCCATAATTATTTTCATCTATCTTAGAATAAAACGCAACCATTTCCCGGCAAGTGAAGGCATCGTAGCGATAGATCGCGGCGCCCCCTACCCGATATATGTAATTTTATGTGTAATTTATGTACCTATGTACTATTTAAGTATGTTTATGTATATCTAATATATTTTGTTATCTGTATCTATTTTAATTATAAGTAATCTGAAATGCTGTCAGATTTGCACCCCCCATACGAGGGGTTGGAGGGGGAAAGTTTCAGATTTAAATAAATAAATAAATAAATAAAATCTTTATTTGGAATTACCAGATACATTGAAGAAACAAACAAACAAAAACTTAAGTACTAGTAGAAAAGAAAAAAATAAAATAACTTATGAACTAGACTGTGACAGGATAATTCCAAAAAGGGAATCGGCTCAGCATAATGCTGTTATGGTGTAGATACACCATAACAGCGCTGATTTTCAGCCGATCCCTAAAAATAGTTTCTTAATAGTTAGATTTCTTAATTTTCCTGCTGTTTATATGCAAATTCTAGCCTACATACCAAATTTCAGTCTTCCAGCACTACAGTTATAGGTGTTGATGATCATCAGTGAGTCAGGGACGAAATCGACGTATTTCAGGTATCAATAAATCTGAAACCATTAATGCTAGAATATTGAGACTTGGTATATTTGGTAAGTTTGCTAACGACATCTTTTCATGAAAATTTCAGTTTTTTAGGGTCATCCGGACCGAAGCTATGACGGTTCGAAAATACGAAAAAACACTTCGAGAAAAGGTAGGTAATGCCCCGTTCCTTTGGCTCGTCTTGGCAGGGTCACTCCCGTGAATCTTATCCTGAAAATTTCAGTTTTCTAGGGTCATCCGGACTGAAGCTATGACGGTTCGAAATTACGACGAAACGCTTCGAGAAAAGGTAGGTAGTGCCCCGTTCTTTTGGCTCGTCTTGGCAGGGTCACTTCCGTGAATCTTATCCTGAAAATTTCAGTTTTCTAGGGTCACCCGGACCGAAGCTATGACGGTTCGAAAATACGACGAAACGCTTCGAGAAAAGGTAGACCTAGTGTCCCGTTCCTTTGACTCGTCTTGGCGGGGTCATTCCCGTAACCCCAGCATTTTAAAATTTAACTACAAATTGGGTCCATTTTTTGTGTGAAATTCTTCTATTGTGATGATGAGTTACTTTTAATTTTGTAATAATTAGCTCGCAATGTCCTTGTGTTAAATGGCATGACCAGAAAATGACCTCCAATTCGGGACAAGGTGCAGAATTTCCGTTTTAACAGTAAGGTTTAAAAATTAAAACCGAAATTATTATGGATTTATTTTTCCGAATAAGTTCAAGGTAAAAATATCTAAAAAAAAACCAATACGTTTATTGTTTAATTCTTGAGCATCCGCTTTCCTCTTTTATGCACCCATTTTGACGTTCCATTTAATAGCTTAACTATGCATAATAATAATCTTGTAATCCATTAAGTACATGAATACCATTTAGGTAGATATCTCTGTCAGTGCATTATAAAATAAATAAAAATAAAATAAAATTTGTTTATTTCAGACCATTTACTTAGTCCATAAAATGTTGTTAGTAAAGTATTAACTGTTGGTACTCGTATAAACTAGTCTAGTGGTTCGCCCCGAACTGAGGTCGTCGCGACTCACGGTATCGTCATAACTGAGCGCCATCTATTAACATCATTGTGAAGTTCTCTTAAAAATACTGAAGCTCATTAAAAATTAAATAATTTCGTTTCCTTATAATATTTGTCTAATTTTAGTATTTTTGTTCAAGTACAGGATATTTAAATCAAATAATTGATCTAGTTTCAGGCTCAGCCTTTCAGAAAACTGAGGTCAACTTTGGACGTTAGAAAATTTCCACTTTGAAAGCCCCCTATTTCGTCAATTTTAGAGGAAAAATTAAAAAAAAAACATTTTTGGACTCTATTATCTTTAAAATGATATACTGCAACCATATGTAATGCTATAAAAAATATTTTACTTCGCATTCGCTTCTATGAGAGCCCCCCTGAAATAAAGATTTTTACAACCATATTCGGCTGGAGGCCATCGGTTTATATATTATATTTAAATTAATATAATTACGTTCGGTGATTCAGAAGTTATAAGGCTCTGACAGATGGACGGACGGACGGACGGACAAGTGCAAATTCACTCAAGTAGAGTTATACCCCAAAAACCATAGTTTTAGAGCCCAAATAACAGTTTTCCGTGAATTACTTTTCAAGATCGAGGACATAGTGGTTTTATTATTTCAATAGACTAGGGACTGGGCACCCCTTCACCCACCAAGTTTCAGATTTTTCCGCTTAACGGTTCATAAGTTACAGGGATTTCTTAAGTTTGACCGTTAGGTGAAAACTAAAAACGCGAGGCGAGAAAGCGAGGCATTAACCTGCCGCCGCCACCGCCTCGCGCGCCCGCCCGACAACAGCAGCGGGGTGCGGCCACGGGCCCCGCAACCACTGCCGCTCCATCAACCGCACAAACCCCTGCACCGCCAACCACAACGCAGCCGCCCACCGTCGCACCGTCGGTGATGACCGACATACGACCTGCATCGGCGCCACGAACCACGCAACCTGCGGCCGCTGAGAGTGATAGAACTCTGGCAGCGGCCGCAAACCCGCCGACCGAACGGGGCCAGCCGGTGCGAGCGAAAAGACGCCGCCAAAACCGCGCGCCTCGCTCGAGCCGCACCACACCGGCGGCGGCTTCGACTCCGCAACAGCCGGAGCCCGCCGCTGGCCGACGATCAACAGCCGAAGCTACACGCCAGGTGCCACTCACCCGCCTACCAACAGATCTACCAACAACTCGCACGCGTCAGGCTGCACCTAGCCCGACGCAAATCGACGCACCGCGTCCCCGCCAGGGCGCAGCTGCACGCCCGGCCCGCCAACCCGCCCCACAACTCCCTACCTTCGCTAACGCCCGCCCTGCAAACCAACCGGCCCAACGAGAAGCGCAGACCGACCCGGGCATTGTGGTGTCCGGGCCGTGATCGAGGCGCTCACGACTGGGCTGACGGCGTACCTGCAGGGACAGGGCGCAACACTAGCCCTTATAGCAGGCATGGCGGTGCTTACGCGCCTCCGTGCCTAAAAAAGGTTAAACGGGTCCCGCACGCGGTGGCGATGACGTCACCCGCAGGGCGGACCCACACAACACCAAACCCAAGGGCCCGTAGCCTTCCAGGCAGGTCCAAGCCTTTGAGGCTTGGGCATGCCTGGAAGGCATTAACCGGGGCACAGAGTTGCCCCACGCCCCGCCCGGGTAAGGAGGCTCAGCCTCGAGGCCCGTACCCCCGCTTGGCCCTCACGGGCCAAACGGAGAAGATCCACTGACGGAGAGGTGAAAACTTGGTTCTACAGTACATTTGACTTATTTATAGTGTTCGTGTTGTGTACGACAGACTAACTAAGAAAAGGACACATTGTGCACGTTTCTATCACCGAAATTCAGGGGGCCAAACTCTAACTTCCATACGTTATATTTCCGAGCGCCAATAAGATAAAATTATATATATTATACATATTATGTGTACGGCAACTCTTTAAGTATATTGCCTGAAAATTTCAGGCCTCTATCCTATTATAGTTTAGTAGTTAATCGACTTTTGTGTCCAAGGGAATTAGTTAAATTTTTGAATAAAAATATTTGCCCATTTGGGGGGGTTCCCTTGGTCGGATTCCCTCCAAATTTGGTGGCACGCACTTTTTTAGTCATATCTTCCAATATCCGCTTTTAAATTTTTAAATCTGCTCAAACAAAAAAGTCGATTTTCAACTTACGTAATTTTTGGATTTTTTAAAATAAATCTATATCTAAGTAGTTTATGTACCGATTTTGATGCGGTTTTCTTATATATCCATATTTTTCCAATACCTATCATAATCTATCAACAAAAAACCGCATTTGTATTTCTATTTTTTGAGTTTTTCCCTATATTAACTTTGAATATCCATATTTAAGTAGTTTATGAACCGATTTCGATGCGGTTTTCTTATATATTAATATTTTTCCCATATCTATCATAATCAATTAATAAAAAACCGCATTTATAAGTATTTCTATTTTCTGGGCTTTTCCCTATGTTATAATTTGTGATATATCCATATCCTAGCAGTTTATGTAGGTATTGTACCGATTTTGATGCGGTCTTCTTATATATTCATATTTTTCCTATGTTTGACTTGATTGAACATGTTCATACTCGTATTGCTCTCGTCGTATGCGCGGATTACGATACGCTTACGCTACGACGCCGTGTGCGAAGGGCCTACTAGAGCCGCAGCCGGCTTAAAGTAGTCTGTAATTTTTTTCTGGCGAAATGCGTACTGGGGATCGAAGTACACGTCCCTGTTGACATCTATCGAGTTGAAGTGCTTATCAATCCCACGCAACTGATTGACAAAGGTGACGGGATCGGGAACCTTCCGCCGCAGGACGATTTTGGCGCCATCACTCAGCCACTTTTTGAGAGCCCGGCTCGCGTTGTGTTCTTGCACCCTCAGGGCCACAAATCTCATCTCCTTGGCTTTCTTGCCTTTTCGTAAATTCTTCGCCGCGGGCACGTAATAGCGTCTACGTTTTCTGTTATATTTTATCAAGGTGGAATCCTTGACTAACAAGTAGAAATAATGTTCTGACCCGGCGTTCTCCGGTTTGCGAAAAGGTGGAACGATACGCTTGTCTTCTATCCAGCGTAGTTCCCAATCTAAACTCCCATTCAGCGTCACGTCCTCGTCGTCTCGAATGTCCGTCCCACTATTGGTAATATTGTCGTCTTTAGCAAATTCTGACATGATGGTGCGAACACACGGCACAACTTTTCACTTGAACGGTTCAATATAGACTGATGATGCTGTGTCGTCGCGATAAAGGATGACTCACGCCAGATCGCGTTCGCTAATATTACACGTATTTTGTATGGACACACTCACGCTATACCAAGCGGCAACCGAGTGACAGTCGAGCACCGGATAACGCTCGGAAACAACTTGATCCCGCCTCGGCTTGCCCACGGCCCTTTGTATGAATACAGTGCCGAGCAGTCGTGGTGATGCTATACAAGTGCATATAATGCTGACGAGTGACGTTTTGTTCGTCGTCGGAAAATGAACAACGAACGTTTGATTGAGGCTGTGAGGAAATATCCAGCATTATATGATATGAGCGATAGGAAATATGTGGACTCCAATTATAAGTCTTCATTATGGGTCAAAAAAAGCGAAGAAATCAAACAAACTGGTTAGCATTTAAATTAAATTATACTTTATTTATTAACCTTAGTTACATAACTGCTATCCGTGCGCGACAAGTTGAGACAAGTAACAAGTTGCGCTCTATGCCCGCTCTACCTATAGCCCGCTCACAGCGCTGTCTTAACTTGTCGCGCACGGATTATTAACCGATTTCCAAAAAAGGAGGAGGTTCTCAATTCGGCGCGTATGTTTTTTTTAAAATATATGCCGGTGCATTTCAAGAAATGGGCTTAGGTATTTTCTATAATTTAATATAAAAAATTCTTTTTAAACAACCGACTTCAAACTCCCGCGCCAACTTTACAACAACAAGCACACGCTATACAAAGTACTTATTTTATTGTTGATATTTTAAAAACCGCTCGACCGATTTAGATAAAATTTATATGGGACCACTTGGGAAGTATGCCTTTTCAAATAAAAAAAGAATCATCCAAATCGGTCCACCCAGTCAAAAGTTCTGCGATAACAAACATAAAAAGAAAATAAAGAAAAATATACAGTCGAATTGAGAAACTCCTCCTTTTTTTGAAGTCGGATGAAAAAGGCGATTTGATGATCAACGATTTGTTATATCGCACCAACTCGACGATCCGATACATATATATAATTTGGGACAACGTTTTACTTTTACTAGGCTAGAGCCGCGGCCGGCTTAAAGTAGTCATTTTTTTCTGGGAAAGTGCGTAGGTACTGGGGATCGAAGTACACGTCCCTGTTGACGTCTATCGAGTTGGAGTCCTTCACAATCTTCAGCGGATTTCGATTGCTCATCATTTTGTGGAACAAGTTTCTTGACTTTTCTTCTCGATTGTTCGGCTTTAACATGTCCAATTCAAGATGCAACAGATTGACCCAGTTGACGGGATCGGGAACCTTCCGGCACAGGACGATTTCGCCGCCATCACTTATCCACTTTCCGAGACTCTGTCTTGCGTTGCGTTTTTGCACCCTCAGGGCCACAAATCTCATCTCCTCGGCTTTCATGTCGTCTCGTAAATTCTTTGCCGCGGGCACGTAATAGCATTTACGGTTTTTGTTGTATTGTATCAATCTGGGATCCTTGACTACGATGTAGAGATAGTGTTCTAACTCGGCGTTCAGTTTGCCAAATTCTGGAACGAAACGCTCGTCTATTATGCATGCTTCCGAATCTATTATCTCATTCAGCGTCTCGTTCTCGTCGTCTCGCGTCTCTCGAATGGCCGTCCCACTATTGATAATATTGTCGTCTTTTGCAAATTCTGACATGATGGTGCGAACACACGGCACAACTTTGCACTTCAACGGTTCACTATATACTGATGATGTTGTGTCGTCGAGATAAGAGATGTATTATAGCTGAACCGAATACGGACCATTGAATCTGCTTATTACTAAGTAGACGACCTGACAGAAGTTGGCTTTTCTTTTGGTAGCATAATTGATTTCGACAATAAATCAAATGCTGTGAGATCACGAACTCTAATTAGTCATTCGCACAATTATTACTTACAAAGTATTCACCACTAGCTGATGCCCGCGACTTCGTCCGCGTGGTTTAAGTTTTTTATTATTCCTGCGGGAACTCCTTAATTTTCCGGGATAAAAAGTAGCCTATGTCACTCTCCAGGTCCTCAACGATACCCATGCCAAAAATCACGTCAATCCGTTGCTCCGTTGCGGCGTGATTGAAGGACAAACCAACAAACCAACAAACCAACAAACCAATAAACAAAGTGACTTTCGCATTTATAATATTAAAAGTAAGTATGATGTATGCAATGCCCCGCCCCACGTGCCTGGGATTTGGGATTGCACAGAAGATGTGTTAGATAAGATATTTTTTGGTACTATAGACCGAATTCGTATGAAAAATAATCTCAATTAACAACTGAACATCCATTGTATAGCACCATCCAGTGTAGGTGGCGTGGCAGGAACGATTGCTGCATATGTTGTGTTTACTCTCCCATTATTGGGAAGTGCTGGGACCCGCTTGGGTTCGTCTGATGTTTGTTTACTGTCGAATTCGGATGGCTGATGCTGTTTTTTGCTGACGACTTTCAAATGCTTTCTTGTTCTTTGACTGTTTTCTAATATTTAGACTCTAGACTATGGTGTTGCGTGTCGGTAGGTTGCCAAATGTCGGGAGCGTATGGTATACTCAACCAATCCAATAGGATGACCAAATGTTGTAGGTTGAAAATTCTATATATAGTTCGATTCCGAAAGAACTTCGTAATCGTGATTCAGGCGGCGACACGTGATTGGCTAACGTTAGTACGGGTATTATATTATTGTTCTGTGGTTAATACTTTGTTCGGCCTGCGTCGTGTTTACGTCGTAGATCTACCAGCGTTATCAGCTATTGTGCTCCTTCATAATAATAGAGATAACAACCGGAGAACACCCGCGCTGCTGACTATCTATATATATAAAATTCAAAGTCCTGACTGACTGACTGACTGACTGACTGACTGACTTATATATCAACGCACAGCCCTAACCGCTGGTCCTAGAGACATGAAATTTGGAGGGTGTATTTTTTGTGAAGAGTAGGTATCCACTAAGAAAGGATTTTTCGAAATTCCACCCCCAAAGGGGTAAAATAGGGGTTGAAAGTTTGTATGAAAGTCTTTTATTTTACAAGTTATTTTTCAAGCAAAATCTACGAAACTTGGTATTTTGGTTTTCGGTAAAAAAAAAGAAGGACGTGTGTAACAATTTTTTAAAATTCCTCCCCCAAAGGGATTAAATAGGGGTTGAAAATTTTATGAATTTCCGGCGTTTTTCAAGCTATAGCCATGAAACTTGGTATTTGGGCTTCCGGTTAAAAAGGATGAAATACGGATTCTCAATTTTTGAAATTTCTATACCCAAGATAGTCAAATAGGGAGTTTGTCCTTCAATCACGCCGCAAAATAGCAACGGATCGGCGTGATTTTTTGCATGGGTATTGGGTATACTGTACCTGGAGAGTGACATAGGCTTCTTTTTATCCCGGAAAAGTAAGGAGTGCCTGTGGGAATTAAAAAACTTATGCCACGCGCGTCCGCTAGTAAAATATAAATTGGTATAATATAATAATCTTCATTAAACTTAATTAACTGACTTTTTTCATTTCCATTTCTATTATGATGCGTATTTATTTGGCACATGTACAAAGGACAAAATTGAAATTCACGTATTTTTAATTCTTCTTATTCAGATGCAATACAAGCGAGTCATTTACTGCGATCTCACCTGTTGGTGACGGTGAGTGATCATGTAGGATGGTAGCGGGTAAACCTGCCCCTCGATTGTGTAACGAATAGGAGAAGTTTACAATTTTTTTGTTTTAATTTACTATGAAAATTAAGACAAAATAAAACAAAAATATGAAAGAATCATTAACGTATCTCAACAATGAAAAAGATAAGGAACTTTAAAGTTGCGCTTGCAAGACGGGAGACGTGACGTCATAATTCCCTATCAACTGACTTTATAAAGCCGAACAAAAGAAATAAATGGACTTAACGTGACTTAATTGAATTAAAAGCACTTACTTTGTGTTTAAAGATAATTTTGAAGTATTAAATCTCGGCTAGGTATTAAAACTCACTCACAACATTTCTCATTTCAGTAAGATACAGCAATCGGTGTACATTAAATAATTAAACTATTAAATCGTCATTTCTCAGTCATTTATTGATGGATTTTAAAAAAAACACCGATTGATTTATTAGTTTTAATCTATATTTTACTTCCGTTGTGTTAAATATGATATTCACAAGTCACAACATCATGAAACTTCTCCATTCGAACTGTTTACGTAGTTCATATTATGCTCACGTCAAAAATCATGTACCTAATGCTTGTAAGCGCATAAAAAACAACACGTGTCCAACTAAATCTTCACACACACCGCGACAGTCGTGAAAATTCAGGCGTAGATTGTGTACTACGATTTGAAATTTTTTATTTTCAGTGGTTAGAGGAAGCTCGCGAGGTGGTCCCATAAAAAATTCTGACTCCAAATCCTCAATCCTGATGCTGTAGGTATACCTACGACTCAAAACTAGGGAGTTAGGAATAGTAACATACAGTAGGTAACAAGTCATGTGTATACGATTCAACTCTGAGTCCCAACTCCTCGACCCTGATGCTGCAGGGTACAGAACTCCTTAAAAATAGCGATTTAAGATTTCTTTATGGTGAATTCATATTGTAGGTGTCAAGCAACGACTACTTAAACCCAAGTCCCAACTTCTCAACTCTGATGCTGCATGGTACTGCACTCCATAGCCGTGGGGAATGGGGATTAAGAGTACACTAAAAAGTTAAAAATAAAAAATTCTTTCCAAAAAACCGACTCCCAAAGCCACTGTAAAGTAAAAAATAATTTTGATTTCTACACACTATGTTGAAGTCGGGCGAGTATAACAAAGATAGGCATTAGGCGAAGTTGACGCGTCAGGCTCGCCCGACTTCAACATACCTAGTGTGTAGAAATCAAAATTATTTTTTACTTTACAGTGGCTTTGGAAGTCGGTTTTTTGGAAATAATTTTTATTAGTTAGGTACGAGTTCGCGCTTTGCGGAGACAGACACAGTTGGTTACGGAACTTATAATACGCGGACTGTCAAGGCGCTAGTAAGAAGCTGACCTTGCTTCAGTGATAATACTATAATGATCGTTTTCTTAACTTGCCCAATCGGGAATCGAATTCTGACGTAGTAGTAGTGGAGCAACCATTACACCAAACGCCTATCAACGCCTAACGCCAATTTCTTTAATAATAATATTAATAAAACTTTTTATTTCAGTCAAGTTCTTACAAACTAAAAGCCCATACTTTGTTAGTAACAATTTAACTTAATCTACGAGTATGTTAGTAAAAAAACCAAAATACCTAACCTAAACTACTCTTATATCTAAAGACTCGGCTGGTTTCCAGGGCTCTTTGGGGCCTCCTAACGAGAATGTGTGCGCACCATTCCAGCACCTCCAGAGTGCACGCCTGCGCACAATCGCGTAGAAATCATCCACGCGGGCGCTCGCAAACATTGCCGACGCACTGCAGTGTCGATGCCTCCTCAGCACCGCCCTCAGCACATTGTTATATTGAACACGCAGTATTTCCCCCATTCCAATTAAAATTACTTTAGTGTAAATTGAAATGGGAAAAGCCAAGGCAAAGTTTCCTTCAAAATGTGCCTTGAATTTTTATATTTTTGCGCCTTGACATTGAATGCGTGTTAAGCGAAGCAATGTAGGCTATTGTAGCGTTGCTATTAACTTTTCTACGGGCAATAATTTATACACTATAGTTCATTTTTAAGCGGGCTTTGAAATGGGGATTCAGGTACATAATAATAATAATAAAAAAGCCTTTATTATTCCTTAGTTTAATTGATAGATCATAGAGTACATACAAAAAATAGAACATAAAAATGAGTATATAAGTTGATAACAAAAACAAGAGTAGTTTATGTAGGTAGTACAATTGAGTTATCTAATATTGAATGCGAAAGTGTGTCTGTCTGTCTGCTACGCTTTCACGGCCCAACTAGGTACTCAAACGATTTTGATTAAATTTGGTACAGAGAAAGGTTACATCCCGGGGAAGGACATAGGCTACTTTTTATCTCGGAAAATTTAATAATTCCCGCGGGAATAAAAAAAATTATCTGTTCAACCGATTTAGATGAAATTTGTTACAGGGATAGGTTGTATCCCGGGAGAGGACATCTACTTTTTATACCGGAAATTTAAGAGTTCCCGCGGGAATCAAAAAACATCAATCCACGCGGACGAAGTCGCGGGCATCATCTAGTTAGTAATATTGTTGTTTGAATTTAAACCAAGGACCCCTTGCGGGTAAAGGCCTCCTCTATTTTGTGCCATACTTTGCGGTTCTGTGCTGTTCTGATCCAGCTTTTTCCAGCAATGCCCACTATCTCGTCTGACCAACGTCATTGGGACGCCCATTTCCATTTTTGGCTCTTACTATGACATAGAGCATCTATAATTTTGGTTTTATTTCTAATGGAGTCACTTCTCTGCCTGTCTTTCAGTTTGATGCTTAGGATACTGCGCTCCATGGCCCGTTGATACGTTTGTATTTTGTGTATTTGTGTGCCCAAGTTTGGCAGCCGTATGTCAGACACGGAAGCAGGCAAGAGTCCATTACCTTTTTCTTCAGCTTTAAGGGTAAATTGGATTTCAAGACTTCTTTGTGGCTCCAGAATTTGTTCCATGTTATATTAATTCTTCTTGAAACCTCGTCTTTATTTCTAGATTTATTAAATGATATTGCTTTGCCTAGATAAATGTAGCTATCGACATACTCTATCACTGTTATAGGGTTTTTTTTACTACTTGTCAACACCTTTGTTTTGCTGGTATTGAGTTGGAGTCCTATCCTGATGCTCACGCCGTTTAACTTATTTGTCATCTCCTCGAGTTGGGCTGACGTCTCTGAAAAGATAACAATATCATCTGCAAATCTGAGGTTATTTAGATGGTTTCCATTCTTATAAATTCCTTTATTATGCCATTTTAGTTCGTTCATTACATGATGCAGCACGCAGATAAATAGCTTTGGGGAAAGAGGGTTGCCTTGTTTTACTCCTCTGCGGATATTGATTACTGGGCCAACTCTATCGAGCTTGACTCTACTTGTACTGTTTCTGTAGATATCTTTGAGCAAATCTACGTAGGTTTCTGGTACGTTGCATCCTGAGAGCACATTCCAAATGCTTTCGTGGGAAATCGAATCGAACGCTTTAGCATAGTCTATAAAACCTACGTAGAGTGGCATGTTGAACTCTACATATTTCTCTATTATTTGCTCCACGGTATAAATATGGTCTATTGTGCAGAAACCTTTACGAAAACCTGCTTGCTCTACTGGTTGGTTTGCTTCTATAAATGGATTTAGTTTTTTCTCGAGACATGAAGCAAACAATTTATAGAGAGATGGTTTTAAACACATAGGTCTGTAGTTTCCTACGTCGGTTGGATCACCCTTTTTATATAAAAGTATAATTCTGGATTCTGTCCACGTTCTTGGGACTCTACGTTCTTGCAATATTTTGTTGAAGAGTGAAGTTAAAGGGGAAATTAAGAAGATTTTCGCTAGTTTTATTGCAATATTTGGAATATTGTCTGGGCCAAAGCTCTTATCATTTTTCATTTTATCAATTCTGCTTAATATTTCCTGTTCGTTTATACAAATTGGTAAATTTTGAGGGATAATTTTTGCTTGCTGCTCGGTTTACGTGCTAGCGTTGAGGTCTGCTTTTTCTTAGAGATCTTTATTCGTTGCGATATTCACTAAGTATGTCAAGACGAGATTGTAGAGTTCCTCTGACTGAGTTTGATGGTTTTAATTGAGGTATCCATTTTTTACTCGAATCTAATTGTTTGTGGGCTTTTTTGAAACTGCCTCCGTTTGCAAGTTGGTTCTCCGTAATGGAGTCTATGATTTTCGTACCTAGTCTCTTTTCATGAGTTTGTTTGACAACTTGTATAGATTCGATAGATGTTCCTTTTCTGTTTTGCTTAAGAAATGTTTATGCTGAAGCTCTGAACGGTATGACTATCTGGTACATAGACTTATTATATTACTACCCGCGACTTCGTCCGCGTGGATTGAGGTTTTCCGGTTCCCCCGGGAACTCTTTAATTTTCCTAGATAAAAAGTTGCTTGTTTGTTGGCCCAAGCACTGGATGGGTGACCGATTTTTGAGGTCCTTCTTATATAAACCCACGATACGATTTTCTCGCGATATTTTCCGTCACTGTTCTTAGCGAGTGATAAAACGCGGGGACCTGGGCTGGAAAAATCGTACGTGACAAAAAAGGCATTAAACTCTGTCCCTCTCCATCGATAGTAGAGAGAGACAGAGTGTACCCATATGTAACTACATGTATTTTAGTTTGTGTGGAACATTTTGAACACTTCTAAGAAGTTTTCAGTGGCTCAGTCGGATAAGAGATGTTGCAGGTTCGAATCCTATTCACGAAAGCAAAGTGTTTTTTGTAATGCAATAGAGAAAGTACCTAACTATATTATTGGGTGTCCGACGATACCATACGGCTGTTTTTTAATAGATTAGCTAAAAGAACTTATGTTCTTACGGCGTGTTTAACGACACCACACAGCGTTTTTTTTTTAAATAGATTTAGCTAAAATAACTTATGTTCTTAAGGAATGTCCAACCTACACGAACACGGCTAGTTTTACTTATCAAATGGGTTCGGCGACGTAAAACAAGTATACATTACCAGTTAAACAAGAGCGCTCTGTAGCGTGTTAAAGCCTGTTCTGTCAATAATAATCAGCTTCTATGTTACCAGTTCATTATGTAACTCTGAGAGTGCCATACCTAATTATAGGTAAGTAAGTTAAATTAGCATAATGCATTCTTCAAATTCAGATTGCCTATAAATTTAAGTTATGATTTCAGGTTTTAGAAAACATGATAGAATGCTATTTTTTTTAGTATTAAGCAGTAGGTATTATTAACTACTTTAAAAGTCACGCTTACGTCACATTAGGTGGAAATATTTGAAAGGATTTTTCATAGAATTAATGTTTTATTTTTATAAACTACAACTTAACCCTTGATTGCGATCTCACCTGATGGTTAGTGATGATGCAGTCTAAGATGGTAGCTGGCTAACCTTTTAGGGGCATGGCAGTTATATTAAATACATACCCCTAATCGGTTTCTACACGGCATCGTACCAGTACGCTAAATCGCTTGGCGGCTCGTCTTTACTGGTAGGATGGTTACTAGCCACGGCCGAAGCGTACCACCAGGCCAGACCAGAGAAAATTCAGAAATTATAAATACTCAAATTGACTCTGCCGGGGATCGAACTCGGGACCTCTTACCTTGAGACAACAGCGCGCCAGCAGGAGGTCGTCAAAAGTGTGAGATGAAAGTATGAGATTTAACGAGAAGATGAAAGTCTAACCTAGGCTTTAGGGGTCCCAAGTTGGGACCCCAAAGCCATAAGAAACTAGAGTATTTTAAATCAATCCGAAAACCCAAGGTGCCTGAATGGTGGCCTCGCACCAGAAAGCGCACCGTTAGACGATTGAGTGAATGTTAACTTAGATTCCATCGATTTAACATTGACTTATGGTAAATCGATGAAATCTAAGTTAAACGGTGGATATCAAGCGCGTACCCGCTAGAAGCATGCGGAAATATACGGTGGAAGCAGATACGAAACAGAATGAACAGTATGTTGGTAAAAGGATATTATGTGGCGACACGTCCAGCGCCAGAGCCATTGCCACCAAAGACTGCAGGAACGTCTTCGAATACTGCAAGAAAATCGCAAAAGCAAACATTAACAGAAACAAAACGTAAGCCACAGAGGTAGGTGGTAAAACTCCTGTGGATATTTTATAATCTTCTATACATATAAAAGCGAAATACCACTCACTCACTCACTCACTCACTGACTGACTAATCGCGATATCTCAGGAACTATATAGCGTACAGACTTGAAATTTGGAAGGTAGATTACTTCTATGGTGTAGACGCCAGCTAAGAAAGGGTTTTGAGAAAATCCACCCCTAAGGGGTTAAAATAGGGGTTGGAAGTTTGTATGAAAGTCCTTTGTTTTTAAAGTTAGAGACATGAAAATTGTCAAATAAGTTATTAGTTATAAATAATAAAAGCCTGCATAAGCAATTTTACAAAAATCCACCCCAAAAGGGGCGAAATGGGGGTGAAAGATTACATACAATTTTTATGATTTTGAAGTATGGACATGAAAATCCTCATTTAAGTTATTAGTTTTAAATAATAAAAAAACCTGCGTAAGCTTTAAAAAGGCTCTATAGATAGGCTGTTTGCAGCGGGAAAATTTCATCATCTAATAGGAAATCAACAATTGTACGCGGACGAAGTCGCGAGCGACCTCTAGTATGAGAATATAACAAACTAGACGATGCCCGCGACTTCGTCCGCGTGGATTAAGGTTCTTTGATTCCCGCGAGAACTCTTTAATTTATATCCGGGATAAAAAGTAGCCTATGTCCTTCCCCGGGATACAAACTATCCCTGTACCAAATTTCATCAAAATCGGTTGAATAGATGGGCCGTGATAGCGTAGCAGGCAGACAGACAGACAGGCGGACAGACAGACAGACACACTTTCGCATTTATAATATACATATTAGTAAGTATGGATTACTGGGTAAAATCAATGCCTGTGACTTACGAGCCTTGTAAAATGGAGAGTGACATAGGCTACTTTTTATCCCAGAAAATAAAGGACATCCCTTGGGAATAAAAAAACTTAAACCACGCGGACAAAGTCGCGGGCATCAGCTAGTTTTTTTATATTAGGTTACCTTTTTCTTGTGATTTTTCCGATTCGTGGTATCTTGAAGGTCAATTACTTTCAGAATTTCAACCATTCGCCTTTGATTTCAACAATGGTTTTGAACTTTGTGCCTATGCCCGATTTTTGTGCTTTTTAGGGTTCCGTAAGCTAAGGGTACCAACGGTACCAAGAGTGCCTCCGGTCTCCGTCCGTATGTATGTCAGCAGGCTGTATCTAATGAACCGTAATAATGTCCTATTTCTATTTCCGCTACAGCAACAAATAATAAAAATAAAAAGTAAATTTAGAGAGGGCCATGGTAGAGAAACGTGATTTTTGAGAGCCTGATTGTTTCTTGAGAGACAGAGACGCGAGACAAAATGTCTGGCGACGTCACTCGACATCGCCCAACTTCGCCCCACATCTGCGTCACGTGTGACGTGTCGCGGGACATTAATTGTCTTCTAATGAAGCAAAAATTGAATCATTTGAATTGGAAAAAAAAATTAAAAAAAGAGCAACTGCTGAGTTTCTTGCCGGCTCTTCTCAGCAGAACTGCTTTCCGAACCGGTGGTAGAGTCAATGACATAACATAAGAGACACCTGTATGTCCTACACGTTTTAAATAAATTGAGTTTGAGTTTGAAATAATGATACGCCTGAAGTGTGAATCCATACTAATATTATTAATGCGAAAGTGTGTCTGTCTGTCTGTCTGTCTGCTACGCTTTCACAGCCCGTCTGTTCAACCGATTTTGATGAAATTTGGTACAGGAATAGGTTATATCCCGGGAAAGGACATAGGTTACTTTTTATCCCGGAAAATTTGAAGGTTCCCGCGGGAATCAAAACATTTATTTGTTCAACCGATTTTGATGAAATTTGGTACAGGGGTAGGTTGTATCCCGGGGAAGGACATAGGCTACTTCTTATCCCGGAAAATTCAAGAGTTCCCGCGGGAATCTAAAAAACTTGCTCCACGCGGACGAAGTCGCGGGAATCATCTTGTTTTGAAATAAAGCGGAGACTCATATCAGGTGTAAAGTTATCTTTTTAAGGCAAATCGTGTCTGTCGTGCCATTGTATCCATTGTCCGCTCCAATTCTTGCACTTTCGTTTTTTTTCTGCGACATCCATTATTATTATATTGGGGACGAGGTTATGCAACCACTGCCTTTGAAGTTTGATATAATTTTTGCTGTTTTGTGTCTAAAAACTTTGTGAAATATCCTGGAGTTAACTGCTTTGTAAACCGCGACTTTATTAAAATGAGTGTAGAGTTTAAATTTGATGAAACTTTAATGTGAACGGCAAAGTTTATGTTGTCGAGCGATTTGATCGTGACTACTGCAGAAGCGACTGGGGAGGTTACGCAAGCGGCAAGCCAGTTATAATTATCCACGTTGAAAGTACGAAATTAGTGGGTTCACTAAGTACAGTGGGTGAAGACGCCGGAATTAAAGCCTATTAATAATGAACTCTATTATCAGAGACATACGGTTCTATAGAGCAGGTGTGGCCAACTTGATTGGACCCAAGATCTCTTGTTCACTAACACGACCCTGTGCGATCTACCAATTAGGTACATACTACATACTACTAGAAATCTTAAATGAAACAGCATAGTTCAGTAAGTATGAGCGTCTGTCAAGCGAGAACGGTGTTTACTTTTTGTTTGCTTTAAGTAGGAAAATGCATACTCACATAAATATGTTGAACCAAAACACGAATGAAGTTGTTCAACACATTTCTTCAAATTATTAGACAGCGATTGAAAAATTATACAAGATGATGCGTCCAGCAGTAGGTGATTACGTTGGGCAGTCTGGTCTACGTATTTATATTTTTTGCCTTGCCACGATCGACTGGACTAACAGTCGCGATCGACCGGTCGATCGCGATCGACCTGTTGGCCACCCCTGCTATAGAGGAATAAGGTTTTTAAACAATTGTGTCGAAAAGGCTTTTTGGACTGATCAATTGATGCGTAATTAGTTCGAGTGTTTGCTAAATGGTTAATGAAATATAATTGTTTGTTAGCAATCTTGACCTAATGCGGTAAACAATGTTGTAACTTGCGCTAATAGAAAAATTGAAACTTATAGTTATGCCTACTTTACTTTTTGTTCTCTCATCCTTAGGCCGCATCATCACTTGACTGCAGGTGTGATTAGGCCTTGGTACCAAGGCCTAGTTTATTTAAAATAAGAATAAAATATAGATAAGGATTAAGGATTCCAAAACATTTGTTACCTTAAAGTGGACGATTTATTAAATCCATACTTAATATTATAAATGAGAAAGTGTGTCTGTCTGTCTGTCTGCTACGCTTTCACGGCCCATCTGTTCAACCGATTTTGATGAAATTTTGTACTGAGACAGGTTGTATCCCGAGGAAGGTCATAGGCTACGTTTTATCCCGGAAAATTCAAGAGTTCCCGCGAGAATCAAAAATATTTATCTCTTCAGCCGATTTTGATGAAATTTTGTATAGGGATAGTTTGTATCCAGGAGAAGGACATAGGCTACTTTTTACCCAGAAAATTAAAGAGTTCCTGCGGGAATTAAAAAAACCTTAACCTTAATTCGAAGTCGCTGGCATCATCTAGTACATAATAATATGTCTAACTTTTATAAACAGAAAAAGCCACATTGGATTTTGAATGACGTCACTTCGCTAACCATGCATTGTCATCCAAACTAAGCAACATTTCAGCTCAATCGGTTAGGGATGATTGTTTTAAAATTCAGTTGCAAGATTTGACCTAAACAAACACACAAACATTGCATTTAAAAAAAAAAGCTTTTTAAAAAGTGACTATGTTACCTATAAGTACAAATATTATAAATAGGTAAAGTTTGTGAGATTATAGGGCGTAATCTTTGGATCTACTGAACCGATTTTGAAAATTCTGGTACCAATAGAAAAAACACATTATTTGTGAGTGTCATAGGCATATTAACCCGAAAAATTAGGGAGTTCCCGTAGGAATTTCAAAACTTATTTCAACCGGACGAAGTCGGAAGTATCGGGTATTAGCTAATATGGGAATAAATAAATGAAGGATGAAGGTAAACTTCTAAGTAAACTCTCTTGACTGGAATTTTCCTGAAGCTTTATGAAAATAATTAATCGAAGGCTGAACGGATCTGGATGACATTGGCACAGAGATAGATTATAGTCTGAAATAGCACATAGGCATACTTTTTATCCCGGAAAATGAAAGAGTTCCCGCGGGAACCAAAAAACCTCAATCCACGCTTACGAAGTCGCGGGCATCAGCTAGTAAAATATTATAAATAGAATTCCTTGCATTTGGGATCGACATTCGACATGACATGAGGCATTCGTAACAAACAAGATGACTAATGCAAATCAAAGCTTTTTTCGCACGAGGAAATTAATCGTGACCTTAACGACCGATGAGCGATGGTCAACGTAACCTACCGCGATTATCACTTTTTATCCGACAAGTATCAGTTCTTCGCAGCTTTTCCTATGTCATTAGTTAGTTAAGAAACATGCTTAAATGATTTGAACATTGCCATTCAGGATGTTAAGATTTGCCCACATTGAAAAAGGAGACGGTTCGGATTCGTATGGGGCGTGGGCCGGGTCTTGTACCTACAAGTAGTGAACAGAAAGAAAAGAAAATAATAAACCAGCTTTAATTCGTCGTAATTTCAGTGGTAAAATAATTATTTAATCTTTCCACGATTAGCAACACTAAACATGAGTAGGTGACAATGGCGGATTCATATTTTTAACGTTTGCTGTCAAATGTCAAATATTATGAAAGAAAATAACACGATGACTCACGTCATTTGTCAAAAATGACATATTTTGTGACATTTCGCGCCTACAGCACCATCTTGGAAGCATATCGATAAACTTGAACTATATTTTTTTTTATGCACGGTATTTAGTTTGCTATTCTAATTAATTTTTCTTCTAATAAAATCAATGTATTTTACTCTATTTATGATAGAGTGTACATAGACTAGGCCTAAAATGAACCTTCTCTTTTACATATTAACTTTTCTTTTCATCTTGTTAATCATTGATCCGTACTATTTACTAAATATTATAATGCCAGAGTGTCCATTTGTCGGTCTGCTACTTTTTCATGACCCATCTTTTCAACAGATTTTTACGAAATTTGGTGCAGAGATTGTTGCATACCGCGGAAGGTCATTAGGTTACTTTTTATCTCGGAAATCCGAAGTGTTCCCACAAGATTTTCAAAAAAATCGAAATCCACGCGGACCAGTCTCGTGCATCATCTACTTCACTATACTGATTGGAGCAGCTTTAACTTGTTTCCACTACAGCCCATTAACGTCCCACTGCTGGGCACGGACCTCAACTCTCATAGGAGAGAGGGAATTAGAGCTTAGACCCACCACGCTGCTCCAATGCGGGTTGGCGGGCTAACTTAACTTGTTTAACTAATACGAAATGATATTACCTACCTATCGTATAGTAAGTCACATTTGTAAGTTTGTGAAAATAAATATTATTATTATTATCAATCAAAGCTTTCCAGCATGTACGTCAAAAATTAACGAAGTCAACTCTGAAGGCATCACCGAAACATTAATTAGGTACCTATTCCCAAGGATGTTTTACACTACTTATCTGCAGAGATTTTATAAATAATCCAATCATAGATCAACATGTTTCGCCACTCTTATTACCGTGCCAGTTACATAATTATCATATCCATCGATAAGGTGTATTAGATAGGTATTAGGTATATTTAGACTAGATAAACCTCGCGTCTTGGTCCACGTAGTTTTGAGTTTTTAGTAAATCTTTGATTTTCCGGTATAAGAAGTAGCCTATAATATCCAGGATCCTAGCTATCTCTATACCAAATTTCGTCACAATCTGTTAAACAGATGGATCGTGAAAAGGTAACAGACAGACGTACTCTCACATCACTACTTCATATGATTTATAAATGCGGAAGTATGTTTGCTTGTTGGTTTGTCGCCGATAAGGATTATGGGACAACGTGATTTTTGGCTAAATTAGGCTAAAGACCTGGAGTTGGAGTACCTATGCTATATACTATTTCTACTCCGGAAAATTAACGAGTTTTCACAGGATTTGTAAATAAAATAAATAAATCCACGCGGACGAAGTCGCGGATATCATATAGTTAACAACATTAGTACCTGAGGATATTATGTTATTGATTACACGTTCCAATTCCACCTACTTCCAAAGTTCCAACCAGCATATCATAAGGTTCTGTGAAGTTTTGCACCCTTATGTGATTGACATTACACCAATGCGTAAGCGCGAGGCTTCCTCTTTTCTAATAGTTCATACAGCTAACGTGTGTAATTTCCTTCCGGCATCCTTGTTTTCTGCCACAGTCTCAAAGAGGCAATAATTTGACGACTTCCTGGCTATCTCTTCCAACTCAGTGCAAAGCTTAAAGGTACAGTAACTGTAAAAAAGGTACAGTAACTATAAAAAGCTCTATACACATATTTACATCTGACAGTAGGTATCATGATTTTATCCCGGAAAATTAAGGAGTTCCCGCGGGAATCAAAAAAACCACGTGGACAAAGTCGCGGGCATCATCTAGTTAATGCTAAAGGTACCTACGCAAGTTCAAGGCTGCCTTTCCATCAGAGATGAGATAGGTATATATATTACGAATAAAATCTTTTCCACCTAAGATGTGCTACGTTGGTAAGCTACAGATGTGTGTTAAACCCATCAATAGGAGCGCTTGTGTCTATACCTAGCTAGTGATCTAAGCTATGAAAATCAAGCGCTTCTAGGTGGGCACATCCATAGCTTAGAAAATTGCACATCTCTGATGGAAACGCACACTTACAGATTATAAAATGTACAAATCCATGGTAGGTACATTAAAATACCTCGATGCAGGCTTATAAACATCTGTTGTGATTGGCGGCTATTTTAAATGCAGAAGGAACAAAGAATATCTGAATTATCTGTAAGTTTTACAAAGTTTTTTTTTAAAAGCCCCTCATTTTTAAAAGTTTATTACTAACAAGCTCTAAGCATTGTCATGTAAGAATTAATACGCACCGAATTGAGAACCTCATCCTTTTTAGTCGGTTAAACGCCTCTTCTAGCAGCTGTGTAGCGAAAGTTATTGTCGTTTAAGCTTTCACGTTTCATGTCACGATCCTTAATATGTGGAAGGGCCTTTAGATCCTTATCATTTGGACGCGAAGAATGGTTCACTTTCAATACAATTGAATCGGAAGAACAATAGACATCCGATGTACGATGCATCTCACATTGTTACCCTTCATATTATTATTATGGGCACACTTATTGAATACGTACGACGAATTGATGAGCGGCCATGTCGTGACAATGCATCATTCGATTGAGTTAACTCAAGTCAGTAACTATAATCCAAATTTGGCCTTTTGGTTTATCCGAATTTGGCCTTTTCGTCTTTGGCCTCGGACACAAAGGGTAGTTGTTGGGCAAGCATGAAGCAACGTTGACCAAAGCCGAAAACCAACGTAGCCCTTCGTTGAATTCTACGCCGTTGGATCTGGAAGCCCACCACACTATTTTCCCAAGAAAACTCCTACTGTTGTGTGATTAATGTAAAGGGGTCATGACCCTTAGTAATGAGAAGTATTTCTAGTCCATACTAATATTACAACAGAGCAACGGATCGAAGTGTTTTTTTGCATGGGCATAGTTGAGGGCCAGGAGAGTGACAGGCTTCTTTTTATGTGGGGCTGTGGGAATTCACCAACGTCTCTATTTTCCAAGAACTCGGCATTAAGCAACGGCTTTACGGTATAACGACGATATTATCGTATGCTAAAATTTTTTGGACACGTCTCCCATCGTGAGAATGACTACATCGAGGGCCATGTCGTGCAGGGCAAGGTGGAGGGCACCAGAAGGAAGGTCGCCCATGCGATGGACCGACCAAATTAAGTCAGTTGTTGGCGGTTCATTGCACGAGTGCACCAGGCTGTCGGCCAGCAGGGAGAAGTGTCGGATGCTCGTGAGGCGCATCAAATCCATGCCACTAAAGCCGACACTTCGTGATAACCACGACCACTCTTTCAAGAGTGTTACGACGAAGAAGAAGATGTGGGAATTCAAAAATCTTTTCCGCACAGACGAAGTCGTGAGGATCAGCTAGTTTTCCATAATATGTTCTCAAAGATGTATGAAGAGGTGAGATGTGGTAAGAGTTATCATCAGATGATCATCACCTTGTAAAACGTTATTACACTATGCTTATTTTACGAGTAGATAAGAAGACATGGCCTTCGCTTCTCTACTAAAACTTAGTTGATTGTCACGATAATAGTGCTTTGTTGTGGATTTTCCCATACTACGTCGATGGTAGGAAATAGGAATTAATGTTGTTTCTATGCAGCGTAGAACTGTGAGAGTTTATATTTATGTACGTCGTTTCAGATTATCATAATATTTTCATTCACACTTTTGGGGCGAAAACACACAAAGAATGTGTTTGTTTGCTGGTTTTTTCTTCAATGACGTCGCAACTCGCAACGTAGTGATGTGATTTTTGAATGCTAGACAGAAGGTTTTTTTTTATCTACTACAAGTTAATAGCCCTTGACTGCGATCTCACCTGATGGTAAGTGATGATGCAGTCTAAGATGGCAGCGGGCTAACCTGTTAGGGACATGGCAGTACCTAATATTAAAATCATACCCCTATTCGGTTTCTACACGGCATCGTACCGGAACGCTAAATCGCTTGGCGGCACGACTTTGCCGGTAGGGTGGTAACTAGGCACGGCCGAAGCCTCCCACCAGGCCAGACCAGGGAAAATTCAGAAATCATAAATTCCCAAATTGACCCTGCCGGGGATCGAACCCGGGACCTTCGCACGTTAAGACAACAGCGCTACACGCTGCGTCACGGAGGTCGTCGTTTTCTGTTGTTATTGCATTGATTTTATTGTATAACAAAGAATCGTCTTGCGTCTACTAGGCTCGCCGAGTCGCGACCAATTGAATCGCAAAAATTCGCCACCTGTATTTATTTACTTACCACCTGTATTATTATTACTAAACCACGTCAATTAGCGGCGTGCCGAAGCGCGCCGAGTTGGAACAAATGCGACGCGATTCGATTAGACGCGATTCAACTGTAGTCGACTGCGGGCTTAGGAGCGCTTCTACTACCTATCAAGGCATCCTGACGGAAGCTAGTCCATGCTTTACCCGATGTCCTAGGTGAGCGAGAAAACGACGAAGCGAAACGACGCGACGCGGTCCGACTCAATAGAAATTAGACAAACTTGTCTACGCGACAACGTTGGCCACGTGAATTATCAGCTACTGTTTGATACTGATTGCTTGAATCCCGCGGGAACTCTTTAATTTTCCGGGTTAAATGTAGCTTATGTCCTTCCCCAGGATGCAACCTATCAACCAAATTTCATCAAAATCGGTTGAACGGATGAGCCGTGAAAGCGTAGCTGACAGACAGACAGAAAGACAGACCTGGACAGACACACTTTCGCATTTATATTATTAGTATGGATTTTGCTTTGGATTCTAAATAAACATGTACACAGTCCTGTACTTATGCTGCGCACAACGAGATTATCTCGCGACGTGAGAGAGAGATGTTGTCGTTGCCGGAAATTTTTCATTTACCCTGACATGCACAAAATGCGGTATATTACAAGAAAAAAATAGTCGACATGTAAAGGTTCGTAGAGAAAAATATCACAGATAAGAAATATTACGTTTATCTCTCCTTTTGAAGTAACGAGACAAGTAACCATGCTAGCTTCGGTAGACAGAGAGAGATAACGGGTAGACATAATTTTACTTGTAGTGCGCATGCTAGACATGCAGCATAATACCTATTTTACGCAAGTGATGATTGGACAGCAATTATACTAGAATACTGGTATACGGTACATATACCTATTACCTAAACTCCAAGCACCTCGCTCCATTTGATCAGATATATGTAACAATGTGAGTGAGTATTACGAAATACATATGTATTTCTAGGGATTCGTATTTTATACTTAACTAGCTGATGCTCGCGACTTCGTCCGCGTGTTTTGAGGATTTTTGGTTCCCGCGGGAACTCTTCAATTTTCCGGGATAAAAAGCATATGTCCTTCCCCGGGATATAACCTATCTCTGTACCAAATTTCATCAAATCGGTTGAGTAGTTGGCCCGTGAAAGCGTAGCAGACAGACAGACAGACAGACAGACAGACAGACAGACAGACACAGACAGGTAGACAGACACACTTTCGCATTTATAATATTAGTAAGAACCTATTTATAGTATTAATTGAAAAAATTGCACGTTTAGCCAACTAGGTATCATTCTTATGTACGGAGTAGGAATACATCAATTATTATTCTCTTCACTAAGAATCATTTTTATGTGATCATTAATCAATCATTTTCTTCATTTGTAACCATTTCTAGATACTGTAATGTCACCAATATTTTTGATATGAAGAACGATTTCTCCGAGATTGCTCAACCGATTTGCGTGTTTTTTTAACAGTTCGTCAGAAGGTCTTATTACGGAAGCGTCTGTACATACGAGTAAGTAGTATCTAATAGTTATCTAGAATTCTGTCCTAAGGGTACAACTATAAAATATACTTAACTAGCTAACTTCGTCCGCGTGAAATATGTTTTTTTGATTCCCAAAAATCACGTCGATCCGTTGCTCCGTTGCAGCGTGATTGAAGGACAAACCAACAAACCAACAAACCAACAAACCAACAAACCAACAAACCAACAAACAAACACACTTTCGCATTTATAATATTAGTATGATTCAAATGATCCTTGAATAGTTTTACAAAAAAAAAGAAACGACCTTTTAAAGCGTGCTTTACTACTAAAAGTCCCACTAAATAACCCCTCACGGTACAATATAAAAATGCTTACTATTATTATAAACGCGAAAGTTTGTATGTATGGATATTTGTTATTCTTTCACGCCAGAACGGTTTAACATATCTGGATGAAATTTGGCACATAGATAGATTATAGTCTGAAATAACACATAGGCGATTTTTTAACCCGGAAAAATGAAGATCCTGTGGGAACCAAAAAACCTCAATCCACGCGGACGAAGTCGCGGGCATCAGCTAGATTAAAATATTAGAATGTTTATTTTGTTTTGCTTTAAGAACTGCATTTGGTTTGTAAAAATCCTGTGGAAAATTTGACTGGCATTGGGATGGGATCTTTGATTTTCCGGAAAAAATGCCTATAACGATACCTATTCGTCTTTTCGCATTACCCGCTTTAGGGTTACCATAAGGTAACCCTAAAGCGGGTAAATCGAAAGTTCTGTACCAAATGATTCTGTATTCAAAGGGCGAGCCTGACGCGTCAACTATGCCTATCTGTGTTATACTCGCCCGACTTCAATATTAGTGTGTAGAAATCAAAATTATTTTTTACTTTACAGTGGCATTGGAAGTCGGGTTTTTGGAAAGAATTTTTATTTTTAACTTTTTAGTGTAGGACTCTTAATCCCCACGTCTTAGGAGTGCAGTACCCTGCAGCATCAGAGTTGAAGAGTTGGGACTTGGGTTTAAGCATGAAGTCGTTGCTTGACACCTACAATATGAATTCACCATAAAAATTCCTAAATCGCTATTTTTAAGGAGTTCTGTACCCTGCAGCATCAGCGTGACTTGATACCTACTATATGAATTCACCATCAAAACTTCTTAACTCCCTAGTTTTGAGTCGTAGGTCAGCATCAGGATTGAGGATTTGGAGTCAGAATTTATATGGGACCACCTCGCGAGCTTCCTCTAACCAAAAAAAAAAAAAATTTCAAAACAGTTTGGAAACCTCGGAGATATGCGGTAACATACATTAAAAAAAAACGCCCCGATTTGAGAACCACCTCCTTTTTTGGAAGTCGGTTAAATATTATGACATTCAAACATTATTTTTATCGAAACCACGTACTTACTCATTAATTTACATTCAATATTTCTCCGCTCTTTCCTGTGAACTTCTCCGGTAGGTTAATAAATATAATCAGGCCGAATATGTAGCCTTAAATGATCCGGTGTATGACATTTGCGGTTTTCAAAAATACCTACTACAGTTTCCAGATAAATGGTCGCGTCGTCCGAGATCCGTTAACGAAACTCATCATTACATCATCGGTTGCAAGTAGGCATAAAACAGTTGTAAATATACCATTACTACGAACTCCAATCTCGAAAACTTTGATATATTTCGTGAGCTATGATATTATAACGTTGTTTGAAAGCCATAAATTATGTACTACCATTATTTTTTGTAACGAGAAAATGAGCGTATTTACGCCATTGCCCATGGAGATCTGCTAGTACTAAATTTTTCAATCCGAAGGTTGCTCTTCGCTAATGGCGACTTAACACATTGTCTCAAGTCTCGACCCATTGCCCGCCCCTGATGAATTTGTTAAAGTACTTTTAACATATTATATCTAATGGAATACACAAGACCACTACTGGTTCTATATTTAAAAAAAAAAGTGTCAGAATAATTAACTTGAAATACAGGGACGTGAAAGAATAACATCGCGAAATTATTTTCTAAAGCTTTTCCTAGGTACGCTGGTATACGTAAATCGACATCGAGTTTATTTTCCAAAAGTATTCTCTCGTACTAAGGGTGTTGGAATCCTGTAGAATTGTGATAAATGCTGACACTTTTATGTATAGTGATTCCGTGTAATTGGCATGAACGCATAGTTTCTTCGATATTTATATGCCCATGTTGAATGCCTTAAGTTTTACAGATATATTATATTTTAATTAATAGCTTAATTACGACTCATTGGATGTCGCTAGTTGTTGGGGTTTAAAAACATATTAAATTATCTTATATTTTATATTATATTATTCGATTTATTAGAACTGAATTTAATAGATATAACTATAAAGATGACATATTTTGTTTTATTTGAATCGTAGCGAACTACGTGTAGCTTGTGATAGGATTATAATTAGAATAATAATTATTTCCTTAAACCGACTTTCAAAGCCACTGTAAAGTAGAAAAATATTTCTTATGTTGAAGTCGGGCGAGCCTGATGTGTCAACTTTGCTTATCTTTGTTATACCGAATTTTTATTTTTAACTAGGGTCAGGGTTGAGGAGTCAGAATTTTTTATGGGACCACCTCGAGAGCTTCCTCTAACGACTGAAATTGTTTCAAATCATACGTACGCGCCGAATTGCGAACCTCTTCCTTTTTTGGAAGTCGGTTAAAAATTTACAGCAATATTGTATTTATTATTTTCCACCTTGACTTGAAACTTAATTTATGCAGTTCATGCAGCTTTAAAGCAGTTTTCACACAATAAATTGTCACAGAATATAAAAACGGCCTTTACCGTGAATAAAATTATTTTTAATGAGCGTACTACCTGCATAACATACGCCTTGGAATGATTTAAGTCTTAGGAAGCGTTTATTAACAATCGCGCAACATAATATTTCGATACGTTACGACAATAAGAAGTGCTCAAGGCGGTACGGCGGAAGTAGGTAGCTAGCTTTCGATATAGTCATCTGTAACCCATGGTTACAATATAGGTATGTATACCTATGTATATATACAAAAAGACAGACTTATACTTTAGATTATCAAAAATTATCAATCAATCAAATAAATATTATAAATGCGAAAGTTTGGATGTATGGATGTTTGTTACTCAATCACGCCCCAACGGCTGAATGGATCTGGATGAAATTTGGCACAGAGATAGATTATAGTCTGGAATAGCACACAGGCTATCATTATCCCGGAAAATTAAGGAGTTCCCGCGGGAGCCAAAAAACCTTAAACCACGCAGACGAAGTCGCGGGCATTCGCTAGTCGATTACTATAGATTTATTGGGGTCCAGTCAGACATGAGAACTTGTCGAACGCTTACTGTGAAAATTGAACACTGTGCAGGCAATTGAACTGTAGATTGTGTGTATTATGTATATGTCACCGTAAGATTGTAAAAATGGTAAGATTGTACTCTAACTCGCGAAATTGTAAACTGAATGATTACAATATAACGGATTATTTTTCGGTAGTTTGTAATTTGTTAGGTTTATTAACCCGATAGAACCTAAGATTAGAGGCACTTCTTGATTATTTATGTCGAACCCTAACCTAACCTACAAGAAAGAGACAAGAAAACGTAAATACAATGAATATTTCAAAAATTGACACTTAAAACATTGAACGGTTCACAATCTTTCCACTGTTTACAATCTATCGAAAAAAAAGCGTTACATTACAATCTTACGGTTTTTACAATCTAACGGTGACATATATATAGATAACTAGCTTATGCCCGCGACTCCGTCCGCGTTGAGGTATGAAAAATAGATGTTGGCCGATTCTCAGACCTACTCAATATGCTCACAAAATTTCATGAGAATCGGTCAAGCCGTTTCGGAGGAGTATGGGAAAGAAAATTGTGACACGAGAATTTTATATATAAGATAATTCTGACTCACTCACTGACGTACTGACTCCCAGCCTAACCCTTGGATCTAGAATGCTTCCCCAAGATAAGGCAAAACCGTATTTTCGAAATATACGTCGGTGTATTTTTGATAATGTTTAAAAAAATGCGGCATTGATATAGAGTTTGTATCCCGAGGAAAAACATAGGTTACTTTTTATCCCGGGAAATCAAGCATTTTCCATGGAATTTTTAGTTCTGAATGATTGTTAGGTCAATATATACCTCATGTACGAGAAGTCTGTTTGATTTAAACAGACCCTGACTTATCATAAGAGATAAGAGGTACAAGTGGTCCTACACGACATGAAGATATCTATTTATACAGATCCTATTTTATTTCATTTCATTGAATAGGCTGTAGAACTTTATTTCATATACATAATTTACCGAGTCGCGGTTCATAATTGGTTTAAAATATAGTTAGTAATTTATACATAGTTGGTGCCCAGCGGTCCATGTAGACATAGCCTAAACACAATACGCCTGGGTGCACATCTGTGACACACATGATACTTGTTAAGCCTAACTACGAAATATTGGCACATTATCTAGGGTAGGTAGGTATATTATATTGAGATTTGATGCTGAGTTACATCGCAATGGAAAGATCTATGCTAGGGGACCTTTCATGTAACGTGATCAAATCAAGAATTAGGAGGTCCGTAGGGGATCTACAGTACCGACATAAATCGGTGGGTTACGAAGCTAAAGTGACAATAGGCGGGCCGCGGGGCATTTAGTTTGAAGAATAGATGTTAGGGTCCCAAGGTGCTGGAATGGAGACCCGCAACGGAAAACGCAGCGGTAGCGGCTACCCACATTGGGGATGGGTGACATCAAGCAAGTCATAGGGAGTTACTGGATTTAGGTTCAAGACCGCGGCTAGTGTAAATCCCTGTCAACGTTCGGACAGAGGTTTATTGGGTGGACGTCTACCTGTTGGCAACGACTACGAAGATCACAGTCTCATTCCCCATACAAGTACCTACAAGATTATATAAGATATGTAAGTAGTATAGTACGTAGTTAATATAATATATTCTCTTCTCCTGTCTCCAAAGTTTGTCTGGAAGAGATCGCCTTATGCGATAAGACCACCTTTGCATACTGTATATTCCTATTCATAGTTTTAATATCTTCTGTAATTCCTTGTACTTGTGTGCAACAAAGATTTAGATAATTAAATAAGACTAGCTGATGCCCGCGACTTCGTCCGCGTGGTTTAAGTTTTTTGTTATTCCCGCGGGAACTCCTTAATTTTCCGGGATAAAAAGTAGCCTATGTCACTCTCCAGGTCCTCAACTATACCCATGCCAAAAATCACGTCAATCCGTTGCTCCGTTGGGGCGTGATTGAAGGACAAACCAACAAACCAACAAACCAACAAACCAACAAACCAACAAACAAAGTGACTTTCGTATTTATAATATTAGTATGATGATTTTGCTCTAAATGACCGCGCAAGGCAGGCGTCCGATACCATTACCACTAATCCAATAATAGATATAGTAGAGTCCTGACATATCATATGTGGCACAAGTTATCCTATGTAACATGAAACTAATGCTTCATTTCATAGTAATTGCTGTACTATTTATCCAGTCCGGCCAATTCCAATTACTTTAGCACCATTTGTCGGTCCCGATCCTTAACCAGCACTCAGCAGGGGGGTAGTTACCACGTACAAGTATGATCTGCTATTGAGGAACACTTTACCCCTAGGTAATTAATTATGCATAAGAGGAGTCTGTGTATAATATATTAAATAGTATTAATAGGCATCTTGAGTAACTCGCAAAACCAGAAACGTAGGTATATACCTACAGTTTTGTCATGGTGTATATACTTACAGTGAGACGATCTATCCTTGATGTTTTCGGACGCAGCATACTCACAGAAATCCTAGGGACTGATCAATCTCTGAGCACAGTATAGCATTTTTCCGACTTTTCCAACTTGCCCCTGAGACCCCGGGATTGCTCTATCATCACAATGTGTGAGCACACACCTGACATCTCAATCGACCGACTGTATGGAGTATCTCTTTAGGCCGTGGTATTGTAATATTAATATCGTTTAAATATTGTAAGGTAGACAGGAAATACATAGATGTTGACATCACACACCTTACATTATAAATTGTTTATTATATAAGTACGTAATTATCACTCATATGCAAAATGACGCATTATTTATCAATATTTTCATTCTCTATATGCAAAATCTTCCAATAACCTTTTAACGTAAGCTAAATTACTTTGTAAAGTACCTAGGTACTGGAATACGCAGTGCACCATTGTAAATACTAGGTAATATAATATAAAACTGAGACGAACTTCGTGAATTTAGGGTTTCTAATATCTCGTGGGAAATCTTCGATTTTCCGAAATGACGCGTAGCCTATATCACTCTTAGTGTACGGGCACGAAATGAGCGGCGACGGGGCGACGGCGGCAGCGGGGCGATGCGATTAGTCGGAGAGCTGGCGACGAATTTCGAGTTTAAAAACGCAAAATTTGTCTGGCGATTTGCAGGTATTATTGAAATTACTAAATAAATAGGTACGTGATTAAAATTTCTGATTACCAAAGTATATTTATTGGGAATTTTAATGAAATATTTTTGAAGAGCAATGACCGCAAACGCTCTACCAGACTGGCAGGACTGGATTCACCAGTTGACGAAATTATCTTTTTTCACAATTTCAGTTTGCCTAAAGGGCCTTCCTGAAATTCGTCGCTAGCTCTCGTACCACATCGCCCCGCTGTCGCTGTCGCTCGGCCGTCGCTAGTTTCGTCATAGCAAAAGAAAACTAACGTATCGATCCGTTGCTCCAGCGCTGCAGCGTGATTGAAGGCCAAACTAACAAACAAACACACTATGGACATGTACATAAATAGACAGTTATTTTATCTTAATGAATTTAAGCTACTATAAAATTTACATGGGAAATTAATGTAAACTCTACACTGCCCTTTATTTTGTTTGTCGACGAATAATAATATCATACTAATATTATAAATGCGAAAGTGTGTTTGTTTGTTGGGTTTTTGGTATGTTGGTTTGTCCTTCAATCACGTCGATCCGTTGGGGACATCTAGCCTACTTTTTAAAAAGCCTAAAATTAAGGAGTTCCCGCGGGAATCAAAAAATCTTAAACCACGCGGACGAAGTCGCGGGCATCAGCTAGTGTTCTATAAGTAGGTACTTATTTCCAAATACAAGAACCTTTTTTGCAGTCTCACTTTAAAAAGAAATATTGCATTCTAGTTAAGTAGTTTTGTTAAAGTTTTTAAAATAGAATAAAATTCTCTTTACAAAAGGTGTTTTTTTGTGTTCACTGAAATATCTAAGAAAAATAGAAGTGATTTCTCTAACCCTAAACCTTTTTCAAAATATTTGTGGGTTTTCAATAAGATTTTACGGTTTAAAAAATACGAGGCCAGATTAAAATCCAACCAATCCAAGGTATATTTAACTACCTATTAGATTCATAAAGAGCTAAGTACCTAATCATACTATTACACTTCAATATTACGAATGCGAAATTGTGTTGGTTTGTTAGTTTGTCCTTCGATCACGCTGCAACAGAGCAGTCGATTGACGTGATTATAGGCGTGCGTTTAGTTGAAGACCTGGAGAGTGACATGCTTACTATCCAAGAAAGAAGTTCTCTTGGGAATTAATAAAACCTCCACGCGGACGAAGTCGCGGGCAACAGCTAGTAAGAAAAATAATTATAAAGTAGGTATGCTATGTACTGTGCATTTCTTACAAATAATATAATATAAAATATATCAATTATTGTAAACGATTTTCTATTTTTGAAGACCACACGACTTGTTATTAGGGCAGACAAAGGATAAAATAAACTTGCATATAGCACACCGTATATAGTTTGCATATTAAAGTAATAAGGTGTGTTTGAAGGTAATTTTATAAATAACAAAAGAACTAATCTAAAACGAACACGAGTGGCCTTTATTAATAAATAGAAAGAAAAAACTGTAAAAAATGAATAATGTTTGTTATTAATGTACGTAGCGCATTGTTTCGTCAATATTTAGGTTTTGCGTGTAAAATATGTGGAGTCGAAATTATTTCGTCTGACCGATCGTGTCGACCCAGTTCGGCTATGGTCACGCCTGGCACGCGAGCCCGCGTAATCTTCTGGTAAAAGAGCTCGTGGAAAATAGTAGCTCACGGTTTGATTATGGGTCTTCCCAAATTTATCGACGCGGAACCGGCTTGAGTCGGTCGGAATAAGCTCAGCAGGGCGACCGCGTATCTTTTGCATCAATCATTGATACATCGCAATCACCTCCGATTGGCTGAATTTATGGTATTCATGCTGCGTCAATGGATTTCGTCCAATAGTGGAAAAGTGTTAACCAACCAGAGGTGATTGCGATATATCAATGATTGATGCAAAAGTTACGCGGTCGCCCTGCAGGGCTCGTGCAACGGCCAGAGTGTCGGCGATACTGCGCGATTTCGGTCGCAGCGACTTCCAGCGACGAATCACAGTTCAGTGTGGTACTACCGGCGCCGCCGCGCCGGCATGCTACTCTAGCCCTACACCTAGAAATATGTATGACTAAAAACCAGTGGATTTTTACGCTTAGTATGGTCTACTGATATACGACATCAAAATTCGACGCACTTTTATAATTCAATCGATAGTTTTTAAAATGGTTTTCGAACATAAAACAAACAGGGGACGTGGAAATTATGAGTTTTGGGAGATCCTCTATGTAATAATCACAAAAAAATAATTTATTTGAGTAGTAGTCAAAACCCAAGTGTCAACTACACAGTTGATAAAACGGTAACGTAAAATACCACTTTAACATACAAACTAGCTTTCAAGCACCTTATCAAAAAATACTATGAGCTCTTAGGCTACTTTATCTATTGCATTGCAGGTTACGTGTCGATTGTGATCTGTATTTGTGAACTTGTGTTTCTGATTGCAGATCCGAATCTGCAGGTAAGTAAGGAGTACCAACATTTTTTGTTTCACAAGAAACACTTTATTATTAAGATTGTAATTAAGTGCCTATTGGCAAAGATGGCAATGATAGAGGCAATACGAATGGCGTCTTCTTTATGTGTTTTTTTTTTCGGATTGATTATGCTGTTTGGCCGTACTGGCCGCTACAGCGTCACCGGGGGGTTTGGCGAGCGCTAGGCGTCGCCGAGAAAAGATCCCTAGGGCTCGATGACATCGGGGGAGTCAACTAAGTGGAGTCAACCGTTTACTTGATATATTATGGTATAAACAATTCAAAGGGTCTATTCAGATAGGATTATACTTACCTACATATTTTGTCGCCTTCAACAATAACAAGTATTCATTAATTTAATATTTTTAAACTCTTAGGTAGCTCTTTGATAATACAGGAAAACAGGAAAAAGCTAATCGGGGGGCATGGCAATGTCCTCAAAAATACGAGCATACAAACACGTCTTGTTGCGAAAGTATGTCTGTCTGTCTCTCTGCTATGCTGTCACAGCCAATCTGCTCAACCGATTTCTAGTTTCGACGAATTTTTTACGGAGATGAATGCATTCCCGGGAAGGAAACAGCCTACTTTTTAGCCTGGAAAATTAAGTTCCCGACTCACCGTAATCCATGCGGACGAAGTCGCAGGCATCATCTAATTTGATGATTATATTTATTTATTATTTATGTGGTTGTCCTCGCTCCTCTCAGTCTCACCACAGGTAGATTATAGTATGCAATACAGTCTTTGCAAGCCTATGATAGGTATTTCTAATCTTTAAGAAATATATCTTGTTTTCAATAACTAAATATAAATAATGTCATAATAAATAAATAAGTAATATCATTTAGATATTCCTGTTATCAATGTTTTCTGTACAATAATTACTTTATCCATGTATTTTAACTACAAAAGTTTTCAATACTCAATACTCAATTTATTTATTCCATGTAGAGGACACACAGGCGTTTCTTATGATTATATTTTGACTCTACCACGGTAGAAGTAGTTTTGCATAAGAATCACATTTTTAACAAAGAAAGTATCACAGATCACTCTTATAATAAAGTTTCTTGCCACGGTGTGTTCTATAACTTCCCTTCTGATAACTGAATGAAAGTGTTATTGTTGCACTTCTTGCTAACCTGAGAACTCTATAACGCCAAGTATTTCCTCTCTGTAATTAATTATCAATTTCCCGATGCTTATGAGATCGTAGGAACTACTTTTTTTTTTTATTCGCGGGTCCGTGATCAAACGATATTGGTGGACGGGTTGCGAAGCTGAAGATTCAAAGACCAGGGCCATTTCGACCGTGTGCCCTTCTATTAATTGACCCCGATTAATAGAAGTTGGGGTCCCAAGGTGCTGGAATGCCGACCCGTTCTGAAAAGCGCAGCGATTGCAGGATGACATCAAGCCTTGCAAGCCTTGCGCGGCGACGCTGCACCGTGGCATGAGGAAAAATCCTACAAAAAACTTATGTCCAGCCGTGGACGTCTATCATTAAAAACGACGAGCGAAAGCATGAAAAAATATGACATTTGTTTGTATATTAAAAATATAATGTTTTACTTTACGTAAACACTTACTTATAAGTTATAGCTGAATATTCAAGTGAATAATTTAAGAGGGCACCAATCGATTGTTTTTTGACATTTCTTGTAAGTATGGAGAAAATATAAAAAATTAGACATTTAATTTTAATGAAGTCCTCAAACAAGTTCAGTATTCAGCCGATTAATAAATAAAGTTTTATAAAATGCTGCCAAATTTTTGGTATTTCTCTATCCATACAATTCTACAATAACCATCAGAATTGGGTTAAAATAGCAAGGTTGTTTTTTTATAATGTTGTAATAAAATGTGATTGGGTTTTTGACCAATAAATGGCCATTCAGGTGATACTAGATTTGTTTTTGTATCAATCAAGTGTACAATCGGCTTTATAGTAAAAATCAATTATAAAATTGTTTTGACATAAATATGAGGAATGGGTTGAAAATGTCACGAACAATAAATAAATTTACCATTAATAGGCAATAAATAATAAAGGTAATCGTTATAATTGATCGATTAACACTGTTAATGCCTAATATTTTTATTCTAGGTATAAATACTTGTAAACATACAATGTACATACACTTATACGTACATATACGTATATATAATTCGTAATACGTATATAATTATTTATACAAACCATAATATTAAAACAACACAAACATTTAGATTTACCTGTACTGGAAGAGCTACAAAAAAAGAGAAGGAAATATAAAATATGCGAAATTCCTAAATGTAATACCGCTTTTTCTCATAAATTCTATTGCTTTCTTGGTGGTTTTCTATATAACATTATTAATAAAAAATTAAGTATTGCCAATTTGAACTCCTATAAATGTAAAACAAATGTACAAAAATGGTTACAAGAACTTACGTATGATAGCACTAAGAATTTACTGGCTATTTTGCAGTAACAAGTACTATCCTGTATTACACTTATTATTATACGCACAGACACACACGCACACGCACCCACACACACACACACACACACACACACACACACACAAGCGCGCGCGCGCGCGCGCGCACACACACACACACACACACACACACACACACACACACTCACTTTGAATATACACATCACTATGTATAACTTCACATTAATATAATAATATGTTTAATACTCTTGTTGTCTATATCATAGTAAGAGAAGATTGTAAGGGGAAAGCACTGATGCCTATAACACGAGTTATAAACTTATCGTAGGCATCAGACGCTAAACCTTTAAATGCTATTGTAATTTTTGTGGACAATAAATGATTTATTTATTTATTTATTTATTTATATACGTATACTTGTAACCATTTCACAAGTGTAAGGCAGTAAATATAAAAATGCCTTTATTGAAGCCTGAAACATAAAATAGAACAAATCAAGTTGGCACATACTAGGTGCTATTTCTGAAATTCTAATATTACATTATAGGTTTTGTTTATGGTTAGTGTACATTATTCTAATTTAAATGGTAAAGCTGCAAATTACGTTTAACAGAGGTTAAAGAGTCTACCTCTGCTTCGAAAAGCAGAATTTATCCAAAACCGTCAAGAAACCAAAAATAATTTTCAATATAAGCAAAATTCATTGTAAAAATATGAAGCTCGTTGATGTCTTTTGTTTGCCCGAATACGACTTTTCGTTGCGTTCGCTCGTAACATGGAATTCTTCTCTCGCAAAAAATGTAGGGGACAAACCATACTATTAATTAATTTTATGATAAATAAATTAATCCGCTTAATTAATTAGTGTTCATTTCGATGCAATTTCAATTTACGTCATTGTAATCTGAGCCTTCATGGTGACTATATGACGGTGATGGTCACCTTATTTAGGGTAGCTTGGCAGAAAAACACTTCACAAAAAGTGGTACAAAAATTATTTCATTAATAAACTACAAAGGTTACAAAAGAAATCCGCGTGACACGCCCGCCTCGTATGAGAAACACGTTTTTTCCTGTCGCAGTAAGCTGTGCAGCTCCCTGCGACTCTCTTGATGTTGTGCGTCCACAAATTCGGGGTCTGCAAATCAGCGCTTTCCAGTGTTTTTCTCTTGATACAGTGCTAGAGTTTATCAATAATCGCTTTCCTCATTTTCTACCTAAAATAAGAAAAAGGAACCTAAATAAATGTTATTCAAAACTTGATTTACTTGACTTGATCTTTAATTTTTATTAATTTGCCTATCAATTGGATTTATCTTTTGGAGCAAAATATTAACACGTTTGTGGCAAATTGTAAAATACTTCGTCACAGATTATATTAGCGGCGGTGACCACTGACTGCCTCGTTGGTCTAGTGGTTAGCATTTTTGACTGCGGCTGACGAGGCCCTGGGTTCGAGTCCCGGGTCGGGCCATAATAAGTGTTGGGTTTTTCTGACTAGAAATACTCAGTACTAGCCCGGAGTTAGGAAGTTGGCGGTGTTTCACCACCGTGCCTCGGAGAGCACGTTAAGCCGTCGGTCCCGGTTATTATCACTAACATGATAATAGTCGTTAAAGCCCGCCAACCCGCATTGGAGCAGCGTGGTGGGTCTAAGCTCTAATTCCCTCTCTCCTATGAGAGTGGGAGGCCTGTGCCCAGCAGTGGGACGTTAATGGGCTGTAGTGGTGGTAGTGGTGACCATTGATATTGAAAAATTAAACCCTTATCTGATGGAAAAATCTTTATGATGGTGGGCACAATATCTATACTAATATTATAAAGAGATAAAGTTTGTGAATTTGTGACATTTTAGGGGGTAATCTCTGGATCTACTGAACCGTTTTTGAAAGTTCTGGTACCAACAGAAAGACACATTATTTCATAATATTTAGCGCCTATTTACACTGCGAACTTATGTAGATGGATCGTGATATTAATTTGCTACTACATTAATTTAACTATCTGCGAGTTTTTAATTACTAGACGATGACGATCTCTGTGGCGCAGTGTTAAGCGCTGTTGCCTTAACGTGCGGAGGTCCCGGGCTCGATCCCCGGCAGGATTTGGAAATTTATAATTCCTGAATTTTCCCTGGTCTGGCCTGGTGGGAGGCTCCGGTCGTGGCTAGTTACCACCCTACCGGTAAAGACGTTTAAAAAAGTGATTTAGCGTTCCGGTACGATGCCGTGTAGAAACCGAATAGGGGTATGGGTTTAATATAACTGCCATGCGCTTAACAGGTTTTTTAGTTCCCAGGGAACTTCTTAGTTTTCCAGGATAAAAGTAGGCATGTAAGCTATACCAAATTTTACCAAAATCGGTTGAAAAGATGGGCCGTTAAAACATAACAGACATAAAGACAGATAGATAGATTGATAGACAGACACACTTTCGCATTTATAATATTAGCATGGATACTAAAGCGTGGAATCTCTTTGATTTTCCGAGATAAAACAGAACTCAACTATATACGTGCAAAAAATCTGGTCGATCCGATGCTCCATTGCGGCGTAATTGAAGGACAAACCGACAAACAAACTTACTTTCACCTTTTAATATTAGTATTCCTAGTAGGATGGGATTAAAACCAGAATATAACTGGCATAGTATCAAATTTATTTAATAATAACTACTCACGCTTCCTATAAAATACCACGTTTAAAACGTAGAGCATTAATAGTAGATTATTCACCACGGGGGTAATGCGATGTATTATGTCACGGGCGCCGGGATAAATCCCAAGCGGAACGAGGGATTTTAGAGTAACTCCCGAGCGTAGCGAGGGTGTTGCATCTAGAATCCTGAGAGTAGCGCGGGAATTAGGAGCGCCCAAGATTAATACAGCATTACCCCTACGGTGAATACTCTACTTTTCACACCTCGCGATACAACCACTTCTTTCAGCTGGCGTGGCCTACTCGATTTGACAAACAAATGTCGTCAGTGCGAATCTAGTGGGCCACGGCTTCGGTTTTCGAAAATCGAGTTGGCCGCGCCTGCTGAGAACACATTCTGTTTACCGAAATTAGACTTTATGATTATAGCAATAAGAATTATGAATAAAACCTCTTTGGAATGAATAGAATTTCTTTCAGATCTTGCTTCAGATGCGCGATAATTCTAAATTCAAATCACATTATAACCCTAGGGAATAATGGATTTCAGTACAACATTATAACCCTAGGGATTTAATGTCTTACTTTAACCTTAGATAACAGGCCATGTAATTGGGCGTTGTTGAGCGAGTGGTCTGAAAAATCATGTTATTGAATGTAGCGTTTGATTGCAATTTCATCAGCTGTAGCACTAAACATTTTCTACGGTTACACGAAATACTTAACATAAGATGTGATTGCAACGAGGAATCGTACCAGAACACGTACAAACGTACCAATTATTTGTGGTAAGGATGTCCAAGTACGGTGGTAGTTAGGAATCATGTACGATTGGGACTTAACATAAGGTAATTCCTTTTCTCCTTTGTTTTTGCTCCATTGTTTTTCTGGTGGGAGGCCGTAACACTCGCACCGTAAAGCCCGTGCTGCATTTCTAGCGTTTTCAATTTAGCGTTCCGGTACGATGCCGCGTGAATGATAGCTGCTATATCTCTTTCAGGTAAGTCAGTTAAAGTTTATTTGACTACATCATCACAAAAAATATACGGTTCTATCAAAATGATAATACTGTTATATATTTTGACCTTCATATTTAACTGTATCTAATTGCTCTACTACCTCATATCTAGAGTAGTATCTCTTGTGTAATAACCTCATTTGCTACGCAATTGCTTCATACAAAACACGTAAAATTACTTGGCTAATAAATTAATATTTTCTTTTATTTTAAACTTAACTAAGCATAACCTATAGAAGATTTTTGCTTCATTAGTTCAAAAGTCGCTATTGTGTAACAAAAAATAATAATAACAGAACAATAGTGTGAAAAAAGTAAAACTAAATTGACTGTGTGACTCTACGTGAGATTTTTCTTAATGATAAGTTCCATAGTTTTCAAAGTGTATGACAAATTCCGAATTAATTGGCCAGGTATCCGAGTAAACCTATTAAAGTTCTGATAAATATTTTTTTAAACAGGAAAACTCGTAAATAGGTGCCGTTTTCTGAAAAAAATATCAATTGCCGCCCCACTCTTGAAGCGAATGTTTATTGTATGGTAGCGAACGCGCAGGCCAGTCGCCGATTCGCCGTTGCCTGCGTCGTCCGCGCCGCGCGGCAAGAATTTTCCAACTACGGAAAAATTGTGTCGCGAGTGCCTCGGACACAAGGCAAAATTGAGACTGTGTGTCCTTCACCTTATCTATCCTGACTCTGTGTTAACGTGATGGATTGTGTGTATGGCGTATAAGTGTGTACATTGTGATTTTCTTTGCGGTAGCGCCCCCGGTCCACCCTTCTGTTTCTGATACTTCCTTACCACGTAAGTATTGCTCGGTTATAAGAAAATGAAAGGAATGTACATACTTTACATTGTAGCGTCAACACTTTTTGGGACACACTATCAAATAGTAGTAGTTCTTATTTAAAACCTATATAGGTCAACCTTTACGTAAAGGTAAGTATTAATTTGAAGCGTAAAAACATTTGAAGGTTTTTTGAGTGAAAAAATGATACCTTAATAAGTTTCCTCACAAAAACAATGTAGGTTGTGCAATCGAGTTGTGCAAACTTATTATGCGAATTTTGAAACTGAAAGTATTGCGAAAGGCTTCGTTCTAAACGTGCGTATAGAGTCAAAGGCGCTCATAATAATTCGACTTATAGAATATCCAACTATTATATGGTATGCATAGTATATGGCTTTGCGTGATTGGAAGTTGTTGTTGTTAATAAATAATCGGAGATTGTAAACTTAAATGAGGTTAACATTGTTAAATAAACCTTTACCTCAAAAAATATCCTTGCCTAAGTACCTCTAAAGACTGAAAGGGATATTTCGAGTACGATATGAAAATAGTGATTCAGAGAAGTTAAGGTGAACATTACTTAAATGTTACCTCAAATTGTACTTACGTTTTAGAATTTTTGCGTTCCGACTAATTTTTTACATACTAAAGAAAGTAGGCTTTATTATTTTAAAGACCAGAAATATAATTTTTTTTGAAGTGTTTTATTAGAAGTTAATGATAGCTAAAAAGGCTGACACTCGAAATCAATCAAATGATCGCGTTGCAGAATCGACATTCGACACTATCGTAAAAGTTTCTTAATCTATGACTGATGAAATCAAATTACAAGAAGGTATGATTGTTGCTCATTTATCTTGAATGCAACCCAATTTAAAAAATCATTGACGTTTCATCTAATTCTAAACCAATCGTTGCTCACTACTAAGCAAGAGTCTCTTTCTAAGGTTTTGCCATAGTCCACCACGCTGGCTTGCGGATTGACAGACTGCACACACCTTTGAAAGCATCGCGGAAAACTCTCAGTTTTCCTCACGATGTTTACTTTTACCGTTATTGCAAATGTTATTTAATTGCTTAGCGCATAGGTAATATTAAGTCCGACAAGTTGCGTGGCCGGGGATCGAACCCAGGACCATTTGACTAACAAAGCAACAGGTATTCGATTTATAAATATCATTGAATAGCGTCCGTAAACTGTGTGTAAAGTACTCGTATTTGTGATTTGGAGAATGTAGGCGTGTCAATTGAGTTAAGGTTAAGTAACAACGCTCATGAAGTGTCTGTGTAACCTTAAAATAAATTGTTGGTAAAGAGTTAAAGATTATACAGAGTTTTTGTACAGATAAAGATTGCGTTACTATTAAAACATAAACAGTTTTCTCTGTAAAGGTTTTAAACCGATCATGATGTGGATCAGAGATCCTTTGTATATTCCCAAAGGCTAATATGCTATTACTTATCTCGGAAAATCAAAGAGTGCTAATAGATTTTTTTTAAATAATAACACTTCGTGTATCTATTGGTTAATTCTTTTAGAATTACACACTTAGTTAAATTACCGATCCAAGTTTTCTTTTATAAAACTCTTTATTAGGGTTTTTTTTCCTGTAACGAAGATTAAAGTAATAAATCTGAATATATAGGGATGGAAAAAAATATTTACTAGCTACATGGTGGCTAATAAACTAAAATACTGATACGCAGCTGGTGTCGCAAAATAGCATAACTGTTTCTTAGAATATATTATTAATCCATATTATCATCCTTTAAATAGAGGTTCCGAGATCCAAAGAATAAATTAATATAAATAAAATTATGATGAGGCCAGTTTTAATAATCGTGATTTGCTCTACTCTTTATAGCGAAATCATGGTAATGAACATCAAAATAGTGGCATGTATTGACAGTTGGAAAATCATCTTCCCATAATTTATTTTATTAGGTCCTTTTAACATAATCGCTAAATATATCGATCACGATTTTGATTATTATGGAAGATATTACATAAATGAGGTGTGGCATTTAAGACCGTAGGTAAATCTGTTGAGTCCGGGATGAGCCCTATATGGGCATCACACAAGGGAGGCACCGATGCGTTCTTAAGAGATCTCGGAGCCTCCCAACATGCGCTAAGGTCAGCCACCGGGGGGGTTTTAGTAGGTAGAAATCCTACATAACCCGATTTCCCCCCCCAGGAAGTCGGGTATCTTAAGGAGATTTCCCCGCCGTCAACAAAAAAAAAAGGTAAATCTATTGATTGACGACCTTCCTGGCGCAGTGTTGAGCACTGTTGTCTTAACGTGGGAGGTCCCGGGTTCTATTCCCGGATGGGTCAATTTGGGAATCTATAATTTCTGAATTTTCTCTGGTCTGGTCTGGTGGGAGGCTTCGACTGTGGCTAGTTACCACCCTACCGGCAAAGACGTACCGCCAAGCGATTTAGCGTTCTGGTACGATGTCGTGTAGAAATCGACTAGGTGTATGGGTTAAATATATCTAAATGCCATACCCCTAACAGGTTAGCCCGCTACCATCTTAGACTGCGTCGTCGCTTACCATCAGGTGAGATCGCAGTCAAGGGCGTTAGTGGAATAAAAAAATATGAAGTTTATATTCTTCTTCATATATATATATATATATATATATATAACAAATGCCGTTTAAAATATTATTTAATTATATAAAAGACATAGTATTAGGCATTGATATTAAACGAATACCATTGAATATTTATAATATAAAATTTTGCTTTTAAATTTTAAGTGAAATTAAAGTTAATTTATGTTGTTATATAATTTCACCTTGTAATAGATAAAATTAATTCAGGTTTTTTAAAAATATTTTATTGAAATAATATTAATATCATCAGACTATTAAAAAGTTCATTAAGAAAAATTTTTATCTTCGACTATCATACATTGTATGTACATATTATACATTATGATAACTGAAAGTATCTAATTATGAAATTAAAGTATCTAAATATTTATTTCATGTTTAATATGTCAAAAACAGTTTCAACACAATATTTGTACAATAATATCTATGTATAGATGAATTGATGTCGATTTTACAATCGATTCTCAACCGGTCACTCCATAAAACCAGTACCCGCCACCTTTGAACTATAAAGGTCCCAATAAAGTATATGTCTGGGATGCATTTATTTGATTTAAGACAAAATTACAGACAAGTCAAAATCTTTTCATATATACATATAATTACCTACCATTTAGTTAAAAACAATAATTTACAGACGTGTGATATATAATTATACTATTTCCTTATCAATAGCGTAGTGGAAAAAACGATAATTTAAATATGTGATTTTTAAATTCATGTAAGATAACACTCAACATGCTCATAAAATGGTACCTATTTTTTTGGGAAATTTCACAATACACTATGTGTAAAGGAAACCCTCATGTGAAAATAAAAAATACCAGTTACAAATTCAGGTTGTTTCCTGTAATATATTTAAGGAATAGATACGCACTTAAAATGACGGATATACATATATAACACCAGTTAAATTTTTGATTTTTGAATTACCATTATTTAAATTATTTTATCGAAACCGCAATACTAATTAAAAATTATTTATAATATTACCCTGGCAATTCTCAAACTATAAAATAGCTACAAATATTCATGTCTGATAAATTAATTAGGCGACAGGTTAAAAATATAATTATACCCCATTAAGGATGATGTAACTCGGCAGCCAAACAATCTAGAATCCGCCTGACGCCCGTCTTTGTGGCCAAATATTTGCACAATCTTGAGAATAACCTTCGAGTGAAAACCTTTCGCAGTGGCCCAAGGGCTATTTTACACTACGTAAAACTGAGACACTACTGTGTAGTCTAAGTTTAGTTATATATTTTTTGGATACCTTTTACCTTTAATTTTTTTATACTAATTTTACGATAATATATCATACCAATATTATAAATGCGAAAGTGTGCTTGTTTATTGGTTTGTCAATCAATCAAGCCGCAACAAAGCAGCGGATCGACGAGATTTTTGGCATAGATATAGTTGAGGACCTGGAGAGTAACATAGAATATTTGTATCCCGGAAAATTAAAGAGTTCCCGTGGGAATTAAAAAAAAAATTCACGCAGACGAAGTCGCGGGCATCAGCCAGTGAGGTATACTTTATTATTATTCATATTTTGTTTAAAAAAGTTACAATAAATTATGTTTGTAATTTATCGGTGTTTATAGAACTTCGATTCGCTATGAATTTCCCTTTATAAGTAGGAAATGAGATTGTCTAAAAACCTACTAATTGCTTTATTCAAATTTTAAATAGCCAATTCCTACATATGTTACAATTTGTATAATTAAACAACATATTAGCGAATTAATTGTTTTGAAATTTAAATACCTTCATAATTGATGTTAATAAAACGTGTGCTAATCGTGACCTTTTCTGTGTGAGTGCCAAAACAAAATTTGTAGTAAATACTCTACTAAGGTTTATTGCTTTACAACTCATTCCAAATTGTCGTACTATCTAGCTTGGTAACCTGATTATAAGAAAGCAGTTCCTTCTTTTAAATAAGATTGATATAATACTATTTATCTTTCGTCTTATAATATCTGTACATAATGCAGATATTTAGATCAAAACGTCAGTAAAAAAACATGAAAACGTTAAAGTTATTTGGTTATAGATTTTATGGAAGAAATAGATACATATAAAAATATGTGGAAAATAATCTAAAAAAAAGATACCTTTGTCCTTCGTGTGTTGAATTATTTTAATTTTATATTTTATTTCATATTAATTTATTAATATAGTTATTTAAAAAATCACATTAAGGAATAAATACTTAATATGAAAGGCGTATATGACTTAATATTTTAATAGTGTACAATAGCATATTGACTAATCTTGATCACTACATAGTATATTAGAATATGATTAAACTTTTACTTGAAATGTCAAATTGTAACATAATGACACAAAATGTGGACATAATTTTAAAGTTATAAATTTGTAAGTGGTATTACTTGTTTCGTAAACTAATATAAGATGAGCATTTAATGTTACTAAAGGTGAGTGTACACTTGAAAATATCAGATTTAATGGCATTACAGTAGGTACTATATTAGCTTATTCGCCCACACAGTTTCTACAAAACTGGTTTCCTTAGAAACGGTGGTTCAAAACTACTTTAAAATGCTTTTTAATTTAAAGTGTAGTGATTTTATTCAAAGAAAAAAAGTGACCACATAAGTTATAATATAACATTTGATAATATGCAGCAGTTAACAGTGTTGATATAGACTCACTAAAACTGTCTGCGACATATTAACCTTTGCTAAGAGACTATAATTATTGTGTTAATAAAAGTATATGATGGCATACTAGTTTTAAAACTAATGAAGTTTTCGAGCTTGCGTACGATACAGGTTTTATGACATAAGCAGACTTATTAACATGCTAAATCATAATATGAAGTTTTTAGACAGGCCACACAATCGATTTTGAATAACCTTTAACATATACTTTTAAATATGCCTATAACTCATAGCTTCTTTTACGCGAAGTTTTGACTACTTGTTATTTGCGTCGACTATGTCTACCTGTAGGTATCTAAGCTACGTTGATTAGTGCTTTTGCCCTCTGTCGCTCCAGAGTAAAATAGTATAAAGAAATTGTATAGTTATTGTGCTATACGTACTTAATACTAAACGTCTACTACTTAATAAAAACGGTACGGTTCAGTACACTTTCATAGTTAAACCGTAGTTTAGAATAGACAAAGAATGTTGCTGCAGTATTTTACTATAGACGAAATTGATTTGGGACCTAGGATTTTTAGCCAAGTAGTTTTACCTGGTCTCATTGTAATAGGCATGACTGATTTTGAAAAATGGTCAGATTATGTTCGGAAGTATCTACTATTTCAAAAAATATCTTATTTCAGCAGGAAAATAAGGTTTGGTCGATAAAATTGGCATTTGAAATTTAAATTTTAAAATTCACGCCAAAACGTTCGCCGGTGTCATGGCGTCGTTTGTGACGTCACTATTGTTTTTACCAATGTACTCTGTGCAGTGTGCAGTAAGCAATAGTGTGATTGTCAAAGCTTAAAAACAAACAATTGTGACGTCATTCGCTTCTTGGTGTTTTATCCAATATGGCGGATTGCTGTATTTAATAGTTTTATTTTATCAAAATAAATAGCAATCTTACTCGAAATAGAAAGATAATTACGTTTTTTATAATCCATGAATCCTATTTCATTAGATAAATTTATAATTTCATTGATTCTTGGTTACTGTGATCATGCCTATTGTACCTAATATAAATATTCGTATCAAGACAATAAGCGATTGATCTCTTCTCATACGCCCGCTATCGTTATTAAGATTTAGTTTTATCGGCCGTTATCAGCGATCGTGATCAATCAGTAAGCACGTAGTGTTCGAAGGTGATTCATAATTATATATTTAATTGATCAGATCAGATTTAAGCCGATTGTTTTGAGAATTGTAACTGTAATTTTATAAGGATACACTTTAGTTACTTGACTTGCAACTTTGCAAGAGATTAATACCACATAATCCATACTAATATTATAAATGCGAAAGTGTGTCTGTCTGTCTGCTACGCTTTCACGGCCCAACTACTCAACCGATTTTGATGAAATTTGCTACAAGGACAGGTTGTATCCCGGGGAAGGATAAAGGCTACTTTTTATCCCGGAAAATTGAAGAGTTCCCGCGGGAATCAAAAAACATAAATCCACGCGGACAAAGTCGCGGACATCTAGTGTACAATAAAGAGATAATACTACATTATTATATTACAGAGGTATGTGTATGGGTCAATGACATTGGATTAGTAAATATTATTACAGGTACTAGTTGGTGCTCGCGACTTTGCGGCAAACTTAAGCCGCGTGGTTTAAGTTTATACGATTCCGGCGGGTACTGCTTAATTTTCCGGGATAGAAAGTATGTCACTCTCCAGGTCCTCAACTATATCCATGCCACAAATCACATCGATCCGTTGCTCCATTGCGGCGTGATTGAAGGACAAACCAACAAACGTACAAATTAATAAACCAACAAACAAACACACTTTCGGATTTCTAATAATATTAGTATGAAGTCTATGGTATGGACTATGTTACGTATGCATTTAGTCTGTGAGATTATTAATCTCTTGGTATGATTTTTATTATTGCTACAGACTATAGTTTGGCTTTAACACAGACTTATGTTATTATTTACTGGGCTATACAATGAAACCTGCTAGAATATTATGCAGAGGGATACTTTTTGGCATAGAATAGTAGATTATTAACCAAGGGGATAAAGCAGTGTCTTCTGTCGCGGGTGACGATTTAAGTTCACCCAAGACTAAGACAGATTTATCACCGAGGAAAATACTCTACTTTTCGTACCATTTGCGAAAAAATTAACACAATAATAATATGAGATAAGCATTTATTAAAAACAAGATGATGCCCGCGACTTCGTCCGCGTGGATTGATGTTTTTTGATTCCCGCGGGAACTCTACAATTTTCCAGGATAAAAAGTAGCCTATGTCCTTCCCCGGGACGTAACCTATCTCTGTACCAAATTTTATCAAAATCGGTTGAGTAGTTAGGCCGTGAAAGCGTAGCAGACAGACGGACAGACAGACAGACACACTTTCGCATTTATAATATTAGTATAGATATAGATAATGACAATTAAAAGTAAAAGTTAACATTCGAAACATTGGTCCAAAATTTGATAGAGAGAGTTACATTTCTGTTTGGTACATTTATTGTTGATGAGTTGATTTGAGTATTTCTCTGTTATTGCGTCTGAGGAACTGTTTAACTTATTTATAAAAATAAATTAATATAAACTTAACGTTAATGTATTTGAAGAAAACAAAAACGCGGCAAATTCCTAGACTAGGTAATATTTTTTTGTCGGAAAAGCAAAGGCATCAAGCTCATTCGGCCTCGTCGGTTTTCGTAATTTTATTTAATTATCATAACTGCATAATAAATGCGTATTCCTTTTTCAAAAAGATGTTTAATGCTTTATATACAAACTCAATGGTGTAAACACAGATGTAGTTCAGTATGTTAGTATTCCAAATTTAAATCACATTCTCCCCCTAGAGGATGAATGAAATTCAGTACAATTTTCTTTCCCTGTTTTTAACAGATTAAAAATGACTATTGTTATGTTCGCTTTTTGTAGCATAGAATGTCACTTTTTTGAGCAAGTGGTACGAAAAATGATTTTTAAACCTAATAGTTTTTTTCTAGGTCCAAAGGTAAAGTGACTACTCTTATAAGTACCTACATGTAGTAGTAATATACATTTATAGTTTATACCTACGTGAGTTTGTAACAAAGCGAGGATGTTTAATATGAATATGTTTATAATCGTTTTATATAGCATGTAATAAATTGATATAAATGTAAATATATAAGTATAAATAAACGTATGTTTGTTAGAGTAGTGTGAGGCTGTTAATTAGAATTCAATATTGATTCTCAAACTGGTTCCTGTTACACAAGTAGGTATGTGTTTGTTATGAATATACAAATTGAAGGTAGGTATAGGCATGTGCTTACAATTTTTTATTTTTTTTTTATTGTATTTCGGTATACCAACGGCGAGTAGGTACACAAAGCTTAAATTAAAAAATAGTACATAAGGTATATAACTGTGTGACACGCCACTTATAGGTATACACAGTATAATTGAAAAAATAAGATATTATAAAAAAGAAACAACCGATCACAAGTAGGTACTTAACTACTTACATGATAAAAAGAATATAAAACCAAAGGAACAATGTACCTACTATTGCTACTATGATAAATAAATTAATCTATAAATTTTATTTTAATTTATTTAAGTCAGTTAGTTTTGAGTTAAGTACAACCTTAACTCAAAACTAACTGACTAAAATACTAAAACGAATTAAGACTGGCCGATCTGTCTCTCAAAGCAGAGACCGCTGACGCTATAACTTTTTTAAAAGTATTTGGACCCTGATACAAAATATAATTTGTTTGATGTCAATAAAGGAATAAAATTGTTCACGAATCACACTATGTTTGATTGTAACTTAAGAAAGAAAAAGGAATGCGTTAGACTTTTGTAAACTAAAATATAGGAACTTTAGCTGTAAGAGAGACAACACACTACGACAAAAAAAAACTTTAAATTACTAAAATAAATACTTAGCAGGTAAGTATTAATAGAAGTTTTACAAAACCCATCATAAATAGCACACTAAAGATTGCAAATTCAATTGCCAATTGCAAATATCGAAGAATATTTTAGCCGCGCATATTACATAAAATGTCCATAGAGCAGTGTACGCGCAGACCTTACATAATATAACCTTTAAGTTCCCGACCTGTACCGTTTTGCAATCGGTAGCATCTTACAAGCTGTAATAGTCTAATAGATGTTGCATATTTTGCTTTCGCTTCACCGCACCGTCTCAAACGTGACCTCTCACTTCCAGATGTGTTTATTTACTCTGTGTCTTATTACTTTAAAAGCGATTACGACACTTGACTTTCAGTTTCAGCACAAACTTTTATTGTTGTGATGCAATTGATTGGCGTTATAGCTGTAATAAAATACCGTAATAAGATTGTGAGGCAAAAGTAGGTAAGTATATATGACAGAATGAAGAAAAGTGTTATACATTATGCATCAATAACAAACAGTGGTTGTAGACTGTCTTTTATTAATATTTTCTTTAAAACCATATTATGTAGCTAACTTTTTCTAGCTAACTGGGGTACTCTTACTATAAAACAGTTCCTAACTATTCATACTAGAGATCCAGCACTTTATTCCTGAAGTTTATTTTATTACTTACTAGTTTTACTGTTTGAAAATGACAGTTTACATTAGTAAAGAGCAGAAGGTTTGCTTAGGGAATCCATATTAAAACATTGAATCAATATACTTTCTTCGATGACCGTTAGGTGTCAATATTTTAAAAACACAGAGCCCGGAATTTATGCAAACAGCACAGGTTCATCGAACTACGGGAAGTGAATTTAGGACCGTGTCAAGTACACATTAGTCAAGTATCTGAGAGGCAAGATCAATGTACTTATATTATTATGATGTCAATTCTATGACTAACTATGTTCTATGTAACTTTTATGTTTTTTTTAATTTGTTCAATAAGTCACGAACTGTTGTGATGTCATTTCATTAAAATAATTGATACAGAAAATTAACTCTTTGTGTCACCGTGGTAAGATTTCGTTTGTGATCACCTGTTTTTATTTATACTTCATCCTCTGTTATTATAAAATTGTACAGTTAATACTTTTTATTTTTATTTTTATATATCAACGTATTTTTTTTTAAATTGTCCGTTGAGTTGTTCTTTTTGAAGGTTTTTCTTGAGTAAATAAAACTTCAGAAAAACGTGCTTGGTATCATATTTGGAAATACCTATCCCTATATTTCCTTTCTTTCTTAATTCGGAGTTTATAAATCCTAATTTTATATCTCTATCTTGTTACTTTTGTGCTATTGAATTAAGGCTTTTATATTTTTTTGTACTATTGAATAAGGCTTTTATTATTTAACCAGTATTTCAGCGCTCTAGTCAACTCGAAAGTGCATTGACGTTTCGAGTAGGTATCTTGGTTCATCTTTATCTAACGGAATTCATTGGATTTGCATTGATTTTGGCACCTTTTGTTTACTGATTTTTTTAATGGTATTTATTAGCATCTTTGGCACAGGTTAATGCTTAGGTACTGTACAAGCAAGATATTCCACGTTCAATTTAAAAATCTTTTTTATTTGATCTACTGCAACTTTAAGGCCTCGTACGACTTCGGCCGTGACTGGTTTAAGAAAAAAGAAATTCTGTAACATTTTGTAAACATTATGAAAAATAATGAATTAGTATTTTGTGTTCAATTTTGACGAATGAAATCACTTTTTTTACTGAGAAAACTATTCTATTATAATGAATTCCATAAACCAGTATGTAACTTGACACTTACCTAATGCTATCGGCGAAAGAAAATAACGCTCTTAAACTGGTTTACCCCCATAATTTGATATTTATTATCATGCTTGTGCTTAGGTTGTGCAAATTAATTAATAATTATTGTTCATCATTTCAATCCACCGCCGGACCACTATTGAGCACAAGTCACCTCTCAGAATGAGAATGTTGGCCACATTCCCCAAGTCCAGATTGGCAGAATTCACACACATTTGAGTAGGTACACATCATGAAGCGCTCTTGGGCATGCAGCGTTTCCTCACTATATTTTTCGCCACCGTTTCTTAAATATGCTTGAAACACATATAATTCACAAGAGCGTGCCCGGGGATCCAATCTCCGACCACTCGAATAGGAGACCGATGTCAAAACCACTATGTTATCACAGCTTCATCTATACTATCTACCTATGCTAATATTACCGAATTTGGATGAAATTTGTCACAGAGGTAGATTATAGTCTAGATCTAGTAGATATTTCTCTCTCTCTTTCATTATTTCCTTTTGCGGGCTACTTATAGCTCCAGTATCAGATGCTGGCTAAGCTCTAATTGAATCCTTGGAACTCAATATTGTATTTTATGCCAATTAGTAAATCTCCTTACAAACGTGTGCGTACTTCAGGCATTGTGCCTGGCAACATGTGCGGCATTTTCGGCTCGCGTGTCTTTACCTGTTGTAACATGACCCTATATCAATTATTTATTAATTTCCATCATTTTTTTTTCGAATTTTTCTTTTTAACTGTCGCTGAACACACAGTCATGATTCTGTTTTATTTGATTTGTAAATTCCAAATTGTGCCTTCAAATTAATACCAACTGAAAGGAATAATATAAGGATTATTATGAGAAGATAATTTATTACCTCATCTACCTTATTCGAAGACAAAAGGTTACCAGCTTATTTTGCATCAAAACTCGTAACATGTTTGCATACAATACATTTCATAACACTAAAAGTGTTACACTTTTTATTAAATTTTTATAAACTTCCCAGAAATTATCACGGGATTGTATAATATGAGCATAATACGTAAACAAACTGATTTTTCATCTTAATATTCATAAAGTAGAGCTGAATTTTGTTTGACAAGAAAATAATATAATTAGCAATATATGGCAATGGATTTTGGATTCAATGCTTTGAATATAAGGTTCATTTTAAATCAGTAGCGGTGTTCGTGACTGAAAAGTAGAGCACAGTTCAGAGCTGAAAAGTAGAGGTACAGGTTATTGTGTAATATTGGAGTTCTTTTTGGTAAATTAATACTAAGCTGATAAAACCGGAACAAAGGCATTCGTATCGGTATTTCGGAACGCAAAAAAGTTAAAAAATTAATTGATTTGTTATATTTTCTAAAACAAATATTTTTCGCTGCTCGGACGCAATCTTGATGGAAGAGGAATGATTGGGAAGGGGTATTATTTTTATAAAATTAGTGTACTATGGATATGAAGGATATTAAATGTTTTTGCACATACCCATTTGTTTCTAGTTTTCTAGGCGGCATTATACCGGATGACTGTTTTATTATCTTTGCCGGTACAGTGGCAAGAACCACCTTCAGATTGGAGAAGCGAATTAATGGTATATTCCTCAATTTAAAAAAAAAACTATAGCAAAAAAAATTATTTAGAGCTAGGCTTATAATAATAATATAATATAATAAATAGAAAATAAGATTATTCCTTAAAATAACCACTGCTGGAAAAGGAAATTATAAAATCAAAGCCCGCACCAATACCCCAGGTAAATCGTCAAACATTCTTTCCTCAGACAGAGGGGACGAAATAGTCACTATATACTTTTACTTCTCTGACTCTATAATATATTCTAGCAAAAGCAGAGATTTTTCGATAGGAAACTATGACATCCGATTATACCATAAAATGTAAATGAAAACACTTTAAAAAAACAAAGGTTGCCAAACCCAGAACCCATAATTTTACCTCCAGTTTGTAAAACAAAACTCTTTCCAAATTCAAACACGAAGCTAATAAATAAAAGCTACCTAAACTACTGTCTAGACTTTGAATGTTAACTTAAAAAAATCAAATGTACCTGTACCCGATCGTATTTTGTTTGACAACAAATTTTTGCTGACAAAATACGTCGCACAGGCCTAAATACACGTTTAATAAGCTAAGGGCGTGGCCTCACTAGGCGTATAGCTTGCAGATGACAATAATCAGCAGTTTTGGAGGCTTTCCATGTGGAATGTTATCCAGCGAATCAATCGCTTGGCTTAATACCAATTATTATTGGACTCCCTTCTCTTTTCAACCAACCTAACTAATTCATTCGAAAAAATAATCGAATTTTCGTGGAGATATTTACCGCTTCAATTTTCATTGATGTGGGGCGTGGGTACAGTTTTAGATACTGCACAAACGTAGACACTGTTTGTGTCCAGTTGCTTCCACCTGACATTCAGAATTTGCTAATCACAAGTTGTTGGGTGTAAGCAACTAGTTACTAGATACTAAAAGTTGTCAGTTGAAGATACAAGCAACATTAATCCATACAATTTGTGCAATGTGTAATGTATTAAATAGCAACAGCTACTGGAGACTGTATCCGATTGCTGACACCGGACATAGCAACCATGGTTATGTGATAAAAAGTATCTACGTTTGCGCAGCGCCTAGCAGCAAACTACACGCCTGGTTAGACCGCGACCTAATACCACATGCCAAATACGATAAACCCAATACTGTTCGCGATTGTGTCGGAAGTGTTACGTCACGTCCAACTTTCGATCCAGTTCGCAATAAGCGGCGCGCGCGCACCGTGATCGTTAGATTTGTATTGCAATATATGGATCGTAATAATTGAATCATTTATTACTTAACTAGATTAGGTTTTGGGTCATCTATCTATCGACATAATATATTAATTATAAAAGGATGTTCTTTATTCAGTGACATCAAAAAATAACGCGTTGATTTTTCCGTTTGGTGTGAACTGACTCTTTCTAAAGTGCAGCTCAAATCGCTTAAAGGATGTTGAGATTTTGCAAAAGCTCAACCAGTGATATATGTACTTATATTTATGCACTCTAGTTCGTACCTTCTTATAGGACCTGTTTCGCAAGTCTTTATATAATTTGTATATTTAAATTTAAACGATTAAATTATGAATTAATTATAATTAATTTTATACTGAATAACAAACAAGGTCTGAAATAAAAAAGGTTTTATAGGGCCAGCTGTGAGAACAAGTCCAAAGATTGCGAGTTTGTTATGAACAAAGTTATTTTTATATTTTTCTTGGTACGAACGTTCTTTCACATAACCAAAATAAATTGGTTACATTCTAATTAAGAAAACAGAAAGATTACTAGAACGTTTTAAATCAAACATCAGATGTGTTAAATAGTATTGCAATATTTGACGTGACAACGCGACTCGAGCGACGCGACGCGTCCATTTCAAAATAGAACTTTTGAGTTTTCCAGTAGCTACCTATGTATTCACACGCTGGTGCTTTTTTACGCAGGGCTATTTTTAACCCCCGACGCAAAAAGAGAGGGGTGTAATAAGTTTTAAAGTGTCTGTTTGTGTATCTGGTATCGTAGAGCCCAAACGGATGGACCGATATTCGTTTAGTTTTGTTTGTGCCATAGATAATTTTATCCCGAGTGTTCTTAGCCATGTTTCATGAAAAACTGTTCAGCCGTTTGAAGATCATCAGCTCTTTAATAGTTGATGAGGGGATCTGACTACCTTCCATATGTCCTATCGATTCGAAATTTGGTACCGTATTACTTCATTTATAACTACTTTAAAAAAGACAAAATAAAAGTAAAATAAAAAAATTAAAAACCCCCCGACAAAAAATAAACTCTAAAAACTAACAAATAATATTTTAAACATATTATTATAATTATTAGGTATCGTCACATAATATATTATTATGTAAGTTCAAATATTTTTTATTTATCCCGAGCGTTCTTAGCCATGTTTCATGAAAATCTGTTCATCCATCTGAAGGTCATCAGCTTTTTTCTTAATCTCTTACTTCCATATTATATCGGGGGTTATTTTAAATTTGTAATTTATACTTGTTTTATATCCCACGTCAACGCTCTACGTAATAAGCGCTCCTCTGAATGGAGGGCTTATGGGTTTGAAACGAAGTCGTTTCGGATATCAGTCGCTCTTTGAACTTTATCTATTGTAACTATAAATAATAAAAAAAGTTACCAAAATAGCTATAGATTAGGTCCTGTATTAATAGAATAGAATTTCATTTAGGTAGGTACATAGATCACAATTTGTCTAATTTATTTGGGACATTTTGTTCGAAATACCGTCTCGAATTTAAGAGTCTATAACTTATACTTTTCTTATTAATTCTATAACAAAAGTTTGTATAAATTATAATAAATTATATTATTAGCGCGATGAGTAGCGCGAAAATATATAAAAAGAATTATTTTTTAATATAGAAATTGGCTAAGTGCGAATCGTATCTGCTTCAATTTAATTATTATAAGTACAAAATCTGTATGTCTATGGAAATCATTTGGATTTCAGGACCCTTCACGCGTAGGTGTCTTTTATTTAGACCAGGGGATGTGATGGAGCTCCGTAACCGTAACCGAAACTATCGGATATCATACTAATACTATAAATGCGAAAGTGTGTTTGTTTGTTGGTTTGTCCTTCAATCACGCCGCAAAGGAGCAACGGATCGACGTGATTTTTGGCATGGGTATAGTTGAGGACCTGGAGAGTGACATATACTTTTTATCCCGGAAAATTAGGGAGTTCCCGCGGGAATCAAAAAAACTTAAACCACGCGGACAAAGTCGCGGGCATCAGCTAGTTTACTATAACTGTAAATATATCACCGGTCGTAACTCACGTGTTTTGTCGTAAGTGCCCGACTAGTACAGTTAGTATCCTCGCAGAGAGCGTTACGGCAGGCAGCCCGCAGTCATTGTTCAGCTGACGAAGTCGCGGGCATTAGCTAGTCCGAAATAAAAATATATCCGTAACCGTAACCAAATCCGATACAAAGGTTTCGAATAATTTCGGATAGGGGCAGAATCTAAATGAGACATGTTATGAGTATATAGATTTGAGTTTATAGATTGTTTAAGTGAAATAGCAGCAATAGTTGAAAATAGTAATATCGAGTCAGTATTTACTCTAGGGGATTTTAATGCGCACCCGGGGGAACCTTTTGGCAGGAAAATGATTAATTTTTGTTCTGATCAAAATTGGGTATGTGCAGAAATTAGGGGAAAATTCAGGTACCTACACTTTTGTCAGCGAGGCGCACGGTAGCCGTCGGTGGCTAGATCACTGCCTAGTAACTGAGGCCGCTTGGCGATCAATAACGTCAATAAGTGTGCATTATGATGTGTACTGTCCGACCATTTCCCAGTGGAGATACAATGTAATTATTTTGACAGTCAAGCCAAAGGTAGTTACGCCGTGCGCTCCGATGAACAAGGTTATATGGGGTGAACGGTCTCAGACTCAGATTGAAACCTATACGAAACTGTGTAACGAAACGCTTAGACAAATTGAGTTTCCCCAAGAACTTAATCATTGCTGTGATAGAATGTGTAATAATTCTAGTCTAGAACATAGAGCTTTAATAGATAATTTATAGAAAAATATTGTTAGCTGTTTAACTGTAGCCGCTTCTCAGAGCCATAAGCATAGCGATTGTGATCGCCAGGGGGCGAAAGAGAGAAAGAAATGTGGGAGATGCATACTGGGGTGGAATAAACATGTACGCGACGCTCACCGGGATGCCAGACAAAAATTTCTAAATTGGGTTTGGTATGGAAAACCCAGGCATGGGCAATTTTATGAGGAAATGTGGGAATTCAGAAAATACTTCAAACAAAAATTGAAATATTGTCAAAATAACCAAGAACAAATTAAAATGGATATTATAGCCGCGCGCCATAGGAATAAAGACTTTGGTGGTTTCTGGAAGGAAACAAAAAAGTTAAGTCCTAAGATGGGGGTTCCGGTGAGCGTTGGGGGTGCTAAGGAGCCAAAGGAGATAGCAGATCTATTCAAAGATCATTTCCAAGTACAATTAATGTCTGAACCTGTACATAGAGCCAGTGATAGAAGCGTCGTGTCTGGTGACGTGCTTCCTAGTATAACTGCAAAAAATACAAGCGAAATACTTAGAGGAATGAAGAGAGACAAGTCCCCTGGACACGATGCCCTTAGCATAGAACATCTCGTTCATGCTGGTCTGCATCTCCCGAGGCTCTTGACCTTGTTGTTCACCATATGTATCAGGCACTCCTATCTGCCTGCGGAACTAATGAGAGCGGTAGTCGTGCCTCTTATTAAAAATAAAACAGGTGACATTACAGATAAAGGAAACTATCGACCGATCTCATTGGCAACAGTGATAGCAAAGGTGTTCGACAAGTTGCAATATAATGTAAAGAAGAGCGAACTTCTAGTGTTTCGAGTAAGGTCACGGAAACCAAAACATGTACCGCCAGTGACACTAGGAGGGGTCGAGCTTCGGAGAGTGTCAGAGTTCAGATACCTTGGCCATGTGGTAACAGAGGATCTGAAGGATGACCTTGACATGGAGAGGGAAAGGAGAGCCATTGCGGTCCGATGTAATATGTTGGCTCGCAGGTTCGCGCGGTGCACGTTAGACGTCAAAGTAACACTTTTTAAAGCGTTTTGCCAGACGTTATACACGTGCGGCCTGTGCACCAACTATACGCAGAAGACTTACAATGCGCTCCGAGTGCAATACAATAACGCCTTCAGGGTGATGTTGGGGCTCCCCCGACACTGTAGTGCGTCGGCTATGTTTGCGTACGCGCACACGGACTTTTATGCCGTCATGCGTAAACGAGTCGCATCGCTGATGTGCAGGGTGAGGGGGAGCACCAACGTCATTCTGAGGGTGTTGGGTGATAAGCCTGACTGCCCTATGCTGAGGCACTGGATACATACGCATGTCTATGTGCCTAGTGCTCCAACATACAACTGCAGGTATTTAAATTAGTTAATTTTGATTAGGTTTTATTTTTAGATTACTAACATAGTTTTAAGTTATTATTGTACTAACATTATTATGGACTTAATCAGGGTCTGAAATAAACAATTTTATTTTATTTTTTATTTTATGACACACTAGCCGCGCGCTAAATCCAAGAAATCTAATATTCGTAACCGAAACTATCCGAAACTAACGGATAATCCAAAATAATTGCGTATCCGTAACGATATCTGAAACCGGTATAATATTATTCCTATATCCGTATCCGTATCCAGATCCGAAATTTCATATCCATAACATCCCTGATTTAGACACCACTTTAAAATGCATGCCGTGTCGCCAAGCGATTTTGCGCAACAATCTTAGATTGTATCATCACTTACCATCAGGTGAGATCGTAGTCAAGGGCTAACTTGTAATAAAAAAACGAACGCATACTGAAAATGAGTTATTTTTCTATTTTCAGGACTGAAAATTTATTTGTGAGTCGAATGAATGAATGAAATATTATTTATTGTACACCATATCAGAGATAATCACAAACAATAAAACTAAAAATAAAGATTTTCGAGATTTTCGTCCTGTAGTGGGTAACTAGCATAGCGGGTGACATTGCAATTTTTTAGCTTCAGCATCATGCCTTTTTACGGAACCCTAAAAACCAATAAATGAAGATTTTCCGGCTTTATACGAACACGAACAAGATGAAGCGATTGAATTCTCCACGATTAGCATAAAACTCAGGTTTTAGTGTAATCTCTGATATATTTTATAAGCGCCAATGTCATGTCCGTTTTCATTGGTCACGAAATATCCATTTTTTATTACATTGCATTTGAAATTTTTTGTTGTTGTTGTTGTTGTTGCCATTTTATTTTATAAAAAAACTGAAGTAATTTTAAATGTTATTATAATATTGTGATTATTTTTCAAAAAAAGGTTGGTAAAATTAATTAACCTACGAAATCGACCCTGCTGTTGTTTTTTAAAGTATCTAATTTGTTAGGCAATATTATGCAGATCGTTAACAAGTATGTAGTTGACTATTTTAATAGTTCTTTAATAGTATGATTATTACATTACATTAGGATTATTACATTATTTTTTACAACGAGTCATCAAGATTTTTACGGTTTAGCAATAGTACAAGTACCTACCACTGCGAAGTTATAACGAGTTTTCCTAAAAACGTAACTTATGCAACCAGAATAGTACTACAAATTGTTAATACCATCGTAATAATATAGTTGTTTGTCCCAGTCACGTCCGGTATGACAGACCGATTTCCACTTTTTGCTGTAGAAAACCACGAAAACCAATTTTTATTAGCAATAAATAATTGTCAATTTAAGGGTCTTCCTACATTTATTTATGCCGTTCCATTTGATGAATTCGCGAATCAGTGCAGAAAATTGTAAGGCCGCGGGCACATTGTCAGAAAAGGCTACGGCTTTTATCAGGCTAATTTTAAAAATAGTTATTTTTGGCTGAATAAAACCACATGCTAGACTACAGCTGATAAAATGCGGAGATCTGGGATGGATTAGTCGTACGTGACTTAAAAGCGTCTCTCTCCCTCGTTCTAGTTAACATGGAGTGAGACTGAGTAGGTACGTGCCGCAGTTTCGAATCCTACTCTTGATATTATATTATTTTGATATTCGTTTGTTTCTGTTATTTTGATATTTTTTTGAGTTCTTACGAAGTGTCCAAACAACACCACACGGTTTGTTTTAGTAGGTACTCAGAGTTCAGACATCTCGTTATTGGAAGGGTTAAAAAGAAAATAGATAACTAACTGTAAAGAGACACTGGTATGTCATCATAATAATAAAGTTATGCAAAATTCAAAAATTCAAAATTCAAATGATTTTTATTCAAATAGACTTTTACAAGTACTTTTTAATCGTCGAGTGAAACTACCACTGGTTCGGAATGCCATTCCTACCGAGAAGAACCAGCAAGAAACTCGGCGGTTGCTCTTTTGAAAAATAATAATATACAATTTCATTAATTTGTAGAATACTGTCCTTAGCATTGCTGGAGCGAGTCAAATCCATGCTCCTTTGGCATTTACGTAATCTTCAACAGTATAATAAGCTTTTTCAGGAGCATACTTTTAATGGACTTCTTAAACTTGTGTAAAGGCAAGTTTAAGATAGGTTGTTGAATTTTGTTATAAAATAGAATGCTCATTCCCACGAACGACCTTCGGACCTTCTTGAGGTCAAGAAGGTATATTACTCACAATCTCAACTCAAGAAAACTCAGTGGTTTAAATATAATTAGTTTGAGTAAGTTGTTGAGCTGTTATAAGGCCCGGACTCTACTAGAGCGGAGAGGAGACGAGAGAAGAGGAGATGTGATTTTAACAACCAATAGAATTTCGTTATTCCCACATCTCATCTCCGCTCAGCTTCAGTGGATACCACTGAGCGGAGATGTATCATATTTGTATGGTGCGATCGATGCGGAGATGTGAGCTGTGGCTCGCAAGCTGGCGGCGGCGCGCAGCGGAGACGAGAGGAGATGTGAGCGGTGTGCAGCGGAGACGAGAAGCTGAGGTGAGCGGCGTGCTGTGATGTTCGCTTACACTGGGCGTGGTGAGCTCTCATGTCGATCAATCTTATTTGCAATGTAAAAACTCAGAGTAAGCGTACTGTTTAACTGACAGGCGCGAGGTGGTCAAACCTAACCCAAATTTGGAAAGACCCTCGAAAGACCATTACTTGCTACCTAATTTGGATCAATCGGAAATTGACTCCGGAACCCTTTACTCGCAAGGCGACTATAAAAACTGTTGTATTTTTTGCCATATAAGTGCTGTTTTGTCTCATAAGCCAACTTTTTTAAAAGTTGAAGTTACAACAAAAACATACGTTTTATTGCATGTTTGCTCATATCCCTTTTCAAGATTCAACCCTTCAATGGATTTTGATCAAACTTATTAAAAACATGAAAAGAAAAGAAAATGAATCTCGGAAAATTAATTAAATAAAAAAAAATAAAAAACAAGATGTCTAAATACGATAGAGTTCCGTAGTCATGATAATTGAAGAAAACTTTGAGAGTCATTATTCCGTAAAAGACAGATTTTTTTCCAAAAAATGTCTATGAATGATTTTAAGTAGGTACCTATTCAACGATACCATTAAGGACAACTGCATAGAAGTAGAATATTAAAATGTTATTGTTTCAAAATTTGAATTGCACAGCTGTGACACACATAAGGAAATATACGAAAATATAAGGGTGCCTTTTTTACTACAGATCTCTTAAAACTGGTCAATACAAATAACGCACTCCTGGCTGTATTGATAGTTGATACTTGTTATAAACTCTTACTACAAGTTTTACAGCCTTTGCTCTATCAAACTAAAGGTAAGAAACATGTAATACGGTACAGTTACTCAACAGCGTAACACTTACAGCAGTTACGTTATAGTTTTTGTTGATCGGGTTTTTTGATAAATTCCTGGTATTGAAACACGTAATGTACAAGTACGTACCAATTGCTGTCTTTGCAACTGGTTCTTAGTTCAAACTTAGCTTTCTGACATAATTTTTCTGTTTCCGATTTTCGTTTCTATGACACTATGAACGTGCGATGATTACCTATGTTTTGAATAAAGAATGTATCTATATGTAGAGGAATAGAGACCTCGATTTCAGTTTTGAAGTAGGGAACCCTGAAATTCGTTAGGAATAGCAATTTGAAAGGCAATGCAAGCAACAAGTCATCAGTCATCCGTAATAGTTTGTTATATCATCATTCATTACATAGATAGTAAAGTCCAGAGGTTAGGATTTAAACTGCATAATCTGCAACAGGATAAAGATCAAGCAATCTGATAAGATATGATGTTTTTTGTATTTTTCGTATGAACGCAAAAGTGACCCTGTAATGTAATTTTAAAATTATTATCAATAAATTACACTGTTGGAATGACTCATATGTTTAATTATGAGATCTACATAGTTAATATAATGTGTACCTAAGCCATGTCGAAGGTTCATATTTATTATTAGATTAGTGCTTCAGTAGTTTCAAGGTGTATTTCAGACACGTCTTTGATATTTGACGATTCATCATCATCGCGGCCCTACATCGAAGAACACAGTAGCGATCTGTCCTATCCATGCCCTTACCCTACCCTTATACCTATAAGTAAGCTTCAAGTTGAATTTTCTTGCCTTTTTAATACATATGATGATATGATGCTATAGATGAAATTGGACTACTTTTTGTAAGATCAAAAGACGATCCATTTAAAATATTTAATTAGTATATCATGTAAATCATTGCAGTCATTAATGCATATAATAGGCCTGATCAAAACCTATATATATCGATACTAGATTATACGTGAGCTCACTTAATAAATGTAGACTCGTTCGATTTGACAAACTAGTTTGTGGTTTAGAGGTTCCTTTGATAAATAAACTATTTTGGCTCATTTAACCGATAATGTCATGGATCCTTTTTTGTCTGAAGCCGGAACTGTACAATATTATTTTGATTTAAGCCCCGATAAATGCAATATCGCCGGTTGGACATGTCTTGTACCTGTTTTTACATGTACAAAGGAATAGGTTAATTATTGTCTTACCTTGGCATAAGGATATCCTTTAGTAGTTTCTACTTATTGATTGTAATCATGTCTACAGGCCGGGATATTATAATCACAGTGAATGTATCACTGATAACGTAATGTTCGTTTGTTTTGTACCCATTGTAATAGGATTTATTATAATGACTTTAGAGGTCAATGTAATAACCAGATAGATAGTCACGCTGGACAGGGTTTTTTTATGGTTAGACCACCTATTGTATAACTTCTTCCCTTTAAGTATGTTTTTGATTTCTTTCTATTTTGTATCTTGTTTGGTATGCAATAAAGTGTATTTTCATTTTTCACGTTGACTCTTCTAATTTAAAATTCAATTTCGTTATTAGTTGCAATTCCATAGTTACATTATTTCTTATTAATTAACATATTATAGTCATTAAAAAACAAGGCATGCTATGGATACCCAGTATGGGTGTAGCGACGTTGTCTTGAACAGTGCATGCTGGTAGGGAGACCGATTTTATTTGTGTTCTTTAAACGGGATATTTTTTTTACTTTAAACCACATTTATTAAAAACCATCAACCTGTTTGGGTTTAGTATATTTTGTTTTCGGTGGATAGCGGTCCACCATATTGTTTGTACTAGCTGATGCCCGCGACTACGTCCGCGTGAATTGAGGTTTTTTGGTTCCCGCGGGAACTCCTTAGTTTTTCACAATAAAAAGTAGCCTACTATGTGTTATTTCAGACTATCTCTGTGCCAAATTTCATCCAGATCCGTTCAGCCGTTCGGGTGTGATTGAGTAACAAACCAAGCGTCGTCAAACATTTTTAATACATTGTACTTACCTAGGTATACCAGACATTACACTTCTTCTGGTGAAGTTGGTTAAAAACTGATAACAAAAGCACAGTCTTGTTCGTCGGTATAGCCTTTACATTATGTTATGTTGTGATAGTGGTATCGCTGCAAATGACACTTCGATTGTGCGTGTAAGCACTTAAGTATGGAAGTTACACATTTCCATAAGCACGAGTAACGTAACTATTACGAGCTTGGTGTTCCAATGGCCGCAATTTTCGGTCATAAATAAATAATTTAATCAATGCAAATTGAGACCGGCATTTTGCGAGCATGCATATTGACATGAGGCTCTTTTAAAGAAAAAAATCGGGAGAGCATTTTTTTGAAAAGGAGTGCTCATTTTTAGGGTTCCGTAGCCAAATTTGGCAAAAACGGAACCCTTATAGATTCGTCATGTCTGTCTGTCTGTCCGTCCGTATGTCACAGCCACTTTTTTCCGAAACTATAAGAGCTATACTGTTGAAACTTGGTAAGTAGATGTATTCTGTAAACCGCATTAAGATTTTCTTACAAAAATAGAAAAAAAACAATAAATTTTGGGGTTCCCCATACTTAGAACTGAAACTCAAAAATTTTTTTTTCATCTAACCCATAGGTGTGGGGTATCTATGGATAGGTCTTCAAAAATGATATTGAGGTTTGTAATATCATTTTTTTCTAAACTGAATAGTTTGCGCGAGAGACACTTCCAAAGTCGTAAAATGTGTGTCCCCCCCCCCCGTAACTTCTAAAATAAGAGAATGATAAAACTAAAAAAAATATATGTTGTACATTACCATGCAAACTACCACCGAAAATTGGTTTGAACGAGATCAAGTAAGTAATTTTTTTTTAATACGTCATTAATCGTAAATCGCAATTTACCTTTCATTCAATCAACTCAAATTTAAAAAAAAAACATTTAATTTAAAACTTATTACAGGTTTGTACGGAACCCTCGGTGCGCGAGTCCGACTCGCACTTGGCCGGTTTTATTTATTGAAGCTACAATCGATTGAATTTCCTCTTTTGGTGGAATTGGTACATGTTTGGTCATTCACCCGCCTTATGTTATACTTAAGGGCTAGCGACCAAGTTTACTCATGTTGATTGCTACAGTGCAGTCGATCGCAAACACCTCTGACTGGTTAGCAGTCTTCCGCTATTGGCCTAAGTTCACTGTCGCAGCAAGAATACCGTAATTGATTACGTTATCGATTCGATTAGCCAGAGATATTAGTAGAGATTTCGACGAGAAAACAATGCTAAGGAGAAAAACTGTTAGTAAGAAATCAGTAGGTACCTAGTTGTGGTTTTCAAAAGGCAGAATAGGTTATAGAAACAGGTTTTGTTTACGTTTACCTGATTGTTTATTTGTCCGCGTAATACTGGTATTTTATATACCAGATTTAAGAGGAATGTGCAGCACTCAGGCAAGTCGACAAGGCTTATGGGGTGCTAGGAAACCATGTAAATGTAAAACAAATTCTATGTTAATAAATAAATTGGAAATTGGTGTAAGCAATAAATATAAATCAGTGATGTAATCTTGTGTGAAACACGAAACCAACGCTATCCTGTAAAATGCATGTTAGATTTTGTTTACCTATTTCTAAAAGGGATATATATTATGTATGCAAACAAGCCTATTCGTGCATATAATATGTGGATGTGGTCTGTGGAAGTATTCAGGTACCGATATGCGTGTGAGTAACATACCTACATACATTACATACGTGCTTGGCGTTCTAATAACCGCAATTTTTGGTCGTTTAGCAATCGATGACCTTTTATTCTGTCTATTTAAAAACCAAAAAGTCAACAGCTGTTTTCTGTGCTCATTTTGATGCTTTTATTCTTTATTTCGGTCATCCAGCTTTGAAACGACCTTATTAGGCTTAAAATAATTCTTATTCTTAAAAGTTATATCCTTACTAATATTTAAACGCGAAAGTTTGGATGTATGGATGTTTGTTACTCTTTCACGCCAGAACGGCTGGACGGATCTGGAAGAAATTTGGTACAGAGATAGATTATAGTCTGTATTTACATATAGGCTACTTTTTATCCCGGAAAATTCCTAAGTTCCCGCGGGAACCAAAAAACCTCAATCCACGCGGATGAAGTCGCGGGCATCAGCTAGCACATATACTTTAAGGTCCACTTGCAGAAGGCCGTCAAATTTCTTTTGAATCCTTATCTTGTCATACCCTGAATAAACTTACCAAAAAGTGACAGCATTACAAAATTTTACTAAATCAGTGTTTTAATTCCTGAATATCAGAAATTCCTACAGCAAAATGGCAGTCTATAAAAAAATAGTTATTATATATTCGTGACTAGCTGATGCCCGCGACTTCGTCCGCGTCGAATAAGTTTTTTGTTATTCCCGCGGGAACTCCTAATTTTCCGGGATAAAAAGTAGCCTATGTCACTCTCCAGGTCCTCAACTATACCCATGCCAAAAATCACGTCAATCCGTTGCTCCGTTGCGGCGTGATTGAAGGACAAACCAACAAACTAACAAACCAACAAACAAAGTGACTTTCGCATTTATAATATTAAGTATGATATGATGGACTGTTACTTAAGTATTATACTCTGTACTGTATTGCAATGCAATGTACTGCAATGTAATATAATGTACTGAACTGTACCGTAGTAGTAGTAGTACTGAACTGATAATAGGCACCTAATTTGACTAGTTTTTATTTATTTAATTACTCAAAAAAATTACACCCAACTCAAACCTTCTATAAATTTCAAGCCAAAAGGAATTGAAAGTGATAAGAATTAAAAGTTAGCGTCTAGCGATCACTATCCGATGTTAACGACAATTTAACATTGTGTATTATGTTATTGGTTTCGCTGACGGCTGCTACAATGATAAGAAGCAGATAATGTTGCGATACGATCGCACCGAGAGGTTTCTCCGTAATCGGAGTGCCGTGATTTATCTACTTTATATTTTTCACATTGATATACAACTTGCTGGAATCCTAACTTAATATTATAATTGCAAATGTTTGTTTACGTTTTCACGGCCCATCTTTTCAGCCGATTTTGATGAAGTTTGGTCCAGACTTGCGTGACGTGTCCCGTGAAAGGACATAGGCCATCTATATATACCTACATTTTATCCCGAAAATTAAGGAGTTCCCGTGGGAATGAAAAAAAGTTTGAACCACGCGGACGAAACTCCCTTACTATTAACTACTAAAGCAATTTTATCTTGCATCATTCCGTGATTATTGCATAATAGTGCAGCAAGTAGGTACTTATGTCTGTGTTGCGCACTACGCAAAGCACTACTTTACTAACGTTATTATACTTAATTTTCATTTTTTGTTGATCGAGTGACGAAGGAAATTCATGTTTTAATATCTTTTTCTAATTGAATAAGATTTTATAGACCTTGGAGTCTTAGTATCCAAAAATATGTTTCGAGACATTTTACCGCGGCTGGCTCCTTTTTCAATTTTAGCGCGAAAATGCAGCCAGCATTCTTGCCACCATTCATAGTAATTAGACTAAACACACTATAAGTTTTATTGTAAAGTTTTCAATAAAGATTTTCAAGTCACTTCCATTTACCAAATATCCGTGGGCATCTGATACACTTCTCTTCCTGGACACTCACACATACGCAGATCACGTGCAGCGAACGAGACGCGCGTGTGTGCAACACCTTCACTTTCGATCGATACATTGTATGGTCTGTGGATCGATACGATCGATGCGGCATTCTGTCGATTTGTCATTGTTTTAACGATGGCGACCTCTATGTACCGTGTAACTCATAACTAGTGCCTATAGGTAACCTACATAGGAAAAAACTAAGCAGTCTGGGTTCGATTTTCGATAATGCTTGGGAAATAATAATTATCTCAAAGTTCTCATCAAAAAGTTCGAAACACCACAATAACCCTTTACTTATCGTGTTTTGAGTTTTGATGAGACGTATATCTATATTTTTAAACTTTTTTGATGAATCAGTTCGAAACCAATATTTTAATATTTTCATGCATGCATTTGTTACTTGGAAAAACTATTGTTTTATTTTTTCCGGGAAAACTTTGAATTGTCTCTTGATTTCATAGAAATTCTAAAAACTTAGAAGCAAAACGATGAAATGGCGTATTCTAAAAGCGGAGTAAAAAGCTGGCGAATTTTTAAAGCAGTGTAAAAAAGCTATTAGGATACCGTCATACCGATTTTATCCGAGTAACATAGTTTTGTTTGATCATAATCTATTAAGTTGCAACTTCCGCATACACATTTTGTACGGTTGTGTAGATTCCATATCTATAAATGAATAAGCGAAATAACTGATCTTGAAATCTTAGGCTTTAATTTGTTCATAAAATTATGATTATTATCTACCTACTCCTATATTATTTTGCTATTACAAAAACTAATTTTCTTTTAAATTATACCCTAACTATAAGGTAACAGTAAAGTAAATAACATGATGTCATCCCATAGACTTATATTACATCCATGTAATATTACTTATTACTACAATGTCATTGTGTCACCCATTAAAAGTTTTTTATTTTTTTTATCCACTAGATGTTAGCCCTTGACTGCGATCTCACCTGATGGTAGGTGATGATGCAGTCTAAGATGGTAGCGGGCTAACCTGTTAAGGGCATGGCAGTTATATTATATATGCCCATATTCGGTTTCTACACGGCATCGTACCGGAACGCTCAATCGCTTTGCGGCACGTCTTTGCCGGTAGGGTGGTAACTAGCCACGGCTGAAGCCTCCCACCAGGCCAGACCAGGGAAAATTCAGAAATTATAAATTCCCAAATTGACCCTGCCGGGGATCGAACCTGGGACCTCCGCACGTTAAGACAACAGCGCTACACACTGCGCCACGGAGGTCGTCCAAAGTATGATTCATATATTTTTGTAACATTACATTTAACATTATACAATCATTATAGGACAATAATGAGGTCCGGATATACTTTGACGTCCGTCAAAGTATTTCCCGGACCCGGTCACAGCGTCGCTAGTATTTAAAAATAAAATAAAAACCAAAACTTTAAATGCATAAAAATTATTTCAAATATAAGTTTGACGGACTGTAAATACACTAACATTTTGAGTTTTAGACAAAGAATAAGTAACCGTATGGATATATAAAGCATTTTTTTTTGTTTAGAAGACATTTATTATGTAACGAAAAAAGAATATTTGTATGAAATAAAGTCTTGTTTCTTTACCTACATCGTGAGGCGTAGTAATTAAAAAAGCGGTTGAAGCCAAGTAAGAAAAACTGGTAACACATGTACAGGAAGGCATTCTATGGTGAAAAGTGTAAGTTTTCTCGACCGCTGCGATGGTGTGTTGCATACTTTTACACGTACTTTACTAATTACATACTTTAAACACTAAACATACTGTAATGTATTACACACAATTAACTACACATTATACAAAACATATATTATTGTTATATTATGGTTGTACACAAACTAAACTTGTCTTATGTTTTTTAGCCGACTTACTTCACTTCGACAACTTCACTTTAGATCTAAGTTAACCCAGGGTGGAATCACACTGGGGACCAAAGACAATATATTATAATTAATCTATGCTGGGGACCGGAAAGGATAAAACGTTCGCATCGTTCACTTTTATATGGTGCGCGCATACTAGGCGACAGGATAAAACCTCGTGTGTTTTCGCTCTGAATCTAGATAAGATCTGATGAATTTAGATAAGAATCATAATATATTTTTATACATAGCTTGTAAGTTACCTAGTTAGCTATATTATACTTAATTTTTATTATAACATTTCAAATTAATAAAAAATGTGTAACTTTGTAGGGCAAGATTAAAGCTCATACAATCACGCAAACTAGATTTTTCATGCCTAATATTAATATTGTTCGTAACTATTCGTATATTTATGCAAGTAAAATATGATTTATGATTAATTATGTGGTCGATTGAGCAAACTTCCCGCCATGACTGAGTGTTAATAGTGTTAGAGCATTAAATCATATGCTTTAACATAAATTATGGTACAGATAACATTTGCAAGTAGTTAAGTAGCATACTTAGTTCCTCTTACGTGTTATTTTGTAACTTGTGTACCTACTATATCTTTGCTCACGACTCCGTCTGCGAATTGATGTCAAAGGCAAACTTTTACACTAGTTATTAGAACCTTTCCAAGTTCTTTTAAGCCATTGAATGTCGAGTATCATCGGTTAACATTTTGATTACTTACCTTAAGGCAAAAATGCAGAAAAATTTTTTTTCATCAAAATCGGTTGAACGGATTAATCGTGAAAATCGAGCAGACAGACAGACAGAAAGACAGACAGACACACTTTCACATTTATAATAATATTAAGTAAGGATTTACCTATTTAAAGTATTTGAGGTTTGTTTTGTTTTTATTTTTTGAATATTATTGTATTTTATATATGTTATAATATGAGCCTTGTTTCCAGAAATAAATGAATAAAATAAATAAATAAATAAAAACATATAAGTTTGGCTATTCAGCGGGGAACGCAGCCAGCGTTCTGGGCACACTGCCTTATTGTAGCGGGATATATTATTTTCTTTTTATTAATCTGTAGTACAATTATTATTATTATTGTTTAATAATGAATAAATAAAATAAAAATAAAAGGTACTCGGAAAAATAATATTTTTTTAAGTGTCCTAATAGTTAGGTACTAAAGTATCGCTCGTAGTGTCTGCAGTTGGTGCAAGACAGTAATTTCCTCTGTGTCATAGTTTCCTATTGTCGTAACCCATACGTGAGCATCTGGGTGAGGGACAGATATAATCGAATTGTAATCGCCGTCTTGGTGTGGTAAACACAAATTATGTCTCACTTGAAATATGATAAAAAGTTGCGAAGATGCACTAGGTACGAAATGTAAGAGGATTCTAGGAGTTAATTAGACTATTTGAGAGATATTTTATAATTAGATGGCTTAGTAGGATATAAAAACTCCAGGGAAACATTAATTCCAAATCACGTCGATCCGTTGCTCTGTTGCATTGTAGGTAGATAATTGAAGGACAAACTAATAGACAAGCACACTTGTGTTTATAATAGGGTTAAATATGGATCCTCAGAACCTGTAGAAAATATATTACGTAATGATGCAATTTTAATTATAAACTACTAGCTGATACCCGCGACTTCGTCCGCGTGGATTGAGGAGTTTTAGTTCCCACGGGAACTCTTTAATTTTCCGGGATAAAAAGTACCCTATTATTTAATCCGGACTTCTAACTTTACGTCTGCAAAATTTCAAAGCAATCGGTTCAGTAGTTACGGCGTGAAAGCGGAACAAACATACAAACAAACTCACTTTCCCATTTATAATATTAAAATAATAGTAAGGATGGTTCAGTAAAGCTACATATGCCTTGTAGGTACATATTCATTCTAGCAGGACCACCACATGGCAACTGCTGCTGTGGCGGTCTTTGCAATCCTCACATAATCCAATAGATGGTACTACTAGTAGCAAACTAAAAACACGAAAAGCCTAAATCGCGATTACGATGTTTTCTCTGAAATACGCTATATATACGACCTCCAAAGCTCGTAGGATAAGCAATATTCTATTGTTACGGTCGAGCCATATCACCTGCTTCCGTACACTGTAATCTAGCGTCTAGTAAAACTCTCCACTGAGACTCTGAAACACTGGCTAGAATACCGTCTTGTTCATAGGCTTAGAATGAGCGTAGCGAAAAAATTCTATGTCTATGGTCTTGTTCATGTTACTATATTGACAAATTCAATCCAAAGACAACAAGACCATAGAATTAGGTTCTATGGTCTTGTTAGGACTATTGACAAGGTTTCAGTGATAGCACAGAATAGGTAATAGTAGCAATTAGCACTCACAACGCTGTATATTGCATCCTTTTCCTGATAGAAAACCTTAGCTTTGGCCTCAAAATAAAAATACGAATAAAAAGCTTTCTGAAAGTGCTTGTAATTATTTTAGGCTATTATCTTGAAAATATCAACCTACCAATAACTTAGCCACAATAGAAAATCATTCAACCTTCTCACTTACTCGTAGCTATATTGCATGTTAGTATTCTAAAACAATACCTCAGTAAGCAACATAGAGGGACATTGTGAATACCTATAATATTGTTCGCAACAATGGGTAACTGTTTCTAAAATAGTGGTTTCTACCTCAAACTACGCGGCATGCATGTATTAGCTATTTGTTGTCTTTACATCGAACTTAGGACCTCTTTCACAATGTGCGGTTAAAGTATTAAAGTCCTGAGTAAGTACGTAAGAAGCATTAAAAATATATTTATCTACTCCAGCATCGAAAAGTTCCAATTTCGAATTTGACAACTATGTCGAATTGAACCCTCTTTCGTGTTTGCTTCTCATAACGATACAGTTCGTTGTATGGGAGCTGTATCGTTATGAGTCGTAGCTGTATCGGTTATCTTCATAAATAGGATACCTATAGCTTAGCGGCTCTGGGTTCTGGCACTTTTGGTTTTTATTAATTTATAAAGTAAAAAATTATAAAGACGTCCTTGTCGTAGATAAAATATTGTATGCAACTGTACGTAATTAGTCATTTTAATTCTCGTACTATCCTATTTGGATACTCGGCAAGCCTCGTATCAAAAAACAGCACTCGAATTAAAATGACCCTCATTACGATACAGTTGCATAAATAGCTATTGTCTATTCTCATATTAGTAGTTAGTAGACACGTTTTCATAGAGCTGAGCATTGTGGCGTAAATTAAAATGGGATGGAATATCGTAGCTGAAGCCTCTAATTTAGAAAAGTTCCCATTTTTTTTTCATTATCAGCATAAAAAAATGTTAAAATGGTCGTATGTACTTAGGATAGGTAGTAATGCCTCCTCATAGGCTTAGGTTGTGTGTTGTTCGGTCTTCCAACATTTTATGATTACATAACAGAACGTCGGTGCGCGCGTTTATATGGAGCTGCTCAGACCTGCACGACACGACGAAACATGTTTCCCATACAACAGTACAACACTGGCGTATCGCGCTGAAATGTTGTCATGTCCTATCAATAGTGTCTTTTCGCTCTCAGGCAACATGGTTTAGAAGAAGATTTAAGTGTAATGATTTTTTTGTTACCTGATTTAAAAGAACATTAATAAAACTGTTTGATTGAATGCCGTACTTTGCCCGGCGATGAACGTGTTAGGTACATTTTGTTTTCTTTGCGTATCATAAAAATTTCAATCTTTACCTGCACGAATTTTGCCAGGCAAATATAGCTGTACCGCTTTGCTAGCAGTCGTGAAAACATTACCAGTGTCGAAACATTTCATTTGTTGTAAGCACTAAGTTGAAATCTAGGTTTTGTCATCCGCTTCTGATAGTACCACTCTATTCTTTCATAACTCACTTACTTTCTACAATCGTCCCTAAAATCAGATAGTAGTAATATGCTCTAGAACTCTTGGTTAGGTAATGGAACAAAATGTCATACTGATTCAGTCTAAATGGACTGCAGAGGTCAGAACTAAGATTGTAATCACTGCGAAAACATTTCAAAGATATCTACCTAGTATATTTAGATATAATATGTGGCATTAAATATTTGATTGCATTCCGACGGGGTATGAAAGGAGTGAAATTAAAAGCCTGGAATTATAATGTTAAATACTTATTAAGTAAACCGTAAAATTTAAGGGTCTTTAAGTTACCTGTATAGCGCAGTTTTGTAATAAAAGTAATTGCACATTGCGGCAACGCATTTTCGGTAGGTAATAATAATAAATGCAAATGCACCTAATGACATTAGTATTACTTTATACTACTTATTAGACAAGAAATATCTAGCGTGTCAGAACGTTTACACTGTATTTGAGAAGTTTTTCGAAATTTTTTGAAAGTAAAATAACCCATTAAATCCATACTTCCATACTAATATTATAAATGCGAAAGTGTCTGTCTGTCTTTCTGTCTGTCTGTCTGTCTGCAACGCTTTCACGGCCCATCTGTTCAACCGATTTTGATGAAATTTGGTACAGGGATAGGTTGTATCCCGTGGAAGGACATAGGCTACTTTTAATCCCGGAAAATTCAAAGGTTCCCGCGGGAATCAAAAAATTTATCTGTTCAACCGATTATAATGAAATTTGGTACATGGGTAGGTTGTATCCAGGGTAAGAACATAGGCTACTTTTATCCCGGAAAATTTAGGAGTTCCCGTGGGAATCGAAAAAACTTGGTCCACGCGGACGAAGTCGCGGGAATCATCTAGTATTTACTAAAATGGTCTACTTACTTGGTACATAGAGTACAAAGTGCTCAAACCCCAATTAGTTACTGCTAAGCCTTCGCAGCTGCTATCTACACGTACAATAGGCCAAAGAGTGAACACTGCTTGTAATTTTGTAAGAAAAACGTGGATTTCTCATTATATGATGAGGTATTGTACATTATGCGTTCTTAATTCAAATGTAATGTGCATGAAAGTACTAGTATTTTCACTTTTGTAACATGAGTATTTTTAAAATATTCATCATCATAATTTGTTTTGATAAAAAATAAGAACTTTCATTTGATTTGTATTTAACTGTACTTATTTTGATTTATATTAATATTATTTCCTATTATTTCGTTTTTATTTTATACTAGATGATTCCCGCGACTTCGCCCGCGTGGATTAAGATTTTTTGATTCCCACGGGAACTCTGTAATTTTCCGGGATAAATAAGCCTATATCACTCCCCGGGAAACAATATACCCAGGGATACCAAATATCATCAAAATCGGTTGAGCAGATGGGCCGTGAAAGCGTAGCAGACAGACAGACGGACAGACAAACGCATTGTTGCATTTATAATATTAGTATAAATTTTTAGTGACCCATTTCAATTGACACAATATTATGAGCTTTTATTTGTTCAGAAAAGGTAGAAAATTGACTGTCATGTCAAAACGACTTTTTTACATTTTTAATACATGTTTCAAAAAAAAATTAGACTCAAATTGGTTGAAACTCACAAGACTTGGTCGAGCATTCATCGAATGGCTGTTCAACCCGTTTGCATTGACTTGTTGTCGAGGCGCTAAAAATTTAATCGTATTATGTCATATTATGTAGATTTACAAAACCAGTGAACTAAGTTGGAATGGAAGAGTTATCTAATAATAAATTAATATAAAATGACACAAACATAATCATTTTGAGCGTTATAAATTTAGTGTGTAATATATCTACATCTGTAGCTATTGTTCGAATAAATACAATTACCTACATCGTATGACTTTAATAATTATAATACACTAGCCGATGCCGCGACTTCTTTCGCGTGTTATAGGTTTTTTTATTCCCGCGGGAACTCCTTAATTTTGCGGGATAAAAAGGGCCTATAGTATTTTACAGGTCCTCAACTATACCCATGTTTAAATCACGTCGATAGGTTGCTCCGTCTCGACGTGATAGAAGGACAAACTAACAAACATATACACTTTCGCATTTATAATATTAGTATGTTGTGTATTATTTGATTTGGGTACTTAGATCATTGATGTAGAATTACTCATTCTATTTCAATGACTTAGATTCAAATTCGTGACTGACAGTTTTTATTTTGGTAAGCACAGTGGGCAACACATAGCTTTGTTGTGCTGGAACACTTAATACCGTGAAATTTTAACTGAGCTCCCTTATTTGTTTTCTTTATTATTATACAAGGAACCCTTGTACGGTTTTTTTTTAATTTTTTTTATGCACTACAAGTAAGCCCTTGACTGCGATCTCACCTGATGGTAAGTGATGATGAATTTCAGGTTTGTAGGTGCAAGGGTTTGGGTTGGGCATAGACTCTCATCTATGAGTGGGTGACACATAAGTAAGTCTCTTCTTTTTTATATAAAAAGACTAAGATTTTTCTTGAATATCATCAATAGTCTACAGTTGATAAAATGTAGCTTGATACCTGTGACAGATGTCATCCAAATGACGCCTATGAAGTTCAGTATTATGTCATCGTAAAAATGTATGAAAAATGTACCTATGCGAAAAATGTCATACTTTATTGGTTTGTGCACATTAATAGTGACGTTCCTTTTTTTATCGTAACCAAAGTCTATTTTATGGGCACTACAAATACGTTAAATCGGAATAAGTTGTTACTTTTTAAATTTAAATCTAGTTATTGACATTTTATTCATATTATTATTTGGGTAATTGAAAAAATAATAGCAATTTAAATACATTTTTGGAAATAATTAAATACATTTATCCCTTTTGTTTGATTTCGTTATAACAAGTAAGTAGTTATAAATTATTATCCTAGTATAGTATCAATGAAAACATAATATAGTACTTAACAATAAAATCGACATTTGTAGCTAGTACCTATAAATAATATTGATAATATTATGATGGATTTTCAACATTGTCTAGCCCTATCTATGTCATTCTGACAGCTGTCACAGGTATCAAGCTATATTTTACCAACTTTTATACTAACGTCCTATCATAAACCTTTGCCATATTTGAAAACATACATAGCATCTATCATTGCATACTTTGGCTGCCAATAAAGGTTTTACGTATTCGACCAAAATACGTTAGTTCCGGTAATTATATTCCTATTGTTTTGACAGAGTGCCGTTCAATTAATACCGGGTCTATATCAAAACGAATATTTCACGCCTGGTTATACACAGCCTTTGTTTGATGTTAATTACTGTTTGTGATCCGTCCTATACTATATGACAGCTAAAATGCTGCTGGTGCTACGAGTAGTTATCTATACTAATATCATAAATGGATGGATGGATATTTGTTACTCAATCACGCCTGAGCAGCTAAACGGATCTGGATTAAATTTGGCAAAGAGATTATAGTTTGGAATAACACATAGGCTAAATTTAACCCCGGAAATTCTAAGAGTTCCCGCGGGAACCAAACACCTCAATCCACGCGGAAATCAGCTACTTATTTTATAAATTAATAGAAAAATCTAAATAAAGGCTGTTTTAATATCTGAAGAATTTGTTGCTAGATTTGTTTTATTTATATGCGATTAGTTTCTTTATAACATGCATGTCTTACTATACACATTTTTGTAACCAAAATCACTTACAATTTTACTATCATAAGTACGTTCGATTCATCAAGATGTATATCTATGGACGCTGTTTTATTTTTTCACATGTTAAATAAATATACTTAATATGTATCATATTGAAATTGTTATAGTTATTAAATTGAATTAATTAAATAAATTAACATATTAAATAATAATTAACAATAAGCATCATTTTAGCGGCGCAAGTCTCAAGATCGTGCGACTGGTTACAAAACGTATTGTTTGCCCTGTAATTACTTGCTGCTTGGGCAAGACGATACACGGTCTGCGGCTGCGCAGAAGACCTTGGGCATAATGGCGAAATGGATTTATAACCTTTTGATTGTTAAATTAATTTAATTAGCATAAAAAAAACTTCTTCAAGACAAGTTCTACGCCTCTACCTACGGTCGATTTGTGTTGCGAATGGGTCAAGGTGACAAGGTGATAAATGAAGCAAAATGGGAGCTTAATATAATAAGAAGCAGATTCTCCTTTTCATCAGCTGTCGTCGTCAAATGAAAGACGTCCACTGCTGGATACAAATCTCTTGCAAGGACTTCTACATACCGAGGCCTTGGGACACTGGGTCTAGCGGATCCCTGCGGCTTGTTTTATGTCGTCCGTCCAACAAATTGGGGTTTTGTCTACGCTATACTTGCCAGTGTGGGATTGACTTACCTATAAGTCGATCAAAGTCTATCAGTTCTTCGAACTTTTTGCCTCTCCCATTCGCAACACGTCAAGCAATGTCGGTTACCCAAGTTCTTCTACGGATCTCCTCATTTCTGATTTGATCGCGTAAAGAAATTCCGAGCATAGCTCACTCCACTCAGCAGAGTGACTCTGAGCTTTCAAGCCATAAAAATCATATCAATGTTGAAGACTCGTAAAACTTTGGTAACTTTATGAAGAACCTAGTTTATAACAATCTTAATCTTACGAGCAAAACTTGAAATAGAGTGAAGACCTTAGAATATTTAGGTTAGAATTCGAAACTAAAATATTACCGTGACTTCCAAGGCCGGGTTCTCACCCTGACAGATTGACCGTGAAACTTTGATCCATCTCAAATTGAATTCCATTGTCTTTTAGGCATTGTTTGAACAATGAAAGAAAATTCCTGTTCCATTGAGTGGGTACATTAAAGACCTTAAAGTCAGGGATAAATAAAAAAATACCTTGTACAAATGTAACGTAATCGGACTCTGTACTTTTTTTCAATTTGCGTAAAATTTATGATTGATATTATGGATATTTTTAACGATACCATCCAATTCTTTATATGATAAACCTGTGCTTACGGAATGAGTTGATTTATAATAAAGGCTTTTTAAAACTTCAAGCTTTTTATGATCTTATTTTTTTCAAATAAAATTCTACTAACGTTAATTTAAGATTGGTGCTGTTTTTTACTTAGCTGAGGAGTAAAAATTCAAGGCAATATACTTTTTTTAAAATTAGGTATCTTACAAGATAATTTTGCCGATTTCTCAGCGCAAAGACTCACTAGGGACCGTTCTGACAAAACTTCCTTGGATTGGATTAAGTAAAAACGTTACTTTGCTTTCCTATCATTATATATTATATATATATTTATATATTTATATATTTATATATATATATATATATTTATATATTTTATTAGGGTTAACAAACAATAGCACGCAGTGCATTAAGCAAACAGTATATAGTTCATATAAAATATTTGGTTAACATGCTACCAACTGCGTTAATATATTATTAATTATTATATATCATCGTTATATTATTTGTTATGCGAAATAATTGTCCTAAATTAAACTTTATTAATAATGATGTCACTAACACCTGAACTTCCATCATTCTGGCCCTAACAAAATAACAGCGTTGTAGTTACATTTTGTACCGACAACATTCAGCTGAATTATTATGTTAGATTTTAAGTACTATCTGTGTATGATCTATGTTTACTATGTGTTGGATCAGCAAATAAAATAAATTATATTCTATTCTATTCTATGCTTGACGTTTTGTTCTGTCGCCGAGTGTGTCCATAAAAAAGTGAATGACACGGAATTTTTTATTCACAGGACCAATTTTTTTGTCCATAGTATATTTTCACTCACAAAAAATAATTAAAAGCCCTTTATAATGGTATCCGCCTTCAACTCGCTTCACTGGGAAAGCTTCGCTGAGACAAATAACCTCCATAATTGATTTGAAGGTAGAACGTTGAACTTTTGTACCTCCGTAACGAAAACACCTCAATTGATTCATGCAATAAATAATTGAAGAATTCCATTAATAAACCATCTACAACATCATCTGATCAATTTATCTGATGGTTAAAATACCTCAAAACCCATATAATTGATTTCCTATCGCGGCCATCTTTGATTTTTAAATTAGGTACCTACTTTGCAAAAAAATTAATCTGCGGTAATGTCGCAATAATAAATTATCTCTGTTCATGGCTTGTTTGCATCATTAGTCCAGTACTTAGGTTTTTAGCAACTAAAATAAAACTGTTGACAAATAGCTGTGAAAAAATCTTATCGAAAACTATAATTGCTTAAGGTTTAATGTGAAACGAAACTGCATTGAACATTTTATTTTTTTCTTGTAACAAAAAATATATCAGTTCACATTTCTACTGTAGAGATCGTCTGCGTTTTATTAGTTTCTACAGTTAAACTTTTTAGTACAAATAATAATGCCTATGTAGAAAGAATAATTATGTTCTATATTGTATTGTGTAGTTGTTGAACTAAATCAATCTCGTTCTTAAATTTAATGATGTTTTGGCCGTGTAAAATGGTTGCCATGAAATGGTAGCGATATATGTTGATATTAAGCATTATAAAATGTGCGACGATTTTCAAGATTAAATATGTGATATTGCAAGACCTTTTCTTTACCTACTCAGCACTCCACTTTTTTCTTTACCTCCAGAAAAAACTCAATGTAAACTTGCATAAACCTGATAGGCGCCTAAATTAAAATTGTAAGAGTCTTAAATTGTACCCAGCCATGCATACGCATTTATTTATATAAGCAAATCTTTAAACTTGTTTCTATTGGTTTTCAAACATCTGTGGAACAGATGCTATACTTATTTAATTTTTATGCATTTTATGTTTTATTTTTAATTTAATTTTTTTCATATTTGACAAAAATATTTTGAACCTATGGTGTGCCTATGGTAGAGTCACCAACTGTCATTTGATTATTGAAAATCAAGGCGAGAAAAGAATATGAATTTTTATCCTTTTATTATAGTTTATCTTATAAAAATAATAAATATATTCGTTGTTGAAAACAATAGACTGTAAGTATTGGTTGATATAGATATTCTTCTACTTCTTTGTATCTATAAAGGACGGCAGTGGGCACATAACAAAGAAATATCACATAGTTACACAAACTCAACAATTTGTTTAAACAATGTATGTCGATGAACCATGTTTAAACATATTAGTGGAGTTAACTGAGACGTGACAACTCAGTTTGTTCCATACACGTATTGTTTGTTGTAGATAATGAAAACATAATATACCGTCTGTTCTTGTTCACCGAGCTGTCCACGTGTTTGAGTGGCCTTAGGGTATAATCCTAATAAGTACCTAATTTCCCATGAAGACTTCCCGTCAAGTTCACATCACACTGCGACTTATTTACTAGCGAATCTGCAAGTAGATACGTAAGCTTCATTTTTTTAAATTGGGGGATAATTTTGCGCTTGACGACAATAAGTGCAAAGCAATGGTGAGGTCTAGGTTGGATCACGCTTGCTTAGAAGATGCCTATTCACTAGGTGCCTATTCACAAGGTACCTAAGTTATACGTGGCAGGAAACACGAGCGCTGGTAGGGTGTTCGTATTAGAAACGTCGAGTAAAAACGTTTCGCGCGAGCAGATTGGACGTTAATAAAATAAAATAAATAAAAAAGCCTTTATTTCTACTAGATTGGACGTTAACCGCATATTAATAACTAGATGATTCCCGCGACTTCGTCCTCGTGGATTAAGTTATTTTGATTCCCGCGGGAACTCTTTTTCCGGGATAAAAAGTAGCCTATGTCCTTTCCCGGGATACAACCTATCCCTGTACCAAATTTTATCAAAATCGGTTGAACAGATGGGCCGTGAAAGCGTAGCAGACAGACAGACACACTTTCGCATTTATAATATTAGTATGGATTATAATAAAAATAATGTTTTTCATGTTATAAAAGCAATAAAAGCTGAAAGCGTCATATACTTAAGACGAAAACACACTTTGGACAAGAAAAGACAAAAGATCCACGCAAACCGCCCGTGTCTTATGGAAACCATGTTTCGCGCAAGTCTGTCCCGACTCCCGCTGCTGTTTAAAGAGCGCGCGCCGTAATTTCACGCTAACATTTTGTTCTGAGCTGTCCTTAGTGTGTTCTCACCCTAGGTTTTTTGTATCTTTCTGAAATAATACGTCAAGCAATTAACATGTCGTACTGTTCGCGCCCGAGTTGACTGCAGAGTAAATGTATGTGTCACCATACATTTTCTGTGCATTCAACTCGCGCGCGAACTATAGGTATTGTTGAGATTTAATGTTTTGCTGCAGTAAATATTCTTGAAGATTTCCTTGTCTTTGAAGTTTTCATAACTTTAATTTATTTTACTGTTATAGTAAAATAAATTAAAGTTATGCTAGGATTAGGGTAGCGTTCATGCATTTCAGTTTATTGCTGTACTTCAAATTACTAATTTAATTATTTTTCTCTTTGCAGGTAAGTTGAACTCTACGAGTAAGAGAACATTACATTTACACTACACATTATCAGGATACACCAGGTATATTTACTCTTTTCTAAATATAACCTTTAGGTTAGATTTGGAGCATAGAAGATATAAATATAATTGCATTGAAGATTGGTAGGTTGTATAACCCATACTCCAATTCCTAAAATTATAATTGTGAAAGTGTATCTGTCTGTCTACTACCTTTCCACGGTCCACTGAACAGATCTTAGCGAACTCTTGGGTCATGCATAATGGAGACTGATATAGGATGCCCTAAGATTTTCTGGGATATCTGAAAATGTATTTTTTAAATATACATTTATATAATTTTTTTACATTTACGTTTCAACGGGATTAAAACAACATAAATACACGCAGAAAAAGTCACTGGCATCAGTTAGTTATCTGTAAATTGTGGGTAGGATTCAAGAATTTATTTTATGTTATCGTCGGTCTATATTGAACTGATAATAATATTATGTAATATTATGCAGTACAAGCACTGAATAATAAATCTTAATGTTGTGGTTATATTTATGTATATAATAATAAATTAAGTACCAATAATGGAGATTCCCAGGTCCGAAGATTCTCCAAGAATGCGGATTCGCACGCATCCGTTTCGATTATGCGTGCATCTTAGTAAATGTAAAGTAGACATGACCTTTGGCTAACGGACACTTGTTTAATTGTAGCTACATGAGATTCATCCTAGATGTTCTAGAAATCCATATCATCTAGATTGTGTAGATATATCCATACTCCATACTAATATTATAAATGCGAAAGTGTGTCTGTCTGTCTGTCTGTCTGTCTGCTACGCTTTCACGGCCCATCTGTTCAACCGATTTTGATGAAATTTAGTACAGGGATAGGTTGTATCCCGGGGAAGGACATAGGCTACTTTTTATCCCGGAAAATTCAATCGTTCCCGCGGGAATAAAAAAAAATCTCTCTTCAACCGATTTTGATGAAATTTGGCATAGGGATAAGTTGTATCGCGGGGAAGGACATAGGAGGCTACTTTTTATCCCGAAAAATTCAAGAGTTCCCGCGGGAATCAAAAAAACTTAATCCACGCGGACGAAGTCGCGGGTATCAGCTAGTTGTTAATAATATTATGCTTATAAACTGTATTTATGCCTCATGCGTTTATTAAAAGTATTTAATAATTTATGTATCAGGTACTTAATTGAATCCAAAATCAATTGATTAATGTTTTGAATTTAAATTATATGTACCTTAATAATTAAATACGACATTGTTGTTGAAAGGTCCACTTGCACATGGACTCTTAAATTGATTTAGTTAGTTAATTTTTTAATGCTATCGCTTTTTGGCAACTGCAATATGCTCTTACTAAAAAGTTACAGCAAATTTAACTGAATTCGTTTAAATATTCTTGTGCAAACGGCCATATGTGTGTTTTATAGCTGGATCAGTTAGGGGAAATTCGACACCATACAGCAAAGTTATATATACCATACAGCAATAATTGATTGTGAAAATAATATTATACGCAGTGCGCACGAGCTCGTTTAAGTCTTTTGTATGGGCACCAACGCACACCGAGCCAACACTTACTATAAATGTGTTATTACTAATGTTAATTCAATAACAGCTTACCTAACAATGACTATTGCCTTAGTAGTTTGTTTAACATACTTTGTGTGTTTTTGTTAGATAGCCTTTTACCACAGTATACCTACGCACACAATTCTTCTTAATAGTTGTAAAGGGTAGAAATCAATTTTGAACTAAATGGCGTAATGCACCTTAACAAAAACAGTTATGATTGTTCATGATAGGTGGTGTTGATAAAAAAAACATTGAAAATAATAAATTGTTTTCTAATTTTTTCTCTAAATTTTTAAACACTAAAATATTTATCTTCGTTGAAAATTAGCCTAATGCACTTTATGTTGAATCACTTTGTATTTTTTTGCAATAATATATATTTTTGAATTGTGAAAAGGCATGCTGATAAAGGATTGAATCGGTGAAAGCTTTGTAGTAACAGTGAAATTTAAAACACGATGAATATTATTACAGAAAAGAAAACGGGACTGCCAAGCCGATATATTGAATTTTTTGAAAATTATATAGGCATTGTCACTGGGGATGATGTGAAGATTCTAACAGTATCCCATACATCCAAATCTGTTCAGGCATTTAGAAATTATAGTTGAACAAAGAAACTCACATACATACTAAAAACTCTCCTAAACTTCTAAACTCTTTTTTTGGGCATTCGTGTAAAAAACGCTACGTAAAGTGAGTGTTTAGCAATCATTTTCAATATCTAGAGCTCTATTTGCTAAAGCCAAATAAACTGAAAGTACTAATTAAAAACTGAATTCGATTTCTTTAATTAATGCAATCGCAATAATGAGTTATTTCATATGATCACAGATTTAATTTAGATCTGTTTTTTAATTATTTTCGGACGCAATCAAATAATTTTATTTATTTATATTTTTTACTTATAAATAACAACAACATTATAACTTTCTTCATAGATGATTGATATAGCGAATAGATGTAGACGGTAGACTTATGACTTGCTTGACAGTTACTAATACGCTGTATTGCCAATAGGCTTTTGTTTGCCACATATGGCTACACAGATGATAGTAAGAGCTAAGGCTTGGGCATACAAATAGCGTGCCTACAAATACGCGCAATGGCAACTGTGTGACAGGGGGTTTATACTATGAGCTCTTAAAGCAGGACAGAAATTGAATTGCAGCACAGTTCAATGCAGTGTCTGCCAACCAGTTCAGTGCCTTGAAGTTAAGTGCAGTTCAATATCTGTCCTGCTATAAGAGCTCATAGTAACCCCCCAGGTCGTCAAGCTGAATGTTCGTTAGGGCCGAAAACACACTACGGAACGGTAATAACAGTTAGAGGGAAAACATATTTTTTCCTGACTTAGTAGTGTATGAAGCTCCGTGTAAAAGTGAGTTACGTAGACATTTTATTCGCAGGACAAAAATTCTGCACCCGATGGCTCGTATATTTTCCCTCTCACCCTTTTCTTTCAACGAATTCTTATTTATCTTTTTCATGATTTTCAAAATAATAAGGGTTACCCAATTTTGTTTGCACAACTTTCACGAACAAAGTGAATTTTGAAATAGACACAAAAGAAAGTGAAAGATGTCGAATTATCAGCCGAATTACGGATTCGCGCCACGGTCTGTTTTCACGTGGCCGATATTATTATACCTTTCAAACTTTGTGCACCGCATCCAAAGTGGACTTTCTTCGGCATCATCTTGCGAAAGCGGTATTCTTTATTTAAAATTTTAGTATCCTGTGGCTTGTGTTGTAAGAAATTGACTTGAGAAATTATACCCTTGTGAAACCTGGAGGGTCAGCAGCTATTAGATATCACAACTATAGTTGGAACTAGAGGGTGGAATTTCGGAAGTGAAATCTTGTCATAAGTCTAAGAACTAAGTAGGCTACGTTTTAATAATAACTACACAACGTTTCAATTCAGTATCTATCAGAGCTTAACGTTGCTGTCAGACAATTGCTCTTTTTATAAAAATAAAAAAATAAATAAATTTATAAATAAATTCCGATTTTCAAGCGATGTAAGCCTTCTATTTGAGGGGCTCAGGTTCAATCCCTGGGCATGTATCTCTAACTTTTCGGTTTTGGAGCTAAATAGTAAATAATATGTGAGATAGAAAAATTATCTTGGCTTCTGCCGAGACCACCCAATCTATCTGATCATACGACCAAATAAAACACAAGAAATAAAAAATATTATAAAAAAGATTTCTTGAAGGATTTTGCAACAGACGTCAGCTGTTTGTCTCGAAAACGGATGACCGCCCTTGACTCGGTTGACGAATCAATTCGTAACTTTCTTCTTTGTTGCTCAATGCTTAGCTTTTAAATGACGAAGCAACGTGAAACTCAGTTCCGTTGCCGTGTGTGGCAGAACTTTTGTAATTATTTTAGTAGGCTCGTTAGGCTCAATTTTTTTACACTGAGCTAGAGTCAAAGCGACACGATGCGTTTATTTTAAACTAGATGATGCGCGCGACTTTAGTCCTCGTGAATTAAGTTTTTTTATGCCCGCGGTAACTCCTTAATTTTCCGGGATACAAAGTAGTCTATGTCCTTACACGGGATGCATCCTATTTCTGTACCAAATCGATTGAAAAGATAGGCCTTGAAAGCGTAGCAGACTGACAAGCAAACGCATTGCATTTATAATTAACTAGCTGATGCCCGCGACTTCGTCCGCGTGGAATATGTTTTTTAGATTCCCACGGGAACTCCTTAATTTTCCGGGATAAAAAGTAGCCTTTGTCACTCTCCAGGTCCTCAACTATACCCATGCAAAAAAGCACGTCGATCCGTTGCTCCGTTGCAGCGTGATTGAAGGACAAACCAAAAAAGCAACAAACAAACACTGCACTTTCGCATTTATAATATTAGTATGATTAATATGAATTAATATTATGGATTGTTTCAATTCAAAAATTTTGCCTGGATGAAATTGAACAAACCAAGATGCGCGTCGCTGCGCTCATTCGCGTATAATTATTTTTTTCCTCAGTTGGTAGTATTATAGCCCATTTCAATTTTTAATTCAGTTGTAAAAATTAAATAAAATCTTATTTAAAGTAAATTGGATTAAAACTGAAACTGATTCTAAAGAGCCTTAACTATAAAAATATATATAATGACTTGCATCCTTGGACGAATAAAATATTCATTTACTTCAGTAAACTATTAGATTACGTCAGATATAAACTATAATACTAAAGCAAGACTAAAAGAATAACGATGTTTTTTATGCTTTATTTAAGCAATAATTAGTAATTACAGCTTTTATATCATACTTGCTCAGTAACTAGGGATTACTATGGTGGAAAGTCTCCTTGTAAGTTGCAATTCAAGGCAACATTACGTCGCACTATGCTTGAATTGTAATGTTCACATTACAGTTCAAGCCATGCAAAACTCCTTGGTAAACAATCTCTTTTCTTATAAAATGGTAAGAAAACTTTTTACTGAAAAAAAACACTGAACATGGCGGCATTTAATTTCCATACATTTCAAACTATGCAAAACTCCTTGGAACCCAGAGCCGTAAAAAAAAAATGGAAAACTATTTACGAAAAAAAAAATGGAAATGGCGGCATTTCATTTGATCTGAAAGTTTGTGAAGTTTGTTTGTAAAGTGATTTTCTCTAAATTTGCTAATTATTCTAATTAAAATTTCATTTTGCATTACCAATGTTTTATTTACCTCGCAAGAATGATATAAAGTAGAATGCAAAAAAATGGAAATGGCGGCATTTCATTTGATCTGAAAGTTTGTGAAGTTTGTTTGTAAAGTGATTTTCTCTAAATTTGCTAATTATTCTAATTAAAATTTCATTTTGCATTACCAATGTTTTATTTACCTCGCAAGAATGATATAAAGTAGAATGCTTACCTCGGTTGCAAGTAGCTTTTACACCCTCGAACTATATTCACCCTCGCTCGCTGCGCTCGCTCGTGTGACTAAATATCTCGGGTGCACGCGATCCATTAGCGCCCTATGCGAGCTGCGCTCGCACTGGCACCAAATTGGATCTTGTTCTGTAATAGCTTACTTACGTCCCTTGTGTAACAATCTACTATTAACTATGTGTATATAACTAGCTTTGAACTGTTTATAGCGTTCACGGAAAATTACTGCAGGGAGCATGCCCAATCTACCTTAACTAGTAACTACTTTAATTGTATGGCTGGATTACTTTCGCCTTTTGACCAGTATGAAAACTGATAAGTAACCTTATCATACATCATATACAGTGCTGGATTTACACATTTGCCGCCCCAAAGCTATAAAATTTTTGCCGCTCCTACTGACCTCCTAAAATTAGATATAGGTTTTTTTTGTACTTTACAGTAAAGTAGATAGGTATGTACCTATATTAATAAGCACCTAACGGACACGAAGACAGTCGAAGCGGCAGCGGCACGCCCGCCCGAGGCGACGCAGCCTTACTTTTTTCTGTACCAAATTTTTTTTTGGGAAATTTTGCCGCCCCCTTAATTTTGCCGCCCTAAGCTTTAGCTTTTTCAGCTTCTATGGTAAATCCGGCACTGATCATATAGCATGCCTTGTTTGAACTATGATGGAATTAGAGAAGACACCATTGAGTTCCTAATCCTTAGGTATACAAACAACATAACCTATGCGATAGCCTCAATAGCATAGATTTTAAAGCAGTAAAGTATAACATATTTTTAGCAATGGTATCGTATCACAAACGGATGTCGTTCACGTGTTTTGTGTAGCCTGACATGTTTAACTTGAAAATGTACCACAAAAAATCGCTAAGCTTTATTTGCAAGGAATTGAATACATTCTTGACCTACTTTATAGTGATAAAATAACGCATATTAAGTTCACACTGCACGTAAAATACGTAAGATGTTACGTTTAACGTTACATTTAACGACCACGACATGGTTGCGACACGACTTTCTAAAAAAATTAAAATGAAACAATGAAATATTTGTGAGATTAATAAGGTTAAATTGCGCATACATTTTGCTGAGTTTGTTTGTTTAATATTGATGGAAGTCGATAACTGCATGCGATATTAACCTAACTTTGCAGATTTTCCCGTTTATGATAATCTCGTTACGATATAATTTGACATTTGACGACCTATCTGGCGCAGTGGTGAGCACTGGGTACCTTAGAACCGGGAGGTCCCGGTTTCGATCCCCGGCAGGGGTAATTTAGGAATTTCTGAGAGTTACCCCTACCGGCAAAGACGTACCAAGTAATTTAGCATTCTGGAGCGTTGGTTAAAATAACGGCCATATCCCTTACAGTTTAACTCGTTACCATCTTAGACTGCACTATCACTTAGCCCACATCACATGAAATCGCAGGGGGCCTTACAAGCGCGAGGGCCCGGGTTCAATCCCCGGCAGGGTCAATTTGGGAATTTATAATTTCTGAAAGTTACTATCCTACCAGCAAAGAGGTACCAAGTAATTTAGCATTCTGGAGCGTTGGTTAAAATAACCGCCATATCCCTAACAGGTTAGCTCGTTACCATCTTAGACTGCACTACCACTTACCCCACATCACATGAGATCGCAGTCAAGGGCTAACTTCTAGCAGAATTGAACAAGATTAATTTGAAGATTTTGTCGTTGCGTGTAAAGTGTAATGGTGTACATTAGGCAGTTTTTGCTTGTTTAATGGTTTGCTGGCACCTCAGCGATAACGGGATGGGTTTATTTGTGGCATTTGCCGGGGGTCAAAAAACGTTTCATACTCCTTAACGGCAGGAGGTATGGCCATTGACGTTTGCTGGCTGTAGCAGAAAGGAGGCTTTTGAGTCTGCAATATTTAACATATTTCACACCGATCTAAATAATTTACTTACCACTTAGACAAAATTATACTTAATATTATAAATGCGAATGTGAGTTCGTTTCGCTTTCACGGCCCATCTTTTCAGCCGATTTGATGTTTGGTAAAGACATATGTTGTGTCCCGGGGAATAGGCTCTTACAATTATCCCGGATATTTATGGACCGCGGACAAAGTCGCGGGCATCAGCTTTTGATTGTAGCTAACTAAAACTATTTAACCATCCCTAATATTAATATGAATACCTCTTTGTATGCTACTTCATTTTAATGAGATGGTTATTGCGCTTAGGTTCACCTTGAAAACACAGGATTTGGACGGGATTTTAATAATCAGTAGGTACTACTCAGCCAAAGTTCAAATAGAGCTTATTTCCAGGTTTCGTTTGTTTTTAGATTACCGCGGGAGCTCTTTAATTTTCCGGGATAAAATTTAAAAGCTAGGATGCAACTTATCTGTGTAGGTACCTACCAAATCAGACAGACAGGTAGCTTGACAGAGAGGCACACCTTCGCATTTTTAATATAAGTATGGATATAAGATAGTTCAAGTCGCATTCGTTTCGCAAAATCGGATACACCTTGCATAATCGCCGTTCGCACGGTCCCGGTCACTGCAATGTGTATTTTTGTAATATACCCACTTGTCCCTGACGCAACCGGCTCTGCGAAACCCATAGATACAATGTTTCGACGTTAATTTATTGTTTGACAACAAATTGGTCAAAATATCTTACAATTTTCGGCTCATAACTCACGATAAGTACGCGTTCGAGGTTTGGGCTTCAAATTTTGAGGGAAATTGCTCAATGCGTTGCCAAATTGATTGAAGATGATTGTTTTAATGCAATTTGTGCAGACTGTTGATTCTATGCATAAATGTCCTAGTATTTTAGTATTTTACGAAGCGTTCATTGTTGACCCAATGACCTCACTCTTGTTTTCAGTTACTGTAAAATGCGCCTCCTGTAGCTCAGGGGGCCTAGTAGACCTTTTTTAACCGACTTCCAAAAAAGGAGGAGGTTCTCAATTCGGCGCGTTTTTTTTTTAAATGTATGTAGGTGCATAACTCCGTGGTTTATGAACCAATTTGATTTTTTTTTCTATCAGTCGTTAGAGGAAGCTCTCGAGGTGGTCCCATAAAAATTCTGACTCCAAATCCTCAACCCTGACACTAAAAAGTTAAAATTAAAAATACTTTACCTATTAAATTGCGTTAAAGTTAACTTTGTATGGAGTTATCAAGCCTTTGATGACAGATCAATTCCAATACAAATAGTAGCTGACCTAAACGCGATCGAATACTTACGTAAATATCTCTCACTCGGCCTGCTCATATCTCTTGCGGATGCTGTCTGCGACTCCTGTGAATCGCATAGTAACTAAATTCTCATTGAAAGATGTTTAAAATGATTCATATATTGCTCTAATTAGCAAAATGCCAACATATTATTAACCTTAAACTTAAGCATCGGTAAACATAAATAACTAAACAACATTCCGCGGCAGTGTCATGAATATTTTACACGTAATAATTACTTATTATGTAATAGCGGAAGGTAAGAAAATTCACGGTTATATGGATGATTTTTGGTTATTTTTTGGTTCAAATAAAAAGTAGATTGCAAGTACAACAATCTTTTCGACGATAAGTAGTTACAGTGACTTAAATGAGGATTAATCTAACTTTTGTTTTTTGAGCTTTTGAATATAAATATGGCAAGATTTGGACAAGAAAGATAGTACCAGGTATTGTTTTGCCTAAAATACACAGGTATAAATTATTTTTTGTATCGGTATAGGAAGGCAAGCGCAGTTGAATGTGTCATAATAAAATATGTATTTTAAATAGCTAATCCGAATTAGCATAATTGCTACACAGATTGATGAATGTGGTTCCAAAGGTACGTACATCATTGTTTACGTAGTTTAAAACAATTCTTTACACGGACGGACTGCAAATGATGGCGATAAATCAATTGAACATCTCAATCCCTTAGAGTCAAAACACACACGATACTACTAGCATTGGCGAGCATCGATATATATGTGGGTACTAGTCGGCCCTTTCATAGAAAAAAGTTGGGCGTCCGACTTGTAGGGCATGCTCCTCAACTGTATAAGCATGTGTCCCCGACATAGCGCTGTCCCTCTTTTAAGACTAGATGGCGTTACTAAAATAGGTCCACATTCTTTGTTTGACAGGGCCCGTCTATGTAAATTGAGGTCGTTGTTGGCGATCAACCACTTGCGATGTTGTATCCGCGTTTTGGCTTCATAATCAGTTTCCGAATTATCAAAATTACCACTAAAGATCACTAATACCTTCTAAATTAGTGCGACTAGTGTTTTAGGGTTTGGGTTTGAGTCACAGTTTGGGTTATTGCGTGCAGAGGGACACGAGCAGTCGCTTTGTAGCTTTCCAATACTAACCCATTGTCTTAGGTGAACTACAGAAGCGACGCGACACGACGCGATATGACGCCGAAAATGACAGACGTATCTCCTCGACAACATAGACGTGTCATTTTCTATGGCGTCACATCGTGTCGCGTCGCTTCAGTCTCTCATCTAGGACAACGGGTGAGCGACAGAAGCAACGCGACGCTACGCGATACGTCGACATAGAAAAGGAAAAACTTGTCTACGCGACAACGCAGGCCACGTGAAGGGTCAGCTACTAATTGATATTGTCGCGTCGCATCTTATCGAGTCGGGGTTTGTCGCTCACGTACGACAAAGGGTTACCAACATAATTTAATATAAAAAATACTTTTTAAACAACCGACTTCAAACTCCCGCGCCAACTTTACAACAAAAAGCACACGCTATACAAAGTACTTATTTTATTGTTGATATTTTAAAAACCGCTCGACCGATTTCGATAAAATTTATATGGGACCACATGGAAAGTATGTTCTTTCAAATAAAAAAAGAATCATCCGAATCGGTACACCCAGTCAAGAGTTCTGAGGTAACTAACATAAAAAAAAAAAATTATTAATACAGTCGAATTGAGAACCTCCTCCTTTTTCGGTTGAAAAGAGGGCACGGGAGTCATCATAACGTCTAGTTTCCAAAAAGGTTAGCAAATCGCTGATGACCAATCCTAAAAGCATCATGTGTGTGTTGTACCTAAGTCAAGGCGATTCGGTCAATTATTATATGTCATGTGTATTATTTATTGCGATGTTTCATAAAGACCCTTCCTGGATGATAAGCTTATATTGCATCCGTATAATGACATATTATGCCGTCGCCTATGGTAACCTTTTAGTGGAATTTCCATTGTTTAATTGCGATAAATAGCTTATTTATTTGCATATCTGCAATACCTATTGTAAGAGACAATCCAGAAGTAGGTATTTATGAGACACTTTTAATATATTAATTGTACTCTCATTTGAAACTTGCACGAGTAAATGGTTAAACGTGTAAAGGTTCCACGAGAGATTTAATATAATTAGATAAAAGTTGGCTAAACTTAAAGACAATATTTATTTGATCCGGCCACGATTGTTCTCGATAAGCTCTAAATCAAAATGCGATCTAAACACAAAAGTATTCAATAATCGCTGAGTCTGCCGGCAGGAGACTGAATTACTATCGTCAGAACACTCACATTTATACTAACTAATTTCAATATGGCGTCCGTAACCGCAGATTAAACCGAATGACATGAAACGAGTCAAATTAGCAGATATTATACTTCCTGTTTCATGAGATATAATGACAAACAACAACAATGCTAACACTATTGTCTATAAATTTATAATTAGTTAGAGATATTTCAAAAAAAAAAAAACCGGCCAAGTGCGAGTCTGACTCGCGCACCGAGGGTTCCGTACTCAAGAAGTAGGTACTGAAGCAAAACAATCAGGCAAAAACCAATATGTTTATTTGACGACGAGTACGAGGTTTACTGTTAATATCAAAAAAAACTATGCTAGTTAGAGCATTGGCTATAGTTTTCCTGTAAAATATACATAAATTCCTATTGACCATAATTATTTCAGATTTTTCGATTGGTAAACTCCGGAGATAAGGGGGGGAACGGTATTTTTTTAGACTTTTTCCCCGATAAATCAAAAACTATCATGACTAAAAATAATTAAAAATCTGTTTTAGAATGTACAAAGTAAACCCTTTCATATGATATCCCACACAGTACAGTTATCTCACTTTTAAATTTCAACCCTCCGATTTTCCCCCCTTTTTAAATAAGAACAAAAATAATTTCCATTTTTTTTTAATTCCAGTGTCTTTGGGCCACTAATATACACAACTATTCAAAATTTCATGTCGATAGCTTCGGTAGTTACTGAAATAATCGAGTGTGACGGACGGACAGACGGACAGACAGACGGAGAAAGTCGCACCATAAGGGTTCCATTTTACCATTTTGGTACGGAACCCTAATTAGTGCGTCCTTTTTCCAATTAATTCTAAATAGACAACTAAGCTCGCGTTACCAGATTTAGAATCTTGCGAATAATTCATCAGACATCCACAGCTGTATATAGGTCTCTTGTTGGGACATCTATATGCCATGGTTGTACACCGCCTGGATCCAATAGCTTCCTGCGATTCACTTTATGTTGACCGTCTTCCAAGAGGAGAAAGGAGAAGCTACCTAATTCCGCTACGGGGGGACTTCCATCTGCACCTTTGGACTCCCAACTTTTGATGGGAATGGAGGATTCAATTCAACGCATTTAAAGCCAAATTCTCATGCAAAATAATAGCTAGAAACTACTAATATAATTAATGTGAAAGTTTGGATGTGTGTTACTCCTTCATGCCGCAAAGACTGCATCGATTTCGCTGAAACTTGGAATGGAAATAGCTTATAACCTGAACTAACACATATGCTACATTTTATCTCAGAACATTAAAAAGATTCCGCGAGAACAAAAATACTCCAATCCACGCGGATGAAATAGCGGGCATCAATCTATCGTTAGTTAAAACATTCAAAATCGTATGTCTAGGTAGGTAGGTAGTATTAAATCCAAACACTGGTTATTCACTCCAATAATATTTATTGCTTTATATCACAAATACATTGGCCATTATTAGACAATCATCAATAGCGTTCCCCGACCAGTCTTGCCACACTACAAAACCATAGATGTGATACCATATGCAATCCCTTTTGAATTTCCGTCTAACAGTAGGCAATCATTATTTGTTGAGTTCGGCCCGCAATTTTTATTTATCACTAGCTGATGCCCGCGACTTCGTCCGCGTGGATTGAGGTTTTGGTTCCCGCGGGAATTCTTTAATTTTCCAGGATAAAAAGTAGCCTATGTGTTATTCCAGACTATAATTTATCTCTGTGCCTTTCATCCAAATCCATTCAGCAGTTCTGGCGTGATTAAGTATCTAACAATGATCCATCCATCCAAACTTTCGCATTTATAATATTAATAGGTATAGATAGGATTTTATATTATCAATAATATTATATCATTGACAACAACTCTGCAACAGATACTTAGTTACTGATCCACGGTCCATTCAACTATTAAATGAAGATTATCAGTCTATTCGTATTATAATGAACTCATTAATAGAGGAAATTCGATATCTTAAGTGTACACCCACAAGTATAAAGTGCTATTTTTTATACGCATCGATTGCCATCTGACCTCTGCGTTCGGTTAGAGGCAAGCAGGCTAATCGATTTTGTAAATGATAATGATTATGTAAGGTGTATTTATGACACTTGAAGGCGTTATATTTGTACATTTCAATTAGAATGCGTGTTTCCAGATATTTACAAGTTACAAATAGCCTGCCATGTTTCTGACACTAAATACAGCTTAATATGCACGTATCTTTCTGTAGCGGTCCGTGGTTCGATTCTCGAGCACGCACTTCTTACTTTTCTGAGTTATGTGTTTTAAGCTATTAAATATCAAGGAAGAAAAGAAAGAAAGAAAATATTTTTATTCAATATCACTTGCTGTAATGGTGAAGGAAAATGGAGCGAGGAAACCGGCATGTCCGAAATTTCTTTATAATGTTCTAAAAGGTGTGTGAAGCCGCCAATCCCACTAGGGCAGCTTGTTGGACTATGGCCAAACCCTACTTTTTTTGAGAGGAGACTCGTTCTCAGTAGTAAATAGGTATATAGGCTAGGCTAGATTATTAGACCTATTAGAAAAATAAATCTTACTAATTAGCAGGGACTACGTTGCATTATGTTGATTTAAATTTTTAGGTTTTAACTACTTAAGAATGTGTTTATTTTATGCGAAGTCATTTTTAGTTAGCAAGGTCAAGGGTCATTTGTTATTAAGATTCTTGTTTGTTTTGTTCATTGTTCATTTAATAAGCTTATTTCGACCCATGTTTTTATGATATGTTAGGTTCCTTGACTTTTAATATGTTATTATTATGTTAATCTCTACCTTGCTTACTCGTTTTCCATACAACATATTATTTTTATTACACGGGTATATAACCTACCTAGGTATATACCAGTTCTTATTTTAAAAACTGCGTGTACTTTTTTTAGAGTATAACTTTCATTGAGTTCATATTTATGGGGTAATTTAACAATTAGGTAATTCTTTGAACTCCTGTAAGAACTTTTTGATTACGAAAAATCTGCGCAATTTTCTCTCTCTGCTCACTTTCTGTGCTCCCTCGTCAAATAAGGATTTTTATAACCTTCTATGTAATTTACTGCTTTAGGCCATTGATTGATATAACATTTTTTGAGTTTGAAGTAAGTATATTCATTAATTCAGAAGGCTCGGACAAACGGGATGAAGACGGACGGACGGATGGACAGAAGGACAAGTACCAATCCACCACAAGTTATAGACCCAGACACTTTCTCTTCGCTCGGCCAATTATATTTTGGGTGTTAGCAACCCTACTTCAGATGCGATATATCACGGCACTGTCCAATTACCAGGATATAAGGACGTCGGTAATCCGTTACGTAATTTTTAATCACACAATTGATTATGCAAACGGAGTTATTTATGTCACGCGCGTTAAACGGTGCCTCCGGTACTTTTGTGTTAAATGTTCAATTTAATATACGATGTGGATTTATTAGCTTTTATTTGGTACACTACTTTTCGTGGAATGGAAAGCTTGGAGGTAAGACGACCTTCCAATGTTCCATCACATAGCATTCACTAGTAAGTACTACCTACCTAACAAAAGTAAATAACTTTCAGGATTGCATTACTATTCTAGGAAACGGAACGGTATGTATTTGTACTTTGTCCTCTGTCGTTGAAACTTGGCAGGGTTGTAAATATAAATGGGGAATATTTGAACCATCTTCGCTTTGCCGATGATATTATAGTGATATAAGCAGAAAGTCATGATGAACTGATTTATATGCTTGAAATCTTAGATTTCCATAGCAGAGAGTGTGGCTTGGAAATGAATCCAGAAAAGACTTGCATAATGACCAATGGTACTCGACATGTAGTCCAAAGTAATGTACCTAGTGGTCCCGTCGTGACCACGATCCATGCAACTGGGTCGAAATATCGACAAACAAAATCATTGTTTTACATCGTGGTATGTACCCGTTTTAATACATAATAATATGTAGTCCAAATCTTGCTAATATTATAAATGCGAAAGTTTGGATGGATGGATGGATGTATGGATGTTTGTCACTCAATTACGCCCCAACGGCTGAACAGATCTGGCTGAAATTTGGCACAGAGATAGATTATAGTCTGGAATAGCACATAGGCTAATTTTTATCCCGGAAAATTAAAGAGTTCCCGCGGGTACCAAAATACCTCAAACCACGCAGACGAAGTCGCGGGCATTCGAAAGTACGACATAAAACTATAAAGGGTTGTAGACTGTAGTATTGCATAACTCAAAACGCAACCGTTCAAAAATATCCAAAATAAATTCACTTGGAACTTAGCTTACCTAAAGTCTTTTTTCACATTCATAAAATAACGGGTTTTACGCAAAAATAGTAAGTCGTTTGCACAATAAAGTGGTTTGGAAAATAAAATCGTGCGTAGAAACAATTTGTTAAGATTTGTTCCAAAACGGTTGTAACAAGCGAGTTCACAGGTGTAAATTAATTCTGACGACACAAAACAACATGGTTACGGTAAAATGAGGAATGAATGTTTATATGGCTTTTAATTCTGTGAAATACCTGCCGTTTAACTCGTAAAAAAAATCGTTTGGTAGGTACAGCTATGGCCTACGAAAGAACAGTTACAAAGCTATGTTGCTATTTTTTCATTGCTACAATTATTATTATTTAATTATAGAATCACATGTGATGCACATGCCCTACGACTTGTGGGCAAAGGAAACAACCCACTGGGTGCCACAAAATTCAAAAAGACGTCGAGGAAGGCTGAGGCGCCGCTGGCGCGATGAACTCGATGCCTTTTATGGACTGGCCCCAAATATCTATGGACCGAGATAAATGGAAGGAGGAAAGGGAGGCCTTTGCCCAACATTGAGACACCACAGGCTGCCAATAATAATAATAAAAAAGATAATTATAGAATACAACTCTCAGGTAAACTACATGGGTAAACCGTAACATACAGAATACAGAAATGTTTGGAAAAATAATCAACAAATTCCTGATATTATAATTTGTAGATTTTGTAGATAAAATTGCGATAAACGCAACAACAAAAAGGTGATAATTTATTTGCATGATGATTTTGAATCATTAATTTATTAGATCTAATCATGTTGGTTCTATTGAAATACTATAGTTACATTTATACAGTTTAAATTAAAAACTACTTTTAGAGTACTACTCGTATTCAGGTAGAGTTAGTAAAATAATCTTTATTTTTCTACTAGCTGATGCCCGCGACTTCGTACGCGTGGATTGAGGTTTTGTGGTTCCCGCGGGTAACTCTTTAATTTTCCGGGATTAAATGTAGCCTATGTGCTATTCCAGACTATAATCTCTCTCTGTCCCAAATTTCAGCCAGATCTGTTCAGCTGTTGGGACGTGATTGAGTGACAAACATCCATACATCCACCCATCCATCCAAACTTTCGCATTTATAATATTATTAGCATAAGATAAATAGTAGGTACTTTTCGTTTTCATTGATTATTGTCCCGTTTAAGGGAATCATCTGTTAATGTATTAAAAAATAAAAAATAAATAAAAAATGTTTATTTAGCTCTACACGGAAAAGAAACACAGAAATGAGAAGTTTTAACTACAGAATAAATACTTACTAAACTTACTTACTTACTAAAAATACAAGATGTATTTTACAAAATGATTACAAAAATAAATTTCTCCGTGTAAACGCTACAAAGGCTGCTACCTCAGCATGTTGCTGCAGTATATGATAACTGCAGCGCTGATTTTCAGGCAGTGTGGCGTCACGACTAACGACCCGGAAGCGACCAGCGCACACTTTTCTCAAACACGGTGCTTAAGTTAGGCAACAAAAATAGGATAAAACTTATGTGGTAACAGAAAATTTACTATATATATACTAAATAGAATGTAAAATAATATATAAGATATTAATAAATTACATACCTAGCTTATTAGTAGGCTTTTATCAAAAAAAAATTATCCTTAACTGCTTATCAATAGTAACACGTGTTTTAAACAATTGTTTTAATATTTTTTTAGCACAAAATAAATAAGCTATGTCACTTTTTCTTTATAAAATGTTGTTTTTCAAACGGTGTTTTTTTAAAACTTACTCGTAACGACTGTAACAAAATAATGTAAGCAGGTGTGTAAATTCTTTTTGTTGACACAAAACGACGCAGTTACGGTAAAAATACGTTAAGGCTTTTAATTTTATGAAAAATCGCCAAATAACATTTCTTTTAAAAGTACGGTTAGGGAAAAAAACACAGTTTTCCTTCTACTTTTCAGTTTTTTTTAAAATTCCTTCCTCTCGTCATGAAGTTTGGCCATGGCTGCTAATCTAAACGAAGAGTAATCAACTACGTTGGAGATATTATAGTGCTCAATAAGTGTGTGCATAGACACAGGTGTTCTCTTTATTCTCTTTCTCTTATAGTGTGATGAGACAGCAATACAATATGACCGAACAGAGATCACGTGCAAGACTGGTAGCTTTGTGTGCCCTCAAATGCAAGGGAGTTAAATATTGCGTACCTATTTCGGGCTACTATTCAGAATTTATAGACAAGGAAAACCTAATAACTTGTGGTTGGTTTCCATAGTAAAAGAGACCTGACAATCAACTTTTGACAGCTATTTAACAATCTAATGTTTGTCACATGAGATTGTTAAATATTTATACCATTTTACCACCAACTATTTTTACTTAATTTATAACAGCTGGAATACTGGAATACGAATCTGTCGAAATGTTTATTAGTCTAACACAATAGAAAGAATATTGCATGGTTAGTTAATGGGGAACATTTTTGCACTTCTGACCTTTCATACGTACAAAACTTTCCGGGTATTTTTTGCAGACCGTATACTTAAACGAGTGTTAACCAAAGCTTTATTAATATTTCGGGCGGACTTCTGAGAAAAGACAGTGTACTTTTGTGCGGTGGTCATCGACCTGGTGCTGCTTTTTTTAAAATTCGCGTCGTATTATTAATCTATGCTTTTCAACCTTTTTAGGGGTTCCGTAGCCAAATTTGGCAAAAACGGAACCCTTATAGATTCGTCATGTCTGTCTGTCTGTCTGTCTGTCTGTCTGTCTGTCCGTCCGTATGTCACAGCCGCTTTTTTCCAAAACTATAAGAACTATACTGTTGAAACTTGGTAAGTAGATGTATTCTGTGAAGCGCATTAAGATTTTCTTACAAAAATAGAAAAAAAACAATAAATTTTGGGGGTTCCCCATACTTAGAACTGAAACTCAAATTTTTTTTTCATCTAATCCATACGTGTGGGGTATCTATGGATAGGTCTTCAAAAATGATATTAAGGTTTGTAATATCATTTTTTTCTAAACTGAATAGTTTGCGCGAAAGACACTTCCAAAGTGGTAAAATGTATGTCCCCCCCCTGTAACTTCTAAAATAAGAGAATGATAAAACTAAAAAAAATATATGATGTACATTACCATGCAAACTTCCACCGAAAATTGGTTTGAACGAGATCTAGTAAGTAGTTTTTTTAATAATTTAAAACTTACTACATGTTTGTACGGAACCCTCGGTGCGCGAGTCCGACTCGCACTTGGCCGGTTTTTTCTTTATGGTTGGGTATGGCGTAGGAGATTTGTTATCTTATTAATAAACATGGCTTAGATTTATTACTTTATGTAATCTTTACGTTTTATTAACCTCCATCCTTAAGGGATAGTGAAATAATTGCGCAATTTTTTGGGAGTCATAAACACAAAATTACTAACGAGGTACTTACCATGTACTACATCATAAAATATGAAGAAATAAAACGTAATAAAAATTTGAAAACTATGGTGGGGAATCGTAAATACGTCCTACTTAAAATATTTAAAAAAAACCGAATTATTGTAATCCTGAACAGTGCTGCCCTTACATATTCCAATGCTTTAATAAATATTTTTGTATTCTTTCATTATACGAATTAAATCCATAGAAAAATATTCTATGGATTTTCTGCAAAACCCCCTATCATCACGTGTTTGAAAGAGTATGGCAATGATCTTCCATAAAAAATTATGTTTTGCTTCTTTTGGCAACCCTACGTAAGCACGTTTTATCAATAAGCTCATTCAGCGAATATTGAATTAATATTTCAATTTAACCGACCACCCATGCACCCGCAGGCGGCAAGGATCGCGTGTTCGAATCCCGCTGGCGCTATAATATATTATTTACGATTTATCATTCATACACTTGCAAGATGTTCCTTCCTAATTCGTTAAGAATGTATAAGGAAAATACCAATTTATAAGAACATCAATACTCTGCCATTAAAAATTATTGGGTGTCTTCAAATCAAGAATACCCTTCCGGCTTCCGTTTTCCCCTCCTTTTTTAATATAGTAAACCCTATTACGTGTATACCCTACCATACCATAGTAAACCCTTTGTAAAAAAACATGTTTCTGCAAATAAATGAATATGAATAGGTACCTTCAAATCGAGGGTGAATATACATCTTGCTGCAGGCAAGCAGCATCAAAAATGCACAATCAGTCAGCAGTTTCAATTTAGATGTCAACTGCAACAAAACTTTTATTTTGTATTCAGCTTTCTGCTGAGTTCCATCCTACTTTGACTTCAGATTCTTAGGTTATTGAACAAGTATTTTACGAAGGAACTTGACTTATTTTTGTATTCTTCTTTCCAGTTCCACTATGGAGACGACACGGCATGTGTCGGCCCATTGGCTGTCCACTATAGTTATCCTCTGCTCCTTCTGTACGACACACTCGCTCAATAGCAAGGTAAGCTGAACTATTTGTTTATGCAACAACTTCCATATTCTGTAATATCTATACTAATATTATAAATGCGAAAAATTGGACGGATGGATGTATGGATGGATGGATGGATGTTTGTTACTCAATCGTGCCAGAACGGCTGAACGGATCTGGATAAAATTTGGCACAGAGATAGATTATTATAGTCTGGAATAGCACATAGACTACTTTTTATCCCGGAATATCAAAGAGTTTCCTCAGAATTTTTAATAAACCTAGTTCCAGGCGAACGAAGTTTTCCATAATTCCAGGTGATCATCCAGTAATTTATAATTTGGTAGCATTTTACTTGGCATATAGCATAGTACCACAGTGCACACTTTGACTTGCTTTAAGCAAGTTGCTGATTCATAGGTACGCCCTGCATTTATTAGTGGGTAGGTACATAGAGACAAGTAGCTTGTATAATGTGTATTAATTATGCAGTCGTATTAAAACAAAATTACCAATGCACCGGATTGAAGACAAGATCAGTTCATTTCGTTAACAACGCCCGTAAACGCACAGTTTCATAATGGACCGGTTATACCACTTTGATTGTATTCTGTTATCAATGACGTCATATTGACAGGGATAGGGTATTAACCTGTATCATCCAGCTTATAATAATAATTTTAAACTATTGCAAACATTATTTAAGATAGCATATGTTTTTTTAAAAGTTTTATAGGGTTCCGTACCTCAAAAGGAAAAAACAGAACCCTTATGGGATCACTTTGTAGTCCGTCCGTCTGTGTGTCAAGACCCTTTTTCTCAGGAACGCATGGAGGTATCAAGCTGAAATTCATATCAAATACTCAGGTCTACTGTCCCTTGGAGCTGTGAAAAAATCAAACTTCTAAGCCAACACAATCAAAAGATACAGCCGTTTATGCTGCAAATTTTTGGCACTCGCAAGGGAATCAAAACCTACAGGGTACTTCCCGTGAACTCAGAATCTTGAAATTTGGTACGAAGCAACGCCTTATAGCACAGATATAGGAAAAATTACGAAAAACATAAATTTTTAGTTACATCATATAATAAAAATATTTTTATGCAAATTTTCGGCACTCGCAAGGGAATCAAAACCAACAGGGTACTTCCCGTGAACTCTTGAAATTTGGTACGAAGCAACGTCTTATAGCGGAAAAATTGCGAAAAGCATAAATTTTTAGTTATGTCATAATAAAAATATTTTTAGTAATTTTAAACTTACTACCCCTTTCCGCATGAACGCGTAGAGGTATTAAATTGAAATTAAAATAGATAAGTGGAATAAAAATACCATAACTTTTACTCATATACCTACAGGTTTGTACGGACCCCTCGGTGCGCGAGTCCGACTCGCACTTGGACGGTTTTTTTTGAACACAAAGTAACATGATTATTACAAAAAGTAGTAGCATAGTATGCAAACGCAGTTTAATTGTTTATACCGTTCTTGACCTTAGGTATAATTATTTATGCCTAATGATAATAATACAATAAATGCAAAAGTGTGTCTGTCTGATTTTATTCCGAAAAATTAACGAGGGGGGGAACCTATTTAAAAAAAAACCCGCTATCGTAGCCGCGGGCGTCGTCTAGTTTGACTATAAACCTGTTCCAGGGAGCATACTGCGTATTGATTTAATATTGTTGACGTTCGTGTTTTAGAATTATAATCCTTATTTTGGGGACGTCAAGGTCTGTCAATAAAACTGTTATTTTGAAGTAATACTAATTTAAACGATGGTAGTAACCCCCCAGGACTGATAGGCATGGCACAGACTAAATGGTATTATGTAAAACCTATCTATCATTGTTACAATCTCCTTTGTTATGATGATTGGCAGAATTTTTGGTATTCTTGCTGCGACAATGGATTTTGGCCAATAATGGAGTGTTACCTAATTAATCAGAGTTGAATGTGATCGTTACACTGTAGCAATCGTTTCTACATAATAAGGCCCCTGGTCTATCTTAAAAAGTTATTAAGACTAGATTAAGATATAACTATAAAGTGGGTATAGGTAGGTACCCGCATTAAAAAAGGAATCTGTAAAACCTAATTCCATACGGACGACGTCGTGGAAATCAGCTACTTAAAGATTGTAACATGATAGTATGAATTCATTATTAGGTAACTAAAAATTTAAAGGATATTGTTATATAGGTACGTCTACTGTTTATTATTCGAAATATTAATTGAAACTCTATTAGTAAAGAATAAGTAGGCTAATTTGAACTAGGTATCTATTATAATTTTGTTTACTATATTATAATATTATATTGAAAACAATTTATCATATCACCGATCGATCACATTGAAAAATAGCTTTTTGAGCAAAATGTCGAAAATAAATCTAATATCACAAAGCTTAATAAATCTCTGTCTGCTCCCAATCAAGTATCAATATTGTTAAATTTACACTGTAAGGTCAGTCCCACAAAGAGCTGATTGCACTGCGAATTTTTATTAGCCTAGCTCGCTTGAGGTAAATTAATATTATTAGGTAGGCATTTATTCTACAACAAGGGTTTCTTTTATCTATCCGTTTTGCTTTTTTCCGTGATGAAAATCGTCCAACGTGAAAGAATAAATTACTGTTTTCTTACACTACGTCGTAAGTTCGTAATGGTCGTGGTAACCATCCTTTTCCATTTTCCATTACTACGCAAAATCGTGGGAGTTTTCTTGGGATATCTATGCTTCTTCTATACTAATATTATAAATGCGAATGTTTAGATAGATGGATGTATGTTACTCAATCTCGCCAGAACGGCTAAACGGATCTGGAGGCACAGAAATAAATTATAGTCTGGAATTACACATAGGTTACCCCCGAAATTAAAGAGTTCGCACGGGAGCCAAAAAACTCCTCGCGGCAGAAGTCGAGGGCATCAGCTAGTGATGAAATAAACGGAGCACTACAATAACACTCCTGACAAAAGCTACTTACTGAAAAAAAAATGTGCGCGCGAAATGTACATGACTACCACTGGTTCTAATAGTATCCTACTAATATTATAAAGGTGAAAGTATGGCTGTTTTCCAATCAATCATGCCGCAACAAATGTTCGAAGGATCAAAGCGATTTTTGTGTTCATATAGCTGGAGATCTCTCACGGGAATTTTTAAATTCCTAAAGCCACGCGGACGAAGTCACGGGCAATATTTAGTATCGCAATAAGTATTTGTCCGAGTTTTATGCTGCAAGGCCCTTAACAACCTTAGCTTTAGTGTTTGCGTAAGAATACTCATCTCTCGAAGGTCGTCTAGGATTCGATATTACACGATTTCACGTCGAATTAACTCCAGATTATGTATTACACCACGATGTCCTAACGAATTCGTTACACCTACTCGTCGTTCTCGCGTGTAGAAGTTCATGCTCAATTTAGTTTATACTAGCTGATGCCAGCGACTTCGTCCGCGTGGTTTAAGTTTTTTGTTATTCCCACGGGAACTCCTTAATTTTCCGGGATAAAAAGTAGCCTATGTCACTCTCCAGGTCCTCAACTATACCCATGCCAAAAATCACGTCAATCCGTTGCTCTGTTGCGGCGTGATTGAAGGACAAACCAACAAACCAACAAACCAACAAACCAACAAACAAAGTGACTTTCGCATTTATAATATTAGTATGATTAGTCATGGAACTAATATGTAGGTACTTATATAGTTATCAACCAGCGGAAGATTTAATTAACGATTCAATAGTACATGCAATAAAAAAGTCATGCAATTGGGTATTTGACAGCAAAGCAAATCAGCAACTTTTTTTTAAACCTCAAAACAAGCGCTTAGTTGGGGATGAAAAACTCATAGATTTACTATATAATTTACTACCGTTAATACTGAAAATTGACGTCAAATAAAAATTCGACGCACTAGCATAAACATAAAACTAGCAGGGGAAGTGGCTATTACGACTTTTGGGAGATCCTCTTTTATATAATCACAAAAAAAAATTTTTTTGAATAGTTGTCAAATACCCACCCAGATATTCGTATGTTTGTATCTATCTACATACTTACTTCACTTCATCATCATAATTTTAACCCATTTCCGGCCCACTACTTAGTATGAGTCTCCTCTCAGAATGAGAAAAGCAAGTGATACTTGCTTTAAACGCATATAACTTCTAAAAGAGAAATGCGTTTCTGGGAATCGAACCTCTCAAATTTTATACTTACACAGTTACAATTTTTCAGAGCAACCAGATTTCCAATATTCCATTTCCATTAATTTAACAACAAAGTATTTTACCACTTTTCCTTCTGACTGTTCAAAGGGCCTATGCGAATAAGATTCCAATCTTTTCTATAGTAATTATCACACGTAAATGAAACCTTGGCATACGAGATGAATATTAAATGTACTTTGAAATATATTCAGCGTGAAATAGTTCAGTCACCCCGCGTGTAGCTACAGAGTAGTTTGTGCGTGTAAAGTTACAACCACAGAACATAAAAACCCTGTTTTCTGCGGTTTATAATATTTTTTAGTTGTGGTATCAAAGTATAATATAATGTTACATATTTTTTTAAACGCACGAAGTAGTAGTAGCATTTTATCACCATCAAAATCGTTTCAACCTGCGGAAATCCATTGCTTATCTTAGAGTTTTCCCAGAGAGCGCCACCATCGTCGTCCTTAATAAAGAATTGCTCTTATATAGTCTTTAAGAATGGATTATACCTATTAGGTAAACATACTTCTCTTTTCACTATATTTTGTTAATGTTCGGACGTTTCGTACGTCTAGGCGTATTAAAGTAGGTATAGGATAAAATTTCACTATACCTACCTCGCTTAAAATTATTATATATATGTAAACATTACTCTGTACCAATCAAGCCTATTGTACGTTGCCTATTGTTACGCAACGACATACAGAATACCAATAAGCAGTTACGTAGATACGTGCAAATAATAATGTACACTGACAGACTTTTTTCCTCACCAAACTTTAAAGATCGCTACAGAGATTAAAGTTCATGCACTTGCTTCAATGGGTAGTGCTAAGGTTCAATGATTTGTATTAGTATCTGATTCTAGATATGTTCTATGCATAGTTAGGTTCAATAGCTACAAGAAAATCGTGTTGTAAACCGATAAAAATAAATTACTGCTGAACTTGGTCTCCACTCTCCTGTAGGGACTTCCACAAGCCACGGTATCACGCGCCGCCTGGGTCCAGCGACTCCCTTCAACTCGACTGATGTCGTATATATCCAACTATTAGGGGTTTACCAACGCTGCGCTTCCCAATGCGAGGTTGCTATTTGTGCACTTTAGGACCCCAACGACTATTGATTCTTTGAATTGTGTGCTTGGCCTATAGCCACTGCAGCTTTTAGCTAACGTGAGCTACCTAATCTTGTTCTACGACAGATAATGATTTATGATTAATTTTTCCTGTTTTTTAAAACACTCTTTTTGCGAGAAGTTTTATATTATGAGGAAATGAATGAATGACTGAATGAATGAAGTAAATGATTGATTTTTAAATATCTCGTGGGCAATTTTTCATTTTCCGGGATAGCCTACGAGTAGGTCACTCTCCAGGTTTATTGAGTATTTAACTATATTCATGCAAAGTCACATTGATTGCGAACTAATTGAAAGTCAGTATACCAACCTACAGACACACTTTCGCATTTATAATTTTAATAGGATTAGGTAATTATATTAGTTCCAGCTAGTTTTGTTTTCTCAAAAATAATGCTAAAAGCCTTTTTATTAGTATAGCACTATATATTATCGGGACATTTAAAAACTTGCCTTAACAAATTATTACCAAAGCAAGTTTATAATAGGTATTATTCTAAGTTGTCTGTATATAAAATGGTGTAATGTATAATAAAATGGTACATAAAAACTAGGAATAATATATTTTCATGAAAGTGATTTATTCAAACAATACGTGAATCATAGATGTGACATTTTCACGAAAGCCATTCTGGGATTAATTTATTTATGACTTACTTGATGATGCCCGCAACTTCGTCCGCGTGAATTAAGGTTTTAGGAACTCTTTGATTTTCCGGGGGAAAAGTAGCTTGTGTTATTCCAGACTATAATCTATCTCTGTGCCAAATTTTATCCAGATCCGTTCAGCCTTTCTGGCGTGATTGAGTAACAAATATCCATCCATGCATCCATACAACCATCCATCCATCTAAACTTTCGCAATTTTAATATTAACGTAACTTATTATAACTTCTACATGCTTTTTGTTTATATCTTTAGAATCCTTCCTATAATATCATCCCGAGTGACACTGGCTATATTTTTAAAAAAAAATTAGAAAGGCATTCGTGTTTTTGTAATATTTTTTATTATGTTGAGATGTAAAGGGATCACAACCGTCAGCAATGAAGAAAACATTGCAGGTAGAGCTCATTAGCGCTTTCAAGTAAACGATAAACCTCAAAATAATGACAAACGGAGTCGAATACCGCAACTGGTCTTTCCATTATCGTTCTCTCCCAATTAATTATTTATTTGACTCTTTAGTCTTGATCTGATTCGTGGAAGTGAGATTTTATAATTTTTCACGACTCATGAGTCATTGTAAAACCAGCCTGGTGTTATTCCATGTTCATAGTGTGTTGACCGTGCAGATAGACCGTTTCATTTTGTTGTATTCATAAGGTTCACTCACGGTCACTTACCCTATAATACATTCAAAATCAATCTTATCCTATTAAAGATTGCTTGCTAAATGTTTTGACTACTTACAAGTAATCACTACATCTTACTTCTTATCTTACTTCTTATCTTACTTCTTACTAATATTATAAATGCGAAAGTTTGGATGGATGTATGGATGTATGGATGGATGGATGTATGGATGTTTGTTACTCAATCACGCGCCAACGGCTGAACGGATCTGGCTGAAATTTGGCACAGAGATAGATTAATTATAGTCTGGAATAGCACATAGGCTACTTTTTATCCCGGAAAATTAAAGAGTTCCCGCGGAAACAAAAAACCTCAAACCACGCAGGCGAAGTCGCGGGCATCCGCTAGTTTCCAAATATTCGTGACAAAAATAAAAACATAAAATATAACAACATAAGAGTTTATCTTATGGAGATAAAACTTAACTATACCTACTTATTTACTTACTACTAAGAATCTAACGAACTAAGTACGAACGAATATATAACGAATATAAAAACTTAAGCCCTACCGACTCTTTTAGGATCTAGCAGGTAATTCTATGTTTTTTTTTTTAATTTATTTAATTTATAAATTGCACAAAATATACAGAAATTATGTTATTCGCCAAACTACACATGTAGTTTGTTGGCGAATTCGCGCTCAACTTACAATTATATACCGTGCACTTATTATAGTATTTACACAACAACTATTATACCTTATAAAATACTAAGTATGTGATTAAAATTAAGCTACTAACATTAAATTATTTATTTACTTAATTATACTATTTAATTGTTAATCAGTGAAGGAGTCGTTAATGAAAACTTCCTTATGTGGTATATGGACACCCTAGATGATGCCCGCGACTTTTGCCTGCATGGACTTAGTTTTTCGAATAACCCACTGAAAACTCCATTGATTTTCCGGTATAAAAAGTAGCCTATATCTTAATAGGTTAATGATAAGTTTTAGGTTAAGTTATAACATAGGAAATAAGTTTGTATTACTAACAAATATGAGTCGATGTTACTTGATATAAATTTTTAATATATGTCCTTTCTCGGAATGAAACCTATATTTGTACAAAATTTCGCCAAAATCGGTTGACAGACAGGGTTTTGAAAGCGTAGCAGACCGACAGTCAGTCACACTTTCTCATTCATAATATTATATAGTTTAATATGGCATTTATAATATTATAGTAGTATTTGTTTGTATGCATAGAGTTACCTTTATGTGTGTATGTTTATTAATACACCACCCGCAAGTAAATCTCCTCAACTTCTCCTAATCCTACGGTTGCCTGGCAGAGATCGCTGCTGTTTTTTTCTATGTATTTATTTGTGTTATTTATGTATTTTGGTGTACAAAATAAAGAGTAATAATAATAATAATAGTATGGATGAAATACAAACGGTAACTTATATGTACTACATTTAATAATATAAATAATAATAAAATAATTATTTACCATGTAATAATGTACGAGTAACTAAACAATAGAACTCCACGACATCACTGACCCTACAATCTTACTACCTACCTACATTACTACCTAGGCAACTTAGGATAAGTTAACATATTAAGTTAATGTAACTCATCTGACATGAACGTGACTTATCCCAAGTTATCATAACCTAACTTACGGTTAAAAGATTCAATCTATCTGTCTAACTGCCTCGTCCGATAATAAGTTACTCGTGGGACATAAATGCACGGTCATTTTTAACCCGACGCAGCCGCGGCGTCTTCAAAGATATTCTCAGTTTACTATGACATAGCATACAGAGAAGTTTATTAACCTCTAAATTAGATAATGTTTTATTCATGTACTTAATCAAACGTCTTAAAGTTAAACTTTTGGTAACTAATTGACAACACGTAGTGGCAGTTAAGAAATCAAAGTAAAATTGATTTCGAACCATCAATATAAATAGTTATTCTTTAAAGTTTGAAGTTATTTACAAAATTTATTTGATTTTCTCATTCAAGCAATATTAACAACTAGATGATTCCCGCGACTTCGTCCGCGTGGTTTAATTTTTTTTTGATTCCCCCGGGAATTCCTTAATTTTTCGGAATAAAAAGTAGACTATGTCACTCTCCAGGTCCTCAGCTATACCCATGCCAAAAATCACGTCGATTCGTTGCTCCGTTGCGGCGTGATTAAAGGACAAACCAACAAACCAACCAAAAAACACACTTTCGCATTTATAATTAATACTAGCTGATGCCCGCGACTTCGTCCGCGTGGTTTAAGTTTTTTGTTATTCCCGTGGGAACTCTTTAATTTTCCAGAAAAGCCTATGTCCTTTCCCCGGGATACAATTACAAATTATATTCATCAGATACCAAATTTCATCAAAATCGGTTGAACAGATGGACCGTGAAAGCGTAGCAGACAGACACACTTTCGCATTTATAATATTAGTATGGATAGTATCGATTAGGTTTTTCTTATTTGCCACCGTACTATTAGAATCTACCAGACATACGATAATGTATGAGAAATAAATAAGATCACTTCCGGTTGTTAAAAAAATTCTAATAAAAATATACACGATATTGTAGGAATTTGGGCGCAAGACGTTCTCAGAATTAGATTTAAGCATAGCTAACAGACCGCAAGGGCAAGGACTGTGAAAGAGCAGTCTTTCACAAACATATTTTTTGCATTTTATGTAATTAAATAGGTACCTATCTCTTAATTTTCTCAGTGACGCACGCTTTTTTATTACATGTTTTGCTTGCTTAAAAATGTTCGTCATTCAGGAACAAACTAGTTATTTTCAATTCCAAGAACTTGCGCACAAAACATGAAGAATAAGTAAGAAATAGCAGTGACAAAGGCGCAAATAATAATTATATTCCAAGAACAAGTTGTTTCCCCATGTTTAAAGAATAATATGATGTCACACATCTTGGCAGATTTTAATTAATAGTGTGTGAAAATGGCAATTATCTATATATTTTGTCATACCTACTAGCTAATAAACCTTCTAACGTAGCGATGTTTGTTTAAAATATAGAACTTTATAGACTGGTCTCTCGAGTCCACGAGTCGCAGGGAGCCGCTGAATTCTGACGCCACAATGACAAGTCCTATGTCCAGCAGTGGACGTTTATTGGTTGACGTCGACTACAATATAGCTTGGTCTCGTACAGTCTCTTTTTTTCTCTCTTTCTTTTCAACCGACTTCAAAAAAAGGAGGAGGTTCTCAATTCGACTGTATTTTTTTTTTTTTTTTTTTTTATGTTTGTTACTTCAGAACTTTTGACTGGGTGGACCGATTTGGATGATTCTTTTTTTAATTTGAAAGGGCATACTTCCCATGTGAGCGGTTTTTAAAATATCAACAATAAAATAAGTACTTTGTATAGCGTGTGCTTGTTGTTGTAAAGTTGGCGCGGGAGTTTGAAGTCGGTTGTTTAAAAAGAATTTTTTATATTAAATTATTAAAAACATTAATAGCGGGCAAACGAGCTGGCTGGTAAGCAGAGATAACCGCCATCTATGAATACCGATAGAGGAGCTACCGAGCCGGTAACTCCTTAAGGAAATTATTACTCCCTAAATCGTTTCAAACAAACATCGATGATGGAAGCTGGTAACTTAATTTGCATGTGCGTGGCATTAATTACCGAAAAGAACGGGAACTGAAAGAGTATCAGACGTGAAGGTTGTTTTTACAATTTAGAAACTTGGCATCATCAATGAGGTCAAGCGGATCTTCACGCCAGGATCTTCTATCCCTATACAAACTCCAGTTGCGAAAAAGAAAAATATAGCCATCGTACGAGTATGGCTCTGCAAAGTTGATGTATTGGATTTATAGGCAAAAAAAAGAGAGGCGAAAAACCAAAAAATCTCAAAAAAACGAAATTTTGGCTTTTTTTCTCACTCTTTTTCAACGGCATGGTATTTTATTTTTCAATATTTAAAAAATGCTATTCCGATGGGAAATTTGATTCTCTACAATAAGTTTCATATAAAATATATTGAAATTTAGCTTAGTTTAGGAGATATATTGGAAAACCCAAAAGGGGTGCTTATTCACCCTTATCTTCAATTTCCACCCTCTAATTTAATAGCACTTCGCGGTTTTTTCTTCCTTTATAACCCATTGAACGATTCCTGCAATAAAAACCCGTGAACGTCTTAGTTCCTTTCTAAATGTTATAATCAATAGCCTATTAGTAGTTGGATAGAAGTAGGCGTTAAGTACTTTGCGGAAGTCCATGACGATCAAGGAACAAAAACCATCCATCTTTGGTGTGAAAGGTCCGGATGCGCGACAAAACTTCGTACCCTTCTACGCTGACGTTTTTGCATATATACCTACCCTGTCTGCTCCCTCATGTGTATTCTCCCTAGGTAGTTAGATAAGCGTGATCAAAATTTACTTCACCTGAGTGGAGTCGCGATCAAAACTTAACTTAAAATTTACTGACCTCATTTTAGTTAACGTGTACTGCGCTATTGTGTTTCACAAGAAATCAATAGTTATTTTAAATTAATTCTAGATTTCATCGGTCGAGACCTACTTAACTATTGTAACATGATATTTGTTAGTTAAACCTTACGTAACGACCCTGTTGAAATTAATGTATGAACTGGATAGATACGAAAGAACTAATTTGATATTTCAGAGATATAACTTCTAAGGGACTCTAATTAATCTATTGAAAGGTCATGCTCGCATTAAAATCTTTTATTTTATTTGCTGCAACACTAATTGCTCTCAAGTTTTTTTTATTTCGAAATAATGCTGTCAATATAATTGTGAAGCCTGAAGGTATTCGAAAGGAGGTAAAGGCTCGAATCTATACTAATCTATACTAATATTATAAATGCGAAAGTGTGTCTGCCTGTCTGTCTATGCTTTAACGGCCCATCTTTTCAAACGATTTTGATGAAATTTGTGAGGAAACCTGCACCCCCGAGAAAATTCTCCATAATGTTCTCGAAGGTGTGTGAAGTCTGCTAATCCGCACTTGGCAAGCGTGGTGGACTAGGGCCAAACCCTCTCATTCCGAGAGGAGACTCGTGCTCAGCAGTGAACCAGCAATGGTTTGTTAAGAGTGAGAGAGAAGTTTTGGTTGCAGTGTTAACCCAAAACCGCAAATGCGCAAGGTTAACCAATTTACAGTCCAAAACAAATGCAACCAACATTTCTCAAGTCCACTTGGCGAATCTAAGTAGTTGCAATTATTATTATTTATTAACAAAGTGATGACACTGAAATCATTCGACCACGGTTTGCCTAACGCACACAATATGCATTGCAAAATATATTATCAGTCACTACGAAATAATAATAAAAGTCAATGCATACTGCGCTTATTAATAACCATAGATTGTTTTTTTTAATAGTGAGTAAGTAATTAAGTAAACTACTAGATACTATGATGATGCCCGAGACTTCGTCCGCGTGGATTATTTTTTCAATTCCCGAGGGAACTCCTCAGGTTTCCGGGATAAAAAGTACCCTACGTCCTTTCCCGGGATACAACCCATTCCTGTACCGAATTTCATCGAAATCGGTTAAACAGGTGGGCCGTGAATGCGTAGCAGACAGACATTATTATGACATTTTTTTTTTCATCGCATTTTTAATATTAGTATAGATTATAGCCTCCGAAATCCTTCCATATTGCACGTAATTGTGCAATTAATAGTTTTTTGGATTCATAGAGCTTTTGAATTTCGAAGAAAGTTTCTTGATTGAGCTCATTTTTAGTAGGTAGGTATTTAAGCTAGACTCAAAGCAAGGCACATCTTTAATAGCAGCGTTCTTTGGTCGATAACTCGTTGACACATCATGGTGGACAGGCAGGAAAACGACTAGATGCCGATATTACCCGGTCGAAAGTAAGCTATCACTGAGCACACCCTGCTAACAAACAAAGAAATTCACGAGTTGGTGGTTAAAAAAATCTCCGCATTTTATAAATTGCCTCCAATTGGAATGCATTTCCTACCAAATAATTCATGTGCGAACTGCGAAGATCTTTATTCAACTGAGTATATGTATGGCGCTGCTCTGCGTTGTTTAGCAGCCATTGCTGAGGGTCGTGACGGTCGTGACTCGTGACCCCCCAACCCATAATTTACAAGTCACATAATGGAAGAGGTTTCTTTGATTACCATTTGGTGGGTTCCCAGGTCCCTTATAATATCGTACATTTCTAACGTATACATAAACAATGTAATTAATTTATTGCAATGCAGTTAAACAATTGATAATATTACGGTACTAGTTGAATCATAATTCGTAATAATAATTAAAAACGTTAAATATTATGAAATATATGATATAATTTGCAATTTACAGCCAATATTACAACAACTGAATGATTCGATATAGAACAACTTCTAATTAACTATTTATTACCACTTTGGATTGATTGAAAGTTGTTACTATACTTGCTTACATGTCGTAATTATTAAGCTGAATAAACTGGAAAACTGAACGGCTTTGAACAAAATAACTATGGTAAATTAAACAACCAAAAAAATTGTCTTTAGGAATTAATTTATCAGTCAAAGGTTAATTAATAGATGAGGTTATTTTGTTAATTTAAAACCAATATAATTGAACGAATAATCGATATTATAAGCTTTACAATTTTTTTATTGGACTAATAAAATAAGGGTCCCAAATCATACCTGGTGCAACAACATCTTGTAAATAACACAGATATTATAACATAGGTCAAATGATAAATATCACTAGGGACGACACTAGCGGAAAAACGCGGTTAAAAATTTTCTTCGGCGCCTTCTAGCGTCTTTTTAGACGGATTTCTGCTTGCGGGAAGTCTTCAGTTCTTCTTCTTTTTCTTCTCCTCCATCTGGGTGTTTTTCCCGCTGATCGTCCTTTCAATAAATGTACTTTTAGATATAATATTCTCTCTAATGTCAAGCTTTGCTCTTTTTATGTGGCACCAACTATGATACTTGGTAATGCTGTAAATTTTTAATGCTGTATGTTTATTACAGGTGAGGTATTATAGGTGTAGGTTAAATATTAAATAAACATAATAAAACAGACTAGATGATTCCCGCGACTTCGTCCGCGTGGATTTATGTTTTTGATTCCCGCGGGAACTCTTCAATTTTAGATTTTTTTTAAATTTTTTATTAAATAGTAGCCTATGTCCTTCCCTGGGATGTAACCTATCTCTATACCAAATTTCATCAAAATCGGTTGAGCAGTTGGGCCGTGAAATCATAGCAGACAGACAGACAGACACACTTTCGCATTTATAATATTAGTATGGATTTAACTAAGTTGCTGTTAGTGGCAATAACCCGTTGTCATATGTGAGCGACAAATGCGACACCGCGACTCAACACGACGCGACGCGACATTATCAAACAGTAGCTGACCCTTCACGTGGCCTACGTTGTCGCGTAGGCATTACGTAGACGCGCGTCGCGTCGCTTCTGTCGCTTACCTAGGACAACGAGTAACAGTACGAAGCCATCATGTCGACGACATTATAAAAGCAAGCAGTACAAAAGCAACGAAACAACAAGTTACCAACTGTGCACAACCATTACAGTAATTACGCAAAAGCTATTTCATTTAACCGCGAAACCTTCGGGTTTGATCTTGGACTGGATTAGAAACCTTTTGTCATTGCGACGCCAACGGCACAGTATAGAAATGAGTAATGCGCTACTTATACACGGGCCAGTTTACTTTTTTTTTGGCGCAGCTTGACCATTTACCTTCTACGATATTATGTGTATTTGATGTACTTAATTACAATTACAATAAATACTTATAAATTAAACTAGATTAATTTTAGATATATCTCTATATAAATTATGTCCAAGTATCAACCTAAAATGCTGATCTCCACTCAAAAATTGCACCATGTTTATGCGACATGCGTGATGTTGTAAAAAGAGAAAATATATTATAGACATTATTGGCAGATATATTATTATTTTCTGAACATAATATTTGACCTTTGTATTTTTTTAATTCGAAAAGTTCGAGTTTGTAGGAACTTAGTACTAAAGCCTTGGTTTAGGTGCCAATTATTTCTACCAGGTATGTGCTACGTTTCTAAGCTAAGGATGTGTTTAAAACCCACCAACAGGAGCGTTTAATTATCATACCTTCATAGCATAGATGTTAGATCAAGCCATAGAGGTAATATATAAACTATAACTCTATGGATCAAGCGCTTAAGTGGGTGTGACACACATCCGTAGCTTAGCAACGTAGCACATCCCTGGTGAAAAAGTACCCTATCTGATCACCTAGAAATTTCATCAATTACCGTGTAGACTCTAGACTGATTAAACGGAAATTAATTGTATAAATATAATTTTAAAAAATGCATTTTAACGAGGGATAAAAAGGTATAAAAAAGTTGTGATTTGTGGCGCGTGTAAAAGTAGCTTTACGGACTGCATTACAAAATTCAAATCACACGATGGTAACTCTTTTTGCATAATAATAAGGATCATAATTGCGTGTCAACAACAACAAGTGCTAATTTAATTGGCAATACATGAGCATTAGCTGTGTTGTATGTATTCAGAAATCTCCACGCATAGTCCAGATTACACAACTACCTAATTTACTTTGAAAATATTTCATTAATTTACACTTACCTAATCCCTGTATGATTTGATTAATAAAAATAATAATTTCGGACATTTTCTTATTAAAATCGCAATTGGCTAAATATTTTCATTCATTCTTGATTTATTTTCAGGAATATTTCAGCAAGTTTTGTTTTAAATAATTCTTGTTATTAAATAGACAATATTATAAACAAAATGTGTAATTTTGCATGCCTGATATTAAGGTGAAACATTTATACTTAAACTTACAAATAACATCTCATTATAAAAAATGTTTCTGCAAATAAAGAATTTTGAATTTGAATTTTGAATTTTGAATTTGAATTGTCTTTAATTTAAAGTAAACCCATACTAATATTATAAATGCGAAAGTATGTCTGTCTGTCTGTCTCTCCGTCTGTCTGTCTGTCTGCTACGCTTTCACGGCCCATCTGTTCAACCGATTTTGATGAAATTTGGTACAGGGATAGGTTGTATCCCGGGGAAGGACATAGGCTATCCCGGGAAATGAAAGAGTTCCCGCGGGAACCAAAAAATCTTAATCCACGCGGACGAAGTCGCGGGCATCATCTAGTAATATATAATTTATAATAAAACTAAACCAATTCATTGCTTAGACTTCTTCAAATTGCGAAAATTATCGATGAGAATTATTTTATTGCTCAGGGTATCCTATAGGGAGGGTCACTTTCGTCTGGAATCATTCAAAATGGAGACCGAACTCCGCTGTTTACACTACTATTCGGACAGGACAGGCAATACGTCACAGCGAATCGTCGACGAGCACTTTAATGTGGTGGTGCACAGACCTGCGCGAAACGACGATACGTGTAACCCATACGACGTGGGTAACTAGCCGTGACGTTTTATTTCTGCCATGTCTGTAGTTTTTTTTATTTTTATGTTTCGCATTCAGTTATCCTCTGACATGGTGTCAGAGACCTTTTTAATTCGAGTTTTGCTCTGAATTAGGTGCCACTCACGATGGTCGTAAAGTGGTGGTGTTTTTTTTTTACAAATGGAATTTATATATATAATTTAAATATATATATTTATTAATTTGTGAGTGGTAATGTTTTTTCTTTCTTTTTTTTTCTTGTGTATGTTAGTGTGAGTAGCGACCCTGAATTCAGACACCTGAGTGCTCCGTCAAATTATTTATTAAAATATAATTATACTAGCGAATGCCCGCGACTTCGTCCGCGTGGTTTGAGGTCTTTTGGTTCCCGCGGGAACTCCTTAATTTTCCGGGATAAAAAGTAGCCTACGTCCTTCCCCGGGATACAACCTATCCCTGTACCAAATTTTATCAAAATCAGTTGAACAGATACATTTGTTTGATTCCCGCGGGAATTCTTCAATTTTCCGGGATAAAAATTAGCCTATGTGCTATTCCAGACTATAATCTATCCCTATGCCAAATTTCAACCAGATCCGTTCAGACGTTGGGGCGTCATTGAGTAACAAACATCCATACATCCATCCAGACATCCATCCAAACTTTCGCATTTATAATATTTATTTGATTGATTGATTGATTTGATTTGATTAAATATTATTATATAATTTTATAATACAATCCCCCATGTCTGTAGTATGTTTTCGCCCTTAGACATGGTTTAAATACCATAGATGTGCGAGGTCAGGGGATATAAACAAATATGCCTACCAACGCAGGATTCCACAACGACTAGAACGGAAGCTGAATGTATGAATCATAATAATCTTGTTAATTGTTCAATTTCACTTTGCGCGAATCTTCTAATTTAGCGCGTCCTGTTGAAACCTACCTAACAACTTTCTTTAGGATGTCGCATGTAAACAACTTTGTTTATTGAGTTAATATTTCCTAAATGATTAAAGTTTTTTTTAAATTCATTACAAGTTAGCCCTTGACTGCGATTTTACCTGATGATGCAGTCTGAGATGATAGCGAGCTAACCTGTTATGGGTATGGCAGTTATAATCGCTCCGTTATAATTAAACCTAATATGTGCCCATACCTCTAATCGGTTTCTACACGGCATCGTACCGGAACGCTAAATCGCTTGGCGGCACGTCTTTGCCGTGGTAACTAACGGTGGTAACTAGCCACGGCCGAAGCCTCCCACCAGGCCAGACCAGAGAAAAATCAGAAATTATAGATTCCCAAATTGAATGGAAAATAATGGGACCTCCCACGTTAAAACAATAGCGCTCAACACTACGCCAGGGAGGTCGTAAAAATAATATACAAACATTATGTATTCTATTACAAATTGTATGATTTTTTATGACCCTAGAGTTTAAGTTTACCGACCAAGGATTTTATTTACATAAAGTAATATCATGGTAACCAACCCAACATGATGCACTAATTAAAATGAAGACAATCGAGCTAACAAGATTGATTGATAGATCAGCCTAAACAGGTTTCCTATTGTATAGTTGTAATCGATTTAACCAAACCACACTAAGCTTTTATATGCTGCACTTGTGTGGACGGTGCATTTCGGCATACTCTTTCAGTTCTGAAAATAAAAGTAAAAAGTAGAACTTCCAAAATCGGTAAACAAGCAAAGAAGAGTAATGTATCATCGTCGTCGTCGAAGTCGTTAAACGATAGATGAAACTGCTGGACATTTTATGTCTTACGGGTTCCACAGGCCGCAGTCTTGCGCTGCCCGTCTCTCTGCTACTTGCTTGATTTCGTTCGTCTACCTAGTGGAGAATCTGCCAACGCTGCGCTTTCCGGTGCAAAGTCAACGTTCCAGCAGCATGCCTCATGGGACCTCGACGTCTATCGGTTCTTCAAACTATGTTCTCTGACTATTTTAACGTTTAAACTATCGTGAGTGATATTAATATTAACTCAAATAACTACCGGGTAAAACTCCCGACGGGAGAGGACGGATTACAACCTCCCGCTCCACCTCAGCACCTCTCGCAAAGAGCCTTACGGTATACGGCCCGCAGTCAGACTGCGACCGCGTCGCGCGAGCTGGCTCACGAATAAGGGCCCTAAACGGGTTCGAAACTAGTCGGGCATTTTACGACATAACACGAGTGAGTTTTATCCGGATGTTCCCTACTTCAGCATTTCAATTCGAGGAGCTATTTCAGTTACTTTGGTTCTTCTATGGTTCCCCTCATTTCTGATTTTATCACGTAGAACAACTCCAAGCATAGCTTTCTCCATTCCCCGCTGAATGACGGAGCTTTCTATGTGCTTTCTTATGAATCAATAAGTATAGATAAAGAAAACTACTTAGTCTATTTTAAAAACGAGCAATGCGCATTGGAAATAAAATTGCATAAAAAGTAACAAGTTGCCAATATGAAGTAAGTGTAGGTATCTATTCAATGTTGCGGTGATTATGAAAGAGTTAGTTAGCGGTTGCAGGAAGGCGTTTGTTGTAACGCCATTTTAGGTAGGTAAATTTATAATTCGTTGAATAATTAACGATCTAGCTAGTTTACCTGGTTTCCCCAGTATTATTCGTATTTTAAACGGCTCTAGGTTCTAGCCCTTTAGAGCATAGCCTGAACTTGTTTCTTCTACTTGAGCTTCTGGGCTCAGAATTAAAAACAATCAAGGTAAGGCTGTATTTAGGCATCAAAACGTGTCTATTATGTCATGCTCGAATTGTAGAATTGATAATTTCTAGTAGTCGAGCATTTCGTGTATTACCTACTATACCATAGATATATAACCTACTAGATATACCATAGAACTCCTATGTTAAGACAGAACAAAACGTCCATGCGTAAGGCACGGTTCGCAAAGGGAAACACTATAAGTCCTGTTGTAATTAGTCTATGCAGCTCCATATACTTACGTGTATACGCGCGCGATAATCAAGTAGTAGGTACCTACTACATAACATGCAATGTCTACGCCCATACTGCTATTACCATAACTATAAGTTTTTACGTATAAGTAAGTAATTACCGTTTGTATTGTTCGAAAATGTAGGTTGACGTGCTAAGCACAGACCTTGAATAAATCTTACACGTCCGACTGAGCACTGCGAGAAACTGATAACGTCTGTTTGACATGCTCAACAATATTTAGCCTTAACCTCCCAAACAATTTAACACCGGAAGCCGCGAACAATAGACTATAGACTTCCCGTTTCCGCGACTCGTAAACTTGTCAAAGCTGTCAATAGCTTTCTTCCATTTTGAGTACAACTGCATACGCGGAATCAAAGTATCGAAATTACTGTATCAATACAACCTTGTGGAATTGAATTTCCTAATTCAGTGAGACAGGACACAGTACTGACAGTGTAATTGTTAATAAAAATTCGATTTGCGTATTATCTCAAGTCTCAACGTACACGCCCAATGTCAAATCTAAACAAATTTAACACATGCGCCGTGATTGGTCATGGAAAAGTGTGTTTTGTCAGCGTGGTTACTTAGTACTTTTTTGCGTGCACAGATGCTTTGTCACTGTTCAACTTTTTGCTCATACAGATTTATTTGTGTTACTGGGTAAAGGGCAAACATGTATAATTGTATATAAATAATCTTGATACAAAGTATTATTGTAACCGCAATTTTTTTATGGCTTTAGGTTTGTCATGATCATATATACCATACTACTCTATGGTCATGATGATGGTGACTGATGTCATAAAGAGTCGTTCAAATTATCCTTTTTGCTTCAAACTGAATTCATTTTGAAATTAAATTAAGCATAATATTTCACTCTTTTATACTAATAATATTATTATGTCTCATTTTCATTTATTATTATTTTATATCTAATGCAGTTTTATAAAACCTATATTTCGAAGATTTCTAGAAAAATTGAGATGTTATTTGCGATTAAGTACCTACCTATCTACTGGAAATTTTATGATAATGTTCATCTTCAGTAGGTATGCTCTTTTTTAGTATTTTCTTATTGTATAAAATCAGGATTTTATGATGCCGGAAGAGTAAAGTCCATAACTTACGCTTTTTATGGTTGAGTTCATATTATTAACATGACATTTGCCGCGCTGTTAAAGTTAGACATTAGTAAAAATGACAGCTTATTAAAGTGTTCAGAAACGTGCTAATTTTTTTGAATGGAAAATTTTATTCTTTAACAGAAATTAAGCTATAATCTAGTCAGTGCATTGCCGTTTATTTGTTAATTATTTACAATGTTACAAATTTGGTACAATTTGGATATGGCATAAACTAGCGAGAGTTTTTATGTACCTAAATCGTAAATAAGATCGATATTTAGTGCCTAGGTACTAATTTTTATATATAAAGAACAACGTTGTTAGGTATACAATATACAGTATACTTAAATCAAACTCACACAGTTTCATAAGTCTTATCCGTAATATTTACTAACTCAAATAAACTTACTAAGAAAATAACTTATTTGTTACTTAATACTATAAACTTTTATTTTCAGACCATTAAAACACAATTTTAATACGACTGCCTGAAAAAAGGAGTATATTGTTTTCAGGGTTCATGTATGTATGTATGTATGTATGTATGTATGTATGTATGTATGTACGTATGTGAGTTTGTATATTCCACCATAACTTCTATACGCCTGAACCGATTTCGATAAATGAGGTATCGTTAGAATCCCTAGCTTATTCCGGGTGACATAGGCTAGTAAAATTTTTAAAAAAATTGATGGGGTGACCATGGCCCCGCATTAAAGAATAAAGTTGAAAAAAAATATTTGTAAATAAGATTAACTATATAATCATCATCTAGAAAATGATGAGTAGATTCCAAAAATATACAACACTATAGTTCAATATCCCGAGTGACACCGACTATAAATTTTTCAAAAATTCAATACGGGCTACGGCAGAGCAGTCGTATTTTTTAATAATTTTTAATCATCTGTTGCGTATGCCAAGTTAAATAAAGACATCGAATACCTAATCTTTGTAATTTATATGCCTTTCTTGTAATTTTCTCATCAATCAGTTCTTTGTACATTCATAGCCGCTAGGCTACAGTCTACAATCTCCCTTATTGTAAGTCACGCAACAACGGTGACATAACATTCCTTCCCGCTTCCGAGCGCCGCCGCCATGATGCAATTGCGTCATGAGTGTAGTTGCGAGATTGACTTACAGACAAAAAATCTAAGAAATTAATGAATTAAATTAGATTATTTATTGGCAAAAACGATTGATCGCTCGCTTAGTTAAGGAGCTATAATGAAGTAATTAATATTCATTGATTAACTGTTTCAGAGTTTAGAAAATAAGATTAGTATTCAATTTACTTACCGCGTATCTACTTTGTTATTATGTATTAGATAACTTTGAGTAGGTATTAGGTAGATATGTCACCGTGAGATTGCAAAAACCGTTAGATTGTAATCCAACTAGCGATATTGTAAACTGTCGACAGATTGTGAACCGTTCAATGTTCCGAGTGTCAATTTTTGAAATATTCATTGTATTTACGTTTTCTTGTCTCTTTCTTGTAGGTTAGGTTAGGGTTCGACATAAATGGCCGCGCAATTAGGTTTTATCGGGTTAATACCTAACAGATTACAATCTACCGAAAAATAATGCGTTAAAGTGTAATGTGTCGACAGTTTACAATATCGCTAGTTAGATTACAACCAACGGCCTTTGCAATCTTACGGTGACAAATATACCTCAAGATATAAAGTTGTCACTTGTCGCTGCATGCAAGCTGTAGGTAACTACTGTAGAGGATATTTTTGCTGAACCAAAACTGAGCTAATGTATGGGTAAGAAAATTGTACCAAAATATAGAATTAAAATATACCTAAAACTAAAAATTATACTTAGTTCAAAAAATTGAGACACCTACCTAGATATAATAATGCGATATATTCCCAGGTCGTATGGGCTTCGACCTGCTTAAGACGAAGACACTTAGGTATCACTTATATCATGGGTTTGTAACGATTATTATCAGATTTAAGTAATAAAAACCTAAATACGCTCTCCGAGGCCTACACTAAGGCTTCTTGTCCGTCAAAAAAATATAGCACGCCTAATTGAATGATAACATCAAAGAACTTAAATACACAATAATGACCAGGAATCGGAAGTATGCTTTAGTCACGATCAAATCTCTGATCAGGCTTATATGAAACACTACAATACATAATCAGCACAGATGTCAGACGGTAACAAGGACCTATTTAACAATTATATCTATATTCTATAGTCAGACCGCGCCCTAACAAGTAACTATCTTCGACTTGGCGTTTTAGATAACAACCGAAAGTCAGCTCTATTTACTCAAATTTATGTTTGAAATTAGATTGAATGAAAACAAAACATGGAGGAGACGACCTCATTCGTGTGTTGTTTGCAATTGGCATGTTATCCAATCCTAGCCATATTTCTACAGTAAATAAAGCTAAGTTTATATTGTTATCTAAAAGACCACTTCGCATTTCGACTTCACTCGGCAAGGGTGGTGTCATATGTAGTGGAGTGGAGATGTGTGAGAGTAGACCAATCAGATTATTATAAGATGACGTGATAAAATTATAAAATTATCACGTCATCCCTCTAAAGTCTGATTGGGCAATTAAGCTCATATGCGCTTCGTTACAGTTAACATGAACCCTGTGACTTCCATCGGAGATGTGCTAAGCTGCGAATGTGTTCAAACCTTAGATTGCCAGATGTTAGATCAAGCGCTCCATATTGGTGGGTTTGACACCTTAATAAACGTCTATGTGTCGTACCAACGAAATGCTCCTAACTCAGCTAAAATGTTGTGGGTACAAAATGCAACGTAGCACATCTCTGGTGGAATCGCAATGACCTTTTGACGACCTCCGTGGCGCAGTGTGTAGCGCTGTTGTCTTAACGTGCGGAGGGCCCGGGTTCGATTCCCGGCAGTGTCAATTTCTGAATTTTCCCTGGTCTGGCCTGGTGGGAGGCTTCGGCTGTGGCTAGTTACCACCCTACCAGCAAAGACGTGCGGTTAAGCGATTTAGCGTTCCGGTACAATGTCGTGTAGAAACCGAATAGGGGTATTGGTTTAATATAACTGCCATGCCCCTAACAGGTTAGTCCGCTACCATCTTAGACTGCATCATCACTTACCATCAGGTGAGATCGCAGTCAAGGGCTAACTTGTAGTGGATTAAAAAAAACGCACCCTAATGAGACATCTATATAAATACATATTTTAGCGCTCGCGACATCTTCCGAGTGTAGTTATCATAATATCACTTATGAATAACAAATTGAATGAACATCAGGGACACATTGAGGTTGTAATCGGAAGTTAAGCATTCCGCCCTAAATCGAGACACGTTGGTCACGATCACGAATCATTTTCAAGTATATAATTACCAAACCTGAATTAAACGGAGGCGCCATGCTGTTATTAAATTAAACAGTCTGTATTTTTTATCAGTTTAAAAATAACACCGATGCGTATGTTTCAATAGTAAATAATTATAGTTAAATAAATAAGATTTGAACCTTTCGAGTTTCTGTACACCATCAACATCAGCAATCATTGCATTAGCAATAAATATCACCATCAGATTTTTTACTGAATTTTATTTTGAAATATTTCTCCACTGACCTTATTTGCATTTTTAAATCCTGTTGATATTTCAAAATCTTTCTTAGTTGGGAGAAACCAAATTCAAATTCCATTATATAGGTTACTTGACCTATAAAGTCAGTCAGTCAGTTTTGCCTTTTACTCACTCACCTCCTTTTACAACTCAGTTCCAGATCAACTAAAATATTGAACATATTGATATCGACGTGATTATTGCATGGATATAGTTAAGGACCTTTAAAATAACATGGGCTACTTTTAACCGACTTTGGAAACCTTGGAGCACTACTTTTGGAAAACCAAAGAGTTCCCACGATTAAAAAGACTAAACCTACACGGATGAAGTGACGGGCATCATCAAGTATTATAATAGTTTTGTCTGTTGTCAGTACAGTCTCTTATTTAAAGCTACCTCACTTTTATTGTTATGTTGAAACACAACTTGTGCTAAAAGCTTAAAAGACTTCCTGCTTCGTTACCGAGAAATTAATAACATACCCATACTGCTCATACGTACAAAACGTGTATCATAATGCAAAATATGTGAATGTCGTTGGCTTGCGATCTTCCTGTTTGTGATGACGATTAATTGGTTATTTTTAACTGAATTCAACACGGAGGATCTTTATTCGCCCCGTTATGTGTTAAGGTTGTTTGTTTGTTAACAATTTTATCGGAAACCAATGGACCGATTTTAATTATATTTTCACTGTGTGTGTGATCCAATAGCATATTTGAATATTCTACAGTTTAAAGTAAAATCTTAGTGCAAAGTGAACATTATTCATGTAATTTTAACAAAAGTGAGCTCGGAAATTTCCTATCTTAAAACATAACGGTCAACGACGCTCGCATTGTAAATAATTACCGCCACCTATTTCGCACGCTTTACACTATAAGACGAGTTATCGCTACCGACTGTTGGTGTAGACCATACTTTGCCTAATAGTACTCGGAAGTGCCGGTAGATGGCATCACACGAATAAATAATTTATATTCCTCAAACCTAATTTGCCGTCGGAGCGAACTAACACCTACCGCGACCTGTCAGTCCCTGATTTACTTTATCCCACAATCATTTAAAAGCACCACTATGCCTGTGACTAAATGTGCAGGGTGTCCAAATGTAATTAAGGGCCCGGAATTCCTCCTTTGTACAACATGCAAGCAAACATTCGACTTACTTTGTGCAAATGTATCGGAGAAAAAATTTAGCTCAATGACAAAGGAGTCTAAGCAATCCTGGACATGTCATAGCTGTCGCAGCAAACAGCCCAAAACTGACAATTCTAACACGCCCATACGGGCCACTAGCACTGCCGCAGCTCCCACCGACAGTGAAATAATAAGTACCGATAACCAAAATATCACGCGTCGAAAAAGACTAGACCCCACGGCCTGCAATACAAATGTCTCCGACAGCTCTAGCTCGGACGTACAAAGCCTCTTAGCAGAAGTTAAACTGCTTACGAAAGAGATATCATCCCTCAAGAACATGCTAGAAGAGGCTACTACATCTTTGAATCGATGCCACGAGAGACTGGACGCCATGGGGGCTTCCATAAGTTCGAATGAATCGCGCATTAATGCCCTTGAGAGTCGGAACGCTGAAATTGACTCCCTAAAAGGCAAGGTTATTGAGTTGCAGACAGAAGTAGACATGCAGGCCCAAAATTGCCTCAAAAATGAAGTAGAGATCTGCGGTGCACCCGAGTGTCCGGGTGAGAATCCAACTCACATAACGATGCTCTTAGCGAAGAAAATTGGCGTAGATCTTTCTGAACAAGAGATAGACTGGTCAACGCGTGTCGGCCCACGTATCCTCACTGCTACGAACGCCACTGGGAATGCCAGAAAACATCCCCGCCCAATAGTAGTGAGGTTACTGCGTCGTGCCAAGAGGGACGAAATAATTAAAGCTTTTAAAGCTCGTAGAAACGTCACAAGTACCGACCTTAACTTATCTGGACCCGCAGAACAAATCTTTGTAAATGAACGACTCACGTCGAAAAACAGGTTGTTGTTTCGTGAGAGCAGAATGCTCGCGAAGCAACTGGGTTTCGCTTTCTGTTGGTGCAACGGCGGGACGATCTACGTGCGTCAACGTGAAGGAAAACCCGCTATCGCTATCAGAAACAACGAAGACCTCAACAGACTTGTTAGTAAATATGGAACTCCAACCGAAACAACCTCACAGTAAACTATTAAATCCCAGTACAATAATAATATTAAACTTTCACTGCGACGTATTAAAGCACATAAATAGTTATACAGTGTTACTATATTTCTATTTAGTATATTTGTATACAAGCGGCGAAGTCTTTGAGAATTTCGTTAAGCTTATAGGACACCAGCGTTATGTTGTATCATTATTTGTAATTACTAAATGCTCTTTAGATACTACTAGGTTGAAAAAGATACTTTCACTGATGTATTGTCGCAACGTTTATGAACTGTCAACTATTTTTTCCGCATGTTTTCCGCATACCCATGATAAACAAACAACAATAAGTTTATATGTATTGCCTACAGGTAAATTATTAACGCTGGCTGTAATACTATATTTTGCTTTATATAATACTTATAAGATGCTTGTAAATTATGCTTTAAGAAGGAAGTATATCACTTCGGTATCCACTAGGCCGCAATTCTGCATTATTATTACCGCTAAAGTGTCAACGCTGGCTGTAATACTATATTTCGCTTTATATCATACTTGTAAGATGCCTGTAAATTATGCTTTAAAAAGGTCATATTATATAACTACGGTCCACGCAAGGCAGCAATCCTACATAAAACAAAACCCCGAATCCAATATTATTATAACTGTTACACACTCAAAAAGTACAATTAATTTATATTTTTTACGTTTTTACAAATACCTTATAACTAATTATATTACTTTACTATACAACTTTATTTATGTACTACGTATAATATTATACATAACACTTAAATCTTTTATTACAGATTATTTTATTTTATCTTATATAAACAAATTATATGAGCTATTTATAACATCAATAATTATTATGATATGCTATTTGACCATCTCAGAATACAACTGTTCAAATCTACATAATTTTCGTCATCGTGCATTGATAAATTACATTAGCATCCTGTCATACTTCTATAAGGACTCGAGAACTTTTTATAAAAAATATCAATATAACAAACATACTGATATTATAATTAAAATTTACAGGCGACCAAAACGCTATAAATGAGGAATTAGACCAAACTAGAATAAACTGTCACTCAATTTCAAGTCCTGAGCTCATTGACACCATCTTAAGTCCGGATTATAACTTCATAATACTAACTTTTAATATACGAAGCCTTGACAAAAACTTTGACAATTTTTATACAACCTTATCACGTTTTAAAAAGCGAGTGGACGCAATAGTACTATGCGAATGCTGGCTTAATGAGACATCGATTATACCGCAAATTCCTGGTTATACCTCATATAAAACCAGCACTATGAGAAATCAGAATAGTGGGGTAGTCATTTATATTGAAAACTCTCATAGTGCGTCAGTGCAAGAACCACCTTCCTTAAGCTACGACTGTCTTCAGGTCAATATTGACAACCTTGTTACAATTTTAGGTATATATAGATCACCCTCAACCAGGAACACTGATCAATTTCTTGAATCTCTCGACGACCTCTTACATAATGTGAAAGATCAACCAAACCTTGTCGTTTGTGGGGATATCAATATTAATATCTTACCATCCAACGTTCTTTTACACGCAGAGTACTTATGCCTAAACGCGGAGCATGGTTTACAACCTGCTATTACTATTCCCACGAGAGGGAATGCATGTCTTGATCACATTATGGTAAAAACAAACGGGAAATCCACCGGTATTGTATGCGAATCAGACATAACTGATCATAGTATTGTGCTTGGTGGTTTCGCCTTAAAAGCTGTAACACACCACAATCGTCTGCCTCGAAATCGACTCAAAAGAAACATTGAGGCAATTCGACATGAACTTCTGAACATGGACTGGGCTGGAGTCTTAGATGGCTCAGACGTAAACTCCGCAGTTACACTTTTCATGACCATTCTCTTGGATGCGATAAATAAGCACACCAAAATTGTCAAGTTATCTCGTGTTAAGTACAACCTAAAGCCGTGGATTACACCGGGATTAATAAGATGCATGAAACACCGTGATAAACTCCATAGACAACATAAAGCAGATCCAAACAACTATGTACTTAAACTAATATATACAAGATATCGCAACTTCTGTAACAGACTCTTGCGTAAACTTAAAGACAACTATGATAAAAATGAGTTGGAAGACAACTGCAGATCACCTAAGAAACTGTGGAAGTCAATCAAAGGCATTTGTCACTTAACGGCAACTAGGACAGAACCATTAGAGCTCCTTACCTTAAAAAACTCCTTCTGCAGTACAGACTCGCTAAATATCTGTAGTGAATATTATGCAACGCTGGGACAGAAGCTAGCAAAGGACATTCTTATAGACAGCACTGAAAGTGAAAATACACTTGCCGATAAATTAAGCTTTAAGAAGACACCAAGAAACTCTCTCTTTCTGAAACCAGTAGATGAGATGGAAGTTGAAACCCTAATAATACAGCTAGATACTAAAAAAGCCCCCGGTATTGACAGTATAAATAGTGAGTTGGTCAAACAAATTAGTAACGAAATCACGAAACCTCTTACTTCCATCTTCAATTTAAGTATATCTACAGGTATCTTTCCTGAGCCTTGGAAACTTGCACTGATTTGTCCTATACATAAATCGGGTGCCAAAGACACCCCAGAAAACTACCGACCCATTTCACTGCTTGGCGTTTTCTCTAAACTACTGGAAAAAGTTATAAATAAAAGACTGGTGAACTACATAGATTCTATAAATATACTTTCTAACAACCAATTTGGTTTCAGAAAAAACAAATCTGCAGAAGATGCAACGTCAACACTTACAACAACTGTAGCTACTCACCTAGATAAACAAAAATGCTGTATAGGGGTCTTTTTGGACCTTGCAAGGGCCTTCGATACCGTATCAATACCAATTCTTATAAAAAAACTCGAGCTAATCGGTATAAGAGGTACGCCTTTGCAATTGTTCAAAACTTACCTCACAGATAGGAAACTGTGTGTGAGAATCGGTCAATTCTCAAGTCATCTCCAGACGGTGAATTGTGGCGTTCCTCAGGGTAGCATTCTGGGCCCCACGCTGTTTCTACTGTACGTGAATGACGTACACCAGCTTGAGCTAGAAAATGCCAACATTGTTTGCTATGCGGATGATACGGCACTGGTCTTTCACGGAGAAACCTGGGAGGACACAATAAAATACACGCAAACTGGTATGGCAAGGGTTAAACGATGGCTATTAAATAACCTTTTAACACTAAATGCAAAGAAAACCAAGTTTCTATGTTTTCACAAAACATCGGCATCAGCTCCAAACGTATCCCCTAACATAAAAATTCACAGTTGTGACGATGAAGACTCGTGCTGTAGCTGCGATGAGATTGAAAGAGTAAATGTAATAAAATACCTTGGAATCCACATTGACCATAATCTCTCCTTTAAGCACCACATTCACATCTTATCATCAAGGATCCGAAAGACCATACACATTATGAAAAAGCTTCGGAATATAGCCAACCTCAAAATCTTGAGATTAGTTTACACGTCATTGTGCCAGTCGCTGCTAACTTATTGCATATCTTCATGGGGTGGAGCTGCTAAAACACATATGCTTGAATTAGAGAGAGCCCAGCGATCTGTCCTAAAGGTTATGTTAAGGAAGCCATATAGATATCCAACAAACATCCTTTACAAGGAAGCCAAAGTGTTAAATGTTCGTCAACTCTTCTTCTTGAAAATAACGTTGAAGAAACACTCTGATATGCTTAATGCGCCAAATCGAAGTGAAATCATGAAAAGAAGAGTGTATAAAGCAAATATACCTCCTACAAAAACTACATTTGCTAAACGTTTTATTCCATCAATAGATGCAAGTATCTATAACAAAATACTGAAATTTAATGATCTCAAAAATCTAACGATCAAGCAGGCCAAGGAGAAGTTGACATCTTGGCTTAACACACTATCTTATGAAGATACAGAACGGTTGCTCAAACGCATCAACTAAACAATTGAAACAAAAAATTGTACACTTCTATTACTTTTATTTATAAAATATATTAAATTATTATTGTTAGATGTGATGTAATGATCTCTTATATATAATCTTTATTATGATATCTATTCATAACATATATATATATATATATATATATCATTAATATTACCCTGAAACTCTGAGTCTTTGAATCTTGAATATCTACTCCTATGTAACTTAAGATCCGCAGCCACTAATTTTCCGTGCTTAACCGCAATAATAAAAAAGTAAACCATAGTAAACATTTACTCGGACCCTACGATACAGGTCACCTCCTAGTTTAGGGTCCACCGGTAAAAGTTTATGAAACGTACAAGCAAGTATAATATACCTACACCTAGTTACATACTTATTATCATCATTAGTAATCTGTAATTGTAATTAATGCTTTTATGTACTTGTACCAATGCTTTTGAGTAATAAACGATATTTCTATTTCTATTTCTATTTCTACTGTCGTAATTTACGTACTTTTAAGAAGGTTGTAGTAGGTATATAACACACCTCGGTATCTTTCTTATGTACGATGTTATATGCATCAGTCATGTTACCAATATTTTTGTGAAATCTCCCATTTGGCACTCTGTCCGTCCTTTTCTTTACAAATACAAATGATTTTATTTTGCTAAATGTGATTTCAATAACATATTAGTAAGATGGAAATTGGATTGATAAGTATGTCACATTTTGACAAATAATTGGCGTGCGAAATTGGCAGTTGGCACAACAACACATACCTGCTGCTCAAACTACAATAGGTTGTAAGAAAATTAAATACATTATTAGATTAGCAATATATATAAAATTACAAAATTAAAATTGATTTAATAGATTCTTGTATTAAATTGAATTGTCATAAACATGTCATTATGTCCTAGATATAATAATAAAGAATTGCAATACACCTCGGTCAAATCTTACATTTTGATAAAAAATCATTAACATTATAAAAACATTCTTCAGTTAGATAGTCAAAAAATTTTTTCTTAAACTTTTCGCAGTCCATCCGTTGAAACTACGAGTAGATGATGCCCGCGACTTCGTCCGCGTGGATTAGGTATTTTACTACCGCGGGAACTTCTTAATTGAATGTCCTCCGTTGGGATACATACTATCCCTATACCAGATTTCATCAATCAAAATCGGCTGAACAAGATGGGCCGTGAAAGCGTAGCAGACAGGCCGACAAACTTTCGCTCTTATAATATTAGTATGGATTTGGTCCTGTGCCACTGAAATTTGGATAATTGGTTCAAATCATTGGTCATACTTTTTAAGCGTTTGGGCGTAGCACTATCAGTGCTATTACCTACTAGTAGATATTTTTTTAAGCGGATGATCAAAATTAGCGGTCACGGCTATCGATAGGTTGAAGGGCGGTTAAAGCCTTTTGCCACATGTCTGCGTACATCTTATTGGATTCATATTAAACAAAGATTGAGTTGTATTTCAATTGAGCCGTATCAAACTTTTTGATCGCAAAACCGTATAAATAAACGTTATTATATGAGCTTTAGATGTATGCCTTCATATAAACAGGTACTAGTTTGCATAATTATAACAAACTTCTAGTTGCGACCCCTTGGAGCAGTGGTGAATGCTTTGGTATTATAAGTGGTAGGTCTTCTCAGGAGAGTTTATAAGGTAGATCACGTAGTAAGAGGCTAAATCAGCGTAAAAAGTGGAATAGAGTTCAGTAATTTTAATGACAAATTAAACTCAACTTTAGGTATGTTCTTTGATATATCATTGAAATTGGTTTGCTCAAAACACTTACGGCCGGTTTCTGAATTGAGATTTTCATGTTGAGTCTGTCTCAAAGACTACTTAAGGGCTAATTATAAGCAAATTTTTGTTTCTGAATTGATATTGGGCCGGTTTCTGAATTAAGCATTCAAGCAAAAACAGCAAGTTCCAACTCTCAAACCTTACACAATATCAATTCAGAAATAAAAATTTGCTTAATTAGTCCTTATGTAGTCTTTGAGACAGACTCAACATGAAATTCTCAATTCAGAAACCGGCCGATAGGATGCGAGCAATGCGTTTCTGCTTAGTTTGAGTTATTTTATGAACAAAGACGTCGCGCCTCAACTCTACTCAGTCTACTCTCTAGTCTCTACAGGCCAGGGGTGCATTGCCGTCACCGCCTTAGCCCACTTCTGATTATGACTTCATCGCCACTTACCTTTACCACTAGGTGCATTCAAAGGCTTACTCCAGTTTAAAACAATAAAAAATAAAATAAAGCCGCGATCACACTGGCGCCAACCACTGTGTTTACATCTTAGATGTAGGACGAGGACCACTTTCGGTCTCCACAAGACTTTCGGTTTCAACGGCGCGCGATGTGATGTCATGAATGTCATTGTTGCGAAATTATTATACAGTAGTACTTTATTAACTTTTTTCACTTATCATAGTTTGGTGTGACCATTTACTTACACAGTTAATAAATATAATATCTGTGACATAAGTCTATGGCCTTACAAGTATTATCAGTGTGAAATTAAATCTGAGAACACACTAAATCAGGGTACGCTAATCATGACGTATGATAGGTCATGTAAACTTTACATCGCTAAGGGCGTGAACACACTAGGAACCGGACAGGACAGCGCAAAACTTCCGCATTAAAGGGAAACGATGTTATGTCTGTGCAGCTCTATGCTGACGCAGATGTTCCGCGTGGAAATTTTGTCCCGTCACTTCCTTAAGTGATTTGGTGCCGACGGAACCTATATCAAATATTCAAGCAGACAAAAGTATTTCGCAGCTCTAGACTCTAGTTTAAAATAACTACGTGTTAACTAATAATAAAAAAGCTATAAAATAAGATAAAAGAGCTTTAAATACATTATAGCTCAGGTATGGCTACATTTTCTTATATTTTAGAACCGGTTGCCACCTACACCTTATGAAAACTTCCCTGGCGCAGTGTTGAGCGCTGTTGTCTTGACGAGGGAGGTCCCGTGTTCGATTCTCGGCAGGGTCAATTTGGGAATTTACAATTTCTGAATTTTATTTGATCTGGTCTGGTGGGAGGCTTCAGCCGTGGCTAGTTACTACCCTACGGGCAAAGACGTGGCGCCAAGCGATTTAGCGTTCCGGTACGATACCGTGTAGAACCCGACTAGGGTTGTGGGTTTAATATAACTGTTATACCTCTAACAGGTTAGCCCGCTACCATCTTATGATCTTAGACTGCATCGTCACTTACCATCAATTGAGATCGCAGTAAAGGGTTAACTTGTAGTGGAATAAAAAATATAAAAAAACACATTATGTCCAATATTCACTCCTAACATTTTATTCAGGTGGCAACCCTATTCATAGTGATCTCAATCCATGTAATCTCGACGACATAATAATATCATAATAAGTACTCGACTTTAATTTATGAGTTTCTAGGTCACTTGCATTACATCTAAAGGTATCTTCTCACGGCTCGTGAAAGCGCAAGCAAATAGGCTCGCTCTACCTCTTACTACAGCGTTCGTAGGCTCTCGTAGTAGTTGGGGGGGATCTTTAATACTTTTTATTTTGAGGATTTATTTTGAACCGTGACAATTATCATTAGGTATACTTACCGCAATATTTTGTTTTAAATGGCCAATATTGACCCAGTTTTAAGAATCTTAGCCAATAATGTGTTAATGTCCAAGCTACATTAGGCAGTCAAAATCTTTAAACATCTTTAAGAGTCGTGTAAGGAGTAACATTACCTTTCTAATATGCTATAGAATATTGAAGTACTTTCTTTTCAACCGACTTCAAAAAAAGGAGGAGGATCTCAATTCGACTGTATTTCTTTTTTTTTGTTTTTGTTAGCTCAGAACTTTTGACTGGGTAGACCGATTTGGATGATACTTTTTTATTTGAAAGGGCATACTTCCCTAGTGGTCCCATATAAATTTTATCGAAATCGGTCGAGCGGTTTTTAAAATATCAACAATAAAATAAGTACTTTGTATAGCGTGTGCTTGTTGTTGTAAAGTTGGCGCGGGAGTTTGAAGTTTTATATTAAATTATTATGTATGTCGGTTTATGTACTGATATATATTATGATATAACTATATATGAGTTTATATTTAGTCATTTATGTATTATTAGTAGGTATGTATAGTTTAAGTAGTATAATTATTATTATTGCATGTTTATTATTATTGTTGAACTTTCCCGCCCCTTTTTAAAGTTCCTTATGAAATGGGTTGTCTGGAGATCACTTTTAGTGATAAGACCGCTCTTGCGCACGCTTTGTTTTCTGTTCTTTTGTTTATAATTAAGTTATCTCTATGTTATGTGTGGCAATAAAGAATTTATCAATCTATCTATCTATGTGGTCTGGTTTTAATTTAGTTGTTTCAACATTCAGGCAGTTTTCATCTATGTGTGTATTTATACATGAGCCATACTTTAACTATGGATAGCACTGTTTCCTGAAACAGAGGTATATACCTATCTATCAGCTGGTTTTCTGTATGGTTATGTATTTTGTAACTACAATTTGTAAGAAAACTATAATATAAGATTTTCTTTGGAAATCCATTTGTATTTATTTTTCTTTGAAGCAATAAACAATTTAATTATTTACATTACTTGCCTGATAAATAGCTGATACAAATCTAACGGTAATCGAGCGCCTTGTCTTGTTTGCAATTTATTGGCATGCAATGCAGGGCTGTACACCCATTCTGGTTAGTGTCTCGGACGAAATTGTTACACCATGTAATTTATGTTTTTAACCAACTTCCAAAAAAGGTGGAGGTTCTCAATTCGGCGCGTATTTTTTTTAAATGTATGTCGGTGCTTACCTCCGTGGTTTCCGAACCTTTTTGAACTTCTGATTTGTTTTCTATCAGTCGTTAGAGGAAGCTCTCGAGGTGGTCCCATAAAAAATCTGACTCCAAATCCTCAACCCAGACACTAAAAAGTTAAAAATAATTTTTTTTCCAAAAAACCGACTTCCAAAGCCACTGTAAAGTAAAAAATCATTTTGATTTCTACACACTTACTTTTCAGTGGCTTTGGAAGTCGGTTTTTTGGAAAGAATTTTTATGTCAATGACAACATTGTCGAATAAATCATTTTTTCTGTCTTTCTCTCTTCCTTTACCGCAGCGTGATTCGTGCTACTATGGGAAGCCACCGTCAGAAGTGGCACGGCGACCACTTTCGTTCTCTATAACACTTTCGTTTTCTACGCGCTCACGCTGTGATGTCACTTACAGCGTAAGTCGTGTTCTTGTTGTGTAATTACTGTTTGTGGGAACTGTTTTAATCGCTTTTTGTCTACGGCTGTGACACTTTTCACTTTACAACCGATTTTAAGTAGGCTTCGAGATTAAGATTGCTCAAATAGCTATGGAAGTTACGACGGTGTTGGGGCTTATTGCTAGAAGAAGTTATCTGGCAAGCATTGTCACAGAAGCTACCTAGGAAGAACGAACCGTGTGTTGTCGTCGGACACCCTTTAAGAAAATAGTTACTTTTTCTATTCTATAAAAATAATAATGCATGTCTGATATACCTAAATCAAAGATTTATGTTTGAACTCAGAGTAAAATCTGAGCCAAGCCAAAGCAGGGGCAGCGATGATATTGTAACTATCATCGCTTGAAGCAGTATTATTTCAATATTGTTGACGCTCTTGTTTCGGAATTATAATCCTTACTAGCTGATGCCCGCGACTTCGTCCGCGTGGTTTAAGGTTTTTTTTATTCCCGCGGGAGCTCCTCATTTTTCCGGGATAAAAAGTAGCCTATGTCACTCTCCAAGTCCTCAACTATACCCATGCCAAAAATCACGTCAATCCGTTGCTCCGTTGCGGCGTGATTGAAGGACAAACCAACAAACCAACAAACAAACTGACTTTCGCATTTATAATATTAGTATGATATGATCTATGGGATGTTAATCTACGTCTTATAAAACTGCAACACTGCTAATACGGCGCAAAATAATATTGCTTTAAGCGATGGTAGAAGTACACTTACTTACTTACTTACGTACAAGTTAACGCTAATGTAATCGACCGCTCGATTACAATCAATCGAATTTGCCATGTAAAAACTTAGATTAAGCATACTGATCTCAGCCTTACACAATCACACAGTGAATGTATGATTAAGATAACTGCAGAGAGAAATTATTGCCGACTCATTGTCACTCTATTGCATCTTCAAATTAATAATGATAGATACCATCGCCATTTGAACCGGAAACAATGAGCGACATCTGCTCGCGAAGATTCGAAAACAGTATGTGTATTACCTAACAGCTTTCTATTGTTTATTGTTTATATCCTAAATAACATCCGATTGCTCTGATTGTGAATTGGAAAGTTAGAGCCTTTTCCTGTTCAATTGCTGTGAAAATGACACCAAGGAGAAGGAAATGGCAGGAGCTAGATCATGCCAGTTGCTTCGATGGCCGCTGAGGCAGATATGAAATCTGGATTGTAGCACAGCTCGGTATTACTTTCAAAAGCAGGAGTGCTAGATGGTAGTTCAACAAGAAGAGAAATGGGTGAAACAAAGTTGGCAAATGACACAAAAGAAGTTGTGAATCATATAAGTGCCATAGTAGGTGACAAATATAGTCCATGAATTCTACAGTGGTGTAGTTCAGCTCGCTAGATTTCCAAAATCAGCAGAAAGGAACAAGAACAAGAACAAGACGAGAAATGAAAGAACCGAAGTTGTCAAATAACTCCAAAAAGGAAGAAGATGGTGGTGGGGAATTTGAGTACCAAAGAATCAAGTAACCAAAATAGCCCGCGAATTCGAATTCAAGCACGAAGTCTGGAAATAAGCGAAGGTAGAGATGGCTCGAGTATAGGTGTACCAAAAATATCTACATACAAGAACTGCAAAATACAAACCAACCAAGGTTAAAGTACCTTGCACTAAAAATTCGCCTTTCAATTTTAAGTTCGAAACTGTACTTTTTAAAAGTGACGGTAACGTCAAATTACAAAATTGATTCAGCCACTCTAAAATGCTTAAAAAAGCAATAAAATCAAGCAAATTGTGGGAAATAATGTTTACTTATATTTTATCGATGTTTTATTGAATCTGTTATTATATATAGATCTTAGAAATAACTTAGCAAAAACGATTAAAAACAAACCGAGTCAAATTATTTATCGGGTTTTAGAATTGTGTAATTTTTAAGAACTCTAAGGTTCACTCTAAGATTAGGTGTGCAAAATGAAATAAGTTAGTTTTATTCGGAAAGCTGAATTAGCTGTAGCTTAATTGTAGTTAAGACTCTAGCCTCCTATTCGGGGGATTTAACTCAGAAGTTTTAATCCCGTGCACGCACCCTTTACTTTTCAGAGTTAGGTTTGTGTGTTCTTGCTTTACCGTTGAAGAAAAACATCGTGAAGAAACCTGTATGGCTAAGATGTCCCCAAAATGATCGAAGTGTAACACTTTTGAATCCATACATGTTTATCTATGATCTAAATACTTCTTATTCAGACAGGAGATTTGTTTTTAGTTTCGGTCCGGATCAGACAGATTGACATGATGATGTTACCAATTTTTTATAGGTCAAACGTGCATAAAAACTCTCATACTCTGTTCTGTCAGTTTTTATTTAAAGATATCATCTTTGAATCTTTAAGTGATATGTTAGTGAGGCGAAACCTGTCCTCGAGGTCGCCTTGAACCTTCAAACAAAAGCAAAAGGTACATGTAAATGAAGCCAATGGTGCATTGACTCCAGGATAAATGTAATCTTTTGGAATGCTAAAATGTTTGCACGGTGCATTATTTGCGCATTCAATTCTGCAGATAGTGGTTTAAGTAAGACCTTTGTTGGCTTGTTCATTTATTTCCATTGTACCAATATTCATGCTGCTCTGCTGATGCCCTTTTAAGGGTTGTCATCTATTTCTAGGCACGAAATAAATAATAGTTTCCTCTTATATCACAAACTTCTATTATCCGCTCGCTTGCTTTCGATTCCAAAAAAAACGTCGAGCTTTGCTCTTGAAATAATAGCACTACGCACTCGGCGCGGCCACCCTCATTATAACTTGATTTACAGTGGATTTAAGTGGCCTAGCGTATTTTTGTTTACCTTCTCGTGTAGACGATAACATAAGGAACAAAAGAACGTTAGTTATTTTGATATAAGTTGTGTGTATAACATTATATATTCAGGCTAAAGTTAAGGTCGAGCATATTTTGCCGGTTTAAGTCGAATAACGTGAAATTGCTAAAAAACTTGCGCGATAGGTATATATTTTATCACGATTTTTATAAACTAGAATAGTTATTTGTACTATTTAACAATAAACAAAAATTATTGTGGTAGAAAGTGTGCCTAAAAAAATTAAAGAATCCACGCGCAGTTTGCACACAGTTGCACAATTCGCCACTAAAACTAGACTGACAATCATAGCCGATTTACACAAAAACTATAAATCCTAGAACAAAAATATAAGTTTGTTGATAAAGTCCAGTTTATTAACTTTAATAAAAATATAAAAAGTTTCCCATAAGTCTATAATCTCCTGAAATAAGTAACAAAAACACCAAAGGAAGATTTTTTTTAAAGAAAAAGATAGCGATTTCAAACTATAATTACGACGATATTATGCTCTCCTTTAACCAATTTCAACCATGTTTTAAATAGGTCTAATAATAATGTTTATATTTATGGCAAAAAACTACTAAGTATCTTTAGGATTTTATTAATTTGAAAGCATAAACTTACGACGAGTTACAACCTAAAAACTCGCAACAACCTCGAATGAGCGTCAAGAGTAGCAAGATGGCGGCGGTAGAAGCTAGGGTTGCCTCTGACCAAAGTGATTTATTTAACATACCGGGTTTGAATAAAACTTCAATAAATATAAAAAAGTATCTATATAGGTATTCTATTAACCTTACGTATTGATAAAAAATAGTCCGACTTCAGTTAAGTTAGTGTCTCTAAGTTAAAATTCTGAGTATTTTGCCACCGACTTCAAATCAAATCAAATCAAATATATTTGTCAAAATAACAATATTTTAATACATTTGCGAAAAAAATAAAAGTTACTCACTTGCTTACTCACTCACTCACTGAGTCACCCGCCCATTCACTGTCTGACTCTCTGAACTGAACTGTGTGAACTAACTGATTACTGACTATTTCCCTACTGGTTGTTATGCAGCATCGCACCGGAACGCTAATTTGCTAGGCGGTGCGTCTTTGCTGGTAAGGGAATAACCAGTTGCGGCCTCCCACCAGACCTGAGCCAATTTAGAAATTACGTAGGATTTATAAAATTCCAAAGTGGGCTCGTACAGGGAATCGAACTCCGGACCGAACTCGAATCCAAGTGCATTGCCAACTGTGTCAGGGCGAATGTATTAAAAACACAATTTAAAATAAATAAATAAAGGGATGTAGGCTCAATGTAATTTTCTTAAAAACCACAAAAACACCCAAAACCAACACCTACATTCCATCAATCACATCTGCTGCATCACAGTCAAATGAAAAGAACAAACGTATCTTAAAAAAGCCAAGTGCCGACCCTGACAGTGAATCTTACTTTGCTTTCTGGTAGCGATTGTTGCCAGAGCAATATTTCGATACAACTTACTCACTTGTCGTAAATATTCAAATAATCCAGCACATCTACAAGATATTATCTAACTACTTTACCTTTTATGATTAAAATGATGTCTAAACTTTATTATTTCACACATAATATGACGCAGTTTTGAGAAATTGCGATAATATTACCACGTTAAATACGTATACAAACAACGTCAACAAAGATGCGGACAATTCTTTCAATTTTAGCACATTTTACATAAAGTATCATTGAATAAAATATTAAAATATCATAGAACAGGTATTCTAGATTAAGTTGGTACCTCTTAAGTAATAAAAACTAATAAATGAGAATAAATAAGGCATTTTTTCGTGGAGACACAATGACGCTGAGTAAAAAAATTCACAATGTCGCTACTTCAAACTTTAGATACCAACTGTATAAAATATTTCGTTCTACGACGTTGCAAACTTGCATTCAGATGTTAGATTATCTATGGTAGTATGCTTTAGAAACGTTTTTAGAGAACCTTAAAGTGTATAAAACAGAGTTCAAAGTCGTTTAATAGAAAATAAATTTTGGCAACAATCGTTGCCAAAAGCAAGGCTCAACGTTTTCAGTTTGGAAACGATCGTTGCACGAAGCAAGCGAGCGGTTATGTTACACAAGTTGTCCTACATTAAGTAAACATTTCGTTTCATTTCCTACGTTTCCTAGGTGTGCTTTTCAAATTAATTTTTACTTCTGTTATGCATCTCGAATCTGGAAAATAGTACGAGTAGTAGGTACCTACTGCTGGCTTCATTAAGACTCATCAGTATAATGACTGATCCCAGTGAACCTATATCGACGTTCTACTACTGAGGACGGACTTCCTCTCAAATTGAAAATTTTGCGCATTAAAACTAAATAACATTAAAAACGTGATTGAATAGGCATAATTATTAAAGAAAGCTCTTTTTACAAGGACTATAAAGACGTCAGTAAAAATCCCTACAATAGATTCTAGATCCAGCAATGGACTTCTATTAATTGAAACTATCACAGCAATTATTTTCAAGCTTCTATCACATTTTGATCTACTAATTCAACCTAAAAGTACTGACAGAAGACTGACAGAATTCTGTACACTAGAATCTTTGTTAACTAACCCTATTTAAAGGAAAATGCATGGAGCTCAATGTAATTTAATATGAATCACCTAGCTATTAAATTGTAAAGCATTACAAAGAGCTGCCAAGTCACGACGACACATTTTATAACAGAACAGCAACATTTGCGCTTTTAGAATATCCGGTACGATGCACGACGTGTGTAATCTGCCGTAACTTTCTACAATACTAAGATTTAATTAAACTTCTTAATACCTAAACGCCCGTATAGATTTACATATATTTTCATACTTTGGGCAACATTTCAGTTAAATTATTGACTAAAACTCGTTATTGAAAGGTCATTGTGGCACTGGATCGTAACATTATGAAGTAACTTCAAAAAAAAGGAAGTTCCCAATTTAGAATACTTATTACTTAAGATTAAATAATAATAATGCCCAATGTCAAAAATATCATAAGAATCAATAGTTAAACGAAATTTCCCACTAAAGCATTGCGAAACGTACCGGTGCGTTTCTAGAGCAAGGTCAAACAAAGATGGCCGCCAAGTTAAGATGGCGCTTCGAATGTCCGACACTTTCGCGTGAATTTCGATGTCATCAATTTTTTGAGCTTTTCACAGACACCGACGCTGAATAACAGCAATCTGCCAATTTAAATTGATAATTAATTAAATACAATCGATACTTATTGCCTTTTCCTTTTTAGTGATGCTAAGGTGTTGTAACACTACAAGGTTGTCGGCAATGGAATGGCGGACGCTCAAATTACAGGGTTTGTGTGAAAAAAAACTCCGCAGTATTAGCAACACAGTCGTCGGAAACCGTTGGCATTAAACAGATGTTATGAAATATTTCGGAAATTCACACGCAAGTTATTGTTACGTCACAACTCACAGTAAATCGTTACAAAGATCAGTCTCTAGTTTAGTGTTGTTAAGCCCTCAAGTAGTTGAACATAAAAGCTTGCGCTCGGCATACACTTGCATAATACCTTAATCGCGCGAGTATCCATACTAATATTATAAATGCATAAGTGTGTCTGTCTGTCTGTCTGTCTGTCTGTCTGTCTGTCTGTCTGTCTGTCTGTCTGTCTGTCTGCTACGGCCCATCTGTTCAACCGATTTTGATGAAATTTGGTACAGGGATAGGTTGTATCCCGGGGAAGGACATAGGCTACTTTTTATCCCGGAAAATTCAAGAGTTCCCGCAGGAATCAAAAAAACTTAATCCACGCGGACGAAGTCGCGGGAATCATCTAGTTTCGAATAAGTAGGTAATACCTATTAGGTTCCATGCGATCGTTTCTACGGCGAAACGCCATAATACTTCCTAATATTTGAGTTCATGTAGCCCTAATTTAGATATTTTAGTTTTCTATACCCTTCTGTATTTTGCTACTGCTTTGACATGGTTCCATGAAAATCCCACTCTTATATTATGGTCTCCCTTAATCCCTCTCCCCTACAGGTTGGTCGTCCGTCTTCTTAGACTGACAGGTTATAACTATTGGGTTACAGGGAGAGAGCAGTAATTAAAGATGCACTGGTTTTTACCTTTTATTTTATAAGCACTTACAAAATTGCGTGTTCACCATGACAGGCAGAGACAAGAGAGAGGGCTATCAAAAACGGGGTTCGCTACTTATGATTATGCATAGATTATATCAAGTTGTCTATGTATGTTTCATTGCCATACTTTAACACTTCCCCTCAATGAAATACATACATACAATATGTAACGTATCTTATTAACAAACAACAGAAGCCAGAACTAATACATATGTTAAGTGATAAAAAAAAAATAACCGATACATCAAGCTATGCAAACTGTTCTGTAATGAGAATGCTCTGTATACAAGTAAATATCATATAAACTATGTACTATGCAAAATATATAATACAATACAGAATTACTAGCTTTGTTTTATTTAAACATTTCTAAACAAATCTTATTTCATTTAAACTTTAGTACATTTCTATGCATACAGCCTATATTTCATTCTTAAATAATTATTTTCATTATATAACAATGAAGTTAATAAATATCCAATCAAACAGAACATATACCTTTGTTTTACTTTATCTAATCATCTCTCTTAGTCTCTTTACATTTTAATTTTAACTATTTATTCTAAACCTAAACAACTTACAAATTTTGAAAACAAATTTTGTCCTAATGGTTTTGTCAAAATATCTGCTACTTGATCTTGAGTTCTAATGAACTTTATACATATTTTCTTATTATTGATGAGTTCTTTGATGAAATGGTACCTTATGTCTATATGTTTCAAGCGTTTGACATTTTCAGTGCTTGCAACTGTGATAGCGGACTGGTTGTCTGAGTGTATAGTTACTGGGCTTGCATTAAATATGTTTAGGTCACTAAGCATATTAAGCAACCAACAAGCTTCACTGGCTGCCATACTCATGGCTATGTACTCTGATTCAGTTGATGACAAACTAACCGAGCACTGCTTTTTTGAACACCATGATATTAAACAATTTGAGAAATAAAAACAGTATCCTGTTGTTGATTTTCTATCCAAAAGATTTCCACCCCAGTCTGCATCACAATAGCCATATAACCAACTATCATCACACTTGAATATTAACTTATAATCTAGACTATATTTTACATATCTGAATACTCTTTTTAAAGCATTAAGCAAACTTTTATTAGCTTTATTTTGAAACCTACTAAGTATAGATACAGCAACACATAAATCTGGTCTTGTACCTGACACAGCATACATCAAACTTCCTATCATTTGTCTACAAGTATTTTCTATGTTTTTATTCACTTCAGAATTATCATTACATTCAAATATTTTAGTATTAAAGTTTTGTTCCATCGGGGTAGTGACGGGTTTACAATTTTGCATTTCAAATCTAGCCAAAATGCTCAATAAGTAATTTTTCTGACTTAAGTATGTAATACCTGTTTGGGTGTTTTGGTTTACATTTATACCTAGAAAGTCAGACACCAAACCAAGATCTTTCATTTTGAATTCATTATTCAGTATAATTTTAAGGTCATTAACAAGACTTTCATTTGTTCCAAAAATTAACAAATCATCGACATATAGCAAAAGGTAAATCTGGTTATTTTTATCACATTTTGTGTATAAACATGAGTCTGAATGAGATCTTTGGAAACACTCTCTAATCATCACAGAATTAAATTTATCATTCCAATATTTAGGGGATTTTTTGAGACCATATAAGGCTTTATTTAACTTTACAATGTTCTTATCATCACTATAAGCGCCTTCTGGCAATTTAATAAAAACATTTTCATGAATCTCCCCATATAAAAAAGCACCCTTGACATCCATCTGGTATATAGGTAACTTATATTGAGTTGCTATAGCTACAAACAATCTGAAAGTTGACAATTTAGCAACAGGGGCATAAATTTCATTTAAATCTAATGAGTCACTCTGTTCAAAACCCCTAGCTACCAACCTAGCTTTATACTGCACATTGTCACCTGACCCTTTTATTTTAAAAACCCACTTACTACTAATCACACTTGCATTTACAGGTAAAGTACAATATGTCCAAGTATTATTTTCCCTTAAAGTCTCTAATTCCTTGTTAATAGCTTGTTGCCACTCACCGCAATCCGGTCTTTCCATCACATCCTTATATGATTTGGGTTCATCAGAATATACATGGTTGCATTGGTAAAATTGAGTCGGTTTCCTTGCCCTTTTGGTTTGCTCTATTGGACCTGAAAAACCTGAAATAGCTGAAATAGAATCCCCAACCCGAGACTTACTTACTTCCCCTGAGCCATTTTGCTCTGAATCTGGTTGTTTACTAATATCAATAGTCTCAGTAATTTCTTCCTCAATTTCTGGTATTTGTTGAATCAAAATTGGTTTCTCTACTTGTTTTTCCAAATTATTTTCCTCAATAAATGTAATATCCCTCTTAATTTCAATCTTATTCTTTTGACTATAAAATATTCTGTAACCTTTTGTATTTTCCCCGTACCCAACTAATATTCCTTTTTCACTCTTTGCATCCCACTTTTTACGCTGTTCCTTAGGTATATGAGTAAACACAGGAATTCCAAATGTTTTTAACTCGTGTATATCAAACTTTTTTCCTGTCCAGATTTCATATGGAGTTCTCTCTGGATCATTGCTTTTAGCTGTTCGGTTCAACACATATGCTGCCATGTTAATAGCTTCAGCCCATAATGCTTTTGGCAGTGCCCTTGCGCACAACATAGTTCTAGCAGCTTCCACTAAAGTTCGATTTTCTCTCTCAGCCTTCCCATTTTGTTGTGGTGTGTAAGGTACTGTTCTTTGATGGGTAATACCATGTTGATGTAACAGTTCTTTGACATCCTGATTTATAAATTCCAAGCCATTATCCGTCCTTATAACCTTAATTTTCTGTCCAGTCTCATTTTCAGTCTTTAAGATAAAATTTTGAATGCAACTTTTGACTTCATGTTTAGCTTTTAAGAAATAAACTGTCCTAAATTTTGAATAGTCATCCTTCAATAAAAGAAAATAACGTGATCCACCTATGGACTTATTTTCCATGGGGCCACAAACATCCACATGAATTATTTCACATATTTTACTTGTTTTAGTTTCACTGTTTGGAAAAGGTAATCTATGCATTTTTCCTTCTAAACAACCTTCACACTTTGTAATACTGGAGTTATCAAAACAAATATTGTTCTTTTTTAATACGGACTTCACTTGGTCAAAGTTTTGATGGGCCAACCTCTCATGCCAATCATTAAGATCTGTTGAAACTTTAGCTGCACTAGCAATGCTGAACTCAAAACGCAAATTCATGTAATATAAGTTTCCATCTCTCTTTGCTAATGCACACACTTTATTATTTTTATAAAACTTACAGTAGATGTCATCTGTCATCATGACATAACCGTGAGAAGTGGCTCCGTTCACAGAGAATAAGTTTTTCTTGAGGTCTGGTACATACAAAACATTATTCAAAGTTGTATTAATCCAATTTGTGCCATTATACACCTGAGCAGTCACTTGACCGCAGCCCAGTACTGAAATTGTTGTGCCATCTCCAATGATTACTGACCTTTGTGAAACAGTCGAAAATGTTGTAAACAAAGTCTTATCACAACACATGTGCTCGCTCGCACCTGTATCTACCAACCACTGTGAATGCTTATATTGTTCATCATGATTTATTACCATAAAAGCATTACTCTCGCATTGTTTCTGTTTATTCTTCTCTATGCGGAACCTGCACTGATTCTGAAAATGGCCTACCTTTTTGCAGTAAAAGCACCTCCTATCCTCTCTATTATTAGACTGATTATTAATCTGGCACTGACTTGCATGATGCCCCACACGAGTACATTTAAAACATCTGATCTTCTTTGAATTGTGTTTCTTTGCTAGAAATGCTTGAGATGATGAAGCGTTCTGAGACTGCTGTGCATCTCCCTTTGCCTTCAGCCTCTCTTCCTCGATGAGCAACCTAGCAACTAAGTTATCATAGTTCTGCTTGTCGTCCGGGGCCGACTCCCATGCTGATATAAAATGCCTATATTGTTCTGGTAGGGACATTAATACTTTAGTAATGACAAATTTTTCTGATACCTCTTCTCCCATTTGTCGCAGTTGGTTTTGCATTTCCTGTATTTTGGATAAGAAAACTGAAATGTCCGTACCTTCTTCAAATTGAAATTGAAAGAAACGCTGCTGAAGTATGTGGACGCTGGTTTCAGTCATTTGCTCGAATACGCTCTTTAGCTTACGCCACATTTCCGCTGCTGTGGTGCACGTGATAATATGCAACATAACCTCTTCAGTCATTCTAGTTACAAGAATTGTTTGTGCCTTCGCGTCCTTACCTTCCCAAGCCTTTTTTTGTGTTGCATCTTCCGGCTTGATGGTGCTCCCTTCAACAACCTCGTACAACCCCTGCCCTCGTAACAACACCGTTGTTTGGAATTTCCAAATATTCCAGTTTTTCGTGCCCTCCAGTTTTAAAACTGTTCCCTGGATGGTAGATGTTATCGGAGTTACTTCCATCTCGCACTGGCTTAATGACTTTCCTTGTTATTAACAAGTTTTTACCTGCGATTATTAACGTTAACCCACGCCACGCCGGTCTTACCTTCGACTCGACTATTTTTCTTACCGCAATTTTCAGACGTAAAGATGCAGAATTACGTGCCTGGCACCCATAACCTATTGGGTTACAGGGAGAGAGCAGTAATTAAAGATGCACTGGTTTTTACCTTTTATTTTATAAGCACTTACAAAATTGCGTGTTCACCATGACAGGCAGAGACAAGAGAGAGGGCTATCAAAAACGGGGTTCGCTACTTATGATTATGCATAGATTATATCAAGTTGTCTATGTATGTTTCATTGCCATACTTTAACAATAACATTGGAACACCACCTGTACAACCTGTCGATAATACTTTATAAATTATGACCAACCCATCGCCTTAGATTAGGAACGTTTCCCTCGGAAGCGGCCCTAACCTAAGAGAGGAAATCTGCAGCCCTAAATTCCATGAAGAAACAAAATAACTCCACCAACATCAAAGTTTATTTGTAACCGCAGCTAGTTAATTAATTTGTAATTTCGTTTCGCCAAACGGTCAAAATTGGTAGAAGGTCTTACTTAATGACACTAGCGCCCTCGAATTAATCAATTATGTACCGAATTTACCGACTGTAAAGTTTTTTTTTTGAGGCACCACTTTGTCTAAATTTTTTGATGATATATCTGGTGTAGACTTGCGAATACGTTCCTTATAAGAAGAATGTGAATGAGACATCCTACGAATTACGATCCATACAATAGTAAACTACTCAGGTATAGTTAATAAAATGGACTAAATTTTCGTCCAGAAAATAATTTAGATCACTGATTTTCATTAAGGTCGTATTATGTATTTCCTAGGTCATACAATTTCCTTACAGTTAGGTACTGTCACACAAAACTTACAATAAGTATATAGGTACTATTAAGGGTAGTAACTAATGTTATAAAATAAATAGAGGTCATACAAACTTAGGTTTCACTTTAGACATTCATTTCCTGGTATACCTACCTTCCCAGTGTCACTGAAGTTTTGCTGAGAAAGAATGGAAAACCATCAATTTCTTTGGCATTTTAGGCATTGGGCTATTCCAAAATAATAATTTATTATATGTTGCAATTTAACAAATTATTAACCTTTATAAATTGTAGTTGTGAATATAGGTAAAATAGAAGTCAAGATCATTGTTCTATGTCAAGACCAAGTTATATCATTAAAAAAAATAATTGACCTGAGTGTAGTCTATATAAATTTCACCATTTTTGATCGGCTCACCCGTAAACATGCATAAATACTAAAATACACCTAGATTACCTAACTCGTTTCCTGCTCGAACTAGAATTACGTCTCAGTGATTTGATTCAGATATTCTTGGCGAGCGAACGGGAAAGTTGTATTGCATAAGGCTTTGTTTAACTATTACATCGATCTAGGATAATCGGGTTTGGTTTAGATTTAAGATGAATTCAAGTATCTAACCTGACTAGACTAGGTGAATCGTTTTTTTTTATCCATTACAAGTCTTATTATTATTATTATCGTGGTCTTATTGCAATAACGGCAACGCATAGGTATAGTCCTTTTTTTTGTTATTTAATCTCCTTGAGATACCCAATCTCCGGGGGTGAGATCAGGTTATGTGGGATGTTTACCCACTAAAACACCCTCGGTGGCCACCCTCTGCGTGTAATGAGAAGCTCCGGGAACTCTGCGCCGGAGCTTCAGTATAGTATCACTAATCAATACTTCACTAATATTCACTGATAATATTATAAATACGAAAGTGTCTATCCGTCTGTCTGTCTGTCTGCTACGCTTTCACAGCCTATCTTTTCAACCGATTTTAACTAAGTGTATTTATTTGGTACTTACAGAGATATGTTACATTTCCGAGAAAACTTAACATATCCCAGAAAATCAAGGATTCCCCCACGAGATATTACAAAAACCTAAATCCACGCGGACTAAGACGCAGGCATCATCTAGTAAATAATTAACTAAAGAAATAACTCAATAAATAAACGTGCGTCTTGCGTATTCAGCTTTACGTATAGGAATAGCTACAGTAAAATTCCGTACATATTTCGGTGGGGACACTGCCTTGTTCCGTATAGCAATTGTGAGAACAGCAAAACCAGAATTGTGTTTAACTTAGTTGATTGTAAAATTCATTGTCAATATACTTTAAAGCTATCTGGTGCAGACAATACTAGCATTTAAATCAATGCCTAAAAACACCATTTTCCAACGAATAGGTATATCGAAGAGAATGGATTATTATTTAAAGTTATTGTTTCGTGTTAACGATACCAGTTCAGACTTTAGTTCCTATTCTAGAGTATATTTTTAATCCAAGGACTTGAATTTCTATTGTCTGTATTTATATTTTGAAATGGTTTGCCTTTCTATTATACCTCTATAGTATGAATACGTGTAGGTTAAACATAGTCAGCTAAAATAAAAGTACTTAATCTCAGTAAATACTCGTAAGTTTATCATACATAATACTAATATTATAAATGCAAAAATGTGTTTGTTTTTTGGTTTATTAGTTCGTTGGTTTGACCTTCAATCACGCCGCAACAGAGCAACGGATCGACGTGATTTTTTGAAATATTTTAATGATTTTATGTCATGTATATAATTAATTAATAATGTAATTCAATAATGCTTTTTAGTAATTTAATAATGTTATTTATTAATTTAATTTCTGTAATTATTGTTTATACGTTGACGTATGGTTTGTTCTGTGTAATAAAGGTTACACAACCTGAAATAAATAAATTGAAGTGAATTTATCTGCACTTGGGTGGCAATTTAACTTCCTTCGTGTTTTGGAGATCACATTAAGCTGTCAGTGCTAATTATCATTATCATATTATCTGACGATGATTTAATCGTTAACTTTGGGTGAGTTAATTATTCTTAACCTGTGCTACTCGTTTATTCTTAACCAGTTGCGGAGGTCAGATGGAATAAAACCGCGTGAAAAAAGTAGTGGAAGTGCCACTAGTCATAACGCCCTCCTTACTGAACTTGGGCCACGGCGGCCAATCTCCATAGAGATAAGGCATCTGGACGGCTAATTTAATGGTGGGCACTAAAGTGCGCAAGCGTGTGCTCCAACACAGGCGCACTCTCTATTCCGTTCACGGAAAATCCGATGGGACGACGGGAACAGATCAGAAATAACTATTAGGTATATATTCCGTGACACCAGTTTTTACAGATGGCGAATAATATTCACTCTTGTAGAACAAATCTTTTTTAATGATTATACCCATGATTATGTATTATGCCCATGACTTGAAATCGCCGTTACTATTACATACTTTCATGAAATTAATGACTTAATATGAAGCCATGGTATTGTTAAGTTATTGCTGAATATAAAATTCAGGGACGAGTACCCTAGTTGCGACAACGCATATCATCGATTGCGATAGTTAAGCAACGTTGACTTAAGTCGGTAAATGCATGGGTGACCGAATTCGGAAGTTTCTCGTTTCCTCCGTGCCTCAGAATGCACGTTAAGCCGTCGGTCACGATTATTATAACTAATGATCGTTAGTAAGTAGTAACCATACATTTGAATAGTAGGTACTCTTAGTCGAGTCGTATAAGCAGAAAGACCCACCGCATTATTATCCCAAGAAAACTCCAGCCATTATGCGATTAATGGAATGGGGTCACAATCCTCAGCAATGAGGAATACGACGCAGAGAGAGAATATAAAATATGTAATCAAGGATGCATGTAGGATGCCATGACCACCCACAACTAAACAATACAATTTTGATACCCATATCTTAAGCTTTCCTTACGGCTTCATGCTTACAAAAACTAGTTTAGATCACACCCATTACATAATAACTAGATCACTCGATCGAGGCCAGCGACTTCTATATAGCAACACTATACTAACAACAATAGATAGAAATTAGTTCACACGATTATCATCCTTGCTCCTCACGACTTAGAACCGTTAATCTCGCGAGTAAATTATTGATCAAAACGACAATTAACTGTTTCAGTAACAGCTGTATAGAACAATCGTGACTTGGAATACAAAAATAGCAAACGATTAAGCTATTTATGCCTAAAAGGATTGGAGTGATTATTGCTTACGCTTATTAAGTTTAGAGAAGTGGATAGTAAGTATTGGCTCGTAGGTATACGAGTATATTAGATACGGTTATGTTAACGCCCATCTTAGCTGATTGATCTACAAAACCTGCCCTGACAGCAATTTCTGGTCTGCTAAGAATGCCAATGGTAACATTCTGCTTAGTGAAAATTTGGCATTTTGAACATATGGCGTGAACATTAGTTCTGGCTTTTGAACATTCTGCTTTCGCAAAATAACGAAGATGAAACAATTTGCGTTTTGAACATTTTTAACGTAAACATTCTATGGGTAGACGATATCCCGTCAAGTACATGTCTTCTTTTCTACATGCTATAAGGGCGAAAACAGACTACAGACCGGACAGGACATAACGTTTATAAGGCAATAAACATTGAAAAGCTAGAGTTTAAATTCTGGCATTCTTGTAGATTTTTTTTTGTCAAATAAACTCAAAAATGCGCTGTATTAATTAACGTATGTTTCAGAGAAAATAAATAAAAACTGCCAATGTCTGCATAAAATACTACGAATATCGGTCCGGTCATCATATTATTTTCCATAATTGTGAACTTAAATAGAAGCTAGAAAAGTCTTTCTAACGACATCTACAAGAATAGATGCCTATAAATTAATACAACTCATTAATTATTTATTAGACAATTTTATTCACATGTTGTAGGAATAACTTAATATGGCAATAAATATCGTGAAAGGCTTCAAGGGTGTTGTTGACCGCTGCCAAGGTCCTCGGGTTCAACCGGTGACATTCACGCAAAAAATTCTCCAATACGGATGTACGTTTAACTCGATCGTTATTACTCTGAGGTAGAGTTACCATAGGTCCTCTTTAATCGGGATAAGTCCTGACATCAGAACGAGTTTGTAGCAAATCTCTACAAAATTAACTTGATCTTAATGTGCTGTTGGGTGGTGATAGCCTTGTGGTTCGAACATCGCGCTTCCTGTTCGGGTGGTCAGGGGTTCGATCGTAGGGTAAACTTTTCTAAGTTATTATTCATTTAAGCAGTTTAATATAACGGTGAAGAAAAATATCGCGAGGAAACCTGCATGCCCGAGAGTCTTTCATAATTTTCTCAAGTATCTGCCAATGCGCACTGCCAAACCGCACAGCGTGGTCGACTATGCCTAAACCTTTTACATTCTGAGAGTATATTTGTACTCAGTTGTGGGCCAGCGATGGGTTAAAATACTTATGGTGAAATGGTATACTTTCAATCATTGAAAGTACAGAAGTCAATAGTTCTTTCAATGAATGAAAGTATATCATTTTTTTCCTTTACTTTACTATACGATACGTGTGATAATCTGATGTTCGTTGACTAATTATAGCCTCCGTCTTCTTAAATAATAAACCTAATTTTAACCTTTGCGTCTCGCTTATGACATAATTAGCTTGTTCATGGTTACCCTATAAAATACTAGTTTTTCAAAGACTTAAAAAGTGATAAACAACATATAAATAATACAAAAAGTAATAGTGTTAAGGATGGAAACTTTGCATACGACTTAAATCTGCTTAATTAAAATGTGGGAAATATTATTTTATGTTTGTTTATCAACTTTAACTAGATACAAGCGTACATTCATAATACCAAGTTATAGGTTGTTTTTTTTTTTTGTATTTTGCTTTAAAGAATATTAAAATAATATTTAATTAAATTAGGTTTTTTCATGTCGTCGTCGTCCTCAACCGATAAACGTCTACAGCTGGACATAGGTCTCTTTTAGGGTATTTCACAAGCCACGGTCGTCCGTCCACCTAGTGTGGGGTCTTCCAATGCTGCGCTTTGCGCCCCTTGGGACCCCAACGTCCATCGGTTCTCCGAACTATGTGCCCCGCCGATTGCCACTTCAGCTTCGTAACTCTTTCAGCTATATCGGTGACTCTAGTTCTCCTACGGATCTCTTCATTTCTGATTTGATCACGGAAGCATATTCCCATATAGTCTGTCCATCGCTCGCCGAGTTTTTAATCAGTTTTATTATATTTGATTAGCGCTGGTTTTTTTATCAGTTTTATTATATTTAATTACTTAGACCTTGAAATAAAACAGGTACTAAAAAGTAAAAACCGATTTCAACGTATCGGATTGACGTCAATATTTCGTTCACGTGTTTTGCATTTTCGCATCATTTTTAATAATGAATCGTATTTTTATGTAATTAATGTTCCTAATTAAAATTAAACGGCAAAAATAAGTTTATGTAGGTTTTTTACTGATTAGTCATATAACTTACTTCTAAATCTTCCTTAAAAGTATTTGATCAAATATTGATCACTTTAAAACCCTTATTCGAAACAGATTATCAATGTCATCATCTCTTGTTACAGATTCACGAGCACATGACTCCAGATGAACTCCGAAACGTCTTCCACGTCGAGGATCACAGCCACGTGCCAGTATACCACCTAGTTCACTTAACCCACCACCTCTCAAGGCGGTACATTCCAACCTCTCATTCCTCAAACTCACATACCTTCAACCCTGCGAAGGTACCGCACGAAAAGATCTCAAAAACAACGAAAGCCACCAACCCACCGTCCCTACTAAACGACGAGATGTTCATCAAAGCAAAGGAATATATCAAAGATGTTGATTTAATTGGTGATTTAAATAATACAGTGAGCGTGAAATTTAACGTGTCGAATTCTAGTGAAAAAAGTGATAGTGCTAGTGATGGTGATAAAGAGCATACGGTGGAAAATCAGGAGGATGATGTGCATAAGATCGAGTTGGAGGCGTTTGGGAAACAGCTGCAGTTGGTGCTGAAGAAACAGGAGGGGTTGGTGAAGAAGGATGGCTTGAGGATGTGGAAAGTATTGACGAACGAATCTCAGCCTCATGGGGTGGATTATGAGGAAATGAAATCGGTAAGTTTTTCAGCATACCTGATAAATCCATACTACTAAAATGAAATTGCGAAAGTGTATCTGTCTGTCTGCTACGTTTTTATCTGTTTAACCGGTTTACGAAATTTGGTTGGTTGTTTCCGGGTTGTTGTTGTTGTCAGTTGAGTTGCTTCCTGAAGAAGGACACAGGCATTTTGATCCCAGAAAGAGTTTTCACGGGATTTTTAAAGTACCTAAATCCAAGCGGGAAAAATTGCGGAGATCTAGTAATATAATAATTAATGAATTTGTTTGTCGGATTGTTCTTTAATCCCCCAGCAACAGGGATTGAATCGATTTGCATCGTTATAGTTGATGATCTTGTGGACGACATAAGCTACTTTTTATCCCAGAAAATCAAATTTCCCCGAAATTTTAAAACCTAAATCCAAGGTAGGTATATATCTTGTACCTAATTAATAAGGCTATAAAAGTTTTGTAGCAAAAAACACTACACTTTTACTCGATTTCGAAATCTCTTGTCACCTAAGCATATATGAGAAATTATGCTAATATTGCACCGATATATGATCAATAGAGAAAAGCGAAAACAATAGGAAAAAATTACACTATTCGTTGTACAACCAATCCGGGAAAGGTTAAGAAAACGTGTGATAGATTTTTATTCATTTACGCGAATTTCATCTCTATATATGCTTAGACTATGTAAAATATTGGCTTGAAGGCTTTCCTGAACTGTGTGTGACACTCAATTGTTCTCAAAGGCATACAAAAAATGCGCTCATCTAAGTAGGAGAAAGTGTTCATTTTCCCACGAAGGCTTACCTAACGAAGCTACTCGCAGGTGATACTTTAAGAATTTAAAGCATGCTTTGTCAGCATTGTGCAATTGTAGTGAATACCTAGCCATGCTGTTTAATTATAAACTTAATGAATTTTAATTGAACAACTTATCATTCTATTCCTTAAAGTTGGTTATCTTATCTTAATCTTAATCTTATCTTACTTAATATTATAAATGCGATAGTTTGGATGGATGTTTGGATGTTTGTTACTCAATCACGCCCCAACGGCTGAACAGATCTGGCTGAAATTTGGCACAGAGATAGATTATAGTCTGGAATAATACATAGGCTACTTTTTATCCTGGAAAACTAAGGAGTTCCCGAGGGAACCAAAAAACCTCAATCCACGCGGACGTAGTCGCGGGCATTCGCTAGTTAGTCATAAAACTAAAAGGTAATAAACCATTGTTTTTAAATCAATTAAAGATATTATAATTAAAACCTAATCTAATACTTATTATTTTTTCCTGAATTATTAGGAACTGTTTTTGTTTTAATTTTTTTTTTAAAACATTTACTTTTATGTAGCAAGATTTTGCACTTGGCGAAAATGGAAAGTAATAGATCTAAAATTACAGAAAAAAAAATTGAAAACAGTAATGTATTTTAATGTGGTTTGACAATGTCTATTCTTGTCAGTGAATATAATAATTTAATTCATTTATTAGCTAATACAAGAATTAACCTTGTAACTGACAAAATATTTCGAGCGAGTGCAGATTGCAGTCAAGGCAGTCATGAAATAAAAATCTTTTATCGTAATCATAAAAATCTGCGCCAATGATTTACCGAATGGAATATTAGGAATATCATTCATATAATATCTTGCAATTTTACAATATTCTGGTATTTCATGGTATGAATCTTACCTCATCTTATCTTTTTTAATTCACCTGTTTAACTAAAAAAGTGATACTCTGATAAATAACATATTAATTATGAATCTTATACGAAATGCTTTCTACATTCTAAATCAATGCAAACAAAAATAATGTTGCTATTAGAAAAAAAGTCTTAATTGAGAAACTAATTTGCATAATATTTATGTTTTGTTCTGGACAATCGCAGATCTTGTTCACAATGTTCAAGCTCACGCACAATTTTTAAATTACAACGGTAATACTTAACCGTCTTGGACTATTTTTTTTAATTCATTGTAATTAGACGGAAGTTAAGACTAATACGAAAAACACTCGTTAATCATACTTACTAATATTATAAATGCGAAAGTGTGTTTGTTTGTAGATTTGTTGGTTTTTCCTTCAATCATGCCGCAACGGAGCAACGGATCGACGTGAGTTTTGGCATGTGTACAGTTGAGGACCTGAGAGTGACATAGGTTACTTTTTATTCCGGAAAATTAAAGAGTTCCCGCGGGAATCAAAAAACTTAAACCACGCGGACGAAGCCGCGGGCTAGTCTTATTATAATCACAATTTTATCCAAGTTTTTTGTCTTCTGGTATTCATAGTATTCGACTAATAATTATTACAGATTAATAATTTTAAATTTATTTAACACAAACGTATAACTCTGTCTGAATTCTGTTGACTTGTTATCAAGACAACGGTTCATTTGATTGAAATAATGAGAAGGTTTGGTATTTCACCAAATTAAATGTTGTCAGAGGTAGGTACTAGGTATTTCTAAATGTTGACGAATTTTCGGGCGCGCCGGTTTGGAACGGAAGTTTTGATTTTAGATTGGGTTAAAATTCCAACTAAAACAATGCAACTCACTACAAAGTTAGTGCTTGAAATGGAAACTTGAAACTACGATTCGCTTACACCAATAAATACTATAACGACCTTTCGTATTTTATGTTCATGGCCTGGTTCAATTATTGTTTTTATTATTGTAACTACATATAAAAAAGTAATAAAATGGTACTTATAATTTGATGGTATTTTTTCCGCATACAGTAGTCATATTATTAAAAAGGTATAGCTAATAAAGGATATATAATATGTATCGTAATCAAACATCTAGAGGTTTACAAGAATTCGTATAGTAATCATTGAAATGCGATTTACAATTTAAATTTGTTCGTCAATGTCTATCATTAAATTGAATTAAGTAGACACTGGAATTAGCTCAGACGTATCTCAGATGCAAGATTGTAATACAAATTCAAATACTTACGTTGTTTCGTGTTTTTCTTTGTTGTTTTATGCTTCGATTGCGAGCAGCAGCGTTCGCGTTGAACTCTTTTTCAAGAAAAACGTTACACTAATTTTGAGTTTGTAAACTCCGAATCCAGGGATGAATTACCGCTTACAATTTTATAATCTATAGTCCATTTTTGATATTCAATCTACCTATTACTAGAAAATTTGCAGCCAAAAATAACCGTTCAGTTTTTTTTTTAGAATTAACGTCTCTAAGCAACTTACGTTTCGTTAAACAGACCATAATTATCTCTACAATTGTATGACTTTTTCAATGTCTAATAGGTAAGCCTATGAGTAATACTACGGCACGAGTGTATTTGAAAAATTAAAATGAAAACAATAATGCAAAAGACAAACTAGATCTTAAGCTCAAATAAAGTTGTTTCGTATACTTGATACTTTATTCCATTTTTTGTTAACTTAGTCAATCACTAGTATACGTCTACAAATAGATTTAATTTTATAAACATGAAACACAATGTAACTATTTTTAACATTATGATATTTTCAAACATGAAACATAATGGTACTATTTCTAACATTGTAATATGTTCAATACCGTTTACGTCATTGAGGAAAATGTTGTCGACTTCAATCTTGGGTTATTAACATAAATCAATATTATTGTTATTTTGGGTACATAGCGTTCTACCTAAGCTTTTTTAATTCATCAAATAACATATTGACATATTAAAATAGCAGAACCTTGGATTATAAGAAATTAAATTACTTTTTTTACAATAATTAATGCTTAATAATGTTACTATAGTACCTTACTTTTTTTTAAATATTTTTTAAACTCAAACAGTAGCTTTTATCAATGAAACAATTTTTCAACGCAAAACAAAGGATCCAATGTTTTGATAGTCCGTCAGACGAATTCGCGAACAAAAGTTCGTTAAAAATTTAGTAAAATTAAGAAGGTTGGCTAACCTGGCTGGAGTTCGTTTCTATTTCGAAATATGAAGTTCAAACAGAGATGATCGAACGAGAACCTTTGCTCTTGACCCTTAAATGTTAGAGCTTTGAACTATAAGAATGATTGAGATTGATTACACAGTAAAAATAACATACTGATGACCTCCTTGGTGCAATAGTGAGAGCTGTGGTTTTATAAAAGGGAGATTCTGGGTTCAATTTCCGGCAGGGCTAATTATAATTGCTAAATTATTTCTGGTCTGGTTGGTCTTAGCTGTGGTTAGTTACCACCCTACCGGCAAATTATATGGTACTAGCTGATGCCCGCGACTTCATCCGCTTGGTTTAATTTTTTTTTAATTTAATTCCTCCACCTTAATTTTCCGGGGCAAAAAGTAGCCTATGTCACTCTCCAGGTCCTCAACTATACCTATGCCAAAAATCACGTCGATCCGTTGCTCCGTTGCGGCATGATTGAAGGAAAAACCAACAAATCAACAAACAAACACACTTTCGCATTTATAATATTAGTATGATTATATGCATTGTGTTTCATGAAACAATTTACGCTGTCGCTTATTTCCTAACACTATATAGTACAGAGATATTTAGCCCCTCCTTAACTTCATCCTTGTTGATGAATTTGAGACTTCAGGTATTTAATCAATTCGAGGTATGTAATTAGTCATTTGGAGTTAGAGACGTTTAATTACGAATTCATGCAGTCACATTTTAACTACAATGTTCAACTTGTTAAGGTAATATGCGGACACCGATTTTACTGTAGAAACTATTAAACCTAAATTCCACTTACGTTCCGCCTAGTAGGTATATTATTGGAGTATGTAGATAATTGTAGAGTTATTTTAATAAGCTTTTGCCTTTGCCCGCAACTTTATCAGCGTGGATTTAAGTTTGTAAAACTTCACTTCGAAACATATTGAAATCTCTTAAAACTTATGTAGGTATCGGAATACAAAAATTTACGAAAAAGCACTTCTCGCCAGCATCCGCATCCAGAATCTCCCTTTTATCGGAAATGAAGGACTTTCATACAAACTTTCAACCCCTATTTCACCCGTTCGGGGGTAGAATTTCGGGATAAAAAGTATTCTATGTCCTACCTCGTAGTATGGGCTCAAATCGTGCCAAGTTTCTTTTGAATTCATTCAGTAGTTTCGGCGTGATGCGCGGCCAAGATACAGACAGACAGACAGACAGACAGACAAAAATGAAAAAAATTACAGATTTGGCTTCAGTATCGAATAATGAGTGCCGTCCAAAAAAATGTTCAAAATATCTTCAATGAACAGAATTGGAACTGTTACAGTATTATTATAAGTACTAGCTGATGCCCACGACTTCGTCCGCGTGGACTAAGTTTTTTCGATATAAAACCTCCAATTTCCGGGATAATAAGTAGCCTTTGTGCTATTCCAGACTGTAATCTATCTTGTTTCCAAAGTTAATCAAAATCCGTTCAACCGTTCTGGTGTGATTGAGCATCACTCATTCGCGTGGCATAAGTTTTTTTCAATTCCCACAGGCACTCCTTTATTTTCCGGGATCAAAAGTAGCCTATATTACTATCCCACGGTATAATCCCCCTTTAATGGTGAAACACGTACTTCTTCATATTTTAACGAAAGCCCAAATGCTGTTTCATGGCTATAACTTGAGAAATTAAGGATTTTCATACAAACTCTCAACCCCTATTTCACCCCTTCGGGGGTGGAATTTTGAAAAACTGTGAAACACATATGTTTTCATTTTCAACCCGCAGCTCATATATCAAGTTTCATGGCTATAACTTGAGAAATTAAGGACTTTCATACAAACTTTCAACCCCTATTTCACCCCTTAGGGGGTAGAATTTCGGGATAAAAAGTATCCTATGTCCTACCTCGTAGTATGGGCTCAAATCGTGCCAAGTTTCGTTTGAATTCATTCAGTAGTTTCGCCGTGATGCGCGGCCGAGATACAGACAGACAGACAGACAGACAAAAATGAAAAAAATTACAGATTTGGCTACAGTATCGAATAATGAGTGCCCTCCAAAAAAAATTTTCAAAATATCTTCAATGTACAGAATACAGAATACAGTGTAACAGACCTGTTACAGTTTTATTTTATGTATTGATAGATTTAAGGCATTGTTTGACATTTTACTTACAACGAAATTGGTTACGCCGTCGCATTTGGTGCAAGATGCCCTTTGAAAAAATTAAAATGTATGTTCTTAGAGAGCAAGCTATATTTGTATGTAACAGTAATAAACAAAATAATAAACTTACAGCATTTTATTTGTACCACACATAAAAGTATTCTTTATTTATACCAATTAGGTGGTATCAGTAATTTTTTAGAATTAGTCTTACATCTCTTTAATAGTACGTTATTTATTAAATATTTCAATTACAGCATTTTAAATGTCTGGAAATATACGGAACTTAGCTATCTCCATAGAAGTCACTAAACTACTTACAACGTTCTTTAGGTCTTTAAAATGAAAAGTAAATTGCTGTAAGTAATGAAAAGCCTACTGCTAATAACTTAAACAAAAATTTTTTCATTGCTGTTTATGAGTAATATTTTGACAAAACCGTGTTCCAAAAATCATCTTTCTGTCACTGATAAATAAAAAGATATGATTTTTTTTCTAACTTTTTTAAAGTTTTTTGGCTCTGGTGAAAAGTTGGGTTTTGGCTACTTACAGCAAATACGTTTTCTTGCATCGAATTATACGGAAATACCCGTTTTTCTACAATTCCAAATCTAAAGGGACCACCTACAGGTCACAATTATTAACCGATTTTCAGAAATTTTTCGCCATTTTGTAGATAAACTAATACCCTAGGACTCTCTTTCCTATTTTCTTAAGTTGGTATTTTTCCGAAATATTTACAATTTAGTAAACAAACACCCCCAAAAACCCTGTCTTTTTATATTTTTCAAAATTCCAAAAAATTGGGTTTTCCTTCAATCACGTCGCAACAGAGCAACAGATCGACGTGATTTTTGCATGGGTATATTTGAGGACTTGGAGAGAGACATAGGCTGCATTTTATCCCGGAAAAATAGGGATTTCCCGTTTCTTTGGCGTACGAGAAAATGAAAAGTCGTATTTTGAGCTACAAAACAACATACTTCAAATCATCAGCCAAAAATTAGGAGTATCGATCCAGGCTGTAGAAATACAGTCTGTCAAAAGACTTGGCAGAAAAGAAAGCAAACCTAGACCCATTTCGGTAGTGTTAACGACATTAGGAACTAAAATTAACATTTTAAAAAACAAAAGGCGCCTAGAGGGTTCGGGAATACACATCACACATGAATTTCCTGCACCAATTCTAGAAAAAAGGAAGGGTTTGAAAGTTCAAATGAAGAAAGAATTGGAATTGGGAAATACCGCATTTCTGAAATATGACAAGCTCATCGTCAAAGGAAAAGCGACTGACAAAACGAAAAACAAAAAGAGACAATTATCCCTTTCCCCAACTCATATCAGGCCATCAGAAGAAAACCTAAACCCAAAACTCACAGGAGACTTGAGCCCAACACACAGTAATAGGGGAAACAACCATAACCCTAAGAAATATAGGTCACAAAAAAACACAATGATGGCATACGTACGACATAATAAGGAAGAATGACATGTAGAGGCCCCCCCAAAGATTGCTAGTACTGAAACTTATAGAAAAAGTAAATTATGTAGTATACCACCTTCTCCAAGCCGGCTGGTCCCCGTGGAGGAGTATGACCACCACCCCCCAAATAATATACTCGATACTAACTCCACCAGATCTTACGCATTTTCTCACTCTCATGAAGACTCGTTTCTCTACATTGCTGCTCTTAATGTACGCACCTTACTCTCAGAAAGTCGAATTACAGAGCTACAGTTAGCAATTGAAAATCTAAACTGGGATATTATAGGATTGAGTGAGGTAAGGAGAGAAAGGGAAGCTATTGAAGAGTATACAGAATTCATACTGTGTCACACCTCAGCCAGTAAGGGAAGAAATGGCGTTGGATTCTGGGTAAAACGAACTTTAAGAAATAAAATTATAAGTTTTAAAGCATTCTCTGATAGAGTCGCATCGATAGAAATTCAGACATCGGATAATCAGGGTTGGTCTATCATTCAAGTTTATGCTCCCACTGAAAATTGTGATAAAGAAGAAATCGAGCGTTTCTATATATCGGTAGAGTCAGCTCTAGATTTTGCAAAGTTTAAAAACTTAATTATACTAGGCGACTTCAATGCGCAAATTGGAGGAATACAAAAAGGCGAAGAGAGAGTATTCGGAAGGTATTCATGTGGGAAAAGAAGTGTGCGGGGTCAAAAATTAGTAGAGTTTGCCTTAGAACACAATCTTAGGATCCTAAATAGTGTGTATCAACGGAAAGCACATAAAAAATGGACTTGGCGATCCCCAGATGGAAAGTATCATAACGAGATTGATTACATTCTCACAAATCGGTCTTATCAAATACATAACTTTGATATTGTAACCAATCTCAATTTCAATACTGACCACCGCATGATAAGATGCAAAGTGAAAGTAAAAATAAAAAAGAGTAGGCGATTTATAAAATCTGGTAAACATGTAAATAACTTACCGAAAATATCAGAGGAGTGCGAACAATATTGGGAAAGAAGACTCATAGAGCCAATTTATCTTACTGAGAATGTACAAGAGCAGTATAATGGTTTCATGGGTGAGGTAAAACTACTACTAAAAGAGTTGCCAAAAGAGGAAAAGCGAAATTATAAGTATACAAACCAAGAAACCATGAACCTCTTACAAGAACGGAAAGTACTATACATGGAAAAAAGAACAAAACATGTTAAATCTAAAATAACCAAGATAAGCAAAATGATAAATAAGAATATCTTACAAGAAAGGAAAAGGCAGCGGCAGCAAATATTCGAACATTTTATATCAAAAACAGGAGCTATAAGGAAAGCCTACAAAGAACTCAGCTGTAAGTTTGAGTGGGCTGCAAATCTTAAAAATAGAGCCGGAAATACACTTTCGAGGCGGCCAGAAATAATAAATGAAGCAACTACATTCTATAAAAAATTATATGCGGCCAGCCAGAGTACACATATAAGTTCGCAACCCATCTGCTACGAGCCTGAAGAGTCTTGCATACCACCTATAACTTACTCCGAAATTGAATATGCCATCGCATCTCAAAAGAAAGGCAAAGCTCCTGGAAACGATCACGTTACCAATGAAGTGTTAAACTCCTTTTTGAACGCACTACGGGAGCCACTACATATTCTTTTTAACAGAATATTGCACACAGAGCTAACGCCAGAGCAGTGGTCTGACTCGATTATTACACTTTTGCATAAGAAAGGTGACAGGGGCGAGTTGGGCAACTATAGACCCATTAGCCTCATGTCAAATATTTACAAAATTTTTGCAAAAATACTACTGAATAGACTAGCAAAGAATTTAGACGAACACCAACCGCGCGAGCAGGCCGGCTTTAGGAAACACTATTCCACTATTGACCACATTCAGGTAGTCACACAGCTAATAGAGAAAGCAAACGAATATGGTATTAAGCTCTACATGTGTTTCATAGACTATACGAAGGCGTTTGACTCAATACACCATAGCGCAATATGGTCTTCACTACTGGAGCAAGGTATCCATCCAAAATACATAAACCTTATCAAAAGCATTTATTCAAAATGTAGAGCAAAAGTGAGGTTAGAAAAGGATGGTTCTGAGTTTGCCATAAGTAGAGGCGTGAGACAAGGTGACCCGGCATCACCTAAAATTTTCACAGCAGTTCTCGAGAGTATTTTTAGAAACCTACAATGGGAAAATATGGGCCTGAAGATTGACGGTGAATGCTTAAGTCACCTTCGTTTCGCAGATGATATAGTGGTGTTTGCAGAAAATGCATTAGATCTCGGCAATATGGTAGAAGAGTTGGCACTGGAGAGTGCAAAAGCTGGATTATCTTTGAACACCTCGAAAACCAAAATCCTAACAAACGCCGAAACAACAGATATAAAAATAGGACGTGAAAAAATAGAGTATGTGAACGACTACGTGTACCTCGGTCAATCAGTCTCTTTTGAAAACTGTACTGAAAAGGAAATCAATAGAAGAATTGCCATGGCATGGAAAAAGTACTGGAGTTTTAAAGAGATAATGAAGAGCAAGGAGATTGACGTGAAAATAAAAAAGAAATTATACGAAGTCGCAATAATGCCGTGTCTAACGTATGGATGCCAAACGTGGTCCCTGCGAAAGGAAGAAGAAGAAAAGTTAGCTATCTGCCAAAGGAAGATGGAGAGAAGCATGCTCGGCTTGAGATTAAAGGACAGAATAAGTAACAAAAAAATTCGAATGAGAACTAAACTAACAGATATAATTAAAAGGATAAGAACATTAAAATGGAATTGGGCTGGACATTTATGCAGACTAGAAAACACGAGATGGACCAAAAAAGTTACTGAATGGGTTCCTAGAGACAGGAAAAGGAAAAGAGGTCGTCAAAGAAAGAGGTGGCGAGACATTTTTTCAGAAATATGTGGACCGAACTGGATGAGTCAGGCCAGGAACAGAAAGCATTGGAAAGATTTGGGGGAGGCCTACGCCGTTGAGGCGACTTATACGTTAAAATAAATAAATTGACATATTCCATATTTTGTATATTTTATTGACTGAATTGAATTTGTAGTTTGTTTAATAATTTAATTTAATGATGTGATTGTAATTCGTAATTATATTGTGAGATTAATTTGTAATTTTAGGTAGTTTTAAATTGTAATAATGTAATTAATTGTAATTTGTAGTTATACTCTAAATTTTTAACTTAAATTTCAATCAATCAGTCACTGACATAATTGCATTAGTAAAAATCGTAACTTGTAATGTATTTTATTATTTATGTGTATTTTTGTAACGTATTAGAAATAAAGGCTATTTTATTTTATTTATTTATTTATTTATTATATTTGAGGACTTGGAGAGAGACATAGGCTGCATTTTATCCCGGAAAAATAGGGATTTCCCGTGAAAATAAAACAAACTTATTCCACGACGAAGTCGCGGGTATGGGCTTGTCAAATATATTTAAATGAACCTTTCAGCACTGGCCCTATTTATTTGATTTTTATAGTAACAACGATTAATTAATTAATATTTTATGCGCAATTTTAATTTTACGAGTATTCTTATCACTAGGAAGTCTTTTACTAAATACGCCTCTGGTGATTGAGCCATAAAAATTGTACTAATGGAATAAATTATGAATCTTCTGCTTATAAACAAATAAAACTTGTTTTTGCAGAAGCCGGTGTCTTTTACATAGATACCTAGGCGCAAAATTATGAGTAGGTATCTTGCACAATTGTGTCATTTATATAATTGCAGTATGTAGTGAGGTATATTTGGTGCCTTTTAAAATTATTTTTTATTAAAAAAATGTTTGTAATTGAATGCTGACATTTATTTACTGTCCTACTTACCTCTAAAAACTACTTTAAAAACGATTGTTTTTTTTAATTAAATAAAGTAGTTTTTAGAGGTAAGTAGGACAGTAAATAAATGTCAGCATTCAATTACAAACATTTTTTTGATAAAAAGTAATTTTAAAAGGCCCCAAATATACCTCACTACCCACTGCAATTATATAAATGACACAATTGTGCAATTTACCAATTTAGGCACAGCATGATATTGTTAGCAATAAAACCTCATTTAATTCAGTGTTGGTAGCAGTGTTACCTTAACTTTGTGGGACGTGTAAGAATTTTTCTCTATTGCCAACGTAACCTCTGCTTTCAGGGTCGTAAAGAACTAAATTGCATGTGCACACACGCACGTTTATGACGTATTCCTATCTGGTAATATTATAAACACTAAGGCGAAACAATACGGACCTCCACTCAACTACAGCTTATTAACGTCCCACTGCTGGGTACAGGCTTCTCACTCTCATAGGAGAGAGGGAATTAGAGCTTAGACCCACCACGCTGCTCCAATGCGGGTTGGTGACCTTTAACGACTATTATCATGTTTGTGATAATAACCGGGAGTAGCGACCGACGGCTTAACGTGCTCTCCAAGGCACGGGGATGAAACACCGCCAACTTCCTAGCTCCGGGCTAGTACTGAGAATTTCTAGGCGGAAAAATCCAATAGTTAATTATGGCCCGACCCGGGACTCAAACCCGGAACCTCGTCGGCCGCAGTCAAACATGCTAACAACTAGACCAACGAGGCAGGCAGGATCTTAGAACATAGGTTAAGTTTTAAATTTATATGAGGTACTTTTTAAAATACTTCCTACTTTTAAATTTGTAAATGTAAACTCGCATGCAAACCACTAACAAATTTCATTATGGGTTCGGCGAAAATAATCGTTCCGAAACACGACTTTTCTTTGGCTAGTTTAAAAAGAAGCGTATTTGCAGCGACAATATGAATAAACATAATTATTTATTATACATACACGGCTTCAGAGGTTAATATCAACAATGTTTTTGGTTTTCCCTATTTAAAATAGATCGTAACCCGTTCTTGCATCACTCGGAACGATAGTTAGATAAGTATTGTGTTTATGAATGAAGTTAATTTATTATGCCTACCTAATGGTTAACCACAGAGGTTGATTGCTAGGAATTATGTATTTACTTGATGTTAAAAGTTTTTGCATAATTACCTACCTACTTTGCGCTTTATGACATTGAGTAGCAGGTAAATAAGTAGGTACGGGATTCAAACAAGTTAAAACATCAGTTTAAACGTCAAAATTAAAACATCAGCTTATATTATTGCTATTTTAATGTTATACACGATAGCTTTCCTCGCGAATCATTTCCTGTCCATTTACGAATTTTAAATATCGTAGTAGGAACTTTTTGTTTCCGAAATTCAAGCCCAAATATTTATATACATTTTCATCAATAACTGTGATATAGTTTACCAGGTAGGTCATTTTTATTAACAGTTACATGCTATAGCTAGTTTTAGCTAAATATTTGATTTTCGCATAATGTATGCATAGATTGATACATAATAATAACGCATTGGGCTATTGTGAAGAATGTAAATTATGTACTTGAGCGAAATATTTATCGTAACGTACATGTTTCTATTTTATGAAGAAAATATAAAATTACCGCGTTAAAATCCAATAAAAATTTAGGAGTTTTAAGGGAATACACAGCCAACAAACGCATACAGCGACGTTATTTGATACTAAAGAGATAAAGGAGTTGGTCGTGCATTAATCTACATCAAGTTGAACCATGCTAATGGTCAAATGGGTGCATTTAACTCACGACCTCTCGTTCTCACGACATGACTAATATTAAGACTATGCTTAAAATTTGGGAAAGGACCGCAGCCAACCTTCAGAACGCGTGTTGCAATTATTACACTTCCGTCTTCACGGCATGTTGATTCTAATTATGGCTCTATCTTTCTTTAATTAATAAATAATTATTACTTTATATTCGAATACAGATCCGTGTCGAAAATAACTTATTATTTGTCAAGTGACACTTTTTATTATGGATTTATTGGTAAAGGTGCATTGTTATCTTGATCTAGTTACTTCAAGTTAGCTCTGGGTTTGTTGTGATTTATTTAAATTAGATGCTGTTACATTTTGTAGTCTTGCTAGGTTTATTTAAGTGTAATCTTGAAGGATGTATTAACTTATTTTAAAATCCAAACAATAACTTAATTCCCATACTAAGTACTACAGAAACCACATTTAAAACTAAGTAGGTACTACACATTTTATAACTAAAGCTGAGTTGCAGGAAACAAATTCTAAAATTTAAGCAATTTATAAATTAAAAAACTTAATCGCAGGTATTCTTTGAAGTCTTGTCATTAAATTAAATTAGTTTAATCACCACTTAATTTTTTTAAGTTGCTTGGCGCAACTTACCGTAAGTCGGCAGTTAGTTTTTTAGTTACGACTATGAGTATGACGTACTATTAGACTAAATCCAGTTCAATTTGGCCTTTGAAGTAAATAGCAATATACAATAACTATATATATAGTTATATGCATCTACTATCTATATATATATGTATTACGTATATTGTATATAATCTACCTATCGTATTACATATTCGATGTTCTATGTACCTGTATATATCTTTTTGCTATTTCGGCAGGCTACTAAAGCATGATTTGTCACAATAGGTTTAATAACTTTAGTCTCATCGGTGACCAAAAGAATTCTTCAAAAACTATCTCAACTGTTCTTATCTATGCCGATGTTTATCTTTGTATGGTAAAAGGTCTGCACTTGGAATACAATTTAACTATACGAAATTTCTTCATTGCAAAAATGCAGCCTTCATTTTGGATACTTCCGGTCATTGTTGGAAACTTTTAAGGCAGGCGCCTACTGTTTACAATTTAAAATATTAAATACCTACTAGCTGATGCCCGCGGCTACGTCCGCGTGGAACAAGCTTTTACTATTCCCCCAGGAATTCCTTAATTTCCCAGGATAAATTAAAGTAGCATATGTCACGCTCCAGATCTTCAACTATACCCAAACAGAAAATCACGTCGATCCGTTGCTCTGTTGCGGCGTAATTGAAGGACAAACAAACACACGTTCGCATTATTATATTAGTTTATGAAAAGAGTTTTCGGTGGCTGCTTTACTATTTATGACTGTGTTTACTTATCGCTTTTGAAGCGACTGCATCCACGTTTTTTAATAAACCTATAACCGTTCCATTATGCAAGCATTTCCTCATAATTGGTAAAATACACTAAAACTGGCGCATTTTCAGATTTAAAAGTAGGTATAGACTCATGCAGGAAATAAATATTTGGACTAAGGTAATGTTTTCAATGGCATGAATGACAATACTAATTTATTATGATGACGGTAATTTGAAAGAGCTACGAAGACGTATTGTAATTCGATATTTGATTTATGACAGGAGCCAAGATCCCAATCATTATGTGCACGCACCTTAACGTATTGTCCTGAACTCATGAGGTGTGGACAGTTATCATAATTCTCTGTACGATACGATTGTTAATAAGGTAGGTAACTGGAGCGGAATAACAAAGGACATCCTCGAGTATTACTAATGACTATTTTGACAGCCTTGACCGGTTAACCGGAAGATTGCAAAAACCGTAGATTGTAATCCAACTAGCGATATTATAAACTGTCGACAGATTGTGAACCGTTCAATGTTCCGAATGTCAATTTTTGAAATATTCATTGTATTTACGTTTTCTTGTCTCTTTCTTGTAGGTTAGGTTAGGGTTCGACATAAATAATCAGGCACTTAGATTTTACCAGGTTAATATACCTAACAGATTACAATCTACCGAAAAATAATGCGTTTAATTGTAATCTGTCGAAAGTTTACAATGTCGCTAGTTAGATTGCAATCCAACGGCCCTTGCAATTTTACGGTGACATATATTTTGTTGAGAAATTATTATAAATTACCTGCTATCTGCAAAGAAATGAGATAAGTAGTTGTATGGGGTCATAGATAAATGCTTGGTTTGAAAAGTGTAAACGTGGCTACTGGCTACTTATTTTAGGGGTAGATATGATGGAATCATCTGCGCCGACAAAACGCCTAAGAAACTCCGCAAGCGTCGTCCCGCTCATCTATGATTAAATACGATGTCCCTTATTTTTGAAAGAAATAACCATCTGTTGTTGTTATAGTTTATGCCTCGTTGGTCTAGTGGTTAGCATGTTCGACTGCGGCCGACGATGTCACGGAATCGAGTCCCGGGTTGGTCATAATTAGTATTGGGTTTTTCTGATTAAAATTCTCAGTACTAGCCCGGATTTAGGAAGTTGGCAGTGTCTGACCCCCGTGCCTCGGAGAGCACGTTAAGCCGTCGGTCCCGGTTATTATCACTAACATAATAAAAGACGATAAAGCGCGCCAACCCTCATTATAGTAGTGTGGTGGGTCTTAACTCTTATTCCCTCTCTCCTAGGAGAGTAGGGACCTGTGCCCATCAGGGGGACATTTATGGGCTGTTGTAGTAGATAAACTTTAAAATATGTATATGCTTTTATTTTTCGATAAAATCGTTTCGATTCGTCACACGCGGATTGCGGCATGATTTAAAGACAAACCAACAACAAACACACTTTCGTATCCATAATTCCATACTAATATTATAAATGCGAAAGTGTGTCTGTCTGTCTGCTACGCTTTCACGGCCCAACTACTCAACCGATTTTGCTGAAATTTGGTAAAGAGATTTATCCCGGGAAGGACATAGGCTACTTTTACCCCGGAAAATTTAAGACTTCCCGCGGGAATCAAAAAAATGTATCTGTTCAACCGATTTTGATGAAATTTGGTATAAGGATAGGTTGTATCCCGGGGAAGGACATAGGCTACTTCTTATGCCGGAAAATTGAAGAGTTCCCGCAGGAATAAAAAAAAACAATCCACGCGGACTTATATTACGCGGATTATGGAATAATTTGTTCCACGTTAGTAGTAGTTGAAAGTTGCACGAAAATAACTATATTTTTGTTTATAGGAAGACGGAGAAGAAATCGGGGATCTCTACCACGACGACGAGAATGGGGCGGCTCTACTGATTAGACGACATCCTAAACACGGAAATCTCGTGGTGGTACGTGAACTTTTTTGCTTAAATTTATTGCTTATCCATTGATTTTTTTTTTTAATGTGTTCCTCCCTTTTTTCCTCCGACATGGCGATCGGAGACTGTTCTAGGTCGGTACTCTGAATGGCATTTTTTTTTTCCTTGCCCTTTTTTTTTGCTCTAAATGAATTGGTGCTGCTACACTATAGTGCAGTGCATCAGGGACTTGCAGATAACTAGACTACTACAGGTTACTTATGCTAGTGTTAATCAGGTAAGTATATGTTCACATTTTTTTTTTTGTTCTTCTTTTTTTTTGCTTTCTATACACTTATCACTTTTTTTTTTTTGCTACTTTTTTTTTTTTTTTTAATCTTTATCTTTATCCATTGATTGATTATCCAGACCATTGCCAAGCATTGGCAAACACCAACATGTGGATCGTGTGTTAAGTTCCGCTTCAAAGGCACGGCGCGGTGCGACACGTAGCGGCCAATATTCTTTGTATGAGATTATATGGAGCTGGGCCCACATATGCAACGCGGCACGGAGATTTGACGACCTGTTGCCTTAACGTGCGGAGGTCCCGGGTTCGATCCCCGGCAGGGTCAATTTGGGAATTTATAATTTCTGAATTTTCCCTGGTCTGGCCTGGTGGGAGGCTTCGGCCGTGGCTAGTTACCACCCTACCGGCAAAGACGTGCCGCCAAGCGATTAAGCGTTCCGGTACGATGCCGTGTAGAAACCGAATAGGGGTATGGGTTTAATATAACTGCCATGCCCCTAACAGGTTAGCCCGCTACCATCTTAGACTGCATCATCACTTACCATCAGGTGAGATCGCAGTCAAGGGCTAACTTGTAGTGAATAAAAAAAAAAAAAAAAGATGCACAACGCGACGGGGACCCGTACAAACGCATACAAATAATGTTTTCCGCTACGTGCCGCGCCGCTCCGTGCATCTCAAGTAGGGCTAGACAATACGCCAATGCCAACGCTTGCAAGCGCTTTAGACACTTGCCCTGAGATTATGGATTGGTAACCATTGAGCTCTTGGAATTATGAACAAATTTTAATAAATAACATGGCACGTACACCTCACATTATTTTATCTAGGTATAGGCGCAGCGGAGACCACTTCATCCCCATCCATGTTATGCAAAAAAGACCGCATTGCATATATTCCATTTTATATGCATGGCGCATGTAACTGGTGAGAACATTAGCGATTAGATTCAGCATCGTCCAAAAAAAAACAAAAGCCTCATGGCGTCAAAATAATTGCTACAGTGTAGCGGTCGCAATCACCTCTGATAATTATTTAACACTCTTCCCATGTAAGGTTGCCAAAATACATTATCGCAGTAAATACCTACCCATTAATTCAGCCAAACACAACAAATGAGATTATAACAATGATTGATGCAGGTTTAACATAATAGGGCTATAGATTATCATCCAGACAGAACGTAAGCCATTTTAACTAGTCGCCATATGATCTTGAACGTATTTCAATGTCAGAGCCATAAATGTGTCAGTTTATTCAACACATACGTGACTTGAAGACTTGGATAATCCCAATGTTCAATTTGGTACAGTAGGTAGGTACTTATTATGGCATCGAGCTTTCGAAGAATTGGTAGACGGAAATATTAATCCCACCAAAAACATTTCATGTAAAATTGGTTGCCAAAGACTCACAAGTGCATAATGCTTTCACTGTTAAAAAGTTATGAGATCTCTAATTAGAGCCAAGCCCGAAGGTGAGCTCCTCTTTGTGCTGCGCATCATAACCCACGGAGTCTGTCTCAAGTTCAAAGTACATAGTTCTAAATGCTCTTTACTGTGTACCAAACTAATAATATTAAATAACATGTAAGTCTATATATAAAACTTGTCCCTAGAACCTCTACATCTTGGTAAAAAGGTATGGCTTGGCCGTTTAATATTCGTCGAACATTTCCTGACATAACATTTAAGTCATTAAGGAATAGTTAGGGCGACATATACGAAACGGCCAAGCCGTACCTTTTTACCAAGATGTAGAGGTTCTAGGGACAAGTTTTATATATAGACTTACATGTTATTTAATATTATTAGTTTGGTACACAGTAAAGAGCATTTAGAACTATGTACTTTGAACTTGAGACAGACTCCGTGGGTTATGATGCGCAGCACAAAGAGGAGCTCACCTTCGGGCTTGGCTCTAATTAGAGATCTCATAACTTTTTAACAGTGAAAGTATTATGCACTTGTGAGTCTTTGGCAACCAATTTTACATGAAATGTTTTTGGTGGGATTTCATTTATTTTTGGCAGGCGCCCTAGATTTTTTGATTTTTTTTAGCTGATTTTCCTGTACTTCAGCTAATCCTTTTTTCATGGCCCACCCTAGAGTCCTAGAGATTTTGATTTTTTTCGTAAAAGTGAAAAAAAAAACCTAAACTACGTATTTCAAGTACCAATAAATCTGAAACCATAAATGCTAGATGATTGATACTTGGTAAGTTTAATAAATTTGACAACGACATGTTATCCTGAAAATTACAGCTTTCTACCATGTTCCGTACCGAAGTTATGACTGTTCTAAAATACAAGGAAATGCTGTCAGATTTGCACCCCCTATACGAGGGGTTGGAGATGAAAAGATTCAGATTTCTTAATTTTCCTGTTGTTTATATGCAAATTCTAGCCTACATACCAAATTTCAGTCTTCTAGCACTTCAGGAAGTACCTTTTTTCAGTTGATGATCATCAGTGAGTGAGTACGAAATCGACGTATTTTAGGTAATCAATAAACTGAAACTATAAATGCTAAAAAATTGAAACTTGGTATATTCGGTAAGTCCCCCAACAACATCTTATCCTGAAAATTTCAGCTTTCTAGCGTCATTCGGACCGAAGCTATGACGGTTCGAAAATTCGACGAAACGCTTCGAGAAAAGGTAGGTAGTGCCCCGTTTCCTTTGGCTCGTCTTTGGCGGGGACACTCCCGTGTCCCCAGATATCATCATACCTACTTGTATCTTGATGCCTATAATATATACCTACCTCAAAGCTCATCATGACTTTGCGTGTTACATACACGTGTCCGAGAGAGAGATTGAAATCAGAACTATACGGTTCATTATACCTAGTAGGTACCTATAATATAAAAACCAATTTTATTTTGTCTCAAACAATTAGAAAAGTCCTGACTCACTGGCTCATCAACGCCCAGCAGAATCGCTTGGAAAGCTGAAATTCTGCAAAGAGGTTCCCTTTATAAATCAGTTTATTAAATCAGGCTAGATTTCTTGAAACTCCCTTAGAAGCATCATCTCACCTGATTGTAAGTGATGATGCAGTTTAAGAAGGTAACGGGGTGGCCTAACCTGTAGGTTAGTGGTATGGCAGTTATATTAAACCCATACCCCCTATACGGTTTCTACACGGTATCGCTAAATCGCTTGGCGGAACGTCTTTGTCGATAGGGTGGTAATTAGTGGGCCGAAGCCAGACTAGACCAGAGCAACTTCAGAAAATATGATAAAGGGGAAAATGGGGTAATGGGAGTCACTTAAGCAAATATTGAAATAAAAAGAAAATAGGAAATATAATCTTTATTGCAACCGCCTTATAACAAAATCTGCTTAGTTAACTAGCATTTGAGATCAATAAGAATCACTTTCCTAATCAACTTTGAAAAATATAAAAGTTAAAAAAAAAACAGGTTTGACTCCCATTGCACCGAGGTGAGGATAATTGGGGTCAAAAATAATCTAGCAATAATCGCTGACATAATCTTTGGCCGACTCCCACCCAGTGCACTCCGCGTGAGCCCATGAGCCACATGAGGTGCATCATCATACCACAGTTCATTATTTCATCCGAATTCACCGCAGATTGCGCATCGGTTTTCTGTGTCATCAAAAACATCATCATCATCATTATACTGGTATAAATTATCTGTTCCCACATATTCTGACACTGAGGTATCACTTTGATTCTTGAAGAACTTGTCTCTTTGATCCCTTCTTCAGCACTTTCATCTTCTTTCCTTGGCCCTTCATGTTATTTTTCATACTTCATGTCACTTGCGGACAATGGGGGTCAACCGACTCTCATTACCCGCAACTACAATAGTGAGAAAAAAATAAAATAAAAAAATACGTATTAGTTATTCAGATGATTTAGGTTTAAAGTCGTACTTTATAATAAACGTATAAACGTGTATAAAATTTATAAGTAAATAGATAAATAAATGTGACACTTACCGTTTATTTTACATCGTTGAAAAATTACATCGACGTGGCGCAAAAACCAAACACTCCTGTCATTGCCGGTGTGGCAGCCATACGGGCGCGAGCGACTCACACCAACTGCGAGGGGTACATAGCGGGTCGGGGAAGTCGCGTACGCGTTATTAGTGTTTGTGGTTTTGTAGAAATTTGGGTGACTCCCATTGCCCACTGACTCTCATTACCCCATTTTCCCCAACTAGCGAATGCCCGCGACTTCGTCCGCGTGGTTTGAGGTTTTTTGGTTCCCGCGGGAACTCCTTAATTTTCCGGGATAAAAAGTAGCCTACGTCCTTCCCCGGGATACAACCTATCCCTGTACCAAATTTTATCAAAATCAGTTGAACAGATACATTTGTTTGATTCCCGCGGGAACTCTTCAATTTTCCGGGATAAAAAGTAGCCTATTGTGCTATTCCAGACTATAATCTATCCCTATGCCAAATTTCAGCCAGATCCGTTCAGACGTTGGGGCGTGATTGAGTAACAAACATCCATACATCCATACATCCATCCAGACATCCATCCAAACTTTCGCATTTATAATATTTATTTGATTATTTGATTCCCAAATTAACCATGCCGCGAATCAAACTTCGTACCTCCCACTATAAGACTACAGCGCTCACTACGAAGTAGACACTATCATTGTCTGCGTAGAATCAGTAAGCACCTTTAAATATCTGCAGATGCCAGACATCATAAATTGTACAGGGTATTCGATGCACATTCGAAGATCAATAATGAACAAAGCGGTTAATAAACGCTAATAACGACAGTCACTCATAACCTAAAGCACACAAAGAATACAAACCGAGTCCAAACAATAGAACATAAGTGGACTAAGGTCGATTGCTGCAATCCATACAATAGGCGGGAAAATGCTTTAATACACCTTACAAGCGTCTAAGCCTGTATCGTGACGAATATGATCTTTTACTACCATCAAGCAACGTCAATGAAGTTAACCTGTTATACCCTTTCCGTCCTAATCCCTATACCTTACTTAGTCCGTTTTCTTTGTTTTCGCTCTCCCATACGTTTTACAAATCTTGATATTTTTTTTATTTATAAAACAAGTAGCTTTTGTCTGCGGCTTCGGTCACTTTAATATAGATTTGATTGTAAATTTCAACCTTTATATTGTTAGTGTGTTTGGATTGAGTTTTTCATAAATCATAGCGGACGCATACGTCATAATAGCTATTACTATGCCACATATCAGTCTGATCCGTCCAGTGGTTCAAACTGTGCGTTGATAGATCAGTCAGTCAATCAAAGGTTTGCCTTTTGTTTATTTGCGGGAAGCCATTTTCACGCTAAACACCTTAGCAGAGCGGGCAATCGAACACCAACAGAATGTCTACTTATGCTTCATAGACTACGAGAAAGCGTTTGACCGTGTCCAACATGCTAAACTGATGGAGATACTGGAAAGGAAAGGGCATGACGAAAAAGACCGTAGAGTAATTGGCAATCTCTATTGGAGCCAGGAAGCTGCGATTAAGATTGAAGGTAAGCTTTCTCAATGGAAACCAATCAGGAGAGGTGTCAGACAAGGTTGTATATTGTCGCCTTTGCTTTTTAATCTTTACTCCAAAGCCATCTTAACAAATCTTCTGCTAAATCACGCCGAAGGAATTAGTGCTGATAGCAGATTCGGAACATGGCCTACAAACACTACTGGAAGATGTGGCAGCTGCTGGGGACGCAATGGGACTTAATATCAATATTAATAAAACTAAAACTATGGTAATATCAAAAACCCAGATGCCATTACCCAGTATTAAGCTTCGCGGTACTGAAATAACACCTGTCAATAAGTTCAAATACTTAGGCCGGTATTTCACATCGGATTTGGACCATCAAGAGGAGATCAAATGTAGAATTGGACAAGCTAAGTCAGCATTTTACAAAATGTCCAAAGTACTTTGTGACCCCAAAATCCCAGTCCTAACTAGACTTCGCGTTCTCAGGTGCTATGTTTGGTCCACTCTTCTATATGGATGCGAAACATGGGTCATGAAAAAGGAAAATTGTCGACGGTTGCAAGCGTTTGAGATGTGGGCATTACGAAGAATGTTTAAAATATCATGGAGAGACTTCATCTCAAACGCTCGAGTACTGCAAATAGCAAATTGCAAACGACTGCTGATGACCACCGTTGTACGAAGAAAGGTTGCTTTTTTCGGGCACCTGCAACGAGGATCCCTCTATGAATTCCCAAGGTTGATCCTCGAAGGCAAGATAGCCGGAAAAAGGGCACCGGGGCGACCAAGAAGGAAGTGGTTCGACGACATAGGGGAGTGGACTCGACATAAGTACGCAGGATTAAAGAAGATAGCACGTGACCGCAAAAGTTTTCTGCGACTGACCGCCGAGCTTCAGTTTGAAGATGGCACCACATGATGATGATGATTATTTAGATTTTTGGTTCCCCATTTTACCCGAGAATTTTTACTATTTAGGTAGGTATTATTTATTATTTACATGGGACAAACCAATTCCTGTTATTTATTTCATAAATACTGCATTAAGATGGTCATTAGGTATTAGTTTTCGGATGCCTACTACATGTTTTTAGCAAAGCTATCTGCATGGCAATTTTCTGCCCGGTCCGTCCAGTCCGGAGAGCGGCGCTCGCAACTTCTATTCGAACCGCAAATATAAATTTGCCGGTATATTGCTATCTCTATTTGGCTGATGACACAAGATCGCGTACAAGCGCGATAGCAATATGAGCGTACATAGTTTGTTATACATTTTGGTCTTGTTCCGTGAATACTAAAAATGATGAATGAAAAATTGTTGTTTTTAACTTCGTGTTGTTATTCTGTTACTTGTCCTGATCAATTAGTACGTGAGATATCGTTGGTTTTAATATGAAACAAATAAGGAGAAAACATGTCATTTATGTCTTAAAAAACATGCGAAACGCAATGTGCTTAGGTACATTTAATTTTGGGAAAGTATTTTGAAAAGATAATTATCCAGGGACCTAGATAAATACAAGTTCAATCTTAATAATCGCATAATATGGTGGAAATATTCTCGAACTACAAATTATTTTGGTATTACGTTTGTATGGGCAATTCGCCCTCCGCCGGCCCGTTAATAGATCAGTCAGTCAGTAATCTTTTACTTACTGAGGTATGGCTTCTTAATAATTATGTAGATAATGGATATACATTTAATTTCGACAGGAAGGCTCAATAGGCCACGACATGGTGATCCGACCCCTCCCGGACTCGATGAAGGCGGCCGCGCCGGATGACGAGATGTTTATGGACCCCTCCACCATGACTGACATGGTCTCCATTGATACTGGACTTCCTATTGGTAAGTATTAAGTAAAGCGTATTATAACGCGTTTCTATAACCTTTTTCTGTAACTGACTATCTAGCTATATAGGTATGTAAACAAATCTTAGAAATCGAATTTAACCAACTTGTAATAATGTTGTATGGATTTAAAACTTTGAAAATAATTTGGTCCAATCGAGCTGATCTGATATTAGGTACATCCTGGAGGTGGATTGTGGAACTCTTCGGTTACTAGTACATAGTTTGTTTCCCAAGACCCATTTACATTAAAGATAAGAAGTAGGTACATCTTGGTAGCGTTAGAACACGGCTACATGTGGAAATAGTTCATACAAATTTGGATGAGGTTGGTTGGCTTTCTTCCTGGCTCGAATGAAAAAGCTCTAATGTTTACGCAGGGCCTCACGTAGCGTTTTTGCAAAGTAACAAACACCTAAAACCTTCCTAATTAGCACGTTGATGTCTTTAATTGCGTCATCTCCTAAAATATCGAGGAATAACTCTTTTTGCATAAATATTCAACGAAAATAATGACCGTGACAACTTTTATTGGCCACATAAAGAGAAAAATAAAAAAGTTCTGTTTCAAACTTCAATAAAGAGTCGAAAACAAGGCACAAATAAATTGGTCATAAAATGCGCATCAATTTGATTATTACCTAACTTTTTTTAAAATCCGTTTTTCTAAAATCGTTTGTCATTATTTTTTAGTGTATATGTGTATCAATCCATACTAATATTCTAAATGCGAAAGTGTGTCTGTCTGCCATGCTTTCACGACCCATATTTTCAATAGATTTTGATAACATTTGGTACAGAGCTATGTTGCACCCCGGGAAGGACAGAACACAAGGAAAAGTAAGGAGATTTTTCACCACTACAGCCTATTAATGTCCCACTGCTGGGCACAGGCCTTCACTCTCACAAGATAGAGGGAATTAGAGCTTAGACCCACCACGCTGCTCCAATGCGGGTTGGTGGGCTTTAACGACTATTATCATGTTAGTGATAACAACTCGGACCGACGGCTTGCTCTCCGAGGCACGGGGGTGAAACACCGCCAACTTCCTAACTCCGGGCTAGTACTGAGAATTTTAGTCAGAAAAATCCAATACTTAATTATGGCCCGACCCGTAGTCGAACCCGGAAATTCGTCGGCCGCAGTCGAACATGGCAACCAGTCCAACCACTAGATCAACGAGGCAGTTAGACCAACTGGACAAGAGATCTTTAAAGACGAAGCCGCAGGCATCATCCAAGTCGGTAGTAGAGAATAAAAAAATGTTTTAAACAGTGATTAATCGACGATCAAAGTGGTCAGTGATTTTACCGCACGCACCTGCTAGATTAACAATAAACGTGTAATCAAGTAAAAAAAAATTATTGCGCTGTTTAACGTATAATCGCGAATTACTTTATAACAAAATATGGCAAAAATATTCAAATTAGCTTATGTCGACACAAAGCTCCAGGTACTTTTTCATTCATAATCGTAATATTGATTTATAAAGTTAAAATCCTTCTTGAAAAATGTTTTAAACGCATATTTTTATATTCATATTTTTTTAACCGTCAATAAATAAGTTTGTGGCTTCTAAATAAGTAGTAAGCAAGATGAACATCATCATTCTTCTACGGCCAATTAAACCTTTAAATTAGTGCTTACTCCGTTGCAGCTTTTGAATCAAAACAAAATAAGTAGGAATGATATCCTACTTACGGCCGGTTTCTGAATTGAGAATTTTATGCTAAGTCTGTCTCAAAGACTACTTAAGGACTAATTAAGCAAATTTTTGTTTCTAAATTGATATTGAGCTGGTTTCTGAAGTAAGCATTCAAGCAAAAACCGCAAGTTCCAACTCTTAAACCTTACATAATAAATATCAATTCAGAAACAAAAATTTGCTTAGTCCTTAAGTAGTCTTTGAGACAAACTCAACATGAAATTCTCAATTCAGAAACCGGCCGATGATCTTGTTTTGCTTGGCCTCTGATATATTTTCGAAGGGTCTTCTGCGATAGATACCTTATTGACTTAGTTAATTCTTCAATAAATATTATTCCATTATAATCGTTCAGTTAGGTACCTAAGTGATACATACATGTACATAAGGTACATTCATGTTTCAAGCGTGTACTCAAAACCACGCAGTTTTTTCGTAATCAGTAGGTAATTCTTGTCAGAAATTAAAAACAAAGAGAGATTGAAAAAGTAGAATAGTGAAGTTCATGACTGTTTATGCTACTAAACAACGCATAGAACTCACTCCTTACTACCTTTTGTCTTCTTACAGTGAAGAGAGAAAAGGCTGAACAAGAGAGGTTGCAGGAGGCACTACAGGGCGCAGCACATGTCATCATAAAGAGGGACCCCGCACACGACGACCACTCAGGCGATTATGGTAAGATTAGCTTTTAAGTTACAACCTTTATATACTAAGGTAGTTATATTATACCTTGGTCTATTTGTAAGCAGCTGATAAAAAAAAATCATGAAAACTTCTGTTAAAGCATGTCAGGATCGGTATCTTACTCAAAACACATACGAATATCTGCGTTGTGTAGTGGGTTAAAATAACCAAATATATAAGCTGTGGAATGCTTAATTATTGTCTTCTCTATAAAAAATAATGATAATTACCAAAGGCGTGTCAAAACAGAGCGTTAATCTTGCGCGGCAGCCGCGCATAGAATAATATAAACCTATATATAATATAATAATATAATAATATATAATTTATTTTGTTAAAAAGTAAATTGAACTGCAGCACAGTTCAATGCAGTGTCTGCCTACCAGTTCAGTGCCTTGAAGTTAAGTGCAGTTCAATATCTGTTCTGCTATAAGAGCTCATAGTAACCCCCCTGTATTGCGTCTGCCGCGCGCGGTCCGCGCATATATATTACGTATATTTGTCAGTTATCGGTATTCATATTAGAACAAAATTGTATCCTGCAAATGCCGCATACTTACCCGCTTTATGTTTGGGCGTACCTTTAGGTGTTAGCAAATATCGGCTGGTATAGGTAGTCACGTTTACATTATAAAACAGATTGCATATTAATTAAATATCGATTATCATGATGGTCGAGCATGTTTCCGTGCAAACACATATTTAAACATGTTTATTGTGCCGAACTCGTTAATGCGACATTTACTTCGTTTATAGTCTGTGGATTACCGACAATGTTCATCGTATCGGTAAAGATTTACTTATAAAAGAAAAAGAATACTGCCTTAGTTACCAATCACTTCGATGCCACATTTAAGTATGTACATATATCTACATTATTTATTTTATTGCTCTAATGCTTAACTAATAACTTATCCAAAAAAACTTTTCCTACAGGAAACTTCTTATTTTTCTAATAAGGTATTATTTTTAACCGGCTTATACAAGAGAGAGGTACGCAAAGTTGACGCTCCCCCGGCTTCAACCATAGAATAGGTAATCTTCAAGGACTTCAACATGATTATTGCGTAGAATAGAAAATAAAATCAAGATTATTTCTTACTTACTTGCAGTGGCTTTAGAAGTCGGGTTTTACTTTTATTTTAATGGAAAATTGTTATTGGTACAAGGTATGGGCGTAAGCATACTAGGGACCGGACAGGACGAAACGTCCGCGTGAATAGTTCGCGTGAGGGAAACGTTTTGTCCCATCGCGCTGGACTGTGTGGCAATAATCTTTACCCGTAATACCCCTTGAACTAAATTGGGCTGACCTTTTAGTTGAGTATCTACTATTTGAACAATGACATTTATGCATGGTTGTGACGCAGACTATTATTTATTGCTCGTGATTTTGCCAAAGATACATGGGCATAAATTTTAAATTTAAGATATGATTAATTTACGGGTAGATAGTTAGATACCTACGTTACAGAACTTACAGTTTATATGGTTTAATATCCCAGGAAGAAAGAGTTGATAAAAAAGCAGTAGTTTTTTTCGGATTAGTTGTAGAGTCCTAGACATAGCATAGGTGGCACTACTGTTGTTGTAGCGTGGGGGACTATGGCCAAACCCTTCTCACTCCGAAAGGAGACTCCTTCTTAGGAGTAATCCAGCAATGGGTTGATAATGGATATGATGATCTAAATTGTGACGAAATATGAGATAAGACGGGGCCCCAAAAGCTCGGAGCCCTAAAAGCTCTGTAGTCCGTACTAGTCAAATGTCCAACCTGTCGCCGGCCCCGCAGAAAGGTCGTAAGAACTACAATATAATGATCTTTTATTAGCAATACAAGGAAACACACATGTTCGCTCTCATGACAGGAAAGGCACCTGTGTGAAAATTATGCAAAATGGTGGAAAAACTAGTTTTTTATAAATGTCGTCCCAGCAATTTATAAAACTGCGATAATAATTCTACCTATTCTAAATGACTATAAATATGACACGAGATGCCTGTTCGTCTGTTCCATTAACATGTTTTACAGAATTTATTTAAAAATTCATTAGGTAGATACATAAATTGGATTGATTTAAGAGGTTAGTGGACTTCGTGATCGTAACGCATTAGTATTAGGTCCATATGCCACTAAGCCTGCTGAAATATGAAAATCAAATTATTACTTTCTAGGAGGTTCTCAATTCGGCGCGTATTTTTTTTTTCTTTTAATGTATGTCGGTGCATATCTCCGTGGTTTCTGAACCGATTTGAATTTTTTTTCTATCAGTCGTTAGTGGAAGCTCTCGAGGTGGTCCCACAAAAAATTCTGACTCCAAATCCTCAACCCTGACACTAAAAAGTAAAAATAAAAATTCTTTCCAAAAAACCGACTTCCAACGCCACTGTAAAGCACAAAATAATTTTGATTTCTACCCACTATATTGAAGTCGGGCGAGTTTGATGCGTCGACTTTGCTTATCCTCGTTATACCCGCCCGACTTCAACATAGTGGGTAGAAATCAGCATTATTTTGTACTTTACCTACAGTGGCGTTGGAAGTCGGTTTTTTGGAAAGAATTTCTTTTTAAATTAATTACTCTTTAAAGTTTTGTGTGGCAACAACGCATCTATGTGCCCTGCCCACTGGCACTCCAGTTTCGTAACCCGTCAAACTATATCGGTCACTTTAGCTGTTCTTCTACGTATCTCCGCATAATAATATGATCTTGCGGTCACTCGAACTATCTCCATCGCTCGCTTACAAACAACAAGTGTAGGTAGCTACGCAGGGAATTATAATCATAATCAAATCAAAAACGAGTGCCTAATCGGTCAAAAGTAATGACGAACTGACAGTTTTGTTTTAGTAATACTACCTACTCACAAAGTAAAGTTTAATATGAACTCGGCATATACCTATTAGGTACCACAGAATAAGTAATAGTACAGCTGTTAGGCAAATTACCTAACAGCGGAAAATAATATATTTACCGACAAAAATAGAGCTGACGTTTCCATTATAATTGACTTTTGATGTCTACTTGATCGGTTTCATTAATATTTAGATATGTTAATTACAAGAAATGTATAATCTTTGTTCTTTATTGCTTGTTATGCAGAGGGGTCATAAGGTCATGAATCGATCTCGGGTAGTTGTTAGGCTTGAAGCAAACACAAAGAGAAAAGGCAGCGTCGCACGAAGGTAACTGCTTTGCAAGAAGGCATTCGCGCGTTAGCGTGGCAAATTGAGTTATTTATCGTAGCGTAGCATGGATGCTTACTTACCTGCCCCCCAATTATGTAAGAATTGTCGATCAAATCGTCTAAGTTCGGCTTCAAAGTAAAATAAACCATAATTGCATTGAATTAGAGCTCAATTTCGTACGCCCATTCTCATACGTTTAGGTATGTACGATACCCTAATAACTATTTGACCCCTTGCCGTTCTATCGGAGAGTAAAGCTAACGCTCTTGGGTTAGGCACCCTCTAGACAGACTCTCCGCCTTAGGCTGCGTAATGACCTGCTGTTTGATTGCAGTCAAGCGCTAGCATAGGTATTAAAGGTATAGGTAGTTGTAATACAAGGAACTCCATGAAGCACGTCAAACTGAAGCGTCTGACGTCAATGATGGCGCGGGACCGAAATGATCGCTTCCCAGTGTCTTTAGTCTCTCATTTTACAACTTCTAGAAACCGCGTTCTGTTTGGTTCAGCCTTTTTTGTTACGCTATTCTTATTAAAGCAGATTTTTTTAAATATCACTCATTATTAACCCGATCGAGAATAGCCTAATGACGGGGAAAACCGCTCATTTTATTGATTCATTCTTTTTTTATTTTATAGATTTAATTAGTTGTAGCTTTGTCTATTATTCCATCTTTTGTTAGGAATAGACAGCATATAAAATTAGCGATATACCTAAATAATATACCAACTAAGTCTAAAAATATATACAATCAATATTCAGTGTAGACTAGAGTTACAAATTACAATCTCGTGTTAAAATATTGTTAAATCTTTATAAGTATTCGTACAAGGCGTCTCATGGGTGAGAAATTATCATTTTGAGCACTTTCCAAGTATTTATTAGGTAACCTGCCTAATATTGAACTCGTATAGTCACACCACCGTCATTATTATGTAAATATTGCCAGTTATTTATTATGCAGAAATTATTTTATTTTATTTTTGTCTTGGTATAGAAAGAGTAAGCTGACTTACTAGACAAAATTTTGATGTATTCTTTGATATTTCGCTGACACTTCGTTGATACAGCCAGATTGATAATCTTAGCTGGTTCACATTTATTCCAGTTTTTTTTAATTATTCCAGTTTAATTAAGAATCAGATTAAATTTATTGCTTCAACTCCAATAAACCAATCGAAGGCCACCGCAGACACCAGCGAATTTCCTTACTCAGTTATCACTTATCAGTGCGTTTAAATGTACTTAGACCGCCAATCACATCATTTCAATCCCTCGCCGGGCAGACTAAAACACGAGTCCCCTCTCAGAATCAGAAGGTTTAAAGGCCATAGTCCACTACGCTGGCCAAGTGAGATTTGGCTTAACACATTTTTGAGAATATTATAGAGAACTCTACACCGCGATTATAAGACAATTGCTTAAAACACGAATATTCTGTAGTTAAAGTTAGAGATGCGTGCCCGGGTATCGAGCTCCGGACCTTCCAAACAGGAGGCTGAGGTCTGAACTACAGAGCTATCACCGCTTTCTGGACCCAGACAAGCTAATCTATTTTTACCAACGATAGAAGACCAGTAGGTGACAGTCTTCACGTACCTGCAATAAAAATCATTTAAATAATGGCCTCAGGCCTAGTAGGTACTAGTTATTATTCTGTGCCTTAGGTGTTCCTTAAACTTTAGGCATTGTTGGTGAAAACGGGCATAATACGTCAACATCAGCTAAAGAACACGTTCTCATTGTATCGGTCCTGAGATGCTCACTTAAAGATTATATTAGGACCGATACTTGAGAACATGGTTTAAATTAAATAAATAGCCTATGTGCTATTCCAGACTATAATCTATCTCTGTGCCAAATTTCACCCAGATCCGTTCAGCCATTGGGGCGTGATTTAGTAACAAACATCCATACATCCATCCATACATCCATACATCCATACATCCATACATCCACAGATCCATCCAAACTTTCGCATTTATAATATTAGTAAGAAGTAAGATAAATTCACCATAAAGTGCAATTAACAATAAAATAGGGTTGTTAAAATTGATAACTTATGGTTCAAGATTAGAACTAACCTCATGCATCTGATAACCCAAGGATGTAGGTACCTAATACGTAAGTAAGACCCTAAGTTTATTTGATAACCAGATGAAAGGTGCTTGGCTCTTGTACCTACCTATGTATTATGATTTATAAAAAGTATCTACTTACTTAATTACCTTTCATCTGCAGTTTATACGATGGGTGAAGGTCGTACTCATATGTGTATAAGCGTGCTAACTTAACCAATTCTCTTCTAACGACTAAGTATTTAGCTAGATCTTGCGCCGCCCGGATACAATTACGGCTCCTTGTTGATCCTTGATGATTGTCAGCCTTTCCAGCGTGATTGAGTAACAAACATCCATCTATCCAAACTTTCGCATTTATAATATTAGTATAGTATATATATGCTCGTACGTCAGTTTTATAATTACTGTCAAATATTTTCTTACAGCTTTCATGGAACCAGACCACTTGGGCAAGCGTTTCAGGCGGAAACGGTCAGCGGAGCCCAACAGCCGGCGGAAGCGAGAGGCTCCTTACGTGATATACCCGGAGATCCTCGTCATCGTCGACTACGATGGATACAGGTCAATATAGTTCATTATATTTTAATACCCGGCAGACACGTCAGAATGATGCCGAATCGGACGTAAGTACGTACGCTTCTGATGCGTACGCGTCTGACGTGAGCGACAAACACGACATCGCGATTCGCGACTTTATAGTCTATACTCTATACCTACTCGAGAGAAGTGACAATATCAAACAGTAGGGCCTGTTTAAATAAACCAACATCAGCTATATAAAATTTCTCAAGTCTCGGTCAATCTATGCATAAGGCCGGCATAAGCACTGATTGACCGATAGGTATACGCATTGAAAACGTGATCTTAGTTGATGTCTGTTTATTAATACGGGCCTAGCTGACCTTCGTCTGGTCTACGTTGTCGCGTAGATAAGTTTGTCATTGTCACCTCACCTACGCTCACCTAGAACAACGGGTGAGAGTATAGGTGCACATTACGACTAGGTACTTACATAATTATTCTTAGCTACTATAATGTGTTATTCGTTCGACCCTTCAAAAATATATTATTCGAAATGTTTGAACCTAACTTGATGTTTAACTTTGTCTGACTCAGGTTACACGGAGGCGACAATCTGCAAATAAAACGTTATTTCGTCTCCTTCTGGAACGGCGTTGATCTGCGATACAAACTACTAAAGGGGCCCAGAATAAGGATATCTATCGCCGGCATAATTATTTCGAGAGTAAGTATTACAAATCGTAATTACTTATTGCGTACTGACAGACAGACAGACTTAGGTACTTTCGCATTTATAAAATTAGTATTGATTATCTGAAAACCAATGGAAACAAATAATCCGTTCGAGGGTACTATCTAGCCAGGACCACGATATTCAGCAATGAAGGAACGACCGAAGAGAGAGATCTGAAGAACGATACCTGAGAATCTGTTATTAGTTGATGTCGTTTTTTAATACGAGTCAAGGGATGGTAGTAGAGCACTGTGGTAAATCCACGGTAGAGACCACTCTACCGTGGATTTACCACAGAATATCCTTTTTTTTTTAAAGTGATGATGCAGTCTAAGATGGTAGCGGGCTAACCTGTTAGGGACATGGCAGTTATATTAATCCCATACCCCTATTCGGTTTACCGGAACGCTAAATCGCTTGGCGGCACGTCTTTGCCGGTAGGGTGGTAACTAGGCACGGCCGAAGCCTCCCACCAGGCACCACCAGGATATTTGGGATTACAAACGCAATGTACGCTAATTCTGTACGCAAATATAAATAACTAGATGATACCCGCGACTTCGTCCGCGTGGATTGTTTTTTTTTATTACCGCGGGAACTCTTCAATTTTCCGGGATAAAATGTAGCCTATGTCCTTATGTAACCGGGATGTAACCTATCTCTGTACCGAATTTCATCAAAATCGGTTGAGTAGTTGGGCCGTGATAGCGTAGCAGACAGACAGACAGACAGACAGACAGACGGACAGACAGACAGACGGACAGACAGACAGACACACTTTCGCATTTATAATATTAAAGTATGGATATGAGTAGATACATAACAGTATACGTACCTAATACAATTTATTAGTGTCTATATTATTTAAGATTACAATTTTAATATTGATTTTGAAGTTATAAAAAACGTTTATTCACAAGATAGGTACCTAGTAAGAATTATAAAGTATTTGGGTAATATAACTTGACATGACATTAATTTTTATAGGATACGTATCTACCTACTTACTTACCTATCGATTTGTATGATTTATGCATAAAAACCCGTTTGATTTCTAATTATCTCGGAAAACAGCAGACTACAAACTAGAATAGGAATTTTATTCTCATAGATTTAGGATTGGTCTCTCAAATCTATAATTACCTATTATTCTTTACGTTATTCTGTCGTTCGTTCTAAGAGGTTTTAGTACCTACTTATACAAAATGTAAAAAGTTTCTACAATATGATGACGATAGGCACATCTTACTAATATTATTATAAATGCGAAAGTTTGGATGGATGTATGTATGGATGGATGGATGGATGTATGGATGTTTGTTACTCAATCACGCGCCAACGGCTGAACGGATCTGGCTGAAATTTGGCACAGGCACAGTGATAGATTATAGTCTGGAATAACACATAGGCTACTTTTTATCCCGGAAAACTAAGGAGTTACCGCGGGAAAAAACCTCAATCCACGCGGACGTAGTCGCGGGCATCAGCTAGTACATATGTAAATATAAGGATAAAGTACCTACCTACTATCACCTGAGTAATTTCTTTTCAACAGCGGATCATCACTGATTTTCAGTAAGTAGCGTTTTCATTGGTACACCTTGGCGTCTCGAATGTATCCGCACGAAAACTAATAATTTTAAACATTTCGTTAGGGAGACTAGACCTGGCTAGACGATCAGAGTAGCTAATGTACGCACAGCCACAGAATAGTACAAAAGCCACAGAAAAGTAGGCAAAAAAAAAACCGATAAATAAAAACGTCCTCGAGCTTAGGTTCTTCGCTTGTAACGTTTTCATTGTTAGTGCGCAGTAAGAATCCTTTGCGACGTGTTAACGCGTCTCTTACGCGATTCAAGGAGGACCTTTTAATTAAAGGAAAAATAGACTCTAGAATATAATATTTTAGTACCTATCTACCTAATGACGCAAGCGGTTCAGACATATTTATTTGAGCAGAAACAGTTTTATGGTCTATAAATTACCATATAAACCAATCACATTAAAAATCCTCCTTAATTAATATTCAAATATATACATGTATCAAAAATAGATTTTTATTTCTCGCTAACAGGTGCACACGTGTTTTGGATAGGCTAAATAAAAATAGGTTTGTAGTTGAGTGGGTCTGTTAAGTAGGTAGGTATATTTTTACTTCCCACATAGGTAGGGTTATTTTAGATGGATCATTAGGTATTCATCAATCATCGTGCTCAGGTTCTCAGATGTGGCTTGATGACGAACAAGGAAGCAGTGAATTTCTCGCTACCCTCTTTATGTCGTCGGTCCATCTTGCTGGTAGGCGCCCCCACACTACCTACTTACGCTTATTTTTACGCAGTCTTAACTCGAGGACTTTTCGCTCTAACGGCCAACGCCACGGTTCTAAGTGTGAGATCCACAGAGCGAACTTCGACTTTGCTTAGACTTAACGGGCCGGCGGAGGGCGAATTGCCCATACAAACGTAATACCAAAATAATTTGTAATTCGAGAATATTTCCACCATATTATGCGATTATTAAGATTGAACTTGTATTTATCTAGGTCCCTGGATAATTATCTTTTCAAAATACTTTCACAAAATTAAATGTAAGCACATTGCGTTTCGCATGTTTTTACGACATAAATGACATGTTTTCTCCTTATTTGTTTCATATTAAAACCAACGATATCTAACGTACTAATTGATCAGGAACATAGCCTATATTGTCAAGTTTCAGAATACCTAACAACATGAAGTTAAAAACACTTCAATTTTTCATTGATCATTTTTGGTATTCACGGAACAAGACCAAAATGTATAACAAACTCTGTACGCTCATATTGCTATCGCGCTTGCACGCGATCTTGTGTCATCAGCCAAATAGAGATAGCAATATTCTGCCTGTAATAGTTTTAACTCTGAGTAAAGTCTGAGCCAAGTCAAATGTACCTACGCTCTATAGATCCCAGCATACGACAAGCATGGCCTGCCCACAGCCACTTCAATTAACTTAGTGATGGTTAGACTGTGATCAGTGATCTATATGTCATCCATTGGACAACTTCGTTTCGAATCTTATGTTTCATGGAAAGTCATTTCCAAAGCTCGTTAAGTGACTTCCTTAGGATGCATTTTCACCAGAGATGTGCTACGTTGCTACGGATGTGTTTCAAACCAATATTAATCAATACGCGCTTGTATTTCATAGCTAACTAGCTGATGCCCGCGACTTCGCCCGCGTGGTTTAAGTTTTTTTGATTCCTGCGGGAACTCCCTAATTTTCTGGGATAAAAAGTAGCCTATGTCACTCTCCTCCTCAACTATACCCATTCCAAAAATCACGTCGATCTGTTGCTCCGTTGCGGCGTGATTGAAGGACAAACCAACAAACCAACAAACAAACTGACTTTCGCATTTATATTACCTACATATTAGTATGATATACGCTTATGTGAGATCAAGCGCTCCCTTAACAACGTAGCAAGGCCTTTCCAATAGAGAGGTGCTACGATGGTAAATTAACATAATATTTTAGATAGGAAGTACGTACTTATATAAGGTACGGATAAATAAAACTGCTTTTGTAGGTAGGTAACCAACGTAATTTTATTGAAAAATGGAACACTACTGTGTCTTAAGACTAAAATTAACCATTTCGTCCGTTTCTATACAAAGCTCTTCTAGAAAGCTCTTTTTCGATTTAGGGTAGCCTTCCAACACTGCGTCAAGCATATCAGAAGAGATCCTTTTGCGTTTCCTGCCAAACAAAATACGAAGATATATTAAATGAAGAATCTACCACGTAGTAGATAACTACGTGTCGTTAGTCGTAGCATACGAGCTTTTCTAAGTCGAGAATCAAATCCAAGAATTTTCACTTGCGAAATTGTGTCATTGTACAACTTTTAGGTAACATTGTATAATTTCCTCTTAGTAGTTATGCGACTCGCGTCGCCTACGTTGATTGGCCTATGTACGCCAAAAACCTTACCGCAAATCCCAACAACAACTGTAAGTAGGTACATCATTTTAAATCCATTAGATTATTGGAGCATATTTAATATTATGAAACATGTAAGTACCTGTACTCTTTTAGAGACTTTTCGTGTTCGTCCAAAAGAATTTTCTTTTCGCCTGCACTTATGACTTCAGTGGTATTGCGTAGATCGTTCAACTTTTTCTCTAGTTTTTCTATGTTATCCTTAGTTTCCTCGATGCGGGATTTAGTCATATCATTAGTGGGGGCAGATACGAGGTTCTTAAGATTTGCTTCTGCCTTCTTTAATTCTGAATTCTTGTCGTTCAATATAATCGTTATGTTGCATATTTGAGTGTCGTAGTCTGCAGAAAATAATAGTTACCTACTTAATAAAAATAGTCTTTTGTATGATTTATGACAAAATTATCAAAACATACTACTTAATATACTAATTTACCTTCCGTGTCTGTAGAGCCCTCCACATTTTCCAGCTGCAAGGCAGCATAAACCTTCTGTTTTCCATACAATTTACATTTTATTTTACCCGAGTCACTCAGAGCATCAAGAGCTTTTTGAACTGCATTTTTCGTGTACGCCCCTCTTAAGTTAACTGTAATATCTGCACACGAATACGGCCTATTTGTTTCTACTAAGTATTTTAAAACTGCTTCACTGGCCATTTTTGCCAATAATATTTATCGTGTTAACCAGAAAAAGTTCATACAAAATGCCGCGAAATATTTATTACTGGCAGTAGGTAATTGTTTTTTTTTTTGGCGCCATCGATCTGTAAGCTACGACTTACGACGTATTCAGCCTAAGTCCTAACCATTATTTTTATCAACTGTTAAAAAAAAATCATTTGGTTATATTACTTGCAGTTTTTTTATTATTTTGTACCTAAGAACTTACTTACTTAGACACTTTAATTCCTAATTTATAAAAAAAGTAACTTTTATTTTTTCTAGGTTGGTACTTGGATTCTTTGCTTGGATTTGTATCTTAGGAACAGATAAAATAATACTTAGAGGCGAAACCAGATTTAGCAAAAAAAAACCGAATTCATTTGTATAAAATTAGCAGCACCTGCAACACTAATATTGAAAAATTAAGTTTTATTTGAACCTACCGTTTGACCGGTTGGGTGGGGTTTTATATTTTTGTGAATAAAGACTGGTTTTATTTGGCAGATTGGTATTAATTTTATTGATGTTATTTCCAACGACCTCAATTTACATAGACGGGCCCTGTCGAACAAAGAATGTTGACTTATGTTTAACAACGCCATCTAGTCTGAAAAGCGGGAACTTGCTTGCAACATTTGCGCCATCTTGAAAACGTATGACTCGGTCATAGATTAGTACAGATGCGCTTGTCGAAAATAATACCTACATGAGTGTACTCTCTGAGGTAAACGATAAATGTTATTATGACGTTATTTTTACCACTTTTTTGTTACCAGTTTCCTGGAAAACCATTGAACCGATTATTATGCGGTTTTTTGCATTAGATATATATAGCTTGTGAGAAGGTTCTTAGATATATTTAAAGGTCAAAGTCCACACAATGGGGCGCTGCAGTTCGTCGTGGGTTTTTTTAATTTAATTATTTGTTAATTGTTGATACTGAAGTTTTGTCGAAAAATTGACAGAAATAAAGTCATTTTTAGGGTTGCGTACCAAAATGATAAGAAAACAACCCTTGTGGTGCGACATGACTGTCCGTCACACTTAGCATAAATCGGTAACTACTAATGCAAAAAACTTGAAATTTAAAATAATAACAGCTAAAACAGTTTAAAATAATCCTCGCCAAACCTTATTGCAAATGAAAGAATTCAAAAATAATTATTAGTACTATTATAATAAAAAGGGGTTGGAATGGGAGAGGTGAAAGAGTACTAATGGATCGAGTCACAGAAAAATACTTCATTTGAAATTATTTTATTTTATACATTTCTAAGTATGCTACTTGCCACAAAAGAAATATTAAACGTTATTTTGAGAAAAATCACTTACACAGTGTGCATTTAAAAATACGATTAAGTAATAAACACTTGTAAGTAGGTAGCTGTACATAATAGGTACTGAACAACTTTTGTTCAACGAAATAATAAAATTCTGAATTTTGAATTAACTATTAATTTTTCATCAAATATCAATCAAACCAATCAAATATAATAATATATAGGTAATAAACATATTACAAATGCGAAAGTTTGGATGGATGGATGTTTGTTACTCAATCACGCCCCAACGGCTGAACGGATCGGGCTGAAATTTGGCACAGAGACAGATTATAGTCTGGAATAGCACATAGGCTACTTTTTATCCCGGAAAATTAAGGAGTTCCCGCGGGAATCAAAAATCCTCAAACCACGCAGACGAAGTCGCGGGCATTCGCTAGTACAAAATAAAAATTATCAACTTTAATAAATAAAAACCCTTTATTGATTGAAGTTGGTTAAACATTAAACTCACGTCAATAACTAATTTTATCATATTATTACAATAGCATAATATTGCGTCTCGGAAGGTATTAATGCCTACTGTCCGTTCTGCCCATCTATGCATTAACTAATCTTGGTTGCATTTTTTTTATCGTACTGGATTGGACTATTCTAGGGCTGGAACCCAAAGCCGTAAGGCCAGTTAGTAAAAAAAAAATATCATACAGTTTGCCGCGGAAATTAAATGATTGCGAAATGGATAAAAATATTAAATAGGAAGACTAAATAACGTTTTCTTGGAAATGTATAATTGTGAATTGAAACACTTACCTTAAAATAAAAATAATACAGTGCCAAACTAATAAGACTTTAGATGTTAACTTAAAAACAAATTATCTACACGATGAGCGACCGTGATCGCGCTACGACGGGGACAAAGACAGGCTTATGACAGGTTATAGGAGCGCGCTCTCATAGTTAGTCGCCCGCCATTTTTCTATGAAAGGGCCCATCTAGTACTTACATATATATCGATGGTTATTTCACACTGTTCTTATTACTAATGACCCAAAATTGACTTTACTTTTATCGTACCACCAAGGTAGGTACTTACCTATGTATCTACTTATCTTATTTTAGGTACCCAGGCATCAGAAATATTAATTTATAAGTTAGTATGTACCTACCTACTTATAAGTTAGTACCAGTAGGTAAATAGATATACGAATGCAGTATGTAACTATGTTGCAGAAGTTAATAAGTTACTAAGTATGTACCTACCATCTATATATTACCTTTATGGTACCTAAGTACTCAGTACTCAACTTCTTGGTAACTTGGTAAAAAGTTTCTATATTTTTTATGAAGCATTCTAAGTTTGTAGGTACCAGACACCAGTTCAGCTGTTTCTGGTAGTATTTTTGGCTAATAGATAACTCAAGGTTGAGTTTGCATATAATCACGTTTTATTGAACACGTGATAGTGAATTAATTAATTTCAACCAAGAATCATAGGTATGGGAAAACCATTTCATCCAATTAGGTAGTACCCAAATAATAATAAGTATAATAATAATAATAATAAAAATCTTTATTTATTCAAACAGAATGGACAATTTCCTTAAATTACCCTGGACCCCCAAACTAGGATATACCCGTGACTTGGGGGTCAGTCTCTTCCAAATAGATATTCTAAAGTAACAAAAAAGATAAAAAAAATACTTTACAATGAAACAAAAGAACTTACACCACTGCAGAATAACAATGCCTTATTTATCTTATTAATATTCACTGAGTTAGAAATTCAATTTTGTGCAATTTACCTATATAAGCTAGCGGGTTCTTATAGTGCGTATGCGTGTTGGTGTATGTGTGTGTGTGTGTGTGTGTGTGTGTGTGTGTGTGTGTGTGTGTGTGTGTGTGTGTGTGTGTGCGCGCGTGTGTGTGTGTGTGTGTGTGTGTGTGTGTGTGTGTGTGTGCGTGTGTGTGTGTATGTGTGTGTGTGAGCGTGTGTGTGTGTGTGTATGTTTGCGTTTCTGAGTATATATTTTAAGTGTGTGAAAAGAGAATGAATGTATTATTTATTAATTATTTATTTTTATTTCTTAATAGGTTCTCAGTTGCTTCATAATTGAGATTTCCTAGTATGTTAGTAAGCTTATTTTTAAGTCCATACCTATTACAGTTCGTAATTTTTATTAATTTATTAGAGTGCTTATATAAAAATGGACCCAAATAGCTAAATTGTCGTTGTGCAAATGCGCTATTTGTTTGAGGAATATGTATTTCAGGTCGACGTCGGGGGATATTATCAGGTGGCGGAATTCGGTGAGCACGATGGTAACGAGTGACGCATCTTTCGATATACAGCTGCCGTACTGTCAGTAAATTAGAGACTTGGTATAATTCCTCCGTGGGGAACCTACGTGGTTTACCAAGCATAACCTTTATCACTGCTCTTTGTGCTCTTTCAACCTCGATCATATGCGTGGTAGCTGCTCCTCCCCATGCAGTTATGCAATATAGCAGTAAGGATTGGCATAGCGCCTTATAAACCTGGGTTGTCAATCTTTTATCAGCTACATCACGGAGGTTCCGAAACACCGGGATCAGCCGTCTGACCCTATTGGCAAGTGCTGTGATATGTGCGTGCCAGTTCAAGTTTTCGTCGATGACCACTCCCAAACATTTCATGGTTACCTCTTTTTCGAGGGCTTCGCAGGAACAGTCATTTGGTGGGATATCTGCTGAGTTGCAAGGAAAAGTATGAATTTTGAGTCTGAAATCAGAAGGCGGTTGGGATACTCGTGATATATTAAAGCAAATGTACTTGGTCTTTTGGGTATTTATCGTTAGTAAATTATTCTCAAGTGTTTCCGTAATTTTGCTTAATCCTTTCTCAGCTATCCTGCGGGTTTCATCCCAGGTTTTACCATGAAATATTATGGCAGTGTCATCGGCAAAGGCAATAAGATGGGCGTTATTCAGTTCTAAATTACAAATTTCATTGGCATACACCAGGAAAAGTGTCGGGCCCAGTGTGCTGCCCTGAGGAATACCGTGTGTGACTGTTTGAGTTCCACTGGAATGGTCCGCCACTGTAACTTTTTGGCTCCTATCTTTATGGTAGTCAGTGAACCAAGCAAGTGGGGTACCTCGTATACCAAGGCCTTCCATTTTTCGGAGTAGTAGAGGTATGGATACGGTATCAAACGCCTTCTTGAGATCTAGGAAAACCGCTAGGCATTTGTTCCTCTGATCCATGTGTTTGGTGACTATACCGGAAAAGGAGATAACAGCGTCTTCCGTGGACTTATTAGCCCTAAACCCGTATTGGTTGCTCGCGATCAGATTATGACGTTCAAGGTAGCCTATCAATCTGGAGTTGACCACTTTTTCTAGTACCTTACTCAGGGCTCTTAGTAACGAGATAGGCCTGTAATTCGAAACTGTCCGTTTGTCTCCACTTTTATAGATGGGTATGATAATCAAGTATGTTCTATTTTTATTTATTTATCACGGACACTTCACTTATTTGATATTTGGATAATTTGTAAATATCAAATTGGATGACTTTCAAACCAAATTATTGGAAAACGATAGGTACCTAAGTAGGTACTAATAATTACCTACCTGTCTACCATCAATAATACTTACCTGCTCTGCTAGTAAGCTCCTAGCCGTACCTATCCATACTAATATTATAAATGCGAAAGTGTGTGTCAGTCCGTCAGTCTGTCTGTCTCTATGCTACGCTTTCATGGCCCAACTGTTCAACCGATGTTGATGTTGGGTATAGGGATACTTTGTATCCCGGGAAAGGACATAGGCTACTTTTATCCCGGAAAATTAAAGAGTTCCCTCGGAAATGAAAACTTTAACTGACTGAAACGTTTTTAAATTTATTCCCTTGCTATGCTAATAAAAATTTTAGAATTTCGCTTAGATTCGCTGCCATGGAAAAATTGGTCTTATGGTGGGTGAATTTAGGGGGAAATTGGAATCCCATCGGGTATACCGTTGTCGGCTAGTTTTATTATTTTGAGGTACACACTAGTTTATGGCGTCCACACACCAAACCAGTAGGTAATGTATTAGGGCCTTCACACTCGCTTGGTTTACGATGCATAATGTTGGAATATGCAATAGGCATGATGACGGTAACCAAGAATCAATGAAATTATGAATTTATATAATGAAATAGGATTCATGGATTTTGAAAAACGTATTTATTTTTCTATTTCGAGTGAGATTGCTATTTATTTTGATAAGGACAATAAAACTATAAAATACAGCAATCCGCCATATTGGATAAAACACCAAGAAGCGAATGACGTCATAATTGTTTGTTTTCGTGCTTTGACAATCACACATTGTTTATTGCACACTGCACAGAGTACTTTGGTAAAAACAATAGTGACGTCACAGACTACGCCATGACACCGCCGAGCGTTTTGGCGTGAATTTTAAAATTTAAATTCCAAATGCCAATTTTATCTACCTTACCCTATTTTTCTGCTGAAATAAGATATTTTTTCGAAATAGTTGATACTTCCGAACATAATTTGAACATTTTTCAAAATCAGTCATCATGCCTATTCCACCATTAATAACTATCCCATTGTTTCGCCAGGGTCGTGACGCGACGCCGTATCTAGAAAGGAATCGCGTAGGTCGCGACGCAATAGACTCTGCAGCAGCGCTCACTGACATGGGCAAGTATCTCTTCAGAGAGAGAAGACTGCCAGTGTATGATATCGCCGTTGCTATTACCAAGTAAGTTGGCTGTGATCTTTTGTGAACTTAGGTAGGTATGTTGTATGTCTTGGTATGTAAGACATACCAAGACATGGACTATTGACATGGTCGACTGAACCAACGCGACGGGTTGTTCTGTCGTGTAGTCGTATTTTAACCCCCGACGCAAAAAGAGAGGGGTGTTTTAAGTTTAACGTGTCTGCTTGTGTATCTGTCTGTGGTATCGTAAAGCACAAACGGATGGACCGATTTTCGTTTAGTTTTTTTTGTGTCATAGATAATTTTATCCCGAGTGTTCTTAGCCATGTATCATGAAAATCTGTTCAGCCGTTTGAAGATCATCAGCTCTTTAATTTATAGTTGATGAGAGATTCTGACTCGAAATTTATTGAAAGAACATGGTAAGGTATTAGGTAACCATGACTTTAAATATGACAGGCTTGTGTATCTGTCTGTGGTATCGTAGAGCCCAAACGGATGAACCGATTTTCGTTTAGTTTTTGTTGTGTCATATAGATAATTTTATCCCGAGTGTTCTTAGCCATGTTTCATGAAAATCTGTTTATCCGTCTTAAGGTCATCAGCTTTTTTCTAGTCGGGGTTTTTTTTTAATTTGTAATTTATACTTGTCTCGCCTATTTATTATCAACGCCGATAGAATAGAGCTTAATGTGAACTTGAAAGCAATATATAAATAGATTTGAGATTGCTATGACATCAACTAATTTCACTCATTGGAGCTGTCAAGGTCATCCTATTATTATCAGTTGGTATTAAATAGGTACCTAACTGATATTATAAGATAGGTTTATAAGAATCGAGTGCAATGAAAAAGATTTTTATAAACGAATAAGGACCCGGAACGGCATGCCAACAAGGCGGGAAACTTAGTTTTGCATGTCAAGGCCTTGTACACGATTTAGTGCAGAACACTTTAGTCTATTCGATCGAAAGAGAGGGTGTGACACTTGTGACATTTGACTAAAAGTTTGTGTCGGAACTGGGTCAAAAATTCGTAACAGTAACAAACGAAGTATGCTACTGTGTACCGATTCATTTTTCATATTCAAATATTGCAAAAGTCGTGAAATGTTCGTTAAAATCAATAGAACTCGTCCTTGACTTATAAGTAGACATAAATAATAAAGATAAATACGATTGGGATGTTACGAATAGTTCAGTCGTGATGATTGCATATGTATTAAGTTGTTGAGTAATCTTGGGATTACAGTACAATCATTTTGCATTGATTATACCTACCTATTTAAATTATTGTAGCTCAAATGCTAAAAGAAATAATCGCTCTATATGTAAAACAGTCATTGATACCTATGCAAAATGACGCTTACTTTAAAAATATTTAAAAGAACCATCCTGGCAACGATCCAAAACGATGCCTGGATATAGTCCACATAATTACTCATGGTTAGATCATTTTCTCATTATAAACTTTTGCTTTAGCACTTTCAAATACGGAAACTCTGGTAAGTATACATTAATTTATAAGTAGCTACTTTAATTTGGCGCCATTATTCCAAGTTTAGTTTGAAAATGTTTACCACCCATAGGCAATGAAGAAAAATTAAATATGTTAATCGATTATGAACCACGATGATGAATGAAGACACAAAAACTGATTTTACCAACAGGTATGACATGTGCCGACGACGCAAGGGTGGTCGCTGTACAAAAGGCACCGCTGGTAATTTAATTTTAACCAAACCTTTATAAGGTTGCGACTGGTATTGACCTACTCGGCATTAACATAGGCTTACGAGTGAAATAATGCGGCTTTATACTTTTAATGTTTGCGGTAAAGGATTTGGTAATGGCGCTGAATATGTTGTCATAGACATTGTTCTATTCAAGTTTAATATTGTCCGTGACATCTGGTTTCGGTTATGGGAGAATGATAATAATAATCTTGAGGACCCGAAGATAGCATATTCGATTTGAAGCGAATATAGGGCAGAGGAAGAAGCAATTTCATTTGAAACAATTTATTGAGTACCTATTCTATTTCGATGGATTTCAGACTAGACATGTGCAGGAGGCAATATGTGAACGATGCGTGCAATAGAGGGACAGCAGGTAGGCGTGTGTCAAAGATTGTTATCCCCCAAAGCACGCCTTTTATTTCATCTAGTCCCTCACCATTATAAACATGATATTCCAGAAAGAACCACTTACCCTATGATACCTGATCCCTCAAATCCGTGACTTCATTAGCACTTTGTGAATAATCTTCTTTGCAAAACACTTTTTCCTACACAACTATCGTAAACTTGCTAGTAGTATTTTCATGTATATAGATTTGAACTTTTCTCCTGTTCGTAGTTTAGTCATTACTCTTAGTCATGTACAGATCATCATTCAAACCATGAACTTAAAATTTGTATTTCTTTTCGAGACCTTCACATGTATAATAATATGACTCATGCGGCCAGCATTAAACTGATCGGTCTTTCGTAAAGCATGCGATAACTCTTTTTTATCCATCAACATAAAACAAGCGTAGCATTTAAAGTGATGCTTTTATTTATAACTGCTCATATTTTATTAAGTGTATGGTAAGTCAAAGATAGCCCACCTTTATTTCGACATAATGATTGGCTTCTCGCGCGCCGAACCTCTCAAAAGACCTCTCGTAGGTACATCTTCTCACATTAACAAGAAAGTTGCTTAAGGTCACAGGGACCAGTTGGCCCTACCTTACTTAAATGACACGAGGACATCGTAATATAAACTAACCTGCCTATTACGTAGGTATCAACTGAACTCTGCTATTACAGACGCTCAATATTCAATTACCTCGCCCGATTAAGCCATTTTACAATAAAGGCGTAACATTTTATATTTATATTCGGGTTTCGGTATTCCCGTACACATATCGGCGGTTCGACCAAAATTTACAGCCATTATAATTAAGTACTTACTTATATTTTTTTATATATTATTTACTGCATACTTATTTAAGTTGTAAGTTTTACTAACAATTTGCAATGCGCTCCTAATATTAATGGCATGGGACTTCTTAATTTCCTAACATAGAAATATTTGCTACGCATGTGCTTTTCTTGTTATAAACTTCAATCAGCATCTACATCAGCAACATCTTCCCCTGTAAGTATCTTCAAATCTTTTCTTACATTGCCGCAAACAATCCTGGTTCATACATTTTATGTAAGTATTTTCGAGTATCCTAAAAATCATCACCGTAAGTACTTTGTACATAGTTCATTTTCTTATCACCATCCAGAGTCCAGAAGAAACCTTTTTATGATCCTTAAAATTCTTTTGATACTTATTATTTTTTTGTTTGAACAAAATAGTTATACATTTTTCTTATACAGGATTCGCCTACGTCGGAGGAGCTTGCGTCGTGAACAAACGATTAGAAAAAGTAAACTCAGTCGCCATCATTGAAGACACTGGCGGATTCTCCGGTATTATTGTGGCAGCACATGAAGTTGGACATTTGTAAGAAATAATTTATCATAGTACTTTTATAATCCGTCCATCGCCCGCTTCTTCATTCAAGTCGATGGTTTAAACCAAAATTTTAAATTGGGGGTAGTTTCATAAAGATGATTAATATTAACGCTCCTTATCTTGGTGTTACAGGCTTGGAGCAGTTCACGACGGTAGTCCACCGCCTTCATACTTAGGAGGTCCGGGTGCTGAAAAGTGCAGATGGGAAGACGGGTTCATCATGTCTGATCTCAGGCACACAGAGAAAGGCTTCAGATGGTCTCCTTGCAGTGTCCAGAGCTTCCATCATTTCTTAAAGTAGGTGTTATTTCTTTGCAGTTTTGCTTGATATAAATCAAATCAAAATTCTAATTCTAATGGTTACAATACTGCAATTAAATTAGGTACTTAATTAAGTATCATTCAGTGGTTAAAATAAAGAGTCCCAAATTGGGTGCCAATTCTTTTTTATGATAACACGTTTTGTATGCTGTTCAATAATGTAATATTTGTGATGTTTGTTTTGTAAAAAGTATAATACTCTCACTAAAGATTCATTGAAAATGTTCCTCACACATTGGACGCCAATTGTATTGCTCATCCCTCATTCGTGTGTTTTCATTTCTCACTTCTCATATTTTGGTTTATCATTGTTCAATAAAATTGCATAATTACGAAAAAGTTAACGCCATTGTTCGTGCAGTATATTTGATGTAGATAAATAATCCTTGTAATAAGCAATTTATGTAAAAATTATAAGTAAGGCTCATAATATCAGGTTCATTATGTAAATTTTCTCTGACGATAATTCTGCGTCTGCCATTATCATTTTTTTACGAATCATTGTTGAATTTGCAGCGGTGACACCGCGACCTGCTTATACAACTCCCCGCATGAAGATGATTCGTTACCTCGAGTACTTCCTGGCCGATTACTCACTTTGGATGCTCAATGTCGGAAGGACAGAGGGACCAGGTATGATTATTTCCTTTCGTTAATATCTTCCTTATGTGTCTATAATGAATATTAATTTAAATGCCCATTAAAGGTGAACGCACACTTATCCGAGCCGAACGCGTCGAACGAATCGAAGTCAAGGAGGCCTCGTACTGGGGTTCTTGCAGATTCGGACGATTCGACGCGGAGAAGTATGCGAGGTTTCATGAGATTTCTTATACAAAATTCTAAAATTCGTTTAGTTCGACTCGTTCGACGAGTTCGGCTCGGATAAGTGTGCGTTCACCTTAATACTGTAAGTAATCAAACCATTTATGATTTACTCGTCTCGAGAGTCGAGACATGTTTTTTTGGCAATGGCTGAGTGTTTTAATTCAAAATTTCAATCTCCGACTTTGAGAGCATTTCATTTAAAATTGTAAACGTTTCTTTAAAAACTCTTAAACTAATTTAAGTATCAAGCAAGCAAATTTTCTTCAATATTTTATTAATTCCTGTCAATATACGAATGGTAATCATTAATCAACTAGGTAATATTCTTACGGTAATCAACACCCGTCCTCACATTGATTCATTTCAACTCTTGACCTAGGTGTCGGCTGCTATAAAATAATATTTATCTTTTTTACATCCAATTCCAGTGCGTGTTTCAAAGACGAGCGGGTCTGTGCCCAACTTTTCTGCTTCGACGCAGCAAGCGGATACTGCGTTGCTTACAGGCCCGCAGCGGAGGGTTCGCCTTGTGGCGATGGGCAGGTAAGTACGTCAAAAAGTTCAATTAATTATATGAAAATAACAAACGCGCGTCTTATCATTGCGTACGACGTGTAACCAGTGTATCTGAACTCAAAGGTTTCCTTTCATTTCCAAGATTATTCAAAAAGCATATATCCATTCTAATATTATAATTTATGAATGCGAAAGTGTTATGCTACGCTTTCACGGCCCGTCTCTTCAACCAATTTTGATGAAACTTGGTACAGGCATAGGCGGGAATAAAAAAACTTTAATCCACGCAGACGAAGTCGCGGCCATCATCTAGCATAAAATATTTTAGTCCTGAATAAATTGTATTAGTTAATAATACTGAAAGCACACATATAAATCCTTTTGTTTATATTATTTAAGCTTAACTATTTTTTATTTCAGTATTGTATAAACGGTCGATGTATAACGGAGCACGAAAATATCATACCGGACTACTCGCAGCACACGCCAAGCTACGTGCGACCTGACACTAGTCCATTTTACGGAAACATAACGAGGTCTGTATTACCGCAGTACTACTGATTATATTTACCTATGTGATAATGTGAATGAAAATATTGCAACATTATTTATTTAGAAAATCTAAATTAATTAGAAATTTTAAATATTGATTTATTTATTATATTGTGGAAATATTTAAAATCTCTTTTTGGTATTATTTTGCAATAGCGGTAGATACATAAAAATGTAATGTAGTAGATGCCTCTTAATCAGGAGAAACAATTATTATGTTAGACATTCACAGCTATTCCTAACTATAACTTATAATTTTTAGTATTTTTTATACTGGAATTTTGTATTCAATCTCAATATTAAATGAAAACTGAACATCACAATATTGTCACACACAACGAAATGAGCAATAATCTCATCAATGAAAATTTGTGCAGATATCCAACAAACCTATCCTATGTATTAACATATTGTTTTATGAACACGTATACAGTAAAGAAGCCACAACTCAGCCATACGTACCTAGCACGGAAGCACCAGAACCATACAAGCATAAATACAATTCATATTACCAAAAGAGTACAAAGTCAGTATACTCGTCGACAACGACGACAACGACGACAACAACTACGACACCAACTCCAACCACAACAACAACAACAACTACGACGACACCAAAAACAACTACAACTAAAAGGACAACAGTGAATCCATTCAAATATTTCCGTACAACAAGACCGACATCTGGGAACACAGAGAAATCAACGGAGGCGACTAAGCCATCTAGTACATATCCACCATCTATAAATAAATACTCCGTCACATCTACAAAGAATCCATACGATTTCAAAGAATACAGTTACAGTACCAAACCTTCAAAATCAGATACACCAAAACGAGGTTTCCTTAGCAAAGATGATTTGGACAGCTACTTTGGGCGGGGTACAACCAAAAGTTCTTTCTTGGGTAAAGGAGTAAAACCTCTCTTCAAAATAGGAACGTATCATTCAGAAGGAAAGTCTTTGGACAACTCTATTAGACCTGATGCGAATTCTCAGCAAGTTCAAATAGAACCGGCGAGATTAGTCTTCTCTTACCAAAGGAATTTGACGTCAGGGGAGATTGTAAGAAAATAGAAGTGCCAAAATGATATATTGGTAAGGCAATCAACAGATTTGGACCATACTGATGTCATTTCCTTCTTCGCCGCCTCATGGTCTTTTACATCTTAAAAAATATCACAATACTTTATCACTTATGTCATATTTATGCATTATTTTCAGCCATTTACTAGTCACTGCATCGATTGATTAAGAACTCTCGCGAATTTATATTTTAGATAGTTTGGAAAAATACAGCATGCAATCAAAATTTTGTATATAATAAAAATTTCAGTGTACATACGAATACGAAACATACGTCATTCTCAGTCTCAAAACATCTACATAATATTACTATTTCATAATAATTTTAAGCAAACTACTCGAGTTGATCATTAGTAGTTGTACATAATATTTATAATCGTTCAATATAGAATTCTTCTCAATGTAGAATGTAGAATATAATTTATTATCGTAGATATAGCATGAGCATTCCTTCAAATTAGCTTTTAGAATTATCTGGAGGACAGGCAGCTTGAAATGATTCTAATACTTAAATCTAATGAAAATTCCGTTACAACTTACGTTTATAAAACATTTATTTTTTATTTTACAGTAGCCGCCACTAGAAAATCGCGCGGAATAAATACTGAAGACTGCTTTGCTGGACCCAGAGACTGGTACAACCGTGCCAACTAAAGCCTGGAGAGCTATCCAGGCAGTCCCAATCCAGCCTTATAAATACATTTCCGATTGTGAAACGTGCGCACATGCCTAATATGAATATTACCTCGGTAATACTCACCTATTGTGATATTAAATATTATATGGAATATAAAATATACTATACTGATTTCAATTTAAAATTAAACTATCAATAACTAATAACAAAAAGAGGTAATATTCAGTATTCTGCGGGTAATCAAAGGAGTGTGACGCACGAGTGTGAATAAAATGTGTCTGAAGACAGGACTAGTGTCAGACATAGTTTTGTGAGTGATATTACAATGTGATTGTGTTACGTTTAAAGAACTCTTAAGTACATTATTATAATCTGTATATTATGAACAAAACCGATCAAATGAGAGTAACTAATGAGTCTCGATGTGGTTTTGAACTACTGTAGAAATATTTTCTTAGACTATATTTTTGTAAGCTGTTGTAAAAAATAGAATTGTTTTAAGGTTACAAACAAAAACTGCCACGAAGTGCCTTTTTATAAATAATAAGCGAAGTATACAATTAGGGGTCACGCTGTGGACAAAGAAGTCCAAATATGCGAAGTTATTTTGACTTGAACTTGAATTTATTAACTCAATTGTACACATTTTATGATAATACTCTCGCCTGTTTTGGCATCACAAAAAAATATTTTATTTTTGATAACTGTTTATTTTATTATGCTGTTTTCTTTTTTTTCTACATATACATACAGCGACTGGCGCGCATCTCTGAAGCGACTGTTATTCGCATGAAGAGGACATAATCTACTCAAACGAAAATATAATATGCGCGGCTTAAGTGAATATTGATACTGGAAAGTAGAATTTTTAAAGTAAATAATTAGAAATGTGGATTACATTTTTGATTGGGATAGGGCCTTATTGGCTAACAATACGTAATAATGCGTCCCGCGTACCTACGTTGCACTTTGGATATTTGGAATCAAATGCCCCCTGTAGAAAGAAAAATCAAATCGTATCCAAAAATGTAAGCGATGTATCAATAGTAACTTATAAAACCGCATAGTAACGCAGGTTACAATTTTATTTATACTATAAGTATATATTCGTTTCCATAATTTATTTTTTCAATATATTTTAGTTTAAGATACTTTCTCTTTTGTTTTATATAGCAAACTTGTGAGCAAAAAGTTTTTAAACTTGTTATAGTATTAAGTCTGTTTTTATTTCTAAATTTATTTATGTAAAGTAGTTGTGTCTTAAAGTTACCATAGTTTAAAAAAATAAATGTAGTATTTTGGCAGTTTAGTTTAATAAAATGCAGCGAGCTTCCAACTCTGACATCACTTGCCTTTTGTATAATTATTTATTCTTTGCCAATTATTTATGTATGAAGCAACTTGTAAGTTTTCTCCTAAATTGTCTAAATTTTAAGAAAAAAATATAAAAGAAACAATATGAATATTGAGTTTTATTACCCAACAAAGAAGCCCCATCACCTCACACATATTTTAACACTAACAAAAATATACAACATTAAAAACATAATTATTAATAACTGAAAACAAATCGAATATTATTACAGTAATAATATTGCCATATTTTGCGTAAGTAATAATAAATACATACAACTTTGTTCTTAAAATAGGTTAATTGATCAAACAAAATCAAGACTTTGAGAGCATAATTACCTATATTTAGTTAATAATAACTAAGATAGGTAATAAGGGACAATATTATGACTATTTCAGTGCATAAGTTTTTAAGAGATTTGTATGGAATCCCGTTTTAAAACATATTCACAAACAAAAAAAACATATAACTTGTTACATTGTCATTGCCATAGACTTTAACTGTATAGTTTTATGTCATATAACATTTTTAAATATTATCAACCTATTGTGTGCAGGAAAAAGTTCTACATCTATGATTACCCGCTTTGAAAACACTGGATCAACACTTGGGCACAATTAGTTCGATTTCACAGACATAGGACTTGCGTTGACATTTTTAACCAGTAATCTTGCTATCATTCCAACTGATAGACAGAACACTAGACCGGCTGGCATGAACTTCCTTCCGTTGTAATACCTGAAAATTTCATTTCGATTAGGTAACTAGTCTCACTAGAGATAGCTGAGAATGATTAATTATTTTACGTGAGAAATCAGGAACACTGAAGCAAATTAATATCTCCATGGCAAAAAATTATATGTTTATTGTTCACTTTTAATATAACATGACGATATTACAATAACACAGGGAAGTGAAATATATATGGAAATCCATACTAATATTATAAATACGAAAGTGTGTCTGTCTGTCTGTCTGCTACGCTTTCACGGCCCAACTGTTCGACCGATTTTGATGAAATTTGGTACAGGGATAGGTTATATCCCGGGGAAGGACATAGGCTACTTTTTATCCCGGAAAATTCAAAGGTTCTCGCGGGACTCAAAAAATGTATCTGTTCAACCGAACTTAATGAAATTTGGTACAGGGGTAGGTTGTATCCCGGGGAAGGACATAGGCTACTTTTTATCCCGGAAAATTCAAGAGTTCCCGCGGGAATCGAAAAAACTTAGTCCACGCGGACGAAGTAGCGGGAATCATCTAGTCAAATAATCAAATCAAATAAATATTATAAATGCGAAAGTTTGGATAGATGGATGTATGGATGTATGGATGTATGGATGTATGGATGGATGTTTGTTACTCAATCACGCCCGAACGGCTAAACCGATCTGGATGAAATTTGGCACAGAGGTAGATTATAGTCTGGAATAACACATAGGCTACTTTTTATCCCGGAAAACTAAGGAGTTCCCGCGGTAACCAAAAAACCTCAATACACGCGGACGTAGTCGCGGGCATCAGCTAGTAGGTATAATATAAAGACGCCTATAAATTCCCATCCACGATAAAGCTGTAACGTACAAGTCAACGTATTATAATACATTATTGACACTGACGTCAACGGTAAAATCGAAGACGTCGACGTTCACGATAACGTGACGTGCAGAATTATAAAAGCGCACAACGGATTAATAGGTCCTTCCCATAGAATACTATAGCTTTCTCTCACTTTCTCCATCTCCGCGTCACATTCCTCATGACTGGCGACTGCAGAAAGTTGTGATTCTTTTCCATTAAGTAATTACATAGAGGTCTCCCTCTGTTAAAGTAGATTTCAGTTTCTTCCATATGAGGGGTATAGATTCAAAAGCGCTTCTATCCACTTTCTTAAATGTTTCACAATCACCCAAAACATGATAAAATGTACTAAACTTTTGCTTTTATCCTATATTTAAATTGAATATCATGGCAAATTTATATCAATTTTGAATATAACACTAAGCTTTTTTTATAAACAGTGTAAAAATAGTTAAAAAACATTGAAATCTGTATAGAGGCCATTCTGCATCCAAGCAGTGAATAGAGGCGGTTTTGCATCCGCCACTACATGATAGAAGCGGTTTTGCTCCTATAATACTCGTGTGGATGGTTTTATACAGTCGGTGCTTATGACTGATTCAGATTTCTTCTTATGGTGAATTATTATTAGGTAAATTGCTTAAGTTTATTAAATGAAAAAATAAAACTATTAATAATTTGTCTTTAATCTTTTATTAAGGATTATCAAAAATTACACTTATAGGAACTTTAAATACCTACATAAACCGCGATTCTATCCGTAAGTTTTACTCACGTAAGTAGCTTACGTAATTAATTGAAAACAAATTTAAGTACTATGGTAAATGAATATGGTAAATAAATATTAAAGTCGTAAGTTAATCATATTATAAGCTACTTCCTGAGTAAAAATTAAAGGTGTATCTGCGGCCTTAGGATAATCAAAATTACACTTTTACAATTAACTTTTATTACTTAAATATAATCAAAATTATACAGATAGTCCAACCTCTTCCAGGTATTCACATTGCTCTTGGTTTTCAGGTTCACCGATATTATGTTCATTTTCCAAAATATTTTTGTAATATATGAGCTGATTAGACCCTAATTCCGATTTCCAATTTGCACCGAAATGTTTTGACAGGAGTTTGTCAACATCAGTAAGTTTCAAGATAGATATCTTTGTTTGAAAAGGTGGTATGTCCCTGATACCAAACTCTGATGTTGAAGATACACCTCGTTTCATGACGCTTTTAGCAACTCCAATGTCATTTTTATAATGAATTTCTCCTCTTAAAAGGAACCGCCCAGGCTTATTCTTAACTCTGGTTATGTAATACCTTTTGCAATCAGCAAATTTGAAATGGTAACTCCCTGGGGGCTTCAGTGTTTCACTTGCATAGGCCTTCCAATCTTTAACGGTACAATCCTCACCCAATTTGCGAACCATGCCGTAACGATCATAAATGACTCTATATTCGGAGGGATCTATAATTACTTCTTTACTTCGGACCTCTTTTTCAATATGCCCGAAAATACGATCCGCCGGCATAAATGAGTGTCCGGGCACAGGAAATATGAGTTCCACAGTCTTGATATTTCTCGGTGCACAATTTGTAAGCCAGTACGCAACCATAGCAATCATAATGGTATTCTTATTTTGCGAACCACAACCATCTGCCATCATTCGCAATTTTTTTTTGTCAGTGAAATCTGTCTGTAAGAGAAAATTAAAAACGGCAGAGGCAATCTCGTTTGCCGATTTACCATAAATGTCTTCAGTCCAAGTATAAATATGGACATTTTCCTTTGGGAATTTGTTTACGTTGTTTGCATGCACAATGGTAAAATTGTAGATATAAAGTTGCCTGGAATAATAAGCCGCTTGGTCTGCCACCTTGGGCAACACCTGGTTTTTTTGGCAGTCAAATGATATTGAGACCGTCTTTTCATCATATTCTCTCAAAAATTTATAAAAGCATTTGGCTTTTAACTTGTGTATCCGCAATAAAGTCATAAATTTGTTTTTTTCTTCATTTTGTGCTTTTTTTATTTTATCCGACAGCTCCGTACATTTGGAACAAACGTCTACTCGTGGGGTTTTGAACCCGATGTTGTAATTCGTATTAAAAATGTATCTAAAAAAAGATTGGCGTACTTTGAGATTTTCATCCTCTTGTTTATCTTGATACATTCTCCACATTTTACGAATGTTTAAATCGGAAGATACGTATTTTCTTTCTGATGTAGCCGACCTGCAATAGTGCGACTCAAGACACGTAAACGACTCAATGAATCGCTTAATATTTTCCTTTTTTGCGGAATTCTTGCTTGAAACCCTATCACCGCCTCGATTTTCTTGTGGGATAGTGCCATATAGCAAGAATTTTTGGGATATATTACGAAGTCTATGGATACCAACGCCGAGAATCTTCGAAAAGGTTTGTTGACAAACTCTTATTAATGTGAATGGTTTCGTGTATGTACGGACATAAAACTTCGTATACGTTTTCGAACATGCTCGGCTTCCTACTTTACGTCTTCGACGCTTCGGTGTATGAACTTTCATAAATTTTAATAGAAAATTGTCTTGAAAGGTTTTATTCGGTTTGGTGTAAAATGCTTGATGAAAACGCCTAATGTCCTGAGGATTTAGAGTATTGCATTTTAATTTCTCAGATTTCTTATGCTTACAGCTTCTAACATCTGTTAAATTTGGTGGATTCTTAGCTGAGTACCTGAAACAATTTACTCAAGTTACCAACAACTAATCAATCCAATTTAAAATCCAAAGTAATGGCAATAAAACTAGCATATTTTGTCCAAAAGATACAACTCGCTTTGATACACAGACAGATGGACTGACGGGTAACCTAACAAGTAAAATTACTGTAAAAATAAAAAAAACAATCCCAAAAAAAGATACTTTAAAAGCGTTATGATAATATAATAAACTAGCTGATACCCACGACTTCGTCCGCGTGGATTGAGGAGTTTTAGTTCCCGCGGGAACTCTTTAATTTTCCGGGATAAAAAGTACCCTATTATTTAATCCGGACTTCTAACTTTACGTCTGCAAAATTTCAAAGCAATCGGTTCAGTAGTTACGGCGTGAAAGCGGAACAAACATACAAACAAACTCACTTTCCCATTTATAATATTAGTAAGTAAGGATAAGGATAAATAATAAAAAGAATAACCTCTTGATTAAAAAAGTAAGAACTTAGTTAAAAAGTTATTAAACAGATTGGATCTGTTCCGTGTTTATTGTTCCGTGTTGGTATTGCATAAACACGACCAATATTAAAGCAAGAGAAACTTACCTTTCACGCTTTTTAACATTGCGCTTCCATTCATTTTCATTTCGAATCCTTTTCCTTGCCTTATTCCCTCCCACTGGGGCTATATTAATTTCCATTTTCTGATTTTTTTCTATTTAAAAACAGGAAAATAAAACTACGCTGTAACGTAAAACAACAGCCGGACGCCATTAAACTCCTATATAAAATACTATGCTGTGATTGGTCTAGCGGTGATAGTGGCGGTTTTGCTATTTAAGATTTAACAGAGGCGGTTTTGTACCTAACGTCATACTTATCATGTCATTTTCTATAGGATAGAAGCGATTTTGCACGTATTTTATTTAATAAAACCAAAGACAAGTAGACTGTGGATTGCCATCACTTAAAAAATATTCAGAGCTTGAAATGGGATAGAAGCGCTTTTGCATCTATACCCCTCATATATGATTCAATTCTGAGTATTATTTTAATATTCAGGTATAAACAAGATGTTAATGATAGTACCTAATCAGGACCTGCGAGAACTGGATGATAGAAATGTTCAAATTTTGACCTCTATAATCTAAATTCAGTAACCCATCCATCATCCTAAGTGACTTTGCAACTATCAAAAACAACTGATATGAGCTTTCAAAACTTTTATTAATTTACTTATATGTACCTGTATCCCATAAGTCCGCCGAGAGTAGTTGAAGTACCCAACATTAATGTGTAGTTTGAAGGATCCTGGCTGAGCTGGTATGCCCCAACACCTGTAAAGAAATAGTCATTTTTATTTCCTAGGAATAAAACTAATTATTCATAGTGTCCATAACAATTGCTAGGCTTTCACAGCCTACCTGTTAGACCAATTTTCACGAAATTTGGTAGTTAGGGAGGATCTCAGGGACATAGCCTTTTTTATATCCCATAAATCCAAAGACCTACGTAATCCACGCTGATAGTCTTGGGTATCATCCATACTGGCTTGACGAGCACTACATAGTATATCTATACTAATATTGTAAATGCGAAAGTTTGGATGGATGGATGTTTGTTACTCAATCATGCCACAACAGCTGAACGGATCTGGATGAAATTTGGCACAGACATAGATTATAGTCTGGAATAAATAGTAAACCGGAAAATCAAAGAGTTCCTGCGGGAACAAAAAAAAACTCAATCCACGCGTACGAAGTCGAGGGCATCAGCTAGTAATAATATAAAAACTGTTCTGTAGTTGCCCATCACAAAAAGCAGACATTTTATAAATGAATGCTCAATGCTTAGCTTACCCAATATTGATCCAAAAATGAGCCCAGCACCCAGAGATGGAATTGATCCTGGAAAATAAAGGTAAGAGGAATTGAGTAAATAATAATAAATTAATATCTCTCAATTTGAGACATCATATTATTTTGCTGCAAAGCAGATAAAATATACTGCATTGTAGTGCTTCGTTATAAAAACATACACACATAATATTTGCATAGAGTTACAGTTGATTTACATTTCTGTAGTCTAGACTTTAGATGCAAAATATATAATTTAAATATTCTTTTCAATCACGCTAGAACAGCTAAACGAATCTGGATAAAATTTGGCAGGAGATAGATTATAGTCTGGAATAACACATAGGCTACTTTTTCTCTCGGAAAATTAAGGAGTTCTCGCGGGAACCCAAAAAACCTCAATCCACGCGAACGAAGTCGCGGGCATCAGCTAGTGTCGAATAAATTAATCTTAAAGTAGTCATAGAAAGGTTAGCCATTGAAACGTAGTTGCTTGATTGCTCAAGTTAAAAAAAACGGACACCCATCCGGTTACTGACTTGGGTCAACGTTGCTTAACAATCGCCCGATATGCGTTATCACAACTAGGCCACGCATCCCTCTGATACATTACATCCTACCAATGAAATAAAAACTGTGTTTGTTTGCTGATTTGCCATTCAAAGTCATTACAATGGAGCAGCGTAATAGTGTGATTTCGCATGGACATATTAATTAAAGATTAGGGAACTTTTTTTTCCACTAAATTAAACTTTTAGGTCAGATTCATAGATAGCCATCTCTTCTACTCTTGTGTGATTTTGTTGTTGTTGTGAAGTTTTGAATAGATATGTCACCGTAAGATTGTAAAAACCGTTAGATTATAATCTAACTCGCGAAATTGTAAACTGTCGAATGATTACAATACCTATAACGGATTATTTTTCGGTAGATTGTAATATGTTAGGTTTATTAACCCGATAGAACCTACTTCCCTGCCTACGGCCGGGCACTACTTGATTATTTATGTCGAATCCTAACCTAACCTACAAGAAAAAGACAAGAAAACGTAAATACAATGAATATTTCAAAAATTGACACTTAAAACATTGAACGGTTCACAATCTTTCGACTGTTTACAATCTATCGAAAAAAAAAGCGTTAGATTACAATCTTACGGTGACAGATACACCATGAACGTAACATATTATTGTATACTAGAGTCTAGATGATGCCCGCGACTTCGTCCGCGTGGATTAAGGTTTTTTGATTTCCGGGATAACAACTATCCCTATACCAAAAATTTCATCAAATTGGTTGAACAGATGGGCTCATGAAATCGTAGCAGACAGACAGACACACTCGCAATTATAATATTACTTAGTATGGATGAAATAACTAATCATTGAATACCACAAACAAAACACCCGTCAGATTGAAAAAAATTAGCACTGAATACAATTGCAATTTGCATTGTTTTAAAACTACATTCAAAATATTATTTACTAGATGATTCCCGCGACTTCGTCCGCGTAGACCAAATTTCGTCGATTCCCGCGGGAACTCTTGAATTTTCCGGGATAAAAAGTAGCCTATGTCCTTCCCCGGGATACAACCTACCCCTGTACTGAATTTCATTAAAATCGGTTGAACAGATAAATTTTTTGATTCCCACGGGAACTCTTGAATTTTCCGGGATAAAAAGTAGCCTATGTCCTTCCCCGGGATATAAACTATCCCTGTACCAAATTTCATCAAAATCGGTTGTACAGATGGGCCGTGAAAGCGTAGCAGACAGACAGACAGACAGACACACTTTCGCATTTATAATACTAGATGATTCCCGCGACTTCGTCCGCGTGGACCAAATTTTTTCGTTTCCCGCGGGAACTCTCAAATTTACCGGGATAAAAAGTAGCCTATGTCTTTCCCCGGGATACAACCTACCCTTGTACCAAATTTCATTAAAATCGGTTGAACAGATAAATTTTTTGATTCCCACGGGAACGTTTGAATTTTCCGGGATCAAAAGTAGCCTATGTCCTTCCCCGGGATACAACCTATCCCTGTACCAAATTTCATCAAAATCGGTTGAACAGATGGGCCGTGAAAGCGTAGCAGACAGACAGACAGACAGACAGACAGACAGACAGACACACTTTCGCATTTATAATATTAGTATGGATTAGTATGGATTATAACCTCACCAAGGCCAAAGTTTATCATATTTTACCGTAACATCCAATAAACCTTTGTGAGCTATACTGGTTTCTGTTAAACAATATTTTTTCTGTATCCTTGACTATACACAGACCAGCTAAATGCAATAAAGGACCTGCTAATGCTAGATAGATACAGAGCTAAATGGTGCTCCTTTTCCTCTCTAGACAAGTTTTACTTTATTCTATACTAGATGATGCCCGCGACTTCTTCCGCGTGGATTGATGTTTTTTGATTCCCGCGGGAACTCTTCAATTTTCTGGGATAAAAAGCCTATGTCCTTCCCCGGGATACAAACTATCCCTATACCAAATTTCATCAAAATCGGTTGAATAGATGGGCCATGAAAGCGTAGCAGACAGGCAGACAGACAGACAGACACACTTTCGCATTTATAATATTAGTATGGATCCTATCCTCTCTGACGGCAGACGTTGTCCTGCCCTGAACCTAAAACCGGCTTGCATTACCTACCAGACCTACTAGGTCCAATTGGCTATTTGACTACTCGTCAAATAAATTAATTTTTTTGGGATTATTAAATATTGTCAAACTTTGATGACGTCGCAATTCAGTATTTCATACAAAACTCCATACTAAGCATGCATTTTGATATTTGAAATACTTTAAGTATCTGATTTGGCCTGATTGACTATTTGATTTATGAATTTAAACCATCCTAAACCCAAACCCAAACCCACTCAAACAAACCCAAAATAAAACCGGCCATGTGCGAGTAAGACTCGTGCACCGAGGGCTCCGTACAATATATAAGTAAAAGTTATGGTATTCTTATTCCTCTTATCTATTTTTATTTCAATTTAACACCTCTACACGTTCATGCGGAAAGGGGTAGTAAGTTTAAGATTATTGAAAATATTTTTATTATATTATGATGTGACTAAAATTTATGCTTTTTGCAATATTTCCTTGCCTTTTTTTCCTTTATCTGTGCTATAAGACGTTCCTTCGTACCAAATTTCAAGATTCTGAGTTCACGGGAAGTACCCTGTAGGTTTTGATTCCCTTGCGAGTGTCGAAAAATTTGCAGCATAAACGGCTGTATCTTTTGATTGCATTGGCTTAGAAGTTTGATTTTTTCACAGCTCCAAGGACAGTAGACCTGAGTATTTGATATGAATTTCAGCTTGATATCTCCATGCGTTCCTGAGAAAAAGGGTCTAGACAAACAGAGGGACGGACAACAAAGTGATCCTATCAGGGTTCCTTTTTTTTCCTTTTGAGGTACGGAACCCTAAAAACATCAAAATCAGTCCAGCAGTACTCAAGTTCTTGCAAGATTAACACACAGCAATTGATTTTTATTTATATAAATTATTATAAAGAAATATGCTAGTTAGAGAACCAACAACATAAAGCTTGCTTATAATTGCAGTAAAAACATGATCTCATCCAAAATTGATTGCACTTTCAGTTTCAGTGTTTTCGAAAGCGCAACCCTGCAATGACAGACACATAAGTACATACACAGACAGTACACTGATTTTTCAAAATTAAAATGAAATTCAAAATACTTTGTAGGTAATTGGATGACAAATTCTAGAATATTCCTTTCTGTGTTGAAAGAAATAAGTAGGCATGAAGTAGGTACCTACTTATCTTATCTTACTATTAAAAAATGAGATATAAATTAAAAGATAGGTAGGCACTTACTATATAGGTTGGGCTATAGTATACTGCCCGCGGCGGAGGGGGAAGGGGTTGGGGGAGGGGGGAGGGGGGGAGGGGATATACCCCCCCTCCAAGTAAGACGTTCCGAATTTTAGTAGTTTCCGAGATATTAATTTTTTAAAATTTTGAGGTTAGGTTTTACTTTTATACCTTTTAATTAATTATACCAACTTTAAACTACCTTACCTTTTGTTTTAGGTAGTGGAAAAGGTTAATTTCTTAATTACAATGGGCTACGCCAGAAGACTCGCTTCGTCGCCCCTGAATGAAGCTTCGCCTACTCGACCTTCGTTTCGCTGCGGAGGTCGCCGGCTCGCTTCGCTCGCCTCCTCCCCCCTTCGCTCCACTCGGCCTCGTAGGCTCGCTTCATTCAGGACCTCCTACGCGAGCTTCTGGCTACGCGCTTAAAAAAAACACTCTAGGGGTAGGGCAGACAAGACTGCGTGGAGTCGGGGTGTGCCGATTCGGTTTTGTGTATCATATGCTCAAGTACCTAAATATACATATAATAACCTACCTTTATACCTTTTTAGTTAAATAATTAAACCTATACCCTTTAAACGTTTTTTTTTTAACCTTATAACCTTATAACTGAAATACGCGTAAAACGATGACTCATAGATTTGAATTTTGGCGCCAATGCACGCGTTCCGTTTTTCCAATAATCGGTACACATATTATATGCTTATTAACATTTTGTAATACTTTTTATGTTTGGAACGGATTAAAATACGTAAAACGAAACTTTACCACGCCAACTAAACGTCAATGAGTCTGCAATCTATGGCAAATGTCGTAAGAAATAGTCAAAAGTGGTGAAAATTTGCAATTTTCAAAAAATTATATCTCGAAAAGTATTAGAATTCGGAGTAAAATATTTTAGTGCAAGGCTTAACACATCAAGGTCTTTCTGTAAAAAAAATATGAACGTCCAACTCAGCGGGCAGTATACTATAGCTGAGCCAAGAAGTTCCCCTGGGAATAAAAAAATAATACACGTGGACGAATTTGCGGACATCATCTAGCAATATAATAATCAATGAAACTACTCATGCCCACCTACTTAAATAAATATATCTATTGTTTAGTTCACTCTGGCTTTTGTATTGTTTTCGTATTAACTAGCATGGACCTATATAGGTCTATGATAACTATAAATAGAAGTTTATTGTAGTGATAAAAAAATTAAGAAGTACTAAAGTAACAAGAAAACGAACTTTAACTAACCTGCTTTAGCATAGCCCATAATACCACCGGCGGCAACAGTAGCGGCATAAGCGAAGCTTAAAATATCTATTCCCATTTTTGTTTCTTCTCGTACCGTTTTGTTTACAAGGTAAGAATTATTACCTATATTAATCTTGCACAAAATTAAAATGTGCACAAGAAATCCAAGTCCCAAGCAAGATTAAGAAGTATCAAGTAGTCATTAGTCAAGCAGAGAGAATGTAATCACTGACTACGTGTAGGTAGTCAACACCGAGTAGTGGTCTGTGGTAGTCAAGTACCAAGTTTGAAGTTTGACCAGTGTTTGACAACTACTACGCTTGACAGTTGATACTAGACAGTGACAAGCCAAGAGCAGTGTTGCCAACCAGTACGGAGTGCACCCCCCCTAACAGCAGCTTAAAATTCCCCTGTTTCCCCCTAACACCATCATTGAAATCCCCATAGCTTTCACTAAAATAACCCTGGTTCCAAATACTTTTTTGTACGGTATATTGAAATGAATAAAAAATACACACTTACAAAATTACATGAACGTTTATTGCCGTTGGACATCATAATTATGTAATTAACTCATAATCTAAAGAAGTTAGTCTTAATTTCATGTTTCAAATTTCATGGACGTCAGGACTTTTTTTTAAATATTATAGTAGATCCCTATTATTTTTATATTTGTCTCTATATGGTATATAATATTATATTTATACCTTCCATTACAGAGCGTTTTCAGTAATTTCGGCACTTTGTAACCGGCCAATCTCCTTTGTGCCTCCCTCAAGTTACTCGACATTAGCGAAATCACAGACATAATAAAGAAAAGCAATCTTAACATAAATTTCACACCTACATAGACAAGTGTATTAGAATCTGTGACCTTTTCCCTCCAAGCAAAAATATCTATGTTCCTATCTTTTATTTATTTGTTGCAACACTGTGCAACACCAACGCAAACATTGAAAAAAATTCAATGCGTGGCAGTCCGATAAGACATCTAAGAGACATATGGCGTTTGTTTACATTGTGTTGTCATAAATTGTTTGTGAAATTTAGAGGTTCAGTAGCCAATATTTATTGAAATAAAATGGTGAAGTGTTGTGTCTCCCTGTGTTAATGTTAAACTATCAAAAATTACGAGATGGATGCGTTGCCGATTCCTTACATGCAACTCACATCTGGAGGAGTAAAAGTTGAACTAGGCTGAACCATTAGTAATTCTGCTATTGAAGGTTCAGTGGTAGTAGGTACTTGGGTAAGCCAGTTCTGGGAGAAAAAATTCATTTTTGTTCTGGAAAAAATATTTTTAAATTATTTATAAACAAACACATAAATCAATCTAGGCAACTAAATAAACCTTAAACCACATGCTTATCATTAAATAGTTTGGAAACTGAATCATGGGCATGTCGATTTAAAATCAACTGTTGGAGAAATACTTGTAAGGGAAAGAAGTACCGTACCTACTTGAATTCATCCGCTAAATGAAAAATCAGGTAAGTAAATTTGTACCTACTTTGCTCTTAGCTCAGCTGACTTTGAACATGGAAAAACTATAAGGGTTCTTATTTGGACAACGGAACTCTGACAAAAAGAAACTTACATCTGGTGGAGTAAAAGTTAAACCAGACAGGGTCAATTTGGGAATTTATAATTTCTGAATTTTCTATGGTCTGTCCTGGTGGAAGGCATCGGGCGTAGCTAGTTACCACCCTACCTACCTTACCTCGGCTAACTTTTATTTGAAAATGGTCGGTATCTTCATTCCGTTCTATTCTATATCACCAGGAGATAGAATAGAACGGAACACACTACGTTCTATTAAATCAGCTGTAATATGCTAGGAGCATATAACACGTCTTGAATTGGGCTGTCAGTCTTTTCTATTAATATTTTTCGTCCATTAGGTTTCTCAGGTATTCATCCTTTGGAAACCTGAAATTAAAAGAAAGTTATAAACTTATAATAAAAGAGTCGTCAAGTCCGGCCCTGTAATTTTTTCAAGTTCTCAAAATGTCAACAAAAGATTATTCAACATAAAATATGTATTTCTGCAGAAAATCGTAACATTATAGCTATAATATTAGCGTGGCTACATATTTCGTCTTAATAATTCTATAAATATTAGATATCTTAACCTTGATATGATGCGATAAACGAAAAAAACTCAAAGCTACATGATATCATGAAATTTACTTACCGATGGATCGTTATTTCTGGGGTTTTCCTTTACGAAACGTTGTAACACAGGGAGACACAACACTTCACCATTTTATTTCAATAAATATTGGCTACTAAACCTCTAAATTTCACAAACAATTTATGACAACACAATGTAAACAAACGCCATAAGTCTCTATGTCTTATCGGACTGCCACCACGCATTGAATTTTTTTCAATGTGTGCGTTGGTGTTGCACAGTGTTGCAACAAATAAAAAAAAAGATAGGTACATAGACATTTTTGCTTGGAGGGAAAAGGACACAGATTCTCATACACTTGTCTATGTCACGCCTATTTATTTATTTTTATTTTTTTCTCTTCTGGCTTTACACAGATTAGCCAATGTCAGGTTTGTAAATGTCACGCCTATGTAGGTGTGTTTATGTTAAGTCTGCTTTTCATTATTATGTCTGTGGTATAATATGTATAATGAATGGTATAATCAAAGGCTTTGTCATGGGCTTTTTGGCATTGTCCACTTTACTCTATGACTTTGTCAGCTGATATTAATTTGAAGTTCAATCTGTGGTTCAATTCTAGAGAGAGTTAGCATAACAAATGACAAATCAGAGACAAGTTAACCAGTGACAAATGACAAGTAACAATTTGTCTGTGGTTCAATTCGAGTTTCGCTTTCAGCAAAATTAAATGTATTGCAGTTATTTCCATACTAGTCCGGAGTCCCTATTTCATTTAAATATAAAACTATTGGAAACATATCACGCCTGTGATAAAATCTTTCTCAAAAATGTAGGGCTCCAAACTATTTCGTCATCATTTATTTTAGCACGTCATATCCATGGGTCATACTACAATTTGTATTCTGTTTCGCTAATATAACCATGAATTAAAATTATCACTGCACAAGGCCGCTGGAGTTTAGTTTAATATCCTTGTCGGTGGCGAGCAAACGCATTTTAAGCAATTAAATCAATATTAATCTGATAACTCTTGTGCTACGTACAGGCCGAAGAACCGGCAACCTTGAACTTAAAAATTGTTTAAAAAAAGTTTGAAAATCCTTACACAATGTTGCGGAGTGCTTCAAAAGTGACTATAAACACGGGAAATGTGCTGAACCTCATAGATATAAAGAAGAAAGCTGGTCAAAATGTCACAGAGGAGGTTGGTTTGATTTAGTTCTAAACTTATAAGGGTAAAAATACAAAAGTTGGACAACTCGCTGTCATCAGCTAATAAATACGAAAATATTAATGCAATTCGTTATGTGACAATATATTATGAAATTCTAAAATCCTTTTTATGTATCCACTCAATTTAAATTACATACTCTAAAAGCTAATTTGTAAAATAGTGCAATAAATCCTGAAAACGTCAGTTCTTTGGCGTGTCACAATCACAAAAACGCATAATGAAGTGGTTGTATAAAAAAATATTCCGTATTTATTGTTAATCTTATTATTTCTACATATTCTTTAATATATGTTTAAAACATATTTCACCGATTTATTAACAGAATCTGTATAAAGCTATTTAAAAAAAATTAACAAACTTTGTCATTACTTTTACCCATCAGTCCTTTGTGCCAAGTTAAAATTTGAAATTCTCGCAAAATATTACCGAACTTTCATCAACTCGTTGTACAGTTTGAATGTTGGTAGTGAAGTTAGGTGCAGAGCGTGCCATATTGACGGCAGCCTTTACGAGGCCAGTGCTAGCGCCGTTGTTATCGCGTGTGTTTGTGCCGATCCACTCAAGTTTTCAGTACTTTGGTGAGTCTTTATTTTCTTTAGTGGCTATGTTTTGTTTCAATTTATGCATGATTTCATGTGATTTGTATAAATATATCATCTTAATAATTAAAAATATTGATAGATAATTAAGTTTCAATTATATCCTCAAATTAATGGCCAATTCATCAGTCCGCTGCCGTCAGTCCGCTGTCTAAACTTGCGCCAAAGGACTGACGTATTTCCAGGGAACTGATGTTCTATATATTTCAGATCTTTTTACTACTATGTTAAAGTATAAAATAATTTATTTTACTCATTTCAGACTATACACATTATGGCGTCATCAAATTTGTCCCATAATGTAGGAGCAATTTAGTCCCATCTGCAGCCAGTGCTAAAGTCATTGAGTCCAAATGTTGACCATATTCACTTTCTCAGTGATGGTCCTGTAACTCAATACAGGAACAAGACCATGTTCTATGTTTTATGCTGTAAGTTGTCACAAATGTATCGTAACATTATGACGTACACGTGGAACTATCATGAGACCGGTCACAGGAAGGGGGCACCGGATGGTGTAGGGGCTACCTGTAAGCGAACCGCCGATCATGTAATCACTACAGGAGGTGATATAACTGACTTGAAAGAGTTCGTTGCAGTCATTCACGAGAGATGCCATGGTATACGCGCATATGTGATTGAAGACCATGAAATTGAGCAAATGAACTCCACAATCAACGAGAACTCCTCTAAATTTCTCGCTTTTAAGGGGACGCTTAATGTGCATCAGGTGACCGGCTCTGTTTATTTGCCAAATCAACTTACAATGAAGTCACTTAGTCGTTTCTGTGACCCTGATGGATGCCATCATTATAAGCTCGGATCTCTTAGGTATGAAGGAGAATTGCCAGATAGACATTTAAATGTTTCGACCGTATTCTCTGACTCTGAAGACGATACTCTGCCACTATCCACCTACGCAAAAAAACAACGGTAGCAGTTCTACTTCCAAATGTAATCTATCTATGCCAGGAGTTAGAGACTACAGAACAGTACAAACTCAAAATGATTATAGCAGTGGTGATTATGTTTTGATTGAATATATATTGGGAAAAGCAGAATATCGTTATGCAGGGATCTGTTCTTTTGTCGATAATGAAGATGGTGAATTGAGAGCAATTTTTCTTAAAATTTGTAATGATGATGGTACTCTGTTTAAATTCGAAGAAAGCGCTGTGTCAGATGTACCAATGGACCAAGTAATAAAAAACTTCCTGTACCAAACCTGGTTACAAGAGGCAATAGTATATTTTACCAATTTAAAGAGAAGATTGACGTTTTTGAAAAGTAATTTTTATTAATATGTTAATGAATTTTAATATTTAGAAGCAGTATCTTTGTTGCAGCATAAGAGCTGATATTTTTGTTTATTTTTTTGTATCTAATAGTCATTACATTCCGCAATTTTTACCTTGTGATAGAAAATACAGTATTGCTATTATAAGCAGCTTTATTTTTGATCTAATTTTAAATTTCTCAGAATTTTCTAATGTTAAGGAAACTACCTCAAAGTATAAATAAGCAATATAAATTGAAAAGGCTGTTTTGAAGACTGACGTAATTCATATTTTCAGTATTCAATAGTTTTAGAGGTAATATCAATAGTTACAATATGATTTCATGCATAGGATATGTCTTTATTAGATTCTAAAATATTTGTACTTGAAAATGCCCAAAGTTCAGGGTGTTTTAATTCTTAAAAAATGTGCCTTTATTAGATTCTAAGCTATTTGTATTTGCAAATACTCAAAGTTACAATAAATCTTATTTTTTCCTACGAATATGTGTTTTTAATCAGTACTCTGCCACCCTCGTCAGTCCTTTGGCGATCAAATTTGAAAAAATGCAAATAACTCATTAAATAGTTAAAAAACTGGCTGGCCCGGCATAGGATAGTATATTTATACGATATAATATGCATACAAAGCAATATATGTATATATTATGGTTAAAAATTATGTTTGCAAAATAGGGCAAAAAGTTGTCCAACTTTTGTATTTTTACCCATAAAACTATTGTCACTATTCGATTCAATAACATCCCTAGTACTAAGGCTATTCTTAAAAACTGTCCAAATTATAATAATTAAAGCATATAATAAAATTGTTATGTTTGCTTATAGTTATTGTACCTATGAAAACAAAATAAGTTAAGACATAAAGATATAAATTTAAAGTTTCCTAGCTTCCTACCTATAACAGTCTGATATCAAATAAAAGAAAAAAACCTATAACAGTTCAGTATAATAAGCTAGGTATAAACTAGTTGATACCTGTGACTTCGTCTGCATGGATTAAGTTTTTGATTTCTTCAAGAACTTATATTATTTTTTTGGGAGCCTATGTCCTTCCCTGTGTACCTATCCTATCCTATCTTTGTACCAAATTTCATCAAATAGGTTGAAAAAATGGGCCATTACAGCTTAGTAGACAGACACACTTGCTTTTATAATATTAGTATGAATGAATAAAGTACTAAGTTAGTTTTAAATAAGCAAATATTTATAATTAAATTATTTTATCTTTATATTATTATTATGTGGCTACATGGCCATTACAGTTTACTTTTTATCGTCCTTGTTGACTTGAAATTACATATAATTTATATAGCTTACGATGGAATTGTAGCATATGCAACCTATTGTAATTTATTGGAATAAGTGTTCAAGAAATATTTGCCCTTGACCACGTTTACCTCAATTGAAATATCTAACTGCCATAACCACAAAAAGGTACTTGTAAAAAATTATACATCTACTTAAAGTCATGAAAATACTTATCAAGTTATTTCAAAAATTATTTGTCTAAGTTCTAGGTTCAACTTACTACTACTAAAATTAGACAATTTATTTCAAACAAATATAACTTTGAGTATTTAAACAGTCAAAATACTTATGTAATATGAGAAGAAAAATATAATCTAAAGGAGAGTCTACTATAGTTGAAAAGAATTGAACTATAGAGTTATGTTGATATACCAGATTACATAATGTTACTTATGTGAGTTTATGTTAACAGACCATGTTGGCATAACAAGTCATTTGTTAGCATAAAGACCGATACAAGATAACTAAACATCACAATTGTCTTGTCCTTGTTTTCCTTACTTTACTATTTCCTTGTTTGTTTCTTGATGTTTATCTATCAGCTACTTGTAACTCTAGTACATACTTAAGAATATCTGAAAAAAAAACCAGGCAAGTGGGTATCGATCCTAATGCAGTGTACGTTATCATAGTTGCCTGTCACAATATACAGACATTTTATATGTTGGTTAACTATTTCTCGTTAACGTGTATAGCATACTTAGCTATCTGTCAGTCTGTCTGCTACTCTTTCATGGCCTACCTGTTCAACAATTTTGATAAAATTTAGTACAGGGATTTGTTGTAAGGAGATTTTATCCCAGAAAATTAAGGAGTTCCTGTGGAAATCGAAAAAACGTAGTCCACACGAATGCTGGGATAAATTTTTTCATGTTCTTTTAAACAACACTTGACTCCAACAAAAATTAGCACTTAAAAGCTTAATTAAAAAGGAAAAGGTTAGGTTAAAAATGGTTCTCCGACACCCACAATATTTTTGAACAACCTATCTAATAATACCGCACTCCATGGGATAAACAACAGAAAAAAGTTCATCCTACATTGATTACAACATTCTACTAGTTAAAGATATTTAAAAAAAATTAATATTCATTTTACTTTGACTCTAATGTGATTGAACGCCTACTACGATCAATCTAATTTGCAATGTTATAGCTTAGACTAAGCGTACAGGAATATTATGTATGTTGTCTAGACTTGGTGAAGCGCTGACAGAAAAAACATTGGTGGATTATACTAATCAAACTGTTTGACAATTTCAGCTATCAGAAAGCATCAAGCTAACCTTAACAGAATGGGGCTCAAAAAATGGGTTTCCTATAGCAAACGGTACGGCACATGCAGAATCTTCGCGACATTCCGACTACATGGTGGTGTCAACATCAGCAGTATGTGATGAAGCAGTTGTCAATATCACACGACCGCATGATGATGTTCAGAATAAAATGGCGGAGGAGGAACGGAAGAATCTGAAAATTGGTGTTAAAATATTCATAAATGAAGACAGTACTACTGCTTTGACCGAGTGTTTGGAAAATGGTGAGTCAATCTATTCAATAGTATATTACATAAAGACCTGACATCATGATGATTTGCAAAATAAATTCATAGTTGATTTTATTCTGATATTTAAAAATGTAATGTCATGATTTTTGTAAAGTAACAAGTACTTAATAAAAATTGTTTTGGTAAGTATTATTCTAGATGATTCCCGCGACTTCGTCCGCAAGTTTTGAACGTGAACTTCTTAATTTTCCAGGATAAAAAGCCTATGTCCTTCCCTGGGATATAACCTATCCCTGTGTCAAATTTAATCAAAATCGGTTGAAAAGGTGGGTCGTGAAAGCGTAGCAGATAGGCCGACAGACAGACACACTTTTGCATTTACTTATAACTAGATAATTCCCGCGACTTCGTCCGCGTGGACCAAGTTTTTTCGATCCCCGCGGGTACTCTTGAATTTTCCGGGATAAAAAGCATATGTCCTTCCCCGGGATACAACCTATCCCTGTACCATAATTCATCAAAATCGGTTGAACAGATGGGCCGTGAAGTGTAGCAGACAGACAGACAGATACACTTTCGCATTTATAATATTAGTATGGATATTAAGCCCGCCAACCCGCATTGGAGCAGCGTGGTGGGTCTAAGCTCTAATTCCCTCTCTCCTGTGAGAGTGGAGGCCTGTGCCCAGCAGTGGGACGTGAATGGGCTGTAGTGGTGGATGGATATTAAGTATGGATTTTATTACAACAGCAAATAAAGTTTGGATGATATTTGTCATTTTACCTGTATCGTCAAGACATGCGCTTATATAATACTAGCTGATGCCCGCGACTTCGCCCGCGTGGTCTGAGGTATTTTGGTTCCCGCGGGAACTCTTTAATTTTCCGGGATACCTATGCGCCTATGTGTTATTCCAGACTATAATCTATCTCGGTGCCAAATATCATCCAGATCCGTCCAGCCGTTCTGCCGTGACTGAGTAACAAACAATCATACATCCATCCATCCATCCATTCATCCATCCATCCATCCATCCATCCATCCACCCATCCATCCATCCATCCAACCAAACTTTCGTATTTATAATATCAGTAAATTAAGTATAGATTTTATAAACATTTCCTTTTTACTTACTGAAGAACATTTTCTTTTATTATTTTACTTGCTGAAGAAATGTTTGATGGGTCTAAACTCGAATTCCGTCTCTCCTATGAGAGTGGATGCCTATGCCCAGCAGTGGGACGTTAGAGGGCTGAAGTGGTGGTGGTGGTGAAGATTTCCACCAAGACTCAAACAATTATTGAATACACTCGGTGTTTAAATCATTATTTTTATTTTTATTATTTGCCTGCAGTATCAACTGCGACCTGGTCAAAGGTTTAATAATTATTGTTGTAATGTTTTATAAATTAAATAATGCACGAATATATTCGTGCTAGTTGAAATGAGATTTTAGCATTTAGCATTGTAACTGAGAGGTTGTGTGTTCTAGAATGTGTTGTGATAATTATTGTGTTTAAAGTTAATTAAAAGATCCTATTGATATGTAAAGAAAGTGTTGATAATTGTGTTAAATTTTATTAAAAGATCATATCGATATTAAAGAAAGTATTTTTCTTATATGAAAATAAATATTGAAATGAAATGTTTATTTCATGTATGGCAACTTGTTCTTTGTATAATAATCTCAACTTAACAAATGCTGTTGTACACAGTCTTAAAATGTTGATTTCATATTACAGTATTCACAGCCCTACAAACAGAACACATAGAGAATGTAATTCTGTCATACAACCCGGACATACTGCATCGAGATGACACCAGGGATGACACCAACCTCAAGAGTAATTTCACCAAAGCATCACCAATATCACTGGGAAGTAATGTTGGTAAGCTTTTTATTTACTTATAAAATTGTTAGCATATGCCTGGTATGCATCTTCTTCTTCTTCTTCTTGATGAGGTTTCAGTCCCTTATGTCCTGTATCACTGCGACCGTCTCCGATCTATTGTGATATGACCTCCGTGATTAAATTTCCTCGCCAATACTTGTTTCTGCCAGGAACAGCAGCGTTTTCTTGACTGGAATACGGCAAGCGTCCTCTGGGTTAATAATATGTTTGCCCAGATGGATGCTTCGTTTATGCACTAGAGCGGGACATTGGCAGATAATATGCAGCGGAGTCTCACAGGATTCCTCGCATAATCTGCAGATATCCGTGTCCCTGAGCTTGAGGTTAAACATGTGTCTGTTAAGACCGCAGTGACCTGTTAAAGCTCGTGCTAAAGTGCGTAGGTTATTTCTGCTGAGCGCTAGCGCCTCTGAGGCGGCCTTCTTGTTGAAGGTTCTGACCAGCGCCTTTGACTGGTTTAGACCACGTAAGTTTCTCCAACGAGTGAGTGTTTCATAGAAGCAGTAGGTTAGCAGGGTGAGCTGCACCAGGCTTTTAGGTATACCGCAGACCGGTTCTGGTCCGATCTGTCTTACCTTAGCGCCCGTTTTAGCCAGGGTATCGGCGTTTTCATTGCCGGCTATACCCATATGCCCTGGAACCCAGCGAAGAACCACCTTGTTGCTACGGGCCAGGGTGGTTAGTGTGTCCCTGCAGCAGTCAACCAGTCTTGAAGTAATTACCTCTGACGATAAGGCTGATAGCGCTGCCTGGCTATCCGAGTGGATGTAAATAGTTTTGTTGCCGTAGTTCTCCTGCAGGATAGTTTCCGCGCAAATTATTATGGCGTAAACCTCCGCTTGGAATATGGATGAGTAAACCCCCAGGTTACGGTAAAACTTAGCCCGGGGTTTCTCTCCATAAATTCCACAACCTACGTCCTTGCCCGTCTTCGAACCATCGGTGTACCATTTGATGCTACCCGATGGCCAAGTGATTCTGTTGTTTAGCCAGTCATCCCTATCCGGAATTTCTACCTTATAGGGCCTTTGGAAGTAATGTTTTGGGGCCATCATATCGGATGGCATTCCCAAAATCGGGATCCCAAGCAACGAGTTATGAAAGTCCCTCAGTGCCTGGGAGATCCAGTTTTCCTTCCTTTGGCAGGTAATCCTGTACAAACTCATTCTTGCCTCCTTCCTCAGAAATATGTGGAGAGGAGGTAAATTTAGAAGAGCTTCCAGGGCTGCTCCTGGCGATGTGTTCATAGCTCCAGTAATAAGCAGGCAGGCGGTTCTTTGAAGGCTGCTAAGCTTATTCTGGGTAGTGATCTGTGTCGTTTTGCCACACCAGACTGCTGAGGCATAGGTAATCATTGGCCTCACCACCGCTGTGTAGAGCCAGAAGGTGACTTTTGGTTTTAGTCCCCATCTGTCCCCTGCTAAACGACCACAGACTCCTAGTGCCATTTTGGCTTTTTTGAGTACACCATCAACATGTGCGTTCCAGGTTAGTTTCTGGTCTAAGGTAACTCCCAGATATTTAACCTCTGTTGAGAATGGTATACTCTTGTTGTTTAGCTTAGGCGACTCGAGCTTGTCGAGATTGTGCCTCCTAGTGAATGGAACTATAACTGTTTTCTCCGCGTTTACAGTTAGCTCGTTATCTCTACACCATTTGTTAATGATGAGGAGTGCTCTCTGAATAAGGTGCGAGAGCATGCTTTGACAGCTCCCTCGCACCGTGACTACCAGGTCATCAGCATATCCCTGGGTGTCAATACGGAGCACAGCCATCTTCTGCAGAAGCTGGTCAACGGCAAGAGTCCACAGCAGAGGCGACAACACGCCCCCCTGCGGGCATCCCCTCGTCGTGAGCACCTCCGCAGAGACGTTATTTAGCTCAAGCTTGGCTATTCGGTTTGAAAGCATTGCCTCCACCCACCTGATGGTAGTCGTGTCGGCCTGTTTATTGGCCAGCCCGCCCACCAGCGTGCGGATGGGGGTGTTATCAAATGCGCCTTCAATGTCCAAGAAAGCAGCAAGAGCGATTTCTTTGTCCTCCAGAGCCTTTTCAATCCTGTCAACAAGGTTGAGCAGGGCAGTTTCCGTGGACCTCCCCTTGCAATAGGCATGCTGGGTATGATGAATGGGCCTCTCAATGAGAAGCGCATCCCTTAGATACCTGTCAAGCACCTTCTCCATTGTTTTTAAAAGAAATGAGGAGAGGCTTATGGGTCTAAAGGACTTCGGCAATTCGTAGTCCTTCTTTCCCGCCTTCGGTATGAATATGACTTTGACTTTAGTCCAAGAGTCTGGTATATATCCCCAGGCGTAACTTGCCCTGAAGATCTTAACTAGGAGTGGGATTAGTAGGTCCACACCTTTCTGCAAGAGAAGAGGCGTGATACCATCCATCCCACTGGACTTGTTAGCGTTGAAGGAGTTGATGGCCCACCTCACAGCTCCGGGTCTGAACACAATGGCAGCTCTCTTCCAGTCCTCTGCTCGAGGTCTATTGGGAGTGCCCACCAAGGCGTTTCTGTCCCCAAGGGAAACAGCCCCCGGGAAGTGCGTACTGGCCAATAACTCAAGAGTTTCCTTCTCGTTAGAAGTGAACGATCCATCTGGTTTTTTTAAAAGACCCAGAGGGTTAGAGTTGGCCTTAGCGAGCATTTTATGGAGTCTAGCGCCTTGAGGTAGACTATCAATTTCCTCGCAGAATTTCCTCCACGATGCTCTTTTGGCCCTTCTGATTTCCTTGCTGTATTCCGTCAGGGCCTTCCTATAAATCTCCCATTCCTTGGTTCTCTTGGCCCTGTTGAAGAGTTTCCGTGTTTTATCACGGAGCCGCTTTAGTTTTGAGCTCCACCACGGCGCCTTTCGCTTCGTTGTCCTGACCTTTAGGGGACAGCTGTCCTCGAAGGCGTTTATCACCCCCTCGGTGACAGCCGTCACCGCAGCATCAAGACATTCTGGCGTTTTGATACTTTTAGGGGCAAGTCCCAAGTTAGTCTCCAGGTTACTATGATATTCCACCCAGGAGGTGCACCTAGGATCCCTAAAAGTGATTGTTTCTATTTGGGAGGCTGTTGCCAGTCCAAAGCAAATGTGCCTGTGGTCTGACAAAGAGGCTTCCGCACTGACCTTCCAGTCCACTATCTTCCTAGCAAGGTCATTAGTTGCGAAAGTGATGTCTAGAACTTCTTGCCTGGCTCTTGTAACAAAGGTTGGGGTGCACCCTTTGTTCAGGAGCTGGAAGCAGTTTGCGAGGAGGAAGTCATAAAGATACTCACCCCTCTCATTGGTGTCGCTGCTTCCCCAGTTTTCGTTGTGGGCGTTTGCGTCGCAGCCCACGAGTAGCTCCGCGTTGTGCCTCCGAGCGTACTCCACCGCCGGAAACAGCTCAGCTGCGGGGTTTTTGATCTCACCGGGTAGGTAGGCCGAGCAGACAATGATTCTCCTCCCCTCCCACCCCTTGAGATCGACATAGGCCGCTACCAGGTCATCAGTACAAAGCTCTGGAACAGGCAGAAAGTTAATGTTTTTGTTGAAAACAATGCAAGCTCTGGGCCTGCTTCCGTTGGTGTGCGATAATAACTTACCCCCAGCGTTCAGGCCCAGAATATTGGAGTTTGACACCCAGGGTTCCTGTATTAAGGCGAGGTCTGCTTTGCCCTCAACAAGGCAACGCTCCATGACAGCGGACGCTGCGGCCGCGTGATGGAGGTTGGCTTGCAGAAACCTCGCCGGGGTGCCCGAAGTAGCCATTATTTGGCTCGTTTGATGAAGGGTTGGGTCCGAGTGCTACCTCCCTCCGATTGAGTCTCTGGATGTCCTCGCTCGGTTGGAGTTTCCCTTGGTTCCCTTCCCCTGGTATGCATTGCACGTACGTACTTACGTAAAATATCAGAAATCTATCCGCAAGTCCCAAAAACAATTGTTCTAGTGGTTCGCCCCAAACTGAGACCTCGCGGTATCCATAAGATAGTTTATTATTTGTAAGCACAAACGAATAAACTTTTACAGAGCGACATCTATTGACATCATTGTGAACTTCTGTTAAAAATACTGAAGCTCATTAAAAATTAAATAATTTCATTTCCTTATAACATTTATCTAATTTTAGTATTTGTTGTTCAATTACAGGAAATTAATTCAAATAATTGATCAAATTTTAGTCTCAGCCTTTCAGAAAATTGAGAATTCTGAGGTCAACTTTGGACGTTAGAAAATCTCCACTTTGAAAGTCCCCCATTTCGTCAATTTTAGGGGGAAAATTAAAAAAAAAATTTTTGGACTCTATTCCTAATTATCTTTAAAAGGATATACCGCAACCCTATGTAACGCTATAAAAAATATTTTACCTCACATTCGCTTCTATGAGAGAAATAAAGATTTTTATAACTTTTTAAGCCATATTCGGCTGGATGCCATCGTTCAGTAATCCAGAAGTTATAAGGCTCTGACAGACGGATGGACGGACGAGTGCAAATTCACTCAAGTAGACACAGAGACCATCGCTTCGCTTGGTCAACAAAGTTTCAACTCAACTGAGTATACAATGCAACTCCTATTTGTTGAGTAATAAAATCACACCGTGAAGACATACACCTATTTATAATATTACTAGCTGATGCCCGCGATTCCGTCCGCGTGGAGGTATGAAAAATAGATAGTAGCCGATTCTCAGACCTACTTAATATGCATATTAAATTTCATAAAAATCTGTCAAGCCGTTTCGGAGGAGTATGGTAACTAACATTGTGACACGAGAATTTTGGATATGGGAGAAGTGATTTGGAAGTATCATTATGTTTTATCGTAAAGCTTTTCGGGATCTTCAAAATCCAAACTCTACACTCAGCTACAGGCGGCGCCAGTAGGGGTCGCATTTTTATGCAATTATTGTATTAAAATCTCACTTTCACTAATTGCGCCGGGACTTCTCTCGTGACACGGACTACTAAATAATGTCCTTCCGACCGAATTTCGGCCACGGCGGCCTATCTCCAGACATTAGCCATCTGCAAGGGAAATATTATAGTGCACAAGTGTGTATTACACGGGGGCACTCTTTGTTCCTTTACTCTCATAGCCCGATGGGACGGAAAATCCGCCGCGACCGGAGAGAGATCAGGCGCGGGACCGACGGCTTAACGTACTTCCTAACTCAGGGCTAGTACTGAGAATTTATAGCCAGAAAAACTTAACACTTAATTATGGCCCGACCCGGGACTCAACCCGGGATCTCGTCGGCCGCAGTCGAACATGCTAACCACTAAACCAACGAAGTACTTAACAACCATAATGAATAATGTTTGTTTCCAGCACGCATGTCGAGTACAGAAGTGGAAGCGGACAACGAAGCTGACGCGAGGAAGTGTGAAGCGATACTACCCGGTATTAAAGTGTTGTGGGCGGTGCTAGAGGATTATGTTAAAGACGGTAGGTTGAAATTATTTTATTTTTTTCTCATCTAGCAGAAAAACAAAACTTGGTCAATTTTATTTGTACTTCGTCAAATTCTAACTTTGTATAATTTTGATTTGGAGCTTACCTTAAAAGCTAGCGCCAATATCGCGTAAAACAGAAACTTTTATCTTCTTCTTTTTCTTCCTCCTACCCTTGTCCCATCATCATTATTTATTTTATTTATAAACCTTCATCAACATTTTCCTCAATGCTCATCTATTCCATCCAGCCCATTTTAAACTTTGGCTTTTTCGTAATAAACCTCTGTAGAGACTAAGGCTCGCCGCAAACGGGCCACTGACCACATCCACCGGTGGCTGTCGCGCTACTTACACTACTGAAACGCGTGGCCGCCACCGAACTCTCGTATGCGGCGAGTCTATACAAAGAATATGAAAAATAATGTTGACTGTTTGTCGCTAGCCACCGGTGGTTGGTCGGTGGCCCGTTTGTGCCGAGACTTACACTGATTCCATATTTTAAAATTGACATGATTGATGTTCTTTCACTATTTGGCTAAAATATTTCAAAACAAACACTATTTATGTCCAGGACGTGTCCAGCAACTAGGCGTAGCTGACGTAGGCGGTGGTTGCCTCAGGAAACTCCACGCGTGGGCACGGGTCAAGCCCACGATAGCGCAGATCAACCTCGCTTCTTGCTGCGTCGTACCGCCCTCTCTACACGCCTTCTGCAGAGCCAATGACGTGCAGTTACTCACGCACGCGGATCCTCCTGGTGAGTACTGAGTATAGCACGTGACGTCATCATGTAACCTCAGGAAACTCCACGCTGTGGATCAATATGGCTTTTCTTTTTATCTATACTTACTTAATATTATAAATGCGAAAGTTTGGATGGATGGATGTTCGTTACTCAATCACGGCCGAACGGCTGAACGGATCTGGATGAAATTTGGCATAGAGATAGATTATAGTCTGGAATAACACATAGGCTACTTTTTATGCCGGAAAATTAAAGAGAAAATAGAAATAGAAGATTTATTTGAAAAAGCGTTCAAATTGTTCGCTCAATATTGAATATCCTTTTTAACCCTCGACGCAAAAAGAGAGGAGTGTTATAAGTTTAACGTGTCTATTTGTGTATTTGTCTGTAGTATCGTAGCGCCCAAGCGGATGAACCGATTTTCGTTTAGTTTTATTGTGTCATAGATAATTTTATCCCAAGTGTTCTGTGCGATGTTTCATGAAAATCTGTTCATCCGTCCGAAGGTCATCAGCTTTTTTCTTAGTCTGTTACTGCCATATTATGTCGGGGTTGTTTTAAATTTATAATTTATACTTGTTTTCAGATCTTCTTTCACTCACAGCAGTAAAAACCTTATCAGATGCGGGCATTGGTTGCAACAATTTGGATTGGTGCGCTAGGTACCAGGTTCACATAAAGTGTAGAGGGGTGCTTGCCCTCAAAGGATATGTGTGCAAAGCCACCCTTGGGAACAAGGCAGATTGACACTTTACAAAAAATTAAAAAATAGGTGAAAAATATTAGTTTAAATGGTTCCAAAAAGGACCCAAAAGGGTAAAAAAAAAAACAGAAATTTGTCTAAATATTGTTTTCATTATATTTTTGTAATTTTATTTTACATATAAATACTGCATTGAAAATATATCGATTTACTTATTATTACAAATGTTCTGCTGTACTTATTATTACAAATATTTATTTTATTATTATTTATTTATATGTTGTGGTGTTGATAACAATCTCTAAATTAAAATTACAGCTCTAAATATAGTGTACTATCCTTTGCTGCAAGGAGTATTATGAAAGGAATTGCAATATGAAATGAAAATGAAATGAAATGAAAATATACTTTATTGGACACCATACATAAAACACATGTAAACAAATACAAATTATGAAAGACTGTACAATAGGCGGCCTTATCGCTGAAAAGCGATATATTAGCAATATATTTATAGCGGTCGTTTTTGTTTAGTTTAGACATTGCATACGACAGAATTAGCCACATAATTTAAAAATAAAATTACTTAATATTGTAATTAAAGTAATGTTCCCACAAAAATCTGGTAATTTATAGTAAATATAGTTCGCGTACGAGTTGCATGCAGAGCAAATGTATGGTGACATATACATTTATTCTGCATTCAACTCGCGCGCCAACTGTATATAATTTTTACCAGTTCTGGATTCAAGCAATGACGAGCTTATTCATCTTTTATTTAATTTAGTGTTGCCAGGTTTTGACATGAAAATTCGAATTAAAAAATAGTGGTTCCCACAAAATTGTGATATGCCTGTTAATCGTAATTTTAATATTATTTTTATAACATAAAAAAAACCGTTAACGTATTAAAAGCTACCAGGGTATATGTGTTACATGTACAACGCTACAGCCATTTTAATTTATTTTTCGAATATTGTGCTTTAAATGTACTTACTATGCCTGGCATGTTGAAAATTTATTAAGTTAGTATGCACAAAATATTTAAAAATCATTAATAAATAATTAAAATTTTATTATTATGTAATGGTTTCATTAAGTTATTATAACTTAAATTAATATTTGCAAAGTATTTCTTAAAGTTTCATACAATTTTCCCGTAAAAATAGTATAATCGTTAAATAAGGTAAAGTTGTCACTGACTTGGTTAATGGTTAAAATAGTATAATCATTAAATTAGTTTAAATTGACACTGACTTGGTTAATGGTTATGGGAAACAAGGCGATCTAATCTGCATTTTAAAATATTTCCAAATAGGTAGGTTCTTCCTGAACGGTTTTTGGTAGAAATGTATGTGGATAATATATTATGTAGTTTCTTACGACTCATAATGTGTACATAGTTACCCTAGGGGTGGGAAATATCGTAAAATACTTAAAATCTAAAATGAAATTTTAGCTTGTAAATTTTTTTAATATACCTACTTAACTTTTGTATAATATGTACTTTAGGCAACGAATTTTAATTCTGTATTAATATCATGTTGAATACAACATGATATTCACTTAATACTATTTTGATATTAGTATTAAAATACAAAATATATACGGACTGTCATGTACGGCTTAGACATATTTAATTAGAAAATTAATTATTTTTATCATACTAAAATAAAAATGCAATATTTAATTGTTATTTTTAAATATGTTACTGTTTATATTATTACATTCCTCGAATTTATTAAGAAATCGATTGGTTGAAGTTATCAATGTGGGGTGTTACACTATCAATACCTTATCGCGATTCTGGTATCTTAGAATTTCATGGTCATCCAGTATTATCTATTTATATCTATCCATTTATTAAGTAGGAATGGTCGACGTCAAAAGTCCATGTAGAATAATTATGGAGGGTAGAGTAGAAGGAGAGTTATCTCCTAAGGGAGAAAAGTTTAAAAAGTGCCCAGTGGTTGCTATAGTTCAAAAAACTCCCACAATGGCGCTGGTGTAGACAAAGGGTATGGTATGAATGTAGCAATTGTTGTTGAAGTAAAGAATTCCGAGTTAAAAAATTTATTATAATTTTATTGTAATTATCAACTATAAAATAATTATTAATAAAAATTAATTATTAAATATTTCAACAACTTACGTTGTACAAAATAATGATGAATGTTTTCTTTCCTTGTTTATTTCTCAAAACTACTCTAATAATATTTGGCGCTTCCTTTTAAATTTACCCTGATGGTAGGTGGCGCCCCCAATTTAATGCATTTCGACGGACACTTTTTTAATACAGAGAGTTATCTCTCTCACTCCTCTACTCTACCCTCCATAAGAGTAATCAAATAAAATGGCTTGTTAGTTATAAAGTCACCCTCAAACTTACATAAATAATATTCATTTTCTTTTCTTGGTTTTTAGCTAAGGTTGCATTCTTGAAAATGTATAGCAATAATCTACTAAATAGTATTGAATACCAAGTAGGTATAGTCCCACCAACTAATCTGGCCCGGTGGCCAATATTGGAACAATTTTTTTTGCCTGTTGTTTTTATTTTACATTTCATACATACTAGCGACGCTGTCACCGGGTCAGAGTTTGTGGGACTATAACCTTATTATGTTTAAACTGTAAACATTACATAAGATATTTTATATTTTTTTGTATTATCCATCCTAATATTATGAATGCGAAAGTGTTTCTGTCTGTCTATCTGTATCGCTTTTTAACCGATTTGATGAAATTTGGTAAAGGGATAGTTTGTATCCCGGGGAAGGACATAGGATACTTTTTTATCCCGGAAAATTAAAGAGTTCCCGCGTGAATCAAAAGACCTTAATCCACGCTGACAAAGTCGCGGGCATCATCTAGTTTGTGATAATTCCTACTTAAAAGTGAAATCACCAAGTGATTTAGGGCGTTTGCACACTCAATTTTTATCCACATGTATTCGAAAACTATAATTATAAAACCAGTTTTTTTTTGGTTTATCAGATTGTAAAAGCCCTTAGCATATGTAAAACGAAATGTTATATACTTATTAATTAAATTAAATTATTATTTGTAAGTTAAAACTTAAAAGTGTTGATATTAAAGTATTTATTAGATAACACTTTTCTTTTTCATTCACACAATGTGTTTACGCTTACACATTTAAAAATAGGTTAGTTAGATTATAACCCAATCCAGATCTTATTGGGATAATGAATATAGGTTTATCTCTTTACAAATGTTTTTATTAAACTTTTAAATTATTAAAAATATTTTTATTATAATATGATGTAACTAAAAAGTTACGCTTTTCGCAAATTTTCCTTTATCTGTGCTATAAGGCGTTGCTTCATACAAAATTTCAAGATTCTGAGTTCACGGGAAGTACCCTGTAGGTTTTGATTCCCTTGCAAGTGTCGAAAATTTGCAACATAAACGGCTGTTGAGGTAATGTTAGGGTTTCAAGAACAACTTAATAAGTACATCTTACTAATATTATAAATGCGAAAGTTTGGATGGATGTATGGATGTTTGTTAACTCAATCACGCCCCAACAGCTTAACGGATCTGGCTGAAATTTGGCACAGAGATAGATTATAGTCTGGAATAGCACATAGGACGCACTTTTAATCCCGGAAAATTAAAGAGTTCCCGCGGGAACCACAAAACCTCGATCCACGCGTACGAAGTCGCGGGCATCAGCTAGTGTTAATAGATTGCGATACTGTCAATAAAATCTATATTATTGCCGTATATATAAGATAGCCCGCCAACGCGCATTGGAGCAGCGTGGTGGGTCTAAGCTCTAATTCCCCCTCTCCTATGAGAGTAGAGGCCTGTGCCCAGCAGTGGGGCGTTAATTGGCTGTAAGTGCTTAAACTTTCTGAACATTAGCTCAAAGATAACTATTACGTTATTTATGTTATGGCAACTAACTAACTAGCCACGGCTGAAGCCTCACCAGACCGGATCAGAAAAAATCTGAAATTATTAATTCCCAAATTGAGCTTGCTGGAGATCGAACCCGAGACCTCCCACTTGTAAGATCACAGCGCTCACCACTGCGCTGGGGAGGTAGTCAAAATCAGTTGAACAGATATCTAGGCTGTGAAAACAGCAGATAGACATACGGACAGACTAACAGACTAAGGCATTTATTATTGGCACGTGTTCTTCTTGTAAATAAAATATTGTTCGCTACTTTTTATTTTCGGTGTGAAACCAATAAATCGCATAAACTTCGAGATTAACCATAGACCACCCTCGTGCCACGTGATATCAGCCAATTTATATTCAGAACCTGCCACTGCAAGGAGCAGCTACGAAATGAAGCGAATAACTTTATAAATTGTATAAAAATAAAAAGGGGTTAGCCGGAAACCGGATATTGCCTTCCGCGGCGACCCTACGCTTCCGGTGGGGTTTTTATGTTGGCTATCATGGTAGATCTATCGTTTATGCAGACAGGTTAGCTGCATCAGGTGTTAGGAATATTAAAGTATGTTGCCATTTATTAGGGTTCTGTCGTAAAACAAGAAACCCTACTTTGGTTTAGTTGCATTGACGAAACATATTTCGACTATTTTTTGACTGTAACAAAGACAATATATACTTGGTTTATAATTAATCTATGGACTGTAATCATAATTGTACAATTTTTCAAACATAAACGATTTATTGATTCATGTGTTTGTCAGTACGTATGTGTGTCACAGCTGTTAATCAACTGTATGCAGTGGCGTGCACAGGGTTTGAAACTAGGGAAGGCATTAGTTAGTCAGAAATGATTGCAGTGACAGCAGCATTGATGTATTTCCACTTGGGTAAGTGCTTTTACGGCTCTATGAAGTGCACGATAAATGATATAATATTGCCTTTACATCGATCGGTAAGAGGTACCCCGCTTTTATTCCCTCTACGACTGAAAAGATAATAGGCATGACGGTAATGTATTGAAAAGGAATAACAGTTATAGGTACCTACCTGTAGGTACCACAACCTGTAGGTAGCACAAAAAATGTTCAGGAGCTACCTACCCTAAATTTCAAAGCGGGCGAGAGGCAAAAAAAATTGGTGTAAGTAGATATTTTCTGGGTTTGATTACTCGTTAAACAGATATTTTTTTTGAAAAAACACTAAATCCTATAATATGGTCCATATAAGCCACCAAAGTTTCTGGCAAAATATAATAAATAGCATGATTGCCCGACCGTATCTACTAGCATGAAACCCTACTGTATGCCTGTTTTGACTCACACTTGACCAGTTTTTCTTGGATACGTACGTATTACGTATGAGTTGGAAACGAAACTATAATTCATAACCTACTGACATTTGTTGCTATAAAATAAAGCTCTCTAAAGGTAGACTTAGTAATAAGTTAGCGGTGCAGATTATCTGTTTTAGGTTTGACTGAATCAACGTTGAAGTTGCCTATACTTACCTCAGCATTCAGTATATAAGTAGAGTAGAGTACAGATAACGTACATACTACGTGGATTAGTATCCACGTAATCTGCAACAACTCTAGCTGTGGACATAACTTGAAGTTAGGGCTCCGATCTGCGATCCGGGCATCCAGGTGATGACTGATGTAGTCTAAGATGGTAACGGCCATCATGGCCACGGATGGCCATGCCCTCCGGGCTAGGACTCGGAGGGCAGCCTTTTTAAAATCCATACCTGTTAAGACACTATATAATGTATACCGAAATGCTAAATCGCTTGGTCTTTGCTTCGTCATGACACCCTTAAGTAGATACAAGAAAATACAAGAAAAATACCATGGGCGAAGCCTCCCAAGTCCGGACCAGACCAAAAGAAATTCAAAAGAAATCCCCTGCCGGGAATAGAACCTCTCAATTTTCAATTTGACTTTAATTTGTCCCTGGATGCAGCGAGATGGAAGGAAAGGAAATTGAAATAAGTTCTCACTGAAGTAGGTGCCTAGGTACGCACGTATCCCTATTACATGTAAGCTAACCCATGAATGAAACATGAATCACCCATCTAGGGCCATATCTACCTACCTACTCCTAACGCATAAAGCAATACTTATGTAAACAAATTACTCTAAATGACTGATGTCACGCACTTTGACGTTGCTAAAATAAGGAATAGAATACTTATTTCTAAAACACGAAAGTCAACAATAAAGTTACCTATTAATTTATCAGGCAAATACATAACTGGTACGTATAGTATTCTAGGTAAGGATATGATGTAATCAAATTATCTGGAATTGCACAATAGAGAGTTGTGGAAAGCGGGGGAAATTGTGCGGGGACAATTTTGGCGAGATCTGTCCCGTGCGCACGCTTCACTGTCACGTACCTACCGTTCGCAAATACAATACCTATGTATCTAATATTATCTTATATATTACTAACAGATTCAATAATTTAAAAAAATAAAATAAACGTAAAATAATATGCCTAAGTATATACCTACTATAACAGTATACATACCCAACTTTGTGACTGAAAAGTTAGGTAGGTAGGTAAATATACATACGTTAAACCCATGAAGTTTTAAAGTTTACAAGTGAGTAGGTAGGATGGTAGGATGACTGGTCATATGCTGAAGAGATTGACTCAAGTTAGTTAAGCAAATGTAAATGAATACTTAATTAGAAAGATTTTTTTTTATTTAGGGTACATAAACTTTTATCTTGTGGTTTTGAAACGTCAAGTGAATCAACTGTTTCAGAATACCAGATTTTCCACAACGGATTTTTTGGAAATTTAAAGAGTTCCCGCGGTAATAAAAAAAAACTTAATCCACGCGGACGAAGTCGCGGGCATCATACTAATATTACAAATGCGAAAGTTTTTGTTTGTCCTTCAATCACTCCGGAACGGAGCAACGGATCTACGTGATTTTTGGCATGGGTATAGTTGTGAACCTGGAGAATGACATAGGCTTCTTCTTATCCTTGAAAATTAAAGAGTTCCAGCGGGAATCAAAAAATATTAAACCACGCGGACGAAATCGTGGGCATCAGCATAATTAAAAATAAAACTTTTTTCGTAAAAATATAACTAGGTTTATTTTGTCAACCGTAGGTACAATCCCTGCAAGTCTAAGTTCAGCGCGTGCACTCATCGGCGTGAAATTGTCGCACTCTTGCTTTCTCGCCAACGTCCTTTCGCTTTAATTACCTTGAAGCATATTATTGTCACTGTCGAGGTGACTGACCCTAGTAGCCATATTGCATGAATATTGTATTCCTGTATCACGTACGCATTAAGCCGTTATGTAGAAGTTGAGTTCTCTGTGTAGAATCGAACTTGAGTCTGGACCTCAACTATAATTTATTAATCAACAATATAAACAACATGCTGCCCGCGACCTCGCCCGCGTGGATTTAGGTTTTTGAGAACCCCATGGAAAGTCTTTGATTTTCCATGATAGGGATATAGAGAGAGCATAATATTATGTCCTTCTTCGGAATGCAACCTCATGTCTGTATCAGAATTGGTTAAACAGAATTAGGCCGTGAAAACGTAGCAGGCATACTGACAGACGGACAGACCTGGTGTGAGCACAACTAGCAACATAATGTCCGCCCGAGCGAATTTCAGATTAGCCATCTGCGCAGGAGATATTATTATAGTGCACAAACACAGGTGCACTAGACACGACCGGAGAGAGATCAGGCGCAGGAACGACGGCTTTACGTGCTCTCTGGGGCACGGGGATGAAACACCGCCAACTTCCTAACTCCGGGCTACTGAGAATTTCTAGTCAGAAAAAAAAACGTAAGTGTAAATACCTACTTACCTATTTTGGTAGAGTAGGTTCTCTTTGCGTCGTATTCCTCGTTACTGTAGGTGTAGATCATGACTCATTTCTTTTGCTTGCTTGGAATACCTAAATGCGGTGAGTTCTTACTTCCAATAAAGGTCCTTCGACCTACTCGACTTCCTAGTCTTCGACTTCGAGTCGTACCTACCACCGTGCCTTCCCACTGTAGAGCACGAGCCTCCCTCTCAGAGTATTAGAAAGGCCTCTGGACCATATTCCACAACGCTGACTTGTTATCAGATTTCACACACCTTTGAGAACATTACGGAGAACTCTCAGGTAGATATGTAGATTTTCTTAAGACGTTTTCCTCGGCACCGATAAAGGAAGTGAAATTAATTAATTAAAGCGCACACAACTCCCGAAAAGGTTGTATTTCCGGGGATCGAACCCCGAATCCCCGTATAGGCGATGTCGTAACTATTATTATAGCTCTCATCGCTTTTTTTACTTTTCAGTAGGTGCCTGTAGAATATGCCGGGCCTCCAAAGATCTTAGCATCTTAGTTCGCCACTGAGATAGGTAGCTCCAGTGATAGCTGGTATAATTTGGTATGATTTACTTTCGCAACATAACGACAATCCGACGCGGCCGTTGGAGACGAGTGTGAAACGAACACGCCCCAGATACTATCTTGATTGCTGCGGTGGATCTTTATACAAGTTACGTTGTTTCGCGTTTGGTTGTTTTGGAGAGTTACAGCGGTTATGCATCACCATCATTAACCGATCGCGGGAGTCGTAAGCAAGCAAGAGAATCGCTGAGTTCCAAGCTGTGGTCATGTGTGGATCGGAAGACATTAAACACCTTTAAGAACATTATGGAGATCTCTTGGGCATGCAGGTTTCACGATGTTTAACCTTCACCGTTTAATCTACCGGTGGTGCTCCACCTACTTCGTTTGCTGAGACGCGGTTTCCACTCTAGGACCTTACGACTCCATGCGGAAATCAGTCCTCCGGAATACGTGGCCAGCACCTTAATAAGTTTGCCTTGAGAGCTATGTCGATTACTTTACTCAAAGAAACTCCGAGCATAGCTCTTTCCATAGCACGCTGAGCGACTTTAAGTTTGTAGACTGGACTCGCTGTCAGTGTCTACGTTTCGACACCGTAAGTCATAACCGGCAGGACGCACTGATTGAAGACTCATCTCCATATCATCGAAAACCCTGAAATCTGAAAACCCTAGATATAGCCTCTGGCCTCTAGGTGCTCTATGTAATTGTGAGCAATCGCTTAACGTAAAAATACCTGCCTATTTGAAATTATTTTATTAAGTCTAAAGATGGATAGCAGCAGATATTAAGTACCCAACTTTATGGAACTCATGATATTTGGAAGTTGCAGGTAAGGTAACTTTATGTTACCTATCTATTCCTCATTTATATTAACGATCTTCCTTACCTTGCCAAGGATAATCATGGGATGGTATTGTTTATTGATGATACATCACTTTTGTTTAAATAAATCGTTACGAAACAACTCTTGACGAAGTAAACAATTCTCCCACTAAAGTGGTACAGTGGTTTGAAACTAATAACCTACATCTCAATGGAAAAAAGACAAAGTGTATCATTATCTAATGTCAAACAGGTAAAAACCACTGTACAACTTGATCATGAGGAATTAGATTTAGTGGATACCGCTGTTTTTCTCAAAATAACGTTAGATGCTAAACTCCAATGGGGCCATCACATAAATATGACTTATCGAACAGACTTAGTTCTGCTGCATACGAGGTTAAAAAGATTCGCCAGTTGACAGATATAGAAACGCGAGATTAGTTTATTTTGGTTACTTTCACAGCATTATGTCATATGGAAATTTAAAGAAATCAATATTTTGACAGTGCACAACCAATATTTGTAATATACAATTTAGAAAAGTGATTGTCATAATGTCAATACTAGAAAAAAAATAAACTCGTAATTTAGCAAGAAAAGAATACAATTATTTTGCTATAATCCGCCAACAGAAAAAAATTCTGTATGGTCAAGCATGCAGTTACAATCGAAGCACCGTTTACCTTCCCAACCATCTATCTTGCATTGTAAGGTCGACATCTCCTGAAGATGCTCCGGTGTCGGGGCGAAACGTGCGTCGAGATTAGTATAAAAGTCTTGTGTGGTGGTGCATGTGAGTGGTGGTGGCATTGCTTGCTTGGGAACTTAGCTTTCTTGCTTAGTTGGGAAGGTAAACGGTCCTTCGCTTGTATCGTAACTGCATGCTAGACCATACAGAATTTTCTTCTGTTGGCGGATTAAGTATAGCAAAATAATTGTATTCTTTTCTTGCTAAATCATGAACTTCCGCAAAGTAACGCCTGATTCTATCCAATATTTAAACTCGTAATGCCTGCTTCTAGGCTTAGTAAAACTAGCAATTCATTTGTTGGAAGCAGTGTCCGCTTCTACAATAGATAAGCTCCCAGAAGACATGTTGAAGATGTCTCTGAATAATTATGTTCACAGTTAATGTAAAACGTAAACTCATTGAAAAATATTATTACCATGTGAAGGACTACTTAAATGACAAGGAAGCTTGGCAATAATTTGCTCTAATGACTCTGACAGTTCCTTAGTTAAAATTATTTGTGAGATGGTGATAATGAAAAAAAAACCCCGGCTGAGTTTGTTGTGGCCAGTGGGCTCTTCTGAGACCATGGCGCGTTTGGAACCCTCGTAGCTTTAGTTTTAAGATACCGTAACCGATTATCAATAAGTGCATGTACCTACAGTGTACTGTGTACCTATATTGAATAAATGAAATTGACTATTGACTATTGCATTTTTCTGTGCGTGTAGTTACAAAATTACGATGTAGGCAGTGCTAAGCACTGGCAGGCAGGTAGGAGGCAAGTAGAAGTACCTATGCTTTTAGTGTTTTCATTTCAGAGTCTCACTCCATTCTTTGTTAGATAGCTAAGATATGGATGCTTCTTCGAAATGTTGTAAAAAGCGTGTCCCAAGCTGGAGAACGTACCTTAAAACTAACTCAGGCTTATGTAATTTTTTTTGTAGACACTAGATAGTGTCCTCTATATCATCCATCAAGAAAAAGAAGATAAAAGAGGTGAGATCCATCTTAAAAAAAATCTTAAACCTCAAATTTCTCACTACCATGACTGTCCCACTGCCTAAGTTGCTGGGAACATTATTTTTTTTCTCAAAAACTATCGATTAAAAAAAAATTAAAAAAATATATATTGTTAATAAATAATAAACCTATAAAATTGAATGTAACATGTAACAAAATAACGAAAAATGAAAAAATTACGAGATACTAAAGTCTGTCCCACGACTTTTTCCTAATTTACGTGACCCGATGCAGACACTATGATAACAATGATAATATATGTACTGCATCCATCATGATAGCATTAATACGTAAGGCTTTTGTGTTTGAAGAACTTATTGTAACAGGTTAAGCGCATGTCTAAGCGTTTTGAAGGTATTGGGAAATAATGTTGTTATTCTGCACTTTGTCAACTTTCCTATCTAATTCATAAAAAAATCACCACTTTTAAAATACACGTTATATTTTCTTGTTATTTTTTCTTATGATGTAAAACGTGTTTTTAATTCACATAAATAGCCTGCAAAATTTAAAATAAATCTGTTAATTTTTAAATAATTTAAAAATGGTGAAATTATCATTACCATGATTCTAATTACTACAATTACCATGACCATTTTGAATTATTTTAAAACTAAATCAAACATATTTCTGAAATTTCTTTATTTTTAGGAAAGCTTTTAATTATTATAAGCTTAAATAATTATTTGCAATATATTTAGACGTTAAAAAAATTAAAATGAATGAAATTTAAAAATGTTTATAAAAATGGCATTAAGACACAAATAAAAGCATTTTATTATAAAAAATTAAGAATATTTTGGGCATAGTATTTATAAATAACTGGCAAATAATATACATTATACTAAAAATAATTGAAAAACATAAAATTTAGGCTGAAATAACTATATAAATACAATAAATTCAGTAAAATATCAGTAAAAATTAGAAAATTATAGATTAAAAATATAATTCTTAATTTTATAAATATTAAAAATATTTTAAAATTTGCTCTGAAGTAATACCTAGTGAATGCAAAAAGTTGCATCAAAATCCATTCAGTAGTTTTTGATAAAACATCAAAAGAGTAAATAGAATAAATGGAACGTCAACAGCAGTCCACTTGGTGCATGTCATGAATCTGTTTTGACTTTTGAGATATAATATGGTGAAAAAACCAGACAGGGACTTATTAAGTAGTTAATATGTATCCTAGTCATCAACTGATGACGTCCACTGCTGGTCTGGCTGTCCACACATAACCCTTTTATAAGGACTTCTGAGCCTTGGTCTTGCGCTGAATCTAGCGGATCCCTGCGACTCGCTACATGTCATCCATCCATGTTGTGAGGGAGCAGTCCAGCACCTTGGGACCCCAACCTTTATTGGTTCTTCGAACTATCGAAGTCGAAAAATACATCTCCAAGCTTTTTGAACGCTGCCCAGTCCCAGTCGAGTCGGATTCAGCTGGAAACTTATTTTTCAAAATTTGACCTACATAACTAATCTACATTAACTATCTAGGGCCATATTTGTTTAGATGTCTCAACAAAAAAATTAAAATAATACATTTAAGGAAGCATGGTCTTAAAAAAGGTCTAAAAAACCACATATCTAAGTATAATTACGAGGAAACAGAAAATCTATTGAATACATACATTGCACAAAATATCATTTGACCTTAAAACAGACACAGGCACTCGCGTACACGCTCACTAGCACACACATTAATACATTCACACACACACACACACACACACGCACACATATACACACACACACACACACACACACACACACACACACACACACACACACACTTGCAAACAGACACACACACACACACACACACTTGCAAACAGACACACACACACATACACACACACACAATATTTTGTATTTGTTAACTAAGTTAATTAATTTTAAGTTCAACCACTAAGCTGTATGGGAAGGCACAGGCTCCTAAGATACGGGATCTCCTAGTTTAGGAGCCAGGACTCCTTTGAAGTGAAATGTACAAAAATTAGTAATAAATAAATATTCATTCATTCATTCATTCATTCATAGTTGAACCGCGTGTCCAAGGTATACAAAATATTACAAAAGGGTCTCAATGATTTCTAGGTGGACTGATACGTGAGTATTAGGCATGATTTTGTCTTTCTGATGTTAATTTTTCAGCCCTCCTCGTTGCGGTTGGATTGGTATCATAGTCTGGTCCAGTATTATGCACTGACAGGATTGCGTTGGGAACTCTGCAACGATTTTAAAAGGTTCCAGTTTCCAATCATATTGTCCACAAACGCTAAGCAACGTAGCCTGGGTCCTACTCGGTCTTCCGTATCTTCAGCAGCGTATGGATCTTGTATCGGGTCATTCAGAATTCGACTTGTAAGTGAGATTTATAATTTCCTCTCGAGAACCATTATTAATTATAATAAGCATTGCTCAACGACAAGATGGGACAAGCAAGAATAAAATTCTTCAATTGAAAAATTGATAATTTTGAAGAACAGGCCCCCAATTATGTAAGAATTTTCGATCAAATCGTCTAAGTTCGGCTTTAAAGTAAAATAAACTATAAAAGCATTTAATTAGAGCTCAATTTCATGTATCCATTCTCATATGTTTAGATATGTACGATACCCTAAACGTATAAGAATGGATACACGAAACTGAGCTCTAATTCAATGCTGTTATGGTTTATTTTACTTTGAAGCCGAACTTAGACGATTTGATTGGCAATCCTTATATGATTGCACCGCTAAACACGCACACTCTTGTACGTCTGGCATTATGGCCGGCGAATTTACCGGTTTTTGACTAGATTTTGTCAGTTTTGGGTGATCAGGTCAATGCTGCCTATGGGACCTCTAACTATATCTTCATCAAGATTTTATACCTAGTCATAGCACTTTTCCCTTCTCCCAAGATCTTAGATTTACTATGATGAAGGATACTGTCACACTCAGTTTTCAGTGGCATCATGTAGCTATGTTGGAGAGACAGAACTCTCGGGATCATTACTGATCTCGTATTCCGATAGATGGTATCTTTTATACGCCTGGTATGAACGTTTCATAATTATTACGTTTGTGTTTGGATCTGCCAATTAATCTTTTGCTAGGTAATTGTAAAGACTTTGTAGTTCAAGTTGAAAGTTTTAGGGGGTTTGAACGAGAAGGTTTGAACGAGAAGAACTGAAGAGCCTGAAGGCTGAAGGAAAGGACGAGGCTGGGTCACCAGCCTCGTCCTTTTATGGTGCCAGCCAGCCAGAGTTTTATGGTGAAAAGTCTTGGTCAATTCATCTTTCTCTTATTCACCCAGGTAAATTTACTGTTTGTCAACTTATTAAGCTTCTTCAAGAATTTACCTAATTGTCATTATAGGAGGTTAGTTTTGCACGCCTCAGCCCATAAAAATAAATTCTTGTTTTATAAAGATCCTATATCTCAGCGATGATCATGATCTGAATGAATTTGTGGGTTAGTAACTTCTTAAATGAGTGCAAAGATCTAAGATCCTCGATTTAGTTCTATGGATTTCTAGAATTTTTCATCACCATGTCTATACTAAATTACCATAACCTTAATCCTAATCACCATACACCAAACCTCATTACCAAATCATAATTTATCACTACCATGCACACCATAATTACCAAACACGCTATTTCTCCAAGAAAACTAGGTTCTGACGCGGGCCTTCCTCATCACTGTGTTACATGAAGGTACCCCTTTGTCAAAGCATACTTAAAAAATCAAAAACTCAAAAAAAAAAAAATTTTTTTTCGCCACTCAATTTTTACCTCATTTCAGAGAAGTGCCCATATACGAATGTTGATGCTAAATAGATATTCCCATAATCTCCCTACACAGGATCAGAGATTAGGGTAGAATTACAAAGATAATTCTGTAAACAGGCAAAACCGGGAACTTTTGCCTGTGAGCTGGACATTTGCTCTACCGCACCAGAGGTAATAAAAATTGTAAAGAAAAAACGTAAGAATATAAAATCAAGTTAATGGTTAAAAATATGTACCTAAGTACATTAATAGATATTAATTGGTTAGGTACTAATTATCTAGTTATATACTTATTTACACATTATTAAAACTTGCAGCTATAATATTAATCTTAGAGCTGTTAAAAAACTTGATATATTTTAAACGAGAACGCACTCGTCTTTAAAGATAAATAACATAAAAAAGCCCGCTATGTAAAACTGTCTGTATCATTTCCTCCTACCTACGAAAATTGGCCGATCGCCATCTGGGATGAAACCAAAATGGCCACGTCTACATTTTGGTCCATAAAGATGTAAACAACATGTTATCTCTCTCTTATATACGACTGGATGTAAAGTATGAGAGAGACAAAATAATCGGATGCAGTTTCACAACCAATGAATCGTGTCCACTGTCCGCTTGCGCCTACGCATCCGATGCCAAAATTATCTTTTTAAACCCTACTTTAATTCACGGAAACAATATATTTAAATTACAATTCCTCTATAATATTGAAGTACTTTATAGCCCATTAATTGTAAAGTTTAATTGTTAAAACGTTTATAATCCAGATTATCTTATAACTTATACTTTTAATAAATCTGAGATAATATTTTACAAAATATTACCTTATGGTAGTGGTGTTAAGATCGAATGTTTGTTAATATAAACGTTGAGTACTTATGCGGTTTTGAAAGGTAACTGTAGAATAAGATTCGTGTTAAATCATCTGCGATAGTAGTGTCGTCTTTTTCTTTCTACATTTATATAATCTGAAGTGGGATAGAGACGGTCGTTTTCCCTGAGCATACCCAAGACGTTTGATGCATACATTTGTTGACTCAACAGGTTTTGCCAGGAGTCGTGCACAGTTTCCCTTGAAGCTGTAAAGTATTTTCCTGATAGGAAAATGCATTTACCTAAGTACTTAGGTTCTTTTTCTGACTTTTCCACATGAGCGACTACGTCGTAAACATAATGTTTGAAACAAATATAGTATGGATTATTAACCAAGGTGTCTTCTGTCGCGGGTGACGATTTAAATCGCGAGCGTAACGAAGGACTCGAGGTTTACTCCCGAGCATAGCGAGGGTGTTAAAAACTTAAATCACGAGCGAAGCGAGGGATTTAAGACGAGTCGAGTGTAGCGAGGGATTTAAGTTCACCCAAGACTAAGACAGCTTTATCACCGAGGAAAATACTCTACTTTTCGTACCATTTGCGAAAAAATTAACACAATAATAATATGAGAGCATTTATTAAAAATAATGACAGTTAAAAGTAAAAGTTAACATTCGAAACATTGGTCCAATTATTGATAGAGAGAGTTACATTTTTGTTTGGTACATTTATTGTTGATGAGTTGATTTGAGTATTTCTCTGTTCTTGCGTCTGAGGAACTGTTTAGAACATTAACTTATTTATAAAAATAAACTTAACGTTTATGTATTTGAAGAAAACAAAAACGCGGCAAATTCCTAGACTAATATTTTTTTGTCGGAAAAGCAAAGGCATCAAGCTCATACGGCCTCGTCGGTTTTCGTAATTTTATTTAATAATCATAACTGCTTAATAAATGCGTATTCCTTTTTCAAAAAAATGTTTAATGCTTTATATACAAACTCAATGGTGTAAACACAGATGTAGTTCAGTATAAATTTCGGTAAGTATTCCAAATTTAAATCACATTCTCCCCCTAGAGGATGAATGAAATTCAGTACAATTTTCTTCCCTGTTTTTAACAGATTAAAAATGACTATTGTTATGTTCGCTTTTTGAGGCATAGCATGTCACTTTTTTGAGCAAGTGGTATGAAAAAGTCATTTAAGGCCGCCTTTTGTACAGCTTCCCTTTATGTATGTGTCTATGTTCTTCTGTTTTGTATCTAGTTTAGTGTCCAGTAAAGTGTATTTATATTTCTGTAAATGTAAGGTAAATTCCTACTCACCCAAATCAGGAGAGCAGGATTTATGGGAGCTTAGACTCACAACACTGCTCAAATTCAAGTTTATTGGCAGTTTGGGTAGTTTAGATCTCTAGATTTTTGTCTACCTACATTTTTCAGTTCCTTTCTTAGGAACATGAGACTGGAAGAGATCATTTCTTTTTTATAAGGTTGCCTGTAACACGTTTTACTCGGTGTTTTATTTTGTTATCTATAATTCTATTAAGTATTATATTATTATACCTAATGGTGTTCAATAAATTTGGTAGGAACCTATTTTCATTTCAATTTTTCCAAGACTTCTCGGCGATTTGTGCTTTTTATTGAAATTTTCGATTTCAAATATTTCAATTTTCAAATATGAAAACCAACTTTCTTGAAAATATAAATAAATTTTATGATAGGTAATACAGAATACGAATCTCTTCTCAGAATGAGAAGGGGGTTTTTAAGAAACTATTGGTTGATCATAAAAAGCAAGAGAAGGCAAAAGCATGAGCTTTAAACAACCATTACAAAAGGTTGAACACACCTGGATCTATCGCTCGCCCGCTCTGAGGTGCGCGTGCGCCTCCAGTCGATCGTGCTCGCCCGCCGGCGCGAAGTGATCGTGCCCTGTTCCAGATTCAAAATTTTAAAAAATTTCTTCGAACTTCTATCGACTATAGGCAAATAATTACGAACATACTTACAGCCTAAAAATTAACTCTCAGAAACTTAAGTGTTAAAAGTGGTTTGAAGTGTATTTTTGCGTCGTGAATTTTATGAGAATGTGTTTAGCAAAGTTTATGTGACAAGTTGCGGTTAAAGTTCAGACCTCGTTCTGGATACTATACATAATAGGTACTAAGTTAAAAGAAATCGTGGTAAAATATTTACATTCAGTGAGTGGGAACAATAGAATAAAAATATTATCTGTCTGAAATTGAGAGGTATGTATGAATTGACTAGAAAATTCCCTTATATATTATGTAGCTTAATAATTAAACGCGTGATTACCGCTTAAATATATGTTAAGCATGTACTTACCTAAAATTTCGTAAAATATAAAGATCATATACTAAAAAGGTTCCTAATGTATTAAAAGTATATGGAATAGGTATCTAAATAGGGTAAAGGAAAGCTCTTAGTAAGAAAAGCTCCATTGTAACATACGAACCGATTGTAACCAACTTTATAATATGTGCCTAGAATCATTTGATAAGATCAGGCAAATCTACATAAAATTAAGTATCAGCGATAACTAGTATTATTTAAAAATTTATTCCATAAAAAATCAAGAAGTCCCTAGGTGGCAAAAAGGAAAACATATTAGTAGGTAGACAGGTCCTACCTAATTATTTGCTCTGCCAGATATTTTTATAATATAGAAAATTGATTTTGATATCATATAATTTTGGATTACAAATTTAATACGTGATACTTATACAAGTAAGTAGATTAAAATATGAGTAGGTATATGAATATCTACGGAGAAATTTAGCATGTTTGAAAAACGCGAACTAGAGCGCTTTTCACCAGATTTTCCGACCTATTATACGCTCCGATCCGCATTTCCCGACATACGATGGTTTATTTTAAAGCAGACAACTGGAGAAGATTTCCTAAAATGAAATTGCACGCCATTTATGAACGTTTTAAATGCTCGAACTTTCCACAATATATTATCTAATAAAAAAATAATGATATTGACGCTTATTTTGAATTTCTTGGAAAATTATGCTCTGATAAACAGTTTCTTTAGTAAAAAGAACACTATGGACAAGGCAGGACCAGCGTCGTATACGTTTCGTCGTGTCAAACAGTTCTGCGCAGCTCCATATACATACCTAACGCGCGCCGACGTTTCGCGACATTTTGTGCTGACCTATCCGTTATATGCTTTCTGGTTTTCACCCTAACATCTCTACGGCTTAGTTAATGTGCCAATTTGTACGAGTACTTGAAGTGCCAATAGGTTGACTGAAACTCAAAAGGATTCCCCTAGCTCAAGACGTAACATACCCGGAGCATTAACTGTAACCTTAGTTGGAGAGAAAAGTGATTATGGGAGAAATTTGAGTCGCTACAATCCGCCACAGTAGATAAATATACCTATGTGGCATGGTGTGTATCTTGCACTTGTAGCTTGCGATATTCACCACACCACACAAATCTTCCAAACTATTCACAATATACGTTTCACTCCGACACCGGAGCATCTTCAGGAGATGTTGACTCGACAATGAACGAATGTAGTCTTTTGTAGAATCTTATCAAAAAATAGGTAATAGATCATCATATATATTATCTACATATACATCTCTTTTAAAATACTAATATTTTAAAAGAGATGTATATGGAGATATATCTTTGTCATATTATATGTGTATCATGGTTAATTTTGTATATAAACATACCTATTATTAAGCAAACGAATTCGACCCTCCGACCTGTATTTGAATATTTATAGCAAAATACCTACATGGTTGAATAAACTTGAAATAAAACGAGGTTAGAGGTTTGTTATAAATTTATAATAAAAAAAACTGAAAACTGATTTCAGAAATTGATAATGATTAGCTGTAGGAAAAATATAGGAAAACGCGTTAAAGATTTGTTGTTTCTTTAAAAATTTGCAATGCATACACAGTGTAATAAACGTAGGTAAAGGTAGGTATGGGGAAAATGGACTAAAGGGTTGCAGGCCAGTACCGAGTTACCGACACTACAATAATTTTATTATTGGTGGTTAGGTAAATTTACTTTTATGCAAAAATATTAAAAAAGAAAAACTGTCATTAAATTATTGTTATTCGTATTTCATACAACTGCCTCGTTGGTCTAGTGGTTAGCAGGTTCGCCTGCGGCCGACGAGGTCCTAGGTTCGAGTCCCGGGTCGGGCCATAATTAAGTATTGAGTTTTTCTGACTAGAAATTCTCAGCACTAGCCCGGAGTTAGGAAGTTGGAGGTGTTTCACCCCCGTGCCTCGGAGAGCACGTTAAGCCGTCGGTCCCGGTTATTATCACAAACATGATAATAGTCGTTAAAGCCCGCCAACCCGCATTGGAGCAGCGTGGTGGGTCTAAGCTCTAATTCCCGCTCTCCTACGAGAGTGGAGACCTTTGCCCAGCAGCGGGACGTTAATGGGCTGTAGTGGTGGTGGTGGTATTTCATAAAGTCTCCAGGATAAGTGTCTACCTACAGTTTTCCAATGATTTCTTTTCGTCCTCTTAACTCAACTTAGATACAAATCTAGCTCTTCCACTTAAGTAGGTAGAACCTAAGAGACTTTTAGTCTGCCTACCTACTACCTAGGCAAATCTATACTATTAATTTTATAAATGCGAAAGTTTGGATGGATGGATGGATGTCTGTTACTCAATCACGCCAGAACGGCTGAACGGATCTGGATGAAATTTGGCATAGAGATTATAGAGATAGATTATAACACAGGCTACTTCTTATCCCGGAAAATTAAAGAGTTCCCGCGGGAACCACGCTTACGAAGTCGCGGGCATCAGCTTGTGTTATATAAATACTTAATTCATACTTACTGAGGTAATTTGCATTAGAAACTTGTCTTCATAAACAAGCTGAAATTGGTTTGTCGATGTCACCGTAAGATTGCAAAAACCGTTAGATTGTAATCCAACTAGCGATATTGTAAACTGTCGACGGATTGTGAACCGTTTAATGGTCCGAGTGTCAATTTTTGAAATATTCATTGGTTAGGTTAGGGTTCGACATAAATGACCAGGTAGTGTTACACTGAGGTTTTGTCGGGTTAATATATCTAACAGATTACAATCTAACGAAAAATAATGCGTTAAATTGTAATCAGTCGAAAGTTTACAATATCGCTAGTTAGATTACAATCCAACGGCCTTTGCATCTTACGGTGACATTGACACTGAAAAAGTGAATGCACTCAGGTCCGAAAGACTTGTCGGCAAAAGATAAGATAATATACCTAACGGTACATGTAAGTAGCTACATAAGTACTTACTAACCGTAAACAATTTTTTGCTCTAAAATTTAAATTTTTATCTTTTAAAAATAAATTAATTACTTAATTTATAATTCATCTGTAGGTAGATACTACATACCTACTCAGGTAATTATTCCAAGAACCGCCCAAGTAGCAAACGACAGGACACTATTTTTCAAAGCCTTACTTAGATACGAAGTAGGTAACTAATAAATACAAGTAATTATTCGATGCCTGCGAAGTACGGAAATGCTTTATCTTTTTAATTTACTAAGGGTAGACTAATTTTATCTAAGAAATAATGAATAATCATGAATTGCAAATGACAATCTTTATTACCACTTCATATGTCGTATCTTAATCATAAAGAAACCTTAGGTTCAAATCAAAATATAAGATTTTATAATGCAGATAAACTTTTACAAGTGCTTTTGCATAATATAGTCAAGTGACCACTAGTTTGAAATGCCCTTCTTAAAGTTCCTACAAACAAGAAAACCAAATAATAATTTTCAACTAGGTATACCTACCTATTATATTCGAGAGCGACATAGAGAGCATGGATTTGGCTCGCTCCAGGAATGCTTTGACTGTGGTTACTTAAATGTATCTTCACATTAATGTAATTGTAAATATATATTTTTTTCTTTCAAAAGAGCAACCACCGAGTTTCTTGCTGGTTCTTCTCGGTAAGATGGGCATTCCGAACCAGTGCAGTGGTAGATTCACTCGACTATTCAAAAGCACTCGTTAAAAGTCTACTTGAATGAAAAAGTGTGTTTGTGAATCTTCATAAAAGTAGCCTACGAGAGAATGAGATAAATATAACTAGTATTCTATCTCATTCTCTCGCAGGCTATATATGTTTGTCTCTTTTTGGTGTCGCTTTTTCGTTTCATTTTGTAGTTTCGTTGAATTTTCAAATCACTACGATTCTAAAGAAGTTTCACTTCAAAAATATTTGATTTTATCAAAAAGTTCTTATTTATAAGCCAGATATACTTACCAATCCTTTATATACTTCCTTTATATACTTATCTAATGGCGCAGGAATTTTGCACCAAAGGCCATTTTAATATAAATTAACATATATAATTATTAGCACTAGTTGTATAACTTTCAACATCGATCCCACGTTCGATGTTTTTTATTACCTCTGCGTATTAATCAAAACATCATCGGTTTGTTTTAGTTGAGCGGACAGGCGCGTGAGGAAGCTATGTCAGTTGCAAAGTGTACATCATATCATGTGCATTCGTATCAAATATTCATACCTATTATGAAGGTAACGGTAGATAAACGCCTATTTAAATGTTAAAACATAAACTTTTTTTTCTACCCAGTCATAGTACCTACTTGAGCATCCAGAAATTGCTGTTTTTTACAATTCCTACGAAATGTTTGTAATAATAGTTATTTGTTATACAAGAGTGCAAAGTTGTTTTTTAACCGCGTGCTCAATTTTGATGACCGAGCAAGCGAAGGATACTAAAATTGAATGATTCAAAAATTAGAATCCTGAGCGTCAGCGAGGGAATCAAATGAGCACGAGGTGAAAAATCTTTTCACTCGAGTGCAACACGTAACTTTTCATCCCACCTCAGCGAGGAAATGACTAAATTTCTAAATTCAATTTGCTTTATCCTCAAGAGGATAATAACGGCTTTTGCATTCAGATATCGAAGAGTAAAAATACTCTTTCCGAGATGGTGGGATGAAAAATTTATTTCACACTTTTTCTTCCCATTTTTGTAATATTAAGATGCATGTCTGGTAACATACATTTATATATGTCACCGTAAGATTGCAAAAACCGTTAGATTATAATCCAACTAGCGATATTGTAAACTGTCGACGGCTTGTGAACCGTTCAATGTTCCGGGTGTCAATTTTTGAAATATTCATTGTATTTACGTTTTCTTGTCTCTTTCTTGTAGGTTAGGTTAGGATTCGACATAAATGATCAGGTAGGGCCCGGCCGCAGGCCGGGCACTTAGGTTTAATCATGTTAATATAGGTACCTAACAGATTACAATCTATCGAAAAATAATGCGTTAAATTGTAATCTGTCGACAGTTTACAATATCGCTAGTTGGATTACAATCCAACGGCCTTTGCAATCTTACGGTGACATTTATATAGGTAATAATTAACCATCTGACATAATGTAGGTACTTACCTATAAGTCAATGAAACAAATTAAATAAAAAATTTAAACTTCTATACGAGAGCTCTACGTTCTTTCTCTACTCAGTGATGCCCTGCAACGTACACAGAAACGCTGTTAGTTTTAGGAAAAACATAAAAAATAACCTAATACTTAATTGGCATTCAGAGCTACCGGTGTTTGGTCGCCTGTAGATGTTTATCGATGGAAGCTGTCTAGAGCCGTGACAGAGATTGTCGATAACCGAGATTATATCGATGTTTTGGAACATCGAGAGTGAAAGATCAATCATTACAATTAAAATTGTTAAAGTAGTTATTTGTATGAAAAGAGCTCTTAGTAGGATACTACAAAATATAATAGTTTTCATAATTTCCTCATAATAGCAGGATTCTTAATAAGGTAGTGAAGTATTTTTTTTTTTTTATCCACTACAAGTTAGCCCTTGACTGCGATCTCACCTGATGGTAAGTGATGATGCAGTCTAAGATGGTAGCGGGCTAACCTGTTAGGGGCATGGCAGATAATAGAAATTATCTTACTAATATTATAAATGCGAAAGTTTGGATGGATGTATGGATGCATGGAACGCCGCAACGGCTGAACGGATGTAGCTGAAATTTGGCACAGAGATAGATTATAGTCTGGAATAGCACATAGGCTTTTATCCCGGAAACTTAAAGGGTTCCTGCGGGCACCAAAAAACCTCAAACCACGCAGACGAAGTCGCGGGCATTCGCCAGTAGATATATATATATCTCTTACCACTTTAATACCACTTTAATAGCTACTTACCAGGAGATCCTGCTAGTCGTGGATCCAAGTTATAAAAAAAGTCATAAAAAAACTATTGAGTAGGTAGGTATACCTATTATGTTCGCCTTTTGATGCGACCTTTATACCTACCTAGTGAATGGATGGGTGGATGTATGGATGGATGTATGGATGGATGTATGGATGGATGTATGGACGGATGTATGGATGGATGTATGGATGGATGTATGGATGGATGTTTGTTACTCAATCACGCCCCAACGGCTGAACGGATCTGGATGAAATTTGGCACAGAGATAGATTATTAGTCTGGAATAACACATAGGCTACTTTTTATCCCGGAAAACTAAGGAGTTCCCGCGGGAACCAAAAACCTCAATCCACGCGGACGAAGTCGCGGGCATCAGCTAGTATTGAATAAATTTACTTCAAACCAAGTAATAATTGAATTCTAAACCAAAAACAAGCATATATAGTAACCACTTAGATACATTTGCTTTTGCACTTAAGTAGGTACTTGGTAGTAGGTACCTACACTTACAATATAAATTCTTAAAATTATGGTTTAGGTAGATACCTACTAATAAATATCCTGTCATATAATTCACAATAGCGATGATCCAGCATGATTATAAATAGTAGGTAACTATGTACTATGACTACATAGACACCCAGGTAAATGCCTAGCAGGTAGGTGTATTGGATATTCGATATGAAATTCTATCACTCTATAATATAGTTTACTGGTTGGTTGCTTTTTTATACCTCTATTTAAATACCCTATGTACGATGCTTTCTTTAAATCGTAAAATAAGTCGTAGACTAACACGTTTTGATGACGTCCCATTAGTAAGTAGGTAGTTTAGTATTGAAATTAACTATTTATTGATCAATCATCATTCTTTTTTTTAATTATTTGTACTGACTAACACTTTAATGTTAATTACTACTACTTTATTATTTGTTTTTATATTTGGTGCAATATTAATTATTTATTTTGTTCAATAAATGCAACTATGAGAGTAGAGTCACGAAGAGAATCAAGCAATAAAAAACTTACAAGTTATTAGATTTTAATTATGTCAATTTAGAAAACACAGGCTGCAATGTTTAACAAAAGACCTGGGTAGGTAGATCGAAATGAATGAATTTAATCGTCCAATTTAAACAAGGAACATTGTTTTTTTAAATAAATTAAATTAGTGGTGCCCCTTGTAACGCGCAGGCAACGGCAAGGCGCGGCGACGCGTCACAGTGCCGCCAACATTGACAGCTGTCAATCAGATTCAATATGGCCGCTCAGCCGGTTCCCGCCGTACAAACAGGCCTTGCTATCTTTTGGATCTGATGCCGGTTCAATACCAGATGTGTTAGATTAGTATGAAGAAGCTGTATTTTGTAACATGCGTCAGTATTTTAGGGATTACAGTTTGATGTACCTACCTACCACATTTATCATTCTTTACTCGAGGTTTTATAACTTGGGCAACTTGAGATAGGTATCTCCTTACTGCTTAGTTTTGATAAACATGCAACATACATCATTATTAAGAAATTAGTACTTTTCGAGATATACAAAATGACTTGATATTATTCGATACAGATTTGTTAGCGCGCCTCAGTTCTTTAATAATGTAACATTCCTTTGTTGATTTAAGAAATTATCATACTACCTAATATTATAAATACGAAATTGTGTTTGTTAGTAGGTACTTACTTTGTTGGTTTGTCCTTCATTTTAATAATTTATGTATATATTTTCTTTTTTCAGGTATGAGACAAGGGCAAGACGGACACTAGTGATGTAACGTAAATGTGGCACCGCGTCATTTTGACGCATTTGACTGTTGGACTAGTGATGTTACACCGATAGCGATAAATTGTGGTTTGATAACGAATGAATACACTCATGCTGACGACAGGTGGAGCGGTGGATGACCAGCCCATGGACGGGAATATGTCTTTTTCATCTTACAAGTAAGTTTCCCAGACTTATTTTATTTACCTTTTCACTAGCTACGTAAAACTGCAAAAAATTAAAAAAAAAAAAATTAAAAAAAAGAGCTATAGAAACTTGTATGAGTTAGCAATCATAAGCTGCTGGTGGTCGCAGCAATAAAAAACGTAATAAAACAATATTGTGATCAAATAGGATCACATATTAATTATAAGGATAGAAGCGGAGACAGCCTAGCGGTTTGAACACCCGACTAACTCCACGGGGTTGCCGGTTCGATCTACGGGCACGCACCTCTGACTTTTCAGAGTTACGTTTGTGCCTTTTAAGAAACTAAATATCACTTGCTTCAAACCGTGAAAGAAAACCTGCATGCCGGAGAGTTCTGAAGAATGTTCTCAAAGGTGTATGAAGTCGGCCAATCCGCACTTAGCCAGCGTAGTGGACTATGGCCAAACTCTTCACATTCTGAGAAGAGATTTGGGCTCAGTAGTGATGGGTTGATAAGACGAGACGTAGAAGGAAGGATCACAGTCACTTCTAATTCTTCGATTCGATTCAACACTATTGGTACTAAAAAGCACAGTTTTGGCAATATTAACGCAAATTCAGCTACTTTTTACAACAATTAAGTAGCAATATGATAGTTAAGATTCCCTTAAGAAGATTGCCTTAGACTTAGTTACTTGAGCATAAAAATGACTTTCATCCTGACGAATACACATGGGAGAAATCAAATAAAGGTTGTCAATAAAGACCCTTGTGTCTTTCATAATAAGGTCCTCATTAACAAGATGCATGATGAAACATTAATGATGATATTCAACGCAAAAACGCTACTTTCACATATCATGTTATTAATATATCAAATGCCTTGTTTTTCATAAAGTCCATGTAAAGTCATCATACCCATAAGGGAGAGTACACCAGTATGGTACCAGCGAATGAAGACATTTATTCGAAAAAGCGCAGACAAGAAGCTTTGTCCAATCGAAAGCAGAATTCGGATGATTACTTATACTTGGAAATCGCGGTCAGCTTTCGATGCATCATTAACAGCATTATCCGATTTAATTATTGTCTTTTTGCCGCCGCCAAACTCTAGAATTCGATATTTTTAATCGGTGAAAATGAGGTATGACTCTTCTTAAGATAGCAAGAGGTTACTTCACAGTTTAACTTTCGAGGAAATTTGTGTTTCATTAGTGACTTACGTGTTATACCTACTACTAAGTACTAATTTGAACTATTTTACGTGCGTTAAAGTTAATGTGGCAAACAGTATATGGAATTGTTTTGTTTTTTAGCAATACTATGTTGGCAGCTATGTAACTTTAAAAAAAATGTCCTTTGAGCATCTTTTACAAATAGAAAATGAATAACTGGTCATTGGTCTATTTTTCATGAGGTTTTGAAGAAACCTCACAACGGTTTTCATTTCAATGAAGTGTTTTTTTTTTTTCAGCTCTCTCTCTATCAGGCTTTACCCTAAAAGTTTCTCAAACTTAACTGTCTCTAAAACTGTTCTGAATTTGAACTGTACAGCTTTTATAGTGGTTTTTTTATGGCTGTGTCACACAGACGGACTGGACGTAACTATAAGAATTCCTTGTTTTACTAGGGACCCCTAAAGACAGTTTAAAATACACTTTTCTGACGCTCTATGCGTCCATCCGTTACGTCATGGATTTTAAAAAAATAATTTTATACTAATAATTAATAAATTGTATTTATTGTTTCCGTAAGAGATATAATAGGTATATAGAATAGGTATAACCTACATGAAGTACCTATACTAATAATTTCATTACACAGTTTAATACAGGTTTGTATCCGGATATGAGGTGGATATTTTTTGTTCTGAGCAGTAATTACAATAATAAAAAAAATGATTAATGATGGAAAAAGACTGCGACTTCTCGAGTTTTAATAATAATTGCAATACCAAGTAGCAAAAGTTTTCGGACCTAAAAACCCTGAATTTAGGTCTACACCTAGAAACCTAGTAAAAGAACATACTCGTATGAGTAGGTATTGGAAAAGAGTCAAGCTAAGACAAAAAAATTAACTTCCATTTACTTACGATAGTAATTTACGATATTTGTGAGATGGTGATAATAAAAAAACCGGCTGAGTTTGTTGTGGGTTCTTTTCAGACCAGAGCGCATTTGGAACCCTCGTAGCTTTAGTTTTAAGATACCGTAACTGATTATCACCATCATGTTTTATAAGTAATTGGACGTCAATAAGTATAATAACTATATTTTGAATTAAATTTAATTGAATCATCGTTAACTATCATTGTTCTTATCACGCGGCTGCACTACCCACTGTTGTGTGTTGTGAACTTACTACGTACCTACTCACACGTGAGACAAGCTCCACTTTTCCACTTCACTCCCCCTGACCCCGACGACGTCAGAAACACCCGGCGTCGTTTTGCATATCTGTTAGTATAAACGTGTATTTACTATTTACCTAAGTGAGGTTAGGTAAACTTATTATTTTTTGTAAAGTTTTAATCTTATCATTTAACATTAAAATAACATGGATTAGATATACTTTGTGGTGTCAATCTGGATTATGTCACTGTTCAACCATAGGCATAACTAATAAAAATAGTTCCTATTTCTGAATCGTCAATGACGGGACTTTTATTTGCGGTTTGTCAATAAATTCATTTTATAGCTAACTGACGTCCGTGGCGGGTAGAGAATGACTTCAATCTCATAGGCTGCGGGCACGAAACTAGCGGCGGCGGGGCGACGGCGGTAGCGGGGCGATGCGATGTGGAGCGATCCGCTAGCGGCGTGAAGGGTGGGCACGAAACAGGCGGCCTGTCAGTGCCCGCTCGTGTAGGGATGTTCCGAAGCCATCTAAGCATAGATACCCACTCATATCGATACTTTTTTAATTTTTTTAATATAAATGAATTCATGTTGAGTACCAATATGATATTTGACTTATTTTTTGTTTCTTTGTATAATTATTATCAACCAATATTTTTGATTTCAAATAAAAAGATCAAATTTTGTACGGTTTCTGACTCACTCACTAGGTACAGTGGCAACAAACATTGTGAGTCCGCTCTCGTCTGTTTCGTGCGCATCGCTATACTTTGTTGTATGGCTTTATTCAACGACCTAATTTCATGTAAATTAATTATGGTCTATGTCACGGGCCATGTCAAACGAAGAAAAGTCTAGTTAATTTACTAACACCATCTAGTCTGAAATGCGGGAACTTACTTGCTACATAAGCGCTATCTAGTATATGACATATTAAAAACGTATGATATGGTCAAAGATTAGTAGAGAGATATTATTATTAAAATTAAATAAAGTGGCTTATGAATTTTATAATTGTAAATTGAAAACACATCTCGAAATAAAAATTACCTATACACCGCCAAACTAATTCGTAGACCACTTTTTATGTGATAATTTAAATTAATTACACGAGGTGTGAAGTGCCAGCGTCATGGAGTGGACTACGACAGGTGAGGAACCGATACAGAAACATATTTTTATATAAAAGGATCCATCTAGTACCTACATATTATATATCGATGATAATTATCGATGATTATTAATAAATAAAAATACAACACTAGTACTCGAGCAAGCGGCGAAAAAAAACTAAGGTAAGCGCTGGCAATGTCGACAGTGTTCCGATACCCGGCTGATTGTAAAAAATAATCTGCTACTTATTTCTACTAAACAATAAACCAAATTTTTTTATGGCAACGTATTTATGGTAATATTTTCCATAATTATTATGAAAACATTTAGTCAAAACCATAATGGTATTGGAGAAAAAAAGCAATGAAAGTTTGCGTTTTGGAATTCTTGTGCTTTTTGCCATGTTTAGGTGCTGAATTGTAGTCCTGCATGCCAGGTATTCAAAGTAAGTTTTAAAAGATCTGTGGCTACTTTGGTAAGTCTGATTATTTTATAAAACAGTCAAGTTAATTTTCTTACGAAATAATATACTTTTTTTTTAAATCCACTACAAGTTAGCCCTTGGCCGCGATCTCACCTGATGGTAAGTGATGATGCAGTCTAAGATGGTAGCGGGCTAACCTGTTAGGGGTATGGCAGTTATATTAAACCCATACCCCTATTCAGTTTCTACACGACATCGTACCGGAACGCTAAATCATTTGGCGGTACGTCTGTGTCGGTAGGGTGGTAACTAGCCACGGCCGAAGCCTCCCACTTTCACTGCGTTTAATTGCCTCATCTGGTGAAGATGAGGTATATCTGGACGATAGAAGGGCTGGCTCATTTATTGCGCAACGGATCAGCCTGGCTGTCCAATGCGGAAATGCAGCCAGAATTCTTAACACTATACCACGCGGGCATGATTTATATACTAATTCGGTTAGGCTAGCTTGGTTGGTGGTAAGTTTAAATGTAATGTTCTCGATAAACAGATTTTTGAAATCTGGAATATATGCAATTAAAATTAACTTAATATGCAATTAAAATAAATTAGCTTGATAATAGGCAATAGAGTTTAAATTATTGTTAAAAAATGTCGAGTTCTGGTACATATTAACGATATAATCTGGATAAATCACTCATTTTCGTATTTTTTAAAGATTTAATAACATTATTGTAATTAATTAATTCTAAAATTATATTAAAAAAAATATATGAATTTGAAAGTTATTTGTTTTGCTTTAAATTCACTACAGCAAACTGGCAAAGCTGCAAAGTCACCAAACTTCAGAACCTGACGACTATCGGTACTTTTCCCTTAGTTTGTTCCCGTCACTTCTACGTCACCCGTCGCCCTGCCATCGCTCGTGCATCGCTCCATCGCCCCGCCCTGCCATCGCTCGTTTCGTGCCCGGTCCCATACAAAGACATACATTTGATTCCGTCGCCGTCGCCCCGCTACCGCCGTCGCCCCGCCGTCGCTAGTTTCGTGTTTGCACCCATAAACCTCTGCTAAGGTCAACAGTTTTCATTCAGGAACGCAGTGGTTTTAATTAATTTTGTACTTTCAAGTAAATAAATACGATGCAATTACCGAACGTAAAAAGCCGTTGACCAATGAATTCGTCAGGCGGTTACAGTCCTCAATCGGGCACCTTTCATTTTAAAAAAAGAACCATACGCCATTTCATGTCAATTTTTGAATAATTCATCGTGCGAATGCGCGAGCGCATCGATTGATGCAAGCAAAAAGCGCGCGTTCGCTAATCTCCGCCGTCTTTCGCGTCGCTTCGGGCTTCCTCGGGACTCAGTACTGCCAACCATTTATTATTCAACTACTTTTTGCAGTCACGCTGAGCAAGGAAATAACCGGGAATGCATTTATTTGATAAATGATGTTTTTTTTTTCCTAAAACCCCAGAGCAGAGATTTTTTACATAATTTTTCGGTGTCAACATTGAAAGGTGATTTTTTGCTCTTATCTGTGCAATCATTCACGTGGATTCAATTAAAAGAACGTTATTAATATTGTTTACAACATGGTTCTTGCTGCAAGGTGTAGGTAATACAATAAACTTTCATGATTTACAGTGAAGTTAATATAAGTTATGTGTGCCGTAAACACTTTGATGCCTTTAAGTATTTTAATTTGGTTTACGCTGCCACCTCTTAATTTATCATTGAAGAGCAGCTTTTTATATTATCATCGGTATATATATCTATCTTAGATATGGCAAGATGTTATTAACAGTAGATAAATAATTAATTTAAATACCAAATTTGCTTTTGACCGTTAAGCCAATTACAAGTATCATCATGATGCTTGGAGTGCAGAAAAAATATAGTATTCGAATATCCGAGCGTTCATCCCCCGCGCCCGCACGTCCGCCGCGCCTCGATGCCGCGTCTCGACTGTACGTGATTGGTTTATTAATTAGGCGAATCATCGTCGGGTTCCATTTTTAAAAATAGGCGGGATTCTTGTTGTGCGACTTTTCTTTTTAATTTTGGTCGGCGTTGAACGCAATTAGAGTTACCAGTATACTTTTTGTGTCAATTCCACTACTGACGAGAAAGGCTATTTAAAATCCTGTGCAAAATACCTAATTAACAAGATAATCTTAGGTTAAATTCAATAAAATTATTATCTAAACTAAATTCTAAATATTTCTCAGCTGTAGTTTTTTAAAAGTTCTCTATTAATTATGTTCCTAAGCTCAACTAATTAATTTATTGCTGGAACTATACATATACAACTATTAGGTAAATATGTCTTATTAATAGGTTACCATATTATCAATATTTGCTAAGTACATACTATAATACACAAAATTTAATCCTAAGATTCTATAAAACCTAAATATTTAATACTAGATGATGTCCGCGTGGATTTAAATTATCTGATTAGTACTGCGGGAAATCTTTTATTTTCCGGGATAAAGATCACCCTATGTCCTTCCCGGGATGTAACCTGTCTCTGTTACAAAGTTTATTTTAAAATCTGTTGAAAAGATAAGCCGTGACAACGTAGCAGACCCACAGACGGACAGACAGACGCACTTTCGCATATATATCATTAGTAGATAAGTATGGAATTTGAAGTGATGGTACGTTTAGTATATTAATAATCTAGCTCTACCTATCTAAAATGATAAAGCACATGTTTCGTGCACGACGAATAATTCATAAAACCCTTTAAAATGTCGATTAAAAAGTTAAAAACTCGAACGAGAACTGAGATCAACCAGAAAAATAAAGAAGATAAAGTCTGTCCGCGGTCCGTCCTAAAGTTATGTCTCCCGGTAAATACCGTTAGGATGCCATCGGAGCCTAAAATGAGATAAAAAAAACTGAAAACTATGCCAATTGCCAGTATTCGGAATCCGTTTTGTCTGCCATAAGGTTTGGGCTGTTGGTTTTTTTTTTCTAACATTATGGTTGGACACAAAAGTTTAACACTTCTGCGTCCATTGACTATTTTATGAATATTATAAATGCGAAAGTGTTTCTGTCTGTTTGCCCATCTGTCTGTCTGCTACGCTTTCACGGCCCATCTGTTCAACCGATTTCGATGAAATTTGGTACAGGGATAGGTTGTATCCCGAAGAAGGACATAGGCTAAAATTAAGCTAAAATCCCGGAAAATTAATTCGTTCCCGCGGGAATCGAAAAATCTTAACCAACGCGAACGAAGTCACGGGCATCATCTAGCAATTAATATAAGTAAAAACAAGTTAGGTTTAAGAAGATACAAAAAGACAAATAAATTGCTTTCATCATCTTCATCCTCTTCATCAGCCTGCTGACTACCACAGCGCTAAGGGGCCATACTGCCAAATGCCAACGCTTAAAGCCATATTGTTTCATTATTGTTGACTTTCGTTTTAGAATAAAATTATAATCCTTGTTATAGGAACGTCAAGGTATGTGACATTAAACTGTCATTATGAGTAATATTGCATATGATACCACTTTAAGCGTTGGCAGTAGGTATGGCCCTGGGGCTATGGAGATAACCAATCCAGTTACCGACTTTGGTCAACGTTGCTTAATAATCACAATCGACTGATATGCGTTGTCACAACTAGGCCACTCGTCCCTCCGCAGCTAAGATACTCCCCACAAACCAACACTGCACATACGAGTAAGAGGACACTGTAGCACGTTAAAGCCAATAAACGTAAATAGCAGTGCAGTCGCAAAATTTCAACGCAGCAACATTTCGAGGGCCAGACAAGTCGGCTGACCGCTACTAAGTAAGACGGAACATAAATTCTTCAAAGGCTAAACAAAATAAAAAATCAGAAAACCCCTTTTAAAAGAGCTACCGAACTATAATTTATGGTTCGCCCAGCGACGGCCATCGGTCCAAATAAAAATAAAATTGGTCATGTTAGAGCCAGGACTTTAGCTAGGGGTTCCGTGCCCTTCTGATATCTTATAGTTAAAAAAAACAACCTGTGATCCTTTTGAATTTAGGTTTTTTTTTTACAACGCACCTCTATAGTCAAAATCAAAATCAAAAAATCAAAATCAAATGTTTTTTTTTATTCAAATAAACTTTTACAAGTACTTTTGAATCGTCAAGTGAATCTACCACTGGTTCGGAATGCCATTCCTACCGAGAAGAACCAGCAAGAAACTCGGTGGTTGCTCTTTTTAAATAATTCATTTACAATAATTATTATATTAATGTGTACATAAGTAACCGCTATCCTTAGCATTGCTGGAGCGATCAAATCCATGCTCCTCTATCATTGACATAATCTTCAACAGTATAATAAGCTTTTTTTAGGAGCATACATTTAATGGATTTCTTAAATTTGTGTATAGGCAAGTTTAAAATAGGTTGTGGAATTTTGTTATAGAAAAGAATGCTCATTCCCACGAATGACCTTCAGTAGATCATTTTGATACATTTGCGTGTTCATTAAAATGATAAAACCCTTCATTAAACTCGTTTAGTATGCTATTTGCATTTTAGTACTTAATTTGAAATGTTGGACCTTTGTGCGACCAATAAAGACAGTATCAGTAGGTAATCTATTTGAACTTAAATAGCAATTTGGATACGGAATCCTAAAGAGCATTCGAAACGGAGACGCAAAACGGTGAAATTGGAAATAATTTCAAGATAGCATCGTTCGCCGGTAACTTTCAATTTCTTGCGTTTGCAAATTTTTGTTTGTTTGTTTTTATTTGTTTGCCTCATGTACGAGTAAGTTATGGTCATGCTTCGATCGGTATTAGTTGCAAGAGTATGTTTATTGGTTTTAAAATCACGTTGTTTTAGACAACTTGCCAAAATCTTTGTAGCTAATGCTTGTTCTCCAGCTTAGCATAGGTATCTATTATTACATAATGCAAAAGAGAGGCGTAAGTTCTATAAGAGGCACCGGCGTAAGTTCTATAAGAGTTCCCGGGGCTCCACATTATGAGCTGAGGGCGGTCACCGAGGGGGTTTTAGTGGGCAAAATCTCACATAGCCCGATCCCATGTGGTCAGGTAACTCTGGAAGATTTCCCTTATCCTATTTACCTATTCGATGTCCTATTTACGCATTAGAGATCAGAATTCTGATTTCTACTGATCTAAAATTCTACATCAAAAAATTCTTGTTTCTTAAAAAATTGTTAGTAATCCTATGATGCGTAAATCCCTTACGCGTAAATTTTCACTTTTTCAGCTAACTTTTGGGTTATACTTATACTATACTGCCATCCTAGGTTTCTACGCTTCCATCTGCAAGTAACTAAAAAGTAAGAATGTGTTACATGGAAAAGCAAGTATGTATCTGTCACCGTAAGATTATAAAAACCGTTAGATTATAATCTAACTCGCGAAATTGTAAACTGTCGAATGATTACAATATACCTAACGGATTATTTTTCGGTAGATTGTAATCTGTTAGGTTTATGAACCCGATAGAACCGATAGATAAAAAGGTTTTAATAAATATGTTTTCTTTTCTGTGATTTTACTTTATTATATTTAGGACCGATACAACTTTTACGAACCGAACTTTTTTTTTCATCCACATAATAATTATGTGGTCACCAGTTAGTCATATACATACTTAGGTACGTATGTATGTGCAGTGGGAGATTAGCGAAGTTACAAAATATAGCAAGTCCGTTATCAGAGATCTAAATACGACTCCTAAAGGCAATCGTGTAAGAGGAGCAAATTAGAAAGCCGATCGACTTCGATCATTGATAAATATCATTATGACCAACACGTTATGAGTTCACTCTTGGATATCGATTGCGACAGCTATTAGCACATATTTTGATCTCAACTAGAAATCGTTTGTGGGTTTGGGATGAGGTAAAGGGAATTTTGGCCATCATTGGTTTATTTATAATGCTAGAACTTGAACATAATACCCAATGACCTCAATTTACATAGACGGGCCCTGTCAAACAAAGAATGTCGACTTATTTTACTAATGCCATCTAGTCTGAAAAAAAACGGGACAGCGCTATGACGGGGACAAGGACAGGCTTATACAGGTGAGGGGCATGCCCTACAAGTCGGACGCCCAACTCTTTTCTATGAAAGGGCCCATCTAGTACCTACATATATATCGATGGTTATACCTATCAGTTATACATGCATGAGACTGTCACAACTCGCATTAAATTAACAATGGAGTAAGTTACCAAATATATCGTTTCTAATAAAATTAATAGTATTTAATTATACTTCTTTTACTTCTACTTATTAGAAAAACCGTTAGATAGATAAACCTCGTAATAAAACAAATTAATAGATCATAGTTCTTGTTAAAACGTAATCCAACTGCAATTCAGTAACAACTATTCTGTCCTGTCCTAGATCATCGATAAGTTACTACCTATCGCATCCCTCGGCCTAACACTAAATAAATAATTCATACATACCTCACGCGGCAGATGGATATTATAAACTTATTAAAAACAACTATTTTAATTGCCACCACTTCTTGTTAACTTCAGTTTTATATACAGGGTGTTTCGAATGCCGATGTCTATCTCGAAAATTGAGGAAACATTGTAACAAGGATTCAGGAGGTTATAATAATGAAATAAATGACGGCATGTGGCCGCGGCTCGGTCAGCACAATGGCTAAATTATACAACTCTAAAGCTAATTGAATTTTTTTAGCATCCTGAGTGCGGTTCTAGGGCAAACGAATTCATTTTCATGAGTTCAGTCATAATTTTTATTATGTAATAGGTACTTTATCTTGCGATTCTGACTTAAATGAACAGAGATTAGTAGCTATAGTAGATACGTGTACCCAAACTTTTTTAACACTAAGTGCGATAGCTTTTGAAAACTATCGAGTTTCTTGCTGGTCAGTGGTAGTAGTAGTAAAAGCACTTGTAAAAGTTAATTTGAATAAAAACATTTTTGAATTTTGAATCTTTTGAATCGTCAATGTTCTGCTGTGTAACCTATGAATAGAAGCACTCCTCAGTGATGTTTTCATATACCTACCATCAAATAAAATAACGTGTAAAATGAAACAGAATTAGTTAATTTCTTTATATAATTTATACATCCTGTAGAGTGTAGAGCATTAACAATTTATTTTAGTTTGACAAATATACAAGATTCTTAGTTAATTACGACACAAAATTTTCCGATGTCTCTACTGTTTTAATTACCTCATCAAAATAATTTTAATTTGCAGAAGATGATGATGATGACTTTTTTTTCGAATAGGTATGTTCCTTTATTATATATTAGCTGATTAGCTGATGCCCGCGACTTCGTCCGAGTGGTTTAAGTTTTTTTTATTCCCGCGAGAACTCCTTAATTTTCCGGGATAAAAAGTAGCCTATGTCACTCTCCAGGTCCTCAAGTATAACCATGCCAAAAATCACGTCTCTCCGTTGCTCTGTTGCGGCGTGATTGAAGGACAAACTAACAAACAAACACACTTTCGCATTTATAATATTAGTATGATTTTAGTTTTAGAAAATAATTGGAACTTGCGTGTATATATTCTTGTTCATATTTTAATATACTTCTCTGCCTATCTGCTTGACGACGCTTTATATCAACAGGCACTAGCCTAGCAGAATCAGTGCGATACACCTCTCTCGTGGATTTTGTATAGTCAAAGTGTTGCAAAAGTCACGGGACAGCGTTGTCACACTAATTGTACTTGAACTGCTAGTTGTAAGTCACGATTCTCGTTATTGTGTCACGATCAAAACTATCAATAACGATTTGTCAAAATCGGCAGCGCACTGACCTAACCCGGTTGGTAATAATCAAATCTTTGGCTGTACCTACAAAAAAAAAACCGGCCAAGTGCGAGTCGGACTCGCGCACCGAGGGTTCCGTACTCAAGAAGTAGGTATAATTACCTTTGTTAATGAACCGCAAAACTAACTTTGTTTGTAGAGGTTTACTGTTAATATCAAAAAATTACGTTTGTTATATGGGAGCCCCCCTTTAATATTTACTTTATTGATATTTAATTATTTATTTTGAAAGGTAATATACAAGTTAATATTCTGTGAAAATTTGAACCGTCTACCTGTAACCGTTTTTATTATTGAGCAAAAAAATACGAAAAAAACACGTTTATTGTATGGGGACCCCCCTTAATATATATATTTTTTTAATTTTTAGTATTTGTTGTTATAGCGGCAACGGAAATACATCATTTGTGAAAATTTCAGCTTTCTAGCTATCACGGTCTATGAGATACAGCCTGAACCCAGACAGACAGACAGACAGACAGACAGACAGACAGACAGCGGAGTCTTAGTAATAGGGTCCCGTTTTTACCCTTTGGGTACGGAACCCTAAAAATTGTGTATTTATGTACTTTAAAAAGTTTATACTAGAAACCTGCATCGAATCGAGAACCTATATTGAATTTTGTTAGTCGCAAGGCAAGGCTGAGAAGTAAGTGGTTTCTTGAAAACAACTCAAACTGACCTTTCTTCTTCTTCTACTTCTTCTTGCTGGGCAGGTTTCCGCACTTAACCCCAGTTGGGGGGTCTGTTGTGCGTGCGTTGCCATTCCCCGGTGGAGTTATCACTCCAGCCATCCGAGCTCGATCCAGAAGCCTAGAAGACCGCCCAGGTTGTCTAGGGCCTCTCGAAGCCAGGTTGGGGATCCTAGGTGTCGCTTTCGTTGGTCTTTCGTTGGTGTTTCGTCTGTTTCCATGCAAGCTCTGCATAGAGGGCTATCGGTGATGCCTATAACAAAAAGGTGTTTGTTTAATGGGCTGTGCCCTGTTATAAGTTTCACCACCTTCCTGAGTTTTCCTCTATCCAGGCGGATTAGTTTGTGTGTAAAGCGTTTGTCGATGTTAGGGAATGCCTCCTTGGTGTGAAACTGACCTTTATTAAATTTGAAATAAAGGCGATGCTGCGCGGCAAGACCAGGTGCACTCCGTGTTTTGTTTTGGGTATATTTTTTTGTTTTTGGTAGATACAACATTAATTAATTAATTAATTAATTAATTAATTAATTTTTGTTTTGTTTTTAAGTGAACTAGGCAGCAGGGAGTAACTACTCATCGGCCTCATGATAAGAGATAACCGTTGTAGTAACCCTTGCATTACGGAGCCCGGATATCTTTTTCTTGTTTGTTTTAAAGTCATTAATACACATAAAATACAATATACAAAGGTAAACTTAATACCTAGAGGTATTCTCTTCCAGAGAGCTTGCACCCCAGAGACGGGTATAGGTATTTTATCTAAGAAAATCGAAGAAAAATGCGCGCTACGTCGTCTACTGGATTACAAACGAAACCCATGTAGACGCTGTAGGGTGCATTCTCTAGTGAAAAATAAACGCTTGCATGTAAAACAATTATTTTATTATCATCTACGACGCGGAGCCGAGGCGGTTTTTATGTTATTATCTAATTGCAACAGCCAGTAACTAGTGGTTAAGAACAAAGTTGATAATTATACACGTTGCTCGAAAATCAAGAGTAGGTACCTACCTAGGTACTCGTAGCTATGGCTATCATGTGAAATGCCATGCTTCCTTGATATGTGAAGGTACTTTTTCGCATAGTAGGTACTAAGATGATGCTTTAAATAACTTTGTCAGCGTATTTAGGTTTAAAAATCCCAGGGGAACGCTTTAATTTTTCGAGATAAAAAATGACACTCGACTCCAGGTCCTCTATATATTTTTTTTATTGTTGTACATACTTTTTTTATTGCTCTACTAGATGATTACCGCGACTTCGTCCGCGGGGACCAAGATTTTTCGATTCCCGCGGGAACCTATGAATTTTCCGGGATAAAAAGTAGCCTATGTCCTTCCCCGGGATACAACGTACCAAATTTCATCAAAATCGGTTGAACAGATGGGCCGTGAAAGCGTAGCAGACAGACAGACAGACACACTTTCGCATTTATAATATTAGTATGGATTGCGGCGTGATTGAAGGAAATACCAACAAGCACACTGTCGCGTTAATTCCATGATAAAATTCAATCTTTTTTACAAGTGCTTTTGAATCGTCGAGTAAATCTACCGCTGGTTCGGAATCGGTAAGGTAGACGTGAAAAAGTAATAGACAGAGAAATAGTCTTACTAACGCATATAAATGACAAGTCACACACATGATTTAGGCTTTTAAATTACTGTGGGAACTCCGAGACAAAAAGTATCCTTTGTTCTTCTTCGAGATGCACTCTATGTCTGTACTATTTTGCCCAAATAGGTTGTACAGATGGACCGTGATAGCGTAGCAAACAGACAGACAATTATGCATTTATAATATTAGTAAAGATTATACTCGAGACTGGAAAATGAAAGTAATAAAAAGCAAAAGCATACTGTTCAACAGTCGAAGGTAGAAACGCAGTAAATGCACTTTGTGTTAGGTAATTTCTTATCGGTGCATTCTTATCATTATCACAAGTGCGTCGTCCTTCCACTGATAACCAGATTTGCAATAATTGCTGGGATAAATATGTGGACGCACGTGGATGGATAATGCTAAGTATACGATGCCGAGTTCTTATAAACCAATTAGGGGTATGCATTTAATATAGTATATTGCAGTACCCCTAATAGGTTAGCCCGCTACTATCTTAGACTGCATCATCACTTGGTGAGATTATAGTGGAATAAAATAAATAAATAATAATATAAATCTCTATTTTCATCCCACCATCTCGGAAAGAGTATTTTTAATCTTCGATATCTGAATGCAAAAGCCGTTATTATCCTCTTGAGGATAAAGTAAATTGAATTTAGAACATCGTGTGCACGTTAGTAAATATCACTCGTCTATGAAGTTTGTGAATTCAAAACAACATTAAAACCTATTTACTTCTACCTCTATGGTGCCGAATTTCCATACAACCTTTTTTAATTTGTTAAAAACTCACACTCGTAACCTTCTTGGTGTACTTTTTTAATTTGCTTTGCGCGCACCATTTTCTTTTACGTCATGTCATTTCCTCGCTGAGGTGGGATGAAAAGTTACGTGTTGCACTCGAGTGAAAACATTTTTCACCTCGTGCTCTCGTTGCAATTTTAGAATCCTTCGCTTGCTCGGTCATCAAAATGGAGCACGCGGTTAAAAAACAACTTTTCACTCTTGTTTATCAAATAACTATTATATAGTAGATAGGTTTGGTGATTAGTAAGACTGTGATTAGTGATAATAATTATAATTTATTTGAAATTCACTTTTGTGCGAACTTTATGTTTTCAGTTTTTTTTAATTGTTTAGATTTATTAATGGAATTTATGGCATTACACAACCAACGTTTGGCAAAATTATGAATCATAAATTCATCTTTATATTGTTTAGTACTAATCTCATTTCATTTTGGATATATTTTCTTTGTTTTTTTCTTTTAAATTAATCCTTGGGAATTGGAATACAAAGAACGAGTCTTCATGTTATATAATGTTAAAAATTTGATCTATAGTCTTGCTTTAAAAAGGTGTATGGAGTGGACTCATATGGCTACTAATAGCCAGTATAGGTTCCCAGGTAAAGATCCAGTTAGTAAATGGTATAATAATATGGTATGGCACATTCTACGTATTTTCGTAGACAGCGGTTTCCACGAAGACATTGTTTGCAACTCCCAGTACCGTTTGTTGATATTGATGCTTTCTGACAATGCCTTGTTTGCTTCTGCGCAGATATTTTTAGTTACGGCTGTACTCTTCACATGTTTTACTATAACATATTTATAGTAAGAAGCTTTATGAAAAGCGGCAGTAAATGATTGTGGAAAAAGGAATTGCTAGGATGCTGCATAGAAACTGATTGTGAGAATACAACTGCAATATTATAAGGTGCTACATATATTTTACAGTTACTAGCTCATGGCCGAGACTTGATTTGCGTGGCTTTTTTTAATCCTCGGAACTCCTTAATTTTCCGGGAGTAAAAGCCTATGAGTTATTCCAGACTATAATCACTGTAAGTACTATTACCTATTTTGTGCTATAATCTGTGCCTAAGAACGTTCTTGCGTGATTGAGGAAAAAACATCCAAACTTTCGCATTTATTTCTTACTTAAGTAAGAAGTAAGATTTTATACCATTAGTGCGTCTTATTCCTCATCATAGTCATCAACCCATCGCCTTTCCATCTGTTGAGCACGAGTATCTTTTTAGAATGATAATGTTTTTATGTAGGAATAGTCCCTTACGATCACCAACCGCGGATTGGGACACTTCACACACCTTTGAGAACATTATAGAGAAGTGTCATACCTGCAGGTTCTTCTTTTTAGGGTTCCGTACCCAAAGGGTAAAAACGGGACCCTATTACTAAGACTCCGCTGTCTGTCTGTATGTCTGTCTGTCTGTCTCCAGGCTGTATCTCATAGACCGTGATAGCTAGAAAGCTGAAATTTTCACAAATGATGTATTTCCGTTGCCGCTATAACAACAAATACTAAAAATTAAAAAAAATATGTATATTAAGGGGGGTCCCCATACAATAAACGTGTTTTTTTTTTTCGTATTTTTTTGCTCAATATTAAAAACGGTAACAGGTAGACGGTTCAAATTTTCACAGAATATTAACTTGTATATTTATTACCTTTCAAAATAAATAATTAAATATCAATAAAGTAAATATTAAAGGGGGGCTCCCATACAACAAACGTAATTTTTTGATATTAACAGTAAACCTCTACAAACAAAGTTAGTTTTGCGGTTCATTAACAAAGGTAATTATACCTACTTCTTGAGTACGGAACCCTCGGTGCGCGAGTCCGACTCGCACTTGGCCGGTTTTTATTCTTTCTGGACAGATTACCGCACTTAAACGACCTCATCATCCGATGTTTCTTGCTACTTAGTTCTTCTTGGTAGGAATATCATTCCCAGCTAATGGTAGACTCATTTGAGCAAAAGCACTTGTAAAAGTTTATTTGAATAAAAAATTGAATTTGTGCGTACAGGCATGCAGATTTTCTCCCGATGCTTACCTACATCGTTAAAACCGATTACATTAATGTCTTACAATTAAATATCTGTGTGACCTATATAGGTATATTTTTTTCGTTAAAACGTATTTTTTGGAAATTATATTTAAATATATTTTTTTAAAGTAATAAAATATTATATTATATTTAAAAAAAAGCAGCAAAAAAAAAATCAGACTGTAAGACATCTGGACTCAAACCGGGGTCTTCTGAGAGACCCACCTGTTTCCCACCTGAGCTATTATAAGTTATTATAACCTTGTAAGTAGTTGGTGGCGAAATTGACCTTCGTATTTATTCGTAGCAGTTTTTCATTGCCTGAAAACACGGATAAAACGACATTTTCTAAAAATGAATCCTAGCTAGATATATTTATCGCCCCCGAAACCCCCTGCATACTAAATTTCATGAAAATCGTTCGAGCCGTTTCCGAGATTCAGATTATACCTATATACAAGAATAGCTCGTTTAAAGGTATTACATATAGAAATTAATCTAATCTCCGACTTTAAGATATGTTTCTCATTTGTAAAACGCATGCGAAACAGCCTGCGCAGACATGAGAACCATGATAAGCTATCAGATAAGCGATCTTTATCATATGCAACGGAGCGAGCACTTCGAAATACCTTCTAGTGCACTGATATTATAGATATTAATTGTTACTAGTTTACCTACTGGATTTCTAGTTGGCTGCGGATTAATTTCTTCCCTGCTGAATCTGAGTTCCAAACTCAAATAAAATCAATACAAATATGAATTTGAGTCAAGTAAAAAAAATTTGTTTGGTAAATATTTTATAACATAAGCCTTTTCCTCGGGCAATTTTCTTTTCTAGGTTCGAAACTCAAATTTGACAAAGAAAGCATGTAGATATTACACATGAAGGTAGGAAATTAGTACCTTCTGATCTACGTGTTAAGACACAGACATAATCAACTGATACATTGCAATCATAAAATCAGAACTCAAAATCCTTTAAAGTTGGCACTTAGTTTGAAAGAAAAAAACTTACGTAGAAGACGCGAGATTAAAATGAAAGATTTTCTTCTTTCATGTTACAACAACTGTGCATTTCTTTTTAGGGTTCCGTACCCAAAGGGTAAAAACGGGACCCTATTACTAAGACTCCGCTGTCTGTCTGTCTGTCTGTCTGTCTGTCTGTCTGTCTGTCTGTCTGTCTGTCTCCAGGCTGTATCTCATAGACCGTGATAGCTAGAAAGCTGAAATTTTCACAAATGATGTATTTCCGTTGCCGCTATAACAACAAATACTAAAAATTAAAAAAATATATATATTAAGGGGGGTCCCCATACAATAAACGTGTTTTTTAATAATTTGAAACTTACTACATGTTTGTACGGAACCCTCGGTGCGCGAGTCCGACTCGCACTTGGCCGGATTTTTTAAATGGTTTAGTCAAGTCTTAAGATACCCGACTTCTTGGGATCCACCCTCACCTGTACCTTCTTTTAGGTATAACACGGAACCAGAAAACTGTAGTGTCGCAAAGAGAAATTAAACTCGAATCGTGAAATTTTTCTCTTCAATGAAAATATCTTAAGTGATTTTTCATGAACTAAGCAAATAAAACTGACTCATACCAATTTCGCAGTCGGCGAAACCTCAAAATCTTCGGAAGTAGGAAGCGGCGATCATCAAATCGATTGTCAGAGAAGAATCGATATCGCACTTTTCAGAGATGGCTCGCGGAACGCTGACGCCGAGTGGTCAACAATGGCCCATTGTCTCGGTTTATTTGAAAATAATCGACACATCACCCTGTGGTGCGATTTTGAAGATCGATTCGCTGCGTTCAGCTGTTTTGTGAAATATCTGAAGCAGTTGAATCATTCATCATATTTAAGTCACACCGATAGAGACAGCGGTGCCGCTTGATTCCAGCGTGCAGCTGGTAGCCGCTGGAAACAAGCGGCACAAGACCGTACTCTGTGGCGATCCATGCAGGAGACCTTCGTCCAGCAATGGACGTCTATAGGTTGAGACGACGATAGAGACAACTAAGCCAAAAACGATCTTTAAAATAGACTTTAAGGGTGGAATCACTTTTGCTTGCAAAGATTCGCATTTTTTTCCGGAAAATGCATATTTAATGTCCTATTAGATGCCTTCGCTACTTCATATAAAAAATGGCATTTTCAAATACACACAATATAAATTAAGAATTAGACCTAGAAAAGAGCTAGATCTTCAAACGTCTGATATGTTTTCTTGAATCATAGCTAAACACTTAGGATTAATTTTCAAACCATTGAAATCAAAGTAGATACTTAGGTATCATTCGTAACTTTTTCATATTCATATTCATTTATTTTGCATTCCAATAAAATTCATAAAGTAATTTACATAATTTCAATTGATTAGCTGTTCTCAATACAATATTGGAACCCCGGTGGGGTACAGCAAAAATCAGTGGTAGTAGAGAGACTTCGGTTAGACTTAGTAGAGAGGCTGCCTTATTTTTCTTAAAAAAAATCATCTAATTTATAGTACACTTTATCAATTAGGAATGTTTTTAAAGAATTGACAAACGCTGTATTACTCTCCAGAAATTTGATGTGGTCAGGTATTTTATTATAAATTTTACACACATCGGGTTAGGACGGTTTTCTTGCATGTTCGTGATTATTATTATTCTCAAATCCCAATCCCTACTCCTACGTAAACTTTTCAAAGTTTATACTTCCTCTTTATACATTTTTCACGTAAATTAGATCAAGTTGAGATTTTTTTTCTTTCTCTTTAGAAGTCCAGTACCAAAGTTGCGTATTCTAAATGAGATTGCGTCTCGTGCCGAGATAAATCTAGTAAAAATATCGTTACAACGACAAAGTAGAATATCTGATGCTCATACAAGAATATTCCATCATCAATATTATTATTTACCTCATCTATAGGTAAACAGTCGATCAGATTCCATTGTTTTTCTGATTATTCGCGTGCAAACATAAATAAAAAACGGCACAATCGTTGAGACTGTTAGAAAATACATTCCGCACCGTCTAAACAAATCGCTCGGTGAAAATGTTGTTAGATTTACTGTAAACTTTATTTGTAATCTGTTGAAAACAGTAGATATTTTTTATACGCCTTAATGTAATAATAATAGCGTGACTCGCCCCCGGGCCTCATCATCTCAGGCTTAGGTTAGGTTAGCCAAAAGTGCAGTTTCGCAGCAAGAAATGAAATGAAAATATACTTTACTGTACACCATCATTGACTTAAGTCAATGTACACCATACATAAAACACATTTAGACAAATACAAGAAATTATGAAAAACTGTACAAGAGGCGGCCTTATCGCTGAGAAGCGATCTCTTCCAGGCAGCCAGGAAAGGAAATAATGACAGAAAATTTGAATCATATTAAAAATATCAAGTCAAGTTATCATATATTGAAGAATCATATTAAAAATGCGAAAGTGTGTTTGCTTGAAAATGAAAATGAAATCATTTATTTCACGTAGGACAGCTTGTGCCACTTATGATAAGTCGTAAGAATTCACCAATCACACCGCAACGGAGCAACGGATCGACGTGATTTTTGGTATGGGTATAGTCACAGAATAATATAATAGTACTGGTATAGTTGTGGACCTGGAGAGTGACATTGGCTACTTTTCATCATTATGAAATAAAAAAAACTTAAACCACGCTTACGAAGTCGCGGGCATCAGCTAAGTAGTTAAAGCATTTGAGATTGTTACAATGATTGATTCAGCTTTTTATAACGGGCATCTGAAATTGATGCCCTCCCTACCGAATTTCAGTCTGAATGTACCTGAGTTCCGATGCGGATTTGGTCCTGTCCAGTCCGTAGTGTACTTTCGCGCTCAAACACGTAGGTGTTAGTACTTACGGCATACCTATTATTTAGCAGTAATAAATCAAGGATTTGATTGGACCGACTGCTTGCTGAACTTTATTAGAGAACGTCAAATAACTTGTCGGGGTTATGTGACTACGAGAGATTGTCATCTTGAGCTGTTTGCTGTAGCGTCTGCAAAAATGTTTTATTTGACATTTTCGTTAAAAATTTCTTTTCATACCCTTGAAGGAATCTTGAAATGAAATTAATTATTTTTTTATTTCTTGTAGGACATTTTGTGTTTTTTTGATAAGTCGGACAACTTTTTAAATTTTAAGTCGGGACACTACCACAGGTTCAAAAAGCAGGTTTACTCAGAAACTCAGCTTTTTATAAGAGAAAAAATCTTTCTTATTGCCTTATGTTATAAAACGAGGTGATATACTTAAGGTAAAGCAAATTAAGGTTTAAATACCGCGGGAACTCTATGAATTTCTGGGATAAAAAGTCTGTATCTACTTCTCCAGATGCAAGCTATCTATAATATGTGCCAACTTTCCTCTTAAATCGGCATAATTTGGGGGTTAAAACGTAGCAAATAGACAGACACACTTTTACATGTGACACACTTCGACTACCTACGACATGAGAAATATACGTTTAGATAAACTACATACCTAGGTATGTAATTTACCTCTAGATATACCTCTAGAGGTATATCTAGAGGTATATTAAAAATAACACAGCGATCTTATTTTTCTACTGTCGGTACATAACAGTAACTATTATTGGCAGAGGGGAACGGTGTTATTGGGATTGTTGAATGTTATTTTTATATGTCTTCTAAGCTAAGTACCTAATTACTGAATCATATTGGTTTAAAATGTGTTTGTCAAGTAGGTACGGATGGGAAGACTTCACACACCATTTTGAACCTTACGGAGAACTCTCAGGTATCCTCAGAAGGGTTTCCTTCACCGTTTGAAGCATGTGATATTTAATTTCTTAAAAACGCACAGTTACCTTCTCTGAAAAGTTAGAGGTGCGTACCCGGGTATCGAACCCGCGACCCCGCATGGGATGGCCGGGTATCTAAAGTTCTAAACCACTAGGCTATCACCGCTGATGAAGTCTAGGTAACTATACTAATATTAAAAATGCGAAAGTAAGCATGAGTGGATGGATAGATGAATGTTGGTTACTCAATCACGGCAGAACAGCTGAACGAATCTGGATGAAATTTGGCACAGAGATACATTACCTATAGTTTGGAATAAATAACACATGCAGCTGCTTTTAATCCCGGAAAATTAAAGAGTTCCCGCGGGAACCAAAAACCACCCCTCAGGTTCAGGCTACTTTGACCTTGTGTTTTTGCACGGTTCATATTTCGCGACCCGCGAACCACCCGCGCGCCCCTCGCGCACCCCGCATGCATCACGTTTCAGAAAAACGCCTACAAAAAAATACCCATACCACTTATCATGGTTCTGTAAACGGCATTGGCTTTATAAATAATATATCTTTATGAAGGTATGATTTATAGAAGCTGAAGTTTACAATCACTTACATATATACGGAAAGAATGCGTCAACGACCGCGATAACGATCGCGATTTTTCAAAAATATATTTTCCCGATAAAGATATCAAATTTCAGTGATAATCCAGTCTAACACTGCACTAAAATATATTTATAAACATAATAAATTGAGTTTTTATTTGTATTTGTCACCACTTGTCATAACAAACAATAAAAACACAGAAAAAACTCAATATTTTGGCACAGATTCAAATGACTTTTTACCATAGCATTTTTTTTTTCGCACTTGCCGATTTTACTGTTGCAGTGTAAAGATTACTTAATAGACTTCTCTATGGTCCAAAGTTGTTCAAACAAATATAAACTCTATCATTAAGAAAAATCAGTTTATAATGGTCTGGACCGGCCGCTCAGCCGGCTGTTTCGCGTGCGCGAGGAGTTTTCGTTTATTTCAACGACTCATCAGCCGGCTGTTTCGCATGACTAAAAAGGTTCTCCGGGACATCAGCTAGTCTACCAATTAATCGATAATAGGGAGAACGATTCGCTTACACGATTAGCGTGTTCCAGTGTTCAAGTAAAAATCTCGAACGGGTGTCGTTTAGCCCCGGCGTCATTATCTCGAGTATCGAGAATATATAACGATTCAGGAAACTGTGCAAGCCGACACGTCGTAACGATCGACTCCGATAGGCGATATAGGAGCTTAGTTGCTAAGCCTACGCGGAATTTAGTTTTAATCTGTTTATGTACCTTTGTATTGGTATACCTACTTAGGTATCTATGGTTTTAATCGATCATCAATGCTGCATGGCACTCGCGTCTGTTCGTCTCAACCTTACGACGTCTATTGTTAAGTATTACTTACTAGATGAGGTTTTTCGAATCTCACGGGAACTCTTTAATTTTCCGGGACTGCCTATGTCCTTCCCCGGGACACAACCTATCCCTGTACCAAATTTTATCAAAATTGGTTAAACAGATGAGCCGTGAAAGAGTAGCAGACAGACAGACACACTTTCACATTTATAATATTAGTATGGAAGTATAGATCACTAGAGTATTTCCATACTCTACGGCCTAATGTTCAGCAGCTTCTTGCGATTTATATGATGTCCGTTGGGTGTCTACTAACCCAGCCTAGCATTTCTAGTGTAGGGTCACCACTCCTTCACTGTAGCATCCAACGTTCATCATTCCTTCGAGCATGTGACTCCGGCCATTGGGGCATCTGGTAAGAAGTTTCAGTCAGTCGTGGCTAGTTACCACCCTACCGGCAAAGTACGTGCGTGCTGCCAAGCGATTTAGCGTATGATGCCGGATTCATTTTACGCATATTGCAGTTTAGAGAAAAACATATCACGGCGATTAAAAGTCTAGGGCCTTCGGTGTGGCATTTGCAGATCCAACCAGCAACTGGCGTCATCTTTCGCTGATATTTTGCTTTACTCCATTTAAATTCACAAGTAATTAGTTATTTAGTGTCAACTAGTGCGGGATTTAATCGTAATTTCTAGGAATAGAGGCCACACAGTTACACCTACCACATATTAGCCATAAAAATGTTGCCACACAGAGAGTAACGCGATCCGATATGCGATTCCAAAATTAAAGGAAACTGCCGGCTATCGCGCACCTAACACGACACCGAGCTTTCGCAGAATATCCGTATACTGGCGCCTTGGTGGGAACATTAGAACCAGTACAATTTGACCCTTTTATGCCACACTAGTGTCATCGACTTCATTACATGACAAAAACCCCGTAAAATCAAAGAGTTCCCCTGGGATTTTGTAGAAGTTAGAACCATGTTCCACGTGGACTTATTTGTGGGTATAGTATGGCTGTGTCCTAGTAATATCATAATATGATCCTATTTAACATACGATAGAAATAAATTGCGGTAATGTACCTTCGGTCACAGGTTGTTTCTCGATTTCAAAATCAAAGGAAAGTGCCGTGCAGCTATATGAGATGTCAAGTTTTCTCGGAATACCGCGAGAGGCGCCACTGTGGGAAAATCGCGTATTGTTCCCGCGATTTCACTTCATTCTTCTTGAAGTTACTTGCGAGCGTATTTCTTGTGATACACATGTACGAGGATTTGAAAAGATATTTCCACTTTATTTGTAGAACATTTTTATAGATAATGTTTTCTCAACTATAAACTTCATACTAAAACCACTAGATCAACAACTTACCTACCTACTTACTTCGATATTACCTACTGTCCACACGCGGGTTTTCATCTTACATCGTAATATATTCTATCTGAGAGCTACGATTGCTGAATTTTACAACCTGTTTAAAAAAAGACTCACTAGTGAGACTGTCTTGTGAGAGTTTTGTCATACACGTGCCTAGTAAATAGGGACTATTTTGGCGCAGCCCATCCATTTTACATCTTCATTTAGGTACTTATATGGATACTTACTCTACATTAATAATATGGTCAAAATATGTATGTCTATAATAAATCATCAAACGTTGAACATTCAATGACATGGCCTGTAATAGGTAGTTGATTATTTCATATTTCACGAAATACTCAATTATTTTATGAAAATATGATCAATCCAAATATGTGCTCCGATTTGTGCACGACACCTATACCTATTGAAATAAATATATTAATTATATTTGCCTATTTACTGCTATGCAATCATGTATTTTTAACACAAGTCATTGGCCTCCATTTACTTGTCAAAGCACATAAAATTAACAGAACAATAACAAACTTCCTTTCTTCTACAGTATGATGGACTCCGGTGGAGGAGGTATCGAATCACCACCGACTTACCACAGAACCTACGAGCAATACGTCCAAGGAGCAGTAGACAATAGCACAGATTCCGTCCAAGATCAGACCAGTCCAGAACTGGTGGTCTGGTCTACACTTCCCTATGGCTTGGATTACAGAGCCCAGTACGACTACAGAAGTCCATATGAGACTAGAGACTATTCACCCCAACAATACGCCCGTGCGCCGTTTACCACCAAAATGGGACAAGCGAAGGCTTTGAAGGAAGCCAGAATACGAAGACCTATGAACGCCTTCATGGTGTGGGCGAAGGTGGAGCGGAAGAAACTGGCAGACGAGAACCCAGATCTCCATAATGCTGATTTAAGTAAAATGCTAGGTGAGTGATTTTATTGAAGTATTATTTTTTAGGGTCCATCTGCTAGTTTCGTTTTCTCTTCTGGTGTCCGGACTACCATATGCGGGTATAAGAATATAAGTATATTTAGAATTCCCTGCATTCTGAATTCGTTTTAGAATCATTTACCTACCCAATACCTATTATTTACTATTAGGTACTATTGAGAAATTGTGTACTACATTATAGCAAGCCTGAGTTGTTGACTTTTTGCATTGGAAGCCATATATGCCATGTCACCTTTTTACGATCCATCATCCACTGAACCGATTTTGATGAAATCTGAGATGAGGCGACAGGTTTGAAAATCCTTAAGGACCTATGCAAGCCTTATTTGAAAATTACCAGTTGAGTGTTTAATATTCCTGGAAACCAAAGAGTTCAGATGGGATATTTAAAAGCCTTAATCCACGCGGACGAAGTCGCGGGCTTCATCTCGGACTACGAGTACCTGTCTATGTAAATCGAAACGTTTAATTCAATTTTAATAGACTCAATATATTAAGGGGTAGGTATATTTAATTTGATATTATTATAAAAAGAAGCGGAGTTAAACCCTTCGTCGATGACTCATCAAAACAAGCAGCCTTCGCTGCAGACGATTTGAAATTCAAATTCGAGACGACTAGCTCAAAAAATTCTTAACCATTTAACATCTATCACACCGAGTTATTTGTATTAGCATATTATTATTTCTTCCATGTATTTTGTGGTTTTTAATTTACATTGACGATTCGGAGAGAATTGTATTTTTATATTAGGTACATAAACAATTTTAGTCTTTGAACTCTTCAAGCCCCTACTAAATAAGATGTGTAAAATTTATGCATCATTCTGTATTATATTTTTTGAATTCGAGATTTTTTAGGTATTTTGAAGTTTTCCAGAAATGTACAGCTACAGTTAGGAATGTTCTAAGATGTTAACATTATATAAAGACTCACGCACTCCCGATATAAAGTTTCCCTCACGTTCAAAAGGTCTGAGTAGCAAAATTGAGTCTAATGATAATAATATGTTTATAGCGAAACGTCCGTGTAGCGAAAACGGCAATTTATCATATAAAGTAAAACGTAAAACGTAATTTTAAAGTAAAACGTCTTATGAGCAAATCGTAAATTTTTAAAGATTATTTACTTGTCTACGGTAATATAACTGTAATTTATTAAAATTTTACTATTCTATGTCTATCTATAAGCTTCTATAAATCCTACATCTACTTAGAACTATATTGGTTCGAAATACCATGCGACATACCAACTTAGTAGACAACATAGAGCACTGCCGCAGCACTAATAGCACAGCTAATAGCTTCATTCGAATTTCGAAGCTGCTGTAGCAATCAGTCACTAAAGAAGTTAATGTTAATACACATCACACACACATCGTCGCACATCGTCACATTGACTATTTTAACGATAGAAGTACTTTTATTATCAGAAGCGAGTAGGTACGTAAGTGCTAAGTTGCTTACTGTCTTCTCAGTAAAATTGGCACATAAATACAGGACTAGTTATATTGGTATCCCTTTTATTATACCTATTGATACACGAGATGTCCTAAATCCATTGACTTAACTTTAGATCAGAGATCCTGTAAAATAAAATTCCCTACAATGTCTTCATTTATTACGTAAATGTGTACTTATGTGTAAAATTAGAAACTCAAAATTTAGAATTATATCAAACTAACTCAGTAACATAACCTACTCTGCCTGTTCAAAATAAGAGCTACTAGCTTACTGGAGCTCTTAGAACAAAAAACTCTCGCCAATTTTGGAGATCTCATAGAATACGTATTGATTGATCTCAGTGAAGTTGGTACCTACTAAGAACATTCTAGATCACAGGAAGGAGCTACTGAGGCAATGCAGCTGTCAGCTGTTCACGGATCTAAAGCTCTCTTATTATACATGATATCGTTATAATTATAATTACGCGACCTTTACAACTTTCTCCCGCCCGTGTACATGAACCCGGCTCACTACGCAATGTAATATAACCCGGACACTCGAGTGCAAAAGTCATAGGTATGCTTTACGTGAAAAAAATTAACGCAATCTATGTTTTATTTAAAAAGTAGTAAGAAAGTGATATTTGGGCAAATATAGTAGGTACCTATTGTGTTTATAAGCCTGAGTGGAACTTTTTAATGGGGGAAGGGTAGAGAGGGGAGAGTCCACGTTGGTGAAATATCAAACAACAAACAATCAAAAACCAATAACTTGAGTTTTTGGTAATTTTTTATTTTACATGACTCAGATATTATGTGGTGAAAATTTCAAAACCCTTCCAATGTAGAAAATAATTTTAACGTACGTTTGTGCCTAGATCTACCAATATTTAATATCAAAACGTGTTCGCAGCTTCGCATGAATATTTTTTTCTTCCTATTTTTTCTATGTTTATTATGCTTGATTATATCGGTATATTCTTAACCATTTTTTATAATAGTTCCAACAGATACTCATACAAACAAAATACTTTGCTCTTTAATTCAATATCGATATGATGTGCCTAATGATCTGTAAGCAGAAGCATCAATTAATATTATCCATATTTGTGTCTCGCATCAAATCTCATTCGTCATTTCCCCAAATCAGGCCACGACTAACGGTACAACAACTCTTTTGCCTACGACTGTACTCGAGGTTAGATATGGCAAGTCATTATTATGGCGTTTGAACGTGGGTGGTACGATCCTATCTTTCTTAATGAAATAAAACTCGTACTTACAAAAAAAAGCATCTACCCGTAAATAGTAACGACATTTTTGTTAAACAATTAGGTACTTTTTAAAACAAATACGGTCGTATATCATATGACACGTGCGTTTTGTACTGTGCTGCGGCGACAAAGTTTCAAAATGCATTTAGAATGCTGGCCGTCAAATTTTCGAGTTCCTTTTCACTCATAGATATAAGGGTGAGTTTTCAATGGAGTTTTGTTTGGAAACTGTTGTCGAAAAGTGGTTTAATATTACACTATTATTCATACGTTTCCAATGAGTAATGTATGTAAGTTATCGACCAAAATATGGGATTACCGATGGCTTACGTGTCGCGTTCAGTTGACTCCTTGGTGACGATTATCACCTAACTTCGTAATAGCTTCCGCTGTAATAGGTACCCTCTATAGGTATCTTTATTTATGTAATAACCGAGTATATTAATTATTAATAACGAAATAAACTAATAACTAATTAATAATTGATAACGGCTATAGCCTAGTGGTATCCTATTATCAGATGGAGGGACGAGATAGAAGCGTTTGGGGGAAAACTCTGGTTCCGCACAGACCAAAATAAGAAAGAGTGAAAGGCATTTGCCCAGGTGTGGGATGATTTATAACTCATCGTAAAAAAATGCACTAAATTAAATAAAACTAAGTAGGTACAGTATATAAATAAATGAATAGCCTAGTGGTTAAGTCCTCGGCCTCATATTTGGAGATCACGAGTTCGATTTCCGGGCACGCACTGATAGCAATCAAATGCCAATCGCTCTCGTTGATGGAAAACATCGTGAGGGAACCCGTGTGCCTGAGACTTCTCCGTACTGTTCTCAAAGGTATGTAAAGTTGACCATGTAACTAAGAGTAACTAATTTTGAGAGTAGCAAAACTTCCAGCAGAGCATATCAGAAGAATGTAAATTATCCTATAATACCTAAAATAGTTCACAAAGTCTAGTCGCGCTGGTGTAGTGTTTGTGGTTAGGTTAGTAGGTATTGGTGGATCAGCGATGAATTTAGATGATGATGAAGCGGAAAATTTACCTATGTTTGATAACAAGTAATGTGCAGTTGCATACGTGAGGATACCTAGCGTAGGCACTTCTCGTATCACATGTGTTTCCAGTGCAGACTGCAGACCAAGTTGGGAAATCCTATTGTGGCCTTAGACCACATGTACTTTGTTGCATAATAACATGTACAAGAGTGACTTAGTTCTCAGTTATCGAACCCTTTGGTTGAGCAGCGTTGGCTCAATTTCATGACTAGATGTTACCCATCTAAAACCGAAATGTCACGATGACGCTTTTAATAACAAGTATAAATTACAAATTTCAAACAACTCCCGACATAATATGGAAGTTACAGATTAAGAAAAAAGCTGATGACCTTCAGACGGATGGACAGATTTTCATGAAACATGGCTAAGAACACTCGGAATAAAATTATCTATGACATAAAAAAACTAAACGAAAATCGGTTCATCTGTTTGGGCGCTACGATACCACAGACAGATACACAAACAGACACGTTAAACTTATAACACCCCTCTCTTTTTGCACCGGGGGTTAAAAATAATTATTTTTAATTTTATTTTCAAACCAAAAAATAAATATTTTTACTATTAACACATTCTTAAATTTTTGCGTCACTCAATTGGACACTGCATTAAATAATATTTTTCACACCACTCGCTCAACAACGCCTTATTACATGGCCTGTTATCTAAGGTTAAAGTAAGACATTAAATCCCTAGGGTTATAATGTTGTACTGAAATCCATTATTCCCTAGGGTTATAATGTGATTTGAATTTAGAATCATCGCGCATCTGAAGCAAGATCTGAAGGAAATTCTATTCATTCCAAAGAGGTTTTATTCATAATTCTTATTGCTACATCCATAAAGTCTAATTTCGCTAAACATAATGTGTTCTCAGCAGGCGCGGCCAACTCGATTTTCGAAAACCAAAGCCGTGGCCCACTAGATTCGCACTGACGAAATTTGTTTGTCAAATCGAGTAGGCCACGCCAGCTGAAAGAAGTGGTTGTATCGCGAGGTGTGAAAAGTAGAGTATTCACCGTAGGGGTAATGCTGTATTAATCTTGGGCGCCCCTAATTCCCGCGCTACTCTCAGGATTCTAATTGCAACACCCTCGCTACGCTCGGGAGTTACTCTGAAATCCCTCGTTCCGCTTGGGATTTATCCCGGCGCCCGTGACATAATACATCGCATTACCCCCGTGGTGAATAATCTACTATTAAGGTACTTTTGTATGTATAGGTAAATCAAGTAGAACACCTATTACCTATTTAATATTTTAATGTTTTAGGTACTTAGGTGAACTAAACTAAACTGACGCTATTTATTATTATTGATTTGCGGTTAAACATCCTTGCTAGATGAGTATTTGTGGTTAATTTTAATATTTTAGTTTTATTATTTTATTGCTAAAACGATAATTCTTATAGGTACTATTTTTTCCTACCTTTATCTGCACAATAATTTTTCCTTAACATAAGAGATCCCAACATATATACATATATAGAAAATCATTGAGTGTTCCTTTTATATTATTCAGTACGTACAGTTCGAATATATGCAAGACTAGCTGATGCCCGCGACTTCGTCCGGGTGGTTTAAGTTTTTTTGATTCCCACGGGAACTCCTTAATTTTCCGGGATAAAAAGCTTAGCTAAGCTAGCTTATGTCACTCTTCAGGTCTTCAATTATACCCATGGCAGAAATCACGTCGATCCGTTGCTCCGTTGCGGCGTGATTGAAGGACACACCAACAAAATAAAAAACAAACACACTTTTGCATTTATAATATTAGTAAGTATGATATATATCCACATAATATATAGATAATAATAATATATAGTTTGAATAAGTCTCGGTCAAAATCTAGTATTTGATGAATGATGCTAAAGAAAAAACAGAGGACATACCTACTACAGAAACTGGCAAATGTAAACATAATTAATTAATTATCGTCACTAAAACAGGGGATTCCCCATATCGTATCAGTTTTCAAGAATAACATAAACATCCAATATTATTTTAATTAATTTATGGAGGACATTTAACTTTTAATACAAAGGGATTTCACACAAGCAGCGATAAATACTTAGGCCCACTTGCACAAGGGTTTTTAAATTGATTAATAGTTAAATATTTTATTGAAGTCCCTTTTTGGCAACTACAATATGCATTCGCCAAAAAGGGACAGCATTACAAAATTTAACTAAATCAATTTAAATGTCCTTGTGCAAGTGGCCCTTAATACTTGAAATTTCAAAGCTTTTAATCTCTTACGCCAGACAAAAAAAAATTAAAATAAATAAAAGTCTATTTTAGAATGCATTAGCCCTTTCATATTATTATGATACCCGTAGACTTATTAATAATTACTTTCTAATGATGGTACCCCACTTGATCTATTTATTTTCACTCTTGGTCGTCCAATCGTGGTAAGTTTTTAGATTAAGTTTAAGATTTCGACGCAATCATTTGGGTCCTTTTTGCAATTGCAGTTTTATTTTAAATTCTTTCATTTGCAATAAGGCAATTGAAGCAAGAATTTTTTAAAACTATTCCATAATTAGATAGCTTCAATAGTAAACTATTGTAGCTGTGTTGTTTTTAAAACTATAGGCAAGCTTTTTGCAAAACCTCCATTGCTTTAACTTGAATTAAATACATTAAAGTTAAATGCACCTATGTTTCGACAGTATACATAATTTGATTCGGAAGCCATAAGGAACCTGTACTACCAATTTTATACGGATTTTTAAAAAAGACTTTTCAAAACTTATGATATCAAAGTTGGGACAAGTTTACCTTTGTTCGTCCTCATTTAATGTAGAATTTTTCCATTCTTACACGTTTACTTATCTAATTGTTGCAAGTAAATAATGCTATAAAACGACTCTAGCTATTACTTGTGAAGTAGTTTCATTAAATCATGTCGTAACCTTGGAGAGGACCACATAATTTATTTAGTCACTTATTTACATTACATGCTATTTTTCAGATTAACATTTAATACTAATATGAGAAAATGAGAATGCAATAGAGGTTGGTTATCGTTCCTATTTGAAATTTGAAAAATTGCGCAAGTTTTCCCAATAAAACTATGTAACAACAATACATTATATTTTCCTTTCACGGCGAGGATGCCGGGGCATATGGAGGCGAGTCCTAAGTAAAATTATAAAAGCGGAAGTGTATTGCTCTATCTATCTGTCGGCTACGTTTTCATGGCCCAAATGTCGGCAAATCGTCTAAGTTCGGCTTCAAAGTAAAATAATCAGCATTGAATTAGAGCGTGTATCCATTCTTATACGTTTAGGGTATCATACATACCTAAACGTATGAGAGTGGATACACGAAATTGAGTTCTAATTCAATGCTGTTATAATTTATTTTACTTTGAAGCCGAACTTAGACGATTTGATCGACAATTCTTACATAATTGGGGGGCTGGTCAACAAATTTTGTCGAGTAGAGAGATAAGTTACGTCTCGGTAAAGGATTTTATTACGTAAATCAAAATAGTTCCCTAGGTACCTACTGAATACAATCTGATAGAGATCTAATGTCTCACTTCGACCAGTTATTGGAGTTATTGTTGGAAGTGGTACTCTACTAACATTGTTAATATTTTTTAATTTTTTTTGCGCGAAGGGTCATCCTTGGAGCATGATTAGATTAGACTAGCTATATGTGTTATTATTATGATGAATTTTGAAGTCTGGAGCATTTTCGAATTGTTATCTTTAACTTCTTATAGGAAGTATCAATCGAGAAGTTGGTATTCAGCGGCGTCCTCAGTATTACCACGTCGCGGCCTTGGACTATCCTCACCATTAATTGGTTAAATTGCACGCCATTTAAGGGGGGGCTATACTTATAATGGCATCCTTGTCCACGTGCCACCGATCATACTGAGTGCATAATTATATGCCTTAACTCCTTTACCATGACTGTATATTATTATTGAATTAGTCATATGGAAATTAATTATTAGGGAGTTACTAATACAGATAGGCTAACAACATGAGAAGGAAAACTCTACTAAGGGGAGGGCTTCTTACAAAACTTTCCACATATTGGCGTAATATGGCGCGAGGTCTATACCTAATTCTCACATGCGTTGGATATTATTATAAAATATTATTTTAAATATTTAGTAGAATTAAAATGTCTTGGATATCTATGAAATCACTTAATTGCACCAATTTGGTGCAATTGCAATTGGTTTATTGGTTTGTTGGTTTGTCCTTCAATCACGCCGCAACGGAGCAACGGATTGACTTGATTTTTGGCATGGGTATAGTTGAGGATATGCAGAGTGGACATAGGCTACCTTTATCCCGGAAAATTAAGGAGTTCCCGAGGGAATCAAAAAAACGTAAACCACGCGGACGAAGTCGCAGGCATCAGCTAGTAAAAAATAAGGATTATTATATGTTACCCAGATTGACTCGTCCACCGAACAGCACAGCGATGTGACAGGGCAGAAAATTTGCATGTCACTAATACGACACGCTTCAATCGGTGAACATCATTGTATTTTTTTATATCTATGCGAGTGTGCGTATAGAGCTTTTGCAAATTCACGAAAAGTAAAGTAAAATATAGCTACTTTATTGTACACCATTTAAAGAAATTAAATGACTAAAACAATAATATTAATGGATATTGCTCAACAGGCAATAAAGTTGCCATTATTTAAAAAAAAATAAGAAAAATAGAACTTGTTCGATAACATCCCGAGCGTTCCAAATCAACACTTGCCAAATACCAGCAGTACTAATTAAAGACGAGCGCTAAATTTAAAAAAAAATGGTAATGTTAAGCACTAAATTTATAAAATTTTAATGCCAGTGCTTGTTTGCTTTAAGCAGATACCCACTTATACCTACTAGTTACTACCACCTACTACAGACTCAACAGAGGCTAGCAAAGCGACTACAGTCAGCGTTTGGCGCCAGTAAAGAAAATAAAAAAAAAACCGGGCAAGTGCGAGTCGGATTCGCGCACGAAGGGTTCCGTACCATTATAAATAAATAATTACCTTTGTTAATGAACCGCAAGACTAACTTTGTTTGTAGAGGTTTATTGTTAATATCAAAAAAACTATGCTAGTTAGAGCATTGGCTATAGTTTTCCTGTAAAATATACGTAAATTCCTATTGACCATAATTATTTCAAATTTTTCGATTGGTAAACTCCGGAGATAAGGGGGGGGGAACGGTATTTTTTTAGACATTTTCCCCGATAAATCAAAAACTATCATAACTAAAAATAATTAAAAATCTGTTTTAGAATGTACAAAGTAAACCCTTTCATATGATACCCCACACAGTACAGTTATCTCACTTTTAAATTTCAACCCTCAGATTTTCCCCCCTTTTTAAATAAGAACAAAAATAATTTCCAATTTTTTTTAATTCCAGTGTCTTTGGGCCACTAATATACACAACTATTCCAAATTTCATGTCGATAGCTTCGGTAGTTACTGAAATAATCGAGTGTGACGGACGGACAGACGAACAGACGGACAGACAGACGGAGAAAGTCGCACCATAAGGGTTCCATTTTACCATTTTGGTATGGAACCCTAACAAGCGATTCCTTACCTAATTAGTATTTAGTTCCCGAACACTAAATAGGATAGTAATAATAATATAGTTTTTAGTTGACGACCACTGAAGTTTACGGTGTTTAATTATAATTAAGGCGCCATATTTCAACTTAAATCCCTTTTACATAACAAAATGGTCAGTAATTAAAACACTAAGTAGCATATCTTAGACATTTCCCGCCAGAACCTATTTTCGGCTTATCTTTTGCAAGACCCGCCACTTTTGGGCAAACACAACTTTTTACTCTGTACCCAATATGGCGTCCGCCGACTTATGGAAATATTATCTTGATGTGTATAATAAAACGCATAATATCTTATTTTTTACCTTTAAAATGGGACAGCTGAACCTAAACGCTTTATCGATCATTTTGAAAAATCAATCTAAGTTTTGGATTTTTTATTTTCTTTTCACTGTTAGTCCAACGATGAGATTCGATGCTAACAGAGATCGCTGGATAATTGACATTAAGTAAGTACTACCTGAATGATCTTGCCTGCTTTCTAGATTTAAGAATATACAGGTATTTTATTTAGCCTTGGTTTGGTCGTGACGCGTAGTGTTATTTTTGCTAAAACTCACTTAGCAACACGTTTCGAATTCCTCGTCGAAACAGACTGAGCTCAGAACGCGTACAGCTAGACAAATAGCTAACCAGTACGAAACCTAGGCAGGTAAAGCGAATTCTACGAACATTACACTCCGAAATCCATATAGAATAGTTCGAAACTGTTCTTAGAAGCTGGACAAAAAGCCACCGACCACCTTATCGGTATTCTGCTCACGTGGACTATAATAATACAATTAATTCCGTTTGTCACATCTGATAACGAAGAGGCAAACCTATCTATATCACTGTCAACATCCTTATTTTAATGCTTGTAGAGTTCAAAATAAATTAATGGATTATTGATAAGTTTGTGTGGCTATATATGAAAATGTGAAGTGGGGGTCGTGTCGACCTGGGAGGCGATCCCAGAGGAAAATTCACATCTGTGCAGATTGCTTCGATATATCCTTGTGGCACTTAAGTAGATAAAAATTATGATGGATGGCCATGCACTTACTTTGCATTGAACATTATAAATATCCAATGGATAGTGGTGGTTCTTCGTTCGAAAATCAGAAGTCATCGACGATCGTCAGTGGTCAAACATAATATCAGAAACACTGAACTTACTTTTTTTATTGAACTTTTTACTGATTTAAAGTAGTATCGAGGAGTTAAAAAAATTATATTTTATCTATTAGCTTTTCGTTTATTGTTCGTTCCTGCAAAAATAAGTTAAGGTGTTGTTAGCATTATTTTTGCAATTTTGATAATCTAAAAATCCATTCAGGCGTACCACATAGCAGCAACAATATTGTCGCCGGGCACCATTTTTTATATGGCAACCCAGTTTGATTCACACATACAACAATTACAAGTTACAAATACTGCTGACAAATTTCGGTTAGTACTGCCAAGTGCCATCATGAAGACGTCTGTCCCATTCCTATTATTAGCTGTACCAATGAAAACTTCTACAATCTACACACTATATTATGTATGTCATTGGCATAGTACATTTACTGGCTACATTTTTACGGTAAAGTGTAGTCCGTCTGAATATACCCACCATCAAAAGTTTAGACTATTTCCTCGGCCAAAAGGTTAGGTCCTTCCTTTTGACTTTTGGCATAATTCTCACAATGTAGGCACAATGCGTAACTCCAGTCTCCAGCTACACGCTAATTAAACGGCAACTAATGTTACCCACGCTGGTATAATTGGCTCGTTAAAGCAATGAGCCCCAACAGAATTATAGGTGTGAATTAATTTGAGTTGAGTACTTTAGACAGCAAGTGAGATACCTCAGTAAGCTGACTAAACAACATAAAGACCAGATTCCTTGACATAGGAACAGATTACATCGGGTACATCTTCTCAATCGACCGCCAGACTTCTACCACAGATTAAATAACAGTGCCAATACTGAGCAGGAGTCTCCTCTCAGAATGAGAAGGGGTTTGGCCATAGTCTACCATGCTGGTATGTGCGGATAAACAGACTTCACCCATGTTAGATAAAATTTTAAGAACTCTCGAGAATGCACTTTTAATCACAATGTTTTACTTTCACCGTTAAAGCAAGTGATATTTAATTTCTTAAAATGCACATAGCTCCGAAGTTAGAAGTGCGTGCCCAAGAATATTTAATTTCTTAAAATGCACATAGCTCCGATGTTAGAAGTGCGTTCCCAAGAATCGAAGACCCGTCCACCCGAATACGAGGCCGTTTTAGGCTATCACTGAACCGCTACGTATCTTGGAACACTCTTTGTTGGTGAGTGACAGGTTTTTTTTAAAATCGATCTACATTAATAATGACTCACTCTGCTCAATCTCAATTACTCTGCTTGTAGGTATGACTTAGCTAGTGCAGTGATGAGGGCTTTGGTATAAAATCCGAAGCTGAATTAATTACCAACAAAGTCAATTGAGGACTCATAGTTTGTAAATAAATTAATCTCGCTTTGAACATTACCAATTTTACTAATTTTCAAATTTTATTTGGGAAGTCTCTGTGAGTTTTTTATAATGCACTAGGTATGGTTTGAAATTATAATATAATTATATAGTGAGGAGTGATCCTTTTATTAATATGAATATGGTAAACGAGCTAAAGGAAATCGCAATTACTTACTTATTTTCAAAACATAACCGTCACGTGCCGTCACGGATGCCAAATGGAATAAAATACGAAATTTAAAATTTCTGTTGCGCACGCGCCGTGAGTCATACGCAATAGGGTCACGACTGCTTGGGCCTACTACACCGATATATCCATACTTCATAGCATTACCAAGTTTTGATTACGATACGTACAGCTGCAAGAATAGTTTTGATATTTAAAAATTTGTTTAGCTTTCTTTAAATTTATCCACAATTAGAAAGGGGTGAGATTTGACAGATTTATTTTATAGTGATAGGTACTTGGCTACATAATATACTTATCCGTTTATGCATAGTGGTTTTGATACTTGAAATGAGTCACTCGCAATATCGTTATAGTGGATCGAGTCAAATATTTAGTCCATATTTATAATTGCGGTGGCCACTGACCACAGAGGCAATGCCAAATGCATTTTGATACTTGAAAGTTTCCCTAATAATATTAGTTTATTGTTAAACAACCAATTTTTCAGCAGACCTACATTAATAGTTCAACAGCAACAATGTGACGATCGCAATCATCTCTAACACTTTTTTACTGTAAGCTAAAATGCAGCAGCAAGAGTACCATAAATTCAGCTCGTCATAACAACTAGGTGTAATAATATAAGCATAACTTTAACTTCAAAATCTATACCTACCTGTAGTTGTGACTTATGTAAAAATATGAAGCTAAGTAGATAAATCTTTGAGTGTATCTAACTAGAATTATGATTTTTCGACTCTTGTTTTGCGAATTGTCAGCTTATGCAGAACAAATTATTATCGTGTTCCATTTAAACAGCTAACATTGCTACTGGGTAGTGAATAACGCCAACGTAAAAAAATATTTAAATTGTATAACTAATATACTCTATTGTCTACCCAATTTGTGTCATATAATTCATGCGAAGTGTTTAATGTATATGAGTACATCCAAAATTGTGTTACTCTACGACTTTATGTAAATAAAGCAGGCATTATTTGCTCTGAATACGGTTTGCGTGTACGTGATTGTTTTATATAGAATTTAATAGTAAATTGATACCCATGTGGGTAGGTTTTCCCTAGAACATTTAACCTATGTGACGTATGTAACCGAGCAGTTTGATTTACTTCCATGAAACAAATTGATAAATAAAACAATAACATGTTTTATTTATCAATTTGTTCTTCTTCTAAAAATAGAAATAATAAAATAAAGTTTGATTCCCTTTTAAGTATGGGTATTTGAGTCAGATTGACCTTTGCGTTTAACATACCGAGCCAAGAGTTTGCATTTTATTATAATTGTCTTGTAATTGAAATAGCAGCTGCACTAAACATATTTTCACATCGTTGGCTCTGGTAAATCGAAATGATGTCACAATTGATATAGCTTACGTGGCAAATGATATAAAATTAGATATTGCAATTAGATATTCACCATTTTTCTTTAGTCTAAAATATAATACTCTTAGATTAGTCATTGTGGGTTTAATGCAAGAAAAATGACTATAAAATAGTGTAAAATATCAAGACGGTATGAGTGTACTACGCATGCGCCTACGCCGCGCCGCTCCGCTACGAAGGTTCGAGCGTCGAATACATTATTTCGTTGTAAGTAGGCGAACCGATAGATATGACCGACGACAAATTGTTATGGCGAATTAATCGATGCGCAGGAATCGATCGAGTTAGAGATAATCGGTTATGTTGATTTAACGGAGCTTAAGCTTAATTTATGCTTCTACGCTTAGCGTTGGAAAATAGAACTATGCACAGCTAAAATATACATTGCAGTTGCGAATACATCCAAAGATGTAGGATTCATTAATCAAATCTTAGACAGAAGGAACATACTATTACTAATTAGCTGTTAGTCTTGGTAAGTGAATTCACAATCTGGGTAAGAACACGTTGCACAATTACTGTTCATCTTTATAGGTGCTTATGCTCGCAAATGATTCTGGATTCAGGTTAAACTAAATAGTTATTTTGGATTACATACGCTATGCCAACTTTCATGGTCAAGGGACTATAAACGTTTAATTGTACCTACATAACTTTTTTAGAGGAGCTGATCTTTTTTTTTTGCAGTAGTAACTTATTTTTATTTTTAGTGGGCACTAATCGATCGATGACAATATGTCAATCGGTCGCACGTCACAAAGAGTAATACTATTTTAGAGCAGCCAGTTAAAATATTTTAAATTCTTGAATTAAAAATATGTAAAAAAATAGAACAAAAGCTCAGAATTATGTACCTAAGAAGCTGCCATTTGAGGAGATATTAGTAAGTAACTTTAAAATAATCCGGTATATTTTAGTTATCTTAATGATCATTTGAATTTATTAGAAATGTCACCAAAATGATCTAATACCTTACTGCAAGCGATGACGCGTACTTAGTGTAAAATACATAAGTACCCATTTAATCATTTAGAGGGGCATTTATCTAAACGAGTTACTGCAGACGTAATAACAATCCATAAAGTTCGAGTAGGTCAGAACTATTAACGCTACGCTGTAACTTTATGTCTAACTATTAATATAAGTATGTCATTTTAAAGTGCAAAATTGTTTGCTGATCTATGAAAATGTATTTTTATACGACTGCCTGAAAAAAGAAGTATATTGTTTAAATACTAATATTAAACTACAGAAAATCTTACTGATAATATTGTGGCTAATTAACATAATCCCTTAACTAAAATGACATGTCTAAATATATGTAGTGCTATCATTTTCTGTAGGGAGCATTACGAAGTATACCTATAATAGCAAAAAATTAGATATCATTTTAGTTTATTTTAGAGACTGTACACACTACTTGAGCGTTCAGTTTACAGACTTAAAAAGTCACAAGACACACCATTTTACTGACGGTATTGTTAGATACAAAGTTTTTGCCTATAAATGTGTAGAATTGACATCATACCATTATTATAAATGCGTCAGTGTGTTTGTTGGTCGGTTTGTTGGTTTGTCCTTTAATCATGCCGCAACAGAGCAACGGATCGACGTGATTTTTGGCATGGGTATAGTTAAGGACCTGGAGAGTGACATAGGCTATTTTTTATCCCGGAAAATTAAGGAGTTCCCGCGGGAATCAAAAAAACTTAAACCACGCAGACGAAGTCGCGGGCATCAGCTAGTTAATAATAATCACAAATTACATCAATGATTTTTATTGCGAAAACTGCAAACATGCATACGAATTCTTAAACGAGCTCTTAGCATTCAAGTTACTACGTGGTAGGTACTTATTCTCCTTGGATTTATGAAATGTAGGTACACTGCTTTAGTAGGACTAAATAGGTAGGTACATGCAGTAGACGCATTACGATTTACATATAAACAAAACAGCACACAATAATTATGTAAATAAATCAAAAGGCCCTCTACAAAATGCAACCGATATATAAAAAGCGTCCGTTTACAATAAAAATTTCATAGAAGTTAATGCCCTAGCTCACGTACGGGTGACATGAGTCAAGTGAAATAAAATCAGTAATAAAGCGAGTGACCATAGAGTACAATCGTGAACTTATCGATTCATCGGCCGTCCGACAACGCGTGCCAAACCGATGCTATTCGCGCAGGCATACGATTAATTTATTTATTGAAATCATTACTAATATCTGCCAATACAATGGCCCCAAATGAAAATGCGCACTCTGTTATGGCATGTTGGAATGCTTAACGAAGCGGCGTGATTTCAATTTTCAATACGCCATTTTGCATTCGATTTTGAGGTTATTAGATGCAATCGGAATGCGTGCGGCCATATTTGACATCAATCGGCTTTATTCGGACGTCTTCGGCTCATGTCGGTGTCTGCTTTTGGTGACAATTGACGTGTGTTTCTGTCATAAGTTTCCGAGAAAACTTATCGATAGATTACTCACAGGGAAAATTGAGTAGATTTACGATTATGGTTTTGGTAAGCTGACTTTACGACTCTACGTACGTACCTAAGTGTTTATGGGTTCCTTAATGTAATTGGTATGATAATGCTATTAACAGCATACATGTATGAACCTAGCTAGTTAGATACTTAATTCAGTATGTCAGGAAGCATTCGACAGAAAAATATTAAACAGATGGGTACATAAAAATTATCGCATATTTGTTTGTTTGCATCGTATGCGCTCGTATTCCCTTCATCCGATTGAGTTGAAACTATTTTTTTTACTACAAGTTAGCCCCTGACTGCAATTTCAACTGATGGTAAGTGATGATACATTCTGAAATGGTAGTGGGCTAACCTGTTAGGGGTATGACAGTTGAACCCATTCCCCTAGTCGGTTTCTACTCGGCATCGTACCGGAACGCTGAATCGCTTGGCGGTACGTCTTTGCCGGTAGGATGGTCACTAGCCACGGCGGAAGCCTACCAGGCCGCATATATAATATGTATGCAGTTTTCGTCATGCTGCACTTGTAACATAAATACCTTTTGTAGGTATTTGTTCAACTACTCGTATGAGTGTAAAATAATAGATTGTATACAGTGTGGCTTAGCCCTTATATTATGTTAAGTTATGCTTGTCAATTTAGTAACAGGTTTATTTACAGCCTACAGTTACGGTATAAAAACTAGTATCACCAAGTATCACATATTTGGCTCTTATAAGAGGCGTTGCTGTTAGCATTCTTGAGTTGGAGCAAGTCTGGTGCTAGACACAGCGAAATAGGAATTCCTTTGAATATTGATGTTCTACAGATTAAGTGATTAAAATTGATATGGCCCGTTTGTTGGCACTTTGTAACTAATGATTTATTTCTAAAAAATTATATGGAATGTGCACATTTCGTACCCTGTAAATGAGTTCGAAAGTTAAATTTCCTGGCCTAGGCCAGTAAAGAATGTATGTATTTTCATTACATATCATAAGTTTGAATTTGGAATGAATATCTTGTAACTTGTTATAATGTTCTTTGGCCTAAATAGTTTAAATTTGGAACGTACTACGCGTCCAGCACTCACAGTGCAAAAAAAAATTAAAAGTAGGTATAATATTTATTTTTTATCTTTATAATATTGAAAGGCGGGCATTAACTACATACCTAATCGTTATAATTTATTATTTAAAAGTGACGAAAAATTTAGTTCGAGTGAGGATATTATGGATTTAGATTTTACGCCTCCTTTTCTGAGAGCGGAGGCCGAATTAGCTAAAAATAATTTGCTTCCGCCGAAATCCAAAGAAAAGTCACTTGTTTCATTTTTTAGAAAAGCACTATACACACCTCGACCGGGAGAGCATTTTGTCTCGTATAATATAGCCGGCCTCGCGTAGCTTGGCCGTTTAACTAACACTCGACCAGAAAACGCGTAGGTACTTCCCGGTCTCGCGATGTAATGTACTATTTCTGGTCAATTCCTCGACAGTTTTTTTTTTAGTTTCCAATATATCCATTTTTGACTCTATCCTGTGGTAATGACTGAGCTAGTGCGGTTCAATCAAGGTTTGCTTATATAATATTATCACGTCATACAATCACGGTGCAAATCAATATATTAAATATATATTTATGTGGATATATTTCCATTGTACTGTCTGCTACAATCAGATCCGATGTATTTTTACAATTTTGACACATCGATTTTTACAGAATAAAAGTTGAACCTTTTTTTAATTAAAAAAATAAAAATTAGATATTTAGATCTGTTTAATTTTATATAAGTATGTAGAATATCATTGTTATAAACAAAAAGGTTTTAAAAATTCATTGTTATTATTAAAATAATACACAACACTCAAAATCAATCACGATAAAATATTGTACGTCTGTACCAAACTTAATCGAACATTATCGAAACATCACGACTTTTCACAATAATTAAAGTATTATAGCTTTTTCTACACATCAACTAAATACTTTCATATACGTTTTCGGCGTTCTACAATTAAAATCTTTTAATTTTGAATTCCAATGTCGCTTGACTAATTTGCATGCTTTGAATCTTGAATTTCATGTTCGTTAAAACATGTCACTACATGCCATATTTTTTTACCCACTACAAGTTAGCCCTTGACTGCAATCTCACCTGACGGTAAGTGATGATGCAGTCTAAGATAACGGGCTAACTTGTAAGGTTAGCCCGTTATCATCTTAGACTGCATACCCTAATCGACTAGTACCCCTAATCGGTACACGGCATCGTACCGGAACGCTAAATCGCTTGGCGGCACGTCTTTGCCGGTAGGGCGGTAACTAGCCACGGCCGAAGCCTCACACCAGGCCAGACCAGGGAATATTCAGAAATTATAAATTCCCAAATTGACCCTACCGGGGACCGAACCCGGGGTCACAGAATAGGTAATAGTACGATGGCTTAACACTGCGCCAGGGAGGACGTCACAGTATCAATGGACCTGCAAACCCGATATATTAATTTTTTTTAAGTTTATTCTGCTCCAAAAAAAGTTTCTTCAAATACGAAAAAGATGTGGAAAAGGAATTTGTACTAATTTATAGGTAGGACAAGTGAAGCAATGAGAGAAGTTGAAATGGAAGAAAATTAGGTAACCTAACTGTAATAGGTATTGGGGGTAATTTTTTCAATTTTCCTACTGTAATATTTGACGTAGGACAACTTGTGCCACTTATGATAAAGACTCCACCTGGTTCGGAAAAGTGATTCTACTGAGAAGAGCCGGCAAGAACCTCAGATACACTCATAGACACACATGATCAGAAACACCCAGAACTGTTTTAGGTTGGGTTTCCTATTTTTTGTAAACTAAAAAAAATTGCCCGGTCGCTGCAAACTGTTCTCACTCAATAGACAAGCAAAATCATCCTTATAATCTGAGTGATTATTTAAAACTCGCTCAAATATTTGTTCTTCCTATATAAGTAGGGTACCTATCTAAAACACTGATTTTAACTTAATTGAAATTGCAATCACATATATTTTGCCCTTAACTCACTGTCCTGTGCCTTAATGTTAATGATTATTATAATTTCGGTTAGGGCCAGCATACAAATGCTTTTCATTAATAATCAGGAGGAAAATCCTGGGTCCTTCAAGATCTTCAGTGATGCAGTCGAACAGGTGGTCTTTAGGGTATTTGGTCCTTTTGTGAACAGATTTGTTGATTAAAATTGTATATTTTATTAATCGGCTGATATATTTGACAGGAAAATATTAGCTAAAACTGCTACAGAAACATGATATTATGGTGTTTTTGTATACTGTGATTATTTTGAACAATAAGCAATTAAAACTTTATTGTGTATTAGGCATTATAACATTTAGAAACTGCTTTCCATAAAAAACCTTGTTTTCAAGCCTTGAGAGGTATATTATTTTTGGTTTTAACGTTTGCTTATAAAGTTTTTCATTCAATCTACTCTCGGTCTTTTACAGCAGCAGTTCTTATAAAATAAATATATTGAAAGACGTCAATATTTAAAGATATTTGCACCTGCCACCTTTAAAATAAACATGCAGAAATTGTGAACAGGCCTGACTCATTATTAGCAAAAGCACGGCAATGTTAATGTAGGTACAGTCTGGACATTGTTGAGTGTCGATGCAAATGCATATTATAAATAATGAATTTTATTTATTCACAATTTATGTAGGAGCAATGTAGCAACGCGTGGCCGTGACTGAGTCTGTGCCATTTTGTCTGTCTTTGTTGTTAATTTCGGCTTCCTTTGTAGTTTCAACAACCGTTACAAGGGAACTTCAACTAATAGGTAAAGGTACCTACTTAGTACTTTTTAGCTGACTATTCAAATTAACTGAGAGTTTTCCATTCTATATAGATGATTAATTTTCCATACTATATTAATGACAGATTTATGTGCTAAAAACTTACACATACACTATTTTAACACATACACATGGGAACGTTTAGAAGAATAAGTAAATCAGAAAACAAACTAATTTATCGGCTGGGCTGCGTGCTGGATAGGTATACGTTCAATATCCCAGTCCACTTTTTCGAAGGAGAGACGTACCTACATCGAATAGTATAGTAAGCTTCTGTTTTTAATGCAGTTCTGTTAGATTAATCTGAATCAATTATCGGCAAACCGATCGACAACGGAACCAAGCTCTTTAGAAATGGATCGACAGTTAGCTTCACTCCTGACACCTCCTACAAATGTATTAGGGTAGACATTTGCACCTGTCAAGAAGCATGTACACAAAAGGCTAACAGCCCGTCTCATTGCTAGCGACTGCACGTTGTTCGAGTCTGTACGACAACGTAGGTAGTCTCTGCTCATTGTTTAGTTGTTAAAATACTATTAATATTTAATTGCACTGCACAAAGCGATCCAAATTGATTCATGCATTCTTTAGTTAGGGCATCGGATGTCAGGCACGTGGGGGAAATTTTAATTTTTTTTTCTCTAGTATTTTTTTGCTCGATGTTTTCAATTTAAAATGTAACGCGAAATGAGAATTTAATAAATCTTTTGTAGTACTCTAATTGGAGCCAAACAACTGAACCTATTAGACTGTTAGTGAGAGCGATTTGCTCTTTTGGATTTCTAGAAAATTTCATTTTAAATTACAAAATTCAGTATCTATACTACAAGTTAGTTGAAAACCAAGGGCTAAATATTATAAAGTTCAATATATTGTCATAAACACTGGTAAACAAATAAAACTAGCTATTGTCGCCTCTAAACCTATCAGTAACACATAAATATACTTAGGTACTCTCATAGTTTAACGTATGGATCTGTACTTACTGCAATTGCAACTTACAACTAGGCTATACTTTATAGTAACATACTTCAAGTAGGTACACCAACTTACACAGCAAAGTCGTAACTACATACCTAAGAATGAAATAAATATACCTACCTACTACCGAAAATATTATTTAAGGGTTCATAAGAAAAAAATCGCCAATTCTAAAAGGTATTTATTATGTGACAACTATAAAATGATAGCATTTCCAGCTTTTAATATGTGTTTTTGGGGCTTAATCTAAATTTATTAAGCGAAAGAAATAAAATAGATTTTATCGACGCGAAGCTTTTCCATGATTTTTAACTTTAATTGGAAACTTAATTTCTTTAACATGTGTTGATATTTGGCAAAAAATATTCATATTCTGCAGTAGCTACATTACCGTGAATCAGTCTATGCTCCTCACATTTATGTTTCGTTACGGCCTCTTAAGTTGGAGCCACGGGCTAAATATAAAGTGCATATATTCATATTGTCCGGTGGACAGGTAAACTGACAATTACAGCCTCAGTATCGGACGCCGCCTCTCCGCTTTGTGCTCGCCGGCCGCCGCTGGCCAATCGCGATCGCGCGGGCCGGCCAATGGCCAAGACGTACGGAATTAACTGTACCGTGTTACTGTTGATAGAGCAATAACAGGTGAATTTTCTGTTTTCACCGAGAACATTTCACCATCGTGTAGGTATCTTCTTCGAAATGAAGTTTGGCGGTCATCACGCGAAAAGTTTCTCCTGTCTAAAGCAGCTTCTTTTAATGTTAAAGATACCAGTCTACCCAGCGCAGCGTCTGGAAATGCTCGCATAAAACAACGTGAAACATTAAGCTAAAGAAATAGGTACGCGTACTAATAACACCCCAATTTCTTCAGTGTGCTAATATGGTTTTAGTCTGGTCCAAAATTCGAAACGATGGGCGAGAAAATTGAACCTATACATAAATTGCGAAAAATTAACATTTATCCTGAAATTTTCATACTTCTTAATATATATGCAAAAATGATCTTATACCTACCTACTCAAAGCGTATGAGGTTAAACCTAAAACGTAAATATAGCATAGATATAACCTTAATTCCTCCATTGTGGTGTGGTAAAGTTTTAGTCTAGCTCGCGTCGAGGAAACTGCATCTACCAAAAAATTTATGAACATTTTATAGTTTTCATGAAATTGTTTCATATATGCGATTTTGTATCTGCAAAGGTTGTATTATTATATTATTCAAATAAAGAGAAGTTAAATTTTATAAATCGTACTATAATATTTGATCATTCACAAAAACTTCATATCACTCTACCTCCACATATTAATATCCAGGCCTTATTAGGTCTTGGTTTGACTAGAATCTACCCAAGACCTAACAAGGATTTCACTATTTCTAACGTCTGTTTATCTATGGTAGATTAGAAAGACGTTCATCATCATCATCACTACAGCCTATTAACGTCCCACTGCTGGGCACAGGCCTCCACTCTCATAGGAGAGCGGGAATTAGAGCTTAGACCCACCACGCTGCTCCAATGCGGGTTGGCGGGCTTTAACGATTATTATCATGTTAGTGATAATAACCGGGACCGACGGCTTAACGTGCTCTCCGAGGCACGGGGGTGACACAGCCAACTTCCAACTCCGGGCTGGCACTGAGAATTTCTTAATTGAAAAACCCAATACCTAACTTTTATGCCCGACCGGGAATCGAACCCAGGACCTCGTGATCTGCAGTCGACTATGCTAACCACTAGACCAACGAGGCAGTTAGTTAGAAAGACGTTAGAAATAGTGAAATCTTTAACCCTGCAAAATCAGAGAGACTTGATTCGTGAAGTAAAAGACCATGCAGAGATTACACAGATATTAATAATAAAGCCTACTTTGGCCGAGAAATTTATGTACATATCTGATACATTTTAGATGTATCCTACTACGAATTAAATCGACTGTTTTCCCAGACCATAAATCTCTTGAATTCTTGATGTTTAATCGATATCGATATTACTATATATCGACTTTATAATATTCCGGGTCTTAACCCGAAAGACTTTTAAGGAACCGCAGTCAAATCAAACCGGACACCAAAACTACTTTTACTACAGAGTTGAAGTAATTATTGGATATTTTTATAAAATAAAAGCCAAACACACACAAAATTTATTGCAGACGCTAAAACGAATTGAATTTCAAATGAGGAATAGCCGCAGAGAGATAGCATCACGTTTTGTCTTCGCATGTCGTTATCGATATCGACTGTCGCGTTCCCGACCCTAATCGCGACGGAGATCGATAAATCGACTAAAAGTGTGGCCACATTCAAAAAAGAAATTGGGAGATTAATATTATGAAAGTGATAATTTTTTTTTTAAATGTTTTGGTAGACTACCTTTTGCCGACTCGACTACATGCATTGGTTCAAAACCTAAGTAAATAGTGGGTGAACTGAATACAAACAAAAACACGTCGCTGTTACATTTTTTTGATTGAATTATACCTACATATTATATCCTTCACTCAAAGAGATGTCCATAATAAGTACACTATAATATATTTGAAAAGTAAATATAAAAAAATATATTTATTTAAAACAGAAAATGTATTATAGCCTAGTGTCTGCCTTTTGCCTTTGTCCTTGTTATTATTCTGGATACCACAGCGCCTGCAACCGTGCTTAATGATTACTCATTAGTAATATAAAAATCCCAAATTAACTTATAATTATATACTTTTTTTATTTTAATGATAACCATGTAAGACTGATAAATTATTTTACATTGAAAATAACTTCACTGCGAAATTAAAACAGAACATGTATTTGGTTAAATTAATTTTTGAATAAATTTTCGTTTTTGTTTCGTATAAAATAAAATACCTATAATATTATTATTGTCTGAAAAACAGTCAGTATTTGTTATCCGTCGTAAGAATAGGTATAATATTTTATAAAATATATAGGTACTTACTTATTTTCTGTATTAAACGAGAATTACAGAAAATCATATTTAAAGAATTTAATTATGCAGACATGGTTCATATTAGCATAGGAATAAACTCGATTTCCTGCTACGTCACCACGTCGACCATTTTGAATTGCAAATGAATTCGGATTTTGAATTTTCGAACGCCTCTTGTGTAGGCGTGAGTACGCCGAGTATGAGCGAGTCGAATATTTTTTTAATCACTTCAAGAAAATATTAAGTAACTTTTTATGTACTTACTTAGCGAAAATCGTATTAAACATAGCTGATCTTTATGTACCTTACAGTTTTTGTGTCGTTATATTTGTTCATGATACTTATTAATTTAAATTATAGGGAGGTGCCTCCCTTAATAGCAATATCATTAAGTAAATTAATAGGAGAAACAAACCTACTGATTGACATACTTAATCTAACAACATAGGGTCGTCTGGAGATTTTGTAGATTTACGCGAGTATAGTGTATAGTTCAACTAAATTTAGGAACTTTATTGACGGTGAAAACAATAGAAGTAGGACTGCGGACATAGGGGTAGGACTAATCACCGTTGCACTCTGCAGACGCGGGCTTTCTGTCATTTCAGTTGTTTTTTTTTTATTCCGTACAAGTTATAGATTGCAATCTGTGCCCGCTAAGTTAGGGGTACGGCATGGTATTAGTTATATGTTACTTATACCCCTAATTGGTTTTATAAAATAACATGGTTTATTTCATACACACGGAACACCAAAAGCACCGTTAAACGTGTGGGAGGATCGAGCATGGTTCATTTATTGAAACATATTTATTTCAACTTCGGAGAACTCGATTCACTATATTATGTCGTCGCTTTTCCTACGAAAGGACCTATCTGACACTTTTGACGTAACTGCACTAAATACATCATAATAATGTACTTTTGATTCTCTGTCGATCTGTCTTATCGACTTTTTCATATCTTTTACCGTTTACTGGCTAGGACAATCGGTAAGTATGGCGTATATGCTCATTTGCGAAAAGGAAATCATACTAAGTGGCGTATTTTATACTTAGGGCTATTAGAAAGATTTTTATTTAGTGATCAGCTGAATAAAAATCTATCAACTATGACGTAACTGAAAATACGTCATTTAGTGTGAACTAGACTATATTGAATAAAAATGGGGTTTTCACTTACGTCTGAATTTTGATTGCGACGGAATACCTTAGACATTAACTAATAGAGTTAAAAATTTATGTAAATTGGTGACAAAAAATGTATAAAACCTTGGGCAGTAAAAAAATCCAAAATAGTACGAATCCAAAAACTTTCACTCAAAAAATGATTTAAAACTATCCTAATTATTATTATATATAAAGCAATAAAAAACAAATTATTTTGAATTAAATGTGATTTAATTATTCAGTAAAAAATACAGTCGTATCTCCTAAGTAATTAATTTTTCAGAAAAGCAAAGTTCTTATGAAGTGGCGTAACTGTTTTAAATATTTTTACCTAAATGAATACGCACATTTAAATAAGACAATTCCTACTTGCAAAAAGGCCTTGATTCACAGATTATAAGAATATTTTTTTAATTTTAATATAGCTTTATTTGAGCAAGCTGTGGACAATATAGTTGAGCACGAAACCGAAAAACGCTTGCCCTGAACAATTAACTCGATGTCAGTTAGGTCCTTTCGTAGGAAAAGCGACGATGTATTTACACGAGAACATACGATTATGTAATCATAGCGAATGCCCGCGACTTCGTCTGCGTGGATTGAGGTTTTTTGGTTTCCGCGGGAACTCCTTAATTTTCCGGTATAAAAAGTAGCCTATGTGCTATTCCAGACTAATTTATCTCTGTGCCAAATTTCAGCCAGATCCGTTCAGCCGTTAGGGCGTGATTGAGTAACAAACATCCATACATCCATACATCCATCCAAACTTTCGCATTTATAATATTAGTAAGATTTGATTGATTATTTGATTGATGTATCTACACAATTATTTTTTATCGTTGTGTGAAATATAACGGTGACAATAATTTTTACTTGTATTTATTCCAGCCTAGAATTAATGTTTTAATGTATCTATGTATGCGGAAGAAACCAAGAAAACTCCTGACATTATGTAATTAATGGAATGGAGTCACGACTCTCAGCAATATGGAATACGACACTGAGAGAGAATTAATAAAATAATAAATTGACGGTACATACTAGTATACCTTCGGGAACTTTATGAGAACACTCGAGCATGCTGGTTGCCTCATTCACCGTTTGAAGCAAATGACGTATACTTTCTTAAAACGCACATAACTCCGAAAAGTTAGTGATGTGTGCCCCGGATCGAACCCGCGACCCCGTTTTAGGAGGTCGGGTGTCTTAACCACTAGGCTATCACTGCTTCGGTAGGTATTTATTCTAATTAAAACCATAAAATGTAACAATGATTAAACTTTGGCAGTGAGTGATGTTTAATTGTATGATCACCGTTGCTTTCTTATTCTCAGGTGTGGCTTAAAAGAAGGACGCTTAGTTTTGCAACTGTCAGCTTTCATTCTTCAAATAAATTGATTTGTGGTCTGGTGTTCTGTATCATCACGTCTTATATAAACCCAATCCAGATGCTGTTAGAATAATATATATAGGTTTATCTCTTTTCCTCTTATGATTTAAGTACTAGCTGATGCCCGCGACTTCGTCCGCGTGGATTGAGGTTTTTTGGTTGCCGTGGGAACTCCTAAATTTTCCGGGCTTTTTTATGTGCTAATCCAGTCTATAATCTATATCTGTGCCAAATTTCATGCAGATCCGTTCAACCGTTCTGGCATGATACAGTGCTTAACAAACATCAATCCATACATGCATCCATCCAAACTTTCGTATTTTTAATATCATATTTGAAATGAACAAGGTTATAGGTATTGCAATAAATATTCAGTAGTTTTTCATGCTCATTGCGTGACTCCGTTGACCCTCAAAATGATATAATTATTCAATAAGACTGAGGTCAAATGGATTTAACCTTGAGCAAGTGTAAAAACTAAGCCTATGCTACCTATTAGATAGGCTCTGCTTGGGTACATAATAATTATAGACCGTTGGGCATCGTCAGCATCCCTAATTTCTTCAACCCTTTTCCGGCTCAATGGCATAATCCACCACATTGGCCAAGTGCGGAGTGGCTACTTAAGTAACACACTTTTGAGAACATTATAAAGAACTCTCGGGCATGAAGGTTTCATTTACGATGTTTTTTTTTGTTTCATCGTTAACGCATGTGATGTATTTAATTTCTTAAAACTCAGACATACTTTGAAAAGTAGAGAGTTAAGTTAGAGATGCGTTCCCGCAGATTGAATAAAAAGCTGGGCATTTAACGGCTATCTTCACTAAATTAATTAATCAATTAAATTATTCCCAAAAAAATTAAACCACGCGAAGTCGGACGGGCATCAGCTAGTAAAGTAGGTATATGGCCCTATTAGTGTAAGGGTCCCCATATAAAAATACTCATTTTAATACCAGACAAAGACTACTACTATCCATTTATGTATTGATACTGTCTACAACACTAGTTCCTGTCGCCCTACACAAAGGGCCGCCGCTCACGATGCGCCGTGCGTTCGACACGCGTCACACGTCATGCCACTCACGATGTACGAGCATGAATGGCTAGCCAGCCCGTAATTAATTATGAAACGTTCCATTTTTAAATTTGAGATCTCATGCCAATATTTTGAATTGAAACAGGCACGATGACTGATTTTGAAAAATGGTCAGATTATGTTCGGAAGTATCTACTATTTCGAAAAAATATCTTATTTCAGCAGAAAAATAAAGATTGGTAGATAAAATTGGCATTTGAAATTTAAATTTTAAAATTCACGCCAAAACGTCACGGGGGTGTCATGGCGTCGTTTGTGACGTCACTATTGTTTTTACCAATCATTGTACTCTGTGCAGTGTATAGCATGATTGTCAAAGCTCGAAACAAACAATTGTGACGTCATTCGCTTCTTGGTGTTTTATCCAATATGGCGGATTGCTGTATTTTATAGTTTTAATTTATCAAAATAAATAGCAATCTCACTCAAAATGAAAAATAAATAAGTTTTTTATAATCCATGAATCCTATTTCATTAGATAAATTCATAATTTCATTGATTCTTGGTGACTGTCATCATGCCTATTATACCCTCATGTTAGTAATAATAGCATGAAGCAAGCAAAGTTATGAGATTGTTTTTCTTTAACTTTCATCTAGAAAAAAGGTCAGCTAGAAGCTTCTCGGCGAAACGCGTAAACGCACTTTGCACGATGGACAAATTCAAAGGATGAAATCATGATACGAGTGAAGTATCAGTGACAATTGAAAAACCTAAGTCTTGAATGTCTAAATCTAAAACGCTAGGCAAAACGCGCATGGCTTACCTACGCGTTTTCTGAGAAGGTTTCTGCGATTTGTTTACTATTTCACTACACTATGGAAAACTAGATATTACGCGATTGACATAAACCACAAAAACTTCGCGATCCCTGTTTAATTTTTTAAATCCTCGGTGAAGTAGTAAAAAGTTCTTTGCTCTGCCATTTCCAGTGAAAAATACTTTGCTTGTTTTTTATAGTTAAAAAGAGGTAAAAGGACCAATTGACACAATTCATGACCAATAGAGCTTAATTAATGAGTCAATTTTCACTATTACCTTTATTTAAGAGGCACTCCATACTGAAGCTTCCGCGTGCCGCATACAAAACGGATCATTATACCTACCTTGATATCCCGCGCCAGGGCAGTATTTATTTCTATTTTTTTTCATGTTTGATAGATTTATACTGTCGCTAGACAGACGGTCTTTAGATGGAAATGTATAAAAAATACGATTTTGCTCTAGTATGTAGCTAAAGTAAATTGCAATGAGATGAAGAAACTGTACTTATTATAAGTTAATTGGAGGAAAATCTGTCTGCTACGCTTTCGCGGCCCATCTGTTCAAGCGATTTTAATGAAATTTTGTTTATGGATAGGTTGTATCCCGGGGAAGGACATAGGCATAGGCTTTTCATCCCGGAAAATTCAAGAATTCCCGCGGGAATCAAAATCTTTATCCACGCGGACAAAGTCGCGGGCATCATCTAGTAGTATATAATTTTATTGAGTTTATACAAGGTGTAAGGTAAATGGTATAACATACCGGCGGCTACCCATGCCATTTTGACGTTTTAAACACTATGGTAGAGTTAAAAAATCAAAATTAATTATCAAAAACTTCCGTACAAAATTAATTAGTTAATTATGGAAAATAAATTTTGGCAACCCTGTGGAGTGTTTTGTTCCTTCTACACCTAAAGTCAGAACTGTACTACAAGCGATAATAATAATTATTATCGTATCGTTATGCAATTCGGCAATTCATTACAATAATTCTTCTGTAATATATATAATAACTAATAAGTATTACTGTACCATTTATTTCTCCAGAACATCCTGTTTTAGTGATACGGCAGTTTATTTTACAACTTAATTTTAAATATATTTTTGTCTTTTGGTTTGAGTAAAATAATTTTACTCATCATAAGCAGAAATATTTTTTTTAATTATGATTATTATATTTAAAAAAAATTTTTTACTTTTAATAGTATAAGGTAGGATGACCAGCTATTTGAGCGTGTCAGAGATTGACATCATGTTCCAACGAAGTGAAGCGGAGCTTAGACTTTTTGATAACAATTTGAAATCAGCTTTCTTTTCCATTGGATAAACAGTGGAAATTGATATATATTGAAAACAGCAGTGGATTGGTGTGTGGAACACTGCAGTGCTAGCACAGAATAGGTAAATAGTACGTTGGTGCTAGTTTCCGCTCTACTCTGCGGGTGTGCATTGCGCCTTAGATTTGAAAATCAACGTCTTCCACAAAGTTTTCATGCAGTTTCACATGGTAAAAACCGTGACACGCGTCGAATTACAGGCCGTACGGAATTGATTGATATAGTCACTAAGTATGCGTTATCATAATGCGCTGTATAATTTGCCTCAATTATACCGTTTACCCACCATTACCGCCAACAGATCAGATTTGATTTACGTTCGCTTATAATGTAACGAGACCCTATTAGGCAGGGATGTTATGGAGCTCCGTAACCGTAACCGAAACTATCGGATATCCGAAATAAAAATCTATTTGTAACCGTAACCGAATCCGATACAAAAGTTTCGAATAATTTCGGATAGAGACGGAGGCTAAATAAAACATGTTATGACAGATTTTTGTTATATAAGGTAAGTAATTATTATAACAAAAAATGTAGTAATTACTATGTGACTGATTATAAATTATAATCAGTCAAATTATTGTTATATTTTACCTAACCTAGACTAGATAAAACCTATAAATAAAAATAAATTATTACATGCTATTTGTATTTATATTTTACTTCAATCTAATATCCGTAACCGAAACTATCCGACACTAACGGATAATCCGAAATAATTACATATCCGTAACCGATATAATTTTATTCCTATATCCATATCCGTATCCATATCCGAAATATCATATCTATAACATCCCTACTAATTAGCTTTGTACTGAATAATGAATGATATTTGCATAGTTTACTCTTGTAATAATGTGTTAAGCAATTGATACAACAACGTGGAATGCTTTGCGGTACACATAAACAGTAAACTCAAAAATCGTGCCTCGGAGAGCTGCACGTAAAGTCGGTCCTGCGACACTGAAAGGATCTATCTCCGGTTGTGCCAGATTTTCCGTCCCATCGGGCTATCAGAGTAAAGGAACAGAGAGTGCACCTGTGTTTGCGGACACACTCTTGTGCGCTATAATAGGTATATTATCACCTAGATATTTTTCGTGATTTTAATTAGATATGTTGGTACAATACGCTAAAATAATAACAGCCGAAATTAATATAATCAATCCACCTATTATCGCAATCTGTTCATAAGTCTGTCAACTATCCAAAAAAATATACGTATACCCGCTTTTGCTCGCGACTTCGTCCGATTCGACTACACAAATTTCAACCCCTATTTTACGTTTTATTTTATAGACCGTATACGGCTTCCATCCAAAATCAATCCATTTGTTATGCGATTAAAGAGATGATTTTTAAACATGTATTTACCTGTAATTTTAACACAAACCATCACACATTATTAACCACAATTTTCAAACTACTCACAATGACAGAGGGTTAGCACGTTGCATGAATGAAAAAGGAGTTTTAAATCAAAACACTTATTATTCATACGTGATTTCACCTTCTCACGGCCATAATTTAATATCAGGCGTATGTTTATATCGGTAAAATATAACATCGGCCGAAACACGATATTGTTTAGACTAATTTCAGATGAATGGATGTAATGAGAGTTGTACCGGATTCGTGAGTTTCAATGAATGACCGATCTGTGTTTTTTTTATGTGATCGACTTGCGCTTTGCCACAATCACAAAACCACAAACGATTTGCTGGTAGCGAGCGAGACGGCATCTCTAAGCGTTTCGCTAATCACCATGCTCTTAGAAGTTGTATATTGTAATTTGTAAGTTCTATACTGCTTAGCCTACTGCGTACCCTGTCCACCCCCTTATATTGTCCAACCACTTGCGCCTTTATAAGGGGGTGGACAGGGCTTAGCTATCCTATGCTAAAATATGCGTCAGAATAAAGAAGATTTTTGGATGATGACGCGCGGTGATACTAAGTAGGCCTTAGTGGTCGCTACAGGGTCACGCGTAGCGTCTATCAGGACGTTGGACGAGCGCGGAAGCTTTGCTAAGGGTGAGGGTTTGCCCAAGGGCCCAATGTGTTGGGGAGCGAACTCCGACCGCGGCTCAAGACATTGGCGCATGGGTTCGTTGGACCTGGATACTCCTGGATAACTCCCCTTCCCCTGAGGTTGTAGGAAAACGGGAAGAAGCCATTATAAGGGTAAGTAAGAAAAACTAAATCCACACGGACGAAATCACGGGCATCATTTAGCATCAAATAAGTTTTAATATACCTAAAAAATATATATATAATATACTTAATCTACAGTAAACTATACAATACAATGTATTCATTCACTCTGGTATACTTAGTACTTGCTCTGCATTCAACTCGCGCGGTCACCTGCATACATGAGCTCTACATTCAACTCGCGCGCGAACTGTAACTGAATTGTTTTAAAGGTACCAAACTCTATGTATTAGATTTTGGTTCAAATGTATCTCCTTAGGTACGTTATAAACCGTAAAAATACTCGTCTAAAGGTTGTTTGAGTGTTAAATTCTTAGTTTTTGCGAAACGCATATTCAGGAAAGCAAAGGGATATTAAATAATAAATTTAAACTAATCAGAAAGTTTCTTTTTCCAAATGGTTTTCGGATCTTTAAATCAATTCGAGTAACAACTAACAGGACTGTTATGTGCAAAGATGCAGTTTTAAAATATTTCGTACACGCGAACTTAAATATTAAAAAACCGGGCAAGTGCGAGTCGGACTCGCGCACGAAGGGTTCCGTACCATTATTAATAAATAATTACCTTTGTTAATGAACCGCAAGACTTTGTTTGTAGAGGTTTATTGTTAATATCAAAAAAACTATGCTAGTTAGAGCATTGGCTATAGTTTTCCTGTAAAATATACGTAAATTCCTATTGACCATAATTATTTCAAATTTTTCGATTGGTAAACTCCGGAGATAAGGGGGGGGGAACGGTATTTTTTTAGACATTTTCCCCGATAAATCAAAAACTATCATAACTAAAAATAATTAAAAATCTGTTTTAGAATGTACAAAGTAAACCCTTTCATATGATACCCCACACAGTACAGTTATCTCACTTTTAAATTTCTACCCTCAGATTGCTCAGATTGTCCCCCCTTTTTAAATAAGAACAAAAATAATTTCCAATTTTTTTTAATTCCAGTGTCTTTGGGCCACTAATATACACAACTATTCCAAATTTCATGTCGATAGCTTCGGTAGTTACTGAAATAATCGAGTGTGACGGACGGACAGACGGACAGACAGACGGAGAAAGTCGCACCATAAGGGTTCCATTTTACCATTTTGGTACGGAACCCTAAAAAGAAAGAATTTCATCGTCGAATCGTCAAAACGTGCCACATAAGAAAGCCTTGTGCGAAAAGTAAAACGGATACCTCAGTAGGGTTACCAAATCTGTTTAAATAAATACTTATATATATATATACTATACTTATTTATATACTTACTATATTTTTTTACTGTTTAACTTCTTATGGCAGAAACACATTTGCACCAATCTGCTCTAAACACGTGGGCTTCTCAACGATCTCCTACGTAAAATTGTTCAATGGGGCGTAGATATTACATTCAAAAATCGAAAAAAAATCCTGATAAATTCCTGATAACATTTCATTGATGTGTTTCAAATTATACAAAAAAGAAGGATTTCACCGGCCTCATCAGTCATCACTTGCATGTCGTTATTCTCCAAAAAGTAATAATGCCTAGGAACCTAGACTACCTACCTAGTTCAAAAAGTAAGTTTAATAAATATGAAAAGAAAAAGCTAATTATTTTTACCTACAATGATATTAATAATAATACCTACCATTTATGACAATATACTTCCCTGTAATGTACCAATTACATGAATAAAGATATTTTAAAGTCATAAATTTTTATTGTAGCCTCAAATTTCGAGGAGGTAGTACATTAAAAAAAATTTAAACCATTCCATGGAAATGGAACCGATCAACAAAGTTAGGAGTAAGTAGATACAAGTCATGTTGTCCGATCAGACCAAAACGTATAAATAAATGTTTCTTAAAAAAAAAACTTAACCCAAGGTATGCCTATGGTGACCCTATTGGGCGATGTTTTATGCCACAAATGACCGACCGCTCTGTGTTAAATTAACGTGCAATATTTTGCTCAAAAACGGCAGTAGGCGTCAGGTTTCTCACCAGCCAAAGGGGACATACGGGTTGAAAGTGGCGGGAATTTGTTGGCGACCAAATATAAAGTAGAAGTCTTTTGCATTTAGTTTAAATTTTAAATGCGGGACATAAACTATGTGAGCCTTACCACGTTGGACTAAAAAACAAAAAAAAATTAGGGCGATTTTCATCTTCTTCCTGTCCTTGTCTAACGCTATGTGAGGTCGGCAGAGCATGTATTTTACTTCCACTTGCTTCTGTCATTCGTCATCTTATTATCCTCTTTCACACGATCCATTTCCATCCATCTTTTCTAAGCTCAAATAGTAGAGGCTCTTTCGTTGTTCCACATGCATATTCAGCATTCAATATTCAATGCAATTCAATATTATGCAATTCGATTTAGTTCAACGCAGTCAGCGTTCTGGGCACACTGCCTCATTGTAGCGGGATAGATGATATTTTTAATGTTTAGTTTTTAATTAAGTTTTAAATTTGGATTTAATGTAGGTAGATTTTAATGTGACTTTGTCTTATTATAATTATTTTACTAAAACATTTGAAAATTTAGTATTATTTTAGTACATTAACGTTCAACAAGATTGCCTGAAACAAATAATTAGGAAGGATTCGAAATTCGACCCTTACTCGACTCGAATTGAGTAAGCTACTTCATTAAATATTTGAATTATAACCATTGAAATATAATGAGTATAATACTAAAATTCTACATCAATGATTATAACAATAAAATGTGGTCTACTGTGACTGTGTCGGGACATGATTTAAAAAAAATCATAAAAAATGATATATTCAAAGCTTGACAGATGCTAACGCCGTATTAGAAGGCTATAATATTATACGAGTATGTAGGTATATGCCTTGAATGCTCACCTTTCTTTACTGCATTAGGTACGCCAGTCCACATCGTAGAAATTGCGTTCAATATTACCTACCATCGATACAGAATTTGCAAGATACACTCTTAAACGCGACAAAAAAGAGAACTAATTTGAACTTTTTTAATTGAAACTTTTTGAATTAATTGTCAATTAGCGAATGCCCGGGACTTCGTCTGCGTGGTTTGAGGTTTTTGGTTCCCACGGGAATTCTTTAATTTTCCGGAATAAAAAGTAGCCTATGCGCTATTCCAGGCACAGAGATAGATCATAGGATCTATCTCTGTGTCTTTCAGCCAGGTCCGTTCAGCCGTTCTCATTTATAATATTAGTAAGTAAGATAAGATTCCGACTTTTGAGATATCCAATCCATCCATCCATCTTGTTATATTCGGTCCATCATTAAAATACTTCCATTCAAATGGCGTAGGGCTTAGGACATCAAAAATCAACAAAATATTCACGAGTAACTTCTAAGTACAAAAAAACTCATATTAGCACTGTCGTAAAAAATACCGAAAGAAACTGTAAAATGTTGCCATTTCAAAGTCGCGGGTTCACGCCGTTAACACTCGAAACTCCCTATAAATCATATTGCAACAGTGTTGCCATCGTAAACGCAGTTGTACGCGCGTAAAATCGTTCAGGAGATAATTCGATCGTTTCTGCGAATGTATTTTTTTTATAATTTTTATACCGTAGATTAGTATTTTTTGGATTTAAAGGTCTCCCTAAAACCTAAAAATAATATTATAAATAATATTTTAGTAGGTAATTTTATTATTTTTCGTAGAAGGCAGGATTCTTCTTTTAGTAATTGTAAAATAAATTGAGAAAATAAATTTAATATTCACCACATAAACATTTTTATTTTTATTTTTATTTTAATATGACGTTAAAAATAAATTATTAATATTTTCATCAAAGAAGTTTGTAGGTAAGTATAACAATGTATATTATGCAATGGATAACTAATAACTATTCCTTAGCTAAAGCATATGTATTTTAAATTATTGCAGGACGCAAAACCATTGCCGTTGTCACAAATAACGCATTTTAAAAATGCAAGTAGAAATGCAAATGAGATTATTTTGACAGGCACTAAAAAGTATCAAATAAGACGAAAGTTGAGTTACGCTCAGCCAATAACCTTTTAGTGGCACTGCAACAAACACACCCTGATCGTAAAAGCAAATTCAACGATTACTTGAGTTGTAGCTGACGAATAAATTCATCAGGTTACGACATTTACGCGGTTTTTCACCTCTGTGGTAGCCGTTCATATCAAAATGACTTGGTAACAAATTTCAGAAATATTTTTCTGGTAACTAAATAAAAGCTGTCTCGTAAAGTAATCACTTCTAATGATGAAATATGTATAAAAAAATACTTGCATGTTTTAATTTTATGCAAATTTAACTACTTAGGTACCAGTATTTTACCTACAACACTCTGAATCATTCTTCATTTCATAAAAATTATTCAGGCCTCCAATTGGACTTTCCATTATATTCATTTCATCATCTTGTTCCTTATAAAGAGCCCAAATAGGTAGGATATAATATATCGATAACAATCAAGTATCAAGCAGTTATAAAAAGTTTTTTTTTATTAAATCTAAAAATAATTAAATTATAGTTACTAGGGATTAAAAAAGATAAATGAATTGGCACATTGAAAAATTAACCGGAATTAAATAATCTTTGAGTCTGCTACTGTAAAAATACCTTCCTATCCAATTTGCCATCCGTCATATTGAAACTGTCAAAAGGTTCCCATAAAATACAGAACACATGGGCGGTCCCGTAACCTCAGCAGTCTACACTTTACCGTTAGTTTACAACTGTGATCTAGACCCTAGGTGTAAATAGGTTCACGTAACTGAACGCGGCTACATAAGTATAACAATAACAAGCAGTAACTAATAAAAACAATTGTAACCCGACTACCGAAAAATGTTCAAAGATCCATACTTTTTTGGATGTAACATCCATCATATCGATATTTGCCGGATGAGAAAGCAGAATTCAGACTTCGGAGAGTTCATTAAAACTGAAAGCGAAAATCCAAAAATAATACGGAAAGCAGAATCCCCTAGTTTTTAAATGAAATATTTTTTGTAACCCAAATATTATATTTGGGTTCCAGAATTTAGTACTTTGAATCCTAGAATATTTTAAGTAGGTATAACCTTCATTGCATATGCCATAGAAGTAATAGTACTTACTAACAATTATTAGTATTTTTATAAGTGCACCATAACATAAAATTTGCACACGTACCAAAAGACTAGTCACTCATTCATCTAAATCCGTCAATGGAAGAGGCTGAGACAATCGGCACGGTGTCGGATGTCAATTGAAATCTCAAGGACGGCTAGATGCAGATAACAATTGGTAAACACGGGCACGTGGAGATAATTGCGGTCCGGCCTAAGCAAACAATGCGCATTGTTACTCCTGCAGGCCGTTCACATTGTAGAAATGGCCCCGGACGCCACGCCGCGCCTGTCGGTCAATCGCGTGCTCAGATTTTGACCATCGACTTCTTAAAAAAAGCTGTTATTTTTTAAGTGAAACTTCTTAAGAATCGTTGTGATTTGTAAATTCGATGAAACGAAAAAGCGACACTAAAAAGAGACAAACATATTCATAATAGGATTTAGAACGAGAGAGAATGAGATAGAATACAATTATTTATATATTCACGTCCAATAGATGGCGCTGCACGACATTGAGCCGCGCTACTGCTCCATTGTGTTCAAAAGGGTTTATTTATCTCATTCTCTTGTAGGCTACTTTTCTGAAGTTTCACTTAGCCGTATGTGAAATGCACACACATTTTTTTATGATATCGATCATTGCCTATATTATGATAGTTTTTAAAAAATATTTGAGTTTTTTATTAATCGAAAGATTTATAATATCCAGTCGCTGCTCGTGCTTACAAGTTGATCAATTGCGTTTTATTTGTGCAATGTAGCTTTTTTGGTAAATCATCAAAGAATGAATTACCTAGCCTTGGACGAATTAATCACGCCTTTGCACATGTATTTTTTTTGGATTAAATTCTAATTCTTATTTCAGTAAAAATATCTCATCGATACTTCTATACTTAATACTTAATATTATAAGCGAAAAATTGTATGGATAGATGATTGTTACTCAATCACGTCAGAAGGGCTGGACGGATCTGGATGAAATTTGGCACAGAGATAAATTATAGTCTGGAATATATCCTAGGCTACTTTTAATTCCGAAAAAATAAATAGTTGCCGCGGGAACCAAAATCCTCAATCCACGTGGACGCGCACTCTATATGCATTATAATTCATGCAACACTTGCAAGTTGCAACCATATTTTGTTCAGTGGGGTACTGTGCGTTCAATTCCCTTCCCTTCAGAACGGCCAAGTTTTCAAGATGCGCATATTTATTGTCCGGGTGTCAACATCGCAATGCCGTCGGCGAACTCTTTGACCACATTCGACATTCAACGGACAACTCAAAGGGAGCGACCGTGTCAGCTGCAGGTTTATTATCAAAGACCCGATTCACAAAAATATCCAACCTTCAACTTTCGGAAGCATGACCTGAAAATGCAACAGTCTCTCCTGTTTAAGGTGCCTTTGTAAACCATTATGTTCCGCTATAAATTTTCTGATATTCGTCGTAGAGCCAATAGAGTGAATAAAGTCAATATGACGTTAACGACACAAGAACACTGCATAAAACTTTATGAGAATTGTACAGAGGCATTTCATTTACTTTTAATTCATAAATCGAGATATGAATAAAATAATAACGAGAAAGGAAATAAAAACCATCGTTATAACATAAAAATGGCAGGAGCTTATTTTAATTCATTCACTCACCCGTTCTCTGATTTCAATTATATGCAAATCGGGCTACGTCACCGTGGAACCTGTTAATAATTGTTCTATAAAAACGGTAAAATAGCACGGGAGGCGATTCAAAAGGCTCCCGCTCCCACGATCAGCTGAGCCACTTTTGGGCCTCCAAGTCTGACCCATATTCCAACCTATGACGTAGCCGACAACAATAGGGCATTGTTCTTTTATATTTGCGCGTCAGGAGTCCCTCAAGGTGCACGGTTCATTCACATCTAGCTTTCATTTAAATAGGTTCATTTGTTTTTCATTGTTCAAATCAGCTGTTTTCACGAGATTCCTATCTACCATTGATCAGTGAGTGTAACAGTGAACTTAAATGTTGTCTCGTTCCATTGTTTGTGTAACGAGACGAGTATTAAATTGTATTGTTTCGAATTACGTAATGTAGTTGTCTCTCACCCGTTTATCGCTAGGCTTTATAATGTTTCACTGTATATTGTTGACTATTACGATCGAAAATTTTAAAGTCTGGATCTAAAGAATTTTTCTTTTATTTTCACTTTACAAGACATCGCGCAAAAACAAAAGAATTTGCAATTAGAAAAAAGGAAACCTGTAGGTCCTTCAATACACCTGTTTGTATATTCCAATTTCAAATCAGATTTATGTGTACATATTGTATAGTCTGTCACCGGTTCTCGCGTCCACGGAGGTTGGATAGTCAAACGGTAGTGAAGAAAAAAGAACGAATGAATGATAAATAGTTCAAGTTAATCCGCTCTTATCGCCTGGGCCTCCCGTGCGGTCCAAATATGAAAGATGGACCCGTGTAGAGATAACAGTTCCAAGTAATAGCTTTCTAGGAGTGGAGAGGATTTGAAGAGATTACCGTTTTGATTGGCATGTCTCGAAAACATTATAAAAATTGATTACTTTTATACTTATCAAATAAAATATGGTTTACCACGTTACCTACTTTGATTTACTTAGTCTTCTTGTAACAGTTTTAAAAGATTTTTAGTAGATCAATATTGACTGACACGAACATATTGAAACGACATAATTCTAAAATTTTGATTTCATAAGCTTTTTTTTATCTAATGTACACTGTACAAGTTTGAATTGGTATTTATCTGAATTCCGGCGTCTTATATTAATTCATTACTATATACCTACTCTACATTTACTTCTACATACACCCAGGGTTTGGTTAATCACTTCCATAATGGTTGACGAATTTTTCATCCAAAATATGTAGAGATACGTACAGATAACAAAATTGGAAATATATAAATGAATAAAGATTCCACTCTATGGTTCTGGCACCATCTGCGTCGCTGTGACAAATGTAGTAAACGCCGTGTTAGCGCGGCCCGATCCTCGATATTATACACTAATTGTATCGGTATGCGCTGCTATAGTGATGTGCTTTTACCGATAAATAAAAATTGTTAAAAATTGTTGTTACCGATAAATAAAAATTGTTTGCTCGGTAGGAACGGCATTCCAAACCAGTGGTAGATTCATTTGACTATTCATAAGAACTTGTAAAAAGTCTATTTGAATAAAAATCATTCGAGTTTGAGTTATGTGCGCAATCATTGGCAATTTGTTGTGGAAAAACTCTATCATATTTTCTAAATCTGCCAGGCATAAATTAGTGACGAAACTATTCATAGCTCCATCTCATTACCAATTAAATTCCAATGAAGAAATAAAATCTACATAAGATATACTTAAATGAAATAAATATGCAATCCTAGTAAAATATCATCCTAGCGAAATATTTCTAATATATATTAAGAAACTAGCTAATGCTCGCAACGTCGTCCGCGTGGATTGAGTTTTTTAGGTTCCCGCGAGAACTCTTTAATTTTAAAAATAAAAAGGGATAAAAAGTAGCCTATGTGTTATTCCAGACCATAATCTTTCTCTGTGCCAAATTTCATCCAGATCCGTTCAGCCATTCTGGCGTGATTGAGTAACAAACATCCATCCAAAGTTTCGCATTTAACTAATAACGAAGTCGTGGGCATCAGTTAATCAGCTAGCTGACTAGCTGATGCCCACGACTTCGTCCGCGTGGTATGAAGTTTTTTAGTTTCCGCGGGAACTCTCTTATTGTCCGGGATTAAAAATAGCCTATGTGTTATTCCAGACTATAATCTATCTCTGTGCCAAATTTCATCCAGATCCGTTCAGCCGTTTTGGCGTTCTGGCGACAAAACATCCATAATATTAGTATAGATGATAATTTTAGCTTTTATGTTCCTACCTGTTCATTTTATTCAAATATCGATATAGCTAAGCTGTGCTGGTCATCACTACCCACACTATTTGTCGACGGTATCTGGCCCTGGTGCATCCATCACGCAACGTCCGATGATAAACGCGCTGCCTTATTAACTGCTGCGTTCCATAATGTACCGGGTACCCGGTATTAAGTAACACCATTACCGGGGTCTAGGCTTTGGATCAGTTATGAGTATGAGCTTTAAGGTTCGTACACATTATTAGAGGCTTTCATCGTAAGCTTCGTCTGATAACTTCAAATTGAAGTTTGGCGGACATCACGCGAAAACTTAACCTTTATCTAGTATAATTCCGGGTACAGAGGGTGTATTATAAAAGTTAGCTATGGTTGGATCTCACACGCAGACGGAGTGACGGTATTCTGCTAGTCTATCAGTTAAATTAATACAAGCATGACTTTCGTTTTCATGACCCCTGTTGGGTCTCTATAACGTGTTTTATGGGGATGCCAAACTTCTCTTTTATCCTGGATTTGTCCTGTTAGGAAAGAAAAAAGAAATCGAGTACCTATGCACATCTACATAATGTCAATTGTAGTATTATGTACTTATCTATTTTGTAATAAATCAACAGTGATGTATATTATTAAAAACCAAATAATCTATTAAAAAAAAAATTCGTTCATCATCGAGCGGCACTACAAGTTACTACCCTTGTGGTTCGTAGCCTCCTCTAGTTTTTTCCTTTCCTACAATATAGGTCCTTTGTCTACCTTTATTAGTTTTTATTAATAACTAGCTGATGTCCGTGACTTCGTTCGCGTGGTTTAAGTTGTTTTGATTCCCGCGGGAACTCCCTAATTTTCCGAGATAAAAAGTAACCTATGCCAATGCCAAAAATCACGTCGATCCGTTGCTCCGTTGCGGCGTGATTGAAGGACAAACCAACAAACAAACACACTTTCGCATTTATAATATTAGTATGATTTGTGTGCTAAAAAAATATTGTTTGTAAATATTACAGTCGTTACTTAAAAATTTAGAAATCTATCTATCTATCCGGCTGTTCCCACTCGTCCTGCATTTTGAAATCTACTGGGAACTCTACAATTTTGTGATGACGAAACATTTTGGGAATTAACTTCTTGTATCTGTTATATGGGAATAATTGGATGAAATATTAATAACTTATACCTTTTGTTGTGCGTTTGACGTGTTTGACAGTTTTTTTTAATCGGTGTTAAAATTAAGTTTATTTTGTGTTTTTTTGGTGTTGGTGGGTGAATGGTGATATTGAGGAGGCGTTTTGTCATTAAATAAATTATGCATTACCTAGTACGAAGAATATGTTGTAGATTTTCAGATCTCTGTATCCATACTAATATTATAAATGCGAAAGTGTGTCTGTCTGTCTGCTACGCTTTCACGGCCCATCTGTACAACCGATTTTGATGAAATTTGTATCCCGGGGAAGGCTACTTTTTATCCCGGAAAATTAAAGAGTTCCCGTGGGAATCAAAAAATCTTAATCCACGCGGATGACATCGCGAGCATCATCTAGTTAAAAAAAATAATTCTGAACGTTTCTTCCTTCTAACTAACTAACGACAACTAAGGGTAACTAAGGCGATAAAATGTAAATGTAAGTAATAAGCGAATGCGATCTTTCAAAATCCAGTCGACTTTTTTTACTATAGAGCTATTAAATTCAACGAATTAACATTATTACCTTTTCCATTTGGCCATAACAGGTAAAAGGGTTTCTTTATTTTTTGCGTAACGTAAAGTTAGTATGTATTAAAAATGGAATAAAAAGAAACCGTCACCGCGATGTGTTTTTGTGCTCGTATGTGCGCAAAGCCTCCAAGGCGATGAAGGAAAAATTGCTACGTAGTAATATAACCGCACGCCTGAACTTATAGGTAGCGATAGCAAAAAAATGAGTCTGCTTTGCAAGCGGATTAAAACGTGGTGAATGCTGAGTGGTTTACTTAATCAACGGAAATAAAAAACTAAAAACTCAATATTATAGATCAAAAAAGAACATGTTTTTAGGCGAAAGGTTATAGAACATTTTATTATTATTTGATTAGCAATGTAATAGTAACTGAACATTCATTTAGGTTTCTTAGTTGCAGTCAGCTCAATAAGTTAATACTTAATTACATTCTGGCACAAAAGTTTGCACAATATAAAATTAAGTACCTACCTAATTTATTAATTTAATATTAAAAACTTTATCAAATTATTCGAAAATCGAATTATTCGCATAAAGATGACCTTAGTGATAGAGTTTATATTTTTCCTTAACAATCACGTCACTACTTAACTACCATTGTACTTGACATCAATAATTAAAATGTGAAAAAATATATATGTACTAACGCAACTCCATTCCATGTTTTGAAATGTCTTGTCTTGAAATGTCTCTTACATTATATATTATACTATACTTTATATTATATAAGTAAGTTCTTATGTACATAAAAGAACAAGTTCATTTATATAAGTTTAGAAAAAACTGTTAGGTATCGTTTCCATACTTGTTTAGTAAGGTAAATTTTTCATTGTTTTTTTTACATATTTTATTTTATTGACTACAAGTTAGCCCTTGACTGCGAACTCACCTGATGGTAAGTGATGATGCAGTCTAAGATACCGGAACGCTAAATCGCTTGGCGGCACGTCTTTGCCGTTAGGGTGGTAGCAAGCCACGGCCGAAGCCTCCCACCATGCCAGACCAGGGAAAATTCAGAAATTATAAATTCCCAAATTGACCCTGCCGGGGGTCGAACCCGGGACCTCTGCACGTTAAGGCAACAGCGCTACACACTGCGCCACGGAGGTCGTCGAAAAACAACATATTATTACTTACGTAGGTATATAGCATTACTATTAGCATTACTTGTCGAAATCTAACCAATATTATAAATGCGAAAGTTTGGACGGATGGATGTTTGTTACTCAATCACGCTAGAACGGATGAACGGAGCTGGATGAAATTTGGCACAGAGATAGATTGATTATACACGAAGGCTACTTTTTGTCCTGGAAATTTTAGGAGTTCCAGCGAAAATCAATAAAACTTAAACCAAGCGGACGGAGTCGCGGGCATCAACTTGTAAAAATATAAATGACAGAAATAACAACAAAGCATAATAAAGATTTACACCTCTGCTGACCGTACGTGGGTAATAAACGCGAGTGAAGTCACATAAAACCCTTATGTGATTTACTATGTACTTAATACACCGTGCAATAGTATTCGTATATACGAAGAAACGTAAGCTCTGAATACAGTTTTAACCGACTTAATAGAAAGAGTATACACACATACTATGTGATTTCTAATCTTAACTCTTTAATCATCTGAGACCCAATTGTCTGAGCAAATCGTAATCATTTGACAGCTTGAAACGTATTACTCGAACTGTTTATGGAGTTCATACGTGCTTTATGACGTGCAGGCATCTGTGAACTCCTTAAACAGGTCGAATTATACGTTTGACAAACGATAACGATTTCCTTACACAATCGGGGGCTGATTTTGGTAGAAACGGTGATTGTAATCGACGTCAACAACGTGGTCGGTCAACGAGTACTTATAAATTACAAATTCAAAACATCCCCCGACATAATATGGAAGTAACAGATTAAGAAAAAAGCTGATGACCTTCAGACGGATGAATAGATTTTCATGAAACATGGCTAAGAGCACTCGGGATAAAATTATCTATGACACAAAAAAAACTAAACTAAAATCGGTTCATCCGTTTGGGCGCTACGGTACCACAGACAAACACACAAACAGACACGTTAAACTTATAACACCCCTCTCTTTTTGCGTCAGGGGTTAAAAATGAGAATAGTTGTCTTTGTAATTACATATCCTGTAAGTTTGTGAACAATAAAAGAAATCGCTTCACTATCCTCTATCTCCGATATGAGATTCTTTAAAATATTCTTCACACCAGACGCGTTCCTCCGCCTACGTACATGATACGGCGATTCTTATAGGCGTATTATAATCTAACTAGATACGAAAACAAAATGTTACATTTACCGTTATATTATGCAGATGAGTAAAATATTATGGTTGAGCTTTATGTTCATCTCAAACGGGTTCAACCCATCATATTGACACCGTTCTGGGTTGAAAATTATTCTAAGTAAAAACTTAAAAGACTGATGTAAAAGTAGGATTTATATTTATATTAAATTAATACATATTATTTTAGCCTTACATTGCTTATAGTAAACGTGAGGAATAAAAAGCAAAGAGTGATAGAGTTATACTTAATAATTTAAACAGTAAAGGCCTGTTTCAGAATTGAGAATTGCATGTTGAGTCTGTCTCAAAGACTACTTAAGGACTAATTAAGCAAATTTTTGTTTCTGAATTGATATTATGTAAGGTTTGAGAGTTTGAGCTTGCTGTTTTTGCTTGAATGCTTAATTCAGAAACCGGCCTAATATCAATTCAGAAACAAAACTTTGAATAATAAGTCCTTAAGTAGTCTTTGAGACAGACTCAACATGAAATTCTCAACACAAACTTATTTGACCCGGTGGCAGCGTCGCTAGTAGATATGAAAAAAAAAAACTAACAGGCATAAAAAGTAGTTCCAATTTTGGCCACCGGGCCAGATAAGTATGACTGACTATATAGATGACTGATGTGGCTTTAGAAATAACGCCCCGTCTCGTTATGGCATCAGAAATACAAGCAGCCAATTTAAAAATTGCTTTGCACGAAGATTAAAATACATTTTTCTAATTCAAACATACGCACGCGTCTTTCGAATGTGAATGAAACAACCGGTATTTATAAAAACCAGACATCATAGTTTATATTGATCCCAAATACATACAATTTTGAGCCGTATGTCTAAGGCATTTGAAACGACAATTTTTTTTACAAGTGCCAAATGAGACTGTCATAATAATTGTACTGTGCTAGTCGATTTCATTGATATTGAATGATAAATGGATGTGGGAATACAACAGCGTATGCATGGGCGTACAAAAAAATTTCGTATGTAAAATGAGTTTGGCAGTTCATTCACCATTTGACACCGCAACAGATTATAAATATAAATAAACTGTCTGATGGTTTCTGTCTATTTCTTTAACTAGCCTTTGCTCGTGTCTTCGTTTAATTAATTTGTTCTTGGGGTTAAACAGAACAATTAATATACTTCATACAATATTACCATTCGGACAATGCATATTATTACAAAAATATATTTTTAGATTTCCCTCCCTACTTTCTTTTACTAAGGAATTTTGGGCATACATAACACATTCTATTATGTATGTCCAAAATTCCTTAGTGAATTAGGAGTGGTTTCTGCTTCAACAACAACAATTTACTTTTATAACTCCACCTGCAGAAGCTCTAGTGAATTAAAAATATTAAATCCATAGTAATATTATAAATGCGAAAGTGTCTGATTGTCTGTGTCTTTGCTACGCTTTCACGGCCCATCTGTTCAACCGATTTTGATGAACTTTGGTACAGGGATACATTGTATCCCGGGGAAGGACATAAGCTACTTTTTATCCCGGAAAATTCAAGATTTCCCGCGGGGATCAAAAACCTTAATCCACGCGGACGAAGTTGCGGTCATCATCTAGTTAACAATAAGTAGAAAATTCTTTAATTAATAATAGTAAATTCTTCTGATTCCTCCTAGCATCTTATCGATATTTTTTCTCGTTTCACATCACTATTCACTACCTACTTTACTATCTTGATAGAATCGATAGAATCGCGGGCGTCTGCTAGTCATTTATATGGCAATTGATTTAGCAAATATATTTTAATAATCACCATGATTTATGAATGATGTTTTATCATTCATCAAATATAAACGATTGTCAATTTGTAGATAAATAAAATTGAATGTATCTCAGTGACAGCATCCGCCCACTTACGTATTACAGATTAGATTAGAGTTGCGTAAAATACCTATAAATTATCTAAATATAAATAGTATAAATATAAATGGTGACTGACTGACTGATCAATGCACAGCTCAAACTACTGGACGTATCTGGCTTAATTTGGCGAAGAAGCAGCTATTATGACACCCGCTAAGAAAGGACTTTTGAATATTCATACCCTACTAACTAACTAACCTAAGCCTTAAAGGGTTAATAAGCCGTGGACAAATGCTAGTTGAACTTATTAAGCATCTTCTTTTTAAGGAAAGCTAAATTTAGTTTGAACATTGCAAATAATAAGTCTCACAGTCTCAAAAGCGATAGTCAAAGACTTTGAAGGAAAAATCGTAAAATAAGTGTTAGAAAATAGTAAAAACAAAAGAGAAACCTACATAATATTATTGTTACCTATTATGTGATGAAGTCGAAAAGTAATGATACGTTTTAATAGTCAGGGAAATTCAGGGAAAATGGTTGTGTCCAGAGCAAATACGTATAGTCGACTAATAAGTTGCAATTAAGACTCAAACACTACAATTTACTTTCGGCAAAAAGGCGGCATGATCTCATCAAGCAACAAAAAAAGACATAAAATGTTAGTAGCATCCTGTGAGGGCGCGGTTCAAACCGCGCGTGGCGGTACGTGTCGCCCTGTTGATGCATCGTAGTAGCAGTAAATAATTTAATTAATTGTATCTATACTACAACTTTTCTCTTTATAATATGATACGCACTGTTTTTTCAAACCTGTCCCCACTACCAAAGGTTAACTGGAAGAGAATACCTCTACATATTAAGTTCGCCTTTGTGCATTTTATTCTATGTGCAATAAAGAATTTAATAAATACAATATACTAATATTATAAATGCGAAAGTTTGGATGGATTTATGGATGTATAGATATGAATATGGTTATGGATGGATGTTAGTTACTCAATCACGCGAGAATGGATCTGGATGAAATTGGCACAGATATAGATTATAGTCTGGAATAACACATAATTTTAGTCAAACATTAATTAGTAGTACTAATACTATAAAATGCTTGCTGGGTTGTCCTTCATCAAGCTGCAACGGATCAACGAATTGACACGACGCGACGCGAGTTTTGTGTTGATGGATAAAGAACTATAGCCCTATTACGTTACACCAATATCAATCAACGTTATAATCTCAAGAGCATTCGCTATCCACGGGATTCTTAAAAACCTAGATCCACGCAGACACAGTCAACACTATAAATACGAAAATATGGCTTACGACTCCAAAAAAATTCATCATCATCATCACTACAGCCTATTAACGTCCCACTGCTGGGCACAGGCCTCCACTCTCATAGGAGAGCGGGAATTAGAGCGTATACCCACCACGCTGCTCCAATGCGGGTTGGCGGGCTTTAACGACTACTATCATGTTAGTGATAATAACCGGGACCGACGGCTTAACGTGCTCTCCGAGGTACCGCCAACTTCCAACTCCGGGCTGGCACTGAGAATTTCTTAGAAGAAAAACCCAATACCTAACTTTTATGCCCGACCGGGAATCGAACCCAGGACCTCGTGATCCGCAGTCGACTATGCTAACCACTAGACCAACGAGGCAGGCAGGCAAAAAAAATTGTGAGGATAAATTTTGACAATTAAAGCCTAACCTCCCTACCTAACTGATTAAATATATAAAATGATAGTCCCTCAGGTAGTTCATTACAGAGCGTTTTAAATGATAGAGTTATAAATACTTTGCAGGCCCGGTTAAACTAGATCGACTAACTAGATATCATGATTGGACAGCCACCTAGCCTAGACTACAAGATTCTATAAGTATCTAGGTTGTCCAGAGCCTACACTTCACTGCGGTTGGTTGTAGGCTCTGGTAGGCGTATGCGACATCAAGCTTTTTTTTACTATAACGTGGTTTTGGTTAGATGTAAAAGTGGGTGTTAGAAAAAGATGTTAAATGATGAAGTGAGTGAAGGCTACCGTGCGATCAGATTTCTCAGGATTATAAGTAGAATATTTTGGATCTTTAAGAATTTCTTACAAGTTTTTCAATGAATCGTGTAAACTTTAATACTTACATTAATTCAAGAAGTACGTATTGTCTATCTGTGAACTGTAAAGCCAATTTACTGCGAGCTAGTAGGTACTAGGTACCTACATAAATTGCAACTCCTATTTATAGTGTTTAATTCTATAAGAAAATTCACAAGTACTCGTAAGTACCTACCAGCCGAGGCTCAAATGCAAGGCTATTACTACTGACTAAAACACACTCAGCGTTCAAAAATACGATGCGTCAGTAGTCAAGCACTAGTTAGCAATCTACGAGTCGTATGTACTCGGTACCTTCATTGTATTTTCAGAGATTAATAACAATCCAGGTATAGGCCGATTTCGGTGCTCAATCAGTGTCCGCGCTATTCTAGTTCCTCGACGTGTAGGTATTAATCTAAAATGGAATAAGGCAGAGTTGACCGTAGCTCGTCGCGGCCGCTCCCGTCTAACTGTCGGTCACGGGTCGCGGCGCGCTGTTAGACCGCGCACCCGCCCGTGACGCTGCCCTCTGGGAGACTATCGGAGTATCTGTGCTTCGGATTTGTTTTACACTGATTACTTATATGGCGTTATTACATATTAGAACTTTTGGCGAGAAATCTAAAGCCTCTGGTTCCCGATGTTCACAGAACGGGAGTAGGTTCATATTTGTAATGCCCAGACCACGTACCCAGCTATTCACCCGTGATGGTGCCCTCTGGGAGACTATCGGAGTATCTGTGCTACGGATTTGTTTTACACTGATTACTTATATGGCGTTAGATTACATGGTAGAACTTTTGGCGAGTAATTTAAAGCCTCCGGTCCTCGACGTTCCCTAGAAGATTTGTGCTGGTCCGGACCACGTTAGATAGCATGATAGAACTCAAGCGAGAAACCTAAACATAGGAACATAAAGATTCCGCAGCGCAATGCAAGGTAACTTCGGGGAAGACACCTTTTTTATTATTATATAAATTCATATAATAAAATACAATATCCTGATTTCCTATTCGAGTGTTAGCGGTCAGAAAAGAGCCAAAGCACGTATTGTTTTTTTTTTTAAATAATGAAACAACCCAGCAAGTTTCAAAAAAAATTCAACTTACTACGTTATCATTATAAGATAATATATTCGTTCAGCTCTTACCTACTCTACATGCGACCTATGAATGGGGTCAAATCATGCGTCAGTGTATCAAAAACAAAATACAAACACAAATTCCAATTATTTATGTAGATGAATGCAAATCGGTAGTAATAAATTATCGCCTCGAGAGACCGCCCAATCCGGTTGCCCAACTGAGAAGAAACAAAGCTTCGACCGGAAGTGGCCAGTTACCCGGCAAAATCCAAACGAACCAATCGCTGGCAATATCCGTTCCGTTTTCGCAATCGGCCGAGAGGCGCTGGTGCGTTTCGGCACGGTTCGAATTTTGAATTTGCATTAGGATCTACGCATCTGAATCGACCTCGATAGCTTTCTGTTTACTTTAGGCAATTTTATTTTAAAATTTAACAGAAGATAGTGTTGAATGGCTATGGGGTCGTTGTGCGAGGATGATAGATATTTTTTTATGGATCTCACGGAGCCCACAGACGACCAGATGTGACCACTTCGCCCAGCGTATAAGTTTAGCTATTCAGCGGAATAACTAGTAAGCGTTCTGGGCACATTGCCTCGTTGCAGTCGAGTCGATGCTCAGAATAATTTCGATTAAATTTTTAATATTATAATGCAGTTTTTACGTTTAGCTTATCATTTAGATTTAAATTTATTTAATAGTCTAGCTTTAATTTTTATACTTCTGAATTTATTATGCCGATACTTGTTTAAAATACTAACTAATACTAACGGTTTAAATTGAATGCAGGGTAAGGTTACTCTCTCTCTGCGTCTAGCTCTTTCAGAATGTTGACGTTATTATCGTTAGCGTCAGAATTCTACAGAATATGCCTAGTTCTATTTGTTTTAATTCTTTATTTTAGGAGATTGTTCCATAAGGAATACACCACTCCGAAGGGCTTCAAAAATTCCTCACAAAATTCTTATAATAACTTAAATCTTTCGTAAGGCTTTCTTGTATAGCCGCAACAAAGCCCTAGACTCCTCTGATAGAGGCAGGGCCAGGGCACTGTTATAGCCGCCAATCTGTCACAATCAGGAAAATTTGGTCAAAATCTCATATCTCTCGGGCTCGTTACGGACACATTCCAACAATATATGGTGTACGTCTTCAGGTCTGTCGCAGTCAGGGCAATTAGCTGACGAAACTTTCTTCATTAGGTACCAAGTTCTGATCTAATTAAAGCCGGCATGCGGGCCAGTGTCGGGTCCATTCGCCATCTTTGTACAACACCACAGTTCCAAGTCGAGGCATGACTTGACTCAGCAGTCAGCCCGTGCAGCCGTGCAGCCCTAAGCTTTTAAGACTCCTATACCTATCTTATATTAAGCTTAGTCTTCTTTACTAGGTTTAGACAGCTCACTTGATTTTAGGTCATAACCATCGCCCGTGATTATGTGCAGAGCACACCAAATAAAAGCTAGTCTACAATTTGTGTGTACTTGTTCGTGTAACTACTGAATATTCTACATATAATACTACGAAATTAACGTTGTACCTAGGACAACGTCATGAGGATGATGCAGTATAGCAAAAACATAATTGCATTTCTTTTTTTATTCAGCTATAGCTGACGCCCGCAACTTCATCCGCGTGTTTTGTTTTTTTTGTATTACCGCGGGAACTCCTTAATTTTCCGGGAAAAATGTACCGTCAATCTCCAGATCCTCAGCTATAGCCACGCCAAAAATCACGTCGATCTGTTGCTTAGTTGCGGCGTTATATAAGGACAAACCACAATATACAATTTATAATACCAGCCCACCACCACCACCACTACAGCCCATTAACGTCCCACTGCTGGGCACAGGCCTCCACTCTCGTAGGAGAGAGGGAATTAGAGCTTAGACCCACCACGCTGCTCCAATGCGGGTTGGCGGGCTTTAACGACTATTATCATGTAAGTGATAATAACCGGGACCGACGGCTTAACGTGCTCTCCGAGGCACGGGGGTGATACACCTCCATCTTCCTGACTCCGGGCTAGTACTGAGAATTTCTAGTCAGAAAAACTCAATACATAATTATGGCCCGACCCGGGACTCGGACCCAGTACCTCGTTGGCCGCTGGTGAACCTGCTAACCACTAGACCAACGAGGCAGTAATACCAGCACAGAATAGGTAATAGTACCTAGATATGAGTATGATGTTAGGCTCTTTGTCGGGATAAAGTAGCGTTTAAAAACTTGCTTTGAGTATACAGTGTCTATAGATTCGATTGTTATTCATGTTAAAATACTGAAACAGTTTACAAGTATAACTATTATTAAAATCCCGAAAAACCAAGAACGCTTGTAGAGCAAGTGAAGCGAAACAAAACGCAGAGATGGCGCGATACGCGCTCCAATGGCGTACACAATTAATACAGTATTTATCTCAGCTAATTAGCGATTGCAACGACCTAGAATCTTTAATGAGGCTGTGGCAAGATCCGGTCGATTCAGTTGCGAGAGCATCGGGATTGAATTTAAGCCACTAATGCGTTTTGTTTTTGCATTTATACGGAGGATACGTTTTACTAATATAAAGCGTTTAACATTAAAAAAATAGTTACTTTTATAATGCCAGTCTGCCAGACTGCTGGACATAGGCCTTTTCAATAGCACGCGACCAAACACGGTCCTCCGCCTTCCTCATCTACCCGCTTCCCGCCACCATTTTTTTTAAATATATAGGCTAGTGCTTGGCTGCAACCGGACTTGCTTGCAAGTGGAATTCTTACGAATTCGGAACACATTTTCCACTAAAATAACCCTAAAGCATTATTCAGTCAGTACTCGGTTCAATCAGTTACAGAATATTTTGGTAATCATATCTATAAGTCTTTAAGAAAGTCTTCAAGCCGTTTTATTTTTTTGGTTGTCAATGGCATTTAAATTTTCCACCTCGTAACTATACAGATTCACCTGAATCCATTTCAAAGTCAATAGCATTCCTCAACCCTACACAAATAAGGCAACATCTCAATACAATCAATTATGCTTATTTTTAACGTGACACCAACAATCTGAAGTCAGCCACTGTAATGAGTGACGAAATATTCATTATTCTTGACGGATTTGGGTGATAAAAAGCAATTATTGGCTTACGCTCACCATCTTCCAATTTTGAAATGTAGGACACGAAAAAATCAATCATTCACTCTCACTCACTCACTCACTCTTCACTTTGTGAAGGTAAATCAGAAAAATACACACTCGGCCGGTTACTTAATTGAGAATTTCATGTTGAGTCTGTCTCAATGACTACTTAAGGACTAATTACGTAAATTTTTGTTACTGAATAGTTATTGGGCCGGTTTCTGAATTAAGCATTCAAGCAAAAACCGCAAGTTCTAACTCTCAAACCTTACACAATATCAATTCAGAAACAAAAAATTGCTTATTTAGTCCTTAAGTAGTCATTGAGATAGACTCAACATGAAATTCTCAATTCAGAAACCGGCGGACTGAATTGGGATAGGAAGTTGGCTTAATGAGACTTTGACCTACCGACGTCCTTTCGGGTTTCAGTCTACAAAACCACATGCTCTCGTGCTTCGACTTAGGGCGACCATGGAGAGTGTCTCTATATCACTTGAGAAGGCTGCAAGTCTCATTACGCTAACATTGATTTTTTAACCAGAACATGTCCTGAGAAAAAATGAAGTATAGTAACCCTAGCTAAAACAAAAAAGAACGAGCTTGGACTGTACCGGGAACATAAGATTGATTAACAATTAACTAATTAATGGAATAATTGAGACGTATTAAATCGTTTTTAATGGGCTTCGGGTAACTTGGTGGATATTCGTGAATTGAATATATTTACTTAATAATTTATTTCGTACTAACAATAACTTGGGAAGCTCTAACAATGTAATGTGAATTCCAATTCTTAAAAAGTTAAAATGAAAATCTTAGACTTTAATCGGTTTTTCATAAACTTAAATACTTTAAATTTATTATTACTGAATTATTACGAGAATAAAATAGTGAACAACTTTTTTCACTATAGCTGTGTCATAATAATTTATGACACAGTTGTTTGGTTGGATGACACAAGATAGTTGGGTTTCAAATACCTAGCCGTGTACCCACCCACTTTAGTCATATACGGAACCCTAAAAAGAGAGTTAACCCCACTAATAACAATTTTTTTTTTTAATTGTGAGATAGGCTTGCGCTTGACGACAATCATGCTTAGTGCAAAGCAGTGATGAGGTCTAGGTTGGAGCGCGCTTGCCTAGAAGATGCCTATTCACTCTTGCCTTGAAGGTACCTACCTAAATTATACATGGTAGAAAACACATGCGTGGGAGGGTGTTCCACATCCTAGCGGTTCGGATCAGAAGTAAAAAATAATAGGTAATTTTAGTACTTAGGTATGAATTGAGTGAGACTGAAATATCATATAATTTACGCTTGAAATAACGCGTAAAATTGTATTAATATAAACGACGCATAATATAATAATTAGAGTTGAGTGTTACTAATTTTATCAGTAGAGTGAAGGCTTAGTTCCTAATTATACATTATTATCACAAACTTTTTATAGGTAGTTATAAAATAAATTATTGATAAGCACTTGGTATCTAGGTGAGCAATGTTATTTAGAAATTATATACTACATAATAGCTACATAATTTCTAATTTTTAGCTATTCATCTACGTATATACATATACATATACTGACTGATCTATCAACGCACAGCTCAAACTTTTTGAAAATTTAAGCCCTGAGGGTAAGGGGGTAAAATAGGGGTTAAAAATTGATATTAAAATCGAACTTAACGTGAGCGAAGCCGCGGGCAAATGCTAGGCCTAAGTCGAGGCGAGGTCCTAAGTTTCCTATCCTGTCTCGCATATTCTAACATTTTCAATGATTTAACAAAACGTCTCAGTATACTTTCACAAAATGTCGAAATTTGCGAGAGAGTGGGAAAGTCTGCTTACCCCGCCGCTTTATTGAAATGTAACAGAACAGTTATGCCTGATATTAATAATATATCCTCACTTTTTATTTGGTTTCAACATGATATGCCAAGAAAAATAGTTTTTAAGTATGTAAATTGATATTATAACAACACATAACTTAAAAGTTTCGACTCGAAACATGTCTGAGACTCGAAAAGCCGCCCTACCATTTTCAGGTAATTTCAGTGCACGCTGTTAGCACTCTGACACATTTTGCATGCAACGCTTTTCCGTCAAAGGCATAAAATTAAAAAGTTTTGCTATCACATGAGTCTACCCCCATTTTTTACGGACGTGGATTCAACCGTGGGCATACGGACTAGTCTAATCCAACTGACCTCCCATTCGTCCCAACGCCATCATAAGCCGTGGTTCCAGCGACACAAGAGGCGTCCTTAGGAAGACGTTGCCCTCCCCCCGATGTCTTCAAGCTCTGGGGCTCATTTCTAGGCGACATTTCATTTCTCGCCCAACCCCCTGTAGGCCGAGCATGGGCGGGGAGATTTTATCCACGAGGAAAGGATAAGATGTCCCAGTAGGCTCGAGACATCTTTTTTATAATTTAAAACTTAAACACACGTCCTATACACAAGTCAAACAGGGATATACTTTTCCTTTCCCCTGTTGCCATGCTCTAGCATAATTTTATCTCTTGTCAGTGGATATAATCGGGGGATAAGATTTTTGTCCCCTCCCATGCTTGGCCTGCTGGTGACGCTGTAGCGGCCTGTAGAGCCAACGCAGCATATTCCATCTGAAAACAAAAAAACGCATGAGACTGCGTCTGTGTACGACGCTGTGTTAATAAGCTAGAATCGAGATCGAAGCCAAGCGCAGAACTTGTCGTCGACAAAAACAACATACCTATTTTACTTGGAGGTGTCTACCTAACCACGTAATTATTTCCTCCATAATGAAGTTTTTGCATATATGCGCGTCACAGAATTAATTATTAGCACGGCCTGAAACGCAAAAAAATGGCGTGTTCAAGTTTTTTCCTTATTTATTTCTTACAATCAACAGCGAAGGATTAACACCAGATGTAATAAATCTTACATAGCCTATGATAATGCCTGCGACTTCGTCCGCGTGGATTAAGTTTTTTGATTCCCGCGAGAACTCCTTAATTTACCGGGATAGCCATAGCCTATGTCCTTCCCCGGGATGCAACCTATGCAGTACCAAATTTCATAAAAATAGGTTTGAAAGACGGGTCGTGAATGCGCAGCATAAAGACAAACAGACATGCTTTCGCCCTCATAATATTATAGTAGTGTGTAATTATAAAACCGTAAGAAAAAAGTTTCTTGATATTGAATAATATCATACTAATATTAAATGCGAAACTGTTTGTTTGTCCTTCAGTCACGCTGCAACAGATCGATGTGATTTTTTGTATGGACATAGTTGTAGACCTGGAGAGTGACATAGGCTTGATATTTTTCATGATTCTTTTTCTCGGCAAATCAAAGAGTATCCATGATATTTTTAAAAACCCTTAAAATACTCATGGATGAAGTTGCATCATCTAGTATTTTATTACACAATTCAATGCGACTAACACAACCGAGTGAATCTTGTTGCTTATATCATTACCATTTTAGTACGTATTGAATTGTACAATTGAGTGCATATATCCCAAATTAGCGAAATGAAAACCAAAATCCAGTCCTTTGTAGGCGCTGATAGCAATCGAAATGTTCCTATGTCAAGAAGCAAATTTCTAAATCTAAAGTCTGAAACAGACAAAACGCGCAGTATGATAACCTATACAAAGTTCCTTGCAGTTATTTTATGTAGTTAGTTTACTGGCTTTATACACATTGTTAATGTGTAAAACGAGAAAAATAGCTGCAAGGAACTAATGCATAAACTACGCAAAAAAGCGCACCAGGTATAGTTATCTCCAAATGTAATAAATCATAATAGCCAACTCAGCATGCACAAATTATCCATCATCCCTGCTCAGCCCCAAAAAAAATAGCACTAAGTACTACCTTTCTAGTTTCTACTTGCTCTATTTACCTCTGATTGTACCAGTACTGTGTTGACTGTTGGATGCGTTTCAGTCGCTTCGTGCTGTCTTGTACACTTCTTCGTGTTGCACGTTGTATAAACGTTTAAGGCTTTATACTACACGGTTTCCTTAAGAGTCAAGGTCATGTTTTTGCAGCTACCACCTTCTGTGCGCAAGCGGTCGAAACTCCAAGTCTAGAAATGTTCAAAGTTTCAAACCTGTAAGCTCATTAATATGGGAAACACGTGCCCGATCGGTTTTTGACGTCTTTATCAGCGGAAGAAAATCAACTTAGAGTTTTTGCTTCATTCCTTAATAAAATCTGAAATTGTAATTCGATTCGAGAACAGGGACGCAGGACTTATTCGTGACGGCACCATCACTTCATCATAACTATAGGTATAGTAACTGTTCGTTACATCTCGGTTCGAAATGAGGTGGTAGCTGCATTCGATTTTAACGCGTCTCTACGTTGATGTAGAATTGTAGTTGTACCTATCGTCTGTACCAAACATCGATTTACTAACCTAAGGGTACAACATTATCCACAAAAGTTAAAACATTTGGGTATTGGTCAACTAATAAAATCAACAACTGTTTATTAAACACCAAAACGCGCATAATGTATAGAAGCTTGTATGAAATTTGCGCTTTAATATATAATAATCGATAGTTTAAAATGGATTTAAAAATAAAAGCGTAGAGACTTGATGACTTTGGAAAACAGTCGTAAACTCTGTTTAATAATCACTAAGAAATTGATATGGGCAACCTTTTGTTACCTGCATTTGTTCGTAAAAACGAACCGTAGAGTGCAATAGTATTAGGAACGGTTGATTGTCGATACAGACCTTAGATTTTCTCAATATTGTCAACTCCGATTATTATAATTAACAAGTATGACCTTCCATATTCCACTCTCCGCAATCAACGTGTGTCGCAAGACATTTCGACACACCTCAACCAACAGTTTTCCTTTTTTCGTGGGAAAATACGTTTTCACCATACAAGACACAATGCTTAGAAAACTACCAACTAATATGTTCACTTACCGTACAGCTTAACACTATGGTAATACGGTTGGTATTAAGGTTAATTGTGTTCGGGTTAAGTTGGTAATTTATATACAAGATATTAACGGTGCTTAGAGTAATAACTGGGGAGGGAAATGTAATGCTTAGTAGTTATAGTTATCGCTGATTGCCATCATTCTGGGAATGAGTAGGGTTTAGATATAGGTACCCTAAGTACCCAAGTATTTTACATGAAGATTCTCTTATAAGTTTTATTATTTCCGATATCTGTTTGGCCTTATAATATCTAATGGGGTAACAAATAAGTACACAGACATAAATACATAAAGACATAAATACACAGAATGATTGTGTTCTGTTCTCGAAATTGGCCAAGGAAAAATAAATAATAACAATTAAATGTCATGAAATTGGTCACTAATCCAGCTACAGCATATATATTAATATCTTTACTACTTTTCCACCTAAAACTGCCTCATCAACATAAAGTGAGATCGAATCACCAATACACAGATGATGTGATCCGTACAAGAATCAGAGGATCCCGCATAGTTTAACGCGTTACAGAGCTGAAATGGCATATAATTCACAGTGTCACAGGACGCCACCGGATAAAGGCAAGACCATGTCGTGGAAGTCCCTACCAGTCCAGGAGTGGACGATTATCGGCTAACGTAGAAGAGATAAAACAATAATACTAATCTATAAAAAATTCAAAAACGCGTAAAATCACCGGAACGGAAGTTGCATCAGGTGCATGCTTAGTATGCGGTGTGTGTGATTCTGAGGATATGGCAAAAACAGTGGAACAGCGTTTTGACCGGAGCCGTATGCAGTATCGGACTTTATCTCATTATATGAGACTGTTTTATTAAATATCAGTCGTTAGATATGATTATGACAAAATAGACACGTAGGATATATATTTCGAGAATTTCAGCATAATATACGGAGGCACTTGGTTTTACGCTTCACGCTTGCTCTTGTGTAGTTGCTCAAAACAAATTTTGGTAGTGCTCAAATACTCATAATTAGAATTAATTAATTGAATATGAATATGGCGCGTTTCGATTTGTATGCAATACTGTATGGCGCCTTAAATATGTACTGACAAAAACGGTTGTGAACTTTGATACTTAGAAGTCTTAATTTATTAGTGTACCTATATAAAGTTAAATGAATGCCGCTCGCGCCGCACCATCGAGAAAATCTTCGCTTTGACTTTAGAAACTACTAGTTACTTCCTTCCTTCTTTATGTTCCTTTCCCACGCTATGTGGGGCTGGCACAGCATTTCTTCTTCTTCCACTCGCTTTTATCATCCGTCAACTTGATATCGACTACTCACACATCCTATCTCACAAAATCTCTCTATACTTTATTGTCTATCCAAATAGATTCATGTAGGAATCTATTAGGATAGACAATAATATAAAGTTTTACACCTTTAAGCAGTTTAACATTGTACCTTCTAAACAGTTTGATCAGGTATTTAATATGAATAAGTTTTGTAAATCAATAAAAATAAAGCCTGTTTTCCGTTAGGTGATAGATTCACTAGCTGACCTCCCTGATCTCTATTTGAGCAAATGTTGAAAATAATAAATTTCGAAGACTATTTCATCAACAATCCTTGTGTTAGGTAACGTGCCAAGGCTTCTGGAGCTATAAGTAGCTCAGCGATGTTGCGATCATATTAATTGCTCCACTGAAGATTCGGTTCTACAGGGTGCTCTGAGCTTTAACATAGGTAATATTATAAAAATTTACATACACTACTTGGATATTTGAAACGTCGCGTCGTCATGATCAGCATGTTTCTACACTGAAAAAACACACACACACACACACGGTAGGTACTCTGCCTTTCATAACCACTCACTTCTCGTCGTCTTCATAAATTCGACCAACCAGCGTTGAGAAAGCTCTACGCTAGATTGTCGACATATTCAGCACTAAATGATTCCCGCGACTTCGTCCGCGTGGATTTATGTTTTTTGATTCCCACGAGAACTCTTCAATTTTCAAGGGATAAAATGTAACCTATGTCCTAACCTGTCCTTGTAAAAATCGGTTGAGTAGTTGGGCCGTAAAAGCGTAGCAGACAGACAGACAGACAGACACACTTTCGCATTAATAATATTAAGTATGCATTTAAGAAAATATCTTCAAAATTTCCGATAAGATCCGAAAATTAATTTGGAACTTTTGACGACCTACTTTTTGCTGTTGTTTACACCAATATCGTATGATTTTTAGCACTTGTATAACACCATAACCACGGTAGAAAAAAATCTAAGTATTTTTTTTCCACTCCCCTTGTTTTGTATTTTTTCGTTTTAAAAATAATTTCAAATCGTTTCATAAGTAATTATATTCCATTATCTCATAAACAAGTAAAACTTAACGGGCACGAAAAAGTGAACGCTTCTGTTAAAATTTAAATATCTCAAAATTACGATCATAAATAATACCAACCTGTATAACAATAAAGTTGCAAAGCCGTGCGAAAATCTGATAACTCATTTATGTGTGTCTTAGAGTATTTTTCCCAGACAATAGCCGCTGGTACCCATATGGGCCGTTTTCTTGCTTACCTTTCTAAATTCTAGAGGTCATGCCGTAATACAAATTAGGATGAGATTTAGGTTAATTAGTCATTAAGGTTGAAGTTTAATTATAGGTAATCACTGTTGTTTAAACTTTAAAGTTTTTTGTAAGCGATAAAAATGAGAATAAATCTAGCACTATCGCCAAATAACAACACCACCAAAATATTTCAAGTGGTTCAATTCGAAATATCAAAACCATCAAGGTATTTCAAATTGTTGCATCAACACCGCGAGCCGCAGCTGAAATTGCTGAAATGGGAAAGCCGTTCAAACAGATATATTATGAGTCTCACTTATGAAGCGATAGAGCTTTTTCTTCCATTTGTAGGGCCGTGTCGAACCTGATAGCTTCTAGGAGCTTTCGTATAGAAAAGTAAAGGTTTTTCCTCAGAACCAAAAGTTCAGGAACTCAAACGGTTTGGTTTTTGATGTGACCTGAAACTAAAATACATCTGCTCATCTTTTCCATTGAACACACAGTTTGAACTGAAAATCCAATGAGCGAAATTAAAAAAAAAAATTTAAAATATGACTTGACGAAATTAGTTATCTATTGAACTTGTAGAGTTGTTATTGTAACCAATAATTCTCTAAACACAATCTTTAAACTAAACTTAAATTACAGCTCTAAATCTAATGCTGCCCCTTTCCGCAGGAAGTATTCTAAGAGGAATAGCTATAAAAAAACGAGAGCTGTAATTTTAGTTTAGTTTCTAAGAGATGGTCTACAACAGAATTAGCCTCATTATTTCCAGAATTTGTAGCAAGTTACAACCCTGCTACGACCCGCGGTTGCCTCGGAACAGTCGGAACTAAAGTTTCATTCGATGGTTAGAACAATCGTCAATCCAATAGTGAATTAAATAACTACGAATGTTGTACATATCCAGAGGAAATTTGAAACTAGGCGGTGGCATAATAGATTTAATTAGTTTTTTATATCAAAATCAGTTGAATGCATTCTGAATTAACATATTCCGATATCGTTTGCAATAAACTTAGGAACCATTATCAATCAACAATACAATTACGTTTCGTAAGGCACAATAATCACATAAGTCCAATCAACAAATGGCCGAACACGACAATGCAGCAAAGAAGTATGTTCCCATGCTATTGCATTGCATCTGTACAATACATGCGTTGCGCAAAAACGGTTGCACGCTGTGTAGGGCTGAACCTTGTACATACGTTTATTAGATAATTGGGGTTTGTGATTGCTGTGTTAACCACCGCATTCATTTGTAAGCTTTCGAATATACAGCAGAATAGAAGCTATAGAATACATTGACCATACATGAGACGCGATACTAGCGCAAAGCGATGCTGCGGCGTTCGCGCGCCCTGCCCTGTATACGCGTTTACCTGAATTAAAAAAACAGGGGGCTCCACTGAAGAAATATGACTACTATATATATACTTCCATCTTCTGTGTTCCCTCATGACTACAGTACAAGTATGGGGCTCTTCAAAGGGCGGATTAACAGATTTCTCGTTGGCAACGCATTGACGGTTCATCTGGTAGGTACTGCATATTATGTTCAAATGTTTAAGGGCGGCTGTTGGGAATCCAGGTAGTATAAGTGAAAAGCTGTTTGCTGATTCTTGTAATAAACGTATATTATCAAAAAACTGAGGCAAGCTAAATAAAAAAGGGCAAAATTAATGCTAATTTGCACAGACGACAGCGTGCCAAAATTAAAGAGAGAAATTATGACAGTTCATTCTATGACGTTAGTTATTTTCGTCTAAAAACGAAACTTATGTCTGTGGTATTGAAACCGTAAAAAACCCAACAGCGGCGGTAATCACTTAACATGAGGTGACCTGACCCGCCTGCTCGTTTGATCGCTTAATATAAATAATAAACAAAACAAAAAATATATATATCTTATTAAACAAATAAAATTTACTACGAAGCTAAGATAGATCTAAGATAAGCTAAGATCTGCGATAGGTCAAACAGTGACGTAGGCCTACCCACCTACCTATTCTTTACCTACGTGCAATGCTTTTAAAAAATCCGCTAGAATCCTTGTTATATTTTTTGTACATAGGTACAAATAATATTAATATTATAATTATTCCTTGACTATACATAAGTCTACACGTAAAAAGATTTACTCATAAACTGTTTATGTATGTAGTATGTACCTTACCATTTTTATAGCACATACCTACTTAATCAGTTTATGAGTGAAACTTATTTAAACTGTTCTAGAAATAATAAAATTAGAACATAGGATGCGTTTTCAAGCATTATATTATACGATTTTAACTGGTTATATAATCGACTATACACGTGGTACATCGTATTTCACAAGGAATTTTCAGCTTTACTATTAGTTTCGTTTGATACGAGTACTTTGGCAAAGTAGGGTATTCCGTATTGATTTAATTTGGAAAAACAGGTCGGTTCGTGACATATGATAATTATGTTTCCCAATTGCATTACTTGTACTAACCTAAATAAATCGTTAAGTTTATTCATTAAAGTGACCCATGACAAGGCGTCGGTAGTCCACGGCTTGTTTTATAATATAGATTGTAATTGATTGTAAAATATTTGAACTCTAAAATAGCACCACGAGTCTGGTGAAATACTAAAAACTTTTCATAATTAAACCCGCCCCGACGCAAAAAGAGAGGTTTAATAAGTTTAACGCGTGCATCTGTGTATAATATGTCTGTGACATCGTAGCTCCCAAGTGGATAAACCGATTTTGATATAGTTGTTTTTTGTAAATTTATGAATGACCATGATACATTTTTTATAATGATTTTGAGTTAATTATGATACATAATATTTATAAATCCAATTTTCATTTCCTTGGATATCTTCCGAGATGGATTCATATTAATCAATTTATATAAATTATATTCATTCAGCTATATTTTAATTTAATTTATATTGTACAAACTCTGGATCACAATAATTTTATTAGGTATTTTAACTAAGTATAAAATCTTAGTTATTTGGTTTGATATTAGTCTGTTCTGTATGATATAATGATATGATGATGCCCAGCATATAAGTCGGGCGTCGGCTGAATTTTAAACACAAGTGAAAGGTCCATTTTGCAACAACTACGTGATGTGCGAAGTTTTACAACGTAAATCTATTGGTTACGCTAAACCACTACGAGTATGTATATTTCTGCTGTCCAACACCCAGTTCACCAGATATATATTAGCATATTACTTATCGTAACAAGGAGTCAGAATAAATTTATGTTTCGATACCCATACTATCCATAGTAATATTATAAATGCGAAAGTGTGTCTGTCTGTCTGTCTGCTGCGCTTTCACGGCTCAACTACTCAACCGATTTTGATGAAATTTGGTACAGGGACAGGTTGTATCCCGGAGAAGGAAATAGGCTACTTTTTATCCCGGAAAATTGAAGAGTTCCCGCGGTAATCAAAAAACATCAATCCACGCGGACGAAGTCGCGGGCATCATCTATTATCACATCACACTAATATAATAAAGGCGAAAGTTTGTTACTCCTTCACGCCGCTACTACTGAACCGATTTGGCTGAAATTTGGAACATAGATAGCTTATAACCTGGATTAAAACATAGGCTACTTTTTATCCTGGAAAACTGAGGAGTTCCCGCGGGAACCACAAAACCTCAATCCACGCGGACGAAGTCGCGGGCGTCCGCTAGTAATATTATAAATGCGAAAGTGTGTCTGTCTGTTACGCTTTCACGGCCCAACTACTCAACCGATTTTCATGAAATTTCGTACAGAGACAGGTTACATCCCAGAGAAGGACATAAGCTACTTTTAATCCCGGAAAATTGAAGAGTTCCCGCGGGAATCGAAAAACACCAATCCATGTGGAAGAAGTCGCGGGAATCATCTATCTAGTTAATTAGGTTTTATTGTATGAATAAGGCTGCCTTTAAATTGAAGTGCGACGTTATTTTAGTACGTCTATTAACAGAACAAAGGTCACTCTTTTCAAACCAAAGCCATTTTAGATAATTTTATCATATTTTATCATAACATATGAAGTTTATTAGCTTTGGCACCTTTTGTTAACTCGGACCTATACCGGTACGCTTACTCTGAGTTTTTACATTGCAAATTCGATTGACGTAGTGATCGTTCAATCGCATTAGCGTTAAACTCAAATGAACCTTAACTGCATTGGTTTAGAGCTCATTTCATCATTTCGTGTATTTATTCAGAGCCAGCGCTCCAAACGCTGAATTTGTGACTTTAAAGCAATAGCTTTTGGATCCATTTTACTTTGACGCTAATGTGATCGAACGCTCACTACGTCAATCGAATTTGCAATGTAAAAACTCAGAGTAAGCGTTCTGGTCTATTCCAGAAATTTTCTCCTTCGATCTGTGCCCTCATTGCAGTATGGTCCCGAAGTTTACATCCAACCAAGGTTGTGTTTGCGTAAGTAAGTAGGCGTACTTGCACAAGGCCTTTAAATGTGTTTCAGTATTTTTTATACTTTTTCATGTCAACCCCGAACTAAACTTATCAAAAGAGTCAATAAAACTAAGTCAGTGTAGTGCAAGTCGGCCTTAGTCCTGTGTTATGAAGGTAATTATTTATCAGTCAATATTCTCTTCTATCATCTCTAGCGTGATTAGAATTTGAATTCCTCTTTTAATTCATTGTTTAGCTATACCGAGTTTTGAAATGATTCTCTTTTATCCGAAGAGCAATAAGATCATAGATATAAAAAGTACGCAGATTAATAAACCTAGAAAGATACCTATAAACTTTTTACTCGTAGTTTCACCGTACTGTGTTCTTTCACCTTTGCACTAGTTGAGCGGCCACCCGTGACTTACGCACTACGGTACCAACAGATTAAACCCATTGAATTTTGAACTTAATCCTAAGAGTTATAAGGTTCATTAGTATTGGCTGATTACGCACCATCGCGTTGGGGTGAACAGAGCAAATTGCTCTCATATGTTAGGGTTTCCGTTCAAATTTTAATGTCTTAAGACGATTTTTATTCATGAGTTGCGGATGGTTTGGTAACTCCGACAACCGTGATTTGTATTGGTGATTTCACAACTAGCATTTTTTGAATCAGGGCTACCGCGTTTAAATTCGCCGCTAGGAGCGCTAGTGTAGTGTGAGGTCCCCGAAATGTCAAATATCACTGGGCTTTTATCGCGGGTCTAATTATTCAATTAATGTTATGAATATTTAGCAATAACCGATTAATAATGGAAGATGTAAGATACGTGCCAAAGAATGCCAGTGCTCTGTGCTTTGAAAGCGTAGCTATGAAAAATAGGTGCAAAATTAAGCGGATTCTTTCGAACAGCTAATTCATAGGTTAGTATTTCCCTGGTTCCTGTATGTTTACTATATAAAAAAGAGTTCCTTTTTTCAGAAATATGCTTGTTTACCGAATATACAGCTATACTTCAGGACCTTACTCGCAAGTGGCGCCAACTAGTGAGCATAAAAACGGTAGCCCTCATTGCGATAGTACATTATTATAATTGAAATCTGGATTGGATTGGTATGGAACTGTTGTTCTCTAGCCTCAAAGGATGTGATGTGTATTCAGGTGAAGACAGTTATAGGTAAATTGTTAGAATTTTTAAGTTGTATCTTTAGCTACCAAGAAGGTACGCGCTGGAGGTGGCTTACCAGAATCTATGTGAGAAAGATGGTTGTTGAAAGCTTCATATTCTACAAAAATGGGATTACCTGACATAAGTAAATATAGGTTTAGATTAAAATTATTGATAAGTATTAAATTCGTTTTCTCTCTTCTTGGCAGAATCAGTATTTTAAACGTCATGTTCATGTAAAGCCTATTTGCGTTAATTTATTCACTAGCAATCGGTATATTTTAACAAAGTTCCTGTTTATCACATAATAATTATTATGCATAGACAGTTTAAATGGAAAGCTAGAAAATAGTATTTCGACTATTTAACATTGATTTGATTTGAAAACAAGTTTCAAGATAAGACATCACATGCTCATTGCTTCGCTGTCCAACCGGCATGCTCTTTCACGGTTTCTCCAATTTTTTATAAGCAAAGACCCTGATCCAGATGTAAGTAGGTGACGAGATGAACCGTGGGACATTCCCACTATTGTGCGCGCTTTCTCGAATATTTTAATAATGTGTGTCGCCAATTCAAATTACGAGTAGCTTTATTAATACGACGCTATGTTGCGCGCTTTAATTAGATTGTCCCGTTCAGACTTTTCGAGCGGAGGTTAATTTTTTTTATTATAATGTACAGCGTGTCTGATTCGATCACATCACACATTAATATAACACGATGGTTCAAGAAAACAAAAGTATTTAAGAGCAAAATTTTTCTCGGTACATACATAGCAAAAGTGCTATTCAAATAATTTCTTCGATGGCCGATGTTTGTACATTAAAATGACTACGACATGTAGTTACGATTTTATTCTAGAGAACAACGCTTAACAGTATTCTGTACCATTTTTATACCGCATCAAAAGTGCTGTTATAATATTTTCTTTGAAGTCCGATTTACCTGCTAAGTGCCTACTAAAATCGGACTTCAAAGAAAATATTTTAAGACTACAATATGTAAGTATTTGGTTCGATTTTATATTATTCGTAGAAACGATTATGCAAGGAAGGAGTTTGTATACAAAATAAAGACTAAAAACAGAAAGAACCATTTTTGTAAGCATTTAAGCATAAAGAAATCATATTAATTTTCAGCTAGAAAATTGATACTGTTTGATCCGACGGAATCTACTGTCTTTGGACCCAAGCCCATAAATTATTTAAATAATTAAGTACTGTAAGGTGCTCGGAGGGTTGGCAGTTACCTCGTCCAACATATAAGTTTGGCTATTTAGCGGGGTAACGCAAGCGTTCTGGGCACACTGCCTAATTGCAGCGGGATAGATGATATTTCTAATGTTTAATTTTCAGTTTTTAATTTAGTTTTTAATTTAGATTTAATTTAGATATTAATTAAATACAGATTAAAGCTAGTTTAATTTATGAATATAATGATCTTATAGATGTATTAAATTAGTACTGTAAGTATGTACATATGTAGGAACCTATGTGTGTTCCTGGAACATCTGTAAGAGATCTCTACTTAGGGTTTTTGTTACACCGTAACAAAAATTGTAAATTGTTATATTTGAAAATGTAGGTATACTTGTTTTTAAATAAATAAATAAATAAAAATTCTGGTATAAGACGGGTAGGTATTTGCATGAATTTAAACTTATATTTTAAACTTTCGTAAGTTTGATTAATTTTTAATATACGAATGATAATTATCTCTCTATTTTTTGTAGATATAAAAAGAAGTTATTAAGTATAGTAGTCTGCTTGGATATCGACGAGTCTCTATGAATTAGATGTGAAGACAGTTTACACAGTGTAAAGTAAAATATTATGATGTCTATCGCTGAGAAAACAACAGTATCAGACACAACAAACATAAATAGATGTTTGATAAGATCACGAACAATATGACTGCATGCTGTGTATCTTTCATACAAGGTGGAAATAAGACGAAATATGGAAAGAAAGATAAAATTATGACGCAAAAACATCTTTCTCTCTGCGTTGTATTCTTCAGCGCTGAGGATCGTGACCCCTTTCCGTTAATCACATACCTTCCTAGGTAATAATGGTAGGTACCTACAGGTTTTATAGGGATAACAGATGTGGCCACGGTTTTATTTTGACGACCACCATGTTGCAGTATACAGTGCACTGTATTTTAAGTAGTTTTGGTCTTGGGTTCGGTCCCGGCCAGGTTCAATTTGGGTTTATAATTTCTGAATTTTCGCTTGTCTGGTGTGGTGTGTAGCTTCAACCGTAGTAATGTACCATCCTACCGGCAACCTCGACGACCTCCGTGGCGCAGTGTGTAGCGCTGTTGTCTTAATGTGCGGAGGTCCCGGGTTCGATCCCCGGCAGGGTCAATTTGGGAATTTATAATCTGAATTTTCCCTGGTCTGGCCTGGTGGGAGGTTTCGGCCGTGGCTAGTTACCAGAGGTCCCGGGTTCGATCCCCGGCAGGGTGAATTTGGAAATTTATAATCTGAATTTTCCCTGGACTGGCCTGGTGGGAGGTTTTGGCCGTGGCTAGTTACCTACCACCCTACCGGCAAAGACGTGCCGTCAAGCGATTGTGCGTTCCGGTACGATGCCGTGTAGATACCGAATAGGGGTATGGGTTTAATACCACTACCATGCCCCTAACAGGTTAGCCCGCTAGCATCTTAGACTCCATCATCACTTCCCATCAGGTGAGATCGCAGTCAAGGGCTAACTTGTAGAGGATAAAAAAAAACATGCCGCCAAGCGATTTAATGTTCTGGTACGATGCAGAGTAGAAGCCGATTAGGGATATGGGTTTAATATATCTGCCATACAGAATTGCCCACTTGTGGGCCACTACTACCTAGACTGCATCGTCCCTTGCTACCAGGTGAGACTAACTTGTAGTGAAATAAAATAGGTCTTAATTCATTAAAAAGCATTTTTAAAAACAATCGTTCATCGTCCGCCATGTTGTATTCAGTATGACGTCATTTTATTTTTCATTTCGTTCTCAGCAAATGATAATGATGATATGGGTATTTACGTGAACGAGAGATACTGACAGGACTATTATCGTTAGGTTAGTTATAGTATATACCTCACAGAAATACCTAAATACTTAACTTTGTAATAAATCTTTTAATCTTCATCCTAGCTTGATCATTCAAACGTATCCAAGTGTGAACGCTTCTCATAGGCAATTTACTCTTAAAAAGTGTCTTCCCAATGTCCGCTCTCGCGTCCAAAGAACTGGAACCGCCCATTGATTTCCATATTTTCATTACAACCCGCCGTCTATTCAAAAATCAGTCTTGTGTCCATAACCGGACAGTGCAATTTCCCTTGTTTAGTATTAATGACTGAATTCATTAATAGATATCCATAGAGCACGTTGGAACTTTAAGAAAATGGACTCTATCGCATGACAGTTACAGTTTAGTTTGGTTTGTGGCTGGGTTGTGGTATTTTTTGTTCTTGTATATCAAATTAGTCGCTTGGGTGGTGTTAATAGAGGACGGGAGTGTTACACTATGAAATATGGTGATACATGGTAATTAACTACGAAGCATGTAATGGCTTTTTTGTTACATTAATATTTAATGTTGGCATAAAACACGGTGTTGATTGCTTTATCTAATAAATTTGTGTAATAAATTATAACTCATATATGGGCGAGTTACTTACATTACAATTCATACAAATGTACCGTTTATTTACGTCAATATTTTTTTATTGCTGCCTACGTTCTTTCTCAGTCTTTCGTGAGTAGATAGTGAATATAATTGTCAATTTTTAATGTAATCCTTTTTCTCTTACAATTACTAAAACAAGGTACTTGATTTTGCAAGAGGTTATATCTATAGATCTATAGTCCAACGGATGAGATTTGAACTTAAGATCTTGCGGATTTCAGTTCCAAACCTATGAGATATTGCAGCAAAATCTACAAGTTTTAGAACCTAATACAAAACTTGCAGAAGTCGACTTCCTGCAAGTGTTTACAAGGGGCGTACCTGGGTATATACTACATACAAGCTTTCCCAAGCTAAGTTTTATTGCTAGCTAGGTATATAGTTTCTTGATATAAGTTGCTTAAAAACAAAACAAATAGGCCTTCAATTTGTAGATATTCATTACACTTTTTGCTTCGAATAGGTATCTGATCTTTTATTTTATCTATATTACATACTAGCTGATGCCCGCGACTTCGTCCGCGTGGTTTAAGTTTTTTGTTATTCCCGCGGGAACTCCTTAATTTTCCGGGATAAAAAGTAGCCTATGTCACTCTCCAGGTCCTCAACTATACCCATGCCAAAAATCACGTCAATCCGTTGCTCCGTTGCGGCGTGATTGAAGGACAAACCAACAAACCAACAAACCAACAAACCAACAAACCAACAAACAAAGTGACTTTCGCATTTATAATATTAGTATGATTATGTACCTAAAATCAATGCAGTAAACATATCTTGCTATGGATAGGTAAGCTTGCCTCAGCCCTTATCTAATACAAGAAAAATACTGATTAAAATCTTAAGAAGTCATTAGATACGTCGCATTCCATTGCCCTATTTATTTTATATTTATATTATATAAAAATACACTAACGGTACTAAGTAGGTATACTCTTAAGTAGTGTAGCGTTTCTCACATAATATATGATGCGTTGCTACTACTCATAGAATACACCACAGACATAACAATAAACAGGCGGAGAATTCGCCATTAAGCTTAATGCTAGTTCATAAAAGTGAAGCCATTTTATATCACCTTCGTCGCGCAAGCTTTCAGGACGTTCATGAAATCTAATCAGTTACCGCCTTGATTTTTTTTTTGGAGATATAGAATTTATTTATTTTTTATCACAGCCCTTTTAACCTTTTTAGAGTTTCTATGGTTTTTAATTAGAACGTGACAACATGTAAACCGCATGTAGGAATACAAATCACGTAGCTTGAAAGGCTACGTCGATTGATAAGGTTTGTGTTTTAAATCAGTTGCTTCGGAACGAATTTATTGGTGGCACATTTTTATCAAACTATTTTGTCGATCGGATACCAAACATAGAAGTTATGCATAGTTAGAACTTAGGTACGTCGGTAATTTGCAACTTCTTACTTCTACTTGAAACCGGCTTCTTCACAACTGTTTCTCTAAAGTTTATCTACCTTTTTCTGTAATCTATGGTTTTTCTCGCTGCCGTATTAGAACGCAACGCAACGTGTGAACTGCATCGGGTCGGAACACGGAAGTTACGCGTCGCGGGTCACAGCTCGAACCTGCATCGGAGAAAGGGTCACGCTATGTTTGAGCCTTGTGCTTATAGTTCCAATCTCACCTTTTGACTTTATCATAATTGCTAAATTAATAAAAAAAATAATGTGCTCCCGACCGAATTTCGGCCACGGCGGCCTATCTCCAGAGAGATTAGCCATCAGCGCGGGAGATATTATAGTGTACAAGTGTGTGCGCAAACACAGGTGCACTCTCTGTTCCTTTACTCTCATAGCCCGATGGGACGGGAAATCCGACACGACCGGAGAGAGATCAGGTGCAGGACCGACGGCTTTACGTGCTTTCCCGGGCACGGGGGTGAAACACCGCCAACTTCCTTACTCCGGGGTAGTACCTACTGAGAATTTCTTGTCAGAAAAACCCAATATTTGCTATGGCCCGACCCGGGAATCGAACCCGGGACCTTCATGCATTACCAGGACCGGGTTAGCATGTTCGACTGTGGCCGAATTGCTAAATTACTTAGGCGGTGGGCCTCATTCCAGCAATTTAAAAATTCACTTATTTCACTAGGGAAGGGATCTCTATTTTAAAGAAAAGGTGTTCCAACTTTACCTGCATATTATATTTTTTAATTTATTTAAATTCAAAATCAATACATTTTATATTCAAATAAATTAACCAATATAACCATACACGATCGTTACATACACTAAAATATGATAAATGCCTTAACCTTTTTCTGAACCTTTTATATATGTCAGTTTTTCTTTATAAATGACATTCGTAAGAGCTTTAATACAAGCCAAAATCAAAATAAATAAATGAATATAACCATAACACTTCGACTCAAGTTAATCTAACAAATCTACCAAAATTCTATAGCGATAATCGCAACGTTTTCCCGAACGCATTTAAATCTCCAAAAAAAATAACAAAATATTACACTAAAGTTTAGACATTCTGTGCGTGATCTACTATCACATTAGTATTGCCAACTACAGTTAAATTTGTTGGGATTTGAATCGCGAAATTACCTTTGATACATTAATCTCTTTTAATACGTTGAAAATCTGCAATCTCCAATATAAAAAAGCGCGGTCAAAGATCACTGACCTCGACTAATTAATGCTAAAAAAGAAATATGAAACTCAATCACGGCATACAGTTATGGTCATGGGAACTGCCTTTCATGCATATTGCACTATCGATGTTTAAAATTATGCTGTTATTGCTATAATTATCGTTATTATAGAATCGAGTGCATCCATGCATAAAAAGATTTAACAGGAACATTTCTTATGTTTATTTTTCATATTATAATCTATTCACTTTCCCACGTTTGTGCATAGATAGATATTTTGAACTTGAAAGTTTAGCTTGAAAACCACTGAGTACGAGGTGACTTACGAGCAGGAATTCTCGAAGAATTCACGTGAAATGTAACAAGCTGTTCTGAATTTTTAATGCCAAATTTTATTTTAGGCTCTGTGCATTCTTTCACGTAATTCTAGCTCAGGTATAATTTTAAGCATATTTTAGGGCTTATTAAAGTTTAAACACACTACTGTGTATTTAAACTTTAAGCCTGACATAACAAAATGTCAGCGTGAAATAAGCCAGAGTAATTTTCGTCGTATTATCTTAAAGCGACGCGACAAATCCAAAGCAATTCGTCTCCATACCAACTGACTTGCTCATTACTCATTATATATTAGTTTTGGAGAGTATAGCGCCCCTGACCTATGTATGCGAGGATGTCAGGACTGGGAGGTGTAAATTTAATAAAAGACGCTCGAGGCCAGAGAACGTTGGAACAACTTCTAAGAGGTATTCAATATTGAATACAATATTTTAGCTGATTATTTAGGAAAATTCTTACTTTTATAACTACCCTAGTTTAAAATAAACAGCGCGTGTTACTAAAAAGTAAGCCAATGTTTTCAAAATTAGATTTTGATGACATGTAATTAGGCGCTTGGTAACTGACTCAACTTGGGTAATTGTAATCACTATTTGGGGTAAAAATGACTCGCTAATTTTGTAACGAAGTGCGGTAACCTGCTTTGGTTACTGGCGGTATAACAGGATACACGATCCGATACATTCTAATTGTATCGATTAAAAATCGATGGCAGTGGAGCATAAAATGGCTGTCCGAAAATCGAGTAATTTCCTGTCGAATAAAAGTATAAAAGCGAAGTTCTTAGCTATACATTTCTTTGGGGTCATAGCACCCAACAGGAAACGTCGTCACGGGTCGCCGCGCTCGCCTCTTACGAAAAATAATACTTTTCTAGTTGTTAGGTGTGTATGGCCGTATTAATGTTTGAACGGTGGTGTTATAAACTTCTTGACCAAAACTTGTTGTTTTTATTCTCTTCGTTGCAAAGAAATAAAATGAATAAACTCCACAACTTATCTTAAACTTGCCTTTACACAAGTTTAAGAAGTCCATTAAAAGTATGCTCCTGAAAAAAAAAAGCTTATTATACTGTTGAAGATTACGTAAATGACAAAGAAGCATGGATTTGACTCACTCCAGCAATGCATCTGTTACTTAATGTATTCTACAAATTAATGAAATTGTAATATTTTTTTTCAAAAGAGCAACAGCCGAGTTTCTTGCTGGTTCTTCTCGGTAGGAATGGCATTCCGAACCAGTGGTAGATTCACTCGACGATTCAAAAGTACTTGTAAAAGTCTACATATTTGAATAAAAATCATTTGAATTTTTTTTGAATGAGCGTGTCGTCGTTGTTGTCTCAACCGATAGATGCCCACTGCTGGACGAAGGTCCCCTCTCTCTCTCCACAGGACATGGTTTTGTGCCGCTCAGAAAAAGAACTTAAAATTAGGCCACAAGCTTATAGGTACACTATCCCCAAATAAACGCACATGTCATAATATGTATTTAATTTGTTTAACCAAACCAAAATTCATTTAAAATTCTTGACTCATACATCTATAAATTTTAACTTAGTGATTTACTCAATATATACAAGATCTGTAAAAAGTGACGTCCAAACATGGATTTCTCTCATCCATATTCAGAAATCATTAAAATTTCATCAAGTTTTAATAATATGTAGGACAGTTATCATATTATAATATCTACATATTGTAACGCAGCCAGCGTTCTGGGCACACTGCCTCATTGCAGCGGGATAGATGATATTTTTAATGTTTAGTTTTTAGTTTTTAATTTAGTTTTTAATTTAGATTTTAGTTTTATCTACTTATAATATATTTTTTGTCTACAAAGATAGTTGAAGCAATAAATCTTCAATATTAGGTAATATTATTAAATTATTTGAACTATTCGAGGTATTATAGTGTAAAAATACTGTAGTAAAGTAGTGGTAAAGAAAGTTGACCCGCCTTTTCCCATACGCTTCCATATTCATGACGAAAGCAGAAATCATTAATGTGTCATAATTATTGTGTGTTTTTACACAATCGCAGAGGCTTCCGTGTCACATGTTTTTTGTAATAGATTCTTGTAATTACGGTTCATTGAATTAATTAAAATGGCTATTTCATTGTATTGTGCAACGCATTATTGATTGATGCTAGAAGGAAAAAATTAACATTTTTGTTGGGAAACTTTTGGAGCTCTAAAAGTAAGTATATAAATAATTGAAGCACATCTTGATACTTTGTCTTTAACTTTTTTTTTTTTAAAAACGCATGAAGAAAAAGATGAAATGGTGTTCTTATTAAATTCTATCTATCTGGTTTGGATAAGGATTGCAAATTCTACTGAGAAGAGCCGGCATTCAAATTGCGTTTCATTGATTAATATTTATCTTTATTAATAAAATGAGACTGGCTGACTGATCCACGTACTTACAGAACAGACCAGACCCAGAGGGTCTCGAGAAAATTTGCATGTAGTTTTTAGGGTTCCGTACCCAAAGGGTAAAAACGGGACCCTATTACTAAGACTCCGCTGTCTGTCTGTCTGTCTCCAGGCTGTATCTCTTAGACCGTGATAGCTAGAAAGCTGAAATTTTCACAAATGATGTATTTCCGTTGCCGCTATATATATATTAAGGGGGGTCCCCATACAAAAAACGTGTTTTTTTTCGTATTTTTTTGCTCAATATTAAAAACGGTAACAGGTAGACGGTTCAAATTTTCACAGAATATTAACTTGTATATTACCTTTCAAAATAAATAATTCAATATCAATAAAGTAAATATCAAAGGGGGGCTCCCATACAACAAACGTAATTTTTTGATATTAACAGTAAACCTCTACAAACAAAGTTAGTTTTGCATACCTACTTCTTGAGTACGGAACCCTCGGTGCGCGAGTCCGACTCGCACTTGGCCGGTTTTTTTATAACGCAGATGCAGGCTACTAATAAATTGCATCCAAATGAATATGGGTGGGTCAGCTAGTGTGGAATATGAATCCGTGTGCAACAATCATTATATTTCCACGAGAAATATTCAAGTTAAAAATCAACATCGAATTTACCGTGAATAAACCGGCTCATCAAAAAACGATAAATAAAATTACGCCGCTTTCACGACCCGAGTAAAAACGTGTGACATCTGCTTTGCGCTTTTTGCCCACCATAAATATTGTCCAGTTAGCGCAATAAATAAAGTTCAATTTTTAAAAGAAAAACCACATGAAAACTCTTTTATAAACATGGTATAATAGCTGTAATCACAACAATTTGAACAAAAAAAAGTTCCACATTCGCACTAAATGTTATTTCATATTTCGAACACCCACATGGGTTTACGTTTTTACTCCACACGACGTATCGGCTGCGATATCTACACGTATTTACGGTCATACAATCTTTAAAATGCGCTTACATTTTATAAGAGGCCACTACTTTGCTCACGTTAAGTTCGATTTTTATTGGTCAAATCCCTAGTTCATCCCCTTAGGGGTTGAAATTTTAAAAATTCTTTCTTAGCGGATACCTACTTCATTATAGCTATCTGTATGCCCCTGTACAGCCCCATTCGTACAGTGGTTTTATGTGTCCTATCCGTTGATAGATCAGTTAGTAAGCTTTTCTAACTGACTAAATTGTTGTAGGACTTCTCTATAGCAAAGACCTCCACTTAAACAGGATTTTCGTAAATTGAAAATTCTACCTGAACAAAGCCGAGGTCGGTTAGCTAGTTTTTAAATAATTTCATAAACACCACTACGGATAACAATGTAAAGGATATTTCATACAACTATAAAGATACCATGCTTGAAAAGACATTGGATTGTACCTCTTCAATTTATTTCGAGTTTTAAAATCGGATCCGCATCGTAATCGTATATAGTTAAGGCATCAAAAGCCTACGTCCTCACACGTATAATTAGGAGAAATGATCATGGATTTTATGCACGACAGGCGTCGAAAGGGCCGGACCACGACGTCAAATATATTGCAGATTTTTCTTATAACACATAAAATATGCTCATAAAATCGCGAACCGTGCGGTTAATAATAATGTCCCCACTGAATGGTCTTTATTAAAAAATATTGCGTCCATATTTTGCATATCTGTGACATGAATGAAGCGAACTTTCATTCATGAGTTCACAGATAGTAATCAACATAATTGTATACTATCGGAACTTAATGTTGATATTCAATTATTCTTAGAAAATCGACCACACGCAATTGATACAAAATTGATCGATTTATCGATTTTAGAACGAAACGGTTCCAAATTTGAAACCGGCGCGCTCATGGTCTCTAATTCCGTTTTCCCGCCTATAATTGACACCGCCACGCCATTTCCTATCTCTGTCTGTCTTTCATTATCTCCGATGTCCGTCTCTATCGAGTGTTGCTGTCACGTGCGACAGTCATTGAAGTGAACGTTTTGACAATTATGTCATTTGTTGTCACAGGCTGTCATTTGGTGGACGAGCGATTGCCCTATAATTTTGTATGGAATTGTAGAATTTTCGGGGCCATTGACATTTGTTTAAGTATGGGAACATCTGTGGCTACGTTACCATTACTGACTTTGACCTTTTATTGTTAATATTATACTTTTTATTAGTTTTTTAAAACCTGCGCAATGCTGTATTATCAGCTGAAGAGTGACATCATGTCTCTCTCTCTCTCTTATCAACCCATTGCCGGCTTACCATTGAGCACGAGTCTCCTCTCGGAATGAGAAGGGTTTGGCTATAGTTCACCAAGTTGGCCAAGTACGTATTGGCAGACTTCACACACTTTCTGTAGGATATTTGGTATTTAATAATACACACCTACATGATATCGAAAGCTATATTTATTCGGTTTGTTTACATAGTGACAGAATGTGCAAAAATAACAATACGTTGTCAAGGCAATGTGTTCTAATTACAAAATACATAATATAAAACCTTCACTCCTCCTAACACATTCCTAGACTCTTGGTCAGAGACTCCAGCCTTTGGGATGGCAGTCCTTTTGTTAAAATGTCAGCTTCCATCCGCTCAGTATTCATATAAATAACATGAATTGTTTTGTCCTTAACATGCTGTCGAATGAAATGTGTTCTTAAATCTATATGCTTGGTTCTATTGCTGACAATTTCATTCTTGCACATCTGTATGGCAGCTTGACTGTCGCTGTATATGAGTACACTACTTTGCTGTTTACTAGCAATGCTATTTAATAACATTTTTAAATGTATAGCCTCCTTTACAGCTTCTGTTAATGCCATGTATTCTGCTTCTGCCGTAGACAAGGCTACTGTTCTCTGTTTTCTCGATTCCCAGCTAATGCATCCGCTAGACAATTTGAAACAGTATCCTGTATATGATCGCCGGTCCAGTGCACACGATGCCCAATCTGCATCTGCAAATCCATAAATAGGACATTCAGTTTTTTCGAAACTTATTCCAAGATTTAAAGTTCCTTTCAGGTACCTAAGTACCCGTTTTGCACATTTAAAATGTTCTTCACCGTAATAATTATTAAACTGAGACAAGTAGCTAACGGCAAACATTATGTCTGGCCTAGTAGCCACAGCAAGGAACATCAACGTACCAATCAAATTTTGGTATGGTAAGTTTTCAATTTTTTTTTCTTTTCTTTCTAATTTTAAGCTTGCTTCTATGGGTGTACTTGCTGGTTTACACTCCTCCATATTATATTTACAAAGAACTTTCTTTATATAATTTTCCTGCGATAGCTTAATTTTTCCTTTTTCGATTTTAACTTGTATTCCTAAAAATTCAGATGGTTTTCCCAAGTCTTTCATATCAAACTTTGTTGTGAGAGAATCTTTTACTCTTTTTAACTTCTTTTCTGATGAATAAGCTATCATTAAATCATCTACGTAAAGACAAATCAATATTTTATCTCCTCCTTCTTTAAAAGAGTAAATACAAGGGTCTGCCGGTGATGGTTCGAATCCAAAAGTTTTTAATTCCGTATCCAACTTTTTAAACCATTGTCTTCCGGATTGTTTCAAACCATATAATGCCTTTTGCAATTCACAGACCTTTTCTCCTTTTATATTCCTCAGATCTTCTAACATTCTTTTAGATTTTACTAATAAGTTTGAATTTTTCTTATTACTTTCATCTTTTATTATTTCAATTAAATATTTTTCTAAATACTCTGGTGTTTTCATTTGTATTTCCTCATCCAAATCACCATTCAAATACGCAGTTGTGACATCCATCTGATTCAATGACAGATCTTCCTCTACAGCTACTGCTAGTAGTAATCTTAGTGAGCTCAGTTTTGCAACAGGTGCCCATGTCTCATTATAATCTATTCCAGGTCTCTGGGTAAATCCCCTTGCTACAAGACGAGCTTTCTTTCTCTGTCCTTTATCCTTCAGAATCATTTTAAAATCAATAATATTTCTATTTTTATCTCTTCTTTTAATCGTCCATGTACCATTTTTGACATGTGACATTATTTCCGACTTGATAGCTTCATGCCATTTATCGTCCATTTCTGAGAATTCTTCAACGTCACAATTATAAGTATACTCGTTACTTTGTTTGCTGTAAGAATTTTCTCCATAATCATCTTCTACAAAATGACTTTTAAACCAATCTGGTTGCTTTCTGATTCTCTTAGGTCTTTCAAGGTTTTCAGGTATAGTTTCATCTGGTTCTTCTTCAGGACATGAGTCATAAATTTCAGGCTCAGATTGTGAACCTTCTAAATTACTTTCACCTATTTCTCCTTCTACTAAGACAGGTAAGTAATTTTCAGCATTATTTTCAACAATTAAATCTTTTTCTTTATCTTTTTTAAAATCAATATTTATTTCTGTTTCAGGTTCCTGTTTTTCCAATTTTACTACTTCAAATTGTTTATCATAGTAAAATAGTTTAAATTCTGGGACTTTGCCGTCAATCAATAAGCATCTTGCCTTTTCAAGAAGCGATCTGTTTTTTCTTTCACTCACACCATTTTGTTGGGGAGTGTAAGGGGCAGATAGTCTTCTTCGAATACCATGTTCCTTTAAAAAATCATCAAAATCATTGTTACAGTATTCGGTTCCATTATCCGACTGTAAAAACTGTATTTTCTCATTCATTTGATTTTCTACTTCGGTCTTGTACTGTTTAAACTTATCTAATACTTCACTTTTATTTTTCATAAGATATACGTAACAGTACCTTGTAAAATCATCAATAAAAGTGACGAAATATTTATTTCCAGCCAGAGTTCCACAACGAATTGGCCCACATACATCAGTGTGTATTATTTGTAAAGACCTTGTAGATTTCAATGCTTCATGTATAGGGAACGGTAAAACTGTCATCTTACCCTTTATACAAGTTTCACAATTATCTAACTTTTCATCAGGATTTAACGTTAATCCCCGCAGCAATTCATTTCTTGATAGTAGTTTTAAGTCACTTTCATTTATATGACCAAGTTTCCGGTGCCATCTCATAATATTGCTTACTTTTTCAGGTACGAAATTAGCATTCTCAATGACATTATCTACTTGCAGATAATAGAGTCCATTTTTTCTGACAGCCGTTAATAAAACCTCTCCTTCATCATCTATAATAAATGCTTTATTTTTATTAAATAAAACTGTATTTCCTTTATCAGTTATCTTTCCCACAGATAGTAGATTCACTGATAATTCTGGCACATACAACGTATCAAGGAGGTTATACAGTATATTTTTTATTTTAATTTGGACTTTTCCTTTACCTGCTATCTCTGTAGTGTGATTATCCGATGCTAGTTTAAGAGAACCTGTTTCATTTTGTACATTAGAAAAATTATCTTTTACTCCAGTCATATGGGATGAGCACCCACTATCTAAACACCATATATTGTTTTCTATGGCTGTACTATTTAAACAAGTTGGTAATATGCCGAACATTTTCTGCTGCTCAACAGAATCTTTTCTATATTTTTCTATAAATTTGACTTTTGACCAGCACTCAGAAGCTTTGTGGCCCCTCTTTTTGCACTTAAAACATTTTATATCGGTTGCATTAGTTTTAAAATGTTTTTTATTTTTGTTATAAAATGCACCTTCAACCTCTCTAACCTCTCTACTTGAGCAACTTTGTTGAGCATCACTTTCCTCTATGATTTTTATTTTTAAATCTTCAGGGTTCGGTAAAACGTCCCTTGATTCTATCGCTATTCTAAAGTTTTCATAAGAGGTTGGTAAACTATAAAGCATCATAATACTCAGCAGTTCTGGGTGAATACTTACTTCCATGTTTTGCAATTTATCAACAATGTCCATGAAATTACTAAGGTGATCCCGAACATCTTCATTCGCTGACATCTTTTTAACAACTAATTGTTTCAACAAACCAGCTTTCCGCGCAGGCCCCGAGCTTTGGTGGATAGATTTTAATTTGTCCCACACCTCTTTGGAAGTTGTGCAACCACTCACGTGTTTTAGCTCATTTGGAGACATAAGAAGCAAAATCTCCGCTCTCGCCATTGTATCTTGTTTTTTGTCGGCAACTTCGCCAATAACATATTGCCACAGTTCATTTTTTATTAGTATGGCCTGAGCCTGGACACACCATGTATCATAGTTGTCTTTTTTCAATGGCTCAATTCGATACGTAGACGATGTATTCATTTTGCTTCCTGAAACAAAGCCACTAACCACGCACCTCTGCTACCAAATGTAGGATATTTGGTATTTAATAATACACCTACATGATATCGAAAGCTATATTTATTCGGTTTGTTTACATAGTGACAGAATCTGCAAAAATAACAATACGTTGTCAAGGCAATGTGTTCTAATTACAAAATACATAATATAAAACCTTCACTTTCAGGTGCTAGTTTTTCCCCAAGATGTTTTCCTTCACCGTTTGAAGCAAGTGATACTTAATTTCTTAAAATTACACATATATAATTACACACATAACTTTGGAAAGTTGGAGGTGCGTTGCGGGCCCCGAACAGGAGGTAGGGTGTCTTAACCAACAGGCTATCACCGCTTCATTATGTGCCTATCATGGTTTCTATGAGTACGTAACATCAAAAAACAATAAATTTACTTCCTTTCTTATAATTTGGTGTTTTACTTTCGCAAACTTTTTACCAGTTAAATTTCAAATATTGTACTTAAACAGATTAGGAGAATCGTGACCCTTTTGCGGTCGTATTATTGAGATGGTAAGCACTACTGAATTAAATATGAGACCTGATCTTTGCCTCTTTTATCTTGCTCTTTTACCATTATTATTATACTTAATGTAATTATTTATAACTTATTACTTTACCCATTTAAAACCTAAACCGAGTAGGCATAGTAATCAGTCACATTATTTATTGTGTTTTTTTGATCAAAACAAACTTTACATTTCATGAAAAAAATTAGAGCAGCGCACTCGTTGAAGTCTTTTGGTAGGGTAAAAATCTTGCCTTTTCAATGGCCGAATGTTTCAAATCTACGCTATACATATTATACTTATATATAATTTATATATATATATATACATATTAATATAGTCCTATCAATATAGCTTAGTTTAGAAAACACGGAAAACAGAATATGCCATTATCGTCTTAATTTTTGGGAGCAATGCATGAACTGTTTTAAAATTTAACATTTTCCTCATCATTGAAACGGTCATCTCAAGGGCTCTTTAATTTCACAAACACAGTAGGTAGTTCAGGCGTAGGGTTGGCAGCACCGTCAGCATTCTAATGCAGCTCTTTGTCTACGCCGCCGATTCGGGGAACGAACGGGCGACAGGCGAATATTGATCTAGCACTTTGCTGGACCTACTTCGTGATTTCTGCAGGTGTTCAATTCGATTTTTACTGCATTATTTGGTATTCTTGGTAAGTGTACACAACTACGAGTATTACAAATTTTATTTAAACCTAGCTTACCCGGCCTGGCTCCGTTTGGGTACAATTTCTGAATATCTTTTCTTAGTATCTGGTTTGAGCTTTACTTACGTTGAAATTTTCATCAGTCAGGTTCTTTTTTTTACAGTACCTTTAGTATCTTTAAGGTTTTGGTAGGGTTTTCTTATAAAAATAATTCCCAAGACTACATTGGTATGGGTGTCTAGGCTTTTAAAATTACTGTATCTAACCGATGGATTACTTCTTACATAATTACACTATCATGCATAATATAGGTCTCTTATCTATCAATTCAGACCATCAACCAGTAAAATCAGTGGCGCCTGTAGACTGTCAAAAAGCATCAGAGACAAAATATTAGAAGGGCGTGGATCAGACCCTAGCAATAAGTTAACTCCTTCTGTGTGTAAAGCGGTATCCACTAGGTTCTAGGCTACTAGCTGAAATCGGTCTACCTAACTAATTTTTAACCCCCGGCACAATAAGAGGGTATTATAAGTTCATCTGTGTATCTGTCTATGGCATCGTAGTTCACAAACGGATGAACCGATTTTGATTTATGTAATAAATTTGCTTTGAAAGGTGACTTGATCAAGAGTGTTCCTAGCACAGAGGTAGTATAAGGTTCCTAGCTATAATTCAAGCAAATCGGTTCAGCCATTTGAAGATCATCAGCTCTTTTCCAGGTGATGAAGGGATAAGAGCAACTTCACAGATCTGATCTGATTGAAATTTGTAGTCTACCACTTCTTTCGAGGGTTAATTTAAATTTATACTTGTATTATTTATTTCTATTATATTTCAAACATAACTAAGCGAGACATTCCACTATTTAATGATATGTAAATATTAAAATTCCGCTCGTAAATTTAGAATCTTATCTAGGAAACAAATAGATACCTACAAATAGATAATAGATACGGCATTATTATATAGATAGTAAGCTGTGTCAATAAAAATATTCTTTGTAAATGCAAAAACACTGTACTTTTTCAAGAAACATCAAGAATATTAAAACTAACAAATATTGACCATCACTCGAACTGGCTCGAACCATATGGACGGCAGATAACAATAATAACTTATAATAACGTAACACGAGGCGTGCCGCAATGCGAATATTGCGCGTTTCCATTACCTCAATGAACGTCAATCGTTCTCTGAGCCCGTCTGCCAAATCTGCCGATACTGTATGAATATGTCATGTCACGATGTTTGGCCGTCCATACCAATTTATTTTTGGCAGATTTACCTCAACGAACAATTGGTCTAGAAGGTGATGCTCGTGACATCGTACGCGTAGAATAAGATTTTTGAAAATGCATGACCTAGGAATTGATTTTGCAGGATACAAATTAACATTAATTTTCCTACCAACCTATTCTGCAAGCTATGTTTGTACTTTGGACAAAATTCGTTAAGCTGATTATTATAATATTAGAATATTGTTATATTTAAACTCAGATATGGCTATATATTAATAGTATATGCTTAAATTAGTTGGTAGAGTCAAAACATGACGTAGCATAAGAGACACCTGTATGTCCTACATGTTTTAAATAAATTGAATTGAAATTGAATTGAAAGAGACGATACAATGCATGCAACAACTGAGTCTACGCAGTTTTTACTTTTGAACTTTTTTAATTGTTCAGCTCTTTGTCGACTTGTCACATTTGCCGGCAATAATAGAAGATGCAGTCAATATGCAGCGTACTTGTATAAAGATACTTAATCACTCTTGATTTCAAGATACTACTATTACTACGCTTAGGTGCTCATAATGGCAGATTAGTTGCAGAATAAGGTTAATCGATTATACGACCACAATATTCCCATCTACGACGACCAAAAATTTGCGTCGTCCAACAGTGGAAACAGGCGCCGGCGCGTGCTAGCGACGTGACCGCGCGCCACGCGGCGCGAATACCCGCCCGGTTAATGAGTGTGCGCTCGCCTTTACGTCTTTACTACAATAGAATGCCTCCAACGGACCCACACGTGATAGGTATGTGCGACCGATAAAAGCACACATTTCACATTATCACATTATTTTACACAACATAGGGCCACTTTTGAAGTGCATCCATTAAATCTTACTTTAAAAATTGTCATAATATATTTTTTAGGTCAGTGTATAGTTTTAGTCTGCATCAACTTTTAACACCGTGAGATCGCAGTCAAGGGCTAGCATTAAATGAATTCAAAAAATCTCTACATAGCTTACCGCTATTGCGAATTGAGGGTAGAATTAGAAAACAGTAAGTATGTAGGAAAAAATTAAATCAAATCAAATCAAATCAAATAATGTTTAGTTTATTCAATTTAGATAGGTAGGTACTAAAAACAGCCAAACCAAAAACTAAGCCAAACTCAAAAAAGTTTGGCATACTTTGGACAAATTTAGGGGGCATACTACCGTCGTTTTAAGTCGTGTTGTTTTAATATTTTTGATTTTCCTCTTTTAGAATTATAATTTTGTTTTAAGCGATGGTAGTAGACCCCAGACTAACGGTTTAAATTAGACTAGTTAACTATCTACGGCTTCGCATGTAAACCTGGCTAAACCCTGAAGCTGAAAGATACTTTGGGCCTGAGCGATACCAAAAGACTATAGCAAAATATTAAATAAGTAGTGTAAATTAAATTTTTAAAAATTAATAATTTAACAGTTTCAAAATTTAACTTTGTAATGTTTGTTGATCTTTATTAATAATAATCAGCTGTTTACCATGGATATTCTTTTAAAGTCAATTCAATCGAACCATGACGTACCACCATAGGTGTGGACTGTGAGTATATCGTCGATTATTTTCTATATATGTATGCCAATAGGCTATATATTTATTCCCTATGTTCATTTATGTTTTAGATTTGCTGCTGGAGATAGGATTGTGCCACCATATTGTACTTATCTCTTTACCTTACCTTACTTCCCTTACTATTCTTTTTTTGTATCTTTCTGGCTTCGTTATTGTTAAAACAAGCGGAAAACGCCCTTAACTACTAGCTTTCAACAATCACTTGATTTTATGGTTTTTCTTGTGATAGAAAAAAAACTTCAACGACGTCAGGGCACGCGCGGGCTCGTCGGCGTACGCGCATCGAATCCTAACTTGCAAGACAGTGACAAATATACACACTTTTGTTTTGTTAGAGCGAGATATGTATATGATAAATGGGCACGACCAGTAACCGAGAAATGCAGTCAAATTAGGAGAAATAAATATCGAAACGGTACAGTACGGAATACTTGATTTACCATAACTAAAATTGAACGAAACACGTAGCTATCGTTCCATTCCGATAGGAATGCCCGTTACGAATGAGGTTGAAAGAATGAAATAGAAAGTTAAAACGTTATAAAATAAATCAGAAAATACAGAAAAAAAATTTAAGGAAAGATAATAAGGAAGAATTCGCAGAAAATTAACTCCTTTCGACTTTTCTCTAGACCGTTTCTGAATCAAGCCAGCAACAAAGACACCTGCCTATTTCTATTTTAAAGAATGTTATTACAAATACTTACATATGTCACAATAACATCTAATATGTGTGTAAATCTCACAATAAAAATACCATTTTAACGAAAGACCATTTTAACAAACCCCACTACAAAAATTCTCACAAAGAAAACTAAACAAAATACAATACATATTTGAGTGTGCACTTTCATTCTTTTGCTCCTCGTATTTAGTACATAAAATAAATTGTACCTACATATAAGATTATAGTCCGTCTGTAGTCTGTACGCCTAAGGCGTTGCAGCGTTAGCCTGACTAGTCATAGTCACAATGCAAGCTGGAGGCATAGAATTTACTGTGCTAGTAAAGTTTATTACTTGTCGAAGATATGTGCTCTTGGTGTTTGGTATAAAGCAAAAGAGCTGTGTTTTAGTATTTTTTTTCCTCATCTCTCGTCATTCTTTTACTGTTGAAAGTCAACAGCTCTTCACAACACACAAGCAATACCACAGAAGCTACTCTTCGTGGTCATCGCAAACGATGAACGCCCTTTGATAGTCATATGTTTCTTGTAGGGCAACGGTCTTGACGTATAGATTGTGTCCAGCAACTACCTGCGACCCGCTTGATGTCATTCCTCTACCTTGTATACTTACATAAACGTTCACTGGGTCTTCCAACCCAAGCTCAGGTTCAAGATTCCAGCACCTTCGGTTTCAAAGCCCATCTTCCATCAGTCATCACGGCTCATTGCCACATTAGCTTAGCGGCTCGATTGAGCTATTTCGATAACATATTGCCAATCTAATTTTTTTCAGATATCCTCTTTTGATCATGACAAATGACCCGCTCAATTGCACAAATTGAGAAAGAGAATCCAGCATTATACAGAAAAATATCAAGTAAAAATAAAGAAACAAATGAAAGCGCTATGTGTGCATGCCACCTAAACGTCTTTTTTGAGCTCAGGAACGCATAGCACTTCCGAGTTCGCAAAATAGTGGATATTATATACATAATTGTACCTACAAATAGAGCCTTCAATGTCGTCGACTATAAGTTGTAACTTGTACCACAAACCAAAGCAACATATTCGTTTCCGCCAACATAAGTCGCCGAATAAACCTTTCTTTATGGATTTCGGCAGCCTGGCAATTTTATTTCGCTGACCACTTCGTGGAATTCACATATAAAAAACGAAGAATGAGTCGTTTATGGTATAGTATGTAAGCTTAAAATGTTGGCACTACTGGGAGGTGATGTAGTGTTTCTTCTAATAATATTTTAGTACTTGTAGAAGGATTCCTAAGTGCGTGCAAAGAAAGTGGCGTCATCAAATTTATGGCGAAGGAATTATGTATAGAAATCTTGAAGCTTAACACTGATGTTGGAAAAGTACTTATCCTTTTGAATTATTTATTTTATATCCAGTATTTGGCACCATCGCTACGAACAAGCATTTAAACAATATCAATAGAATAAAGAGGAGGAGATAAAAAGCCATAGGTAGGTAAGTACTTACACGAATTTTGTAAAGTGCCCGAAGAAAAATGACAATTCAATTAAAATTATTAAACAATATAATATCTCCTCGATACCTTATCAATACTATCCATATTAATATTATAAATGCGAAAGTGTGTCTGTCTGTCTGTCTGCTACCCAGATGCCAGGGCCCTTTCACGGCCCATCTGCTAAACCGATTATGATGAAATTTGATACAGTGATATATTGTATCCCGGAGAAGGACATAGACTTTTTATCCCGGAAAATTAAAGAGTTCCCGCGGGAATCGAATAATCTTAATCCACGCGGACGAAGTCGCGGGAATCATCTAGAAAGTTATAATATAGAAGTTGATGATATTCTTAGATAATAATGAAAAAAATATTCTACTTTGGTTTTTTTGTCCAGACTAAGGAGATACTTAGGTTCTCCTAAACTATTGTCTATGAGAGTTATGAGAGATAACTTTCATATTAGGTATTTTTTTGATATACATACTTAAGACAAGTTTAAAACCAAAAAGGATATTCAAAGCAACCATAGATTAATAACCCGGACCGGGATAGTTTATTGCGAACGTTTTATAAGCGCAAATAAAACAAAGCCAACTGCCACCGCAATACTAAAAGAAAAGCAGCCGTAAGAAACGACAAAAATGACCACGCACTCTGAATCGAAATGCAAAAAAATGTGGCCAGAGGGAGACGGCGATATGGCCCGTTCCAGATAGAGTGGAATGGCAGAAATTTCGAATTTAGAATGCAGCGCGTGCTGTTGGACATCCGTTGCGGCAAAAAAATCGAAACTGCCATCTAGCGGCGCTTTGTAACACCACCGTACGGTTTCCGATATTTCGTTTGAGGAATGTTCTCGTTCTAGCTTTATTTTAATGTCTTTTTTTTCATATTTTTGGTTAAATATTAGGAGAATCGGCATTTATCAAGCGTCTCTTAACTTCACTCTTGGCACCATTCACGTTATCTGGATAGTTCTAAGTCATCAAGATTAACGAAATGAAAATGGATTAATGACTATTTAATGCCATTACTATAACGTGAGCGTAATAATATACTGCTATAAATGTGTCTTCATTCCCCTCAACAATTCACTTTTCCCGTCTAACATATCTATCAGGTCCCAGGTCTTCTTTTGTTTCGTAATTTCGATTAAAATTCTATCCATTCGACCTATAGTCTTCATTAATTAGGTGCGTCTTCAATTTTATGTACCTACCTACAAAATTGTGATAATTAGTGTGATATTATAACAAATGTGCTAAGAAAAATTCCAAACAATATTGAACAATACACTCATTCCACCTGCTTTCGTTAAAAACATAATATTTTAACTTTTTTTACGAATATTTACCTTCACAGCGTTTCGTTTGAAACCCCTTTTTTTAAGTCTGTTAGAACAAACAGAAATTAATCCTCTTGTAAACGATCAAAACCGTATCCATGCTAATGACATAATCTAATTAATGATACGTCCGGACCACCGTGCGTCATAACACGCTTGATTGATTGGAATCATTAGGCTTATCATTAGGGTACAGTACCTTTTTATTTGGCTTCTGTTTTGAGACATAGATAAAAATAAAACATGAATAAAAATTAGTTGTCACATATTGGGACCCTTAACTAAACTTAGTAATGCTTAGTAAAACTGCTAGTTTAGTATCGCTTAGTGAGTTTAGTTTAGTGAAGGCAATTATAGTAATTAGTATAACTACCTATGATTACTTAAAATATATGTAAATATAAATAATCTGTTGCTTGAAACTCATTAATGCCTTAATTAAACTAGAATTAAACTCAATAAATTTATAATATAATCTAAAGTATAATAATGCCTATTTATATCAATTATTCATTATCTCATCCACTAGAGCACAGATCTCCTCTTAGAATGATAAGGTTTTAGGCCATATTCCAACACACTGTATGCATATTGACACTTACAGTGTTGTGCCACCCATAACAAAATAACAATGTAAAAAATCGATAAAGTTACACAAAAACGGAATGACAAAGATGTCACATTGACGGATTTGTGTCATTTGGGGAAACCAAAATCCATTTTAAATTTGGAATCCTGACCCTTCTAATGACGTCATTTATTACGAATCTGTATCAGTGGTTGGATTTTTTGTGATTATCTCCGAAATATGAAAAAGCTTCATAAGAGTCGTTTTTTATCGTACTCAGTAACGTCAATACTATACAGGCGGATTCACCATAATAAAATGATCAGGGTAAACCTTTTATTTTGTTAATAATTTATATTATTTCGTTAGTAGCCTTTCCCATGGCTGGACCACGTGGCTTTAGGTTTTTAAATATACCTGGGATTAAAAAAAAAGCGTAAATGCAAAGCCTCGACTCAAATATAATAACTGTATCAATTCTATACATATTTTGAAAATTTTAATTGAAGGAAGCTTTATTATCGATGCAGATGTATGTTTATCTTTCATGAGAAGTATTGAATCCTACTAATGAAGTTAATATAAAGGTTTGGGTGTTCGTAAGTCTGTAAGTTTTTTTACTCATCAACGATTGAACTGATTTAGCTGAAATTTGGAATGGCTTGAGACAAACAGTGTACTTTTTAATTCGGCTTATTAGATTTTATCCCGGAAAATAAAAGAGATCCCGCGGGAACCAATAAACCTTAATATCTGCGGACGAGGTCGCGGGCATTGTCTGATATTGGTAATAAATTAATAATGATTCCTAAGATCTTTTAAAACATGAAAATGATGCTACAGATACGAGTTTTAGAGTTTTATTATGGGTATAGATTAAAGACGATTTATTTTAAATTCACTACAAGGTAGCCCTTGACTGCGATTTCACCTGATGGTAAGTGATGATGCAGTCTAAGATGGTAGCGGGCTAACCTGTTAGGAGCATATGACATCGGTTTCTACACGGCATCGTACCCGAACGCTTAATCGCTTGGCGGCACGTCTTATGCCGGTAGGGTAACTAGCCACGGCCGAAGCCTCCCACCAGGCCAGACCAGAGAAAATTCAGAAATTGTAAATTCCCAAATTGATTATTCCTAGATACCGAGATAGATTAGTAATATCATAATATGTTATTGTATAGGTACCTATGGGACGGACCACCGGTAGCGCATGAAACCCGATGCTCTGTTATCAGTCATATTGAGTGTCGTTGATAAAGCGGGCGCGTGCGCATCGCGGGCTAGCGACGCGAGTAATATTAATATCCTCGCCGCTACCATGCATTAATGTTTAGTCTTTTCAAATGTGTTTTTTTCCTACAACCTACACTAACTAAAATGACAATCTAGCCTAAAAATTTGACTAATGAGTAATTTAACTTTTACCTAAATTAACGAATAAATTATCTTACACACATACCTACTTAGGAGTAGTCTTTCTTTATTCTAATTGAAGACACTAGGTTTTTGTGTTCTTGAAGGCAGCACTTTGTAGATACACTGCACTTTCAGTAATCACTAATCACTATTGAGAACTAGCTCATAGGGTCACAAAGTCTCTAAATGTGATTTGATATAAAAATGTACGTATTAGAAACTTTTTTATATCCACTACAAGTTAGCCTTTGACTGCGATGTAAACGGGCTAACCTGTTAGGAGTAGGGCAGTTATGTTAAACTCCCGAAATCCCGAATCGGTTTGCGGCATTGTACCGGAACGCCAAAACGCTCCACGTTTCTACCGGTAGGGCAGTAACTAGCCGCAGCCGAAACCTCCCATCAGACCAGACAAGACAACCCGAAACCTTAACCCTGCCGAAAATTCAACCCGAGACCTCCCGCATAAGACCACAGCGCTCACCTAAGCGCCAGGGGGGTTGTTAAACTCGAGAACTGTAAAAACCTGAAGTATCTCGGTTTTTAACTAAGTAGGTACATACTGGGAATATAATATATAAACCGATGATCTCAGTACCGCCCGCGTTATATTCCCAAGAAAACTTACAAATTTCAATACTAGTTTTATAGATTGCGCAAGTGTATCTGTCTGTCGGACCGACGGTTTTACGTGTTCCGAGGCACGGGGACGAAACATCCTCTTTGGCTAGTACTAAAAATTTCTTATCAGACCAACTCTTAACAGTATAAATGCGTGTGAGTTTGTCTATTACGCTTTCATGGCCGATTTTTCAACCGATTTTGATGGATAGGTAGGTACAGATATACTTAGTCCTGGAAATGGAAATCCCTGAAAACTAAGGAGTCGTAACAGGAGTTATAAAATAACCTAAGCCACGCGGACAAAATTGAGAGCATCCGCAGTCAGCTAGTAATCAAATCATCAATAATCATCAATCAATAAATATTATAAATGCGAAAGTTTGGATGGATGTCTGGATGGATGTATGGATGTATGGATGTTTGTTACTCAATCACGCCCCAACGTCTGAACGGATCTGGCTGAAATTTGGCATAGGGATAGATTATAGTCTGGAATAGCACATAGGCTATTCCCGCGGGAATCAAACAAATGTTACATCTGTTCAACTGATTTTGATAAAATTTGGTACAGGGATAGGTTGTATCCCGGGGAAGGACGTAGGCTACTTTTTATCCCGGAAAATTAAGGAGTTCCCGCGGGAACCAAAAAACCTCAAACCACGCGGACGAAGTCGCGGGCATTCGCTAGTATTGTATAATACGAAAATATCCTAAAAACGATAGTAGCTCTCAAGCTCAAGCTCTTCCAACAGTCAATTCTTACCTAATAAAGCACCGATCTGATTCAGAAAGCTTCTATTAAACATTCAATAAATCATTTTAATATTCAACCATTATCGATAACCAAAACATCGATAATCCGGCGAACGCTAATGGATCAGCACTACAGGAAGCCCTTCCCCGTCATTTGTCAGCTTGACATTTGACATCAGTCAAACAGGTTCAACTTACCTGCTGCGTTTTTTGTGTTTTGTCGTTAAATATTGTTTTTAATTACTCAGCCTTTCTCAAGTATTTGATGATTATTTACGAGGACACTAGAGCCATAATTGAGTATTTATGATCGTTACTCTGTGACGATCACAATCACCTTTTTCACTATAACCTGAAATACAATGTCGCAAAATTACCATAAATTCAGCCAATCACAACATCAAAAGTTTGAGATTGTAACATTTATTACGGATCTAGTTTTTTTTATTTCCACTACAAGTTAACCCTTGACTGCGATCTCACCTGATGGTAAGTGATGATGCAGTCTAAGATGGTAGCGGGCTAACCTGTTAGCTGATGCCCGCGACTTTGTCCGCGTGGTTTAAATTTTTTTGATTCCCCGGGAACATCCATGCCAAAAATCACGTCGAACCGTTGCCCCGTTGCAGCGTGATTGAAGGACGAGCCAATAAACCAACAAACAAACACACTTTCGCATTTAGAATATAAGTATTATAGGCATAGGTTTCTTGTGTGTCTTATCAATAAATAATTAATTAAACTGTATCAAATAGAAATATGTTTGCTAACATGCTATAAAATAAAAACACATCCATAAACTTGCACCTTTATGAAAGATAAAAAAAAACAACCTAAACTATAATAATTAAGTTTATTATTGCAACAATGTTTTCTATAGGTTAGGAATCGCCTACACAAAAAGAGGGGTGTTATAAGTGGGAGTGTGTCTGTGTGTTTGTTTGTATGAGTGTCATCGAGTGTCAACTCAAACGAATAGACCGATTTAAATGCTAGACAGAATAGCCACTAAGCACATTCATAAAGTTTACTTTAACAATGCTATTTCCAGAATAATGAAGAGAATATATTTATAGTACTTAATTCATTTAAATTCCACTACCACACACTTAATCGTAAGCATTAAGCAAGTTATCGAGCTATCGACTACTATCGACACAGCGCCGCTCTAAAATTATATGCCAGTAGCAAGTCTCGTCTCATTGATAAATATCCTTAAAGATTGTTGAAGCTCCCGATAATACTTCCACCAGCCTTACACTTTCCACTACAAACAAAACGAAACCTTAACAGATAGAAAACAGAGCTTCAATTCTATTCACAATGGTGTCGTTGTTGGAGACCGAGTGTCAGGTTATTTATGATACACTCACGGTAGGTGTTTTATAGTTATTTGATAAAACACTATCGTGATTATTTAGCCTGACTTTGTGACAGTTGCTGTCCATTTCGCATTCATAAAATTCAAGGAATGTTTAATACCTTTACGTTTTGCTACCGTACGTACTAATAATTCTTAGAATAGAATAATACTTAATTCGGCCGTTTAAGTATCAACTATAAGAGTTCTAACAAAATATGTCGGTTCTACTGAACAATATTCATAAGGGTAGCTTGTACACACGTGCAAAGACTAGTAGGGACTCTCTAGTAACTACGTAATAAGAATTCCAATCAGTAGATTCAATATCCGTTTCTATTTTTCCAGGTAAAAAATGGCGTTCATTGACCCCTCAAGATCGACGGCCGTTCGTAGAGGAAGCGGAGCGACTACGTGTCATTCATATGACCGAACATCCCAACTACAAGTATCGACCAAGACGGCGAAAACAGAACAAGACCAGGCCGAATCAGCCGGCCACCCCGTCCAGCGCCCCACCTTCCGCCTCTGTTACCTTGGGCTCTCCGTACGCTACTGCAACGGATTCCCCTGATACGCGCTTCGCGCATAATCCCGGAGCTGGTTTTTCCCCATATCGAACATCACCCCTCGCTTCAGACTCTTATCAATCAAACCAATTTAACGGACACGTTCAAACACCGGAATCTTCGCCGGCAAGATCTCCTGAACCGCAAGGAAGGAGGAGTGCCCCTGCCGAAGCACCATTACCCACCCCGGATGCTTCACCGGTTGAAAACGAGAAAGAAAACTTCCAATACGAAGAAAGGCGAAGAGCGATAAACGCTTCCATCTCAGATTCCTACACTTACAAATCTTTCCGAACACCTGTTTCATACTCCTCTGCACCCGTAGCTGCTATGGGAATGGCTAACGGAATGTACGTTATGTGCACACAGAGGACGTTAGCGGAACAATCTCCACTAGTAACTGGAACGTTCTTCCCACCAGTCGCAACGTCACAGGACCAGCAGGCATTAGGGTCTACTGCGCCGAGGGTTTCCTCCGCACCGAGCGGGCCTATGTCTGCTGAATACAGCATTCAGTACCATCCTTACGAACAATATGAGCATCAGATGTATAAAACTGAGGACTCCTACGTTTCTCACTATCCTGAACAACCTAAAACTGAGTATGAAGAATACAATGCAGGTGGCACCTACTTTGCTGAGGAGCCTCCGAATCAGAATCAAGAAGGGGAACAGCAAAACATAATGAACCCTCGACCAGAGATTCGAACAGGATCGCCAGAATCGGACTTAGACGCTAGAGAGTTTGATAAGTATTTGGATTATGGTTCAGAGGGGGCGTTAGAGCACTACAGATACGAACAACAACAGCAACACCAGCAATATCGGCAGCAGTACTGCAGTGAGCCGTCACCCAGTACGGAATACTGTTCAGAAAGGATGTACCCATCGCCTTACGCTTCGGTTATCGCAGGAACTCCGCCCGCTGTGCCGTATATACCGCCACAACCTGGTACCCCTGACGCACGACCTGATGATGAGTTCAGTGTGATCCTTGCAGGCGTCCGACAGACTTGTTACAGCAATTGACAATAACTGACACCTATAATGGTATACACTCTTTTCAACTATAGCCCAAAGAGTTATTTTTGAGATCAGTAATAATTTTATTGTTAAATATTGATGCTTAGGGGAAATAATTTGTGTAAAGATGCGTTTTCGCACAGGGGGCCATACTGCCATGACTTAAAGCCATATAGTTTCATTATTGTTGAGTTTCGTGTTTAAGAAATATAATCATTATTTTAGGAGCATCATGGTACGTGACATCAAACTGTCATTTTGAGCCTTGGCAGTATGGCCCCTGAACTGTTCAGAACTAACTAAGTGAAAACGCATCATATTCGATCAATTATTATGAGATAATAACTGATCGAATTGATATAATTATTATCACGTTTTAACAAGTCTAATTTAAAAAGGAACAAATATTTCAATTTGACTGAAAATAGTACATGGTACGCACTATAAAGAAATATTATGTACTTAATAGATGTAAAAATATATTTTGTGATTATTTTGGAAAGACAATTAAGGTAAATAAATGGCTTTATTTAGTGATACTGCGTATCAAAGAGAACAAGAGAGTTTGTTATATTCTAAACAGTTCAGATTTATTTGAAACTATTTCTTAAAATGTCTTTAGTTTGTTTCTTTATTTATTTTCGGGTACCGTGGTTTTCTAAATTTGCTTTATGATCACATTATTTCTTTGTTCATATATATTGGTAAATTCACAGTTATATTTTTACTGTAAATATGATTATAATATTATATCCTGTGTGTGATATATTTCATATTTCATATTTATATTATTTTTATATGATTTTATAACCTTCCCATAAAAATCATTATACCTCGCCCAGTGAACGTTACGCGTTAGATTTTTATTCGTTCGTAGACCTCGCTGGATTGGGCCGACACAAGTTGAGTGGAGCCGTTTTTTCTGTGAGAAATAAAATTCAACTTTTTGACATATAGTTGAAATTTGTATCTTAAAACAACATTTGAAAGACGCTGCATCTCGGCTCCACTCCACTCTGCCGGTGTGCACTGCACCTTAGTTCATGCATGTTAGCTTCGCGGGTCGTCTACCTATTTAAATTTATGTGAGAATTCACTTTTTTTTAGTTATTGTAAAATTCATTATGATGCTTTTCATATATTTTTTGGTTCTGTTAACATAACGTTCTTTTTTTTATTTGACTCGAGTAAGTATCGAATGGTGCTAACTTTACAATGTTGGTAATTTAGCTCGTTATGGATAAAGTAGAAATCCTTTGGGAGAGTAGTTTAATAAAGTCCTATGAAAAACGGTAAAAGATTATTTATTTGTAACTATTTTTGTATATTTTTAGTAACAAGATCATTGTCAATTTATTCGAATACCTAGTTCTTCCAATATGCCTGTAGATATAATTAAGAATTATGTCAAATTTTTTGTTAGTCTATATTATCTAATGTACGTTGTCTGTATAAATTGTAAGAACATTTAATTGAAAATATCTCATAGTTTTTAATATAATTTGTACTAAAAGTTTAGCTGAAATATTAATTAGTTTGTTACGAAATCCGTAGATTTAGTTACGAAAACACTCGCACTGCGAAACTAAGTTCTTCCTATTTGTAAGAAAATTTATAAGAAACAATAAAAATTATATTCTAAATAATTGCATTTTAATTTATTTTATTTTATTTTACTACAAGTTAAACCTTGACTGCGATCTCACCATTTGCGGTACGTGTTAAAGCAGTTTAAGATGGTAGGGATGGAAGGAGATCGGCTTGAGACCGTTCTGCGTCCGTAGATGAGATGAGACCCTAACAGGCATTTTACCGGAACTCTTAAACGGTAGAGTGGTAACAGTACCTAAGTAGCCACGGCTGAAGCCTCTATTCTAAGACCCACAGCGCTAACTTCAATACTGCGCCAGTCATGATCAGCATTTAATTAGACTTAAATACATATTAAATGAATAGGTAAATATAGTACGTTACTAATTAGGTTTAAATGTTCAAGCAATATTCCAATCGGTCCCATTTGGAAACAATGAGGTACCAAAATAAATGGCCACTAAGGTACTACTTAAGTAGCTAGATACCATGGCAGCCTAAGAAAGGTCAGAGTCACGCAGCGGGCGATGGAGAGAGCTATATTCATACTGTTTCTACGTGATAAAATAAGAATTGAGAAGATCCGTAGAATAACTAGAGTTCTAGACCCTAGTAGAGTAACCAATAAAGTTCAACTAATTAATAATAACTTACTGATGCCCGCGACTTCGTCTACGTTGAATTAGTTTATTTAATTTCTACGGGAACTTATCAATTTCCCGGGATAAAAAGTAGCCTATGTCACTATCCAAGTCTTCAAATATACCCAAAATACCAAATCACATAGATCCGTTGCTCTGTTGCGGCGTGATTGAAGGACTAGCCAATAAAACAAAAAAACAAACTTTCGCATTGATAATATTAGTATGAAGTATGATAGTTTAGTCAAACGATAATTCGATACACTTCGACGCACTACTAGAATGACGAACTCTCACCGGACAGCGCAGAGTGCCAGACCCCATCAGTCTACTAGGTGACAAGTGACATCAAGCGAGTCGCAGGGAGCCGCTGGATCCAGGCGGCATGCACAAGACCGCGCGGTATTGAAACTCCCAACCTTGGATGAAATAAACACGGGATAGGAAACGTAAGAAAAATGTATGAAATCACTTTCGACTAACTTTTGCGGGGCGAGGGGAGAGTGCCTTGTAATTTTTCTGCCCAATTATTGACACTAGCATGCATGGAAAAGTCGATCAGTATGACAACACAATATCATAATTAATACTGCCCAGTTCGCGACTATAGTGGTAAGGCGAATATTGCCGATATCACACGTCCCGGTCCCAACAAAAGCTAAGGTCTAGCAAGAGATGTGAACCGGTTGACGAAGACGATTACTACTAGATAAACTGTAATGACTTATGCGAAACCAACTTAAGGTAAACTGCTTAATCAGGCAGAAAGCACTTTATGATCCATAAACAAATAATTTAAGATAAAAAATTCTTTTTAAACAACCGACTTCAAACTCCCGCGCCAACTTTACAACAACAAGCACACGCTATACAAAGTACTTATTATATTGTTGATATTTTAAAAACTACTCGACCGATTTCGATAAAATTTATATGGGACCACTTGGGAAGTATGCCCTTTCAAATAAAAAAACAATCATCCAAATCGGTCCACCCAGTCAAAAGTTCTGAGGTAACAAACATAAAAAAAAAATGAGAACCTCCTCCTTTTTTTGAAGTCGGTTGAAAATATATTCACAGTCCACACGCGTCCAAAATAATGAAAGAATTGCGAGGATCAAAGCAGTAATCATAATAAGACAAAAACATTGAAATCAATTCATAAAACGATCCTAAATTTCTTAATATGCCAATAATTCAAATCGCACACATAATTATTAGTTACACAGTAACAAAACATATTAATCATTATCGTTCCTGAACCCAACCTCACACGCGCTTCGCAAATACATTGAACAAAAAGAGGTTTTGAGGTAGGTACAGCACGAGTTAAGGATGCCACTTTATTCAAAATCGATAGTCGATATTTTGTCTGTATCGATATTCTTTCTTAGGTTTACAGGCTTTTATATATAGGTATATCTACCAAGTTTCTCTAAAATAAATATTTATAGTAATTCTGAATATGGTTTTATAGAATACAACTTAGCACTTGACTGCGATCTCACCTGGCGGTTATTATTGATAATGCAGTCTAATATGGAAGCGGGCGCTGTAACACAGGCTGTAAGGAAGGCAGTTACCGTACCCGTACCCCTTATCGTTTTTTAGTTTCCATACGACATCGTACCGGAATGCTTAATCGCTTGGCGGCACGCCACGTATAGGGTGTAGGGTTCCACCTAGTTACTAGTTCAAGTTTCCCACCAGACTAGACCAGAGAAAATCATAAATTCCGCATATTTTTGACATGTATTTAAGTAAGTTTAGAAACTTTCCTCGTGTTTGAGCATTCAATAATGCAATGTGTAGCATGTAATAAAATTATAAACATTTGACCAGAGAAAATTGAGAAATTTACCCCGCCGCGGATCGAAACCGGGACCTCTGCTTGTAAGACAACAATCGATGTTCAGATTTAGATGTGACCCTAGTTTAAGTCCAAATAAGATTAAAATTACTAAATAATTTGTTTGGCACGGCTATTCGGCCCGCGGCCCGAGCCGCCTGTAATTACGGCCGGGACCGCAACCCGCCCCCGCCGGCCCTTATTGATGTATTGACGTGACGTTCCGAATATATGCAAAAACAATGTTTTGAGTTTGTAAAATGGTGCGATATGAGCATCGATAGGGACCCTCGAGTTTGTGCCTTGTTTCGGTAGTTGACGCCCCAAAGCTTAATGAACCTTTAATATATTTTATTTGAAAAATAAAAGAACGAACTAAAACCATTAGTTAGCTGACTATTTTTACCCGACTACGGCAAAGCCAAAAGGAAGGGTTATGAGTTTAGCGGTCTATGTAAGTAAGTTGTATGTATGTATGTTCCGCGGTACTGCCTCTACTGTGCCGGATTTTTATGACTGAGGTGTCAATCGATTCATTATTATTGTCCGGTCGACATAGACCCCCTAGACGTTTAATAGAATGTGACCAATTAAATTTAAACGAAACCAACCTGCCCGACCTGCTGACGGAGCAAGAAAATCTAACAGTCGATGATATTTTCAACGAAAATTTGATTATCAAAAGCAAAAAGCTCGATTACACTGCAATAGAAGAAGCGAAATCAGCAAATAAAGCTAACAATATCAAAGTTGTCTATCATACATTTTTGAAAAGAAGATCAAAGCCATTTTACACGAAAATCGATATGACGGATTTTACATCCAAAAAAGCAAATGTAATTGCGAATTTGCGATGTTTATATTTTAAAACATTATTTTGAGTTTGTAAAACTATTCGATATGAGCATCGATAGGGATTAGGGACCCTCGAATTTGTCTTGGTTCGGTAGTTGACGCCCCAAAGTTTAATGAACCTTGCAAAACTAACAACTAAATCCTTGTAAATTAAAAAACCTTAAAGTAAAATGTCTTCTCGACTGTTTTTCGGAGATGGCATAGTGCACAAGCGTGTGCGTAAACACAGGAGCAGTTTCTATTCCCATATTCTCGCAGTCCATTAGAATAGCAATCTAACACGACCGGAAAAAGTTCAGGCGCAGGACCGACGGCAAGCAAGGTAGTGAAACACCGCTAATTTCCTAACTCCGGGCTAGTACCCACTGAGTATTTCAAATACCCAACTATTACTGATCCGACTCAGGAATCGAACCTAGGACCCCTTCATGTGCGATGCTCACGCTAACAATTACACCAACAAGGCAGCCAAAAAAGCTACAAATCTGTAATGTACATTAGTTGCATTACGTTTAATTCCGTGGGGGAAGGATTTCCCGGGGAAAAAGTAGCCTACGTCTTTCCCCAAATAGCATCATGCAAACTATCTCAGCACCAAACGTGACGTAGCATAAAGACGTTCATATTAATAATATTAGTATGGATTACTTGGGCAGCAGTTGGCTGGAATATGTGCTACGTTTTCTTATAAGTTTGCCATAAATGATTTAATACGTAGGTAGCCGTCTAGCTGTTTACTCTTATGTCATGTATATTCTATTAAAGTGAATAATATAAACATTTTCAAGTTACATATGTAAGTGTGAAGAGGAAATCCGAGTACTTATAAATAACACCGAAGAAATGCGGCTTCACTTCGCGTTTGCAGTCGCAACTTATGAAATAAACATAGGTACACATTTGAACGAAAGAAACATAATAATATATCCCCAATACTGTCCATTTTTTCCATGTAATGATGGTTTTTTATTGCTCACTATCGAATCCACTCGCATGGCCTTTGAGTGAGACCTTGGAGTGGCAGACTCAAAGTCAGGCCTCATAAAAGCACGCACCCTCTAATAATTATAAATATATGAGCCTATATATTTATAATTATGATATACTAGATACTAGAATACGAGAGCTTATGTTTACTTATGCTTAATTTATTTACTTTAATTTAGTATCTTATTTATACTTCATGGATAAAAGCTTCATGGACACATATTTTGCTGAATTTAAACGTGAGGGTGAATCCATTTTGTGGAACATTGCTGCTCTAAAATATGACAACTCTCTGTATACATATAATAAAACATTTTGTTGTGTTTTATACCCATTGAAAAAAATTGCTGTAAGTAGCAGCTTTATTCGAAAGGTTTTTATGTCTCAATTTATTGTTATTATGTTTTATTAAGTTGGTCTTGTTTGGAGCAAGAACAGTAATTTACCTTGATATTTATTTCTTGTAAGTTTTTCGAGCAGATTTTCAAAAATATATCTACTACTTTGAAGCATCAGTCGCTTATATCGATGAAAGACTTAATCTCTACTTTTATTTACTTAGTCTAGTTTTATAAGAAACACTTTGCATGCCTAAATTGAGGCCGAATGTAGTCCATTCTACATGACATTCCAGTTATATGACTATGTAGAGATCTTTCGTGGGTTGGGTGTCTACTTAATCATATTTTTACTAGGTCGCTCATGAGGAAACAGAAGTCAAATATGTAAAACTAAAGTTAATTAATTAGACGGTGTCAGAACTTCTCGTAGTAGGTAAGTACTATTATCCATTGGGACGATTAATATTCGAGCAGAGATCGTAAGGACGGTAGCACAGTAGAAGCTAGCAATGGCTTCTGGAAACAAAAGCTCAACGAAAGCCAAACAACAAGTCACTATACCTACTTTACACAAGACAGATTTTATTTAACTGAATAGCTCCACATGCAAACCATAAGACTCAGATAAGAATGCTTAGACAAGACAAAATAATTTTTTGATGGTTTCTTCTTTCCCCTCTAAATGCTAGATCGTGATTCAGAATAGTGTCAGTTCCAAATTACTACCAGTAAGACCACCGGTAGTACCATGGTCAAGACCTGGTCGGTACACTCACTATCGTTGACCGTGAGACTTCAAAAGTTTTTCACTGTTTCTATCGAGGTAACTTAGAAGTCCCAAAAAATTGCTTATGCTTCTCCAACCCACACGTCTACGAATACGCTTCTATGTCTATTCTAATACTGTACCCACCGAATACGACTAAAGCCTAATTCGCCTATCTCGCACTACAAAACGAGCCTATAACATAAGCGCACGCGACGCTGCGGTGCGCGCAAAGACCAATGCGCCTTTGAAGATAACGCCGATACATTTATTACTGATACTTTGCATAGCGAGATTTGGATTCCATTCATATTGGCCTTAACAATTCGTAAATATGCTACTAATTATTTATTTGCTACCGTTGAAAGTTATTGTAGTTTCAATACAATTGTCTCGTGACTGAGGGTTGGCTCATTTTTTCCAGAGAAGCCTGGATTTTCAGCGCAAGTATGATTTATAGATTTTGCGTCGTAGCATTAGGCTAGGCTAAAAGTTTTATTGCAATGCCAGACTATGCCAGCTATATAGTGAACTCTATGATTTTCCGAGATAAAAAGTACTTACCCTATGTCAGTCCGAGGGATACATATAGTATCTCTGTACTTACCAATTTTGTGAAAGCGTAGCAGACAGACAGACACATTTTCGAATTTATAACATCAGTATGGATTAAACAAGTAAAATTTTCACAGAAAATACAAAAACGGGGTTCGAAGAGACAATGAACCTGCTTTTTCTTGACATCTTTAGATTAGGTACAAATTAATTATATAATTTGATTAGCAGCAGCAACCAGTTTTCCGTAACGGTAGTCGTGATCAAATTCCGGCAAGCCTTATCGCCAAATAATTTAGCTTTTCGCTACAATGCTACATAGAAACAGATTGGGTTTACGTTTAATAAGACTGTCATAGCAAAGCCAACCCTTCCTTAGCATTGCATTTCCGCCTTGCATTTCAGACTGCGCCAGTGAGGTCGTCGATATATTATTGGTGACAATGAACAGTTGCAATACCGTAAAATATTCAGTCAATCACAACCATTGCCATTGTATTAATGTGGTAATCATAACGTTCGTGCTAAGGGGCTCCGGGCTGGGCACTACCTGTGTCCCAGTTAAGATAAAGTGAATAAGGGCTCAACACAGATTAGTGTCACTTTAACCGTAACTAATAAGGTCGACATAATAAAAAGGCTCGAACGGTATGCAGTTGGGAGCTTGTAACGCAAATTCGTAGTGTTATCGCCTCCTTATCTTAAAATCTTTTATTTTCTCTATAGTGTTTTGGAAACACGTATTACGCGCAAAACAATGGGTCGTTAATAAATTGTTTTGGTATCGAATATGGGTAAAAAGGACATCCTTGATAACGCACGTGGCACTAGAGGTGGTTTTGGTACTTGGTGTAATTAGAAGGTTGTTAGTAGCTAGCATATCCATGTGGTTTTATCTATGATTCTTTTTTCAAACATATTCTCTAGAGTTCCCTACATATTGCGAACCTACGAAAGAGCTGTCAAAAGAGTATTGAGTCGAGGTGATAAATCTATACTAATATTATAAATGCGAAAGTTGGGATGGATGTATGGATGGATGTTTGTTACTCAATCACGCCAGAACGGCTGAAGGGATCTGGATAAAAGGCACAGAGATAGATTACAGTATGGAATAACACAAAGGCTACTTTTTATCCCGAAAAATTAAACAGATCCCGCGGGAACCAAAAAACTTCAATCCACGCGGACGAAGTCGCGGTTAGTTAAATATATAATTTGTGATTATAAACTCGAAATTTTACAGAATCTTTATCTTTTTACATTTTTGAATGCAAGTTTTGCAAACGCCTTCTACTTGCCCTGTAAAATGTCTACCTAAAATGCCGTCAAGCCCCGAAATCGATTTAGTTGAGACGTCCTGAGGTAACAAACGCGTAGGTCATAGTGATACTTTCGGATTTAGGCTGATTGGAATCTCGAGTTTTGACCACGAAACGATCACGGATCTGAACTAAGCTCGTATTCTAATCAAGGGGGCAAAAACTCACATATCTGCCTCGTCACGACATCCTGTCTGACTCTGGGTCCGTCAGTCACACCAGCCTATCGCATTTACATAAACTTTGAGTTATGGCTTTTGACTAACTTCAAAAAGAGGAGGTTCCTTTTTTAACCTATCATTTTGTAATTTCATGTAAGTAGATTAACTAAGTCCATTCTAAGAATTACGTAAAAAGAAGGAAAGTTTGTACCTAATTAGATGCTTAGTAGTAAGACATTTTAATTAATTAGTACATAATATAATCCTTACACACTTAAAAGTTAAAACCTACTTACTCCGTACTCCAATATAAAAACCTATAAAAAATACCTATAAAAAGGGATATTGTGTACCAAATCCACAGTAAAATAAAATCATCTAATAAATGATAAATAATCATAAAAAAATCATCCAACATATTTTAGAATAACTTCACACATCTCGCATGTCTGTCTGTCACAACATTTTAATATTCATAATCGACACGTCGCATACTCATAAATAAATTAGAAATTCATAAAATCTCAGCCGTCGGACCACCCCTAGCTTTTACCTTCATAACGGCTTATCGTAGAAAAAAATATATAGTCACACAGAATTTTATAACTGGTAATGTAAAACTGATTATAAATTTTACAATGATTTTTAAAATAATGTCACTGAATCGAATACATGTCATTGTGAAATGAAAGGACATTTTTTCGTGAAGTTGTCTCATTAGGTAAGTTTCAGATGTAGGTAGGCCTACCGTAGAGCTTTCAAAATTAATCTTTATCATATTCTGAAATTAAAGTTAAATGTTAACATTTACCGAATTTACATATATTTTATAAGCTTTTATTTTTAACTTGTTATATTAAACAATGTAGTAATCAATAGGTTTTCTTAGGTCAAATCTTGCAACTGAATTTTAAAACAGTCATTCCCAACCAATGGAACTGAAATTTTATACACGTTTAGTTTGATTAGATGACAATGTATGGTTAATTTAAGTGACGTGATTCTAAATCCAATATGGCGGACTCCCAAGGATGGCGAACTAGTTATTTTTAATACACCCCATGTTATAATTATCAATTAAAAGGGTTTGCTGAGAAAATTAAAAAATGAATGAGGTCACACTAAATTCAATATGGCGGACAATAAAAGCTTGTTTTAAAAATTGTTTTGATGATTTGAGACTTATTTCAAATGAAATCCAGAAGTATTGGATAGCTTTTACGAAATTGCTTTGTATCCACGTTATTTTAAACTTTCAAATAAAACAAACCAGCAGACAATCAGTAGTTTATCATATCATAAAACAATACCTACTGGAATTTTATGGCAAACAAAAAGTAACAGGAAACAGCGATTGATTTGTCGTAAAAATTAATTTTATTAGCCATTGATATTTTAACACTTACAGGATTAAAACGTTTTGTATTCAATTTGCGTGATTAATAACATGCGTTTTGTGTTTTACTTACCATGTTATATTTATGTATTATTATTATTAATGTTATAAAATAACTTATAGTTCTATTATTTTCTTATGATCTTTCAAGTCTCTATGACTTAATCTTTCAAGATCTATTTGGATTGTTATTGAAGAATCAGCACTTTCTGCCTCTTCGTAGCAGCCTGTTCTATTCCGTAAACACTGCATCAATATTTGTTACAATTCCAATTATTGTGATGGCTGAACTTATGGTAGGTATTAAGGTATGGCATTTAAAAAGACTGTTAGTCACTTAGAGGTGACTGCGTTCGTTGTACTGAAGCAATCACAAAAAACCGGCCAAGTGCGAGTCGGACTCGCGCACCGAGGGTTCCGTACAAGCCTGTAGTAAGTTTTAAATTATTAAAAATATTTTTATTTTAAATATTTGAGTTGATTGAATGAAAGGTAAATTGCGGTTTACGATTTATGATGTATTAAAAAAAAAACTACTTGCTAGATCTCGTTCAAACCAATTTTTGGTGGAAGTTTGCATGGTAATGTACATCATATATTTTTTTTAGTTTTATAATTCTCTTATTTTAGAAGTTACAGGGGGGGGACACACATTTTACCACTTTGGAAGTGTCTCTCGCGCAAACTATTCAGCTTAGAAAAAAATGATATTAGAAACCTCAATATCATTTTTGAAGACCTATCCATAGATACCCCACACGTATGGGTTAGATGAAAAAAAAATTTTTGAGTTTTAGTTCTAAGTATGGGGAACCCCCAAAATTTATTGTTTTTTTTTATTTTTGTAAGAAAAACATAATGCGGTTTACAGAATACATACATACATACTTACCAAGTTTCAACAGTATAGTTCTTATAGTTTCGGAAAAAAGTGGCTGTGACATACGGACGGACAGACAGACACACAGACATGGCGAATCTATAAGGGTTCCGTTTTTGCCAAATTTGGCTACGGAACCCTAAAAAGGTAATAAAGCCATTGATACCTGTATCAGCTACTGATACTGATACAGGATAACCCCTATACCTGATACCCTGCACTCATGATACTTTAAAAATATAGATAGGCGTCCAAAGTTTCTGGAAAGGCGAACCAGAAAGCGCAAAATTGACAGAGATCTCACTACTACTAGATATCGAACCAGGCGCTTCGCAGGCATCCAGGCAAAACCGCTGCGTGTGGAAATTAGATGTCCCTTACATCAGATCGATGTCCAGCTGTGGACGTCTATTGGTTGACGGTGACAGCTATGACGACTGTCTCTAAATTATTTAAACTTAATGCGCCCTAGCACACGCGCGATATAAATGTATTGACAGGCTCGGTTAAGCGATGAAAACCTATCTATATTTTTTAAAGTATGATGAGTGCGGGGTATCAGAGGCGATACCCCGGATATTAACTATTTATAGATAAGCGCGCGAATCCTACCAGGGAGATTTGCGAACGAACGAAGTTCTCGCCGATTTAACTCAGGACAAATGCATTCAATTCGCGTGCGTACTGTCAAGTGAAAACTTGAGCCGAACTTAATGTAAATAAATCAAAAAGTATAGGCCTTATTTACAACGTCGCTTGCTATCGCACCGCGATATCGTTTATAGAGAAAGCGATAAATAAAATAACGTCTAGTACAGCTACAGGGACTCACAGACCACAAAAAGCTTGAAAAGCTATGAAATTGTTAAACCTACATAAACCCGTATAAATGACGTTACTGAAACGTTGTTATTGGAAACACGCTTACTATACGTCATGACCTCGCTATCTTGTTTGAGTAAGTAGGCGCTTCAGTGAAAACCGTCTTAAGTAACCGACTGCCAAAGAGGCCTTTACGCCTTGATAGAGCTGTTTGATATTAAAAGTACCCTTTAGTTTGTTGGTTTGTCCTTCATCATGAGCATGCCGTGATAATTTTTTGAACAGTTGACGACCTAGAGAGTGACATAGTCTACTTTGCAGTTGGCCATGTAGGCGAAAGTACCGGCATCATCTAGAACACCTAGGATCAAAAAAAAACAAAGAACGTGAAACAAGAAAATTACATCTTTTGCAAAATACGCACACCCGACCGTAAATATTAACAATGATACACTATTAATAAAATATACTGTAATATTTTGTGTAACGTTGTATATTTTATGTGCAAGTTCAGGTGCAAATAATTAGAGTATAAATCAAAAAGTATAAGCCTCATTTACCTGCCTCGCCTGCTATCGCGCCACCGGTATCACCGATAGTGGCAGCGATAAATAAAATAATGCCATGCACAGCTACAGGGGAAACTGTGATTTCAGAAACTTAAAAAAATCGTGGATACGACGCGCGACGTCTCCCTTCGGAAGTGAGTTTTGAAAGAAAGAAAGAAAAACATTTATTGACAGCATCATATCAACTATCATTATCATATCAACTAACATTGACAAGACGTTATTGAAGGAGCGAATCAAACGAAATAAATAAATAAATAAAATAAAAAAGCCTTTTTATTCATCCTTAATAAATAGGTGATTGTTTAACTTTACAAGTATTATACATGAATCTTAATATTTTTATGACATTATAGAAACATAGCTTGGTTATAATTATAAAAATTAAAATTCACAATTATATAAATTAATTTAGTTGTGTATGCATTAGTTAATATTTATGAGTTAATCTTGAAGTATAATAATAATTAGAAATGTCAGTTTATCATTATTGTTTTTATTTGTATTTTAAGGATCTCTCAACGAGTAAGGGCCTCCTCCAGATTTTTCCATGTCTTCCTGTCTAGAGCCTTCTTTCTCCAGTTTATTCCTCCAGTTTCTTTCATTTCAGCGAATCAAAATAAATTACTAAAATGCTGCAATGCCTTGGCAGTTTCTTTGATATTACCAAAATTTCGCGACAGTAATAGAATAATCATTAGAAAAATCCTTCTCGTTTTTCCCCAAAAAAAGTTTGACGCACTTTTGGTTACACGTCATTTAGTACATTTAAATGAGTCCATACTGCTACGATTTCACGGCTCACCTGTTCAACCGTTTTCACAAACTGTGGTACGGATATAAATTTTTATTCCGGAAAATCTAATCCACGGATTAAAGGAAAAACTTTAAAACAGTTTAGTTGGTATTAGATAAAAAAACTTAATCCGCGCTGACGAAGTCGCGTGCATTAACTAGTGAAACTATAAAAAGCTATTACGAAAGACATTCCAATATCCCCAGCACTTGTACATAGCAGCGTCCAGTTTAAATTAGTGCGCGCTTTACGCAGGAATTTTCGAGTGACCATTAACATAGCCCCGCGCTTCGCTAAAAGCCTCACACATACGCGGTATTCGATAGCAATTACGTTTATTATTATTATCAATCAAATAAATATTATAAATGCGAAAGTTCGGATGGATGGATGTATGGATGGATGGATGTATGGATGGATGTTTGTTACTCAATCACGCCCCAACGGCTGAACGGATCTGGCTGAAATTTGGCACAGAGATAGATTATAGTATGGAATAGCACATAGGCTACTTTTTATCCCGGAAAATTAAAAAGTTCCCGCGGGATCCACAAAACCTCGATCCACGCGTACGAAGTCGCGCGCGGGCATTAGCTAGTTGATACATAAAATCTACATACGAGTATATAATCTTACTAATATTATAAATGCGAAAGTTTGGATGGATGTATGGATTTATGGATGTATGGATGGATGGATGTAAGTATGGATGTTTGTTACTCAATCACGCCCCAACGGGTGAACGGATCTGGCTGAAATTTGGCACAGAGATAGATTATAGTCTGGAATAGCACATAGGCTATTGATATAAAGAGTTCCCGCGGGAACCAAAAATCCTCAAACCACGCAGACGAAGTCGTGGGCATTCGCTAGTATTGAATTGAATAAATCTATAATTGAGATAAAATTATGGTGCAATCGAAATGAACCCTATTGTTTTTCGAGATAAAAGTAGCCTATATGTATGTTTCATTCAAATATTATTTCAATCAATTCAAATCAATATTCAATCTTACAGAAATCGTCCACTTACAATTTTATTACAAGTATAGATTATGTATGGTATTATTATTCACTTTATTTCACATTATTTAGCTGATGCCCGCGACTTCGTCCGCGTGGGTTGGGGTTTTTTGGTTCCCGAGGGAACTCTTTAATTTGCTACTGGAACTGGAACTAAAGTCGCTTGGCGGTACGGCTTTGGTTAAGTATGAAGGTAATGGAACATGTCAATAAAAATCACATTATTCGAACGATCAATACTATCAAATCGTTATCCCTGTATCAACAGTTTAATACCTTTTCAATCCCCATCGATCTCAATACGACTGACGGATACAATTGATATAAGAGCTGGTGATCGAAACGCTTTTAGTACTTTTATCGACTGTAGTGGATACACTTACTTACTTATAACATAGATTAATTATAATACCAAGTATAGATTGCTAACTCCCTTATAAAAAAAATTCTAGGTTAATACTATCGTTAGATGGCGCTACCAGGCTCGCTCTTTATATGATTATAGTAAAATCGGTGAAATGTCGTATTTTCTTGGTTCAATTTGTATTAATTATTTATATAAAATTATCAAAGTACAAAAATTTGATAAAATCACTTAAGCAAATAGCAAATTTACATTCAACTAATTTTAACAAACAGCTTGCACGGTTACGCCATCTCAGATTGTGCGAAGAACTACAAGGTACCGGCGGCTTTAATGCGCATTTAGCGAGCTTTGATTGAATGTATGAAGTGAACAGTCTATATTGGTTTATATATTGTCTTTGCTTATAATCAAAATATAGAAAACTATACCGCGAAAGTATGCTAACATTTATTAATTACATAACTTTAATTATATCAAAGAAACTAGCGAGCCTCTAACTTAGGTTACCATTTTTTAGTGTATTGACTTAATTATGTCGCAAAATAACTAGGTACACTATATTTTGTTCAGCGAGTTAGTAGTTTGCTGGTTTTGGTAGGAATGGCATTCCGATTTTCGACACAGTAGTAAATTCACTTCATGATTCAGAAGCACTTCATATAAAATGGTGCGAATTCCGTCAGTGAACATTACTTACTAAGAATGTGCTTAGGTACTAGGTTATATAAATGTTGCCTTTATTGATGATGATTTTTATGAATGAAAGTGACATACAAACTAATAAGTATATCTTATAATAAATAATTAATTAAACATGTATTCCTAACATTTTTTCACGACTCTGCCTATTAAAAAAAAAAAAAAATTTATATTACTAGCTCTTAGTTTATAAATACGACTGACGCGTACAATCAAAGCACAATTAATTAGGCGGACATACACATGCCGATATCAAGATTGCCGGATTTAGATAGGTAGTGTGCACGCCGCTTAAGGACAAAGAATTTTCGTAATGGATTCGTATTCCGTAGCGATATTGTAGCGATTTGTTTAAATTGTTTCCCCGAGGATTTTTATTAAAGACTTTTTATCGTGTTGCATAAATATTTTAATATCTTCTTAATTCAACTTATAATTTTATGTAGATAGACATCTGTTTACTTTTTATGTAAAACAAATACAAATTAGCAAATGTTTCTTTATTCGAAATTCGAATACTTTAAAATATTTTAAAACTAGCTAATGCCCGCGACTTCGTCCGCGTGGTTTAAGTTTTTTGTTATTCCCGCGGGAACCCCTTAATTTTCCGGGATAAAAAGTAGCCTATGTCACTCTCCTCAACTATACCCATGCCAAAAATCACGTCAATCCGTTGCTCCGTTGCGGCGTGATTGAAGGACAAACCAACAAACCAACAAACCAACAAACAAACTGACTTTCGCATTTATAATATTAGTATGATATAAGTATATTTTATGTATAACGGTGCATATCTATTTGAATTTTTTTTCTATCAGTCGTTAGAGGAAGCTCTCGAGGTGGTCCCATACAAAATTCTGACTCCAAATCCTCAACCCTGACACTAAAAAGTTAAAAATAAAAATTCTTTCCAAAAAACCGACTTCCAACGCCTCTGTAAAGTACAAAATAATTTTGATTCATGTTGAAGTCGGGCGAGTCTGATGCGTCAACTTTGCTTACGAGTATCCTTGTAACTAACTAGCTTACTAGTATCCTTGTTTATACCCGCCTGACTTCAACATAGTGGGTAGAAATCAAAATTATTTTGTACTTTACAGTGGCGTTGGAAGTCGGTTTTTTGGAAAGAATTTTTATACGACTGCCTGAAAAAAGGAGTATTGCTTTCAGGGTTCATGTATGTATGAGTGTATGTATGTATGTATGTATGTATGTATGTATGTATGTATGTATGTATGTATGTATGTATGTATGTATGTATGTATGTATGTATGTATGTATGTATGTATGTATGTATGTATGTATGTATGTATGTATGTATGTATGTATGTATGTATGTATGTATGTATGTGAGTTTGTATATTCCACCATAACTTCTATACGCCTGAACCGATTTCGATAAATGAGGTATCGTTAGAATCCCTAGCTTATTCTGGGTGACATAGGCTAGTCAAATTTTTAAAAAAATTGATGGGCTGACCATGGTCCCGCATTGAAGACTAAAGATGAATTTTTTTTCGAAAATAAAATTAACTATATAATCATCATCTAGAAAATGATGAGTAGATTCCAAAAATATATAACACTGTACTTCAAAATCCAGTGATTCCCAAAAAAAATCATTTAATAAAAATGTGAATAAGATTTTCGTTACGTAGTAGATAGTTACGGGCTACGAGCCTACGGCAGAGCAGTCGTATTTTTTAATAATCTTAATTATATTCACTTGTTATTTATGCTACTACCTATCACTGAATCGCCACTGGACCGATTAAGATGAAACTTTCATAGTTCAAAAGATAATACCTTTTGTACGAACACAAATCAAACTTGTAATAGCTTATCTATGAATAGATAGATAGAGAACTAGAGTAGATAATATATATAAGCTGGTCGATGGCAAATGCTAGTTTAATCTTCGAAAAATAATACTGTAAACCAATGGTGTTAACGCAAGTAACACATAATATCGTTTTAACTTTTATCTACTCCAGCATCGAAAAGTTCCAATTTCGAATTTGACAACTATATCGAATTGAACCCTCTTTCGTGTTTGCTTCTCATAACGATACAGTTCGTTGTATGGGAGCTGTATCGTTATGAGTCGTAGCTGTATCGATATGGTTATCTTCATAAATAGGATACCTATAGCTTAGCGGCTCTGGGTTCTGGCACTTTCCCAGATTTGACTTTTTTATTAATTTATAAAGTAAAAAATTATAAAGACGTCCTTGTCGTAGATAAAATCTTGTATGCAACTGTACGTAATTAGTCATTTTAATTCTCGTACTATCCTATTTTGATACTCGGCAAGCCTCGTATCAAAAAACAGCACTCGAATTAAAATGACCCTCATTACGATACAGTTGCATAAATAGCTATTATATGGCTATACTACAGATCTGATATCGCATCTATCTCCAACATAGGGTCTCGGTATAAAAGGTATAAGCACATGTACGCAGCGGGTGCCCACAAAGAGCGGTGACAGCGACAGGCTACCGGCCACAGATAAAATATACCGATAATATATGTAACCTCCGCGGAGATTCAGTTTTAAATGACTACTATTATTTACGACTCTTTTATGTTTATGTACTACTGTACTTACCTCAGGCACTTACTTAAATAAGTGCTCGTGACTATTAAGTATCTGCATTAATAAGAATGGCACATAAATGAAATAGTTAAACATATAACTGGATACCTAATTGATCACTTACCATTCACATTAAAAGATTTATAAAAGCACCTATATTAATATAAATAAAAAATATCTAACAAATCCTAAAATATTTTCTAAATGAGCGAAGCAAAGTGAAAGTTGTTACATAATGAGCATTTCATTGAATTTATGTGTTAACTATGTAGTTATATACCTGTAGTTTATGTGTACAGGGCAATAAGCTTTAGCTACCTATTTATATATTGTCATTTACATAACAATAAAATAGACATTTTTACTTTAATTTTATCCCTACCATAATAAACAATAAATCCTACTATGCATAGTAAATTGAAACTATTCCAAGAACTCTACAATTCAGCGAATGTTTGAATAATGAACGTTTCCCGAAGCCGAGCTTTCTTTAAATGGTCAGTGCCCAGTAAAACGCCAGATTCAGTATTAACGAGACATAAGTATATCATTATAAAATATGAACGCACTATCAATAGCTATCGGCTAATCAGTGGCTTTGGCGAATATCAGCCGCTATCTGATACAAGCGCATAAAGATGCTACGGATAGCCGTATCTCAGATGTAGCGATAAATGGCAGCCAGCCGAAATACGGAGCGCAACAAAAAGGTGCGCGCCCGACGGATGGTGTCATACAATTTATCACCTCCATTCATAGTCGGTCCCTCATGACTCTCTACGTCATAGACCATGGATAACTCGGTCTATGACGTAGAGTCAGCTTGATGGTGGATTCAGGATAAGTTAAACATTCGCGCAAATTTTATTCAAAAGCGTGGTGGCCAAACTAATTCTGAGGGGAGGGCCGTGTCTACATAGGAAGCCGGTTGGTGGCCGAGGTCTCATTCGGCCACAGATAATGATGAAACTAACTCTGAGAGGAAGCTCATGCTCTGTAGTGGGCTGACAATGGATTTTGATAAGAGCTAGAGAGATAAATGGTACAGAAACACACGTCAGCTAGTAGGACCCAAGGACCGCAAAAGGTTTCCACCTCCTGTAATACCTCAATCTCTGGATATCAATGCCAATGACGTGAGCACTTACAAGTGTTCAAATATTTATATTAAAAGTTAGTAAGATAACGTCCACGAATTTGTCCACATGGACTTAGGAGGACCTCTTAAATACATTGTAAATTTCTTGAAAATATGTATATCTATATGGGGAACTCTTTGATCTCCTGACAAAAAAAGTTGTTAATTTACATCTACATTATATCTTACAGCCACGTAAGCTGAAATAGGTGTAAAAATTTAGTCAAGTTCGGCTACCAAGCCATTTGCGGCTGTGGCATATTGGAAGCAAAAAATTGGAAATCCTCTGGAAAGGAAGGTTTTTCATTGTAATAGCCTTATACAAATAATTTATAATTGTGCACATCGTTGCGCAGTTTTGCATACCATCGTCCCGGCGGTGTTCGCAAAGGCTAGTGTGACACTCTTATTTAGTATCGTCGACCGGTAGCACACGCCTGTCGCGGCACAGCCTCCACAGTCTATACTCCACAGGTTTTACCCTACGAGTCGGACGTCCTACAGGATACGAAAGGATACAAAATACGGCATAAATAATATAAGTATAGACTTATAGTCCGCGCGTGAGCTCAGAGGACTACTATGGAATGTTAAAGTAATGACCTAGAATTGTTTAAAGTGAAAAACAATACTGCTATCGCAAAATTACACGCGTCAAGCTCGAAACTAGTGCTGAGAGCGAGCTGGATTCCTCCGGACTCCGATTCCTCGTAGCTCGTGCGCGGACTATAAGTCTATACTCACACACACATACACATACACATTCAAAATACGGATAGGCTTATAAAAGTTGTAGCTTCAATAGCTCACACGCATGTTTGGTTAACTATAATCATTTCTAGCTGGTGTTATAAAAGTTAGCCCATACCTTCTTAAACTGCATCATCACTCAGGTAATTAGGTAAGATCGCAGTGAAAAGCTTCTTGTTAGAAGCTCGCGTAGCTGATGGGTTAAGGACAATTATTCTTCCCGATATCTTAGACCTTACACCAGATCCAATCAGATTAGCACGAGCTTTATTTACCGTAACAAATCGTGTAAAATTTTTATTATAAATACAACAGCAACGACGAAAGTGGAACCGCGCGCGTACACGGAGGTTTTATTTAATTTAATTTGCGGCAATGGGCCCCAAAGTAGTTCCATCTCGTCCCGATCCGAACTAATTACGAATAAGTATCGGCACCAGATCGAATCTTGTCCCTTTGCTCTCTTCCTGAAAGATCGTTGCGTTGATCGGAACAGGTACAAGGAAAAAGGTGACTATCGACAGACATAATGTGGATGCGAAAATTTATTTTAAGTTTAGATTAGGTTTCAAATACAATCTTAAATGAAAACTACTCAGGGCATACCAAAATTACACTTAATACTCTGATCAGGATTTGTGAGGCCAAACAACAGCAAGTGTATACGCATGCACCCAAGTGTATACGCATGTGGATGACGCAGAACAGTAGGTAGTAATTGGCTTATCTGGATACACTATTCACTGAGTGATTGGATCACTCAGTGTGCGTGTATCCAGATAAGCCAATTACTACATAGTGAATACTGAAAATTATATAATCAAATACTTGAAAACTAGCATTTTACTATATTTGCATACTATATTAGAATATTTGAATGAGTTTACCCTATTGTCGGAGTATGAATTTGAATACTGAATAATGGGTATATTCGAATGGTTGAATACTGAATGACTATTGCATACTGAGTTAACTATGATGCTAGATCTGAATTCGAACACTGAATAAAGAAAATATATTCCAATACTTGAATACTGAATAATGGATTATATTCGAATGCATGAATACTGAATGACTACTATATTTAAATACTGAATAATGGATATATTCGAATACTTGAATACTGAATAAAGGATATATACTAGACCGCATGAATTCTGAATGACTACTCTATTAAAATACTGAGTACTTAGTTACACTAAATTTTAGGGTATGAGGGTATACATTTGAATACAAATAAAAACAAATAAAACCACCAAACTTTATAACAAAAAATTATTATCTAAATACCATTTTATTAAACATAGTACATTTTTTAATGCGCATATTTTAGTATGAAAAATACAGCTATGTAAATCACTGTTCATATATTTTTCATGCAAACTTAACAAATTTGGACACTCTTTATCTTCTAAATTATAAATTGTACTTTTTTCTAACATTTGCGTTAACCACACCGTTTTTCAACACCTTTAACATAAATAGTCTTATCTTGCAAATTTTTTTGAATAATATATTTATAGTTCGAATACGGTATGTATCCCTCATTCCAAAAGATTCCTCTGTTTCTTTCAATCCAACAAACATGTTTTCGACAAGTCATAAAATGGATATGGTGGCTTGATACGAAAATTTTGAATACGGTTATTAGAATGAATAGCAGTTTCTTTTAAAATTAACTCATTTTCATCAGTTTTGAAGCCTTGAATATCTACTATTATAGGAGTCATGACAATTTTCGAACTATGTTACTCAGCGGCTTATATTCTATTAGCCGATCGTTTATAATCAGACAGTAAGCAGTTATATTTTCAGGGATATCTTGTGTACATTCTATTTCTAATCGGACATCCACCGGTCCAGATTTTAAATTTCGTTTTGTCTTGAACAATCAATAATAAAAAGCGATGCCTTTTCTTTAAAATTAAATAAACCAAGCAACGGGTCAGATTAAGGTATTTGATGTTACATATACTACCTGCTCAAGTAGTTAGCCAGTGATCAACATACACGAACCGCTCTTGCAGTCATAGTCAACAGTTTGAAACTACCATTGAAAACTGCTGCCAACCGCCTCGGAGCAGTCGCAACTGCTCGAGCGGTCCATGTATGTGTGTACGTAGAAGACTGTAGTTCACTATGCGGTATCAGCTTCAAGCAGTCCATTCAGACTGCTTTAAGCTGTCTGTGTTTCTAAGGCCTTACAGTTCTTACATTTATATCAGGCAGAGATGGAACGGATCGACATCCAAGCGATTCAATAACAGCATTGTTGTTGGTCATTGTATTTTAAATAATTATCAGGTGTATAAAGTTGTCGTTGGGTCTCATTGCAGACGCTCGACCAGCTTAATCAGTTTCAGTGAAGTCTGAATGGACTGCTTGAAGCTGATACTGCATAGTGAACTTGTATTTGTCATTTACAGAACTAACGCTTGACGACTGTTATGAATGTTATAATAATTGGCAATGCTCGCGGTTGATAGGACTATTTTATAGCTCATGAAAAATATATTCGCATTACATTTTCGATTGTTTTTCTGCATATAGGGCAAACCATTTTACTCAATGATAGAGCACACTTAGTACCTATTACAGCATGACCACACGGCCTATAGCAGACGGCCACTTCTTCCGCTCGACAAATTTTGCATAATACTTTAAATATTTCTTTAATATTTTCAACACAATATTATATTTCTCTCTGTAGGTATAGGGCTTAGTACATCGTTGTTTGCAGATTGTTCACAGTCTTTTGATATACCACACACATCTTTGTTAATACTTTGAATGTATTTTTCACCCAAGTATAACATAGGGGCAGGAAGGAAACCAGCGGGCGTGCGTTGACCAAGGACAATCTTCGATGTCCCAGTCAACGCACGCCCGCTGGTTCGCAAAATTAACAAATAATGAGGCCACTATTATGGTCCAGATAAGCCAATTACCACATTTTGAATACTGAAAATGGCTATATTCGAATGCTTGAATACTGAATGACTACTATATTTAAATACTGAGTACTGGGTATATTTTAATACTTGAATACTGAAAAATGGATATATTCGAGTACTTGAATACTGAATAATGGATTATATTCGAATGCATGAACACTGAATGACTACTTATTTAAATACTGAAAAATGGTAACTAAAAATTACGAATGAATAAGTTAAGTTGGGAACCTACTATATTAGAATACTTAGTATCGAACTTAACTTACCTATCAAGTATTAATTAATATGGATAGCGAATAAGCTCATGAACATCATCTATTAAATCAACTTTCTGTTTTTCAATTCTTAATATTCGTGCCAATAGTTTTTGAAATTCACAAACTTTGAAATACGTATCAGAATAATTTTTATCCTGGGGAATTAAAATAGCATCGTACTGATCGTAGCCAATAATTTTAACTAAGTGAAGACCACATAATCTTTTTTCAGTAATGATTATTTCTACATGATCTCCTATATTCAGAGACATGATGTTGATGATTAGAGAATACTTAATTCAATTAGATAAATTAGAATACTTCCGATTCGATACCGATCACAATATACGTATTTATTATATAATACGTATATTGTGATCGGACTGCATTTAAAAACTGATAGGTATAAGAAAAGCACAGCTCTTACTAATATAGAAATCTATGATAGTACTTTGAGAAACTTAGTATTTATATATACCTACTTTTTATTCGTACAATAAAATTCAAGTTGAATTTCAATTCATTTATTTGCATGAACAAATTAGTTTACATGGTTTTATTCTTAGACTAGGTGCATTAAGTTTTATAATGATAATTAATATATATATATATATATACAATAATTAATACAAAAACTAAATTATACATCAGTGGAAACGTTTAAATTCGACATACTTCGTTGAATTTTTGCAATGAGGTTGTGAGCACCATTATAAATTTCGTCAAAAATTAAATTTTCGTCGTCGACGACATATTGTATGCAAACGTTTGCATCACATTCACAAAACATTGTGTTTCGTAGTTTTTCTGCGTCAAATATTTCAATTCTGATTATCTTAGCTCCATTTCTTGGAACTTTCATATATGAATACATCACATTGGTTTTTTCTTTTTCGTAGTGGGTTATAGGACAAGGTATGATTCATTATTATTTTCCCTTTGAAAGTAATTACTAACACGTTGAGCAATACTCGCATTCGGTTTAAAGTTAAAAAAACAAACAGCTCAGAGTTTAATTTAACACTTTGAAATGTTTGCAAAGAATTATTGATAAAATTTTAGTAACATATTTCTCGTTGTTATCAGGAATGACTCGGGTGCGAAGTATACCTCAAAAGCACTTAATTTATAACTTATTATTCTATTTTTTGAAAGCGGTGGAAATTATTTCAATGTTCATATATTAAGTATTCAATAAACAATTCGACTTATGTAAATTTGTTCTTAAATGATATTGATATTATCTAATTTCAGGAATATCAACTTGACAATTTTCACATCTCACTAAATTAACTAATATTATTACTTATTTTGAAGCGGGTATGATTGTAAAAAAGAAAACACTAGTTAATATATTCAATACATTAACAATAATAATAATAATAGGTAGTTAAAAAATTATAAGTATATTAGTAGCCCGCCAACCCGCATTGGAGCAGCGTGGTGGGTCTAAGATCTAATTCCCGCTCTCCTATGAGAGTGGAGGCCTGTGCCCAGCAGTGGGACGTTAATAGGCTGTAGTGATGATGTAGTGAAGTATATTAGTAGGTAAAGTAAACTTCATGTTGATATTTATGTATTATAAAAGACGAAAACTTTTTAAAATTGATTACATAATTATGTGGTGATAATAATAAAGTCAATACATATTTAAATTATTCCATTTAATACTAGTTACTTATAAATGTTGGTGAGCATTTTCTATACTCCTTCCTCGTACTTATAATAAAATTGGACAAATGATGCCATGCTTCTGTGTCTTCGTTGGTCCTATTCTTCATGCATATTATAGCATGACGCCGCCTGTTAACTGGTTGAATTGCTTCAACTTCGTCACATTTATATATTTTCAAATCAATAAAATGGGTTCCAATCTTATTTTCGAATAATTGACGGGAATGATCATAAGCTAATCTTCTTGTAACATACGATACTAATGGTGGAATTTTTTTACCCGAGACAGCCGGTGTGGCGCAGTCCTCTCCGTCGTCCTCGCTGTCAGTTCCAAACAGGTCGTACACGGTTGGTTTTTGGCTGGCGGTGGAAATGGCTTAAATGTTGGCTTTGCAGATTTCTTCACCGATGAGCGCTGGAGCAGGACTTGTGCGCGATGAACTAGGTTCTCCGACTTCAACATCTTGCTTACGCTTTTTTTGACTTTTTTTCTGAGTCAGGCTGTTGATGTTGAGCTTCTATTACTTCATCGTCAGACGGGAATAATACATCAGCATTCTGTCGTGACCTGTAATAAAAAAATAATAATAAATTAGATTACTGAGCAAGTAAGTATTAAATTATGTCGAGGAATTAATATAAATTACATCATTAATTGTACAATATTCCTTTTTATTGTATTATCTATATTCTATACGTATTTGTAGCACAACAGGTATATGTTCACCAATTCAGTTCGTAGTACAGTATTATCAATATATTAAATTGAATCGACCTAGTAAATCGGTAATAACTATATTCACATGTTATTAGTGATAATAACTGGGACAGATGGCTTAACGCACTCTCTGAGGAATCATGGTAAAAACTTCCATTTTCTGATCGATAAAAATATCTCATAAATATATTTTGACCCGATCAGGGATTCGAACCCAGGACTATAGTCCGATAATCTAACCATGAGCATATAAATAACATAATATTATAATCAAAGAGAAAGTTTAGTTAAATAATAGAGGTATTTTCAATCTCGTATTCATCTATTTCATAACAATCATTTTTTGAGCCGGGCAGGGAATCGAACCGAGGACCATGCTCCAACAAGCTAACAATTAGCATATAAATAACCTATTATTATAATCAAATACTGGAAGTATTCTCAATCTAGTATTCATCTGTCTCGTAACAATAATTTTTGGACCGACCAAGAAATCGAACCCAGGATCATAGTCCGACAAGCTAACCATTAGCACATAAGTAGCATAATATTATAATAATTAAAGAAAAAAGATTAATTTAATACTGGAAGTATTATAAAAGTACTTACATTATCTTTGATTTATTGAGAAGATATAAACTTTGGAAAATCTACCAGTAGGCACCAGGCTCCTGGCTTCAGCCAGGAGCCTGGTAACACAATAACACAATGATGTTCTAACATCTCACTCAATTGCTTAAATAAAGCGAAAATGATTTGTCATGAAAAAACCTTAAAGGTTCCTTCACACTACCACTCGCTTTATTATGATTGTTGATACAAATCAATACGCAGGGATTCTTGAGACCATTATCTTCAAAATAATACCTAATTCAGTATAAAACAGATGGTTTCTCCCGCCTTCTTACTTAGTCATACTTTACTATGAACATAGAATGTTCAAATATGCCCAATTATTCTAAAAATATCGTTAATGAGTTATGAGGGAGCACATGAACAGAATATTTTTATTATGATGTCGTGGATAATGTGTAAGAGCCTTAATCACAGTCTTATAATATTGCTTACAAAGCATTGGTCTTGGAGAATGAATAGGTTACCATTTATCAAATGATTAAACTAGGACAAACATTTTATTAAGTTATGTTATCCTCTACTAATATAACTATAATTTAAAACATTGTCTTCATTATTAAACGGATTTATTGATGAGTTTTGAGTAACCCTAGAATGAACAATAGGTACCTATGATACAATACGAATAATTTGTCTGTTGATTTGTTTGTGCATACATAACGCGGTATGTTAGTTTATTTAATCGGTTTGCTCGATTACAAAACAACGAACCTTTTACAATCTTAGACAAATCCATGAAATTACGAACTGAATGTCGTCCTACATTCAATCACTAGGCGTCTTATTGTCTGCAGGGTTCATATTTCACATTCCATATCCATTTAAAGAACAGTCGTTGACTATTAAAACCTACGATTTTAAACTTTAATAACATTTTCAAAAAATTTTAAAACATTGTGTTCATTGTTAAACGGATTTATTGATGAGTTTTGAGTAACCTTAAAATGTACAATAGATATGATACAATACGACTGAATCTGATTAAGCTGGTCGAGCGTCTGCAATGAGACCCAACGACAACTTTATACACCTGATAATTATTTAAAATACAATGACCAACAACAATGCTGTTATTGAATCGCTTGGATGTCGATCCGTTCCATCTCTGCCTGATATAAATGTAAGAACTGTAAGGCCTTAGAAACACAGACAGCTTAAAGCAGTCTGAATGGACTGCTTGAAGCTGATACCGCATAGTGAACTACAGTCTTCTACGTACACACATGCATGGACCGCTCGAGCAGTTGCGACTGCTCCGAGGCGGTTGGCAGCAGTTTTCAATGGTAGTTTCAAACTGTTGACTATGACTGCAAGAGCGGTTCGTGTATGTTGATCACTGGCTAACTACTTGAGCAGGTAGTAGATACATCAGGTACCTTAATCTGACCCGTTGCTTGGTTTGTTTAATTTTAAAGAAAAGGCATCGCTTTTTATTATTGATTGTTCAAGACAAAACGAAATTTGAAATCTGGACCGGTGGATGTCCGATTAGAAATATAATGTACACAAGATATCCCTGAAAATATAACTGCTTACTGTCTGATTATAAACGATCGGCTAATAGAATATAAGCCGCTGAGTAACATAGTTCGAAAATTGTCATGACTCCTATAATAGTAGATATCCAAGGCTTGAAAATTGATGAAAATAAGTTCATTTAAAAAAAATTGCTATTCATTCTAATAACCGTATACAAAACTTTTCCTATCTAGCCGCCATATCCATTTTATGACTTGTCGAAAACTGAAAGAAAACATGTTTGTTGGATTGAAAGAAACAGAGGAATCTTTTGGAATGAGGGATACATACCGTATTCGAACTATAAATATATTATTCAAAACATTTTACAAGATAAGACTATTTATGTTAAAGGTGTTGAAAAATGGTTGTGGTTAATGCAAATGTTAGAAAAAAGCACAATTTATAATTTAAAAGATAAAGAGTGTCCAAATTTGTTAAGTTTGCATGAAAAATATTTTACATATATTACATACCTGTATTTTTCATACTAAAATATGCGCATTAAAAAATGTACTATGTTTAAGAAAATGGTATTTAGATAATTAATTTTTGTCATAAATTTTGGTGGTTTTATTTGTTTCTTTGTATTCAAATGTATACCCTCATACCCTAACATTTAGTGTAAACTCAATACTCAGTATTTTAATAGAGTAGTCATTCAGAATTCATGCGGTCTATATGTCCTTTATTCAGTATTCAAGTATTTGTATATATCCATTATTCAGTATTCAAATGTATACTCTGACATTAGGGTAAACTCATTCATTTATTTTGAATATACCCATTATTCAGTATTTAAATATGGTAGTCATTCAGTATTCATGCATTCGAATATAATCCATTATTTAGTATTTATTTTTGACGAAATTTATAATGGCGCACACAACCTCATTGCAAAAATTCAACGAAGTAGGTATGTCGAATTTAAACGTTTCCACTGATGTATAATTTTGTTTTTGTATTAATTATTGGATATAACATAATGTACCTAATCTAAGAATAAAACCATGTAAACTAATTTGATCATGCAAATAAATGAATTGAAATTCAACTTGAATTTTATTGTACGAATAAAAAGTATAAATATTAAGTTTCTCAAAGTCCTATCAAAGATTTCTATATAAATGAGAGCTGTGGTTTTCTTATATCAGTTTTTAAATGTTGTCCGATCATAATATACTTACAGATAAAAATGTTATAATAATAATTTAGTATTCTAATTTATCTAATTAAATTTAAAAAATAACAACATCATGTCTCTAAATATTGGAGATCATGTAGAAATAATTATTACTGAAAAAAGATTATGTGGTCTTCACTTAGTTAAAATTATTGGCTACGATAAGTACGATGCTATTTTAATTCCCTAGAATAAAAATAATTCTGATACGTATTTCAAAGTTCGTTATGAAGGTCTAAAACCATTGGCACGAGTATTAAGAATTGAAAAACAGAAAGTTGATTTAATAGATGATGTTCACGAGCTTATTCGCTATTCATATTGATTAATACTCGTAAGTTCGATTCAGTTAGTATTCATTCGTAATGTAGTATTTTTAATACACGTATTACTCAATACATGAATGAAGTAGGTATTCAGTAATCATATATAATACTCATTTACTTTGAGTATTGAAGTTTTAGTATTCAAGTGAAGTATCTATTCAGTATTCAACCATTCGAATATACCCATTATTCAGTATTCGAATGCATACTCCAACATTAGGGTAAACTCATTCAAATATTCCAATATAGTATGCAAATATAGTAAAATGCTAGTTTTTCAAGTATTTGAATACATAATTTTCAGTATTCACAATGTAGTAATTGGCTTATCTGGATACACGCACACTGAGTGATGCAATCACTCAGTGAATAGTGTATCCAGATAAGCCAATTACTACCTACTCAGAACACACACTGTTCCACAGTGCACAGTTCGCAGAAGAAAGAAGGAAGGTCGTGGACGTACTGGGAGTAGAAATTGGGGTGGAGAGCCTCATAGACATAATGCTAGAGTTCAAAAATAACTGGCAAATAATTCAAAATTACATGGAAAATATAATGTTAAAGAAAGAGAAGGATGAAAGAGACGGGCGTGGATGAGACAGGCATTCGGCAGTAGTGGTAGGCCAATTTTGGGCAGGTATATTGCTGCTTGGTGACAGGAGGGTTTTTTAGCCGGTAGGAGTCCGGCACTATCCGGTCCGGATGTCCATGAGGATTTCCTCCTCCTACAACAAAAAAAAAAAAAAGGATTTGTGAGGCCGATGTATGCGAGTAGCATGGGAGAATTAAACGCTGAAGACTATAATGCTGAAAAATACTTACATACGAAGAGACATTTTTCTTAAAAAAACTCTGCAAAACATTATGGAGCAGAGAAATGAGACTAAGTAAGAAAAATATTTAGAGGGAGGTCAGTGAAAAATTACACAATTACCTTCGAGTCAGGAACTTATTTTAATTTTACTGGACATGTCCACATCAGTCTATTGTTCACAATTAAAATATTTTTACAAACGATTTAACAGTCGTTTATTTGTAAAGCGTTTTGCATTTATTTTGGTAATGTTATTTTAAACATCAGCCAATTTTGTAACCACTATCTAAATAGTCAGAACTAAAATGTGTACAACCTCGCATCATCAATAGGTAATCATACTAATATTATAAATGCGAAAGTGTGTTTGTTTGTTGGTTTATTGGTTTGTTGGTTTGTCCTTCAATCACGCCGCAACGGAGCAACGGATCGACGTGATTTTTGGCATGGGTATAGTTGAGAACCTGGAGAGTGCCATAGGCTTTTTATCCCGGAAAATTAAGGAGTTCCTCCTTTAAGGAAATCCTCTTAGTAGAAGCCCGACTTTGACACTTTTCTACTTCTTTTATTCTTAGGTAATTCTCTTTGTTACCAATTTCCAAAATGGTTCTTTTTAGTTTGTCATTTTAGGGTCTAGATTCTACACAAAATTCTAAACAGTTGCATAATCGTCGGTATAAAATGTTTAATTTTATCTATAGTAGGTATATTTAAAGTATCTATAGATCAATAAATACTTAACGCTTAAAGGTCGCTGGCGTGCGCGACCACGTAAATAATTAGATAGCGCTAATTAAAAGGGACTACTTGGCATGAAGGGCCGGTTGTACTATATGAAGTTAACTGTGCTTAATCGAAGCTTGGTATAAAGCAAAAAAGAATGGATCAGAATGTTAATTTCACAGGCTCTATAAATTAACGTGGAGAACAAAAATTTTATAATCTCTAGGGTGTATAACATATTTGGACTTAATCAAGGATTACTTGTTCTGGAGGTAACCTGGAACTGAAGGCTTCACGGATACTGTAGCACAAAATGTGGTATGCTACGAAACTTAAATGATGGAAGTAAGGAAAGCGCTGGCTAACTTTCAGCTCAAACGAGTTTAATTTCATAATAATTGAAAGCAATTATTGTCTAGACTCTAGATTCTTACTCGTAGTAGGTAGGTATACCATGTAGAATCTACTTAGTTACCTATACTTCTAAGCTGGCATGAAGAGATATCTTCCCAATCACAACCTATGTAGTGTAGTGTGACTTGTTATTAACTGAAATATATGAATTTAATCGTGGAATAAATCACTATCGGTGTAGCCGGTCCGCGCCAAATGCGGTGGTAATGTACCGCGGCGGCTAGCTAATTCCAACTTGATACCGAGCGGTATTCTAAAAGCTATCTAATTTACTGCCGATACCTCTACCAATTGACGCATTTCCTTTGAAATTGCAATACTTATCTACATTATTAAAAGAAATCTCCTGTTTTTGAAAAAGCTATTTTTCCTGGTATTTTTGTTTAGGATACCCATTTACTTGACTACTGACTACGTGAATTTAGGTTTTTAAATAGTCTTGCAGGAATTCCTTGATTGTCCCGGATCAAATTTACCGGGGTAAGTAGAAGGTACATAGGTCATAGACTAGTTGTTTTTGGGACAAACCTTATCTGGATTTGGTCGCATAATAGGTATAAAAGCTGTATTAAATATTTTTTATTCCACTACAAGTTTAGCCCTTGACTGCATTAACACAGGGAGTAAGTGATGATGCTACCATCTTACCACCGCTACCATCTTAGACAGCAGTCTAAGATGGTAGCGGGCTAACCGACTAGGGGTATGGCAGTTATAATAAACCCATAACCCTAATCGGTTTTCACATGGCATCGTGCCTGAACGCTTCAGTCGGTTGGCGGCACGTCTTTGCCGGTAGGGTGGTAACTTGCCACGGCCAAAGCCTCCAACAGACCAGAGAAAATCGATAAATATTATTAAAACATCTAAAGAGGCTATGTAGAGGCAAAGCTCGTAGCTAGAGCTCGTGCAAGAAACGCCATAAAGGCTATATGCATAAAGGAAACCATTACGTAACCATCGTGACTAATGGGGCCCTTACTTTTCTATTAGGTACCTACCAGAAAAGGTTTTATTCGTAATTTATTTAGAGTTACTTTTAATTTGCTTAATCGTTTGCCATATATATCTGATTGAATTACTCTTAGCCATCGGTAACCGAATGATACGGCACTTTAAACCGACATTATGGGCCCCTGCTATTCCCAGACCTTATTGGGATCATCTGTACTTTATCTAATCTTAATTCCGTTAGTTAATTTCCGTGTATCAAACTATTTTGTAACGTAGTAGCATTGACTTAAAAATGATATTTGCATAATTGTTTTGCAATTTGGTATCCTATCAAAGTTCAGAATAAAATAGAACTTTATTCACCAAGGCAAGAGTTTAGTGTTATTGGTTAGAATTTAAACTTTGTAACATCTACTATCTAGGTAAAGCTATAAATACTCTGCTGTACTATTCTGTGATTCTGCTTTGTTTGTGAACCGACACGTCAACTTTTTTACAACTTTTAATTGATTTTGTTCATTTTACTGTTTAATTTTCAGTCAATCTACTAATGCAATGATATTATGACCAGATTATCAGATTTTGCTCATCATTTTAGGTATTACATTATTTGATTTCAGAAAAACTAATTAATTTAAAGGTACCTATGCTAAAGTAGCCAAAGTACTTAAAACTAAATAGCATAACATCGCAGTCATCTTAGAGATAAGAAAAAAATGCGAGTCTAATTTAAAACAATTTCCGGCCGAACACCTATCCATCAAGAGCCTGGCAACCAACAGAAAAAAAACTAAACGCCATTTACGAATAAAGAGTTCCATATTCAAATCTTCGTAGCGACGATTAGCGTCCAAGATGGCCGCTCCTGATTTTCGGCCAGTGATACAGATTTCAATTTCCTGCCTTGCTTTATCATATTTCTGTCATCTGAGTTTGACAAATAAGTTCATTTTGACGAGTCGGTCGGTTTGGGCAGGCCATTTGTTATTCTGAAACGATTAGGGAATGTAGCATGATCGTCGTAGCGTGAAGCTGATGTAATTTAACTTTTCACTTGACCGCAGCAAAGGGGACGGTAGATACGTACCTGCCTACATTCGAAAAGTAAACGTACTAACTTCTAAGATCAATCTATTTTGATAGAATTCATAACAAAGACTCACGAGTACCTACCTACCTCGATAGCTCTTATGTGTCTTCAATTTAGGGCGAAAACTTGTATTTAAGCGAACCGGAAACTTAAAACCGGACTAAAATTAGACCTTTGGTTACCATCATATAATTTACTTGACCGTACTTATCTATTAATCGAATTGTACACTCTTTAGAGCCCCTACCTAAATAAAATGGACCATGGACCAAGGCTAAACGTTCCTTATTTTCCAATAAGATCACGACGTTCTAAAAAATAATAAAAAGGAATGAATTTATATATAACTCATAAAACAACGTAAGATTTAAGCTTTCATATGCTATCACCAGCCCGTGTAAGCGAGTAAAGCGAAAAGGCCGCCTCGTGTGTCCAAATAGCAAAATAATTGCGACGTCGGGCCTTAAATCCGACATCATTTGTTTATTAAGGGTCACCGCGTGCCCCTTTTGCATAAATACGCACTATATGGAATGATACAACAAAAACATATGAGTCCTCTTTTGCAATATAACTTGGACGATTAAATAGACCTTATAATATGGGTCCTTCTTCCTTCAAAACACTATATTTAGCTTTAGATATCATTTTTTTTTTTACGCAAATATCAGACACTAGATGGTGCGACCTTGTGGACGATTGGGTTTCTGAAAAATTATTGGGTACCCTATATTCTTCTCCTGGATACAACCCAAGTATATCTCTGAACCTACCAAATTTCGTCTAAATCAGCTGAAAAGATTGGCCGTGAAAGCGTAGCAGATAGACACGCAGATGGACGGAGAGACACACGTTCACATATTTTATAATATTACTATATGGACGATATTGCATAAATGTTATAGGTACAACGAATACCAATGTCCTCCTAAAAGCTCCGATTTTTGCCAGAGAATTTTGCTCTATTCTGATAGAGTTGATGAGAATTACCTAGTTATATAATTGCATGTTTAGTACCTACTACGATACATTGAAAACTAAAATTCTACATCAATTCTACGATATAATTATGTCTAATCTATAATACGTGCTATAATCTAGTATTACCACATTGACATAACAGGTACCTACTAGGAATCCGCTTATAAGCTTATATAAGTATGCACAAACATTTTAATCTATATATTTAGGAAAACAGAAGTGGAGTAAAGTGAAACTAAGCAAATATAACAAACCACAATTTATTCTACATAATGATTTTAACATATCACAATTAAAATAATCAAAAAGGAACACACTTTAATCTAAACACAATTATGACTCATTGTGAGTCTCTCAACTGACAAAATGCTAGCTCAAAAGGCGAATAAAGAATGACTACGCGGTAATGCAGAGAGCGCTTTTTATACACGTTCCTGCCCTCTTTTATAGGTTTTGGTCGGGTACCTACACTACTCACAATAATTTTGCCAACTATATACATATATAAAATTCAAAGTCCTGACTGACTGACTGACTGACTTATATATCAACGCACAGCCTAAACCGCTAGGGTTAGAGACTTGAAATTTTGACAGTAGCTTCCTTCTATGACGTAGGCGCTCACTAAGAAAGGATTTTCCAAAATTCCACCCCTAAGTGGGTGAAATTGGGGTTGAAAGTTTGTATGAAAGTCCGAAATTTCTCAAGGTATATCCATGAAACTGGGTATAAGAGCTACCGGTAAAAAATTTAGAAATTCGTGTTTCGCAGTTTTTGAAAATTCTACCTCCGAAGGGGTGAAATAGGGGATGAAAGTTTATATGAAAGCCCTTCATTTCTCAAGATATTTCTCAAGTTGTATCATATTTTGACTTCAAGTAATAAATAATGAAGTACGTGTGGCATAGTTTTTCAAAATTCTACCCCCAAAGGGGTAAAATAGGGGTTGAAAGTTGGTATCAAAGGCCGGCGTTTTTCAAGTTATAGCCATGAAACTTGACTTTTGGGCAACGGGTTTAAATTATGAAATACTTACATAATTCACAGTTTTTGAAAATTCTTTCCCAAAGGACGTTAAATAGTCCTTCAATCACGCTGCAACAGAGCAACGGATCGACGTGTTTTTTTGCATGGGTTCTTTTTATCCCGGAAAATTAAGGAATGCCTGTGGTAGTTAAAAAACCTATGCCACGCGAACGAAGTCGCGGGCGTCCGCTAGTTAAGTATATTTGTAATCTAATAAATTTAACAACAAAAACGTCATGATTTAAATATTAAAAATAGAGTTTTAAAATTTATTAAATGTGTAGAAATTCAATATTTGGCGAAGAAATTCAGCGGCGGCAGCAAAGCAACGGCGCGCGGCAGACGCAAAGAATGTCGTTGTAGGATTTATTACGCGTGCGCACACCTGATGACATGGGGACAGCCGGCCGACCACTTCTCTACGCCCCATGATCGCCTGGTACTCTATAACAAATCTGCATAGCTTGCTAAAGATGTGCTTTGGTCACAGAATAAACTCACCTCTAAAAAGGTGTCATTATAGCTAAAGCCTCGATGACACGGGGCGAGCTTACAAGCCAGCGGGTTCGCTAGCAGCTTGTAAACTCGCCCCGTATCATTGAGCTTTTTTACTATCTGATTGTAAAAACGCTGCTTGAAAAATAGAAAGCCGGGCTAATTTACTCGCCATTCGCTGGCGTATACTACAGTTTACAATTTACAACAGTGTACAATTTTATAAATTCCTTCTTGATAACGATACGAAGAAAAAAAAAGTTGGTATTGCAGTTTGCCGCGAAATCATAGATTTTTTGTTGTAATTATTACATTTATTTAAATGGATGTTTTATGGATGATAATTAATCCATTTCGAAACACAATACGAGGGCAGGTAAAGTGAATGTGGCTATTAATTAGTTAAAATCATCAAGTAAAAATAAAGATCTTACTCTATGAAAATATAACAGAAAGGCAAAGAAATGATTAAAAATCGTTATTTATTTTATTTTCTCGCAAGCAAAGTGATAAGAAGAGTATTTACCACGGGACTAAAAGCCATTCTACTCGTTTCTAGCATCCCTAGCTTAGCTTCTCGAGCGTATGAAATAGCTCATTTTAGTCCCTTGATGAACAATCTACTATTGTATATTTGAACTACCTCTCTTACCTCACTGGCGCAGTGTTGAGCGCTGTAATCTTAACGTGCGGAGGTCCCAGGTTCGAACCCCGGCAGGGTCAATTTGAGAATTTATAATTTCTGAATTTTCCCTGGTATGGCCTGGGAGGCTTCGCCTGTGGCTAGTTACCACCCTACCGGCAAAGACGTCCCGCCTAGCGATTTAGCGTTCCGGTAAGATGCCATTTTAGGAGCCTTTATTTCTAACACCTCCTCATTTCTTACTTTCCTTTTGCCTTTCGGAAAACCTTGTTTAATGGGTACCTACTTACAATTGGAGCTCTGAAAGATATTTCCCATTCCCTATTCACAAAAAATCTAAAAAAAATTACAGTAAGTACCTACTTATGAGAACCTCCAAATGAACGTGGCTTTATTTATAAGAAGCGGCTTATGTACCCATTTTATGAATTGGCTTATTTAAATGTTGAAATAAAACATACCTAGTTTCAATACAAATGAAATATCCAGACCCTGGATGTGGCGGTAGCGCGAAGGTCGCAAAGAATGTCGCCGGCGAATTAATGCGCGTGCGCATCTGCCATCCGATGACAGCGGACAGCGCAGTGGCCGGCCACTTCTCTACGCGACATGCTTGCAGGTACAGGGTATGATAATGAAATTAACTGCTCTACAGGGTTTAGGTAGTTGTATCATTAGGTATGAGCATTTCGTAACTCGACCGCGAACTGCCATCTTTTGTTACTTAGTAAAAATTGTTGTCCTACGTACCTAAATAGGACGCCGTCTCCGTTCATCCATCCATATCCAATGCGACAGTATATCTGTCTGGCTTTTCAGGGTTCGTCCTACAACCACGTAGTTGTAAACCATTGCAAAGCTCTGTAAAGCTTGCACTTCAACAATTTTCGGCGAGCACATAATATTATGATCTGCATATGGGGACATTATACTTTACTAGGTACTTGTTCTCTTAGAAGTGCGTACCGGTTGGACTTCTAAAATTATTAGCAGCTGAATACCTGGACGTATTGTCAAGCATTGCTATACGCTATGCTATCTATGCATTGCATACGTAGGGACTAGGGACCCAACTTAAAGACATCACAAACATACAGAGCTATATAGTTTTACATGGACCAAGTCGCAAACATCTACTAATCAAATAAATATTTTATAGAGATGCGCTTACCCACGAGCTGCGCCCACTGCTAGTAGGGTAGTACTATAAGAACTTATTTTTCGCAATGTAGGTACAACTTCATAAAAATAAAATGTATTATGTGCTTTTTTTATCTATATATATAAAATTCAAAGTCCTGACTGACTGACTGACTTATATATCAACGCACAGCCTAAACCGCTGGTCCTAGAGACATGAAATTTGGAGAGTGTGTTCTTTGTGAAGACTAGGTATCCACTAAGAAAGGGTTTTTCGAAATTCCATCCCCAAAGGGGTAAAATAGGGGTTGAAAGTTTGTATGAAAGTCCGTCGTTTTTCAAGTTATAGCCATGAAACTTGGTATATGAGCTGCGGGTTGAAAATGAAGAAATACGTGTTTCACAGTTTTTGAAAATTCGACCCCCAAGGGGATGAAAGTTGGTATGAAAGGCCTTTTTTCTCAAGATATTTTTCAAGTTATACAAACGAAACTTGGTATTTTGGCTTTCGGTAAAAAATAAAGAAATACGTGTGTCACAGTTTTTCAAAATTTTACCCCTAAAGGGGTAAAAAAGGGGTTGAAATTGCCCTTATGTATTTTATTACGTATTTTGTGGCCTAAGTACGACATTATGTCTTCACACAAAAGAGGTGATATATCTCAAATAATGATAGTAGGTACCTACTGTGCATAGCTAATACAAAATCTTACAACTAAAATAAAATTATAGCTAACCTGACCTAGTTACTGTCAAACCATGCCCGCGTGAAAATATGGTAGCCATAATGCTGACTGATTTTCTATTTGAATAGCCATGATTGGCTAATATTAATAATATTTATTTACAAGTCTTGGTAAAAACTAATATAGCAACTTTTTAATGTAAAGGCGGAATGAAATCACCAAAACATCACCCCAACCCATCGTAACCCCTCTTATCCTGTACTGTACCTATAGTACAATAATTGATGGTGGCTCTATTCCGCTGAGCACGATTTTTCCTGCCGATCAATAAAACCATCGCCGACTGCAACGAACAATCGAACTGAACTCAAATTATAATAACTACTTCAAATTAACCTTGCTCTCAATAAGCAATTATCTAACCCAACTTATTTTATAACTTTAACGCATAAAGTAGTATAATGACGCACTTATACATAGGTATTTAATTATTGCAAGGCAATATGCAACAAGTACCTAACTAATATTGCAGTCTCACTCGACTTTTAAAAAAAAAACAAATCAGTCAGTCAATCAGTTTGCTTTCGTCATTCCTACTACTTTATTTACTCTTTCAGTAGTTTTACCAACGATTTGATCGCCATAGAACTGTAGGTAAGTACCTCAGAATGGGTAAAATACTTTGATTAGGTATATAGAGGTAAAATACAGTTCTATGGTATTCTGTAAGTAGATAATAGTAATAACCTATGATTGTGTCGAATAAGTTTAAATTGACTCCTAAGTCCTCTACTTTCGACGAAGAAGAGTTCTTTCCTTTGAGAGTGGAAGGGAGAGAGGATACGATAATTTGAAATCAATCCAAATCAACAAAAATTAATAAAATTAGCAAAATAGCAAAAATTTACGAAAATTACTTTGAAAGAAAAATGAACACAAGTTCATCAACCTGAACTAGCCACACACATAACGTGACGTGAGGGTAGATTCGATCGTCAAGCGCCATCTCGCGGCGAGGCGGGGACCCTCACGACGGATGACGTCAGACGGCGGGTTGATTGAGCGATGAACTTTGAAGACTCGTGTCGATCACGGCATATTATTATTACGGCTTATACGAAGGATTATCCATTCAGATTTGTTGTATACAGGTTGCTCTGGTAATTAATTAGGGTACTAAGACCGGCTACACACGGCCCTAAAATCAGAGGCAATATCGGGAGAGTGATGGTAGGGATGAAATCGGCTACTTCTCTACACACGTCCCTGCCAGTTAGTACGTAACCCACCGTGCAGCAAAGCACTCGTCGATTCAAGATGCCAACTACACTCTCAAAATATCAAAAAATAGGCATCGCTTCGGTACTTGCTTCGGTGCGACCAAAACAGAGACAAAAGAGGAAGAGGTTGAGAGGTGGTCGATGAAACTCTTATGTTTTTTATGACACATAAAAAATACTCTTTATGTTTTTTATCCCACAAATACGACAACTCCTTGAAAAAGTCAATTGTTTTCGTCCAGGCCTCTCGCTTCTTCTCCTTCGCCATATCTCCGCACGAAATAAAAATTAATTAATCCAAAAACAAGTCCTACTGCCACTACAGTCGCACGCACACTGCATTGAAATCGTCCCGGATTTCGCTACACACGCACCGACAACACTCCCGAGCCGATAATCGTTCCTAAATCGTGAGCTCGCCCGAACCAATTACTGATTTAGGAGGAATAATAATAATAACGATTACGATTTGCCTACACACGAGGCGATCAAGAGAGCGATCTAGGGCGCTCCTCACCACTGCCCCGATATTGCCTCCGATTTAGGACCGTGTGTAGCCCCTTTAAGACCGGCTACACATGGCCCTAAAATCAGAGGCAATATCAGGGAAGTAGTGGGGAGCGCCCTAGATCGCTCTCTTGATCGCCTCGTGTGTAGGCAAATCGTAATCATTATTATTATTATTACCCCTAACTCAGAAATTGGTTCCGGAGAGCTCACAATTTAGAGCCGATTATCGTCTAGGGAGTGTTGTCGGTGCGTGTGTAGCGAAATCGGGACCGATTTCAACGCAGTGTGCGTGCGAGTGTAGTGCCAACAGGACGCGTTTTTGTAAATTTAATTTTAATTTTGTGCGGAGATATGGCGAAGGAGAAGAAGCGAGAGGCCTGGACGAAAACAATTGACCTTTTCAAGGAGTTGTCGTATTTGTGGGATAAAAAACATAAAGAGTATTTTTTATGTGTCATAAAAAACATAAGAGTTTCATCGACCACCTCTTAACCTCTTCCTCTTTTGCCTCTGTTTTGGTCGCACCGAAGCAAGTGCCATTGCGATGCCTATTTTTTGATATTTTGAGAGTGTAGTTGGCATCTTGAATCGACGACCGCTTTGCTGCACGGTGGGTTACGTACTAACTGGCAGGGACGTGTGTAGAGAAGTAGCCGATTTCATCCCTGCCATTACTCTCCCGATATTGCCTCTGATTTTAGGGCCGTGTGTAGTCGGTCTTACTTAATTTTTTTGTCCTGTTACTTTACACAAGAATCATTGTCTCCCTCGCTACTCATTTTCCGGTATACAACGTACATATTTTCCAATTATTTACCTACAGAATATTAGTAACAAGCTTTCGTTTCTGATTTGGCGAATCATCAGCAAAACATGATGATCTCAAAAATCTGAAATTGAATTATGGTTGTACCTACCAAGGTTGTTACATCTGTTAATAGTGACAAGTGGTAAATTGTCTCTTAAGGGTCGAAGTACTGAAACATTGTTTTCTGTTCCGACGGTTTAGGATAGGAAAAATGAAAATTTCATTACTAAATTAATACCATTTGCTACTCAGTTAAATGAAGTATGACGTAATTAAAAAAAGTGGTCATAAAATCGTACAGTAACTGCAGAAAATTATTGAGAAATTCATGGAAAACTCAAAAAAGGCGTTATGGCGTTCCGACTATTGTGATTTAATCTGAGACGTTATATAAACAAAAGTTATTTCAAATTAATCATTAAAGATCAAGGAACACTTTAATTAAACAATATTTTCAATACAACTTAAAGTTTTTGTACAATCTGGTTCCAAAGATCCCTCATACGAATTTTTCATACAAATTTACACTGGCTCGTCCAACCCAAATGTCAAAACTTATAGCCTAAGAGATAACTGTATTTGTGGTAACTATCTTTTGGTAACTATAATTATATCTCCTTACTATTAATTTCCATGTTTCAGATTTATGTTAGTATTATCACAGGTGGTCTAAGAGGTGACATACGTAAATTAAAATACTTGTAACTTAAATGGGAGATATTTAAACACTACACATTATCACATCAAAGCGGCGACACTTGAGCTATTTTTTACCCATGACGGAACGGACGGTATATATTATTATGTGTTTGCCCTAAGAGGTTGTGCGATTGTTTGTTTGTTTGTGTACTTTTTAGTTACCATTTTCCTGGAAAACTACTGGACCGATTAGTATGCAGTTTTTTGCAATAGATATGCATAACTCCTGTCAAGGTTCTTGAATATGTTTTAGGGCCATAGTCCACTAAGCTGAGCTGCAATTTTGATTTTATTTTTCAATATGTTTCCATTTTTCTGAAAAAGTACTGGGCTCATTGAGATGCGGTGTTTTGCATTAGATATGTATAGCTTGTGAAAAAGTTCTTTAGATTTAGATATATTTTAAGTTATCGTGCTATCGTGCGCGCTCCTATCGTGTTTTTTTATTATGTTACCTTTTTTCTGGAAAACTACTTTGCTGATTTAGATGCGGTTTAAAAAAAAAATATGTTTAGCTTCTGAGAAGGTTCTTAGATATGTTTTAGGGCCATAGTCCACCAAGCTGTGCTGCAATCGTGATTTGGTAGGTGGTCGAACTCCTTCTCATCGTAAACCCGTCGTGTTTGGACTCTTTTGATTTGCCTTGACAAGCAAGGTCACAGGAACTCCAGTTTTTTATCCATTATATTTTATAACGTGTTTTTTTTAACTGATATATTTTAACATTTATGTATCAGAATATTAAAGTTTGACACAATTTGACACCTCTACTCATTACCATTTGGCCATAGTCCAACACGCTGGTCAAAAAACTACTGAACCGACAAAGATGCAGTTTTGTGTTCATAAAACTACTTCTGCGAAGATCTAATTGTTGTTACAAAGTTACAAGGTCACAAATTATAATGGAGCGCTGCAGTTCGTCGTGGGTTTTTTTTTAAATTTTAATTTTATTACTTGACGTAAGTACTACTTGACGTACTTAACGACGTATTATTTCCTTGAGAGGCAATATCTAGTAATACGCCCCGATGAATAGAGTCAATTTTTATACTGGTTACTTAGGTACAGCGCATACTTTAATACTATACTAGAATAAGCCTTCCTAGTTATTGGTCATTTCTGGTAACAATAACTCGTCTTTGAGCGGCGATAAGTAGTCAGGTCCCCAGCCGCTTGCAGGCAGACCATCACAAATTCCACCAGACGATAGTTACTGTTGTGAATGATACGAGCACTTGATGAGAGCTGACATTTATTATTACTGAAATATATAACAATATTATATAAAATTCACATCATCTTTCCCTTTTATTTTTTAATGTATATTATAAGTACATCTAGTTTTATTATAATTTTATAATTGGCTTAGATATGTAATTATATTTAAACAATACCTACGTATCTAATCCTAATTTATTTTCACTGAAATACCAACATAATAATATTATATAAAAATCATATTAACTGAAATACCAACATAACAATATTATATGAAAATCACATCAGCAGCTATCTCCTAGCCTATATATTTTTTGTAAGCTTGCCCCCTTAAGTTGTTAAGTACGTTATTAAACCCAAGTTAAACCTATTTGTTTCATCTAATTAAGAATTAAATACAGAAGAAGGAAAACGAAGACGGGATTGATATCTTAACATAAAATGTTCGTACATTAGTTACCTATAACTAAATGTGGAACCATAAACACAAGGTAAGAAAGAATTTTACAATCTACATAGTAAATAAAAGCTGACAGTCGATTTTAAAATGCTGGAAACTCAAGGCCTAACAAAAATTTTGTTTAAACATAATATATACCCAACAAAATTTTCAACCCATTATAGTTTAGTTACCAGTCGCAATAACTTCTGATTGGCTAACACTCTTTCGCTACTGGTCAAAATTTATTGCCATACATTCAGCAAATTAACAATAACAATTACTTACAATAATGAGATTGTAAGTTGTAAGAATGATTGATGCAGCGAGAATGCAGCTTTTTTGGAATTGAGGTGATAGAGCTGAGAAAAATTCTCTGCCGGAGGCAAACGGCAATATTAACTAGTATGGCGCGTGGATGCGCGGCCCGCTGAAGCGGACCGCGTACGGCATCGTACCGAAACGCTAAATCGCTTTACGGTATGTCTTTGCCGTGTAGAAACCGATTAGGGGTATGGGTTTAATATAACTGCCGTACCCCTAACAGGTTAGTCCGCTACCATCTTAGACTGCATCATCACTTACCATCAGATGAGACCGCAGTCAAGGGCTAACTTGTAGTGGAAAAAAAAAACGTAATTCCCCAACCCAACCACCTATCTTTAATACCCTGCTCTCTAGCTAGCTAGCTCTTCACCCATCTTGCAAACCTTCGATCTCCATATGTTTTCTCCGAATCATTTGTCAGAATGACAGTACGAAGATACAAACTTTGAAAAGGTCTTGCATAATTTCCAAATCCTAGTCAACATTCGCCATACATTTTCTATGGAAAAATAAATTCCGCCATCTTAAATTATTGTAAATGGAATGGAACGGACGGATTTACCTTTTCCAAACCAGAACACGCTGTATATACGACCGCTGGCATGGTTCGCAAGCTCTTATTAATACCATGAAGAAAGCTACACCAAATCTGATAGAAAACTAACAGTGGGAGTGCTTGAATTTTAATACAACGATGCAAACAAGTTTGGATAAAGACATCATATTTTAATAAAAATAATTAATTAATCCATACTTAATTATTTAGCTGATGTCCGTGACTACGTCCGCGTGGATTGAGGATTTCTGGTTCCCGCGGAACTCCTTAATTTTCCGGGATAAAACTTTTGCTGTGTTATTCCAGGCTATAATCTATCTCTGTGCCAAATTTCATCCAGATTCAATTAGCCTCTAAATCCAAAATCTAGTGCTTCCACTTTCCACAGGGAGTATTATGAAAGGAATAGCGATAGGTGGATAGGAGATAGCTCTTAGGGGATATTCAAAAATCCGCATAGGTGGTCGACGTCTTAACCACCACTATGCACTATGGGTCCGGGATTCGATCCCAGGCACGCTATTATAATATTATCTATTGGTAGTAGTTAAATTATTTATCTCATGCAATAATACCTACAGTCTTGTAGGAAAACCTGCATACCTCCAGTTTTCTTTGATGTTCTTAAAATATGTGTGCAGAAGTCTGCCAATCCGCACGCGGCTAGCGTAGGTAGGTATAGTGGATTATAATTAAGCCTTTTTGAGAAGACCCGTGCTTAGTAGGTATAGTTGACCAGCGTAAGGTTGAAATAATGAGCATGAAGATCAAATAAGTATGGTATACCAAAGTGCACGTAACTATTACGCCTAGGGTACAATTTAAACAAACACGCCACTCATAATAGGTACGTATCATAATACCGATATCTTGCGAGCTAAGCTCAGAACATAAAAGTATTCCCTTTAATACCTTATTGAATAATCCACGGAGGAAGATTGAGAGATACGCAACTTTGCAAAATTAATATTTTGTACGGATAATTATTATAATTACCTACTCTTTGCTTTCGTGTGTAGGTTCCCACTGGGAACATTTCATTGATTAAATTAGCAATGGAGGTAGGTAGTTAGGTACCTACCTTCTCAAATTCAATAATAAGTATTAAGTATCGTTAAAATATTATGGTTTACTCATAAGTGTACCCATTTTTAAGAACAGCTGTTCTCTATACCTATATAAAGAAAATAACGAAAATAACGATTAGTGTTGTCATTTGAGCAAACAAAAAGGAAAATACCTTGCAAAGGCGATTTTTGTTTACTCTCACTCTTATTACTAAATTGATTGAAAATAAATAATAATTTAAAAATACCTACGCAAGTTTTTATATTCTTAGGTCCGTCTGAGGGTCCGTCCTATTTAATAAAAGTCACGTTAAATGTTAATAGCTGTTATATCATGGAGATATTTACTCTATTCCATAGACTAAAGCCAACTCCAATGGCTAACTCACACCTTTTTCAAATTTCAAATAACCCGCCATTCCCTAAGACGCTAGACGACGTTCCTTTCCACTAGTGTGAGTGAGTGTGAGTTACACTTTATAGTTTATATAACTTTTGAAATTAACGTGATTTTAAATTTTAAACTCTACGATAAATATTATTTTCAGTTTAATATTTTTTAATAATATAGTGAAATATGTACACTACATATTAGTAAAAAAGTGTATTTTTCATTATAAATAATGGAAACAGGACAATGAAAAGTTACATAATCTGTGGACTGTGATAGAAAGATTAAAAAATTGACAAATGTCAACGCAAACAAAACTTGAAAAACTATGTCAAAATAAATTCCAAATTTAGCGTAAAAACAAAACATTTAAAACAGTTATTTTGTGCAGAAATTCATGTATTGTTTTCAATTAAACGAATAACTAACACAGCACGATGGCGGAGAAGTAAGTACTTAAAAACCTCCCATATGTAAAGTGTCAACAAAAATCTAAACAGCACAATATTACATAAATAAACATCGCATTTCAAGAATTTATCGAGCTACCTTGAAATTAGTCGATATTAATTTGTTATTAATATCCTGTACTTTCGTTTCAAGGAAGCTTGATAGACTTTACGAGTATATAGCTGGTTCGTGGTTAGTCAAACAGGACCACATTTTTAATTTGTTCCACTTTGTATACCTTTAAATTCCATAAAATTCTGAGAGGTCACGCATGGTAATGTCACTGAGCGACCTTTTAATTTTAATAGCAATAAATAAAACCGTATTATTCCAATGATTAGATTCTTTATTTTATGGCTTAGATTATGTTTGAATTAATTTCTTTGTTGGTTCACCTGTACGCCGTGTTATGATTTTTATCTTATCAAACATGTAATTACCTTTATTTTAACATTGCAGCCTCAATTTAGTTAGCAATTTATTATCTGAAAGTTATAAATGTAGTCCACATTAATTAGTGGCTACTATATTGCTGGCCCAATACTGAGCAATGGTTTGGGAGCATTATCTATCTATGAATAGATCTCTCAGGCATGCAGGTTTCTTACCGATGTTTGCCTTCATAAGCAAGTGATACTGAATTTGTTAAAATGCATATAGCTCCTAAAAGTTAATGTGCATGCCTGGAATCTTTAGACGAGTACTTTTTTATACAGGCTTTGATGTTATTTTTCCATTTTTAAATTGAACTAATGAATTCTACTGTATGGATTCACACTGGTGCTTTTTTATGTACTCTGTAAAATGGAAAGAATAATATCAAAACCTGATGTAAAAAGCACTTCTGAATGGGTGCTAATTCTTCATGTACAAGTGGCTAAAATCTTAACCACTAGACTATCACCTCTTTTCTCTGAATAGTTAGTTCCTGTTAGAGTCTGTTCAATAAGTCAGTTTACAAAGAAAAGAAAAAAATAAAATTGCATTCTGACGACACCATTGTGTCTAGTACTTTTGAAGAGTTGGACCGTTTCTCACATTTGTTGCTTTATACTTTTTTTCAATTATGTTGTAATTTACCTATGTAAACTGACTTATTAAACAGACTCTAATGTTGTATTATTTTATATATTTTATATTTTATTATTTATAATAGGATAGACAGCTTTCATTAATGCACCTTTATCAAATCATTTACTTTGTCTTTAAGTGGTCATCCATTCTATTCTTGAACTGATTTACTGAGCCTCAACCTTGGCAGTTTGTTACAACTACTCTGTTGGTCAAAAAGTGTTATAAGGGATTTGATGATGCCAATCAATAGCACAGCTTTCAATTGTGTCCTGTTAGACCTCGATTTTATAATCCATTAATATACTTGTTAATATAGGTGTGAATCAAATCCCAGTGATGGCGCGAGCTCCCCTCAACAGGAGGACAAAGCCAGTGGCAACTGGTGGGACTCCTGGATATCATCTGCAAAAACAAAGGTATGTTAATTAAAGCATCATCATCACTTCAATCGGATTGGCAAACTTCACACACCTGTGCATACTTGAGTATTTCAAACTAGTAATGAAATTGCAAGATTATGTGTTTCCATCATTTCTGTTTAATAATAATTGTCAAAGGTTTTAATGCTTAATTTAAAATGAACTTAACTTCAAATATTTTTGCACTCCAAACTTGGCACAATATGTAGATATTGCATGTGCCATATTCTTGCAAAATAAAAATGATTATGATTATATAAAAAACATTATGAAGAACTTTTGTGATTGCATGTGTCCTCACCATGGTTTCCTTCACTGTTTAAAGCAATTGATATTTAATTTCTTAAAACGCATGACTCTGAAAAATTAGGGTCGCCTGCCTAGGTCCAACTCGTGACTACCTGAATAGGATGTAGGACGTCTAGTTATCACCAATGTAATATAAATATAATTATCCATATCCTTATTAATATTATAAATACATTAGTGTGTCTGTCTAGTACGAATTAACGGCTCATCTGTTCAAATGATTTTGATAAAATTTTTGGTATAGTGCTAATTTGCATCCTGGTGAAGGACATAGGCTGATGCCTGCGACTTCGTCCGCGTGGTTTAAGTTTTTTAAATTACCCCGGGAACTCCTTAATTTTCCTTGATAAAAATACCCTTGATAGATACCCATGCCAAAAATCACGTTGATCCATTGCTCCGTTGCGGCGTGATTGAAGGACCAACCAACAAACAACTTTCTCATTTTTAATATTAGTATGATTTACACACACTGATTAATTATAAAAATCATTACGCAATTATTTAAAATGACCCAAATTTTCAGTCAGCTGAGGTATACACAATGGTGAAGAAGGACCTTGACGAAATAGGCTCAGCTGTCAAGAGTGAGGCCAGCCATGTCTTCAGCTCCACTTCTAATGTCATCGGGAAAACACTTAAGGTAAGTCCATCATCATATTATGCTGATTTAACATCATTTTTGTTTTGAAAAGCAATTTTGTAAGCTTCTAAGATAAATGAAGACTTCCTACATTGCACTGACAAACCACACTTTGGTTCCATATGCTTATTGCATTTAAAAACTTGTAAATTCATATCTATACTTCCATACTAATACTATAAATGCGAAAGCTTGGATGTATGTATGGATGGATAGATAGATAGATGGATGTTTGTTACTCAATCATGCAAGTACGATTGAAAGGATCTGAATGAAATTGGGCACAGAGATAGATAATAGTCAGGAATAACACATAAGCTACTTTCGTCCACGCGGACGAAGTCACGGGCGTCAGCTAGTGTTACTATACTATATACTATAATATTATAAATGCGAAAGTTTGGATGGATGTATGGATGTTTGTTACTCATACAATCATGCCCCAACGGCTGAACGGATCTGGCTGAAATTTTGCACAGAGATAGGTTATAGTCTGGAATAGCACATAGGCTACTTTTTATCCCGGAAAATTGAAGAGTTCCCGCAGGAACCAAAAAAACTCAATCCACGCGGACGAAGTCGCGGGCGTTAGCTATTAGGTATTTATTCAATTGTAAAATAAAATGCAATGGAAATATAAAACCATATTTTTAATTTCAGTTGGACAGTCCAGAATCAACTGCTAATGTTATGAAGAAAAGTTTCAGCAGCTTTATTGGCAAGTATTGATCATTCTTGTACAAAAAGCTTCTACAAAGATCCAATGATGAATTTCAAAGAATTTTGTTCAGCTGATTGTGTTGAAAGGTAGTTGTTTTGACATTTAAGTGAAGTTCCATCAACATACAATTAAATGGGCGCATGAGTCACATTGCAATGGATGCCGGAATGGGCAGCAGCTAGTTACATCCATACTAGACTAATATTATAAATGCAAAAGTGTGTCTGTCTGTCTGTCTGCTACGCTTTCACGGCCCATCTGTTCAACCGATTTTGATGAAATTTATCCCGGACATAGGCTATTTTTTATCCCGGAAAATTTATGAGTTCCTGCGGGAATAAAAAAACTTAATCCACGCGGACGAAGTCGCGGGTATCATCTAGTATTATATAAAATAATTTTCTTGCAGGTCAAGTGAGCACCGTGTTGAACCCTGAGCCTGATGATGAGGATGACACTGAAGTTATCCTGTCCTCAGGCGACACCACCATGTTATCCACATATAAAGTAATAACATTTTAGAGTAAGAATCTGTCAGGCCTGGACAAACACAAGGCGCCACGGGAAAGGCGATTTACGGTGGCAACATGGCAGGACCTCTTAATGCGTGTGTGTGACATGGAACTGTATAAAGGACGACACACTGCCGAGTACGACCGCCGGACGGCTATTGAAGTCCGCGAGCCGAGCTGATTAGACAAATTTCCGCAGCGTGTTGTGTTTGTCCACGCCTTAATAGTTCAAGATCTTAAAGATTCTTTGCTGAAAAACCGTGAAATCTGCTCAGTTACCTATGGGAAGATTAGGAGGACATAGTTTAAGTTAAGGTTTTTCTACAAAACCACTTAATTATTTACATAATTTACTTTCAAAAAAGTTTTTGCCCTTGACTGCGATCTCACCTGATGGTAAGTAAGTGATAATGCAGTACTAAGATGGTAGCGGGCTAACCTGTTAGGGGCATGGCAGTTATATTAAACCCATACCTATAGCAGAAAGGAATTTTGTTGAAAAGAGTAGCCGTCGTATTTAAAGTTAAATCATCCACTTTAGAATTTCTCAGCTATTGTACAATTTCTTTCCCAATGATCACAAAATATGATGAAACTTTTAACCACCCTGACTAATAAAAGTACTCTGGGATTCATTGTGATCTCACAACGAATCCCAGAGTATTTACTAGAGTATTTACAGTCACTGGATTCTAGAGAATTTAAGGCATAGGTATCACCTCAGAGCAGACGTTTAATTTACGGATATAGTCCATTTGAGGGTACAGCAGTAATGGGTTTTTTATTTCACTCGCAACAGAAAGAGCTAGAAGCCCTCCAGCGCGTTGATGCCACATACATAGTACCGGCGTACAGTCCCGAGTTCGAAGCCTGGCGTTCCAGTCTGGAGAACTCCGAGTCAGTTATAACTCCGTCGTCAGCTTTCCGGCGTTTGCAGACCAGTCCAGTGCTGAAGGCGCAATATGAGAGACTGGTACCAGACGCTGTGTCCAATGAGGAGTTTTGGGAGAGGTAAGGTTTATTTTTAACACTTTTTTTAGCTTCACCTGTAACTAGCTAACCTGTAACAGCCTCGTTGGTCTAGTGCTTAGCATGTGCGACTGCGACCAACGAGGCCCCGGATTCAAGTCCAGAGCCGGCCATAATTAAGTTTTGATTTTTCTGATTAGAAATTCTCAGTACTAGCCCGGAGTTAGGAAGTTCGCGGTGCTTCACCCCCGTGCCTCGGAGAGCACGTTAAACCGTCGGTCTCGGGTTATTATCCCTAACATGATAATAGTCGTTAAAGCCCGCCAATCCGCATTAGAGCAGCGTGGTGTGTCTAAGCTCTAATTCCCTCTCTCCTATGAGAGTGGAGGCTTGTGCCCAGTAGTGGGACGTCAGTAGGCTGTAGTGGTGGTGGTGGTGGTGGTAACTAGCTAACTATGTACAGTCTCAGTCAGTAAATGATTTTAAGGTTCATGATTGCATACATACATCTGAGTCAGAAGGTCGAGATTTGATGATGCCATAGATCATAATTTTTTTAAGTAATAAAATAAATAAATAATAAATAAAAGCTTTATTGTTTACATTATCGTTAGTGGTTGAATACAATTTATCTTAAGACTAAATAAATAAAAAAAAATCAAACTAACAACAAAACAATTGGAGACAACCTCAGCATTGCCGAGCATTGGCAACATTACATTAACATGTATTGGTCGCTGTAGTACGTGGCAACTACACTCGCCGGCATATTTAGCGGAACATAAAAAAAAGGTTTGATATCAGTATCATATAAAGTTGCTGGTTGGTTTATACGTCATTTAATTTAAAAAGAAATATTTTGAAATTAAGAAAACAACTGAACATCACATTTTATGCAATTGTTTTAAGTGAGTGAGAGTGAGTGAGAGTGAGAGTTTGATTTAAAATTTCATTGAAATACTGTTTTTTGTTAGTTTTTTTTAATCGCATATCTTTCTGGAGTTGATGACTGAATTATGCCTGACTTAGCCCCAACGGAGATTGCCAGGGCGCTCGAAATGCGAAGAAATGGTCAAACCTACAGAGTGATATCCAGAGATCTTCGTCGAGCAGTTTCAACGATCCATCGCAGTATCCAACGGTTCAGGGAGACCGCTACTTATGTGAGAAGAGCAGGACAAGGCAGAAAAAGACGCACTTCGAGTAGGGATGATCGTTTCATTCGGCTTCGTGTACGTAGGAACCCCCGTTTGACGGCCGTCCAAGCCCGACATGAGTTAGAAGCAGTGCGGGGTGTAACCGTAAGTGAGCGTACGGTACGAAGAAGGCTCGAAGAAGCTGGTTTGGGTTCATTTTTGCCCGCCAAGGCTCCAAGGCTCGAGGTAAATCATCGTAGAAACAGGTTAACTTTTGCTCAGGGACATCGACTTTGGAACGCGGACCAATGGAGTAAGGTATTATTTAGTGATGAGTGCAGAATTCTCTTAAATCAAATTGACGGCAGGCAAAGAATATACAGACGCAAAGGAGAACGATACATTCAGACAAATTTTGAAACTACAGTTGCATACGGTGGTGGATCAATAATGGTTTGGACGGGCATTTGTTTGGGAGCTCGCACAGACTTGGTAGTGATTGACAGAGGGAGTCTGACTGCAGACCGCTATATCAGAGAAGTTTTAGAAGAAAATGTCGTACCGTTTGCCACATATATCGGTAACGATTTTGTTTTTATGCAGGATAATGCTCGGCCGCATACCGCTCGGGTAACTCAAGCTTATCTTAATGATATGAATATCACTGTTATGGAGTGGCCGGCGAGATCACCGGATATGAACCCAATAAAGCACGTTTGGGACTTGCTGAAAAGAAAAGTTAAGTCCAGAATTACAGCTCCTGCCAACGTGGGTGAACTGCGAATCGCCGTAGTTGAGGAATGGCGGAGACTATCCCAGGAGACCATCGATAACATCATTCTCAGTATGCCTAGACGGGTAGAAACTGTAATAAGAGCACGTGGAGGAAATGCGCGATATTAATCACCATTTTTCTAATTTAGTTAATTGTTATTTTAATATTAAATTTCACTTTTCCCGGTTACATGAAAAGTTCACAAATGTACCATTTTTAGGGTTCCGTAGCCAAATTTGGCAAAAACGGAACCCTTATAGATTCGTCATGTCTGTCTGTCTGTCTGTCCGTCCGTATGTCACAGCCACTTTTTTCCGAAACTATAAGAGCTATACTGTTGAAACTTGGTAAGTAGATGTATTCTGTAAACCGCATTAAGATTTTCTTACAAAAATAGAAAAAAAACAATAAATTTTGGGGTTCCCCATACTTAGAACTGAAACTCAAAAATTTTTTTTTCATCTAACCCATAGGTGTGGGGTATCTATGGATAGGTCTTAAAAAATGATATTGAGGTTTGTAATATCATTTTTTTCTAAACTGAATAGTTTGCGCGAGAGACACTTCCAAAGTGGTAAAATGTGTGTCCCCCCCCCCGTAACTTCTAAAATAAGAGAATGATAAAACTAAAAAAAATATATGTTGTACATTACCATGCAAACTACCACCGAAAATTGGTTTGAACGAGATCAAGTAAGTAGTTTTTTTTTAATACGTCATTAATCGTAAATCGCAATTTACCTTTCATTCAATCAACTCAAATTTTTAAAAAAAAACATTTAATTTAAAACTTATTACAGGTTTGTACGGAACCCTCGGTGCGCGAGTCCGACTCGCACTTGGCCGGTTTTTCACAAATAGCCTTTACTCGCAAAATCTGTTCTTAATGTGATCTCATTTTAAGTAAAACAAATGAAACTTTAAATAACAAAAGAAGTGTAGTAAGTAGATTTTAAAATAAAACCATATATTTTAATTATGGACCTTTTTTTTATGTTCCGCTAAATATGCCGGCGAGTTTAGATATGACAGATGTAGAAAACCTTTTTTAATATTTGTAGTAAAATGTCTCTCTACAAATATGATGATGCCAATGTGTCAAACTTGAAATAATTAGAAAATGGGTTTTATTATAAAAAGGTCATTAATATTCTTGTCAAATTAGAAATTTAATAATTACCTTGATAAGGTGCTTTAGACCTTACTGCACGCAGTGTTATAAAGAGTCTAATTTGAAAACTGGTAAACACTTTCAGACCACAACTGTATGTAATATAAACATATCTTGTCGTATCGATTTGGAACTTGGCAAATGTATGTAATATTGATCACAATAGGTACAATATTTTAGCTCCCCTGCCATTTCAAAGCATTGTATTAAATCACATATGATTGGTTTACACTGTTTAAAATTTGGCCTAAATCCACTGTCAATTACAACAAATTCAACTCTACAATTGACATCGTAGCCATGTTTGACGCACTGACAAAATAGGAATAATGCCTCCCTTCAATTTTAATAACACGTTGTACTACGTGAGCGACAAACGTGACGCGATAGTATCAAACAGTATGACCTTCACGTGGCCTACGTTGTCGCGTAGACAAGTTTGTCATTTTCTATGGCGTCGTATCGCGTTGCGTTGCGTGCCGTCACTTTGTCGGATTTGATAGAAATGGGGATTCTCATTAATGTCTATTGACTGACTGACTTCCAAAAAGGAGGTGCTCAATAATTCGGCGTGTTTTTTTTTAGATATCTGTTCCGCGTGGCGTTACTGCAAGACCGCCTGGCAGCAGCGTCTCGTAAGCAGCCCACAGAAGACACCACAGAGGACCCAGTGCTGGCTCATTTACCACTACAGACACCTATCGAGAAGTAAGTACTACAATAATTCATGTATGACTAGATGTTACCCGCGACACTGCCGCGTAGATAAAGTTTATATTATTCCCGCGGAACTCCATAATTTTCCGGGATAACAAGTAAACCAAGTCCTTCCCTGAGATGAAACTTAATACTAAATTTCATTAAAATTGGAAGATGGGCTGTTAAAGCGTAGCAGACAGACTAACAGATACACTTTCGAATTTATAATATTAACTTATGGCTTAGTATGGATTGTATTAGATCATGCTTGCCACTTCGTCCGCGTGAATTTAGGTTTCGAAACTCCCGGGTAAACTTCAATTTTTCGGGATAAATAGTAACTTATGTTATTCTCCAGGAGACAACTACACCTAATAAAATCACGTCGATCTGTTGTCACGCAGCGTGATTAAAGGACAAAGAAACACGTTTCGTATTTATGCCATAAGTACGGATTTATTGACAAGGTAGTCCCTGATATCACCTGGTGGTATAGTGATGATGCAGTCTAAGATGGTCAACTTAACCTATGAGAGTATGGCAGTTTTATTAAATTACGGTGTATTGAAATAACCGTCATAACGTGTAACGTTGCAAATAAAACTCAGCCTTTGATCTTTTCTTTTTAGGAGCCCCAAGAAAGTTCTCCCAGATATTGTAACAGAGAACCTCCAACCTCCAACCTTCGAAACTCCAGAACCTGAGGACAAAGTTGTAGCCTGGGAAGATGGTAAGTAACTTGAAATGTATAGATAGTAGACTTTTCCATAGAAACGTCCTATTTTTATACTGAAAAGTTACAAAAATGTTTGAAAACAAATTTTCAATAAATATATGGAAATGATTTTAAGTTTTTTTTAAATTAACATACTGAAATTACAATTAAGCGTACAGTCCTTTATATCTTGTTCTAAAATGATTATGTAATAAGGGGTTTTTTCAAATCTCCACAGAAGATTTCGCAAATGATGTAGAACTGACCGAGGAACAACAGATCTTACTCTTAGAAGAGTACGAGAAAGAGATTGCTTCTAAAAAAAATAAACCCGCGCGGGACGTGACAAACAATAACATTAAAAAAAGCGAAACGGACGCCAGAGACAAACTAAACAATAAGACCACAGACAAAAATCAAAGCATAGGCAAGAAAAATAAAAATAAATCACCAATTAAAGGGAAAACAGATGAATGCGGTAACAATTTAGTTGAGGATTATTTTGGCGACAAAGATCAGGTTAAAGACGACGCGAGCGCTAATTCCGATGAAAGTTGGGAAAAGGAGTTTGAATTTGAAGAAACTGTTGAACAGAAAGCATGATTTTTGGCTTATATCACTTCGGTGTATGCGTCGAAATAAAGACCAGCCACAGACATTGGCTGCTTTGAGCAGAATTAAACCATTATAAAGAGACTAAACAAAAAATAGAGCATAATAACCGACAAATAAAATAGAGCAATCCTTGTTCAATCGTTTTGGGTACCCACACCCAATTAATATGTATATAATAATGGTACAACGTCAATTCGCGTCCCATTGAAATCAATAATGTACAGGACATTGACTTTACTAAAAGACTATAAAGTTAATTCCAACCACCAGAATTTTAAAAGCAACAGAGAAAAAAAAGTGATTGTATAGAATATGAGGTGAGCTTTCAAAAAAGTCTTTTTTTTTTATTTCGTTTAAAACCCGTCGAAATATTTGCGGACAGTTCCAGCAGAAAAAAAAACATAGTAACTTGTAACATAACGAAACCACTATTTTTCCCAAACGCCATATTAAATCATTTCAATAAAACAGTCTCGATAAAACTTAAGTATAAGTGGATTGGTACAGTTAGTTGGATTATGAAAAAGGGTAACAGGAATCGAAATGTATTTTTTATTTATGGGAAATGAATACTTTACAAATTATATAAGTGTATAAAATAAAAATTACTGGCAAAATTAATTGTAATCTTGAATAATGTCCATTATAGATATTGGTTAGACTAGAAAAATATGTGTATGTTAATGTCATATTTTAAGGTGAATTCTTACTTGTTTATGGTACAAGTGTGTAATGTTGGTGATTACCGCTGAGGTGCCATTGAGACCCGAGCCGTTAGGTGAGGATCTTAAGATAGCCGAGGACGGTAATCATCAATACATACATACGTGTATCATACGACGTTTTTCAACACACTTGTGAAGAAAACTATACAAAAAAAAAATTTTTTAGTACATAAAATAACATAAAACTCTATATCTATAACTCACTTGTGAATAATAGCAATGAAAGAGTCACAGTTTGATTATAGGTGTCATTATGTGCCTAATTGCGGTGAGATTAGAGCCACTTTATGAGCAAGTGTGTTGAAAATTAATGTGATAGTATGTTATAGCTGCCAACATGAAGTCTGTTCCCCTTACCCTTATTATTTGATAGCCCTTAATTTTTGCTCGCCAAAAATATTACGGTTGAATCCCCATAACGTGTTAATAGTTAGATATTATTAGGCGTTACATAAAATGCACATTCTGCAAGTGAATGCAAACGCAAAAAAATATTTTTAGACTTGATAAAAAAAAACATCTTTAGTGTTTTTCTTATACAAATTATTATTGACTGTTTTATTAAAAAGTATTTTTGAAATATTATTTTATTATTCATAGTGTTTACTTATATATTTTGGTATATGTATTTACATAAAGAAATTTTGTTGTTAGATTATTTTACTTTCAAGTAGTCTTACAAACCTATCACAATTTTTTATGAGTGTGACATTTCATTTAAATTTTGAACTACCAGTAGATTTACTCATTTTTTCTAGCATTTATTAATGATAACTTTTTTTTATTAAAACCACAGTTTTCCCAAACATACTACTCTGGTATATTCTGATATTCGTCATTAGATATCCTGATCGCTTAGTATGAGTTTCCACATCGCGCCAAAGTTGATGGATTTTGAGTAATGAATCTAAGCTGTCAGAATAAATTGGACCCAAGTAACGAATTTTTTTAAAGCACGATTTAATCTATCATTTTTGGTCAATACTGTACTAGATAAGCTGTTAGCCGATAAAACTTCCGTGAAAAATTAGTTTCACCAAACATTAGTTTGCTAGTGAGAAATCCAATGTGAACAATGAATATGTATCACGATGGTGCAGTATGCTTTTAGAAGTTGTAAAAATGCAAGGTAAAGTAGTGCGAAATATAATGTATTTTTGTTAATTTTCGTAAAATATAAGTACAAAATGGAAAAGAACACTTTCTATTCAATGTTGTAATCATATCTAGTGCATTATTGATCTAAGGTATATCGACCAAAGCCAGCACGTCTGGTGCAAAACTTGTAAAAAATCTGCAGTACAGTCTATAAACCAATAAGACTTCAAACTAAGCCTAGGCTAGTGCTTAATCCACTAAAACTGCCTGAGAATTATGCTTGCTCATATGCGGCGTTTTACTCGATACGGCGAGTGGGTTTATATTTTGGAAATATCTAATATCTCAAATCTTTGGGATCTTAAGCGATTGATATTCCGTCCAATTACATGGTACATCAATAGCAAAACAAATGTCCCTTTAACATAAGTCCATTTTACCTATGGATTTGTAACGACCTCCCTGACGCAGTGAGCTGTGATCGCTGAGGTCTTGTAAGTGGGAGTAGGTAATTATTATAGAGTTCAGAAAGTCACAAAAATATCGCGATATTTCTGATCCTGTACTATTTCTCACTTGCCAAACCATTATCGACTTTGTTAAAACTTGAAATAACATCAAAATCAATTGACATAACTTCCAGAGTCCGAGAGCGTCGAAGCGACTTGAGGAGACAGGTAGCGCGCAGTTATTTCGATGTTATTAATTACTAGCGAATGCCCGCGACTTCGGCTGCGTGGTTTGAGGTGTTTTGGTTCCCGCGGGAACTCTTGAATTTTCCGGGATAAAACAGACTATAATCTATCTCTGTGCCAAATTTCAGCCAGATCCGTTCAGCCGTTGGGGCGTGATTGAGTAACAAACTTCCATCCATCCATACATCCATACATCTATCCAAACTTTCACATTTATAATATTAGTAAGATACTTCAACAAAATCGATAATGGCTTGGCAGTGAAATGCCCTTCGCTGCGCTTCGCCAGATATGCGCCGACCCTTACTTAGTGTGTAAAAGTGCAAGTTACAACAATATAATTTTCGTTGCGTACCTGTAAATACGTATTTATTTCATAACTTACCGCCTTTACCTACATCATAACATCGCATCGCAACGTCTATCGCATAAAACGCTTCATCTGGACAAGTTCTATAATAATATTAATCATTCCAATTTTTTTTATTTTACCCATGGTATCTATTATTTTTACTGTTATTTTTCTTTATGACATTTTACGTATAAGATACAGATATAAAACGATATAGATAACTTCATTGACGTAAAATTAAACATACACTGAAATAGAATGTGTTTTTTGGTTCCGTCAATGAATTTATCCATATTATACCTGCTTAATTTTAGAGTCTAATATAAATTGTTAAATATACATGTTACTTCATCATATAACAGAACTATTAGAAAGGAAAAGTGTGATATCCTCTTTCGATTGTTTGATAGAATTAAGAAGTATTTAGTTTTATAGTTGGACGGCTTCGGTTTAACATTTTAGTAGGAACTGTTAGGACAATATCATTCATTTCAACTACAACTGTATTTCTATATTTATGGTGATATTCACGTCGCACATGTTCAAATAGTAAAATCGTTTGAACTTTGAAGTTTGTGAACTAACCCTAATACCGTACATACCTAATAGCGTTTTTATAAGTATTTTGCTACTTTCAGTGAGACCTAGCGAGTGCTTCTCCGCAGGCGAAAGGTTAAACTAAACTAAATTTAATTGAACTAAATTTAAAAATTGCATTCAATAATACTATACTTAATACTAAAACTATATATGTATTGGCAAATTGTATACATACACGTAAATCGTAAAATGTACCATAGCAGAATATTTAATGCAATAGTGTTTAGGTACCAGCTACTTATCTTCTATTGGAGATATCATTACATTTCGTTATGTTTGTGTAAATTATGATTATGTTAAGAATATGAATAAAAGTTGTTAAAAAATCGTAAACTTTCTTATTATTGTACACACAATATTATTAAACCCATTTGCAAAAAAAAAACGGGCGGTTTCAATAATTTCCCCGTCTTAATAAAATACAATCAGAAAGATGTTTTTATCATTTGTGCATGTTACTGGCACATTAGTTAAGTGTCTATGTGTATAAAAAAGTTTGTTCCAAATTCAAATTTAAGATTTAGGCGGAGTTTCGCAAAATTTGCGGGTTTTTGCGTAGTTATTGTGGCGGGAATCGTTTAAAAGTTTGTATTAACTCTAGATAACTTTTAGAAAGTTATTCCACAATTTTCTTATTTCCTTGATATTTTTAAGTCTTAATAACATTATTTAGCGTTCTCTTAAATGGCTGATAGAAGGATAATAGCCAGCAAAATTGATAGCGATGGTTGGGGAAGGTTGTAGTCAATGTTATGTGGCCCAGACAACGACCTCAATTTACATAGACGGGCCCTGTCAAACAAAGAATGTGGGCGTATTTTAAGCAACGCCATCAACGCCATCTAGTCTGAAAAGCGGGAACTTACTTGCAACATAATGTATTGAAAACGTATGACTCGGTCATAGATAATATAGGTCATGGCCATAGAAGCCGTAAGGCCAGTTAGTAAAAAAAAATATATCATACAGTTTGCCGCGGAAATTAAATGATTGCGTAATGGATAGAAACATTAAATAGGAATATTAAATAACATTTCTTTGGAAATTTATAATTGTGAATTGAATCACTTACCTTAAAATAAAAATTGTTCAGTGCCAAATTAATAAGACTTTAGATGTTAACCTAAGAATAACAAATTACCTACACGACGAGCGACCGTGACAGCGCTACGATGGGGACAAAGACAGGTTAGGAACGCGTTCTCAAAGTCGGTCGCCCAACCTTTTTCTATGAAAGGGCCCATCTAGTACCTACATATATATCGATGGGCCCAGAGATTAAACGCGAGTAGTTCGACTGTCCAGAGGCAATGATATCAAGAGACGGGTTTTATCAACATAAGGCCCGGTTATGGAAGAAAATCATATACAAAATATTCCCGTTGAATCAGGCGTTGAGAAATCGCATATCTTCCTATATCGACCTCAAAAAGACCCTCGAGGAAGTGAGAGGTGTGCAGACCAGCTTAAGGACGGCTGGTCTTTTGGCCAGAAGGCTTTTAGTAGTACCTAGTAGCCTATAGGCTATTCCAGACTATAATCTATCTCTGTGCCAAATTTCAGGCAGATCCGTTCAGCCGTTGGGGCGTGATTGAGTAACAAACATCCATGCATCCATCCAAACTTTCGCATTTATAATATTAGTAAGATAAGATGGATACTAGCGACGCTGTCACCGGGTCAGTAAAGTTTGTCGGTCTATAGTTATTTGACTCTTGCATGGGTTACGAAAGAGTTAGTATACCTAGCTCTTTCTTAGTGCGAAAGATACAACGAAAGAGAAAAGAGTTCCTACTCGTATGTCTGTGGTTTGTTATTTTGCTGAATAATACTGGGAAAACATCCCCTATTTTTATGCGGTTATTTTTTACACTATTGACGTAGTCGAACATATATAACCTCAGAACAGGTTCTTAGACATGTTTAAAGATATTCTCAAGATACATATATTATTGTCCTGGATTTTGACTCTCGTAAACCTTCTCTTAAACTCCTGAGAAGCTTTACAAGTGGGACAAATTTAGTGAAAATTCTGGCGATAGTTCACTCGCACATATGGCGCGTTCAAATTTAGTTGCAGCGGAATTGCAGCCGCTATTAACCCGATTAGAATCATACGACAAGCTTTAACATAAATGTAAAAAAAAGAAAGCAAGCAATCAGATTATAAATAATTATATTTAATTGGTCCCTATTTGGAAGCCCGGTATGTCAGGCGGCGCTTGTCCTTTCGACTGATGCGGGTAGAACACGCCAGGCGCTTCCACGTTAAGTTCCCCGGGAGAGTCGCCGGAGCGCGGGTACGGGTGGTGTGGCGGCGCACCCATCCATTGCGGGTACCAATACAGTCCCTGAAATGGTAATCGGTGATCTAGAGCACGGATTCCCAAAGTGGTCGATATCGACTTCCAGGGGTCGATATCGGTTTCCCAGGTGTCGATATAAACGAAAACTGATTTTGGGGGTCGACGAGGTCTAAAAATCGGCCCCTATTGTAATGTTTTTTTCAAAAAATAATTACCTACTTGTATTCATAAGTAATTTGTATTAATAATTAAATAAAATTATGTTTAAGTTTTTTGTTATTCCCGCGGGAACTCCTTAATTTTCCGGAATAAAAAGTAGCCTATGTCACTCTCCAGGTCCTCACCTTTACAACAAAAAAAGAATTAGCGAGATTGGTCCAGCCGTTCACGCGTGATGCCGTGACTAAGGGAAATAGGGATTCATTTTTATATATATAGAAGATTATTAATTACACTTTATATTTACTGAATTTTATGCCTATTTATTTTGTTAAATTTTGATGACAAAATGATGTTACGTTTACTCACTTAACCAACCGCAAAGTTTTTAAGTATTTTGTATCAATAGGAAAAAAACTAGAGATAGCATTTTCAAAGTAACATAATTTGGCTATGGGGGTCTCAGGTATCAGATCATTTTGGAAAAGAGGTCTCTTGCCCAAGTAGTTTGGGAAGCCCTAATCTAGAGTATGTTCCGATATACACTGCGAACACTGTAAGGTGTGACGTCAATTTAGTGTACTGCAAAGCCGTTCCTTTATAGTTAGCTATACTGATTACTGTTTAAAACGGAACGCAGTCAGCACTGAGAACACCTTACCTCGAAAACGCCAGTGCTCACAGTACAAAAATGGTGACGATTTATGACGTCATATATTTCCCCAGGCTGTTGATGTACATTGCTCTTCAAATTGTGTCAGATCTTTCGATTTGAGCGCAGTGGTTTTCGACATGCGATAGGAAAACTAATCGCTATGTTTTTTTAAGTCCAAGTTAACATAGATGTAAGTAACCGTCAGTAATAGGTAGTAATTCTACTGACTATGTTCAGTGTGGGATCCATTTTGGAATTTCACAAACGATAAATATCAACTTCTAATTATCGACCAGTGGATTATGTCAGATTATATCAGAAAATGTGCTGCCTCCGCAACTGCCTCGTTGGTCTAGTGGTTAGCATGTTTGACTGCGGCCGACGAGGTCCCGGGTTCGATTCCCGGGTCGGGCCATAGTTAAGTGTTGGGTTTTTCTGACCAGAAAATTCTCAGTACTAGCCCGGAGTTAGGAAGTTGGCGGTGTTTCACCCCCGTGCCTCGGAAAGCACGTTAAGCCGTCGGTCCCGGTTATTATCACTAACATGATAATAGTCGTTAAAGCCCGCCAACCCGCATTGGAGCAGCGTGGTGGGTCTAAGCTCTAATTCCCACTCTCCTATGAGAGTGGAGGCCCGTGCCCAGCAGTGGGACGTTAATGGGCTGTAGTGGTGGTGGTGGGTGGATTATGTCAGAAATGAGATGACCAGTACTAGACAAACCAAAAAATAAAAAATTCTATGTATATACCTTGTTTCCTGAACCTGAGCATGTATACCGGTACTCGTTCACGGTGAGAGGATCTAGGTAGCTGATGCCAGCTATCGAGCCGTAGTTCGGAGGAAACATGAACCAACATCCGTCCAAGGTATCTGCAAGTCAATAATTTAGGCACGTTCACGTTCACAATTAACTTAAATTAGCTTATTTACAACAAATTAAGCAAATTGTGAAGCCACCTAAATGTAAGTAAGAGCTAGAGAGAAGTATGTAGTAACCCTATATACCCCGTCCCCCATTATGCTATTAGGGCAAAGAAACTACAAAACATGCTGTAACTAAACTTACAAGTAATATTAGCGTAATCATGGCCAGGAGGTTCCGTGGAGAAACGATAAGCCTCAGTGGTTGCTTCCAGGAATGGTGGGACCGGGGAGAGGCCTGTGCCAGGGTCGCCCGGAATTATAAAAGGTCCTGAAATAAAATAAATTACAGCATCTGTCACAGCATTTTCTTACAAGGACATGTTGATGTGTGACATCTAGCGTCAGTTAACGGAATCTCTTGTATCGTGTCCAATCTCTAAATAGAATGTTTAAATCCTTTTTTTATGTTCCTTAATTCCTAATGTGGCTATTTTGCAGTTATCTGAAATCTTTAATCCTTAATGCGAGGATGTTTACTTGCATTTGACTACAATCAAGCCCAATTGAAAATTACAATTACAAGATTAGGTATATCTAATTAATAAAACAAATTCCTGGAAAATGCCTATTCATTCTTGTTTTGTAACTGTTCAAGCTATATACGAGGCAATACAGATTCCGAAAGAGTTTTCCACACCTTAGCGGTATCATATCTCTTATAATTATACCACTGTACTCTGTAAAACCGTAGATAATAGATTAAGTATTCCCATGCGAGTTAGTTGAGTTGGTATCTTTGGAGGCTTGGAGCTGTGTTGGAACTTGGGACTTACCTCCATAGAAATTAGTGTTGTTCCATTCGCAAACATGATGGTCGCAAACTAACGGTGTCATCTTTTCTTTTGTGTAAAATGAGTGGCCATTGGGAAGAAACTAAAAAAAAGATGAATTCTTGGAATTTAAATTGCAATATAGTCCTAAATCAATAAGTCAGTGGAAAAATTCTTACTTCCCAAGCACACAAGATTTTAGAAAATAAACCTGGATATACTCACCAGCATATAATCATAATGTCTAAACCGTATCCCTTGAATATTGAAGTCTAGTATAAAAGATCCCGAGGTGATGATACAAGACGCGGCAGTAAGTGGAGGTAGTTTGTACATGATGAGACCGCATTTGACGATCGCCTTCGGAAGCGTTGAGACGTCTCTCACGTGTTGGAGATTCTTTTTGAAGGGGAATCTGAAATAAATTGAGCTTTTGAATTTTGATATTTAGGAAACTTCTGAACTCGATAGGATCCTTAATACGTAAAGAGTGAAATGAACAAACGCTGCTATAAAGCGCTTCATATTGGCTGGCCAGCAAATATTATAGCCAAGAAGGATGATGGAAGTAAATTACAAAACTTTAACTACAAAGCATTTACTTAGTTTGCAATGTTTGACTTCTTTAGTTAATACCAATACGACAATCACGTTTTATACAGCAATATTCCTTTATAGTTTTTCAAATAATAATGGAGAATATCAGCAAATTAAGCATTAAAGATCCAATCACGTGCATTTACTGTTGCGTATGAAGTCTTCAAAGGTATTTTTAGCTAGAACTTGGTTGAATTTAAGTATTGTAGGTACTGCGATGATGATAGAGCTGGAAGCAAGCGGCACAAGACCGTGTCCTGTTGAGATCAATGCAAGAGACCTTCCAGCAGTTCAGCAGTGGACGTCTATTGATTGATATTTGAGTGTTTGAAGCCAGAGAAAATTAATAAATGAAGCACCTTTAAACCTACCTGAATATACAAATACCTAGATGACACTCCAGCCCATGGATAAAATTGTCAGTCTGGAAAACTATGCTCGGATCCTCTTCCAGGTAATATTTGCTGTCGTCCGCGAAATGAACGAATCCTAAGAAGTGGAAGCCTCTACCCCTGCAGTGAGGAGTTATTCCTTTGCCCATGTTGTAGATGTCGCTGTATAACTCCGATATGAAGATGTAGACGTTTTTGCCGCAATAAAATTCTGTGAAAATTCCTACAGCGTCACGATACATAAAAATACACAGAGTAGATGTGGTACCTATATCAGATGTGGTTCAAGGGGCAAGCCAAGCTTTTTACTGATTTTATTAATATTTACTTTTTTATAAATCAGTCTCATAATAACAGCCTAGACAGCCTATAGATAGTTCAATCCACGAAGATGCGCCCCACTCCTAATTAATTATTATTGTGATGATGAAACAATTTAGCATGCAGTACGCCCTTGATATATTGTAAATATATCATATCATACTAATATTATAAATGCGAAAGTGTGTTTGTTTCTTGGTTTGTTGGTTTGTCCTTCTATCACGCCGCAACGGAGCAACGGATCGACGTAATTTTTGGCATGGGTATAGTTGAGGACTTCTCCAGGTCCTCAACTATACCCAAGCCTATGTCACTCTCCAGTGACATAGGCTACTTTTTATCCCAGAAAATTAAGAAGTTCCCGCGGGAATCAAAAAACTTAAAACACGCGGACGAAGTCGCGGGCATCAGCTAGTTGCATAGAGGTCATAATGGCTAGTCGGGTTATAATAGGGAAGTACAAGTAGGTAGGTACGTACGTATAGTGACCACACTAAAGCAACTTTCCTAATGAGACGAAAACTAGTCTTCGTTATTAGCGTGTATATAGTTTATAGAGGCATAAATACACTGCTTACCCAAATGGAAATACGATAATGCTCATTTTTCATCAAAACAGCCAGTAAATAGGTATTCTGCCTAACTAATGCCTACCCTAGCTTCAAAACCTGTCCACGCCACTGGTCTTCGTGGGTTGAACTACTTACCTATACATTTTAAAAACCGGCCAAGTGCGAGTCGGACTCGCGCACCGAGGGTTCCGTACAAACATGTAGTAAGTTTTAAATTATTAAAAAAATACGAAAAAAACACGTTTATTGTATGGGGACCCCCCTTAATATATATATTTTTTTAATTTTTAGTATTTGTTGTTATAGCGGCAACGGAAATACATCATTTGTGAAAATTTCAGCTTTCTAGCTATCACGGTCTATGAGATACAGCCTGGAGACAGACAGACAGACAGACAGACAGACAGACAGCGGAGTCTTAGTAATAGGGTCCCGTTTTTACCCTTTGGGTACGGAACCCTAAAAACACAGACATTAACTATAGTTTTCTATAACCTTACCTTGGCTTAGATAAAATTCGGATGGAACAGCCCCGCCAGCAGCTGAGTTGAATGTGGCGACTCTTTCAGTTTTAATAGCATTGTGATTGTCATACATTGTCAGCATGTTGTCTATTGCATCTTCTAGAGCGATCAGCAGAACCTGGATTCAAAGATACAAGAGAAAATGCAATGGAAGGGAATACCATCATATTTCTAATATTATAAATGCGAAAGTGTGTTTGATTGTTGGTTTATTGGTTTGTTGGTTTGTCCTTCAATCACGCTGCAACGGATCGATGTGATTTTTTGCATGGGTATAGTTGAGGACCTGGAGAGTGACATAGGCTACTTTTTATCCCGGAAAATTAAGGAATTCCCGTGGGATTCGGAAGTCGCCGCCCGCGGGCATCGGCTAGTACTAAATATTTGCTTAGTTTAATAAATATTAACTAACCTTAAGTTCTTTTACGTGCATGTTAATAAACCTGCCGAGGTGGTCAGTCGCAATGTGGACGTGCTCGTTAATGATGTACTGGAAAAAAACAAATTATAGTTGGAACGACGGGCTCCTCCGAATGCCTTTTTTTATTTTATTCCACTACAAGTTAGTTCTTGACTGTGATTTCACCTGATGGTAAGTGATGTATCAGCACTACTAAGACACATAGTCATCATCAGACGTCACAGTCTAAGATGGTAGCGGGCTAACCTGTTAGGTGTATGGCAGTTATATCAATACCATACCTCTAGTCCGTTTCTACACGGCATCATTTCGGAACGCTTAATCGCTTGGCGGTATGTAGGTACGTCCTAGCTGGTAGGGTGGTAACTAACCACGGCCGAAGCCTCCCACTAGACCAGACCAGAGAAAATTCAGAAATTGTAAATTCCCAAATTGACCCTGCCGGGAATCGAACTCGGGACCTCCCACGTTAAGGCAACAGCGCTCAAAACTGCGCCAGGGAGGTCGTCAAAACTCTACCTCTATAAGTACATAGGAGGATTCGACAAATGCCGTCTATGATAATGATATGAAAACCCCGTAATCGAATAAAATATCGAAAGTTAAGCACCTGATCAGGTGCCCTCTTAATTTTCATCATCTCTATCTGGTAATGTGCGAGATGGTCGAGTTTGTCCGTCGGGTCGTGACCGTAGATCTCGTACGCGTCGATCATCATCGACAGGCTAATATTTTCGGAAGTCTCTTGGCAGCAAGGGTGATTTCGTATGTTGTAGGCATTCTAAAACACATTTACGACAACTATTATTGTTGCAAAGATTTTTTATTAGTGTTCAAGTTAGCGCCGATGCCGAATTTTTTGCAATTTTACCCTAACGGCCGGTTTCAATTCAGAAACATAAATTTGCTTAATTAGTCCTTATGTAGTCTTTGAGACAGACACAACATGAAATTCTCAATTCAGAAACCGGCCGTTTAAGACTGCCCTCAGCCTTGCCCTGATGTAAATTGGAGCTCCGTCCGTTGTCCGTAAGTTCTACGGTTTCCTGACCTGGTGACAGCATCGCTGCTATCACATTTTAGTGTTGCTAATACAAGTAGGTATTGAAAATAAAATAAAAACAAAAATTAAACAGCCATAAAAATTTGTTCCAATTTGGGCCACCGGGCCAGATGAGTTGCTGGGACTGGTACTTATACGGATGCGCGGGGCTGGCTTTGACGGTAAGTGCAACACAGCCGAAGCTTCTCATCAGAACTTTATCCAGAAAATGTAATTTCCCGAACTGACATAGCTAAGAATTTAACCCGGAACATCTCACTTAAAGCCAATAGCCGTTTGCCTCAGTGAGGTGCCGTGTGCGTGAGTGAGAGTGTGAGAAACTACTGTCTACTTATTTGAATTTCACTTTTCTAATAGATACAAAAGAATTCAATTGAGTACCTACTATAATATCTAAGATGGGTAGTTAAGTACTTACGGCAAATTTAACAGAAAAATCAAAGAGGATTATTTTTAAAAGGCATGCGAGTAAGCCCATGTCGTATAAACTGTAACGTAACTAGGCGTAAAATGTAGAAACAAGCGTGGTTATCAATTACTGCTAACGAGTAACGACCAATCACTGCTGAAAAACATGAAGTTAACTTTGTTAGTGAGTTTACCTACTGTTATAATAATTTAACTTTCTTTTCATTTGATGTTCAAAATTTTGATTTTTTCCATGTTAGGTACGTACGTAGAGACGTAAGTTCGAATGAATGAATGAAGGTGAAATCCCTGTAGGGATAGCTATAGCTATCATTTTAGTCTCACAAACTTAAATCTGGCCCGAGGGCCAAAATTGGAAGCAATGCTTGTGCCTGTTTAGTTTTTGTTTTTAATTTATTTTTTAATATAAAATAGCGACGCTGTCACCGGGTCAGATAAGTTTAATGGACTATACAAAAATATAGTAAAATACACTACTTTGCAATATATGCGAGTGCCACTACCCTAATGCAAACTTCATTTAAGGTGCAATTTCACTAGCGACCCGGAACCTCTGACCTAGTAAGGAAAAATATAAAATAACCAGGCTTACCAACAATTATCAAGCTTTTCCTTTATTTCGTTTTAAATTGGTCTGGTAAATCGTATTAAAAATAATCATACTAATACTATAAATGCGAAAGTGTTTGTTTGTTGGTTTGTCCTTCAATCACGCCGCAACTGAGCAACGGATCGGCGTAATTTTTGGCCTTGCCAATAATAATAGTATAGCTGAGGACATGGAGAGTTAGTGTAGGCTACTTTTATCCCGGAAAATTAAGGAGTTCCCGCGAGAATTATGTATAAACGCTTTATTTGAAACTAAAGATTTTATTACAAAAATACTGCCGCAGTATCAAAACTATAATAATTAATGTTATTTCAATAAGTAACCTACATCGGGTTATTATAGAAACATTGTTATTGTGCCAAGAAACTTTGTTCGTATATCGATCGCCGTTCCGCGCATCTCCCTCGCGTCGCGCCCAAACACCTCGAGTAAGTGCCGTGCGGCCATTAAATCAGACAAAAAACCTCCCAAAAATGAGATTTTTTCTCATTTAGTGCAATATTAACGCGCAAAACTCTAAAACTATACCTTCTCATATAAACCAGTTCACTATAAAACATGGGGGTACTGATATCGCAAAAATGGTTAGTCAAGGGGGCACGCTAAAAAAATGTAAAAAAATTAATATAACTAGTTTAATGTAAAGAAGTCTTCCAATTAGAGTTAAAGTGTAGAATTAAAATACATGTCTTCCTGTTACGTAAATTTTTGACATATTTATACAATACGATACATAAAGAAACCAAGAATTGTTAATAAGTAAATCAATAAAAGGTTTATTGTGAAAAAGTGAAAAAAAAGTATTGAAGATGATTAATCTAGGACGCATCAAGTTACCACCTATCAAGAATGTGCTGGACGTGGCAATGCAGACCGTAAGACAGCAAGTACCTGATAAACAAGGAGCACCATCACGACCTCCACAAAATGTCCGATTTGCTAATATGGGTAAGTCATATTTTTATTACATAAATCTAAATTCGAGCCCTCGCTAAAACAAACAAGTTATTAAAGAAAAACTAATTTGGACAAAAGTAGAGACAACAGTGACCTTTAACAGTAGTAATTAAAATTATTGTTTAATTTTGACAATGAAAGTGATTGCAAGAATTTTACTGTCTTAAAATATAATCTTTTTCCCTAATTATATCTCTATAACTATCCAGATATGGGAGAAAGCTGCGAGTTGTCGACGATGAATGAAACAACTTCGCCAACATACCAGTCAACTAACCCAACTAACCCATTTCTCAGCGGAGACCTTCAGGCTGAAGACTCTTTTACAAGTTATCAGAACACATATCCTCAACAAGATGGGGCTCCAAGGTGCGCTTAGTAATAAAAGCAAAATTGTTTCTAACGTGTGATGTAACAAACAAAACGATCAACACAATGACTTTTGTTATAAATTGTTCTTTCAGAGCGCAAAGCATGCAGAGCGTGGATTTTTACGCTTCATCAGAAGAAGGTGGTTTTGAAGAAGGGGGCGGAAAACCTGGCGCTAAGATTAATGAATTCCAAGCCGCTTGGAATGTCACCAATGCTATTCAGGTAGATACTCCAACCCCAATATCCCAACTATTATTCATTATATCCCAACTATTGTATTGTATATATATATATATACTAAAATATATATTTTAATTGATTTTACGAAAAATTTAACGATTTATTCTTCTGCAGGGTATGTTCGTGGTATCGTTGCCTTTTGCAGTTCTACAAGGAGGATATTGGGCAATAGCTGCCATGATTGGCATTGCTCATATATGTTGCTATACCGGGAAGATCCTTGTTGAATGCCTCTACGAAGATGACCCAGTATCAGGACAACGCGTTCGAGTTCGGGACTCTTACGTAAGCATTGCTAAAGAGTGCTTTGGACGCAAATATGGTGCTAAAATTGTTAACATTGCACAAATTATTGAACTACTCATGACTTGTATCCTCTACGTTGTCGTCTGTGGCGATCTTATGATTGGTACCTTTCCCGATGGCTCAATTGATACCCGATCTTGGATGATGCTGACTGGAATATTCTTGTTACCCCTTGCATTTTTGAAATCTCTTAAAAGCGTGAGCATGTTGTCATTTTGGTGCACAATGAGCCATTTGATCATTAATGCGATTGTTCTCGGGTATTGCATTCTTTATATCGGCGACTGGGGTTGGTCGAAAGTTAAATGGTCATTAGACTTCGAAAATTTCCCAATCAGTCTAGGTGTGATTGTGTTTTCATACACATCTCAAATATTTTTGCCTACTTTAGAAGGAAACATGGAAGACCGCTCAAGATTTGAATGGATGTTAAACTGGTCACATATAGCCGCAGCTGCGTTTAAATCTATCTTCGGCTACGTGTGTTTTTTGACCTTCCAAAATGATACGCAACAGGTGATAACGAATAACCTTCGATCAGCAGGTTTTAAAGGATTAGTAAACTTCTTTCTGGTCGTCAAGGCAGTGCTTAGTTATCCTTTGCCATATTATGCTGCTTGTGATCTTTTAGAAAGAGTATTATTCAGAGGTAAACCAAAAACAATTTTTCCGCCCATATACGCTTTAGATGGGGAACTGAAAGTTTGGGGTCTGGCTTGGAGGCTCGGTGTTATAATGTTTACAATTCTAATGGCAATTTTTATTCCTCACTTCGCAATACTCATGGGCTTTATTGGAAGTTTCACTGGTACCATGTTGAGTTTTATATGGCCAGCTTATTTCCATATCAAATTGAAAGGCAATCAACTCGAAAGCACAACAATCGCCTATGACTATTTTATTATTGGGCTTGGAGTGCTTTTTGGTGTTATTGGGATGTACGACTCTGGCTCGGCTCTTGTCAAGGCATTTAAGATAGGTTTGCCGTTCTAATAAAAAGTAGTATTTAGATGATTGTTGAACTATTTTTAGATTTACGCATTTACTTCATGTATTAAAATTTAACTTCCGCACATTTGCGATATGTCTAAAACGTTAACCGCGAAATAACATCTTGTCTGTTGTGATTGAAATGTATGTAACTTAGATTCATTTAGAAACAAGGAAAAGATAATTGCGATGTTCAAGTTGTCTTCCAGTAATATTATATAGATTTATGTATATACTTACGTAAAATTAAAAGGTTACATTTATATTTACAATTATTTAAAGAAATTAAATGTCTTCCAATATAATGTTCGAAAATCTTCGACAACGAAGTCTTCCATAAAACATACTATATAAATTTAGGTAAAATTGCTTAAATATATAAGATAGGTTCGACGCCATTAATATGTGCAAGATAATAAATTTTTTAGATATTAATGTATGTACACGGTGTTAAAATAAAAAATAAAAATTTAAATTTACTAACAACCTTAATACATTAAGGACATTTTATGCCAGAATAATACAATGTGACATTGCGACACTGAGGCTTGCATGCTACATTTATTGAAAATTTAGCAAGAATCTTCGGCTGACTGTTATTGATATTGCAATTCTACAGCACGATCTTGCAGGCCGCAAAGTTAATATTTCGATTTGTAACCATATGCTGTGTTGTCGCATTATGTTGCTCTAGCGTATAACAGCCCGTTAATCAATACAATCATAGTGTTATACTTGTTTAACAACGCTTTCATTTAAAAATCATATATTTTTATCTCCTTCATAATAGTCTACAGACTTACTTAATAATTGTTGTTGATTATGAATCTTGTAAAATTAAATTTAGACAATAATATACATGTTATTTTGCGTAAACTATCGACGTTAGAAAGACACGAAGATCTGGGCTTAAAAGTAAAGGAACATCAGCTAGTAAATAGGTTTTACAACTTATAATTAATCTATTTTGTGTATCAATAGCTGTTGAGTCAAATATAGCAAATAGTTAGAATTCTGCAGTTCAAGTCTACGTGTCATTATATAAAGGAATTGCAAAAATGTTTATGAATAAGAAATTGTAATACATCCCAGGTGGTAGTCCATAAATAAATAAAAAATATTTATTTTATGTTAAGTAATAATAATTCGTAGTAAACGTATTGCATTATGCATACAACAGCTGATTTACAATTTGTTGCTTTAATCTAAATTTTATTGCCCGTTTATTAAACAAGAGTGTAATATCATTAATTTCTTATAATTAAATAAATTACTAGATAAAATCAATTTACGTTTACGTGCTATCAAGTGAAGTAGTAGAGACGGTTCAGTGAAACTTGCCTCTAATAGGCCAAAAAATAATAGGGTCACCAAAAAATCCTAAATTCCTGACTATCAAATAATGGAATATATTTTAAGATTTATTTTAAGTAAATAGTTTTAATCGTACGTTGAAAAATGGTTTTGTCTTCCTTAGTTGTTGATTTACGCTTTTTTTACATCATCATCATAAACGTATCTAGAAATGTAATCAACTGCAATAATGTTTTATAAATTCACCTACGCATGTATTGTGATGAAAATGGATTCTAAGTGTGAATTTTAAATATTACAAAATGTTATTCGATTCTTGAGTTTTATTTCTCGTAGTGAAACTAACCCCTAAAATCTATTACCTACAACAAACTGTTAACATTCATTTTGCATTACTTTAATTTAGTAGGTACCTATCTAATAATATCTACCGATTATTTTGCATTTAAAACTTTCTCGATGAAAAATATTTTTCTACATCTAAGTTCTACTAATGTTATTTAAAAAATCATGTAAGTTATTTGCTATTAAAATGTAATATCAAGCAATAAAAAATAATAACAAAGCAATAAATTTTAATTGGAATAACACAGTCGCCGCCATGCTTTCAAAATGGACGGCTCGATTCGCGCGCGCTTTTTGCTCGCAATATGTATTGGCTTCCTCCAGATGACGGTATGATCGAAATAAGTCCTTTTTAATATATATGTCACCGTAAGATTGTAAAAACCGTAAGATTGTAATCTAACGCTTTTTTTTTCGATAGATTGTAAACAGTCGAAAGATTGTAAACCGTTCAATGTTTTAAGTGTCAATTATTGAAATATTCATTGTACTTACGTTTTCTTGTCTCTTTCTTGTAGATTAGGTTAGGGTTCGACATAAAGGCCGGGCACTTAGGTTCTATCGGGTTAATAAACCTAACAGATTACAATCTACCGAAAAATAATCCGTTATATTGTAATCATTCGACAGTTTACAATTTCGCGAGTTAGATTATAATCTAACGGTTTTTACAATCTTACGGTGACATTAATATATATATAGCTGCTTGTGCTGATTCACTCACTGATTGATCACCTCTCCTGTAAAATTTTGTATGAAAAAATTTTTTTTTAGTCATCGTTTCGTATAGAAGACAAAAATTCATTCGGAAGAAAATTATGGAGAGAGCTGATGATTGAGGATTTTGAAGACGGATGTAGAACACAGCCAGGGTATTGAAGATAGGTGGGGGGTGCTCGACCAATTAATGTCACTCGAAACTTCATCCAATTGACAGTGAGCTAAAAAAAATTTCAAAATGGCGGATTTAAGATGGCCGCCATACAAATTTCGTCGGTGTCTATCTCGGAGAGTACAAAAGATGGAAGAGTGGTTTCTTGGCAAAATGTGATCAGGACATGAAGGTCTACTTGATGAACAGGAAAAAATTTAAGATGGCGGAATTTATTTTTCCATAGAAAATGAATATTGCGAATATTTAAGAGGCTACAATTTAGTGAATGAACTATGCAAGACTTTGATGCGATTCCTTTTTAAAATTAATTCTTAAAGAAGAACTCTCCATAATTTTTCAGAGAAAAAAATATACTTATGGTGAGTGATGATGATCGAGGGTTTGAAAGATGGGTGAGGAGCACGGCCAGGGTATTAAAGATAGGGCTCTTCAAACAAAAAATACTCGAATACTCATCCAATTGGCAGTGAGCTGAAAAATAATCCAAAATGGCAGATTCAAGATGGTCGCCATACAAATTTCGTCGGTGTCTACCTCGGAGAGTATAGAAGATGGAAGAGTGGTTTCTTGGCAAAAGATGATCAGGACATGAAGTTCTACTTGATGAACAGGAAAAAAATTCAAGATGACGAAATTTATTTTTCTATAGAAAATGTATAGCGAATATTGAAGAGGCTACAGTTTAGTGTTGAACTATGCAAGACTTCTTAAAGACTTTTCTTGAAGAAGAACTCTCCATAATTTTTTGGAGAAAAAAATATACCTACTTATGGTGAGCGATGATGATCGAGGGTTTGAAAGATGGGTGAGGAGCACGGCCAAAATGTTATAGGTGTCTATTTCAGAAAGTGTATAAGATGGAAGAGTGGACGTAGGAAATATGCATGACTTTAATATGGTTTTTTGTACAAGAATTGTTCTGTATGGAAGAATTGTCGGTTTGCCGTTAGGAAAGCCAAAATGGCAAAGTTCAATGGCACCCAAAGGTACCCGATCGTCAGCGGTATAATATTGAGTGTATGCATGTCTGGAAAGTTATTTTACATTGAAAGGCCCTTTTAGATTCTTATGGGGGGTCTCTGTTTTATGTTTTCTTAAGAGATTTTTTTTACGTCGGACGCTTAGCACGCTGGCGCTTCCACTGTGCTCGCTAGCATAACAGTGTGTTGTTTACTTCAGAACACGTAGGCAGCAAACATTAGGATAGAAGGAGAGCAAGTAAGTAGACAGTGGTCCGCACGGTCCACTACGTGGTTCGCTTTAGCGGGCCACGCACTCACGCGCCCTACTAGTATATAATATAGCTGCTTGTGCTGATTCACTCATTGATCACCTCTCGTGTAAAATTTTGTATGAAAAAATTTTTTTTTACTCATCGTTTCGTATAGAAGACAAAAATTCATTCAGAGGAAAAATACGGAGAGAGCTGATGATTGAGGATTTCGAAGACGGATGAAGAGCACAGCCAGGGTATTGAAGATAGGTAGGGGGTGCTCGACCAAATGTCACTCGAAACTTCATCCAATTGACAGTGAGCTGAAAAAATTTTCAAAATGGCGGATTTAAGATGGCCGCCATACAAATTTCGTCGGTGTCTATCTCGGAGAGTATAAGAGTTGGAGGAGTGGTTTCTTGGCAAAAGATGATCAGGACATGAAGGTCTACTTGATGAACAGGAAAAAAATTCAAGATGGCGGAATTTATTTTTCCATAGAAAATGTATGGCGAATATTGAAGAGGTAGCCTCTTTTTATTATAAAGTATTAGGGTGTAACTATGCGAGACTTTGATGCGGTTCCTTTTCAAAATTTGTTTTTAAAGAAGAACTCTCCATAAATTTTCGGAGAAAAAAATATAGGTACTTATGGAGAGCGATGATGATCGAGGGTTTAAAAGATGGGTGAGGAGCACGGCCAAAATTTCATAGGTGTCTATTTCAGAAAGTATGCTATATGGAAGAGTGGAAGTAAGAAATATGCATGACTTTGATATGGTGTTTTTTACAAGATTTGTTCTGTATGGAAAAATTGTGGGTTTGCCGCTAGGAAAGCCAAGATGGCGAAGTTCAATGGCACCCAAAGGTACCCGATCGTCAGCGGTATGATATTGATATTAATCAACTAAGGAAGGTTTCTTTGTGTTTTTACTTCAACACTGTATGCATGTCTGGAAAGTTTTTTTTACACTTAAATGCCCTTTTAGATTCTTAGGGGGTCTCTGTTTTTTGTTTTCTTATTAGTTTTTTTTTTACGCCGTCGGACGCTTGGTAGCTGGCGCTTCCACTGTGCTCGCTAGCATCGCAGTGTGTTGTTTACTTCAGAACACGTAGGAGTAAACCCTAGGATAGAAGGAGAGCAAGTAAGTAGACAGTGGGCCACGCGGTCTACTACGTGGTCCGCTTTAGCGGGCCACGCACCCACGCGCCCTACTAGTATTTAATAATAACTTATGATGACTTTTAAACGGTTATTTTACACACTAAAAAAATCAACTGATAACTATCAAGGGTTAAGGAGAACTTATACCTCTAAAGTTTAAGGTATAGAATTTAAATTAAAAATAGGCTTTGATAAATTGGTTGAGAACGTTTAATCGGCCAACCACCTACGATACGGAACGAAGGTATCGGTTCAAAGCAAATTTATCTAAAATTAGACACTTATGTATTATTTTTTTCTTTAAATTTCAACCAGTCTCCTTACAACATACGCAACCATCCATGCTGTTTGGAACCAAACGAAAACTTGACTTTAGCGATGATCATCGATGCGTTTGAGATCTATGGTCACGACCCCACCGATAAGCTGGACAATCTCTGGCTGTATCAGCACGAAATGATGAGGGTCAAAACTGCGGAAGATCAGGTGAGTTATTATAGAAAACGTTTGCCCTACCTCTTGTACTGCCGTTGACTGATTTGAAAACCCACAACCTGAATGCAAGGATCTATATTCTTTAAAGTAGAAAGAACATTTAGAAACAACTGGAACTTATGATTTAAAATGGCAATTTGATTTTTCTTGTGATGACAAAATGTTATCTATACTTCAAATAAATATTATAAATGCGAAAGTTTGGATGGATGGATGTATGAATGGATGGATGTTTGTTACTCAATCACGCCAGAACGGTTGAACGGATTTGGATGAAATTTGGCACAGAGATAGATTAATTATAGTCTGGAATAGCACATAGGCTACTTTTTATTCCGGAAAATTAAACAGTTCCCGCGGGAACCACAAAACCTCGATCCACGCGTACGAAGTCGCGGGCATCAGCTAGTAATATTAGGTATAAATGCAAAAGTTTCGATGGATGGATGGATGTTTGTTACTCAATCACGCCAGAGCGGCTGAACGGATCTGGATGAAATTTGGCACAGAGATAGATTAATTATAGTCTGGAATATACTTAAGCTACTTTTTATCTCTGAAAATTAAAGAGTTCTCGCGGGAACCGAAAAACCTGAATCCACGCGGGCGAAGTCGCGGGCATCAGCTAGTTAGTACCTAATATCTTCCAAATTAGTTACGCGTGTAAATTGCAAGTCAATGTACCTATCATAAATGTACCTATAGATAAATGTGTGGATTTGTCGTAAGTAGATTTGTTTAAAATATGTTTTATAATTTCAGTACATGATTAATGAGCGCGTTCACATAGCAACTGATCATTTAGGACGCTTCATCAAATTACACATTCAAGAATTAAAAGTAAGTACAGCATTATATTCTGACTTCACAATTGCCTATTATCTGTGCATTATACCTACTTACTTTTACTAAAAAGAAAAGTTATGACTTACTGACTGACTCATCATCAGCCAGCGGCCAGCCCTTCGTTTCAACTTAAAAAGCACAAATCATGTGGAAATGGAATAAGGAGCGTGTTCCGAAATATTTTATTCATTTTGTACCATTTTCAAAGGTTCTTCTAATTACCCTGGACGATGTCATAGACAACATGTTAACTATGTACGAAAATCACAACTCTATCGCCGCAGAAAGAAAAGCTACATATACCGGTGGTCCAGTGCCTATGGAGTTCTACGTCAGTCAGGGTAAATAAAATATTTTTGTGCCATTATGCATTTTAGGCCATCATTCAGTTCAAAAGTGGCCCTAATTTGGGCGCCAAATTGAAATGAGATCGAGCATAAAGGCTCTGTAGAGCAGCCCCCCGATTGTGCAAGGAAATCGTAATCGGTTGTCAAACGTATAATTCGACCTGTTTAAAGATTTTATAGATGCCTGCACGACAAAAAGCATGTATTATTTCCTTAAACAGTTCGAGTAATACGTTTTAAGCTGACAAATGCTTAGACAATTAGGCCTCAGCTCGATCAAACTGATAACGTGAACTGAAAAAGTGATTTATTCTGCCATAAATTCATGCCACTTGACGACCTCCGTGGCCCAGTGTGTAGCGCTGTTGCCTTAACGTGCGGAGGTTCCGGGTTCGATCCCCGGCAGGGTCAATTTGGGAATTTATAATTTCTGAATTTTCCCTGGTCTGGTCTGGTGGGAGGCTTCGGCCGTGGCTAGTTACCACCCTACCGGCAAAGACGTGCCGCCAAGCGATTTAAGCGTTCCGGTACGATGCCGTGTAGAAACCGAATAGGGGTATGGGTTTAATATAACTGCCATGCCCCTAACAGGTTAGCCCGCTACCATCTTAGACTGCATCATCACTTACCATCAGGTGAGATCGCAGTCAAGGGCTAACTTGTAGTGGATAAAAAAAAAAGAATCATGCATTCTCCATAAAATAAATTTGATTATAGCCCCTGAATAATCAATGCATTATTTCAGAGTTTTACTGCGGAAAAAACGTTTACATTTTCTTCTCCGAGCTCTACAGCGACATCTACAATATGGGAAAAGGAATAGCGCCGTATTGCAAAGATCGGTCGTTCATCTTCCTTGGGTTCCTGCATTATCATGACGAACAAAAGTATTACCTGATAGACGATCCAAGCATATCCTTCCCGACGGATAACTACTTGCACGGGCTGGAGTGTCACATTGGTATCTGCATATTTAGGTGACTAAACTTTAAAATATGTACCTGCTAAATTCTAAATTCTACTAACTTTTTTGTTATGCTCACGCCTGACTATGACATTACTCGTTGACTTACTACAGCTAAAATAAGATAGAAATCTCAACGTACGATTCACTTCGAATTATTTGGAAAATTTGTGTGGTGTGGTGAGTACAAAATACACACTATACCACATAGATTTACCTACTGTGGCGGATTATAGCGATTAAACTTCTAGTTCTTTCATTATCAAGGACTTCCGCAAAGTATAACGCCTGCTTCTATCCTTATAGAACGAGATGCGTTTTCCATTTGATGCAGAAGTTACGCGCTGACGTTTTGTCATAGTATCAGAAGTGCATTTTCGCCCTTAGTTTTAAAATATCATACTTACCTCAAATCCATGCGGCATCATAGATATAATCATTTGACAATGGTCGGCTTTTGTGATAAACAGATTCTTTCAGCAACTTTCAGCTCTAGGGTCCTTTTTTACCACCTAAAATATTTCACAGGTTTCCATTCAAAAAGTTACTGCAAAGAGAGAGAGATGTCACCACTTTGCCGAAGGCGATTGTGAAGTGTGGTCTGATCATGTACAAGCTTCCACCGCTGACTGCCACTTCATGCATCATCACTTCTGGATCGTTCATCTTAGATTTCAATATACAGGGACTCCGGTATCGACATCATGATTATTTATTGGTAAATAAAATATTTACATTAGTATTTATACCTCCAAAATGTAATTTAAATAAAATTTTATAATCTACCCATCTGTGTGCCAAAATTCATCCAGATCCGTTCGGCCGTTCTGGCGTGATTGAGTAACAAACATTCATCCATCCAAACTTTAGCATTTATAATCCATATCCATACTAATATTAATTATAAATGCAAAAGTGTGTATGTCTGCTACGCTTTCACTGCCCAACCGTTCAACCGATTCTACTTTTTATACCGGAAAATTAAATAGTTCCCGCGGGAATTAAAAATACTTTATCCAGGCGGACGAACTATCAACTATGCGTTTCTGCAGAAGTAGGGAGATTCTAGTCATGGCCTACTCTTTTTTTTCAGACAATACCGAACGGCAATACGTACTATACAAAGGAACCTCGTACACCACTAGTTTGCGACCATCATGTCTGCGAATGGAATTACACTAACCACTATGGTGGTAAGTTTATTCAGAAACAGTCACTTGTCAGCCAAACAGTGCTTATTGCGATTGTCACATTCAACATGTGTGGCAACAGTGGTGGCATGTTTGTACTCCATTTCCCTGCAAAATATTGAAAGAAATGTAACATACTTAGTTTTGATAACATTTGTAAGAGCAACTAGAAAATTCCTGCAATATTGCGTGAATTTTGGTTTTTGAAAAATCCCGTGGGATCTCTTTAGTTTTCCGGGATAATCAGTAGCCTATGTGCCTGGAATACAACCTATCTCTGTATCAAATTTTGACAATACTGTTAAACAGATAAGCCGTGAAAGCGTAGCAGACAGACAGACACAATTTCACATTTATAATATTAAGTATGGATTTCTAAAAAACGTTACAGGTCCATTTCTTATCCCGGGAGATCCAGGCACAGGAATAGACCCTGTGCCTCCATACATAGAACCCACGCCAAAGCCTGACGAAGAAGACGAGGAGAATATTACCGTACCTTGTAAGTAGAACCTCCTTATTTAATCTCTGATTACTTCCATTCTCCTGTGATACAAAGAAAAAGAAGCCCAGACACACCCATTTAAGCCGCATAAGAAAAGAAAGCATATTCATTCATTACGCGTGAAAGAATGTAATAGAATTACATGATTTTTTGTCCCTTTTTTGCCTCTTTGAGCTCAAACTTGTGGCGAAACAAGCCGTAATAAATGGCAGCCCAACATATTTATAGAGATACTTCATTCGCTATCCCTTTCCGAGACACGCTTGGTATGGTTCGTGCCTCGGAGAGCACGTAAAGCCGTCGGTCTCTATCCGGTCGTGTTGGATTTTTCGTCCCATCGGGCTATGAGAGTAAATGAACAGAGAGTACACCTGTATTTGCGCACACACTTGTGCACTATAATAGGGTTCTTATTTATTCCACAGATATTTTAGAAGGCTGTCTATTCATGTATCCACCTAACTACGGTTCCATAGCTGGCAAAAGTTACTTGGACTCTGTGGAACTACACGACGATAGATTCACCTGCAGCGCAGCAGGCGGGAGCAAGGTTCAATTGATTTTAATTTTTATAGCGCTATTTCAATCCTGCGGAATGAGATAGCGCTAGATTTAGACCTGTCAATATAGATTTAAAGATTGTGTACATCAGAATTAGTCATATTTTTCTAGATAATGCTATGTTACCGTTATTTATTTACGTATGTTCTAAGTTTTTATCCTTTTAGACAACACCTATCTCCAGCGTAAAATATATTCAGCCTAAAAAAATCCTTCTATACTTCTTCATTCTTATAATTTTTTAACTGGTTTAAACCATTGTTACCTACATTCAATGACGAAATTAAAAAATTAACAAATAGTAGTAGAGAATATTATTTCCTTTCAACCTTTTGTTATGTTTAACAGGGTCTATATTGGTATCCACAATGGATGGGTGCTATGCCCCACCACCCATACCCATCAATAATGGATGATAAAGGCAGCTTCCAGCCTCCAGGGCCTTTCTACCCCCATCAGAACTACGAAATGGGTGAAGAAGATGATACGACAGACTAATTATTTAGCATTTATGAAAATCTTTTGTAAAATAAATATAATTATTTGATGTACAAGTTTTATTTTAACCAGAAACCCCTATTGAAGCTAATAGGCATGATGACTGATTTTGAAAAATGGTTATATTATGCTCGGAAGTATCTACTATTTCGAAGAAATATCTTATTTCGGCAGAAAAATATGGTTTGGTAGATAAAAATAGCATTTGAAATTTAAATTTTAAAATTCACGCCGAAACGCTCGCCGGTGTCATGGCGTTTGTGACGTCACTATTGTTTTTACCAATGTACTCTGTGCAGTGTGCAGCAAACAATAGTGTGATTGTCAAAGCTCGAAACAAACAATAATTGTGACGTCATTCGCTTCTCCATTATGGCGGATTGCTGTATTTTATAGTTTTATTTTATCAAAATAAATAGCAATCTCACTCAAAATAGAAAAATAAATACCTACGTTTTTAATAATCCATGAATCCTATTTCATTAAATAAATTCATTATTTCATTGATTCTTGGTTACTGTCATCATGCCTATGGTAACTGATACGCCCGAACGGTCCGAAACGGTAGTTACTCAGAGTGACCTCGCCTTGCTTGATCTGGGTGGGCCAGGGGTAGGAATGACAAATGAAAATTCTATTTACATTTATAAAACTTTACTTAAAATACATTGACATAATTTCTAACATCACTTATACATTTAATAAAATTAATAACAATATAATTTTATCATTGGTCTTAATACAAATAGATGCAATATAAGCAAACATACCAGTTTGTCACATATAATTCGCACAAAATTAATCTCATGCCAGTTTAACTTTAATCATTCAATCACGTCACAATTTGTACTTAAATTAAAACAAGTTACATAATTTACTTAAAAGTAATTTATATTGTTAAAAATTGATTAAATTTCATGAGAATGGCATAAACGAAGGAATAAGATGTATATAACAAAACTTATCACTGTTCTATCGTTTAAAGATAACTCTCTAAATAGCTCCTTTCATATCCACTGCCTTTAATCAAGCAGAAGAATGATGGTGTACCCACTTTCAAAACATAATGTTTCATTTTTAAAATGTCACCCAATTTCATCGCAGGATCAATGATGTGTGGCATACTGTCAGAGCCTTCGTAATAAAGATTAATTTTGCCAATACTGTACGTATTTTTATCATCCCAAGGAGCAGGGAATATTTGTTCTAACTGGTTTAAAAGGGGCACATTTTCTGGGCATGCTCTAATAAAATCTGTTTGTTGGTACTCTGGATATAAAAATAGTACAGGCCACATCAAAATGCTGTCTTCTAAACGAACTATGGCATCATGGGCACCAGGTATACACGGTTCTAATTTAGACAAGTCAATGTCATCTTCATCTTCACAATCAGATATTTTGATTCCCCTATCAATGATAGCTTTAATCACTTCTTGTTTTTCTGCATTTCTTTTGGCTTCTAATGCATTTTTCTTTCTTTCGTCCCGCTCTTGAATCATCTTTTTCTTCTTTGCTACGTTAAGAAGTTCTATTAATTCTTTATTCTTGGATTGAGTTTGTAGTAATTTTTCACAATGTTCTATACACGTATCAAATTTACCGATGGCAAGTGCTGATTTAGCTGCCCGTAAACGGGCTTTAGAGTGCTCTGGGTTAAACGACAATGCGCGTTCGCTATCAAACAAAGCTGAACGGTAGTTCATTAAATGAAATTGTGCCGCCGCGCGGTTGTTATACAAGCTTGCATTAATTTCTGCATCATCAGATCTTACTTTGATTCCCTCTGTGTACCTGTAAGAACAATGTCTCCTAAGACTGACCTTTACTTTTACTGACACTCATGCAAATTAAAATAATGTACCAATTAAAAAACACATAGGTACTCTATTCGAAGAGAAAAATAAAATATGTGACCAGTGCTTTTCGAATCTTAACATAAGATACAGCATTAGTTAGTCCCTTTAGCATAGCTTTTTGTATTGCAAATGGTGCACAGTTTCAGTAAAATGTTCTGTTGCTGGTGTATTGCTGTAAGTCTTAAAGCCTAAATCAATGGTTTGACTCACCCCAATATTGCCAATCTATAATTCTTGTGCTTAAAATTGAAATTCCCATCATCTTTGTAGCTAGTGGCCAACTCCAATGGTGTGTTCTCTTCAGGGTCAAACTTCAGTTTAGCCAGGCCTTCAGCAAGCGGGGACAGTTCACCATTCTCTGGTGTTGACTTCATGAAGAATGGATGTTTCTCCATTTCTTCCTGCAAGAAACAAATAAATGAAAAATGGAATTATGTAACTATGCCTAAAGGATGGAGTAGAGCTGAAGAGCAGTCTTTTTATAATGTCTAACAAAAACTCAGCTTTTTTGCTTTGGCAGTTATTGCCAGTTTTATAGTAAAGTAACAAAAAAAGGTTGCTGAAAAGATATCAATTTAAACTCATTTATTTAGTTTATGGTTGAAATTCGTATCAGTTGCTAATGAAGCTTTAATAATAAAAATATGCAGAGAGTAGGAAATTATAGTATATTAAAATTATATCCCACTCTGTACAGGTAAATTACACACTTAAATCTATTTTGTACTCCCAAGACCAAAGTCAGAATTATTGTAGTTAAGTAACTACTAAGGCACAGAATAAATCCTCAAATCCCTGCCACTAAATAGAATTATGGATTCTCAAATAATAGGACTAGTGCTTACAAATGCACCAGGATTATTATCATAGACAAAAACTAATAATTTTGTGGTAACTACAGTATAGAAAACTAAGCTAGAGTAAACAAGCATCCAACACCTACCTATATTTTCTAAGAACTATAAAAACTCAACCCATACTAAAATTATAAATGAGAAAGTGTTTCATGGTCCATTGGCTTAGCAAATTTTGATTAAATTTGGTACATACCCTTGCAAACTTGTAAGGTAGTCATTGGAAAGAATCCAATCAATACTACTCACACACAACTATCCAATGACTTCACTTGCTCCAAAATAGTACATTCTATTATATACTCTGTTTTATCTTACAAAATAAGCATTGAGACAAGAACACGGGAACAACTAGTTGCCTTTGTACATTTCTGAAAACAAACTATAAACAATGTAGGGCTTGTCTTCATTGTATATAGCACATTGTCAACATAAACGTGGAACATTCAAGGAGGCTAAAATGATCTTAAAACTTGTGTGAAAAGTTAAAACCAACATACCTCCCAGCGGTCTTCTGGCCATCCTTCGGTGTATCGTTTTCTCTCCAAACTATTTATAAAATCATCAAGTTCTTTATCCAGCTTATGGCAAAGAGCGATTCTTTCTTCCTCAGTCATCGGTGTTTTTTTACCATCATCCGCGTTTTCACTCATTTTTAATAACTGTTCTTTGTCTTAACAAGTTCTAAGCTTCCAGCTGTTCAAGTACAAGCCACAAGGCTGCTAATCATATTAGGTATGACTGAAACTCTTAATTCGCAATGCACTCACTCAAGAAATGCAAAGTAAACAAATTCAAACTGAAAATTGCTGTTCTTCTTCTTGTTTTCTATGTTTTTTTGACAGTCTAAATTCTAAAATATTCAAATTTCAATAAGATTTCAATGTACTCTGTGGTCTCAAGCACCGACCAGAAAAAGAATGTCTCAAGAGCAACAATTAATATCTCTCTCAGTCTACGCTAACCAGAGATAGACGAACAAACTTCATAGACATTTTTAAGAAACGAAAAGGCTATACAATTTCACGTTATATCTATAGATAAAAAGCAATATCTACCTATACTTCAATTTCATTCATAAATGATTGTCTGTCTCACCCTCTTATGACACTAGAATAGGTATACATTTTTGTGCTCTTTCCCACAATTTCTATAGATGTGAAAGGCATGAATGGGTATCGTAATAGCGTAGTACTGTGGCGTAGTAAATTTAGGGATGGGCCTCGAGACTGTTGTGCAAAATCGGAACTAATAGCAAAAATATAGTGTTGTCCTTTTTTTGTAAAATATCGATTTTTTTATCGGTTTTCGACACAATACCGATTTTTACTAGAGGTACCAAGCAATCATTATTTATTTTTCTATTCTAAGGTTATAAATAAATAAAACAAAAAGCTTTTAATTTTTTTTATTAAACCTGTACTATTTTCGTTTGGTGATAAAGTTACAGGGATAAATGTTTAACCCTCGTAACTTTAATAATAAGCTAGTAAGCTTAAATTCCAGCGCGCCCTGGTCTGAAAGAAGCCCACAACAAACTCAGCCGGGTATTATTTTTGTCATCACCATCTCACAATAATACATAAACTACTCTGAGCAATTCATTCATAGTTATGTTTATCATGTATTCAATTATAAGTTAAAAAGTTTAGATTTAGAGACATCTCTCAGATAATATTACCATGTTTTGAGAACTATCCAATAACATGGGTACCTTTGAATGAATTACTACATTTTTGTCGTTTTCTGACCAATGTTTCATGCTGAACAAAATTCAATGTCTTGTGTGATTCTTGGATGAATCACGCAAGACGCAAAACCCGATTATACTGAGAAGCAGGGACGAGTTATTTTCATTGTCAGAAAATACAATAAGTAAAATAATTAATATAATATTTATAATGCTAAGCCAGGCAACAATAATCCACTAAATAATATTTCATTCTAATAATAGATAAATCATAAACCAAATAGCTTTTAAAGTCTGACTGTATATATACAACAAAGTTTCGAAGGTTAGTTAGCCACTATTGTACTCAGAATATAAAAGGTTGGAAAAAAAGATTTTAATTATAATAATTATAACAAGAACAATAGGCACTTTTTGCTTGATGTATGAAACAATAATAGAAAGTATATAACAGAATAAATTGCTCGAGATTCCATTATTCGCTTTTACATTTGGTACCTATTGTCGTGACGTCTAATATTTCATCAATAATTACAATTGCAAATAAAGCTTACTTTCGCTTGAGGAAGCATAGTATTCCATCAATTGTAACTTTTTTTAAAGCTTAATTCCAATGTTAAAAAATTGAGGAAGAGTGTTGTCTTTAACTGCCTCGTTGGTCTAGTGGTGCGGCCGACGAGGTCTCGGGTTCGAGTCCTGGGTCGGGATATGATTGGGTTTTTCTGACTAGAAATTTTCAGTACTAGCCCGGAATTAGGAAGTTGGCGGTGTTCCACCCCCGTGCCTCGGAGAGCACGTTAAGCCGTCGGTCCCGGTTGTTATCACTAACAAGATAATAGTCGTTAAAACCTGCCAACTCGCATTGGAGCAGCGTGGTGGGTCTAAGCTCTAATTCTCTCTCTCGTATGAGAGTGGAGGCCTGTGCCCAGCAGTGGGACGTTAATGGGCTGTAGTGGTGGTGGTTATACATATAGAATTGGCCACAATATATAACTAAAATAAACCAAAAAAGATCCTAAATTCAAGTGGAATGAATGTGGTTAAAACCTTCTACGTAATACAAATTAGCATAGACGTCGAACGGATCTATAGCTCGCACCTTTGGTAACCTTGGTGTCAATCAAATTTACCATTTCCGTTCCCTTTTTTCGTGAATCGATATTATGAATTCTTCTATTGAAGTTAGTGAACCATTGTTTAACTTGCATTCTAATGATAAAGAGCCAAAGAGCGTTCAGAAAGTCTAATTTGTGTTCAACACAATTCAATGTCAATGATGTGTCAAGACCTTTTAATTCACAAATTAAATCTGTGAATATGCAAACCTTACAAATTTTTGCAAAGTTTGTTCAATTGTATAGTGCCAAATTAGTGCCTGAAATTTAATTGATGGATAGAACAATTTCTTGTTGTTGGGATCATATTCCCCCATTTCAATTAAATAATGAAACGGTTGAATTTCGTTAGACAATAGTGCACTTCTACAATTTTGACATTCTGCAGTCTACACTATGCAGTTTTGCTAATAAATATCTGCAGATTGCACCGGCGATGTAAGACACAGCTTTTGAGTCTTCAATGCATTTTCAGCAGGAATACATTCTTCAATAAAATTTAAAATTTGTAATCTGTACTATGCTCACTAGGTTGAGTATTAGGTACTTTTTCGCTTGTTTATGAATTTACTCAGTGTACCCAGCATTTTGTCATTATCGCTGATGCAATTGGCATACAAAGATTTACCAGTCGAAATGTCATTAATTGTTTTGTACAGTTCAACAAATTGATGACAGTCTGGATGTGTGCTACCACCCACCTACCATCCAACATGTCCTCTAATTTGGCCAAAAAAAATATCCAGTGGATCCTGGATTAGGCGCGCAAGACTCACTGGTATTGATTTCAATTCTGACCAAAGATGTATGTTGTGACTGAAGTTACGCAAACAAAGAGGCTTACTTTCTTGTGAGTCTTTGGCATCAAATTTCATCGATTCTAGCTTTATCAGAGATTCATTCCAAAACTCTGGAAATTGGTTGGAATTTAAGGACAATGCATTTTTTAAACTGCTTTTAGAATGACCAGAACCGTTCAAGCTATCAAACAAATTATTGATAAATAAAATTATCTCAGAAATGCAAAAGCCATTATCGATTTTTACAGATAATTTAAAATAATCATGTATGTATTGCAAGAATATCTGTACAATTATGTTTTCATCAGCATGGACACGGCGTGGGCCAAATCTCTGCTGAAAATTTTGGCAGCTAATTTGACCTGAAAAGTAAAATTATAAATTGAACCAAGTTTATGTAGATAGGTTTGTTATACCTAAATATAGAAATGTACATTATACACTCAGATATTGCTTGTGAGGGAAATTGTTCCAATAATAAAGAATATCAAAATGCAAGTTCTTATTAAAATTTTGACAAACAATTCCATCTTTTACAAACACAGGGAACAGTGCCAGATAATAATTTCAAAATGTCATCCAAGTTCATGCAAAAAGATTTGTTAATTACAAAACAAATAAGGAGTATACAAATGGAATCATGATTGCCATACAGTTAGTATGGCAGCTAGCCCCAGGTGCATCTTAGACTGCATCATCACATACTAGTTGCATATTGAATTAGTTCACCGTAAACTAAGAAGTGTAGGACACCCTTGAAGTACAGGACTACCATTTATTTGTATCTCTATTAGGTGTTTAACCTTGTTCTATTAACATTCACTATCATAAGGTATTGTCACAGTATAACTACATTCTCATAAGACTACAGTTAGTTGTGGCACCTAGGTCTGTCATGGGCTCATGGCCCGGTTTCCTCTGTTATGACCACAGGGAACGTCAGTTATTGATTTTGAACGAAATTAGTACAATAACAAAGAATGTCAAAATGGTAAGGACTTTAGGCACCAGTTTTCTCCTTTTACTTGTACATAATAGGTACTTGATTATAGATCGAAGACAAATGCACATTAAAAAGCCCTTAGGTGGAAATTATAACTTGCTAGCCATTTAGGTGTTAGAATTTCTGGTCACTATTTAATGAAATTTCTTTGTTAATAATAATTGGGAACGGAATACTAGTAAAATTTCATCAGTCAGCTAGCTGATCAGCAGCTTGGTGTGACGTTAAAACAACATATTTTGTACTTGCCTTAATTTTTTTAGAAATTGTATAGTTTTAACATGTTTCGCTTTCAGTTTTACAGCCTCACAACATCTGAAATCCTGTTTATTGTACAATGTTTCCCTGCCCACCAATTCTGATGGTCAACTTCTTATTCTGAAAATTATTGCAGAAACATTTAAGTAAATGGTACATCATAATATTAGCATAGCGTTAGTGTAAATTCATACAGAGGGCCAATGCCCGTACAAATGACAGACCCGGCTACTGTGACCAGCATATAAAAACTTATGGTTGAGAGAGTAGTTCCTATAGGAAACTGTATACTAATTTCACATTAGAATGAAAATTCTGCCAGTTTCCTCCATCATGGCCCTGTCACCCCGCAGTATTGCTATGTCTAGACCCCTCCATCAAAAGACTTATATGTAACTCTTTAGACTAAGCTATTAGCATATAACATAACAAACTAAATCATCATCATAATATCAACTAATTGCTGGTTCACGAATGAGCACCACTTTACCTCTCAGAATCAGAAGGGGTTTGGCCATAGTCCACCACACTGGCCAAGTACTGATTGGCAGACAACACACATTTTCAGAACAGTATCGATAATTCTCAGGCATTCCTTAAGATGTTTTCCTTCACCATAAAAGCAAGTGATATTTAATTTATTAAAACACACCAAACTCCACTAATTGCCTAGGGATAGAACTCTCATCTCTACAAACAAAACAAATAGGTCTATTTCATACTATTACTTAACATAAATTGTATCCGTTTGTTTATTTTCAAAATTCAAATGTAAAAATTATTCGAATAATGCAGTGGAAAAATAATCGAAACAAGTTTCAAATAGTGTCTTAAGTCTAAAATATTATTCCATTATTGTTTCTGAAGAAGAAGGAGGGAGAAACTAGTCAAAATCAAAATATATTTATTCAATTTAGGTACAATGTACACTAATGTGATGTCCAGTTAGGTACATATAAAATATGATGGTGATAATCAATTACAGTATCTTAAAACTAAAGCTAAAGATCCAATGCATGGGTTTAAAGAAAACCTTATTACAACATTACTAGGATTAATGTATGAGTAACTAGCTGATGCCTGCTACTTCGTCCAAGTGGTTTGAGTTTTTTGATTCCCGCAGGAACTCCTTAATTTTTCGGGATAAAAAGTAGCCTATGTCACTCTCCAGGTCCACAACTATACCCATCCAAAAATCACGTCGATCCGTTGCTCTGTTGCGGCGTGATTGAAGGACAAACCAACAAAAAAACACACTTTCGCATTTTAAATAATATTAGTATGATGTACAGATCTAAATTTATTTTTATGAGCTTTATTGTTAGCATAAATTGTTACTTACTCAGTGAGGACAAAAACTATAATCGATAGCTGCATTGAAGTAGGTAAGATCCTATGTGCCTGTAAAGTCCACAGCTGAACTTCCTCTCTGGAGAGCACGTTTTCATAAGGCATCGCCAGCCTTTCTCATCCAACCACTTTCCTGATTCCAGAGGGACATTTTTCGAATGGCGTGGACACTTGGTACTTCCACGCTGTGCTTTAGCTACCGATATGCCACCGATACCGATCGTGATAATTGTATATGCGGTCTCCACTCCTTTAGGTTTACCTACTGGTACCCGACCCCGAGAGACAATTAGTTAGCGTAGCCAGCCGTTTTCGGCGTTTATGTTTCGAAGTCAGAATCAGGGAATAGTTATATTTATATTCCAAGCCGCGGGTGTCGCGGATGAGATAAGCATCTGCATGATACGAGTAATTATAGGCCCATGATCAACACTCACTTGTTCACTCACCAACTAATTACTAAATCTATGAAGAAAACTCAAAACACTTAAACTTTATAATAAAAAGGTTAAAAAAATCTTGAGACTACGCCATTTTTTTTTGTAAGAAATTGTGGTGTTGTAATCCTTTGATTTATTGTTCCCTAAATTCAGATTTTAATTAAACCTGAGATGAGAAATCCACTGGAATAAAATTGAGAGTACAGAGAAAGTGTATATTTCCTAATATACACTTATATGGCACCTACACTTTGTCCTATTATTATTATATTATATTATCAAAAAATAGTTATCATCTTATTACGTAATCGTAATTTTGCGCATAAATTTGCAATTTTATTTAAATTATAAATGTAAAGTTTGATTTCAAAAGCTTCTCGGAATCTGGCCGCTCCAGATTTAAAGTAAACACCAATAAATAATACATTTTTTACTTTTCCTACAAAGAGCCTTCAGCAATCAGCAAATTTTATCCCCTAAATTTAGGGTGAAAGCTTTTGTTGGTTACATTGCTTGAGCGGCCATTATAAATAACTATAATGCATATAGTAGTAAAAAATGTATATGTGTGCAAATATTGTGATTGTGTGGAAAGAGCGAGAACAAAAATGTATAGCCATACTAAAAATATGAGATAAAAGACATGTACTTACAATGTACCTCGTCCTATTTTCATAGCCTAGCTTGGACGGCCCTGGTCATAAGACAGTTGTCTCAACCATAGAATAATTAAACCTATAGAATCAATGCCAGCGTGTAACCGAAAGGGATAGGTAATAATAAGTAAAACGCTGCAATGCACCAAGCACATAATGTCAAAATATGTGCTTTATGAACAAAAGGATAGAAGAAATCATATTTTGTTCTCATTCTATCTTGTGTAACATCTCAACACTGCATCTCTTTCATGTGGGAGTGAAAAGGAGATATGGCTTTGTCTATATTACTTTCTCTGTCTACGGTCTCAACTCTCAAATCGTTTTTCAATTTTTTTTAAGCTGTTGACAAATAATATTCTTTACTGACTTTACGGCTCTAGCTTCTACCTCTTAGTTTTTTTATCAAGGATGCTTTTAATCTACGAATTATTACCTAAAGGATATTGATTTTGGGGATGCTTTGTATTTCCAGAACAGTTCAAAAATATTCAATGTTTTATCGGATTTTTAAATAGTAACCAGCCCGCCAGACCCGTAAAACCAGTTAAAAACACATTTTGACAGGTGTTCTGTCAAATTTGTGTCAAACTTCAATAGAAAAAAAAACAAATAAAAAAAAAAATGGAAGTATAACCAGAGTACTTTGTGTACTATAACCTATTAAAGTAGGATCCCGTAATAATATATAATTATTATGTTTGAGAGTCTAAAATTGAGTTGATAGGTTCATGTTGTTAAATAAATCGGTATATAAATTATGTAGTGAACAAATGAAACGCTTAGCTCAAAATTTTCAAGCCAGTATATTTTAGTGATAGGTTATATGATTTTCGCATAAAATTTTAACGAATTGAACTAGCCATGTCAGATGCATGGGAGGAAATTCAAGCTGTGAAAAGCAAGCGAAACAGTCTCAGGGAGAAGTTAGAAAAGAGAAAGAAAGAAAGGCAAAGTATTCTTGGCGCTACTTTGGCAAGCGACAAAAATGAAGGGACGCCGGTTACTTCATCGAGCAAAGCGGTTGCAAACCCGACAACGGCCAAAACTGAAGGTAAATCTTTTTTCATATAACCTGCATTGAAAGTGCAAGTTCCAATGCCAGTTGAGCCACCCGAAACTAGTCAATTTTAGAAGAATACGTCATTTAGCGGGTTTTCTTGAACCTATGCAATACATTTTGGTTCAGTAGGGCAGAAAGTGGCAGCCCTAGGGCAGTTCGGTTGATGCCAGCCCTTGCTTCGCTCAAGCAGGCAACTTCACCCCCGTCTGGAATCGTCTTGTTTCACCCCTAAGCACACAATATACTATTGCTCACTTCTGCTGTGTGTGAATTGCACACACACTCTTTTTTATTTCTGTGGAAAATCTTTAATTTTCCTGGGTAAAATTTGCCCCTGGATGCTATCTATCTCTGTACCAAAATCAGTTAAAGGACTAGCTGTGAAAACGTACGAGAGACAAACAACAACAAAGACAAACTTTTACATTAATAAAATTAGTATGGATTCTAGTTTATTGTGCTCATTTTCAGCTCCTGTAGAGAAGCCTAAGCCAGTTCTGTCAGCATCCTTAGAAGTGAGGTTACTGCAAGTGCTATCAGACATGCAGTTGCAACTGCCCGCAACAGCTAGTGCCCTGTTGCCTGGCTTGGGTGATGTGGATACTGGCATAGTTGCTAGTTTATTACAGAAATTTGCCACTCAGAAGCTTATTGTGTAAGTATTCAAGTACTAGATGATGCCCATGACTTCATTTGCGTGGATTAATGTTTTTGATTCCCGCAGGAACTCTTAAATTTTCCGGGATAAAAAGTAGCCTTTGTCCTTCCCGGGATGCATCCTATCCCAGTAACAAATTTCATCAAAATCGGCATGTAGCAGACAGACACACTTTCGCATTTATAATATTAGTATGGATTTTACTTCAAAGTTTGAATTCAAAAGTATTTTATTCAAATTCAGTACTGGTATCACTGTACACTTTTTTGAATGACTTTAAAATGTTATATGGAAGTAAAACCACTAGAGCATAAAACATACCCAGGGGCCCTATTAAGTCAAAAGGATTGCTAGATGATTGGTAATTATGGATGGACTTTGATGCAGTTTCATACATAGATTTCAAAATATGTCAAGTGTCTGCTACTGCTATAATAAAAATAGTTAAATTCAATCTTACATCCTGTAACACTAGATACTATGAATTATTCCAACCTTATACCTTATTATAGGGGCACATTACATAATTTGGTCGACCAACAAAAGGACTTAAGTCTAGCTAACACATTTACTTAGCTTAACTATATTTATTGATAACTTCTGTAATCTAATATCCAATTATTTATTCACAGAATTAAAGAGAGAACAGAAAGCACAACAGATGCCAGCATAGAGGTTGTGAGTGCAGAATCTGTGAGACTGGCAGCAGTTTTGGCTGCTCTTATGGAGGAGCAATCCACCCCTGCTAAGAGAAAAGGTGCCCATAAATCATAAGATATCTAAATATTTTTCATAAAACATTCATTAAAATCTAGATGTTATAATAATAAGTACAAGTTACGACTGGTTTTCTTCTTATTTTAAAATAAAAAATGCATAATTTCAGGTGATAAAAAGTTAGAAGAAGGGCCAAATCCTAAAGTTTCTAAAACCACAACAGATGAGAAGAAAACAGGGAAAGATGATACAGACATTATGGTTACTACAAAATATAAATTTGTTGCTATAATAGAACTACTAATAATTTAATTATTAGTTTATTGAATTTAATGTTTTCCTTAACCTTTAGTCTTTGCTGGCAATGCCTTCAAGTAGAGAGAAAGCAGTGAAGAGAGTTGGAGAAGAAATCATGGACCTATTGAGCAAACCCACAGCAAAAGAGAAATCGCTTGCTGACAAATTCAAAAGTCAAGGAGGTATGTTCTCTCCAAAGGATGTCTATTAATTTTCTTGATGATGCCTATTTCAGATGAATTCTTTTTTTTTTTTTCATTTTAAGTTAATCATGGTGTGCAATACACCAAACGGTCATATAATATTGATGACGTCATTCCCGAACTCGTCTTGCAGATGACGTCATTAAAACGCCATTCGTTCAGCGCTTGCAGTGTGTACAATTGACTAATTAATTTTGCTTACTTACTTAAATGGGTATTTCGCGTGAGATTTACATAATTTTGTTCTATACTATAACCTACATACACCTATAGATACAATAATTATTATAGTATCTGGTTATACTATAGTTCCTTCTCTTAGCTGCAATCAAACTTGCTGGCAAATGGTGATGCAGCCAGGTGGTGCTTATGGTGGAGTTGTGCTTACCTAGAAATTGCCTATTCACTCTTGAAATGATACCAATATTAAAAGTTGAAAGGAAATCCCATAACCCTGTAGATTTGTTTCATCATTTCAACCCATTGCCAGCTCAGTACTGAGCACGAGTCTCATCTCGGAATCAAAGGGGGTTGGCCATGCTGGCCAAGTGCAGATTAACAGACTTCACTTTGGAAATCATTAGGAAGAACTCACGGGCATGTAGCCTGTAGGTTTCCTCACAACTTGGGTTAATTTCTTAAATCTGGGGATCAACCCTGCCTATCAAATAGGAGGTTGGGTGACTTAACCACTAGGCTTTCACCAAAGGGGTGCGCAGGGTTTGCAGCTAGGGTAGGATTGGTCAGTCAGAACACCTATTTACTAGGTCTCGATAAAAATGAGCATTGACGTATTTCCACTTGGGTATGCAGTGCTTTTATGTCTCTATGAAATGCACGCCACTGGCTATCACTTTTTAAATTGGTGTTAATAGGAGCTCAAGTAATGGAGTTCTGTCCGCACGGAACGCGCGCGGAATGCGTTCGCGCGTTCAAGTCGCCGGCCGGTGAGCCCGGTGGCTACACCTGTAAGAAGCTACACTTCAAGAAGATCATCCAGAGCCACACGGATGAGAGTCTTGGAGATTGCTCCTTCCTAAACACCTGCTTCCATATGGACAGCTGCAAGTTAGTGCCTATACTCTAGCCAAACTCGATGTGGAATTTTTGTAAAGAAAGTAGAGACCTTTAATCTCCCAGGATTGTCATACTATTAAAGTTTTAATATTTGAAAAATTGTAATTTATCACCATCTCTAAGTTTTACGTTACAATTTTACTTTAACACTGTTTTATGGAACTTAACCGCCTAATACTATATTATGTAAGAAAGTATCCCACCAAAAACATTTCATGTAAAATTGGTTGCCAAAGACTCACAAGTGCATAATGCTTTCACTGTTAAAAAGTTATGAGATCTCTAATTAGAGCCAAGCCCGAATTTGAGCTCCTCTTTGTGCTGCGCATCATAACCCACGGAGTCTGTCTCAAGTTCAAAGTACATAGTTCTAAATGCTCTTTACTGTGTACCAAACTAATAATATTAAATAACATGTAAGTCTATATATAAAACTTGTCCCTAGAACCTCTACATCTTGGTAAAAAGGTATGGCTTGGCCGTTTAATATTCGTCGAACATTTCCTGACATAACATTTAAGTCATTAAGGAATAGTTAGGGCGACATATACGAAACGGCCAAGCCGTACCTTTTTACCAAGATGTAGAGGTTCTAGGGACAAGTTTTATATATAGACTTACATGTTATTTAATATTATTAGTTTGGTACACAGTAAAGAGCATTTAGAACTATGTACTTTGAACTTGAGACAGACTCCGTGGGTTATGATGCGCAGCACAAAGAGGAGCTCAAATTCGGGCTTGGCTCTAATTAGAGATCTCATAACTTTTTAACAGTGAAAGCATTATGCACTTGTGAGTCTTTGGCAACCAATTTTACATGAAATGTTTTTGGTGGGATTTCATTTATTTTTGGCAGGCGCCCTAGATTTTTTGATTTTTTTTAGCTGATTTTCCTGTACTTCAGCTAATCCTTTTTTCATGGCCCACCCTAGAGTCCTAGAGATTTTGATTTTTTTCGTAAAAGTGAAAAAAAAAACCTAAACTACGTATTTCAAGTACCAATAAATCTGAAACCATAAATGCTAGATGATTGATACTTGGTAAGTTTAATAAATCTGTCAACGACATGTTATCCTGAAAATTACAGCTTTCTACCATGTTCCGTACCGAAGTTATGACTGTTCTAAAATACAAGGAAATGCTGTCAGATTTGCACCCCCTATACGAGGGGTTGGAGATGAAAAGATTCAGATTTCTTAATTTTCCTGTTGTTTATATGCAAATTCTAGCCTACATACCAAATTTCAGTCTTCTAGCACTTCAGGAAGTACCTTTTTTCAGTTGATGATCATCAGTGAGTGAGTACGAAATCGACGTATTTTAGGTAATCAATAAACTGAAACTATAAATGCTAAAAAATTGAAACTTGGTATATTCGGTAAGTCCCCCAACAACATCTTATCCTGAAAATTTCAGCTTTCTAGCGTCATTCGGACCGAAGCTATGACGGTTCGAAAATTCGACGAAACGCTTCGAGAAAAGGTAGGTAGTGCCCCGTTTCCTTTGGCTCGTCTTTGGCGGGGACACTCCCGTGTCCCCAGATAGGTCTAGAGCAGGTTACAGCTGCACTTACCTACTCCAAATTGCAATGCATGTTTGGTAGTGAGGATGTGAGGCTGTCAATTTTACCTTAGAGCATTTGGTCTTATTTTAAATAAGTAAAAATCTTTATTTGTGGCAAATTCTGCACAAAAACCTGGAAGAAACGGGAGAACACGAAAGTAGGAATTTGCCTATTTTCATGGGTATAATCAGTTCGACCTGCAGTTGTCCCTATCGGTATTCGCTTCAGGCCGTTAGAGTCCAGCGTGACAGCTCTAATCTTTTTCTGGCCACCTTTCCTCCTAAACAGACGTAAAACCCGTCATTCTCATACAACGCAATGCATCAAAACGCGCTTGTATACCTATGTCTGAAGTTATAAAAACATTTTCCTTTTTAGGTACGTTCACTACGAAGTTGACAACGCTGATCCTAACTTAAACGCGAATAAATTGACCGCAGAAACTGTTACAAAAGGAAGTCACAATGGTAAGCCAATTTTTAATTCTCTATCCAACATTGGCAACAACACCAAATGCCGCGCGATTTGTATTCGTGGGTATAGCCCTCAAGTTTATAGACGAATGCTGAGATATATAGAGCGTACTTTGACTTGGCTCAGACTTTACTTAGAGTTAAAATGGGATGGACTTATGTGAGTAACATAAATCTGTCTCGTTTTAAGCATGTCTTAAGTCTAAGCAAAGTCAAAGTTCGCTCTATAGATCTCACCCTACAAGATAACTGTACTTTTGGTAACTAACGCTAGGAAGGCTGATTCAGTATTTGGTGCATGTAGGGCTCTCCTCTGGTGGGAATAGTGATAAACTGCCAGCATGCGGCTGGGCAACTGACTACTTATCGCCGTCCAAAAACGAGTTATTGTTACCAAAAATGAACAATAACTAGGAAGACTTGAGTAATTAATTGGGTATTTGACAACTAGTCAAATCAGCAACTTTTTTCAAACGTCAAAACGCGTGCTTGGGATAGGATTTTGTATGAAATTTTGCGTTGTGACGTCATCAAAGTTTTTACTTTAATCGATAGTTAAAATGGTTATTCAACATAAACTAGTAGGGGGCGTGGATATTACGACTTTTGAGAGATCCTTTATTTAATAATCACAAAAAAAATATTTATGTCACTAGTAGTCAAATACCAAATTATCATATACTTTTGTTTTGTTATAGGTACTAACGTAGCTCCAAAGCAAGATGGAGTATTAACATTGACACCACCACAGTGGATACAGTGTGATTTGAGATATCTAGACATGACATTTTTAGGTAAGATGTCTTTAACAATAGCACAAAAACAGTATTCTTAATTATTTATTAGTAGCTGATGCCCGCGACTTCGTACGTGTGGAATAAGTTTTTTTGGATTCCCGCGGGAACTCCTAAATTTTCCGGGATAAAAAGTAGCCTATGTCACTCTCCAGGTCCTCAACTATACCAATGCCAAAAATCACGTCGATCCGTTGCTCTGTTGCAGCGTGATTGTAGGAGAAACCAACAAACATACTGACTTTCGCATTTATAATTTTTTATTTCTTATTCTGGGAAAATATCTTAGACTTATTTAAAAGAACTTATTGTTAAATCATTTCTGGGATAAAATGTGGCCTGTGTTAAATTCAGGATAAAAGCTAACTTCATTCCACAGCCAAATCGGTTCAGCCGTTGTGGCGTGACGTGGTTGTTGCTCGACAATCATCCAAAGTTTTACATTTCACGTAAGATTTTATTCCACGGCGGCGGTGCCTACTTGTCCGTATAAAGCTTCTCTTTCTCTTCTGAAAATCTTTAGACGCCCGTACAAAGCCAGAAAGCACCTTAGGTACCTTTACCTTTGGCAGTGACATCCTGTAACTAAAGCGGAATTTCGTAGGGAAGTTCGCGGTGATAATGGCAGATCCGCCTTGGGATATCCACATGGAGTTACCGTATGGCACTATGTCTGACGACGAGATGAGATGTCTAGGAGTACCACAGCTGCAGGACAGCGGACTCATCTTCCTGTGGGTTACCGGTCGGTAAGTTTTCTGTCTATGATTGTACTTTAACGAGGTAAAATATGTGAGCGGTAAACTCTGAAGTATCTGTGGTAGTCTTTTCGGTAAGTTTTCTATCTATGATACTACTTTAACAAGGTAAAATATGTTAGGGGTAAACTCTGAAGTATCTATGGTAGTCTTTTCGGTAACTTTTCTTTCTATGATAGTACTTTAACAAGGTAAAATATGTGAGTGGTAAACTCAGTATCTATGGTAGTCTTTTCCGAAAAGACTTTTCGGTAAGTTTTCTATCTATGATAGTACTTTAACAAGCTAAAATATGCGAGGGGTAAACTCTGATGTATCTATGGTAGTCTTTTCGGTAAATTTTCTGTCTATGATAGTACTTTAACAAGGTAAAATATTTGAGGAGTAAACTTGGAAACTATTGATCTTCCAAACTCTACTTCAACAACTTCAGCAACTTCTTTTTGGGCACTTGCCACACTCGAAGTCGCTTTGCATCTTGTAGCCAATTTGGCTTATACATTCTGAAGTCAATGCAACTGTAAATTTTTTGTACCCTTGACAGGATAACAAAACACTAGGCTCCATTTTCCTTGAGGGTCTCGGAGCATGTGACCATTCCACCCTCACTTCAGCTGATGCATCCTTTTTAGTATGTCTGTAACTGTCTGTTAGCTGCCTTTAAGCCAATGTAAATGCAAGCGCAGTACAGTAAGACAGAGTATTTTGATTGGTTTCTGTATAGGGCTATGGAGCTCGGTAGGGAGTGTCTGAAGCTGTGGGGCTACGAGCGCGTGGACGAGCTGATCTGGGTGAAGACCAACCAGCTGCAGCGGATCATACGCACCGGCCGCACGGGCCACTGGCTCAACCATGGCAAGGAACATTGTTTGGTGAGGGAATAAATAATTGGTCACCTCCATGGCAAACTTACGAATCTGCAGTTTTAATGAAATCAATATTTCGATGAAAACCCGTACCAAATGTAGACTATTAGTGACAGAAATACTCGTACGTAACTTAACCACGGCTATATTTTGGTAGTACAGATGCCGTTAGGTTAAAACAGCTCTGGGTGAGAGTGGATAAGTTGTAGTTACACTGCGGAAAGTGATACACACTTCCACGGTCACTCCTTCCTTCGTACAAAAGATCGATATATCACTGACTGCGTCGATATATGATTATCTAAAATGTTCCAACCTCTTTTATTCCAGGTGGGAATGAAGGGAAATCCAGATAATTTGAACCGTGGCCTCGACTGTGACGTCATTGTGGCGGAAGTTCGCGCCACGTCGCACAAACCAGATGAAATCTACGGCATCATTGGTAATTTTATGCCCTTTAGTTCAGTTTGTGCAACTAAAATGCTCTATATTTTTATGAAAATAGTAAAAAAACAAATTGCTTTTTTTTGCAGAGAGGCTGAGTCCTGGCACAAGAAAAATTGAGTTATTCGGTCGACCACATAATGTACAACCCAACTGGTAACTAAATCCATACTAATATTATAAATGCGAAAGTGTGTCGTTCTGTCTAATAGGCTTTCATGGCCCAACTACTCAACCTATTTTGATTAAATTTGGTACAGAAATAGTTTAGATCCTGGGGAAGGACATAGGCTACTGTTTATACCGAAAAATTGAAGTTCCCTCGGGATTAAAAAAACCTTAACAGTCGCGGGCATCATCTAGTTTTTAATATTTGCAATATTATTAAATTCTGAGAAAAATTTTAGCTGACTACCGTGACCGACACGCAGACAGAAAGAGTGCCCAACGAGACCTTATTAAGGACTCAATAAGGTCTTTGGCGCCCTTTGTGTATGGAACCTTAAAAACCTGTATACTGTTGTTAAACAGGATAACCCTCGGCAACCAAGTAGACGGCGTCCGCTTGGTGGATCCAGACCTAATACTGGCGTTCAAGAAGAGATACCCCGACGGCAACTGTATGGCGCCACCGCCGCCCGACCCAGGCCTGCCCTAGCCTATTGTCACTTAGCAGCCTCGTAAACAATGGCCCAAATTCAGATCAATCATTACATTGGATCGAGCTATAGCTTGTTCCCATCGATATATATGTAGGGTCGAGTAGGGAACAGTGACTCACTTTTTTTCGGATAGTCAAATTATGTAAAAAAAATATTGCTAGAAAGTTGAAATACGCTCACAATAACCATTGGTTATCGAACTTTAATACTGCGTTATTATTTTTTTAATCTTGGGTACAATGACCAAAACTGGCATTATATTTTTAAAAAAATGGGATGAGCCACTGTGTACTGGTACTCGGTCACAATGACTCAACTCTGTAGTACACAGTGACTCTAATAGTACACAGACTCAATATTTTATTTATTTATTAAAACTGCGCTTTAATATCAAATTGTTTTTATTTTTGGGGATTTTAAACTAATCACAAAAATCTTAATAATTTTTAGTAAGATTACAAACTTAATAGATTGAGATCAAACAATTTTTGAACGTACCTATGCTTTGGTTTCAATTATAATCAAACGTAGTAATCCTAAATCTTGAAAATATCATATAACAAATCTTTCCTTGAGGAATTAACAGAAATGATTTCTACGCTGGTAGAAAAGTCGTACGAAATTATATCGACGGTAAGTACAATCGAGCGCAAAACTTAGAAAATCTTCTAATATCTCTCACATACCTAGTATAAAAAATTGCACACACAAACATACAAAAAAACGCACCAATTCTTAGGGCAAACACATAAACCGTCTCTGTTCCATCGTGGGTAAAAAAAATCTAGACAGTCAATAAAAAATTTATTGTTAAATGAAAATACATACTAATAACTAGAAAATAAACTTTGGAAATGTCTGACAAATGAAAGGTATCCGATCAATGCTTAACGAAGTTTAAGAGAAGACAAATCTATTGGAAAAGTATAAAAAGGTCTGGATAAAGTTCCAACCACTGATGGTTTTGGTAAAATATGTTTGATATCATCCTCTTTTATAACGGAAAGATCTGGGTTTTCTGGCATATGGAATCTCTCAGTACCTGGTTTGCGTCTAAGAAAAGAAGCGTAGTATTCCAAATCAGTATTCCTACCCTCCAAAACTTTTCCTACAAATAAAGATTTCTGTTTTTTCGTAACAAATTGCACCACTACATATTCTCCTTCAGATGGGGGCCGTGGTAGAGGTCTTGTCAATTTTTTTTCCGTTAAGATAACAATTTCTTGTTCATTATCTCGGTCGGAATCTGCTTCATCGCTATATTCATCAGAGTCGGGTAGTTTTAATTCTTCATCTATATCTTCTTCTTCATCATCACTTTGTAACACTTTCCGGACAGTCTTCTTTTTCTTAGCAGCTTTTTTTTGTTTAATAGCATTTTTCTCCCGTTCTATTATTAGTTTTTCAGGTGTATCAGTTACGATCATACTACGTCCAGCCTTCGTCGTTTTCTGTCAGTTTTTCTTGGCCCGGCTTTTATAGGATTCATAAACGCAAAAGGAGATATAAAAGGTAAACTTGGACTGTGTATTGTGTCGGATTCAACTGACGTTGGTGCTTCTGTTTCAGGTGCAAGAAGATTTTGTTGAAGATAAGATGGTCTAGATATTTCAAAATTGGTCATCTTGTTAATGTCAGCTGGTAAGACATCCATAGGAGCGTCAGATAACAGCCGTAAAACTGCTTCAGTGGCCTGATTTTTTAGTGTAGTTGGTCTAATTTCAGCCAAGTCAATTCTATTTAGGTCAGATGAACCTACAAGGTGAGCGTCAGAATTTACCGTTGCAGGTGTATGTTGCCGTGAAGATGATGAGCTTACCACAGTCTTCAAAATGTTAGTTGATATTTCCGTCGCATGCATTTGGTTTTCTATGTTTGTTGTATCAATCTCAGTAGAGATATCCATTGTTGACTGAACAGTTGATTGAGTTTTAGGTGAAGATGTTCCAGGCATTTCATTTGAGTATGTCATGTTAGACGGGGGTGAACGTGGGCAGTTCTCAGGAATAATTGCAGTTCTCGGAAATAATTGCAGTGGGCAGTTCTCGGAAATACCTACTTCTCGAGGGGTGCAATCTGGACATGGCCGGTCAGTTACAGAACTGGGCAGAAAATCGTCTTCGGTAAATATAAGTTTGTCGAATGGATATATGCCACATTTTGCGAACGATTTCGTAATATTTAGCGGAGTCATTACCTTTTGAAAGGCTATACCAATGATTTCACCCAGATCATTAATTGTAATTGCCTTGCCTGGGTGCCTCATAAGCCATGAATCAATCGCAGCGTTATAATACACCTTGAAAGGTCCATATATCCCTACATCGAGGGGTTGAAGCTTGCCCGACGTGTGAGGGTGTAGAGTAAGAATATGGACGCCTGCATCTTTAGCCATATTTAATGCTTCCAAACAAAGATGTGATTCGTGGTTATCCATAATTAACATGCATGGATTTTCTTTGGACGCATTGGTGTGTTTTATAGTGTTTCATCACTTCTGGGAAGATGGTACTATTCATCCAACCTGTGGGTGTAGCCAATCCAAGTGTACCAGGTGGTGAATTTTTGATCATATGTTCTTTAAAATGTTTGCGCGGGAATACCATGACCGGTGGCAAAGCAATCCCGCTCGCTCCAATTATGCAGCAAGTTGTAACCAAAGTACCTCTTTCGCCGCTAGTGACTTTTCCAATACATTTCTTTCCCTTGGGAGCTACGACTTGCTGAGGCTTTTGAACCGTCGTAGTCGACGTCTCATCTAGATTAAAAATCCGAGTGCCGTCTGCAAAGCAGGGTCTCTTTTGATGAGATTCTCCAAGTTTTCAAAAAATTTTGCAACGTTGTTCTGGTTAAAAGATGTTGCCCTGGAGAGACTACATGGCTCCGGCCTTCGAGTGGAAATATTATGCCTGCGCTTAAAAGCTAGTAGCCAGTCTTTAACTGCCATTTCATGCTTTTCCCATGAAGATGGCATTTTCAAATTGTTTATTTTAGCACACTGAAATGCTATTTGTCGACATTCTTTCGACGTCAATCCGTAAAATAAAAGGGCACAGTGATTTATATAATCTTTCAGCGTGACTTCTTGCTCTGCTGTAAATATTTTTCGTACAGCGTAATTAGGTTGCAATCGCTGTCCATCAAGCGATTCCGCGTTTTTGGTCTTCCAAAAATATCTTTTGAGAGTTGCAAATGGAACTCCGACTGTTTTCGATGCTTTTCTCATTGACATCCCATTCCGTATCAAAATCACGCCTTGTTTTATACTTTCTTCTGAACTGTTCCCTATTTTTCGTTCGGACTGGCGACGACGTGGCATCCTGAAAAGGAAACATGATGTGCCCTTTCACAGAAAAAAATTGGGCGCCCGACCTGTAGAGCGCGCTCCACACCTGTATAAGCCTCCTGTCCTTGTCCCCGTTTTGTTTGTCCCCCTTTTCAGGCTAGATGGCGTTAGTAAAATAGTTCCACATTCTTTGTTTGTTTGACAGAGCCCGACTATGTAAATTGAGGTCGTTGCTTGTTCCCTATGTGAGTGTGTGACCCACTAGCCAGAACATAGACAGTAGAATGTCTTACTGACAAGTCCATCATACTAATATTATAAATGCGAAAGTGTGTTTGTTTGTTGGTTTGTCCTTTAATCACGCCGCAACGGAGCAACGGATCGACGTGATTTTTGGCATGGGTATAGTTGAGGACCTGGAGAGTGACATAGGCTACTTTTTATCCCGGAAAATTAGGTAGTTCCTGCGGGAATCAAAGAAATTTAAACCACGCGGACGAAGTCGCGGGGATCAGCTAGTCATTACATAAATTGCAGTATTTTTATAATTTTATTACTGTGCTTCACTTACGAGAAAATTTTTTAAACTTAAATACATATCAAAAAATGTGGAACGGGCAATTTTCGACATTTATTTAAGTAAGTTTAGAAACATTCACAGATATAGCAGATATTATTAAATTTTCTATATATTAAAAATTAGTTGTTGTTCTGGCTAGAAATTTAGTGATATGGAAATGTTATAGTCTGCTCCTGTTTTGTTCGTCCAGAAATACCAAAGAGGTCTTATATGCAGTAGTTTTTAAGTTAAGACTTTAACAACTTTTTATTGATCAAAATTGCGATTTTATTCATAAAATCGATATTATATACAGGGCGTCCCACGGCTATGCCGCATGAAGGGGAAGTACCTTAAATATCGTAGATGGAACATTTTACTAAAAGAAGACTTCATTCAGTAAAATGTTCCATCTACGATATTTAAGGTACTTCCCCTCCATGTGGCATAGCCGTGGGACGCCCTGTATATTGGGCTCATTTGACATTTCAGAGAACACATTGTACACAATGCTTCTTTTTGAAATTACGTTCAATAATTAAATCTTTATGTAGGTTATTTTAAACGTTGATTATGAACAAATGCTAATTCATCAATGTTTATTTGTACGGGCGCAATAGTCTAGGCAATGGGGCGGTTTGTTGTATGGAGAACCCCGCATTAAATCCTCAGTCGTGGAAACTTGGCAAGGTTGTAGTATTGTATAAATCAATACTAATACAAAAAAATATCCAACAAGAAATCCATCCGGAAGTTAGGTATTTATACTTAAAACTAAATTTTTATGACTGAATATTTTACTTTAAACTAAATTTTTATGACTGAATATTTTCTCGATTTCTTTTTAAAATAAGAGTAGGTAGTATATTTACACTCAAAACTGAAATATCAAACGAAATAATCATGCAGAACATTGATATTTAAACCGATTTTATTATCAAACTTAAACTGCGTTTACGCGATAATGTACCTTCCTGTTTTGACAATTGGGTATAGCCTAAAATACCTTACTTCCTTTATGATTAATTCTTATTTGATCTTTATAAAATACGCTTAAGTCAAGATACTTTATCATACTGTAAAGTTTCGTCGTCTGAGGAATTATTGTTGGGGTCAACTAGCTTTATTGCCTAGACTACAATGTTATTGATTGGTTTAAGTTCTGTTGGTAAAAATGTATTCATGCTGCACATTAAAAAGTTACATGCATTTTGAAGTTCTCACTCCATCCATGTATATTTTGATCTGAGGGTCTTACTCGCTTGGCCAATATTAAGTAATTGTACTAAATGAATCTATCAAATAAAAAATTGTGTAGAACAGAGTATTTTAACAATTTTTAGCAATTAATTAATTTTATTAGCATAAGTCAATAACTATGAATTTGTAAATAAATAACATATTTTTTTTGTATTATTTAACTCTTGAATTCCTAAATGGCGAATACTTAGGTACTTATTGTTTACAAAACTATTTAATATATTCATTAAATCTAGATTTCTAGATATTAGATCAAGCGCTCCTATTGGTGGGTTTGACACATATCTTATGTACATTGCAAATCTAAATAGTGAAAAAATAATAATTTCCCAGATTTATTTTATCACACAAGTTAACGTCAACGTCACTAAATTTCACTCCGAATTTTTTACCAATAGCCACAGTATAAATTATTAATAGATACCTCTGGCTACTTCAAATTACAATACGAAATCATTAGTAAAACGGATTCGGCGATCGTCTGCCTTTGGGCGAACTTGGTCGTGGGGCGCGAAAGAACCGTCTTGTCGCATCCGTACTAGCCTTCTCTTCTGTAGGACTATTGAATCTGAAAAGAATTTCATTTCAAGGAAATACTTAGATTTCCTAACGAAAGTCGATATTACAAAGCTAAGGTTCTAGACCAAGAGTTCTAGGTGTTACTTAAATTAAACGTAGGTACCTATGTTCTTGACTAATATGTGGCTTCGGTCTGGCACTACTCGTCCTAGAGCTGATATCTCGAATAGTTGGCTTATCTTTGGAAGTTGTGCTAAAATAATACCAAAATATTAATCAGTGCTTAACGATACTAATTCTAGTGGGCCCGGCAGACGTCCTGCCCTGAACCTAGTACCCGATTGCAGTGCCACCTACCGGGTACAATTATTGTGAATAACCATCTCGGGACCCACTCAAACATTCCATCAGAAACGGTCCAGCCTTTCTGAAGTGATGCGAGAGCATGCATTTTGGCAATTGATTTTTACTACTCACTATTACATATTATGTGCACTAGTACATAACGTTAGAAATCGATTCTAAGCTTAGGAAGTCAAGTACCTTGGTATATCGTTAAACTTGCCAGATCTCTCTGCGTTTATAGTTTCACGAAATCTTCTTTGGAACTGGAAAAATTTAGAATATCCAAATAAATCACGAATGTTCCAATAAATAGTAGGAAAGTGCGCTTAGATTTGAATTTAAAAGCGCCACGTATATGCAGGAAAAATCATAAAGACCGAGTGGTTTGCTGTCAGCCTTTTAAGCCATGAAATGAGCATACCTTAATGCTGTTCAGCATATCTCCTTGTGTCGCGAGAGGTCGCTCATCAGAACGCACGGAAGGGGCCCGGCGGTCAGGCGGCGCGTCCCGTCGAGCGCCCAGTGAAGCTGCGCCAATTGACCCGTGCCTAGGCGTCGTTACTGGAGGAAAATATAGATCACCATCGCTTGTTCTGTTATAGCTATGATGCATCTACTGTTTAACTGAGACGCTTCTCAAGAAAGAGTTGAAGGTAGCCTGGTTGGTACAACGGTAACAACGTGACGCAGTGTGTCAAGAAATAGTTGTAAACGCCTATTTTTGGCACAAAATTTAACAAAAAAGACAGTTCGGTATTTTTGTGCGGGGCAAGACTACCTCAGTGCTATAAAATGTTATGGTAATAAAAGGCCACTGCACAATTTCAGATTATGTGACAGTTGACAATCGCTATTTAAAACTTAGTATGGTCAATCCGGAAATATTACCTTGTTGGTACTCATCCCTTCATGAAGTAATTATTGACATAATTCTCAATTTACGAGTATTGTAAGGTTAAAATTGTAAGGATAGATTTAAATTATGAAAAAATCAGTCATCAACAAAACTGTTTTACTATCTAACTAATACATCTAAATCGCAAAAACAAAACAAATCATTTTCTATGTTACTACCTATTTTCTACCTTTTTTATTAGAATTAAGAATGCATAGAGAAAATTAATATTTCAAAGTCCTTATTAATTAAGTACTTTGTAAAATAAAATTGACATTCTACACATTTTTTTAAGACGAAAAAGTATTCAATAATAATAGCATGCCACTTTTTTTTAGTAGTGAGACTTAATGAACAAAAAAATCTAGATAAAAAAATTATATCTAGATTATTATTTACTTCAATATTCCTACTTTTTAAATAAAATACATTTACTAACAATACTTATACTCAGTAGTTCATGAAATAATCGAACATCATTTTTTACAACAATTCATATCAATGCATCTAATATGCAATAAGCCATAATTTCTAGACCAATTTTGTTTACTGATATAAAGTAAGTATATAATATATATTATAAAGTAAGTATGACATAAAGTAGTAGTAGGTAAAGAATAATAATATTAGCTCCCTTATATTCATTTCATATTTATCTTTGCCAGATAATTTTGTACTAATTTCATCTATTTAGTTCAACTTATATGTATGTCTGAGGTAACTCCTTTTCAAATCAAAATAATCTTATATCAAAATAGAATATAGCAATAAATTATGTAGTCTTCATTTCTGCATGTTTTTTTTCTGCATCTGCATCCTTTTTGACTTCTATTTCCTTAATATTAGACTTGTATTGTTGTCTCCTAAGTTCTGTTGGGCCAGCAAACATGGCAGGTGACGTCTTAGTTGCTGGCAAATAAACTTCATACGTTTTGAAATATTTGAGTATATTTTCAACATCTTCCACTTTTAATTTATATTCGAAAGCAATTTTCTCAGCTGTAACCTCCTCAGGATTAACTTGATGAGAAGAAATATAATCTATTGCATGTCGTAAAGTGGTTCTGCCATATGGGACTCTTTCAGGTTCTTTCAGTCCAAAGTCAAAATCCGGCACAGCCTTGCGATCTTGAGGGAGCGGTCGGTCCGAGATTTTCTGCTTTATTTCCTTAGTCACGTCGTCTTCTGGCCGACCGTGTGAGGTTACATAAACATCTCTCAATCTTTCGTCAAGTTCTGGATCTTTTGTACTGAGTTTTACGTCTATATCAGGATCGACTTCGCGTACCCTCTTCAACTCCTCAATTGTGGATGGATAGCTGGGAGCAACTGTTGGTTTTTCTTTCGATATAACCCGGTGAGCTCGATTTTCAATGTTAAAACTCTTTATAGGTCGCAACGCTTTTGATACTAACCCACCCATCTCCGGTAAGTTAAGTTATTAAATCACACACATCGAACACATTATTACAATCTTGATATTGAAAAAACAATTTTATTATTTCGTTTACTTTTTAAAGAGGTTATTTTCCTTGCTTTGAGTCACAGATCAAGTATTAGTTACTTGAGTTTTGACTGGTTTTGACAAATTCCCATGACATTTGAAAATGACCGTTGACGTACGCCGTTGACATGTGTTGACTTTACTCTATGGTCAAATTAGTAAATTAGTGTTGACAGTTCTAAATTCAAAATTTGTAAGGCTAAGAACATACAAAGCGATTTACAGAAATATAATAAAATATGTATTAATGAGTTTAACCATTACAAACATTAATAAAATAAGTCATCATTACAGCCCATTGCCGGCTCACTACCGAGATCGAGTCTGCTCTGGGAACGAGAAGGGTTTGGACACAGTCCACCACCACGCTGGCCAAGTGCGGATTGGTAGACTCACACACTTTTGAAAACATTGAACTCTCGGGAATGCAGGTTTCCTCACGATATGTTTACCTTCACCGTTTGAAGCAAGTGATATTTCATTTCCTAAAATGCACATAACTCCGAAAAGTTAAGAGTATGTGCCCGAGGATCGAATCTATATTGTAATTTTTCAGTTAGAGAGCCAAGCTCCTTGTTTAGAATCATTGTTGGTTTATACGCAAAATACGCAAAATGACATAGTTTCGACGATAAACCTTTTTGTTATTACTTTGTAAAAAAATCCCATCTATTTTGCTAATAAAGGTAGTTTGTCTTTTTTAGACCCGAACAAACTTTTTTTTTTCCATTAATATTGTATATAGTTTATACAACCTATACTCACTAATATTACAATCTAGCCCTACAATTAGACTAATGAGTAACTTTACTTTAACCTAAACTTATTCATTATCTTATATACTAAGAAGTAGTCCATCGACGCATCTTAGTCTTTCTTTAATCAATTTAGAGACACTTTGTTCTTGTGTTCTTGGCAGCAATTATTCTACACTTTCACTATTCATTTATCACTAAGCACTATTCACTATTGAGCACTAGCTCAAACGGTTTGGTTCTTTTAAGTCTCCTCACTAACTGCGTAACGTCGAGCAACTGAATCGCCTCAACGTTAACGTGATGGTGAAGCCGATGTTCGTGGGCTTCAGCAAACTTCGCAATTATTCTGTCGACATATTCAACTTTAAGGTCCCGGTGAATATTGTCGTTTCGGATGTACCAAGGTGCGTTAACAATGTTCCTTAATACTTTGTTCTGAAACCTTTGAATAACTTGCGTGTTACTCTTTTTGGTGCAGCCCCAGAGCTGACAGCCATAAGCCCAGATAGGCATTAAAACTTGCTTATAAAGCAAAACTTTATTGTCAATTGATAGCGAGGAATGTCTTCCTAGAAACCAATGCAGGTTTTTATAGCGAAGATCTAGTTCAGCTCTTTTCTTTTTAACGTGGGTCTTCCAACGTAGCTTAGCATCCAGCATCATACAAAGATACTTTGCAGTATCAGCATGCGGTATTTTTTGTTTATTCAAGAAAACAGGACAGTACTGTATTTTCTTATTAGTAAAATCTACATGAGACCCAAACAAACGTCAAACATATTAAAATTTAATGAAGATGGTCCAGCCATTTTCGAGTGTTTGCGAGACTAATACAAGGCTATTGATTTTCATTATAGACAAGATGATGCCCGTGACTTCATTCACATAATTTAGGTTTTTGAAATATCCTCTAAGAACTCTTTGATTTTCGGAAATAAAAATTGCCTTTCCCGGAATGAACCAAATTTATCTGTACTTACCGGACAAATGGGCCGTGAAAACGTAGGAAACATAGACACATACTTGCGCATTTAAAATATTCGGATAAGGATTCAGTTTGGTTTCTCAGAAACCGCTCTAACGATTTGGATTAATTTTATAAATATGTAGGTAATATTCCTGAGCCCTGATATTATTAGTTAGTACAGAATAGTTCGCGCGCGAGTTGAATGCAGAGTAAATGTATGGTGACACATACATTTACTATGCATTTAACTCGCGTGCGAACTGCACTTATTATTTTGCTTTAAAGAGTTACATACTAACATCTTAGTCTGGACAGTTCTTCCTTGAGATTTGTTTTCAAGTCACGATTTTTGTCAATTTTAACCGGTGGAGGTGTATTGGTAGCCCGAGATTGTTCATTTACCATTTTGATAACAGGTGGGCTTGGACTTCGACCAAGGCGACGCCGTTGTTGAGGTTGAGTTGGACTTCTGGGAACTATTGATATTTTTTAATTGTTGCCATAAATTTGCAAATAATATTGTACCTACTTAATTATAGTTTTCAAGACACTACGTGACGTATTCATTTATAGCTTTGTCTCGTAACGTGGTGTTCCTGTTATGAGGTCAGGTAACGTCAGCTGGCGTATTTCAAATCTAGGTACTACAGTAAATCATAGGTACTATTACCTGTGCTAAATGTTGACGGTAATAGCTTCGAAACATTTCCAGGAACTAGACGCTCATTGAAAGCGTTTGTTGTCCCTCCTCGAAAAGAGTTTTGTGGTTTGACTAAAATTGTAGAGTCCAATTTTCTTGATCTTTGATCAATAGACCCAATTATTCTTTGATTGCAATACAAATTTGTTCTTTGGTCATTATACAATGTAGCACTTTGATCCTTATACAAAGTGCTCCTCATTAATATATTCTGCAAATTCAAGTTACATTTTATCACATTTATGTTTTAAATTTAATATCATCAGTATTTTATAACAGAACTTACCCGAGTATCATCTAATGTCTTTGCAATCGGTGTCTGACTTGTGTGAAATGTGGGGACATGGAAGTATCCACTGAGATTTCTATCATTGGATTCCTAAAATAAATCATGTTTGAGGATAATAATGACTAGAAAATACATTATTATCAAATTAAATTATTGATTTAAAAGTTTTGAATACATTCGATCTTGCTTGCGGTTTAGCGGAATTAGCTCTAGACGATGGCCGAGATACACGCGGTTCACCCGCCCCACTCCCACGTCGTGTTGTGACTGCCGGGTTTATGTCTCGAGATTTTCTAAAAATAAACACATCTATTGTTAGTTTATCACTCATGTGTAAATACGTCATAAAAAGCTTCAATTAAGTTCATAATTTATTTGTGTAAAGTCTGAAGTTACAGGTATACAATATTAATAATATTTTACCCTTTAATAAGATTTTTTCGACCACTGCTCATATTCTCCTTCCACCTAAGTTGTGCTTTCTCAGTTGGTTCGGTTCTAAAAAATAAATAGTTCATGAGATATTTAAGTACCTGTAAAATACCGTCATTACAATAAAATTATGGCATGTCTCTAAAATTGTAATTACCCTATGACAGGAAATTTTTGTGTAGCACTCATCCTCTCCTTCAAGCCGAGCTGTGGTTTTTCGGTCGTCTTACTAAGAGCTGCCTCAACAAAATGAATTTGAATTAATAACTATATGTATTCAATTATTTTTTAATGTTTAATATTAAGAAAAAAACATCTGATAAATAATAAAAAAAAATTAGAACTAACCCAATCTAACAAAACACAACATTTATTGGGCAAGCATTTATTTGGAGCTATTTTTGCACAACGCACTGCCAATATCCATAGTTTATCGTAAAATATTATAGCGCATGGCTTACAACAAAGGTATTTTTTCCATACAGGTATATTTATTTCAGAATCTCGATTATTATATTCTTCATTTGTAGTACTATTTTTTATGACACAACCTTTTATATGAGTCATTGGCTCTGTCGGTTGGAGTGTTAAATCACATGCCGCTATAAAAACTTCTTCATCATTTTCGAAACTTTCTGGATACAAATAAAAATGCCGTTTAGTATTTTTTTCCATAATATTCCTTTAAGGAAATTTTAAAATAGCACTGTTTACATGATCTTGGCAGTGCATTTTACAAATAATAAAATAGTAACACGTTCAAACAGTGTTACGTATATACGTGCGTACGTAGAAGTGAATTTGTTAAAAATAACATTGTCTGAACTATACAAATTACTAAGAATTATTAATTTCGGAGATACCTTCTCTTGCATTTGACGCTTGAGGCCATGCTGGTGAAGACATATCCGATCGAGCTTGTCTCTGAATTGGTGGGGGTGGCGATTGGGATTTGCTGAGCACTACTGGTCTTTGCTTGTGTGTTTTCTCAGCAATAGAGTAGATCCCAAACTCATGTGTTGGTAATTTATCGACATCGTGGTTAATCCGTCTCCTGCCACAAACTTTGTAAATTTTAATTGATTTTAAAAATTGATATTGCTTTCAACTTTTTCTATTAACAAGTCTTCACCTGTTTACCTATATAAATTGCCTTGCTTTATTAACCACGGTTCCAAATCCTCCAGCCATCCCTACAATATCAAGAGTATGTTATTTTGGAGAAAGAAAATCTTACAACAATTTGTTGTTTAAGTTACAAATACATATTTGCTTATTTTACCTGCTGTTGGGCAATAACTGACCCAGGTCTACATATCCTCATCCATGCTATTGCTTCATGGGAAGTCATTCGATAGTGTTTAATTAAATAACAACCAATCAGCGACCCAGTGCGACCTAAACCTGCCTAAACAAAAATTTCATTAAAATCAAACCCAAACTCAAGACATTATAGTTAGAATATTCAAAATGCATCTGCTGGTTTTTTTTCTGCTAAATGACAAATTGATAACCTTGCAATGAACAGCGATTGCACCATCACATTCTTCACTGATTTGTAAAAATTTTAATAGGATGTGTCGAGGCGGGCATGAACCATCAGGAAAAAATAAATTGTAATGTGTTATCCCTGCATTGATAAACCTAAAGAATAATTTAATTTAAGATATACATCAAAAGTGAAAAGCATAAAAAGTTCTCATATTACTCATGTCAAATCATTATTAAGTTTTACTTACACATTGCCATCGTAAAGTTTTTTGTTCAGTCTTATAACAATTTTTACGTTGTTCTCTATAAAATAATCTATATACATTTCCGGAGGATGATAAAGAGACACACAGTAGTCGACAGGTCCAATAAATGCTAAAAATTTACCTATATTTACAGATAAATACATCAGTTACATAAAGTCAGCTATCAAAGTTCATTTTCCACTCACCAGGAACAATCCAGTTTAGATCACCGCCTTGTATTTTGTCCAATCTATCATATTCTATATAGTTGAAATCTTGGAAATTGAAAAAGCCCACATCACGGGCCTTAGAAAAACCTTGAAGGCAGTCCATTAAAGAAATTGTATAAGTCGAGTCACCCTGGGTTGCGTCTTGAAATGGTCTAAAATTAAAACAAAAACATTGAATAACATAATTTTTTTAAGTAATTCAGAGCATTTGTTTACCTGTAACTTTGTCCATGCACAAGGAGAGGCTTCAAAGCATCTTTAGGTGGTAAGCTCAAATATAATACACCATAACATCCTAGAAGAAAGGCAGCGTTTGCTTTTTTCTTAGGGTCTATAGAAGTATAATGCACTATATACTGTTTATTTAAATATAATTTCATTTTCTCATTTAAAATTTTGCAATATTTGTAAACGCATCCTAAATTTAAAGGTCCGAAGTCAGAGTAATAGTTTTCATATATTAAATCGTCGTCTATAGAAAAATAATGTGTATCATCTGTGTGTTTAAGAATTTTTCCTGGTCTTACTGTAGCAAAATACAATACATTTTTTATATATTCAGTCATAAATAGAATATCTGAACAACGAGACATTGCTATGTTTATTTAATAAAGTTTGAATAAGATTACAAGCCGGTGACACATTTTCACTGTCTATTTATAACTAAAAATTAAACACGATTGTTATATTAATACTATGGTATACTAAAACACAATGATTTTATAACATAAACCTTTACTTTAAACATAAATAATAAAATTTCATTTAAATGGCTTTAACTACAAAAAATAAAGTTGAATACAAAAAGACGTTGACATGTTTTAGAATCAACCATCAAGGTGACAGGATGTACAAGTGGCCTGCTGTATGTAATTGAACCTTCTTTTTACCAAAATAAGAAGAAGAACCTTTTTTTCACCAGAGTTGCTGAAACACGTATAATGTACCGTTTGGTTGTATACTATATAAAATCAAAGTGTATACTAACATTGATGTAGAATTTTACTCATTCTATTTCAATGCATACTAAGCTTAATGATAAAATATTCACTGGCAACATTTAGGTCAGTTCTTTAAGATTGCAGTCCAGAGTATGATGAAAGGGCCAAGGGGATAGCACTCAAGAACAATAAGAATAGGCCATCAATCTTATAATCTTAGACAAGTCTTAAGACCCGACTCCCCATCTCTATACTTTATCAACCCTCAGCACTAGTACGAAAAATAACTCTTTTATTTCTCAGTACCTAGTCTAGTACCTACCTCAAGTCTACAATTCTACATATTACTACTACTCTACTGTTTAGAGGTGCACGACCTGGGTGCACAGGACGGGACGCCTACCAGCGCAACATCGACGAGTACCGGCGGACGGGTCCCGATTTTTGCCCACCCGTGGCCCGCGCTTTACCGTAGCTATTGGTTACGGTTGATCCCGTGGTTGATTCTTAAATACCCTTAACCAGGTTGAACCAAGGCAAGGTTGATCCTGAGATCTATGGTCGATCTTTAAAGTCGATTGTCAAGATTGTCAACAGCTGTCAAACTTAAGTCAAAGTCAACCTAAAACATGGCAACCCTAATCTTTTTCCGGTGCGCAAGGTAAAGTGTTATGAGTTTATTGTGGATGTTTTCGTAATCGATTGGAATTTCTGTGATCTCTTTACTTTAAGTGCTACCGATTATTCTACCAAATCATTTACGAGTGTTATAATGTGTTTTATTCCTTATTTCAGAGTAACTGATCGCTATACACCATGGCAGATGTCGAAGTGTGAGTATTGTTTTGTATGATTGTTGTTAAGCTTCGACTTAAATCTTAATATAATATCCCTAATGTTATGCATTTGCCCATTGTCGTCTAGGTTCTAAAATACCATATAAACTGAATGTGAGTGTTTACTTTGGAATTGTAAACATAACCTATAAGATGAAGTTTTCTTTCGTATGTTATAATGAGTTCTGGTCCTCAGATTTAGGGCTAAAACTTATTGGTGTTCTTATTTATATCGCAAATTATGCATACTAATATTATAAATGCGAAGGTGTGTCTGTCTGTCGTCTGCTATGTTTTCACGGCACAACTACGCAACCCATTTTGATGAAATTTGGTACAGAGATAGTTTACATCCCAGGGGTGGACATAGGCTACTTTTTATCCCGGAAAATTGAAGAGTTCCCGCGGGGATTAAGAAACATTAATCCACGCGAACAAAGTCGCGGTCATCATCTAGTTTTTATTAAGTCGACAAAGCCTACAAAAATTGAATTTTGTCAAAAAATTACATGCGCTGGTTTTCTTAAATATTATGTTTTTTTACTATGAGCTTTAACCACTTGGCACTCTGATCTACACATCCTGGCCTTTATTTATTTTCTTTATGAATTATTTCCAGTGAGGTACCAAACAACCCAGTTCTTAGCGGAGGTGCGATGGACGTGAACACAGCCCTCCAGGAAGTTCTGAAGACAGCACTCATTCACGGGGGACTTGTTCATGGTCTCCATGAAGCAGCAAAGGCACTTGATAAGTATGTTAAACTTGCAATATTGCAAATTTCTATTTTGGGTATTGATGCCCTGTCTACTTTAATTAATTTTTATAGAGAGTCACAATCCAGAAATGTTTGTTATGTAGTATTTTCTTATCTGGTATTTTATTGTATTGGTATTTCAACTTTAGAGAAAGCAAAAATCTTGAAAAGGCCTTTTTTGGTAAACGTTTTTCAGCAGATTAACCCCTCGCATGATACTAGTGGCATCCTAGAGTTAATCCATACTAATATTATAAATGCGAAAGTGTGTCTGTCTGTTATGCTTTCACAGCCCTACTACTCAACCAATTTTGATGACATTTGCTACAGAAATTAGTTACATCCGGGGTACGGACATAAGCTATAAGAGTTCCTGTGGGAATCAAAAAACATTAATCCACGTGGACAAAGTCACGGGCAACTAGTGTTTTAATAGTTAAATAGCAAAATAAATAAGTGCTTGTGCTTGCTTTTAATTGCTGTATTTGTTATCAGTTATTTGAAATTCAAATGAAGAACCAAAGAAACCAGACACTGATAGAGACTGTGTGTATAGAGAAATACATGGGCTATAGAACTAAACAAATATTCACTCTCCATGTTTCTGTTTTAGTCTCTTGGAGAGTGGAAATATCTGCTGCAGTCTGTACTCAGGTGGATTGACTCAATAGCCCACATTAATGCATACACATAGTACCACAGTTCTTATTGCATCAAGATTGTGGCCTCCCAAGTATGCTACATTACAAGAAGTATGCTACTTGCTGACTTCACTCACAAGCAAGAAAGACAATACAACCTTGATTATATCTGTACAATCATTTATTTTACTTTTGACATAAGCGCACAGTATGAAGTTTCATAAATACTGGCAACCATCAAAAAAAAAAAAAATGCAAGACTTCATAGACACTTACTTTTTTACAACTGAAGATTCCCTGTTATCAAATATTTCATAACTTGTATATTCATCTAGTAATTACCAGTAAGAATTACCTTTTCAAAATAGTCACAAAGCTTCAACACAATCGCGATGGATAGTTTCTATGGCATGCCCGGTTGAAGTACATTTACTGTATATTGTTTTATGTAAATGATTTATTTTAATACATACATTAATATACGTAGTCATTTAAACACTTGGGTATGTTAATAAAGCAATGTGAGTATAGATAGTACAGAGTAGATATCAAATATTAAATAAAAAATTGTATTATTTTTGTTTTTTTTTGCAGGAGACAGGCAGTGCTTTGTGTATTAGCTGAAAACTGTGATGAAGCTGCATACAAAAAGTTAGTGCAGGCCCTTTGCAATGAGCATCAAATCCCCCTCGTTAAGGTAATCCAAACTGATATTATAAAAGTGTTTGTCTTTTCATGACCCTTTAATTTTGATAGATATACAGAGCTTGCATACCAGAAATGGACATATGGAATCAAAGTTCCTATGGGCACATAATGTATTTGCGGGCATCACGCAGTAACATAATATATTATGAATTAATTTGAATCAACTGTGTCTAGTCTAGTGTAATTGACTTAAATCTTTTAGTATTTTTGATGCATGCAGGTCTGCTAGGTTTTATGATTTGATATAACTGCTCCGCACGAGCCTCACTGTCCGCATGGCAGGGCAGGCCAAAGGAGCAAAGAGTAAAATGTGTGCCCCTATGGTGACTCACATCATGATGAGTCAACTTTCCTAGCATCCAGACATTGATATTTTGGATTTTACCTTACAGCTTTTACATCAAGCTGTATATTTTTGGGTATATGTATAGAAGTCACAGTTGTTCAAAATACATGTATAATTTAAATATTGTGAAAACTTAACAGTATGTTTGTTCTAGGTTGATAACAACAAGAAACTTGGTGAATGGGCTGGTTTATGTAAAATTGACAAGGATGGCAAGGCAAGAAAGATTGTTGGATGCTCATGTGTAGTTATCAAAGTAAGTATTTTTTATTGAATATGTTCATAGTAAATCTGTGAGGAAATAAATGAACTATTATTATCATTTAATATTAAATATGGATAAGTAAAATGGTGAATGGGTGCTGGTAAAGCTTTTTAAGTGATTGTTTTACAACATTATGCGCGATGCACGATCACTAACAACTTCTTTTTAGGTTGTTTGTGTACTTAACAGCGCTAGAGTAACCCGTGTGACCCTATGGTGTCGTGCCATTTGCACAGACAACTTTCCTATCACTCGAACAAAATATTTAGTGAAAAAATACTTTATTTTTATTTTTCATGGGACAAGACTACTAAATAAAAAGTCAGGAGCAGCCATATGCCATGTGCAGCAGACCAATCAAATTATAGATAGTGTTCATTCTGTTTTAAACCAAATTGACGCAATAATGCATTCTCTTTGTGCAGGGAGTGTTATTAAAGTGGTAGCAGCAATCTTCAGTATGTTTACCTCTTGCAAAGTTTCAAACCTTTGTCTAGAGTTTAAATATCGCCTATGAACCTATTCTTTTGTCTGCAGGACTTTGGTGAGGAGACACCAGCGCTGGACGTGCTGAAAGACTACTTGAAGTCATCAAGCTAAATCTTAGGTGTAATATCTTAAATAATAAAAACCCAAAAAAATCATGTTTTGTTTTATTAAATAGTATTATACATATTATATACATATTATTGAATAGTAGGTAGTACACACGAAAGGACTTCAGCATTAATATTTGGTTGCTGTTAAGGTTGAGTGGTGTCTTCTTTACTTTGGTTAGAGGAATCAAAGGAACGTAAAGCTCATAGAGCCCACTCTAGCACTGGCCGCTGCGGCTTGCACCTTGCTTCTCTCCTATCTGCTTTTGTAGATATTTTATTAATAGATTTAAAGTATATAATGTAGGTACGCAAGTTCACACGCATAGCTTGGAAAACTGATCGCAGATTTCTTTATGTTTAGGCCATTGTTGCACCTGACATTCTCTGTAAAATAAATAATTTATTTTATTAATCTTCCTGCGCATTCTATAAACGTTTATTTTTGGACAGTAGACCGCTAGAGTACCTATAGTTCGCGCGCGAGTTGAATGCAGAGTAAATGTATGGTGACCCGTGACATTTTACTCTATTCAACTCGCGAGCGAACGGTAGTAGGTATTGTGGTAGCTGTATTAACAGTTTAAAATTTGGCGGAATTTTTTCAATCTTGAATTTTCGACTCATAGACAATTGATAACTTTCTATGCTCCGACTTCTAGCTTTTTGACCGTCAACCCAATCAATGTTGCCCTTTGAAAAACTTCCGTAAAGAAAAGATTCCGTGCGTAATGGTAACCATGAATATTAAATTAAAATATTTTTATGAAGAAAATAGGTATTATGTTGCCCGTTGGCTTAAATTAATAGCCTAAGCAGCGTATGCGTAGTTACCTGCCACAATACCATTCAGTCTTGCATCTTGAACATTTTTTGCTGGCTTTATCACCGCATTTAGCGCACTTCGCTCCGCCACTGTCTAGAGCCAAAGCAGCATCACTAGTATAAGATTCTAGAAGCTTCTTTGCCATATTTCTTGACGCTTCCGAACCATCTAAGTGGAAATGTTCTAGCTGTTCTTTTGCTAATGATTTCGTTTTTTTGTGCACATCCTTCAAGTATGCTTGTTTTATCTGTTAAAAAATTTAAGAAAATCTCTTAGGTATATAAAATGGTTACAATATTTTTGTATGGAGCCTGGCCTACCTACAACGGTAGGTCTTATTTCGCCATTATTATTTTTTTCCAAATTACGGCCACCAGAACCTGTATTACTCAATAGCTGGCATCAATACATCATCATCATCATCATCATCATCACTAGTCTATTTACGTCCCACTGCTGGGCACAGGCCTCCACTCTCATAGGAGAGCGGGAATTATAGCTTAGACCCACCACGCTGCTCCAATGCGGGTTGGCGGGCTTTAACGACTACTATCATGTTAGTGATAATAACCGGGACCGACGGCTTAACGTGCTCTCCGAGGCACGGGGGTGAAACACCGCCAACTTCCAACTCCGGGCTGGCACTGAGAATTTCTTAATTGAAAAACCCAATACCTAACTTTTTATGCCCGACCAGGAATCGAACCCAGGACCTCGTGATCCGCAGTCGACTAGGCTAACCACTATACCAACGAGGCATCAATACAAGCAAGTATTAAATGAGACAAAATCTTCTAAAGCGTCATGTTTTCTAGATATAATACGTTATCAAAGCTGTACTGGTAAACCGACTTGAAAAAAAAAAACAACTTTATGTATCTTAAATCACTCATGAGGTACTCTATTGCAATATACAATATACATTGTTCGGTACAGTGGTTCGGATTTCACCGCTAGTAAAAGGATGGCAAAACTACCATAACTACCTGAGGTACAATTTCAATGAGCGTACACCCTGGATTTTTAACTCCATTAGTACGATTGTGAACGCTTGAATAATCTCCCACAGCAAGTCGGCATAAGAACATCTTGAGATCACCCAACGGTGGTACTTGATCCAGCACCGTATCTGTTATCTTCGCTTGGAGCTTGCAAGATAATGTAAAATAATAAACAATAATTATTTATTACATAAAATAGAGCTATACTTACTTTTTTAACTTTCGTTACGAGAGCTGACGCAAACACAGCAAACACCTACAGAGACCTTACTAAATTAATTATGTGCTTTTAACAATTAATTCGATAATTCACTTGCAAGTCGCAATTCATCGCTCTATGGCGTACCTATATCTGAGATATAAATAAATCTTGTATGAGTATCATCTCTTTTCAAGCCCGTCTAACTAAATCAGCCATTTATGTTAGACGGGAAAGGGAGGTGAGTTCCCGTCAAGTGAGTTATAGTCAGTCCGAGTGTATGACTTGGGAAACGATTACTTTTTTTTCCAATCGACTTACACTGATAGTTGGAACCTTTTTTTTAATTAGAATTCTAAATTAGTCACACCGCTATCTGGTTGGGACTCGTTGTTTTTTTAAAGTAAGTAGGTAGGTACATGATTTCCCAATGAGTCACTCAAGTGTGAGTCGATGGGAACTCACCGACAGATGGAAAATTATGTACCTTGCCCAACCATACAAATTGCCCAGCCATGACAATTACCGAGCAGAAAGCTGATCGACGGCATTCGTCGACAGTGTAATGATGAGGCAGGCGCGGTTCCAGAAGCAGTTGACGAAGGCACAGCCACAGTTGCGCTTCACTGCGGTGTAGTTGCATACAATCCTCTGCAGACGGCTTCGACCAACGACCAACTGGTGGATTTCAAAACTTAGGTTTTACTTCGTAAAGAAAATAATGAAAAACGTGGCAAGTACATACTGTTGGTGTTTTTTTAAATAAGGTAGGAGAGAAGAAAAATGAGCCATCCCTGGTGGGGTATCGTCCATACTTTTAGTTAAAACAGAAATTTGGCTTACAGTTGAACATTTGAAATTCTCCTTTATCGTCAACTCGTTTCCATGGTTCTAATTTTATAAGATGGCACAGAATAGATGGTACATCATATGTCTTGTACAAATTGCTCGATATTGATGCGCCCACTCCAACTACCTCCATATGTTCAGCTAAATAGCTGGAAAGCAGAAAGCCATATATATTTTTCATCATTATACATACATATATAGTTATATATCATTTTACACGGCTTTTATTACTATGGTATCTTATTAGAATATGTAAATGGTAATCGTAATCTGCTAGTTATTACTTAATTTTAATTTATATAAGTAGGTAATAAAAAGTTTTCTTTATTATGTAACGAGCTAACTTAAATATTTCACATGCTTAGTCTCTATTTTTTGCACTGCTAAACAATAGTTCAGCTATCATTGTTATTATTTGCTTACCGGACGATAGAGATGCATCTCATGCTGATATCGAATTGCAGGTCTTTTTTTTGACGCTCCAACTCCTCTGCCGCTGTTTCACAATCCAGCTCTTTGGCTGATAATGGTTTTAAATATCCATTGCTAGAATTATGTATTATATTATTTTTGTATTAAGATTTTCGCTCGGGTGGTTATTTTTTTCAAATTTATACTTATAGTAGAGAACCTATATGTTTATTATGTAAATATATGGGTTAGGTCAGTCAGTTTCTCTCTTTTGATAATATAGATGACTGGGTACCTTTTGTTTGAAAATTGAAGCCTCTGGTTCAGGTTCAGCATTTAAATAGAAGAAACTACAGTACGCACGCGAACTGAATGCATTCGGGTGTTGAGTTAAAGCGGTGAGAACCGCGTTCCATCGTCTACTAAAACTTACTATTCTATCATCCTAAATATGTCTAGAACATGACTTGCTTCACTGCTTTAACTCATGATAAAGTGTGTAAAAGTATGAGCTAGCAAAAGTCTCGACCTTCAAGATTTTCGGACGTTTCCCAGTTCGTCCTCACCCCCTGATGTTTAACGGTGAATACTAGTCGATACAATAGGATTTTTCGTGTTTAATAATCACTAAATCTTACTTGATAAGCGCAACAAGGGCAGTCAGTTGATCGACAGCGTAATGTAGTAGATCAATGACAACTTCGGTGATGCATTGAGCACCGTCTTCGTGAAATAAAACTGTTTCAAGTAATCCCACGACCGCTGCTTCGTGATATAACTGCGAAAACAATAATAATCATTTGAGAATTGCAGATATTGCAAAGGTGCCACAATATGAAAGAGATCCAAAGAAGTTTTTTTTAAAAGTCTATTCAACATCTAAGTACCTATAAATCAATATTCGTTCTTTAAATTAGGGATTATGTTTATGTTAATTTTAGATAGGTACCTAAAGTAAAAGTTTCGCTTTTATGTAGAAATTTTCTTTATGTAGGTACCTACCTAATGTGAACTCAATACCGTCAATTACGAAAAAGCATATCTCCTAAGTCTTTATATTAACATCAAAGTATTTCTGTAATTTTCGGTACCAAAATATAAATCAATTTTTTTAAATATAGTCTTTTGCAGAGAATAATAGTTTTTGCATTTCCTGAAAAGTTTTAATATACAGACATGAGCCCTTTTCGAAATTGCATATTCAATTATTTTCCTGAAAATTGACTCTTAAGTATATAACATACTTATACTACATCTGTGCATATAGGACTTAAAAACCAAAAGCCTACTAAACTGGAACTATAGTTTAATGTAAGCAGAGCACAGCATCGTTTTGACATATCACAATCACCAGATCACCAGTTTTTTACTCCCTACTCATTGGAAATATTTTGACCTTGTATTGATTAATTTCTAATTTATACAAAATACTTACCACCATATAAATCCCAAAAGTGTTGGAGGGTGCCGGTTCCAATTTCATTATTTGCGGGTAGATTTTCATACGCCATACTTGAATACATATTGCTTCATGTACTAAAACAGATAACTGGAAAAACGATTATCATTATTACCGTACCTACCGTATGTAAATATGTCAACGATCATACGTGAATAACTTGATAGTGTCACTCAATAAATATAGAACAATTATTTTTAATTTACCTTTCCATACGAAATTAAAGTTTCCTTAGTTGACTCTTCCTGCATAGATGAAGCTTCTAAAACCGCCTGCTGATTTAGTTTTTGTAGTCTGATATGCCAATCAATCCATCTAAAAACAAAATATAAATGATATATATTATAAACAAATTAATTTAACGCAGCTGGGACGGGGCCGGAATAAATATGCCGTGTTACGTGTAGCAAGAAGACTTGAGTTTATTTTCGTAAATCATAGTTCGTAATTCTAAGTAGGTTCGTGTACGAATACAGGCAGCTTAGCGAAGGGCCGTCTGTGGAAGCCGTCCGCTAGCACTTCGAGCCTAGGTATTAGCTTAGTACAATAGAGCCGTCTGTAGTAACCTGCTCCTGTGTACTAAGGAATCCCTAGGATTGGGATGTTCCAGTAATTAACAAAGTAGTATCCACATGCGATACTTATGTTATGACGAACACGAGCCGATAGCGCGAGTCAGACAACTAGTGGTGCCACCTTTTGTCACCTTACGACACTAAAATATCCTTAGTGTTACAATTTTATATCCGGCTCAAAGGACCAAATCATAACAACAGCTTATTTATAACATCAAATAGTTAATTTGATATTACTATTAAAAATAACAACATATTCAATTATTTTAACGTGAAAATAATTATTTATAATCAGTTACATACGCTTGGTTGCCGATTGAGTCTATGCGCCAAGGTTCCATGGTCTGAACGTACATATCTAATTCTCCAACGTCTAGGGCAGCGAGCTGCGCATCCTTTTCCCCCATTTTATTCCAAAATATTTATCTTGTACACTTTATTCACTTTAACAGTGTATTCTTAATGAAACAGTTTCATAAGATGAATCAAAAAATATTTTGATTTATTTATCTTGTTGTTATGGAAACACGAAAGATGATTTGATTCTAAAGAAAGTTAGATTAAATTCTCTTTGGAAGCATACAACTGAAAATTTTCTGTGGATTTTTGATGATTTTGTTTTATATTTGTACAATTAAAAAGAATGAAAAAGATGATGATGGTTCATGTTGTTGCCTTGTATAGATGAAATAAATCTTGCTAAAAGTTGATAGTAGAGAGCTAAGCTCTAGAATATTGATAAAAATGTTGCCAATTACAAAACCAGAGACAAGTTCCAGTACAAAACTCCAACATGGCGATAACCGGAAGTCTATGGTTTTGTCTTTCTTTCTAAAATTTGACACACGTGCCGCGTGGAGTTTTGCCTCGCAGGTTGTTAAATTTTTAGATATTTACTTATTATATGGTGCTAATATGACGATATTTTATAGAGGAATATTATTATAGTGATATCATAATCGTAGAGTTCACGACATTTGTGAAAAGTGCATGTACTTTATAGTGCATTGTGTCCTGCTTCACCACCGCCTGGGTTACTGTTTATAATTTATAAAAATAAATCTTTGTGTTACGGTTAGCTATCTTATTCTTCACTTTTACTATGTGCAAAAGGAATTTAGACTTAAAGGTTTTCTGTATATTTGTATTGATAAGTTGTGCTCTCTCTAACCTCTAAAATGCATGCTTGACCATAATAATTATTCATGATAAAAGCAGCATTATTTTAATATAATAAAGCATTATTTCTCTGTAGTTGCTGTAGATTTTTCTAAATGCAATACACGAATCTTAATTTTTGTATCAACAAAATGATGTCAATATGACAAAGGTTAGGAAACTATATTTTGTTGAACTAACCTATTCAAAAGCTTAACAGGTGTGGTTTAATGTCTCCTGCCTACTTATTAATAAGGCTACCATTGTTATCTATACCTTTTAGCGTTGGAACAGTTTAGCTAATATTAAATAATCATTTCAGCACAATGGTGGCGATAACGGAGAAGAAGGCTCCGGCCGAGAAGAAGGTAGCGAAGGGTAAGGAGGACAGCAAGAAGCTGCCCGCTGTCCCTGAGTCAGTGCTCAAGCACCGCAAACGTAGAGAGGCTCTACGCGCTCGTCGCATTCAGGTATTTGTCTATGATACTTTCAGTATCCATACTATCCATACTAATATTATAAATGCGAAAGTGTGTCTGTCTGTCTGTCCATCTGTCTGTCTGTCTGTCTGTCTGTCTGCCTATCTGTCTGTCTGTCTGCTACGCTTTCACGGCCTAACTACTCAACCGATTTGGATGAAATTTGGTACAGAGATAGGTTACATCCCGGGGAAGGACATAGGCTACTTTTTATCCTGGAAAATTGAAGAGTTCCCACGGGAATCAAAAAATATATCTGTTCAAGCGATTTTGATGAAATTTGGTACAGGCATAGGTTGTATCCCGGGGAAGGGCATAGGCTACTTTTTATCCTAGAAAATTTAAGAGTTCCTGCGGGAATAAAAAAACATCAATCCACGCGGACGAAGTCGCGGGAATCATCTAGTTGACTAATAAACTAGAAACATAACTAGAACACAGCAATGAAAGGAATTGCTGTTTAAATTTATGCATTGTACATGCAACTTGTATAGAGTACATTCATTCTGAATAAACACATCTCACATGTTACAAAACCCTTCCTCCATGAAAGAGCCATTTCACAGCATCATTATCAATAGATTTTTACAACTTGTAATACTACAGTAATAAAAACATTGTTTTCAGGTGACGATCAAAAGGCGTTCAGCTGCCATCAAGAAGAAGAAGGAAATCTTCAAAAGGGCTGAACAGTATGTTAAGGAGTACCGTATTAAGGAGCGTGATGAAATCAGACTGATAAGACAGGTAAGACTTAATAATGGCATAAAATATGTTAAAGTGTCCATAGTTAAATCATTTGAAGTTAAGAGCACCTGTTCTAGAAATATATCTGTCATTAACCAGGAGTGCAGGAGTTAAGCCATGTTTATGATTAAACTGTTCTTGAAATTGGATCAGTGAAAAGAAAACCTGTATAAAATAATTATAATGATAAACCCCCTCAAAGAAAAATTACTAATTACAACACTGGGTGAAAATGCATTACTATAGAGATAGAAGGTTCATTAGCATGAAGTTCATACATAGGGAAATGGATAGAACACTTAACCATAGTAATATTTTAATCCATACTAATACTATAAATGCAAGTGGGTCTATCCATCTGTCTGCTACACTTTTACGGCCCATCTTTTCAACCGATTTTGATGAAATTTGGTATAGAGGTAGGTTGCATCCCAGGAAAGGACATAGGCTATCCTTGAAATTAAGGAGTTCCATTGGGAATCAAATAACATATTTCATGTGGAGAAAGTCACAGGCATCATCTATTTCATTATAAAACTGTCATGCAGATGTTAATAAATGTACATAGCTTGAGCTGCTATTTTTTGCTGGTAATTGTGAATGTTCACTTTCAGGCACGCAATAGAGGAAACTACTATGTGCCCGGTGAAGCTAAGCTTGCATTTGTTATGCGTATCCGTGGTATCAATCAGGTCTCACCTAAGGTAATTTGATTTTTTTTTAAATTCTTATACTTGTGTAGCTCGCCCATCCAAAATCAATTGGATAGAATTTTCTTAGTCAGGCTCTACATTATAATGTAGAGCATGGCTAAAAAAATATAAAATAGAGAAGTGCTATAGTATTGCCTATAGAGAACCTAAACTGAATTGAATTCGGCCCTAAAAAAGTTCAGCTGGGTTAGGGAGAGATAAACTCCTGAAATCTTCTCTTCAAAGTCCTTTAAAGTTGGAAAAGATTTCACTACATTGTTTTTTATTTTTAGTCAAAGTTTGCATGCTTTGTAGATGTATACTTAATAAAATGTCTTCCTTTTAGGTTCGCAAAGTCCTCAAGCTGTTCAGACTAAGACAGATCAACAATGGTGTGTTCATTAAACTAAACAAAGCAACAGTGAACATGCTGCGTATTGCTGAGCCTTACATCACATGGGGCTATCCCAACCTTAAGAGCGTGCGAGAGGTAAGAGAAATTATTTTCTTTTTCTATGCCTAGGTAGGTATGTATATATGCCTAGGCAAAATATTTGGTTTAGATGTATGAGTATATATGTATGCGGATGTCAAACCATAGGAGATATTACAGGCCAAATTTTCCCTGCGTATAGTCACTGAACAAGCCTCTTTTGTAGAGCCATTGCAAATCGCTTGTGAAAAATGACAACACAACAAACCTATTACTTATTTGATCCTTAATTTCTAGGCATAGTTAATGTGCATGATATAGACTTCCCATTCTGCTACCTAAGCTTATGAGGGTATCAGCCAGGGACCGTGTACAATAAAAATAACACTGGATATAATCTTACTAATATTATAAATGCGAAAGTTTGGATGAATGTTTGTTACTCAGTCACACCAGAATGACTGAAAGGATCTGGATGAAATTTGGCACAGAGAGTATAAAAATGTATTATTCCAGACTATAATCAGTCTGGAATAATACATTTTTATACTTACATACTTTTTATCCTGGAAAATTAAGGAGTTCCAGTGTAAATAAAAAACTTATGCTATCTGCAATCAGCCATATGAAAAAAAAACTACCAGGCATTAAGTCACAGGCATCAGCTAGTATTACCATATTAATATCCCCTACACAAAATTGTTACTCACAATATTTTATCTAACTTAAATTTGTTATGCTAGTCCAATTTAACATAGCTTATGTATTTTTTTGTTTCAGCTTATCTACAAACGTGGTTTCGCCAAAATTAACGGCCAGAGAGTTCCCATCTCTTCAAACAAGATCATTGAAGACAAACTTGGCAAATGCAACATCATCTGTGTAGAGGACCTTATCCATGAAATCTTTACTGTTGGTGACAAGTTCAAGGTAAGGACTTGCATTACTGTAATATCTTATAATAAATAGTTATTTTGAAGATTCTTTTAAATTTTCAAAATAATTACCTTGGCTCTACATAAGAGAGCAAACCTATTATTATCAAATAATGTTGCACGTGCCTATGAACTTGTAAAAGCATTTAAAACTACACGTATAATAGCCGCGGCGTAAGTTGAATTCTGCGCAAAAACACATTTTGGGTGACAACGAAGTGCGGTATGAAGTGCTCCGCATGCGGCCGCGCGTTATCATACTCCTCGCATTCTCCACTCTGCTCTGCAGTACAATGTACCTGTACAGACGACCACCATTTTGGGTCAACTTACATACAGTCGATTGTACTGCCTGATGTAATGACATCTTTTAGTGTAAAATGTTGTGGCTGGTACTGATAGGCATTATGATCACATGTTTCATTGACATTAGGAAATACAGTTCACAGCAAGTATTAGTGACAGCTAACTGCAAATTGATCAGATTTTTGTTGTCTGACTGTACATATGAAAATATTCATGTGCCTTGAATTTAACTAATATTACATGAAGTTTGACATCATATTGAAACTAAATACCTACTTCTCATTTGTTTTAGTATGCAAGTAATTTCCTATGGCCATTCAAACTAAACAACCCAACGGGTGGCTGGCGCAAGAAGACCATTCACTACGTTGACGGCGGCGACTTCGGAAATCGTGAGGACAAGATCAACGAGCTTCTTAAGCGAATGGTCTAAATAAAATAATTTTAATATTAATATGTCTTTTATTTTCACAGAATTTAGTTCTCCTTGACAAGATGTTGACATGGCTGTTGTAATATTATTCAGAAACATCCTTGGATGTTTATCTTTGTGCATGTGCGAAATATGTATTCATTCATGATGATATAATTTTAGCCTGAGATCCGGATATACCACGACCTTCACCGATCAGTTTACCAGATGATTCCCGCGACTTCGTCCGCGTGGACCAAGATTTTTCGATTCCCGCGGGAACTCTTGAATTTTCCGGGATAAAAAGTAGCCCATGTCCTTCCCCGGGATACAACCTACCCCTGTACCAAATTTCATTAAAATCGGTTGAACAGATACATTTTTAGATTCTCGTGGAAACTCTTGAATTTTCCGGGATAAAAAGTAGCCTATGTCCTTCCCTGGGATATAATCTATCTCTGTACCAAATTTCATCAAAATCGGTTAAACAGATGGGCCGTGAAAGCGTAGCAGACAGACACACTTTCGCGTTTATAATATTAAGTATGGATAGATAAATACACCTAAAACAGGTTACCAACTTACCATAGTCCATAGGTAACTTCACGGACCTGTTAACCGCTTGAGTTATATATCAAATTTAGGTGATTTTATAAAAAATACGATGGTATAGCATTGGCTACAATAAACTTGTCAAAAAAAAAAATTTATTAATTTAAAAATACCCTGGACCGGATTTTCATAGGTAACCTATTTTAATCTATTATTAATAAATAAAAAGTAGGTTTCATCAGGTAAACAGATCGGTGAAGGTCGTTGTGTATCCGGCTCTTAGACTATTTGAGATCCTTGGAATATTCCAAAGACCACCCCTCCCTACTACACAAGCAACAAAATATACATTCAAAAAGATCACAACATTAAAACCATCGGAAAAAATAGTGAACTCTAGTTCATGAATGAAAAGCTAGTATCTCTGACATGCCCCATAGATTTCAAAGCATACTGCTAGGTCTTCAAGAGCATGGCCCAATGTGGCCAGATTGGTGAGCTTTTTTCATGAAAATTGTTCAGTGTCCTTCATATAAATAAATAAAACCCTTGGTTAAAAAATATATATTTTTATTTATAATTATAATTCATCATTTATGCCTACTAGACCAGTCATTCCAGCTGCCTAGGTAGGTTTTGGATCTGTAAAAAAATAATTAAGAACTTAAAACTAAAAATTAGAATTTAGAATGCTTAATATTATGTGTAAAAAAATTACTTATTATATCCAAGTTTCAATGCTTTATCTAAAGCCTCAGTGGAACGTCTACCAGACTGGCAGTAAAATATAAGCTCATCAGAAGCAGATGGTTTTGGTCTTCTAAATTGCTTCTTAAATTCTTCCTCTGACATAGTAGCTAAGGCATCTTGGACATTCTCCACTAAAAGTAAATAGGTACCATAATATGATTTAAAATATCAATTTTTTCATTAACAATAATGGGATAGTTGATGGTTTGACCAAGATTGAACCATTGAATGCTTATCAGTAGGTATAGTCAAAATTACATGGTATATTAATGCTTGAAGGTATTTTTCCAGTAGAATTAACTTCATCTGGATTTCGGACATCTATAATCACTTTCTCAGGTTGGTGAATTACTTTCAGCATGTCCTCATAGCTCATGACTCTTTTAGGATCAACCATGCTTGAATAAGTTATCTTTGAAATTAGATTTTTTGGTATGGATATTCTGGGACCTAAAATTAAACTTTAAATGTTAATTAATTAATTTTGTTAATTTACTCATATTAACTATTTATATTATCAGCAATAAAGCATGCATAATATTAAAAAAAAATTTAACCAAGCAACCAGCTACTTACAACTTGCACCAAACTTCTAGATCTAGAATGTAAACTACCCGTATATAGTATATTATCTATGATGTAAACTATGTACATAATAATATTTACGAAGCCTGGACAATATCTTTGTAATTTGTATTTTCAAAGAATTGATATACTCATGTGCTAAGACCAAGCTACGACTGTTTGGAGCAAGGAACATATTTACTACGAGCAAATTGAGAATGAAACAAAACGAAAAACAAACTTATTTTAAAACATCTCATGCGCATGACAAGTTTATTTTGAACCCCTTGAACCGCCAACCGGGTGAAATGTAATGAACGATGCACCGCAAACATTATAAAAAAAATAATACTAAAATAAATTATACTAAACCACACCAAGCAAGGTAAAAGGTTACAAATTAAACTGTTTCATAGTCAAACCAAAATTCTTTAAAAGATTGTTGTTTTTCAAGCAAGCGATTGATTCAGAAAAAAATAAAGATACGAGACGGAGAAACGGAGAATGTTTAATTTTTTGCTCGGTCAAGGAATACACTACTCTCTGGCCTCTGCATAGTGCATAGGTACCTATTCCCTGTATATTATTATACTCTTTGGGTACCTACTACATAATACACTATTTATCCGAGGTCATTGATCCTGAGATTTTTTGACACATTAAGTTTCAAGACAAGTAACATACACAACATTCGTAGACAGAGACTTTGATTTTAGACAGAAAAAGATATACCTACATATATTTAAAAAACCCGTAGATTGAGAAAGATAGACGGGTTGTCACCGTACACAGTATGCGAAAGCGATAGTTTTGACATAACTACATGTACAATATCTATATAATAACCCTTATTGCCATCATACAATTTTTATCATATATTGTGGGAAAACTGCTAATGCTTATTACTACACTCGCCGGCATATTTAGCGGAACATAAAAAAAGGTTTGATATCAGTATCATATAAGGTTGCTGGCTGGTTTATACGTCATTTAATTTAACCCTTTACCGCATGGATTTTTTAAATTGGCCCAAATTAATTTACGGCACTATGTGGCCTAGTAGATGACCTAGAAAATTATGAAAAAAAATAAAAGACCCATAAATTTAGAGAAAAATAAAAAAAACATGTAGTTCCATATTTGGAACATCATGCATTTAAGGGCTAATTGAATGCTGTGCCAAATTTGGGACAGTATGCAGTTACAGCATCTGGGCCCGTATTCTCTAACTCAGTGACTATCAAAAATGAAAGCCACTGACATATATGTAATATCCATTGAAGGTTTATTAAGAAATGTTACTTTTTATTTCATAGTAAACCTTCAATGGATATTACATATATGTCAGTTGCTTTCATTTTTGATAGTCACTGAGTTAGAGAATACGGGCCCTGAGCTCCTATTTATTTATATATTTGAATAAATAAATATATACATAAATTTATTTTTATATTTGAATATATAATTAAATAGGAGCTGGATGCTGTTACATATATATATTTACAGAAAAGGAAATATTTATTATGAATACGTTTTTCTTTGAATTAATGTTAAGTTACTAAAATAAATAAAACAATGTTTAATTTTAAAAAAGTAGTTTGTTTTTTACATTTACACTTAAGAAAAGTTATAAGAGTAAAGATATTATTATTATAATGTTAACATGTGGAATGATTTGAAACAGTTTCTATCCTTATTAAGACACAGATAGCAAGCGCACTTGCTGCAGTAAATAGAAGATTTTAGACTGCAAATTTTGCAGCGCTGACGGTCCTTTGTCCACTTTGCAGTCTTTGTAACGAGACTTTCACTAGGGAAATTAAATTACAAAATAGGCTATCACTATTTTAAAAAACACCTATTTTTGATATATAACTATGAAAGGATACTAAATTAAGAGCTTAAAAATACGAATATAAAATATAAAATATTTTGCCAATGGAAGTACCATTGCATGATGTTCCATATATGGATAGAAACGTTAATGCATACTGTTCCATATTTGCCCAAGCCTGAAAACCTTTAGTGCATATTGTTCCATATCAGGAACAAGAATGAAGGCAAGTTTAAATTATGATGTGATTGAATTTACTAACATGATTTATGATAGAATCAATCAGGATATAGTTATCTTTATACTGAAAACTAAAAACTCATTTGTTTGCACTTAAAACACGTAAAAAATCGTCTTGATAAGTTACCGAATTCACCTTCTATCCAAAACACCAGAATGACAGCATCTGTCATTGAAATATTCAACCAGAGACAAGCAAAAGGTACGCCATTGTTATTTTGCGTTCGGATAGTGTATCTAGCATATGTTGTAGTGTACATCACGTAACACAGATATCATTTCGAGAATATTTTTGAATGATTTTGTAGTGTTCCAATTAGGGAACGACATGCGGTAAAGGGTTAAAAAGAAATATTTTCAAATAAAGAAAACAACTGAACATCACATTTTATGCAATTGTTTTAATTTTATTCAAATACACCTTATCTGGAGTGAACTTCGAGTATTTCTTCTTTCTGAGTTTGATTTAAAATTTCATTGAAATACTGTTTTTTGTTAGTTTTTTTTAATCGCGTATCTTTCTGGAGTTGATGACTGAATTATGCCTGACTTAACCCCAACGGAGATTGCCAGGGCACTCGAAATGCGAAGAAATGGTCAAACCTACAGAGTGATATCCAGAGATCTTCGTCGACCAGTTTCAACGATCCATCGCAGTATCCAACGGTTTAGGGAGACCGGTACTTATGTGAGAAGAGCAGGACAAGACAGAAAAAGACGCACTTCGAGTAGGGATGATCGTTTCATTCGGCTTCGTGTACGTAGGAACTCCCGTTTGACGGCCGTCCAAGCCCGACATGAGTTAGAAGCAGTGCGGGGTGTAACCGTAAGTGAGCGTACGGTACGAAGAAGGCTCCAAGAAGCTGGTTTGGGTTCATTTGTGCCCGCCAAGGCTCCAAGGCTCGAGGTAAATCATCGTAGAAACAGGTTAACTTTTGCTCAGGAACATCGACTTTGGAACGCGGACCAATGGAGTAAGGTATTGTTTAGTGATGAGTGCAGAATTCTCTTAAATCAAATTGACGGCAGGCAAAGAATATACAGACGCAAAGGAGAACGATACATTCAGACAAATTTTGAAACTACAGTTGCATACGGTGGTGGATCAATAATGGTTTGGGCGGGCATTTGTTTGGGAGCTCGCACAGACTTGGTAGTGATTGACAGAGGGAGTCTGACTGCAGACCGCTATATCAGAGAAGTTTTAGAAGAAAATGTCGTACCGTTTGCCCCATATATCGGTGACGATTTTGTTTTTATGCAGGATAATGCTCGGCCGCATACCGCTCGGGTAACTCAAGCTTATCTTAATGATATGAATATCACTGTTATGGAGTGGCCGGCGAGATCACCGGATATGAACACAATAGAGCACGTTTGGGACTTGCTGAAAAGAAAAGTTAAGTCGTGAATTCCAGCTCCTGCCAACGTGGGTGAACTGCGAATCGCCGTAGTTGAAGAATGGCGGAGACTTTCCCAGGAGACCATCGATAACATCATTCTCAGTATGCCTAGACGGGTAGAAACTTTAATAAGAGCACGTGGAGGAAATACGCGATATTAATCACCATTTTTCTAATTTAATTAATTGTTATTTTAATATTAAATTTCACTTTTCCCGGTTACATGAAAAGTTCAAAAATGTACCATTTTTCACAAATAGCCTTTACTCGCAAAATCTGTTCTTTATGTGATCTCATTTTAAGTAAAACAAATGAAACTTTAAATAACAAAAGAAGTGTAGCAAGTAGATTTTAAAATAAAATCATATTTTTTAAATTATGGACCTTTTTATTATGTTCCGCTAAATATGCCGGCGAGTTTATCTGTTTTGGATCGACCCACATTGTTTTCCTGAAATAATTAAAAACGTACTCATGAAATTGGTACACATTACAGTAGGTATATTATAATATTTCTTTTAGTTAAGAGGCTACCTCTACGTTTTACCAGTATCTGACCGTGCCTGATGGTTAAATTAGGTACATAAGTAAAATTTTTACATGAAGCTGACAACACTTCCAAGTTATTGCAAGGTCATTGCCGCCACTCCCGCATTTATGGATTTTAGTGGTACGGCTGGTTTCTGAATTATTGAGAATTTCATGTTGAGTCTGTCTCAAAGACTAAGCAAATTTTTGTTTCTGAATTGATTATGATGCAAGTGCAACAAGGTCAACATGAACTTTCAGTCAAAATGAATTTTCAAGATGGTCGATTTAGTTCCTCAAAACGCCACCGCCAACTTAAACTTGTCATGTGGCACTGTAACTCACCATAGACTATACGTATATACTGGACTCACTGCATGTTTGATGTTGGTCTGTGGGTTGGTCACATAGCGCCACTGGCTAGTAAAAAAAAAAAGAACCAGAAACAGAAAGAATTAAGAGCGATGAGCGATAGTTCATCGATGAACTAGTCGCAAAGTTCATAAAGGAGCACTCTTCCCACGGTCCCACCATTTCCATTACCCAAGACTAATCGCGACCCGTTTATGCCTTTTTTTTTGTTGGCGGGGGGAAATCTCCATTGGGATACCCAATTTCCGGGGGGGCGAGATCAGGTTATGTGGGGTTCCTACCCACAAACCCCCTCCGGGAACTTTTAAAAGAAAATGCACCGGACCCGTTTATGCCTAGTTAATTCAGGGCATAGAGAAGTTAGACGAACTTTTATGAAAAAAACGGGTAATCTTGTGGGGTGGGTAAATCATACTAATATTATAAATGCGAAAGTCACTTTGTTTGTTGGTTTGTCCTTCAATCACGCCGCAACGGAGCAACGGATTGACGTGATTTTTGGCATGGGTATAGTTGAGGACCTGGAGAATGACATAGGCTACTTTTTATCCCGGAAAATTAAGGAGTTCCCGCGGGAATAACAAAAAACTTAAACCACGCGGACGAAGTCGCGGGCATCAGCTAGTCTTGAATAATGCTACAGTAAACAGTTTATGTTTTATTACTTACAATGATCTACCATTTTCAATTTGAGTACTTAGGTAGGTATGCTTAACTTTTAAGTCATGCAATAATTCTCAGAAGAATAGGTCATGGTTCTTATGAACTGACATAGGATATATATTTTAATAGTTTTATTTTCCATGCTAAGCAAGTCCTTGTTATACTAAAGTTTCACATAGACATATTTGGAACTGTTCATAAATTTTGAAAAATTCTTCGAATGACAACCTTTTGTCAACGCAATTCTTAACTGCTTTGTCAGTTTTCTGTAATAAAAAAGAAAATTTTGTAGGTATTGTACACTAAACATGATAACACTTGGATGAAATGAATTACCTCAAGTGATGAAATTGTTTTAAAATAGCTTAAAAATGTTTGTCTGTGTTGATATCCTCGGAAATTGTTTTGTATCAAATTGGAATAGAAATTTCGTATTCCTAGTGCAAGTAGGGGATTTGCACATGAAACTTTAATCATTTTACTACTCGAGTTATTAGAGAAGCCTTCATTTATAATCTCCATGTCCAATTTTTCATTTATTACTAAGAATGAGATGTTTTTACTCGAGTTTAGGAATTCTTCTGAAGATACTTCTTTTAGGAGAAAGTTTGCTGTAGTAGAGTTTTTAAAATGCTCATTATAAAATGTTTCATTTTGTAAAATATCTTTGTATGCATTGGGCAGTTTAATGTAAAAGGACCATGTTAGAAAATCTTCTGACGCTTTGGTAATTTTAAAAAGATGCCCATGATGTCTGTTAGCATATTTATATAACAAATTTTCTATAGAATCCTCTGGATCTTTCAGTATCCTTACATTGTCTGGTAAATTTTTCTTAATGAAATGCTCTGGAGTCACATTCACTTGTTTAGAGTAAACAGCGGTCCAAAGATTCTGTTTGCAACTAAAAACCTTCGGAATCCTCTTTACTATCTTTATATCAAACCTTAAATCTGTTATGTTCAATTTATTCATCTTTAAGGGAACAACAATGTTGAAAATCTTGAGGTGATCTATAACTTTGATACTTATAGTTTTAATGATTCTTTGCTCAGATAAAATTGTGATATGGATCACTAAGTCTGTAAAAATATTTGCCAATATATCATCAAAGTTCTCTTGTTCAGCTGTAAACATTTTTATAAGAATATAAAATGAATCCTTTTCAAAATAATCTTGCATATTATTAGTCAAATTGAGAACTAACCCCTCTTTGAGGATATCTTCATATTTTTCATATGCACTGACACAGCACTGTAACATTTCATCCATAATGTCTTGTCTATTTGATAAAGCTAGTGCTGTAATGTTATTCTCTTCTTTCTTAATATTCTTAATAATTTCATCATTTTTTTCAACTTCCTCCATTATTCTGTGCAAATAATTCATATTATTGAACAGATGTTCAGCCGAGTAGTATTCACTGGCAGCTTTAGGAACTAAATAAGATGACTTATCTTTCATATCAAATGTATAAACTAGTTTTGAGTATGTTGTGCAAATAATTGTACCATTGGTTTCAATTTGTGTAAAATCTTTCACATTCCTAACAAACAACTGTCTTAATTTTGCATCAGGCTCTGAAAATGTATTTTCGGATACCCACATCGTGATACCATCAGTGTATATAATTTTTTCATTTAATATTGTTAACCTGTGTATGGCAGTATTCAGGTGTGCTATGTTAGAAGTATGTAACTTATTATTGAAAGGCTGTTTAATTACAGTACCAGCACTCAGACTTATGAGTAAATTTAAATGGCTTTCCTTTATTACCACTATACTGTTTATTTCTGAGGGACATGTCAGGAGTTTAACAGGTGCCAAGATATTACTGTTTAATTCTAAATCCACTACAACAGCAAACAATGTCAATTTATCAAAGCTGACAATAATGATATATTGTTTACATTGCAAATTTTTATTTCTCCCGAAAATTTGGTTAGTACTGTCAAAATCAGTTCCATCTATCCTATAACAACATAGTAAACATTTTTCCCTTTTTATTTCACTTGGTAACTGTAGTAAAAATTTATTTCCTATTTTATTATTGCTGTACAACTTTGATTTTACAAATACATTATCATTATCAGGTGATTTAATCTTACTGGTCCTCAAAAACAGCTCTCCCATTTCTGATTTTATGCTAAATAATAAATTCTCATACCATTCCATGCATAGAATATTATCTTCCAACTTTTGGAAATTTTTCTTAAGTCTTTTAGGGACAGTTTCATTTTGCTGAAGATTTAAGAAATAAGCAAACACAATTCCTTCGTTGTCCAAACAGAGTAAATGGTTAGCTAATATAAGCTGGTGTATTTCGAAATCCGTACAATCCATTACCCATCGCCAGTTTGGTTGGTCTGCAGGCCTGTCCAAATCTTGCCTATCAATTAAATATATTTGAAATTTATTCCAAAACACTAACATACCGTTTGTAATGCTATACGCAACATTTAGATTGTCCACCAGTTCGCGTTGGAATTTGAAGCACCATTTACGATTCATTTTCTTATTTAAATTGGAACATTGAAATGAATTAGGTACTGAATATTATAATTTTTTTAAAAATTATAAAAATGTGAGCAGCCGGCTGCAAAGTTTGTTGATTTCAATCAGAGACAAGTAACATAAAGGATATTCAATTGTCAGTTGTCATTTTCTGTCATTGTCATTGTGCTTCAATTTGTCAGTGTCAGTGTCACATTCTTTTTATTATCTGGCTTTACGGCTGTGGGTTCCACCCCTTATAAATCCTAAAAGGTCTACTTTTACTATTACAATATAATTTGTTAGCGCATGAAGCTATAAAGGCCCGCGAAGACAGTAAGAGTTCAGCCGTTCTGGGTTCTGCGTTCCGCGGTCTTTGTAACGTTTGTAACTTTAATCTTTAAAGCCCCGCGCAGACTAAGCCTGTCAAACCCAATTCAGAGGTTTTTTTCGCGTTAAAAAACACTTTTTCCGGGTTTGCAGTTCTGGTACAGCGGCGGTGTTATGTTCAGACATAGAACCCCAAAAAAGGCGCTGAGGCGATCGCTATCTCCGGAAAATATGTCAAAGCCCGCTATGTCACCGACAAAGGAAATCACTGATAGCTCGGCTGACCTCCCAAAGAGCCAAAGCGATGCGACCTACGTAATTCCTGAAGCAGCTCCTGAAATTCCTCCAAAGACAATTCCGAGGGCAGTGCCCCTCCAAAAAACGGTCGCTCCCTCTAAAGATGGGATGCGTCCCATCTTTAGAGGGAGCGACCACCGAGTAGTAAACCTATTGAGAGCTAATAGCCACATTTTAGATAGAGCCATACCTGAGACAAATAGCCGATAGAGCCATACCTGAGACAAATAGCCGGGGTGGTCGCGAGCATGGGTTCCCGTTGTGTTCTGGTGGGAGGTGATGCGAACGCCTGGAACACCTGGTGGGGTAGCACAAAAACCGACAGCAGAGGGGAGGCCTTCTTTGGGACCCTTGAGGAGCTGGACCTGCAGGTGCTTAACAGGGGTAACGTCCCTACCTTCGACACGATTAGAGGAAATAAAAGGTACTCTAGCGCGTGCTAGAGGTCTCGCGACGGGCCAATGCTGCACTTGCCTATGTTCGGGGGTGGACAGACCGTAACAAGCTTAGGTTTGCACCACACAAAACAAAGGCGATGGTAATAACAAACAAGCTAAAATACGACTCCCCGCTCTTGAGCATGGGTGGGATCGACATTGACCTGTCCGGCGAAATAAAGATCCTGGGGCTAACAATCGACAACAAGCTGACCTTCAACTCTCGTGTAAGCAACACTTGCAGGAGAGTTGACGGACTCTACAAACAGCTGTCGAGAGCCGCCAAAGTTAGCTGGGGCCTCCACCCTCAGGTCATAAAAACTATTTATACTGCAGTGGTGGAGCCAATAGTTTTATATGCCGCCTGTGCCTGGGCGCCTGCAGCCTCAAAACTCGGAGTGCGGAAGCGCTTGAGTGCACTCCAAAGGGACTTCGCTCCGAACCGTCTCCCTGAACTCGGCACTGATTTTGGCTGGTATACTCCCTTTGGATCTCAGGATCCGAGAGGCAGCAGATTTGTACAAGGCCAAAAAGGAAGTGTCCCAGCGCGTGCTTGGGGACAGGGAGATGGAGGGGAGGGTGCCATGCTGTGAGCGACCCCATCCGGCGGAACAGATGAACCTGCAATATATAAGCCTGGCGGACCGAGAAGATCTTGATAGAAACAACGCTCAAGCGGTGCGCATCTTTACCGATGGCAGTAAAATCGACGGAAAAGTGGGGGCTTCGCTTTCCGTATGGAATAGTGAGGCCGAAACCAAAGCCATTAAGCTAAGGTTGGGTACGCACTGCTCGGTCTACCAGGCTGAGCTTCTTGCCCTGGATAGAGCTGCCTCTATCGCGACGAAGCGCCCAGAAACCTCCATCGGCATATACACGGACTCAAGATCCTCTCTTGAGTCGGTGGTCGGGCGCAAATCCCTCCACCCATTGGCAGCAAATATTGTTGACAATTTGAAAATTTGTCACACCCAGAACAAGGAAGTCTCCCTGTTCTGGGTGAAAGCACATGCGGGGTTGGAGGGTGATGAGAGAGCCGATCAGCTCGCGAAAGAGGCAGCTCTAGGCCTTAAAAAGAAGCCGGACTACGACCGGTGCCCGGTGTCATTCGTTAAGCGACTGCTCCGCGAGGAGTCGCTTGACGAGTGGAACAGGCGTTACGTATCGGAAGAAACCGCGGGCACCACGAAAGTTTTTCTGCCGGATGTGCGGTTCGCTCATCGAACATTGAAGCACATCGATCACAGTATGGTGCTTTCCCAGGTGCTGACGGGTCATGGAGGGTTCGCGGAGTACCTGCACAGGTTCAAACGCAAGGACAACCCAAGCTGCGTATGTGATGACAGTGCACCAGAATCGATCCTTCATCTTCTGATGGACTGTCCACAGCATATCAAAGCTCGCGAAGATCTGCAGCAAGAACTGCAAATGAGCCTGTGCAGAGGCTCCGTGCCCTCCATGCTGAGCGAGGCCTCTGGCCGCGAAGCCTTAATAAAATACGCCTGCAAAATTGCGAAGATCGCTATTGCTAGGAACAGAGTAGTCGATAGAGATGCATAGTTCATCCAATATGATAAGCATATAAAGACGATACTTGCATATAAATCGCACTGCTCTGTTCCTCGCAAAAGCCAGACAGATACGAAAACGAAATAACACATAAATTAAAAATAACATAAAAAGGCACTCAAAAAACGGCAAAAAATGACCCTTTTTCTGAAAGGGGGACACCTGTATTATAAATAATAAAAAAAAAAATAGCCACATTTTCGCTTTGAAACACATCTTACCAATTTCAGGCGGGGGACGAGGCAATCATGGCATTTCTTATTGGCTGGCTCAAGGTCAACTTTACACAGTTATAAGTACAAAGTTTAAGTTACCGCGGCACTTGGGCTGCCCGCTGCGCGACAAAAATATATCGATAAAAATTACCAGTACCTATTGGATAATCAATACAAATAATTTTATTCAAACAGCAAAATACAACCATATGTATAATTATAGATAATTATCTGATATATAATTTTTTTAGGGTTCCGTACCTCAAAAGGAAAAAACGGAACCCTTATAGGATCACTTCGTTGTCCGTCCGTCTGTGTGTCAAGACCCTTTTTCTCAGGAACGCATGGAGGTATCAAGCTGAAATTAATACCAAATACTCAGGTCTACGGTTCCTTGGAGCTGTGAAAAAATCAAGCTTCTGAGCCAACGCAATCAAAAGATACAGCCGTTTATCCTGCAAAATTTCGAATTTTCTTGTCTCGCAAGGGAATCAAAACCTACAGGGTACTTCCCGGGAACTCAGAATCTTGAAACTTGGTACGAAGCAACGTCTCATAGCACAGATATAGGAAGAATTGCAAAAAACATAAATTTTTAGTTACATCATATAATAAAAATATTTTTATGCAAATTTTCGACACTCGCAAGGGAATCAAAACCTACAGGGTACTTCCCGTGAACTCAGAATCTTGGTACGAAGCAACGTCTTATAGCACATATATAGGAAGAATTGCGAAAAACATAAATTTTTAGTTACATCATAAGTATTATAATAAAAATATTTTTATGCAAATTTTCGACACTCGCAAGGGATACAGGGTACTTCCCGTAAACTCAGAATCTTGCGATTTTGTACGAAGCAACGTCTTATAGCACAGATAAAGAAAAAATTGCGAAAAGCATAAATTTTTAGTCACATCATATAATAAAAATATTTTTAATAATTTTAAACTTACTACCCCTTTCCGCATGAACGCGAATGAAGAGGTATAAAATTGAAATAAAAATAGATAAGTGGAATAAAATATTATAACTTTTACTTTTATACCTACAGGTTTTTACGGAACCCTCGGTGCGCGAGTCCGACTCGCACTTGGCCGGGTTTTTTTTAAATTGCCCAAGTGCCCAAGTTCTATACTAAACAACTTAAGTTTTCAGCAACAACTTTTAATCAAATAAATAATAAACCTCTAACCTGTTCTTCTACTTCGAATTGTTCGGAATTGAATGAAAGGAGGTCGGCGAGCTCCCATATAGTGTTTGACCCAAACTTGAGGTTCACGTTCACGCATCAAACTTCTCATACTTCTTATACTAAACCAGACTAACAAAAAAGTTTATGAAAGTCAATCAAATAAAGTTGGGAGAAAAAAGATATTCGTAGTAATAGTTAAAAGTGAGGTTAGATTTCTATTTCACGGTTTTTAAGCCAGATGACCATTTAATAGCTTTGAAAATTCTATCAGGCACTACAGATCATTAACTGACTATGTACCAAATAGTAATACGCTTTCCTACCTACATAAAAACAAGTTACCTACCTTCTGGGTACATTAAACCTATAGTAGGTATGTAATTCATAACGTGGCCAGTAAGTATATTATGACATACAAATTGATGGTAACCCTAACGCGCTTATACATCGCAACTTTTGGGCGTTAGTCGCATTTACAACGCGCAACAGAAGCAAAACAATAGCGATACAATCGCGTCGCGATGTATCGTATTTATAACGCGTGAGCTTTCAGGGGTAAAAGAAGAGCGAGGGGTGCCGGCAGTGCAGAACTGTATCGATAATGCATCGCCTTTAAATTAAATTAACGATTTTAATTAATTTTAATTAATTATTTATTAATTAATTACTATCGCATTCTGTATACGCCGACGCCCTGTCTAATATATCTCTTTCTCTGTCTACGTACTCCCGCCATTGCATCGACCGAATGACACTAACGATGACAAAGTTATTAATGAATATTTTCATTGTGATGATTAAACTATTAATAATAGCATAATATGTACCTAGTTATAAAGTTAGACTGATATTATTTTGTGAAGACTGCTTTATAACTAACTAGTTTTGTTGTTAAAATATCAGTACTTACTATAACATAACTAAGACTAAAACCAAAAATAAATGTGTACCTACTAACTCTAATGAGAACGATATAAATTATGATTTATGTAAACTATAAAAACCTTTTTATTTCAATCCTACCTACGAAGTTTAGCATTGATAATAATAATTGTCCTAACAGATAGTTGGATTGAAGTACAAATATGTATGGAAAAAAGTATTTTGTAACAAATAAAATACACTTAGTTTCTTTATGCTAAGCAGAGTTGTGTAACTCGAATTCCATTCCGAGTTACCTGAATTTCAACTCGAGTTAATGTGTTTTTTCCGACACATGTCTACTACGGTCCACGAATGACATTTGATTGAGTTTGACAGTAATTGACATTTGACACGTTAGTTTCTACTTTTATACTCTGCCGGGTGACCGCGTATCTTTTGCATCAATCATTGATACATCACAATCACCTCCGATTGGCTAAATTTATGGTATTCTTGCTGCGTCAATGGCGATTTCGTCCAATAGTGGAAGAGTGTTAACCAATCAGAGGTGATTGCGATGTATCAATGATTGATACAAAAGATATGCGGTCACCCTGCGGGTATCTATACTCCGTATTGCCATTAGAACGACTTTTTTTATTATTTCGTAATAATTTTTATTTTTGATCCCCATCTTCTAAAAAATTTATGTTTACACGGAAAAATACTTTGAAATATATTAAAAAATATTAAATGATTTCTGAATCTGAATGGTTTTTAAATTAGCTGGGTCATACTTCGCCGATCTCCTTTATGTTTTTGCTCATTATATTAATTTATTGGCATTCAAGTAGCCTAACGCTATCGCCATAATTTATCGATAGTTGCACGGGTTACACTGGGCTATGCGTGAAAGAGACGGAGATATGTAGAACTACATGTGAAAGACAAAGAAAAACTGAAAGACATCAACGGGTTCCATTTCATTTTTGTAAATATTTTAATTTTTTTTTGTAATGGTGATTTTTATTTATTATTACAAAACTACACTTACTTAAGAAAGGTTATCCCATCCTTTACATAGTTGGAGGTATTGCTTCTCATTCCACGCCATTTCATGCTACAGAGCGGCCTATTTTTCGTTTTTTACTCGATCAATTTCCGAGCACGGTCGAATACGAACTGAGGGCGGCTATAGGCACAAAACGTAGCGTTAGTACTGATACTGCTAATAATAATAATATGTTGATCAATTCCGGAATTATTGTGATATCAATTCCGGAATTACTGAAGTCACTAGTGTCCGGCGACTTTCGCTGGTGTGGACCGTCTGAATGGACACATAAGCAGCAACATATTTTATATTTAGATCTAACCCAATGCTTACTGATAAATGCAATAACTGTATGTAAACAGATATACTGCCAACTAATGCGTTTCGAGAAAATGATTCATACGGTGGAAAGATCAACGCGTAATGTCAACTTCTCTTCGTTGTAGATGAGAAAAATTTCTACTAAGGATGCGAGGTACCTACTGGGATATTACTCGGTCGACCAGAGAGATGCAGATGTATACCTACTGTATATGATCATACTTATAATATTATAAATGCGAAAGTGTGTTTGTTTGTTGGTTTGTCCTTCAATCACGCCGCAACGGAGCAACAGATCGACGTGATTTTTGGCATGGTTATGTTGAGGACCTGGAGAGTGACATAGGTTCCCGCGGGAACCAAAAAAACTCAAATCACGCAGACGAAGTCGCGGGCATCCGCTAGTACGCTCATATTAGCCAATAACCTTATTAATTATTGTACCAAAAGGTCTTTAAAGTCCCGCAACCTTATCTGACAGCGGTGACGGCGGCGCTAGCGAATGCCCGCGACTTCGTCCGCGTGGTTTGAGGTTTTTTGGTTCCCGCGGGAACTCCTTAATTTTCCGGGATAAAAAGTAGCCTTCGTCCTTCCCCGGGATACAACCTATCCCTGTACCAAATTTTATCAAAATCAGTTGAACAGATACATTTGTTTCATTCCCGCGGGAACTCTTCAATTTTCCGGGATAAAAAGTAGCCTATGTGCTATTCCAGACTATAATCTATCCCTATGCCACATTTCAGCCAGATCCGTTCAGTCGTTGGGGCGTGATTGAGTAACAAACATCCATACATCCATACATCCATCCATCCATCCAGACATCCATCCAAACTTTCGCATACATATGGTGACTGCCTCGTTGGTCTAGTGGTTAGCATAGTCGACTGCGGATCACGAGGTCCTGGGTTCGATTCCCGGTCGGGCATAAAAGTTAGGTATTGGGTTTTTCAATTAAGAAATTCTCAGTGCCAGCCCGGAGTTAGGAAGTTGGCGGTGTTTCACCCCCGTGCCTCGGAGAGCACGTTAAGCCGTCGGTCCCGGTTATTATCACTAACATGATAATAGGGCATAAGGGCTCAACACAGATTAGTGTCACTTTAACCGTAACTAATAAGGTCGACATAATAAAAAGGTCTGCCTCGTTGGTCTAGTGGTTAGCACGCCTGCGGCCGACGAGGTCCTGGGTTCGAGTCCCGGGTCGGGCCATAATTAAGTATTGAGTTTTTCTGACTAGAAATTCTCAGTCTAGCCCGGAATTAGGAAGTTGGAGGTGTTTCACCCCCGTGCCTCGGAGAGCACGTTAAGCCGTCGGTCCCGGTTATTATCACTAATATGATAATAGTCGTCAAAGCCCGCCAACCCGCATTGGAGCAGCGTGGTGGGTCTAAGCTCTAATTCCCACTCTCCTACGAGAGTGGAGGCCTGTGCCCAGCAGTGGGACGGTAATGGGCTGTAGTGGAGGTTTACTACTCGGTGGGCTTTTCACTAGACATGGCCGTTCAAAGACGTGTTATCGTTACCAAAAATGAACCATAATAATTAGAAAAGCTGATTCTTGTACAGTATTAAAGTACACGCAATACCTATGTAAACAGTATAAGAACTGACGCTATTAATCGGGCCTTTCACTAGATATCACCTCTCAAAGACGTTATGAACATACATACTGTAAAAAAATATTAGCAATTATTATGTCGTCACGTTGATTGCTCTTAAATAATTTCTTACGCCTTCATAATTTTAAAGACTTTCTGGCAGACTTTCACTATCGTCATCAGTGGAGAGTGTAGCAGTTAGAGTGTGTAGTGTAGATTTTGAATCAGCTTTTCTAGGGATAGTTACCAAAAGTGCAGCTATCTCTTATAATATAATAAGTACCTATTATTTAAGGTATGTTGAACTGTGTTGACCTGTGCTGTTTGATTATTATTTACTTAATTTATGTAAATTGTAATTAATTGATTCATAATAATAATTCAGACTGTGCAAGTTAAGAGTTACAATAATTGTCTAATTATTCAGATGATGTTGATGCAGGTTCGATAAAAGAAACATTTTCAATTTTTTAAATATATTTGAATAGTTTCAGTAACGTACATATTTACAAAAAATTGTGTTAAAAATAATTTACTTAATATTTTAAATTCGGACGTAGGAAAATAAAATTAAAAGTTGTCCTAAGTTATGCCGAAAGCACACTTTTTACATCTCAACCCATTTTTTATTCCACGCCACGCGTATACGGACGCAAAGACGATTTTGTCTTCACTCTTTCACTGCGTCGTATTCCTCTTTACTGAGGGTCGTGACCCCATTCAATTAATCACATAATGGTAGGAGTTTTCTTGGGATAATAATGCGGTGGTTTCCCACGTATACGATTCGACTAATAGTATTTAAACTCATATGTTTTGTTACGATTATTATCAGATATTATATTAGTGATAATAACCGGGATCGACGGCTTAGCGTGCTCTCCGAGGCATGGAGGAAACGAAAAGGCCAACTTTGAGCCTCCAAATTCGGTCACCCATCCAGTTACCGACTTGGGTCACCGTTGCTTAACAATCGCAATTGATTTGTCTTCACATTAATAGAATTGTTGGCGATTGTCATTTTCTGCGCGTTATGTAACTTATTATGACAGTGCACAACCAATATATATTTGAAAATTTAGTATACGTGCATAAACACATTGATAAATTCAAGAAGAAAAGGATTGAAGGATTACTTGAATGACAAGGAAGCTTGGCAATAATTTGCTCTAATGGCTCTGATAGTTCCTTATTTGTGAGATGGTGATAATGAAAAATAAAACCCCCGGCTGAGTTTGTTGTGGGCTCTTCTCAGACCAGGGCGCGTTTGGAACCCTCGTAGCTTTAGTTTTAAGATACCGTAACCGATTATCACCATCGTGTTTTTTTAAGTAAGTAATTTTTAACGTCAATAAGTGTACCTACAGTGTACCTATATTGAATAAATGATATTGAATTGAATTGAATTGAATATAACAGAGTATTTACTAGGCTATGATTACAATTGTAAGTTTTACTCACGTAGGTAAGTGGCGTGTAAGAGTAACTTACGAAATCTAAACAGTCTTGTGAGTCGCGTACAGCTATCGTATGCTAAGTAAGTTACTTACGTGCTCTACTTACGTAAAAACTTACAATTAGTGTAATCACGGCCTTAGGTACCTAGTTATTTCGTAACTTAACGTAGCTCTATGTATGCATACTTAAAGTACCTATGTACCTGCGATTTATAAAATTTAAACACAAATTGAGATGAGATGTTAAAAGTGCCTCCAACACATTACTCTATTTGTTTCGTTTCATTTTCTGGCACATCAATTCGATATCGAGCTGACTTTCAATCTTCAAATAACTTTTAATTTGAAGAACTTTGAGGTTTAACAATTTTTGAATGGCAATAATTTAAGTCAATGTCTGTAATTTGGCGGCTCGACGTTCAGCCGGATTGTCATTGCGATCCGTTTTACAATACGGCTGCCCATCTTCACCCGCGTTGCATTGTAGGGTGACCATACTAACGAAATAAATGGGATACGCCAGAAAACAGACTCCTTTGCCACTTCATTCAGCTTCACTTCAGTTTCCGGCTTCGCGATTTACAAAAACACTCTAGGGGTTCTACAATCCGGCTGCGACATATATAAAATATCCATACTAATGTTATAAATGCGAAAGTGTGTCTGTCTGTCGGTCTGTATGTCTGTCTGTCTGCTACGCTTTCACGGCCCAACTACTCAATCGATTTTGATGAAATTTGGTACAGAGATAGGTTACATACATCCCGCGAAGGACATAGGCTTTTTATTCCGGAATATATATATAGTATATAAGTTTTTGGAGTAAATATTATTGTACATTTTTTTTAAATTCCAATATATTTCATTTTTGTACCTATACCACTTAACAATTTCACCTTACTCATTTTCAAGGAAGGCTGGAAGAGATTTCTTTTTAGAGATAATCTTTGTCCACTTAAAAAAACAATTTTAAAAAATATTTGAAGAGTTCTCGCGGGAATAAAAGAACATCAATCCACGCGGACGAAGTCGCGGGCATCATCTGCTATTATATAAAATACATCTGTTCCAGTTACCAGTCTCGGTCACATACAAATGCAATCAAATTTAAAACTAATTGGCACACGTTCACAATGAATCACTAGCAACACTATTCCTAACTATAAATTACGAACTAAAGAGGTTTTCGTGTTAAAACTAGGTTAAGAATGAATGTGAAAAGGCTAGTCTTTAATTTCTATCTTAAATATATACAAATTTCAACTTTGATATGTGTTCGTTATTGCGGTGGTGAAAAATTCTAGCCAGTAGCTATTAGTCCCCTATGACCTGACAAAATAAAAAAGTGTTTTCATTGACTCTTTTCTCAGTGAAAGCTGGAGCATGGAAGTAGAGATTTTATACTTCCATTTTTGAAAGTCGATTATATAGCGGCTGGAGGCCATGTCAGGAAAAAAGTCCCCTAGAGGCAGCACTGCAGTCACGTTGTGCAATTATTCTATGTAAAATGAATTAGGTACCTCTTTCGTAACACGGACTGTACTGGCAACGCTAAGGCTATACGAAATAAATAAAAAAAGCAGTGGGTACATATTTTGGGGACACCGAACCTAATAGTTTAAAATTAGCGCCATTGTGTACTCTCAACTTTCACTTGAGTAATTATATTGTTTTAAAGTTGTAAATAAATCGCAATCGAAAGTATTTCATTAAATACAAAATTTACTACGATCACACACTGTATTTTCTTAAAATAATCGCATATTTATAGTACTATATTTACAAAATTCTCACAATCTTGAGTATTACATAATTGCACTTTATGTTTAACAGTTTTGAGACTTCGTTTAGGTAAACGTAAAAATAAATAATATTTGGACTCCGTGTCACTGAAAGAAGTCCCTAGCGCTGTATTCGCCACGGAAATTCTTTCGTGACAAAGGTATAGACTACTTTTAAGTATTCTGTGGCCTCAGGCCCTGCCAGTTGCACCTTGCATGACAACAACTGTCAACTGTGACCGTCAATAGGCGTTTTTATAATATGTTTCTATTATAAATAATTATACATGTTTCTATTGGTCATGCCACCCACTGCTGAGTTTTCCAAACAAAAACTTACTCGATCTATGAGCAATTTCAAGATTTTAGTACGGCCAATAATTTTACATTTTGTTTTGTTTTAGAATTCGGGACAAAAAAACTTATAAAATAGTGCCATTATAAAAAATGCAAGTTATTATTTAATTTATTATTTCTCATAAAGTTCGCGCTGTCCTACGACGGACGACGCCGAGGTAGTGCATTTGTTACTTCTTGATGTCGGGGTCCATTTTTGTTTTGTCCATCGATGACGTCACCATACCACTTTGTGGGTACAATTTGTCTAAATGCTTTAATGACTCGTTCAGGAAATTCTGTAAAAAGAAATAATTTTATAAATTTATAAAAAGATAAAATAAAATTTAAAAGTAACAATCTAAAAACATTTCATAACGAGGGTCATATTTTACGAGATAAATGGGGTTGGTCCATATTTTGTAGTCAAAGCCTTGGTGTCGGACAGAGCGGCAGCAGGGATAGGTATATGCTTCAGGTTGCCTTCAGGGCAACATAAACCACTGCCGGGCTGCACAGGACTTGTTCCTGCAAAGCCTAGCGGAATGGTCGGTTGCCTTAGCTGTGGTGGCTGAGCCCTACAAAGTTCCCGACCATCCTCACTGGTTCGGTAGTATTGGGGACACCGTTGCGATATACTGGGGGGCAAGACAAGGCAATCCATTCTGCTCCATCATGGAGAAAGGACCAGGGTATGTCGCCGTGGAGTGGGGGCCTCTGGTGGTGTTGGGCTGCTACATTTCTCCGAACTCCGGTCTTAACGCTTTTGAAGCATACTTAGACGAACTAGCCGCCTGTATCCGCAGATGCTCACCCCGCCCGTTGATAGTTCTAGGGGACTTCAACGCTCGGTCGAGGGTCTGGGGAGACAAGCGAGACGATCGAAGAGGAGATATCATCCAAGAATGGGCGTCGGAACTGGACCTTCGACTTTTAAATCAAGGCTCCACAAGCACTTGTGTACGGTGGCAGGGTGAGTCAATAGTGGATCTCACATGGGCTACTCCTTCTGCATCACGACTGGTGTCAGGCTGGCGAGTTGCAGAGGAGGTGGTCACACTGTCAGACCACAGACACATTGTATTCGTGGTGTCACAGAGACCTTCTGGCAATATCGAGCGAACAAATAGCAGAGCACCGCAACGCTGGTCCCTCAAAAAGCTTGACCGCGATTTACTGGTAGCTGCGGCGTGTATCGCAGCCTGGTCAGAAGGAGCTCAGAATGCCCTACCGGATCCAGAAAGGGAGTCAGCCTGGCTTCGAGAAACCATGACCGAAATATGCAATACATCTATGCCGCGAGCCAGACAGACCAAAAACCGGGCAGCATACTGGTGGTCCGAGGACATCGCTCAACTGCGTAGGATATGTCTAAGAAGCAGACGCCAATACACGAGGGCCAGAAGAAGACGGAGATCAACGACAGGAGCAATTGCTAGTGCATATTCCGTATACCGGGAAGCTACAAAAGCGCTCCAGGCTGCCATCGCAAAGGCAAAGGCACAGAGCTGGAGGGAGCTCCTCGAAGGCCTGGATCGGGATCCATGGGGGCGCCCGTATAAAATTGTTTTAGGCAAACTCAGACCATGGGTCCCACCGCTGACAGAAACCCTTGACCCTGCTTTGCTGGAGAGAGTAATCGATGCACTATTTCCCAGGGCCCAATTCACCCCCTCTAACATCACGGGTCAACTGGAAGTGGTTACCTGGTCCGAAGAGCTAGGTGTATCGGAAGAGGAACTGAAGCGAGCAGTTAAGCGTCTTGCAGCTCGGAATACAGCACCTGGTCCAGATGGCATACCAGGCCGCGTATGGGTACTAGCCTTAGAAGTTTTAGATCACAGGTTGCGACAACTGTTCAGTAGTTGCTTACAGTCAGGCGTGTTTCCAACCAGCTGGAAGGAAGCGCGACTAGTCCTCTTGAAGAAAGAAGGCAGGCCAATGGAGTCCCCATCAGCATACCGACCCATATGCCTTCTGGACGAAGTAGGTAAATTATTTGAGAGGATTATAGCTGCCCGCCTCACGGAGCACCTCACGCGTGTAGGCCCTGACTTATCCGAAAGTCAGTTTGGTTTCCGGCAGGGCCGATCAACTATAGATGCGATACTCCGTGTTCGCGCCTCTTCAGAACGGGCTGTTCGTGGGGGTGGAGTGGCGTTAGCGGTGAGTTTAGACATTGTGAACGCCTTCAACTCCCTCCCGTGGACCGCTATACGGGAAGCTTTGACTCACCACAATGTACCCTCGTATCTGCGAAATATAGTCGGGGCATACTTGTGCGACAGGGCAATTGCATACACAGGGCGGGACGGACATACACACAGAAGACAAGTAAATTGTGGGGTTCCACAGGGCTCCGTATTAGGGCCGCTTTTGTGGAACTTAGCCTATGACGTAGTCCTTCGTGTGGATGTCCCATCTGGCATTACCATAGTTTGCTATGCGGACGACACCCTGGTGCTAGCCGAAGGTAATACCTTTGAGGAAACATCTAGGCTTGCGGAGGCCGGTGTGGCATGTGTGGTCGCAAAAATCCATGCTCTCGGACTCAGAGTAGCGCCTCAAAAAACAGAGGCTCTTTGGTTCCATAGGCTACCGAGGCGACTCGAGCCCCCTAGCTCGTCGATCCGCGTTGGCGACGTAGATGTGCAGGTAGGAAAATACCTAAAATACCTGGGTCTTACCTTAGACGGGCGATGGGGATTTGAGGAACACATTGAGCGCCTGCTCCCCAGGATACAAAAAGTTGCTGGTGCAATGCACAGCCTACTGCCTAACCTCGGGGGGCCACAGGAAGGCGTTCGTCGACTCTACGCCGGGGTTATTCGGTCGATAGCCCTTTACGGTGCGCCAGTATGGTCGAATCGGCTCTGTGGTGTTCAGCGTCTCAGAGCTAAGCTTAATGGCGTGCAGCGCAAGGTAGCTATCAGGGTCGCAAGAGGATATCGCACGATATCCTTCGAGGCGGCTACTGTCCTGGCCCGCTTTCCGCCTCTTGACATCCTGGCGGATATGGACACGAAGGTATATACCCAGACCCGAACCCAAAGCAGTGCTGATGGACGAGATGGCGGGACATTGCGACGGCAAGCGCACCAACAGGCCCTTGTAAATTGGCGTATGCGTCTGGAAGGGGAAAGAAACGCACGCCAACGCGCTGTTGGTGCTATTCTGCCAAACTTTGAAGCCTGGCTGGGGAGAAAGCATGGCAGCGTTACCTTCAGGTTGACACAGGTGCTTACCGGGCATGGTTGCTTCGGTGAGTACCTGTGCCGGATCGGTCGCGAGGAAACACCACGGTGCCACCATTGTGAGAACGACCTTGACTCCGCACAGCACACGCTTGAAGAGTGTCCCGCCTGGGAACCCGAGCGTCGTGTTTTGGTCAGCTACGTAGGGAGTGATCTTTCGCCGCCTGCTGTCGTAGCGGCAATGCTGGCGGCAAATGAAGCATGGAGGGCCGTGGTATCCTTTTGTGATGCTGTCATGCTCAAAAAAGAGAACGCTGAGCGGGAACGAGAACGTTCCAATCCCACTCGGAGACGGAGGTAGCAGGGCAACACTGACCGGTGCCCTGATTAAAATATATAAAGGGACCTCGAAGTCGCACGTGGCTGAAAGTGGGGCTCTGGCCGCTCATTGTCCATGCGACTCTATGATTCATGATTGATACATGAAATCAGGGATTACATCACCCTGGACGAGCCCAATGGGCATCGCGCAAGGGAGTCTCCGGCGTATGTTCTCTGAGAGTTCCCGGAGATTCCCATTATGCTCAGAGGATGGCCACCGAGGGGGTTTTAGTGGGTAAAAATCCCACATCACCTGCACTCTCCCCAGGAGATCGGGTATCTTCAGAAGATTTCCCCCTCGTTAAAAAAAAAAAAAAAAAAAAAAAAAAAAAAAAAAAAAAAAAAAAAAAAAAAAAAAAAAAAAGGGATAGGTATATGCTGGGTAGAGGGAGGATATTATATCCTTCGTCTACTAGGTCTTGGGAGGTAGATCCGGTGTAGAGCCTGGGTGGAGACTATTGGTAGAGGCAAGGGCTAATATTTTGCCCTGAATAAAGGCAGGCTAAAAATTGTGTATAATAATATGTCGCCGCCAAATCATTTCGTTCATCAGATTGTAATATGGCGACAAATTATATACCGAGGTACATTGAAGGAAGATAAAAGAAGTACATTAAGTAACACAAAACTGCATTAAAAGATGTCACATGAGGTCCACATCGGTAATTTAAGCGTTTAGGAAGACTTATTAGAGTCCACCGTTACTCTAAAAGCTTAATATTACACTTTCTGCTGTACATTGACTTTATTAAGCACCACGAAGGCACCGCTGTAATGTTGCGAGCGTTACTATCAGGTGCGCAGGTCATGTTATTCAGCTCTTAGCTATTTTTAGTACTTTCAGCTACAATAAAGTATTTTATGCACTCTAAACTAAGCTATTTTCTGAATAAAAGGTCACATGTGTATCCTTCCAATGTTTGCATTTTAACAGACCATATGTGAGTTATTATAATGTTATAAGTTATTATGTGAATTCAATTATCGCTTCATGCTGCATATAGTTGAACTTTCACAGTTTTAATCAGCTGTAATATGCACTCTTATAACTGCACTTATCTAGCCCACATGTTCACTTTGGGTGAACGTATATGGTGTTAAATTACAGCTAACTGGTATAAAACTATTCACTTGTACCTCTTTGTCCCTACTTGGGCTGAATAATTGTACTGCCGTAGGCATTTAATCAGCTAATGCAGATATATAAGATCATGAATACTTGTATTATGTATGTACGATTTTATATTAGGCACATTAAAATTATACCTAACCTTTATACACTACCTAAAAACTAGGTTTTAAAATAAGTACCGACCTATTAGCTCATGCCCAAACGTTCCACCACGGACCCCTAAAAGTTAATCCTTGACAGATTATATACAGCTGTTCATTGGGAGGGCATTTGCGTATATGTTACCGACTATCAAGCTCTACATCAATCTATGGCTGACTTGTTAGATACAAGAACCACTCGTATCAGCTTTTTGCTGATTTTTGCTCGCTTCATCCTCAGTTGCACCAGCTGTGGTAACCATCGATCTGACCTGTGACAGCCCTTGTCCTAACAAAAAGTTACCATCAAATCAAAAAGTTTATTTAAGTAGCCATAAAAAAATTAAAAAATACATAAAACTTGGCAAATTTATAACAAAAACTAAAAGACTAATAAAATCTAAGAAAACATATGCTAAAACCATTACATTAAGGAAGGAACGGTCAGAATTATTAATAAAACTGGATACATGTTGTTCTTCTATGCAGGAAATTAGAAAACAATATGAAAATGATGTAAAAATCCTAAATAATCAAGTAGTGAAGTTGGAAGACTCCTTAAGGGCGGTTACATCACAATACGAGTTGTCACAGAAACAGATCGGTGAACAAATACTGGCTGCCGATGAATTGTTAGCCTTAAGTAATTATAATTAAGACCGTTTTGACTCTCTTGTGAATAAGTGTGAGTGTGTAAATAAGGACTCCTTAGTTGCCTCAGCGGAAGCCCAGTGTTCCATTAAGGACCCCATGATTCTGCCAAAGGAAGTTCAGTGTTTGAATAAGGACTCCTTAGTTGTCTCAGCGGAAGAGGCACAATATACTGATCATAGTAAAATCAGTGAAACTAGTGACTTTTTACTACATCCCACACAGAGGAAGACTTTTGTAATCTCAGACGGGCTGGGAAAGGACTTTGGACACTTGCTTAGTAATAAATTGCACCAAAAAGTCTTTAATAATTGTTATCCTAGGGCCCCATATCAACATATAATTCAAAATATCAAAGATGATTGCTTAGACAGTTATAGTACAGTTGTTTTGTTGATAGGTGACAGCCTGCAAATTACCAAAAAGGAAATTTTACTGAGTTTTGAATACCTGCTAAGTATACAAAAAAAGTCAGGTTGTAAGTTTATAATTTGTGCTTTACCATATTCAAACTCCCTGACCGCTGCACAAAATGAGCGTATTTACAAACTAAACAGGCTATTACATAACCTTACTTGTAGTCATAGGGACTACTTTCATATTTTTAATACTAACAAGTTCATAAGTAAATTTACTTTGACAAAAGATACTATGTATCTGCTCCCTAGATATAGGAAACAACTAGCTACATTGGTAGCTTGTAATATACATGACCCAGCTATTTTTAGCTGTAATATTGTTGGAAACTGTACATGTTGTACAAAAAATATTAACTTAATGAGTAAAAGTACTTATTCCAGTCTTTTGAAGGATACAAGTTGTATTCATCCAGGTACTTTATCCTTAAATACAAATAATTGTAGTTCATTTGTTAGTTATAATAAAAATTTAAACTAATAAGTGAGACAACAGATAAGCTTTGTAAAATTAATCTTGTACACCAAAATATACAGGGCTTATCTGGCAAGGAACATGAGATTGATCTTTTTATTAGAAACTCTGATATTGATATTTTATGTCTAACCGAGCATTGGCTCAATAGTCATCAGTTAATGATCAATCTCAAGAATTACTCTCTGTTAAGCGCGTTCTCCAGAAAGAAGGCTATACGTGGAGGATCTATGATATTGACCCGCAGCAACATTAATTGCAAAGAAAGAAAAGACATTGTTAATCTTTCTGTTGAACGCACTATTGAGCTGTCCTGTGTTGAGCTGGAGCAGTATATTATAGTTTGCGTGTACCGACCTCCTTCAGGTGACTTTGTGTTATTTGAGGAAGTGATGGAGGAGATCCTAAGGCGAATATGTAGGTCATCTAAAAAAATATTAATCTGTGGAGACTTTAATATCGATATTTTGATTCGAACAACTATGAGTGATAGATTACTCCATTTATTTAAAAGCTTTAATTTGGAAAACATTTTTATTGAACCTACCCGAATAACCGAAAATTCGGCTACTTGTATTGACAACATTTTCTGTGACTGTAAAGTTGTCAAAAAATCAGTTATAACCAATCTAAGATCCGATCATTGCGGACAGATGGTATCTATCCCTAGTTCTCAACAAAAGACAACAAAGATAATAAAGTATAGATCAGTCACCACTAAAAAAGTAAGGCAATTCAAGCAAAATTTATCAAACATGTTGCCTAAACTTGACTTTACACAGGGTGGTCCGGATGAACACTATAAAGCATTTTTTGATTTATTAAATAACCAATTTAATTCAATATTTAAAATTATAGAAAAAACACTGTTTAAAAATCTTAAATTCAGTGACTGGGCTACTGTTGGAATTTATAAAAGTAGGAATAAGTTGTTTGATTTGTATGCTGAAAAGCAATATAATTACACCCCCACATTTTTGGAATACGTGAGAAATTATTCAAAATTATTTAGGAATGTTTGCATTCAAGCAAAGTCCCTTCACATAAAGCGGAAAATGATTAACTCAGAAAATAAGATAAAAGCAGCTTGGGATGTCATCTCTGAGGAAACTGGTAGACATAAAGAGGACAACAATAAACTGGAGCTTAAAATTAATGACCGTATAATTGACTCCGATTTAGAAATTGCAAATACATTTGAGAATTTCTTCAAAAATATTCCAATCTCTACTACCAGTTCCCTTAATTCCTCGCCAACAGAAGCCTATAAAATTCTCAGTAGTAATGTCTCTGAGTGCAGTGTTAAGTTTAAGTTTGAGTACGTGACCCCCTATGATATTATAAAAACATTCAAATCTTTACAATGCAAAAAAACGGGAGATCTATGGGGGATATCGGTGAAAATTATCTGCAATGTCATTGATGTTATTGCGCCATATCTTGCTCAAGTTTTTAATGAGTCTGTGGATTTGGGATCTTTTCCTGACCTCATGAAATGTAGTAAATTGATTCCTCTTTTTAAATCAGGTAGCAAAAGTGATCCAAATAATTACAGACCAATTTCAATTTTGCCAACCCTAAGCAAGATATTTGAAAAAATTATGCTTAACCAACTGCTCTGGCATTTTAATTTAAATAAATTACTTCACTCCGAGCAGTATGGTTTTACGAAAGGCCGGTCAACAGTCGATGCGGGCGCGGCGCTGTTAAAACATATATTTGATGCTTGGGAGAACTCACAGAATGCTATTGGTATTTTCTGTGATTTGTCTAAGGCATTCGACTGTGTAGAGCACGAGACACTGTTGACCAAATTGAGCCACTATGGAATCAAAGACACTGCACTTAGTCTCATTGCATCATATCTTAGTGACCGTATTCAGACGGTATGTGTAAACAATGTGAAATCATCCGGATCAGCCTCATTAATGGGTGTCCCTCAAGGCTCCATTCTGGGTCCCTTCATGTTCTTGGTATATATAAATGATTTACCATATTTTGTCCAGGATACTTGCGATATTGTGCTATTTGCTGATGATACGTCTTTAATTTTTAAAGTCGATAGAAATAAGGATGATTTTGACGACGTAAATAGTGCCATTTCTCAGGTCACTCACTGGTTTACTGTAAATAACTTACTTTTAAATGCAAAAAAAACTAAGTGTGTTGAGTTCGCACTGCCCAATACCAAGAATACACGTAACAGTAATCTAGTGGTAAATAATGATATGTTAAAAATAGAAGAGGCCACCGTGTTCTTGGGGGTGACCTTAGATGCTAAGCTTCAATGGGGCACCCATATATCAAATCTAGCTGGTAAACTCAGTTCTGCTGCTTACGCTGTCAGAAAGATTCGGCAGTTAACAGACGTTGAAACTGCAAAGATTGTATATTTTGCTTATTTTCATAGTATTATGTCTTACGGAATCTTGCTGTGGGGTAAAGCGGCAGATATTCAAAAAATATTTGTATTACAAAAAAGGGCAATACGTGCAATTTATAATTTAAAACCACGTGAATCCCTTAGGGAGAAATTCAAGGAAATAGGTATTCTTACAGTAGCCTCGCAGTATATTTACAGTAATCTAATCTTTGTAAAACAGCACATTCAGAATTACAAAAGAATATGCGATCTGCACGATAGGCCAACTAGAAACCGTCATAGGCTCGTGACTCCATCGCTCCGCCTCACTAAAGTCCGAAGGTCGTTCGTGGGAATGAGCATACCATTCTTTAACAAAATTCCTCAACCTATTATAAACTTGCCTTTACACAAGTTTAAGATAACCATTAAAAAAATGCTCCTAAAAAAAGCTTATTATACTGTCGAAGATTATATTAATGATAAAGGCGCATGGATTTGACTCGCTCCAGCAATGCTCAGGACAGTGGTTACTTATGTATCTGTATATGTTGTATGTAGATTATTGTAAACATACCATATACTATTTATTTATTTTCAAAAGAGCAACCACCGAGTTTCTTGCTGGTTCTTCTCGGTAGGAACGGCATTCCGAACCAGTGGTAGATTCATTTGACTATTCATAAGAACTTGTAAAAAGTCTATTTGAATAAAAATAATTTGATTTTGATTTTGATTTTGATTTTGATTAATATACCCCTAGCACCTTAATATAGCTCTTAAAGCATTTATTAGGCATTATTACGGTTCACATTGCTTGTCCACCATTTTCCATGTTCTAAACTACAATATTTATGATATTTACTATTTCTTTTTATTTTGTCTTCGAAAATATCTACTGGATTTGAAAAGGTTTTTAATAATTTTTATGTAAAAAGCTTTTCGTCAAATTCAATGTTCCATAATTAAGAAATTGCTGGCATTTTTTAAATATTACAATCCATTTTATAATAGGATTTCCTATTAAACAGTTATATTTCGAGAGCGTGTCAAAATTTTGGTCTAAAAGTATATGATATTTGACAATAAACTTGCTTTCCCTATCAAATTACAGGCACTAATAAAACAAATACAAGTTTTACTTACCGAAAATGAATTATTAATTTTAACTATTGGACATATATGTCACATTGTATGATGGTGCGCTTAAATAAACAATGCTACAGAATATCGAGATAGTGTGATATATTAAAGAATATATGGAGTAATATTTATTCACAATTTCGCCGCTCGTGCTCTTTTAACTGCATAAAAGCGTAAAAAGGGTGCTGGTTTGTAATTTGAGCTACATAATAGGTAAAAAATACTCTCTGTATCAGCCGATGTTCAGCTCTTGGGGCGACCGTTACCTTTGTTAATGCTTATTAAATGCTTATATAACGCAGTTGTGGGCAGTTAATCAGCTAGTTGCTGTATAATTTGTGCCCAAATCAGAGTTATATCTGCTGAGGATGCTATTATTCAGCTTTTATTCAGCTAATATATAGCAAGTTTTGCAGCTAAAGTTTCCAATGTGGACTGTGATTCAGTTGATATGCAGCACTTTTGTGTTACTTGTTGTCCTACTTATACAAGCACGATGTTTGTGTTAACTGCTGTGCAGTACGGTGCGGCATTCGGTTACACGCAGTGTACTAAACAAGAGGGTAGGGGAAATTTAGAACGTAAGTTCTTCATAGAAGGATCAAACGTGGGCTGGAAAAATTGTACTAAAGATGTTGCAGGTTCGAATCCTATTCATGAAATGTGCAAAGTAAGTTAAAACAAAATAGTTCTTAAGAGGTGTCCAACGACACCATACGGCTTGTTTAGTGTAGAAGCAGGATAGATACCTGTATGGCGGTGAGCGCGGCGACGATGGCGGGCCCGCCGAAGCCGTGCGAGATGAGGGAGAAGTGCGTGAGGTGCCGCTGGATGGCCGGCTCCAGCAGGTGCGGCGGCCGCGTGTTGCACAGCGGCGACCGGTCCTGGTTCAGCAGGTCCATCACCTCCTTTACTACCTGATCATTGATAACACAAATTGTCAAACTGGTAAGGAATAAGGTGTACGCCTGAGAACCAGCGGCCCAATTGTCTAAGCAAAATGTAATCATTTGACAGCTGAAAACGTATTACTCGAACTGTGAGACTCCTTATACAATTATCCGTTTGACAAACGATTACGATTATGATTTCCTTACACAATCGGGGGGCAGGTGTGGTTTTCAGTCTTAAAAAATATTTGCAAGCAATATTGCAATGAGACTACTGGGATTCTTTAGCACCGTCTTGACTTCCATCTAGCGGTTGCTACTTGCTGAGCACCGACTCAACTCTGTTCTGAGGAACACAAGATCTATGCCATATTTCCATGCTTTACTATGAATTGAGTCGGAGTGCGAATCTTTTATAACAAACGGATCGGCGATAGCCATAAGAGTACGACACGTAAACCAAACCAGGTCCACGTCTCTCAGTTAAATGTTGATTTGACCGTAAGGAACATGATAAAAAGCTGATATTTCCATGCTTTATTTTGAGTGGAGTCTGCGTTGAATCTGTGTAATGTGCGAAGGCCTGTAACCTGTTTAGTAGCCTGCAGGAGATCCCGGCGCCGCCTGGCGTCGTGCTCGGCGTACTGTCGCGCGAGGTACTCCGCCAGCGCCCGCGCTGGGAACTCTGTCTCACACACATAGCCGAAGTCCCGGGCTAAGTGCACTGCTTCCGCTGTGGAGGTTGAAGAATAACTCTTTTGTTTCATTCCACTACAAGTCGATGTCACCTGGTAAGTGCAGTCTAAGATTGTATCGGTATAATGTATTGGAGGTACAACAGCTATATTTAACCTATACACCAATCTCTAAAGAAGACTCCTTGTCAAGAAATAGCCAGAAGGATATACTGCCATACTAGGTAAGCCCACTTCTAGTAAGGAGAGTTGAAAGAGTTGGAGAATGAAGTATGTCAGGTAATTTTTTACCACAACGTAAAACCAGTCAGATGACAGTTGATAAGGGGGTCAGCAGCATAAAGCAGTCTATTTTGTATATTGTTGTTGTTTAAATGTATTTTTGTCACTTGTTTTCTGTCTCTTGTTTTGTGGAGTACTACAGTCTACAGTAAAGAATATTTCATTACTAGTGGTCCCGGCAGACTTTGTCCTGCCTTGAACGTCGAAACAGATTGCAGCGCCCCCTACAGGGTCCAATCATCATACTAATATTGTAAGTGCGAAAGTGTGTTTGTTGGTTTGTCGTTCAATCAAGCTGCAACGGAGCAACGGATCGACGTGATTTTTGGCATGGATATAGTTGAGGACTTGGACAGTGACATAGGCAAGATTGTGAACCGTTCAATGTTTTAAGTGTCAATTATTGAAATATTCATTGTATTTACGTTTTCTTGTCTCTTTCTTGTAGGTTAGGTTAGATTACAATCTACCGAAAAATATTCCGTTATATTGTAATCATTCGACAGTTTACAATTTTGCGAGTTAGATTATAATCTAACGGTTTTTACAATCTTACGGTGACATATATATAGATTTTATGTTCAGCCGACATCGTGCTGTAAGAATATTTAGTATTTAGTATTTACAGGTTCATGCCATACTTTTGATTACTGTACCATGTGGCCCTGTGGTATGCCGAAATGTCACACTGCTTCTCTGTCCTAAATGGAGCTTTACCTAAATTAGGTGGGCTTAAAAAGCTCATTTTGGGTAAACTTACCTTCTACTAGAGAGGTAAGTAAGGTAACGTTGGCAGCTTTCCGTCTCCCCGCCGGCAGGTTGAGACCGATTTTTTCTAACTTCTCCCGTAACAGCCGACCGCCATTTTTGCTTTTCGCTCTAAAACAAAAAGTAACCAACTTGAAAATCTTAAATAAAATACCATGCAAATTAATGTATTTTATGCCCCTACAAGTTGGGCTCCCTTGACTACGATCTCTCCTGGTGGTTAGTGATGATGCAGTTTAAGATGGTAGCGAGCTAACCTGTTAGGGGTATATGCCAATATCCCTAAAAGGTTACAACTGCAATACCGTATTGCAGTTGTATTAAAACCATGCCCCTGAGGAATTTTTTACACATTTGTTAATCGTAGAGCCAAATAGCGCCAAATATTTGAAATATAAAAGTTTAACAATGAAATTAATTGGCATTCATTATTCCCCGACTGCTCAATCGAAGAAATAACACACAAACAAAAGCATTGTTGGCTCAACGAATACATAAAGAACTGTCAATTAGATTTGGTGTGAAACGGGTTAAGAAGCGTGGCCATTTGGTTTTTTGACAACTGATTAGTTAGGCATAATCACATAACCTTAAAGCTTAACGAGCGTGAAATCGCAGACGGAAAGCATGTTAATTTGTAGTTTTATAGAAAGATATTTTAATTTTTTATTCTTATTTGGGGTCATAATCATAAATGAAATATCTTCCCAATTAGAGTAGAAAAAATTAAAGAAAAGATGTAGTGTTAGATTTGGTGGGAATATTTTTTACTTTTTTGAAAACAGATTGACACATACAGTGCCCGACACAGAACAATTTTGGTCCAAAAGTGTCCGTAAATAACGGTTAAGTTTAAAGTATGCATTTATTTTGACTGTTGTATAGTTTGAGTATCGGAAGAAATATGTCGAGATTCATAATAGATTTATGAAAATCTACAGCAAAGTTGCCGAGCTAACTAATAACTTATTGACAGATTATTATTAATTAAAGATAACTTTTTTAGATAAGTTTTATAGAGATACTTTTCATTCTAGGTGCATACCTAGAATGAAAAGTATTATTAAACAAACTAACACAGTTTAGCATTTATAGTATAAATATGCATTTATACTATAAATGTGAAAGTGTATTTGTTTGTCTATCAATCACGTCGCAACAGAGCAACGGATCGACGTGATGTTTTGCATGCGAATAGTTAAGGACCCTGGAGAGTGACATAGGCTAGTTTTTAATCCCGGAAAATTGAAAAGTTCCCGGGGAAATTAAAAAAAAAATCTACGCGGACGAAGTCTTGGGCATAAGCTAGTTGATTACCTAATCGATATTTCTAATAACTGCCTCGTTGGTCTAAAAGTGGTTAGCAAGTTCGACTGCGGCCTATACCTTCTCAAAAATGTACTCCATACAAAACTCTGTGGCTTTTGTATCATCGGTACTTCTCTCTCTCTCTCTCTCTCTCCCTCTCTCTCTCTCTCTCTCTCTCTCTCTCTCTCTCTTATCAACCCATTACCGGCTCACTACAGGCTGAGCACGAGTCTCCTCTCGAAATGAGAAGGGTTTGGCCATAGTCCACCACGCTGGTGTTTGGCCATAGTCCAATATGAAGAACTCTTGGGCGTGCAGGTTTCCTCACGATACTTCGCCGCTTGAAGCAAGTGATATTTAAATTCTTAAAACGCACATAACTTCGAAAAGTTGGAGGTCGACGTGCCCGGGAATCGAACCCGCGACACCGTACAGGAGGTCACTTAATTGGTATACTTAATCGACTGTATGTAAGTTGACCCAAAATGGCGATCGTCTGCGCAGGTACATTGTACTACATAGCCGAGCGGAGCGTGCGCGGGGAGCGAGGGGTATAGGCTCGCAGCGCACCTCATACCGCACTTTGTTTGACACCCGAAATATGTTTTTGCACAGAGCAAACTTGTTTTTGCAACTTACGCCGTGGCTATTATACTTAAATGCTAAAAAATAAACAAGAGGTAAATATTAATTAATATAAAAGCGAAATACCACTCACTCACTCACTGACTAATCACGATATCTCAGGAACTATAAAGCGTACAGACTTGAAATTTGGAAGGTAGATTCCTTCTATGGTGTAGACGCCAGCTAAGAAAGGGTTTTGAGAAAATCCACCCCTAAAGGGTTAAAATAGGGGTTGGAAGTTTGTATGAAAGTCCTTTGTTTTTGAAGTTAGAGACTTGAAAATCGGGATTTAGTTTAATAGCTTTAAATAATAATAACCTGTAAAAGTAATTTTACGAAAACGTACCCCAATAGGGGTGAAATGGGGGTTGGAAGCTTACATAAGGGTTCCAAGTTTTTGAAGTAAGAGACTTGAAAATCGGGATTCAGGTTATTAGTTTTAAGTTATAATAAACTGTATAAGCAATTTTAGGAAAATCTACCCCACAGAGGGTGAAATGTGGGTTGTAAGTTTGTATGAAAGTCCTATGTTTCTGAAGTTAGAGACTTGAAAATCGGGATTTAGTTTAATAGCTTTAAATAATAATAACCTGTAAAAGCAATTTTACGAAAATCCACCCCAAAAGGGGTGAAATGGGGGTGAAAGGTTACATACAAATTTAATGACTTTGAAGTACAGACATGAGAATCAGCATTTAAGTTATCAGTTTTAAATAATTAAAAACCTGCATAAGCTATATTATAAAGCGTCTATAGATAGGCTGTTTGCAGCGGGAAAATTTCATTATCTCACAAGAAATCAACAATTGTACGCGGACGAAGTCGCGGGCGACCTCTAGTATTAATTATAAGCCAGGCGTTTACGCAGACCTGCTGCCGACCGCTAGATTGAGCCACAGATAAGTTATTGATTACAGCTGGATTTAAAATTCATTTTCATGCCGAGGTTTTATGATTGACGTATTGAAAGTATTTTAATGCCACTCAAGTACCTATTTCTTGCAAAAGAAACAGAGCTTAAATAAATTAAGTATAATTTTCTTCCTAGCCTGTGGAGGCAAATGAAAAGTCTGTGCTTATGCTTACTGCTTCAAGTTAAATATAGCTGAATGTTTTTTTAATAATCATATTTATAAATCAAACAACTTAAGTAGGAATAAACAGGCAGGTAGATACTTACTATACCACCTTATGGGTAGGTACTATGGGTTGGTTAATTCTGACTACAAGTGGTCGAAAAATATTAATTTAATCTTTTGAATGATTAATTTATTATTTATTGTATACGATTTAAAAGATTTCCATAGATAGATGCGGAACACCATTAAAATTTTCAATCCCTCCCCAAAACGGAGGTTTTGTTCATAATAAGCTCAATTTCGCAAACCGACGTCTGGGTGAAGCTCCCCGTCCGGATTGCGGAATTTCCTTAGATATTTTATAGAGGGTTAGGTACATTTATGAATAGGCATGATGACAGTAACCAAGAATCAATGAAATTATGAATTTATCTAATGAAATAGGATTCATGGATTATAAAAAACGTATTTATTTTTCAATTTCCAGTGAGATTGCTATTTATATTGATAAAATAAAACTTTAAAATACAGCAATCCGCCATATTGCATAAAACACAAAGAAGCGAATGACGTCACAATTGTTTGTTTTCGAGCTTTGAAAATCACACTATTGCTTACTACACACTGCACAGAGTACATTGGTAAAAACAATAGTGACGTCACAACGACGCCATGACACCGCCGAACGTTTTGGCGTGAATTTTAAAATTTAAATTTCAAATGCTAATTTTATCTACCAAACTTAATTTTTCTACTGAAATAAGATATTTTTTCGAAATAGTAGATACTTCCGAACATAATCTGACCATTTTTCAAAATCAGTCATCATGCCTATTGTACCTACCTACTAAAATGCTTGACCCAGCTTCGCTAAAAGATTAAAATTATAAAAAAATACTTCAGCAAACAGATCGAAGTAATTCAACTATAAAAGATCCATCTTTACGCTTCACTTTATAAATAACGGAACACGATTAGCATTTGCGAAAAAATCCCACGAAACTTTGTCTGTGGTCACTTTTGTTCACTCATATTTTCACACGTCCGCTTAGCCATCGACAAAAGAATCTCGAATCATCCAAAGCTAACGAGTTAAACAATGATTTGAATTTGGAATCAATGGAAAACTAAATCGGATGAATCGACAGATTGAAAACTAATGGGCACCGAATGATCGGATATCGAGTATCGAATACTGTCCGATTAAAGATATCAATCATGTACTTACTTACTCGTATGTCTTTGATTTCTTTTATAATTGCGTTGAGAAAGTTAGACACCGTTTGTTTTGTTAATATGCATTCAAGTTGCATGAACGACTTATAGACTTTATCTATAAACCTGCAAAATCGTACCTATCTGTTTGTTTATGGATCCTAATCTGATCTAAGGAAGCCTCCTGTATTTTACCTGTCTATTGTAGTAAAATAAAATAAAAAAGATACCTATTTATTGTTATCAGGGCCTTTCCACTTAGTGTAGGGTAGATTCGAACGGTAATACAACTATGTATAAGGATACCTACTCTTCCCTTTGATAAAATAAAAACCAAAAAAATTTAATCCCACGAATTGCCCACGAATATTTTGAGGATAGTTGCATAGTCGGTTAATCTGAGGTTGGCACAGAACACCTTAACTAGGTATATAACTTAAAGTCAGCTAAAGTGTAAAAAGTATAATGCTGGTGGTATGGGGGGTACAAAATTAATAGACCATAGAGGTAAATTGCCAATGGCTTTCTCAGCCGAAATCCCTTACCTAGTCTACTAGGTATCCCATAAAGCTAACTGTAAAGAAGAGAAAGAAACTGTACCTACTGTAGACTTTAATCTTTAAAACACTTCAATAATTTATAATGTTCGAGTTCAATTACCCTTGTCGAATACTATTGATTGAAACCAAATATGTATCCGAGTTTTCAAGCGATTGCTATCCATCAAAAATAATACGTGCTTCATTACGCGGGATGAAAGTTCCATTAGAAATTAGAATACAACAATCAAGCTACATTGTATGGTTGAAACAAAGAATAATAAGTATAGTACCTAGTAAAAAGTATTCAAAATATTTCACGCTGAAGTGATTAGAAGATGGTGGACGGTGTTAGTAGATACGCTGGGAGGCTTAGCTAAATCTTGTAATCATCGTATTGAAGTTGGGATACGCCATCGAAATCAAGCAATTTAGGTCGATCCGTAGCATGGGATTGTTACTCAGGTGCAATGGTTTTTAAACTGTGCTCATGTGTAATCGGGAGGGATCACATTTATGCTTGTAAGCAAGTAAAAGAAAATTATATAGGTAGGTATTTGTATTTGTTCGGAATAATTAATATGGTATTTTCAATATTAGAATAGGTACATTATAATTACGATTCATAATAATTAGAGGCTTATAGACCGCCTAGACGATAGATAGTTTGTAAGGGATACTTTTACGTACCATTTGTAGTACGTACCTACTACGTTGGTCATTTTGACCCAACAAACTACGGTTTGTTTTAAAATTATCAACCATGTCACATTTCATAAATATTTCATCAACATTTCATTCGCTTTTTTACAGTTTTCGCTCGATCGGAAGCTATGATCTATGCTCTAAAGATTTCAGTGTGTGTGTAAAGCCTGTATCCAGTACATAATATTATCTACAACTATTTGACTATTTATGTGTAGACCGTATTAAAAATTATTTTTAAAAGTGTAGATAACATGCCAATGTAGGTACTTATATCGATTCATGATTTATCTACATATAGGCTGTGATATAGGTACCGACTACCAAGTCTAGTAGATAGTAATCCTAACTCAAAACGCCGTACCTAAATGACCATACGATACTCATTACAATTTCTTTTGTAGAATAATTGGATTTTTAAGACGTGATCCGGCCACTGCCAAAATAAATTAGCAACCAATCGGATAAAAAAAGGCTATAAAAAGTACGTAATTATAGATATCTAATGGTGTGTAATAGGTTTTTTCTAGCAATTCACACCTATGTACTATAAAGTTACACAGTTCAGGTTATTCTAGCAACTTAGCAGATCAGACAGTAGGTATATGAAAATACAGTTCGAGTTATGAAAGATTAGAAAAGTTAATAGATAGATAGATCACGTAGGTAGATACAGGACGTAACGTACCTACTTTCAAAATTTAGCATTCATGGATTGATTACACATAAACGAGTAGGTGGGCTAGCCCACGTCATATATAATAGGTGGCCGATTTATTGTCGGCACAAAATGACATCAAGATCACAATATTGAAACGTACACGTCCTAAAAAAAGGCGGGTCAAAAAAAAACGTCCGACTTGATTGTCGGTGGAAAATGTGAGGAAGACGATCACAAAGACGTTGATAAAGTCGGACCGATTATCGGTCCTACAAAAAGTCTGAGGTGCGCTGAGCTCCTTATTTTTATTTGGTGAGTTGTATGACTTTTTAGTAAGTATTTTTTTGTCTAGTTAAGTATAGTACCTATAACCTGTTTCAACATTACTTTTTTACTACGCGTTCATTAGCTACACATTATTACGTTTACAATATTTGCATATCAAATTACACGCATTAAACGTGTTCCTATAGTTACTTATATAGGAAATTTGAATATTTATCACCCGACACCTTACCGCACATAATGCAAAATAACCGCAGATTAAAAACGGTCAGATACCTAGTATAAAACTCAAAGTAAGTGGACTAGCTCTATTCTGTTAGCCACATGCCGCATAGAGTTGGGCGCAAAAAATTTAATAAATACGTGAGTGATAAGGGCTGTCACCAACGACCTCAATTTACATAGACGGGCCCTGTCAAACAAAGAATGTGGGCGTATTTTTAGCAACGCCATCAACGCCATCTAGTCTGAAAAGCGGGAATTTGCTTGCAACATTTGAATGAAAGCTTGAAAACTTAAGACTCCGTCATAGATAATATAGGCCATAGCCATAGAAGCCGTAAGGCCAGTTAGTAAAAAAAAATATATCGAATACAGTTTGCGGCGGAAATTAAATAATTGCGCAATGGATAAAAATATTAAATAGGAAGATTAAATAACGTTTGTTTGGGAATGTATAATTGTGACTTGAAACACTTACCTTAAAATAAAAATTGTACAGTGCCAAACTAATAAGACTTTAGATGTTAACCTAAGAATAACAAATTATCTACACGACGAGCGACCGTGACAGCGCTACGATGGGGACAAAGACAGGTTAAGAACGCGTTCTCATAGTCGGTCGCCAGACCTTTTTCTATGAAAGGGCCCATCAAGTACCTACATATATATCGATGGCTGTCACTAATCACTATTACCTAATATTTTCAAGTTAATAAGTGGCTACACTTAAAAATTAATGAGTAATAGAATGTCTACTAATGAGTAATAGTGAATATCACGACCCTGACTCATTCGGCCAAAATAGACATTTTCATATTATATTATTATGAGTGATGACGTATTTTTTGAAACTTTTTAGGTCGAATTAAAGCAATAGGCATGATGACTGATTTTGAAAAATGGTCAGATTATGTTCGGAAGTATCTACTATTTCGAAAAAATATCTTATTTCAGCAGAAAAATAAAGTTTGATAGATAAAATTAGCATTTGAAATTTAAATTTTAAAATTCACGCCAAAACGTTCGGCGGTGTCATGGCGTCGTTGTGACGTCACAATTGTGTTTACCAATGTACTCTGTGCAGTGTGCAGTGTGATTTTCAAAGCTCGAAAACAAACAATTGTGACGTCATTCGCTTCTTTGTGTTTTATGCAATATGGCGAATTGCTGTATTTTATAGTTTTATTTTATCAAAATAAATAGCAATCTCACTCGAAATCCATACTAATATTATAAATGCGAAAGTGTGTCTGTCTGTCTGTCTGCTACGCTTTCACGGCCCATCTATTCGACCGATTTTTATGAAATTTGGTACAGGGATAGGTTGTATCCCGGGGAAGGACATAGGCTACTTTTTATCCCGGAAAATTCAAAGGTTCCCGCGGGAATCAAAAAATGTATCTGTTCAACCGATTTTAATGAAATTTGGTACAGGAGTAGGTTGTATCCCGGGAAAAGACAGGCTACTTTTTATCCCAGAAAATTCAAGAGTTCCCGCAGGAATCGAAAAAACTTGGTCTACGCGGGCGAAGTCGCGGGAATCATCTAGTAGAAAAATAAATACGTTTTTTACAATCCATGAATCCTATTTCATTAGATAAATTCATAATTTCATTGATTCTTGGTTACTGTCATCATGCCTATTGGAAAGCGCAGTAATTGTTTTTTAGTTGTTAACTTGCTTGATGAATGGTACAATTTGCGCTAATCTGAGAATCAAGCCGTTAAAGCCTTGACCATGAAGATTATAAAAATATATTTAAGCGTAAAAATTAAGAGTTGTGATAACCCTAATAACGTCGTAAAACGGGAGTAAGTAATTTCTAAATGATCGGCGAGATGAATGAATTTATGCGTTATCTAACGCGTAATTATAAAAATTGGTTTGCTTAGGATATTGTAACGTTCGAACCGGTTAAAACAGTGCAATGTAACCACTGAACATGGGTACTCGTAGAAGTATCTAATTCTACTGTGGTTAAAGTTTTAAAAGCTTGCTAACAACGACCTCAATTTACATAGACGGGCCCTGTCAAACAAAGAATGTGGGCGTATTTTTAGCAACGCCATCAACACCATCTAGTCTGAAAAGCGGGAACTTGCTTGCAACATTTGAATGAAAGCTTGAAAACGTATGACTCCGTCATAGATAATATAGGCCATAGCCATAGAAGCCTAAGGCCAGTTAGTAAAAAAAAATATATCATACAGTTTGCCGCGGAAATTAAATGATTGCGCAATGGATAAAAATATTAAATAGGAAGATTAAATAACGTTTTTTTGGAAATGTATAATTGTGACTTGAAACACTTACCTTAAAATAAAAATTGTACAGTGCCAAACTAATAAGACTTTAGATGTTAACCTGAGAATAACAAATTATCTACACGACGAGCGACCGTGACGGCGCTACGATGGGGACAAAGACAGGATAGGAACGCGTTCTCATAGTCGGTCGCCCAACCTTTTTCTATGAAAGGGCCCATCTAGTACCTACATATATATCGATGCTTGCTAACTACTTATTTACCGGACGAAACTGACTAGAGCGTATGAGAAATAAAATCTTAGCTTTTATACATTATTTAGAACGAGTTAAATCTTACAGAGCTAAGTTGGGAAATGAAATCTTGAAAAACTAAATCACAATTCCAATCTTGTTTCAGGTCTATGGCATGAACATTCTAAAGTCAATTCATTTTTTGTAGTCCATACAAGGTATTCAAATGGAACCCAATCACCCCAATAGCTATAGTTAGTATAACTGTACAGTTTTTTTTTTATAACCACTACAAGTTAGCCCTTGACTGCGATCTCACCTGATGGTAAGTGAAGATGCAGTCTAAGATGGTAGCGGGCTAACCTGTTAGGGGCATGGCAGTTATATTAAACCCATACCCCTATTCGGTTCCTACACGGCATCGTACCGGAACGCTAAATCGCTTGGCGGCACCTCTTTGCCGGTAGGGTGGTAACTAGCCACGGCCGAAGCCTCCCACCAGGCAAAATTTATTTGATAAAAGTGTCTATCCCAAAGGCACCACGTCTTTCAAATTGGCATTTGCTTATTTATTTTGACGGAAATATTTTATAAATACACGTATCGACACACCAAAATAATTGTCAGTCATCTTTAAATACCTGCACTGAAGAACCGTGATTGTATGGTAAAGGTAAGAGGCCCGATGGTATGACCCTGGTTCCTTGGAGTTTGGGGCGGCCCTTGGTGTGGGATGCCACATGTGTAGACACCTTGGCTCCTTCCCACCTTCCAGGTACTACCGTTAGGGCTGGTGCGGCGGCGGAATCAGCGGAGGGCCTCAAGGTGCGTAAATATAGCACACTGGATAGTGGCTATATGTTTGCGCCTTTTGGGGTCGAGACGCTAGGGCCTTGGGGGGCTGGGGCGCGCAGAATCTTTAAGGAACTTTCTGCGCGCCTGGTCGAGGCAACACGTGACCAGAGTGCTGGTATATATTTCGCTCAGCGAGTGAGCATAGCAATCCAACGCGGCAATGCTGCCAGCATTCTGGGCACGCTGCCCACTGGTAGCGGTCTTTTAGATTAGGTTTTTAGTTTTTAGTTTTAATTTTTTGTTGTCAAATTGTAATTACTATGTTAATTATCCATAGCTTGGAAAGATTAAATAAAATTACAACCGTGATTGGTGAGATAAATAGACTTATGCTAATATTTAAATATTGTTCGTATTGTAGGTATAGTAATATTAATTATGATCGTTTTTCATTTTCTTAGTATAATTACTGTGTGCAACAAAAATATTTTTAAATGAAATGTAAAATTAATCGATCTCAAAAGGCTCGCTTATATTAATATTATTATGGAATTATGGATTTACCTAAAACCTTGACTCATAGGCTCATAGCAATGACTCGTACAGACATTCCATCAAGAACCGTCCCTGCACTTCGACGACCTTGACTTTGTACTTCCTCAGGTATTTTGATTATAACTTATGTTCCCTGCTCTGCTTAAATACAGCATAAGTATTTAATAATTATTAGAGTACCTATAGCGTACCTTCTTAGCATGCCTCCTGAGAAATTGGCAGTGGAAGACAGCATGGAGTCCGATACGGAGCAGAACACATCGTTTGGTGCACACGTTCCCTGCTCTGAGCTTTTATACTTACAGGTTTTTAGAATGTAGGTGATTTTTATAAACATACAATATAACATTTACATATAACATAATAATGACGCGTTCAGACACTCCGGCGGCGACAACCGCCTCTGCACTTCAGCCACTGTGACTTTGTACTTGCTGGTGGAAGACAGCAGGGAGAGTCTTCCAGGTACGGAGCAGAACACGTTGTTTAGTGCACACGTTCCCTGCTCTGAGCTTTTATACTTACAGCTTTTTAGAATGTAGGTGATTTTTATAAACATACCTTCTTAGCACGCCTCCTAATAATGACGCGTTCAGACACTCCGGCGGCGACAACCGCCTCTGCACTTCAGCCACTGTGACTTTGTACTTGCTGGTGGAAGACAGCAGGGAGAGTCTTCCAGGTACGGAGCAAAACACGTCGTTTGGTGCACACGTCCCCGCGCCGCCTAGCCCGTCCCGACCTTTCATTGCTGTTGAGAGATAGACAAGATATTAAGGGTTAAATATTTTGATACATTTATTCTTTTTTAAATTTATAGGCAAGCGCTTGGCTCCAATCAGACTTGCTTGAAAGTGCTGATGCAGCCTAAGGTGAAGCGCGCTTGCCTAGAAGATGCCTATTCACTCTTGATTTGAAGGTACCTATATTAAATGAGGAGAAGATATTAAAAGAGGAGGATGTTCTTAGAACAGAGACACATCTTATTTGTACTCCTACGAGTAAAGTGACTAAAGTATGCAGGGCAAAAAATTCGTTGTCTAATAATACGGGTTTTCGCCGTACTAAGTATTAGTCCACCGTGTGTTATACTCGTATGTGTATGTGTGTATGCAATAATTTTAAGTGATCTATTTTGACGGACAACAACTTCACTATTTCCTCAAACTGGCTATTTTTAAAGGGGCATATTTGAAATGCGGGGCATCGCGCAATATCATAAAAGGTGGCTTACAGAAAGGTGCTTCTACACAATAGTGAATTATTATATAAACAAAATATGTAATTTTGCATGCCTGATCTCAAGGTGAAACATTTATACTGGAAACTTACAAATAACATCTCATTGTAAAAAATGTTTCTGCAAAAAAAGAATTTTGAATTTTGAATTTTTTTTGAATCATCGGTGACCACCGGACGCAAGCGGGCTGCCTAAGGCTGCTATGTATTAGCACTATTGAGGGCTGCCACGAGGATGTTAGAAAAGTGCAAGCTTAGCATTAAAATTTGATTCCATATTTAAAGTAGTTAAAATACGTGCTTGCGAAAGTGCAACTGCTGCAGTCTTCCGCCGAAAATACGGGTGTTTTATAATTCCCGCTGTTGAATATTAACAATAGCTCTTGACTTCAGTTCACTACAGCCACGCCCCAAACATGCGCGCAGCGTGAACTCATTGGCATTACAATATTTTTTCTATGGCGTACCTAATACAATAAACATTACTGTGTCATTAGCTGTGCACCATGCTGGCTAGTTAACGCCACGTCTTTTGAAAATTTGAAAAAGGAATATTAGCACGGGCAGCTTTTTTTATTAAACATTGTTAGCGGCCAGCAATATTATTCCGTATAAAAAGTACTATTTATTCGAATTACGAATCCAGATAAATAATAGTCTAAGATCCGTATATAACATCGACCTTCACCGAGCTGTTTATTGGATGAAACCTCCTTTTTATTTTTATTTAGTAATAGATAAATACACCTAAAATAGGTTGCCTATTAAAATCCGGTCCAGGCTATTTTTAAATTATTTAATTTTAATTAACTTTTTTTGTCAAGTTTATTGTAATTAATGCTATACCATCGCGTTTGTTATAAAATTACCTATATTTTGATATATAACTCAAGCGGTTCCGATCCGTTAAGTTACCTATGGACTATGTTAATTATTATCATACAACCACCATAATCCATAGGTAACTTAACGGATCGGAACCGCTTGAGTTATATATCAAAATATAGGTAATTTTATAACAAACGCGATGGTATAGCATTAATTACAACAAACTTGACAAAAAAAAGTTAATTAAAATTAATTAATTTAAAAATAGCCTGGACCGGATTTTGATAGGCAACCTAAATTAGGTGTATTTATCTATTACTAAATAAAAATAAAAAGGAGGTTTCATCCAATAAACAGTTCGGTGAAGGTCGATGTTATATACGGATCTTAGACTATAACAAAAAGTCTTAATTCCACGAAAAATACGTTAGGTTCCACAGCTTTTTTATTGCAATATATTGGCTTTGTTAAAATTATATTATTTTGATTTATATGCAACTTAAAACTTCGATTGGGTTTGCTGCATTAGTGATAACATTTGTAGTTATCTATTCTACATGCTGTACATTATAATCCAAATAAATAAAATAACATTAAGTGTAACAGATAAATATCAATTAGAAAGAGCTTTGTGAGCGATTAGAAAAGTGAAAAATAAAACATCAACAACAAACGTTATCTACTCTAAGTGTTTCACTCCAATTAACCAACGTAAAAATGAGCTACTATCTAAACAAGTCGCATCTCATTTCCGTATCCGACCTACGCTGTTTAAATATCGGATGATTGATCGATACTTTTATTTCTCTGAATCGATTTATTCGTTCGAATGAGATGAGAGTTTTTTTTTGAAAAATTGATACACCTATCCGATAACTGAACGGGGCCTAATTATTGCTTATCTGTCAGGTCATCGTTGAGAAAATGATAAGTTAATAACGTGTTTTGATTTGTGATTGTCTTTGGACCATCTAAAGTGTTCATACGGACGGTAGGTACGAGTATAAGCGAGACGTTTAAATTTTGTAATTTAAAGATAAAAGGTTCTGCCGCTTGTGTTTTTAATTGTTGAGATAGCAGGACGTACCTACTCCTGTCTATAGTAGAGAAGTACAATACTAGTGACTAGTTAATTATTAGGTATAATAGGTAGCAGATGATGCCCGCGTTTTCATCCGCGTACATTCAGAAAATTCTGGGATAACTACTTAAGGAGTTCATGCCCGTTCCCGGGATGCAAATGTAGATACCAGATGTCGTCAAATCGTGAAATTAGATGGACCTGAAAATGTTACACAGATTCACACGCACTATAAGGACAGACAGATACACTATCGGATTTATTAGTAGGTATGGAATATGGATTTACTTGTACTATGAATACTCACTTTTTAATAAAGGAAGATCTGTCATAAACCCAGTCGTATCATCCATGCCTGCATTCTGAAAAAAAAACAAATTGAGTCACGGGTTATTTTTCATTATTCTAAAAAGAAAGCGCAAAAAAATCTTCGACGTCCCGGATCGCGTCCAGCAAAGGCCGAGGGTTTTAATTTATTAAGCTTATTATGAAATTCCAATTCGCCGGCGGACATTTTTGTCGATATTATTTGATATCGATAAAAAAGTTGAACGTCGCTATACCTATAACTTTGGAGATATCTATGTGTAATTTAATGAGCTCAATGCAATGTTTACTCTAATAACCAGTAATAATGACTACTATGTATTCGAGTTAGTGATTGAACTATTTCAATATTTTTTTAATCTATAGGTACTAATAAGTATTATTAATGCGAAAGTATCGATGGATGATTGTCACTCAATCACCCAAGAACCGCTTGATTAGCTCATAGACTACTTTCTATCCCGGAAAATTAAGGAGTTCCCGCGGGAACCAAAAACCTCAATCGGGTTATAATCGGGTTTAATCGTAAAGCAATAATTATAAAATGCATCTGTGCGGCCGAGTAAGCAACGACTTCGTTACCAAATTTTATTCTATGCAAATCTGTAGTCCACATAGTCCACACTCACAATAGCATTATTAGCAATTTACCAATAAATATAATTATGTAATAATAATGGCAAAGCATGATATGATTATTGAAAATCCGATATATCGATATATTTTTAGCTTTTATAATTGGGTTTTTGACAACTAGCCAAATCAGCGTCTTTTTTTCAAAAGTTAAAACGCGTGCTTATGGGTTTTTGTATGAAATATTGCATAGAACGTCATCAAAGTTCGACGCACTTTTTTACTTTAATCGATAGATTTAAAATAGTAATTCAACATAGAACTAATAGGGGACGTGGATATTACGACTTTTGGGAGATTCTCTATTTAAAAATCACTACAAAATAATTTATTTGAATATAGTTGTCAAATACCCAATTATTGCCCATACAATAGGGAATATGCATAAAATTTAAATTTGTCTCAAATATTTTTTTCTAGATTCTTTATTGTCTTTACATTATACTTAAAAGGTATTTTTTTTTATTTAGTTATTATTTAAACCCAGAAAATATTAAATAGAAAGTGCAAAATAAGGGAGGCAAATTCAAACTTGCAAAACGCGTCACCATTAGTCGAAACGAAACGTGACGTAAATGGTCACGACAGTGGATTTATCGGCGTCGATATTCATACTGTGTTTGTAGTGTTTGTGAGAAAAAAATGTTTAAAACTGTATTCCTGTGTGATTACTTGTTAAATAATAATAATTATGAAGTAACTGAACTGAATCGCTATAGCAAACAAACACGGGAAATAACCAATGACGTCATCAAAAGCGCGCGATTAATGGTGGCGTTTGAACGGCTCAAATTTATACTTGACTTTGAAACACCAATTAACGTAGGTAATTATTCGACTATTTTCAAACCTATTTATATTTTTTACTATGTTATAATACTTAATTATTATTAAGTATTATAACATAGTAATACTTCCTCCCTTATTTTGCACTTTCTATTTAATATTTATAAAGATGTAAATGATTGATTTAAGAAATAAAAATAAATCATGCATATTCCCTATTGGGCCTCTGACCTGTGTCTCGTCAGCGGAGTGTAGCGCGTGGTGTAGCGCCAGCTCGTGCTGGTCCCGCGCGCCGTAGTCCGCCCGCCGGTCGCCGCCCGCCCCGTAGCTGAACCCGCCGTGTGATAACTGCGCCAAATGTTACACACACGTGAACGTGTAAGTACTTATTTTATCTAGGTACACATCTCTTCTTTGGTCTCTACAGAAAACCATGTCCAGTGTGTACTTATAAGTTATTTTTTTCCAAAAGGCAACCATCGAGTTTCTTGCTGGTTCTTCTCGGTAGGAATGGCATTTCGCATTTCCGAACCAGTGGTAGATTTAGGTACTCGACGATGCAACATCACTTTTTTAAGTTTATTTGAATGAGTTTGAGTTAAGACGATAAAGCCTATCAACAATATCTGCCTATCAGCTCACGAAAGATTTACAAAATCAATACTATAGCTTTAAAAAAAATACAAATCAAATCAATCAAATCTGGTAATATGAGCCGAATTGCAACGGATCCGGCTTTTACCCAGCAGGCGAAAGTACCTTTTGGCTGTATATAGAAAACTACAAAGACGAAACTTGAAGTCTTTTGGAAAATGAAGTTGAATAAGAAAATACTTGAAATCTCTTTTATTTAATAACAATAAATATTAAGGTCACGAAATTTTTCCGCTATTTTCCAGTGCCCGATCCGCTTCGGTATTTCTACCGAGCATTAGTGAACCTAATCTTCCAAAGTGATCTTTTCGTTTATCGCTAGAGTAGCGTAGTGAAAAGAAAACATTATTATCAACGTTTCGGAAACAACTTTTATACAAGCTTATAAATGTAGCAGAGATATAATCGGGGGTTACTACCTTACTACCATCGCTAAATCGAGATATAATCGGGGGTTACTACTTACTACCATCGACTGCCTCGTTGGTCTAGTGGTTAGCATAGTCGACTGCGGATCACGAGGTCCTGGGTTCGATTCCCGGTCGGGCATAAAGGTCAGGTATTGGGTTTTTCAATTAAGAAATTCTCAGTGCCAGCCCGGAGTTGGAAGTTGGCGGTGTTTCACCCCCGTGCCTCGGAGAGCACGTTAAGCCGTCGGTCCCGGTTATTATCAGTTAACATGATAGTAATCGTTAAAGCCCGCCAACCCGCATTGGAGCAGCGTGGTGGGTCTAAGCTCTAATTCCCGCTCTCCTATGAGAGTGGTGGCCTGTGCCCAGCAGTGGGACGTTAATAGGCTGTAGTGTGTGTACCTACCATCGCTAAAAGCAGTATTATTTAAAAATTACAGTTTTTTGGCACGTACAAATCATATCATACTTCATACTAATATCATAAATGCGTAAGTGTGTTTGTTTGTTGATTTGTTGGTTTATTGCTTTGTCCTTCAATCACGCCGCAACGGAGCAACGGATCGACGTGATTTTTGGTATGGGTATACCTGGAGAGTGACATAGGATAAAAAATCCGGAAAATTAAGGAGTTCCCGCGGTAATCAAAAAAACTTAAACCACGCGGACGAAGTCGCGGGCATCAGCTAGTAAATATATAAATAACGGCTTTATGCGATGGTAGTATGCTCCGGGCGTTGTATATTGGAGAATTTGACGCAGCAGAAAAATTTTGTAAGATGAGTCTAATTAAATTAGAGCTTTAATACTTAATCTACGTCGTTACCCAAAATATTAGTAGATTCGTAGTTCATTATTGGTTTGTGTTGAAGCAGGATTGAAGGGACAGGTATTTTAATAACATAATTATTTAGGGATAGGGAGTTGTCAAAGTATGCTAAGACTTCGGCGGAAGCACGCGTTGGGGTGAATTCTTGTTCAAGAGCGGCCTACAATCTTTAATCGATTACCCAATGCTGGAAAACATGTGTTTTACTGTAATGTTGGTAACAAATACGTCACACTATGCATTGTATTGCATGCATATTTTAAGATGTTACCCGCAACTTCATCCATGTGGACTTATGTCTAGATAGATCCTACTCTTTTATTTTACGGGATAAAATTTGCTTTTGTCTGGGAGGAAAGCTTGTACCGAAACAATTTTTGTCTAAATGTAAGCCGATAGGACGTGAGATGGTAACAATCAATTGCTAGTATCCCTTGATATAATTTGTATGTAATAGTGATGGCTTCATTACAGCTTACATGATGTCAACTCATATGTATGGTGGTGACATTGCAAGTGCAATTAAGGCTGTGGTGTAGCAAATACGTTTTTCTGACTGAGAAAGTAGTACTGAGAATTTTCAGCCTGGAGTTAGGAAGCTGGCGGTGTTTCACCATTGTGCCTCGTAGAGCACGTTAAGCCGTCGGTCCCGGTTAATATCACTAACATGATAATAGTCGTTAAAGCACGCAAACCCGCATTGGAGCAGCTCTAATTCCAGCTCTCTCCTAGGAGAGTGGAGGCTTGTGCCCAGCAGTGGGACGTTAGTGGTAGTGGTGGTGGTAGTAACTACTCCGGCCCGCCCGTGTTTTCGCTTTATAATGAGCTATTCTATGGCATCTATTGTGGCAACTACTACGGCGCCTAGCTCCAGCCCGCAAGACCTTCCGCTGTGTTAAAGAGCTATTTTATGGTAGGTATAGCTTACATGATGTGAGTGGATGTCGTGGTGGTCGCGATGGTGCCGTAAGTGCGAGTGCGGCTCGTGGTGCCCGTGGTGGCGCGGCAGCAACTGCTGAGGCGCGTAGTGTTGCGGGTACTCCGGCCCACCGCTGCCTCCGCTGTATTCCATGCCATGGCTCTGGAGAGATAAAGGTTACATCACATAGCTGCATGCGTTAGCTTCAGCATAAGAGTTTGGATTTGGTTACAATATACATTGGATAAATTGTACTACTTACATTGTATACATTGTACTATACTATAGTAGGTACTATACTATAATACTATAATATTATAAATGGGAAAGTTAGGATGGATTCATGGATGGATGGATGAATAGATGGATGTTTGTTACTCAATCACGCTAGAACGGCTGAACGGATCTAGATGAAATTTGGCACAGAGATAGATCATAGTCGGGACTAGCGCATATGCTAGATAGATTTATTTATTTCATGTAGGACCACTTTTGTCACTTGTGATAAGTACGTTAAGACTCTACCACCGGTTTGGAAAGCCGTTTCTACTGAGAAGAGTCGGCAAGAAACTCAGCAGCTATGCAATTTTTTTATCCCGGAAAATTAAAGAGTTCTCGCTGGAATCCAAAACCCGCCGCGGGCGTCTGCTGGTATGAAATTTATAAAGAAATAGATCCTGATGCGGTACTGCAATGGCTGTCCCGCACTAGATAGTGTACCTACCGTTCGCAAACTTAGGTGGAGGGACAACGTCTAGCGAATCTTAAGGAACCGCTGTATCCAGGCGGCGCAAGACCGCGGCTTGAGGAAGGAAGGAAGACAAAAGACCTTGTCCAGTGTGTACGTTTATATTGGTAGACGATGACGAAGCATTATTCATTAATTTTGGCTGTAATTCGTACCTGTTGTTGGTGATGCGGGCTGGCGGGGTGCGCGGGCGCGAAGGGCGGCGGGAAGTAGGGCGGCTGGAAGTCGGCGAGCGAGGGCTGCGCGCCACGGAACCCGCCGCCGCTCAACCCCAGCCCGCCGCCGCCGAGGCGCTCCTGGGGTACAACACGACACCGTTACTTATAAGTACACATTATGGTATAATTATGTACTACATATTACTTAAAATTTCAACGCTTATACAATGTACACTTCGACACAGTTATCAGTGCGTTTCCGCGTGGTTGAAGGATAAGCTAACAAACATGGCCTACATGGCCAACTCTAAACATGGATATGGATGGACATACATAAGGGACCTACAATTTTCTTAGATATGATCGTTTCGACTGAATTTATTGAATAAGTACTTTAAATTGTATGGCAATGATATTAGATTTTACATAGAATTGTAGCGTTTCATATTGGGTTTGTTATATCCTGAACTTATTTAATCCTTTTAATTTTCAGCTAATTTAGAAAGCTTACAATTGAAACTAATAATATACAAAAAAATATTTTTAAACAACCGACTTCAAACTCCCGCGCCAACTTTACAATAACAAGCACACACAGTATACTAAGTACTTGTATTGTTGATATTTTAAAATCCGCTCGACCGATTTCGATAAAATTTATATAGGACCACACGGGAAGTATGCCCACGGGAAGAATCATCTAAATCGGTCCACCCAATCAAAAGTTCTGAGGTAACAAACATTAAAAAAAAAATACAGTCGAATTGAGAACCTCCTTCTTTTTTTGAAGTCGGTTGAAAAATGATGCAAATGACATTCTAAATAATCTGAAATTATCTTAATTTCGTTGCTTTCATGGTTTTAAAAATTTCATAGATTAGAAAGTCTTATCGAAACGCATAATTACGTCACAGCATACTAACTATTAATACGTATCTAATATCTGGGAAAAGTCATCTTATGTATTCACATTGTGCAAATTAAAAATATTCTATTCTATTCTAAGACAATTTTTATTACAAAATTAAAGTTAATAAAGAGTTTATAATAGATACATTTCATCGCTGCAGCTATTCAAGGGTAATATAAAAAATTATTATAAAGTGTAAGTAATTAGACTGCGTCTAACGCCTACGAGCGCCAATTACCTGCATGTGATTGATGTTATTAACTAATTATCAAATCAACAACTTTATTTCTGTGCTCAGAATGTTTTTGTTCTATGGCTATTGTGCTGTATAAACTAAACTCAGTGGGTAATAGAGACCGTGAGGTCTTTCAACGGGTTAATTAGGATTATCGATTATACCGTATAGGTACTTCCGTACCTATAGACCTTACCTACTAGGTAAAGTGATACAAAAGTCACAATTAGTACCTATGTTCTGTAACGTATATTTTTACATACTAGGTAAGTAATAGATATGCTTGTGTTTCATTAATTTATAATGAAACACATTATGAAAACGTGTTTTGTTTTTTTTTATTGTTGTGTTTTGGTTTTTTGATGCCCACGGGAATTTATAAACTTTTCACGATACAATGTATTCATTCAGTGTATAAGGTATCTCCGTTCCTGTGGCGTACATCCAAACACCCAACCTCTCACTATATCATATTAAGTTGGATTGGTTCCATTTGTATTTACTATAGGAGGCAGACATAAGACATTAATGCACCTTTGTTATTTTTGATTAATAACATTATGAGCTCAAAACTTATCAATTACTTACTGAATTACATTATAATGATACGGAATAATGTAATTACTTGCGCACGCGATGTTTGAATGAGAAATTTGAATGCCTTGCAGTTATTACTCGCATTTGTTTTAATTTGATGGGTTTGCGTTGTTTGGATGTAATCTTTTTCAAATTAGGTTTAAGGTTAAGGTTAAGCAAAGTGTTACGAGATTAAAAAATAAAGTTATTTAATAATTTATTTAAAGTTAATTAATAAAGTCGCTAGCTTAATTTTAGCTTAAAAGTAAGCTAACTTTATGTTTTCATTGTCAGTGGTTTATTGATCCATCGCTTAGCTGCTAGCTTAATTTTAATGTGTTATCACTGTCTATAAATAAAATAATCTATGGCTATTAAAGCTAATTAATAAACTAGGAATGCTATACGTTGATAATAAGGTCAATGTCGTAATCATTGTTTCAAAGAGCCGCCGCCTATTTCAATAACTGCGTGAAAGACATACAAAAATAATTAATTGAGGTGATACGATTGTCGATTACCCACGACGCATGCCGCTTAAGGCTGTGTTAATATTTGTATAATTTCAACAAGGCATGATACAATCATAGGCTTCGATCGATGTAAGTCATGATAGTTGTTGGAAACTGTTGATGACTTATGACATACCTAGTTTGCACAAATATCCTCAGTCATATCGTTAAGCTCCCGATACTCAGTCAATCAACTGGGCGATTGTGTAAAATCTGCATTAATCATTGTTACAGTCTGTATGGTTTTGATTGGCTGAATTTATTGTATTTTGGCTGCGTCAATGGATTTTGGCCAATAGTGGAAGAAAGTTAACCAATCAGTGATTGCGATCGTTACACTGTATCTGTCATTTTTAGCCAATTGCCCTGCTGGATCCAGATTGACTGTGTACCAGGCGCCTATGTTAGAACGCGTAGCATAATTTAGGATGCCTATGCTAGGACGCAAAGCAACAATAGAGTGTTAGCGTTTATGGATAATAAGTGCTCATTTGACTTTAAATTGGATTAAAGAAATATAATGTCATAACAACAACTTCATCATACTAAATGTGTCTTCTATAAATAAGATCGTTTGGCGGTATTTGAGTCATTCTTTATCTGTTAGTGAAAGTGTAATCATTATTGTCACCAGTAATTGTGATTGGTGTTTCGTGTTAATTAAATCGCGTTATAAGTATTAAACACATGAAATAACTGAATTTGGAATTATGCTATACGAAGCATCATCTGTGTGTATTATTTATACGATTATCCTGCCTTCGTTCAACAAGAGGTTGTGACAGTGAAGCAGCTTTTTCGGAATATGGCTAACTATTAGAGGTGTTAAACTATCGCTAAACGGTTAAACGGTTAACGGTAGTTCAAAAATTAGAATCCTGAGCGTCAGCGAGGGAATCAAAAGAGCACGAGGTGAAAAATCTTTTCACTCGAGTGCAACACGTAACTTTTCATCCCACCTCAGCGAGGAAATGACTAAATTTCTAAATTCAATTAACTTTATCCTCAAGAGGATAATAACGGCTTTTGCATTCAGATATCGAAGAGTAAAAATACTCTTTCCGAGATGGTGGGATGAAAACGATCTTTACCCCTATGCACTAGAAACATTGTTTTTTTTCTACCGTTAACCGTTAACCGTTTAACCGTTTAGCGATAGTTTAACACCTCCACTAACGATATGCTAACATGATACAAGTGTGGATACAGCCTTATGTAGGTACGAGTATATTATGCTGTTAAAGCCGTTAAAGCCGCAAGCAGGCAGCTCGCAATTTAAAAAAAGATTTATGCTCCCAATCATAAACGGCTTAATTTATATTTGACCTAACATTAAGTGTAATAAACAAAGGCGTCGAATTTAGATCGATTGCCAAATATCCAGTTGTGGACATTTTTTACATTACAGACTTGCGACAAAACAATCTTGATTTATCTTTTAAACGATTTATAACTTTCTTGATACACAATTTATTTTTTATTAAATGTTTCAAATTTCAATGTCCAAACAGGTACTTAGGTAGATACAAAATCATTTTATTTTTTATTAGTGAACTATCAGATTTTATGTTAACAATTTAAGGATAATAAGCTTCAGTGGGGGCGAGAGACACTAGCGGGTAAACTTAGCTCGGCTGCTTTTGCTGTCAGGAAAATTAGACAGCTTACCGATATTAAAACGGCTAGGCTTGTCTACTTTGCCTATTTCCACAGCGTCATGTCTAACGGCATTTTATTGTGGGGCAGAGCAACTGATATCCAAACAATTTTTATATTGCAGAAAAGAGCCATCCGTTCTATTTATAAACTCGGATCACGCGAATCACTTCGTGAAAAATTTAAAAAGATTGGTATACTTACGGTGCCTTCACAATAAATTTAAAATAATATAGTCTTTGTCAGACGGAAAATTAATTTTTATAAGAAAAAAAGTGATACTCACAATCGATGTACTAGAAACCGCCTTATGCTAGTAACAGCGTCATATCGTGTACGCAAGGTGCAGAAATCCTTTGTGGGGTCGAGTGTACGCTTTTATAACATGGTTCCCAAAGAATTTCTAGATTTACCATAACATAAATTTAAAGACTGTATTAAACAGCATTTGTTAAGTCGAGTTTATTACACCATCGATGATTTTCTGACTGACAAAGTGGCATGGAAGCGACTGGCTTTGCATCCAGTGACCCACAAGTCAGTGTAATACTTGATGTATGTGTTGTATTGTTTACATAATATTGTAACCTTTTTCTTTTATAAGAAAAGAGCAACTGCTGAGTTTCTTGCCGGCTCTTCTCAGTAGAAACAGCTTTCTGAACCGGTGGTAGAGTCTTACGTATCATAAGTGACACAAGTGGTCCTACATGAAATAAATAAATAATTTATCATTTATCATTTAAGTATGTATTTTGATTTGCTTGGTTAAATTTAAGATGAATAAAAAAAATTAATTTATTTTCATACTAGATGATGCCCACGACTTCGTCCGCGTGGATTAAGTTTTTTTATTCCCACAGGAACTTCTTAATTTTCTGGGATAAAAGTATAGCCTATGTCCTCTCCCCGGGATACAATCTACCTCTATACCAAATTTCATCAAAATTGGTTATAAAATTGGGCCTTGAAAGCGTAGCAGACAAACAAACAGATACACTTTCACATTTATAATATTAGTATGTATTATTTGTTTCTGAGTTGATCACTTCGGTCAGTAATCGGTGTGTGGGGTGAACCGAAAAATGAACCTTACATAAAACACCGCATGAATTATATTATAATTAGATAGGTAGAAATCTACTATCTTCCAATGGTGGATAACTAGATCAACTACATTGTGGTTTTATTGAAGTAGTTATTGGCTAAACCACAGTTTATCTTACGCTCAAATTGAATCTGTCTCGAGTTTGCGTCTCTATTAATTACTGTCGATCTAGTTTTTTTTTATAATTTATGCGATGGCCACCGGATGTACGGTGAAAACTAAGAGCGCTGTGACATTGCGGTGAGATTTGTTGCCGAAATATCAATTTGATGTTGATTAGAGATTATAATATTGACATATTAAAGAAGATATGTCCTTTTTTGTTGACTATGTTAGCGACATGGATACCTAATTATTAATTCATCTAGTAGGTCGGTACCTAGGTACATTATTACAGACATCTAAGATAATTGCAAAACTGAAAAGATTATATTGCGAATAATCTATCTACTTTATTAGAATACTCAATAAGTAGGTGTTCTTAATTTGAAGTATTCGACCCAAGAACCGTCTACGTCGAGGTTTTGTAAGACCAATTACCTACTAGACTAGCGCGACACGCCTCAATAAACGGTTGGATGGATGGATTTGTATCAAACTAGCTGATGCCCGCGACTTCGTCGTGGATTGAGGTTTGGTTCCCGCGGGACCCCTTTAATTATCCGGAATAAATTGGCCTATGTTTTATTCCAGACTATAATCTACCTCTGTGCCAAATTTCATGCAGATCCGTTCAGACGTTCTGACGTGATTGAGTAATAAAAATCCATCCATCCAAACTTTCGCATTTGTAATAGCTAATAACGAAGTCGTGGGCATCAGCTAATCAGCTAGCTGACTAGCTGACTAACTGATGCCCACGACTTCGTCCGCGTGGAATGTGTGTGCCAAATTTAATGCAGTTCAGCCATTCTGGCGTGATTGTGTAGCAAAAATCAGTCCATGCATCCATCCATTTAAACTTTTGCATTCATAATAACTACATATTAGTATAAGTAGAGAGGGGAAAAAGAGAGCCATCAATACAAGATACATAAATGGATGGAAAAACTGTATGTAAAAGGCTTAAATCATAGATAACGATTGTAGATGAGAGTACCACATCGTTATGCTTAAACATGTTCAGTTATCCATACTATCCATACTATATCCATCCATACTAATATTATAAATGCGAAAGTGTGTCTGTCTGTCTGTCTGTCTGTCTGCTACGCTTTCACGGCCCATCTGTTCAAACGATTTTAATGAAATTTGGTACAGCGATAGGTTATATCTCAGGGAAGGACATAGGCTAAAGACATAGGCGGAAAATTGAAGAGTTCCCGCGGGAAAACATAAATCCACGCGGACGAATTCGCGGGAATCATCTAGTAGTATAATAAATAGTCATCGGCCACTGTGCACATTATACATTGAATACGGTTATTTAATTAATTAATCAACGTTGCAAAGTTTATTGACGAAATACACGAAAAGAAAATAAAAATTCAAGAGATGATTACGAAATTACGCACTTGATATAAATATTTCTCCATTAAACTTTTGCTTGACATTGAGACCGATTTGCGTTATTAATTACTTGATGTGTACTATACTGGTTTTATTGTTTATTTTATTGAGTTTAAAAAAATCTGTGTCAATGCGAGTATGTCCAGTAATTGGTGAGATAGTGGAATATGCGTTAAGGTTCGTTTTAATAAACAATCAAATTGTAAATAATTACTCGTATTCATAATATTAGTTATTGAATTCCATTAAAATATAATATAATTATTCTAAACTGAATCTATTTGAGTATTATATTGCTGAATTTCTGACAAGATGATACTAATATTATTAGCTTTTTAAAAAAACCGACTCTAAATTATGGATGTTAAATGACGGCTACGACTTCGTCCGCGTGGATTGATAATTTTTTAATTTCCGCGGGAACTTTTCGGTTAAGTAGCTGGGCCGTGAAAGCGTAGCAGACAGACAGACAGACAGACGCACTTTCGCATTTATAATATTAGTATGGATATGGATTATTAAACGTAAGTATTTTTTTTTCTTTTTTTTTTTTTTAATTTCTTAAATATGTTTACAATAATTAACTTACAAAGTAACTTAAATCCTACAAAACTGTTTTCACAGTTTGACTGTAGGAATACAGTCTCAGTTTCTATATTTAATACTAAATACTATACATATTAATTACTTATTGCTTACTTCTTAATACTATACAATACTAAATGCTTACTTCTTAATAATATTTTAAATCTAGATGTTTTTTTCTCTGTTCCTATGTAGGCTGGCAAGCTGTTTAACAAATATGGGATGCGTTTTTGGAGGGTTCGATCACCATAGTAGTTGCTTACCCTGGGCACAAGGTATTTACCCGCCGCAATGGACTTGGTACAGTGTCCATGACTATGTGCGACTAATGAATAACGCTCGCGACTGCCCTGATTGTTAACTAATATTAGGTATTTATGTTTTAGAGTAATTGGGAGGATTTTACAACTTTTAAATAATTTTCTGTACTCATTTTTACATTTATTTTTAGTTTTCTTGTATAATATATGCAAAGAACCTATAATGCTTAAAGATACTTAAAATATAAGTTTGACGCTACGAAAGTTTTAAATTAATCAATAAGTAGTTTATGAGGCTCAATATTTTTTTTCACTTTCTAAAATGTGTCTTAAATCAAACTAGAGCACTTACACAACAAGTGTTAAACGACTTGTGCGCAAAGCTTTTAGAAATTACGATCTTTCAATCGTAGATTACCTAATTATTTTAATTGCGGTGTAATAAACAATTTGGTAAATTGCCAACTGTGACAGCCGGGGCGGGTCCATAGCTTTTTATGGTCGAATAACTTAGAAGCCAAAAGATCTCTATGTAAGTACCTACCTACTAATGATTCTAAGATCATTATTTATTGAAATAATTTCAAAATTTTCGTTGAAAATTTCTTTTATTCACGAGGTCACTGAGAACTACAATTTAGAATAGACCGAAGGAATTCCTGTTCGTAATTTCTAAAAGACTAATTTCTTGCCGGTTTCTTGCTAAAATATCAGTTTAAGGCGAATTTACACCCTAGGGATAGGACAGGCCAAAAGTCTGCGCAAAACGGCCGCATCGCATGGTTAACCCCAAGCAAAGGCCCAATTGTCTAAGCAAATCGTAATCATTTAACAGCTTGAAACTAATAACTCGAACTGTTTAAGGAGTTCATACATGCTTTATGACGTGCAGGCATCTATGAAATTCTTAAACAGGTCGAATTATACGTTTGACAAACGATTTCCTTGCACAATCGGGGGACAGATTCCTTTTTCTGTGCGTTTATCCTGTCGCAATATTCGTTCCATAATAAAGGGCGCGTTATTAAACTTTTTGTCCGCCAGGCATTTTTTTTGTCCGCAGTATCATAGTATGTTTCCTCTTTATAAGAGTCATTTCCGTGTTATATTTACCAGAATTTGTAATCGTTTGTTTTTGTTTGTTCACAATTATTTGTTTTTTATTCGCGTCGTGTCGCTCGTAGAGCTACGACAGTCACAATAGTACCCGTCTACAAAAACTGCGTAGCACCTAGTACGCAATGCTTGATCAAACGACAGACCTACTTGACTCGATCTAGATTCTAGATAGATGACAGGTACTTAGCCCGTATAAATTTGATTGATATTTAACCAATAACCATGTTATACCAAATTCGATCGTATGTCGGGTTAATTAACATTGAGTTTAGGTTTTTATCTATAAAGCCGATGTGCCTGGGCTCCATTCCAAAGACTGCCATGTGTCTTATTACAGCTCTACATCGCGCTTCTTAAATGAGCAAGTTAAAGTGATAGGAGTTTATAAGATAGGAGTCTTCGATTTAAATAATAGTTGGTCTAGTCGGCTTCTTGTGCTAAACGAAATCCTGAGATTAACACCACCATTCGGATTCCACTGACCGTAAGTTAAATTTAAGTATTTAACATGCTAAGTAAGTACCGCGTTTATAAAACAACCTCATAAAATGAACTTATTTTTTTTGGTAATATTCGATATAATTGAGCGTTAAATCACTTACAAAATTTGATTTTTCTTCCAAATTTTCTTTAAAATAATTAAATAGTGCGGTCAAAACCAAATACGATAGTTATCATAGTATCATGGATGGGATGTTACAGAAGTCTATCAATCAAAAATGGCGGCGCAATACGTATCTCAATCATTTTATTTTATAATTAATTGATCGATGTTTAATTAGCAAGTAGTTATCGGATTGTTGTAAGTTGAAACCGGAAAATTATTATTTAACTCATCAAACTATATACTTTTACTCAATTTTATATTTTACTTGTATTAATTACTTTTCATTTTTATTAAATTCTTATTAACATTTAGGACTAATTTTCTGAATAAAAATTTGACCCGTTATCCTTTATATGATTACTATACTATTTATATGATATAGTGGATTCTATAGTGCTTGAAGTTCTATCGACATTCATGTACAAGTCATTTACTGTTATTCATTTATACTTTTAAATCAATCAATCAATCGCAGGAATGCGTAATAGGAGTATCTCTATTACAATGCAATATAAATTGATCGGTACGTACGTCTCATTAACATACGAAATGGGCCAAGACCATTCGTTAGCGGTGTGTAAATCGGTGTTCTGTGATAAAGTAATGATGTCTACATTTAATTTATGATAGCTTATTACTTTGTAATTGTGAGTATGATACAGCATTATTTCACAGGTGTTAATGAAAATCACTATACAAAATGAAATGAGCAGCATTTACTCAGGTATCTTGAGCAGATTATGAAATTGACTGGATGGGAAAATTTTAGTAGATTTTTTTGCGTCTTGCACTCGTTTCTATTTTCCTGTTTTTTTCTATATGTATAAGAACTTTGAAAAAAAATTAGAAAACAAGTCTAATATACAAAGTTTAATGAAGATTAATCAGTCTATAATAATATTGATTATTTAGCAAGAAAAGAATACAATTATTTTGCTATAATCCGCCAACAGAAAAAAAAAATCTGTATGGTCAAGCATGCAATTAAAAGCGAAGCACCGTTTACCTTCACCAAGCAAGAAAGCTTAGTTCCCAAGCAAGCAATGCCACACCACTCACATGCACCACCACACAAGACTTTTATACTATTCTCGACGCACGTTTCGCCCCGACACCGGAGCATCTTCAAGAGATGTCGACTTTACAATGCAAGATTGTCTAGTCAATATTGATTATTGATATGGCAATAGTTTCGTTTTCAAAAAAATCAAAATGTTTTTTATTCAAATAAACTTTTACAAGTGCTATTGAATCATTAAGTGAAACTACCACTGGTTCAGAATGACATTCCTACCGAGAAGAACCAGCAAGAAACTCGGGAAAGAGACAAAGATATTCATAGAACAGATAAAAATAATGAACCGCAATGCCACTTCACAGCCCATACAATATTTTAAGTTGATGCTCAAATAATAAAGGAAGTATTGACACCTTCTTCACAAAAATACGTAAGATTAGTCGCCCACGTTGCATCTTATCAGATACCTACTAACAGATTTAACATTAATTGAACCATTTAAAACCCAACAGTAAATTATACAAACCGACTGTAAAAAGAGCTTTTGCTAATATATAAAGTGCTATGTCATCTTGAATTAATAGGATTTCTTACAAAAAATATCCTGTTTTACGACAGAGCTTATTTAGTAATTTTGTAACTATGGTGCCTAGAAAACTTCATGGCAGTACTAGATGATGCCCACAACTTCAATTTTAATTTTACGGTATGAAATGTCCAGGTTGCAATCTGTTGCAAGGTTGAATGTGACAAATTTCGTCAGGATCGATTCTCCTGTTGAGCCATGAAAATATTACAGACGGATTTCACTTTAATTTCCTTCCCCGGGACCAAATTTCATCAAAATCGGTTGTTCATATGGGCCGTGAAAGCATAGCAGATATACAGACAGACAGGCAGATAGACAGACAGACAGGTATACAGACACAATTTCGCATTTATAATATTAGTATGGATTAGTAATGGATTTATGTTTTCGGATGGTCTTACCTAGCCCTTGTAGACTAAAAGTCTGTTAATGTACCTACCGATCGACACACCAGGACTGAATAGGTAAATAGGACGTTTTCTTCATTCTTAAATAAAACCATAAGGAGTCTCTTTAAGATTAAGAATTTTCGTTAATATTTCTTCTAATTAATTATTATTTATAAGATTTTTTTTTTTTTTTAAATATATAGGTTAGCGCTTGGTTGCAATCAGACTTGCTTGCAAGTGGTGATGCAGCCTAAGGTGGAGCGCGCTTGCCTAGAAGATGCCTATTCACTCTTGATTTGAAGGTACCTATATTAAAAGAGGAGAGGAAAACGGAAGCCGGCATTCCATATCCTAGCGGTTCGAATTAGAAACGAGGAAGCAAATCGCTTCGTACGAGCCCGCGGAATTTCGACTGCGTAAGGGTGCAGACCTTGTCGATGCCTTGCGGTCTGATAATAAAAAGGTGACGGAGGAACCAGATCGAATAGCTCTTGAGCACACTCTCCGAAATATATCCTGTAGAATACCGACAGACAGGCAACTTTGCGCCGAATTAATAATATGTTTATGACACTGCCAACATGTTAAGTGCAGTTTCTTGTTTAGCATACAACTTTATTGCCTTTGCGAATTTAAATTGTAACTAAAAAGCCGTGTTTGATACCGTTAAGGACTCATTCAGAGCTAAATGATCCATAAAAAAAATCCCATTAAGTTGATTTGATCAATTCATCAATATTAGAATTTATAAAACTGTTTCTAATTTGTGGGATCGTTTACATATTTAAAACAAACGTTCGATAGTGATTTTGGATGATTAGTACGAATGTTTTATGTATGGTTTTGACAATTTTGAATGTATTTATTCTAATTTATATCTCGAATAGCTGTTAAAATTTTGTGAACCATTTTCCGCATCTTGGAGGTTCACAATTTTTAATAGAATATCATACGACTTACGAAATACGAGGTCTACAATAAAAGGTATAAGTAGAAAATACTACTTATATAGTTAAGTAGCTAAGTACTCGTTAGGATACTGAAGTATGTGCTTTTATAGGTAATTCATTCCCTGACGGTGTGTAGAGAGCTTTAAATATCATCGTACGGTAACTGTTTATCGATGTTTCCAATGTCTAACCAATATCTTTTTTGAAGTGAAACAAAAAGCGACACCAAAAAGAGACACACATATTCATAATAGGATTTAGCCTGCGATAGAATTAGATAGAATACAAGTTATATTTATCTCATTATCTCGTAGGCTAATTTTCGAAAGTTTCACTTCTGCCGTGTGTTCCACACACACATCTTTAAAAAAAAGTATTTAGTACTTAGATGATTTGAATGATTATTTTAAATTATTACCTGCACCTCAATCACGCTAGATAAATCCACGTACGCCACCGCCACTGTTTTGCTGTCACTGCACTGAAATTTATCGTTTACCTTTCACACTCAAACGGAGACCGACATTTATGCGACCGATATTATACAAATTACAAGTCCGCAGCACATTTTTTTAATTCGAAAATTTAAAAAGTCAACAATATAATCTATAAAAAGGGATCGATATAAAAACCAATATAATATACAAGCTGTATTCGAATATTCGATAATTACTGGCCCCATAAAAGGCGGACGATTCAGGCAACGATCAGTAAGTGATTACTTCTTAAATTACCACCTTTCGACCAAGGCGTACGTCGACCTACTCCGACTACCGGATTTGATTTTATAATAACAATTTACTCTCATTGAATAATCGATTAAATTATACTGCATTTTGGGCACTATATTCTAATTAAAAATCATTTTACAATAAAGTTTACTAATGCAAATTCCGTAAATGCAATATATCGATAGCTTTGTTTATCGATACCGGCAATTAGACGTCGAAACATCTCTAATGTTTATGAAAATTTTTATTATGCAAATAACGTCATAAAATTGATTCTGCACGGCTATTAGAGTCATTAATCTAGTATAGAGAATGAAAAAGAATTCATATAAAAATAGTTCAGCCAATGCTTTATACTGTAGCTTGGATGAGAAGTTTTTTATTGTGTTCATTAAGCTCATGCGTTTTTCGTTTAATTGACTTTTTTATTGTAATTACTTGGTTAGGTACAGTATACCGTTACAACTGGTGGGTGATTAAAGATTGATAGATAAGGCATATCTATTTAATATTATGTAACAAAAAATGTTTTAAAATGGTTTTGTTCTATCTGAATACCATATTAGTTTTCTTCTACTTTTATCAACCGACTTCAAAAAAAAGGAGGAGGTTCTCAATTCGACTGTATTTTTTTAAATATTTTTTTTATGTTTGTTACCTAAGAACTTTTTACTGGCTAGACCAATTTGGATGATTCTTTTTTTATTTGAAAGGGCATACTTCCCATGTGGTCCCATATAAATTTAATCGAAATCGGTCGAGCGGTTTTTAAAATATCAACAATAAAATAAGTAAGTACTTTGCGTAAGTAAATAGCGTGTGCTTGTTGTTGTAAAGTTGGCGCGGGAGTTTGAAGTCGGTTGTTTAAAAATAATTTTTTATATTAAATTATTTTACAATCGATCATGAGACAACCGAATATCAGATTCAAAAAAATTATCTCTTTAATATGTTTCATATGTCCTGTAATTTTTTGTTATCATTTCTAAAAAAATATGATGCAGTATCCATATTTTTACCATACGTAATTTAACAATTCAGAATACAGAAACTACAATAAAGATTAAGTCGTTAGGCAACCGTAGACTTAACATAAATTTTTCATAACGTACAAAATAATGTTCAAGACGAAATTTTTTAATCATTACATATTTTGCCGGTGAAAAATAATGTTTATACGAATTTTTCGTTAACGGGAGCCGTAGAGTAATGTTTACGTTAATTTTCACTACGTATGACCTTGTAGCGATCGCGCGCGTCGCGTGCTCGGTGCCGACTGCCGAGGGCGGTCCGCCCTGGGGGTATGGGCTTACTACGAGCTCTCGATTGACCCCCTTTTTATTGGAGTTACTATTTGAAATTTATTGAATATTTTTCGTTTGAGTTATTTAACGTTGTTTTACATTTTACATTGTTAACTGTTAAGTGACCTATCGTTGTTTAAGAATGATTATAAATTTTAATCTGGAAGTTTCCTAGGTTGAGTTAGCTTATCAACAGTCCTATCGATAAACCGTTTATATAAACGTGCTAGAGTAAAAAGCTATAATCTTGTTAGAAAAGAAGGAAAGAAGTTGAATTAAAAGCCTTTTAAAGGTCCTAATAATTCAGGAAATAGCGAAAGAAATCGTGATGTGTTAAAAAATGCCAAGAGATTAGATTAGATTAGATGGCGTTTATACAGTGGAGCGTGCGTAGGAGATACGCGCTTGTAGTAGGTAAGGTGTAGTTGCTGCCACCTTTCAGCGTGACTTTGAACTGTTTGATTTTCCGGAAAATAAATCATAATATATGTCACTCTCCAGGCACACGAGTATCTCCAGGTCCCCAACTCTAGCCGTGCAATAAATCACGTCGTTCGGTTGCTTCATTGGGGCGTGATTAAAGAAAACACCAACGAAAAAACACACTTGATAATCGGCCTGCCTTGTAGTTTGCCATCATACGTTGTGATCGCTTCAGACTTGATATTACAAAGACGTATTAATGTGTTCCGCACTAAATTACTGTCGAGTTACATTCGAGAACAAGTATTAGGGCTAAACCCCACCCCGAAGCTATCGCTAATTAACACGTAGTGCGGACGCACTCCGATTGGTGGTCATTGAAGTGTGCAATGAACTTTACGTACAATAATCCTCGATTATACGGATTACTTCTTGCAATATAACCCTTAAAATGTAAGACTTAAGTACTAGCAAATATGGGGGGTTGTACGAGTAAAGATGTGCGCTTGACCAAGCGGAAAATTGTATGTTAACAAAGTGGCTGTTGTTACAATGCGATGAATATATTGTACCTAATTGCACTTAGGTATAGGAGTGTAAAGGGTGTAATTAAATGACGACATTGTTATATTGATGGGATACTAGATGATGTCCGTGATTGAGAGGATTCAGGTTTTTCGAAAGCCCGTGGAACCTGTTGTCACTTGCCCTGCATAAAAAGTACCCTATGTCCATTCCCAGGGTAAATGCAACTTATATTTGTTCCGAATTTCATCAAAAGCGACGCAGGCAGTAGGTTTGGCGTCAGATCTTGCACGAAGGGCATAATGTTTTCAATAAGTATAGAGATACGTAGATAAGTCGCAAACATATGGTAGGTATTATTCAAACAAACATCATTCATCATCTAGGTGTACGTACCCACATTTTTCATTAAAAATACAACGAAAGTTGCAGTAAGCCCCAGTTTCAGTAGTTGCCTTGGAGCAATCCAATCCAAAGCACAAGGAGCTGTATAATATAATTTATATAACTAGCTGTTGCCCGCGACTTCGTCGGCGTCAATTTCTATTATTATGATCGCGAGATCCGGTCGCGGACATTGTTAGATCATTTCAAGAGGAATAATTCTTTCATACATTATTTTTTGGGTAATTTGAACCGTTTACGCAGTGCACGCAACGGAAGCCCTCAAATATGGATAATTTTCCCCGTTGTTGCAACATTTTTCACTGATGCTTCGCTCCTATTGATCGCAGCGTGATGTTATATATCCTAAAGCCTTTCTCGATGAATGGACTATCCAACACAAAAATATTTTTTCAATTTGAACCAGTAGTTCCTGAGATTAGGTAGCGCGTTCAAATAAACAAACTCTTCAGATTTATCATATTATAAGTATAGATGTAGAGTCAGCATAACTAATAGTTTAACGGCAGTAGTAGTAAGGTAAGTATAGGTATAGTATCTATTGAAGATTGGTACAAATAATTTTCTGAAATAGGTATTCTGGGAGCAGAAATCACGGGTATTTCTTATCAGCCCAATACTCAATAAATACCCAAAAATGTCCGTTGCGTACAGCAAACGAATTTCCTGATTCATTCACTTTTGTTCAATATCCGTTATTAGTCACCCTTCTGTAGATGTGTACTTTGCCTCAGGGCATAGAATACTATACATATAGATACAATCCAATAAATATGAGTAGGTACATGAGTAGGGGATCATTAATTGCATTTCATCGACTACGAAAACTGTCGGTGTTACAAAATGAAGTAAAATATCTTAAAAGAATGAATGAATGATAATGAAGAATGAAAGAATGATATGACGTAAAAGTATCTTATTATTGATGGACTTTTTATCGGACCTAATCAAACGAAGTCTCCTAGAAAAATAGTAAAATTGCTATAATTGTAGGGCTTACCATAAAAATTAAAATTACTAGTGTAGTAGTTGCTACCAAAGTACCTTATTTATCAATCGATGTAATCCATTACCATATATTATCCATACTTATATAATATGTAATATCAAAAATGCGAAATGGAAAGGAATATTTTGTTGAAAGAAGTCTGCGTTTTCACTGCCCATTCGCTATTAAAATCGATTTTGACGGGTATATTGGGACGGGATGTTAAATTTTGACTTGCATCCCGGATAAAGAGTTTCGGAAAAGATGTTTAAAAATCCTTAAATGAAATCACACAAAAAGTCATGGACATCACCTAGTAAATAATCAATACTAAAATTACAGGTACAGCAAAAAAATGGCTTCAATCTTCAATTAACAACAAGATGCAACCTTGATGCTACCACCACAGAATATAAGATAGCTATTATATCTAGGTATATATGCCTGACGAACTTTGGCAGCAGTTTTAATGAATTGAATGTTATATTGAAATAAGTCGACAGATAAAAAAAATTACTTATTTAATTGAATAATTCTGACTCGGAGATTAAAATTACTTCGTAACAAGCATTGATTCTGTTTCAAATAATAAATGAAAGAGCTGCCCAATTACCAGAACACAATGCAAAAATGTAAATGAATAGAAAAATAAAATTCGTTGCGCCAGTGGATTCTTTTTGAATGTACGCGCGCCAATTGGTCCTATCCTATCGCCCGAGGCCAGATGGCGGGGCGCCTATATTGCTAGCCTCTCGTCCGGAAATATAGAATTTTATTTGTCTAATCACGTTCAGAATTTCTTAAAATAGATTTTGAGATGTGTATTTTTTTCGTAAAATACATTTTTTACAATTTTGTTTTGGTGTATACCTATCTACTTTAACAAAATACATAACTTTAAGAGCGTTTATCTTCAGATAAGTTGATTTTTGAATTCTTCCTTGTAAGTAGGTATAAAGTTTGAATACAATGAATGGAAAACTTTTGCAACAAGTAGACATAATTGTAAGAATTAAAAAACACGACTGCCCTGCCATATTGGAATCTTATCATAAATTAAATTTCTTTTTTTTTGAATCACTGGATATTGAACTATAGTGTTATATATTTTTGGAATCTACTTATCATTTTCTAGATGACGATTATAATATAGTTAATCTTATTTTCGAATATTTTTTTTCATCTTTAGTCTTTAATGCGGGACCATGGTCACCCAGTCAATTTTTTTTAAATTTTTCTAGCCTATGTCACCCGGAATAAGCTAGGGATTCTAACGATACCTCATTTATCAAAATCGGTTCAGGCGTATAGAAGTCATAGCGAAATATACAAACTCACATACATACATACATACATGTACATGAACCCTGAAAACAATATACTCCTTTCTTCAGGCAGTCGTATAAAAATAAGTCATTTTATAAACTACTAGCTGATGCCCGCGACTTCGTCCGCGTGGTTTAAGTTTTTTGTTATTCCCGCGGGAACTCCTTAATTCTCCGGGATAAAAAGTAGCCTATGTCACTCTCCAGGTCCTCAACTATACCCATGCCAAAAATCACGTCAATCCGTTGCGGCGTGATTGAAGGACAAACCAACAAACCAACAAACCAACAAACCAACTAACCAACAAACCAACAAACAAAGTGACTTTCGCATTTATAATATTAGTATGATATGATTTTTGCTCAAACTTGCTATGTTCTCGTAAAATTTTTTACTCGTATCACAATTTTTAAACATAGTAGAGTTTAACTTTCATGGTTGTTCAGGTAATTGGATGTTAATCTTTTATTGTAATTTGGGGTTGACTTTCTTAATTAAGGAATTATTAGATTTAAATTATTGATCTTATCGCTCTCTATCGTCAAAATACCAACATTTACATACTTAGAAAATGAAAAGTCGACGGTCCTAAGCCTATAAGTTTTGTAGTACAATCTATTGCAGAGCAAGTAAAGTTTAAGTGATAAATCATGCAAAACGACGGTGAAAGGCCGTTTCATTCCCTTTTATGTGTTATCAGTAGTCAACACGTACAATGGTAGCTAGGTCCTAGGGTCACTGGGATAGTCGTGCACGCACGTGCGCTCAGACCCAATCCATTAAAGCTGATAATAATATATAAGTGGGTACCTACTCATAACAATTCTATTAAGATTTAAGAGAACTTACTCAGTGCATTTTAAAAAAAAAAAAACGGCCAAGTGCGAGTCGGACTCGCGCACCAAGGGTTCCGTACAAAACTGTAGATATATAATATAAGTAAAGTAAAGTTATGGTATTTTTATTGCTAAATGAAATCCCATTAGTAAGCTTAAAATTATTAAAAATATTTTTATTATATGATGTAACTTAAAATTTATGCTTTTCGCAATGTTTCCTTTATCTGTGCTACTATTGGGTACGACGCAACGTCTTAGTTGCTTCGTACCCAATTTCAAGAATCTTAGTTCACGGGAAGTACCCTGTAGGTTTTGATTCCCTTGCGAGTGTCGAAAATTTGCATAAAAATATTTTTATTATATGATGTAACTAGAAATTTATGCTTATCGCAATTTTTCCTTCATCTGTGCCATAAGACGTTGCTTCGTACCAAATTTCAAGATTATGAGTTCACGGGAAGTACCCTGTAGGTTTTGATACCCTTGCGAGTGTCGTAATTTGCAGCATAAACGGCTGTATCTTTTGATTGCTTTGGCTTAGAAGTTTGATTTTTTCACAGCTCCAAGGTACAGTAGACCTGAGTATTTGATAAGCTTGATACCTCCATGCGTTTCTGAGAAAAAGGGTGTTGACACACAGACGGACGGACAACAAAGTGATCCTACAAGGGTTCTGTTTTTTCCTTTTGAGGTACGGAACCCAAAAAAATTGAATTCTTAGATAAATGAATGCTATTTCTGATTTATGTGTATTACTGCTGATTAAATTATTATGCATTGATGCATTTATAATTAGCTCAAAATAGGATTCTAGGACCAGTTTCCGACGATTAACTGTTGATACGTAAGAATGGCGAATAATAATTATTAGTATACTTAGTGCTTTTAGTTATATTAGAATAATGTTGATTATGTCCAACAGCAGGTTCGAGGCACTAGTGTAGTTTTTTATGTAAGTTAGGGTAAGTAAAATGCGTGTTCAAGTCTAGGTTACATTTAATTATAATATGCCTGTTTTTCAATTACCCTAATATTGCAGTCAAGCGTGTATGTGCTTTCAAAATATATTAAAACAATTTCAAAGTTACTCACAAATTATTGTCTGGCTCTGGCGGATAAAAAAGATGACAGGTGCTTCTGTGTTCATACACGTAACACGATGTAGTCGGATATTATAATTTGAGGTTAAAGTTCAGGAAGCATCTAAATTCTAACTGTTAAATTAGAAGAATGCTACTGAGCCTTCTTGGCCTATGAGCTTTTGACTTGGAGTTTGGAGATGCTAATAAACGATTCAATTATTTAACTATCTACATAAGCAAAATTAATGTTATTTGTAAAGATTAGTCTTTTAAGTGGAAGATTATTTTGAATAGATTTATATAACTATTTTCTTTTAAATCGTTTCTGGGCAAAGGTTACTAACTGTTAGTTTTTTTACTGGTCGGTTGGTTTTTAATATTTATTTTGGCTTGCAGATTTACCGTGATAGGCTATTTAACAAAATAAGTATATGCACACTATCGCATCATGATACCAACCAAATAATTTAATTTTAATTACTATAGAAACTAAATTAAAAACTAAAAACTAAACATTAAAAATATCATCTATCCCGCTGCAATGAGGCAGTGTGCCCAGAACGCTGGCTGCGTTACCCCGCTGAATAGCCAAACTTATATGTTGGCCGAGGTATCTGCCAGCCCTCCGGTCACCTGTGGACTCTGTGAGACGAGAAGATAGATCCTTAAAAATGGATCTGGCATCTTCGCCCCACGACCCCAGGGTTTCAACACCTATTCAACAATTACTATAGATAAATAAATAGACCAACTTCTTAATTAAGAGAACCTTTATGGAAAAAATATAAAGAAACATAAATAGGTATCTACGTATCTAAGTTACGTACAGTACCAACCTATCTGTGAATAATTACTTTTTCTTACACCTATTAAATATTTTAATTATTAACATGAGTTTACAATATCACTTCCTACACGTATGTTCTATAAAATAATGCCGATTGCAAAAAAAGTTAATTATGAAAAAAGAAAGTACAAAGATGCCGGTTCGTGCCCGTTATGTTCTTGGAAGAGATTGATTCTGTAAGGCCATTGTGGTCAGATTTTCTTGCTATTATGAACCATCGGCTTTACCACTAAGCGAGAATCAATTTTCAAACTTATCTCTTTATAATACGATTGATATCAAGCTGTAAGGTATTCTGTGAGATATACTCATTTTGAATCGAAGTATGCTGACCACAGAACTAATATTATACAAATATGAGCGAAACTATATATTATTTCCTTTATTATTCCCTAAAATTATGGGCATTACAACCTTATCGGTGAGAAAATAAAGGAATTTGTGGTTGGCTGTTTGATCAGCATGGTTTTGTGGTTATTAAGTATTTTATATAAGTAGGTAACATTATTAAGGCAGCCACATATATAAAATCTATAAGAGGCTACTGCAAATATCAGGATCTGCACAATTTGGACCAAGACTTATATACTTCAAAAGTGTACGTTTAATGTATTCTCTGTATAGTTATGAAATATCATATAATAGGCAGAAAATTCTAAATAAAATTTATTTTTCAATATAGTCTCCCATAGCCTCAATACACTTATTTGATCGGGTAAATAACTTTTCGACGCCCTCCAAAAAATATTTTTCCTCTTTGCCTGAAAAATGTTCATTAATTGCCTCCTTCAACTCTTCATGGTCGGAAAAATGCTTACCCCGAAGATCTTTCTTCAGGTTTGGGAACAAAAAGTAATCACTGGGTGCCAAGTGAGGGCTGTAGGTAGGGTGGATGAGTGATTTCTTCAAATTCACAATCCCTCACAGCAGCCTTGGCAACGTGCCCTGTGTGAACCAGAACGTGTGAACGGTGTTCGATTTTCGTCAACATTGTGGCGTCTGTCATTGTAGTTGTCTTCTCGTAATTGATAATTTGAATACTAATGATGACAATTACATGAAATTTTATATTTATACACTCAAAGAGTGTCTTTAACTAATGAGGTAATTAATTTGCTCTTATCATTTGTTAATCACCCCGATACCGAGAATACATTGAAGTCGTAAATATTTTCCATCGATTGAAAAGAGGAAGAGGTCTATTTCAGTTTCCAAAGTAGTTGGTGAGTCATAAAATTGGACTCGATTTGGTTTTAAATCTCGTAAAAACTTTAAGCTAACTAAGCTTAAAGTTTTTACGAGATTTAAAAAAAAGGAAATAGCGAAAGTACTTTACATATTTACACCTGTTCAACCGATTTTGATGAAATATGGTATACGGATAGTTTGTGTTCCGGGGAAGGACATAGGCTTCATAGGATTTTTTATCCCGGAAAATTAAAGAGTTCCCGCGGGAATCAAAAAACCTTAACACATTCGCTGCGGCAGCATTGGATCCTAAACCTACGGCTCGTGCGGTACGAGACAAATACTGCCCGTATCTATATTTCCTGATATGCGTTACGACCTCTATTTTGCCGTACCGGAACCTGACTTTCAAAGTCCATGGAGACGTGGAAACTCACCATATCAATGGGTTTTTTGAACAAATCGATAGGCTACATCCTCGTGTATACCTAGCTGCGGTAGCCCCGGGTTCTCTATGATATTTCGAAAGATACAGAGATTTTTCAAAATCAGTCATTTACGGCAATATATATGCCGTATAGCATAGAAGTTAAAAAATTGCTAGGGATGGGTTTACTTCTGAAATGACAATCGATATTTTAAAGATATTCTTTATTAAAGACACAACAAATTTAAGTGTATAAATCAACATAATTCTTCATAATTAGTCAACATAATAATTACTCTTACAAGTACCTATCGCCAATTTAAAAAAATATATTTAAATATAAAAAAAATTAAAATAAAAAGCAGTCACTCATGTAAGTTTAGTACAAATACACTGATTAATAAATAAATAATAATAAATACAAATAGGTTTTTTAAATTTTGATTCATATTAGGGTACCAAATTATTATTGACCGAGCGAAGCGAAGGTCTCTGAGTCTACTTGGGTGAATTGGCACTTGTCCGTCCGTCTGTCAGAGCCTTATAACTTCTGAATTGCTGAACGTAATTACTTCAAATTTAAATATAATATGTAAATCGATGGCCTCCCGCCGAATATGGCTTAAAAAGTTTTAAAAATCTTTATTTCAGGGGGGCTCTCATAGAAGCGAATGCGAAGTAAAATATTTTTTATAGCGTTACATAGGGTTGCAGTATATCATTTTAAAGATAATTAAGAATAGAGTTCAAAAATATTTTTTTTTGAATTTTTCCCCTAAAATTGACGAAATGGGAGGCTTTCAAAGTAGCGATTTTCTAACGTCCAAAGTTGACCTCAGAACTCTCAATTTTCTGAACTCTCAAGCCTGAAACTTGATCAATTATTTGAATTATATCCTGTACTTGAACAACAAATACTAAAATTAGATAAATATTATAAGGAAACGAAATTATTTAATTTTTAATGATGATGATATTTTTAACAGAACTTCACACTGATGTCAATATATGGCGCTCTGTGAAACCGCGAGGTCTCAGTTCGGGGCGAACCACTAGTAATTACTTTTTATTTTTAATCTATGATGAGATCATATTAGGAACTTTAACGAAATAAAATAAATTTTAAAAAGTAGGTAATTCCCTTACTCATATCATGTTTTTTACGTGAAAGTCTCGTCGCGTAGTTTTTTGCATAAAAAATATCGAGCACTTACGGCCAACACTAATGCAAACTGCGAGGCCGCGCGGACGCATGCAGTGAGGCGCGGGGTTGGGGGGGTACGGCAAGATAGTCGCCGTACCGCACTGAATAAAAATAATTACCTTGCTGTGCGTTACGGCAACTATTTTGCCGTACATTATTAGTATACAATATCATTATATTAAAAGCAACCATATAGAAAAAATCACTGTCTCTTTCCTACACGTACGGGAACATAGATAAATCACCCCCGCACCGTGCGCAAAACAAGGAAAACTAGCTGCCGCACTGGCTGACCGTCAAATACGGCAAAATACTTGCCGTAACGCAGCGAAAGTGTTAATCCACGCGGACGAAGTTGCGGGCATCATCTAGTTTATAAGATGTAAATTATAATTATAATTATTATAAAACTACATTTTGTTTTATCTGCGTGCTGGCAACCCTAATTGTCCGTAATATCAGTATGGAATAACCATCGCTTAAAGTAGTATTATTTCAAAATTACAGGTTTGTGTCACATGCCTTGACGTCCCTAAAATAAGGATTATAATTCTAAAACACTAACATCAACAATATTAAAACAATACGGCTTCAAGCTATCGATTTCGATTGTCAAATCACAATCGCATTGCTTTAACTCTGCTCTACCATACTTAATTATTATTGCAACATCCATCCAATTACAAAGATAAGTACGCCAGTCGTGAACAGCCCTATTAGGATACGACTTAATACTTTAACAGTGCGCCTACTCATGATGTGAAAGTTCATAGGAGTAAATTGATTAAGTGTTACTCGACACTTCCAGGTAGCCTCCTACTCACTTTTTCGATAGGTACTTATAATTAGATCTTGAAATTGATAACGCGTGAATTAATTAATTAGTATCGGTAAGAGGCAAGATCAGTGCCTTTGAGGACCGTGCTAATTTTTTGATAATCTAGATCTAGATGCCACCGTAAGATTGTAAAAACCGTTAGATTATAATCTAACTTGCGAAATTGTAAACTGTCGAATTATTACAATATAACGGATTATTTTTCGGTAGATTGTAATCTTTTAGGTTTATTAACCCGATAGAACCTAAGGGTTCGACATAAATAATCAAGTAGTGCCCTACTTGATTATTTATGTCGAACCCTAACCTAACCTACAAGAAAAAGACAAGAAAACATAAATACAATGAATATTTCAAAAATTGACGCTTAAAACATTGAACGGTTCACAATCTTTCGACTGTTTACAATTTATCGAAAAAAGCGTTAGATTACAATCTTACGGTTTTTACAATCTTACGGTGACATATATATTATATAAATAAAAATCAATTGCCGAATGTACGTAAGCGCATCACTTGAGAACGGCTGAATCGATTTTGATGGAATTTTTTGTATATGTTTGAATGGGTCCCGGGATGGTTTATAATCATAATTGAACTTTATATTAGATTATATTCAGAATTACACTGCATTGCACTGCTGCAGTGTGATTATCTAAGACACATTTAGGCATTGCTAGCATCGATGCGGTCTGCGATGTGACATCGAAGAGATCGCCCTTGACTGCGACGGTTGTAAATTTTATTTTACCTTAGAGTATCACCCAGCTGAACAGCTGTTTTGAAGCTGACATATTTAATCGGGGTGATATTAAATACCAACCAAGTATTGTAGTTACTAGTTAGTGTCATAGATAGATAAAAATCATACCAAATAATGCAATATGCAATGATACATTTGTATACAATTCTAACATATTTCAGTGTCAGACAAAACTTGTTTGCTCAAACGTCTATACCAAGTTCTCTTGTAACGGCGAGTCGAAACAAGATAGAGACGAGCTATTTATCAAATACGTGCCTAGATATTATGTGTAAAAATACAATGGTAGTACAAAATGAAGTGGCCATATATTATTGTTTGTGGCGTGATAGTCTTATGTAAAAGAACTACTATTTGTTCTCGATTTGGTATCTCGAATGTATATCGTCTTATGTGACATCATAAATGTAGATCATGGCATAACATTTGATTGTAACGAGTAACTTTTTAAAAAAAAAAGTCTAAAAGTGCTAGAATTCTCTACAATAATATTATATTGGTTTATTAATATTATTCTAGAAAAATCTATGTGTATGTTATTGTCATGTAATTGCGCTATTACGAACTCTTAAATAAAAAAAGTACTCTTAAATAAAAAAATGTGAGTTAATCGGACTTTTTGACAGAACTAAAATATTCTGTCCGTTGTTCTCCGTTAGTAGCTATAATTCCTCTTTTTTCCAACTATTCATCAAAGCTGTCCCAAAGGCAGGCACACACACATCGTACAACATTGTAGTCTACCACTATAAAGTCTAACCAGTATAGGGTGAGATTTCATCGAGAAACCTTAGTAACAACTAGACTAACTGTTTTGAAACCTATTACAAAGTAGTGGGTGGGTGGTATCCAGTGTAACTCGACCTTTGCTTGCTAATGCACTGTATGACAAGTGATCTAGAGCCATTGTTACGAAATATGTCATAGCCGATATTGGTTGTCTAATAAGAGCGATTAAATCGTGTGATAGAAAATAGGTAAGTAAGCTGTTGTATCGTAGTGAAACTTAATTAGAGTATTGTAGTTTGTAAAGAATTGTACAGAAAGCGATTTGGGGCATGAATTTAATAATATGCCCCCTCTTACGTTAGCCTCTTACAACATCATCGCTTATCATCTAGATTCTAGATTTCAGGTGAACCACTACCTAATTGCGAAAAGGGTTGTCTGCAGCGTTGCCAGAAGGTTACTTTTGTAACCTTTTAGGTGATTTTTAGCTCCGTCAGGTTACTTCTAGGTTACACTGTTCAAAACAATGATCTTAGAAGAAAAAGAGGACCTAGACCTCTTTTTCTTCTAAGATCATTGGTTCAAAAGGTTACTTTTGGGTGATTTTTCGGATCTTGTAGAATTAATTCTTAATTTTTTGTTCATAACCAAAGTGAAACGGAAGCAAATTAAAACAACGTGCTCTGTGACTGTCATCTGTGGTTCCTATTGCAACTCATCACGTTGAGAACTTCTCTTTCACACTCGTTTCGACTCGACCGGTCTCGACTCTCGACCGTCTCGTAATTTTTTTTGTTGACAACATTTGAGCCACCAAAAACGATGCTCATGGCTAAAATCTATATATACAAGGTGTAAGGTAAATGGTATAACATACCGGCGGCTACCCATGCCATTTTGACGTTTTATACACTATGGTAGAGTTAAAAGATCAAAATTAATTATCAAAAACTTCCATACAAAATTAATTAGTTAATTATGGAAAATAAATTTTGGCAACCCTGTGGAGTCCTTTGTTCCTTCTACACCTAAAGTCAGAACTGTACTACAAGCGATAATAATAATTATTATCGTACCGTTATGCAATTTGGCAATTCATTACAATTTGCAAATCATTGAAAGAACAAACTACACAGAATAATTAATTATTGATCAAAACTTAAACGAAGTAAGTCGGGAAATTAATCACAGGGAAAGGCGGCTCATAAAGTAAGGATAAGTGACTGAATTCGACTTACGAAGTCCGATACTAGTCGGGCATTTTTTTACAACAATACGTAAGTTCTAGCCGGGCTTTTGCTTTGAGAATTTAATTGCATGCCGAATAATGATTACTTTAGTATCGCGACTGGATTTTATCGCAACGCTCGCACTGGTAACGAGGCTTAACATACGTCGTATTGTTCGCAGTTCATTGATATTAAATCAGCTGTTTTAAGGGATGCCACCTCAACATTTATGCTAAAATTTTGAAGTCCACATAACTCCCCCAGGACATGAGCTACACGTCTTATGACATTTTTCCTATATATCTATACACCATCTAACATGAGTAGCCGCGGGTATGTTATACTAATTACCTTACACCTTGTATATATATAAAATGAATCCTTATTTCACTTGGTCACGGCATCACGCGTGAATGGCTGGACCAATTTCGCTAATTCTTTTTTGTTGTGATTGTTTGGACCCCGGGATGGTTTAATATACACAATTAGACCCGATAGGGGGCGCTGCAATCGGGTTCGAAGTTCAGGGCAGGACAAAGTCTGCCGGGCCCACTAGTAAAATATAACAAGGATGGGGAAGGCGAAGGTACTACCTTCATATTGATGTATTTTTTTTACAAAGTATTGGTAAATGCTCAGGGTAAATGAATCCTGTATGATTTTTGACAATCAGTAGACTAGATAAATTTCGATCCTTATTTCACTTATAACACTGATGTCGAATTTTACAAATAGTACAAATTTGATTTTTCTGTCTTTAATTTTAGGTGTTTTAAATAAGTATTATAGTATATTAAAATACAACGACAAGTTCATTATCCTTATCCTTACTAATATTATAAATGGGAAAGTGAGTTTGTTTGTATGTTTGTTCCGCTTTCACGCCGTAACTACTGAATCGATTGTTTTGAAATTTTGCAGACGTAAAGTTACAAGTCCGGATTAAATAATAGGGTACTTTTTATCCCGGAAAATTAAAGAGTTCCCGCGGGAACTAAAACTCCTCAATCCACGCGGACGAAGTCGCGGGTATCAGCTAGTCCTTTATATTTGTGTAAGTTTTTACAACCAACATCTATTCTATGAACTTTTAATAATACATTTCTACCAGAAAAAAATGAAAGGTTACTTTTTACACTAAAAGGTTACTTTTTAGGGTTCCGTACCCAAAGGGTAAAAACGGGACCCTATTACTAAGACTCCGCTGTCTGTCTGTCTGTCTGTCTGTCTGTCTGTCTGTCTGTCTGTCTGTCTGTCTGTCTGTCTGTCTGTCTCCAGGCTGTATCTCATAGACCGTGATAGCTAGAAAGCTGAAATTTTCACAAATGATGTATTTCCGTTGCCGCTATAACAACAAATACTAAAAATTAAAAAAATATATATATTAAGGGGGGTCCCCATACAATAAACGTGTTTTTTTTCGTATTTTTTTGCTCAATATTAAAAACGGTAACAGGTAGACGGTTCAAATTTTCACAGAATATTAACTTGTATATTACCTTTCAAAATAAATAATTAAATATCAATAAAGTAAATATTAAAGGGCGGCTCCCATACAACAAACGTAATTTTTTGATATTAACAGTAAACCTCTACAAACAAAGTTAGTTATGCGGTTCATTAACAAACCTACTTCTTGAGTACGGAACCCTCGGTGCGCGAGTCCGACTCGCACTTGGCCGGTTTTTCATTTTTTTTTAGGTAACTTTTGACATGACCGTGCTGGCAACACTGGTTGTCTGTTAGAGTTAAATATTTTGGAAACGATGAAATACAATGAAATGCAATAGGTATACTTTCTTAAATTTCAGAAACTATAAATTCAAAAGGTCTGGTGTGTTTTTTTCCAGTAAAAATATAAGATGTATTCTCAATGAGCCTAATTCTGTACAAAAAATTGCCCAATGGACATGTTCCCTTTTTGCAATAATTATAGTGTTTCAGGTGAGATCGCATTCAAGGGCTTATTTGCAGTAGAAAAGAAAATATTTATTAATTAATCACGTTTTCCTACTTTGTTGCATTTAAATTATTGTTAGCGATTCGACTATTCTGTGCTTATAGTGTGTTAAAGTATATAAATGTTTTTAACTACTTATATTAGAATTTTTATTTGGTTTCTTTAGTTAATCGCTATAAAGAAATAAAAAGACGGCTTGGCGTAAGTTTCACTGATGTGATCACACATTTTATTCAAAATAAAAACAGGTTATAAGTAACTAATACATAGCATAGGACATAAGTACTTTACGAGCAAAAAAAAAACCGTCCCGTCAACTTACGCTTGACACATATTCGAGACGACAGGTCGTTCAACTCTGACCGGCAGAAATTTTTGGTAGTTGCGTAAAAGCTACTTGTTGGTACTCACAGTCAGTTTTTGGAGCTTATACATAAAGCTTTTTGAATCGATGAAAATTTTGTCGAAGAGATATTTTGATAATTCATGTTTCCTTCTTTAAATCGGATTAAAAGATGTGTTAATTATTATAAAGATAAAAAAGCGTTCCCTAACATTTTTTATATAATTTGAAAATGCTAATTATTTTATGTTATTTTATAACTACATATTTTACACTCGTAGGTACCTATCTATAGTGACTATGCCCGAAAGACACTCTATTGATGGGTGAAAACTCCACTAAATAGACTATAGTTTTTCAATGCTTCAAATGGATCGACCGCGACGCGACATCTCGCTTATTATAATACTAGCTGATGCCTGTGACTTCATCCGCGTGGTAACTAATAAATAACTCCTTAATTTTCCGGAATAAAAAGTAGCCTATGTCACTCTCCAAGTTCTCAACTGTGCCTATGCCAAAAATCACGTCAATCCGTTGCTCCGTTGCGGCGTGATTGAAGGACAAACCAACAAATCCGCTCAGTATCTACGGTCTATCTTTCTATCTATACATAGACAGCTAAAATCATAACCCCTGATTTTGCCGTAGTCTGGTAAAAATGAGTTATGAACCTTTTTTATCCGTGTCGAGTATTAGAAAGTGCAAATAAAACCGTTAAATCCTTACAGCGAAAACAATAAATTCCGTTTATATAAGCGCGGTGGCACCAAAGCTATAAACTTTTCGCTCGTAAGGTGTTAACAAAAAACTTAGCTTATCTTGACGCGGGCAAGCCGAATTAATTCAAGATAAACCGTCGTTACTTCTTCAGGCATAGTGCACACGTTTCATGGACGAATGGTTTTCATAATAATATTATCAAACGGTTCTGTCCCCCGATTTTGTAATGAAATCGTAATCGTAATCGTTTGTCAAAGAATTGTCGATCAAATCGTCTAAGTTCGGCTTCAAAGTAAAATAAACCATAACAGCATTATAATTAGAGCTCAATTTCGTGTACCTATTCTCATACGTTTAGATACACGAAATTGAGCTCTAATTCAATGTGCTGTTATGGTTTATTTTACTTGAAGCCGAACTTTTACGATTTGATCGGCAATCCTTACATGATTGCACCTCTGTTCGACCTGCTATGAGTAATACGTTTTAAGCTGTAAAATGATTACGATTCGCTTAGACAATTGTGCCTCTGATCTATTTATTTTAATGGGCCGCGTCCAAGGTCTGTAGCTTATTTAAACGATAAAATAGACGGACTGAAACCTTATAGTTCGTATGTAATTACTTCACACGTCGACATTTTGCCCTACGTTCGTCGTATTTGATATTCGTAGTTATTTGTGGCATTGCCTAGCACAAGAAATAAGCATTGTTTTAAAAATAAGGTGTTTAGTATAAGTTTAGACTTTCCAACGTGTAACTCACAAGTTTAAAGGAAATGTTAAGATATGAAAGAATTGAATTACATATTGAAAGAACAAATAAAACTTTCAGCACAATCATCTGTACGCAGCTTTAGCAGTCAATTAATATGGAAAAGGCTTCAAGATAATTTTGCTTTGTGAGCAAGCGAGATAGGAGCCATGAAATTCGAGATTTTCGATACAGGTGCGCGCGGAATTCTTTTAAGATAAGGTTGGCAACTCCATATTTTTTAGATACAGGGTTGAAGATCAAGCCTTGAAGCAATATTGAATGTAGTTTGAAAATTGAAACGTAACGATTAATTAAATAGTGTTTTAATAATGAAAAATTTAAAATGAAATATATAAAAAAAAAATAACAAGAACTTTCGCCCGCTGCTTCATCAATTTTTAATGCACAATCTATACCATAATATTCTAAATCCGAAATTTTGGAAAAATGGTTTTTTTTTGTTATCCACTACAAGTTAGCCCTTGACTGCGATCTCACCTGATGGTACCTAAGTGATGATGCAGTCTAAGATGGTAGCGGGCTAACCTGTTAGGGGCATGGCAGTTATATTAAACCCATACCGCTAAATCGCTTGGCGGCACGTCTTTGCCGGTAGGGTGGTAACTAGCCACGGCCGAAGCCTCCCACCAGGCCAGACCAGGGAAAATTCAGAAATTATTAATTCCCAAATTGACCCTGCCGGGGATCGAACCCGGACCTCCCCACGTTAAGACATCAGCGCTACACACTGCGCCACGGAGGTCGTCAAAATGGATGCGCCATGGATGTTAGTTACTCCATCACGCCAGATTGACTGAACGGATCTGGATGAAATTTGGCACAGAGATAGATTATAGTCTGGAATAACACATATGCTACTTTTTATCCCGGAAAATTAAAAAGTTCCCGCGGGTACCAAAAACCTCAATCCATGAAGACGAAGTCACGGGCGTCATTCTTATAAATTTTATTATTTAAGTTATTATGATCCATACTAATATTATTCCCGCGGGAATCAAAAAACATCAATCCACGCGGACGAAGTCACGGGCATCATCTAGTGTAAAATAAACTATAAAGCTGTAAATTTCCATCAAAATCTGTTCAGTAGTTATTTCGTGAAAGAGTAACAAACGTATATTTATCCTTACGTTCACAATATTAGTAGAAATAAGAAGCAAGACAAGATGCACGAAATCATACTATAAGCGGAATGGAATCTCCATAGCGTATGTTCTATGTAGCTATGAGAAATATTTTGACAACCCTATGCTAAAAAGGCAAAAATTTTTGTTGAAAGTTTCGAATCAACAATGAGTCATTTCAAGTATTTTTATATACCAAAATTATTGTGTTTAACATGCTTTTTATGTTTAATTATAATTTTGACTTGATTATTACTCTGTCCCTTTATTTCGGAGTGGAATTTTGAAATATTCTTAAGATTTTCGTAAATTGATTGCTGTTATATTCAGAGTGTGAATTTCATGCAGTTATTTTTATTTAAAACTAGATGATGCCCGCGACTTCGTCCGCGTGGATTAAGGTATTGTGATTCCTGCAAGAACTCTTAAATTTTCCGGGATAATAAGTAGCCTATGACCTTCCCCGCGATACAACCCTCTACCAAATTTCATCAAAATCGGTTGAACGGATGAGCCGTGGAAGCGTAGCAGACAGACTTTTCGCATTTATATTCAGGATATCTATTATTTAATCGAGTTTCAGTAGTTGTTAGGAAGTGTTCTCTCCAACTTCTAGGCAATGGTTTTTATGTATATTATTGTAGTATTAATAACTCCTTACATAAGGCTTAGTTGATACGTCGTAGTATCTAATACGAGAAAATAAATAAATTCAGTAAGACATTTTTTTTTTAACGCGTCAAGAGGTAGAGAAACTTGTTTCAATTAAAAGTGTTGTTATCTCAAATAACACTATTTGACAGCTATTCGTGATAGATTGATGAGCAAAATTAAGTATTCTAAATTGCTTAAAATATAAATCAGTAAGTTACTTCGAGATTTTTATACTTTCATCTGTTATCATTTTTTGAAAGCTGGCCGTCCATAAATTCGTAAGAGATACTTAAGGCTAACTAGCATTAAGTTCTATTGTATTATTTTCAATTAAAAAAAAAAAAAAGAGATTTGATTTGTAGATGATAATTTTGTCATTTTATTGATGATGGGATCAATAAAATGACAAAATTAATTGGACTATGCAGGTAAGTTCAAAGTTAATGTAAAAAGTAAACTCATTGAAAAATCTTATTACCATGTGAAGGATTACTTAAATGACAAGAAAGCTTCGCTATAATTTGCTCTAATGGCTTTGATAGTGCCTTAGTTAAGATGATTTGTGAGATGGTGATAATTAAAACAAGTGAATATAATCAAAATTATTAAAAAATACGACTGCTCGGCCGTAGAACACACACATACATACACGAACCCTGAAAACATAACACTCCTTTTTTGGGCAGTCGTGTAATAAAAAATCCCCCTCGAATGGAAGTACGGCTACCACTGCTGCTACGTAACGATACCGCAGTCATTAATTATACCTTTGGAATCTTATTCACATTTTTATTAAATGATATTTTTTTGTGAATCACTGGATATATTGAAGTATAGTGTTATATATTTTTGGAATCTACTCATAATTTTCTAGATGAGGATTATATAGTATATCTTATTTTCGAATTTTTATTTTTAACTTTAGTCTTTATTGCGGAACCATAGTCACCCCACCAATTTTTTTTTAAACTTCACTAGCCTATGTCACCCGGAATAAGCTAGGAATTCTAATGATACCTCACTTATCAAAATCGGTTCAGGCGTATAGAACTTATGGTGGAATATACAAACTCACATACATACATACATACATACATGAACCCTACCCTTAAAACAATATACCTACTCCTTTTTTCAGGCAGTCGTATAAAAAAAACCCGGCTGTTGTGGGCTCTTCTCAGACCAAGGCGCGTTTGGAACCCTCGTAGCTTTAGTTTAAAGATACCGTAACAGATTATTACCATCATATTTGTATGTAACTGGACGTCAATAAGTGTAGTATACCTACCTAAATTGAATAAATATTTGTGACCTTATGACTTATGACCTCATAACGAGGTTCAATATTTACCTACATTATCAGTTTAACATTTTACGGGTTTTTGGTATCTGTATGAAAATGGAAAAACTTACCTAGATATGGACACTCGGTATGGCAGGTTCCAAGAAATGTATGTAGAGTCTGTGGCCGCTCAGCTTTACATATTAACTGACGACCCAGATTCGGCTGACTTTCTGCTCAGCATGGCGGCAAATTCACTTGGACACTTGTTGCACACATATTATTCTCACATTTGTTATATTATGTGCTACGTAAACAAACAAGCGTCAGAACTCACTGACATTTATTTTTCAGACTATCTTGCAATACGCTGTTAAGGCAACAGCGTGACACACTGCGCCACGGAGGTCGTCAGAACTCCATGTCAAAAATCACGTCGATCAGTTGCTCCGTTGCGGCGTGATTGAAGGACAAACCAACGAACAAACACACTTTCGCATTTATAATATTAGTGTGATATATTCATGTATTATTGCCGGATTGTCATGAAAAATTCATTAAAAGACCACGTTTCAATACTTGCAAACCTTGAATGAATTTTTTATGGAACTGACCCGATTTATATACGCCATATAAAATAATATGGTCGACGTTTGTTTAATTAATCTGTATAAATGAGTGTAAAAACCGCCTGACATCCAAATGGTATTAGTATAAACAAAGTGTAAACACGCATTTATGATTATCCACGCACCCAAATAAGAATAAAGCATTGGTTAGAAATAAAGCGTGACGGCAGAGATGCAAGACGGCACGCGCGCAGGTCACCACACTACTTACTCTTGTATATAGCATTTCACTATTTTATTACAGTAACAATGTTTTAATTATTATTCACTAGATGATTCACGACTTCGTCCGCGTGGTTTAAGATTTTTGATTCCCGCGGGAACTCCTTGATTTTCCGGGATAAAATGTAGCCTATATCCTTCGCCGGGATACAACCTATCCCTGTATCAAATTTCATCAAAATCGGTTGAACGGTTGGGCCGTGAAAGCGTAGCAGACAGACAGACAGACATACAGACAGACAAACTTTCGCATTCATGTATATTAGTACGGAATAGTACGGAATTAGTACGGAAGTACGGATTATATACTTCGAGCAGTGATTTGTTTCCTTTTTAGTTCGATACCGCGATGCCGCCGGTACTCGTTGCTGTACTCACGCGGTATATATGCCCAAGGCTTTAATGCCAGATTTCGAGAACACGCCAGTTAAAATAAACTGCTTAATTCTTATCGCCTATCGTCGCAAATTATTGTCTGTTAATGAACCCACTCGATTTATATTCATATTAACCTGAATTATACGCTACATATTAATGTAGTGGACAACTTCTGCACTTTAACGTCTCTTTAAATACTTTATTTGTATGGTATATTTTGGTATAATAGCCGCGGCGTAAGTTGAACTTTGTGCAGAAACACATTTCGGGTGTCTAAACGAAGTGCGGTATGAGGTACGTCGCGAGCCCATACCCCTCGCTCCCCGCGCACGCTTCGCTCGGCTCTGTAGTACAGTGTCAGGTCTGCGCAGACGACCGCCATTTTGGGTCAACTTACTTATAGTCGATTGTTACAATAATTCAATTAAATCGTATTCGTTCGTTCGTACTGCCTCGTTGGTCTAGTGGTTAGCATAGTCGACTGCGGATCACGAGGTCCTGGGTTCGATTCCCGGTCGGGCATAAAAGTTAGGTATTGGGTTTTTCAATTAAGAAATTCTCAGTGCCAGCCCGGAGTTGGAAGTTGGCGGTGTTTCACCCCCGTGCCTCGGAGAGCACGTTAAGCCGTCGGTCCCGGTTATTATCACTAACATGCTAGTAGTCGTTAAAGCCCTCCAACCCGCATTGGAGCAGCGTGGTGGGTCTAAGCTCTAATTCCCGCTCTCCTATGAGAGTGGTGGCCTGTGCCCAGCAGTGGGACGATAATAGGCTGTAGTGATGATGATGATTAGTTCTAGAAAATTTTGGTTTACAGGCGGTTTACATGAATTGTGTTATAAGGTTAAATCTTTGGACATGAAGAAATAATAAAATTGAATGGAATTATCATTTTGTTTAAGTCATTTCATGTGACGGAGTTTAGATAATTCGCCGGGTTATAACATTTAATTTGTTATTTATTCATTAGGTACTAGCTTATGCTCGCGACTTCGTCTGCGTGGTTTAATTTTTTTTTGTTTCCCGCGGGAACTCTAATTTTCCGGGATAAAAAGTAGTTGGATGTCACTCTCCAGGTTCTCAAGTATAAATATGCCAAAAATCACGTGGATCTGTTACTCCGTTGCGACGTGATTGAAGGACAAATCAACAAACCAACAAACAAACACACTTTCGCATTTATATTATTAGTATGATTGCTACTACCCTGTACTGTATATAGCTAACTACATAAATATAACTGTGCATAAAATATTCTTGCAATTTATTTTAAGGTACTTATGTAAAGATAATCTCAAGTTACCCAGACAAAAGGTTGCCGTTTTATCAATATTAACGAATAATATATAAAGGAAAATCCACCAGATTTTTATATAAAAGGTCATTGACTTAAAAAGGTATATTAGTGGTTAGCATGTTTGACTGCGGCTGACGAGGTCCCGGGTTCGAGTCCCGGGTCGGGCCATAATAAGTGTTGGGTTTTTCTGACTAGAAATTCTCAGCACTAGCCCGGAGTTAGGAAGTTGGCGGTGTTTCACCCCCGTGCCTCGGAGAGCACGTTAAGCCGTCGGTCCCGGTTATTATCACTAACATGATAATAGTCGTTAAAGCCCGCCAACCCGCATTGGAGCAGCGTGGTGGGTCTAAGCTCTAATTCCCTCTCTCCTATGAGAGTGGAGGCCTGTGCCCAGCAGTGGGACGTTAATGGGCTGTAGTGGTGGTGGTGGTGGTAGGTATATTGGTAGGTAGGTATGTTAAGTAAAGGTAAATACACGTAAGTTAATATCCGTATATTATTATATGGTTTTCATACTTTGTTCCTGATGAATATACCTACTTTTGTTTGAAATTGGAAACAACATAAAATATTATTGTAAAAACAGGATAACCTTAGAATTAAGTTGGTTAATTTAGGAATTCCCGCTGGAATTGAAAAAGCTTTATCCACGCGAACGAAGTTGCGGGCATCATCTAGTTACTAGTACCTACACAAATAAATAAATAGTTTATTATCTTGTAATGTTAATGAGCAGTAAATTAAAACGGCATTAGTCACAGATAATATTTGCAACACCTTTCAATATGGATTACAGAACAATTGACAGGGGTGTTTCGCAATACGTCACGTCAATCTACCAATCTGTCACTGTGCGAGTAAAGAATGAGTTATTGTTCTTGCCCAGTATGTCACGAACTATTAGTTTTTAATCTTTGAGTAGCTGATATACATACTTATTGAGTACTAGCTGATGCCCGCGACTTCGTCCACGTGGTTTAAGTTTCTTTTAATACCGCGGGAACTCCTTAATTTTCCGGGATAAAAAATATCCTATGTCACTCTCCAGGTCCTCAACATGTCAAAAATCACGTGGATCCGTTGCTGCGTTGCGGCGTGATTGAAGGACAAACAAACAAACCAATAATCCAAAAAACCAACAAACAAACACACTTTCACATTAATAATATTAGTAATTTTAAGTATGAGTATGATTAATTAAACTGCTATGCTGCTATATTGCTATTTTTTTTATTCCACTACAAGTAGGACTTCTTCTTTTTCACAATTCCTATGCGATGCAAGTGTGCGAGTGCAGCCACCTACACCCATATTCTCTAACTCAGCGGCTATTATTTAAATAGAAAAAATAAAGTTGCCTACCTAGGTTTAACTAATTGATTATGTCAGCCGAGCCAACTTCTAAACGACTTTCTCAATGGCGTATTAACGAAATTAACTAAACAGAATTATCAACAGAGTGACAGTTATAAATTATGCAGGCGTGCGTGGGTTACACTTTATAAGTTGATCGCACATTGCAAGAAGATCTGAATGAGGCGCAAGGGCCGCACCTAACATATTCACCGCTGAACTCAACCTGTGATATTGAACGTATATTTTATTAGCAACTAGGTCTTCCCCCGTGACAGTGCTCCCAGGGGTTAAGGTTTTAAAAATTGCGTTGGAATTCCTAAAACTCCTCTTTAGTGGACAATCATAGTCTCGGTTTCTAGGAATCTACTCGCAAAATGTAGAGTTTCTCGATCCAGTTTGAGGTGGATGGTTTGATATGTCAGCCAATCAAATTAACGTTTTAATGTAATTATCTACCGTCAAGAAGATCAAGAAATCACCGAACACGTTGGTCCAAGGTTAAAGTTATTTTTAACCGACTGCCAAAAAAAGAGGAGGTTCTCAATTCGGCGCGTATATATATATTTTTTAAATGTATGTCGGTCTATCGGTTTTTTCTATCAGTCGTTAGAGGAAGCTCTTGAGGTAGTTCCATAAAAATTCTGACTCCAAATCCTCAACCCTGACACTAAAAAGTTAAAAAAAAAATTATTTCCAAAAAACTATGTTGTATATGACACTATGTTGAAGTCGGGCGAAACTGATACGTCAACTTTGTTTATCCTTGTTATACCCGCCCGACTTCAACATAGTGGGTAGAAATCAAAATTATTTTGTACTTTACAGTGGCTTTGGAAAGAATTTTTATTTTTTTAGTGCCTTGGTCATCTACGCCTCGCGTAGATCGTTTCGTAATAGTATGCGATCAGCTTCATGCGTATGACAACGTGCGTAAGCTTTACACAGAATAGATATACGGTCGCAGACTACAGGCTACGGTTTTATTAGGCTATTAAAAGCTATTTCATATCTGGATAAGATTTAAAACTAATGTTACTTGACCGTTAATAGGTTAATGATGGCATTTTTCATTTCACATAAAAAGTTACTTTTTAAAGACGTCAGTAGGTAAATTTTAGCCATATACACCTTTTATGAAGACTTGTTAAACATACTTACCATATAAAGAAATACTTGTAAATACCCATTACCCAATCAGTTATTTCAAGTTGGGTAGTTACTTTTTTTTAACTTTACCCTACTACAAACATCGATTATGTTACGATATATCGATTTGAGTAGGTAGTAGTTACCTACTGTTAATTATACAGCTTACTGTTTTACAATTATTTAGGATAAGTACATATGGTTGCATAACCACCAGGTTTATATGAAATGAGTAGTGAACTATGGTCTATGGAAGAAACGAATAAACAAGTAACCGGAACCGCTTGAGCAGCTTTGCTATTGCTTCGGGCGGTAGGCAGCATATATCAATGGCAAGCTGTGGACTAAAACTGCAAGAGCGGTCCGTGCATGTTGATCATTGGCTAACTGCTCGAGCAGTCTTTGTATGGCCGGGCTAAGGCCGACAATTTTCCAATTCTTAAAGCGACAACTCTCCACCAAGCACTTTTTTTTTATCCACTACAGGTTAGCCCTTGACTGCGATCTCACCTGATGGTAAGTGATGATGCAGTCTAAGATGGTAGCGGGCTAACCTGTTAGGGGCATGGCAGTTATATTAAACCCATACTCCTATTCGGTTTCTACACGGCATCGTACCGGAACGCTCAATCGCTTGGCGGCACGTCTTTGCCGGTAGGGTGGTAACTAGCCACGGCCGAAGCCTCCCACCAGGCCAGACCAGGGAAAATTCAGAAATTATAAATTTCCAAACCCTGCCGGGGATCGAACCCGGGACGTTAAGGCAACAGCGCTCAGCACTGCGCCACGGAGGTCGTCAAAAAAAAACTCCGCATTACCAAAGGCCGGAGTCGAAAGCTATGTTATCACTGCCTATTCCCAATCACGCTTAATTAAAAAATATAGGTCAGTTTTATGTTGTTTTATTATAATCAGTATAGAATATTAGTTCCGCGCCATTTCGCTGTTAACATTCGAGAGGTCAGTCTGGTCTGCACCGATCCTTATCGCGTAACGGATCTACGGCTAATCTCTTACATCTACACGATTGGTTATGAAACCCATAAGAGTAAGTAGACTTTGAAATTGGATTCTTTTTAAGAACGTCGAAATTCGAATACTTAAATATACCTATATTACACAGATATTGGGAAAGATAAGCTTTAAAACAAATACTTTGTTACTTATTTTGTGAACTTTACTGAGACACAATATGTTAGTTTATTTAATTATTTCATGTAGGACATCTACATATTTGAAATAATCATATTATATGAGTTTGATTTTAATTGATTACTTGTTTATTGTGTTAGATGTAGGTAACTATAATCCATACTAATATGTATTATAAATGGGAAAGTGAGTTTGTTTGTATGTTTGTTCCGCTTTCACGCCGTAACTACTGAACCGATTGCTTTGAAATTTTGCAGACGTAAAGTTAGAAGTCCGGATTAAATAATAGGGTACTTTTTATCCCGGAAAATTAAAGAGTTCCCGCGGGAACTAAAACTCCTCAATCCACGCGGACGAAGTCGCGGGTATCAGCTAGTTATTAATAAACAAGGGACCCAAAATTAAATAAATATTTTTGGGAGAAACAGGCCAGTCCAAAAGATGAACTATGAGTAATAATTATGTCGTCTAGTTTTATTTCACTAGTCTTTTTGCCGGATTATAAATTTAAACACTAAACATGTAGATACCTAGCTATTGTTTCCATATCTAATAAGGTATGTGTATCCATTTTAGTCGGCTCGCGGCAGATCAAAGCCCTGACTTTATGTTCAATCTAACCTTTTCACCGGCAGTCTCTTACGGCTTCTGTAATGTATACTACTCCTTAGCTAGTTACTGTTTCGATTCACTTGAGATGCATATCAGAAGCTACTTAATATATCATCTTATTGATAGATTTAGATCGCGTTGTCTGAAATTGAGATAGATTATAATTAAAAAAATACGGACAAGTTGGAATAGCTAAGAGAATCGTTGCACTTTTTTTTGTAATATTATAGTTATTGTGAAAGAAGTATATATCATTTGGGGGCTTACTACCATCGCTTAAATCCGTATTGTTTAAATATTGTTGACGTTCGCATTTTAGAAATATAATCCTTATTTTAGGGACATCAAAGTACGGGACATAAAACTGTCAATTTCAAATAATACTGCTTTAAGCGTTGGTAGTAACCCCCCTGAGCGAAAACACATTGGAAACGGGTACGACGAAACACTCTCATCAGAGGGGAACGACGTTTTGCCCTGTCGTCTAATGTTTTCGGAACTTGAGTGAACATCAATTTAGACAGTTAAATACGGTTCTTACCTCAAATGTATTACTTATTATTTACTAAGTTCTATCTTTATGATTATTACTCTATCATCATCATACTAATATTATAAATGCGAAAGTGTGTTGATTTGTTGGTTTGTCCTTCAATCACGCTGCAATTGAGCACCGGATTGACGTAATTTTTTGCCCATGCATACAGTTGAGGGCCTGGAGGTATGGCCTGGAGAGTGACATTTAATATTATTATTTATTTATTATAGTGACAGATCTATCCCGGAAAATTAAAAAGTTCCCGTAGGAATTTACAAAAAAACTTATTCCGCGCAGACAAATTCGCGGGCATCAGCTAGTAGGTACAATTATATTTTAGGACTTATTACGAGGATAAGTATATTTATCAGGTTTAAATTTTTCAATTCACTTTTCCTTAATAATGAGTTTCGAATACCGTGCATATCTAAAGAAGGAGACTTTTTTAATGAGATCATGTTTCATCAGAAATTCTGAGAATTATTATTATGCTCTACTCTCCAGTATCAACTGAGTCAGAGATATAATGTAACAGGTCAGTTTGAATGCAGTTTGCGTCTCAAAAGAATCACGTTTATGTAAACTTTTACCTTTACCCTTTATAACGCCAGCAAAGAGGTTATTATGAATACTTAGTTTAATATCTTTGGCCTATATTAAACTAAGTATATCATTATCTATATCAAACTGAGATTGCTCAGGACAGTGGTTACTTATGTATCTGTATATTATGTTGTATGTAGATTATTGTAAACATACCATATACTATTTTTTATTTTCAAAAGAGCAACCACCGAGTTTCTTGCTGGTTCTTCTCGGTAGGAACGGCATTCCGAACCAGTGGTAGATTCATTTGACTATTCATAAGAACTTGTAAAAAGTCTATTTGAATAAAAATAATTTGATTTTGATTTTGATTTTGATATAGGTTTTAATGACATTAATATGTTTTTTTAAATATATTTTATGTAATATATGTGTTTTCTTATTCAATTTCAATTTAAGATGGGAGCGCTCTTACTCATTCATACTCATATTATTAGTACAACTTGTGCTACGTGTTGGACTCTACTTAGCGTGTATGTGAAGCTTCGAAGGTGTGTAGCTTTTTATACAAAAAATAAAATATACTGAAAATACACCATAATTTCTACATGGCATCATACCGGAACGCTCTACCGCCTGTCGTATTTACTAAGTACATCTTTGAGATGATAACTATAAAACTATGTAATTAGTTACATCTAAATACTCACTTTATCGTCGCCGTCATTCTCATTTGCAAAATCTCCATTCTGTGTGTTTATGTCTTCATGATTCCTTTCTTCGCTATGTAAACTCAAGTTGTTTTTCATAACATATCCATTTAAAGCCCCATTTTCAAGCGTTAATACTGTTCCATCGCCATTTTCCTCGCACATAGGTTCATTAATTTTATAGTCTGTGATCACACATTGGTTATCTGGATGCCGTAACTCTAGCCTAATTGTCTTATTAGAATCTTTGTCGATGGTAATGTTTATGTTTGGCTGAACAAGTTTTTCCGAATCATAATTTACGTTAGCTTCAAATGGCTTTGATCTTCTTTTCAAAAATGTATGATCGATAACTTTGATATTGTTAGCTTTATTTGCTGATTTCGCTTGTTCTATTGCAGTGTAATCGAGCTTTTTGCTTTTGATAATCAAATTTTCGTTGAAAATATCATCGACTGTTAGGTTTTCTTGCTCCGTCATGTCGGGCAGGTTGGTTTCGTTAATTTTGGTCATGTTGCCGACAAATTTAATTGGTCACATTGTATTGAACGGCTGGGGGTTATCGCGCGCCATTGTCGGTTTAACACGGCGTAAATCATCGACAGATCATTATCTGTACCGAGATGACCGCTATTTACAACTAACGTACCTTGACCCCCGGTTTCAGTTATCAGCTCCGATTGGAAAAGATTTGCTCTAGCTCAACCTTCGCTGGTCGGGTTATTGTTACTGCGTTGGGCAATCGTGAACTTTTACACGATTATTGGTACCATTACGATTCGTATGAGAATTCTATTTTCTTTGAAAAGATGATTATCTCCATCCTTGTCTTGTATGTGCGCTTGTCTCTTTCTCGCTAATGATGTTATTGTTTACTCGTCTCGGTATTAGAAATAGATATCCATCCAATATGTCATTATAGTAACGGTCATGAACCGAGCAAAAACCAGGCAACACGCGACTGATTTAATAAAACCGTGTATATGTATCACATAATCTTAATATAAACAATCTAGTTTTAGAATGAAAACGATAACTCACATACGATTTAGTCCATACATATAAAAACTTCTTTTGAATCTATAATCTAATGTGACACGATCGAACACAATTCACAAAAAAAGCAGTCGGACAAAAAGTAATTATTCGAAATTCGAATGTTCCCGCGTCTTTAGCCACGTGAGGCGCGCGTCGCTCGCGGCTATCACATGGAGTGGGCGCTGCGCGCGCGCAGCCAGCGGACATGATAAAGATGGGGATTGCGCAGTATAGGGCAGGGAACGCGATAAATTTCACGATTGACCACCATCGACAACTTAATAGTCGTAATAAAAATAGCTTTCATCATTATCCCATTCTCTATAGTTTACGCTGGATTATATACGTATCAATGGGTAGTGAATATTGTGCCTAAGTTATATTTTTATGATGAATTATTATTTTTAGCGATAAGGTGAGGTCAGCTAAAAAACTCATTTTAAATTATATACTTGAACTGTTTTTTTTCTTACAAATTGGAAGTTTTTTGCAGATTGGAGTAAATAAACATGTATCTCTGTATTTTGTCCTAAATGGAGATAATTGACTAGCTGGCAAACATACAGCCCAAAGTTCTAGGTCTAGATTTTCTCTGTAATTTAAAAAAAAAATTGTTTTTATACACACAAAAACACACCCGAGCGATGCCGATGCTCAGAAAAAAAACTAGCAAAAAAAGTAAGTTTAACAGCAAGTCAAGATTAAAATCTATCTAGGCAGAAAAAACTACTTACAAAAAAGCAAATATAATATCAGACGTCATTGTTTAAAGTTAAAACCAATAACATGATGGAAGACATAACACATAAGAGTTTTATCTGAGCTTTTCGCATGGCTTGCGTTAAAAGCTTCCTCCTCGCACCACGTCGCGAATCTATAACATTAACTCCTTTCATATTATATCCAGTTTGAGATTGAAACTGTAGGTGTGTGCGTGCAAGTAGGTCGCGTAAAGTGGGTATGTGTGTGCGTGTGAAATGATTGCGTACATATTTTGACGTTGCGTTGCTCTTGGTACGAGCGGACCGTGGTCAGTTTTTTTTAATTATGTATTTTTAGTGTAGGTACCAATGTTGTACTACTACTAACTACTATCATAAAAAAATGCTTAAAATGTAACTTAGTATACTGTATATTGTAAATTTAAGGACAGAAGCATACTAAAGAGCACACCGTCATACAAACGACCCGAAGCATTGAGACATGACGTGTTAATTCTAATCGAATACTTACTTAATTGCAGTGATAAGAACCAGAAATCTACATAGACTTTATACCACCTTACGTCGAGCGTGGCAACTTCTGAGTGCGTTTCTAGCATTATGATTTCATTAGTATAGGTTATACTTAGTACTATCTTATCCAGATACTATTATAGGATGACAGTTTGCATTCTATCCTTTAAATGTTGGATAGAATCAGGCGTTACTTTGCGGAAGTTCATAATTTAGCACGAAAAGAATACAATTATTTTGCTATAATCCGCCAACAGAAAAAAATTCTGCATGGTCAAGCATGCAGTTACAAGCGAAGCACCGTTTACCTTCCCAACCAAGCAAGAAAGCTAAGTTCCCAAGCAAGCAATGCCACCACCACTCACATGCACCACCACACAAGACTTTTACACTATTCTCGACGCACGTTTCGCCCCGACACCGGAGCATCTTCAGGAGATGTCGACCTTACAATGCAAGATTGTCTAGTGACAATCTTGCATTGTAAGGTCACTAGACAATCTTGCATTGTAAGGTCGACATCTCCTTTCAGAATTTTTTTCTGTTGGCGGATTATAGCAAAATAATTGCTCTCGAGTGACTGTAATCATAAAAGTCGAAGAGATAAACCTCTTTATAATATCTGGATTGGGTTAATACAAGCGTGTGGATAATGTAGGTCTTTCTTCCTTAATGTAATGTAAGGAAGAAACTAGCACATGCGTTACTTAAAAGGTAACTATAGCTTAATCTGAGTTTTACGCTTAGTTCGAGGGGAGAGGGGAAAACTGCCTACTTATGTGAAGCGTGAGTTATTAATATTCCTTGACAAAAATAATGTGGTGTGGGTGTCTTTTTAAAGTAAAACAAAAGACTTGTTAGATTTTTTTTAGATTACCTAAACCTACCTTGGTGAAACCTTTCATATATTACGATTGTAAAACATTACACTGCGGTTATATAATTGCCTCATCTGGTGATAGAAGGCTGGCCCATTTTATGCGCAAAGGATCAGTCTGGCTGTCCAGCGTGGGAATGCAGCCAGCAATATTTCCACTTTTCCACGCGGGCATGATATTTTTATCAATTAGGTTAGGCTTGCTGACTTCAAATTTGTATGTTTTATAAAGAATAATGTAAAAATAAGTTGTATGGATGGATGTTTTTTACACAATCACGCCTGAACGGCTGAACGGATCTGCATGAAATTTGGCACAGATATAAGATTATAGTCTGGATTAGCACACAGGCTGCTTCTTATTCCAGAAAATTAAGGAGTTCCCGCGGGAACCAGAAAACCTCAATCCACGCGGACAAAGTTGCGGGCATCAGCTAGTAGCCTAGTTTTATATAAAAAATATTTGGACTTTGCAGCACAAGCATTATCGATACAAAAGACTTCAACGAGCTTGAATCTATTTTTTGAGACATTTTATTCTTTTAGTTTGACCAAAACGCTTTTTATTTTCTTGTGTCGGAGATGAGAGATCTTCCACTGTCCCGCTGGTATGTAGGTACCTACGTTTCGCCCTATGACGTAGTTATTATATCTAGTATCTACCAACCAATTCAATCTGAAAAGATTTAGTAGCAAAACTGGACTGCATGGTTTTGAAATGTTACAAATTTCATCTAGAAATGTTAATGAACCTTTTTCGTTATGACATGAGTACATAGACGATATTCATATAATATAATAAATAGGAAAGTCTATCCGTCTGTCTGCCACCCTGCTACGTTTTTACGGTAGGTAGGTAGGTTAATTTAGATGTAGTAGGCCATTTTAAATTAAATTTGGTTCGGTTGGAGGTAGGTGATATCGCTATGGTATCCCGAGGTAGGACTGCTTATTTTCATGACCAGTTTCGGGCATAATGTATAGTCTAGTATTAGGCGTAGGTATACCTAATAAAAAAAAACAGTGGTGCTCATCTACTCAAAGGTACAATCAACTATTAAGTAGGTGAAAACCGGTAAAATCTCGAAAATCAAACAATTCGTGGGCGGGGGTCATAATTTCATATTTGGCTTATTGACATGTCAACAAGTCTTCTTGGGTCAACGACATAACACATAAAACAACAATGCGTCTGTCTAGTGTCTAGTTTGTCTAACGATACTTCACGCCTACACAAAGCATACCTAGGTACTTCACCTTATAGGCGAGGTTCTACTTGACCCCATTGGTAAATAAAGTTAAATTAAATAAAAGTTCATAAATCATCCATACTAATACAAATGCAAAAGTGTGTCTGTCTGCCTGCTACGCATACACGGCCCATCTGTGGCCAATTTTGATGAAATTTGGTACAGAGATATATTGCATCCCGGGGAAGAACTAAGAAGTACAGGCTGGGATAAAAAAAACTTTATCCACGCGGACGAAATCGCGGGCATCATCTACTAATATATAAATCTGATTTCAAGAGGAGTTGGAGTATTATCATTGGAGCCGCCATCTATTGAGGAGTAGTAATACTATTAGTGTAATCGTACAATGTAGTACTCGTACAGATGTACAGATGTCGCTGTATTTAGGTTTAAAAGTACTAATAATGTGTGAAGTATAAAAAAATAATATTTTAAAATTCAAAACGACCCAATTTCTGTTTTTAATTGATCGATATTTTGCATGAAATAATTTTTAAACAAACTTGATTTGATATTATATTTCCACCTAGCGGCGAATAGCGTAACTTCTACATAAAAGTTTCACTTAAACTTACCCAGGTGGCGTTACTGTCATTAGACACAGTTTGAAATGCGGGAACACAACGAAAAGTCATTTTCTTCGGAAAGTTTCCTTATTTCGGTCATCAATTAGAAGATTTTCTTCTTGCAGCTTACCTGTCAGCAAAATAAAATAATTTATAGGACAATTTAAGTCATAAATATACAGTAGTGTTTTTCTTGACGACAAATTGTTAAAAGTCTACTTGAATAAAAAATATTCGATTTGATTTGATATAGCTTATTTTGAGATACCTAAGCTCTGATTCACGTCCACGTACCTAACAGTGAAACTCCGTAGCGCGGGCGATGATTGATGGCGAGCTGTATTGACGAGTTAATTGCCGCCCATTATCCCTGCGATGGGCCAGTAGGTACCTGCTGAGTGGTCGGGTTTTGGGTTTTTATTATGATAGTTGTATGTAGCTTACCTTTATAATAAAGAGGATGAACTCAAAGATAAAGAGGATAATGCTGAGCTGTACAGTTGTACACCCTTTCTGGGTGGTGTCACAGACAAAGTGTTACATTTGTATCTAGTTTAGTCTGTGGCTCCATTGACGAATAAATTGATTTTCCTTCTTTCCTTCAAAGTCTCAAACTAATTGTTGTTTATTTCATATCTATATGTATATAGAACGTACAGATGTCTCTAATGTTGCCTCTTGTTTTGACCCTACTTTGGAAAGAATTATACTGAGAAGAGTCGGCAATAAACTCAACAGTTGTGCTTATCAAAAAGAAAAATGTTACATTCAGTAGGTATATACAGAGAACGGTCAACAATCCATACTATCCATATATACTTTTACTATTTAATATTATAAATGCGAAAGTGTGTCTGTCTGTCTGTCCGTCCGTCTGTCTGTCTGTCTGTCTGTCTGTCTGTCTGTTACGCTTTCACGGCCCAACTACTCGACCGATTTTGATGAAATTTGGTACAGAGATAGGTTACATCCCGGGGAAGGAGATAGGCTATTTATTTTTTATCCTGGAAAATTAAGAAGTTCCCGCGGGAATCAAAAAAATTAATCCACGCAGACGAAGTCGCGGGCATCATCTAGTGATAATATATTCGTATAGTTATTATTCTATCCTGTGGGGTACTGGACGCAAAGTCGTTTGCTTCTATACAACTTTTTCACGCAGAATATTTGTTCATCAAATCAAACTAGGAAAGCTCAGGGTTACTGAGCGAGCGATAGAGAGAATGCTCCTTATGTGATCAAAGCAGCTATCAAGAGATTCGTAGGAAAACCGCAGCTCTAGGAGCTGCGAATGTGAAGTAGCAATGGGTCAGTGGGGTGACACATAGCCGCATAACTCGAAGAACCAATAGGTAGGCGTTGGGGACCCAAGGTGGTTAAACCAGCAATATGTCGACGGAGGATCTCAAGATATAGCTAGGAGGTGCTGGAGGCGAGCGGCAACAGACGGAGTTTTGCAAAGGGACCTTTTTCCTGCATTCTCTTCTCAGTAGAATCTCCTTACCGAACCGGGAGCAGAGTTAAAATGTGACGTTTCTTAAAAGACACCTATGTCCTTTAAGAAATAGACAAAGAATGAGTGGACGTCTATCAGAGACGACGACGGAACTAAAAACTGAAAAGCTTCTTAAAGAGCGTAAAAGTGGCTTTGCCTGCGGTGAAAACTTACTTTTTTTTAATAAAAAGAGGATGTTTTATTGACAGTTATTTTTAACCTGCACCGAGCACAGATTATGTTAAGGTTCCTAGGCATTCCGCCGGCCCGTGCCAGGCCTCGGGCGATCGACGGCCGACCTTAAAAAAAACTCTCAGTTCATACGAATTTGAACCGTATGCTGCAATGATGCGGTTTATTTTCGACTGTCAAACGAGTTTTTTATACGCGTTGCATTTCGTAAACGTTTTATGGTTCATTGTAGCTACAGTTATGATTTACGCGTCTTTATTTGTAATTTTCGTCGTGAAATGATTGCGAGCTGCGATAATTCCGCTTCTTTGACAGAGGTTGTGAACACGTTCGGTGTTTTGGCGATGACAGGATCGCGCCTGACAGCAGTCCAAGCACAATTATTCAAATTCGAATTCGAATCTTTTTTATCCAAGTTAACTTGACAAGTGTTTCTGAATAATCGACTGAATCTACCACTGGTTCGAAATGCCATCCCTACCAAGAAGAACCAGCAAGAAACTCGGTTACGACCATCAATGCGATAACGTTTTCTGGAGGCTTTTTGCACGTTCTTCGCTGCAAAGCCCAAAAGTCGCGAGACAATGTGTATTGGTTGAAGTATAACTTAATGCAAGCAATAGCAACCAACGATAAAGTTACAGTATTAGAGCGAATACACACTATAGGGACCGGACAGGTCAAAGCTCCGCTTCGGAGGGCAACCACGCGACGCCTTTTTAATGTTAGTAGGTATGAATGATTTTAGATTTAGATTTATTTAGATTTATTTATTTTCTCATAAACATGAATACATAAAAACTGAGGAACGGAAACAACTGCGTTAGTATAAAACTGTGTTGCAGCTGTTAACGCCCACCTCCAGGTTCACAAAACAGAAGAAAAAAAAATGACAAACAGAAAATTAATGCTAGTGACAAATTTACATAATAGATTAAAGATTAAAAATTACTTAAAATTAATTCTTAGTATTATTATAGATTAGGATTACGTGTTATATGGGTGAGTGTATGAGTGTGTGTGTGAGTATGACTATATGTGTTATAAATTTGTAAGGGATGAATTTGGATGAAGTTTAATATCTAAGGAGATTTTCAGTCTCATCATAATTTAGGGTAAGAAGCCAACTTGACAATTTTTCTTTGCATTTTCGAGAAGTCAGAGGGTAGATGTGTAATATTTTATTAATTTTGTTATATACCAATGCACTTAAGTAGTAAGACTGACGACCCGCTAAGGCAGTTCTACAACGGCACGATTGGACATGAGTAAATCGTAACAATGAGTTACGATTCACGCAGTTTACGTAGCTTACTATTGTTATCCACGTCGACAAAGAGCCGAGAAAATGATTTTGAAAGTGATCAAGCTGAGAATCAAATTCGAGACCTCAATGCCGCCTAGTTTTTAATTGCACCGCTACGGTCCTCTACGGTAGTGCTACGAAGTTAGTGTTTTTGAGGATTGTCAACGTCATATTGTGATCCTCAGTAGCCCTTTTATGGAAAACCTGCAACTGTCTTAAGTAAACTAATGATGTGATAAAATAATAGGCATTGATATACTGGCGTTACTTTAATATTTTTAAAATCAGTGCATAGCAACAATCAAAAACCTGTCAAAAGCCCTAACAACGCCATCTTGCGGGAATCTGTCCGGGAGAAGACGTACTATTTTACTGTCTCAATTATTGTGATTGCTTGAATTTATGGTTTGCTACTGCAATAATGGATTTTGGTCTATAACTGAAGAGTTTCAATCAGTCAGAGGTCAATTCGATCATTATATATCTTAAATACTCGTATGTACCAACTTAATAGGCCTCCAGAATGAAACAGAAGTCATGTAAAATTCTCATATTTAAAAAATATATTACGAGTTACGATAGGGTGGAGTAGCGGGCATATCTTATAGTCTTAAATAGTATGAAAGGTCTATTAACAAATTCCAACTTTAACTAACAATTACCGGCCACGTAAGCTTACAAGAGCTTCGTAATTTATGTAAAAACGGAAGTCAATAAGCGTTCCAATTTGATTAAAAACTGACTTAAGTCCTGTTTGCTTTTAAAGGAAAGTGAATTTTATGTCTTAAAAAATAGTGATTGTTTTAGACATAAATTTCTAAATGCGTATTAAAAATTGGTAGCCCCGTTCATTTCAACATTCCATCCCGCCCGTTCTTTTTTTGAATTCAGGCTTGTATTAAATTGCCAGTGATTTGTTTTTATTTTTTTTAAGAGTAAATGAATGATGTTTTGGATACATGATGGTATTAAACAAAAATTCGGTATTCAATATTTAGTTTAATTTTATTTAAAAACATGCGTTTAAAAATGGAGCTTGTGTCATTGAAAAGGCTATAGATGATGACCGCAACTGTATGAAACCTATCCCTGCACCTGTACAAATCGGTTGAACACATCACATGGGCCTTGAAAGCGCAGCAGATGGACACATTTTCGAATTTTTAATAGCTATACGGATTTTAAGCAATTTTTTGCAGGTTACAAGAAGCTTAATTCGCTATAATCCACCAAAACAGACAAATCTATGTGGTACAGCGTGTAGCTTGCGATATTCACCGCCCAGCAATACGTTTACTCTACGTACGTTTCATTCCGACACCGGAGCATCCTCAGATGTTGACTCGACAATGCACAAATGCATCCCATATAATAATTTCAATTAAAGTTTAACAAATATTTTTCCAAGTTCATTGTTTCACTACAGCAACGATATTCTAAATGCTTTTAAGATGGCTTTAGATTTTAATCACCGTGCCGCGGTTAAGCGTTGCCGAGGGCGGGGCAGTGTGATGGATGCCTTTGCCTCTCGAGATCGAGTGTCGTGTGGTTGACGTAGACGTGTAGTGTTGCCAGGTGTCCCACTTTTATACGGACGTTCCATATTTAAAATGGTTTTTAGGCCGTACTCTAAGGCCCGTATTAATAAACCAACACCAGCTAAGAACAGGTTCTCAAGTATCAATCTTAAGAAGCTGACTTCTATATTATAAGTCAGTATCGCTTCTATTACTTCTTTTTTTGAAATGACGTTTATTGCTTGTAATTATTCTAAAAGATCTGGTCAAATCTGGTAACGACCTTTACCAAAAGACCAGTAGGGCTAGCATGCGCACAACGAGTAAAATTAGGTCTACCTGTTATCTCTATTTGTCTACCGAAGCTAACATGGTTACACAATTTTGACTTGTCTCGTTACGTCAAAAGTAGAGATAAAAGTAAATATTCTTACCTGTGGTATTTTAGTCTACGAACCCTTACATGCCGACTATTTTTTTCTCGTAATATTTTGGATTTTATGCATGTTAGGGAAAACGAAAAATTAGCCGGCAACGACATCTCTCTCTTTCGTCGCGAGATATCTCGTTGTTCTCATGCTAAGCCTGCAGGGTTAGTAATAACCCTGCAGGACTTAATGTAGTTAAATATGCTACTGCCATTTTTAGTTTCTAGACAATATTTTAAAATTACATACCTAGATTTTAATTTTCTCAGAGATTCATATAGGTACATGTAAAGACTAAAATACAATATTAACTGTGTCTTGTCTATCTAGGGAATATTGTAGTCATGCATTATAATTCATTGTAACACTTATATTAAAATTACTAGTTAGTTACTTTCACATAGATAATAGCTAGTGATTATATTATACTTATGGGTGATTTCGGCACGAGCCTTGCGGTCCATCCATTAAAGTCGCTTACTAGCTGATTCCTGCGACTTCGTCCGCGTGGAATAAGTTTTTTTTAAATTTCCACAAGATCTTCTCAATTTTCCTTGATAAAATATGTCACTCTCCAGGTCCTCAACTATGTATATCCATGCAAAAGATCACGTCGATCCATTGCTCTGCTGCGGCGTGATTGAAGGACAAACCAACACACTTTCGCATTTATAATATTAGCATGATTCTGTCAAATCAAATAACAAGTCTCCACAAAGAAAAATAGGTTATATTCTGGAAGAAGCCTTCAACAAACTCAGTCGCTCATTTAATATATTATGAAGATCTTAAATTAAAGTAATCTAGCTGTGGGTTCAATTTTTCATTGAACATGCAACTCTTAGCTTCTCTATAGCTTCGTTCAGGCTGTTTTTCCTTCTGTGTGTCTCAGAAATTGCAATAGTTATAATAGTTCAAATTTTATAGAGTTTGGTACCTGTTACCATCTACACACAACAGATAGATATATAAAAATACGTACGTAGGTATAATTAATGTTTATTGGACCTAAATCAACGTGAAAAAAATTTGCACGGTTATAGTTGAGGACAGTGAGAGTGTCATAGGCTTTTTATCCTGAAAAATCTTAAAGTTTCCCTGAGATTTTAAAACCCCCAATCCCCCCTTATAGGTTTCTACTTTCTACACTGGCGGCATGTCTTTGCCGGTAGATTAACTAGCCACAGCCGTAGCTTCTCATCAGACCAGACCAGACCAGACAAAATTCAGAAATTATAAATTCCCAAATTGGCCCTGTCGGGGGATTGAACCCGCGCACTTAATATAAGATAACACTGTCCAAGAGAGCTCGTCAAAAAGGCTGCGGAATTTAGCTTCATGCGTGTTCTGCCGCTCACTTGATCAGAGGCCCGATTGTGTTGATTGTGATGGCCGCAAATCATAATCATTTGTCAGCTTAAAACGTATTACTCGAACTGTTTAAGGAGTTCATACATGCTCGTTGACGTGCAGGCATCTACGAACTCCATAAACAGGTCGCAGTTTTGTATTTATTGATTATCTTTAGCTACCGTATAAACGATAATGATGAGGGCAGCCGGGATTTCAGTGTAATTACAAATACGTGAGGTTACCGCGTTACGGAGAGGCGCGCCGCTCGTGCGTCGGTCACGACCCACGGCTCTATTACGTTAACATGATTCTGCTTCTTCTTCTTTCATCCATCTTCCATGCTTCTTTTTTCATCCATCGTTGGACATATGAGGAGGTCATGTGCACGCCACTCTTCCCGATGTTTTTTTTTTTAATTTTTATGTATAAGAAAGCTCCAACGTGATCGGAGACTGTGCTAGCTACAGTCCTTTCATACCAATTCCCGCATTTATTCTTCGACTATTCCTCTCTCTTCCCGATGTTGGGCAAGCCTAAAATTATTAAAATGATTGCTGCACTGTAATAGCAATCACCTTGGATTGGCTAACACTCTTTTCCTATTGGCCAAAAATATATTGCAGCAAGAATACTATAAAAATTACAACAGTTGAGATGGTAATAATTATTATATTGATGCTGATTTTAGTGAATAGAGCTGCTGGTAGATACAAAGAGGTGTTTTGACTTATAAAGTACGAGTATATAGTTAGTGGTATAAAATGTATACCACTATGGTCTATGCGTTTCAAATGTGTAGACGTGGTAAAAACGCTGCAAGCGTTAAGGGCACTTTTGAACCAGGAACGTCCCGGGATGGGCTTTTTCACTAATAATTTTTATTTAACAATTTAGTATTTACTTAATATAGATAATTTACAGACATCTTACCAGAACGCTAAATTGGTTGGCGGCACGTCTTTGCCGGTAGGAGGGTAATGAGCGAGGCCGCAACCTCCCACAAGGCCAGACCAGGGAAAATTCAGATATTGTAAATTCCCAAATTGACCCTTCCTGGGATCGAAACCGGGACCTCCGCACGTTAAGACAACAGCTTAACACTGCGCCAGGGAGGTCGTCAAAACCTAATATAAAATAAAAGATCATTGAACTATAGAAGGAAATTTATCGAAAACATATGAAGGAATGTACGCACCTATACATTAAAAAATGAGGCAGACAGATATTCTATTATGATAATTGACGGTTTTAAATCTATGGGTGTCATGGTTTCCGGTCTAGGAAAAATGAAAGAGTTAAAACTTAACGTCAATTTTGATATACGATTAGGTACACTAAATGAAATAACAAGATTTTTTGATTAGGTATTTTTGAAGACATACTGATTTCGGCGCGATTTGGGTCTATCTTAGATCCTCTCATATAAATGGCCGCCAAATAGTACCTACCTACAGCTGTATTGAGGCCACCGTCATTAAATATACTTGCTGAGCTGAAGCAACTAAATATTTTCTTTTATACGATTTTACTTTCTCATTTCCAAAATGGGATGGTAAGTAAGAAATATGTATACTTAGAACTCAAACCACTGAAATTTAATCCAGTCTTATTATCACACTAATATTATTATGTGAAAGTGTGTTTGTTTGTCCTTCAATCACGATGCAACAGAGCAACGGATCGACCTGATTTTTTGCGTGGGTAGGTCTTTAAGTAAAGTTGAGAGGGACAGGCTACTTTTTATCCCGGAAAAATAAGGAGGACGAGGATAGAGGAATTAAAAAAACTTATCCCATGCGGGCAAAGTCGCGGACATCAGCTAGTTTTTAATATCTGCCACAACGACAAAGAAGGTTCCACAATAAAATAAAGGTTATTAAAATAAAATATAAATAAAGGTTGCCACAATTATTATTTCGTTATCTTTTAAAGTACTGTGCTATTTTTTTTGGCACGACCCTATGGATTACCCAATTGCAGAGAGGTATTACTGCCAGAGCGTGCAACGTCCTGCAAATTGCAATATGCCCTTGACCTGACTGGTAATTCAAAATCCACCTTTGTCGATTCTGTTAGGAGAATTGCGACAAATTTAATTTAATTTTATAATTTAAAGGAGCATCGGAGATGTGGTTGCGATCTTAATTAAGCCTTATTAAAGCGCAAATCATTTCATTTAAAAATAGTGTCATTTGTAATCTCAATAGGGCATGCAGGCGCGCACGAAATACAAATTTAAAAAGGACGTGTTCGAAATTTGAAACATTTAAATTACACGTTATTGCTACCGTGCACGCGGTTGAATCCGATTCTTTTTCCAAATTCCATTCGCAGGTTGTTATTATCTGTGCCGATTTGCTCATCATTTGGTGTTGCCAAATAAAAATTCTTAGACTGATTCGTGAGAGTCGAAATTTTGTTTAGCGTGAGAAAGGATTTTGAAGGAATTTAGAGGAAACCTCAAAATCATATAGCATAGGATAATTGAGTGGGGATTAGAGGCAATTTATTTAATCTTTAGTTTCGAGAGCTTTTCTTGGAGATCATGACTAGGCTATGGTATTAAATGATTCAACGTAAGCATCTACTGAAAATTAAAGTTTTATTGGTATCTTTATTAAGAGTGGTTTTGTAAAATTTCCAACTTTTGTGTTTTCACCGAAATGTTAGGTACTTTTTCATATATACCACGAACCGGGTACTTTATCATTCACAGAACCACACATAAATAATAATAAATATTAGGTACCTACAGTGTTATGTTACGGTATTCGTCATGTCTCTAATTCTTAGTTTGAAATTTAATACCTACGTGCAATCAACGACCTCAACTTACATAGACGGGCCCTGTCAAACAAAGAATGTGGGCGTATTTTTAGCAACGCCATCTAGTCTGAAAAGCGGGAACTTGCTAGCAACATTTGAATGAAAGCTTGAAAACGTATGACTTCGTCATAGATAATATAGGCCATAGCTATAGAAGCCGTAAGGCCAGTTAGTAAAAAAATATATATCATACAGTTTGCCGCGGAAATTAAATGATTGCGCAATGGATAAAAATATGAAATAGGAAGATTAAATAACGTTTTTTTGGAAATGTATAATTGTGACTTGAAACACTTACCTTAAAATAAAAATTGTACAGTGCCAAACTAATAAGACTTTAGATGTTAACCTAAGAATAACAAATTATCTACACGACGAGCGACCGTGACAGTGCTACGATGGGGACAAAGACAGGATAGGAACGCGTTCTCATAGTCGGTCGCCCAACCTTTTTCTATGAAAGGGCCCATCTAGTACCTACATATATATCGATGCGTGCAATAGATTAGCTAAGCCTTCAAGATGATTAATATTAGACAGGTACCTAGTACTTACCTACCCAATATACTTATTACAGCTGACACTCATACTGTATTTCAATAAATAAACGAATGGCATATTAAAGGTGTATACGTTAAGCAACATCATTAAATAAGAGAGCGCGGAAAGTAAATTAAATTGAGATAATTTAAAATCCCAACGGTTGCTCCAGCGACCCGCTGCGAGGTCGCACTTCAAAAAAGAACGCCGTCAACCGAACTGTCAGTGCGAGACCGAGAATGAGAAATGTTGCCAGACTAAAAAAACAACCATTCATTCATAAAACACGGCCACTCGCATTTAGAAATTAGTTTATTTTAATTACTCGGTAAGCGCAGTGATATATTAATTATTGCTCGGGCGATTGTCAGACTGGACAATATATTTTATTGTCTTTCTCGTGATTTATACATCTAGTTAGTAAGTTATTCGATTTTTAATTTAGACGAGTTTTAATGGGGTTCGTTTGAATGGAGTTCTAATTAGGAAAACAACCGGACGGGAAGGCAAGGCATATGAATAATGTCAGATATAAATTCCGTTTATGGGTTAGAAAAGCGATATGCCCGACCTCATTGGACCACAATGGCTTTGTGCTTGTAACAAATTGCTTTTAGAAAAAGTTGAGTATATGAAAAATGGCTAAATGTGTTCCTAGGATGATTTGTTAACACAACCGCCGTAAGAATAAAAAGTAAAAAAAGAACAATTTGTGTAAACAAACATGCCTTTTATGTAACTGACAGATTATATTAACCGAAGCATGTGTGGTTTTATCAAAAGAGAGACTGCGTTTGTAGGAGTTATAAGTAAATTTGTTTACCATCAAAACGTAAAATTACGTTGTTTATCATTTCTCTTCAACGCAGTGAACCGCTTGTACGTGTATAAAAGCCTATTTTAAATTTTATGGCACTATATTTCTGATCTAGAGATAAATATCAATTTAATTAATATATTAAAATAAATAAATAAAATCTTTATTTGGAATTACCAGACACAGTGAACATACAAAGAAAATAAAATACCTAACTTATGAAGTAGACTGTGACAAGATAACTCCAAAAAGGGCATCGGCTCAGCGTAATGCTGTTATGGTGTAGATACACCATAAAAGCTCTGATTTTCAGCCGATTAGGTATAATATCAATGTAAATAAGTATACTTACTTACACCTGAATTTGGTTTGGGCACATCTATCACAGAAGCTTTCAATTTTGATCACATAATTAAACTTTGTGTTAAAGAGAAAGCCTGCGTATCCCGACCTAGTTATTGTGAAAGTGTGTCTACCTGTCAGTTACCTTTTCACGGCCCATATCATTCATATGCCGATTTTAACGAAATTTTGTACAGAGATAGGCGGGTTGCCATTCCGGAGAAGGAAATGTTTCCACGGCTTTTATTTATCTAAATTCACGCAGGCATCATCTTGTAGGTACATAATAAAATACAACTTACATGGGTATAAAAATAAAAATAAAATGTATTTTCATGACAGGAATTCAACTTGTGCGATGGTGTGATGCCTCAAATTACTTGATATTTACCTAAATAATGTAGTGTATCGCAATTTTAAAACCTACCATCCACGGTATTCTTACCTGCTATTATTAAAATTTATAGTTATAGGGAGCCATAAACTATTCTCATAATAATACAGTACAGGAGAAACCGTATAAGAACTGCATAGTAGGCCGTAGCTCAACCTGTGACACTACACGTTTCATTAAAACTGTGCCTGTCTTCGCTTGTTTTGGTCCCGTGCCACGTTCACTTTTCAAATATGAGTAGAGTAGCCCAAAATAAGTAATCTAAATAGATTTTTAGACGCAAATAAATGCCTTTTTTTTTTTTATCCACTACAAGTTAGCCCTTGACTGCGATCTCACCTGATGGTAAGTGATGATGCAGTCTAAGATGGTAGCGGGCTAACCAAGTTAGGGGCATGGCAGTTATATTAAACCCATACCTACCCCTATTCGGTTTCTACACGGCATCGTACCGGAACGCTCAATCGCTTGGCGGCACGTCTTTGCCGGTAGGGTGGTAACTAGCCACGGCCGTAGCCTCCCACCAGGCCAGACCAGGGAAAATTCAGAAATTATAAATTCCCAAATTGACCCTGCCGGGGATCGAACCCGGGACCTCCGCACGTTAAGGCAACAGCGCTACACACTACGCCACGGAGGTCGTCAAGGACTTCAAAGACTATAAGAATTATTAACCGTACCTACATTTTGTCCTGAGAGGTTTTCGAAATTTTCCATTCCAATAAATAAAGTATATGTACCTACTTACTTACTTATGTTATAAGGACCTGAGCTACAGAATACTACCTTCTAAGCTTAAAAATAATAATATTAATTTGTTGAAATAAAATTACTTACCTACGCAATAAAAAAACAGTAAACCATCATTCTTAAACATAAATCCCTTGCGATACCCATTTAAAATCGTATTCTGGAATGGCCAATTAAGCTTGTTGTTTGAGTAATTACTAATCGATTTGTGGGCGGGGGCACTGTACGACATGTCGCATTTATTTTTGACAAAATCTATTACCGCACGTAATTTATTATAAGAAACTCATTAATAAAGATAATAAAAACAAAGTTATTGCATTCTACTGCTTTGTCAAAAATAAATAATCGGTCTGTCTTTCTGTTATCTTTTCACAGCCCATTTGTTAAACTGATGAAATTTGATAGATACAGAGCTAGGTTTCATCCCGGGGTCGGAAAAAAGGTACTTATTATCCCGGAAAATCATAGAAGACGTCTCGCAGCGCTCCTCAAACCTATACCTAGTACCTACCTGGTAGGTAAGTACCAAATAAATTGACAACACATGCTTCTTTTATCTACCAGGTTGGTACTGCAGAAGGTAGATAATATGTGAAAGAAGACAAAGAAATATTATCGTACAACTCATACCGCTGGATCTAGAAGCTAATGATTTTCGACGTAATAATCTTTCTCTACAACGTAGGTAGACATCTAAGTACTAAGAAAGCATTTTAGGAAATTCAATTTTGATTTTGAAAAAATAACCACGTGGATGAACACAAGCATCCAGATAGTAAAATAGAATATCTCAACAGAGCTCTATACATATCTATTACCTTGACTAGGTATACCTATATTGATAATTGCGTTAGCAAAAAGGTCACAAAGTAAACTAATAAACTTGGTAAGCTTGCATCCACCAAAACTGTGTGGTCGCATTGCGTCACTGAATAACTTGGCAACACCGCTCCCGTTCCAAATTCAAAATTTGAAATTAATGGCCGATTTGACAGGAGCGTTATTGTGCGGCTAATATTGTTTTTTTTTAATCTTATCAACGCGATGACAGCGACTTAATGGGATCGCACCGGTTGTTTTAAAGAATCCTTTTCATTTCATTTGAGATTATGGTATTTTTTTAATTTCCTTTGAGACGAAGTGGCAATGGCGGACAGGTATCCTATTATTTTACAACAATGTTGAGTCAAGTACAAAATTGGATTGGAGTGCTTTTTTAAATTTGTGTCTCTTTTTGAATAAAAATGGGCAATTTTCTTAATGGTTGAAATTACTGATTATTACTTGGGAATCCACGTGTTTTATCTACTGACTGAGTGGTCAGTAGATCAGGTCAGTCCGCAAGGATTGAGATTTTTAGCCTATGTGCTATTTCAGACTATAATCTATGTCTGTGCCAAATTTCGTGCAGATCCGTTCAGCCGTTCTTTTGTGATTGTGTAACAAACAAACATCCATCCATCCATCCAAACTTTCGCATTTATATAATACTAGAGGTCGCCCGCGACTTCGTCCGCGTACAATTGTTGATTTCCTATGAGATTATGAAATTTTCCCGCTGCATACAGCCTATCTATAGAGGCTTTATATAGCATAAGCAGGTTTTTTATTATTTAAAACTGATAACTTAAATGCTAATTTTCATGTCTATACTTCAAAGTCATAAAATTTGTATGGAACCTTTCACCCCTTTTGGGGTACATTTTCGTAAAATTGCTTATACAGGTTTTTATTATTTATAACTAATAATTTAATTGCCAATTTTCATGTCTCTAACTTCAAAACAAAGGACTTTCATACAAACTTCCAACCTCTATTTTAACCCCTTAGAGGTGGATTTTCTCAAAACCCTTTCTTAGCTGGCGTCTACACTATAGAAGGAATCTACCTTCCAAATTTCAAGTCTGTGCGCTTTATAGTTCCTGAGATATCGTGATTAGTCAGTGAGTGAGTGAGTGGTATTTCGCTTTTATATATATAGATAGATAGACTAGCGAATGCCCGCGACTTCGTCTGCGTGGTTTGATGTTTTTTGGTTCCCGCGGGAATTCCTTAATTTTCCGGGATAAAAAGTAGCCTATGTGCTATTCCAGACTATAATCTATCTCTGTGCAAAATTTCAGCCAGATCCGTTCAGCCGTTGGGGCGTGATTGAGTAACAAACATCCATCCATACATCCATCCATACATCCATCCATCCAAACTTTCGCATCATACTAATATTATAAATGCGAAAGTCACTTTGTTTGTTGGTTTGTTGGTTTGTTGGTTTGTTGGTTTGTCCTTCAATCACGCCACAACGGAGCAACGGATCGACGTGATTTTTGGCATGGTTATAGTTGAGGATCTGGAGAGTGACATAGGCTACTTTTTATCCCGGAAAATTAAGGAGTTCCCGCGGGAATGAAAAAAACTTAAACCACGCGGACGGAGTCGCGGGCATCAGCTAGTTTATAATATTTATTTGACTAGCGAATGCCCGCGACTTCGTCTGCGTGGTTTGAGGTTTTTTGGTTCCCGCGGGAACTCCTTAATTTTCCGGGATACAAAGTAGCATAATTAAGTGCTATTCCAGACTATAATCTATCTCTGTGCCAAATTTCAGCCAGATCCGTTAAGCCGTTGGGGCGTGATTGAGTAACAAATATCCATCCATACATCCATCCATCCAAACTTTCGTATTTATAATATTTATTTGATAAGGCAACTTATTGTATCCTACTTCTGTATTTTGTGTAATTTTCTTGTTTTTCTCATTGTTGTTTTAGTTTTTTTTTTCAAATGTTGTGGCCACCACTACCACCACCACTACAGCCCATTAACGTCCCACTGCTGGGCACAGGCTTCCACTCTCATCGGAGAGAGGGAATTAGAGCTTAGACCCACCACGCTGCTCCAATGCGGGTCGGCGGGCTTTAACGACTATTATCATGTTAGTGATAATAACCGGGACCGACGGCTTAACGTGCTCTCCGAGGCACGGGGGTGAAACACCGCCAACTTCCTAACTCCGGGCTAGTGCTGAGAATTTCTAGTCAGAAAAACCCAACACCTATTATGGCCCGACCCGGGACTCGAACCCGGGACCTCGTCAGCCGCAGTCAAACATGCTAACCACTAGACCAACGAGGCAGTCAAATGTTGTGGCGGTACAAATAAACTGTGTAATACAAAAATTATAGTTCATGTATGATCATACCCATATTATGAGAGTCATTTAGGCGAATCACACACTGCGATGCGCCCCGCGATAGAGCGCGGAGCTGCTTAGTTTCCATGCTCGGAGAGGCGTTGTTATTGCTAATGTGTGCTACTAGCCTACTACGCGTATTTTGAATATGTCACCGTAAGATTGCAAAAACCGTTAGATTGTAATCTAACTAGCGAAATTGTAAACTGCCGACAGATAACAATTTAACGCATTATTTTTCGGTAGATTGTAATCTGTTAGGTAGATATATTAACCCGATAAAACCTACGGCCGGTCACTCCCTGATTATTTACCTATGTCGACCCCTTTTTTTTTTTTTTTTTTTCCGTGGGGAAATCCTCATGGATACCTTTGCATCTGGGGAAATGCAAAGGTTATGTCGGACTCTTACCGACTAAAACCCCACGGTGTTCCTCACAAACGCCTTGGCTGGATAGGGACCGTATAATTCGCACGACCCAGCCGCCAGCGTAGTCTTTTCGACCCTTCTCCGCGGGACATCACATTCCCTACTCACCGTCACTGAGGCACACCAGGAACACCAACGTGTGCCTACCTATGTCGACCCCTAACCTAACCTACAAGAAACAGACAAGAAAACGTACCTAAATACTATGAATATTTCAAAAATTCACACTCAGAACATGGCATATATGACATGAATAATTGCTAATATTTTTTTTTACAGTATGTATGTTCATAACGTCTTTGAGAGGTGATATCTAGGGAAAGGCCCGATGAATAGCGTCAGTTCCTATACTGTTTACATAGGTATTGCGCATACTTTAATACTGCACAAGATTCAGCCTTTCTAGTTATGGTTCATTTTTGGTAACCATAAACCATCTTGCAGTGGCCATATCTAGTGAAAGGCCCATCAGCATGCTGGCATACTTTCACTATCGTCATCAGTGGAGATCGTAACACCTATAATTAATGACGAATCAGCTTTTCTAGGGATAATTACCTAAAGTGCAGCTATCTCTTATAATAATACAAACTTTTATACGGTCAACGTTGGGCTGTCGCGGGGCCCGTCGCAGTGTGGTATTCGCCGTACCTACGGTACCTACCTATCCTTAATATCCTTATAGGAATATTATTAAAGTTAAATATTCTTTCACAAAACTTTGTCTCCTTTGTAATTTGCTGGGCCGTAAATAATTATAATGTATAAAATAGGTATATCCGTCCACGAGGGACTATAATAATAGGCTGTAGGGATTTTTAAACACACCATCATTTCACTCAGTTGTTGGTTCTTTATCTTTCCTTTAAATAAACAACTATCTATATGAAAGTATTTTGAGCGTGTTCTAGTCTAGCAATCTATTAGTAGTATTATACCTTCCTATAATTTAATCTGAGTCTCTCTCTCTGCGTCGTATTCGTATTAGGGTCGTGACTCCTTTCCATTAGTCATTTAATGGTAGGAATTTCTTTGACCATATTATACGACCAGAGGCCGTCTATTTATAGGTAGGTATTACCGTTAAGTTAACCCTAAAATACGTGCATTAGGTCAATCGTACCATCACACTAAAATATAGTTCTTTTCTAATTTACAATTAGTAAAATATTTTTCACAATTTACTTATAATTTTTATTTTTTTATTTATTTATTAGTATTTATTTACAAAATATTTATAAATAAAAAAGAATACAAAACACAGACACCAGCGAAGAAGCTACAGAAAAAAACAGTAGGTATAGATAGACAAACAAACATCAGTAAGGTTAAAGCTTTAGGTTGTTTTAGGAAAGATTCGGCTCTGTTTTCTTCGAAAACTCAAAATGCATTTGAGCGCCGCATCGTCGCCATCGCGTTGTTTCGCCGACGTATCGCCGACTGTTTTATCATGGACCATGGTTCTATCAGTTTTGGCAGATGAACTCAGTGTAAACATACTACTTTGCATAACAAGTAATTACCTAATAATTCATGAGACCTAATATTTTATGTAAGAAATATGACACAGTTGTGTAAGTTATTATAACATCCTGTGGGGCGCTGGACCCAAAGTCAATTACTTCCATACAACTTTGTCACTAAGAAATTCGTCAATTGTGTACCTAATAGTTTGTTCCTACTAATGTAATACGATGTTGTGAATACAAAGTAAGCTTTAACGAATGGGTGGACACTTAATTAAATACTAGATGATGCGCGCGACTTCGTCCGCGCGTATTGATGTTTTTGATTCCCGCGGGAACTCTTCAATATTCCGGGATTAAAAGTAGCCAATGAGTATGTCCTTTCCCGGGATGTAACCTATCTCTGTACCAAATTTCATCAAAATCGGTTGAGTAGTTGGGCCGTGAAAGCGTAGAAGACAGACAGACAGACACACTTTCGCATTCATAATATTATAATAAGTATGGATTTCAAACATCCTGCCCTTTAATGGAAATGAGTGATGATATCTCAAGTAATTTACATATTAGATGTCGTCATACAGCAATATAATCAGCTTCAATTATCTAGCCAACTAAGGTTAAACTTAGACCTTTAGGAATCGGTTCACTTTGCAGTTCTCCAAAAATCTGTTATGACATGGTTTATTGAAGGAAATAAATAGTTTTCTTAGAAGATAGAGTACGTTCCAGAACCCATTGATTAGGTGTTTGTATCCATAAAATTTCAGTAACATTAGTAGTTATAGCATAAAATATATTATAAAACGTGACACTCATACCTCACGATGGCACTGCATGTAAAGGTTCATGTCGTATTATATATCTATAATAAGGCAAACATATCACAGAACGCACAGTCTATCACGAGCGAGTCAGAGTCTATGGCACCACGCATCGCTATCGATTCGGCAACGCCCGGGGCAGAGATCACAGAATCACGCGTACAAAATGTAATAATAATCGACCATCCCGCGGGCTTATCGGTAAACGACTGGAGGCGAAAAGGTTTTCGCTGGGGGCGAAACGCCGTGCGTAGCTGGAGGCTCCGCCCCGGGCCGGCGTCATTGGCCCGAGAGTACCGCGCGGCGACTACTCCGCCTCCCCATTGGGTGGCGAGCCCGCCGTGGGGGCGCTGTGTCCGCGGACAATATTTTGACGTTTTTGTACCTCGGTGGCATTTCTCATTGAGGCGATTAATTGTAATTCTCCACGGCTATTGTAGGGTTAAGTGAGCAGCGTGATGTTTGTCGAGTGATTTTTTCAAAGTGTCAGATTTTCGTAATGTTTGAAAGGTTTTTTTCATGTTTGCATAGGTACGAGCGACGTTGAATTCGCAACGCTTACGGTGCGCGGGAATCACCTGTATACATTTCAAAGGTTCTTTTAGTTGTAAAGAGGTTTCGATTGATTGAATGCTTTTCAAAATAAATTTGATATCACAATAGGTAAGAAAAGGGAGGTTAACATTGCATATTTTTTGTAAATAAAGTTCTTTTTACTTCGTTTTTGTGATGAAGTGGTTAAAGGTACCAGGATGCGTATTACAAAAAGAGGCTTTTTTGCGAAATGTTCATATTAATTGTTTCCGTCAGTGGAACCCGCAGCGGCGCCTGGAGGCACGACATGCGATGCTCGTTCCTACATACAGACAGTATGTCGCCTTTTATTTCAATTCGTCAGTTACAAAAGAACATTTTAAGTGTATTTTATACCTACATAATACTATTTTTGTAAGGAGGCTAAATTATGTTTACTAGTTTTTGTTTTTTAATGTGTTTGCTAATAGTAAAGGTCAACCATATTATAGGCTATCTAGGTCTTCCTGTAATAGGTACCTAGGTAGTAGGTACTCATCACTCTACTGTAGATAGTAGATACCCAAATTCCATTGCAAACTGTAAACAGTTGCTTTAACTATGCAGCGTTGAATTCTGCGATAATAATACCTATTTGAATGTGTCTACAGTCTACATTGATGTACCTAAGTAGAAAGGTGCCTTAGGCCCAACACCAAACATCTATAATTTTGACTCAAACTTCTATGTCAATATTTTTGCATTGTAGTTTGCGCGCGAGTTGAATGTAGAGTAAATGTATGTGTCACCATGCATTCAACTCGCGCGCAAACTATAGATAAATTGAATTTGAACTGCAAATTAAATTTAGCTGCAGTCATACTATGAATGCGAACGTTTGTTTGTATGTTGGTTTATTGGTTTCTTGGTTTCTTGGTATGTCCTTCAATCAGGCCGCAACAGAGCAACGGAGCGACGTAAAATTTTGTATAGGTGTAGTTGAAGACCTGAAGAGAAACATAGGCTACTTTTTGTCCCCGAAAATTAAGAAGTTCCCGTGGGAATTAAAAAAACCTATTCCACGCGGACGAAATCGCGGGCATCAGCTGGGTCATACTATTTTCCAAAACTGTGCGTAGGTACCTACCTAGGAAGTAGGAAGTAATACTTATTTTGTGACGTAGGGCCGAGTCCTAGGGACATCCTAAAATAAATAAATATCCTCCCGACCGAATTTCGGCCACGGCGGCCAATCTCCAGACAGATTAGCCATCTGCGCGGGAAATATTATATTGCACAAGTGTGTGCGCATACACAGGTGCACTCTCTTTCCCTTTACTCTCATAGCCCGAGGGGACGGAAATTCGACACGACCGGAGAGAGAGCAGGCGCAGGACCGACGGTTTTACGTGCTCGCCGAGGCACGGGGGTGAAACACCGCCAACTTCCTAACCCCGGGCTTGTAAGTACTGAAAATTTCTTGCCAGAAAAACACAGTACTTGTTATGGCTCGACCCGGGACTCGAACCCGGGACCTCGTCGGTCGCAGTCGAACATGCTAACCACTAGACCAACGAGGCAGTTCAGGGGACATCCCACGTAGGGCATAACAGATGTTGCAGACCGCGCTATCACGCTCTTCAACTTCAGGTCCTTTCGGCAAGGATTCTAATAATATTGTTTCTTGGTAGGTATAGTCAGTGGCGTGCACAAGTTTTGAAGCTAGGGTAGGCACTAGTTAGTCAGAATACCTATTCACTAGCTGTTTTGATGAAAAATGAGCCCATTTGGGTAAGCAGTGCTTTTACACCTCTATGAACTGCACGCCACTGGGTATAGTGTGCCGTTTTGTCGCGCAGCTGCCCTGTATCGTTTTCGTCGCACTTTATTTATGTACCTAAGTACCTTATATCTAAGTAACTAGGTCCACGTAAACCTACCAAAGTATTTTTTGTAATTAGACACAATATAAAATTATGATTTATTTATTCCACTACAAGTAAATCCCTTACTGCGATCTCACCTGATTAGTAGAGGGAGGCTGGTAGAGGGCTAACCTGTTAGCGTTATCGCCGTTAGGTAACTACCTATATTAAACCCACACTATATTTTACAGTCCGCGCACGAGCTCCGAAGAATCGGGGTCTGATGAAGCGACGGCTGTACGCCACCCCCGATTTTCGCTCCATATCCCAGCTCGCTCCCAGCACTAATTTCGAACTCGACGCGAGTGATTTTGCAATAGCAGTATTGTTTTATACTTTAAACAACTCTAGGTCTTTACTTTAACATTCCTTATAATTCCTCGGAGCTCGCGCGCTGACTAGGTAGGTATACTTGTCTTGACTATGATTAAACCCTCATCACATCCCATCATCACTACAGCCTATTAACGTCCCACTGCTGGGCACAGGCCTCCACTCTCATAGGAGAGCGGGAATTAGAGCTTAGACCCACCACGCTGCTCCAATGCGGGTTGGCGGGCTTTAACGACTATGATCATGTTAGTGATAATAACCGGGACCGACGGCTTAACGTGCTCTCCGAGGCACGGGGGTGAAACACCGCCAACTTCCAACTCCGGGCTGGCACTGAGAATTTCTTAATTGAAAAACCCAATACCTAACTTTTTATGCCCGACCGGGAATCGAACCCAGGACCTCGTGATCCGCAGTCGACTATGCTAACCACTAGACCAACGAGGCAGACCAGATTAAACCCTACCACTAAAATATAATACCTACCCTACCACTAAACGATTTTTACACGTCATCGTATCGTAACGCTAAATCGCACGTCTATGCCGATAGGGCTAGGTAAATAGTCACGGCAAAACTACTACCTAGCCTAGTCTACCCTAGCCTAAACCTAGCAGTCCAGGGAAATAATTCAGAAATTATAAATTCCCAATTGACCCTGCCGAGGATCGAACTCGGAACCTCCCACTTATATGACCACAGCGCTCACTACTGCGCCAGATAGGTCGTAAAATGGCCACAATAACACCCACGATTCAAATAACAAAGTAAACAAATGATTATATTACACCATGATTACACCGCAAATTAGGGATAAAGCTAAAACTTTTGAATTCGTAAACGCCAAACTTTTTCACATCGACCAAATGGTCGACACCTCGGGGTAGATATTAATAAAAATTTGTGTAAACCTGATCGCCCATTGCTGCAGGCCGCAAGAGACGCAAGAGACGCTTGAGCGCGAATGCGGTGATGTTAACCGTATAACTCGCTTGTCGTATGCCTACTGGCGCGTCTGTTGCTGTTGAGTTGTGCTGGTTTTAGACCTGTACTGTACTTTAATAACCACATTTTGTATTAGCGGCTGAAAAACTACATTATTTGCAGGGCTGGATGTTGATTTTGTGTTTCTGTAAAAAATTTGAGTACTTACACTTAAGTAAACAAAATTAGTTTGCAAGACAAAATAGTTATCAATAATTAATGGATCTTGATACAGTTATTGAATGGTATGTCACGAATTAGTGTATTGGGCTGAAAGATAGGTAGGTAGGAAGGTTAGGAAGGACGTTTCCGGCGACCCTGTGATTTTTTTGCGGCTCTTGTGATAGTGGGCGATTGTCTTTAAGTAGGATTCATAATACGGAAACGCAGGCGTTTCCACAAAAATATAATGACATGTAATTATACGGGAAAGTTCGTTTTTCAATGTTTCGTAGTCAGAACCACCGCTAATTTTAAACCGCACAATGGATTTGACAGATGTTTTACCACCACGTTCAAGACTTTTAATAGCTTGTTGTATGTAAACCTTCCTAACCTACCTATAGAACAATATGGCTCCTTCTGATGTACACGTACACAATCTCTAAATTAAGCTAAGAGGACTAAGAGCCTAAGAGGACGTGTTCCTTCCTAGGTAACGCAAATTTCGACAATATGGGTTTAACGAGAAAAGGTTTGAATAAAGCCCGTGGCGATTTAGCGTTCATGTTGTAGAAACCGATTAGGGGTATGGGTTAGTTATATAACTGCCATGCCTCTAACAGGTTAGCCCGCTACCATCTTAGACTGCATCATCACTTACCATCAGGTGAGATCGCAGTCAACGGCTAACTTGTAGTGGATAAAAAAAAGTAACAGACAGACAAACACTCTTGTGCATTTACAATAATAGTGTCGATTGTAACTGTTTCAAAAATCGGCATAACACATTAACAGCTCATTTGTCAATAATTCACCACGGTGACCCAGAGCCACATCTATTAAACACTAATAAAAAACAAACTGTCAGTTCAGTTTGATAAATTCACACTTTTTGTCTCGAGAACACCTTTGTTTTACGCCGCGCCGACCGATTTGTTACACCGTTATTTTGAAAACGGAACTAACGGATTTTCTTAGTGTGGAATGACATTGACGATTTTTTGTAATCGTGGCAAATTAGATTTTTTCTTTTACCTAATGTCAGAGAATAATATCTGACCAATTGTATTTTATAATCTATATATATATCTTATTTATATAAAATGAATTTCCCTATTTCCCTTGGTCACGGCATCGCGCGTGAATGGCTGGACCAATTCTTTTTTTGTTGTGATTGTTTGGACCCCGGGATGGTTTATAAATACAATAGGCATGATGACTGATTTTGAAAAATGGTCAGATTATGTTCGGAAGTATCTACTATTTCGAAAAAATATCTTATTTCAGCAGAAAAATAAGGTTTAGTAGATAAAATTGGCATTTGAAATTTAAATTTTAAAATTCACGCAAAAACGTTCTGCGGTGTCATGGCGTTGTTTGTGACGTCACTATTGTTTTAACCAATGTACTCTGTGCAGTGTGCAGTTAAACAATAGTGTGATTGTCAAAGCTCGAAAACAAACAATTGTGACGTCATTCGCTTCTTGGTGTTTTATCCAATATGGCGGATTGCTGTATTTTATAGTTTTATTCAATGAATAATCTCAATAATAATAATAATGAGCAATCTCACTCGAAATAGAAAAATAAATACGTTTTTTATAACCCATGAATCCTATTTCATTAAATAAATTCATAATTTCATTGATTCTTGGTTACTGTCATCATGCCTATTGGACCCAGATAGGGGGCGCTGCAATCGGGTTCGCGGTTTAAGGCAAGACAAAGTCTGCCGGGCCCACTAGTATGTATTTAATTTTATGGAACTGACATAGATAGGATTTTTTAGAATAAGAAAATTTACACTTATTAAAATCAAAAATTTCGAATCGACCAGGCAGGCGTTTCCTCGTGGTCCTACTAATTTGTCCTACTAATTGTATTCCTCGTGGTTCACTGGTGGAAGTTCTTTATATGACACATCCCTTCATAAACTATAAAAGAGCTTCAAAAAGCTGAACAGATTTTCTTCAATAGGCATGATGACTGATTTTGAAAAATGGTCAGATTATGTTCGGAAGTGTTGTGGCTTCAGCCTGGTCCAATGCTACAACCCTAAGACGCTGTTCCAGGGGCCCATCAGCTGGATTCGAGCCTCTTAGACCATTGGCTCAGGGCCAAATGCGGACAGAACTGTTCCGGCTTAACTTAGATAACTAAAGTATTGATAGATTTAAACTTATGCTATGCACTTACAGAGTCCAAGGTGACCACGGCTCCTCGATAAGGAAGAATGTAGGTTAAAGGGTAGGAAAGGTCAGGAATGAGAAGGTACTTGCTGTTCGGCCGTAGCTTCTTGCTTCAAGACGGCACTAACACACAACACACACAGCACAGCACTAAAGTTCGTCTATAAGCTACTTAGATTAATTATTTATTTAAGTATATAAGGTTGCACGGCCAGCAGTGGCGTCAACGTGGCACACAACTATTGTCACTCAGTACAACAAGTAAGTCTTTATTTAGTACCGAAATAACTAGAAGCTAATTTCTCGCGGGAACCTTAAGCTATAGCGAGGTTCTAACAATACGGATTACAAAGAAAAGCTTATTTTTACAATCAACAATTCGAGGCGCCGGCCCGCCTAGCCAAAAACAATCTTGAACAGTGTCTCGAACTGTCAAACCAAAGGTTTTATCAAAAAGCGCGGCAAGCTAGCTACGTTCACAAAGTATTCCATCTGTCACAACGACCACAGACAACTAATACATAGGTGGCGCGAACAATCCCCCGCCCGTGGACGCAAGGATTTACGTCCACTCACTAACAGATGGGGAGACGTGACAAGGTGCAAACGGCTCGGTGCAAGACCGAATCTTCGACCATTACCTCGGCGACTCTGGGAACCCCATCAGACCCGTACATTAGCTTAACAATGCGTCCACGACGCCAATACAAAGGTAGCAAATTAGATTCCTTTACCAATACAAGATCACCAACCTTAGGGGGATTTGTCAGCCCACTTAACACGTTGCTGCAAAAGGTGCAAATACTCGTGTGACCAACGATGCCAAAAGCTCTGAGTCATTTGCTGCAACAGTTCAAACCGAGACAAACGTGAGGTTCTCGCGTCCCTGAAGGGGTATTCGGGCAAGGCGTTAAGGGGCTGACCAATCAAGAAGTGGCCGGGAGTTAAGACCTCCAGGTCGTTTGGGTCAGACGAGAGGGGGCAGAGTGGCCGAGAATTGAGTATGGCCTCAATTTTACAAAACACAGTGGCGAGTTCTTCGAAGGTCAAGATAGTTTCTCCTATAACGCGTCGGAGATGTGTCTTGGCGACCTTGACGACAGCTTCGAAGATCCCACCCCAGTGGGGGCAAGCTGGAGGGTCAAACTTCCAGGTTATCCCCATCTTGGACATTGCAGTACTTAAACTAATCTTATTATTAGACAAAAATTCAACAATTTCTCTTAAATATCTATCGGTACCCTTATAATTAGTACCGCAATCGGTGCGAACCAGGTCAGGCAATCCTCGACGGGAGACAAATCTACTTAGCGTGGCCACAAAGGCCTCAGTGCTTAAGGCACTCACGAGTTCCAAATGGACCGCTTTAGTAGAGAGACAAACAAAGACGCACAGATAGGCCTTGAGTGACCGGGCGTTGCGGAGGTTAGAGCTCTTGATGGCGAAAGGGCCTGCAAAATCAGTGCCAACTCCGGCGAAAGGTCGAGTGGCCATGACGCGGTCGGGGGGCAAGTCACCCATCATCGGCTGCGCAGTAGGGGCCTTCAAACGGTAGCAAGGGATGCATTTGAAAATGACGCTCCGGATTGTGCGTCTCCCTGCCAAAATCCAAAACTCATGCTGTAAAATAGCCGAGAGGGCATTGCAACCAGCATGGGCATTTTTCAGGTGATAAGAGGTCACCAGCAATTTAACAAAGGTGCCGTCCTTAGGGAGCAGCAAAGGGTGACGAGCACCATAGGGCAACTCAGGATTCCTAAGGCGTCCGCCAACGCGTAACAATCCGTCCTCGTCCAAAAAGGGGCTTAAGCGAGCAAGCGGGCCTTTCAAAGCTAAGCCTCCTTTTATGGTGTCAATCACGGACGCAAAATGTTCTGCCTGAACCACACGCACCCAATGTGTCCGGGCTTCTCGACGTTCAAGAGGCGACAAGACAGGATTCAAATTTTTATTACCTGGGTTCCTTCCATTATGGATGAAACGTCTAAGCCAACCGGTAACACCAATGAGTTTGTCAAGGGAACTGTATCGTTCCAAGAGGAAGTTGGAGTCTGGGATCGGTCTATCCTCCACGACTCCGACTCTTAAGCCCGGCAAAACTTCCGGAGCGGAGAACCGATTCTGAGGCCAAGTCGACTCAGGTTGCGTTAACCAACTTGGGCCCCACCAAAGGGGATGGTTGACAAGTGAAGAGGCCTCGAGACCGCGAGAGGCGCAATCGGCCGGGTTCAATTCTCCGGGTACGTGTCTCCAAATCAACGGAGTTTCAGAGCACTGAATTTGGGACACCCGATTCGCGATAAAGACCTCCAAGTTGTGAGGGGCGGCTCGGAGCCAACATAGGACAATTTCACTGTCCGTCCAAGCGTACACGTCGGTCAGTTCGACCACGGATGCCAAAGATGAACGGACGTGGTTAAGAAGGCGCACCAAAAGAGCAGCGCCAGACAATTCTAATTTAGGGATCGTCAAGCGTGACCGAATAGGGGCCACCTTGCTCTTTGCCAAGACAAGATGTGTCGCGACCTCACCGGTGACATCGACAGTACGCATATATACCACGGCAGCATAGCCTCGTTCGGAGGCGTCACAAAATCCATGGAGACTGGCGTGGCACCTTCCTGGTGGTAGGAAGCGTCGAGGCATCGCAATTCGGTTGACGTCCGGAAGTGCAGACACAAGGGAGTGCCACTCCTTCAATAATTTCCCTTGGAGAGGATCGTCCCAGCCGACTTCAGCAATCCAAAGCTTCTGAAGGAAGCATTTGGCCAAAAATATTACGGGAGTGATCCACCCGTTTGGATCAAATGTGCGGGCAACCGTAGACAAGACGGAGCGCTTAGTCCAGACCTTAGGAGGTGGGTCCAATCTGACCCGGTAGGTGAAAACATCCTGGACGGGCTGGTACTGTATTCCAAGGACCGTCAACAAATTAGGATTTTCAAGGTTTTCAAAAATATGAGGGTCCTGCTGATCCTCTCCCGGGAGATCCTTCAAAACGTGAGGGGAGTTGGATAGCCACTTTCGCAATTCATAACCTCCGGACTTCAGTATTGCGATCAATTCGTCACGCAGGGTCAAAGCTTCTTCAACACTAGAAGCTCCTGTGCAGATGTCGTCCATATAGACTGACGATTCCAAGATGGCTGATGCACGAGGATAATTCAGCCGCTCGCGGTTAGCCAATTCCAACAAGGTCCTAATAGCAATATAGGGGCTTGACCGGAGTCCATAGGTCGTTGTGTTCAATTCAAAGACCCGTATCGGCTCATTAGGACTCTCGCGCCACAAAATCAGCTGATACCTCCGATCATCGCGATGCACCACCGACTGTCTGAACATCATCTTGATGTCAGCAACAAAGACAATTTGGTGACGGCGGAAATGCGTGAGGATGTCGGAGATATCCTTGATCAACTTAGGGCCAGCGTGCAGACACTGGTTCAAAGTCACCCCGTTAGACGTGGCCGCGGAGCCGTCAAATACCACTCGAATCTTACCCCCAGGGGTCTTCAAGACAGCATGGTGGGGTAGAAAGTAGTGCTCGTGCGAACGCCAATCAAAATTTGATGGTGACATGTGTCCAAGGTCTTCGTACTCGCGCATAAATTCAATATACTTGGTGCGGAAGGTAGGGTCGCGCCGCATGCGCCGTTCCATAGACAAGAGCCTCTTCTCAGCTAAGGCCCGTGAATGACCAAGAGGGGGGCGAGAGGCGAGGAAGGGCAAGCGAGTTACGAAGCGCCCGTCAGTACGGCGGCCTGTGTTATTTTGATAGAACAACTCGCATTCAAGGTCAAGAGGATTAACCGGTGCTGCGTGTGGCGGCTCCTCGACTTCCCAAAAACGCTGGACTACATCCGACAACGTTAAGCCGGCTACCTGCAATTGGTCTAGCACCGGTGGGTCTGAAGACCACAAAACGGGTCCAAGAAAGCTATGACCAAATATAGTGGAGATGGCGCAAAGTCCATCTTTCTGCAGGACCCTAATTCCTCCTGACAAGATCAGGCCTAGGACATCAGAACCCAACAAAAGATCCATGGGACCAGGTTCAGTCCAGTGAGGGTCGGCAGGGGTCAGACCTGCCGTACAGGAAACCGCAACGTCAGCGATTCTTTCCTGTGGTAGAGGACCCAAGATATCGTCAAGGACTGACACCTTGACCAAGACGCGGAGATTGCCCTTAATTGGGCCAAACATCAACTCCGCTTCACCCTTAGGAGTCGAGGGCTCGGCACCACCGATACCTATCATCCGAACCGCATGAGGACTCCAAGGGAGCCCTAGCTTACCCACCAAATAAGAAGAAGCAATACAGCGCTGTGAACCCGAATCCAAGAGGGCAAGAACTATCAAACATTCACCTTTCGGGTTGTACACCTTCACTGAGACAGTCGGCAAAAGAACGGTCTGACAGACGGACTGCTGAAGATTAAGATTCTCAGGAGATGTGGCTGTGGTGGGGGCTAGGGCGGCGACTACCTAGCATTGGTCACCTTCATCAAACCGGTCCTCGAACCGGGGAATCTCGAATCGAGATTCATGCGGAACCTCCAGAGGCGGAGGAGACGGACCTCCATTTGGGTAAATCCACGCGCCATCCCGCGGCGGAAGCACAGGCCTAGTCAAGCGGGCAGAGGCCGGCACACCGTAGTGAGGTTGGCGACCCATACGAGGTGGGCGGCGCTCTAGTCGCGGCCACTCGTGAAGCGGGGGTGAGTAGCGAGTAGGACGGCCCGTCGCCGTGGCGGCAGCAAATCCCGCATCAAATTGTCGCAGGGGGGTCGAAATCCCCCCGCGGGGGGATGAAGCCCCCCCGGGTGGGGGCGAAGTCCGGACACACCGGGGCACCTGACACGGTGCAGGAGAGCGACGCAGACTAGCAGGGGAGCGATTAACATAAGCACCCCCGCCCGTGCGGGGGGTGCTCTCCCCCACCTGGCGGCCAACGCCATTTTGGTTGGCACACAAGATCGCCAGGTGGTTGCCCTTACAAATAGGGCATGGCTGCTGATGTGGGCAGTCTCGCTGCCTGTGAGCTTCCAGGCAACTATAGCACCAGTGGCAGTCCCTGGCGATGCCCCTCCGGTGGTTAATCGTCTTGTCCAGGAACTGGGGACAAGAAGGTACCCTGTGGCCCGGACGCTTGCAATATTTACAGGGTGTGGCCTCAGTGGCAGCAAGCCCCCTGTAGACTGGCATTGGCCTTCGGTCAGAAGCCCCCTTACCAGGGCCGCCAATCTGACCCCTTCCCTTCCTCGGCTGGGCAGGTGGCTCTGAGGTCCTTGAAGGACCAGCAACGCCAGAGTTGTCAGCCTGCCGGCACTCCTCCTCGAGGAGGACTTTAGCAAATCTGAAAAGGGGGGCAGATAGCTGGCACCGTCCTCACCATACCTCTGTTCAAACCGCAATTTTAATTCGGGAGGTAGGCGGGACAACACTATATGCAGCAACAGAAAAGACCACTGGTCCACCGGGAGCTCTAGTCGCCTAAGTGCATTACATGCTACAATCAACGGGTTTAACAAAGATTCCCTCAAACGAGCAACCCCTGAGACACGTGGCAGAGACAAAATTTGCGCCACGTGTGTGTCCGCTAATTGGCGCACGTTGGCATACCGCCGGGTGAGTAGTTCCCGGGCGGTAGTATAGCTCTCCTCGGAGAGGTCCAGGTGGCAGACCACACTCAGAGCCTCTCCCTGCAAGGAGGACAGTAGGTAGCTCAGTTTCTGGCAGGGAGACAGATCCTTCCTAGCATGCACCAGACTATCAAAGAGGCCGAGGAAACCTAACCACTCACTCAAATTGCCCGAAAATTTAGGTAGATCTATAGTGGGTAACCTACCTAGTAGCGCAGGTTGAGTCGGAGGTCTCAAAGGAGACTCGAGAAGAGAGCTTAGTCTCGCCTCCTTCTTAAGCTTAGAGCTTTCCTCCACAAGGCCGTCCGTTAGTTCAAAGAACTGCTCATAGTCTCGCTGAGCGGACTGCAGCAGTTCCTCGGGCGGTTCCAAAACCACTAGGTCCCTAAGCGCTTCCTCGACAATTGCCTGTCTGGTCGGCACCTGTTCACATCGCTTGAGCAGTGCGGATGCTCTGTCCTCACGGCCTATCAAGGTACGAGCTGTAGCCGCCCATCGGAGTTCAGCTTGTATCGAGCCAACGAGCCTTTTATGAGCTGACATCTTGTACGCAATAGGTATTGCAATTTGCAATTAAATAAATTACTTTATGATTCACACTTACAATTTAGGCTGGATTGAGGTGGCAACCCTAACTAACAATTAGCCAGCTGTGTGAATTCACAACAAAACAACAACAGTATAACAACATACAAAACAGCAACAAACAACAAACAAATAACAATGTTCAAATTCTATTGTAAACAATGAATTTATATGTTAGGTTGTTACACTGTTGATTTCTACAGTAAATCAAAGTAAAGAATTAAAAATAAACAAGAAGTAAGAACTACAATTAAAAGCAAGTTAAATTTACCTAAATGAAAATTATCAAATTATCAGGGGTTAACCTTCAAATACAGACAGACATACATGTAAAAACAAAAAAAACAAATTATGTGTATAGTTAACCCGAGACAAACAACAATAATATGTAATTATAATAATTGTAGTATAATCTTAAGCATAAGTTAGAAGTTACAATTCAAGTTTTTAAACAATTGCAAAGACAGGCAAAGACAGGTGAGCAACCATATATGTGACTGAAAACACCTTGTAATCAATAATTATCGTTCAATAATTAAAACCAAGTTTTAATTTGCAACTACTTAGTAGGGGACAAAACCAAAGGTAGTGGTTAAATTTACAAATCCAATTAATAATAAGTAATTAATTCAAGACAACAAATTCATATACAGTCACAATCGCAATGCAGACAAGCAATATCAAACCTTGTAATTAGCAATATCAACATATAAAGGGTTAAATAATATATACATAATACCCTTTATTACAAGTTATTATCTATACACAAATTCAGTTAAAGTGTTGAACAGCTGTTGGCCAATTAATTTAGAAGTTTGCCAACAAATCAATAAGCTGCTAACAAGCTAGTATGTATTTAACAAACTAATTACAGTTTGCAACCTTAACTCAATCTCAACTACAAACTTTCAATTTATAGATAAATAAGTACTTTCATAAACAAGGCAGTTATTTAATTAAACAGACACCAAGTACAAGCTTTCACCACAAAAGTATAGTTTGTGCGGCAAGAATCAAACCTAATGTATAAAATTCTCTTATGCCGCTTCAATACATTTAACGCAGCAAGTAGGAACTATAGCTAAGTAATCCAAAGTAAAAGTTAAGCTTGTTTTAATTTACCTAGCTATATCCCACAATAAATTCCCCACTAGCTTACACAATTAAACCGGTACAGACCTGTCCGCAGCGTTTAGTACAACCACGCTCTGCTACCAAATGTTGTGGCTTCAGCCTGGTCCAATGCTACAACCCTAAGACGCTGTTCCAGGGGCCCATCAGCTGGATTCGAGCCTCTTAGACCATTGGCTCAGGGCCAAATGCGGACAGAACTGTTCCGGCTTAACTTAGATAACTAAAGTATTGATAGATTTAAACTTATGCTATGCACTTACAGAGTCCAAGGTGACCACGGCTCCTCGATAAGGAAGAATGTAGGTTAAAGGGTAGGAAAGGTCAGGAATGAGAAGGTACTTGCTGTTCGGCCGTAGCTTCTTGCTTCAAGACGGCACTAACACACAACACACACAGCACAGCACTAAAGTTCGTCTATAAGCTACTTAGATTAATTATTTACTTAAGTATATAAGGTTGCACGGCCAGCAGTGGCGTCAACGTGGCACACAACTATTGTCACTCAGTACAACAAGTAAGTCTTTATTTAGTACCGAAATAACTAGAAGCTAATTTCTCGCGGGAACCTTAAGCTATAGCGAGGTTCTAACAATACGGATTACAAAGAAAAGCTTATTTTTACAATCAACAATTCGAGGCGCCGGCCCGCCTAGCCAAAAACAATCTTGAACAGTGTCTCGAACTGTCAAACCAAAGGTTTTATCAAAAAGCGCGGCAAGCTAGCTACGTTCACAAAGTATTCCATCTGTCACAACGACCACAGACAACTAATACATAGGTGGCGCGAACAGGAAGTATCTACTATTTCGAAAAAATATCTTATTTCAGCAGAAAAACAAGGTTTAGTAGATAAAATTGGCATTTGAAATTTAAATTTTAAAATTCACGCCAAAACATTCTGCGGTGTCATGGCGTCGTTTCCTGAAGTCACTATAGTTTTTACCAATGTACTCTGTGCAGTGTGCAGTAAACAATAGTGTGATTTGTCAAAGCTCGAAAACAAACAATTGTGACGTTATTCGCTTCTTGGTGTTTTATCCAATATGGCGAATTGCTGTATTTTATAGTTTTATTCCATCAAAATAAATAGCAATCTCACTCGAAATAGAAAAATAAATACGTTTTTTATATAATCCATGAATCCTGTTTCATTAAATAAATTCATAATTTCATTGATTCTTGGTTACTGTCATCATGCTTATTATAGCCATGTTATTCTCGATCAAGTCCCTTGCCAAAAATCTTACTTTTAATCAAAATTAGATCATCAGTTTGGAAGCTACGATGGTACAGACAGATTCACAGATACACAAGTTAGGTAAACCGATAACACTCAGCTTCTTTTGGGTCGGGAATAAAATAGATTAATATAGATACTTTTATGTGATTTGTATAATAGTCTCAGAGTTATAATATTACTAGCTAATGCCCGCGACTTCGTTTGCGTGGTTTAAGTTTTTTTGATTCCCGCGGGAACTCGCTAATTTTCCGGGATAAAAGTAGCCTATGTCACTCTCCAGATTCTCAACTATACCCATGCCAAAAATCACGTCGATCCGTTGCTCCGTTGCGGCGTGATTGAAGGACAAACCAACAAACCAACAAACAAACACACTTTTGCATTTATATCTAATATTAGTAAGTATGATAGCAAATTTGATGATAAATGAGATCAATCCCATACCTACTGACATTAAAAACATAAACTTAACATTTGGACTTACATGATCCAATCTAGATACCTAGTACCTACCTCAATAATAAAAAGTTAAACTTTCCTTCTTACCGTTCCGGATAAATGAAAAGTTCGAAGGCATATACAAGTAAAAGCTCTATTGGTTAATTTATACATACCTACGTGTGGTAGTAAAATTAGTCGTCATTACTGATATACATGTCACCGTGAGATTGCATATGAATCTTATCTAACTAGCGAAATTGTAAACTGTCGACAGATTGTGAACCGTTCAATGTTCTGAGTGTCAATTTTTGAAATATTCATTGAATTTACGTTTTCTTGTCTCTTTCTTGTAGGTTAGGTTAGGGTTCGACGTAAATGATCAGGTTTTATCGGATTATTATACCTAACAGATTACAATCTACCGAAAAAAAATGCGTTAAATTGTAATCTGTCGACAGTTTACAATTTCGCTAGTTACATTACAATCTAACGGTTTTTGTAATCTAACCGTGACATATCGTACATAACCTACCCAAACGCACATAATGTGGCAAAAATAATGCTAGCCGTAGTAATTAAAATAGTGTACTAAATTGGTTACATAAATCAAATTATATGCATAGTAAGTAGGTATATCTAGCAAACATTTTAATCTACGCTAATATCTTAAATTTCGTATTCTGAAAAAAAAAGTTATAGATCTAATTTTAAATAAAAAATATAGCATCGATTTCTTACCAAACTGAAATTGTACAATATTTTTTACCATTGAAATAATGTCCTTCCATCTATACCAATTTTTATAAAAACCGGTTGAAAAGATAGACCGTTAAAGCCTAGCAGACAGATAGATAGACTTACTATCTAGACGCACATTCGCATTAATATTAGTATGGATTAGGTAGATAGATAAGTGTATCTATTATTATTCTTGTTTTCTGAAAGATCAGCTTACAAGTTACTTCAAAATTATGATCAAATTGTCATCAATATGATTTTTTATTGCAACATAGTACAAAATATACGTTGAGTGAAAAAACAGCTTTATCATTTAAATCTATCTAAAGGCAACCAAAAAGAATGTCCGTAGTCAAAACAACCTATTGTGTAAAACATAATATCAAAATACTTTATAATTGTAAGGCACAGAACCCCGTATTAGAGGTCCTCTAATTGTAGCTCGAACATAGTCATTTGATGCTTTATGGCCGCCATTTAGGGATCAGGGTTCCTTGTTGATATGAACAAATTAGAAAATTCAGAAAACAAAATTTTAATGCGTTACCATATGAGGTTCACGAACAATAGATATAAAGATAGAGTTATTTAATGGATATTTAAAAAATCAAGGTATTTTATTGAAAATTATGGTTTTGAATCGAATCTAGCTAAGTACTTGCAGGTTACTAGTAACTACGCAATACGCAATGATTTTATATTTATCATAATCTTAAGAATATTTTAAAAACAGGAGACAGCATCAAGCCACAGTAGAAAGTAAGTATGTAACAACCAAAAAGATGAGGGGCTTATAAACCAAGATATTGCAAGCGCTCGTCAAAAATGTATAGTGGTTTTACTTGGTAGAAAAACTGTCAACTCTAATTATTCTAAGATTCTAGGAACACGAGCACAGATACAGGCTTAGGTATACCAACTCATAATATTATTATGTCCCTTGCTACACAGTGTGCCGGGGTAGAACTCTCTATGGGGATGGGTCAAAAGATCAACTTTTTCATCCAATGAGTTGCGCCATTTACGCCAACGTCATAGTCACGCATATATGTTTATGTATATGTAAGAACTAAGTACTTACCTCAGTAGGTCTAGTAGGAGACTTTTTACCTATTCAATTGCGTTTAAGCTGTTAACTACGACTTGTATGAAATTAAACAAGTGCCATGCACAACATCAAACGCTTGTTCAATTCCAAACAAATCGTACTTAACTTAGACGCGATTGAATATGTCAAAATCTCTCACCAGGCATACAGTTAAGATCACATAATACTTAATTAATACCTTTCAGTAAGACTCAGTTTGCTTGGTAAGCCTGAAATGGGTAAAGAAGGAGCCTGCGACTAATGAACGCATCTTTCCGGGTTGATAAAATATTTGGTACGCGTAGGTACTATAATTTGGTAGTGACTAACAATATGGGTGAGGTACCAAATTACACTGAGGCCAGTAATTTGGGAAATATTCCAAGCATTTGTCCGTCTATCACAATTACTGAGCTATGTGTACGACAGCACGCGAGTCTAATATTACCATGTAATTTTCTTTATTTAGGTGCATCGTCTAAGTTAAGCAGGCTCTACACATGGGTTACGAAGTAACTATGGAATCTGACTAGGCAAAGTTCAGAGTGCAAAATGGTAGGAAATTAAAAATTAAATTAATCCGGTTATCCCCAAATGTATCGATTGTTTTTTTTTGTTTTGACTTGAATTTTGTACGTCAATAGTATTGCCGGTAATTTTAATAACGATAATAATTTTTTACTTGAAATACTCTACCTATTATTAGATAAAATGACACGGAATGCAACAACGGTTCATCCAATCAGTTGTAAAAACGTGCAAATCGAACAAAAAAAGGATTATAATATTTAGGGTATATTCCGTTATGTTGAAGTTTGAATTAATGAATAATTATTTTTCTATTTTCACTGTAAAGAAACGTAAGTACACGAATCTTAATATTGCCCATGTGCCACTAAAAGTTTCCATCCATACTTATAAAACTAACTTATTTGACCCGGTGACAGCGCCGCTAGCAGATATGAAAAATAAAATTTTAAAAAACTTTACATAAAAATTAGTTCCAATTTTGGCCACCGGGTCAGATTTAAGTTTGCCAAGCTACCACTTACATCTTCTAGTCTGTGCTATTACTAAACACCCTACCATATTCAGTTTTCTATTCAATTTAAAAAAAATGTGTTCTATTCTCTTGTTCACCATGTGAGGCAGCAGCATTAACATACGTAATTGGTGGTGCCCCACTCATCCTTTACATAATATTAAAGATCGATTTCATGACGTCCTGGTATGTTGGTATGCCATGATTTCCTGCCAGTATCGATAGGTACCTGTTACAAGGAATGCTTATTATTTATAGATGTGTTGACCTGTTGCTTACCCTATGTCCCTACTTGCCTGAAACGTTAAATATGCACCTACTTTTTATTAAGCTACTAGATGATGCCCGCGACTTCGTCCGCGTGGATTGATGTTTTTTTATTCCTGCGGGAACTCTTCAATTTTCCGGGATAAAAAGTAGCCTTTATGTCCTTCCCCGGGATGTAACCTATCTCTGTAAGTACCAAATTTCATCAAAATCGGTTGAAAAGATGGGCCGGGAAAGCGTAGCAGACAGACAGACACACTTTCGCATTTATAATATTAGTATGGATTAATTAATATAATACCAGCTAATACCCGCGACTTCCGCGTGGATTGAAGTTTTTTTGGTTCCCGCGGGAACTCTTCAATTTTCCAGGTTAAAAAATAGCTTATGTATTCCAGACTATCATATGAGTAGTGTTCCAGACTTTGTTTGTTACTCAATCACGCCAGATGGGCTGAACTTAACTGGATGAAATTTGGTACAGATATGTAGATCAGTTTATAGTCTGGAATAATACATCCCGGAAAATTAAAGGTTCCCGCGGGTACCAAAAATCCTCAATCCGCGCAGACGAATTCGCGGGCATCAGCTAGTAGATAATAATAATATGATTATGATGATAATTTCTCAACCATACCTACTTAAAATAGTTCAAATCAATCACAATTTACTTTCCAGTTAAACAATGATTACTTTACACTAAAAACGATGGAAACACGAAGGAAAATTATTATAATTTGACTAAAGGATCACATGGGCTAATCCGATAATCGTCTGATTTAACCCTTTTATTTTGAAATTTCTTTTTATAGCGTTGATGGTTCCAGTCACGAAGGTGGAGCATATCAATTATTGTCAAACTTAAAGCGTCCATATATCCATACTAATAATCCATACTAATATTATAAATGCGAAAGTGTGTCTGTCTGTCTGTCTGCTACGCTTTCACGGCCCATCTGTTCAATCGATTTTGATAAAATTTGGTACAGGCATAGGTTGTATCCCGGGGAAGGACATAGGCAACTTTTTATCCCGGAAAATTCAAGAGTTCCCGCGGAAATCAAAAAAACTTAATCCACGCGGACGAAGTCGCGGGAATCAGCTAGTACCTAATATAAAAGCGAAAGTGTGTCTGTCTGTTTGCTACGCTTTAACGGCCAACCGATTTTGATAATATTTGGTACAGAGATAGGTTGTATCTCAAGGAAGGACATAGGCTATAGCTTATCCTGGAAAATTTGCATCATCTAGTTTTCCATAATCGGTGATAGCCTTGTGGTATTATACCTAACAGATTACAATCTACCGAAAAAAAATGCGTTAAATTGTAATCTGTCGACAGTTTACAATTTCGCTAGTTACATTACAATCTAACGGTTTTTGTAATCTAACCGTGACATATCGTACATAACCTACCCAAACGCACATAATGTGGCAAAAATAATGCTAGCCGTAGTAATTAAAATAGTGTACTAAATTGGTTACATAAATCAAATTATATGCATAGTAAGTAGGTATATCTAGCAAACATTTTAATCTACGCTAATATCTTAAATTTCGTATTCTGAAAAAAAAAGTTATAGATCTAATTTTAAATAAAAAATATAGCATCGATTTCTTACCAAACTGAAATTGTACAATATTTTTTACCATTGAAATAATGTCCTTCCATCTATACCAATTTTTATAAAAACCGGTTGAAAAGATAGACCGTTAAAGCCTAGCAGACAGATAGATAGACTTACTATCTAGACGCACATTCGCATTAATATTAGTATGGATTAGGTAGATAGATAAGTGTATCTATTATTATTCTTGTTTTCTGAAAGATCAGCTTACAAGTTACTTCAAAATTATGATCAAATTGTCATCAATATGATTTTTTATTGCAACATAGTACAAAATATACGTTGAGTGAAAAAACAGCTTTATCATTTAAATCTATCTAAAGGCAACCAAAAAGAATGTCCGTAGTCAAAACAACCTATTGTGTAAAACATAATATCAAAATACTTTATAATTGTAAGGCACAGAACCCCGTATTAGAGGTCCTCTAATTGTAGCTCGAACATAGTCATTTGATGCTTTATGGCCGCCATTTAGGGATCAGGGTTCCTTGTTGATATGAACAAATTAGAAAATTCAGAAAACAAAATTTTAATGCGTTACCATATGAGGTTCACGAACAATAGATATAAAGATAGAGTTATTTAATGGATATTTAAAAAATCAAGGTATTTTATTGAAAATTATGGTTTTGAATCGAATCTAGCTAAGTACTTGCAGGTTACTAGTAACTACGCAATACGCAATGATTTTATATTTATCATAATCTTAAGAATATTTTAAAAACAGGAGACAGCATCAAGCCACAGTAGAAAGTAAGTATGTAACAACCAAAAAGATGAGGGGCTTATAAACCAAGATATTGCAAGCGCTCGTCAAAAATGTATAGTGGTTTTACTTGGTAGAAAAACTGTCAACTCTAATTATTCTAAGATTCTAGGAACACGAGCACAGATACAGGCTTAGGTATACCAACTCATAATATTATTATGTCCCTTGCTACACAGTGTGCCGGGGTAGAACTCTCTATGGGGATGGGTCAAAAGATCAACTTTTTCATCCAATGAGTTGCGCCATTTACGCCAACGTCATAGTCACGCATATATGTTTATGTATATGTAAGAACTAAGTACTTACCTCAGTAGGTCTAGTAGGAGACTTTTTACCTATTCAATTGCGTTTAAGCTGTTAACTACGACTTGTATGAAATTAAACAAGTGCCATGCACAACATCAAACGCTTGTTCAATTCCAAACAAATCGTACTTAACTTAGACGCGATTGAATATGTCAAAATCTCTCACCAGGCATACAGTTAAGATCACATAATACTTAATTAATACCTTTCAGTAAGACTCAGTTTGCTTGGTAAGCCTGAAATGGGTAAAGAAGGAGCCTGCGACTAATGAACGCATCTTTCCGGGTTGATAAAATATTTGGTACGCGTAGGTACTATAATTTGGTAGTGACTAACAATATGGGTGAGGTACCAAATTACACTGAGGCCAGTAATTTGGGAAATATTCCAAGCATTTGTCCGTCTATCACAATTACTGAGCTATGTGTACGACAGCACGCGAGTCTAATATTACCATGTAATTTTCTTTATTTAGGTGCATCGTCTAAGTTAAGCAGGCTCTACACATGGGTTACGAAGTAACTATGGAATCTGACTAGGCAAAGTTCAGAGTGCAAAATGGTAGGAAATTAAAAATTAAATTAATCCGGTTATCCCCAAATGTATCGATTGTTTTTTTTTGTTTTGACTTGAATTTTGTACGTCAATAGTATTGCCGGTAATTTTAATAACGATAATAATTTTTTACTTGAAATACTCTACCTATTATTAGATAAAATGACACGGAATGCAACAACGGTTCATCCAATCAGTTGTAAAAACGTGCAAATCGAACAAAAAAAGGATTATAATATTTAGGGTATATTCCGTTATGTTGAAGTTTGAATTAATGAATAATTATTTTTCTATTTTCACTGTAAAGAAACGTAAGTACACGAATCTTAATATTGCCCATGTGCCACTAAAAGTTTCCATCCATACTTATAAAACTAACTTATTTGACCCGGTGACAGCGCCGCTAGCAGATATGAAAAATAAAATTTTAAAAAACTTTACATAAAAATTAGTTCCAATTTTGGCCACCGGGTCAGATTTAAGTTTGCCAAGCTACCACTTACATCTTCTAGTCTGTGCTATTACTAAACACCCTACCATATTCAGTTTTCTATTCAATTTAAAAAAAATGTGTTCTATTCTCTTGTTCACCATGTGAGGCAGCAGCATTAACATACGTAATTGGTGGTGCCCCACTCATCCTTTACATAATATTAAAGATCGATTTCATGACGTCCTGGTATGTTGGTATGCCATGATTTCCTGCCAGTATCGATAGGTACCTGTTACAAGGAATGCTTATTATTGATAGATGTGTTGACCTGTTGCTTACCCTATGTCCCTACTTGCCTGAAACGTTAAATATGCACCTACTTTTTATTAAGCTACTAGATGATGCCCGCGACTTCGTCCGCGTGGATTGATGTTTTTTTATTCCTGCGGGAACTCTTCAATTTTCCGGGATAAAAAGTAGCCTTTATGTCCTTCCCCGGGATGTAACCTATCTCTGTAAGTACCAAATTTCATCAAAATCGGTTGAAAAGATGGGCCGGGAAAGCGTAGCAGACAGACAGACACACTTTCGCATTTATAATATTAGTATGGATTAATTAATATAATACCAGCTAATACCCGCGACTTCCGCGTGGATTGAAGTTTTTTTGGTTCCCGCGGGAACTCTTCAATTTTCCAGGTTAAAAAATAGCTTATGTATTCCAGACTATCATATGAGTAGTGTTCCAGACTTTGTTTGTTACTCAATCACGCCAGATGGGCTGAACTTAACTGGATGAAATTTGGTACAGATATGTAGATCAGTTTATAGTCTGGAATAATACATCCCGGAAAATTAAAGGTTCCCGCGGGTACCAAAAATCCTCAATCCGCGCAGACGAATTCGCGGGCATCAGCTAGTAGATAATAATAATATGATTATGATGATAATTTCTCAACCATACCTACTTAAAATAGTTCAAATCAATCACAATTTACTTTCCAGTTAAACAATGATTACTTTACACTAAAAACGATGGAAACACGAAGGAAAATTATTATAATTTGACTAAAGGATCACATGGGCTAATCCGATAATCGTCTGATTTAACCCTTTTATTTTGAAATTTCTTTTTATAGCGTTGATGGTTCCAGTCACGAAGGTGGAGCATATCAATTATTGTCAAACTTAAAGCGTCCATATATCCATACTAATAATCCATACTAATATTATAAATGCGAAAGTGTGTCTGTCTGTCTGTCTGCTACGCTTTCACGGCCCATCTGTTCAATCGATTTTGATAAAATTTGGTACAGGCATAGGTTGTATCCCGGGGAAGGACATAGGCAACTTTTTATCCCGGAAAATTCAAGAGTTCCCGCGGAAATCAAAAAAACTTAATCCACGCGGACGAAGTCGCGGGAATCAGCTAGTACCTAATATAAAAGCGAAAGTGTGTCTGTCTGTTTGCTACGCTTTAACGGCCAACCGATTTTGATAATATTTGGTACAGAGATAGGTTGTATCTCAAGGAAGGACATAGGCTATAGCTTATCCTGGAAAATTTGCATCATCTAGTTTTCCATAATCGGTGATAGCCTTGTGGTTAAGACCGGGCACGAATTTCTAACTTTTCGGAGTTATAATATGGGTACGCCTAAAGCAATAAAATATCCTTTTTAAGCGGTGAGAAACAAATGATATAAAACTTCTTGAAACGCACATAATTTCGGAAAGTTGGACCTGTCTGTTCGAGTAATGGGTACGTTTTATAAACTGCAAAAAGGTTTAGACTGCGACATACGATTTTGGCCAATAAGGAAAATGTGACACTGTAGCATGTTGCAGCAAGGTAAATATTTTGATTGTAAGTAAACTAAAGGTGTATTTTTATTTTTTACCAAAACAAAACTAAATTAGGTTAAGTAGGCAAGTTAGTACAGTTAGTTACTAGTTGCTGCCATAAAGTTCAGAGCAATTTAAATGGTATTATATCCAATTTTATCATGCAATAATTCGTCTTAATTTGTCTATAAACACTTAGGTTTATTTATGTAGAACGTTTACAGCAATTTAAGCGGAGTACACATCATTCGGCTGTTCGGGACAATTTGGAGCGATCTCTAAGACAATATAATTTGACTGATTGATTGCCGCGACGGACACGCGAGCGTTCGAAGTTCGAATCAAAGAACAAAGGAATTTTAAATTTTTTGAATTATTTTGAACGGGATTTATGACCACATAAATTACAATTTTTTCCCTTCAGATACCTAATATTGAATTGCTCAAACTAATTATATATTTTTTGTTAATACTTATTATATTTTGTTACCTAGGTATCTCTAGTGTCTAGTGAAAGGTGAGGATACAAAATGGCGCTAAATGATAAAAAAAATCGGGTAATCCGGGATGAAGTAAGAATAAACCACTGAAAAAACCACGAAAAAACACTCTCAATCGGTCTATAGTCTATACTTTTTGCACTAGTTGGTAATGGTATTGCCCTTGCCTAAAAACGTTAGTAAAATAATCCACAGTCTACATCCATCTTTTCAAGTACTTACATATTATATTACCTTACTCAATGATCTTTTCACTCGTATTAATTATAAATCGGAATAAGTTGTGTTGAAGGTTGAAGCTCAAGTAGGTATGCCTGAAATTATCTATGGAATGAGAAAACAGTTATTTGTTCAACAAGATAGCAATCCAGAGTGTGGTGAGGGATCTAACTCTAAGGCACAAGAACTTTGCTATCGTCAGATACGAGTAAGTATGTCCAACTTTTCACCTCAACAGCGAGGAAATACAAATTGATTCTGAATATTTCGTGGAATAAGTAAAGAAGTGGCCAAACCACAGCGATATAAATTCTAAACACTTTGTCTCACTGAGTGAGCAAAAAAAAGATTTGCTTCCTCAAATTGGTTTTGTTCACTGGTTTTAAAGCAGTAAAGGCAAGTTTTTCATAGGCAAGAATCTATAAACAAGGACGAGAGAGACTAGGCTTGAGACTAATGAGCATTAATCAACGTTTAGAAACACTTTCTATTATGTATTTATTTTTTAACAAAATAATGACTAAAAAAATTTGATTGAATTGGAAAACTTTTTCGTGATCAAAACTCGTGATTTATTACAATACATTATGTTGCATCAAAGTTGGTAACGATTTAATGGCGGCTATTTTGCACAATCAACATTTTTTCGTGATTTATAGGCTAACGCGAAAACTTAATGGTTTGGACAAATTTGAGATGTTATTTTCAATTTTAGGAGCTAAGTAAATCACGGACAACGTAATCAAGCCTTTAACAATACTGAATAATAAGGGTACATACTCGAAAGAAAAATCTATACTTTAATATTATGAATGCGAAAGTTTGGATGGATGGGTGCATAGATGGATGGATGGATGTTTGTTAATGAGTAACGTCCGAACGGCTGAACGGACCTGGATTAAATTTGTCACCGAGACAGGTTATAGTCTGGAATAACACATAGGCTACTCTAATCCCGAAAAATTTTTTATGGAGTTTCCGTGGGAACTAAAAAACCACAATCCACGCGGGTGAAGTCGCGGGCACCAGCTATTGTTGTTATATTTAGTTGTAAGCTAGCTCAGTGCAGCTAGCATCCATTTATTTAGCTTAGCTTCCAAATTAATAAGATTATAAGTCTAGAGTCTAGACGAAATACGGACCGTGGCTATAGTTTGAAGTGGTCAAAATACCTGTGGTGCCATCATGTTTACCAACTTTAGTGGTAACAAATATTATTTTTAGCAAATGGTTTTTGATATCCTGGGCTCTTCTCGGAACAGGGCGCGTTTGGAACCCCGTATCTTTTTGATACCCATACATATAGTTATAAAGATAATTAACCATTTTAGTTGTTATCTACATTGAACAGATATATTTTATCGACGTTCAAAAAGTCTACATTGGTACCAACTTTGAATAGATGATATTTTTTAAGTAATGGCACAGATTCTCTTCAAACTTTTCAGTATTCGGCCATTATATCCAATATATATATTATTGATAAGGGTATCCCCATATTGTACCTACGTTGTGCTTCGAAATCTTATATGCATCAATTATATGCAAATCGGTTCTGAATAATCTGGAACAGGTGTATCGATGTTTCCGATAAGGTAAAACATAGACGCCCAGGGATTCCTAAAAACTTTCACAAAAATTAAAGCATATTATAAGAATTAGATATTCAAATATAAGTTGCGTTGATACTTATGTTTAAAAGTTTATATTTGAAATACTTCCATAAATATGTGATGGGGATACTTTACTTAATTGATGCGTTTTTATCTGTTAAATAATATTATTAGGTATGATGAATATTATTAGATTGTATAACAAATTATATCTAACAAAGTGAGAAGCCAAAAAAAAAATTTTAAATCGGTTAATAACCACGGTTATATCGGAATTCAGTTATATGACCGACGTACATTTAAAAAAAACATAGGTGCGCACCGAATTTAGAACCTCCTCCTTTTTGGGAAATCGGTTAAAAAAAAGTCGGCAGCTGCTGTTACCTCTGCCATAATATAGGCTGTAAGAATACAGGTAAGAATACAGGTATAGTTGAGGACCTGGAGAGTGACATAGGCTACTTTTTATCCCGGGAAATTAAGGAGTTCCCGCGGGAATCAAAAAAACTTAAACCACGCGGACGAAGTCGCGAGCATCAGCTAGTATTTTATAAATGCATAAAAATTCTTTCCAAAAAACCGACTTCCATCGCCACTGTAAAGTACTAAATAATTTTGATTTCTACACACTATGTTGAAGTCGGGTGGGTATAACAAGGATAAGCAAAGTTGATACATCAGACACGCCCGACTTCAACATAGTGTGTAGAAATCAAAATTATTTTGTACTTTACAGTGGTGTTGGAAGTCGGTTTTTTGGAAAGAATTTTATTTTTAACCTTGTAATGTCAGGGTTGAGGATTTGGAGTCAGAATTTTTTTATGGAACTACCTCAAGAGCTTCCTCTAACAATTGATAGTTTTGTTTTTTCAAATCGGTTCAGAAACCACGGAGATATGCACCGACATACATTTAAAACAAAAAAAATATACGCGCGAATTGATAACCTCCTCCTTTTTTGGAAGTCGGTTAAAAATTGCATTTTTTTTCACAATAATTCGAAAAATCGCAGTCAAGAAAGCAAAATTATTGTTCTTTCTTTCTTTCTTTTATCAACTACTAGCCTTTGACTGCAATCTCACCTGATGGTAAGTGATGATGCAGTCTAAGATGGTAGCGGGCTAACCTGTTAGGGGTATTACAACCCATACTGTTTCTACATGGCATCGTAAAGGAACGCTAAATCGCTTGGCGGCACACCTTTGCCGGTAGGGTGGTAACTAGCCACAGCCGAAGCCTCCCATCAGGCCAGACCAGAGAAAATTCTGAAATTATAAATTCCCAAATTGACTCTGCCTGGGGTCGAACCCGGGACCTCACACGTTAAGACGACGGTGCTCTTAACAGGGAGGTCGTCTAAATCGACCTTCCTGGCTTCTTTATCGATTCAAAAATTCACCCTCTTATGAGTCGGAGCTTAGGTACGTCGCAAACAAACTAAAAAGTTTTTATTTCCACAGATTGCACTAAAGATCAAAGATTTCGTGCAAATCGGTTCGAATTGAGAACGGAATGCGATTTCAGGCATCGATTCCCGCCAATTCGCGCCCCGTGTGTCATGCGCGGGGAATAACAACTCTTATTTTAAAGAGGAGGACACATTCATGCTTGATTTTTATGAACTAAGTACAGTTATTACTTTATTGCTTCAATTGCAATAATATTATGAAATTATTATTTTTGCAATAAAGTAAGGTTACATTATTGCAAAAAAAAATGCAAATCGCCATATCTTTAGGTATGCTTTTGATTTGACTAGAACCTAGAAATTAAATGGAATGATTTATTTCATGTAGGGAAACTTGTGTAACGAATGATATGGATATGCTCAAAGATCTGCTCCCCGATTGTCTAAAAGTTGCCGATCAAACCGTCAAAGATCGGCGTCAAATTAAAATAAACCATAACAGCATTAGATTAGAGCTCAATTTCGTGTATCCATTCTCATCCGTTTAGGGTATCGTACATACCTAAACGTATGAGAATCGACGAAATTGAGCTCTATTTATGGTTTATTCTTACACAATCGCACCTCAGAAACCTTATTTATCAGTATATTGGAGTAATATATCTATGACTAAACCAATCGGCAAATCTTTCACGAATTAAGCCAAATGTAAAGCTAAAACCAAATTTAACCAGACAATTAACGATAATACCTATACCTAATAATAATTATTCTAATTTTAATATTCATCATGAACACTGAGCAGAGAATGGTAACCATTAATTTTTAAAGAGCTTAATTAACGGCAGATTACAAGAATATTGGCTTGACTCTTTGTAGCCATTTTAAGGTTGTAAGCTTAGCCTACATGAATCGACATAATCGACGGGCAACTATGTATAGTTCGCGCGCGAGTTGAATGCAGAGTAAATGTTTGGTGACACATACATTCACTCTGCATTCAACTCGCGCGCGAACTTGAATTATAGTTTTAGTAGTTTGGCACATTTAAGAAAACGCCCATTTTTATGATAAGTATTCTTCTTCATCTCATCTTACCAACCTTTTTGCTGGCTCACTACTCAGCACGAGTCTCCTCTCTTAATGAGAGGGATTTGGTCATAGTCCACCACGCTCGCCAAGTGCGCTGGCAAACTTGTGTGTGAAGTCTTCGAGAACATTATGAAGAACTCTAGGGCATGCAGGTTTCCTCACGACGTTTTCCTTCATCGTTTAAAGCAAGTGATATATTTAATTTATTAAACGCACGGAAAAGTTATGTGCGTGCTCGGGGATCGAACCCGCGACCCATACATGAGGTTGGATGTCTTAACCACTGGGCTGTCACCAATTGTACTATTACCTATTTTGTGGTATTACGATGGTAAAAACAGCAAAATAGCTATTGTATCAATTTGAAATAAGAACAAAGTAATTATTGTATTAATTATTTATTGTATCAGCAAAGTAGCTATTTTATCAATTTAAAATAAGAACAATAAGCTACATTTTTAAGAGTAGGAGTAACAAATAAGCATAAACCGGTTTTAGATATAAGTCACTGCATTTATACTACTAGGTAGGTCCTATAATATGTAAAAAAACTAAACTAAGTAACAGGCGTTTACATCTATTAATTATGAAATTTTTACAGAAAATTAGAATATGTTACGTTAGTGAACACACATCCTAATATACGAAGAGAACCCACATTCGAAATTCAAATTCAAATTGAAGTGGCAGGTGGCATGGCGCGTGTCTTATTTTTCCAAGCTTTGCGCGAAAATGGTTGCTGAAAAATATCTTCTTTTCATAAAAAAACTCTTGTCTATCTTTCAAACATATAAATCTCCTATATATTTGAAAGATCTCTTATATGTTTGATTTGGTCCCGTTAGGTCTTTAGTTAAAGGTAAAACCATCGGTAAAATGATTGTAAAAATGGATATCTTATTGTCCGCTTCTTTTAATAATTCGACCAATGTCTATTATATCGGCCAAGTCAGGCGTTCTAGTAGTTATTTTGACAGAATGTTTTTATTGAATTAACAGTTACCAATATCAAATTATCGCATTTTCTCAGGTCCTCCACGTATTATGATACCCCGGTAACAATACGTACTCGTGGGGTCACGCGTCGCCCATTAGGGGGTGGGTACGGGGTAAAAAATAGCTCTTTGTGCGCCACGTGGCCACTCGATACCACTACTTTATTAATTTTGACATTAGCTTGTTAGTGTATGAAGACTAATTATATTATAAGGCAGCTTCTAATTAAATACGCAAATTTAGTTGAAATCTAATCTTTGGTTGTAACTGTAGTTAGATTAACCGGAAATTGAGCCATTTGTTGTTTTCAAACTGGCTTTATGGAATTAGGAATCTGCTTATCTGGTTTTACGGCTCTTGTTATTAGCCCTTTAAGGCTTAGAAAATAAATGATAGGTAAACTGCAAAAGCATTAGAGACTCTTCTCAGTCATGCACTCTTGACAGAGTGGTCGTGGCTGCTGGGATGATACAGGTACGCTCGTCATCAGACTTCTTTAATTTGTATGGGGTATCGTTAGAATCCTTACATCCTGTTTGTTTTTTTATTCAATATAGCGGCTGTATGGCGCCGTTTTCAAATGAATATAATGCTAATCCAGTAGTGTATTTTTCTTTTTAATTTTCGCTTTGAAATATTATTAAGATTAAGTAACGCTCATTTCGGTCAAAGAAAAAAATTGAGGAAGTATACACCGAGAGAAAATTCCTGACGTTCCTTCTGAATATTTTTTTCGAAAAGTGTTTTACCGTCAAAAGGGAGGTTTTGCATTCTTATTATTTCGACAGGTATTCCGCTGTATTCTAACTCGGTAAGTACCTGTTAAAGGAAAAGTTGTCTTAAAGAAACGCTTTTCGGAGAAGAAAATCCGAAGGAAAATAAGGAAGTTTTTATCAGGTCAGGTTTTATTATTTAGGTCGATATAATATATAGATGAGTTAGGAAGATAGGATATCAGATAGAATGACATAATGTTTAAAGTAGGTACTTTACGTGAAAAAGCCTTCATTTTAGTAAAAAATATAGGAGGTGAATCCTTAACGGGGCGTTTTGTCTTTTCTAAAAAGGAAGTCGAAGAAAAATTGTACCTTTTAAAAAAAATGCTTTTCGAAGAAGAAAATCAGAAGGAAAGTCTTTTTTCTCAGTGGAGAGAGCAAAAACAGTTGGTATTTAAAAAGTAGATTTTTTTTCTTTGAATCCTATGTAGAAAAAACAAAAGCTCATTATTGTGTCTCTTCCCCTCTATAGCTAAGGCTGTTTCACATTACTACCTAAAAATAAAATAACCGCTCATTTATAGCGGATATATGCAATAATATGCTCTTGTAAGTGGTAGGTAACTAAACTTTCTTGACTTTCCTTCACGTTTTCTTCGTATACATATTTCGCACCGTACCATGTGGAAATGTTCTAACAATTAGTGGAACTTCAAACCCAAATCATGAAATCCATTAAACTAATTGTACGGTTGCACAGCGCACTGCGGGAGGCTGTTAACACGTTGGCACACTCGTTCTCGCCGTGACACGACTCCGTTTTGATTGTTTATGGTCATCAATTTTTTTTAATTGACAGGTTTCCTGTTTAGGTTTATCGAGAGATTATGAGAGCTTATTAAAGTTATGACAGTTAGGTTATGTGCCAGTAGGCAATAGGTATAGTTCGAGCAATCTCAACGTACTCGACAGTGTACTATCATTGGACAGCCGAGAGAATTTTGCCTTTAGGTCATAAGAGTGGAAAGACTGGGACCGTACGGGATAGACCGTAGGTACGGGATAAAACATCGGTGCGAAACGTCCGCGTCGGAGGGGAACGTCAACCATTTTTATCCTGTGTTTGGGCACTTAAACAATTTTCCTTTTATTTTTATTCCACTTCTTTAGCGCTTGAAATCTCACCAGGTGGTAAGTCATGCTAAGATGGTAGCGGGCTAACCTGCTAGGAATATAAGCACCCTTAATCAGTTTCTTTAATCGTACCGCTTGGCGGCACGTCTTTAACGGTAGTGTCCCTAATACTTAGCTCGTTTTTCACCAACAAATTTTTCCCAACCTCTATTATAGGGAACACCTATCTAAGCCCATTAGTATCTAATTGTACGTGAAAACTGTCAGTTTTGGTCTTCAGTATTCCCTAAAATTTTGGCCATTGTGGATAAATATGGATATTGGTTATCATTGCTCGTATCCAAAATGTAACGCACCAAGTATCATATTATTATCATTGTGTGAAAAGTTTTCAAAAAAAAATTGTCCGTGCTACGACACAAAGGATAAATAAAACCATAAAGTAATAGATCTTTTACATGGCGAGACGAATCCCGTCATTAGTTATATTAGATTTGTGGCCGATATGGGGCATGATAAAAAACCCGATAGGGTTCCGTAATTATAGTCGGTCGGTCCGCGTAATTTAGGGGTCTGTGACGCTCGCTAGGGTTCGCTTTGTGAATGTTTTTTGCTAAGCTTGATGGCGATAAATGCGTGGTTTGTTATTGTTTATTCATTATGCATATTTCATAGGAATATTTAAAAAAAATACTGGTCATCGATTACTAGTATCCATCAGAATGGCTGGTGTAGGTTTTCCGATTACATTCAAACTTTACTGAATAAATGTACGATAAATGTACGTAATTGTACTAAATTATGGATAAATGTACTTTATTGTATATTGAGAAAAAATGAAAATAAAGTGAGCAGCCATCCTGACGTCAGAATGGCGGGTGTACTCTTACATCTTCTGCAAAAATAAACTTTTTTTTAAATTAGACATTACCACATAAATGTACGTTAAATGTACTTATGGAAACATAATATCAAAATTAAAAAATTCCATATTTGGCGAGGAAAAAAAATAATCTTCAACCAGAATATTGCAAAAGTGCACAAGTCCTCAGCTGCTATAGGGAAATTGAATGATTTGAGTTACAAATAATTATGCTCACACATCCATCGTAATTTCCAGATCTAGCTACCAATCTGAAATACAAAGAGAGGCCACTCTGTTACCAACACTACAAGTATCCCTGTATCCCCGCATCTAGAGTAGGGACTTTATATTATGCACTGGTATCCCCATGTGAACTAAGAATTTCAATCTTGCGCAACACACTTGTTCGTTTTGTATTGGCTGAATGTTGTCCGTATCTAAAAACGTTAAATAATGCAGTTTGCCAGGTGGGACGCTTCGGCCGTGGCTAGTGACCGACCTACCGGCAAAGAAGTGCCGCCAAGCGATTAAGCGTTCCGGTATGATGCCGTGTAGAAACCAAATAGGGGTGTGGGTTTAATATAACTGCCATGCCCCTAACAGGCTAGCCCGCTACCATCTTAGACTGCATCTTCACTCACCATCAGGTGAGATCGCAGTCAAGGGCTAACTTGTAGTGGTAAAAAAAAATTCTCAACTTTCACTGGAAAGACTGCTAATTTTGTTGCGTCCAAAAATAGAAAAATCAAAGTCTAGTTCCGCTAAATGTAATAATTCATATAATCGAATCGTTTAGAGATAACAGAATCAGTGTACAGTATCAACTAATATTTTATGGCAAAATATTAGTTGATACTGTACCTAATAATACTCAAATAACAATAACTACGAAATACTTATACTCCATACTAATATTATAAATACGAAAGTGTGTCTGTCTGTCTGCCTGCTACGCTTTCACGGCTCATTCGTTCAATGGATTTTAATGAAATTTTGTACAAGAGTAGGTTGTATCCCGGGGAAGGACATGGGCTACTTTTTATCCCGAAAATTTAAAGAGTTCCCGCGGGAGCCAAAAAACCTCAATCCACACGGACGTAGTCGCGGGCATCAGCTAGTAAATCATATACCATAAACTGACAAACTTATCTGGCCCGGTGGCCCAAATTGGAACAAATTTTTATGCCTGTTAAGTTTATTTGATTTTTATTTTTAACTAGCTAATACCCGCGACTTCGTCCGCGTGGATTGAGGTTTTTCGGTTCCCGCGGGAACTCTTTAATTTTCCGGGATAAAAAGTAGCCTATGTGTTATTCCAGACTATAATCTATCTCTCTGCCAAATATTTGATGATTCCCGTGACTTCGTCCGCGTGGACCAAATTTTTTCGATTCCCGCGGAAACTCTTAAATTTTCCGGGATAAAAATTATCCTATGTTACTTTTAATACCTCCAAGAATATGTGTACAAAGTTTCATGATGATCGGTTGAGTAGTTTTCGCGTGAAAGCGTAACAAACAAACTTACATTCACCTTTATATACAGCTACTAGATGATTTCCGCGACTTCGTCCGCGTGGACCAAATTTTTTCGATTACCGCGGGAACTCGTAAATTTTCCGGGATAAAAAGTAGCCTGTCCTTCCCCGGGATACAACCTACCCCTGTACCAAATTTCATCAAAATCGGTTGAACAGATGGACCGTGAAAGCGTAGCAGACAGACAGACAGACAGACACACTTTCGCATTTATAATATTAGTATGGATAGTATGGATTAGTATGGACTAGCTAATCCCCGCGACTTCGTCCGCGTGGATTAAGGCTTTTTGGTTCCTGCGGGAACTCTTTAATTTTCCGGGATAAAAAGTAGCCTATGTGCTATTCCAGACTATAATCTATCTTTGTGCCAAATTTCAGTCAGATCAGTTCAGCCGTTGGCGCGTGATTGAGTAACAAACATCCATCCATACATCCATCCATCCATCCATACATCCATACATCCATCCAAAATTTCGCATTTATAATAATAGGTCTTTACCTATGAAATTGTCGTTTTGTATGGAATAAGTGAAAGTAATTTTTTCAAACTTTTTTATTTCTGTTATTCGAAGTAATCACCCATGTAATCGACGCATCTTTGCCAACGCATTGGCAGTTTATTGATGCCCTTCTTGTAAAAATCAGCTGGATGGGAGGCAACAAACTCTTCAAAGGCATTTTGGATGCCTCTCAGAAATTGAATTTTTTACCCACTATAAAGTTGTCTAAATTTTGGAAAAAGTTATAGTCGGTAGGTACAAGATCTGGTGAGTATGGCGTATGAGGGAGGCATTGCTTTGGTGCTGAACCAGGATCTAACCAACTTGCTGAGCGCTTTCGATTGTCGAACAGAATCCATTTTTCGTCGCACGTAACAATTCGTTTCAAAATTCCTTCATTTTTTTGCCTGTTGAGCAGCGCAAGGCAGGTCTCGATGCGTACGTTGCGCTGGCGATCGTTAGGGTTGTGGGGCACCCATCTATCAAGCTTTTTTACCTTGCCAATTTGTCGCAAATGGAGTCGCAAATGGATCAGTATTGTTTTGATGCTTACATCAAAAGCTGCTGCTAGCTCAGCTGTAGATTTCCTGTAGATAAAGCTGTAGAGTTTCGTCAGCTTCGACAATCGCCTTTAATTCATTATTGTTGACCAAAGTCTTCGGACGACCACGAGCTTCATTTTTCAAATCAAAATTTCCAGAACGGAACCGGGAAAACCAATAACGGGTTGTGCGTTCGTTTGTAAAGTTCTCTCCGTAAACGTTTTTGATGTTACGTGCCGTTTGTGTCACGTTGGTGCCACGACAGAACTCATATTCCATAATTACACGAAGTTTTAAAGCATCCATTATGACGAAAAATGTTGAAATGTAATGAAAATACAACGCTAATCAAAAAACAAAAGACTGAGTTTGTAAAAAGAAGGTTTTAAAACAAAATTAATTTGAATTTAGAATACAGAGCCATTTCAAACTTTTTTTTATTTGAAATGACCAGTACTAAAGAAAGGCAATTTCATAGGTAAAGACCTAATATTAGTAAGATTGATTCAGTATAGTTTGGATGGAATCGAAAATCCTACACCCACCCTCCTGACGTCAGTATGGCTGCTCACATGTGTTTCACAATATCAGAGCTCGCATAAAGTTTTAGTAATTTTGATATTATGTTTCCATAAGTACATTTAACGTACATTTATTTGGTAATGTCTAATTTTAAAAAAGTTTATTTTTGCAGAAGATGTAAGAGTACACCCGCCATTCTGACGTCAGGATGGCTGCTCACTTTAATTTCATGTTTTCTCAATACACGATAAAGTACATTTATCCATAATTTAGTACAATTACGTACATTTATCGTACATTTATTCAGTAAAGTTTGAATGTAATCGGAAAACCTACACCCGCCATTCTGATGGATACGATTACTACGAAGCCTCTCTTAAAACTTTGAGAAGAATACCTACATAATATTGTAGGTGTTCTTCTCAAATCCCAGGTGATGAAACCACCAGGGACCACTATTTAAATCTATGTCCCTTTCCGAAGGAAGGGTTAGCAATATTTTTAATACTGTCATTTTAGTTTAGTTTAGAGATTGTGCACTACAGAATCAGTCCTAATGTCGGTTTATTTAATAAGGGCCTAGCGGCCATCACCCCTTAATGAAAAATATTTTACATTTTCAAAGGTGATCTAAAGTTTTTCATTTATTTGACTTTCATTACCTTTTGCTTCAATCCAATATTTATTGTGTGGTGGTAGGTACAATAATTAATTAAGTGCTTAAAAATATTATCAGATGGAAAGACAAAAGGGATTTCAGTTCTACATAAAAAAAGAATGTATAAAAACTTATTTATCATAGCAAGCTGGTAAGAAGGTCAACGTGTTCGTTTTTCGAACTTGAAAAAAAAAGACGAGGTCTTTTCAAGAGTGCGGTCCGGTGAAATTGTCTATGGGCGGCAGGGCTGGGTCATTTATCGTGACGGCCCGAGGCCTGTGCTTACGTTCTGCGACTCGGCCGACTATTGGACTATTACCTCGAATGGCTTGAATGTGGAGTAAAGTATACCTTACTTTTGTTTTATCTATAGATACTGCAGATATCGGTAAATTGTTGTCTGTTTCAGATGAATCTAGAAATGTCCCAGATAAAAACAATATCAGAGAATATAATATAGTGAAAAAACTAGAAGTTGAATTAAACTTCTAGTTTTTTCATTGTCATGGACTTCCGCAAAGTAACGTCTGCTTCTATCCAGAGAATATAGTTTTTTATCTATTTTTACATGTAACTAGATTTTTTTAAATATGTACCTACTTTAATATGGGCCGTGAAAGCGTACCAGACCTTAGTACCAGACAGACAAACACACTTTTGCATTTATAATATTAGTATGGATTCAATATTTACTAGTGACGCTGTCACCTCAGATAAGTTTCTGGGACTATAAGTAGGTAAGCTCATAAGGGCTAGAACTCAGAGCTATTTTATTCCTCTTTTAAAAAATGCATGCTAACTTTAGTCAGCTGTTTGTTGCAAAAGTGTAATGTCTTTGGTTTGTTGAGCCATCTTAAAGTCCGTGTCACGAAAGAAGTCTCCTACATAGAGGCAGCGCTAGTAGTCGTATGTTTAGGTAATTAATTAACCTATGTAAAATTTATTAGTTCCACTTCTCACGGGATTTCTTTCGTTACCCGGTACTTATTCTGATGATAATTTCATTTCAATGAGGGCTACCGTTTTTATGCTCACTAGTTGGCGCCACTTGCGAGTAAGGTCCTGAAGTATAGCTGTATATTCGGTAAACAAGCATATTTCTGAAAAAAAGAACTCTTTTTTAAATAGTAAACATACAGGAACCAGGGAAATACTAACCTATGAATTAGCTGTTCGAAAGAATCCGCTTAATTTTGCACCTATTTTTCATAGCTACGCTTTCAAAGCACAGAGCACTGGCATTCTTTGGCACGTATCTTACATCTTCCATAATTAATCGGTTATTGCTAAATATTCATAACATTAATTAAATAAATAGACCCGCGATAAAAGCCCAGTGATATTTGACATTTCGGGGACCTCACACTACACTAGCGCCCCTAGCGGCGAATTTAAACGCGGTAGCCCTGATTACACAATGAAGAAAAAAGAAGGTTTGTTTTTATACTTGCTGTAAATGGAGACTTCATTGTAGATATCTAACTGAACAAAATTGCAGAGCTGTAGTTTGACACTCCATCTAACCTCGCGTATTATTCTCCTTATTTACTGTCCTCCCAACAGCTGCCATCATTCAGGCGATTCAATAAAGGCTGCTTTTAAAACAAAAGCGGTGCGTAGAAAAGCGCTCGTGATGGCTTCAGGCTGTACAATCTGCCACTTCGGTAACTCTGCGCTACAGTGTAGACACAGATTATGACGAAATGTAGACATGACACTCTTACTACCGGACTGAGTCCCTTAACAGATTTTGTATTGAAATCTATAGGTACTAAGGAGATTCTTAAGTAATGATCAAGCGAATGAGTGCGGCGTCATTATAGTGTGAACCAGAGAGGGAATCCATTGTGACCGCAATTGAAACTTCTAGGAGTCTAGTTATTATGAATTCAAACGATTATAAAACCCACGTACTAATTTTGTTTAATTTCGTAAAAAAATTAAGTATGGTTTTTGGAATAAAGCCAGCGATGAAATACTTGGAAAATTAAAAGGTGAAAATAAGAATAGCTAATGAAATGAAATGAAATGATTTATTTCACGTAGGACAACTTGTGCCACTTATGATATGTCGTAAGAATCTACCACTGGTTCGGAAAGCTGACTCTACTGAGAAGAACTGGCAAGAAACTCAGCAGTTGCTCTTTTCATAAACAGAAAACTGTTACACTTTTTAATTAATATACACTGTAGACTAAACAGTGTAGCTAGACAGCGTAATTTAAAGTTAAATGTGAGAAAACTTTTCCCAGAATAATCCAGTGTCTGTAGTTAATAACACTACAGTAGCTAGTTTTATTTTGACTTAATTAGTATACATCTTATCAAAAAAAAAACAGTTGAATTATTGGCAAATTTGACATATGTACTAACTCATGAATTTTAACTATCGTTTAGTACCTGCTAACCCTTCTATCTATCTCAAGACTTGATACTCTTTGACTTATCTTGGCTGAAGCAAAATTCTTGAATAATCAACGTTAATCTCTACTATACCTTTATCACATAAACATAGGGCATAAAATCCTCTATCAAGTATGCATTAAGCTGCAGTTATAAATTGAGAAAAATATTGTAGGCGTGATTTGAATGGCAGGTGTGTGGTATTCAATGTTATACCTACGCAGATCCTCCAGTTGGTAATGGTAGTATAATAAGATATAGGGAAATAAATGCTGGTTGCATTATAATATAAATACGTGTATGCTTGCCATACTATAGACAATATAATTGCTATAGTTATAAGACTGACTATGTTTACGATAGTTATCTATGGACTACATGATCAATAGTACGTAGAGTCGAAAAAGTAAATGTAGCAACAAGTTGTAAATGGTCAAAAGTGATGCTGTCAAGGTAAAAATTCATTATTTGTTATTGGCTATTAAATAAAAGGTGTTCAGAAGGAAATAAAACCCACGTCCCCTGTTAGGTATGATTTTGATAATTATTTTGAACTATGGATTAAAGAAACTATGAGGACGTCCCACTTGTATGAACTTCATACTTTTCAAATTCTTTCAAAATTTTATGAAGAGTTGCTGATTTAATTGAGCGGGTAATTGGCATCATCCAAACATCATCCCTATACACCTTCCCTGCAGTGAAATAAAAAATAAAATTAATAACACAAATGAACCTCAAAACTTTTATGTTTTCATTCAGTTTTAAGTTTTCGGCAATAATTCGTTACAACACAAAATAACGATCATCTAATTTATTCACCCTTTGAAAATTATACAAACAACAGTTAAAAAACACTGCGATAAAGAACTCATTTACACGCCATATTAGTTGGGAAATGGGACGTAAAAAGATCTTTTATTAAGTGTACATTGGGTATACGATTTTGAACTTTATTGAACAGAAATAAAGTTTATGAAATGAGCAAAACGTTTGGTTTGTGTGGCGAGCGATAAAGGCAATTTGAACAAATGTCACTCGTCATGGAGATCGCAATTGAACTGTCTGATTTGGAGGGAAATAATCACAACTGTGCATTATCCGGATATAGATTGAGTCTATCTTTGGTTTTAGAAATAGGTTACAAACAAGTTACAAACCATTGAAAGGTATGGAGATTGACGGTGAGAACAATTTAATGTTTGTAGAACGATGTCAATTTAATCAGTAATTTCAATTGTATTAAGAAACTCTTCTAGACTAGTAATTTACAAGGAATCGTGCATATTTAGAGCTTCGGAAATTGCTTAAACATACCTACATAGATACTTATTTCAGGAAGCACGATACTTCGGAATCTACAATAACAAAGAAAGTCACGAAAATGGATTAAACAATATTAAAAGTTTCAATGACTGCAGTGTCTCATTGTAATTACCCATTTGGTTTAAAAATCGAACACAAAAAGCGGGGCTTTTAATTTTTAATTTAAATGACTCTATCGTCGACTAAACGAACGCATCCGAGAGGTTCCGAACTCATTTCGCGCCCAATTTGAGCGCGATTAAAAACAAATTTCTATCAGAATGCATTCGTGTTTTAATAGGGCTGCAATAATTTATGATGACGTTAGTTATCGATAAAAAACATCCGATGATTTACGCACTAATCTGTGTAGCCGTCATTCACGAATTTTATAATTGTAATAAATTGGTTTATTCATTTAAATTAGTCCTTTGACCGCCGCTCTAATGAATTATATTATCTATACATCACCGACATATTACAAAGGGTATTCATACTTACATAATATTATTTAAATTAAATGCTGAACTGAATCAACGAGATATTTAATTACATAAATTATGTAATGAACGTAAATAATTTTAATCTAAGTCTACTCTAAATCTTATATTTTATGATGATGGCTCAAGGCACTTGCGACGTAGATAACTATAAAACTTTCGCTATTTATCTAAAGTTCTAATATTAAATTATAACATACAAATAACGAAAATTAGAAGTTAGTAAAAATAGATACTGTCTTGTCGTTTGTTAATGTAAAACTTTAGACGATGCAATTTTTTTTGAGTAGATATAATATAGGTAAGTAGACATATTTATAAAACCACTTGAATGATTTGAAAAGTATAATTTCCCCGTCTGCTTTGAAATATCAAATCAAGTTTTCTCGTGAGCGGTTTACATTGTTTGTTATAAGCAAGTTTCGACTATTGGTTAAAAATCTTTTGTAAAAAAATATATCGATAGTAGTTTTCGGGTCATCACAACTCTACCTAATATCGCTTCAATGCTTTGACATATTGCGCCGACCATGCACTCGGCACTCGAAGCTCTTTGATGACATGTTTGTCTTGAACACGCGCTACACGGTCACCCTTTGGCCTTTTGCGTCGCGATATTTTGCGAAACGCTTTTTAACAAACCATCAACAAACAACAATTACGTTAGCTAATACACTTCTGCTGCCTATACTAGACTACGCTGACTCTTGTTATCCAGACCTGTCACAAGAACTACTCAGTAAGCTTGAGAGGCTTCAAAACATGGTAATCCGCTTCAATTTTGGCCTGCGCAAATACGACCACATTTCCGAGTTCCGTGCTAAGCTTAAATGGCTGCCAATCAGAAGGCGCAGGGACATGCATGCATTGAGCCTCCTATACCGTGTCCTATTCTACCCCCAAACACCGTCTTATTTGAAAGAACGTTTTAGATACCTTGGTACGGAAGGCCGGTTCTTTCTTCGTTCCTGCACCGATAATAAGTTAAAGATGCCGTTCAGCCGTACGAGATTCTATGGTGATTCGTTCACGAGGAATTGTGTCATATTGTGGAATTCTCTCCCCTCTGACATACGTCAGGCAAAATCCCTGCACATTTTCAAACGTCTTCTGAAAAATTACTATTTATCTATGTAATGGAGTAGAATGTAGTATATTTTAATATTTTGTAAATAGTTATTTATATGGTAGATATCTATATGTGTAATATTATTATGTAGTGTATATTATGTAGTCTATCTTATTATAAATTGCAGGACTTAAACTGCTTGCCACACAACCCGTGATTTCGCAACTCCTATCACCAAAGGTTGTCTGGGAGAGATCGCTTTAGCGATAAGACCTCCTTTGCACGCTGCTATTAGATTAAGCTTCTTTAATATGTACTTTCTGTATGTATGTTTCTTTTGTATTTAGTTGTGTGCAATAAAGAATTAAATAAATAAATAAATAAACCTTTAGATCTTGGTGACATATTTTTTTCAAGCTTTGAATGTAATATTTAGCATTTCTTATTTTAGCATCTACAAAATTATGGTGAAAACATACTAAGTACTGACAAGACGGGATATACGCGACGGAAACAATTGTTTTGCGCTGTCGCGGTAGTCCCCTAAATAGGTACGTGCGTGGATTTATTTTCCGCAATTCAATTTTTGTTGTCTATAGAGTGACCAGTTTTGAATGCTCCGAATATCTAGAGCAAGTTACTATTTTCAAATATGTAAGTGTGTACTGATCATTTATTTACTTGTAAAATATTACAGCTAGTGTAGACCCAAAATTCTACATCTTTTTAGGGTTCCGTACCAAAATGGTAAAATGGAACCCTTATGGTGCGACTTTCTCCGTCTGTCTGTCCGTCTGTCCGTCTGTCCGTCTGTCCGTCCGTCACACTCGATTATTTCAGTAACTACCGAAGCTATCGACATGAAATTTGGAATAGTTGTGTATATTAGTGGCCCAAAGACACTGGAATTTAAAAAAATTGGAAGTTATTTTTGTTCTTATTTAAAAAGGGGGGAAAATCGGAGGGTTGAAATTTAAAAGTGAGATAACTGTACTGTGTGGGGTATCATATGAAAGGATTTACTTTGTACATTCTAAAACAGATTTTTAGTTATTTTTAGTCATGATAGTTTTTGATTTATCGGGGAAAAAGTCTAAAAAAATACCGTTCCCCTCCCCTTATCTCCGGAGTTTACAAATCGAAAAATCTGAAATAATTATGGTCAATAGGAATTTATGTATATTTTACAGGAAAACTATAGCCAATGCTCTAACTAGCATAGTTATTTTGATATTAACAGTAAACCTCTACAAACAAAGTTAGTTTTGCGGTTCATTAACAAAGGCAATTATTACCGTCAAAGATTGGGTTAAACGCAAGTTCTTCTAAGTACTCGTCGTCAAATAAACATATTGGTTTTTGCCTGATTGTTTTGCTTCAGTACCTACTTCTTGAGTACGGAAACCTCGGTGCGCGAGTCCGACTCGCACTTGGCCGGTTTTTTTACATTTTGCCACTGTAAACATTCTAATAAACTAAATTTAATGCTAATAAACTAATATTAATTATAATGTAATGCGGTTTGTAGCGTATCATAAAACACGTAGGTAAGTAACTTGCTCACGAAAAAAAGAACAGAGAGAAATGTCTCATGTAGTAGTTAAAGTAGCAGAAAGGTATCTCCAGACCGTGATAGTACCTGTAAGGTACTATTGCGCAAGTAATCTGTGATGATATTTGATACCTACGTAGATAGTGTTGCGTCTACACACTCATCATACTTAATGTTATAAATGCGAAACTGTGTTTATTTGTTGGTTTGTCCTTCAATCACGCCGCAACGGAGCAACGGATTGACGTGATTTTTTGAATGAGTATAGTTGAGGACCTGGAGAGTGACATAGGCTACTTTTTGTCCCGGAAAACTAAGGAGTTCCCGCGGGAATAACAAAAAACTTAAACCACGCGGGCGAAGTCGCGGGCATCAGCTAGTTTTTTATAAATCTAATTCCACTAGAAGTAAGCCCTTGACTGCGATCCTACATGAGGGTAAGAGATGATGCAGTCTAAGATGATAGCGAGCTAACTTGTTAGGGGTAAGTATGGCAGTTATATTAAACCAACACCTACCCCTAATCTGTTTCTACACAGCATCGTACCAGAACGCTTAATCGCTTTTAAGTGTACAGTAAAATGAGGCAAAAATAATGCATTGCAAAAGCCTATTTTTTCCGGTATGTTGGTACAGCAATAAATTATGTGTTTCAGAATTCCATTGTCTTGGATGCTATCTGGTGCATTTTATTTCCTGAGAACAAAGGCATAACAAATACAGTCGACGTGTTATTGATTGTAAATCATACAAATATCCTTCAAAGGTTTCTCGTATAGGGAATATGCAGTTCCATTTTTACTTTCCTGGCAAACTTTTTTATTTTGTTACTTTCTGCCGCACCTCGCTTCGGTCATGGAGTGAAATATTGTGAAAATTCTTTCAAAGAGTCTATGTTTCAAACCAGGAAATAGTTAAGCTTTTTTTTTATCCACTACAAGTTAGCCCTTGACTGCGATCTCACCTGATGGTAAGTGATGATGCAGTCTAAGATGGTAGCGGGCTAACCTGTTAGGGGCATGGCAGTTATATTAAACCCATACCCCTATATCGGTTTCTACACGGCATCGTTCCGGAACGCTAAATCGCTTGGCGGCACGTTTTTGCCGGTAGGGTGGTAACTAGCCACGGCCGAAGGCTCCCACCAGGCCAGACCAGGGAAAATTCAGAAATTATAAATTCCCAAATTGACCCTGCCAGGGATCGAACCCGGGACCTCCGCACGTTAAGGCAACAGCTTCGTCAAAGCTTTTTAGATCCAGCTGTTTGAGCTGTAGAATGTAGATTCATAACGAGTCTTTAATCTAAAACTGAACCACCACCACCACCACAACAGCCCATTAACGTCCCACTGCTGGGCACAGGCCTCTACTCTCATAGCAGAGAGGGAAATAGAGCTTACACCCACCACGCTGCTCCAATGCAGGTTGGCGGGCTTTAACGACTATTATCATGATTCATGTTAGTGATAACTGATAATAACCGGGACCGACGGCTTAACGTGCTCTCCGAGGCACGGGGGTGAAACACCGCCAACTTCCTAACTCCGGGCTAGTACTGAGAATTTCTAGTCAGAAAAACCCATCATTTAATTATGGCCCGACCCGGGACTCGAACCCGGGACCTCGTCGGCCGTAGTCGCACATGCAGCTAACTACTAGACCAACGAGGCCGTTAAACTGAACGCAACTCACTAATATACATGCGCGTCATTTATGCACTAATTGGCCATTAATTCTGGACGCTGAATCCATACTCCATATGCGAAAGTGTGTCTGTCTGTATGTCTGCTACGCTTTCACGGCCCAACTACTCAACCAATTTTGATGAAATTTGGTACAAGAGGGGACAATCACAACTACAAACAGTGTCATTATTAAGGCAGCTGTGCGCTCGGATTGTGAAGGAGGAAGGCGCTTGGGATGTCGAAGAAGCAAAAGTAATGAATTTAGTTTTAGCAACGTTAAGAGTGAGCAGATTCTGTTTAAGCCATCTTTCAAGACAAGTCTTACAGTGGATTCGGAGAGATTTTTGATGATGATGAATTTAAACAGAATCCCATCTAACTATTCTTTGAGTAAGTTCGAAAATATATACATCGATCTATTTATTCCTTGAATAATGGTTCGATTTCTCAGCTTTAACTTACGTAGATATTTACATAGATACCCACTGTTTTATACATCGGAAATATATCATAACACACTTAATACCAGGTTGTTATACCGTCGTATTGCAGCTTGCGAGGCGGGGCTTGAGCCGCCTGCGATTTTGTTTTGTTTTCATGTAGAACTCGGTAGAAACTATACCATACGTACCTGAGACTTTACGGTTCATCCAATTGCGGCAACAGCAAAAATAAAGGAGTCGAGATGGCTGATTGCACGTCGCGTCGTCGTTCTTTACTGACCACAATATGTGTTATAAACTAAAATCTACGTGATGCCTGTGACTATGTCCTTGTTTGGATTAAGGTTTTTTATTCCCGTTAGAACTTTTGATTTTAGCGGGATAAAAATATCCTAGATGCTATAAGGTGTCTGTATAGAAAACTTCGTCGAAATAGGTTCAGCGAATGGGCCGTGAAAAGGTATACGTCTCATAGGCCTATTTGATATTACAATTTCTAAGATATAGCTTACTCGTACTTAGGTACGAGTACCTTATTAAATTCCAAGTTGTTGCCTAGCTCAGAATATTATTCACCTCAAACACTAAAGTTTGGGGCTAACATTTTGTTAAGTGTCTCCGGCTAGTATGTTTCACCTAGTTGAGCGAGATCTATTAATAAAGAAACTTAGAAGTATGTGAACATTGATTGAATGTGGCCAATTCTGTTTAACACAATCTCTATACTAAATTAAAATGACAGCTTTAAGATCTGAAATCTAAAATATAGAGCTGTCATTTCAGTTAAGTTGAGATGGTGTACACCAGAATGGGCTTCAATGTTTTTAATGATTTTTTTGTGCTTTTGCATCTCTTTTTTTCATACTGAATACTTATAAATACACAGTCAATGCCATACAGTTACACAAATAATTCTACAAGATTATTAGTGTTCATATAGCTACTTCAAGTCTCCGAAGTTCTGAATGTTCGGCCGTCTTGGCATACGCACGGTTTGCCGGGGGCCGGTCGTGGACTCCTGACCGCCTGGAGTCAGAATGCCCAATTAACTACAGGAGGCTGTTACTTAATACGCGTACAAAGCATAGGTAAAAAGTTAATTTTTTAATACCCACGTAATGCAATGTCAGTGGTGCGTGCAATTTTGTAAGACATGGAGATAGAGTTAACTAAAGTCTGTCTGTTTGTAAAATTATTAAAAGTATAATAGTTAGTTAGGTTAGGTTAGCTAACCCTAGTTAGGCTCATTCGAGAGCCTTCTAGTAAGCTGGCAAATGAGACGCTGTGGTCAATTTGTATGGAAGGCTGTGTCTACGACAATTTCATACAAATACAAATTGACGTTTTTACGATGTCGCTTTTGCTAAATTGGAAAGACCAATAGGGCATAGCGCCCGGTTGCTTATTCTATCTTGAAAATCAGCTGAAAAGGCCTATTAGTTGAAAACATTGCAACTATTCATTGGACTTGTTTGGTGCAGCAATGAGTTCATTTGTCCAAATATTATCCAGTACCAAATAAAGGGTCCTATACGTTATGTATGCAGGAAGACAGACAAAATCGCAGGCAAACTGCTGGTCATGAAATCATTCGAAAAACGAGCGTTTTATTCAGTGGCAGTATGCACCATCACGGACCTGAATCGTGAACTGTGAAATACTGTATTGGGGTGGAAATATTTGGCATTCGTGCCTTTTCGGGTTAGCCTTAGGGTCGCAATTAGTTGATTTATCACTGGACCGTTCCCAGGGACGTGCGAACGCACTGGCTACCTTCCCGGAATCGTGACATGCATGTATCACGTTATGCAGAGGATATTATAGAAACGAATTGTTTTATATGGAATGCGATAATTTTCTGAGACCAGCGCTGATTGCTTCTACGAGGTAGGGGAAAGCCTTAACAAAAGCAGATTTAGAAGAATTTAGAAGCTACGGGAATCCGGAAAGTGCATTCAATCAGGAGCTTTAAAAATAAAATACTATAATCATTTATATAGTATGTTTCATTAGAACTTAGCAATACATGGACCTTATATACTTACTAAACACTTTCTGATTTTCCGTATAGGTAAGTACTTATGTTATAAACTTTTAAGCGTTAAGCTTTTCATGTTTATTAGCGTTTTGGGGGAAACGTATTTTTTTGATTTTATCATTGAACCACTCACCTTCCGTGCTTTAATAATATTATTATGTTCCAGTCCTAAATAATACAGCAGTATAGAAATAAATTGACTAAAGCAAATGTTTTTAGAGGAAACGACATTATATTCAATTTTATATAGCAATAAACATATGTAATTTGAACCCTCGTCACTTTCTAAATAAACTCCTCAAGCTCGTTTCCCCGATAAGAACTAACAAAGCTGGTGTAAATTCCTATTTCCGGTCGACCGCGCCATTTCCGCCAATAGAGCCTACTTCCGGCAGGTGGCGTCACTATTTAGTTTGCTCTCCGAACTTCCGGGGCGAAGAAAATTACGTTTAGCTGGAAATTGGTTGTACAAAGTTTAGTATGGGAATTTTCTTTTTTTTTATCTCTAAATAATTTGTTGTTGTTTTTTAGGGTTCCGTACCCAAAGGGTAAAAACGGGACCCTATTACTAAGACTCCGCTGTCTGTCTGTCTGTCTGTCTCCAGGCTGTATCTCATAGACCGTGATAGCTAGAAAGCTGAAATTTTCACAAATGATGTATTTCCGTTGCCGCTATAACAACAAATACTAAAAATTAAAAAAAAATATATATTAAGGGGGGTCCCCATACGTATATATTTTTTCGTATTTTTTTGCTCAATATTAAAAACGGTAACAGGTAGACGGTTCAAATTTTCACAGAATATTAACTTGTATATTACCTTTCAAAATAAATAATTAAATATCAATAAGGTAAATATTAAAGGGGGGCTCCCATACAACGATCGTAATTTTTTGATATTAACAGTAAACCTCTACAAACAAAGTTAGTTTTGCGGTTCATTAACAAAGGTAATTATACCTACTTCTTGAGTATGGAACCCTCGGTGCGCGAGTCCGACTCGCACTTGGCCGGTTTTTATTTTTAATGATTATAGGCTGCATACAGCAGACTAAGTACCTGCTTCATCAGCGTGACTTTTTGTTATAATTTCCGTTAGATCTCTTTAATTTTTGGGGATAAAAAGTAATCCATGACCAAACCCGGGATGCAACCTATCTCTGTACCAAATTTTGACAAAATCGATTGACTGAAAGCGTAGCAGGTGTAGACTGACAGAAAAACGGGCAGACACACTTTCACATATAGAATATTAGCATGCAGTCAAAATTGGTTGAATAGATGGGCCGTGCCTGCTGAAAGCATTGCAGACAGACTGACAAACAGGCACACTTTCGCATTTCTAATATTAATATAGACTTTAATCCTATTGAGTACAAAATGTTTGTATTCTTTCTTGTATCTTTCTCTGTTTATGCAATGATAGTCTAGACCTAACGTGTAATTATTTTTTTATTGCACTGTGAGTTACTCTTTTCAGCGACGTTTCCACACAGCATCTTATCGGAACGCTAAATCGTTTGGTGACTAGTTCACACCAGACCAGAGAAAATTCAGAAATTATAAATTTCCAAATTGACCCTGAAATTTGTGGACCTCAACTTGTAAGACAACAGCGCTCACCGCGTAAGAGAAAAAAAGGTAATTTTATACTAATTTCGCCTGTCAGTACATCAAAGCTCAGTGAATTAAGTCACGAGATAAGATGTTATCGCCCTTCAAAGCCAAAGTTAAGTGAGCGTAACTAAACGTTACACGTAACTCCATTAGTTCGGCTTAGGGGTAGTTTCACGGGAAATTACTTTCAATGCATTTTTTATTAAAAACTTCTTTACCAGTCACGCCTTACGAGTAGGTATGTACCTTTTTTGTCGCGAAAAATAATTTCTGCACTGATTGACTGACAACACGCTAAGTCAAAAAGTTTTGGAAGTAAGGGTTTTCAGAACTAATAACTTGCATATTAGTTTTATGTCTATGCTAATTATGATCATAATAAAATTTAGGGTGTTTTTAAACTATACGGGTTCAAAAAATCTAAATAGTTAAATATTCTAAATATTTAGCATAGGGTGTCGCGTAGCAGTCTGTAGTTTTTCGTAGGGCTACGTACAAAAATTAGTGGACGTCATTCAAACCGTATCCGTACCGCACCGTACGAAACAAATAGTACAGGCTACGTGTTTACCTAATAAGTAAGTTTAATTATCATCAAAACAAATATTGTACAAACTCTACCATTGAATAGAAACTGCGCACGATGGTTACGCGTTGGATTTTCATTTCTCTGTGTAACAGGCGTGGACAATCATCTTAATACACGTCAATTTTATTTTGATCCCTTCATGCAACTATAGTAAGCCCTATATCAAATATTGTAAAGACTCATTTCGATATGAAACAAGGCCCTTACTATAATGGCTGCACGAGTGCATCATCAAGTGAACTTGGTGTCAATTTTATAGTTTCGATTGTACTCTATTTGTATAATGATAGAGTGGATTTTAGTTTAACGAAGGGTGATTTTCATTTAGGTGGGTAAATGCAAAACGGAGCAACTTCACGCTTATTTAGTCGCGTTACTCCGTAGTGTGATTGTGGAGTAATAAGCGAGGCTGTGACGTTTAAGCCGTTGCTATAGTTACGAATGTAATCGATGCTCGTGCGCGAGGATTTCATTGCATTTCGTCTCCGAAGTAACTTGGGAATAGAACTCTTTTAAACAAATTAATAAAATTTCGCATTTGTTTTGAGAAAAAACCCACCCGACACTGCGAACTGATGAAAGTGTAGAAACGATGATTTAACGGTGAAGAAACATTGTAAGAATAACTAGGTAAGTATATGGATGGATTCATAACTCTCAGCGGGTTGTCCTCATCCATAATGGTGTCAATTGTGTGTGATCTAAGCGTGGTGGACTATGGCAAGCACCCTTCTTATGCTTACCCGTGTACAGTTGCGGGTCGGCGCGATGGGTTGAGGTGATGATTATTCATCATTCAGTAATACTTTTATAGCACTGTCTTCTGCATTCATCTAAAAAATCTTTAAGAATAAACCCAAAACTCAAACTTTGTTTGTGTTCTTATTATATAACTAGTGGGCCCGGCAGACTTTGTCCTGCCCTGAACCTCGAACCCGATTGCAGCGCCCCCTATCGGGTCCAATTGTGTATATAAACCATCCCGGGGTCCAAACAATTCCCTTGGTCCAGCCTTTCACGCGTGATGCCGTGACCAAGGGAAATAGGGATTAATTTATATATATACATATATAAACAAATTTAAGTAATAAAATTTTATTCAAATTATGAAACTTAAAACTTTATTTTATGAATTTCAAGTATTTTTTTCGTCTCTCAGTAACGAAAACGTGAATAGATCGATTAATTCATCTCAACAAGACTGAAGGTATTTGTGCAGCCTCTCGCTCTCCACAATGGCAGCCGACGAAAGGGAAAGGGTTAGTTACCCTTGTGGACCACAGAGCTAATAGGTACAATCTATACTTATCTTACTAATATTATAAATGATGGATGGATGGATGGATGGATGGAAGATCAGGATGGATGTTTGTTAGGACTCAATCACGCCAGAACGGCTGACCGGATTTGGCTGAAATTTGGAACGGAGACAGATTATACCAAAAAACCTCAATCCACGCGTACGAAGTCTTAGGTAGTCTTCCATACTTACGTACAGAAAATATAGCAAGATGAAGATGAAAATTTAGATTGTTCAATCGCTTAATAGTCTACCAACTAATCTTAGTTAACTTAGACGCGATTGATAATGTAAAAAATCTCTCACAGACAAAAAATTAAAATTGTGTGCATCGGTTGTGGTAGTTTATTAAGTCTATGGTACGCAGAACGTACATCAATAGGTAACCCTCCCTTTGTAAGATCAATAGAGGATTAAATAACAATAATAATTTTCGTTTGCCCTGCGATGGGTTTTAATAATCGCTTCTTTGTTGTTATATCACGAAGTACATGGTAGGCTAAAAAAATCTGAATGATATAGACTTATACGAAAGTATAATTTTTTGGAAGAGCCGTTATCTTAGCCCATGACTAATATAAATACAAATCACTCTAACTAAACGTAAGCCTTGAGCTAAAGTCTCTTGAGTCCCTAAAACCCACTACAGTTTAATGTGGTTTATTTATGTTTTAAATATCTACTCGTATCAACTCGTATAAGCATAGGTTTAATAGGTAGTATGGGTGAATCGATTTCCGCCACCGATTTTTATATTAGAATGCATAAGAAAAGACAATCAGTATATTAGTTATGATTCTGGAGCGGTCTTGATCCTGCAGTTGCCATACAGTACGGCGCAGCCCGCGGCGAGCGTCCCGCCACGGTAATGACGCTGCGCACTGACCGGCAGTTGAGGACTACATACAGGACGCTCTTAATTTAAAATACGATATAGGAAGTTACATGTCAGTTATGATCTGAAGCGGTCCTGCAATTGCCATACAGTAAGCGGCGCAGCACGCGGCGAATGTCCCTCAAGTGCCGGCAGTTGCCTTTTATGCCTCCATGTCGTGCGTGTAGAGTGGAAATCGCGAAAACTTGTCAAATCAGTACTTAGTCAATATCAAGAAAGTCATGGTAATAGCAAACTACTGTTTTGTTACTATTGCTGTAGGTATGTTCCTCGGAGGAACGGCAAATTGGAATTAAAAAAATAAATCATATTATTAACCCTTTAGCTCAAGCAAGTTCAATTAATTCAATTTGGTTTGTAGTTGGTACCTAGTACATCCTGTATAAACACATTGGGCCGCATTACATATGCGCGGCATAATAAATGTATCCGCTTAATTATTATTTTGAAAATATCCGCGCCCGCGGCTCCCGGCCACGACGCCCAATAAGAGCATAACGCGATGCACAATATTATCTGCCGCCCCGGGGCTCGCGAGACAAGTGGATGGTAGGAAATGATGGCCTGCGTACCTGCTTAGACCCTGGTTAGACACGATGCGTCACGTCATCAGCACCCCAGCACGCAAGGACGTCATCAGGCGGACTATATTTTTCAGATTGATTAATTATTATATCGAGTGCCAGCTGTCATCTGTCTGTCAAGCACTTGTTCAATTCCATAAAATCGTAGTTAACTCAGACGGAATTTCAAATAGATAAAAAATCTCCAACTAAGCCTGTAGTACGACGCTGTCGTAGAACCAGTACTGTTAGTGTGTCACAGAGCAATGCAAGAAAGCGTTTCGTGTATTCGCGCCGTATATGGCTTTACATAGATGAATTACGCAACGTAAAGCCATAGACTAACAGTACCTAGCAGAGCTTGAACCGCGAACCGTACAAATAATATAATTATTCAATCTGAGGCACAAAGTTGTATCTACACTTCAGAAACGCATATCTATCACGTCGCTGTTATCATGCATTTATTGTGACGTCTAGGTACAGTATGTTACATTAGGCGGTGGTCATCATAATCATCACCACTGCGGCTGCCGTCACGCATTGTGTTTGACCATAACTTTAGTTTTATAACGTTTTGCGTATACAACCGCCTGTAAGGAGAAAGTAGGTAGATACATAGTATGCTATCTTATTTCTAATCCTAATGAACATAACATTTATTGTAGGTACAAAAAATAAGGCAATAAGAATGCCCGACGAACGTGATCTAACCTAGCACAGTTTTGGGCATTTATCAGACTTGATAGTTGAAATCTTTCTAGAAATAGGTACTTATTTAGGTATTTAGTAGGTTTTTGTAATAAAGATTAAACATGTTTTTTTTAATAATAAAAATAGATTAGATGTAAGAAGTATCAGATAAGCTCAGGAACCTTTAGTACCTTTTAAGAAGGATCAAATTTCAAATTGATATTTAAAAATTGCTGATAGTAAAATATTCCATTTTGTTTTTCCATAAGTATTTCTTATTAACTGACTGGATTATTCCAGTCAAATTGTATTTTAATTTTTCCAGCCTGAATGTTTTTGGGGTGCTGCATCCGTCCTGATGTCGTCCGTCCACCGACATCAAAAGAGTCGCAGGGAATCGCTGGATCCAGGCGGCGTAAGACCGTGGCTTGTGGAGGACCCTACAAGAGACCTATGTCCAGCAGTGGACGTCCATCGGTTGACGACGACGACGACGACGACGACGATCCGTCCTGATCCGAACCTCAAGTTTACTAACAATAAGCTTTATAATTATTATTAGAAGACTCTATTATCGATACAGAGCCCAAAAATCCGTGCGGATCCGGGGCGGGTCAATTAGTCTTAGGGTTTTGTGAAAAATGGATGTAGATTCAAAAATCTGATAACGAAAATGGTTGCTGCCACCGAGTCGCTGCAGACTCAAGTTCGCAATAAACTAGGAAGAAAGAATAGCGTTAAAAAGGAATGCCTAATATTCTCAAAAAGAAACAACGAAGAATACGTAAAATAACTAAGACGCGAGTTTCAAACAGCAGGAGTAGGCACTGTTTGTTTGAGGTGAAGTTTTTCATAAAGGCCTTTTTAGCTTAAGAATTGTATGGATGTTCCTTAAAACCGCACTGTACAAACAATTGTTTGTATTACTTTGTGTTATTACTTTTTTACGTGCTCTATAAAAAGGTTTTTTTGCTATTAGGTACTTTTGTAATAAATGCCCGTTTCTTATGGCTACATTCTTTATCCTTACACCCTGGTAGCCTAACGAGTACTACTTATTCGAAATCCTAACAAAAGATCGTTTCTTTAGCCAGATATTCAACAAACATACAAATAAGTATAAATTATAAATATAGGCTATGATGAAATGATACTGTACTTCAGTTTGAATATGACTTTGCCCCTACCTATTTTCACATCAAATCGGCCCTGGTTTCTTACTCACTTATAAGTATTCATTCCAACAAAAAATATGAACTTAGCTACCTAAGTTCATATTTTTTAAACCTAAATACCTACCTAAGTACCTACTTGAAATAATCAGTCAGTCACCATAGATAAGTATATAAAATCAATATATAATGTTTTAAATAAATCAAATTTTTCATATTTCATTTGAAATGACCAAAGTCCATTCCTAGGAGAGAGGAAAATAGTAGATTATACACCACGGGGGTAATGCGATGTATTATGTCACGGGCGCCGGGATAAATCCCAAGCGGAACGAGGGATTTTAGAGTAACTCCCGAGCGTAGCGAGGGTGTTGCATCTAGAATCCTGAGAGTAGCGCGGGAATTAGGGGCGCCCAAGATTAATACAGCATTACCCCTACGGTGAATACTCTACTTTTCACACCTCGCGATACAACCACTTCTTTCAGCTGGCGTGGCCTACTCGATTTGACAAACAAATTTCGTCAGTGCGAATCTAGTGGGCCACGGCTTTGGTTTTCGAAAATCGAGTTGGCCGCGCCTGCTGAGAACACATTATTTTTAGCGAAATTAGACTTTATGGATATAGCAATAAGAATTATGAATAAAACCTCTTTGGAATGAATAGAATTTCCTTCAGATCTTGCTTCAGATGCGCGATGATTCTAAATTCAAATCACATTATAACCCTAGGGAATAATGGATTTCAGTACAACATTATAACCCTAGGGATTTAATGTCTTACTTTAACCTTAGATAACAGGCCATGTAATAAGGCGTTGTTGAGCGAGTGGTGTGAAAAATGCATTAAAAGTTAAAGGATATCAGCCTGACATTAGTGACATATCAACAAAGTTTACCCGATTGGTAAGAAATGTAGGTTTTATTTAGAGACTAGACGTACATAGACTAAATAGGTAAATAAACTAAATAGGTAATGCTAAATAGGTAGATATTTAGAAATTCCATCCGAAAAACGCCGGGACGGTCAATAACTTAGTATACCTACTAAGGCGAAACTGCCTGACTGACCTGTATTCACGTCATCAACGTACATCTCAAAACGCTGGATTGTACGCTAAGTAGGTACGTTTTTTTTATCCACTAGAAGCCCTTGACTGCGATCTCACCTGATGGTAAGTGATGATGCATTCTAAGATGGTAGCGGGCTAACCTGACAGGGGAATGGCAGTTATACCTAATTAACACATACCCCTAATCGGTTTCTACACGGCAGCGTACCGGAACGCTAAATCGCTTGGCGGCACGTCTTTGCCGGTAGGTTGGTAACTAGCCACGGCTGAAGCCTCCAACCAGGCAACGTACTAATTACTAAGATAGAATTTTGAGCAATTGCAACAGGGATTCCAGGAGGAAGTAGTCACGGAAAAAGCAAGTGTTTTAATAGTCTACGTTAACATTAGCTATTCCACATGCATCTCACCCTAATTTTTCCCTAAAAATAAACCCGTGGCAAAGTTTCAGGAAAAATAATTACAAGAAGGACTCTTTCACCGCGGGCCCGCTTCCTTTGTGGGGGACTCCTTAAATAATTACACTTCGCCCCCCAAAACATTTACCTAACAAGATTACAGGGAATTACCTTTTGGCTTTTCTCATTATGGATCTTATTTATTTTGCTTATTAGTCGGAACATTGGGATTTGCGTTGTTTCTTGGTTTTTTTCGTGGATTTTCTTGTTCTTCGCAAATTTTCATATTCAAGTTTTTTTTTAATTTCTTCACGAATATTCTATTCTTCAAGATTGGTTAGAATGAAATAGGTATGAAAACGTAATAATTTTCCTTCCCGTTCCCGATGCACTACTTTAGAAAAATACAATCTTATTTCTACGCAGCATGGTTCCTACTTATATAAATAGCGATAATAAGTTTACATTATTTTCAGCATAGAACTACTAACACTAGCTATATTGTAATTTTTATCAACCGACTATCAAAAAAAGGAGGACGTTCTCAATTCGAATGAATTTTTTTTCTTTTTATGTTTGTTACCTCAAAACTTTTGACTGGGTGCACCGATTTGGATGATTCTTTTTTTATTTTAAAGGGCATACTTCCCAAGTGATCCCATATAAATTTTATCGAAATCGGTCGAGCGGTTTTGAAAATATCAACAATAAAATAAGTACTTTGTAAAGCGTGTGCTTGTTGTTGTAAAGTTAGCGTGGGAGTTTGAAGTCGGTTGTTTAAAAATATTTTTTTATATTAAATTATTTGTACGTGGTACATACACATTATTTGCCTACACGCCCTCTTTATTAAAATTTTATACATACTCAATCCAATTGTGAACAATCACAAATCACAACCAGATGCTAGAGATTTATATTCTACTCTTACCTCGTAGGTAGAACTCACTAAAAGTTCCTACCTATCTACCAACGTAATAATGTAGGTACATGCGAATCCTCAAAATATAAAGGGACCTTAGCTGTACACTCGCTTAAAAGTTTTCCTCTGTTCAGGCTCTCGGAAAATAGGGAAAAGTATGTGTGTGTGTGTGTGTGTGTCTTAGCTTGTGCGTGGGTGTGTGTGCGCCCCGAGCGACGCAAGACGGCGCCCTCGGTGTCGCCGCCGGGGATCTAAGAGTAGAAGTGGGCAAGTGATTTTTCTGAATAAAAAGTTTGATTTACTTTAGCTAGACAAAGTTATCAAAACAGATTGATTTAAGATTTTTTCAATAAGTAAAGTTTTTTAAACAAGATTCACCATTTTCGCAATAAGTTTTTTTTTTAAAGACATCGACTGCTATGTCACCTGGTGGCAGGTGGAATGTAATACAGCTTAAGATAAGGTCGTGTTTAATAAACCCGCAGCACCAGCAGCACAAAGCTTTTCACTATGACGGTTGTTAAAAGACGATGAAGTTGAGCATAATATAAAGTATCTACATACTATCTAGCATAGCATCTATACTTCCTTACTAATAAATGCAAAAGTGTATGTCTGTCTGCAACGCTTGAACGGCCTATTTTTCCACATTATAAAATTTGGTAGAAAGATAGATAAGTTGCACAGGCTACTTTTTTTTTCAAAACGCTAATCCACGCGTATGAAGTCATAATTCATATACACCTCATAATTTGCTGATCAAACTTCGACCTAACTTATTGGGTGAAGTCGAAACCTATTTCATACACCAAAACTGTGTACAGATACTTACGAAAAAATAGATCAGATTCTCTCCGCCAAACTCCGCCCAACCGTATAGGGTTCTGGCTTGATTGCTTTCATAATCATTTCTGAACTGAATAATTATGCAGTAAAAACACGAATGAAAACACAAGATTATGAAAACTGAAAAGTGTAACGAAGCTCCTGTATTTCAGCATTAGATACGTCTTTTTTCTTGAAGCTCCTCATCGTTTACAGTAGACATAGGGCGGGCTACTGTTCACAGCCCGCGGCCTTCCTGACCAATCACAGCGCTCCGAGCTATATCACTATCCCTCTCATATCCAGTAATTTCCTTATAACGACATCTCCTTCCCTCCCCCCGGCGAAAATCCTAGCAATAATCACTTAACAAAGCACTTTTAGCTCTACAACTAAACTTTATAAGGTATAATTTTACTCACAGCGTTCGCAGTCGCTTCGGGCGTTCCGTGTCGCGACATTGTTTATTTGATATCGAGCGTCAGCGACGATTTTCAAGTTCAGATTTCCCTTTCAAATGATTGTGAACCTTATTCTTTTCCGCATTAAATCTAACACGGTGAACCGTTTTGACGAATCGTATTTACGTGTGCAATGCTGGCATTTTCATTGTTATACTTCAGAATAGTAAGCAGCCAGGGTAAATACGACTTTATGTGTCATGGAATAGGTAGGGTTTAATCTGCGGCTTTGGCAGTTATGTGGTTTTAGAAGTGTACAGTTACATCGCTTCAGGCAAAAGCTATTTGCGATGACAATTTTGCGAGAGTCGGGCTAAAATATGCCTTTTATTCCGAACTAGAATCGGGATTAAAGTGCTAAAACGGAATTGCTGTCAGAGGGCTTTGTCGAAATTTGTGAACGACACCTATCTCGGTCGCTAGTACGAGCTCTAACGCTTTCAAATTATTTGCTTACGTACCTAGCAGGAATTTTCTCGCATGGGTATGTATGCTTTGCCGGAAATGCTATCTATACAGTAAGTATATACATATTTCACTAGTATTCAGGCTGCCAATTTTGTATCATTTACTTTATATTTTTCAAATATATAGCTGAGGCTAAGTAATAATGCCGATTTTCACCGGCTACTTTTAAGTTTAGGGAACACCTTGTGACTTTAGGGTTCCTACATCAGCCATCAGATGACAGTTATCAAATCTCTATCAACTATGTAATTTGCTTAGTTTAGGGATAGCTGGTGAAAACGAGCTTAAGAATAAAAAGATTTCAATTTAATCAAGCTACCTTGTCGCAAGTACCAACTGCCTACTGTAAGGCTACGATAAACTTTGAAGCTTTTGCGACTGTTCAGGAAATGCCTATTAAGTCACGACGCGACACGACGAATAATTGGTCCAAATTCTTTCATCATTAGCTCAAAGACAATATATAAACCAGATTTTAATCAAAGACAATATATAAACCAGTATAAGACTGTTCTCTTCATACATTAAATCAAAGCTCGCTAAATGCGCATTATTGTCGCCGGTACCTTGTAGTTCTTCGCATTATCTGAGATGGCGTAACTGTGCAAGCTGAAAAATAATTAATAACGAACATAGCTATTGCCATCTAACGAGTAGTAGTTGAATCATCAACTCGATCAAACTTACCTAGTGCCATCTAACGTATAGTTATATATCCATGACTGCCTCGTTGGTATAGTGGTTAGCATGTTGGACTGCGACCATAATTATAATACAGGTTTATATATTGTCTTTGACTGCGACCGACGAGGTCCCGGGTTCGAGTCCCGGGTCGGGCCATAACAAGTATTGGGTTTTTCTGGCAAGAAATTCTCAATACTAGCCCGGAGTTAGGAAGTTGGCGGTGTTTCAACCCCGTGCCTCGGAGAGCACGTAAACGTGTCTAATTATATTTTTTTTTTAAACAATCTTGATCACTTGTTTTTGTGTTTTTTAAAAGTATTTCTTATATATGTTAGTTATTCTTGTTTTTTGATTCTTTCACAAGTCAGCCCTTGACTGCGATTCAACCTGATGGTATTTGATGATGTAGCCTAAGATAGTAGTGGGCTAATAAGAAGGGGTATAACGGCTTGGTACTTATAATAAACCCCAAATCAATTTCTAGGTACGCTAAATCGCTTGGCAGCACTTGGCTTCGCCGGTAGGGTTATAGCAGCAGCAGCTCTAAGCAGATCAGAACTAATGTGCCTATAGTTCTGAAGTAGGTAGACTCTAGGTCTAGAGTAATGGTAAATTTAGTTTTTTTATCAAGTATTTCTTGAATAATGCACAATCTTCTTCTTCTTCTTTTCCTTTTGAGGTTTCAGTCCCTTATGTCCTGTATCACTGCGACCGTTTCCGATCTATTGTGATATGACCTCCATTTTTAAATTTCCTCGCCAATGTCTGCTTCAGTCAGGAACAGCAGCATTTTCTTGACTGGAATACGGGAAGCATCCTCTGGGTTAATAATATGTTTGCCCAGATGGATGCTTCGTTTATGCATTAGAGCGGGACATTGGCAGATAATATGCATCGGAGTCTCACAGGATTCCTGGCATAGTCTGCAGATATCCGTGTCCCTAAGCTTAAGGTTAAACATGTGTCTGTTAAGACCGCAGTGACCTGTTAAAGCTCGTGCTAAAATGCGTAGGTTTTTCCTGCTGAGCGCTAGCGCCTCGGAGGCGGCCTTCTTATTGAAGGTTCTGACTAGCGCCTTTGAATGGTTTAGACCACGTAAGTTTCTCCACCGAGTGAGTGTTTCATAGAAGCAGTAGGTTAGCAGGGTGAGCTGCACCAGGCTTTTAGGTATACCGCAGACCGGCTCTGGTCCGATCTGCCTTACCTTAGCGCCCGTTTTAGCCAGGGTATCGGCGTTTTCATTGCCGGCTATACCCATATGCCCTGGAACCCAGCGAAGAACCACCTTGTTGCTACGGGCCAGGATGGTTAGTTTGTCCCTGCAGCAGTCAACCAGTCTGGAGGTAATTACCTCTGACGATAAGGCTGATAGAGCTGCTTGGCTATCCGAGTGGATGTAAATAGTTTTGTTGCCGTAGTTCTCCTGCAGGATAGTTTCCGCACAAATTATTATGGCGTAAACCTCCGCTTGGAATATGGATGAGTAGACTCCCAGGTTACGGTAGAGCTTAGCCCGGGGTTTCTCTCCATAAATTCCACAACCTACGTCCTTGCCCGACTTCGAGCCATCGGTGTACCATTTGATGCTGCCCGATGGCCAAGTGATTCTGTTGTTTAGCCAGTCATCCCTATCCGGAATTTCTACCTTATAGGGCCTTTGGAAGTAGTGTTTAGGGGCCATCATATCGGATGGCATTCCTAAAATCGGGATCTCAAGCAACGAGTTATGAAAGTCCCTCAGTGCCCGGGAGATCCAGTTTTCCTTCCTTTGGCAGGTGATCCTGTATAAACTCATTCTCGCCTCCTTCCTCAGAAATATGTGGAGAGGAGGTAAATTTAGAAGAGCTTCCAGGGCTGCTCCTGGCGATGTGTTCATAGCTCCAGTAATAAGCAGGCAGGCGGTTCTTTGAAGGCTGCCAAGCTTATTCTGGGTAGTAATCTGTGTCGTTTTGCTACACCAGACTGCTGAGGCGTAGGTTATCATTGGCCTCACCACCGCTGTGTAGAGCCAGAAGGTGACTTTTGGTTTTAGTCCCCATCTGTCCCCTGCTAAACGACCGCAGACTCCTAGTGCCATTTTGGCCTTTTTGAGTACACCATCAACATGTGTGTTCCAGGTTAGTTTCTGGTCTAAGGTAATTCCCAGGAACTTAACCTCTGTTGAAAATGGTATACTCTTATTGTTTAGCTTAGGCGACTCGAGCTTGTCGAGGTTGTGCCTCCTAGTGAATGGAACTATAACTGTTTTCTCCGCATTTACAGTTAGCTCGTTATCTCTACACCATTTATCGATGATGAGGAGTGCTCTCTGAATAAGGTGCGAGAGCATGCTTTGACAGCTCCCTCGCACCGTGACTACCAGGTCATCGGCATATCCCTGAGTGTCAATACGGAGCACAGCCATCTTCTGCAGAAGCTGGTCAACGGCAAGAGTCCACAGCAGAGGCGATAACACGCCCCCCTGTGGGCATCCCCTCGTCGTGAGCACCTCCGCAGAGACGTTATTTAGCTCAAGCTTGGCTATGCGGTTTGAAAGCATTGCCTCCACCCACCTGATGGTAGTCGTGTCGGCCTGTTTGTTAGTCAGCCCGCCCACCAGTGTGCGGATGGGGGTGTTATCAAATGCGCCTTCAATATCCAGGAAAGCCGCAAGAGCGATTTCTTTGTCCTCCAGTGCCTTTTCAATCTTGTCAACAAGGTTGAGCAGGGCAGTTTCCGTGGACCGCCCCTTGCAGTAGGCATGCTGGGTATGGTGAATGGGTCTCTCAATTAGAAGCGCATCCCTTAGATACCTGTCAAGCACCTTCTCCATTGTTTTTAAAAGAAATGAGGAGAGGCTTATTGGTCTAAAGGACTTCGGCAATTCGTAGTCCTTCTTTCCCGCTTTCGGTATGAATATGACTTTTACTTTAGTCCAAGAGTCTGGTATATATCCCCAGGCGTAACTTGCCCTGAAGATCTTAACCAGGAGTGGGATTAGCAGGTCCACACCTTTCTGCAGGAGAAGAGGCGTGATACCATCCATCCCACTGGATTTGTTTGCGTTAAAGGAGTTAACAGCCCACTTCACAGCTCCGGGTCTGAACACAATGGCAGCTCTCTTCCAGTCCTCTGCTCGAGGTCTGCTGGGAGTGCTCGCCAAAGTATTCCTGTCTTCAAGAGAAACAGCCCCCGGGAAGTGCGTACTGGCCAATAACTCAAGAGTTTCCTTCTCGTTAGAAGTGAACGATCCATCTGGTTTTTTTAAAAGACCCAGAGGGTTAGAGTTGGCCTTAGCGAGCATTTTATGGAGTCTAGCGCCTTGAGGTAAACTATCAATTTCCTCGCAGAATTTCCTCCATGATGCTCTTTTGGCCCTTCTGATTTCCTTGCTATATTCCGTCAGGGCCTTCCTATAAGTCTCCCACTCCTTGGTTCTCTTGGCCCTGTTAAAGAGTTTCCGTGTTTTGTCACGGAGCCGCTTTAGTTTTGAGCTCCACCACGGCGCCTTTCGCTTCGTTGTCCTGACCTTTAGGGGACAGCTGTCCTCGAAGGCGTTTATCACCCCCTCGGTGACAGCCGTCACCGCAGCATCAAGACATTCTGGCGTTTTGATACTTTTAGGGGCACGTCCCAAGTTGGTCTCCAGCTTACTGTGGTAGTCCACCCAGGAGGTGCACCTAGGGTCCCTAAAAGTGATTGTTTCTATGTGAGGGGATGTTGCCAGTCCAAAGCAAATGTGCCTGTGGTCTGACAAAGAGGCTTCCGCACTGACCTTCCAGTCCATTATCTTCCTAGCAAGGTCATTAGTTGCGAAAGTGATGTCTAAAACTTCTTGCCTGGCTCTTGTAACAAAGGTTGGGGTGCACCCTTTGTTCAGGAGCTGGAAGCAGTTTGCGAGGAGGAAGTCATAAAGGTACTCACCCCTCTCGTTGGTGTTGCTGCTTCCCCAGTTCTCGTGGTGGGCGTTTGCGTCGCAGCCCACGAGTAGCTCCGCGTTGTGTCTCCGAGCGTATTCTGCCACCGGAAACAGTTCAGCTGCGGGGTTTTTGTTCTCACCGGGTAGGTAGGCTGAGCAGACAATGGTCCTCCTGCCCTCCCATCCCTTGAGATCGACATAGGCCGCTACCAGGTCATCAGTACAGAGTTCTGGAACAGGCAGAAAGTTAATGTTTTTGTTGAAAACAATGCAGGCTCTGGGCCTGCTTCCGTTGGTGTGCGATAATAACTTACCCCCAGCGTTCAGGCCCAGAATATTGGATTTTGACACCCAGGGTTCCTGTATTAGGGCGATGTCTACTCTGCCCTCAACAAGGCAACGCTCCATGACAGCGGACGATGCGGTCGCGTGATGGAGGTTGGCTTGCAGGAACCTCACCGGGGTGCCCGAAGAAGCCATTACTTGGCTCTTTTGATGAAGGGTTGGGTCCGAGTACTACCTCCCTCCGGTTGAGTCCCTGAATGTCCTCGCTCGGTTGGAGTTTCCCCCGATTCCTTACCCCTCATCCTCCTCTTCTGCTTCTTTTTGCCCTTCCTGGGGCCGACAGCCGCGCCCGCAGTCCCCGCGGCCCCACCTCCTGTTCCGCTCGGTCCGGGGTTGGAATTCGCACCGTTCGCAGAGCGTCCCGGCGGGTTCCCACCCAAGCCGCTGGGTCCAGGCATGGCGGTTGTAGAGCTGAGACCCGCAGATGCAGGCCCCGCCCTCCCGCCGCCTGAACCACTTGGACACGGGCTAGATCCCGCACGGTTCGCCCCGCGTCCCAGCGGTTTCCTTCCCAGACCGCTCGGCCCAGGGGTGACAGCGCCGGGGCCCGCAGGCGCAGCCGCGCTAGCCCCCGTCCGGGACGATGGTTGCTCACCTCTGAGCCGGAACTCCAGCTTCTTACAGCCCAGATTGGCTCTAAAGTTGCTGGCCCGGAGGATATCAGCGGACTCTTCGTCAATGCCGTACACTGCAAGAGTGCCCGAATCAACCTTCGTCTCGCTGACAACCCTCCAGTGCTCAGCACTCAGCTCCACGTTCTGATACGAGATCATGAACATTGCATCGGTGGCATTCCCCGCTTCCAGCGAGGGAATTACCACCGATGCAGTCCACGGTCTCGGTAACTCATTCTCGTGGAGAATTGAGAGCCGAGCCTCCGGCCAGGGCTTGCAGGTCTCGATCCACCTCACAAGCCAGTCCTTGCTCTCCTGGTTGTCACAGGTGATGAGCAGCCATCCTGGCCTGTGAGAGATTGAATTGAAACTTGGTCCACGCCCTGTCTTGGCGTGCTGAAGTTTTCGTCCCTCCGCGCAAATCGCCTTGCTGATGGACGCATGAACCAAGTTCATTTGTTCCTCCGTCATCCGTTCGGAATGTTTGATTCCCACCTTGACGGAGCTAGTGACGTCTCTGTAGCTGGGGGTAGGAGCTTCCCTTCCCTCCGGCGTTGAGGACGTTTTAGTGGCTTTTTTGGGCTGCTCCTTTGGAGATTCCTCCTCCGACCTGCCCCTTTTCAGGTTACTGGTCGGCTTCTGGGAAGGTGGAGGGCCCTTAACCTGCTGGCTGACAATACAAAGGGCTTCCTCCATGGAGTGCCCTTCGTCAACTAGCTTCCAAAATCGCCTACGCGCCGCGCCGCTCAGTTTTCTGAAGGCGTCGCTTTGCCTAAACGATTTGGTTGTTTGTGAAGAGACCGGAGTATTCACAGGCATGCCCGAGGCGACATTGCCCCCAGCGTCCTGATCCACACCGGTCATATCGATATCAGGCTGAGCAGAGTCCACCAAGTTCCCCTGCTCAGTCTGTGCAGCTACAGGTTCCGCAGAATTCGAGTTCCTCCGCGGCTCCTGAGCAAAGTCAGGAGTAGCAAAGTCCTCCGAGATCCTCTGCTGCTCCTGTGAGTTGCCACCTGAGGTGGCTTGAAAAAGCTGTATGTTATTTAAATCCATGCAGTTCCCACGAGTAGCTAGGGAAATACAGACGTCACAGACGACAGAGCCCCGCATGCCGCCTGAAGGGCAGATACTACCTCGATTCGCCCCGGTTTCGAGGAGACAACCGTTTGAGACTGAGCACCCCCCCAGCCACGCATCCATCGGCACGGTGCGTATGACACCTTGGATTGGGGATTTTTAGAGGTTTACTCCTCAGCAAAACGGCAGTAGGTTTCAGTTACATCTGTTTCAGAAGGAACCAGACCAATAACAGGCAGCAACCGCGTGAAGGATGACCGACCGCCTTACCTAGGGGATCCAGGTGACCTGCACTCCCCCCTAGGTCATTCGCCAAATCCAGCTCCAGAAGGGTGCTGGAAATAGAGATGAAGCCATGCTATTATTCACCAACTCATACCATGGCCTCAACTCCGCCCATATATAATGCACAATACCTACTGTAAATATTTTTTTCTTGATTATTACCTAAGTACCTGCCTAAATTATATCGCCATCAACCAGACTTCTACTGTAATTAGCTAGCTATAAATAAAATAACTATCTATATTATATTTATTTACTAGATGATTCCCGCGACTACGTCCGCGTGGACCAAATTTTTTCGATTCCCGCGGGAACTCTTAAATTTTCCGGGATAAAAAGTAGCCTATGTCCTTCCGCGGGATACAATCTATCCCTGTACCAAATTTCATCAAAATCGGTTGAATAGATGGGCCGTGAAAGCGTAGCAGACAGACAGACAGACAGACAGACAGACAGACGGACAGACAGACAGACACACTTTCGCATTTATAATATTAGTATGGATGGATTTACATATTTCGGAACCCTGCATGTCGATAAATATATTATTATTAGCTAAATGGCTAAAGAATACCTAACAATTGCCAAACTTAACCTCAAAGATTTATCGTATAGCAGCAGAATCTCAGAGTCCAGAACAAGCGTAGGTCAGCAGTTAAGTAGCAGGATCTCGGAGTCCATTAGTCTTATCACGGTCACAAACAAAAAAAAACCCGGTTAAGTGCGAGTCGGACTCGCGCACCGAGGGTTCCGTACAAACATGTAGGTATATCCTATAAGTAAAAGTTATAGTATTTTTATTCAACTTATCTAATATTTTAATTTCAATTTTATACCTCTACGCGTTCATGCGGAAAGGGGAAGTAAGTTTAAAATTATTAAAAACTAGCTGATGCCCGCGACTTCGTCCGCGTGGTTTAAGTTTTTTTTATTCCCGCGGGAACTTCTTAATTTTCCGGGATAAAAAGTAGCCTATGTCACTCTCCAGGTCCTCAACTATACCCATGCCAAAAATCACGTCAATCCGTTGCTCCGTTGCGGCGTGATTGAAGGACAAACCAACAAACCAACAAACCAACAAACCAACAAACCAACAAACAAAGTGACTTTCGCATTTATAATATTATATTAAGTATGATATGATAAGTATGATATTTTTTTTCTTATATGACTAGATGATGCCCGCGACTTCGTCCGCGTGGATTGATGTTTTTTTTTATTCCCGCGGGAACTCTTGAACGCGGAAGCCTATGTCCTTCCCCGGGATGTAACCTATCTCTGTACCAAATTTCATCCAAATCGGTTGAACAGATGGGCCGTGAAAGCGTAGCAGACAGACAGACAGATAGACAGACAGACAGACTTACACACTTTCGCATTTATAATATTATATAGTATATATAGTATGGAGTATGGATATAGTATGGAAGTATGGATGTAACTAAAAATTTATGCTTTTCGCAATTTTTCCTTTATCTGTGCTATAAGACGTTGCTTCGTACCAAATTTCAAGATTCTGGGTTCACGTGAAGTGCCCTGTAGGATTTGATTCCCTTGCGAGTGTCGAAATTTGCAGCAAATAATAATAATAATAATAACTTTTTATTTCAGGCTTCAACACCCATAACTTGTTAGTAACAATCACTTAACCTATGTTAGTAAAAAAACAACATAAAATACCTAAACTAACCTACCCTACTCTCAAACCTAAGCCTCGACACATTTACAGGTCTCTTTGAGGCCTCCTCATGAGAATGTGTGCACCATTCCAGCGCCTCCAGAGAGGGCTGTCCAGCTTAGTAGCCAACGTACTGAGGAGGGTGTTGGTGCTGCTCACTAGCCTGCACATCATAGACGCAGGACGCTTGCGCACGATCGCGTAGAAATCATCCACGCGAGCGTCCGCGAACATGGCCGACGCGCTGCAGTGTCGAGGCCTCCTCAGCACCGCCCTCAGCACATTGTTATATTGAACACGCAGAGCATTGTAGGTCCGCTGCGTATAGTCTATACACAGACTGCACGTGTAGAAAGACGGCAAAGCAAAAACGGCTGTAGATCTTTTGATTGTTTTAGCTTAGAAGTTTGATTTTTTCACAGCTCCAAGGGACAGTAGACCTGAGTAGGTATTTGATATGAATTCCAGCTTGGTACCTACCTCCATGTGTTCCTGAGAAAAAGGGTCTGGACACACAGACGGACGGACAACAAAGTGATCCTAGGGTTCAGTTTTTTTCCTTTTGAGGTACGGAACCCTAATTATTAAAAATATTTTAATTAAATGATATAACTAAAAATTTATGCTTTTCGCAATTCTTCCTATATATCTGTGTTATAAGACGTTGCTTCGTACCAAGTTTCAAGATTCTAAGTTCACGGGAAGTACCCTGTAGGTTTTGATTCCCTCGCGAGTGCAAGAAAAATCGAAAATTTGCAGCATAAACGGCTGTATCTTTTGATTGTGTAGGCTTTTAAGTTTGATTTTTTTCACAGCTCTAAGGGACCGTAGACCTGATTGATATGAATTTCAGCTTGATACCTCCATACGTTCCTGAGAAAAAGGGTCTTGACACACAGACGGACGGACAACGAAGTGATCCTATAAGGGTTCCGTTTTTTCCTTTTGAGGTACGGAACCCTAAAAACACAAGAAACGCACAATTCACTGAGCAGGCACCATAGATCTTACTCTTACTAATATTATAAATGCGAAATTTGGATGGATGTATGGATGTTTGTTACTCAATCACGCCCCAACAGCATAACGTATCTGGCTGAAATTTGGCACAGAAATAGATTATAGTCTTGAATAGGTAGCACATAGGCTACTTTTAATCCCGGAAAATTAAAGAGTTCCCGCGGGAACAAAAAACCTCGATCCACGCATACGAAGTCGCGGGCATCAGCTAGTTAATTATAATACCAAGTACCAACCTGGTTTATAAGTATATCGTCTTTGGCCGGCACCAAAACAAGAGGAAAAAATTATTTTAGTGTATCGTCAGTTTGTGACGCCATCTATAGGAATGCAGCATAACTGCATGGTCCACTAGCTGATTATAACATAAGAATACACAGAACTTGTTTCAAATCGAATTACTTCTGCAAGTTAATTTTGTTAAAATTAATTGAATGTAAATTTGCTATTTGCTTAAGTGATTTTATCAAATTTTTGTATTTTGATAATTTTATATAAATAATTAATACAAATTGAACCAAGAAAATACGATATTTCACCGATTTTACTATAATCATTTGTCGAGCGAGCCTGGTAGCGCCACCTATCGATAGTATTAACCTAGAAAAAATTTTATATGGGAGTTAGCAATCTATACTTGGTTTATAATTAATCTATGATTAGCTTATCGATTGGTTCAATGAATTACATAAAGTTACTGTCAAATTTTTGTCTCTTTAGTTGGTTCGATATCCAGCTCAGGTAAGCTTTAAAAAAAATTTAATGCGTAAATATTCCAAATCCAATTTTTTAAAACATAAAATGTTTCCTTTGAGACTTGAGTTTTTTTTATTTATTTATTTTTGCAATAAAAGTTATTAAAATATATCAGCCTGACATATCAACAGAGTTTACCCACTGGGTAAGTAATGTAGGCTTTCTCAAGAGACTAGACGTACATAGACCCCACTAAATAGGTAGATTTTTAGAAATTCCATCCGTATAAAGCCGGGACGGTCAGTTAGTATAATATAAGGCGAAACTGCCAGACTGACCTGTATTCACGTCATCAACGTGCAGCTGAAAACCCTGGGTTGTACGCTAAGTACGTTTTTTTATCCACTACAAGTTAGCCCTTGACTGCGATCTCATCTGATGGTAAGTGATGATGCAGTCTAAGATGGTAGCAGGCTAACATGTTAGGGGCATGGCAGCTATGTTAAACCCATCGGTAAAAGATAGCTTCAATATTTAATATACTATTTTATCCTTGTCCCTTTCGTTTTTTCCACCCTGTAGAGGCGTATTTTATTATTACAAGCAGTACAGTTTTGGTACCTATCGCTTCCAAATTGGACAAACTTTTAATAAGCAGACAGGCTATAAATCCAAAAAAGAAATAGGTAGGTACAAGAATTACACCAAACCATATTATTATCAAAGACAAGAACAAAACAAACGAGAAAATCTCCAAGGGATTTCAGCGAAATACGAAAATTAATAAAACTGTCAGTGCGGAAACAGACTTTTTAAATAACATTTCCCTCATTATGCGTGACTTTTGGCCTTTATCGTTAAGACAATAAGGGATATTTTCCTTTATTTATCCCATTGTTTCTTCGGGAATGTTACGTTTCTATTAAGAATCCCGGCAAACAATCTCCCCTAAGAAATTCAGAAAAATGTAATTTGAAATAACAACGCGGTTTGATTTTCCCTCCCTTTGTAGAACCGCCCACGTTGAATGTATAATGTATTTTGAATGTATTCTGCTATGTTTTTATTATAATACATTATTCATAATTAGGTACCAACTTACATCAGATTTTGAGGGTACGTTGACCCCGCTCTTAGAGCTAGCACGCTGAAGTGGCAGTGGGCTGGTCACGTGTGTCGGAGGACCGATGGACGTTGGAGTCGAAAGGTCCTCGAGTGGAGTCCGCGTCTTGGTACACGGAGCGTAGGGCGCCCCCCAGCAAGGTGATGATGCGATAATATCCGGAGGGTGGCTGGCATCAATAGGCATGATGACTGATTTTGAAAAATGGGCAGATTATGTTCGGAAGTATCAACTATTTCGAAAAAATATCTTATTTCAGCAGAAAAATAAGGCAAGGTAGATAAAATTGGCATTTGAAATTTAAATTTTAAAATTCACGCCAAAACGCTCGGCGGTGTCATGGCGTCGTCTGTGACGTCACTATTGTTTTTACCAATGTACTCTGTGCAGAGTGCAGTAAACAATAGTGTGATTGTCAAAGCTCGAAAACAAATAATTGTGACGTCATTCGCTTCTTGGTGTTATATCCAATATGGCGGATTGCTGTATTTCATAGTTTTATTTTATCAAAATAAATAGCAATCTCACTCGAAATTGAAAAATAAATAAGTTTTTTATAATCCATTAATCCTATTTCATTAGATAAATTCATAATTTCATTGATTCTTGGTTACTGTCATCATGCCTATTGGATGCGGAAAGCCGAGGAAAGAGCACGTTGGCGCTACTTAAAAGAGGCCTATGTCCAACTGTGGATACATAATGGCTGATGATGATGACCCCGCTATTTAAATCTTTCATAAGTTTTTCCATCATTGCTGAATTTTCTCGAGTGGATAAAATAAAATTCTGTAGCCCGGAGAGACGCATTGGGCAACTGTGAGGTCCTTTGGGTATGGTAAATAAATAAAATAAAAATAAATTATTCACCTTTATTCAGACAGGAAAATGCATCCCAGATATTCCTTTGATCCCAGACTTATTTGTGGTTTGAGGTTTTTTGGTTCCCGCGGGAACTCTTTAATTTTCCGGGATAAAAAGTAGCCTATGTGTAGGCATGAGGTCACGTATAGAAACGGTTTAGGAAAACCGCCATTGCATCTTCCAGGGGGCTTTCTATCTATCTATACTTACTTACTTAATATTATAAATGTGAAAGTTTGGATGTATGGATGTATGGATGGATGTTTGTTACTCAATCACGCCCCAACGGCTGAACGGATCTGGATGAAATTTGGGCTCAGAGATAGATTAAATTATAGTCTGGAATAGCACTAGGCTACTTTTATCGCGGAAAATTAAGGAGTTCCCGCGGGAACCAAAAAACCTTAATCCACGCGGATGGAGTCGCGGGCATCAGCTATAGTTATTTTAATATGGTTCACATTCTTGTTTCAAAATTATATTCCCTATTTTAAGGACGTCAAGGTACGTCATATAAAAGTGAAACAGACATTTCATAATTAAAACTGCTTTAAGCTCTGGTAGTAAGCCCACAGGTTAAACCGCGTCAATTTTGTGTCCGTGAACTTAGCAGAGCAAAAGCCAGCAGATTAAATATAAAAGAGAGTTCTGTTCGCATGCAGATGAGTTCTAAAGTTCCTGATAGATTTTAGAGATAGTTCTGGCGAGTTAACTTAAAAAACGCCGGTTGAAAAAATGATCTGCTAACTTCCGGTAGCAGATCATTTTCTGCAAAATCTAAAATTTAAGTGAGTTCTAAGCGCATGCGGTAGTTACATTAGTAGTAGTATTAGTAGTAGTAACATTAGTTCTATAGTTCCTCATACTTTTCAGACATCGTTCTAGCACTTAACCTAGAAAAAAAGTCAATTGAAAATAATGATCTGGAAGTTAACAGAACATCTGGCAGACCATACAATTCACAGAAAATAGAACTGTCGCTTCAGAGGCAAGAACTCCACGGTTTCTGATAGAAGAATAACAGTTCTATAACGTCAAGTATCTTGCCTGGAAAACTCATAAATCTTCTAGCAGAGCATAGGAGAAGAGTGCAAAATGTCATCGAAATGAGATAATCGCTACGTTAGACTGCATTATCGCTCAGCACAGTAACATATGTGAGATAGTATCGAATCAAAAATCTCTCAGCTGACATGCTTTTGTACACTATTCGAGTCCCAATTCAAATATAATCCTAGCTATGCGTATCCGTAATCGAATTTTGAGAAGGTTTTATACCCATATTGGACTGTGAAATCGCAATCCCTGTGGGAGTTACATGTACCTACCTGTTCCTTTGCAGAAATATAAAATCACTTGCAGTGTGACTAATTTCTTGTGATATTTCGTGCAGTTTTTAGGGTTCCGTAGCCAAATTTGGCAAAAACGGAACCCTTATAGATTCGTCATGTCTGTCTGTCTATCTGTCCGTCCGTATGTCACAGCCACTTTTTTCCGAAACTATAAGAACTATACTGTTGAAACTTGGTAAGTAGATGTATTCTTTGAACCGCATTAAGATTTTCTTACAAAAATAGAAAAAAAACAATAAATTTTGGGGGTTTGTTTGTTTGTTTTAAATTCTTTATTGCACAAAAGTAAAACAAATGTACAAAGGCGAACTTAATACCTAGAGGTATTCTCTTCCAGTTAACCTTTGGTAGTGGGGACAGGGTTGAGATCACAGTGCGTATATAAAGAGAAAAAGTTAGAGTAAGAAGAAACATAATAGGTAGTAGGTAATAAAGTGAGGTATGGTAATTTATTAAGCAATTTAGTAAATGGCTTGAATAAAGAATTTAAGTCAAAATACATAGCAAGATATACACCAAAAAATATAATAAACTTACTTAAAAATATGATACTTAATATTAAGGTAGTAAATGTACCTGGATAAAAATAATATAAAAAATACAATATATATATATATATATATATATTAATATATATACATGAATATATATACAATTGTAAAAAATAATATATACCCATAAATTAATACTTATGAATGTGATTATGTGGAGGTATTCTGACATTTTTGAAAGTGTTCGTGTACTCGACGCTTAAAAACGTTTAAAGACGGTGCCTGACGTACTTTCTGGGGAAGGGCGTTCCATAACCTGATTGCAGTAACTGTGAAGGAATCTGAATATAGTGTTGATTTATGTTGCGGGTAGACAAGAATATCTACGTTTGAGGAACGTTGAACACGTCCAGATAAGCAGAGGTACTTAAAGCGTTCTTGGAGATACTGAGGAGAACTTGGATCATGAAGAATACCATAGAGAGAAGCAAGAACGTGCGCATCTCGGCGAAAGCGAATGTCGAGCCAACCTAGTCTTGAACGGAAATTAGAAATGTGGTCATACTTACGCAAACCGTATACATATCGAATGCACAGGTTGAGCAGGCGGTCTAGTTTGTTCAGAAGCTCTTCGGTGAGGTCGGTATAGCAGATATCTGCATAGTCGATGATTGGAAGCAATAAGGAATTAACCAGCACAAGTTTTGCTTTTTGTGGCAGCATATTCTGCATCCGTTTAAGTGCATGCATAACTGCAAAAATCTTACGACTGATTTCCGCAACGTGACAAGACCAGGAGAGATCTTGCGAGATATGTAGTCCTAAATTTTTCACCTGAGTGGAGTATGGTAAATTTACATAATTAAATGTAACTGGTGGAAGGAAATTTAGATCCAGTTTAGAAAGTAGCCTAGGTCTGCCGACAAACATGACTTGTGTTTTAGCAGGGTTAACTAGAAGTCCATGGTTTTCGGTCCAGACACGGATTGACTCCAAATCGCTATTGAGTTTATCAATGGAGTCAAGGACATCCTCAACATTGAAAGAAATGTAAAGCTGTAAATCGTCTGCATACAGGTGATAGGAACTGAAGTTTAAAACGGAAACTAATGTATTGATAAATACAGAAAAAAGAAGAGGAGACAGTACTCCGCCCTGGGGTACGCCCGCAGTGATGACAGTCCATTCAGAGGAAACCTCTTCAGTTCGGATACACTGCCGACGGCCCCGAAGATATGAGAGAAACCATTCACCTACTGACTGTGAGATATTAAAAGAGCGTAGAATTGCCATCAATATGTCGTGATCTACACAGTTAAAAGCGTTGCTAAAATCTAATAGCGTAATTAACGTAACCATAGATCGATCTATAGCATGTCGGATGTCATCAGTGATTTTAATTAGCGCTGTACATGTACTGTGAGAGGGTCGAAAGCCAGATTGAAATGAATTTAAAAGTGAATTTTTATTAAGAAAAATGGAAAATTGATGATGTACTATTCGCTCTAAGATTTTTGAGAGGAAAGGCAATATTGAAATTGGTCTGAAATGTGTTACATCAGTTGGGTTATTTTTTTTCGGTATGGGAATAATGTGTGCGTTTTTCCACAGCGTGGGAAAAACCCCCGTTGACAATGACGAATTTAAAATGTGCGTGATAAAGGGTAACACAATGTCCAGGACCAATAAAATCATTTCACGACCTATTTGATCACTACCTGGGGTTCCGCATATTAGAACTGAAACTCAAAATTTACTCATCCATACTAACCCATACGTGTTCTTTGGATAGCTCTTCAAAAATGATATTGAGGTTCGTAATATAATTTTTTTCTATAAACTGAATAGTTTATAGAAAAAAACGCGAGAGACACTTCCAAAGTGGGAAAATGTGTCCCCCCCCTGTAACTTCTAAAATAAGAGAATGATAAAACTAAAAAAAAAAGTGATATACTTAGGTACATTACCATGCAAACTTCCACCGAAAATTGGTTTGAACGAGATCTAGTAAGTAGTTTTTTAATACGTCATAAATCGTAAACCGTAATTTACTTTTCATTCAATCAACTCAAATATTTAAAATAAAAATATTTTTAATAATTTAAAACTTACTACAGGTTTGTACGGAACCCTCGGTGCGCGAGTCCGACTCGCACTTGGCCGGTTTTTTATATTATTGATTCGTATGCATTGTGCAACAGAGAACTCTTCCTAGCGAAATAGATCACTTAAGTATCTATTACCAGCATCGTCAAATCATTTGGTTTAAAAAAGTTTTTAGTAGGTACGTGAAACAAAACAGATATACTCTCCAATCCACCAGCCCGCATGCGTCAACTACAGGACATAGGAATAGGCATGATGACTGATTTTGAAAAATGGTCAGATTATGTTCGGAAGTATCTACTATTTCGAAAAAATATCTTATTTCAGCAGAAAAATAAGGTTTGGTAGATAAAATTGGCATTTGAAATTAAAATTTTAAAATTCACGCCAAAACGTTCGGCGGTGTCATGGCATCGTTTGTGACGTCACTATTGTTTTTACCAATGTACTCTGTGCAGTGTGCAGTAAACAATAGTGTGATTGTCAAAGCTCGAAAACAAACAATTGTGACGTCATTCGCTTCTTGGTGTTTCATCAAATATGGCGGATTGCTGTATTTTATAGTTTTATTTTTACCCTCGACGAAGCGGAGACGGTATATGTGTTTGCCCTAAGAGGTTGTGTGTTTGTTTGTTTGTGCACTTTTTTGTTACCATTTTTCTCAAAAAGTACTGGACCGATTGAGATGCGGTTTTTTGCATTAGATACGTATAGCTTGTGAGAAGGTTCTTAGATATATTTTAGGACCCATAGACAACAAAGCTGAGCTGTAGTCTACGATCTTAATTTTTCAACCACTGTTACCATTTTTCACAAAAAGTACTGGGCCGATTGAAATGCGGTTTTTTCATTAGATGTGTACAGCTTGTGAGAAGGTTCTTAGACATATTTTAGTCTCGTAGACGTCTATGATTTTATTTTTTCAATATGTTACCATTTTTCTCAAAAACTACAGTGCTGATTTAGATGCAGGCTTTTTGTTTTAGATATATTTAGCTTGTACCTGGGTGCTGCCCAGGGTATCATGATGGAGCCAGGAGGTGGTCATAGGAACTCCTTAAGTTCTCATCGTAAACCCGTCACATTTTGACTCTTTTGATTTGTCGTGACAAGCGCTTTGTACTTAGATGCTGTCCAGGGTCTCATGATGGATCATGGGAACTCCTTAAATTCTCATCGTATACCCGTCGCGTTTGGACTCTTTAGATTTGTCTTGATAAGAACTTTGTACCTAGATGCTGCCCAGGGTCTCATGATGGAGCCAGGAGGTGGTCATAGGAACTCATCGTAAGCCCGTCATATTTGGACTCTTTTGATTTGTCGTGACAAGCGCGCCTCGGAAAGAGAAGGGTTTGGCCATAGTCCACCACGCTGGTCAATAAAACTACTGAGCCGTCAAAGATGCAGTTTTGTGTTTTAGATATTATGTAATACTAGATGATTCCCGCGACTTTGTCCGCGTGGATTAGGATTTTTGATTCCCGCAGGAACTCTTTAATTTCCCGGGATAAAAATTAGCCTATGTCCTTCCCCGGGATACCACCTACCCCTGTACCAAATTTCATCAAAATCGGTTGAATGGATGAGCCGTGAAAGCGTAGCAGACAGACAGACAGACAGACAGATAGACAGACAGACAGACACACTTCCGCATTTATAATATTATATAGTAAATATATAGTAAATATAGTAATATAGTATGGATAGTATGGATATACGTTTGCTAAGTTCTAAGTGTTGTTTCAAAGTTATAAAGGTCAAAGGTATAATGGAGCTCTGCAGTTCGTCGTGGGTTCTTTTAAAATTTTTAATTTTATTACTTGTATCAAAATAAATAGCAATCTCACTCGAAAAAGAAAAATAAATAGGTTTTTTATAATACATGAATCCTAATTCATTAGATAAATTCATAATTTCATTGATTCTTGGTTACTGTCATCATGCGTATTGTCGAAAGCATGCAAACACAGTTCTCCGCCTTCCCCTTCCCGCTACTTCTTGAGGTCATCGGTACAACGATCTGCAAGTACTTAATTATTAAGAGCTGCGTTTCATCGGCATTGCGTTTCTATCGGTTATCTGTAGTTACCGAAAACGTAAGGTACCGTCTGCTGTCGTGTAATGTAGTCGGCTGTCTACCCGAATAGAAAGCCGGGTGTCTCCAGTGGTTCTAGGCGAGCGACGAAAGCGACGCGACGAAACGCGATGCGATCCGACTCCGTAGAAAATGACAAACTTATCTACGCGACAACGTAGGCCACGTGGAGAGTCAGCTACCGTCTGTTCCAGTCGCGTCGCGTCGCATTACCACGTTTTTCGTTCAACCCAACCCAACTCAACTCTTATTTGTTTATTCAAATAAACTTATTAAAAGTGCTTCTGAATCGTCGAGTGAATCTACCAATGGTTCAGAATGCCATTCCTATCGAGAAGACTAGAATCTAGATTCTAGGACATCATCGGTTAACCACAAGGCTATCACCGCGAGCACTAACATGACTAGAGTTAATATAAAATCGCAGTTCTTTAGAAATAACTTTTTTATAACACTCGGCACATCGTCCCCGTTTTTCAAAATTACTGTAAATAAAGCCGTATGTGCGAGCGCCCTCCACGCTGGGCGGGCGGCTAAATTATTCAGGCGTCATTAGCACTGCAGCTTTGCGCCTGCACTCATTGTTCTCGCGATCTTTTCACGTCTTGAATACCCATGCTTGCTCAGCCCTGTGTGCTCGTCTCTTCAGAGATGTGCGTCACATAGAGTTCAAGATGACACGTCATAGTTAACTGGAAATAGCAATGCATCATGCTTCTTTGACCTCTCATATACTTGGACCAAAAGCCCAAACCAAAAGCTTTTTAAATACGTTTGTGATGACGTAAATTGAAACTGAAGGAAAAATAGTAAAACAAGAAGACGGCTTTTTCGAACGGTAGGTAAAGATAATCGACTTTATAATGATGTATGACTCTGGATGACGAGGTCCTGTGTCTGAATCCCGAGATCTTGCTAATAAATAGTTAAGTATTTACAGACATGAGGCTTTTCTGATAAGAAATTAGCAAATCAGTAGGTGCTAACCCGCGAAGGTATGAAGTAAACTTTTTGGTGTTTCAGTCCATGCCACCGAGTAGTAAACCTATTGAGAGCTAATATAGCCACATTTTCGCTTTGAAACACATCTCACCACTTTCAGGCGGGGGACGAGGTAATAATAGCATTTCTTATTGGCTGGCTCAAGGTCAACTTTACACAGTTATAAGTACAAAGTATATGTTACCGCGGCACTTGGGCTGCCTGCTGCGCGACAAAAATAAATCGATAAAAATTACCATTGGAAAATCAATACAAATAATTTTATTCAAACAGCAAAAGACAACCATATTATGTATGATTATAGATAATTATCTGATATATAATTTTTTTTTTAATTGCCCAAGTGCCCAAGTTCTATACTAAAGAACAAGATTTCAACAACAACTTTTAATCAAATAAATAATAGATATCTAACCTGTTCTTCTACTTCATAAATTGTTCTGAATTTAATGAAAATATATAAGTTTTTACTCTGTAAATAAATTTATTGGCATTCAAGTAGTCTAAGGCTATCGATATAATTTATCGATAGTTACACGGGCTACACTGGGCTATGCGTGGAAGAGACGGAGATATGTAGAACTACATGTGAAAGACAAAGAAAAACTGAAAGACATCAACGGGTTCCTTTTCATTTTGGTAAATATTTTTATGATTTTTATTTTTTTGCGTATTGATGATTTTCATTTATTATTACAAAACTACTCTTACTTATGTAATGTTATCCCATCCTTTACATAGCTGGAGGTATTGCTTCTCTTTGCACGCCATTTAATGCTACAGAGAGGCCTATTTTTAGTTTTTTACTCGATCAATTTCCGAGCACGGTCGAATACGGACTGAGGGCGGCTATAGGCACAAAACGTAGCGTTAGTACTGATAGTGCTAACGTTTGGCTGGTGAGGGGGCACGCTATGCTCAGTCAATTGGTTGTATGGTCTGTGGTCCATGCACAGAACACGTAAAGCCGCCAGTCTTGCACCTGATATCTCTCAGTTCATGTTAGAATGCCGTCCCATCGGTGATCGGACTACGAGAGTGAGGGAATAGAGACTGCAGCAAACATTATAAAAATAAAATTAATGGAGACTGCACTTAATGTTTCGATACCGTTATGATAGTAGCAAATGAAATGAGCGGAAAGCGTTGAAAATAATCAATATTTCAACGGTTCACGCGCAGCATGGGACGTGCGTGGCGCGAAAATTATAACCTCTTTGTGTTGCGCGCACACAAATCAATTGTTTGACTTATAAGGTAGCTCTACACGAGCATGATTCCTATTTAACCTATAGCTATTGGCGTCACAAAATCAGAGATCTGCAGGGCGACCGCGTATCTTTTGCATCAATCATTGATACATCGCAATCACCTCCGATTGGCTGAATTTATGGTATTCTTGCTGCGTCAATGGATTTCGTTCAATAGTGGAACAGTGTTAACCAATCAGAGGTTATTGCGATGCATCAATGATTGATGCAAAAGATACGTGGTCACCATGCAAATGCCCGATTGTGTAAATAAAAGTAAATGAAGATAGAAAAAGCTCATTTGAGAGCTTTAAACTGCTTACGTTACGAACATTTATTAACGCTTTTTAATTAATGCAAGCATCTATGAACTCCTCTAACAGTACGACAAAACTGATAACTATTTTCTTGCACTATACCTACTATAGTATTATGATCTTGACCCTAATTTTACAGAGTAGGTACTATAAAAGGTAATTATAGTATAGGCAAATATTGCGAGATATATAAAAATGGAAATGGGTTTAAACTAGCGCAAATGGAGTGAGTGGTGGCTTAAAATAAAAAATTATGGTTAAATCGCTTAAGAAATGAGAAATATTATGTAGTTGGGTATGTTGGGATTATGTCTTTGACAAAGCCGTGTTGGTTCGAATATCCGTGGAGCGATGGAAATACAGTTTATATTGCAAATGTTACAAGAAACTTGCAAGCGCTGTTTTATTATTTTGTTTTGTTGTGTGTCTATAGGCCCAGTGTTGATTTTTTAAATAGGGACCTTGCAACGATCGCTAAGATGCTGACCGTGCGGGAACGTCTGTATCAAGCCTTATAGCGATGATGCTGATACGGTCAGAGACGTGATAACGCGAAGTTAAACACGCTATATTCTTACATGTTATTTATGTTTTATGATGATAAGATCATACTAATATTATAAATGCGAAAGTGTATTTGTTTGTTGGTTTGTCTTTCAATCACGTCGCAACGGAGCAACGGATCGACGTGATTTTTGGCATGGGTATAGCTGAGGACCTGGAGAGTGTCATTGGAGAGTGTTACTGTAGAAATCGTTACACGTCCGTCCGGGCAACCTAGTTTAAAGTACCTAAGTTGCTCTGTTACCACGTGATTGAAGGACAAACCAATAAACCAAACACACTTTCGCATTTTTAATATTAGGTACTATGATTTTTATTAATTACAATTGATAATATTTTTCAATCCATACTAATATACTGTCAATGCTACGTTTTCACGGCCCATCTGTTCAAGCGATGTTGACGGGTTCAGAAAATTAAAGAGTTCCCACGGGGTTGAACAACCTATGTCCACGTGTCAAGTCGCGGTCAACATCTAGCTAGTGGATGACATTTTCAATAGTATTTATGTACTGCATATATTATTTTACCGTGTGTACCACATAAACTCCTTAATTTTCCGGGATAAAATGTAGCATATGAGTTAATTCAGGATATAATTTATCTCCATTCGAAATTTCAGCCAAATCGGTTCAGTCGCTGCGGCGTGAAGGAGTTACACAATCATCCAAACTTTCACGTTTATAATATTAGTAGGATTTACGAAAGTAAAATTCATCTGTTAGGTTCATTCTCTCGCCATCATCCTAATGTACCTAACATTAGAGCACCCCACGTCACTAGGTGGCATTAAGTAGGGATCAAAGTGCCCTGCTGGCGACGTCACTTTGTGGTATTATACGACCCTGTTCGCTTTTGACATTCTACGGGGAGGCCTATTTATTAAAACGTTCACTAAAGTAAAATTGTAGAAGTTAGCATGCGTGAGTATCAAAAATACTCTCTAGTTAGGTTGTATCTATGTACCTAGGTAGGATCTTGGCGCTCACTGCCCATCAATTTAATTATTAGTCCAAGCAACCACCACCACCACCACTACAGCCCATTAACGTCCCACTGCTGGGCACACGCTGCTAAAATGCGGGCTGGCGGGCTTTAACGACTATTATCATGTTAGTGATAATAACCGGGACCGACGGCTTAACGTGCTCTCCGAGGCACGGGGGTGAAACATCGCCAACTTCCTAACTCCGGGCTAGTACTGAGAATTTCTAATTAGAAAAACCCAACACTTAATTATGGCCCAACCCGGGACCCGAACCCGGGACCTCGTCAGCCTCAGTTGAACATGTTAACCACTAGACCAATGAGGCAGTCCAAGCAAACTCCTATACCTACCATAATTAGAAGGGAGGGGAGTACTAAGGGGAGTTTTTTTTTTCTTTATTTGTTTAGGGGCTTTTTTAATTAAGAGGGAGTTAATGACTAAGATATAATTAGATGGTAATTATTGGACGTCCTTCCTCTGAACTCCAAGCGTCACCGTCGGACGTCGGAGAGGAAGTAGGTTCTGTCCTGTTGTAGTAGTGTGCTCTAAATCCATACTTCCATACTAATATTATAAATGCGAAAGTGTGTCTATCTGTCTGTCTGCTATGCTTTCACGGCCCATCTGCTCAACCGATTTTGATGAAACTTGGTACAGGGGTAGATAGTATTCCGGGGAAGGACATAGGCTATTATCCCGGAAAATTCAAGAGTTCCCGCGGAAATCAAAAAATCTTCATCATCAGCGGGCATCATCTAGTAATGAAATAACGCGAATGAATTTTTTCGAAGACATTTTCTTGACCGTAGTGTGTTTGAGCTCTTATGGGTAAGTAATACAAACTCTTTCGCAAGTAATACGCCAGCAATTAATGAAAACCACATAAAAGAAATATCAAGCTCAAAAGTCAAAACACTGGTACTGATAAGCACATTGCTCCTATCAAGATTATTGTATCGGACTATAAGTATTTACGACACCTTTTACGTAATGTTTATTACCGTTAAAAATCGCGTTACATCCACCGATACGGTAGACAAAAAAGGCATCACGATATTAATTGAATTACATGGAGTTATTCCTGTTAACAGAGCAACATCGGGATTGCCGTGTTATGATCGTATTTATCAGCGCTCCGGACGCAGCGGGGGGCCCCGTATGTGACTACTTTATAAATAAAATAAATTATTGAAACACTTGATTAAATGTTGATGGGTCTATCGAACCCTATAGACGTGTTATTCGTTGCTCTCTATATATCTAAGGTCGGTCGTTTTCACTTATTCACGCTATGATCTACCTACCATCATCATCTCAACCATAGATTAATTATAATACCAAGTATAGATTGCTAACTCCCTTATAAATTTTTTTCTAGGTTAATACTATCGTTAGATGGCGCTACCAGGTTCGCTCTTTATATGATTATAGTAAAATCGGTGAAATATTGTATTTTCTTGGTTCAATTTGTATTAATCATTTATATAAAATTATCAAAATACAAAAATTTGATAAAATCACTTAAGGACGGATGTACTGTAATAGGGGGAAACATCCTTTTCTGTTCCGACATTTTAGTATAGCAAAAATTAAAATTTCATTATCGAATAAATACCATTCGCTACTCATTGAGATATAGTATGATGTAATTAAAAAAAGTGGTCAAAAAATCGTATAGTAACAGCAGAAAATTATTGGGAAATTCATGGAAATCTCAAAAAAGGTCTTATCGCGTTCCGACAATTGTGATTTAATTTGAGACATTATTTAGACAAAAGTTATTTTAAATTGATCGTAAAAGATCAAAAAACACTTTAAATAAATAATATTTTCAATAAATCTCATAGTTTTTTTACAATCTGGTTCCAAACATCCCTCATTTTTACAGCACGAATTTTTCATACAAATTTAGTACGGGCGCGCGCATCACAAAATTTCTTTATATATTCATGAAAAATGCGGCAGTCATTTCCCATACGCCTGCGGGCTCTCAAGGCGTGAGGTTGCGTCCCGTTGCTCCTGAACTGACGTTTGTCACTGTTAGTATCCGTACACAAACGTCAATGCATCCACTACCATTGAACAAAACTAATCATCGATATTTATACGTATAAAAAAAATGTAACTGGACGATTTCTGTATATAAAATATTTATTTTGAAAATTTAATTGGTGGTTATTTTATTATTCACTGTGCCCAAAACGGTATTTTATTCTCTGTCTTATTTTGCCTGTTTTGTGCACGAACTCCACTAAAACTATCTTTGAATGGGTATTTTGGTTCTTATAGCTCAGTCTAAGTAGATTTTTTCTTTTATAACAGTCGTCCGAAGGGGGAAACTGGCGAAATATCAATTTCGGGTCTATGGGATCCACGCAGACGAAGTCGCGGGAATCATCTAGTTCTATATAAATATTTTTGGGGTCTGTATACATAATAAACATTACTCCAAAGCTTTATCATAAGTACCTATATAGATAGATAGAATGAAACATAACTTAAACAAAACAAAATTCCTCATAAAGGCACAATTTTTCCAATCCTCTCTATTGTTTTGTATAAAACAAAGAAACGTGCGCACGCCGCCTAGCTTCATCCAATATTTTACTGAACGCGCAGAACTTGCTTCGCAGTTTTCAGTCGCACGTAGGCTGTCAAAATAGCTTCGTCTGATCTGAAGTGATAATCTGGCTTTCTGTCGAGTACAAAAACAATTTACTTCTGCAGTGTGTCGTGACTATTGTAAAAAAGTAAGTATAATTTGTTTTATTAGTTACCTACAGTAATAGTCAGTGTAATTATTTGTAATATTTGAAATAAAAGATCCCTTCAAAAAAAAATTAATATGGCGTCGGCCGCGGTGATTTTCGTATTGTTGCGCTGATTGTTGGGTTTTGTATCATTGTGTGATTTCTAATTTGACGTTTGTTGAAGTAAAACTTTTACAGACACGTCACCACGTACTTTTACAGCCAGCGCATAATATAATGGAGAGTGCAACGCCAGTAAAACCCATGTACGACACTTTACTTTTTTGACATAATGACGTAAACATACCTGAGGCTTTTATCAAAGCTCAGCAAAGTTCATCAGTCCATGTATTTTTTAAATTATCTAGACATGATCTAGAATGATTTATTGTGATTCATTATTTTTGCAGATGGGAAAACATAAAAGAAGGTCTGCCTATTATAAAAAAGAAAATAAGCCGTTGCATTGGAAAAAAACAAACAAAAAGTATACCTACTCTTATTTCCTGAAATCTTGAAAGCTGTCATCCCATATCACTTCCACATAATATCACTTGCAGATTGCAGAGAAGAAGCAAATAAATGCATTAGTTACCTACATAATTTCTATACAAGTTTCGCGCTTTATCGCAAAATGCAATTATTCGTTTCTCAATACAAATCAACTAAATTTTCATTTCATTGTACCTACAACACTTTTCCGCTAATCATCATCGCATCAGAGTTATACCATTTCATGTACCTACTCTCACCATAGTCTGTACACTAGTAAAAAAATATTAATTTATAATTAGTAGACTATACCAACAAAAGACATTCATCTTTCCTATCTAAACATTTTGGTTATTTACGTATTGCAGCTTTGAAATTCTAAACGATAATCAAGTTATAGAATATAAATTGGAGAGCTCTGAACAGCAAGGTAAAAAGCATTCGGCAAAAATAACTAAAAGGTAGGTAAATTTCAAAACTAGGTATAAATCCTTATCCTTACTAATATTATAAACGCGAAAGCTTGTGGGTATGGATGAGTGGATGTATGCATGTATGTATGTATGTTTGTTACTCTTTCACGCCTGAACGGCTGAACGGATCTGGATGAAATTTGGCACAGAGATAGATTATAGTCTGAAATAACACATACTACTTACTACCTAATAAAACAGCTACTTTTTGTCCCGGAAAATTAAGGGAACCAAAAAACCTCATTTTTTGTTGTTGTTTCCAAATTATATCTGTCGGTTTAGTTGATGGGTAAAATTATAATTATAAAGGTTTGAAATAAATAAAAGAGTACCTTTTATTTATTTCAAACTAGCTGCACTATTGGTAACTATCGCCAGGAAGGCTGATTCAGTATTGGGTAGGTGTAGGCTCTCCTCTTATGACGATAGTGAAGGACTGCCCGCATGCTGATGGGGTCTGACTACTTATCGCCTCTCAAAGATGTCTTATGGTTGCCTAAAATTAACAATGACTAGGAAGGCTAACACATCTTTGAGCGGCCATGTCTAGTGAACGGCCCGATGAAAAGCGTCAGTTTTTATACTGTATAGGTACTGCGCATACTTTAATACTGTACAAGAATCAGCCTTCCTAGTTATGGTTCATTTTTGGTAACCATAGTACGTGTTTGAGCGGCCATATCTAGTGAAAGGCTGATCTGCATGCAGGCAGACCTTCACTATCGTCATCAGTGGAGAGCCCTACACCCACCTAATACTGAATCAGCCTTCCTGGCGATAGTTACCAAAAGTGCAGCTATCTCATAGTCAGTACCTACATGATATTATAAACGTTTTTTTGCTGTCATAAAACTTCGGTTTTTTAAAATGTGACAAGTGTGAGGAATGAAAGCTATTCGCAGTGTTGTTGCGATGCTGAGTTGTGATTCATAGGTGATTTTGCATTGCATTTCATGTTCAATTTAGGTTTCTTGCAATGAATTGTTGATTTTACTTTGGAGGTTATATTTTGGCAACATTGAGTGTTGCAGGATGCAGAGTTTATTTTGATTGATGCTAAGTAATTTAATCACCAATCGTAGCTTTTCAATATATAGGCTGTAATCATGACAGCCAATCACAAAAATTCAGGAGAATGTTGGTGGGACGGTAACAGAAAAATAGTATAAAGGTGAGAGAAAATGGCGTCGGGAGTTCAGTCAGTATTAAAATTTTGAGGAGTTATTACAAGTGGATAAAGTGTTTATTAATATTGATTGTATTGGTGAAGATTAAGGGTGGATTACGGCATTTTGCTGAGATAAGTATAAATTATAATTACATACTATTTTAAGAGGTTATGTTAGGTTATCATTATCGATTTCTAAACAATTGGCTTTTGGAATATTTTGAGACAGATCTTGTAGTGATATTTATTAAAATCAATATAATTGTAAAATCAACTTTAATAGTTCATCGTTTTTATATAATATTATGTTTTAATATCATTGGCTGTTCAATAATTTTTAAAGAGCAACTATACCAGTTTCTTGCAGTTTCTTCTGGATAGAATGTGATTCTAACATACACAACAAACTGGAATGAACAGAAATTAAAATCTATTCATGGTTATCTTTGTGTTTATTTTTAACCTACTAGCAGTGTGGTCTAATGTCTTTGACACAAGGATAATTTTTATTTATATCAATTATATTAGGTACTTTATACTAATAAACTTTATATTGTAGTAATAAATTGCGGTTTTATTTTCCCTTTTCAAAGTGCTTTAAAAGTTTCACATCAAAAACTAAATAAATAATGGAAATAGGTTTTTTAGGATGAGTTATGTCATTTATGATGAATCAACGAGACTTTACCCAGCTTGAAAAGGAGATTCTACTGAAGAGAGCTGACAATAACTCAGCAGTTTATAGAAAGAAAAAAAATTGCAATAATGTACCTAGAAAATAATACACAATATATAGGGAGCTACATAAATATATGTACATACATAATGTATCAAGTATTACTCTGATTTAGTGGGCTGTTAGTGGATAGTTTCCATGCAACATTAGGAAAATCATCAGTTGATGCTACGTTAGTTGTTACGGATATGTCTCAAACCCACCAGCATCGATGATTTTCATAGCTTAGCTCTAGGGGAAAGGGGTTCAACTAAGCAACGAAGTTTTTCACATAATGAGGAAAGGAAACACGTCCTTCTAAGTATTTATTACGAGAGAGGGAATGACAGCATGACAGTCACGCAGCTTACTTACGTCCATAATGTTCCCTACATTACACATTATACTAGTTGAAGTATGGAACACAGAAGCTGACTAGTTACTTCTCAAACCACTTCATCTACATCGCACATCTCAGATGGAAATGGAATCTCCTAGTGCTGTCTTACACCGATTTTATACTATTCATGCAGAACTACTACTAATACTAAGGGCCATTATTAATTTAATTTATTTTTCTACCTAAGCATACAACCTTTATCAAATAAACAATCTTTACCTATACCTACTCATAGTTATAAATCAGTTAGCAGGAATCAGCCGGTTGGTATATTATCAAGAAGCACCTCTACAATCCATACTATGATATTAAAAATGCCAAAGACGTGTAATTGAACGGCCCATTATTTCAACCAAGTTGGTATAGAGTAAGGTTACATCCCGAGGGAGGACATAAGTTACCTTTATCCCGAAAAATTGAGAAATTCCCGCAGAAATAAAAAAAAATAACGAACGCAGACGAAGCCGTAAGTATCATCTAGCTATCAATCAATAAATAATATTATTTGTGCCATAGTGAGATAGTTGATCGCATATTGTGTGCTCCCGTGGTAGGGGCTGAATCCTTCTATGTGTGCCTGCGTAGACTGTGGTTGTATGTGTATAGAAACAATTGACAGCGGCTGACAGCAACGCCTAGATGTCGGCCAAGGGTAGGACCCTTAAGCAAATAGCAAATTTACATTCAACTAATTTTAACAAACAGCTTGCACAGTTACGCCATCTCAGATTGTGCGAAGAACTACAAGGTACCGGCGACTTTAATGCGGATTTAGCGAGCTTTGATTGAATGTATGAAGTGAACCGTCTTATACTGGTTTATATTTATTGTCTTTGTCTCAACTGATGAACTGATCACGCCAGCCTACTATACTGGGCACCAGTATGCTGTCAGAAGGAGAAGTATTTTAGAGATAGCCCATCAAGGAGAACCAGTGCGGATTGGCAGACGTTATAGAAAACTCTCAATCTGTTTTCCTTCACTATTAAAGCAAGTGTTTTTTCTTCATATATCTGAAAAGTTAGTAGTGCACGCCCCAATAAACCAACATCTAGCCGAACTAGAGGCTGACGTCCAATTTGCTACAGCTTGCTGCTAGACTATTATCGCTTGATGATTTACCAATGAAGCTTTCAGGCTTCTGGATTCAATATACTTTAAGATTTTAAACTTAAAGCTCTTGGTAGGAATGCATACTGGTAGGTATCCTTCTAAAACTATAAGTTTGTATGATGGTTCTTATGGCTATACATTTTACAGGCTCTCATTTCTTTTCAACCGACTTCAAAAAAAAGGAGGAGGTTCTCAATTCGACTGCTATACATTTTACAGGCTCATTTCTTTTTTTTATTTTCAACCGACTTCAAAAAAAGGAGGAGGTTCTCAATTCGACTGTATATTTTTTTTTTTATGTTTGTTACCTCAGAACTTTTGACTGGGTGGACCGATTTGGATGATTCTTTTTTTATTTGAAAGGGCATACTTCCCATGTGGTCCCATATAAATTTTATACAAATCGGTCGAGCGGTTTTTAAAATATCAACAATAAAATAAGTACTTTGTATAGCGTGCGCTTGTTGTTGTAAAGTTGGCGCGGGAGTTTGAAGTCGGTTGTTTAAAAAGAATTTTTTATATTAAATTATATTGTAGTAGACTACGATGAGCTGATCTAAAGAAAAGAAATATAAAATCTCATATTTCTAATGAGGGCACCAGCGTATTTAACGGTCCATTTGAAAAGTAATTTTCGGTAAACAACGCGCATCTGTCACTCGCTTGAACCACGAGTAATGAGTAAAAAACTACACTGAATAATTTATCATATTTGAAATGAGAACTAAAGTGTTGGCAATAGGTGCCTTTTACAATAAATGTCGATGAATGAAGTGTCGATAAGACCACAGTCCAGTCGTGACTACTAAACATGTAAAATCAATCTAAGGTCTAAGCAATGGCCATAATATGTATGATAGGTTTACATAAATTAACACGAGTAGGTAATTGAAAATCATTGAATCTTCAACCGTATAACAATGTAAAAGAATCATCTCCGCAGTTTTAGGCATCAGTAATTTAAATTTTAAGTTTTTTTTTTCCTATTATTGAGTACCAGAGAGGTACTCATTTAACTACGATCTAGCCTAACTAATTGGCTAATGAGTAGTTTAATTTGAACCTAAACTTATAATTTATCTTATGTACTAAGAAATTGTCCATTGACGCATCTTAGTCTTTCTTGACAAACTTAAACACTTTGTTCACATGTTCTTTAAGCACTACACACTACACTGTCACTTATCACTATGCACTAACTCAAAAGGTTTAGTCCTTTTTAGTCTTCTCACTAGTTTCGTTACGTCGAGCTGGATTGCCTCAACGTTAACGTGATGATGAAGCCGATGGCCGTGGGCTTTGGCAAATTTGGTTATAGTTTGATCGACGTATTCGATATTAAGGTCCCGATGAATATCGTCGTTTCTGATGTACCAGGGCGCATTTACTATACTCCTGAGTACTTTATTTTGGAACCGTTGTATAATTTGGATGTTACTTTTTTTGGTACAGCCCCATAGCTGTATGCCATAGGTCCAAATGGGCATCAGGACTTGTCTGTATAACGGGATCTTGTTGTGTATTGACAGCGAGGAATGTCTACCAAGTAGCCAATACATCTGTTTATACTTTAAGTCAAGTTCTTTTCTTTTTTTCTTGACATGAGCTCTCCAGCGAAGCTTCACGTCAAGGGTCATCCCAAGATATTTGGCTGTATCCACGTAGGGAACTTTTTGGCCATTGATGAAAACAGCGTGGTACTTCGTTGTTTTATTTGTAAAGTCAATATGGACTGACTTTGTTTCATTTAGCTTTATTCTCCATTTTTTAGTCCAGTCATATACTTTATTTAGCGCTGTTTGTACTTTACCCACTGCCTCTTCGTGTGTTCCTCCTACAGCCATAATAGCTGTATCGTCAGCAAAAGTGGCAATGGTGTTACTTTCGAGTTCTGGAATGTCGCAGGTATATAATAGGTACAGGACCGGACCTAAAACATTCCCTTGCGGAACTCCAGCTTTTATACATTTAAGCTCTGAGTAAGCATCTTCTTGTCTTACTCTGAATGCTCTATCAGTAATATATGATACCAGGACATCTGCGTATGCTTTGGGTAGCAGTTTTCTAATTTTATAAATAAGACCTTCATGCCAGACTTTATCAAAAGCTTTTTCAATGTCTAGGAACACCGTAGAGCACACTTTCTTTTCTTCAATTGTTTTTTCTATGGTAGTGACAATTCTATGTACTTGATCAATAGTTGAAATTTTAAGTGTAATAAAATATATGTAAGGAAGAAAAGATAAGTTGACTATATAGTATCATCTTAATATTTTTATTTGTTTAATCTTTCGGATATTTAAATTAATGTAAATTGACGGCAATAGATTTTGCAGAACTGCCATTTTAGTATTGTTTAAAAGCTTATTTGCTTCCATTTTTAAGTGATAATATTTTATTAACAACAAATACACAAGTAAGTAAGCACAAGTCTCTAATACTTGTAGATATGAAAATTATATTATGTCTTGACTGTTTAATAATTACTAGTATCATCATCACTCATCATCACTACAGCCTATTATAACGGCACATGCCTCCACTCTCATAGGAGAGCGGGAATTAGAGCTTAGACCCACCACGATGCTCCAATGCGGGTTGGCGGGCTTTAACGACTATTATCATGTTAGTGATAATAACCGGGACCGACGGCTTAACGTGCTCTCCGAGGCACGGGGGTGAAACACCGCCAACTTCCAACTCCGGGCTGGCACTGAGAATTTCTTAATTGAAAAACCCAATACCTAACTTTTTATGCCCGACCGGGGATCGAACCCAGGACCTCGTGATCCGCAGTCGACTATGCTAACCACTAGACCAACGAGGCAGTCGTATTACTACTACTAGTCGTATTACTAGTATAATAGTTGTTAAAAGCGACCATTTGCTATGTTGACATCGATGTTTATCATGGCCAACCCTAGCCAACTCGACAACGTACAACGTTGACAGATGTTGCGCCGGCGACGGCCGGATGTGTAGCACCATCACTGATTTGTGTGCTTTTTCACAAGGAGGAGGGCAAAGCTATTTCATCTTTCGAAATTGAGTTCTTTTCAATTGACTAGGTATCCATACTAATATTATAAATGACAAAGTGTGTCTGTCTGTCCGTCTGTCTGTCTGTCTGTCTGTCTGTCTGCTACGCTTTCACGGCCTATCTGCTTAACCGATTTTGATGAAGTTTGGTACAGGGATTGTATCCCGGGGAAGGACATAGACTACTTTCGACTACTTATCCCGGAAAATTAAAGAGTTCCAGCGGGAATCAAAAATTTTTAATCCACCCGGACGAAGTCACGGGGATCATCTGGTAGACAATACATTGCCTAGGTACTTATTAATTAACTCATGTGTGTGCTGCTTACGAATGTACTAACCTATTAAGTTTAATTGACTAACTACGCCATTTATAGTTCCTAAACATTAGACAAATCTTCAACAAAGAATTTTGAAAATCACAATATATGTAGGTAATAAAAAAAGCTTATAAGGTTTTAAGTTCTTAAACTAGCTAGCCTAAAACTTGTTTATCAAACCCCAAATAGACCCTGCCGGGGATCGAACAGCGCTCAACACTGCGACACGGAAGTCGTCAATCATCAAATGATGATTAAAATTAAGAATTTATTTACTTACCTATTTAGGAAATACTTGAATATGCATAATTCTTTTTTGCATTTATCTGTACATACCCACTCCTTTTATCAAAGGGTTGATGACATCCAACACCACTGGAATGTTATTATGCCATAATAATTTCAAGGGTATTTTTTTTTTTAATTTAGTGAGTATAATGTTTTAAAACTGGATGATGCCCGTGATTCCGTCCTCGTGGAGTTTTCAAATTCCAGGGGGATTTTTTATTTTCTAGATTAAAATTTAGCTTGTGTTTTGCTCCAGGTCCCATACCTAATTAAAAAATCATGCCGATCCGTTGCACTGTTACAGTGTGATAAAGGACCAACCTACAAATAAACACACTTTCGCATATTTACAATATTACTCTGGATAAAGAACGTGAATTGACCCCTAAACTTGAAGAATGCAACGAGCAACTAGAGCGCCTACCTAGGTAGGTAGAATATTTCAGGTTAGGCTTTTTCAAACGAGGTCTTCATTTGGGGCGAACCTCTAGTGTGATGTAATATCTAATACTTATATAAAATTCTTGTGTCACAGTTTTAGTGTTTATACTCCTCCGAAACGGCTTGACCGATTTTGATGAAATTTCATATGTATATTCAGTAGGTATGAGAATCGGCTACTATCTATTTTTCATACCTCCACGCGGACGGAGTCGCGGGCATTAGCTAGTTATGTATAAGAAAGCAGCGAAAATTATCACAACAGTTTAGTAAAGAAAAATTATGATGTTTTTTACAAACAATAAATACATCCACTATGTACAATAAACTTTTTTGTAGGTAATTTAAAAAGAAAATTGGTGTCAAATTTAAAAAAAATGATATTATAAATAGGTATGAGAGCGTTGAGAGCTTATCGATGTTGCATTACGCGATCAAACAATCACTTATTCAAGAGCACTTAATTGACAGAAGGGGCAGGTTGGGTCGTTTTGAACACCACTAGGTACAATGAGTTTTCCAGCCAGCTTTGAGCTTTTGCTCTTCACTGTACCTTGTTTTTGTAAATTTCTGACTAGGTCAACGACCTCAATTTACATATACGGGGCCTGTCAAACAAAAAATGTGGACCTAATTTACTAACGCCATCTAGTCTGAAAAAGCGGGACACCGCTATGGCGGGGACAAGGACAAGGGTATACAGGTTAGGAGCGTGTTCTAAAGGTTGGACGCCCAATTTTTTTCTGTGAAAGGGCCCATCTAGTAGGTACCTACTTAGTACTTACATATATATCGATGGACTAGGTATATTCTTTTAGTTAATAATTCTTATAATTATTATAAAAAAATATTTGAGTGTTCCTTATATTAATAGGAAGATTGTTAGAGCATTTCTGAAAAATTATACTATTTTAATTAATTTTTAATCGATTCTGTAATAAGAACTAAGTAATAGTAAGTTATATGGAGTCGTTGGTGCGTTATATCCAACGACCTCGATTTACATAGACGGGCCCTGTCAAACAAAGAATGTGGGCGTATTTTTAGCAACGCCATCAACGCCATCTAGTCTGAAAAGCGGGAACTTGCTTGCAACATTTGAATGAAAGCTTGAAAACGTATGACTCCGTCATAGATAATATGGGCCATAGCCCTAAAAGCCGTAAGGCCAGTTATTTAAAAAAAAAATATCATACAGTTTACCGCGGAAATTAAATGATTGCGCAATGGATAAAAATATTAAATAGGAAGATTAAATAACGTTTTTTTGGAAATGTATAATTGTGACTTGAAACACTTACCTTAAAATAAAAATTGTACAGTGCCAAACTAATAAGACTTTAGACGTTAAAAGTATAGAGATTTCTTTAATTTTAACTTTGTTTCAGAAGTTGCTGTAGTTTTGCATATCTAAGTACACATTTTTCCGCGAAATCTATAAAAATACCAACCTATCAGCAGCATTGCAAAGCGCAAACACGTATACCGTATTGCCAACCGCATCAATATGTCAAACTTTGAAATAAGAACGCGCGGTAGCGTGCCCTCGCGGTCGGACATCGCCACCCGCTGAGCTTATCCCGCTGAAGTGCCGCTCCGTACTTATAAAAGAGTCTTCACACACTTCAATAGTAAGTAAAAATCCCGCTGCCCGCGACTTCGTCCGCGTTGATTTACGTTTTTGTGGTCTCATGAGAAAAAAATAATTTTCCTAGGGCTTGTTCGTACGGACGGAGGAACATACTTCCTAAGCTACGGACGGATGGATGGATAGAAAGATATACTTTCGCATTTATAGTATCATTGCACCTACTTAGGACTTACTTATACCTAACCTATAATAAAATGAAAGAATAAGAAAATGCTCCACAACATAATCAAAAGCGCTCCCCTATTATGCCATTAGGTAATGAAAGATCGACGTAATCCCAGCTTTATAAGAGTAGTGCACACGTTGCCTAATGTAAATAGCCTCCAGCGCACGGTGTAACACCGACCTATCGATTCGATGCGAGGGGATTCCAAATTTGAATTCTTGGATTTGTTTTTTATTTACACGGCAAAAGCTGCCAGCTGTCTAGGCTTTTTGAATATTTTCATAGTAACAACAGATTCGAATGAAATAATTACTAAATAAGTTATATTTTATTTCTTTAGTTTTATTTCAGCTTTAATTCAGCTAAAAAAAACTTACTGAAATATTTAGCGAGCAGTATTTTGGTCCTCACTTATGGCGCTGAAACGTGGACACTAACAAAATGCTTGATCCACAAATACAAAGTCGCTCAGAGAGCTATGGAGAGGGCTATGTTAGGAGTTTCTCTTAAGGACAAGATCCGAAATGAAGAGATCCGTAAGAGAACCAGGGTCACTGACATAGCCCAAGTCATTAGCAAGCTGAAGTGGCAGTGGGCAGGCCATGCCTGTCGAAGGAGCGATGGCCGCTGGAGCCGGAAAGTTTTGGAGTGGAGACCAAGTACAAGTAAGCGTAGTGTGGGGCGCCCTCCAGCACGATGGACCGACGACATTAAGAGGGTGGCGGGAAGTGGCTGGATGAGGAAGGCTGAGGACCGGGTGTGGTGGCGTTCTTTGGGAAAGGCCTATGTTCAGCAGTGGACGTCCGCAGGCTGAGATGATGATGATGAGGATGAGTATTTTGATACACGTGGAATAGGATTTATTAAGTTATACAGACTCTAAAAGGCTTGAATCCACCCAGTATATTTTTTTTCTCATTTAGCGGTTATTTTTAATTAGTTTCGAAACAAATGGTACTCAAAACGTGCAAATTCACGAGTTTTAAAAAGAAAAACTATTGTCTTTGACAACTCCCGCTGCGGTGCAACGGGTTAATTTTCCGAGTTGTCAGGTTTGAAAAGGGAATTGTTTTTTTTTAATTGGAACATATTCGCGCAGATCAATCGTTCGGTGGGTTTTTACGACGGAAACGTGGGGTTGTGAATGGGGGATTTCCGCCTGGAGGTATTTGGTTTTGGATGAGTAGGCATATTGGAATAAGACTATCTGGCCCCTAATAATAATACCCAACTCCGCAACAATGAGTGTGGAATCAAGTAGTGAATGGTAGGTAAGTATGGGGCTTGTTTTGGAGTTTATATTTTGTTGGGTTATATTATGTTTGTAGCTACTGACGTACTACTACCGTGTCATTACGATACCTTATCTTCATTTAGGTAGGTACCTACCTTTATCATTAGAATTAGATAATATTAAAAAGCGGAATAAATAATCGGACACGTCATATTAATGTATTATGGCCGACTTGCAAAACACTGCCTAAACTAAAGTTAAATTTTGTGATGCTGTTACTTTTTGATTAATTTATTCAGAGATTGACATGAAAAGGACAGGTAGGTATAGAAAATTTAACTTAAATACAATATTAAACGACCTTGTGCAAGCGGCTCGTAAGTTTAAATCACTACATTTGCGATCATTTAGGGCTCTACATTTTGACTCTGTTTAAGTTTGGATACAATAGACGTGGATCAACCCTAAGCAAATTGACTTGTCTTCGGATAGTGCAACATGAGTCTGGCAAAGCGATTGTATACTCTATGGTCGCTAGTGATGTGGTAAACATATTATTAATAAGATCAATCCAAGAAAGCTGCAAGTAAAGACGAGGCGTGGTGCGGGGCTATTCATCAGGCCGGGCTTGCGGCGATCACGGCGCACTACTCAAGTCTAAACACGCGGCTACACCACCAGCACTGACCAACGCTATTCTGTGCCAGCATATATTTGAAATTAGAATCCGATGGTTTTTAATCATATTATTATAAGCAGTGTCCCAAATTCATCGTATGTGGTACAAGTAGTCCTATGTGAAGTAAATAAATCATTTATCATTTACTAGCGGATGCCCACGATTTCATGCGCGTGGTTTCAGGTTTTAAAAATCGGGAATTAATTCATCTTATGGGATAAAAAGTAGCATATTATTATGATGTCACTCTGTAGGTCCTCAATTATTATACACATTTACACAGCGTTAAACGTGAGTGAAAGACAAATCACTGACACAAACTCTCCTACAAAAGTAAAATTCAGTTTATCTGCAGATACCTAATTCTTGTTTATAGAGAAGGTTACTTCCTAATACAAATCTAGATTTTGCGAAAAAGGGAATACAAAAATTCTCTAGCGGTTGATCGTGCCAGCGGTTCCGTCAGGGGCTCGCGGCCATCACGACGAACAATTGGCGGTAAGGATGCGGTCATAATACTCATAAATTACTGTTCAGTAAAGTTTCGATATATATTTTACATTACTAATTAAAATTCCTTAAACTCTCTCGTGAAGTAGGTGAATTTAAAATATTGTATTTTTATAAGTCCCAATTTGTCCCTTACATGCATAACATTAGGTGCATGCGTTTTTATAACTATTAAATTACGGTAATAGTAAGTAGGTACAGTTGTTGTTTGTATATGCAGAAAGATATTAACATAGTAGCATCAATATCGGCGCCGTAGGTGCTGACATGTATGGTAGTCGTTCAAACAAACAACGCATTTTTATGAATGGAGAAACTGACTGACTATTCAGTTCAAACTGTTAGGTTAGGTTTTCTCTAGAACGTACCTAGAAAGGATTTTGATAAAATCTATTCGAGCGAAATGCTTTTCAGCTAGACTAACTGACCTGAATTATCTTTCAACTCAAGTCATTAAATTCAAAATTCAAATGTTTCTTATTGAAATTAACTTTTACAAGTGCTTTTGAATCGTCAAGTGAATCTACCACTGGTTCGGAATGCCATTCCTACCGAGTAAAAGTCCTACCGAGTAACATTAAAAGTTTTTTATTTATAGTAAAATTAAATAACTTAATAAATTGCATATTGCTTGGCTTACGCATCCAATGTGTGCGCAGCCCGATATGGCGCGCGACTGTCCGCTCGCGTGCCAGTAATTGCCGAGCGTTCCTTTTTCGAATAACTATCACGACTTTTTCGCTCCAAATACTTTTTCTTTTTCACAGCGTTTGGCATTCTTCGCATACGGCCTGGCAATTTTGTGCGTTCGGAAATTTGAGGCATTCGGTGTAATCAGCCCTTATGGGTTCTTTGTGATGTACGTTTCCCGTAATGGCGCTTGATAGTCGTTTATGAAGTGATCTTTACATTTTAACAACCAGTTGTTATCAGATAACGGATTTGTATTATTATGATGCAATAATGTTAGCTCTGTATGAGCATTTGTTTGTAAAATAAAAAATCGATTTTGCGTAACCATTAACCAAGTCAGTAATTAATAGGTAGTTACCTAATCAAACGGGACTATCACGGAGGTAAAATGTTTGCACTAAAGGAAACTCTTCTTATTATTAGGTATAGCTGTGTATTTTTGGGCAGCTTTTTTAAGCGAGAACAAAGTGTATGTAAGTACACAAACCGTATAGGTGTCTTATGTTTTAAGCGTTAAATTGCGTTAAATAATAGAATCCCGAACTTTATTAAAAACTAAGTAAAACTTTGAAACTTGAAACAGCTCATCAAAGCTGCAATAATTTAGAGACTGAAACCTGAATTTTACTGTATGGATAAGACATAGATTTAGGATTGGTCTCGCTCCGTCGTATGACCAATCCTAAATCTATGGGATAAGAATAAAAATCTCTACCTGACAATCTTGACAGTCTTTACAATCAGACTAGTGTGTCGAATTGTCGATACAACCTACAATTTAGAGGAGTAAAAAAACACATTGCAATGAGTAGTTACATTCAAAGCAATCGAAATGTGATTCACTCAATTTGAACATCAAAGAGAGCAACAAATGGAGTATTAACAATATTACACTTAATCTCATACTAGTGATGTGACATAATTAACAAAGAAGCTTGCGACAGAAAAGTTTGCAACGTGGCTCATAGAAAAAAGTAATTATCTAGTAACGAATTGTAATAACGGGTACCACTATGGTAACGAACCGAAACAAAGAGGTGGTAATCATTTCGTTACACTCCCACACTACATAGAGTATGAGTATTTATGAGTGAGATCGAATGATCAAAACCGCTCTTTTTGATTGGTTACATTCTTGGCACGTAATTATTAATTTGTGTTAATATAAGGAGCCATAGATTTGATTATATATTTAATACTGCAAGGAACCTCACCAGCTGGGTTTCTGATGTACTTCGACAATCCATTGTGCCAGATATTTTTACAAATACTTGGTTTCCTGTTGTGTTTAAATTGCTAAGCATTATGATTAATTATTGAACAATTTTTGTTCGGAATAGCTGTACCAAATTATTAAGATTTAAGTCAAAGGTTTTAATTAATTATCTTTCGTAATAGATCTGAGTTCTTTAATTATTGATGCTACATAATTGAACAATTAGGTACACTAAACTAAAAGATTTTCCAAAAATAACATACAAAAAAGTATTTTTATTTATCGATATTTAAATTCTCAATGCCTATCTTCTGAACGAATGAAATTGATTGAACTGATAACAATAATACCCTAAGAATACATCCAATATTTATTCATTCGTTCAGTGTACTCATAAGCACATCACTAGAGTACAAAAAGTGAGTCAATTTTATAGTAATAATATATAGGTATAGCTACTAATAGGGTAGTTATCGTGAAGTTTAGCGAGGGGTCATTACCATAGTGCTAATCGTTGGGGTCGCTTACATCGGTCACACAAATCACATGTTTTAAATGCACACGAGTAATGCAAGACGCACATTGGAAGTTAGAGCAATTCAACATTAGGAATTAGGATATACCGCGACCTTAATATCAACATGCTTTTAAGTTATGCTCATTCTTTTATACGTTCTTATCATTGAAATAGAATGGGTACTAAAATTCTACATCAATGGTTCTTGTATCTTCCAAAAGCTACGCTCAGATAGTTGTTATACTTATTGTGACGTAATTTGTAGCTGTTATTTTGAGAGATCACAAAAATGAAATGAAATGATTTATTTATTTCACGTAGGACAGGACCTGACTTATGACAATCAAGACTTATGACAACGTATTGTCATAAGTCAAGACTCAAGACTCTAGCACACAGTAGCAGACAGTTCGGGACCACTAGCAATAAACATCAGATATCCTTGCGATATCCTAAACAACAAAATATAATAGGATCCAGGGAAAGATAATATGATGGGAATTGGAATTCATACCTGAGACCTTAGTATTTTGTTTTAAAACTTTTCTCCATAGAGCTAGGCAAATATAATTTCTACAAAAAAACTCACCTACAAAATAAATACACCTTCAAACTTCTATGTGATAGATAATGAGGCAAACACAAAGCCCTAGATTAAAATAAGACCTAGCAACCCTTCACGTCCCGAATGACAAATTAAAATCCCAAATACGCGAAACCGAAGGGGCGCGGTGGCCAAACAATGGATCCGTGTTTAAACATGTCGTCAAGACTCCCCCACAGACGGCTAAAGGACAAATTTTGCCAATCGACTACCCGCAGAGTTGTCGCCGTAACTAAATTACTATTAAACAACTCGTTTGTCAAAATGTAATGAGCAGTTTGGGAGCTATGAGTGTACGCCAAGTAGACATTGATTTCAGGTACTTACCTACTTAGTGAAAATTGATTTGTTTGGCCTTATGCCTATAAATAACTTTAGCTCTGGCTATAAGTTTCATTTTTTTTTATCCACTACAAGTTAGCCCTTGACTGCGATCTCATCTGAATGGTAAGTGATGATGCAGTCTAAGATGGTAGCGGGCTAACCTGTTAGGGGCATGGCAGTTATATTCAACCCATACCCCTATTCGGTTTCTACACGGCATCGTACCGGAACGCTAAATCGCTTGGCGGCACGTCTTTGCCGGTAGGGTGGTAAGTAGCCACGGCCGAAGCCTCCCACCAGGCCAGACCAGGGAAAATTCAGAAATTATAAATTCCCAAATTGACCCTGCCGGGTATCGAACCCGGGACCTCCGCATGTTAAGGCAACAGCGCTACACACTGCGCCACGGAGGTCGTCAAACTATGTATAGACGTCCACTGCTGGACGAAGGTCTCCTGCATGGATCACCAAAGAGCACGGTCTTGTGCCACTTGGTCCAAGACCGTGCTCTGGTACAAGGTACTAATTACGCTTTAAAGAGATTCGCACCAAATTAGGAATGCATTGTTATTACCTCTCATCAAAAAGAGCTAAATAGATGCTCCTAAGTTCTAATGTTTCAATCTTTAATTAATAAGGCATCTAGAAATGACCAATAATAAGCTCCTTTCCTCTCAAACTAAAAGAAAAACTCATGCCAAGAATGGGATACAGTTCATCTAGTAAGTTTTGAACCAATTATCGTTTGGCTTTATCAAAACATACTTTATTAAACTATAAGGTACATACATACATCATCACGTATCTCTACTCCTCTGCAAACCACTAAGATAGCTGTCATCGTTTAAAAAAATCTAATCTACAAGGTAGATTTATAGTTGTATGCCCACGCAAAGTTTTAGCAGAACGTCCGTACTGATAGATGTCTCGATTAGATTATAAGGAAAAGACATTTATGACCTACCTCGTTATTATAGACTACGGTTTACGCTTTCTATGAAAATTACTATGCAGCGATACCACAGAACAACGGCAAATAACATACCTACTGCATGAAGTCACCTTTGAAATTGTAGAGCATTTGATTCGTTTTTTAAATAATTTATTGAGTTATTAACGTCCTGCTATTTTTAAGGGGTGAGCAATAAGCGCACATCTTTATTAAATAGGTATATCAAAAGAGACATAGTTCAATGAGTGATAATATTATATCAATTCCTCAAATCAACGTAGGTAACCTAAAGAAAAAAATTCTTTTGTAGGTCATAATAATCCATTATAAGTCATTTTAGATAAGCTATTATTAGATAAGCTTCCCGGCATAGGACCAAGTAGGTAAGAAAAAGTGGTCCCCGACAGAAGAAATGCCTTACTTGGCGATACTTGGGAAATGGGAGATCAGAATAGAGAGTTTCAGTTTTGAGGCTAATCGAATGACATCTATAAAAAATTGCCACTAAAATGTTAGTATTGTATTATTATTTATTTATTTTATTTATTTATTTATTCTTAACGATTACTCATAGCACAAACTCATACATTTGAGTAGGAGGATGAACTACGACTATAGTAAGAGTTGCTGATAACATAATGATGGTTTTGTGGGCAGGTTATACTGTTTGAGCGTAAGAAAGAGTTTTAGCTGGCCGATCATCTCATCTACATAAAATATAAACTTCTGATACTTAGAACCACAAAGAAGATCTCATTTCTGAAGAAAATATAATAAACATAAAGTAAAATCTACTTTATATGTAAAATATCATTGAGTGAAATAATGGCAAAAAAAAACACTACTTATATAGGTATTGAAACGCCGTAGAATAATTTAATATAAAAAAAGACGTGTGGCACTCGGAGACTGCCGCGGTACAGCTATTGCATAGTATTTTTTATCAACTTGGTATGACTACTTGTGTTGTTGACTTCAAGTTGTTGAAAATATAAAGGCGAAATATTTTTATGAAAAGATGATTTTGGTTGCTATCAAAAGGTTTTTTGATTCTCCTTAGACACCCGAACTATTGAAAACATAATTCTTTAAAATTATTTCGCCTTTATATTTTCAACAACTTGAAATCAACAACACAAGTAGTCATAGCAACCAAAATCATCTTTTCATAAAAAAAGTCTTTTTATTTTCAACAATTTTAAGTCAACAACACAAGTAGTCATAGCAACCAAAGTGTTAGGTTTTTTTTCGTTACGGAATTTCTGGATTCGGTCTCCACGCTCAAGGTTCGCGATAGAAGCTATGCAATAGCTTAAAAATTCTTTTTAAATATTAGAAAGAACGAAACAATCATATCTCTTGACCGTAACTTCATACTTTCCGTAGTCGCCTAAACGCCTAGAGCGAGCGCACGCGCGATAGGTATATGCAATAGCTAATAACTAATAATAACTATAGCCGGACATTCGGACAGGCTGCAATTATACGCCGTTAGATGCTATCGGCTCTCGTTTGGACGACACGAGTGACGTTAATTGAAATATAGACAACGCCCTAAAACCTAGAAGGAACTGTTACGAAACCTTCCTCACCATAATCGACGCCCAGAAGTCGTCCAGAAAAATATTGCTGAGAGAGTGAAAGTTTTTAGGGCTCTGTCATAGCGTAAAAACGGAGATTTTTAAAGCATCTACCTATGAAATGGTGATATAGGTACTTATTGTTATTTTTGTTTGAATTTATTTGTGATGTATGCGATTGTGCAGGGATACTTCCAACCTAAACTACGAAGAGTAAAGAAAATAATTGATGTTGTGGATAAGAAGTATATTAAGAATTTATTCTTTCCCGATTTCGGTTGTTGTATTGCAGATTTTCGATTCAGTAGGTAGGTAATCGGTAAAAGAAAAGTTCTCCCTTTTGAAATCAGACGCTTTAGAAGGAGAAAATCGGAGGACATGTTTAGAAATTTATTTCAGTGTAAGTATTTATAAATTTGTCAATTATAATGCTTTTATTTACTTTTGCTTTTTATATTAGATATACTTTACTCTTATGTCATAATATAATAATAACACGCCAGCCGCGTTAAGAGATATACTTTTTATGATCTCTAATGTGCTTGGAAAGTTTTTAATGCGCATTGTGTATGGAGACTAATCATAGGGCGGGGTCGCGGCGCAAGTTTAGAATCCCGGGAAAGTCCGGTCACACCATAATTAATATCCCTGACTGCGATCCGGCTAATTTAGTACTCTACGCCCTTAGTTTTGTGAAAAATTGTTTCGAAACGAAAATAAATTCAAAGAAATTGTTGAGTAAATTTAGAAAGAGACATTAATTTTTTTTAATGATTTGCAGTTTTTTTTTTACTTTATGCAGTATGTAGATATGGATTCGGAAATAGACATATATACCTAATATATTAAAGATACTATAAGACTTCAGAAATCAAGGAATAAATATATACGAAAGTGCTAAAAATGGATACGAGTGGGTACTAAATTATGGATAAGTAAGCTGACCAATATTTAGAAGCAATAAAAGTTGAAATAATTTACGAAAATTGCACGAAGATAAACGAGAATCAAAAGTATCAACAAAATTAATACGTTATTAATGAATGCCAAAGTCCTAATTATAAAATCAACAAAAGCCAAAGAAGCATTTGCAAATCAACACCTAAGATAAATCAAACCATGGCGCCACGACACACGGCACATGAAAGCTCGCCGCTTTGCCATGGCGCGTTTCCGAACGCACTCAATAAATTACAATGCCTAATCACCCCTAATTGGGATGTGTCGTGACCCACCTTAACCTCGGGTCGCTGGAACAAGAAAAAAATAAAGCAAATATAATGATACGTGGCGTTCGAGATCGTCTCAACTCTTTTAATTTTCAAACGTTAAACTCAACGTTTCTGGACTGTAATTATCGTCGCGTTTCCGAACGTAAGTATAAGGATAGAGATATTAATAGTGTGTTTGCTTTTTTCTTGATTTATTTAGTTTTATAGATATGGTAAAATTAGTGGTTGTAATGGTTTTTGTGAAGCCGCTAATGGTTATAAATGTATGTGACCGGTGCTTAAAAATATTTTAGGGCTTAATGTTTGGAGCGAGCCTGCCATGATTTCATCATATTGTGTGGTTTTATGGGCCCGTTCATGGAAATCGTTGCGAAAGACAATATTTAGTTAATCCGTTGCAGTTTTTGTAAATATCATGTAAAATAACACCCTTGAAAGAGTCTTCAAATTGAAAATAACATACCTAGTGCCTACCTATGCTCTTTGTGCTTTGTTATTTAAGAAGATATACTTATTAGGATTCGCATTTTAAGTGTTTTTAGCAATATGGACCTTTAACCATTAATATTTCTAGTAGGTAAAACGAATTTACCTACCTAATTGAAACGGAAAAATCCTTAAGCTTTTTTCAAACAAAATTATTCAATTATGTTACCTTTTTCTAATAAATATCTGTACCAATGCAGCTTCTAAGTAAACGCACAAACTTATCATTGCGATAAATCATTTAGCATATTCCATAAATCCATAGATATCGCGATTTGCATTCCACCCTTAACCACAGAGCGGCTACACGCTTCTCTAATTGAGCCATTTCACAGATAAGCAGATAAAACACGGAATAGGGCAAACCCTAAATTATGCGTATTATTTGCATATAATAACTATGGGGGTGACATATCTATGACTTTTTCCGAAATGCTCTAAGCATTTCCTATTTCACATATAAACATGAATTTTCGATTCAGATATATAAAGTTCATATTCGTTTAACAAACTTGTACGTGCAGATATCGTTAGAATTGTTCCAAAAAGTTCAATCTATTTACACCTGACAAAGCAAATGCAACTATAAATAGAATGGTATATAGTCTTAAATTGCCAGTTATAAGTTTACACGTAGGGATGTGTATAACAAGGTTACATTTGAGTTTTATTGTACGGGACAGGATCCCGCGGGATTCGGCGATGCGACAATCCAACACTAGAAATGCAGTTATGCAGATTTCGTAATGATGCCCGTTGCGGTGCGTTTTGATGAGGTTCTTATGCGTGACGAAAGTGTATATTTTAGATGTACTTGAGTAGATAAGGTGGAGTCAAAAATGAGCATAACGTTTTTAGATTATCTTTTTAGAGGGCATCAAACTACTCTGGGGATTTTGTTGAAGAGTGAAGAGTGACGGAAGCGATAAGAATGGTTTCAATTCAAACGTGTCACAATAAGTTTCAAGGTAGGTACACGAATAGACCTAAAACGGTCTTATATTGGCCAGGCTGGTAGGTTTATTTTGCCATACTATTAGAATTTAGAAGGTAAGTGTGTATTTAGAAAACAAATCATTTTCTACTTTTAATATTCTTGGCTGAACGACGTTACGTCCTTACCCTAATCTTAGGTAGTACCTACCTTGCGAGCAAAAAGCAGATACCTAATTCCATGCTTGCAAGTAGGTATAATATTATCGTTATATATAGTGTGACCATGTAATCTTAATATAAGTACCTACAGGCATAATATGCCTGTGAATAGAATAGAATATGTTGGATTTTCACATAGGTATTATGTGAAAATCCAATAACTATTCTCCAAATTCCACGTACGCCACCGAAATTCCTAATTAGTTGCAAATCCACGAGGGCCATAACAGGCTTACCATTACCGCGATCCCGGGAGAAATGATATTTCATTACGCCCTGGGAAAGTGCGCGGGATCGCCCGGGATATCGCTGAGCACAAAAATCAACACTTACACCATTCGTGTTGTTCATTTTAAGAGACGTACATTGCTGTCAGAAAGTTCTTGGATGCGATTAATTTAGGTTCTGAGTTTAGTTGTAGGGATGTTTTGGATATAATACACTGCACACAAATTGAATACAATAGTACCTAAACAGCTCGAGAGTCGATACTAATAATTCATACTAATATTATAAGGGAATGTCTTTTCCTTTTCATGGCCCAGCCGTCTCACGGGCTAGAGCTACTTACCAAATACCAATAAATAAATAAATGTACATAATTGCAAAAACAAACATGAAAGATTTCGTGAGTTTTGAAGGTTAGCCCACTACCATCTTACTACATCATCACTTACCATCAGGTGTGATCGCAATAAGCCTTATTTTGTTATGTTGTTATAAAGGGTAGGTACCTTTGGCAAATTTTCAGTTTTCTAGGTCCAAGGGCCTTAGGCTGGGCGTTCAAGTCAGAACTTCTCTTTTGATTGCATGACATGTATGAAAATCAAGTACCACATCCATTATTTACAAAAAGCAGCCCTCTCTAAGCCTCTGGGATTAGCCCTCTCGGCACGTCAAGTGTCACTCAGCGCGCAGTATTGACTTTACAGATTACAGATGACCCACGCATGCACGCATGCATTATTGGCATGCCAATTGGACTCAACATGTTATAGAACCCACTTGTTTGTGTTACAATATCTATTTTGTTTTCTCACGAAATACTTAACTACTTTTTTTTATTTAATAATTTAATAATATATAATATCTCCCTTTTAATGTTACCTACTAGATGATTCCCGCGACTTCATCCGCGTGCATTAAGTTTTTTGATACCCGCGGAATCACCTTAACTTTCCGTGATAAAAAGTACCCTATGTCTTTTCCCGGGAAGTACCCTATGACTACCGCTATACCAAATTTCATCAAAATCGGTTGAAAAGATTACTTTACGGTTACTGCGTAGCAGACAGACAAACCGACACACTTTCGTATTTATAATATTAGTAAGTATTTAAGTAGGGTACGGATATGGATTATTTGAAACATGTAGACCGTCCAGGGAGGCATGATATGGTTTACGTATAACAGCTGCTTTTAGAAATTAAGCTATAAAGTAATCAAAGTCCCATAACATACGATAAAACTACGAGAGGTAATACTTAAATCTACTGGCTCTACAATGGCTCTATTAAATTATCCCTAAGTACTAATATTATAAATGGGAAAGTGTGTCTGTCTGTCTGCTACGCTTTCACGGCCCAACTACTCCACCGATTTTGATGAAATTTGGTACAGAGATAGGTTACATCCCGGGAAAGGACATAGGCTACTTTTTATCCCGAAAAATTTAAGAGTTCCCGCGGGAATCCAAAAACATCAATCCACGCGGACGAAGTCGCGGGCATCATCTAGTGTTAATATAAATAAGCTACTCAGCCAAAGATATTGTCATAACATTTTTTAAAAATTCAATAATCATATTAGGTAATCGTAGGTTAGGTACATCAAATTTTAGTCTCATAGAAAGCTGTGGATTGTAAAAATGACTCGGGAGTCATCACGGAGTTGTGATGACGAATTGATAAGTCGTTTACTTAGACAAAAAAACCATAAACAATCATCCTCAAGATTTTCCTCAAGATGATCTACTACAATGTTTTTAACCAGTAAAAGCAATCCAACCGAAGCTTGAGTTAGAGAGATGGCATCAAAACCTCTCGCACAGACAATTTCGCGCGCCAAAGATCACTATCAGCGGCACGTGACCGCTGCGGGGCGGGTCACGTGACACTGTTTGTATTACCGGGGCGCCGTTATTAACTCCAGGCCGCCTGGCGGCCTGAGGATGTGGTTACAAATCAATAAATCAAGAAGTGAAAGAGATGTGTTGAAAGTGTTCTATGTTTGAGATCCGCGCTCCTATAAAGTCATTTGACTGCGTCACCCGGAGTCATCATCTCTTGAAACTGGGCAAATACTAGAGATACCTACTCAGTTCACTCAATACGTGGTTGCCTACCAAGCAATGTATACTGGTTTTTCAGTTTTCCCGTATGAAGCGTCGCGTAGCGTGAGGACGGGCGATGCATATAATATAAGGTACATTGTGGCCAATTCTGTTTTCTGTTTACAGCATAGATTAATTATAAACCTACTGGTTTATATATTGTCTTTGGTTTACAGCATAGATTAATTATATTTATATACTGTCTTTGGTTTACAGTGACAGCTTTAAATCAAGTAGGTACAGTCCCTTTCCGCAGGGAGTATTATGAAAGGGTTAGCTATATTTTTAATGCTGTCATTTTAGTTTCGTTTAGGGATTGCGCACTTACAGAATCAGCCCCATTACCTAGTCTACCTAGCATGCTGAATGTCGTACTATACAGATTTGTCTGTTTTGGCTTGTTGTTCCTTGAATATCGTCGTCGTCTCAACCGATAGAGGTACACACTACACTGCATTACGAAGGTCTCCTGCATGCATCTATGGAGTATGGATCTCCACGAGATAAGGTCTTGTGCCGCTTGCTTCCAGCGACTCCCAGTTCAGCTACTCCTATCAGACGTAGGGGTTACCCAACTGTGTGCTTTCTGGTAACCTTGAGTATGGCTTACGCAAAATAACTTTGAATGAATAAAGCTTCATTTAATTCCATACAAAGTTATTAAGTACACATCATTATTAATAAAATTAGAATTTTGAAAATAATTTGGATGGGTTTAGTTAAGTACAAACAGATACAGGTAGGTAAATTTTATTACAGGTACAAAACGATAATTTATCACAATTGTATATTCATTAAGATTAATTTACCTATCTTCTTAAGCAAGCTTCTTCACCTAGTTAGAGAAGTGACTTAGTAAGTATGTAGTTAAAGAGAAAGTGATATACCTAACAACACATTAATTACTCCTAATGGCCAAGCTTTAGGCAATTTCATTACTTCCTTGATGACCTGCGAGCGATTTTTTGAGCACTTCTTAGATTCGCTCCAGGGCACTGTCAGCAAACTAACAATGTGTAGGTACCTAATCGTTTTATACCAAAGATTAAATACATAATTACTGTTGTTGTGGTCAATTAATCATTATATTAATTTAAATTGTATTGAATAGGTCAAATGAATTTATAGAAATGGTCTATAAAAATGAATGGGTACAAAAAGAGTTTTTGGATTGCAATGTAATATGTAGAGCCACTTTAAGTCTAGGCAATAAAGCTAGTCGACCCCAACAATAATTTCTCAGGTGACGAAACTTTACAGTATGATAAAGTATCATGAGTTAAACGTATATTATAAATATCCAATAAAAAATCAGAAAGGAAGTAAGGTTTTTATGCTATATCTAATTGTTAAAGCAGGAAGGTACATTATCGCGTAAACGCTGTTTGGGTTTGATAATAAAATCGGTTAAATATCGATGTTCTGCATGATTATTTCGTTTGATATTTCGGTTTTGAGTATAAATATACTACCTACTATTATTTTAAAAATAAATCGATAAAAAATTCTATCATAAATACCTACTTATTAAGTTTTAGGTATAAATACCTAACTTCCGGATGGAATTTTTATTGGATATTTTTCTTGTTTTGGTTCATACCATACTACAACCCTGCCAAGTTTCAACGACTGAGGATTTAATGCCGGGGTCTCCATACAATAAACCGACCCATTGCCTAGACTAAGTATTTTTAAACCTCAGCAAAGAACATATAAGTTTTTGAAAACGCATAAGTATGCATATCAGTTGAATGAGTGGGGCCAACTTTGACAAAAGTCAGTATCTGTAGACCTACCTATTTATTACCAATTAATACTGATTGGCCAACCCACCATTAAACCCACATTAATATTGATTGGCTGATTTTTTGTCTATTCTTGATGCGACAATGGATGAGTGCTTGTGATTGTTACACTGACAATCATGTTTACGTGATAAGACCTCTGGGTTGATGACTGACTAAAGAGGTCCGGGAAGGTCCTTAGATATCTACCTTTTCTGTTTGGCCTGCTGACATTAATAGCAATAATCAAAGCTAATAATATCCTATGAAAACCAACAGCATTATAAGTGACTAGCTGATGCCCGCGACTTCGTCCGCGTGGTTTAAGTTTTTAAGCTATTGCATAGCTTCTATCGCGGGCCTTGAGCGTGGAGACAGAATCCAGAAATTCCGTAACGAAAAAAAAACTAACACTTTGGTTGCTATGACTACTTGTGTTGTTGACTTCAACTTGTTGAAAATAAAAAGACTATTTTTATGAAAAGATTTCGCCTTTATATTTTCAACAACTTGAAGTCAAGTACAAGTTGAACACAAGTAGTCATAGCAAGTTGATAAAAAATGCTATGCAATAGCTTTACCGCGGCAGTCTCCGAGCGCCACACGTCTTTTTTTTAAGTACCCCGGGAACTCCTTAATTTTCCAGGATAAAAAGTAGCATATGTCACTCTCCAGGTCCTCAACTATACCCATGGCAAAAATCAAGTCGATCCGTTGCTCCGTTGCGGTGTGATTCAAGGACAAACTAACAAACAAACAAACAAACACACTTTCGCATTTATAATATTAGTATGATTATAATGGCTAGTTAGCAAAGCAGCAAAGGTAGGTATAGGAATTAACGAACCAAAATACTTACATAAAACCTTAACTTTCTTCGATCTTCTCTACAGATAATTGGATGCTAGTCGTCATAAAATATTCAAATAATAAGCATACTGTTCCTGAATCTTAACATCGACGGTGCTTCTTACGAAAAGATCGCCATTATTACAAATTTGAATAAAAAAGTAAGACATAAAATACGGATTAGATGTGCGTGAGAAAGACAAAAGATGATAATGTTACTCGATGTGAAATACGGCGTAATGTTGCACGCTCCTTATTAATATTCGAAAATAAAGAATGTTGCCATCCTGCCCCGAGGCAAGGGGAGTAAATTTTTGTGATAGAGTTGGCAGTTATTTTGAGTATATCGATAAACTTATGTTTTATTTTAAGTCTTTCTTACCCTTAGCCAAGTTATAAACGGTATACATGAGCTTATCCAATGATTTTATTCAGGTAAGTTCGTTTCTCTTTTTCTCTTATATTTCAGATTTTTCGCGTCAGAGGTTTCGATAGGCTTTTAGCCTTAATTTCAGATAAAAGACCACTTGAAGACCTTTATATCCGTTGGTAGGTATGTGATGGACACCAAAATTAACTTTCTTAGTAGAGTTAAATTTCTGCGGTATCCAGACTGATAAAATAATATCAGTGTATTAAAATATAGCATAGTTCTGTCTTGCGTCGATGTGGATCATTTTATTTGAAAGTTACGGCTTGGCAATGGTTTTTTTCTTGATGCCATCCTTAATAAAATACGAGTAAAAACACACTGTTACAATTTTACGATTTAGTTTTAACTTTAACACACTCTCGTGAATTGTTACTTCTATCGATATTTTCTTCCCAACACTAACTCTACCGTGCTCGATGGTCAGTGATAGTAGTGGTGCGCCGCGGGCTGCGTGCGCGCCACCCTTTCATTTTCTAATTATACAACTGGCAACACCGGCCCGTGCGCGACCGTGCACTGCACTGCTATTAGCTATTACTTAGGAAGATATTTTGGATATTAGAAGTTTATCTAGACATGTTGTCTTCTTAAAGATTTACGCTAGCTTCAATACGAAGCCAACTGGAATTCGAAATAAACCTTTGAGAGTTTAAAACCTATCCGTTGCACTATTGTCAAACCCACTCATTTTACGTGGAGATTTCCTCATCACGGTTATTAGGTACCATCGCACCCAGGGAGGTGTCTGTAATATAAGATAACATATAAACCTAAGATAGTTACGTAGTTAGAGTAAGTACCTATTTTTTTAAAGAAGAGAAATCAAGCAACAGCAGGAAGTAGTTAGAAGTGAATTGATCCGTTTTAGATAAAACATCTAAGAAAATTAATGAAGTAAGTACCTACTTAATTTTAAAATCGAAATGCAACTGAAAATTACATTAAAATGACTATTAGGTATAATAATAATTTCAACAACAAGCAAATATCAACAAAATCTTTTATCCCATTTCGACTGGTCTAATACGGTACCTAACTGCTAACTAACCAAATAGGTTCTCATAACAATCTAATTTCCCCTGTGAAACAGCCCATTGCGGTCAGTATGGCTTGTTCTAAGCGCTAATTTCTAGCAATTTCGGTGTCATAGCGACAGCGTCATTAAAATTCCTCTGAAATGTATGACATTATGACTGTGCTTCCCAAATAATCTACTCAATTGTCCATATATTTTGTGATATTAGGGACTGTCCCACATTTATTACAATTTAAATACCTTATTTTTGAGCAATGTCCTTCGCTTGATCCCTCTCTGGTCGTGTCGGATAGCCCTCCCATTGGATTACATTTTAATACCTACTAGTTTTATAATATTAAAATGCCGAAGAATTGTTTAATTTTCCGGGATAAAAAGAAGCCTATGTGACTCACCAAGTCTTCAAAAAATCACATCGATAGGTACGTTGCTCTGTTGCGACGTGATTACTGGACAACTGCAAATTGCAATAGAATTATTAAGATACATAAAGAACAGTTGACGTAGAGCTTTTCACGTAATTATCTATTTATAAGGTACCTACATCAGCTAAAAGTTATCTATTTCCTCCTTTCTTTGAAATATTTGTTGTCGACTACTTGTAAGTACATTCAACGATATGTAAACCCTCAGGCTTGAAGATGTTTAAAACTTACTAACAAGGACAAGTTCTTGTCTAAAGTTATGTAATATTTTTATAATAGGCATAGCGAGCAAATAACTGCCCACCAGTTTCTCTCTTTCTGTCATCAGTAATTTGACATTTGAAAGAAGAAAACAAATAATGTGTACAACGGTACAACGTTTATTAAAGTAGTTGGGGAATTTCATGGATAAAATCTCTAGCCATGTCAAGTCGCCGTAACTGATTCTGAAAGTAGAAAAACTCAGGCCCCTATTTAATAAAAGTTACAATATTGGTAATAGTTTGTAACTGTACGACTAATCTCATATAGAACGTCGTACAATAATTATTAGTAACAATAGGTTTGTCACTTTTTACAAAGTCTATAAACCAGTCTCAAGAAGAATTTAGTGGTTTGAAGTAAGGCACGACTGTGGTGTCTTTAGGCTGTACCACCTTTCGCTACAAGCTTAACGATATGCCAGTAGAACCAAAGGTACTATTAATTGATTAGTAGGTATTCTGTGGTAGAACCACGTGACCTGTCTCTGTCGTCTAGACTGGAGGATTTTTTATGTGATGGCGACTGCAGCTACAAGAGTCAAGACCGGTTGAATAATATGCTACAATATCGATGAATAACAAATAGCTAAGTAATTAGAACAAAAATCGAAGCTTTAGATATCTTTTAACGCCATATCCGAGGCATGGAAAGAACGTAGCTCAATTGTGGGTCACCCATCGAGTTACCGTCCTGGGTGAACGTAACAACAACTGTAATCAACTAGTCACCCATATTTACAACTATAAGTTATTTACAAATAAAAGTATTTTGACGACCTCCCTGGCGCAGTGTTGAGCGGCAGACTCAATTTGAGAATTTATAATTTCTGAATTTTCTCTGGTCTGGCCTGGTGGGAGGCTTCGGCCGTGGCTAGTTACCACCCTACCGGCAAATACGTGCCGCCAAGCGATTTAGCGTTCCGGTACGATGCCGTGTAGAAACCGATTAGGGGTATGGGTTTAATATAACTGCCATACCTCGAACAGGTTAGCCCTCTACCATCTTAGACTGCATCGTCACTTACCATCAGGTGTGATCGAAGTCAAGGGCTAACTTGTAGTTGATTAAAAAAAACACGGAAGTTCCAAAAAAGTTTATTGTTTCATCTGAAAAAAAAGTACCTAGTTTAAAGCACAAAATCAAAAAATACTAAATCATGGTCGCAATAATAAAATACCAGAAAAGACTGATCGCGTGACAAACAGGGGCACTTTCAGATTCCTATGGGAACCAAACCTAAACCCTTTTCGAACTGCAAGGATTACAGGAATGCACTAATATACTGTGAATGATACCACTTCTTACACCGTTGTATAACATTTGAATATATAATAATGATAATTTTCTGTTGTTTTGTTTTGTATTTTTGTAATAGAAATTGGTTCCTATTGTCCGGATTGGACATTAGAGGACTCAGTTTTCAATTTCTATTTTTTTTAATGAAACTTCTTTGGAATCGTTATGATTTGAAAATTCAATGAAACGAAAATGCGACTTCAAAAAGAGACAAACATTTATAGGATTTACTAAATCCTATAATTATAATCCTATAAATCCGATTTAGCCTGCGAGAGAATGAGATAGAATACAAGTTATATTTATCATTCTCGAAGTTTCACTTCTGCCTTTCACTTCTGCTGTTTCACACTTTTTTTATTTAAGGTTAATTATAATTCGATAGTATATTAGTAGCTAGTAGATTTTTACTTTATCTTCATATAAATATTATAAAGGCAATTTCAAAGAGCTTAGTATATTTAGCAGGTAAGTATGTTACAGATCGGTGTAACCAACAGCCACCCTGAGTTGCAATTAGGAGTTTTTAGGCTATCATTTCGCTGGGCTAGGTTAACATTTGTTAATATGCAGTCTTCGGCAACGGGTCGTGACTTCCACGGATTCACGACTTTTGGATTTGACTTAGCGATGGGTGGATATGGCGCCGAAAGTTTTAGCCGCTACAAATTATACTCTAAACACGTCAAAAGTCGGGGAATTTTCTTTTAAGGATAATTAGTTGAGGTAGGTAAATATTTAAGTGGAACAGACTAACTAAGTAGGTATTTAGGTTGTTTTTCGAAGTTTAGGCACGTTTTTTTATTTCACTACAAGTTAGCCCTTGTCTGCGACCTCACCTGATTGTAAGTGATGATGCAGTCTAAGATGGTAGCGAGCTAACCTGTTAAGGGTATGGCAGCTAAATAAACCCATACACCTAGTCGGTTTCTACACGGCATCGTACTGGAACGCTTAATCGCTTGCCGGTACGTATTTGCCAGTAGGGTGGAAACTAGCCACAGCCGAAGCCTCCAACCAGACCAGACCAGAAAAAAATTATAAATTGCTAAATTGACCCTGCCGGGAATCGAACCCAGGACCTCCCACATTAAGGCAACAGCGCTTAACACTACGCCAGGGAGGTCGTCCAGATCCTGCACAGGTGTTAGGTATTTGATGCAAGTCAGCGCTAGACTTACAATCTCACTTTACTATAATTATTATAGACGATTTTAATTGATGGAAGCGCATTCATGATGTCAGCATATTAAAAAAACAATACACGCCAAATTGAGAACCTCCTGACCGTTAAAAACGCTAAATAGTTTCTTTGATTGGGGATTTGGTGACACGACTTTTTCGGTAAGGTGGTATCTATTGGAATCCGAACCTCCCACCAGACTTCAGACCTGTGAAGTTGAACTCTGTGAAGTTCAGTTTGTCCACTCTTTACTTAGCTTCGCTACTAAAAAGTTCTTTATTTTTAAAACTAGTTGCGCCATCTCTTATAGAGTAGCGGTAATAAATGAAAGTAAAGATGGTTACGCCATCTATTATCGAATAGCAAATATAGCCAAGTATCACGAATTTGCAAATCAGCTTGCATTATTTCTGTATAACCATAGAATATTTTTTTAGCGATTTCATAAAAATAACATAATAAAAATTGTATCAAAATTACCGAAATCAATTAATTTTTATAACGCTTGATTAATTTATCTGTTAATTAAAAGGAAAATGTCATTTGTCACTGTCATCTGTCAAGTGTCACGCCATTAATTAGCATTTTCGTTTCTTTCGTTTCGTTGGTTTCGACTTTCGTTTTCGCTTGTCATTCTAAATCTTACCGAAAGTTAAAAAGTTTAATTAAACTAGTGGAAATACTTAAAGATGGCTTTATTAGATTACTGCCGCTTAGACGAGAAAATCAACCTGAGGCCTGCCGATGCGCTGGCATCCAGTGGCGATGTTATGGGCTACACTCAGAATTTCATGAACAGTGTTCAACTCGCAACTCCGCCTTTTGCTAACGTAAGTAGCGTATATTTGTCCAAACTTCAATTAAATAAGGCCCCTCTTAATAAGGGGTCTTGAAATGTCTGTAAACTACCTAACTTAGTTAATTTAAAGGACCATGAAATTAAATGGACCATGAACCATTGTCCATTACCGGCATCTGGTACAAAAGCAAGTGCATATGAAATAGCTGTACTGTTATTCTATTCTTTAATAACTTCCTCCGATAATCATTCCGTATTTTATAGCACTGATAATACTTAATGTGAACTAAACATATTTTTCATATTCACTTTTAATTCAAAATCCTGGAGATATTTTAATCAATGAAAATAAGTTTATACATTAGGAGCTAATGGACAGGAGTTTATACCATGTAATTATTTTTATTTACAGCCAATTGAAACACTGGCACAGTTCAATACAAAGGATGAGACAGGTCGCCAAATCAAAATTGAGTTTGATCATGGTACAACCACCCTTGGTTTTCGTTATAAAGTGAGTATATACACAGGAAATAAAGTATTAAACCAATATAATATACTTACCAAAATCTTAAGTTTCAATAAGAGGTCCAGGTGAAAGATGTTGATGTTAAAGGTTCCCCACTGCAGCAACAACAAATTTTATTGTTTAAATGCACTTGATTTGTTATTGTAACTGTACAGAATAAAATAATAAGGGTAATTTAATAGATAGCCCCTACTTCATCACTCCTTTCACCCCTGCCCATTGGGGAATCTCTGCCTCTCTGTAGTTGTCAGATTACCTGTGGTGTGCATTAAAAGAGAGTGCACATGTGTTTGTCCAAACACTTATGGTTTCTGGTTTAAGAATTACTTATCTTATGCACTATTATATCTCCTTTGCAAATGACTTAAGCTCTGTGGAGATTGGCCACTGTGGTTGAAAATTAATTGAGAAATATTATTTTTTAAATATCATAATTAAGTATGCACCTTGAATTATCTTTAACATAAATCGAACTTAGCCAAAATAAGCTTAGATAGGTTGTGTAACCATAGTTATTATTATTTATTACAAATTGAAACTTCTCTCTGCTTTTTCTTCAGGGTGGAGTCCTATTAGCCGTTGACTCCAGAGCAACTGCTGGTCAGTTCATTGGTTCACAGTCTATGAAGAAGATTGTTGAAATCAATGACTACTTACTTGGTAAGTGTTTTAATTAATAAAAGCCTTAGCCATATACTTGTTATACCCATGTACTTTGACATTGGAGAAACAACCTGTGCCCCTGATGCATATCAATAGCCAATATCTGGGAATTGAATTGAATGAATAAAATAACTTATTTCATGTCTCTCTTCATCACTACAGCCCATTAACGTCCCACTGCTGGGCACAGGCCTCCACTCTCATAGGAGAGCGGGAATTAGAGCTTAGACCCACCACGCTGCTCCAATGCGGGTTGGCGGGCTTTATCGATTATTATCATGTTAGTGATAATAACCGGGACCGACGGCTTAACGTGCTCTCCGAGGCACGGGCGTGAGACACCACCAACTTCCAACTCCGGGCTGGCACTGAGAATTTCTTAATTGAAAAACCCAATACCTAACTTTTATGCCCGACCGGGAATCGAACCCAGGACCTCGATGATCCGCAGTCGACTATGCTAACCACTAGACCAACGAGGCATGTCTCTCTTATCTCATGAAAATTTTTACAAGAAAATAAATCCTCTATCCTTAATATAAAGTTCTGAAGGTGTATTTTGTGTATAAACTCTGGGAAATACATTTTAATATTTCATGACAACAATTCAGAAAAGCTAACCTAAACTTGAAATTATTCTCCTCAGGCACCTTAGCGGGTGGTGCTGCAGATTGTGTATACTGGGACCGAGTGCTGGCGAAACAATGCCGTCTGTATGAGCTGCGCAACCGCGAGCGAATCTCCGTGGCAGCGGCCAGCAAGCTTATGGCTAACATGGTGTATAACTATAAGGGCATGGGACTCAGTATGGGAATGATGCTCGCTGGCATCGATAAGAGGGTAAAACAACTAGGCAAAGGAAAAGTAATCATAGCAGAGATGTTATGGATATAAAATTTCAAATCTAGATACAAATGTATGAATAATACTGGTTTCTGGGAGGTTACAGATGAGAAATCATTTCGGATTGTCCAATAGTTTCTGTTTTTTTTTAAATTGGCTCAGCTGTGATTCAGCTACTATCTGAATTTTATCAAAACTTTTATCAGATTCAGTTACATTCACATACTGATTACCTTTGCATACTTCTCTATACAAATAAGTGATAAAGCCTTCAATGGAAGGACAGCCTCACATGCCACAAAAACTTTTGAGAAAATCTGCTTCAATTCAATTCTTAATTTTCTAGCCTGCGTTGGTATCAAATGGGTACAATTGAAAATCTGCTTAAAGCTCACGCTGATTGCATGATATAATACAAAAAAAAACATTTGGTTACAGTTTCGGATAGATTTTTATTTCGGATATCAGATACTTACGTTTATGAAGCTCCATAACATCCCTATTTATTGGTTAGCAAATACTTGATAGTTTATGATATTCCTGAAATTATTAACTTCTATTCTTATAACCACTAAATTAGGTCTGCAATTGCCATAGTACAATAGTGATTTCACTAATATGTGATTTAATATATACACATAAAATTTTCAGGGTGCCCAACTATACTATGTAGACAGTGATGGAACCCGAACTCCCGGCAAAGTATTCTCTGTGGGCTCAGGATCAGTTTATGCATTTGGTGTTCTGGACTCGGGATACCATTGGGACCTTGAAGATGAGGAGGCACAAGGTAACAGATATTATAAATATTGAACTTACTTGAGTTGATTGGCCTTCAAACTTTAATAAAGGGTAACTCATATATTGTATATATTGCAATCATGTACAATGAATCTAGTAACTAAATATAATTAAAATTAAGAGTAAAAGCAGGCTATTTCAATCAAAGAAATATTTTGACAGTAAAGCTTTGTTTGGAATAACATACGTAAACAATTTAAAGACATTTTGAAACCCATACTTAATATTATAAATGCGAAACTGTGTCTGTCTGTCTGCTACGCTTTCCCGGCCCATTTATTCAACCGATTTTGATCAAAGGAATGGGGACGGAAATAGACTACTTTTTGCCCTGGAAAATCAGAGTTCCGATTTGGACGATATTATTTGTTTGTTAGTACTTAAATTGTATTGAAAAGCAAATGGGAAGTTACTTCGCAGTCGGGTTTCTTGTTTAATATTATAATTGCGAAAGTGTTTTAGTTTGTTGATTTGTCTTTTAATCAGCAATCGGAGCAATGGATCGACGTGGTTTTTGGTTTAGTCTCCAGGTCCTCAATAGAGTGACATCCCTTTTACCTTACTTTTTATCCCGGAAAATTAAGGAGTTCCCGCGGGAATAAAAAAAACTTAAACCACGCGGACATCAGCTAGTCGATAAATAATCAGATTTTCTTTTCTTTTCCAGAGCTAGGTCGTCGCGCGATTTACCACGCGACTCACCGCGACGCGTACTCAGGCGGCATCATTCGAGTCTACCACATGAATGAAAAGGGTTGGGTCAACATCTCCAATGAAGACTGCTCAGAATTGCACTATAAGTACCAAGCGCAGAAGGGAGTCAAGGATGAATAAATTATAAGGTTTTTTTTAATAAATATAAATAATGGTTAATGCATTTGGTGTTTTTTTTTATTTCTTATTTATTTAGATAATTTATCAAATGTCATGATTTTCTAGTTTTATATTCTGTGGCACGACATTCGCAATAAATATAAGGCCATAATGGACTTGAATGCAGAGCCCTAGAACAAATTAATTAAAAAAGAATGGTATTCTGGGGCCAATGAGTTGGTTTTCCCTCCAATTGAGCGCGGAGGGATAAAGAAAAACGGAGCATGGAAGGATTGTCGAAAAATAATCAAATTAGGTACTCTAGAAACTAGAAAGTAATATGATTGGGAGGAATAAAGTATATAAATGGACATTGGGTTCTTGATTTATAAAACTTCAGAAGTGGCACGTGATCCGCCGACCCACATAATTATTGAGGTATGTATTCTAAGGTCTAATTATTATTGATTCATATAATTTTGTGACCTCCTATGACTCAATAATAATAATAAACTTACGAAACAGGATAAAATAGTATGCATGTGGATTAATGATATTTTCATGTTTTGGTCTAGCTATTTTATGACAATGTTTATCTGATTGATTACGAGTATCATTTGATTAAAGCAACTATTCCTACTTACTCCCTAATAAATAGTTAAAGTAAAATATATTTTACTGTACACAATAAAATAAATAAAATGACAAAAACAATCATGACACAAAGTACAGTAAAAGCTCCTTATTCGCGCTTCCTTCATTCGCGTTTTCACTATTCGCGTATAAAAAAATTACGACCCAATTCCTACGGCCATTATTACTTTTAATTGAACTAGGGCTATCTAGACGGCGCTCATTCAATTCCATACAAATCGTAGTTAACTTACCTACACGTGATCGAATAGTTGAAATATCTGTCCCTAGCTAGGCCTACAGGTGAGATAGCTACCATGCGTGAAATTGTGAAAAATGAATCCATGCAAAAAAATTGTTGATAAAAACGACAATTATGTTTATCACTAACTCGTATTTATTAAATTAAATAACAATTAATTACTATGTTAAAGATGCACAACTTAAAGCAAAATTACCATCAAAACAACCTTTAATAAGTAATACTGCACTAGTTCTAAGATTTTTTGTCCTTTTTCTCATCTTCCACTTTAAAGGTAACCTCTTCAAATGTTTCTTCAAGCTCCCAATCTTTTAACGGGACTTCAGTGAGTTTGTAAAACTTGCCGTGTTTGCCGATACCTGGTAAAATAAATTATTCTTATTAGCTACTTACAATTTTGTCAAAAATTCAGGTGTTGATTATTTTTTTCAATACATTAAGAAAACGTGATATGTAATTCTATCACCTTAGATACCAATCTCTAAGCTAAATTGACAGCAGGGCGACCGCGTATCTTTTGCATCAATCATTGATACATCGCAATCACCTCTGATTGGTTAACACTCTTCCACTATTGGACGAAATCCATTGACGCAGCGAGAATACCATAAATTCAGCCAATCGTAGGTGATTGCGATGTATCAATGATTGATGCAAAAGATACGCGGTCGCCCTGCAGGTCTAAATCTAGAGCCACCCGTTCCGAGGCGAACATTATGAAACGGATGGTAAAATGGTTGCTAACATACCATTTTAGTTTAGATTGTGTACCTACTTACAATAGAAAAAGCAAAAAAATATCAAACTTAAGGATGTAACTGTTACATTAACATAAATATTATCTTATGCAAACTATCAATGTTATGGAGATGACCAAACTCATACTAAGACTATTAATTTAAAATGATAAAACTTTGACATGCTGGTTCCAAAAAAAAATCAAATGGAAAGAGAATGTAGCAGCTACACATACGAGTATTACAATACATATTATTATTTTCTGATAAGATAAGCATCCCTATAAGGTAGAAATTCCGGATAGGGATGACTGGCTAAACAACAGAATCACTTGGCCATCGGGTAGCATCAAATGGTACACCGATGGTTCGAAGTCGGGCAAGGACGTAGGTTGTGGAATATATGGAGAGAAACCCCGGGCTAAGTTTTACCGTAACCTGGGGGTCTACTCATCCATATTCCAAGCGGAGGTTTACGCCATAATAATTTGCGCGGAAACTATCCTGCAGGAGAACTACGGCAACAAAACTATTTACATCCACTCGGATAGCCAGGCAGCTCTATCAGCCTTATCGTCAGAGGTAATTACCTCAAGACTGATTGACTGATGCAGGGACACACTAACCACCCTGGCCCGTAGTAACAAGGTGGTTCTTCGCTGAGTTCCAGGGCATATGGGTATAGCCGGCAATGAAAACGCCGATACCCTGGCTAAAACGTGCGCTAAGGTAAGGCAGATCGGACCAGAACCGGTCTGCGGTATACCTAAAAGCCTGGTGCAGCTCACCCTGCTAACCTACTGCTTCTATGAAACACTCACTCGTTGGAGAAACTTACGTGGTCTAAACCATTCAAAGGCGCTGGTCAGAACCTTCAACAAGAAGGCCGCCTCCGAGGCGCTAGCGCTCAGCAGAAAAAACCTACGCATTTTAGCACGAGCACAGGTCACTGCAGTCTTAATAGACACATGTTTAACCTTAAGCTCAGGGACACGGATATCTGCAGATTATGCCAGGAATCCTGTCAGACTCCGCTGCATATTATCTGCCAATGTCCCGCTCTAATGCATAAACGAAGCATCCATCTGGGCAAACATATTATTAACCCAGAGGATGCTTCCCGTATTCCAGTCAAGAAAACGCTGCTGTTCCTGGCAGAAGCAAGTATTGGCGAGGAAATTTAAACTGGAGGTCACATCACAACAGATCGGAGACAGTCGCAGTGAGACAGGACATAAGGGACTGAAACCTCAATAAAAAGAAGAAGAAGAAGATAAGCATCAAAAATGAAAGACAAACCTCCCTGGAATTTCTTGATGCCCTTGTTGAGGTCTTCAATGGCAGATCCTAAGAGACTGTTCATAACGGCTTCATCGCGCATGCTTTCTTCGCTGTTGGGGTTCAGCTGAGAGTTGACGGCCGCTAACTTGTCCATTATTAACGCATTTTGTGGGAACTTGGTCAAGGACTTGGCAAGCTTAATTGATTCTCCAAGAGCTGAAATGATTGTAAAAAGCAGATCCATCAAATAGATTTTCTTAATCCATACTAATTTTACAAAAGCGAAAGTGTGTCTGTCCGTCTGCTACGCTTTCACGGCCGAACTACTCAACCAATTTTGATGAAATTTGGTACACAGATAGGTTACATCCCAGGGAAGGACAACTACATTTTATCCCGGAAAATTGAAGAGTTCCCGCGGGAATCAAAAAACATCAATCCACACAGACAAAGTCGCGGACATTATCTAGTACTGTATAATATACATTTTAGCAGTGTATTTCAGTATGAAAGTGACCATCAATTTTTTTTTATTGGTTTACTTTATTTAGATAAAATTTCAATAGTGTTTTGTTTTAATTAAGGGGCGAGTTTTGAAATTCCTAGGGGAGGGAAGCCGCAGGTGAGGGCAGTTAGATAATATAAAAACCACAGACTGACAACCCTAAAATAATATACAAATAGGATATTATTTTAGGGTGGTCAATGGGACAAAAACTATTAGAATTTCTGCTAAGGTACCATGAACCATAACATCTTTTAATCTCCTCTTGCACTCAAAATAACACACTGTATAATTTATTACCTGTGCCGGTGGTGGTTAGTTTGCATGCTAGCCCCATCATGTTGGCATCAGTGCCAGAGATAGGTCGCCCAGTGATCAGCAGGTCCAGCGCGCGAGATAGACCTATTAACGCTGTTAGCCGTCTGCCTCCATACATACTTTGTGGTGCACCTGACATAAATTAAAAGAACCTATTATTTGTTTTTAGAAAATATGTCATCTCACACATACGACCACCTCTACCACTAGTTGAGACACAGAGAACACTGTGACTCATTGGGAGACTATACTGGGACTATACTATTTTTCCCATTGAGTCACATTGTGACATGATTATTGTATCATGATTGATTAGGATGGACATAGCTTATGTACTACCTAAAACATTAAAAATCTGCCCGTATCTCTAAACTGTTTATCATATCATTGTGAAATTTACATGGGATCAACCTGACAGTATTTTGTAACCTGATCTTTGTAAAGAAAAAAGGATGTTCAACCTCTCCAAGGTAAGCATGTTTCATCATACAATTAGACTTCATTATCACATAAGACATAATAGAAAAAGTATGCAGTTAAGCACCTCAATTAGTTAGGTACTGAAACATAAACTGATTTAAAGAAGATTTTATTGGAATTTGGCAAATAATGTTTATATGTCGATCTAGTCTATGTTATCACATAGACTAGATATCGACATATTAACATTAGGGAGTATTCAAAATCATAAATGTTAGGCCCAATGCAGCAGTTTGAGCTGTATGTTAATATGATTATTGATTAAGTACACATTTGAAGTAATTCTTCTTTGAAGGTGTCACATCTATATATACACTTGCTGAAAGGACATACCAAATCGCCTTCCAAGGCAACCAAGAATAGCTGTATCTTCAATGACTCGCAGGTCGCAAGCGAGGGCTAGCTCGAAGCCTTCGCCCACCGCGTAGCCTGACACTGCCGCTATCGTGGGCTTGTCACATAAAGGCCGGCGGAGAAGGCGCGACTGAAAAAAAATTCACACTTTATCACTACTGCCGCATCTGTCTGTTTGTCTGACTATGATTAGCTCAAAAACTACTAAACCTAGTTTTAAACTGTATTCGCCAATATAGTGATTTAAGAGGAAGTTTTATGTGTATAATTTTATAACGTTTTGTGTAAATTGGTTGAAATATTATGTGATTGTTGAAGATATCAAAAAAAATCAAGCCAACTGGAAGCTTTCATTGAAAATCCTGCGTAATCCCTTTGAGATATAACATCTATAATCTACCTCTGTGCCAAATTTCATCCAGATCTGTTAAGCCGTTCGGCGTGATTGAATAACAAACATCCATCCATACATCCATCCAGCCAAACCTTCGCATTTATAATATTTATTTGAATTTGATTTGATTGATATCTATGGTTTGAGCTGGTAATTGAATAAGAGTTATGAGGATATTTTGGGTTTCTTTATTACACATAGAAATAGAAGGCTTATAGATGGACATAATAACAAGAGGTATCACTACCAGTAAATCTTTAGGGGACTAGTGAGGACAGGGAGATAGGTGTGAGTATAAAGAGAATAAATTAAGTGTGATAGACCTTATATAAATAGACAAGGACATTTAATCTAGTTTTTCTATTCTTTCATAAGTCAATTTTACAGTAAAAACTATAAACTTAACAATGAAACATTTTGCTGTTTGAGAAATGCAACTGCAAAGTTTCATGCCAGCTCTTCTTAGTAGAATCTGTTTTCCTAACCAGTGGTAGAACATGGCATAGCATAAGAGATGTATGATAAACAGATTGAATATTGAATAAATGAATCTCAAATTTTTTCTTTGAATAAATAAGCACTTATGTGGTACCTAATAACAATTTGGAGATAAAACAATTTATTTAAAATGAAACTCACTGCTGCATCAATCAGTGTATTATATCCTTTCTCCTCAACTTCATCCAAATCAAACCCTGAACAGAAGCTCCCTCCTTCGCCGTTGAACACCAGGACCTTGGCCTCAGAGTCTTTTTCAAAAGCAATGATGGCCTCCGTCATCTCTCTTAGTGTGGCTTCGTCGAGGCTGTTGCGGGTCTTCTGACGATCAATGTTCAGTGTAGTGACCGCACCATACTTCTCAACTACGATATCTAAAACAATACAGGGTTAATAAGCTGGTTAGGATCATTCCCGGTGATTTTTATAGATATAAAACATGAACATAACTCACTCGTTTTAATTTTTATTTCTTCTACAGGCTTGGTATCTTCTTTCTTTTGAGCATCACTCTTGGAGGAAGCTAATCTTACAGTGTTTATTCTAGTAAAAGATAAATTATTAAATGTAATGCATTTCCTCAGTAAACTCTTCATTATATTTAATGATTTCAAAGGTTTTAAAGGTAGAATTATATTTCTATCGTAGTTTACATTAAAAATACATAAATTGCGTCTTTGCGGCTTTTAAAAATAGGTTAAGTTAGGTTTTACGTTGGTTGGTAATTTTCACTTGTCTCTGATTTTCGAGTTTTTGCTGTTTTTGATTTTGACAAATGACAATCATTGACTTGACTTTTGAGCAGAGACAAGTGACCTATGCAGGCTTTCGCCTTTGATTGCTTTCGCCTTAGAGGCTTTCGCTTTCTCTGTGACCATGGCTCAGTAGGGCTGGAACCCAGAGCCGTAAAGCCAGTTAATAAAAAATGACGCGACCATTTTTTTTAATATCTGGCTTTACGGCTCTGGGTTCCAACTTGACTTGACCACAGACCAATTAATCAGAGACTAACGTAGACTGAGAGAGATATATAGACGACGCCATATCTCCTTTTCACTCCCACATGAAAGAGATGCAGTGTTGGGATGTTACACAAGTTAGAATGAGAAAAAAACATACTAACCATTGTTATATTGTTGTACTTGTGTGCTGTGGCCGCCAGTGTTCGTGATTCGTCAAAGATTAAAGATTTGTTTGTATCTACTTCTACAGTAGTCTGGAGAAACGTCAATGTCGACAATTATTGTCAAACGTCAAAAAATAAAAATATAGTGAGAACGAGATTTCCGACGGCGACAAATTATTTGAAGACACGTGTACTTGCTGAATTTATTGACTCATTTGTTGTTATTGTTTGAAATCCTAGTTATATTGTGAAACAGTTCATTGCGGGAGTTTAACTGTGAGAGCAACAAAATGTCTGAATTTAAAGATTGGTTTAACAGTATTCCGTTCTTCACTAGATACTGGCTGGCTTGTACGATAGGCCTAAGTCTTATCGGACGGTTTGGGTTGCTCAGTAACGTTTACTTAATTTTGGACTACTACCCTTTCATACACCAGTTTCAGGTAGGTAAGCACTTCTATTAATTCCTATCACACACACACTCGTATGAAAATAAAATTCGTCATTGTAACAGTCAAAATGAGAATTTAATCTATATTAGTGTCCTATAGTTTATCAATGGACACACCTGTTCATTTATATATTAGTGTATAGTATAGTACTTATTTTTAACTTTTGGTGTAAAGTTAAAAAATCCCTATCCCTAGTAGTAAAAGGTTGAACAATTATTTTTTTGCAGATATGGAGACCCATCACAGCTCTATTCTACTACCCAATCACTCCGGGCACTGGGTTCCACTTTCTAATAAACTGCTACTTCCTGTACCAGTACTCTCAGAGGCTAGAGATGAGCATATTTGCAGGGAAACCAGCAGATTACTTCTACATGCTGTTGTTTAACTGGGTTTGCTGTGTGATCGTCGGATTGATGGTTAATTTGATTGTAAGTACCCTTTTATTTTGCTATTAATGACAAAGTTGCATGGAAGCAACCGGTCTTGCATCCAGTGACCCACAAGTCAGTGCAATACTTATGTGTATACTATACTATACTTATATTCTACTTATCATAACTTATTTCTTTTATAAGAAAAGAGCAACTGTTGAGTTTCTTGCCGGCTCTTCTCAATATAACAGCTTTCTGAACCGGTGGTAATCTAAACATATCATAAGTGACACAAGTTGTCCTACATGAAATAAATAAATCATTTATCTTTTTTTTTATCTGTGGGATAATATTTATCATAGAAAATTTAACTTTCAATCTTTAGTATCAATAATAATTGTTAATATAACTAATACCCAACATTGACTTCTTAAAAATTAAATATATTGCTAACCTTTTCATTATACTTTTGCAGAAAAGAATAGCAAAATAGTTTAAGCATAATTTATTTTAGTGTTTGTGTACAACCTAATTAGTCACACTGCCTCCTAAAAGTAAATCAAGGAACTTTGTGTGAAATGTGAACAACTGAGCTGTTTCTAGTATTTACTGTATTTAGATGGACTGACAACATAAAAAGGGTGTTGGGAAAGAGCTGAATGAGATAGGCTGAGGACTAGGTGTGGTCATTTCCTTTTCCAACTCATCAAATGACTTTCCTAACTCATTAGGACCTTTAACCCATTATTCCCTTTTTGTTTTAAAATAAATGCTCTTTAAAGATACTAATGGACCCCATGGTGCTATCAGTGCTGTATGTATGGTGCCAGCTCAACAAGGATGTCATTGTGTCATTCTGGTTTGGCAGCCGCTTTAAGGCCATGTACCTACCTTGGGTCTTACTGGCATTCAACCTTGTGATAAGTGGAGGGTGAGTTCTAAAATTAATTTAACACTATTTGTTTGAAGTTTCACACACAAACATATTCACAATATGGCATCAAAGCTGTGACATATTGAGTGTAAATATAAAGTCTATTTAAGAACTGTTTGGTATTGTTTTTATAGGGTTCTATACCTCAAGAGGAAAAAAGGAGCCCTTATAGTCCTTAGTGTCCATTTGTCTGTCGGCCAACACCCTTTTCTCGGGAATGTGCGGAGGAATCAAGTTAAAATTAATATCAAGTACCAGGTCTATGTGCCTTGGAGCTGTAAAAAAATTTCATGCAACCCATTTCTGATCAAGGATGATAGACCATTAGTAATATAAAATAGTTAAATGAATTTATTGTTTTTGTAGTGGAGTGATGGAGCTGTTGGGTATCATGATTGGTCACATCTGTTTCTTCCTGCTGTTCAAGTATCCTCAGGAGTTTGGAGGACCAGCTCTTCTTACACCACCTGCTTTTCTGTAAGTGTGGATATTTTAATTCTGATCAGATTAATACCATAAATAATTAAATACCACACCTTATCTATATAGAGTTCCTCCTAAATTGACCTGAATAAACAATGCATAATTTTGCATTGTGTTTTGTCAGAAATCACAATTTGATACTGATTTTAAAGTAACTAGGTCATATTATGACATATCCCACACCATTATATTGAGTAGATTTTAAGGTTTCATAGTACTACAATGAACTCTTAGGGTGCTTTTCCACCAGATGTGCTATGTTGATAAGCTATGGATGTGTGTCAAATCCACCAATAGGAGTGCTAGATTTCAAAGCTTACATCTAGCGATCTAAGCTTTGAAAATCCTCCCTTTCATCCATATAGTTTCATCATCTTCACTTGTCTATCTGGTATGTTTGTACATCTTTTCTAGAAACATAATGCAGAAATGTTAATTTGTGGTTATTGCTACTTCTTACCTCTTCATAGAATGATGTATAATATTTAAATTTAAAAAAATAACTACAATGACCTACCTTATATTTGTTTTCTGACTTGGTTTCAGTAAACGTATCTTCCCGGATACACGGTATGTTGGCGGTTTCGGCAGCGCGCCTTCAACGAGAGTGGCCACAGGTGGTGGCGGTGTGTTTGGTGGCCACAACTGGGGCCGTGGACAGACACTCGGTGGCAACTAAGATGTGTACAGACTGACTTGGACTGTGTGTACAATACTTGGACTGTGTGTACATGAATATTTGGACTGAATAACATAGTGCAGTGCTTCTCAAAATGTGCTCCCCTAGCATAACTGGCAAGACTGTGATAAGACATCTTATGTTTTTCATAACATTACTTAGTCAGTGGTAACTACCACTTCATGTCTTAGGGTGTGTTGCACTAATATAATTAAAAGGTTTCTAAAATATCACTAAAACTTAATTTTATCCTAACTCATAAAGTTAACCTCTTTTAAATTTAATACAATAAACCTCGGTTTTTAGGTTTTTCTGTGCATGCCACCTTTAAACATAATAATATAAGTGTGTAATAGTGATACGTATAACACAACATAAAGTTTAAGTCTAGCCAGATGCAATGAAATTCGTAACATATGTTGCAGTAGTTATGCTCAGCCTGCTTGGGGAAATATTTTTAGTTATTTATGGATAACAGATGAGTTTATTTTTCCAAATAAATGGTTATTTTTAGACTATTATTTTACTATTACATATTATAATATTTAATTTTGTACATCTGGGCAAAGGTGTTTTCACAAAAGATTTTCTTACTCTTCCATTTACAATTTATTTGTGTTACTGGTGTGGAAAATTTATAGCAAACTGTAGCAGTTCATCTTTTAAAAGTCTAAATTGCTGGTGCAAAATGACCCATGATAAAAAATAATAAGATACCATGATTATATCATAGATAAGAGATTTCCTTTCAAATGATGTAAAGATAATATTATTTACTAATAATACCACTGTAGTTAATAAAATAAGCCAAAAAGGTGCAGTGCTCTTTCCACTATTTTTTTATGAAACTTGTGTTGTCATGTTTTATTTAAGCTTTTAGTTACATTAAAAATATATCTTTCCCAGTGAGTGTATTTTTTAATCTATATAGGCACTAAAATTCTACATCAATGATACTAATATTATATTATAGAGGTAAAGTTTGTGACATTGTAGTGGGTAATTCCTGGATCTACTGTACCAATTTTGAAAATTCTGGTACCAATAGAAAGCCACATTATTTGTGAGTGTCATAGGCTATATATTAACCTGAAAAATTAGGGAGTTCCCGTGGCAATTTAAAAAAAACTTCTTTCATGCGGACAAAGTCGCAGGCATCTGCTAGTCAATCAAATCAAATAAATATTATAAATGCGAAAGTTTGGATGGATGTTTGTTACTCAATCACGCCCGAAAGGCTGAATGGATTTGTATGAAATTTGGCACACAGATAGATTATTCTGGAATAACACATAGGCTACTTTTTATACCGGAAAATAAAGGAGTTCCCGCGGGAACAAAAACCTTAATCCACACGGACGTAGTCGCGGGCATCAGCTAGTATATAAAATTCTAGTGTCACAATGTTAGTTACCATACTCCTCTGAAACGGCTTGACCGATTTTTTATGAAATTTAATATGCATATTCAGTAGGTCTGAGAATCGGCTACTGGGGCTGATTCTGTGTAACAGAATCTCTAAACTAAACTAAAATGGCAGCTTTAATTCTAGTTCTGTCCCTTTCTGTAGGAAGTATTATAAAAGGGTTAGCAATATTTGTAATGCTCTAATTTTAGTTTAGTTTAGAGATTGTGCACTACAGAATCAGCCCCATTATCTATTTTTCATACCTCCACGCGACGGAGTTGCGGGCATCATCTAGTTAATTTATAAGATTTAACTCGGAAATAACATCTTAAAGAGACACAAACTTCAGTACAGATTTCACAGGAGTTAACATTTACAGAACTAAATTACTAATGACGTAATTAAATACAACCACATAATAACAAATACTTTACTATCATAAATAACTACATACAAAGATTAATGATGTTTATCTTTAGGATCAGGTTTGCCATATTCCTTCTCCCACATGGCAATAAATTCTTTCTTCCTTTCCTCGCGCCGCTTGAAATACTCAGGGTACTGAGCTTTTTCTAATGGATGCCAGTAATCTAGGACCCAGTCTGGTGGAGTGACGACACGCTCATGTGCTACACCTCCTACACTTGTTGCAACTGAAAATGACAAAATCAATTATACAGATTGTGTAAAACATTAAAATAGTGTAATACTACTACTACTACTACTACTACTACTACTACTATTACTAATAATAATAATAATACACCTTGTACACTTGTTGTTAGCACTTGGGTTAATGTTTCTGTTTAAATAATTAGACTATAGGCAAAATATATTTTCAACAAGATATCAGAAATATCTTAGGAAAATTCATTTATTTTCCAGGAATATTTCATTAAAATGAAAATAAAATCTGTCTCACAGCTGATGCAAGATTGCTATATCAAATTTCATAAAAATCCGATTTATGAATAAGCTAATATAAGGATAGTCATTGCATATACATAATTACGAGTATGTAGTATGAATATGTAGGAACATTTACTTTATTTTTGACATTATTATTATACTATATATATATATATATATATATATATATATATATATATATTATATATATATATATATATATATATATATATATATATATATATATATATATATAGCTCGATTACCACTGACTGACACACTCATTGACAGAATTGTTTCTCCTAGAAAGAGACAGAAAACGGTATAATGATGTACGGGAGATGTGTTCGGGTGCTGAATGAGGGTAGGGAAAAACTATTGACATTTCGGAAAACAAGATGGCGGCCGACGTGATTCTCGCAACTCTTTTGTTTTCCAACCGATATCGTTACAACTCGCAAATGTTGAAGAAATTAGGAAACGATTAATAGAAAAAGTGGAAAAAATTGGAAAAACAAGATAGCGGCCGAGCTATAGAGCTTTAACATTTTGGACTTTTCGACCTCGAACCGCGGCGAAAGAGACAGAAAACGATACAATGATGTATGGGAGATGTGTTCGGGTGCGGGATTCGAGTAGAGGAAAATAATGATATTTCGGAAAAACAAGATGGCGGCCGATTTGCCGAAATGAACCGATCGAAGCATTGAGGATCGGTGGGGGGTGCTCGACCAAATGTCATTCGAAACTTCATCCAATAGACAATGAGCTGAAAAAAAAATCAAAATGGTGGATTTAAGATGGCTGCCATACTATATTTGGTGTCTATCTCAGAAAGTATAAAAGTTGGAAGAGTGGTTTCTTGGTAAAAAATGATCAGGACCTGAAGGTCTACTTGATGAACAGGAAAAAAATTCAAGATGGCGGAATTTATTTTTCCATAGAAAATAATATATGGCCAATATTGAAGAGACTATTGAAGAGAATTACAAGACTGTGTAGAACTATGCAACATTTTGATACGGTTCCAGTTACCCGAAGATAGTGAAAAAGGTTACGCGAGCTGCTTTAGCAGCTCGCGCACAGAGCGAAACCCTAGTTTTTATATAAATTTAAATTACAAAATGAATAATTTCTAAGTCTTACATTTTTTGGGAATGGGGTGCTGTTTCAAGAATAGTTCCTCTTCCCCTTCTTTGAGTAGTTGAACAGCTTTACGCATGTCTGCTAATTTTGCGTTTTTGTCGAAGCGCTCTCGGAGAAGCACAGCTTGGTAGCGGTATACATTTCTGTTAAGACAATACAAATGATTAATTACATTTCAATTTATTTAAAGAAATACAGATCTAAATAATGGTAAGATCTACACACCAAAGTACTGATTTTATTCAACATTCATATTACATTGGTCTACTGGTCTTTAAAAAGTGGCTATTTAATCAATTGTGACAAATTAAACATAAAAATAATAATGGATTTCAACAATTAATAAAAGTTTTGAAAAAAAATACTACGGTAAGAATTGCAATTACTTATTTCTGTGAATTATGTGGTTTTTTTACAAAATAAATTATTTATGAATATTTTTCACTCTGCTGCTGAATATCTCTGCAGTTTTTTCGCTGACCGCCTACATTCTGCCATAGTATTCATTCATGCCATAGCATTCTGCCATATTTTTAGCATGAACGCTATAACCTGTGGCTATGACATAATGGAAGCACTAATCCGTGGATGTCACTAAATGCCTCACAGTTGTTAGAGAAGAATTCAAATATGAGTTAAAGAAGTACTTGATAGGACAACAGAAAAATTATAGTCACTGTATTGGCACTGCGAAACCTAATTATGATTTTGCAACAGGGCCATTTTTCAGACCCTTAATACCCAAAATACAGATCAAATTTGAGACAGGATTTATACTGGTGTTTAATCTTAATTAGAAATATGGTGTTAAACAAACAAAGTAATTAAATATAATAAATCTATGGTGTTGTTCATCCTTTTCATTGAAATAACAAATGAAGAAGGATTTCTATTTAATTTGATATAGACCTATAAAAGAGGTTCATGATTTTTGATTTGAATTTTTGAATAACCCCATGAAAACTTATTTTAAAAATAATAACCTTAATGACCTTTAAATTTGGTGAAAATCTGATGTAGTTTTCGAGAAGCACCGAACCACATTTTTGGGTCTTTTTGCTATGTATAAATTGACATTTATTCATTCATGTAATTACTAGTATGTATATAGTAGAAAATGCAATGGTTTTAACATTTTAATGGTGAAACATAAAGTAATAATATTATCATTCATCAGTCAGTAGAATGGGTATGGAATAATACCAATCAAATGATGTTATTGATGTTACATACCTTGAAAACTTGAACTAAGTAAGTTTTATGTAGTATCCAGTATTCAGCAGGCCTATCTCTTGCAGAGATTCCGGGTTACATTTAACCTAGGGATAATTTGAAATTCTGACAGAAATTTTATACAAAAATCAAAGTAGCAGCTAACTTATATGGATAACCCGGCGTTTCTGCAAGCGAGCGAGTAGAGTAAAAATTTGTCAAAACTATTTCAGATACTTGCCATTTCACAGTAGACCAGTGTTATGCTTAAATTAGATACTTATGGTAATTTTTTGATAAATTAACTAATAACTAAACTTCTACATCAGTAGAGGTAAACTGACATTTACAATAGACTTCTAATACACAATTCCTTCTATTCTAGTAATACAGGTTTCCTTGAGGATAAAACATTCTAAACTAATCTATCAATGAACAAAAAATAACCTTCAGCATCATTCCTAGTAATTAAATTAAAAATCTCCGGCTTTTTCAAGGTGTTTTCAAACAAATAAAACAAAAAATCTGCAAAATAAAACGATGGACATGATTGAAAACAAGGAGCCATTACGTAACTCTGGATTAAATTAAAAGGTAAAAGATTCTATACGATTGTAATAACTTACCGCCTGTCGTAAAACGACTCTAAATTACGTAAAGCCTTTTTATAAGGCTACAAACTTTTTGAGCATGAGTTGTTATGCCAAGAGGAAGGTTCGCCATTTTTGTCTTTTGACTTTTAATTTTAAACTTTTTTTATGTTTTTTGATTTGATGATTGATCACAATTGACAGAACGTCATCATTTTTGACACTTCGTACCCCACAGACTATACAGACTCTTCCATACGCACAGACTATATAGTAAAACATTAGTATTATTTTTTAAAGTTACCTACCCTACCCCAGCCTGCAAAATAATAGCATTACTTATAAAAAAAATACTAATCGATAGGGTTTTAATAGCTCAACTCAGTTAAGTAAGCCTTCGGATTTGCTCACCCTTAATTTTTAAGTTAAAAGTAAAAACAAAAATTAGAAAAATATAAAATTAATTGTATCTTTGAACGGTCATATCTTTTATTATATGCAAAATACGGAACTGCTCACAGTTGTAAAAAACTGCTCACGTCGCGTATTTAATTGCTCAAGTATTATTTTTACCAGCTCCAACTTTCTTAATTAATAAATAAATAGGTAATAGGATAGACAAGGAAACACTGTGAATTTTTTGGAGGCCCTACGCAATGACATAAATCTATGGGTAGAAGTTTTGTGCGAGCAGGACACGAACTTACTTTTTTTTATTGTTGTTTTTGTTTTAGTGTGAGCAGTCGGGTAAAAAGAGTTTTTGTTTCGTGTTTTCGTGAAATAACTTACCATAGAGTGAACCATAGATTTCAAACAAAGCTATAGCGGACGAGGTTAGTATATTTTAATTTTTATATAAGGAGCGGGGTTCCCGGTTTGTGTTTGGTCTCAGTGTTACTAGTTGTAAGACGCTTAGGTACCCAAAATCCAAATATGGGGGCTAGCTGGGGTAAGTCTGATGTTTTTTTTTCAGATTGGGTTGCTCCTGATCCTGCAGGGGAAATTGGTGCATATTGCAAATACTGTCACCTCTCTTTACTATTTTAGTATTGGGGCTATTTTAACATGCTAAGAGCAAGAAACATGAAAAAAATGTTTCTTTAAGTAAAACAGCAAAATCTTGTAAATAATTAATGTTCACGAAATTAATTAGTAGGGTAGGTCGCGCGGACGCGTTAGCCATAGAATAGCAGACTCGTAATGTGGATAAATCATTCATCATCACAATATACCTACTCACTATCATAATTTAATAACACAGACGGTAGTAAATATTCTAAATATAAGTTTACGTTTATTTCGCTACCTACCGTACTTTAGCTTAATAAATAAGCTTTTGACTTGTAAAAATTACTAAAATACTTACACATGATTATTGTTTATTGTTTACCTACGTTTCGTAAGACCAATACCTAACAAAGCACCTAATCTTCACTTTGACTAGTTGGAAGCTGATGCTGTTAAACAATAATTAATTACCACTGCCTTGAACCTTGAACTAAGTCTTTAGCTTACATTGGTTACAAGGTCGAAGGAGCGAGGTGTAACTTAGGTTTTGCTACAGGCCGATTGAGATAGGTACCTGCATTAAAATTCTCATTTTTTCGCCGAATTATAATTTCGTCATCAATTAAAAAATGAAACGCCAAAATATTACCTACACTTCAAAGCGCAGACGAAAATGTACCAATCGTCCGATCATTCATTATTGAGGTCAAAGAAAGTTAGAAAAACGGAGGTGGAGAAATGCAAGAACCGGTTGAAGAGTGGAGAAACGAGAACCAAGGCCCAGAACCCAGGTTATTTAAAAAAATAGACCGTTTTTTTATTATTTTACAGATGTTTAGAATGAGTTTTCAGAGATTTTTTCCAGGCCTTAGAAACTAGAAAGTCCATAATGGCTGGTGGCTTTAATGAGATTGTCGTGCGAGCGACGTACTGTTTCTTTAGCACGCCAGTGTTAACTCGACACTCGCTGCGGTGGGAACTATTACCATCGTTATTTTAATTGTAACATAAGTACATAAATAAGTAATACACATAAATATACTGAATTTAATTAATTATACAGTAGAATAAAATACGGTGGATTCAGAAGGAGAAAAGTGCATAGCATCGTTTGGATTTAGTTGCAGACTTTGTCGAATCGGATTATTTTGGATCCTAATTTCATTTGGTATGTATTTTTTAATACTCACTTAGTTTTAATCCTAAATCCTAAAAATTGGATCAGACAAAATTCCAACTAGGGTGCAACGCTATAGGAACCTGTAACCGAATTTAAGTCCGCTCTTACATTGTTGAGCTACTGCGGCATCGATTTTTAGTAAGTCTACTGCGGTTTAAAGTCTGTATGTAGGTTTCTAAGATAGAAAATCCGGTCAATTGCCTTTCGGGCCAGGCGTAGCTTAGGGTTCCATAGTTGCTCGTCACTATTATGCAGACATTTTTATAAGTTAGTCGCCCACATCGTGGGATAGACGAGAAAAAAATTCACCCCCGATCTACGTAGTGGAGAGGCGCCTCAAATTTTTTTTTAAATTTTTTTTATCACTTTGTCGGTATGTCGGCATGTTGGCATGATTAATATGTACATACCCATTCCAAATAGTTATTATTTCAGTTCTCAAGTATACACAGAGCCTCTGAGCCAAGCCGCGGACAGACAGACGGACGGACGGGCATGGCGAAACTAGAAGGGTGCCTTGTTGACTACGAAACCCGAAAAACTGTCAGCAGAAATAATTCGAGTTCTTTCTTGTGCGGAACTGACTAACTATCCATGGACTCAGTTATTTCAGGTTCAGTTTATTTCATTCAAGTGATTTCGAGTTATTAACCTGAATATTCAGTTCATTTATCATATCATCATTTTCATATAATAATACTACTTACGTACTTATTTTTACTAAAATGTCTTGCTAGACCACCGAGACTTTTAAGACTTAGTACTCGTAGTACAGAAGTGGCGAGCTCGCAGCCCGCCGTTACGTACCTGCTTTTAAAATTGTCGAATTCGTGTGAAAGTTTTTAAATTATTTTACAATAATATATTATTTGCTATTACTTTACCGTTATATAAACTATGGAGTAGTTTTTTCCCAGTGATAAAAATATTACCCCATAGTTACCTAATATTTTAATAATAGACTACAAGGCCGTACAGTGTTCAATTTTTAGGGTTCCGTACCTCAAGAGAAAAAAGGAACCCATAAAGGATCACTCCGTTGTCCGCCTGTCTGCCTGTCTCTCTGGTAACCGACTTATTCTCGGGAACTCGTGGAGGTATAAAGTTGAAATAAATATGAATAAAGTTGAATATCGAGCTTCTAACGGCCGGTTTCTGAATTGAGAATTTCATGTTGAGTCTGTCTCAAAGACTACTTATGGACTAATTACCTAAGCAAATTTTTGTTTCTGAAATGATATTGTGTAAGGTTTGAGAGTTGGAACTTGCTGTTTTTGCTTGAATGCTTAATACAGAAACCGGCCCAATATCAATTCAGAAACAAAAATTGGCTTAATTAGTCCTGTAGTCTATGAGAAAGACTCAACATGAAATTCTCAATTCAGAAACCGGCCGTAAGTCAACGCAATTAAAAGATACAGCCATTTACTTACGCCGCATATTTTGACACACCATTAAACCAAAACTCTCAATAATATAATGTATATTAAAGACACAGATAAGCAGAAAACAGGTGATTCCTTATAATGTGTACAGTACTCTCAATAATTATATATCTACTATACCTATTACGAGTAAGAGTAAAACACTGCGATCTTTCGGATTTCTTATCCTAAGTAGGTACTTCTTTATCATTGAACTAGTGGGGCCTCGGCTCTCGACCTCGACCTTGAGGTTGTGAAGATACGATCTGCCATGTTTTTATTTTTGAAAGTAGGAAGGTATTTTCCCTTTAAAAAGTGGACATAAACTAAGGTACCGAAGGTTTTCTTCAATATTAAATACCTAGGTACCGCTCGCTTGCGCGAACTTAAAAAGTGGTTGGGCAAGTAATACTTTATTGAAGGTCTTTTCAAGATAAAGGATTTCCTAAAATGTTAATGTAATAGGTAGGCAGGTGCCTATTATAGCTTGTTATTATACCTATGTATAGTCAAAGACAATATATTGGTTTATAATTAATCTATGGTATAGTTGCTTAATATTACCTATGTCCCGCTGCCTTTTTGTGACAGTGTAAACCTAAGTATACTGCAGCTATAGGTATAGTAGCTATGTACATGAACCGCTCATATAGCTGGTCGTTGCTACTTCGTTGGCCTAACTCTAGTGGTATGTGGTTAGCATGTTTGACTGCGGATGACTAGGTCCTGGGTTCTACTTCCGAGGGGGATCAAAAATAATTGAGTATCTTACTCAGTAGTTAGTCAGTTAGTTTTCGCGGCCACACCTTGCAGAGCATGCAAAGCTGTCACATCGGGCTATGAGATTGAGAATATGGGAATAGACTTAAAGAGAGTGCATCTTAGCATTTTCCTTCTTGCCGTTGCTGTTGTTTCCAGTCCTATTATTACTGAAACCAATCTGTGGAATGTGGATGGTCAAAATAATGGTCTTGATGCACAGATTTATAAAGTTGACGCGATCAAAAAATGTGTGCATGTACATGCGTACCAACCATGGAATTAGAAGGGAATTAGTAAGTACTTCGTTTACTAATTCCATGGTACCAACTAGGTACCATGAAGGTAAAAAAATACCTCCATGCCAATATGATGTCTGTGATGCCAATTAACAGGTCAGTGAATGGTCAGTGGTTCCACCCTAGGATGATCAAGTGAGTAATGAGTATTGCGTACCATAGTTATGAGGTAGGCACACACATTAAAATTTGACCGCGCGGTTACTAAATAATTCGTTTAAGTATGATAAGAAGAATTATGATTTTTAATATCATTATGCATCCTTTATCATTTGCTTATTACAAATAGTAAAATTTAGTTAAATATTCTTAGCTTAATAACTAATTAACTAAATGTTTATTTAGTTAATTGGTTAGTTTAGACTTATTCCCCGTTTTTGCGAAAGGAAATATATATATATATAAGTATATATATATAAGTATACATATATATATATATATAGGTATGTATTTGTCTCCCAATTTGGGCTTTGAAACAAATATTGGATTTCCATAGAACTCAACAATAATCGCTGTTTTTAATAATCAGTACAAGCTATTAAAGCACCTGTGTCTTGGAATATAAGACTTGAATTGTCATGAGTAATTTAACCGTCGCAAGGTTTTTGAGCTTCTGTAGGTACATCAGTCAGTGATAATGATGTATGTGTATGTATAACGAATACAATGATGCCATTATAGTACCTATTACGTGTGATAAACAGATTATATTGGTACACATAATTCACATGTTAAACCTATTGATTTTTGAATAGCTACACAAGGCGCTCTTAGCGTTATGGTGTTGATTAGTTATGACTTATGACAACATAAGTTTTCTTCAAGGCTGACTTTATTTGAGAATTTGCTCACGCTAGCAAATACTGCGACAACGTCTTCTTAAAGCATTGAACTAATAATTGTGTAGGTACTAAACAGTGTGTGTACAGTTTACAATAATTACTATTTACTACCTACTCAAAGAGTTAAACCTAAATTTTAGTTATTCAACTCCGAAGCATAGGAAAGAGTTGTTCATCTAAATTGCAACTTTTGAACAATGATATCGCACTAGTCTCTCTAGATTTCGCAAATTATGTGCTTTTTTGTACACAAAGCACATACTTAATGGATTAGTAATCCACCCAAAAAATCTGCGAAGCGCGGATAAAAAAAAATCACAGTGTGTGAACTAGAACGTAGCAGGCTGTCATTTCAACTGGAAACTGCAGCCGTGAAATTTTATACACATGTTAACAGTAATTGCGTTTGCATTCATATGCGCAGAATAGAATGGTAATTGGCATGATAATCACAGACTCACTTTCTGCTAAATAATTATGTACTACCTACTCATCCATCTACCTATCCATCACCTATCCATCAGCCTGTATGCATTCACTGCTAGACATCTAAGGCCTTTTCGAGAGTCCGCCTTCCTCATCCAACTACCTACCTACTCAGTTCCATTATAATAATATACTTACTCGTTGCAAGCAGAAAGTTCTGTAGTATTCGTTTATTTTATCTCATTCCTGTGTGTAAGATCCGCTGAAATTTCCTCCTGTTTTTCTCCATCAAAGATCTCTCGTGATTGATGAATAGTAAAATTAGATACAACAATAACTTAAATACGAGACTTTACAATTACGGTTTTAGAATGTATCCTGGATTTGATATAGGTACAAATACCGAACGCAAAGCTTTATTGTTCAGGAAACTGCGAGCTCAGTGCATTCAAGTTATAACGGCGTGACTCACGGTCCGTCCCCATTCTGCTTCGCTAGTCCGGACTTTCCCCTGCATTATGCTATGCTCAATCTTAAAACACCTTTAGATAAATTAAAATTGAGCTCATATTGCAAAATAATATGTCTCTCTTGCTAGGTTTCCGTGACTTTATGAGATGAAACTGCAAAGGCTAAGTATGTAAAGTCCTCATTTGAAGGAAACGCTTAAAATCCGGATTCTGGATTTCTGGATCTGGATGCTAATTAGTACAAGTCCTACTGGACCCACGTATGTTGGGCCTAGCAGCGGGGCCAACGTGTGAGCCCTTTGAATATAAATTCGAGAATTTACGCATCTTCGTAGAAGCATTGATAAATACGATATGCATTATGCGGGCGCATCGCAATTGGCTTATGCAAACCTCAGAAATGGCCAGAGCACTTGGTCCAAAGCTAAAACTTTGGCTTTGTGAGTTGTTGACCGTTTTAAATGTTCCGTGATTGCGTCGACTGTATCTTAAAAATTGTATAATATTTTAGTTGGCTTACCTTGAACTTTCACATTCATTTGCATAAGAAAGATTTAAAACTGACTTGCAACATAAATATGGCGAAATAATGTGAAATGTGATATTATTAGGTATCTATAGATTTTCTGCTAAAACATGAGCCAAGAAATAGTTTTGCAATAGAACTATTAAGTTTTTAGATATGTGTCTATTGTGTTTCTCGTATCCGGAAATTATTTTTTGTTCTTTTGTTTCAATAAGCCCTTTTTTTATTTTAAATCTAGAGGATAAATTGAATTGCTCTAATGTCGTATTTACTCAATTTTTTTTATCTCAAATACTTTAAGTAAGTACCTAAAAAGAAAATTTAATTTATGTAAAGCTTAGAATTTAGGTAAGCCATAGAATAATGTAGCCAAATTGCAGGGAATTTGAAAGAACCTTGTCAGCTTCGGGTAACGATAATTGGTCGAGTAGGTAATTAATAATGAACGGTTAGGTACTTGTGTAACAGTGTACAGTGTCAGGCTAACTTTAAGGTTCGATCATCGATGAGCGAAAATTGCAGAACCTTTTAAAGTCATCGATGTTTTAAAGTTTAACAATTCATGCCTTACCTTGCCAATAAATCTTCCTTACATTTCTGTTTTCCTCGTACATACGAGTAAGTGCACATTGTCTTCACTATAATTGGCCCATACATGGATGTTAATAGCCTGCAAAATATAAAGGGACGTCGTCGTGAGGATATTGTAAATGGGCTAATTTAACATTTATGCAAATAGCACAGACTATATATAATTATCCTGGTTATATATAAAAGATCATTGTAATTATCTTTATTTACTGATGTCATGCTATGTTTGATGAAGTGTATCACGCTATTTCTATAAAACATCTACAAAACCATTTTATAAATTCATTTTATGTAAACTTAGAGATTTAGAAGGCATTTTACGGGTGATCAAATCTAAGTGTAATCTTTGACTCGATTAAATTTTTTAATGGCCTTTGTTTGTACCTACTCTCATAGGACAAAGCCAGGGGACGTGTTAGACTTTAGTTCAACACGTAGGTATAGTTAACTTTTTGAGAGATTTCATCTAAATTGAGAGATTTATACAACGACCGGATCTTATTCTTCAGTAGTTCAGATACCTAGTTTATCAATTTCTTTATTGTTATAGATATAGACATTAGCATTGGCATTTGGCACGTATTTTAGGGGCTATTTTAATGGTGTTTGAGAAAGAAAAGGCAATTTAAATTTAAAATCAAGTAAGGTGGTCAAGTTTACATTAAAGAAATTAAAAATGCATCAGGTATAAAGTTGGTTTAAATTCTTGTCATCGCCATGGTGTACGCGGAAGAGCATAAAGAAAATGTACTGGTTTGGGAGTGAAACTTTTCATAGGACAGGGTTCTGTATAATAAGATTATAACGAAAGATGCAGTTTCAAATACATGTTAGATGATGAACTATGAGTTTGTCTGTTTAACAAAGAAGTTTATAGATTTTTCTTTGACAAGCACCGATTAATTCCTATCAGGCATTGTCTTGGATGAAACGGCATTGTCATACGTGTACGACAAACGCGAATCGATACGACGCGACGCGACATTATCTAACACTTCGTATATTTACCAGCGGATCCCTAAATCAGCTGTCCCACGGGACGGTCGCGATTCGGGAGTAACGGTTCGGGCATCGACCTCAGTTGAGCTCCAATTTTTTCCATTACCTTTGTTTTCATTGGCTTTTGTATATTATGTACACGACCACATAAAGACGAACTTTTGTGATGATATGATTAAAAGCTATCAATATTTACTTATCTATATAAATATCTATAATCTATATTATATATTATTATAGAATGTATTATAATTGTTGACTATTCTAAATAGCAAAACAACCATAAAATACTTAGGTATATAAATAGTCATATTAAGGTACCTCAATATACTTTTTTATGATTTTGAACGCTAATTATCACCATCATTATTTGTACCTATACAGTGTACCTAAGTTGAATAAATGATTCAATGATCAATGATGAATTCAATCAAAATCAAATGATCAATTTGATTGATTGATTGAAACCGAAAAATCATGAGAAAAATGCAAATAAATATTAGCGTCTTGTTTACTATAACGAAACTGACGCAACCGCGCAGTTTGCTAATTATGTCTACACTAGCCCTTAAAACTACAAGTTACAATAATTATTTTGCTTTGAAATCTTGTTTCAAATTAAAATTTTACTTCGGCCGTGTGCTTCGGCTTTCAAACAGATAGAACCACTTTCAACACTTTCGTCACTTGTTGCAAAAATATTGCAAGAAGATAGATAATAATATTAGTTTCTGGATTAAAAATTAAAACATAGAGGTAGAGTTCTGCAAATTGCAATGTTACAGTACATCATATCATACTAATATTATAAATGCGAAAGTCACTTTGTTTGTTGGTTTGTTTGTTTGTCCTTCAATCACGCCGCATCGGAGCAACGGATTGACGTGATTTTTGGCATGGGTATAGTTGAGGACCTGGAGAGTGACATAGGCTACTTTTTATCCCGGAAAATTAAGGAGTTCCCGCGGGAATAACAAAAAACTTAAACCACGCGGACGAAGTCGCGGGCATCAGCTAGTTCTAAATATATGTAAGTGGGCAAAAAATTTGAGCTTAAGTGATCTCTTGCACCCATCGGCTTCTCCTACCAGTGGGTGTAGGGGAATTCCTGTTTAGTTCACCCACAATGAATTAAGATTGGAAATTAAATTCAAAATGTCATATTTTAGTCAATCACATAAAACACTTACTATGAAACATATTTTATTTTCGACTAGCTGATGCCCGCGACTTCGTCCGCGGACTCTTTAATTTTAAAGGATAAAAAGTAGCCTTTGTGTAATTCCAGACTTTAATTTATCTCTGTCATCTGTGCCAATTTTCATCGAGATTCGTCCAGCCGTTCTGGCGTAACAAACATCCATCCTCCACTCACTATATTTATAATATTAATATTGATTAAATTAAGCACAGAATAGGTTATAGTATGTTTATGTTTACAAGATACAAAAAGACTAACAACAACGAGTCTTATTACAAGTTGCAATATTGCATTTATTTTATCCGCATGTCGATTGTAGCTTCAATCTTCATGTACCTACCTACCTAGTCGAGCAACTCATTTTTGTAAGAAAGTGTGCCTACCCTACCTCTTTAGCGTAAAAGAGTTTCTTTAAAGGAGCTTATGTACCCATGAAGTACAAGTATATAATATGTAATGCAGGCTGATCCTCAGCACCGGGCTATATTTCGGGAGCTAACTGTGGCCGGTGCATCGACCGCACAGTTCCACTCGGCGTTGGTTTTAAGTGACGTGCGCTCGGGATATCTTTTTGAAGTCGAAATGTAATTTCGTAAGTGTTTATTTATTTAAGTTATTAGGTACTTCGTTTTATCACACCACTAAATACTGAAACACAGAATTTACACAGGTTTTACGAACACATTTTCCGCAGTAAGTTTATCTTGAAGCTTATAATATGCATTGATGAGAACCGTGAGGCGCCTTGCTCCGTTTATTAAGTCCATAGTTACAATGGTACCTAGTAAGTAAAATTACCTACTTACCGTTAGATATGTATATTGAATTCCTCGCTTCGCTCAAGATTCAAAGTAACGCCCTCGAGGCACAAAAATATATAACTTATGCCCCATGAAACACTATTATGAAAAAATTAAGTATAACAAATCATGTGTTTAAACTATGACCATACATACGATTCAGACCTTTAAACGAATTTTCCAAATCCTAATATAAATATAAAAATAATAAGTAATATAATATACCTTCCTATTTTTATCATTACATACTTTCAAAAAAAATAAATCAAAAGTAGCCAAATCATTGTTTAATTGACTGTACCAGCGCGAACTTCACTTGCGGCTAACTTCCGCGGGACATAAAGTTTGCATCGGACTTATTTCGTAACTATAAGTATAGTTACGTCCGCTTATAGTAGGTACAATTTTTGAAAGGTAGGTAGGTACTTTATCGAATATCGATCGTTAGACTAACAGACTAGACTATGTACTAAACCTACTTATTTATTTCTTGTGGAATCTCTATGAAGTAAGTCAACAAAACTACAAATTCTTATTTCGTACGTTAAGTATATTCTCTATAGATGATGGCTTTTAATTAATTTTGAACTTAATACCATTGTTCTAAGACTAAATTTAGCTTGGACGTGTTTTACAATAAAGTTGACCAGTGAAGACGTTATACGCATGTGGACTCTAAATGGATTATTATTGATATTGATAATGTACTCAGGCGGTAGAATAATGTATAGTAATAGCATAAAGTCATGAGCAAGGAATGTTGAGTGATACAGATAGAATCTGAAACCTAGTCCGCATAAAAAACAAAGTACCTGAGTAGTAAGGCTCTTCAAACTTTTTCATCCCACCATCTCGGAAAGAGTATTTTTACTCTTCGATATCTGAATGCAAAAGCCGTTATTATCCTCTTGAGCATAAAGTAAATTGAATTTAGAACATCGTGCGGTCGTTAGTAAATATCACTCGTCTGTGAAGTTTGTGAATGCAAAACATTATTAAAACCTATTTACTTCTACCTCTATGGTGCCGAATTTCCATACAACCGTTTTTAATTTGTTATAGACTCACACTCGTAACCTTCTTGGTGTACATTTTTTAGGGTTCCGTACCCAAAGGGTAAAAACGGGACCCTATTACTAAGACTCCGCTGTCTGTCTGTCTGTCTGTCTGTCTGTCTGTCTCCAGGCTGTATCTCATAGACCGTGATAGCTAGAAAGCTGAAATTTTCACAAATGATGTATTTCCGTTGCCGCTATAACAACAAATACTAAAAATTAAAAAATAATATATATTAAGGGGGGTCCCCATACAATAAACGTGTTTTTTTCGTATTTTTTTGCTCAATATTAAAAACGGTAACAGGTAGACGGTTCAAATTTTCACAGAATATTAACTTGTATATTACCTTTCAAAATAAATAATTAAATATCAATAAAGTAAATATTAAAGGGGGGCTCCCATACAACAAACGTAATTTTTTGATATTAACAGTAAACCTCTACAAACAAAGTTAGTTTTGCGGTTCATTAACAAAGGTAATTATACCTACTTCTTGAGTACGGAACCCTCGGTGCGCGAGTCCGACTCGCACTTGGCCGGTTTTTTTGCTTTGCGCGCACCATTTTCTTTCACTTGCGTTTAGTCATTTCCTCGCTGAGGTGGGATGAAAAGTTACGTGTTGCACTCTAGTGAAAATAATTTTCACCTCGTGCTCTTTTGATTCTCTCGCTGACGCTCAGGATTCTAATTTTTGAATCTTTAGAATCCTTCGCTTGCTAGGTCATCAAAATTGAGCAGGCGGTTAAAAAACAACTTTTCACTCTTGTATAACAAATAACTATTGTATAGGTATAGGTATTATTCACGTGTGAAATGAGACTTCTTGACGAGGTTTGGGTTAATACTGATTAGATATATAGAAAATAGAGTATTATTAGGGCTACTTATGTACTAAAAAACTGCATAGAAGTTTATATCTGGTATCTACACGCACGCGTAGTTCATATTAGGAGAAGATTAAATTATTTATTTACGGTAAAATTGTGAGATAAGTAGTAGTAATTTTCATGACTAGGTAGGTACGTAAAATCACGAACCGAAAAGAAATATGAATTTATAAAAATTAACATGTTTATCGTGTATTTTATTTGTATGTGAAATTATAGTTTATTTAATGTTGCCACATTTTAATACAAAATATATATGGATGATTATCTGTTTATTTATCCGTGCTCATCTTTAAAGCGAGAAATATGCAGGCATTTCTACAATTTTTATTAAAAAATAATAATAATTTGGAACATTGCACTATGAGACCCAAAGGAGGCAATGAGCTTCCCCCAGACTCCATAGCCATAAACGGCGCTAATGACGTAAGCTGAGGTCACGTCCACATCAGTGCTCGATGGATCGCTGCAAAATATCGCTGCGAATCTATTTTAATTAAATTATGTCGAATCGATCCATATATTATGTATGTGGCTGATTTTTTACATGTACTTTCAGGGGCGTTAAATACATTTAAATGAATTGTTACCATAATATGTTTAACCGATTTTAGAGATTGCTTGCAACTTGTATCCCGTTCCCGGGGTAGGACATAGGCTAATTTTATCCCGGAAAATTAAAGATTGCCCTCATGACTACCATGGAGGGAATTATAAAACCTTAATCTACGCGGCCGTAGTCGCAGGCACCACCTAGTTATTTATATTCTGTGCTATTGCTAATTGCTTGGAGAATCTTGCGACTCCTGAATATGGTGGTTTAACTAATTCTCTTGCGTAGTATGCGATTACTTTCAAAATAATTTATTCATCAATGTTACCCTGACTTTGCGCTAAACTTTTGACCTTCGAATCAACTCACACGTTTTATACTTTCACTCGCCTTTCACGTCACAGTAAAAGTATTTGACAATGGCAAAATAAAATGAGCATTTCGCTTTCATTTCGCGATCCGCGAACAAAAATTGTACAACCTTTTACCTAATACAATACGGGTACAAATATAAAATGTATGCTTCATCATAATAATTCACAATCAGCGATTGTTCGAGTAGGTACCTAATTCGACATGACGGTCTACCTATTATAGTATAGACTTTCGATTTTTTTTAAAAATAAAACTACCAGTCACAATTCGTCACTTTATAGTTGATAATTATTTTTAAATTTCTAATCATTTCATACGAGAGCAAAGGGCAGAACAGTACTCCAGCTAACTATATTATAGTGAACGTGCGTTCTGGAAGCTAAGTACTTAACTACACGGTAATATTATCATAATATATATGACAATATTACCGTGGTAACTATCTACTCTTCTGTTCACTATATACCTATATAGCGCGGTCATAAATTATTATGGTAAACGACTAATCTGCTCGCCACTCTACCTACCTAGTTAGCTGCTCTGCCTTCGAATGAAATGGGTATGTATATGTAGGTAAGGGGCCTGTAAGTTAAGATTTCTGTAGGTAGAGTCTCTACACCATTTCTTTCCTAAGAGCTTCAACCTATAGATAGGTAGGTAGAGTATTTAAATAGATGTTTAATGTAAATTTTACTGTAGAACTAAACTTATCTATAAACCAGTTCACAAACTTTTCGCCCAAAGCCAAGGTCACAATAGTAAAATTAGCATACCTATTACCTACAGACTATTAAAAAGGCTCTGTCGTCGGCCTTTATATTTTTATGTTATGAGTTAGCCATAGAATTAGATACGTACCTATATATACAGGCGTTAGCGTTCACAGCACAGTACACAGCGAGCTCAAAAGACAGCAGGTAGGCACTCAGGCAGGTAATCTAGAGGTTACTTTTGAAACTTGAAAGTGCCTCGGTAGGTTTATTTTATTTGACTCTAACCACAGAATAATAACTAAATATTACTAGGCTCTAACAGACACTGAAATTATATTATATAAGTACCTACATAGGTAGGTATTATAGAATAGGACAGGTGGATTACGATCAGGAAGTTAATAGGATCAATATCAATGCCATACGCATATTTAACTTACTATTTTTTGTTGGCCCGATCTAGTTAATTCTACTAATATAAGAAAGTAAAACTAGTTCCAAATCAATGCTGCGATTTTTTTAATTGCAATTGCTGTACCTACCTATTTGAGGTACGTGAGTTTTTGTCTATTTTGCCAATCTTTTTTTTTTTTGAGTTTGATAAGTAGGTATACCGAGCTAATGTGCCTATGCCATACCTGGCACCTATGTTTTAATACTATGAAATCCTTTGCGTAACCACTACATAAAGCCAGCCATATTTGTCGTTGCATAAGAATGATGGGTGACTTGTGAAGTGGGTCAATAGATTATAGTCTGAGAGATTCAATGTTGAAACTCAAGCAAGCGGGTGATTCCAGTTTTCGAATCGCTCGCGTTGGCCGACTTTCGCAAAGATGTGGCTTTAGAGCTACTTTAACCGTCGCGTCGGCAGTAATGTCGAGTGTTAACTATGTTTGTAGTTTATCTAACAAACAGGGCACTCACTACCATGGCATAAAGGAGTATTAACTATTTTAATACTGTTGAGGCTGTTGTTTCAGAAATATTACTTATGCTTATTTTACGTCATATAAATCTGTCATTTTAAATGAAAACTGCTTTGACGATGGTAGTATGGCACTAGCACAACATAACGTAACGCAACACTGCAGGGCAACTGAAGCGCAGCTTTTTAAAAGTGCCTACCTACCTACATAATTTGAATAGTAGCTACTAGCTAGATTCTGCTCTACTGTGCCACGCTTTCCTGCACTTGCCCTGCCATTGTGTAAAACCCGCCATAACATCCAACGACAGATCATTAGTCGTAACGAGATAGGTAGTGTAGGTACGTCTGCTATCGTGTTTGGTTGAAGATAGGAAGAACTAAGACGGAAGGAGCTGACTTATATTTCGATTTTCGACGTACCGTGTACCTTAGTAGGTCGAGAATATTGTGTTTTGCCGTCTGATGATCCTTATAGGCTCTCTTTATGAAAATCTCTAATAGGTATTAATTATTTATCTATAAGTAGGTACTTAATATAATTACTAATAAATTATTATAAATAAATAATAATTAATTTATAATTCATTAATAATTAAATAATTAATAATAATTAATTAATTATCGTTATATATAATAATTAATTAATTATTATTAATTATATTTTTTTTTTTTTCGAAAAATTTATTTATTTATTAAGTAGGTAATTATTAAAAATACAAATCATTAAATTCTAAATTAAACCTAAATTAAAAACTAAATTAAAAACTAAACATTAAAAATATCATCTATCCCGCTGCAATGAGGCAGTGTGCCCAGAGGCCAGAACGCTGGCTGCGTTACCCCGCTGAATAGCCAAACTTATATGTTGGCCGAGGTAACTGCCAGCCCTCCGGTCACCTGTGGACTCTGTGAGACGAGAAGATAGATCCTTAAAAAAGGATCTAATTATATTGAGTACTTATAGGTTTTTTAAAGAATATAAATCATTACTTATAATTAACCTTATTTTAACTACCTAAAGGTACAAAAATGGCGACGTCCGTCCTTCAGCCCGAAGAATGCCGACGGGAGCACAAGCCCAAACCAGACGCTCCAAGACTGACCGATGACGAAAGACTTGCTATCCTGGAAAAAAATGAACGAGAAACCGGAGAACTTCCATCAGAATTAAGGGAAAGGGCCAGAACAGATATACGAGAGGAGCCGGCTCTCAGGGAACATGCCCTTTCGCAAATGAGGCATTTTATTGAGAAACATCCTGCAATCAAGAAATGTAGAACCGGTATGTTTAAGGATATTAAATTTCGAAATTGTAAATTATATGCAGGGCTGGTAGGTACAGGTACTCACTGCCTATATATTCCTTACTTCGTAATTTCCGCTTGCAGGTTTCAATAATTATAGGTCATAAGTATTAAATAAATTGAAAGATAAAATATAAATGTACCTACCTAACTAGTATTTATACAACATTAAAATAGACCAACTCGTTCTGAAGCAATCCCAATAGATAGGTACAAAATATTCTAGTAGTTTGTAGGAAATAGAAGCTCCGAACAGGACTGCAGATACTCGTAGTCTTCTAAAAGGTTTTTCACATCACCTCACAGGACTGTAACAGATTAAATAATAGTTACTTCTAATTAGAATTGCTATAAAATAATTATATTTCTACAAAAAAAAGCATGGCTTGTACTAGGTTCTGAGCGCAACCGCGTCGATAAAGTTGCTTTTGAATTTTTATAGTTTTCACGACTTGCGACCCGTGACTGTGATATGTGCCCTGTGGTATGACAGGCTTCACCCATTAGTGGGTGCAGGGGAATTCCTGTTTACCCGTGCACCCACTGCAATAAAATTAAAAATATGTCGATACATTGTGATTTGTATCGATAATACAAAAAGTAAATACGTCATTACATTTTTCCACAGATGCGCCCTTCTTGCTCCGATTCCTACGCACAAAAAAGTACTCCATTCCACAAGCCTGTTCCATGTTGGAGCGATACCTCACCATCCGGCAGATGTATCCACACTGGTTCCAGAAGCTTGACCCCCTAGATCCGAAGATAGCAGCGGTCATTGACGCTGGATATTTGGTTCCTCTCCCGAAAAGGGACTCGGAAGGACGGAGAGTCGTCTTATCTTGCATGGGTAAGGTATTCTTGATTGTGCTTACCTATATTTTATTGTTTTATTATGTAGTTAGTAATCATGGAAAACGATATTTTTTATTATTTAGCAAAAGCAGTAAAGGCATAAAAATCGTTTTCCAGGTCGCTTTGACCCACACCTATACGACAGCAGTGTAATGGCGCGCGTGCACTCGATGATCGTGGAGCTATTGCTGGACGAGCCACGCTCGCAGCTGCTCGGCTACACGCACGTCAACGACGAGGCCGGCATGCAGATGCCGCACGTCAGTCTCTGGTCGCTGACCGACGTTCGGATTATGCTGAACTGTATACAGGTAAGCTACGATGATCGTGGAGCTATTGTTGGACGAGCCACGCTCGCAGCTGCTCTACATGCACGTCAACGACAAGGCTGGCATGCAGATGCCGCACGTCAGTCTCTGGTCGCTGACCGACGTTCGGATTATGCTGAACTGTATACAGGTAAGCTACGATGATCGTGGAGCTATTGTTGGACGAGCCACGCTCGCAGCTGCTCTACACGCACGTCAACGACGAGGCTGGCATGCAGATGCCGCACGTCAGTCTCTGGTCGCTGACCGGCGCGCGACGTTCGGATTATACTGAACTGTATACAGGTAAGCTACGATGATCGTGGAGCTATTGTTGGACGAGCCACGCTCGCAGCTGCTCTACACGCACGTCAACGACGAGGCTGGCATGCAGATGCCGCACGTCAGTCTCTGGTCGCTGACCGGCGCGCGACGTTCGGATTATACTGAACTGTATACAGGTAAGCTACAATGATCGTGGAGCTATTGTTGGACGAGTCAGACTCTTATATAGCTGCGAGGTTTCATGCACGTCAACGACGAGACCGGAATGTAGATGCCGCGCCACCTCAATATCTGCAGGACCGATAATATGTCCGTAGGTATTATGCTGAACTTTAGTACTGTAGGCTACGATGATCGTGGAGCAGTATAACTGGATGAGCCAGGCTAACAACCCCGTAACAACTAACTAACATTCTAACTTTACTCATAAGGATTAAGGATACCAATTGCGTAATAGACTTATCCTTTAGTGATGCATATTCCAGTTAGGTAGAGTTTTCTTTATAATTTATTTAAAAACAGTGAGAATCATAATTTTTTCGCCTTGCTTTTTCCAGAATTCCACTCCAATGCGTCACAAGCGCACTCACTTTGTGAACATACCGCACTATGGCGTCAAGTTCTTCGAGTTCGCCGTTTCGTTGCTCAGCGATAAACTAAAGGACCGCGTTTTGGTAAATATCATTTTTGTAACTTGGTTATTCGTTACATTTCAGCATGAACTAAATAAAGGTATATAAATCTTCAAGGAATTTAAAAATTTATGTCATTATGTATAATTTAAAATTCCCGCTGCACGCCATTCTAAAATGGAATAAAGTATTATTTACTGTTTTAGTGTTTAGTAATTTTAATAAGCCATAAATAGTAGACTTTATTTCTAGCTAACTTCACGTTTGTATTTTGGACACGTAGGTATTGTAAAATTGTTACACTGTTTAACAATTTATATTATACAGACTACAGTACCTTCAATACAAAACGTTTAGTGTGAGATTATTTTTGAACTTAAAAATTTAAAATATATATTTGTTTATTTGCAGTTTCATCGCACTTCTGAAGATTTGATGAAGTATGTTGATCCTGCCATTTTGCCAAAGGAGTATGGTGGCACAGTTCCTTTGAGAGAAATGATCGAAGAATTAAAACGAAAACTGTTAAAACATAGAGAAGATTTGTTGTCTTTAGACGATATGTGTGTGGACTTATATGCCCTTGAAAAGAATGATTTGACTCAAGATATACATTCGACTGCTGGATCATTCAGAAAATTGGAATTGGATTAGCTTAAGTTGGATGTAAAAATAGGTACTTAATGTAAGAGATAGATATTTTTAATGCTCGAGAGTTTTTCTTTATTGTACTTATTATTAGTTTTAAAAAATTTATTAACTATACAAATTTCATCTGAGTAAATATTGTGTTTCGACTTGTATGAAGGTACTGTTATATAAATGTTTTTTAAGATGTTTTTGTCGATGTATTAGTTTATTCGATCTCATGATTAAGTACTTAATAAAGTAATGTTGGAAAATTATAAAATAATTTTTGTACCTAACTATGTATAAAAAAGTTTATTCTAATTTGTGAATAGTGACTTGTCTATTTTGTAACTTTGTATAGTATCTAGAAATGTAAGTGGCAGCCGTCGGTGGAGTCACGTTACCATTCTTAAACGGATGAATATCATTGTTAAATTTAATTGCATTGATTTCCTAGAGACATTTTATTAGCAAAGTCTTCTATAGGTGAAAATAATAACATGGCAACCTGACTGCTGCTCTATATTATGTACCTACTTGTAATGTTCTTCCCCAATCCCCTTATTAGATTTCTAAATACCTACTGTAAGAATAATAGGATAGGATAAGACTATTATTTTAAAACAAAATAAATTAATGAGAAAAGGAGGTATTGGTTTTTTTTAGCACACTTTTTTATGGAATGAAACTGCGGAATTTAAGAAATTAAGAAATAATCTTGGTAACAAGTTGTATTACAATAGAATAGGGCCGTATCATCGTTCTCTTCCAGACAACCTAAAAAAAGGGAAATAATAATCGACATTTTGAGATTAGGGTTTAAACTAAAGTAGTTAATTAATAATCTTACTAATATTATAAATGGAATGTATCAATGTTTTTAAGTTTGCATGTTTGTAATTCCTTCATTCTACAATGACTAAATCGATTTGGCTGAATAATTAAACATGGAATTATCACAATGCTGCATTTTATTCCGGAAAATTAAAGAGTTACCGCGGGAATCAAATAACCTTAATCCACACAGACGAAGTCGCGGGCAATATTTATTGGGACAATAATAAAATATATAATATAGACGTAGTTAAGCATTGATGTTTAATTTTAGTACCTAAATACCAAATCATGACATTATCAACAAGAGAGGACCGAAGCTTATTTTTGTTCTTCAGCCCGTTAATCAAAGCCTGAATGAGTGAGTGAGCAAGAGTGAGTAATTCACTTTGATGTTATATATTATGTAATTCAGGACTTTTCTCTTTCTAAATTATTCAGACTATACAGCAAGAGAGTTGACATAACTGTTATTGTTTATTATTTTAATTTATTAATTGTTTCAAGATATTATACTCGTAAGCTCAATTTGTCCCGTCTCCAAGCCTACCCACACCGTTCCAATCTTATCCATCTCTACAGGTACTTGATAGTGATATCTTTCAAATTTCTAAACGAGTTCCATTGATTATAGAGTAACCTTGAATTGCGGACCACTATGGTTGCTAACTTCGCTGTAGTTTTTCCCGCAGTTTGGCGTCCACCGAATGTTAAAAGAATTTTGTTACGGGTTTTCTATGTATTTAGATCAATAGGACACTTCTTTACCCAAAGGATTTGTTTGCTAGTGATGATTTTATAATATAAATATGTTGTTACCGTGATTACTTTATTTGAGTTCTGCTGTAGTGGAGAATTTTGTAAACATCGGGAACGCAGGCCCCACGTCTATGATTTCTTGTACGTATTTTAGCCATTAGAGGTTCTCATTGCTGTATTTTGTGATAATTTTGCATCAAAATGCCTTTATGTAAATGATTTAGGAATAACTGATGATTGATTAACCTCGAAATTTTGTTTGTTTGGATATTTAAGATCTCACGACCCCTAAGCTAAGAGTTCGTAGCAAAGATAATCATTGTAGCATGAAAGCACCCACGAATGCAAACAAAATACTTAGGTATACAAAATACTACTAAAACAAATAGCCCATAAAGGAATATAAATTTGTAACTAGGTACATGAAAACTATTTCAATCATCCATGTTATTGTAATGCTAAATGTTTGTAATCACACCAGACACTAATACTCAATCCACACAATCAAATAAAATCGACAGATTTTTTACATCATGTCGATATTTTATGTTCTTATAAATAATTCTCCATGTTAAGTTTTAAACTATGGATTCATTTAGCTGTGAATATTTAACCTGAACTGCTTAGCCATAGAGTTCTGAGACAGATGTTTGTAACATGTTGCCTTAAACCAAAACCACATAAAATACTTCAGACTAGCAAAGTTTGAGTGAAAATATGTTACCTTTAAACAAAATTTTGTCCTTAATAAAAGAGCAAAAACCAGCCATGTGCAAGTCAGGCCATGCCCCATTCATACATCCAACTAACTATAATCTTTTTTTACATAGATCTAACTAGAAACCATCTATATATAGTAAATAAAGTTTGTTGGTTTTGGTCACTATTTAGATAGTACATAATGGATCAGTCAGTCTTTGTGTTTTAAATAAAGTAGGTATATACAGGTAGGTAAATACTATATCTAAGTAGTCTAGTTTTTGAGATACTCAGGCACTTGACTAAAATGGTCTAAATAGTCTAAATCATTTGTATACTTGAGAATACCCAAGAATGTGTAAATATGGCCATATAAATCTAACTAATTGCAATATGTTATAATAGATCCGAGTCTAGCTTCACCCCAGACATGGAAAGATTCTGTGCACATAATTCCTTGATAACTAACTATCTACATTATTCATCAGATATAGTTTCTGTAAAAGAAATAATCACTCTCATACACTTTAGCAGTATGTATATGTCACCGTAAGATCGTAATAACCGTTTGATTATAATATACCTCGCAAGATTGTGAACTGTCAAAAGATTGTGAACCGAACATACGGCTTACAATTTAGCGCATTATTTTTCGGTAGATTATAATCCATCGAAGTGAAACTGTTAAATCACAATCTGCCGCGTGTTAAATTGTCAGCTGTCCGAAGGCCGTCCCTGATTGGTCGGTGTTGATAGATAGGCTCAATATCCGACATTGTAAATGTTATCAAATGAGATCTAGGTTCACGCGCATAAAAAATATTAAAACACGCAACATTTCTGTAATTTAAGGCTATGTTCAGTGACGAATACTAACTTATCTATCATTCAAACTGCACTTCTTTGGTTAATCATAGAGTCATTTTACCTCCACAACAATTTTATGTAACGAATTCTAAAGCTGTGAGTTATTTTCAACATGAAATCAATTTACAATCACCAAAACAATGTTTCATAGATAATACATAATAATATAGACTCACTGTTTGTTTACATTCGACAACAAATGAATTATCAAACAAATATGGCGACGCATGGTATATGCCGTTCAACCAATCAGCGCGCTAGGTGCGTTCCGTCGCACGGTATTTTACAATTTGACGGTTTTACTTCGATGGATTATAATCTACCGAAAAATAATGCGTTAAATTGTAATCATTATGTTCAGTTCACAATCTTTCGATAGTTCACAATCTTGCGAGGTATAAGATAATCAAACGGTTTTTATGATCTTACGGTGACATATATAACATTGATTCAACCAAAGTATATTGCACATTTATTAGAAGTATTTATATATTTACTAAAGTATTTTAATACTACGAGGTCCTGGGTTCGAGTCAGGGTCTTTCTGACTAGAATTTCTCAGTACAAGCTCGGAGTTAAGAAGTCCTCCGAGAGGATGTAAATCTATTGGTCCTGTGCCTGATCTCTCTCTGCTTGTGTTGGATATTTTTATAAATGCAAAAGTGTGACTGTCTGTCTGTTTGTCTGCAACCCATTGACCATTTCACAACCCATCTACTGAACTGATTTTAAGCGATTAACCAATACCTAGGGAAGAACACTAATGATTATTCTACATAGGCTACTTTGTGTCTAGGAAAATCAAAGAGTTCCCACTGGAATTTTAACAACCTAGATCCACACAAAATTGTACAAAAATGGAAGCATCATCTAGTAGGCATTATTGGCAACCTTGTAAAATGTTAAAATTATGTGGTCAAAACCCAATTATCCTCTAAAATTACTAGTGGTTCGCCCCAAACTGAGACCTTGCGGTATTGCCATAACAGAGCGCCATCTATTGATATCATTGTGAAGTTCTGTTAAAAATACTGAAGCTCATTAAAAATTAAATAATTTTGTTTCCTTATAATATTTATCTAATTTTACTATTTGTTGTTCAAGGATATAATTCAAATAATTGATCAAGTTTCAGGCTCGGCCTTTCAGAAAATTGAGAGTTCTGAGGTCAACTTTGTGTAAAATGTTAAAATTATGTGGTCACAACCCAATTATCCTCTAAAATTACTGGTGGTTCGCCCCAGACTGAGACCTCGAAGAATCACCATAACAGAGCGCCATCTATTGATATCCCCCCCCTGACTGAAATAAAGATTTTTATAACTTTTTAAGCCATATTCGGCTGGAGGCCACCGGTTAGAAATTATACTTAAATTTGAAGTAATTACGTTCAGTACTTCAGAAGTTAAAATGCTCTGACAGACGGACGGACGGACAGACAAGTGCAAATTCACTCAAGTAAACTCAAAGACCTTCGCTTTGTGTTAATCGGTCAAATATTTTCTTATTATATCTAGAGCTAAATGAGTATGCAAATTTCTTTTTTTAATTTAGTTTGGACTTTGGATTAAGTACTTAGTTACTGTGTTGCTTACTTAATTAAATATCATGATTTAAGTACTTAATCATAATACTTAGTATAATTTTATCAATTATTATTATGAGTTAGTAATCAAATAGTGTATGAATTAAATTAATTTTCATTTCTGGAGTACATATTAAAAGATTCAATTATAAATTAGTAACTAGTTAATCAGTAGGCCTATTAAATTTTAGACCTATCATTTTTACACTATCAATTGTTGTGATTGGCTAAATTTATGGTATTTTAATGCGACAAAGCTTTTTGGTCATCAGTGGAGTGGTATTTAATTACTTAATAAGTATTAACCAATAAGAGGTGACTGAGATTGTAATAATTTTTACGTAGTGAGGCTACAGATTACAAAGTTCCAACTTTAAAAAAACACATCGCAATTAAAAACTTACATTATAAGTAATACATATTATAATATCTAAATGAATCCCTCTTGTTTTTGTGCTAGAAGTTAAAAATATCTTCAAGGTCAATATGACAAATACACATGTATACAGTATAGTAAGTAATTTAAGGAAAAATGTGAGAGACAATGGTCACTAGGATTTGTTGTATTAATAAGATTTTCACTTGAAAAAGATTAGACACTCACACATTCTATACACATTCAGTGTGAATGTACACTGTCTGTCTGGGCCTGGACTTCAGTCTCGTGCAGTTTGTTTCATGTAGAAGGATCGCTGATCTTGTACTTATGTAGTAGGCGATTAACTGTTGTTACGAAGTGAGATGTGATGATGGGCACGCGACTGGTATGTTTATGCTGATGTGGTCACAGTGGGTTTGTTATTCTAGTTTCACATGTAGTGTGAGATAATAGTACTTGTTTAAGGTCTTAAGTGCAGACACATCCCTTGTGCTTATTTTATCAGAAAGCAATTGTTGGTAGATATAGAAAATAATAAAAATCTTCTTTGCAGATTGGCATCATGGCGGAAATAGTGTACCCGCAAGGCTGTCGCCCCATTACCGATGACCTTGGACCTGATGAGCTTGTTCGGAGACTCAAGGTAGTCTTCTTTGACCAAGCATGTTCCTTGTATTTAATCCGAGTCTGCTTATTCTAAAATCATATTCTGCAGTCATCATCATCATTCTCATTAGCATTTCAACAGTCAACACATTGCGGGCTCTCTACTGGGAGCAAGTCTCTTCGGGATGAGAAGGGTTTGGCCATATTTTACATGATTTCCTTCCCTAACAAATGTAGGTATGATAAGTATTTTCTTGAAATTTAATGCTCATTGTGAACATTCGCGCAACGCAGTATTCGAATATATCTTTTTGCTTTTTCGTGAAATATGAACCGCATGAAAGTTAATGCACTTCACATTTTAAAAGTCTGCATCAGTTGATCAGGCTATTTTATTATTACCTGTTGTGTTAACACTGCTGACTGCTGTTGAAGTCGGGCGGGTATAACAAGGATAAGCAAAATTGACGCATTAGACTCGCCCGATTTCAACATAGTGGGTAGAAATCAAAATTATTTTGTACTTCACAGTGGCGTACCGCTTTTTTGGAAATAATTTTTATTTTTAACTTTTTAGTGTCGGTTGGGGATTTGGAGAGAAAAAAAATTCAAATCGGTTCAGAAACCACGGAGATATGCACCGACATACATTTTAAAAAAAAACGCGTCGAATTAAGAACCTCCTCCTTTTTTAGAAGTCGGTCAAATACAACGCGTGCGGAAACTTTCCACTTTGTAAAAAAAGATAATGGCAAGAAAATACACATGGTCCCACAAATAGTGCTAATAGATATTATATATTAAAAATAAAATAAAAATAAAAACTAAACATGCATACAAATTTGTTCCAATTTTGGCCGCCAGGCCAGATGGTGGGACTATTCAAGGTTTTGTCTGACCCAAAAGATTATCTATACTCACAGACCACTAGTCTATCTATCTAAACTAATATTATAAAGAGGAAAAATTTGTTTGTTTGTAATGGATAAACTCAAAAACTACTCAACCGATTTTAAAAATTCTTTCATCTATATGTATAAAGCTACATTATCAGCGAGTAACATAGGCTATATTTTATTTTGAAAAAAATTAGAGATCCTTACGAAAATTGCAATAATGTGAATTAAGTCGGAAAAATTCACCTAATTCAACTTTTTACGTTGAACCTCTATTCGTCTATCTATTCAGAATGTCTTTTATGTCATGTTTGTCAAGACACTTTTATGTCATATTTGTCAAGACAAACATAATAAATACAAGAAAACTTACCAACATTTTTTTTAAACATTTTAATATCTAACTGCTGTAGACAGACTGCGAAAAGCCTAAAAGATCAAGGCCTCAACTATCTAAACATAGTTCCTAGGCGAGGGCAGTGAAAATACGTCGTATTGGAGAATCAATCAGAATCATTTGAAAATGAAAATCGTCTTGCAAGTCAGAGAGAATACGTGTCACAATCGCGTGCCACCTGGGGATTACAAACGGATACCGACGGGTGCTTATAATTAATAGAAATTATGTAACATTGACAATGTAAACCTCATCTGTAAATTGTTTAGTTTTTTTTTTTTTTTTCACGATAAAATTACAAATCTGAATTGCACCCGTGCGAAGCCGGGGCGAACCGCTAGTATATATATATATATATATATATAAAAATGAATCCCTATTGCCCTTGGTCACGGCATCACGCGTGAACGGCTGGACCAATTTCGCTAATTCTTTTTTGTTGTATAGGTGAGGACCTGGAGAGTGACATAGGCTACTTTTTATCCCGGAAAATTAAGGAGTTCCCGCGGAAATAACCAAAAAACTAAAACCACGCGGACGAAGTCGCGGGCATCAGCTAGTTTAATATAAAAGATCTTTGTCTATACTAATATTATAAATGCGAAAATTTGGATGGATGGATGGATATTTGTTGCCTACTCAATCACGCCAGAACGGCTGAACGGGTCTGGATGAAAATTCATGAAATGCTAATACCTGAGTATTGTAATGAAGTTATCGCAAAATTCCATGCCTACGAACCGAGCTTTTAGAATTTCTACCTCTTATCTATAGCTAGCCGATGCCTGCGACTTTGTCCGCGATAAAAAGGGATTCGCTTTATTTTTCCGTGATAAAAAGTATGTGTTATTCCAGACTACAATCTATCTCTGTGTCAAATTTTATCCAGATCCGTTCAGCCGTCCTGGGCGGCGTGATTGAGTAAGAAAATGAATTTCATGTCATAAAATTACAAGGGGTCACTACTCACTACATACGATAGTTTTACAAAACTGCTCTTATGTTGTAACATTTCCGCTGTTGAGATAAAGGAAATTAAAACAATTTGTTTATTGTACATTGTTTCTACATAATGATGACGAAGTCCAAATTCAAAAGAAAAGATTTTACATATATTGAACGCGTTTTGCGTTTTATCTTTTCGTCTTCGATGCTAATGATTCCTCGTAAGTCTGATATTCAGTACTTTAGTCAGTAAGTTAGTTGCGTGGCAGCCGAGTAGTTAGTAGAGAAGGGGCGAGATAGCTTTTAGCCAATCATATTATTAGACTAGCTGATGCCCGCGACTTCTTCCGCGAGGATTGGGGTTTTTTAGTTCCCGCGGGCACTTTTTAATTTTCCGGGATAAAAGTATCCTGTGTTATTCCAGACTATAATCTATATCTGTGCCAAATTTTTATTCAGATCCGTTCAGTCGTTCTGGCGTGTTTGAGTAACAAACATCCATCCAACCATCCAAACTTTCGCATTTATAATATTAGCATAGATATCAGTCCTATTTCGTACTAAGCCATCATTATAGTTTTCCGTCCGCCCTTTTATTTATCAGATGTTTCTTTGCTAAGTAACAACCAAATTGTGCTATCGGGGAGCAGCACAGCAGCCAGCCCTATTTCGAAAAAGCTGCATAAATATAAATAATTGTTATAATCTCAATTGTTGTGATGGGCTAATAGTTATTTGTGTTATATGGGGCCAAAGAAAATTTTTGTTCCCTGAGGGCGCTATTTTGAATTTAGAGCGAAGTGAAGGATTCTACAGTAGAATCCTGAGCGTAGCGAGGAATTCAATATACGCCGCCCGAGAACAAAAAATTTGGCCCCGAGTGACACACTATTTTTCATCATTACATACAAGCTAGGAGTATCAACCTACTATGTATGGACATTACCTATACGTTTAAGCACCAATCATAAGCACGAACGCGGACCAATCAGAACAGAGAAATGAAAAGTCCCATGGGCCTAAAAATTACATTTGGCTCCCGCTATCCTCTGAAGCCAATATTCGTTTGTCGAATAGGTATGATGAAAATGTATTTGTACAGTGTACTGCAACAATGGATTTTGGTCAATAGCACAAGGGTCTGAGCTAATCAGAATTGATTGCGATCGTCATATTGTAACATTTATTTAACCGTATTAGGGCCCCAATTCTTGTTATTAACGTCTGAACACAAGATGCAAGTCGCACAGAATAGGACAGAACTGGACACAAATAAGGGTGATAAATGCGCATAGAAAACATTTTTTATTTTATTCCACTACAAGTTAGCCCTTGACTGCGATCTCACCTGATGGTAAGTGATGATGCAGTCTTATGCTGAGATCTATAGAGCGTACCTTGTCTTGAATCAGACTTTGCTTATGAGTTAAAACGAGATGGACTTATGTGAATAACACAAATCTGTCTCGTTTTAACCATGTCTTAAATCTAAGCAAAGTCAAAGTTTGCTCTATAGATCTCACACTAAGATGGAGTGGGCTCACCTGCCATGCCCCTGTATGGCAGTTACACTAAAACCCCAGTCGGTGCAACCATGCGCAAATACTGAGAATTTACTACAAGTCAGGTCTAACTCACATAAAACTCTTCTGTTCCAGGCTTTGGCTCACACGCTACAGGGTTTGGGCCAAGATGAAGGCATGTACCAGCAGTACATTCCGCTGGCGTTGCACCTCGCGGACGATTTCTTTCTCAACCACAATTCGCGCGACGTGCAACTGCTTATCGCATGCTGCATCGCCGATGTGCTCCGTGTGTACGCACCGGAAGCCCCGTACAAGGATCAAGAACAGGTAAGTGACAAAATCGCCTAATGCATTAACTCTCCCTCTCTCTTAACTCATATTTTTATTCAAATAAACTTATTAAAAGTGCTTTTGCATCGTCGAGTGGATCTACCATTGGTTCGGAATGACAATCCTACCGAGAAGAACCAGCAAGAAACTCGGTGGTTGCATTAAGTATTAGTACTTGTATTGTATGTATACATGTACAATGAATATCCACATCCACATGGAGTATTGCTAAGTGCTTTAGAATAAACTTTTTTTAAGTGAATCTTTCGTTGGTCCGTGTTACATTCCTATCTATCAATTAATGTATGAATGCTTTTCGTTATATATACCAAAAAAGAAAAATGATTTAGATTGATTGAGAATTGAGATGCGCCCTATGCACGAATATCTGATACCGGACCTTATCTTCTTGTCTTCATAAAATCTTCCCGATTCCAATGACTTATATTTGCCCTAGGGGTACTAATTGATATTGAGTATTGACTACGGTAAGACTTGGTACGACAATGTGGATTCTTTAAGATCAAACCAACCATTTATTGTTTCTCTCTCTATTTTTTAGGTGAAAACGATATTCTTGTTCCTGATAAACCAACTCCAAGGTCTTCGTGACCCAAAAGACCCAGCGTTTAAACGGTATTTCTACCTGCTGGAGAACCTGGCCTACGTCAAGTCTTTCAACATGTGTTTCGAGCTGGAAGACTGCCAGGAGATATTCTGTGCTCTGTTCTCTCTTATGTTTAAGATTGTCAAGTAAGTTTTTTTAAAATCTTGTACGCTTCTTTAATAATCGGTCTCTTTTTCACTTTTTACTGTTTACTCACAAATGTATTGTAACATTGTATAACACACGTGCACATTGAAAACTAAACTCTCAGCGCTTATTACTGCTTAATGTTTTCGCCTCGAGTGTAATTTTCATCGTGTTGTACTTGTAGCATAAATTACTATTTTTTTACCAGCACGGAACACTCATCGAAAGTAAAGTCCTTTATGTTGGACGTTCTTTGCCCGCTGATCACGGAATCGGACGTGGTGTCAAATGAACTTTTGAACGTCATTTTGATGAATCTGGTGGAGCCGAATAAGCGCGAGCATAAACACGCTTACATGCTCGCCAAAGAGCTTATAGTTAAGACCAGTGAAACTTTGGAACCCTACATACAGGCGGTAAGTTGTACTACCTTTTCAACAAAAAAAAGTTATTTTTTCAGTCTAAATCAAGTCTCATTTGTTCCATTTTCATTTCAGTTCTTTAATCATGTTCTTATAATGGGAAAAGAAGAAAAGAATCTTGTTATATTTTCGAAAGTATATGAATTAATATACGAACTAAACCAATGTTGCCCCTCCGTATTGCTATCAGTTCTGCCACAATTAGAATGTAAACTAAAATCCGCTCAGTTCCAAGAGCGATTGAGTGCTGTAGCGTTACTCGCCAGAATGTTCTCAGAGCCGGGATCACAACTCGCCAAGCAGTATCCAGCGTTATGGCGAGCATTTCTCGGCCGATTCAACGATATTTCCGTACAAATTAGGATCAAATGTGTCCAATATTGTATGCATTTCCTCGTACACCATCCGGATTTGAGGAAAGATATTACAGAAACGTTAAAAATGAGGCAGCATGACGCTCATGAACAAGTTCGTTACGAAGTGGTAATGGCTATAATAGCGACTGCTCAAAAAGATTTCCAGGCTGTGGCGGAGTCGGAGGACTTGCTACATTTCGTCCGAGAAAGGACATTAGATAAGAAGTTTAAAATCCGTAAGGAAGCCATGACGGGCTTAGCGATGATATACAAAAAATTCTTAACAGAAGAATCTGTACCACCGGCGACCGAAAGAGCCGTGCAGTGGATCAAAGACAAAATTCTTCACGGGTATTACATGACAGCTTTAGAGGACAGATTGTTAGTTGAGAGACTCTTGAACACTTCTCTGGTTCCTTATACATTGCCAGCGCCGGTGAGAATGAAGAAGCTATTTTATTTGATGTCAAATGTTGATGATAACGCAACAAAAGCATTCATAGAACTGCAGAAACATCAATTGGCGGTGCGCAGGTCTGTCGCCGAATGGATCGACCTCCATAGGAAACCGCCGACGCCTGCTGTGCAGAAGGAAATGATTGCTAAAGTCTTACACATTAGCTCCAAATTTTTACCAGAATCTGTGAAGTCGCAGGAGTTTTTAAATAAATTCTCTGGACATATGAAGAAAGCGCCGGAGTTGTTGCAAGGAATGGAGACAATATTGAATCCAAATGTCAGCTGCGAAGTTTGTGTGCGCACTACAGTGAGTATGGCTATTTTGTTGACTTTCTTTGTTGTGTAGTGTAATAGTAATGTCGTTATTTATGCAATAACTAGCTGCTGCCCGCGACTTCGTTCGCGTGGACAACATGAATTAATTTCAACCCCCTATTTTACCCCTTAGGGGCTGAATTTTCAAAAATCTTTAGCGGATACGTCATCAAAGCTATCTGTATGCCTTTCAGCCCGATCCGTCCAGTGGTGTGAGCCATGCGTTGATAGATTTAGTCAGTCAGTCAGTCACATTTTCCTTTCAAATAATTATTAATTATTATTGAATCCTGATTAATTACTGTAATATTATTATGCCAAATCACATTTTGATGGGGTGGTAGACTATGGCGGTATGGCCATACCATTCTCATTATTGTCGAATAATTATTGTTTTTATTTGTAGGCCTCTTTATGCCCACTTCAAAAATAAACAAACATCACTTTCGCATTTATAAGTATTGCATAACTAATTATGCTAATACCCGTGACTTCGTCAATGAAAACTTGGTTCGGCTTCTATTTACAATCGGATCTGAACTGATCTGTAGCGCGACGCAAGTTACTAGTGGCGCCATCTAGTTTGATGAGATACAACTATAAGACTTGATATATGTAAGCCCCACAAACTTATCTAACCCGGTGTCAGCGTCGCTAGTAACTATTAAAAATAAAATGTTTTTATTTTATTTTTAAGTCTTAAAAATTAGTTCTAATTTTGGCCACCGGGCCAAATAAGTTGGTATATAGACTGCCATAAAGCTATTCTATTAGGATAATAGCTTTATATGTCTTTTCCTGTTATGATAGATACAGTCACTCGAGAGAAAAGGATAGAAGGCTAACTGTCATCCTAATAGCATTTGGATATGATAGTACCTACTATGCCAAGCTTGTTATTTACATAATAATTAACACTTTTTATAAATACGAGAGCGACTTGGTGCTCGAGGATTGAGGTTTTTTCGGTTTCCGCGGGTACTCTTTAATTTTCCGGGATAAAAAGTAGCCTATGCGTTATTCCAGACTATAATCTATCTTTGTGCCCTTTCGGAATTCATCCATATCCGTTCACCCGTTTTGGCGTGATTGAGTAACAAACATCCATCCAAACTTTTGAATTTATAATATTAGTGTAGATATCCCAGTTCTGATGTCGGCCGGTATCCGAAAGTATGCCAACAGCTTTGGTTCCTATTTATTGTCAAAATAGGAAAATAATAGAAAAAAAAACAGCACAAAAGAGCGGATGAAATTCTCGAACTCAAACCAAATGTTTTTATTCAAATAAACTTTTACTAGTGCTTTTGAATTTGAATGAATTTTGTATGGGTTTAATATAACTGCCATACCCCTAACAGGTTAGCCCGCTACCATCTTAGACTGCATCGTCACTTACTATCAGGTGAGATCGCAGTCAAGGGCTAACTTGTAGTGGATAAAAAACCCATTAGTTGAGGTTTTTAGCCCCACTAATTGCATTATTAACATACCTACTAATAGCATAATCAATTATTTCTGCGAGGCTAATGAGGCCTTTTAGTTGAATGTTAAACATGCCTGGTACGTAGTCTTAAAAATTATAGTACAAAAAAATAATATTATTTTTCGAATCTTTTCAGTCTAACGTGCTCAAGAAGCTAGGTCAACCGGTAATGACGAACCTCTATTACAACACAGTGAAAATGCTCCTGGAGCGAGTCAGCTCTGTGATGGTTGATCACGAGTCCTTGCTTATACTCGTTGGGTTCGTGGAGGGATCTGTCAAAGGCACGGATTCGTCCATTGCTGAGGAATGCGGTGAGTTGTGTTTTGCAGGATTTTTATTAGTGTCATTTCCGCTTGGGGGTCATCCATAAAGTAGTCACACTAATTTCGTGATTTTTTGTCCCTTCTGGACACATTTGTAAGCCCGTCATATATCTTGCAATTTTACATCCAGAAATTATGACCTGGCCTATTGGCCTTTGTGGATGATATTGGTACTTTGTGGATGATCCCCTGAGAGGAGAATATCCATAGCACTTTTATTCATCATTTCATTACATCATATAAAGCTTACCAATTCACAATTAAACACACCTCACTCTTCCTAGTTTGTTCCCGTTTTTAATGTTCTTCGGGCATATATTTCAGGTATTGACATAAAGAAAGCGGCGGAACGTGGACTCAAACTGCTAGTGATGCTGTCTTTCGTTTTCCCGGCACACTTCCTCCACGAAGACGTGCTGAGCCGCCTCACGTCGCTGCTTGAGATGGACGACGAGACAGTGGCGCCGCATATACTCGCCGCGCTCACCTTCCTCGGCAAATACAGACCACTGAGTAAGTCTTTTACAACCGTCGTCGTCATCCGATGGAAGTCCACTGATGGACATAGGTCTCCTGTAGGGTCCTCCACAAGCTACGGCTGCCTGGAACCAGCGACTCCCTGCGACTCTCTTTTTTAGGGTTCCGTACCAAAATGGTAAAATGGAACCCTTATGGTGCGACTTTCTCCGTCTGTCTGTCCGTCTGTCCGTCTGTCCGTCTGTCCGTCCGTCACACTCGATTATTTCAGTAACTACCGAAGCTATCGACTTGAAATTTGGAATAGTTGTGTATATTAGTGGCCCAAAGACACTGGAATTAAAAAAAATTGGAAATTATTTTTGTTCTTATTTAAAAAGGGGGGAAAGTCTGAGGGTTGAAATTTAAAAGTGAGATAACTGTACTGTGTGGGGTATCATATGAAAGGGTTTACTTTGTACATTCTAAAACAGATTTTTAATTATTTTTAGTTATGATAGTTTTTGATTTATCGGCGAAAATGTTTAAAAAAATACCGTTCCCCCCCCTTATCTCCGGAGTTTACCAATCGAAAAATTTGAAATAATTATGGTCAATAGGAATTTACGTATATTTTACAGGAAAACTATAGCCAATGCTCTAACTAGCATAGTTTTTTTGATATTAACAATAAACCTCTACAAACAAAGTTAGTCTTGCGGTTCATTAACAAAGGTAATTATATATTAATAATGGTACGGAACCCTTCGTGCGCGAGCCCGACTCGCACTTGCCCGGTTTTTTTTTTTTGTTTAGTTCTTAATGTCGTCCGTCCACCGTGTTGGTCTGCCGACGCTTCGTCTTCCAGTGCGGGGTCGCTATTCCAGCAGCTTGGGACCCCAACGTCCATCTTTTACAACCATTTTACGTTTTTTTTCAGATTGGAGTATGATTTTAAATATACATAATTACCGGATAAACTCACGTGCTGCTATGTCGGAAGATGCCCGACTAGTTTCGCATCCGTTAGAGGCCCTAGTCGGGGTCTGGGGGGTGGTCGGGGGACTAGTCGGGCATTTTGCGACATAACACGCGAGTTTATGCGGTAATTATGTATATTTAAAATGAATGTCACTCAGTATAGTTTAAACTTAAAATGGAGTATGATTCTTGCGATGGGACTCGCCAGAGTTGAGGAGATCAGATGAAGTCTGTTGAACGATTTCCCGAGACTTCTGTGAGGCGAAACCAAAAAGAGTTCTTCCATGTCGCTAAGATCGTGTGTGAATGTGACCTTGGGGTGTGAATGTGATGTTAGAAATCGAGGATTTCGTTAAGTTCATTGAAGAAATGTGTTGAAATTGTTGAGTTATCCTGCAATTTTGCCGGTATAATGTGATAATCTCAAATACTTAATTTGGATTCTTTTACAGGTGAAGCATGCCCAACATTGTTCCCGAAATTAACTAATTTCTGTAAGGCGTACGCCGAAGTTGGAACACCGAAACAGGCCAAAAACGCTGTCAGGTAAGTTCATATTTATGGGACAAAGTATCTTTTCAAGTTATGTTATGTAATGTTTACCACAGTCAGTGGGATACAGTTTATTAATGACTATAGCTGATGCCCGCGACTTCGTCCGCGTGGATTGAGGTTTTTTGGTTCCCGAGGGAACTCTTTAATTTTCCGGGATAAAAAGTAGTATATGTGCTATTCCAGACTATAATCTTTCCTGTGCCATATTTCATCCAGATCCTTTCAGCCGTTCTGGCGTGATTGAGTAACAAACATCCATCCATCACACACAACACATCCATCAACACATCCAAAATTTCGCGTTGATAATATTAGTATAGATAATTTCTAAAGGTCCAGTTTGTTTTTAGGTGTCTATTCGTAAATGTACCAGAGCAGCGATCGCAGATCTTCACGGAAATACTGGAGACACTAAAGACTACTCTAAGCCCGCACTCAGAACACTACCGCACGGCCATCGTCACACTCGGACACATCGCCCATAACCTGCCCGAGAGCTTCCCCGTTATCATCAAGAACATTGTCTCTAGGAAGGTGAGTTCAATAATACTGGAGACACTGAAGACTACTCTAAGCCTGCACTCAGTACACTACCGCACGGCCATCGTCACACTCGGACACATCGCCTATAACCTGCCCGAGAGCTTCCCCGTTATCATCAAGAACATTGTCTCTAGGAAGGTGAGTTCAATAATACTGGAGACACTGAAGACTACTCTAAGCCTGCACTCAGTACACTACCGCACGGCCATCGTCACACTCGGACACATCGCCTATAACCTGCCCGAGAGCTTCCCCGTTATCATCAAGAACATTGTCTCTAGGAAGGTGAGTTCAGTAATACTGGAGACACTGAAGACTACTCTAAGCCCGCACTCAGTACACTACCGCACGGCCATCGTCACACTCGGACACATCGCCCATAACCTGCCCGAGAGCTTCCCCGTTATCATCAAGAACATTGTCTCTAGGAAGGTGAGTTCAATAATACTGGAGACACTGAAGACTACTCTAAGCCTGCACTCAGTACACTACCGCACGGCCATCGTCACAATCGGACACATCGCCTATAACCTGCCCGAGAGCTTCCCCGTTATCATCAAGAACATTGTCTCTAGGAAGGTGAGTTCAATAATACTGGAGACACTGAAGACTACTCTAAGCCTGCACTCAGTACACTACCACACCGCCATCGTCACACTCGGACACATCGCCTATAACCTGCCCGAGAGCTTCCCCGTTATCATCAAGAACATTGTCTCTAGGAAGGTGAGTTCAATAATACTGGAGACACTGAAGACTACTCTAAGCCTGCACTCAGTACACTACCGCACGGCCATCGTCACACTCGGACACATCGCCTATAACCTGCCCGAGAGCTTCCCCGTTATCATCAAGAACATTGTCTCTAGGAAGGTGAGTTCAGTAATACTGGAGACACTGAAGACTACTCTAAGCCCGCACTCAGTACACTACCGCACGGCCATCGTCACACTCGGACACATCGCCCATAACCTGCCCGAGAGCTTCCCCGTTATCATCAAGAACATTGTCTCTAGGAAGGTGAGTTCAATAATACTGGAGACACTGAATACTACTCTAAGCCTGCACTCAGTACACTACCGCACGGCCATCGTCACACTCGGACACATCGCCTATAACCTGCCCGAGAGCTTCCCCGTTATCATCAAGAACATTGTCTCTAGGAAGGTGAGTTCAATAATACTGGAGACACTGAAGACTACTCTAAGCCTGCACTCAGTACACTACCACACCGCCATCGTCACACTCGGACACATCGCCTATAACCTGCCCGAGAGCTTCCCCGTTATCATCAAGAACATTGTCTCTAGGAAGGTGAGTTCAATAATACTGGAGACACTGAAGACTACTCTAAGCCTGCACTCAGTACACTACCGCACGGCCATCGTCACACTCGGACACATCGCCTATAACCTGCCCGAGAGCTTCCCCGTTATCATCAAGAACATTGTCTCTAGGAAGGTGAGTTCAGTAATACTGGAGACACTGAAGACTACTCTAAGCCCGCACTCAGTACACTACCGCACGGCCATCGTCACACTCGGACACATTGCCCATAACCTGCCCGAGAGCGTCCCCGTTATCATCAAGAACATTGTCTCTAGGAAGGTGAGTTCAGTAATACTGGAGACACGAAATATAAAATAATAATATATAAAATCCCAATAATATAAAAAATATATAATATATAATCAATATATAAATATATAATAATTAAAATCACTGTACCACAAAGTTTTTCCTTTTGTCGCGGATTATAGCGAATTAACTTCTGGTTCCTTCATTATGATGGACTTCCGCAAAGTAACGCCTGCCTCTATCCAATGTTTTTAGTTATTTCACAGCTGATTACGTTTTGTTATGACATCTTTCTTGTTATTTACTAAAAGAATTTATAATGTGTGGTGGTACGAAACCCTTTGTGCGCGAGTTTGACTCGCATTTGACCAGTTTTTTCTTAATAAATAATGAAGCTAATACCAATGAAGTTGTTGACTTCCTTCTTAACAGATAGTGAAAGAATTACTGGTCAGAGAAGGCGGTGGAAGCTCGAACGCGCCAGAAGGCGATTGGTGCGATGAAGAGGACTTGCCGGAAGAGACTCGCTGCAAGCTAGAGGGACTCAAATGTATGGCCCGCTGGCTTTTGGGACTCAAGAAAGATGAACTTTCCGCCCAGAAGACATTTAGGATGCTCAACGCATTTATCATACACAAAGGAGATTTATTACAGGTATAAATTGATATATCATGTTCAGTGTTTGACACTAGTATGGTTACGTTTCTTTGAATATTATGCATATTTACATACTTCACGCTCATACCATAAGCGCAAGATTCAACTCACGCGGCGCAAAGATAGCTTGATTGCTGGAGATGGGGTTTCTTATCCCAGGAATAGAAGTGTTCTCACATGGTGTACAAAAACACAATTCTGAATACAAGCTGATGAAGTTGTGGGTTATGCTATAAAAGTTTTGCATACTAAACTGTGTGTCAGTCTGTCTGTTACTGTTCAAAGCTGAACCTTTGAGCTGATCAGATATAGTTTGTATTGCAACGAAAGACATATATATCATAGTAAAGTAATTTCAAAAAATCTAAGATCTTTTTCCCCAGGCGATGTCTTGAAAACTTAAATCCTCGCGAACGAAATCGTGGGCATTATCTAGTTGTTAATAAGGCTTACTTTCGCGCAGCAAAAGCGCGTGTCAGCCGCGGAAATGTCCCACCTGCGGCTGGCGGCGGGCGCGGCCATGCTGAAGATCTGCGAGCAGAAGGGAGTCGGCGACCAGTTCACTGCAGACCAGTTCTACAACCTCTCGCATCTCATGGTGGTATGTGTTCAGTGCAGTCAAGTGCTTTTCAGAGATATGCCGCCAAGCGATTTATCGTTCCTGTACGATGCCGTGTAGAAACCGAATAGGGGTATGGGTTTGATATAACTACCATGCCTAGAACAGGTAAGCCCGCTAATATCATAGACTGCAACATCCATTACCATTAGGTGAGATCGCAGTCAAGGGCTTACTTGTAGAGGATAAAAAAGGAGGCCACTCGATGACTCCCTAGTCCCTGTGACATCAAGGCACTCACAGCTCAAGCCAAACCCAGGTTTGTAATATCGGTGGGGCTTGAGGACGACTTGTGAACTGTGTGTGGTCTTAGATCGGAGTAATCGGCCTACCCTCGAATACCTAAAATAATAATAAAGTGTATTCATTCATTTCAATATTTGTGTTTTTCAATATGTTGTTTGTTTTCAATCATTCGTACGTTGAACGTATTCGAGCGTCCACACTCTTAAGCGTTAAAGTAAAATGAACCTTAATTGTCTTGCTTAGCGCTAAAAGTCGTTCATATATTCAAGGTGAAATGGATACTTTGCGAATTAAAATCAGTGGTTCTGAATTTGTGACTTTAAATTGAGTTTCGATCCCTGAATGTACTCAAAAGTGTGATTTAAAATCTTGAAGTATGTTTACTGTGATCTGTCAGAACGTGTTTGGCAGATACAGTACAAAATAGTGACGGAAAATATAGCGGTGACCCAAAAAATTTATGTTATTGCTACACGAATTAACTCCATAAAAACTTTTTGCTAAAAGCTTATATTATTACATTAGAAGTAGAGATTGAGAGTAATTAAAATACAATGTAATTTTTTGTTGTAGGATGATGTGCCACAAGTGCGAGAAGCATTTGCTGCAAAATTACATAAAGGATTATCTAAGGTAAATTACTAATTTTTTGTTTATAAAATGACTACCTGTCTTATCTAGTCTACACCAAGTCCAGGTGGAATTTCTGAAAATCTTTTCTTGGGGTTACAGGAGAATCTACATTCAATATCTCAAGGGTGGTAAAATCTGTACGTTGACATTTCAGTCAACAGATTATAGATTGTAGAAATTAATTAGATTCAGGAGGATTACCCGATTTTCACGGTAAATGATGAACTTCTCTGCCTTACTTCCTGCTCTAGTCATTTACACGTAGACAGATACTCTTGATGGATGTTTCTTTACAGTTTAATTTCGCCAACAGGGTATACCGAACAAATGTCTGCCATTGGACTTCATGGGCATGTACGCACTAGCGGGACGCGAGCCGGACAAGCGCATCCGCGGCCTTGTGCGGCAGTACATGATGGCGGACGTCGTGCGGCGCCGGGAGTACGTGCGGAACATCACTGTGGGCACAAAAGGTGAGACTGATGTCCGCCGCCGGACGCCATGGGCGTGTACGCACTAGCGGGACGCGAGCCGGACAAGCGCATCCGCGGCCTCGTGCGGCAGTACATGATGGCGGACGTCGTGCGGCGCCGGGAGTACGTGCGGAACATCGCTGTGGGCACAAAAGGTGAGACTGATGTCCGCCGCCGGACGCCATGGGCGTGTACGCACTAGCGGGACGCGAGCCGGACAAGCGCATCCGCCGCCTCGTGCGGCAGTACATGATTGTAGTTTGAATGATCGGATTTACTAGGCTGACGGCCATTACTCATCAGAATGATATTTTTAATATTAAATCACACTATGTCTTTCGGTATTTTAATGACTAATCTGTGTCCAATCATTTATTTTACTTTTGGCAGATGGAGTCAATGATGTTCTAACGCGTTACTGATTCGATTTTTGATAACAATCGACTTTCTTTATGAAGAAGTTTTAATCGATTTGACACATTGATATTTACCTTTGCTCAACATTTTTTTATTGTTTTATAAACATACCCAAGCGTTCAAATGACTAAATAATATTTATTAATATTAAAGTATGTATTAAAATGAAACATTTCTAAACAACAGTACACTAAATGTAGATACATGAATCCGTCAGGTCGTCGAAACCATCCATCGCCAAAGATGTATGGTGCTTAAAAGACTATGAAGCTAGTGTTGAAGCTCCGTGACTATTTTGAAAAGGAAAATCGTACTTATAATTACTAGATGAATATACGAATTACGAAATATCGGATAAAAGGGCACGTCGCTTCACTATTGGAAAAAACTATATATTCTATTTTTTTTGTCGATGGTTGCCTGTCAATAATAATGAAACTTCATAGACGTGCATATGCCAAAAGTAAAATAAGTCATTGGACAAGGCATAACCCTTTCATTATTATAGCGCGTCAATCGGTATCAGTTTTAATAAAAATCACGAGCGGGACCGATGTCGAATTGTACCACGTGAGTGACAAACGCGACAACGCGACAAACGCTGTAGCTGCGCCCCATGGCGCAGCCCGCGCAACCTTAAGTTGACCCGTAGATAACTTTTTGTATGTTGTCGTATCGCGTCGCGTCGCTTTTGTCGCTCACCTAGGACAGTGGGTAAAGGCTTGTGTTTGTGTGCGCAGTGGAACGCGCAGTGAGCCAGCTGCCGCATATCCTGCCTGACTATATGATGGTGTTCGCGGTGCCGGTGCTGGCGCACGACCCCGCGTTTGTCTCCTACGATAACGTGCAACAACTGAAGGTTAGTTAGCCTTCTGTTATCATGTCATCAAGTTCCATACGACATCAATATTACACATTACTTACAGAATAGTATACAGGATCAAAAATATAATTATTCGCTTTCATCTAAAACAAACACTGACATAAAAACTTTACCTATAGTAGTACCAACTTAAACTAAAAAGTAAAAAACATTGTCAGGGTATATATTTTCTTTTTTGTTGATTTTCACAAAAAGCGCTAAATCAATGTTGATAAAATTTATGAGACCACCTCTAATGTATGATCTAAAAAACAAAAAAGAATCATCAAAATTTATTCATAACTAGATGATTCCCGCGACTTCGTCCGCGTGGATTTATGTATTTTGATTCCCGCGGGAACTCTTCAATTTTCCGGGATAAAAAGTAGCATATGTCCTTCCCCGGGATGTAACCTACCTCTGTACCAAATTTCATCAAAATCGGTTGAGTAGTTGGGCCGTGAAAGCGTAGCAGACAGACAGACAGACAGACAGACAGACGGACAGACAGACAGACAGTATGGATTGGCGGAATGATCGCGTAACATACAAAAAAAATATACAGTCGAATTGAGAACCTCCTGTTTTTTTGAAGTCGTTTAAAAATAGTGTTAATCGCATGTCGAATTAAGACACGACAGTTGCTTTAGAGATTATTGTCGCATAAATACATTAATGTTGTATAAAGATACAACTGTCGCACTGAGGTACTACTGTCTAGGGTTTGGGAATTCCCGACAATTTCAAAGTCCCGGGAATTCCCGGGACTTGAGACTTTTAAGAAAAAAAAAATTGTTTTAAAGTGGGGAAGCCTTTTTTGAAGAATTTTAATTGAGTTAATTTCTGGTGAAATGTATTTAAAAAAGGCATTTTCTTTTGTAAAAATCAACTTTTACTAAACAGAAAATTAAATCTTAATAACTTGAACGTTAATTTCCGTCTTAATAATTGCTTTGTTTATTTCTTTTAAACACACACAAATTCACTTTAAGCACTGTATAATCTTATACTTATAAAACGAACTTAGTTAAAAACCATACTAAGTAATTCTTAATAACTTTACTATTATCTAGTAATTCTAGTATCTAATTATTGGTCATAATCACAACATTGTTAATTCTCATAATCGCAGATTTGTTGACTGACTCAACTGACACAGCCTATAATCCAAACGTCACAGAACAACCAATATGGCGGCATGATGGTGGCGCGGCAAACGCATTTGTTGTGTTGTGTATTCAGTAGTTACGTAGTAGACCAAGTAATTTTATTTATTAAACTATCAGATGGCGCTAGGCGCCTTCAATTAATTGAAAATAAAAATGTGTATATGACAATTTCGACAATCTTGTCTCGTCTCGAGTCTCGACCCGTAAGTCCCGGGACTCGAGACCACTAAAATTACGAAAAGTCCTGGGACTTCGAGACACGAGACGTCCCGGGACCCAAATCCTACTACTGTCGCATTAAGACACTATTGTCACGTTGAACCACTACTGTCGCATTAAGACACTACTGTCCCGTTGAGCCACTACTGTCTACTACCACTCCAGTCCACTACTGTGAGCTCTCTCACGTCGATCAATCGTATTTGCAATGTTAAAACTCAGAGTAAGCGAACTGTTCCTTATAGTTTGACGCAATGCTTAAACATTCGATATTGCTCTTAGGTTGTAAAGCAGTGCCTGTGGTTTGTACTGGAGCCTCTCATAACTCGCAACGATTTCTACTGCTACGGCTTCTATAAGAGCCTCGTCGAACGGATGAAGACGCACAAGGACGCTCTCAATGAAATGGACGATTCTATGAACTACGTAAGTCATAATTTTTTGACCTCCCTGGCGCAGTGTTGAGCGCTGTTGTCTTAACGAGCGGACGTCCCGGGTTCGATTATCGGCAGGGTCAATTTGGGAATTTATAATTTCTGAATTTTCCCTGGTGGGAGGCTTCGGCTGTGGCTACTTACCACCCTACCGACAAAGATATGCCGTCAAGCGATTTAGCGTTCCGGCCCGATGCCGTGTAGAAACCGATTAGGGGTATAATAATGCCATGTCCCTAACAGGTTAGCACGCTACCAACTTAGACTGCATCATCAATTTCCATCAGATGAGATCGCAGTCAAGGGCTAACTTGTAGTGGATACAATTCATGTCTGTGTGTGTTTTCGTCCTTGCGTGCTTGCTTGCATGCGAGCGTACGCGGGTCGGGATTGGTACAAAGGAATACCTTCCGTTTCTGAATTCTCAACGCGTTAAATCCGCACCAATTTAAATGGCTGCTTATTTTTTATCACATCAAATGCCCGGTAACTCTTGCAGTATTAATCCAGCAGTAAAAAATGATTAGAACCTAGTTGATAGAAAACTTTCTTTTATTAATTTTGATCAGAGGAACAGCCATGCTGCGATTTTCATTATTTTATGAGAAATTAAATAGTGATTTTTGTCACGTCGCAATAAAGTGCAATTTAGATTGCACATCGCTGTCTAAAATTTAATAAACGCCTTCCTTTCTATCGCCTGTCTTTCTCTCTCATAACGTATTTCTTGTACCTATGTATATTTCTCGGGTTGATCAGCCTCCTAGCCAAGTTACATTCGTTTCGTGTCTATTGTCTTTCTATAATCTTTAAGCGGAGAGAATAAAATAAGTGAATAGTCTACGTTTAGCGTTTTTAATCGCTTTCACTAAAGCGTTAACGAATATAGAAAGAGATGTAACTTGGCTAGAGAGGCCTAGCCTAGGCCTATACTTGAGAACCTTTTCTTAGCTGATAGTCAGTTTATTAATACGGGCTAAAAATGGGGATATTTCATTTCAGAAACTGTGGGCTACATGCGATCTGGCGATGTCGGTGATATGGGCGCGGTCGACCAGTTTCGAGATGCGCGACTTCCCCACTGACGCGCGCATTCCTACTATGTACTTCGCGCCGCAACCAGATTACTTCGTCAACACACGAGTATTCTTACCCCCAGAACTACAGGTGACTAAGCCTTATAATTATTATTTTTAGTAAACATAACACATAGACATACACAATCTCTATAAAATGGCAGCTATAAATATGTTCCTAGTATATATGTAGTATAGTATGTCCCTGACAGGGAGTCTTATGATAGATATAGCAACATTTTCACAGGGACTTCCTGTGAAAATGATTATATATCTGTCTGTGAAAAGAGACAACAATAAAATAAATCAATTAAGATAGAGATCGTGTTCAACAGAATTAGTCCTAAGAGCCAAAAGCAATTTAAGAGAATATTTTAGGTGATTTACTATACAGTAAGTCAATTAAGTAGTCAGTTTTGTTAAATCCGCCATATTTTATTTGTAATGACGTCATCAGAGCTATAATAAGTGTTTTCATTTCATAATTCAGTTTCACGGTTTGGCCTTCATATCTGTGAAGCAAGTCGTACTGTCAAAAGAATTAAATAAATAAATATGCCTCTTCTCTGCGTCTAACAACAGAAGGCACTACTAATTTTCTATTCATTATTTACTGGATGAATCCCGCGTCTACCGTGGAACTGTTTGATTTTGCGGGATATAAAGTAGCCCAGGTCAGGTACCTCCAGGTACACACCCATGCCACAAATCGCGTAAACCCGTTGCTCTGTTGCGGCGTGATTGAAGTACAAACCAACACACTTATAATATGAGTCTGGGTTTGGATTGAATGTGAGCTTGTTCTACAGTTCCAACCCAAGAAACAGAATACACCGGCGACAGATCTAAACTCCCGCGGCGGCAAGAAGCGCGCGCGAGCCGAGGAAAAGGAGTCCGAAAACGCGAACGATGTAGAGGTGAGAGGAATTTAACCCATTTATTGTTGTAAACTAGATGATTCCCGCGATTCCGTCCGCGTGGATTAAGGTTTTTTTTATTCACGTAGGAACTCCTGAATTTTCCGGGATGAAAAGTAGCTTATGTCCTGCCCGGTATACAATCTATCCCTGTAACTTTCATCAAAATCGGTTGAATAGATGGGCCTCGAAAGCGTAGCAGACATACACTCTTTCGCATGTATAGTTTATAGCCTTATTTATTTTATTTATTTAGCAGTTTATAGTAATTGATCTATTGAACCGGTTTAGGCTACGAGTGTTTCTAGCCTTATGATCTGATTCAGAATCTTTTCCGCTCGCGTAATGTCGCTAAGTAGACTTCAACAGACTTTAAAATTGTGTGCCCTTAGATTACAAAAACAAGCGTCCGATGTTTAAGAATATGTATCCCGCTTTCTTAAGTAGTCAATACAAACTCACATAGATGTAATTCTTGTATGAATATTGTATTGTCTGCAAAAACGAATTAGAAATTCAAAGTCGTAGTGTTTGGGTTGTTTCGGTTGAATGTGCGACTCAATTACACCAATCCATTATTAAACCTTAATCTTTTTTCCCCAGCCCTCTGAAGCATCAGACACCCAGATAATACTGCCCGGCTTGGAACAGCCCCCGGAAACAGATCTAGAAGAACCGCAGGCCAAACGTATCCTGAGTGACTAAACCCACGAGGTTTGTTTTATAACTTTGCAATCTGTGGCAATGACTGTTGTATACTTACTGCCATAATCTGTGAAATATCAAGGTTTGTTTTCTTAAACTTAGTATTACTTGTAACACCGGAATTCAAGCCGAAAACATGCTGTTAAAACATCAAATAACACCATTTTTCATAGGGTGTTTGTTGCCAGTCATGATTTCGTGACATCAGGCGGATGTTTTAAGTATGTTTCCAGCCTTCACTTGTTCACTATTATGCCAGCATCTGAAGTGCAAAAAACCATAATTTTTTTCATCTTTTTTTAAATAATCTATTAAAATGTTTAAAATTCTTGTCCATAATATTTTGGGTGTACAAAACAGGTTTACTTTCAATAAAGTATATCTTTTAATCTATGACGTAAATATTTAATTTTACATTACATTTACGATACATTCAAAGTAGAAATCAGCACTGCAATATTTTTAGTCTACAGTACACTACTCTTTTCACTTTTCAAAGCCACATTTATACATTTTGCAAACAATTCCGTCGTTTTAAAAGCTCCAGGGAATTTAATCAGTTGGTCTAGTCAACAATTAAATGCGTCTTTTTTACGACTATGGATAGTATTTTGTGTTTGCGGAAAATAATATTCAAACCAATGAATGTAATTGTAATGTAATCCAGCTCACTGCTCAACTCCTTTTTAATTGACTACTAATATATACAACACATTTTTCTTCAAGAATTGGGTATAATAAAAACTATTCAATTTTTTTGGAACGAAGGTCCTTATGGGACGATGCGGAGGGGTACCCTAGCCGGCAAAAAACGTCCGTAACGAAAATGCGTGGAGTAAGATTTTTTTTACAAAGACAAAAGGTCTTAAATTTAAATATACTACATTCTAAATTAAACTTTAATGCTTTAGGGTTAAGGTTTATATTTTAATTTTTTTTATTAAAGAAAAAATTATTCGTTTTCACTTCTATCGGTAATTTTTGTGTTACCGATAAAAATCGAAAAGTACTTTACAAATTTATCTTAACGCTTTTATTTTATTCACAATGAAAAATAAATATTTATGTAATAAGGAAATTCGTTCCTATCTGGTGTCCGCACGTTTTTTTGTTATTATTAAATAGAGGATCTCCCAAAAGTCGTAATATCCACGTATTCGAACACTATTTTTAACTATTGATTGAAGTGTGTCGAATTTTGATGACGTCACTATTGAGTATTTCATACACCCATACAACTAAGCGCGCGTTTTGACTTTTGAAAAAAGTTTCTGATTTGACTTGTTATCAAATACCCCAATGTTGGATTTAATGAGCAATCAATATTTCTTTTTCTTCATTTAGGCATAAACAAGAAAAGGACAGCCTGATAAAATTCGGCATTTTGACTTGACTTACTAAAGGTATCATTACGCTTAAACAATCGAAGACTGGCTATTTATGTCCCGATTGATACCTTATCACAAGGATATAAGACTCGTATTAGATTGATTAAACGTTAATTATGATGACATTATCATTCGAGATTTGGGAAGTTACTTTCTTTCGTGTTACGTTGTGTGATTGACGGACGGCAGTCACTAAACAGCTCAGACGGCAAATATCATGTACATAATAATATTAATAATTATTTAACATCATGTTTTATTATGCGTTTGGAATTATTTTTGTACAACCAACACTGGATAACGACTTCATTCATATTTTGCGCGCAATAAAAACACGGTATGCTGGTACGGCGTAATAGACTAAGAGATAGCTGCACTTTTTGTAACTATCGCCTGAAAAGCTGATTCAGTATTAGGTGGGTGTAGGGCTCTCTACTTATGTCAAAAGTGAAAGTCTGCCCGCATATGGATGGGCCTTTCGCTAGATATGGCCGCTCAAAAACGGTTTATCGTTACCAAAAATGAACCATAATTAGAAAAGCTGATTCTTGTACAGTGTTAAAGTGACTGAATCAGCTTTTCAGGCGATAGTTACACAAAGTGCAGCTATCTCTTATAATATAATTATTTTCGTAGTAAAATGCGAAACGTAATGTTTAACTCGGTGCGGAGCCCACGTTTTATCGTTTTAACTTTTAATTGGATTTACGGCGCGATGCAAATCGAGTTCAAAAACTCATTTTTGTGATTTCTAACTCATCCAGTTTAATGACTAATGGAGTTGATACTTTTCACCTATAATAAGGTAAAAAAATTGCAATATTGGAGACTATTTATTGAAAAGTACAATAATTACTGGTTTCATCTAATAAGCTGGTTCAAAATCAGACAAATTTTGTGAACATTTTGATGGAAATCAACAAGATTAATTTAACTTTTAGTTATTATTGAACCATTTTGAGGTTTCACCTGAACTTTTACTGTTTATGAAAGTTTCCTACAAAGACTTGACAATTTTTTTTTTTTACTACGTGTTTGCATCCTTTTATTTACGCAAATCTGAAATCAATTTTTAAATAGCTATTTTGAATTAGGCGTATTGTTTTTATGAAAACCTTTCCTGAAATAATTCCATTAGGTAACATATCCGGAGTTATACTATCTATTTTCTAAACAATGAACTCAAGGTCCTTAGAAAATGCCCTATCAGTACGAACTACGAAGCCAAGATGAGCAAAGATATACATATACAAGATAAGCACTGAAATCGTAAAAGACAGACAATGTATTTCGCATCTATAGCATGGAGTACTTATTTATGTACCAATATGATACATACTTGTTAAGGGAGAATATACATCCCAGCGCACCAATTTATCTTTCTAAGTTCAAAAATAATTGTAAAGTTTAAATTATCTCACGTAACTCCGGATTAACCTTTCTATGTAAAATATTTCGTTTTCTTCTATTTAAACCATAATTTTATTTGTCAACGTCTTGGTGATCCACTTTAATATTAAGAAGGAGAACAGTGTATTATAGAATTTGATTGTAAGTTAATGATACAATGTTTGTTCGCTCGTTGTTTTTAGTTGTAATTGAATTTCGGCTGGTCGTTTTATTTATTTATATATTATATACATATTATATATGTCACCGTAAAATTGTAAAACCCGTTAGATTGTAATCTGACTAGCCAGATTGTAAACTGTCGAAAGATTTACAATTTAACGCATTATTTTTCGGTAGATTGTAATCTGTTAGGTATATTAACCGGCCGCAGGTCGGGCACTACCTGATTATTTATGTCGAACCCTAACCTAACCTACAAGAAAGAGACAAGAAAACGTAAATACAATGAAAATGTCAAAAATTGACACTCAGAACATTGAACGGTTCACAATCTTTCAACAGTTTACAATCTATCGAGAAAAAAGCGTTAAATTACAATCTAACGGTTTTAACAATTTTACGAAGACATAAATATTTTCATATAATATACATATAAGTAATTCCTCATGGACCTAAAATAGATATCTTTAAAATTTATAAATACACATGAGTTGCATTGGCGTTTATTTATATTGCTTTAAAATATTCTGTTTAAGCTGAATAAAAAAACATGTTTTTTTCATGTGTATTCAAATTTTTTACAGCTAGTTCTGAATAAAATTAATGACACAAATTAGTTTTATAAACATTAGTGGACATCGCGCGTTTGTCGTAAGTGCTTTTGTCATTAAATATTAGTAATTTTTAATTTAAGGTTAACATTTATTTTCGGATAAGCTTTCGTTTTTAACGTATCGACAATGGATAGCGTTCACAACAAGGTAGGTATGTATAAATAAATGTCAAAATGTAGCGCTTAAAAAGATGTATGTAAAGCATTTTTTGTTACACTTTAACTTGCAGATTTAATATTTGACCTATTTTTGATTTTACATAATCACTAGCAATGGTCCAGGTACGGAAGTATTTTGACTCGAACTTTCAGCGCCAGAAAAGCCTACATAATAATAAGTGAGCGTAGCATTAATATCATGTGTTTGACATGACATGGCTGCAGAATATAATAATTATAATAGTTCAATATAGAATCTTTACAGTTTAATATCCAAACTATTTATTCGTTTCGCTGATTAAGTAATTTTTTGTCCATTGAATGAACTGTGCCGAACGTGTGGGGCCCATTATCCATACTAAGTTCCTAACTGAGCCCGTTATGTAATAGTAATTTTAATTAAGTTCTATAGTAATTTTCGCAATACGTTTCTCATGTTGTTACTTTCTCCTCGCACCGGTTGTCCACGAACATTATCTTGTGTTATGTATACAATGTGTTTAATTATTTTGTGTCGTTTATTTGTGTACCAAATACATGGAACAGCCCGTGAAGGCATACGGGGCCGCCCGGCTTCCGCAGTGATGATTCTCTGTAGTTATGTATTAAAATAAATAATAATAAATACATTTAATTACGTGTTTCATTTGATACCCTAATTAAGTTATCATACCGACTCGACTGCGCTATGTCCAGTACAAATAAGACTCCGTTATTTTTTAAATGTATTTTAATAATCTTCTTTTTGACTGTCATAATATAACGTAAAGTAAATTAATTCAAAATAAGATGTAATGTAAAAAAGAATGGAACTTATTTATCATAACCTATACGGTTGTCTGACTTTGATGGCTCGAAAAAGCCCACTATAATTTTTTTATTTTATATTGTTACCCAAGGAACTGTTTACGGCTTGTATGCTCAGCCAGCAGCCTGATTATTTATTAATATGGCTGACAAAATACCTACTGTCTAAGGTTCAGTTTAGACCAAACGGAAAAATCACACTTTTTGATGGCACCGAATAAAGAACTTTATCTGTATTAAGTAAGTATAAAATTAGAAGCAAACAACAAAGAAACAAAAGCTTTTTGCGCGAGTGTTTGGTCTGAACTGATCCTAATGCTATGCCAAAGTGTAGAAAGCCAGCTAACCTATCATGCGCATAACGAGATATCTCGCGACGAGAGAGAGAGTCATTTGTCATTGCCGGATAATTTCTCGTTTACCCTAACATGCACAAATTCCGGTATATTACGAGAAACAAATTTTCGGCTTGTCAAGGGTTTGTAGAGAAAAATACCACAGATAAGAAATATTACTTTTAATCTCTACTTTTGACGTTACGAGACAAGTCATATGTGTAACAATGTTGGCTTCGGTAGACAAATAGATGTAACGGGTAGACATAATTTTACTCGTGCGCATGCTAAGTCCTACTGGTTTCAGTTTATCACGTAGACGGCGCGCCTCGGCTTGCCAGTGTTAGGTACGCCTAAATAGACTAAGAGATAGCTGATTCAGTATTAGGTGGGTGTAGGGCTCTCCACTGATGTCAAAAGTGAAAGTCTACTCGCTTAAGGATGGGCCTTTGGATCAGCTTTTCAGGAGATAGTTACAAAAAGTGCAGCTATCTCTTATAATAAAACCACAAATGCTTAATCGTGTCTGTTGTCCGGCTCCGTGACTTCGTCGGGGCTGGGAGCGAGGTCCATATCGTCGGCGACGTGTACCGGCGGCCGCACCACCGGGTCTATGTCCTTCATTGCTTCGATCAGCTCCGCCGTTGTTTTGTATGACGAGATCGTGTGCTTTACAAAGTCCCTGTGCGTATAGGAAAATACGAGTAAGAATTACGTCATGATTGCTGGTGCATTACCGGTATAACATGCTTGCACTGCAGATAGTAGATACCTACCAACAACTTCGGGGGTAAAATGTGGGGTTGTGGAATAAATTTAGCCTCTTGCCGTCTTGCGAGGGCAGCTTTTCTGGCGATAGTTACCAAGAGTGCTATTTAAGGTAATATTAGGGAATAAAGGGACGGCTTGAATTCCTTTCGCTCACTCAGTTGCCCTCTTCCGTCAGCATAGGGCCTAGAAATCGACTCGTGTACGTAGGTATACGTATGCGTGTACTCAAGTTGTTTGCCTGACTACTGGATACTGTACCTACCTATTGGACAATCTACCCATTAGAAAATCTTAGGATAAGCATCTGCCGTGAACAAGTGATGTGTTTTCTTGGCTTTCGCGTGTTTGTATTATATTGCCGATGGTGGCGTACCTACCTAAGTGTGCCTGGCTCATTCCTCAGTAATATGCGTAGTAGAGTTCGCATATTATAATATGCATAGGTAGACTATGTCATGCACCACCTGTTATATCATTTTGTAACAGATCCAACAGCGGTACTAATAATGCTATCCGTGTGTCCCATGTAATAGGACAAATTAAATAGGAGCACGAAGGAAACGCCCTAACCAATCCGATTGTTGAGAGATTTAGACATTGCCTTTCCGCAGAGATCTTTGGTAATTAGTTATCAAAGTAAATTATTGTTCTTGGTAGGTAATGATAATTAATGGAATTTACCTAAAGTAAAACGCCTTGATAAAGACAGCCGGTTGGTATTCGTGTCCGCAGCGTTCGGGGCCAAAGCTCATTACTCCCATCAGGCGGTTGTATTGCACCGCCGGGGCTCCGGCGTCGAACTATAGAAATACAATGGTTTATAAAAAAATAGGAAAAAGTCCTTTAAAATCCACTACAAGTTAGCCCTTGAATGCACGCCTCACTCATCACACATCATCGTGACTAGTTACCACCGTAGTCACGGCCCAAGCCTCCCACCAGGCCAGACCAGGGAGAATTCAGAAATTAAAAATTCCCAAATTGACCCTGCCGGGGATCGAACCCGGGAACACCGCAAGTTAAGACAACAGCGCTCAACACTGCGCCAGGGAGATTGTCAAAATGTACTAACCAAGCGCAAACCCATAAGGTATACCTACCTAACTTTTAGGATGAGGAGAGCCTATCTTCTTGGACGAACCAAGCCTATCTTACATTTAAAAAAAATACTAAATGAAGCCAGCATTTGCTTTTAGGTAGACTTTATAATTTTTACCAAAAAGCTTTTTTGGGGTTGGTGGACAGAGAAAGATAATGAAGTCCTTTGCCCGAGTTTATAAGTGACCTGCAACTTATGATATATGGTAATAACCATGATTGCTTTGGCAAATGACCCAGAAAAGGTATTATAATCAGTTACCTACTTACCAAGCACGCATCTCTAGTACCGTTCCTCAAGGAGGCGCAGAAGAAGTCAGGCGTGAACTGGAAGCCACTGACGAGCTGATAAGCGTCACTGCAGTACCCACGCGTCCGCACTTTCAGACGCGCTGTCATCAGATCCGGTGTGTGATCCCTGAATGCTGTGTCTGAGCCCTGGAAACGTCATTCATACTTTATGTGGGCGATCCAACGTATATTCAATCTCAAGTTCCAGGACACAGGTGTATAATGTAGGTTCTGCCGAGACCTGGCGACCTGGCAATCACAATAGATCGGCAACTGTCAAAGTGATACTGCAGGGTCTCCAGAGGCCTGCATAGCGGCCTCTCTCTCGAAGAAGAAGAATGGGTGATCCAAAGATTTTTTCGTTAAAAATAAAAAAGTAAATAAAGTGAAGTAAATTACTTCTTCCCACATAAGGTTCCTCAAGTGGCGATTCTAATGACTAAAATTTTATAATATTAGTAATAGAAATAATTACACGTGTAGCTCCCCAGCCAGTGACCGCAACGAAGCTTTGTGCGTAAGGCTCCTTCATTCCATCATAGATCTTGATCAAATTTATGTGCTGTGTGAATTCTGTAAGAGGATAGAGCAAGAACTAGAGAGTAAGTGCTTTATATTTTCTCATGCTTCTTGTAAAAAGAAATAAATTAATAATTTTTAAAGTCGAATCTCTCCATTAATAACATACCTACCTACTTAGTGATAAGGGTTTTCCTGGGATAATAATGCGGTGGGTTCCCCCCCAGGTCCTTCCGCATATCTATTGTCCAACACTTATCAAAATTATTGAGCTTATGGGCCTCCACAGGCAAGGATAGTTCATTTTCACATTTAAGAAAAGAATTTGTAGATGAAATACACAAATTCGCTATTTGTGTATTTCATCTACAAATTCTTTTTACTTTCAATTTTTATACATTTCTATTGAATACGGTGATCATCCGTTATCCTGCGCAGGCTCTAAATGTTTACCGAGATTTTCAGAAAGCTTCAACAGCGCAATGTCTGCGTGTGGCACTGGCTCCTCCTCGAACTTGGGATGTCGGACAGCGCCTGCGACGTCCACCAGCTGACCTCCCTCGTGTGGATGCGCGCTGCCCACTCTTACTTTGACATATTTTCCTAAGGTTTTCATTGGAGCAACGTGAAGGACGCTGTACAATCAAAATCATTTTACTCTGGGAGGTCCCTACCTACTCATGGTACCTACTCGCTTTTAAGTTTTCTATTACTAGACAGGTACATTTCCAACACCTGACACTTTAACTTGACAATTTGACAATTTAACTTCAGTATCCACCACCAGCGGTATATACTATTGTTTGGCTAACAGGTCTATAGATGAGGTAACTATCATCCTATATTAAAAGATAACTTAAGACCAAAAAAAAAGGGGACAGGAATTCCATTTCGGACCACTAGTCATCCCCGTGGTTCTGCGCTTGTCACAACACAAGTTTTATGAGTAAGAGGCCCTGGTAAGAGGAGGGTTACAAAGGAATATTGGTTATAATATGTTCTTAGGTTAAACAGCTAGGTATATATACCTATAGTTCGCGCGCGAGTTGAATGCAGAGCAGGTATGGTGACACATACCTAAGCTCTGCATTCAACTCGCGCGCGTACTATAGTACCTTTTCAATTCCTTTCAAAATATCTTCCAGGCGTACCAGCTCTATGACTGAACATTTAGCTACAAGACTTTTATTTGGATAAGCAGTAAATCATCATCATCATCATTATCAGCCGACAGACGTCCACTGCTGGACAAAGGCCTCTTGCAAGGATTTCCACATGCCGCGGTCTTGCGCCGCCTGGATCCAGCGACTCCCTGCGACTCGCATGATGTCGTCCGTCCACCGAGTAGGGGGTCTGCCAACGCTGCGCTTCCCAGTGCGAGGTCGCCATTCCAGCACTTTGGGACCCCAACGTCTGTCGGTTCTTCGAACTATGTGCCCCGCCCATTGCCACTTCAGCTTCGCAACGCGTCGAGCAATGTCGGTTACTTTCGTTCTTTTGCGAATCTCCTCATTCCTGATTTGATTGCGCAAAGAAACCCCGAGCATTGCTCTCTCCATCGCCCGCTGAGTGATCCTGAGCTTCCTTATGAGGCACAGTAAATAGGTCAAGCAGCAAATAGTCTTCATTATTCCAAGTGCTGGTTACATGGTGCATAGGATTGCTAAGTACCTAGTAAAAATACTAACATAGAATAATACTAACTAGTTTAAGCAATGCGCAGCTGTTAGCACCCAGTTCACATCAACAATAGTGCCAGCGCACCACAGCCGTCCGTTTATAATGATTGCAGCAATATAGGGGAAGTTCTTAGTATCGGTTGCATTTCCACCGCGAATCCTCAGGTTCTCCTTGTTGAGGTTCAGAAGATAATCGTTCCGGATTCTTAAAGCTTTCTTCTCATTGTTGTGTCGACGTCTCCCACTCTTGACTAGAACTGGTTCAGGGTCGTTGTAGTCTACGTTCATTTTGAATTTTACTTGAAATTTTGAAATAGGACAAATTACTTACTTGCTGGTAGGCTGAGGCTATTTCTATAAGTTTACTAGCGGATGCCTGCGACTTTGTCCGCGTGGTTTTTTGTAATTTGATTTAAGTTTTTTGATTTCCGCAGGAATTCCTTAATTTTCCGGGATAAAAAGTAGCATATGTCACTCTCCAGGTCCTCAATTATAACGCCAAAAATCACGTCGATCCGTCTCCATTGCGGCGTGATTGAAGGACAAACCAACAAACGAATACACTTTTTCATTTATAATATAGTACGATTAGTATGATTTTAACGAGTGCTTGGAACTCTTGGAAGTATGGTTTGCGGAAGGATAGAGGCCATCTAATGTTAAAATGAACTCGCCTCACTACACGTTCGCGTCACTAAATGCGTAACGGATCCGACTGTAGAGTTCATTCATTAGTTATTAATTAACCTATGAATGAACCTTCAATGACGACGCCCAATTTGTGTGTAATTGATATGCACTTTGCATTCGAGTGTAAACTGTAAACATAGTTGGAGGTGCATTTATTTTTAGACTAGCTGATGCCCGCGATTATGTCCGTGTGGATTGAGGTTTTTTGGTTCCAGCTGGTTTCCTTAGTTTTCCGGGATAAACGCGCCACGCCATTGAGGCGTGATTGAGTAACAAACATCCATCCATACATCCAAACTTTCGCATTTATAATATTAGTATACTTAGATTACGACCTCTACCACCAAGTTAGACTAGTGATTATTCAAGGTGTAAGGTAATTAGTATAACATACCCGCGGCTACCCATGTTAGATGGTGTATAGATATATTGGAAAAATGTCATAAGACGTGTAGCTCATATCCTGGGGGAGTTATGTGGACTTCAAAATTTTAGCATAAATGTTGAGGTGGCATCCCTTAAAACAGCTGATTCAATATCAATGAACTGCGAACAATACGACGTATGTTAAGCCTCGTAACCAGCGCGAGCATTGCGATAAAATCCATTCGCGATACTAAAGTAATCATTATTCGGCATGCAATTAAATTCTCAAAGCAAAAGCCCGACTAGAACTTACGTATTGTTGTAAAAAATGCCCGACTAGTATCGGACGTCGTAAGTCGAAGTCAGTCACTTATCCTTACTTTATGAGCCGCCTTTCCCTGTGATTAATTTTTCGACTTTAAGTTTTTATCAATAATTAATTATTTTGTGTAGTTTTTTCTTTCAATGATTTGCAAATTGTAATGAATTGCCAAGTTGCATAACGATACGATAATAATTATTATTATTATCGCTTGCAGTACAGTTCTGACTTTAGGTGTAGTAGGAACAAAAGGACTCCACAGGGTTACCAAAATTTATTTTCCATAATTAACAAATTAATTTTGTATGGAAGTTTTTGATAATTAATTTTGACTTTTTGACTCTATCATAGTGTTTATAACGTCAAAATGGCATGGGTAGCCGCCGGTATGTTATACCATTTACCTTACACCTTGTTTATTACTTAATTACAAAAACGACTACTAGTCGTTATGTGCATTTATTTTAAACATTACTCACATCAGACACACTAAAAAATAATTTTAATTTAATTTTAGAGGTCAGTGTATTTTCTCTGTTCAATTTGAGTCTTACCTACTGCTGCGTCATTTTGATCTCCAAATGAAAAACCAACGTTCAAAATATATAAACAAAATAATATTGCAGTTCTAACCGCGATCATAGTGTTTCTTTAAGGACTAGTGTTTTGTTTCTATAAACCGTTATTTCCATTTATTTTTATGGAGGAAAATATTGTTCCATTTTCAATGCAATAGGTAGGTATTCAATTCAAGGTAAGTTTTTATTGAATTACCTACAATGGTCATTTTAGATTATTTTTTTATATTATGTAAGTAGTTAGGTTACCTACCCTTGACATTACCCTGATGGTAGCCCCGAAGAATTAACTCTTGAACTCTGAAGGTAGGTAACAAAATGGGTAAGATTAAATAAGGTACAGGTATACCTATTAAATAGCTTCAATGATTGAGCTTTGAAAAAAAATACAAATATATTAATTATTTATTTAATGGCATCTGAACTTATCACTAATAATACCATTCATTTATTCGTCAATAATATCACAATCGGGTGTCAATTAAGTATATGCAAAATAAAAAAATAGATTTTTATACAATATCAACCTTATCACAGAATGAACTAGATTCATATCCATTGCACAAAAATTTAGAGCCATTTATGGCCATAAAACAACAATGTTATCATCAATTTTCTCATAGGAAGAAATTATGTTAACGGTAAGCCACGTCTTATGGTCAATATAATAATTATTATGAAACTAGATTTTTTACTTTTTTCGGTCTAAAGTCAATATCTTTCAGAATCCTCGTCGGGGACCATCGACCAAGCTACCCTTGATTTCCATATTTTTGTTTTATCTGACGTCCAAAAAAGGAGGAGGTTCTCAATTCGGCGCGTATTTTTTTTAAAAATGTATTTCGGTGCATATCTCCGTGGTTTCTGAACCGATTTGTTTTTTTTTCTATCAGTCGTTAGAGGAAGCACTCGAGGTGGTCCCATAAGAAATAATGACTCCAAATCCTCAACCCTGACACTAAAAAGTTAAAAATAAAAATTCTTTCCAAAAAACCGACTTCCAACGCCACTGTAAAGTACAATATAATTTTGATTTCTACCCACTTGAAGTCTGGCGAGTCTGATGCGTCACTTTTGCTTATCCTTGTTTTACCCGCCTGACTTCAACATAGTGGGTAGAAATCAAAATTATTTTGTACTTTACAGTGGCGTTGGAAGTTGGTTTTTTGGAAAGAATTTTAAATATTCCAGTCTTATATTATGGTTAAAATATCATTGGTTTTAGACATACCTAATGCTTCGTAAAAATAGTCACAGTCCCCGATAGTCATACAAAATGTAATGCCAAGTAATCTGGATAGTCAGAAAAATGACAAAAAGTAGGCGTATAATTCTCTCGTCATAACATAATTCATAAACACTGTCGTCTTTGCTCCAAGGTAAGTCTTATAATCTGCTAATCTCATTCCCAGTCTCCACATCTTTCCTCTTCTCCTTCTGCCTCCCGTCAAGTATTGCGTAGATCTCTTCCAGACTTCTGTCTTTAGTCTCCGGTACGTACAGCACAGTATACAATGTACCGATGAAGCAGACTAAGGAGAACATTATGAAGACCCAGTGGATTCCCAGGAGTTTCAGGAGAGGGTCGTAGGCTTTTGATTGCAGGAAGTCGCTGAGGGCGTCCACAGAGCTCACGAAGGATGTTACCATACCGCGATGCTGAAACAAATATTTTGATTTAAGTAAATGTACCTACCAATGCAATTAGTCATAGTACAGCCTATTATTCTTCTCCGGAAAGTGTTGGAAGTTTAAAGCCTTTCGTTGAAATCGGTGGGTAGGTAGTTGATTTTTTTTTCGTTTATTTGGTTTACCAACAGCTGTATCATTTAAAACATACATCAAAAAATTTACAATATATTAGTTACTAAGATAAAATCATTAGCCACGTATAGGTAAACACCACATGCACTTTAGTGATAAGTTTTTTTACAACTCATAAGTACACAAAATCAATACCATGCATTACACTTTTTTAAAAATAAAAACTAAATCTTAATTAAAATTATAAAAACCAATTTAAAACCAAAAATACAAATTGGATACTACTACTTAATGCTAAATGAACCGACCTCCGGAATTTATGCAAAGAATTGCCAAAAATATCCGGTACATTTATATTATACAGTTTGCTTATTCTAGGGATTGGCGAGTTCCTAGTTCCTACCCGAAACCGTTGAACGACGAGGGAATGATAAGAGAGAATTTATAGGCTTTCTATAAAGCATTATTGATGCATGAAGACGTAAGATTAAAAAAAAATAGGTACACTATAGCAGGAATAAATGAATGAAGGAATGATAAACAGCCTCTTATTGTACATACAATATAACAGTAGGGAAAACAGTAAAACAAAAAAGCATTAAAAAATGTGTAGGTAACCTGCAACTTGCCGAGTCTTATCGCTACCTAGCAATCTCAATAATTCTCAAGGCATGCATGCGGATTTATTACTGTGTGAGTAGAAGTGTGAAAACAAAAGCGATCTTTATTGCTACTAAGTATGTTTGGTGAAAGAATTTGGTTGATAAGAGTGCTATAAAATATGTACCTATTATAGTGGTTGGTTGAGGGTTATAAAAAATGGTCACCTGAAAGGAAAACAGTTCTGACGTAATAACATAAGGCACCGGTTGGTACCCTGCAGCATCTGCGAAGATGCAAAGGCACATGGCGACCACAGGCAGCCAACCAGGCAGCCAGATGGACATAGAGGTTATGTAGAACCAGGCTCCGAGAGCCAGCATGGAGAGGCCTGTTGCAAAGGACGTCCCCGCTAGAAGCCACTGCAAAAATGTTAAGATTTCTTCAATTTAAATTCTTCACCACTATCCACTTACATTTATAAGGCCTAACGTCGCAAAATATTATCGAGATACTTTCGAAAACTGGTAAAATAAAAAAGCTGACCGACGGACTGCCGACTCCTTGAGGCATGGCGGTCAGTTTGTCCCCCATGACCCATCTAATCTATAGCGCAATCGATTGAGGTCACACTACTTTTGGCAGTGTTTTAGGATACCCTAACTCCCAGGCGTCGCGTCGCTTAGAAGTTAGAGGCCTAAGCTGCAGCCATGGCATGGACGCAAATTAATGACTATATTAGGCAGTTCCTGCGCTACATCTCCTGAATATTAACTGCATCTATAAAACCGTTGCAAATTTCTTAGAAACTTGAGTTTTTGTATAATATGCTATGGTTCTAATTCGTAAATCTTGCTAAGGAAGAATAAAAAAAAAGTTACTAAGTATTTCATTATGTATCTTACTTTCATGAAAATGTTAGATACCTTTCGTCCGGTTTTCTCAACAATGCAGCTGGCTACAATGGATCCCAGTAGTTGTATGGCGCCCACTACTATCGTCTGCTTGTTAGGGCTGAGCTTCAGGCTGATGGACTCTGATGCCTGCTCGAAGATCGAGCCCGCGTACATGAGCACCACCAGGTACCCGCAGGTTTCTTGTGAGAGCATCACGTTTACTGATATGCGGAATGCTTTGAATGTCGTTTTGTCTTGTACTGGAAGCAAAATTGAGTAATTGTTGAAGTATCATTTTCACATTCACAAGGAGGCATCATTTTGTTTCTTTACCCGTTGTACCTACCTTACCTAGATGAACGACGAAAGATTTGGATCATATTTGGGTAAAGATGGCTTTGTCTTATTACTCACTAGTTGATGCCCGCGACTTCGTCCGCGTGGTTTAAATTTTATTGATTCCCGCGGGAACTCCTTAATTTTCCGGGATGAAAAGCCTTTGTCACTCTCCAGGTCCTCAACTATACCCATGCCAAAAATCACGTTGATCCGTTGCTCCGTTGCGGCGTGATTGAAGGACAAACCAATAAACCAACAAACCTACAAACAAACACACTTTCGAATTTATTATATTAGTAGGTATGATTAAACGCTTGAATGATGTACCTACGCTATTCGATTTCGGAAATAGATACTTATGTACATTTTTCCATTTTAAATCTTTTACTTAACTGAATAATCGGCTGTGATTTTTTTTCAAATGTGTGATTGGAGATAGACATAATATTTTATTATCAAATAAAAGTGATAAGATATTATTAAATTTAAGAAAAAGGTACAGTTAAACAGGAATATAATCATGGCTTCACTTCTGAAAGAGACAATTCTTTTCTTGGTCATCTCTTAGATATAGTATTTTTTTGCTCTGAGCGCTTGATTGTACCTAACATGTTCAATAAGTACCTACTTGGAAGTTGGAGGCAAAAAAATGTGAAACAATATAATATTTTTTTCATCCCACCATCTCGGAAAGAGTATTTTTAATCTTCGATATCTGAATGCAAAAGCCGTTAATATCCTCTTGAGGATAAAGTAAATTGAATTTAGAACATCGTGTGCATGTTATTAAATATCACTCGTCAGTCGTCTATGAAGTTCGTGAATTCAAAACATCATTAAAACCTATTTACTTCTAGGTACCTCTATGGTGCCAAATTTCCATACAACCGTTTTTAATTTGTTAAAAACTCACACTCGTAACCTTCTTGGTGTACTTTTTTAATTTGCTTTGCGCGCACCATTTTCTTTCACGTCATGTCATTTCGTCGCTGAGGTGGGATGAAAAGTTACGTGTTGCACTAGAGTGAAAAGATTTTTCACCTCGTGCTCTTTTGATTCCCTCGCTGACGCTCAGGATTCTAATTTTTGAACCATTCGCTGCGCTCGTGATTCAATTTTCGAATCCTTCGCTTGCTCGGTCATCAAAATTGAGCACGCGGTTAAAAAACAACTTTTCACTCTTGTATAACAAATAACTATTGTGGCTTCTATAGAAGGTATTGTGCTGATCTCCGTGCGAACTAAACGGAGTGTGGTACGGTGTTTTATACCTATAAAGTACCTAATTGATTATGGTCGCGACTTTGTCCTCGTGTTGTGAATTCAATTTTTGAAGAAGTCGACATATAGGTCATGAGTGTGTCCTGAAATTCTAGGGGCACTTTGTTATTCCGGGAGAAAAGTAGACCATGTCCGTCTCCTGATGCAAGCTATCTGTGTAACCGTCAAAATAGGTTTAACGGATGGGCCGTGAAATAGACAGACAAACAGTCAGACAGATACATTTGGTATATGAGAATGGATACTGAAACCATAATTATTAAGTTTTAGATGTGTATAAAATATAGCTACATAAGCTTTTCCACGAGGCCTTTTTTATGGACTTGGCGTACTCCTCCTCTATTTCCATTTGCTGCACTTCCTCTTCCAGGGTTTTGTCATCCACTGAGGTGTTCCGTAACCACGCCAATGTCACTCTGGCTTCCTGAGAACAATTTTGTTTTCTTACTAATACATCTCAGTTTGTTTTCTTAGAAACTACTCGTAAGTCGTAACATGGTTAAACTCGTTCCGAAGATAATATATAAGAAGACCTTGAAGAAGACTAAAAATTTGGTAAAAAGTATAGCCGTGAACGTAGCACCAAGACGTAGCCAATTTTTTTATGAAAATTCACGCTTTTTTATTTGACTTTATAATTTGAAACCTGCCTTTAGACAAGATTAAAGACGGAGGTATAGAGGGCAGACTGCAGAAGTCCTATAAATATAAATTGATAAAAATACTCCATACCTAGGTCCGTAACTATGATATTTGGTACATTTTTTCCGGAAAAAATTAACAAACATAAGGATAATGCAAATATTGTTGAACCGAAAAAATAGCCTATAAAATCGTTCGTTCTCAATAAGTACCTAGGTGGTAAGTAACTCGTATTATTAAGTCGCCTTTTTCAATACTAAGTGTATTCGCCCACAGTTTTTCGCACACTTAGCATTTCAGTAAGTCATATTCAGTTAATTTGAATTTTTATTCGCTCGTTTAAATGCGTAGCCTTTATGATAATTATTGCACAACTTGTCATGTCCTAGACACTTCTAAAGATGTACGTGACTGATACAAAATATCCGGTAGTATTGAGTGTAGACTGGTGTTGTGATTAAAACTTCGCGTAGATTAAACTAACGAGTGAACAAGAACAATCTATTATGAATGGAATCGTAAAATTTTGATATTTTATAAGCTTTGCGTATTAAATGCAGAAATAACATAATGTATTAGGTATTATTTATTACCTATAGCTTTATTTCCCACACATTACAAAGTTTTTACAGTGTTTAACAAAATGGTTTGATTTATGTTAATGCGTGGTCCCCTGCGGGTAAAAGCCTCTTCCATCCTTTTATTATACAGAAATACCATATTATACTTAAATCTAAATAGATTTTTAGAGTAAGAAAGATAAAGTTAGATTCGTATTGATCTAGAATTTTAGTATACCTAGTAGGTAGGTACCTACCTATCAGGTTCGGATAGAATTTTTGTGAATTGCCAACTTCGACTGACGGAAATATTGATCTAAGTATTCTGAATAATAAAAAAGATTTTTTAGCCTAATTATAATTTTCATTATAATACCTATTGTTGCTCTATTACGAAAACGCAGCATCAATTATTGTTGTTACAAAAACATATTAATATTTATTTTTAATACTTGCTGCAACTCTGGTGCTTGGCGAAATTCAATCAAATTGTTTTATAGGAAATTCAAAGGTGAGTGCGATAGTTAGGTAACGTTAGACCGTAGACGTACGCTAACGTCAACATAATTTTACACACAAGTGAATATAATAAAAATTATTAAAAAATACGACTGCTCTACCGTAGCCCGTATTGAATTTTTCAAAAATTTATAGTCCGTGTCACTCGGGATATTGAACTATAGTGTTATATATTTTTGGAATCTAGTCATCATTTTCTAGATGATGATTATATAGTTAATCTTGTTTTCGAATATTTTTTTTCAACTTTAGTCTTTAATGCGGGACCATGGTCACCCCATCATTTTTTTTTTAATTTTACTAGCCTATGTCACCCGGAATAAGCTAGGAATTCTAACGATACCTCATTTATCAAAATCGGCTCAGGCATGTAGAAGTTATGGTGGAAAATACAAACTCACATACATACATACATACATACATACATGAACCCTGAAAACAAATATACTCCTTTTTTCAGGCAGTCGTATAAAAAACCAAAATTCAATAGCAGCCTCTTGATATTTTCGCAATATGAAACAATCTATTAATTAGTTTCAAAATTTTGACATTTATTGTGGTAGATCCGAGAATCGCCTACAAATTGGTATAAATAAGTTTTGAGTTAATGTGAAAAATTAAAAATGTCAGGGGGCAAACATGCTAAATAATGACATAAATAACCTAATAAACCCTTGCAGCTCAAATGAATAACCTTAACAATTATTACTGGCACTTTAATTCTGTCTGTACCTACCTACTTAGTTTGTACGGAGCTTAAATTACCTTTCTGTCCCATTTGCTTCCGGATGTTTCACATTCACAATATCAATTAACGGTATCGGCATGACTATGAAATACCGATTGAAATGTATTACATACATTATTCAATACACGGAATAAATACTTAAACTTGAGCGCTTGTGATTTGTTTTATTTATGAAAATACCTATCATAAACTTTAGTTAGTGGTAGGTATATAATATTAATGAAATAACGTCTATGTTGTGCTTTATGTAAATGGTTAATTTTATCTTACAATCTCTATTACCTACTTACTCTATAGTTAATATTATAAATGCGAAAGTTTTGATTGATGGATAGATGGATGTTTGTTACTCAATCACGTCAGAGCGGTTGAACGGATCTGGACGAAATTTTGCACAGAGATAGATTATAGTCGGGAATTACACTTAGGCTACTCTTTATCCTGGAAAATTAAAGAGTTCGCCGCGGGAACCAAAAAACCTCAATCCACGTGGACGAAGTCGCGGGCATTTATTGAATTGTGTATGATTTCGAAATGGCTATAGGTACCTTTTCTTGAGCTCATATCTAGTGGTTATTCTTATTACCTAATTGCACATTATCAACGCACAAATATCTACATAATAAATTTCTAGATTGTTACTTTCCGTCTGCTTGTCAAATGTCAGGGCCAAATCTAAGAAATAGCTGAACCGGTTTTGAAGGAAATTTCATAGTTAGGATGATATTACTAGCTAATTTATACCTACTTAGTAGGCTGCTGGGTAGGTTATATTAAAATAGCTATTTATGCAACTGTATCGTAATGAGGGTCATTTTAATTCGAGTGCTGTTTTTTGATACGAGGCTTGCCGAGTATCAAAATAGGATAGTACGAGAATTAAAATGACTAATTACGTACAGTTGCATACAAGATTTTATCTACGACAAGGACGTCTTTATAATTTTTTACTTTATAAATTAATAAAAAAGTCAAATCAATCAAATTTTCTCTGTGGTTGGGAAAGTGCCAGAACCCAGAGCCGCTAAGCTATAGGTATCCTATTTATGAAGATAACCATATCGCTACAGCTACGACTCATAACGATACAGCTCCCATACAACGAACTGTATCGTTATGAGAAGCAAACACGAAAGAGGGTTCAATTCGATATAGTTGTCAAATTCGAAATTGGAACTTTTCGATGCTGGAGTAGATAAACGTCCATATAATATAGATACATTCCAATCTAAGTAGGTATATCTACCTAATATCAGGTTCTAAGATTTCTACATTGACCAAGAAGCGAATATAGGTAACTATTCAATAAGTGTTTATAAACAGGAACCGATCCGAGGGCTTCCGCGACATGTGACTTACCTACTCTACTATAAATTTAGTAGTACCTATGTTATGTAGAGCTCAGTCATGTAGGTACCTACCTATATATACTAGATCAAATATAGATAAGGATGACTCTACCAATTAGCAAAGATAATAATGTCTTCACATTGATTAATTTGAGAGCGCGCCTTGACACACTCCGCGCTACTTCAAACAAGTTACATTATTCTATGTCTGTGATTATTCTACAAAGAGCTAATTAACCTCCATAAAGTACCTAAGTACTTACCATGTAGAGCTTTTTGCACTACCCTTATAAGCGGTGTAGGTGAGGTACCTACCTATTGCTTAAAGTACCTTCGTACGGCTCTCTACAAGTTAGCCCTTGTGACTGCGATCCCACCTGATGGTAAGTGATGATGCAGTCTAAGATGGTAGCGGGCTAACCTGTTAGGGGCATGGCAGTTATATTGAACCCATACCCCTATTCGGTTTCTACACGGCATCGTACCGGAACGCTCAATCGCTTGGCGGCACGTCTTTGCCGGTAGGGTGGTAACTAGCCACGGCCGAAGCCTCCCACCAGGCCAGACCAGGGAAAATTCAGAAATTATAAATTCCCAAATTGACCCTGCCGGGGATCGAACCCGGGACCTGCGCACGTTAAAGCAACAGCGTTACAAAATGCGCCACGGAGGTCGTCACAATCATAATACTAAAATTCTACATCAATGCTTATAATTGTTTTCTTTGTTATCTTATAATTGAATCTGTTGACATTCGTAATTTTATAACTTATTGGCAGGTCAGGGGTCATTCAATAGCTTTTCTTCAGTTACCCTTTATAGGAACATTGGGAGAATCCACACATTGGCCAAGTTACGTTCACAAGAGAGGCAGATGTATTATTGTTTTATTTTTAAAAATCTAGTAGTTGCCCGTGACTTTGACCGCGTGGATTTAGGTTAGGTATAGGGATAGGACCCAGGTAGGTTTTTCGTCAAAAGACAGACAGACACTATGACACAGATCTTTCACAAAAGGTTTGACGTGTCAAACCATTTGTGAAAGATCTGTGATAATGATAAGTTAGACTAGATATAATTTTTATTTTCTTTTGGATATAATATCTATGAATTATGATTCAGGGGTTTACCTCAGTTTAAATGGCCGTTTCTTTTAAGGAAAATACAAATCTACCTAGAATTACGTGTGCCGTGTGGTCAATGAATACGATTTCACCTTGGCTTTATTTCATTTGTTTATGGACATTGATGTAGAATTTAAGTACCTACCGGAAATTAATAGTCACCGACTACGGATAACTTATAAAAACATTACCTAAGTACTTACATTCATAAGTTCTTATTGCAGTTTAATATTAAATTATTCGTAACAACAGGCTTACCTTGAATACGAAAACGCTGATCCGATACATCTAAAATTTCTTTAAGAAGTTGGCGGAAGCGGGTAGATGAAAAAAGTGGAGTACCGTGTTTTGGTCGCTCTCTCGAAAAGGCCTAATATTTATCTGTGGGCGCATGCCAGCTTTATTGATAGGGACAAATAACAAAGTAGGAACCTTACCTTTAGCTTTCCTTGCTTGACTAGAAACACTGGCGTCTCGGGCATAGCCAGAAACGCTAGCATGTGAAGAACGGGTATCGCGGTGCAGAGCCACATCACGGCCGTAAAGGAGAAGACGTCACCCGCAATGTAGACCAATAGGTAGCCGAGGTTCTGCGAGAGGATGAAGAGTGAGCCTAGCGCTCCACGGATGTTGTCCGATGCCACCTTGAAACGTTAATTATGATTAATTCTAGATAGCTGAGGAAACGTGAAAAGGAAAGTGTTGGCCAGCTTGGTGGAGTATATGTATAGCCTATGAACAAGACTAGTGCTCAGTGGTAAGCTGTTTCTGTTTCAACTTTCAGTGGGTGGTTTCAAAATGCAAAGGCTTTAACTTTTAAGCCCTAGTTGCCCACACTGGCAAAGTGCGGTTTTCTGACTTAATATAGCTTTGAGAACATTATGGAAATCTCTAAGGAGTCTCATCCATGTGTTTTTCTAATCCCGATTAAATTAGTCCCGGACCTCACATTAAAGACAATACATACCTCCTTTAAATACAAGGGTGCGACAACGTAGCATCCTGCACATGCAAGACCGGCGACTGCTCGCGACGATATCAACGCCCATGGACGCAACGAAAATAAGGTGATGGTCCAACTGATCTGTTGGAAACGTACAAAAATTCATATATAAAATTGAAAATCGAAGACACATTTTTAAAATACACGTGGAGACAAAAACTTAGCCTTAAGCTACAGATAGTCAGCTAAGTTCAGGAAGTCAGTTTATTTACCTATATTCGCTAAACAGTGATCGAGATAATATTATGTTCCTACCTATCTTAACTGATGGTAACAAAATATCAAGGTTTCCTAACAGTTTATTCATTATGTATATTTGACAGTATATTTTATACCTAAGTTAACGTAACGGGACTTATTGATATTATAATACCTATGTAATTACTAGATGATGCCCGCGACTTCGTCCGCGTGGATTAAGGTTTTTCATTCCCACGGGAACTCCTTAATTTTCCGGGATAAAAAGTAGCATAATATGTCCTTGCCCGGGATAGGTATAACCTACCTCCATACCAAATTTCAGCAAAATCGGTTGAAAAGATAGGCCCGGAAAGCGTAGCAGACAGACAGACACACTTTCGAATTTATAATACTTATTAGTATGTAATTATTTGTATGACACATAACCATTTGAGTCTAAACTTTAGATATTTAGAGTCAATGCTTTAGACTCTAAAGCATTGCAATTTGCAAATAATTGTAGAGAGCAGTTGGCGCCGTCTTGTATAGTCGCAAGTCGCAACGCACACCGGTAGAGAATTGGTTCCGAGGCCCAGCAACTTTATTTTGTAGATCGTAAGTGTTACAAGTTGTAACTATAGATTATTACACACGCGCCGTCTCTTCTATGGCTGTTTCCATTAATCATACTAATATTATAAATGCGAAAGTGTGTTTGTTTGTTGGTTTGTCCTTCAATCACGCCGCAACGGAGCAACGGATCGACGTGATTTTTGGCATGGGTATAGTTGAGGACCTGGAGAGTGCCATCTACTACTTTATCGCGGAAAATTAAGGAGTTCCCGGGGGAATTTAAAAAAAACTTAAACCACGCGGACGAAGTCGCGGGCATCAGCTAGTTACCAATAATTTCAATTTTCAACCGTATAAAATAGATATAATACATACTATTACTATACTATGCTGTGGGAGCATACTGTAAACTTTACAGTATGTTACCAGTGTATAAAGCCACTGTGGTTAGGTATGCGTCGGCCCTTAGTTACTACGCCATCTATAATAACACTAGTTTAATTAGTGAACCTTCATTATTTTATGACCGTATATAACATATCTTATCGCTGTATAGATAGGGTTCGAAATGCGTTAATTCTGACGGCGATTTGCATTGACTTGATCTTTGTAGTTTTCATTGTGTAATGTAATGTCTGTGAATTTCTAAAATAATGACTGTATTTACAAGAGTCCATTGTGAAAATTACACTTGTTATTATTAAATACACATTATGTTGATTCAGCTGTTTTAATGACATACCTAATTTCTTACCTATGATATTTTAAAATGCAGTGAAACAAGGAACTTGCGTAGGAGCTGAAATCTATACTATTAATACGTGCTAATACTTAAAAAAGAGGTTTAAGTTTGTGAGTTTGTGACGTTGTAGGGGGTAATCTCTGGATCTACTGAACCGAATTTGAAAATTCTGGTACCAATAGAAAGCCACATTATTTGTGTGTCATGGGCTAACTATATAATATTAACCCGAAAACTTAGGGAGTTCCCGTGGTAGGAGGCTAGAAGCCACCGAGTAGAAGCCTTGTAGCCGGCCCGCTCTGCTGCGAAAATTGGTCAAGCCGTAGTACGCTGACTCAGTATAGGCAAACCAAACACCAACATGTGGATCGCGTTTTTACTGTTTTCCAACGCTTGCAAGGGCTTTAAGCATAGAGTTTAGACGCTCGCTACTGGTGGGCAATCGCCGACCAAACACCATATTGGCCAGAGCGCCGTTGAAGACATGCTTCAAAGCCGTGAAAGCGTAGCAGACAAACAGACAGACACACTTTCGCATTTATTATATCAGTATGGATTTCACAGGTTTTTAGGGGTTTTGGAAGAAAAATAAAGTGATTTAAAACGAGGTAAGTAGCACCTACGCTTGTTCGCGATTTTCTCGGCAACCAATAAACAGATTTTCATGATTTGTAGGGTTCCGTACCTCAAAAGGAAAAAACGGAACCCTTATAGGATCACTTCGTTGTCCGTCCGTCTGTGTGTCAAGACCCTTTTTCTCAGGAACGTATGGAGGTATCAAACTGAAATTCATATCAAATACTCAGGTCTACGATCCCTTGGAGCTGTAAAAAAATCAAACTTCAAAGCCAACACGATCAAAAGATACAGCCGTTTATGCTGCAAATTTTCAAATTTTCTTGCACTCGCGAGGGAATCAAAACCTACAGGGTACTTCCCGTGAACTCAGAATCTTGAAACTTGGTACCAAGCAACGTCTTATAGCACAGATATATAGGAAGAATTTCGAAAAACATAAATTTTTAGTTATATCATATAATAAAAATATTTTTATGCAAATTTTCGACACTCGCAAGGGAATCAAAACCTACAGGGTACCTACTTCCCGTAAACTCAGAATCTTGAAACTTGGTATGAAGCAACGTCTTATAGCACAGATATAGGAAGAATTGCGAAAAACATAAATTTTTAGTTACATCATATAATAAAAATATTTTTATGCAAATTTTCGACACTCGCAAGGGAATCAAAACCTACAGGGTACCTACTTCCCGTGAACTCAGAATCTTGAAACTTGGTACAAAGCAACGTCTTATAGCACAGATATAGGAAGAATTGCGAAAAACATAAATTTTTAGTTACATCATATCATAAAAATATTTTTAATAATTTTAAACTTACTATCCCTTTCCTCATGAACGCGTAGAGGTATTAAATTGAAATTCATATCAAATACTCAGGTCTATAATACCTTTTAAGCTGTAACAAACTACTGTCCCTTGGAGCTGACAAAAACAGGTACAATACAGGGTAATTCCCGTGAACTCAAAATCTTGAAATTTGGTACAAAGCAACCTCTTATAGCACAGATAAAGGAAAAATTGCGAAAAGCATAAATTTTTAGTTACATCCATACTAATATTATAAATACCAAAGTGTGTCTGTCTGTCCGTCAGTCTGTCTGTTTGTCTGCTACGCTTTCACGGCCTAACTACTCAACCGATTTGGATGTAATTTGGTACAGGGATAGGTTGTATCCCGGGGAAGGGCATAGGCTATGTCGGCGCATCATCGCCGTTGGCACCGAAGTCAGACATGTTGTTGCACACGAGCGTAGGTAAGGTAGAAAGATCTCGTAGAAAAACCTCTTAGTTGATTGTAACGATGTTTAATCTTCAAAAGAGAATACATAATAATAAACCTCTCATCTCCATTACAATTATATTTATACCCCCTAGTCAAAACAAATCTTAATAATTATTAAGTTATTCTGCCGGAAGTCAAAAGCAGAACCTTTTATGCTAAATGAATATAAAAATAAACGAAAGTCAATAACAAAACTCTTAATATAAGTCAAACGGAAGTGTCAAAACAAACGATTAGAACTATTTAACGGATGTGAATGAAATATCAAAAATAAATACAAAAACTAATAAATCAATCACACCGGAAGTAACATTTGAAAATCAAAACTTATTTAAAATAACAATAATTAAAATAAATACTTAAGACGCTCATGACGCTTTACAAGCGTATTTCCGTGATATTGAACATCTATTTTCTTCTTCAAATGACGTCACATAATTTTGAAAAAAAATGTAATGCAATACTTAGATTCATGCTCTTCAATTGTGTGGAGGCCTTTTTATAATTTTTTGATTATTTAGATTAATACAAGCAATTATAAAATAAATAACTACGCACATGATTGTCTATTAACTTTATTACCTGAGGACCCACGAAAGTGAAACTTACATAAAATTAAAGAGAATATTTATAAGGTAAAAACTCAGCAGTGATTTTTTTAATTTTTGGCGATTTTCCACGAAAATTCACATATTTCGGCCAAATAATGCTAGCGGGTGTTGCGCGGGCGACGGGCGGTAGATGGCAGATGCCTTTCAGACGGGGAGGACGTATCCATTTTTCCCGCCAAAACGCTCTCGCGCCACCACGGCAGACGTAAATGAAATATTGAAAAAGTAGTGAATTCTAATAATTACTGAATGAATGATAATGGAAGATTTTTTCCATATCTTAGCACTGCTGGACAATATATTAAAACTGGTACATATTTTATTTTCCTTGTGTATTTTTCGTTTCTTTTTTTAAATTGTGCTAAATCAAACAACGCCATCTATTGTGAGATGGGGAACCATATGGGTTTATTCCTGCAGCAGAACTATTTTTAACAATGCCTAAAATAAAACAACACACAAACAAGGTAATTAAAAATATGAATATCGCGTAAGATACTTAGTAAGTACCCATAATTTTTTTACTAGCTAAATTATGAATATACCCAAGTTCAAATCAATACATAATTCTATACACGGGAACACGTAGGCTAAAAGTCTGGCCAGTATTACCTAAGTAAGTACCTAATGAAAATTTCTTGTCAAAAAAAAGGAAAATAAGGGTAAAAAAGGCAAATAAAGGTAACCAAATCCGTTTTTAAGCCCGAACCAGGAATTGAACCCAGAACTACGCCATCCTCAGTCCAACATGCTAACTAATACACCAACGAAAATCAACCGATCTAGGTAGGTAAGTACGTACCAAAGACAATATATATTATAATTAATCTATGGTACGTACCAAAGACAATATATAAACCAGTATAAGACTGTTCTCTTCATACATTAAATCAAAGCTCGCTAAATGCGCATTATTGTCGCCGGTACCTTGTAGTTCTTCGCATTATCTGAGATGGCGTAACTGTGCAAGCTGAAAAATAATTAATAACGAACATAGCTATTGCCATCTAACGAGTAGTAGTTGAATCATCAACTCGATCAAACTTACCTAGTGCCATCTAACGTATAGTTATATATCCATGACTGCCTCGTTGGTATAGTGGTTAGCATGTTGGACTGCGACCATAATTATAATACAGGTTTATATATTGTCTTTGACTGCGACCGACGAGGTCCCGGGTTCGAGTCCCGGGTCGGGCCATAACAAGTATTGGGTTTTTCTGGCAAGAAATTCTCAATACTAGCCCGGAGTTAGGAAGTTGGCGGTGTTTCAACCCCGTGCCTCGGAGAGCACGTAAACGTGTCTAATTATATATTTTTTTTTTAAACAATCTTGATCACTTGTTTTTGTGTTTTTTAAAAGTATTTCTTATATATGTTAGTTATTCTTGTTTTTTGATTCTTTCACAAGTCAGCCCTTGACTGCGATTCAACCTGATGGTATTTGATGATGTAGCCTAAGATAGTAGTGGGCTAATAAGAAGGGGTATAACGGCTTGGTACTTATAATAAACCCCAAATCAATTTCTAGGTACGCTAAATCGCTTGGCAGCACTTGGCTTCGCCGGTAGGGTTATAGCTAGCCATGACCGAAGACTCTAAGCAGATCAGAACTAATGTGCCTATAGTTCTGAAGTAGGTAGACTCTAGAGTAATGGTAAATTTAGTTTTTTTATCAAGTATTTCTTGAATAATGCACAATACCTACTGTAAATATTTTTTCTTGATTATTACCTAAGTACCTGCCTAAATTATATCGCCATCAACCAGACTTCTACTGTAATTAGCTAGCTATAAATAAAATAATTATCTATATTATATTTATTTACTAGATGATTCCCGCGACTACGTCCGCGTGGACCAAATTTTTTCGATTCCCGCGGGAATTCTTAAATTTTCCGGGATAAAAAGTAGCCTATGTCCTTCCGCGGGATACAATCTATCCCTGTACCAAATTTCATCAAAATCGGTTGAATAGATGGGCCGTGAAAGCGTAGCAGACAGACAGACAGACAGACAGACGGACAGACAGACAGACACACTTTCGCATTTATAATATTAGTATGGATGGATTTACATATTTCGGAACCCTGCATGTCGATAAATATATTATTATTAGCTAAATGGCTAAAGAATACCTAACAATTGCCAAACTTAACCTCAAAGATTTATCGTATAGCAGCAGAATCTCAGAGTCCAGAACAAGCGTAGGTCAGCAGTTAAGTAGCAGGATCTCGGAGTCCATTAGTCTTATCACGGTCACAAACAAAAAAAAACCCGGTTAAGTGCGAGTCGGACTCGCGCACCGAGGGTTCCGTACAAACATGTAGGTATATCCTATAAGTAAAAGTTATAGTATTTTTATTCAACTTATCTAATATTTTAATTTCAACTTAATACCTCTACGCGTTCATGCGGAAAGGGGAAGTAAGTTTAAAATTATTAAAAACTAGCTGATGCCCGCGACTTCGTCCGCGTGGTTTAAGTTTTTTTTATTCCCGCGGGAACTTCTTAATTTTCCGGGATAAAAAGTAGCCTATGTCACTCTCCAGGTCCTCAACTATACCCATGCCAAAAATCACGTCAATCCGTTGCTCCGTTGCGGCGTGATTGAAGGACAAACCAACAAACCAACAAACAAAGTGACTTTCGCATTTATAATATTAAGTATGATATGATAAGTATGATATTTTTTTTCTTATATGACTAGATGATGCCCGCGACTTCGTCCGCGTGGATTGATGTTTTTTTTTATTCCCGCGGGAACTCTTGAACGCGGAAGCCTATGTCCTTCCCCGGGATGTAACCTATCTCTGTACCAAATTTCATCCAAATCGGTTGAACAGATGGGCCGTGAAAGCGTAGCAGACAGACAGACAGATAGACAGACAGACAGACAGACACACTTTCGCATTTATAATATTATATAGTATATATAGTATGGAGTATGGATATAGTATGGAAGTATGGATGTAACTAAAAATTTATGCTTTTCGCAATTTTTCCTTTATCTGTGCTATAAGACGTTGCTTCGTACCAAATTTCAAGATTCTGGGTTCACGTGAAGTGCCCTGTAGGATTTGATTCCCTTGCGAGTGTCGAAATTTGCAGCAAATAATAATAATAATAATAACTTTTTATTTCAGGCTTCAACACCCATAACTTGTTAGTAACAATCACTTAACCTATGTTAGTAAAAAAACAACATAAAATACCTAAACTAACCTACCCTACTCTCAAACCTAAGCCTCGACACATTTACAGGTCTCTTTGAGGCCTCCTCATGAGAATGTGTGCACCATTCCAGCGCCTCCAGAGAGGGCTGTCCAGCTTAGTAGCCAACGTACTGAGGAGGGTGTTGGTGCTGCTCACTAGCCTGCACATCATAGACGCAGGACGCTTGCGCACGATCGCGTAGAAATCATCCACGCGAGCGTCCGCGAACATGGCCGACGCGCTGCAGTGTCGAGGCCTCCTCAGCACCGCCCTCAGCACATTGTTATATTGAACACGCAGAGCATTGTAGGTCCGCTGCGTATAGTCTATACACAGACTGCACGTGTAGAAAGACGGCAAAGCAAAAACGGCTGTAGATCTTTTGATTGTTTTAGCTTAGAAGTTTGATTTTTTCACAGCTCCAAGGGACAGTAGACCTGAGTAGGTATTTGATATGAATTCCAGCTTGGTACCTACCTCCATGTGTTCCTGAGAAAAAGGGTCTGGACACACAGACGGACGGACAACAAAGTGATCCTAGGGTTCAGTTTTTTTCCTTTTGAGGTACGGAACCCTAATTATTAAAAATATTTTAATTAAATGATATAACTAAAAATTTATGCTTTTCGCAATTCTTCCTATATATCTGTGTTATAAGACGTTGCTTCGTACCAAGTTTCAAGATTCTAAGTTCACGGGAAGTACCCTGTAGGTTTTGATTCCCTCGCGAGTGCAAGAAAAATCGAAAATTTGCAGCATAAACGGCTGTATCTTTTGATTGTGTAGGCTTTTAAGTTTGATTTTTTCACAGCTCTAAGGGACCGTAGACCTGATTGATATGAATTTCAGCTTGATACCTCCATACGTTCCTGAGAAAAAGGGTCTTGACACACAGACGGACGGACAACGAAGTGATCCTATAAGGGTTCCGTTTTTTCCTTTTGAGGTACGGAACCCTAAAAACACAAGAAACGCACAATTCACTGAGCCGGCACCATAGATCTTACTCTTACTAATATTATAAATGCGAAATTTGGATGGATGTATGGATGTATGGATGTTTGTTACTCAATCACGCCCCAACAGCATAACGTATCTGGCTGAAATTTGGCACAGAAATAGATTATAGTCTTGAATAGGTAGCACATAGGCTACTTTTAATCCCGGAAAATTAAAGAGTTCCCGCGGGAACAAAAAAACCTCGATCCACGCATACGAAGTCGCGGGCATCAGCTAGTTAATTATAATACCAAGTACCAACCTGGTTTATAAGTATATCGTCTTTGGCCGGCACCAAAACAAGAGGAAAAAATTATTTTAGTGTATCGTCAGTTTGTGACGCCATCTATAGGAATGCAGCATAACTGCATGGTCCACTAGCTGATTATAACATAAGAATACACAGAACTTGTTTCAAATCGAATTACTTCTGCAAGTTAATTTTGTTAAAATTAATTGACTGTAAATTTGCTATTTGCATAAGTGATTTTATGAAATTTTTGTATTTTGATAATTTTATATAAATAATTAATACAAACTGAACCAAGAAAATACGATATTTCACCGATTTTACTATAATCATTTGTCGAGCGAGCCTGGTAGCGCCACCTATCGATAGTATTAACCTAGAAAAAAATTTATATGGGAGTTAGCAATCTATACTTGGTTTATAATTAATCTATGGTACGTACCTAGTTTGTGTTCAGACATATTTTATAACTTATTTTAGAAACATCTTTCATTTACGAGCTGATAAATCATAATAATGAAAAATGACCTCCCGACCGAATTTCGGCCACGGCGGCCTATCTCCAGAGAGATAAGCCATCTGCGCGGGAGATATTATAGTGCACAAGTGTGTGCGCATACACAGGTGCACTCTCTGTTCCTTTACTCTCATAGCCCGATGGGACGGAAAATCCGACACGACCGGAGAGAGATCAGGCGCAGGACCGACGGCTTTACGGCTTTACTTTTCTACTACCTTTTCTTAAAATATTCCGCTGCCCCGTTGGCAGAGAACCAAATAGTGGAAATTTTACTTGCTGATTTCACTAGGTACTCGTGAACGCTGATATAAGTACATATTCTTTTAAGTGTTTCTTGATCTACATTACCGATACTTTATTTTGAACGTACACTAGTAGTTCGCTATTACGATATTACACTTTAATGTATTCAAAGTTTATTCGCGAAATGCGTCAGCGCACATGCAGTAATTACAGAACACCACAGACCTGTATCGCGAGAGTAGCTATCTAATTAAGTTATGGGCCACAAAGGTCTATTGACTACTTTTTTGTGATTGTTGCATTTGAATATAAATGGTAAATAAATTAAAAAGCATTAAAAGTTTGGCAACTATATTTAAATTTGGCACTCAGTTGTTCATTTTAATTTAGAGCTATATGATAGTACCAGTTAGTCAAGTGAAGTCAAGTCAAGTCAAATAATTTTTATTCAATTTAGGTAGGTATACTACACCTGTTGAATTCCAGTTGTTTATAAATAAAATATAATGGTGATAATCAGTAACGGTATCTTAAAACTAAAGCTACGAGGGTTCCAAACGCACCCTGGTCTGAGAAGAGCCCACAACAAACTCAGTTGGTTTTTTTTTCATTATCACCATTTCACAAATCATCTTAACTAAGGAACTATCTGAGCCACTAGATCAAATCATTGCCAAGCTTCCTTGTCATTTAAGTAATCCTTTACATGGTAATACGATTTTTTAATCAGTTTACGTCTTACATTAACTTTGAACTTATTCAGAGACATTTTCAACATGTATTCTGGGAGCTTATTGTAGAAGCGGACACTATTTCCAACAAATGAATTGCTAGTTTTACTAAGCCTACAATAGAAGCAGGCATTACAAGTTTATTTTTATTTCTAGTATTGACATTATGACAATCACTTTTCTTCTTGAATTTATCAATGTATTTATGCACGTATACTAAATTTTCAAGTAGCGTAGGTTGTGCGCTGTCATAATATTGATTTCTTTAAATTTATCTCTGTTGACTTATTTGGCTCTCTTGGTCCCATATTATATGGCTCGAACAGCCCTCTTCGGCAGCACAAAAACATAATTAATATCAGCAGCATTACCCCATGATAATATACCATACGACATAATGTAGTGAAAGTATTCAAAATAAACTAATCTCGTCGTTTCTATGTCTCTCAACTGGCGAATCGTTCACATAATTCTTGGCGATAAGTCATTTATGTGATTGCCCCTTTGGAGTTTAGCATCTAACGATATTCCCAGAAAAACAGCGGTATCCACTAAATCTAATTCCTCATGATCAAGTTGTACAGTGGTTTTTACCTGTTTGACATTAGGTAATTTAAATTTGATACACTTTGTCTTTTTCCCATTGAGGAGTAGGTTATTAGCTTCAAACCACTGTACCACTATAATATATTATTGACTAAAAGACAGCTATTGTGCATGGTTTATTAAAAAACCATATTTTGATAAGAAATCTGTTTATATTAGTATAGTATAGTTATATTATTAGTAGCTCTAAACAATGAAATAAACAGTTTTTGTCTAACAACTGTGTTTTTTAAGTGCCAGACGTCGATTTTCCAAGCTTTACTGTTTTAAAAGAACGCTAAACGATTTAACGGCTATTAAGCATAAAAAATGCATAATTTGTGACACAAGGTAAATGTGTCAACAGTTACGATTCCATTATTACGGCTGCGCTTCAGCTAGCTGTTTTTTAGTATTTTTAACCGACTTCCAAAAAAGGAGGTTCTCAATTCGGCGCGTATTTTTTTAATGCATGTTACCGCATATCTCCGTGGTTTCCAAACCGATTTGAAATTTTTTCAGTGGTTAGAGGAAGCTTGCGAGGTGGTCCCATAAAAAATTCTTAACCCTGATGCTGACTCCAAATCCTTAACCCTGATGCTTTAGGTATACCTACGACTCAAAACTAGGGAGTTAGGAAGTTTTGACGGTGAATTCATATAGTAGGTATCAAGTGACGTGTAGGTATACGATTCAACTCTGAGTCCCAACTCCTCAACCCTGATGCTGCAGGGTACAGAACTCCTTAAAAATAGCGATTTAGGATCTTTTATGGTGAATTAATATTGTAGGTGTCAAGCAACGACTTCATAATTAAACCCAAGTCCCAACTCCTCAATTCTGATGCTGCAGGGTACTGCACTCCTAAGCCGTGGGGATTAAGAGTACACTAAAAAGTTAAAAAATAAAAATTCTTTCCAAAAAACCGACTTCCAAAGCCACTGTTTAGTAAAAAATAATTTTGATTTCTACACACTATGTTGAATTTCGACTGCCTGGTTGGTCTAGTGGTTAGCATAGTCGACTGCGGATCATCGAGGTCCTGGGTTCGATTCCCGGTCGGGCATAAAAGTTAGGTATTGGGTTTTTCAATTAAGAAATTCTCAGTGCCAGCCCGGAGTTGGAATTTGGCGGTGTTGCACCCCCGTGCCTCGGAGAGCACGTTAAGCCGTCGGTCCCGGTTATTATCACTAACATCATAATAATCGTTAAAGCCCGCCAACCCGCATTGGAGCAGCGTGGTGGGTCTAAGCTCTAATTCCCGCTCTCCTATGAGAGTGGAGGCCTGTGCCCAGCAGTGGGACGTTAATAGGCTGTAGTGATGATGATGATGATGATGATGTTGAATTTGGGCGAGTATAACAAAGATAGGCAAAGCTGACGCGTCAGGCTCGCCCGACTTCAACGTAGTGTGTAGAAAGCAAAATTATTTTTTACTTTACAGTGGCTTTGGAAGTCGTTTTTTGGAAAGAATTTTTATAAGAGATCGCATCAAGGAATAGATAAACATGGCTAAAACACAAAAACTACATTATTTATCTTAGCACTCATTCAGACTCATAAAATGAAAGCTTAAAAGTAAACAAATAATACCCCAGATAAGTACCAATTTCAAAAATCAGTACCTACGATAACAAATACCAAATGGCCATACACACACATACCAATACTTCTTTAAAATTTTAGTAACAGTTTCGTCTTTTGTGATACCAGAGAACCCCAAATATCGATTTTGAACGAAATCGGTACTTTAACAAAGAATTTCAAACTGGCGCTAATTAAAGAACTCTAAAAATAAGTAATGACTATTCAAAAACACTCGAGTCCGTACTTGAGAACCTCCGACTTGAACCCCTCTGTGATCCAAACCCTGTGACGAGAAACCATTACCTACGTAGAGACTCGATGCAGCGACGCGAGATGGCGTGTAGATGACCTTAGTTATGTGAAAATAGCATTCGGTCATTGCCACAGGCGGCGGTAAAAATTATTGGACATGAAGCGAGGGGGGGGAAGGGAAGTCGAACGCTCAAGGCCATTGGCAGCTTGGAGCCCCTTAATTCAAATAATGGTTTGCGCCCATAGCTACTTTTTATCCTGGAAAATTTAAGAGTTCCCGCGGGAATTAAAAAAAACATCAATCCACGCGGACGAAGTCGCGGGCATCATTACTTATACAAGGTGTAAGGTAATTAGTGTAACATACCCGCGGCTACCCATGTTAGATGGTGTATAGATATATTGGAAAAATGTCATAAGACGTGTAGCTCATATCCTGGGGGAGTTATGTGGACTTCAAAATTTTAGCATAAATGTTGAGGTGGCATCCCTTAAAACAGCTGATTCAATATCAATGAACTGCAAACAATACGACGTATGTTAAGCCTCGTTGCCAGCGCGAGCGTTGCGATAAAATCCAGTCGCGATACTAAAGTAATCATTATTCGGCATGCAATTAAATTCTCAAAGCAAAAGCCCGGCTAGAACTTACGTATTGTTGTAAAAAAATGCCCGACTAGTATCGGACTTCGTAAGTCGAAGTCAGTTACTTAACCTTACTTTATGAGCCGCCTTTCCCTGTGATTAATTTCTCGACTTACTTCGTTTAAGTTTTGATCATTATTAAATTATTTTGTGTAGTTTGTTCTTTCAATGATTTGCAAATTGCATAACGATACGATAATAATAATTATTATCGCTTGTAGTACAGTTCTGACTTTAGGTGTAGAAGGAACAAAGGACTCCACAGGGTTGCCAAAATTTATTTTCCATAATTAACTAATTAATTTTGTATGGAAGTTTTTGATAATTAATTTTGACTTTTTAACTCTACCATAGTGTTTATAACGTCAAAATGGCATGGGTAGCCGCCGGTATGTTATACTATTTACCTTACACCTTGTATACCTACAGGTTTGTACGGAACCCTTGGTGCGAGAGTCCGACTCGCACTTGGCCGGTTTTTCACTAACGTAATCACTTTTATCTTCAAGAATATAGGATATATAGTGTGAATATACCTACTTACTAAGCTAACATTATGGTTTAAATGAGTGGTTAACACTTACCTATGTCATAAATCATTTTTACCCACGACTGAACGGGGACGGTAATCATACTAATATTATAAATGCGAAAGTTAGTTTGTTTGTTGGTTTGTCCTTCAATCACGCCGCAACGGAGCAACGGATTGACGTGATTTTTGGCATGGGTATAGTTGAGGACCTGGAGAGTGTCATAGGAGCTTTATCCCGGAAAATTGAGGAGTTCCCGCGGGAATCAAAAAAACTTAAACCACGCGGACGAAGTCGCGGGCATCAGCTAGTCGGTATTTTTGTGTTTGCCCTATTAGAATTTTTGTTCTTGTCCTGCTCAGCGTATCAATTTTTTTTGTTTGACCTATTCGATAGTTTAGGTCAGACAATCCTGTGTCATTTTTGTTATTCACCCATATTCGTACGAAACCGGAATTGGACAAAGTGGTAACTGTGCTCGTAGCGTACGAATTAATTGGTTTAACATATAGACGATGGTGTATTGCTGTGTGTTAGGCTGCAAAAGCAGACATTAACGTAAATGCGAAAACATAACCTAATACGTAAGTTTACAATTTTGACCTTATTTTGACATTACCTGATTGTTACAGATAAAAACAGGTTAAATTTGTAAAGACTCGCATGTATGCTACAAAATATATAAATAAAAAAAAATACGTATTTACCATTAATAAAATATCGTATTAAGACTATCGCTATCGCATACTGTATACGCTGACGCTATGTCTTTATCTCTTTCTCTGTCTACGGTCAAAAACCATCTATGACGTTAATCCCGACATCCCCGACAGACCACTGAGAAAGATAGACTGGTTGTCACCGTACAGTATGCGAAAGCGATAGTTTTAACATAACTACATGTACAATATCTATATAACAATGCTTATTGCCACCATACAATTTTTATCATATTTTGTGGGAAAACTGCTAATGCTTATTACTAGTTGGGAGTATGGCAAATAAGTGTCGATACATGATTTTAAACTATCGCAATTTTTTACTACAAGTGAAAACAAGAAAAGAAAACGAAATTCAAATTGAATGTATTTTAAATCAGTATGTTTCGCTTTTTACATACAATTCAATTCAGTACAATTCATACAATTCATACATACAATTCATTCATACAATTCAATACAATTCAACTCCGCCAGGAGTATAAGTGTTCTGTGGGTTATAATTGTGCGTGTTGTAATAAGGGAAATAATACAAATTAAATATAGATTAAAACTAGTTTAATGATAAATATAATGATCTTAAAGGTACAGAATAAATATATAAAACACATAACCGATGATAAAACAGAATCTGAGAAAGAAAACAAGGAAGAGGAAATAGTTTGGAGGTGGGACATTTTGTAATATTTGTTTATGAAGGTGCATACTTTGTTGGCAAAATCGATTCAATTTGTGAAGAGGGAGCATTGATAAATTCAATGCATCAGTCGCTCAAAAGTTGGAAGTGGCCAGAGAATGAGGACTCGATTTTATACAAACTCGATGATATTATGGAAAAAATTCAACCTCCACAACTAATACACCATAAACGGGGACTTTATCATGTTCCCGAATTTGAAAAATATAGAGAATATATTTAAAAACTTTATTTCTCCACCTGTACTCTTTAGCGCGATACTTATCTATGATTTTTTTTGTTTCCAAAACTATGAATAAAGTGTGTTTTTATCTTTTGAAAAATGTATGGGTTATATAGGTATTTTGTTTATTTATTAGTAGGTACCCTTTTTGAAGTGGTCAGGTATTGGTACATCACATGGTCAGATAAAGGTGTGATGTGGTCAGGTTTTGGTGAATTATAAAATTTTCACTTTAGGTAGGTATTAAAAAAGATCTTTTTATATATTGATATATATTTTTGTCTCGTTTGTTTAAGTAGATGTTATAGAAGCGGTACAACAAATACAAAATTGGTATCGCTCAAATTAAAATTTACTTAAATAAGGAACACATTAGAATTAAATCCGCTTAACTGGTCAACTATTGGGTCAGTGACCCTAGTCATTCCTCAAATAATACAAAGCCGAAAAAATTACGTCGATCAGTTTCTTAGTAGCGAGTAAAATGCTTTCAATTTTATTATACTGGTAAGGTTGTTCGAAAGATTTAATTATGTTCCTTTGAGTTACTGTTATAGGCTCGATTTTCGAGATAAAATAAATAATCTAAAAACCGGCCAAGTGCGAGTCGGACTCGCGCACCGAGGGTTCCGTACTCAAGAAGTAGGTATAATTACCTTTGTTAATGAACCGCAAAACTAACTTTGTTTGTAGAGGTTTACTGTTAATATCAAAAAATTACGTTTGTTGTATGGGAGCCCCCCTTTAATATTTACTTTATTGATATTTAATTTTTTATTTTGAAAGGTAATATACAAGTTAATATTCTGTGAAAATTTGAACCGTCTACCTGTTACCGTTTTTAATATTGAGCAAAAAAATACGAAAAAAACACGTTTATTGTATGGGGACCCCCCTTAATATATATATTTTTTTAATTTTTAGTATTTGTTGTTATAGCGGCAACGGAAATACATCATTTGTGAAAATTTCAGCTTTCTAGCTATCACGGTCTATGAGATACAGCCTGGAGACAGACAGACAGACAGACAGCGGAGTCTTAGTAATAGGGTCCCGTTTTTACCCTTTGGGTACGGTACCCTAAAAATGAATGAACAAGAATTGAAAATGCTGTGCTGTGTCCCTTGCTGTGAAAATGCTTCGGACTTTAAATCAACATCAGACGGGGAGGGCAAGAGCATCAGTTTTTATGGGTGAGTATATTTTGAGTTGACTCCCAATTTGTAATCAAGTTGGAACTCTAGTTTACAAACTCTAGTTTTTGTTTAATATTAATTGGTATTTCCAGTTTTCCCAGTGAAGTGCACCTCCGTGCTGCATGGCTCAGAGCCCTCGGCAAACAAGACAGTCACCTACCAGACTCTGCTGTGGTCTGCTCGCAGCATTTTCTAAAAGATGACATTCAGGAAACAGGAAGTGGCCTGAGGCAAATTAGTACTGGTGCCATTCCTTCGATGGTGCAGGTAACTCGTTATTTTATGTATGTTCATAAGTAAATCAAAAGTAACTAAATCTTATCTAGTGTGGCTAAGAGAGGAGAAGCTTGTACATATTGGATCTGAATTTATGTAATAATCCAGTCAATTACTTATAGTAGGTATGTGCAGCATTGTATGTAAACAATAATGTTGCAGTAAATAGCAGTATATCAATTCAATTCAATTCAATATCATTTATTCAATATAGGTACACTGTAGGTACACTTATTGACGTTAAAAATTACTTACTTAAAAAAACACGATGGTGATAATCGGTTACGGTTTCTTAAAACTAAAGCTACGAGGGTTCCAAACGCGCCCTGGTCTGAGAAGAGCCCACAAGAAACTCAGCCGGGGTTTTTTTTTTCATTATCACCATCTCACAAATAATCTTAACTAAGGAACTATCAGAGCCATTAGAGCAAATTATTGCCAAGCTTCCTTGTCATTCAAGTAATCCTTCACATGGTAATAAGATTTTTCAATGAGTTTACGTTTTACATTAACTTTGAACTTATTCAGAGACATCTTCAACATGCCTTCTGGGAGCTTATTGTAGAAGCGGATACTGCTTCCCACAAACGAATTGCTAGTTTTACAAAGCCTAGAAGCAGGCATTACAAGTTTATTTTTATTTCTAGTATTGACATTATGACAATCACTTTTCTTCTTGAATTTATCAATGTGTTTACAGGTTTGCTGGACAGCAAGCTGATTCTAATGAGTAAACACAAATTGGAAGAAACATATGAAAATTTAACGGGACATCTTGTAAGTTGTTAATTTATGCGCCCAACTTCATCTGTGTGGTTTAAGTTTATTTAATTCCCGGGGGAATCCATAATTTTCCGGAATAATAGCTAATACTCTTCTCTGGGATGTCTACCTCTACACCAAATTTCATCCTAATTGGTTCAAAAGATGGGCCATTATATATTGCAGCAGACAGACTGATGAACTTCATTTATAATATTAAGTATGGAAATGTGGATATACAGGAAAATGCTTAAGGATATAATGGGCTGGACAGGGCTTAGCTATCCAATCTGACTAAAAGATGCAGCTCACAATAGAGAAGATTTTCGCATGATGCCCAAACTTCGTTTTGAAGAAGGCACACATGATGATGATTGTAGTTATGTTTATCAATGTTGCATGTTGCAGTACTGTCAAACACTTTTGATAAATCTGCAAACAGTGCAACTAACAAGGTTATATTTTGTGGAATGATTGAATACTTCAATTTCATGTTATTTCAGTTGTGTGATCAAGGAAACCTAAAACAAACACTTTGTGTACAATGTGCTCAGAGATTGATAAATTTTAGTAGATTTAGAGACAAGAGCTTGAGAGCCCGTGCACTGATGATGGAATTAGTTGAAAAACATCAATTAGTGAGTACATACTTAATGCATGTACTGGCATTGTTTCTTTATCCTTGTACTTTATGTATTGAATATTTAACTTGTCTCTCTTAACAGATAACACTGCAACATATAAAAATGATAAACCTCACAAAACACCAACTAAAGAGTAGTATGGTGTTGACAACACTAGGACCTGACCACTGTGACTTACACATACTAGAACGCTGCTCAGAAGACAAACAGACATAAATAGAGGAAATTGAATTGAAAGCTGAAGTGAAAACTGAAGAATGTAATGGCTCTATGTCGGTTGATGGAGACATGGAAGTGGTACATGAAGAAGACAATAATGTTAATGACTTTGTTGCGGATCCATTAAAGTACGAAAGTGCTCCACTCCTATGTTCACTTTGTTTGGAGGAATTTTTCCATGACCATGCATACATGCAACATATGAACGTGCATCTTCAGGTGACATAATTTTCTCCTGCTAAACACTCATCAACTTGATAAGTTGATATATTTGTTGTGGGGGCTCTCTCGAATGCCAGAAAAGTTTTAAATTTGTTTTGTGTTTTGCAGAATGGTGACAGTGATGGTGAATGTGACACGTCACAAGTATGCAAGCCTCATACATCTGTGAGCTCTAGCTCTTCACACTCTTCACTCATCACTGAGAATAAGTCAGTATATCTGCCAGCGCCAATAATGCTTAGTTCAAGTTACAGTTAGTATACACCTACAATGAGGTCGGGGAAAAAGTTTGTTTGTATTTTATATGAAAATTCATGACATTTAATTATAATATATATATGTGCCATTTTGTTCCATAACTTGTTGCCATCTTGTAGGTAGGTTTTTTTACACTTTATTTTTATTTTTCATGTCCTATTTTTATTGATATTAATACCAGCCACATACAAACAGTACAAGTTTTTACATACAAAATAAGAAAAGACTTTTTTCCTGACCTATTAGTATCACAATACCCTTTCCTCCTCTCTAACTTGCTATATGCAGTACAGCCACATACTGGCTCCCCAGTACACTAGATACATTCTGATATATTTCACAGGCAGGCAGACCCTAGCCCTTCCGCACACGCGGCTCAGACCACAGGTGAGATACTGCCTTACACTGTGACGATATTTTTTAAATTAATTTATCAAGAAAAGCAACTTAAAGAACAAGAAAACAATCAGAATATTTCGTTTCAGTTGTTCCCCCGTCCGAAATTCTTGTGAGAAAAGACGAAATAAACCCAAATGAAGTAGCCGATACAAACGTCAGTTGCCGATACAAAAGATTAACAGATTGTTATGTCGAACTATATGATATTTTCGCCAAGAAAGTTGTTCAAATACAAGACGTATCGCTGGTGAAAACACAAAGAGATGCTATGTCTTGTGACAATCTGAATACTGTCTCTGAAGATTTCAGTTATCAGGCAACAAGTCAGAATGAAGTGCCAATAACAGAATACATTAAAACAGTCACTAACAGTCGTAGTAGAGTAAAAGTGATTGCATCGCAAACTTTACAAAGCAAAGCTGATGACATAGATAATATTCTATGCAATAACTCATCACAATATAGTTCGTACACTGCGAAAATTTCATACATTTGTGACATTTGTGGAAAAAATTATAAACTAAAACATTTCCTGGTTAAATAGACACGCAAAGACTCACAGTGAAGTAAGTCAGTTGACTTGTAAGATTTGCCAACACAAATGTAAATACAAAAGTGAATTGTCAATACACATGAGAAGTCATACTGGTGAAAAGCCATATACTTGTAATATTTGTAACAGCAAATTTACAACAAGAAGTAGTTTGGTGTATCATATGAGAGGTCACACCGGTTTGAAACCTCACGCGTGTGAGTTTTGCGAGCAAAAATTTTCACGGAAACATCATTTAAATAGGCACAGGAGAATACACACTGGCGAAAAACCATATTCCTGTAACATATGCGAGAGAAAATTCATATCAAGTCGTAGTGTGGTGGCTCACATGAGTGTTCACACTGGTATAAAACCTTACGCATGTGACTTGTGCGAGTACAAATGTGCAGATAGAAGTACTTTTATAAGACACATCATAAATCACAATGGTAAGCCATTTACTTGTAATATTTGTAAGAGTAAATTTGCACGAAATAGTATTTTACAGGGTCATATTAAGAGAACTCACACTGGTATACAACCTTATCCATGTAAATTATGCGAGTTTAAATTTGCAAATAAACGTAGTCTAGCGGTGCACATGAGTATTCACACTGGTATAAAGCCTTACGCGTGTGACTTGTGCGAGTTTATATGTTCACAGAAAAGTAGATTAGTTCCTCACATGAGAATACACACTGGCGAAAAGCCATATTCTTGTCAAAAATGCAAGTATAAAAGTGCACTGAAATCTGGTTTAGTTAGCCACATGAAAACACACACAGGTGATAACCATTTGTCACTTCTCTATCCGCCACCGGAGAGTGCTCAGGAGATGCACTCTACAGCAGGCAGTGTGTCGTGTGTTGTAGGATGTGTTCGAACTCGTGTGGGGTGCTTCTACGTTTGTCGTCCGCGTTAGTTTACTAGACTGAGAAAGAGGATCTGACGCAAAATATTTTTGTGTACGGGTAGGGGAGAGCAGGTAGGATTCGTACAGCGGGAGCATTCGTGCAGTAGACAATAGGCATATCTGCAATACTAAACGCGTCGAAGCGTTCATATTTTCGTGTGCGAGTCCCGTCAATACGCATAAGCTAACCGCGGAGCGGCCGGTCAATGCGGCCGCCTCGCCGGCTTCGCTGGAACAAGTCGAGATCACGTGTAGTAGCTCCGTGAAAGCAATAGGGATGATGACAACTCAATCAAATCAGCAACTCTTCATCGAACTTAAAAACCCACTTCTCGTATGGAGGTTGTATGAAATTCAGAGTTGTGACGTCATCAAATTTCAACACACTTTTTTCTTTAAAATGGCTATTAAACTTAAAACTAACCGAGGATGTGAATTTTAGGTCTTTTAATCTAGGCAATGGGGCGGTTTGTTGTATGGAGACCACCGCATTAAATCCTCAGTCGTTGAAACTTGGCAAGGTTGTAGTATGGTATAAACCAATACTAATACAAAAATATCCAACAAAAAATCCATCCGGAAGTTTGGTATTTATACTTAAAACAAAATTTTTATGACTGAATATTTTCTCGATTTCTTTTTAAAATAATAGTAGGTACTATATTTACACTCAAAACCGAAATATCAAACGAAATAATCATGCAGAACATTGATATTTAAACCGATTTTACTATCAAACTTAAACTGCGTTTACGCGATAATGTACCTTCCTGTTTTGACAATTGGGTATAGCCTGAAATACCTTACTTCTCCCTCCCTCTATTTAACAATTAGTAAGAAATAATTTATTTTTAATATAGGCATCATCCCTATTATTAAATTCACTATATAGGTTTTTATTTGTAGTAGTAAGTTTTGTTCTAAATTGTATGTACATTTAATATATTATGATTACAGTGTACGAGAAGTGTCCTAGTTTATCATGTAAAACATCAATTTTGGGTTCCTTTTAGTGGTATTTTTATTTACAAAATATTGTTGTATGTGTAGGGTTACATTCGTAGTTATGTGCGGGGCACATTCGTACATAGTGGGGAGCCTACGTATATTATTTTTACAATTTTAAATTAAAGTATGTACGAGTATATTATGTTTATAGAGATCAAAATAATGTTAGCTGTAAGTAAAAATTATCAATACAATTATTTATTAAAATTACCTACTAGTTTTAAAAATTCAATACTTCTTTTAGAATCTCCTTTATATCCTGAAGGGAATCAATCAACATCATAAAAACCGGTCAGATGCGAGTCAGACTCACGCTCAAAGGGTTCCGTACCACCACACAATTTAAATTATTAAATAGAATTTTCTTAAAAGAAATACATAGTCTATGCACGAAGATACCACGCGTGTTCGTACATTTTCAATTTTTTGGAAAAGCTGGCTTGAGTATCGGCCGGTTTCTCTGAATAGAGAATTTCATGTTGAGTATGTCTCAAAGATTTTTTTTGAAAAGAAGCAATTTTTTTTTATATTGTGTAAGGTTTGAGAGTTGGACCTTGTTGTTTTTGCTTGAATGCTTAATTCAGAAACCGGCCCAATATAAATTCAGAAACAAAAATTTGCTTAATTACTTAGTCCTTAAGTAGTCTTTGAGACAGACTCAACATGAAATTCTCAATTCAGATACCGACCGTTTGTTGCTTTAACTTATGATGGACCCAGGAGGTTTTCACAAGAACTCCTTAAGCGATCATATTTTTTTAAATCCATAATATTTTTTAACGTGCGAAAGTATCTTATTGTTGTTTCAAAGTCATAAGGTCACAACTCACAATGGAGCGCTGGAGTTCGTCGTGGGTTTTTTTAATTTTTTAAATTTTATTGCTTGTTAATCCAACAAGGAAGACTTTCTCGGTACGAGCGAATTAGGAAACTTACCACAAGAGCTAGGGAGCAAAGTAGTGAATTTCCCCCCCAGTGGTCAGCTAAGTTGCCGACGTACAATCCGCAGAAGATCGGGGGGAAGAAGGTGATGGAAGCTATCCAGGAGAGAGTCTTCCTTGAGAAAGACTTTCTCAGTACGAGTGAATTAAAAAACTTACCACAAGAGCTAGGGAAGTCAGCAAAGTAGTGATTTTCCTCCCCCAGCGGTCAGCTAAGTTGCCGACGAACAGTCCGCAGAAGATCGGGGGGAAGAAGGTGATGGAAGCCATCCAGGAGATGGTCTCGTCTGTGATTGGTTCTGGCGCGGGTCCGTCTTCTGATTGCAGGATCGGCGTCATCGGCGACTGCCAGCCCATCAGCATGCCAAAGTTCAGAACCGGAATTGTGACTAGAAGTAAAATTAAAATGCTATCAGTTAGGTCTACTCAAAACTATACTCAAATTTTCTGTAAAGACGTAGACCGGATGAAAGCTAGTCGTGTCTATTAATAAATCATAGAGAAACAGATGATTAATTTATACCTACAGTGGAATTCATAAACGGTAGGTGAACAGTCCCCTAAAATCCGCCTGTCAGTGTTCGTGTAGAGGTTGAATTTTAAATTAACCTTTGCTATTCATAGAGTTCATTAAATCTCGCAAGCGTATTACCTAGTACCTATTAAAGCGGCAGGTGTGAAAATTAAGCGTTACCATCTAATGATTGCCTACAAATATTTAAATAAAATATATTCTTATCGAACCGCGTAAAAGCACATCTAGCGCCAATTAACCAGATAAAAAAAAGCTCTACGGAAACTCTCTAAGGAAAAACACAACTAAGTAGTCATCTTTGAATGCTGTTATACTCTATCAAGTATCTAGGTTGAGGCCATTTAGCGGTGCGACTGACTCTAGTAATAAGTATGACAGAAGAATGTAATATTATGTCTGTACGCCTGAGCCTGATAAATTTTATATGAATTTAAAAAATAAAAGAACTCTCCTTAGAACTTCTCGGTTCTCACACGGATACGAGTAGATCGCCGAATTTTCATCTCCGCCCACGCAACTATGAACCAGTCATGTTGTCACAATGTGGTTATCACATACCTAACACATTATTTACAAAGTTAATCGCATTTTCTAAAAGTTGCTTAAGGTATTTTAACTTTACTTGACAAGCAAAGGTGAAGGACAAAAAGTTGTCTAATGGCAAGGTAGGTAGGTAATACTGTTTAATATTATTACTGTTTAAAGTGGAAAATTTATTATGGCAAGTTACTGGTACCATTACGTTATTAGCAATTAGAACTGAACTATAATGAATTATAACAAATACATAAATATTTTGTAATTGTTTTTTTTTATAATTGTTGCAATATATAAATTAATTATTACTACTACCCATTGATATAACTAACACATTGCATTATTAACAAACTGATTTGTCTTCAAACAATTATTATTCGTATCCAAAGAGGTAGGCACTAACTAGCTACTTACCTAGCTAGGGCTAGGTTTGATTATTTTTATTTGCGACTAAATATTCAAAGTGAAAACACTTCCATGCAGCTGGTCAGACGCGTATTGCATTCCCATAGAAAAATAAAACCGGCCAAGTGCGTGCGACACGCAGTAAGTAGTTGCCCGTAACAATAAGCGAACATTTTATTTAAAGTTGGTCGACTATTACCTACTCGTTTACTTGTAAAGGCTAATTTAGCTGTGATAGTTTTTCTTTTAACTTCTTTATCTATACTACTGCCATGATTATTTTCATGTAGGTATTCAAAAACAACAGTATAAACAAATATTTAAATGAATGAACTAGAAGTTTAATTCGCTATAATCCGCCACAGACCACAGTAGACAAATCTATGTGGCACAGTTGGTGTCTTTCACCTGCAGCATGCGACCCCAGTATGCTGTAAGTTTGTAATATAGGTACTACCTTGATATTGGTATTAGGTAGATCGGTATTTAGGTAGATGTAGTACCTAACCCGTTGTATAAGACGATTAGGCCATGTTTATTCCTTGCCTTGTGTGACTGCAATTATAACAATTTCTAGTTAGATCAAGTTTTAACAGATTCTAAGCAACATGAAATTGTAAACAACTATTCAGCGATCGTAAAGCTGGGTTCAAATGACTGTGTTGTGGTGTGATGTGGCGCGTGATATCATTCATAGTCCGCACATTGTGGTGTAAATACATCTAAAATGTTTTTCTCAGAATCGTCTAATAGCGACAGCGATTTTGATGAAGATATTAACTTTCTTGTATTGGCGAGTCTTCTTAAAAAAGAAAAAAAGAATAGGAAAGAGTATAAGTTCTCTATAAGTTCGTCGGACATTTTTACGCAGTAGGATATCATTCATACGACCGTATCTGTCGCGATAACGCGTCGTACTGCTAGGTATACTGCTGTGGCGTGATGTGGTGCGACAGATCCCCCACCACCACTGTGGCGCGACCGGGTGTCGAGCGATGGACGCCGCGACAGAAGCCGCCCCAACACAATGCAATACACTGATGTGAATCTCATCATCATCATCATCACTACAGCTTATTAACGTCCCACTGCTGGGCACAGGCCTCCACTCTCATAGGAGAGCGGGAATTAGAGCTTAGACCCACCACGCTGCTCCAATGCGGGTTGGCGGGCTATGATGCGGGATGTGAATCTAGCCATACTAAAAGTATGAAACTGATAGCATTCTGTCACGCCACACCACACCACAACACAGTAATTTGAACCTAGCTTTATTCATCGAACGGGGCGGTTCGTTGTACCTATGGAGACCTCTGCATTAAATCCTCAGTCGTTGAAACTTGGCAGGGTTGAAGACTGTAGTATGGTATCACAGACCATACAACCAATAGTTTAAGTACTACTCGGTGTATGGTATGAACCAAAACTTATACCTATACAAAAATATCAACAAAAAAAAAGACGTGTGGCACTCCACGCTCAAGGCCCGCGATAGAAGCTATGCAATAGCTTAAAAAAAACATGCGCAGGTTAGGTAGGTATTTAAATTTTATACAAACATAATATTTATGACTGAATAATTGTCTTGATTACTTACTTTTTGAAATAATAGAAGGTAAGTAATACCTATATTTACACTCAAAACCGAAATAGGTACCTATCAAATGAAATAATCATGCAGAACATCGATATTTAAACCGATTTTATTATCAAACCTAAACTGCGTTTACGCGATAATGTTCCTTCCTGCTTGAACAATTGGGTATAGCGTAAAGGACAAGGAAAAGGACAAACCAACAAACAAGCACACTTTGCCACCATTTATAATATTACTGTATGATCTACCTACTAACACTACAACAGCTAATACACGGCAAAGTGTATAATATGTCTGTCTGACAAGTAGTAGTATGTACGCTGGAAAATAAAAGAGTTCGCAAGGGATTCTAAAAACGAAATCAACGCAGACGAAGTCGCAGGTGTCCGCGTCATCTACGAGTATTTTGAATATGGCTAGACGCTGGCAGTGGTACGTAATGGTGATTAAATTTTAATATCCTTCCCTACACCGCCCTACAATCAATCAAATAAATATTATAAATGCGAAAGTTTGGATGGATGTCTGGATGGATGTATGGATGTATGGATGTTTGTTACTCAATCACGCCCCAACGTCTGAACGGATCATGGCTGAAATTTGGCATAGGGATAGATTATAGTCTGGAATAGCACATAGGCTACTTTTTATCCCGGAAAATTAAAGAGTTCCCGCGGGAATCAAACAAATGTATCTGTTCAACTGATTTTGATAAAATTTGGTACAGGGATAGGTTGTATCCCGGGGAAGGACGTAGGCTACTTTTTATCCCGGAAAATTAAGGAGTTCCCGCGGGAACCAAAAAACCTCAAACCACGCGGACGAAGTCGCGGGCATTCGCTAGTATATTTATAAACTGTGAATGTCGATTCTTACAAACGAGCTTTTTGTCGGGAATTTAATCTGACACTACTGAGTAAAGATTCCTAAGGAAAGCTGGGGAACTCGTTTCGAGATGTTCTCGCGGTTAACGTTATTCATGAACCCGTTTTGCATCTTAACGAGGGTCAACTTCCTTGCAAAACGGTTTAAGTTTAAAGGAACTTTCTTTTTGGTCTTATTGTGATTTCTTCTTATTCGATCCATAAAAAACAGATTTTGTTCTGGGTCCGCATGCTCTCCACTTTTATCCAAAATCCAGTTTTATTTTTAAGGCCCTTACAAAAACATTACGTATGTATATGTACTTAGTTACGTACATACATACGTAGATATTTGGTAGGTACATGGCTTTATTACAGATTCTTGACAAAGTAAAATGTACTAGGTTATGTGACATTTAATATGACATGCAGGCAGAGTTTGTGATATAATATATCTAGGCAATATTATTGAGAGCAGATAAAAAACCTATACCACACTCGAATCTCAATAGACTTAGGTACCTAGGTACCTAATTTTATCAAATAAATTAGACCTACTTACATTCTTATTAACATTATCAGTGTCTACGCTAGAGTTTATCGTCTTGTGCAGGTAACTAGGTAGGTACTAGGTATAGGCGCTTGTGGAGTAATACACCTGCAACACTGGACGAAATAATGCAACCTTATAACTTAGTTCGTACGTTTTTATGAAACGGTACGGTCCATGACGTTTTTTAATAATAAATATCAGAATGATCCCAGGAATGCGGAGCGCTGGTATTTCCGCCCTGAATTGTAAAGAAGAAAAAAAGCCAGCCAGTTCAACTTTCAAGTTTTTTATGAATGCAGCCACTTTGCTAGATTTTGCGATTAAAATCACTAGTAAAGTAAGTACATAAAATTTCCATTTTAAGATACCTAAGTACTAGAGTCTAGAAGTCTAGAAGATACCCGGACTCTAGAAGATGTCCGCGTGGATTTTAGTTTCTTAAAAATGAAGGAGAACTTTACAATTTTCCGGGACATGATTATAGCCTTTCTCCATAGGTTCACAACTTCACACACTTTCACATTTATATTTAAGTGGGGATGGGGATAATATTATTAATGGGGCTTGGGGATTAGCTGATATGAGCAACTTCGCCCGCCTGTTTTTTAGTTTTCCTAAATCCCATGGAATCACTATAACTTTCCGTTTGTCTACAGGATACCACTAATCTCCGCCATTCGTCAAGTTAGTTGCATTTGAAGTTGAGAATTAAAACAGGGAGCTTTCGCATTCATTCCTTAAGTTTTCCTCTCTATCCGCGTTTGAAATGTGAAGAGGAAATTCCAACAAATTGCAAAGGAAGGTGGTCGTCGTCATGCGAGTTTATCCTACCTAACTACCTACCTAGGTTATCAGCAATCTGAATTAGTAACTCGTTAGGAAAGTTGCAATGCTATGCATAGACTCTATTTACGTAGAACTTGTATTAGATACCTATCTTAAAATAGACTTATCCAAGCTCGTACTAGTACTTAACCAGGAAAAGTTTAAATAATATTCAAATTGAAATAAATCATAGGACTTAGGAGTAGTATCGGACCACAGGTACTTACTACGTTCGTAAAATAAAATAAAAAATTAGAAATAATAACCGCATGTTATTGTCCAAACACTAATTATTATAAAGTTTGGATGTTTGTAAGTTTGTATGTTTGTTACTCCTTCTAGCTACATTCATTGAACCGATTACGCTACATTAATTTATCATGGAAAATTAAAGAGTTCCCGCGGTAATCAAGAAACCTTAATCCACGCGGGCGAAGTCGCACGCATAATCTATAGTAAAACTATGTGAATAACTAGATACCTACCCAGTTTTTTTCCTATAAAAATGTGATAATTACAATCTCTTAGCGAGTCTCAAGTCTCAACATCCATCCATATATTAAAAAAAAACGAATCTTCAACAAATAACCTGCAACTTGTTTCAGGATGTGGCTGCAGGAACCCATTTCTTGTCTGCTCCGCAATTTTGTGACCATGCTTGATTTAGCGTGAACTTTTCTTTATTGACATTACCTAGCGGTGATATTGTAGGCATTTAGTCAGGTGATCGGGGGTTCTATGATCGATTCTCTTCGAGTTTGAAGAACCTACGTACTTCTTACTTTGCTAAGTTAGGTACCTAAGTGCGTTTCAAGCAATAGGTAAGTAAAGGAAACCAGTGAGGAAAGTTGCATGCTGAGTGAGAGAGATACCAAGGCTCAGATCCGTACGCTATACTTGTAAGTAAGGACGGAGCACATTATTTTCTTGGATCAATTTTTAAACGTTCTATAGACACAATTAGGGTCTTAACTTCCAAGGTTCTAGAATGGCATCCTCATTCCTAAAGATTGTAAAAACCGTAAGATTGTAATCTAACGCTTTTTTTTTCGATAGATTGTAAACAGTCGAAAGATTGTGAACCGTTCAATGTTTTAGGTGTCAATTTTTGAAATATTCATTGTATTTACATTTTCTTGTCTCTTTCTTGTAGGTTAGGTTAAGGTTCGACATAAATAAACCTAACAGATTACACTCTACCGAAAAATAATCCGTTATATTGTAACCATTCGACAGTTTACAATTTCGCGAGTTGGATTATAATCCAACGGTTTTTACAATCTTACGGTGACAGATACACTGCTTTTAAAAACCCCCTTTTACGCTACACAGGGTCTTAAACCATTGACAGTTGACACCCTTGAACATTGAACAAAGAGAGCTTTAATAAAAAGATGTCTGGTAGACAGATTCTTAGATTCATACTTAGAAGAACCGATAGACGTTGGGGTCCGAAAGTGCTGGAGCGACCACGCACGGGAAAGCGCAGCGTTGGCAGACCTCCTACTCGCTGGACAGACGACATCAAGGAGCCACTGGATCCAGGCGGCGCAAGACCGAGGCGTGTGGAAATCCTTGCAAGAGGCCTATGTCCAGCAGTGGACGTCTTTCGGTTGAGGATGATGATGATGAGACAGATTCAGAACGGATGACTTTAATTTTGGCGACCCTACGAGTACACATTAGGGTTTCGTAGACTTACAAAGATTCCGTTTCGTCATGTCCATCTCTGTATCATGCAGATGCATAGAACAGGGAATTTGCTTAGTGCATTTTATTCAGGTTTGTTGAAAAAAAAAGGTTGGTGTAATGTTTACAATAATTACAACCAAAGCCAAAATATAAAGCTATAAAAACACACTGACGCGTCTAAGTTGGCTAGTATCTTGGGCACGTGTTGGGCACTTACTATGCCGTGCTGTGGTGTTCGATGAGGATATAAAATATGTAGGTAAATCCATAAGTTACTTAATTGAATAGAAAATAAGCAGGTATGTATTTAGTTTATTGAGTACCTAGGTATCTAATTAAGGTCTAATTTAAGAATTTAGCTTTTAGTCATTTTTTTTATATTTTGAGGTATGTTTTAGTATGTCTTAAGTACTTATTAGACTTACCCATAAGTGCCATGAAGAATTGGTTGGCGATTCCGCCTTTTTGAAACTTTGCGAACCATTTTAGAGGAAGTAGACCGAGCATAATATCTCTGCGATCGCTATCCGTGGTCGAACCGCTCTTGTTTACAATCACTGGATCATTCTCCGGATGTTTTTAAATCTGCAACAAATATAAAGATCATCATAGCTCATAATTATCATCTCAACTTATAGCTTAAGCTGGCCCACAACTGGGCCCGGGTCTTGTGCTGAGAATTTTTGTCAGTAAAACCCAACAGTTGTTACGGTCCGACCCGGGACTCGAACCCGGGACCTCGTCGGCCGCAGTCGAACATGCTAACCACTAGACCAACGAGGCAGTCACCAACCTACCTACTTCATAATGTTCAGATACGATTCTTGGTGCACAGGCAAGGGCCTTTGAAGTCATTTATAGTAGGTACTTAATTAACAGGTTCGATAGCTTTGCGAGGTTATATACGAGAGCCGGTTCAAGCCGTTCTCTTGTATAGGTAATTAATAAGTATAGACAGGACCTACCTGGTAGGTAGTACCTGTTTTACGCGGTCTACTTTTGTTTCTAGGTACACTTTATTGAGAGTTGCAACTTGCACTCAATAGTGATTCTTAGACCTTACCCACTACAACAAGCCTAAAGTTTGCCTATATTGTTTGCCAAGCATAAACTTATAAAGAGCTATAGTATGAGAGGTAACTTAAATGAAAATAGGTGTTCACTACAATATATTTTCCTATAGCACAAAATAAAATCCGTGCTATTAAAAGCTAAAATTAGAGTGTTTAGAGCTTAAAGTTACAGCTAAGTTACAGCTTGGAGTTGGACATTTATAATATCTATCGTAATGTGAAAGGCTGAAAGCTTTATAAGATGACAAGCGACGCTTTTTGCTATATATGTCACCGTAAGATTGCAAAAACCGTTGGATTGTAATCTTACTAGCGATATTGTAAACTGTCGACGGATTACAATTTAACGCATTATTTTTCGGTAGATTGTAATCTGTTAGGTATATTAACCCGATAAAACCTAAGTGCCCGGCCTGCGGCCGGGCACTACCTGGTCATTTATATCGAACCCTAACCTAACCTACAAGAAAGAGACAAGAAAACGTAAATACAATGAATATTTAAAAAAGGAGACTGAACATAAACAGGCTATGCTTGTGTCAGAAGATAATTATTTTCATAATTTAAGTTTAATTTTATAATTCAGTTTGGCATAAAAAACAAAGTGCTGCACTGCTGCCTATCCCGAGATTTTTTCATCATTTTAAAAGTACTCCAATTGTATTTGTAAAACCAGACACCATTTTTATCCGTAGACATACCTAGTGATGTTATTATTGAAATCAATGAAATAAAAACGGGCGATGATCGACTTATAATCGATTAAAAACTATCATTTTCATAGTACTATAAAAAATATCGATATTTTGCAAACCATTTTGATAGAATCGACTCAACTCGGTGCTAGTTGCAACACTTGCAGGTTACTTGTCTGTGGTTTTTGTTTACTGACATTTTTGCTATTTTCGACAGCAAAGGTGATTCGAATTTAGATATTTTAATCCCATGCCGTTTTCTTGTACGTCGAGTTGAGATATAAATAAATAAATAAATAAATAAAATCTTTATTTGGAATTACCAGATACATTGAAGAAACAAACAAACAAAAACTTAAGTACTAGTAGAAAAGAAAAAAAAAAAAAATAACTTATGAACTAGACTGTGACAGGATAATTCCAAAAAGGGAATCGGCTCAGCATAATGCTGTTATGGTGTAGATACACCATAACAGCGCTGATTTTCAGCCGATCCCTAAATATAGTATATTATTTCCTCCGTATGCGCTAAAACTTCTCTATGTTGCAGCTTGCGTTTACGCGTTTGTGCAGTGTTGTTATTTATGGAGCCCTGTGACTCTTATTTGAAGCTCGTTGACTTTATTAGTTTATTATTTATTTTAAGTGTTTGAGCTCGTTGACTCTGTTTTATTTGTAGTTTTTCTTTTTACCCGACTGCGGAACGCAAAGGGTTGTGTTTGAAGTGTTTTGAGCTCGTTGACTCTGTTTTAGTTTGTATAACCATACCTAACCTAACCTTTTACATAAAATTGTTTTTCTCAAAAACTGGGAGGAACAAATTAAAAATTCTTTTTGTATATGAAAGTAGGGTTATCAAACTTTATTTTAAGCAAACTTTTATCGAGACACAAAAATATTTGTTACTAGCCCAAACTCCATAGAGTGCTGCTCAGTCTCCTTTACACTCTGAACATTGAACGGTTCACAATCCATCGACAGTTTACAATATCGCTAGTAAGATTACAATCCAACGGTTTTTGTAATCTTACGGTGACATATACAAGCGTTGAGTCGTCACTCGTCACTCCAATACTAATCTACAGGTACTTATATGCTACCTACTATTATAATAATATATACTCTGTGCAAAAGGTACTACTACTATACTAGGTAACTACTACCTATTTAGAATTATAGGTAGGGGTAATTTCTTGGTAGGAACAACAAGCTAATTGAAAAACAAAGCAAATAGTGCAACTAGGTAAACTTTACCTTTACCTATTGTAAACAACCTGACCGGGGTCCGTAAGCATCTACGTTCTACATCTCTCTCTACAAGTAACATTAAATATTTCTTTAAAATGGCACGTGATACATCTAGTGGTAAGACCTTCACAACATTGCTGTGTCCATAATAAACCAAGATCTTTTAGAGTTTCGGAAGCCTCGAAATCAATCAACCCAACTAAGTAGGTACTTTTATTAGCGGGTTGTTCCCGACGCAGATAAGAAGCTGATTCACAATAATCACAGTATCACTGCATAACAAGATGCAACGTTTATGTACTCGTGCTCATCAATTAAACATTGCTATCACATCATGCTGAGTTTTCGTGATTAATTTTGATCCTAAGTTCATCTAGATTAAGTAAGTAGAGCTACGTTATAGTATTGAGAATTTTAGACTAGGTAGGTAGGTATATTATGTGAGTCATGGTATCTTATATGAAAGTGATAATGGTATTGTAAAATAGATTAATTAGGCAGGTGTTAGAAGTTTAAATGAAGAAGTTTACAAGTTACAACTACCTACTTCGCGATTTCCTACGAGTGGAAATTCAGTTTTAATGTCGGGTTTAAACTAGGTATTTTGACAGGACATATTTCAATATTTAACAAGAATTAAATATTATATTTTTAATTCCTGTTAAATATCAGTTTTAATGCAGTGATATGATAACTAAAAAGTACTTATTATAAATACACATTCAAAGTTAAAATTATGTTCGGACTATTAAAAGTTAAATACCTAGTGGATGGTTGATCTGCAGTGCGACCGCGTAACTTTTGCATTAATCATTGCTACAGTTTCAATTGTTGTGATTGGCTGAATTTATGGCATTCTTGCTGCGTCAATGGATATTGTCCAATAATGGAAGAGTATTAACCAATCAGAGGTGATTGCGATCGTTACACTGTAGCTGTCATTTTTAGCCGGTAGCCCAGCCGATTCCGAGGCTATTAAACTTGCTGACAGAAAATCACATGTCTCTTGTGTGAACTAAGCTTTATGTAAATATGTAATATTATTATAATACTTAGGCTTATCTCGCTAGAAATCACACGCACTTCACTCACTCGAGATGAAGTTACCTATCTCTAAAGTTTTATCTACTCGTAGACTTAACACAACTAAGTATGTACAAGACTGATAACATTATCATGTTGTAATTGACGGATCTTTTGGTTAGCAATATGCTCCTGGGTTAGTAGTTTTGTAGTTTTTTTTTTATCAAGGGGGAAATCTAGTAAAAAACCATTAAATTAAAAAGGAATCATAAATTAGAGGGGCAAATACATGTTCGCCTAGCTGCCATTCCATTTAAACCAAAAAAAAATTGTAAAAACTACACTTTGTATAAAATAAAATAATAAAAATTAATAAACAGTTTCGGCTTAATCTCTGAGTTGATCAGTAGGTCTACTTAATACGCAACCCTAAAAACGGTACTTATATAAAAACAACATGAATTTTAAGAAGGCATTCGCAAAAAGCGGTAGGTTTTGTGTCTTAATTACTTTATAGAACGCACATAATTTATGTGAATTGCGATGTGCATCGAAACGCTTATAACTTCATTATATTATGTACATAATAATATAATAAAATTGGCCAACCCTACGTTATCCTTAACATAAGCAAAATGACACGTTATCTTCGAGCATTTAACCATAAATATTCCAGGACTGGAGAAAACATCAGTTTTTTAAAGATGGAAAATATTTAAGGCGGTTACAACCATTAACGATCATTTAGGTATTATGAAGTTCTTTGTTTTTCTGTAGTCTCGTAGGCCCAAAACTTTCTTCTTCAGGTTCTCCGCCTGTTCTATTCGTGCAGCACACAGCTATTTGGTAATTAAAAAGAAAAGTTTCTTCCTTCAACCGCATGTACCTAGCCTAGGTACCTAACCTAAAGAGATATTTTATAAACTAACATTAAGAATTAAAAAATGCAAACATTGTACCTATGTAAACCTATTAGATGAAGTAGCTATTACTTAGGCTTTTTAATCTTGGCCCCTTGCCCTTACAATTGCGTCAGAACTAAAAAGACGAAACTATAAAAGAAACAGTTAAGTACCTACCTACATAGGTACGTAAAAAATAGAGCAGTCACCTATTACCACCTATTAGTCACCTATTAGTCACCTATTACAGTCACCATTTAGGGTGCTGGGTGCCTAAAAACCAGCGATTATGGTGATCTTTCATAAATTTTATAAGCTAGGTTTCAAAGGAAAAATTACAAAAAAACATGTAATTTTTTACCTATTACCAATTACCCAAGTACCTATATCTTTTACAAAACGATTTTAGTTTAACGTTGTAAGTAGGTACGTAGAAATTACTTTGCTAGATATAGGTAGGTATAGTAATATTTCATTAGTAAAATAAGGGCTCTCGAATATCATTGAATGAACCTAATATACAATTATCATTACAATATGGCTCTGAATGTATTGAATAAGAACAAAAGATATTATTTGATTATGGGTGGAAAATTATAGCCCGCCTGTATTTGGAGAATTACGTCATCAGCTGTAGATGACTATGACCTAAGTATGGGTTAGATACTATGAGACTTCGATCAAATCGATGCGATGCGCTAAGTGACAATTAACCAAACGCCATTATTCGGGAAATTTACTTTTTCATCGTTTTAAATACGAATTCCTACTACATAATCATAAAATAAATGAATAAGACCCAGAATTGAATTTACTTATTATTATTATTCGTCAAGAAAATACATAAACGTTTATTTTTTTTATTTTTTATAAAATCTTGATTTCGGCAGTTCGAAGTTTGAGACTTCGCGATCGATGCCATATCAAAATATGATTCAATAATACGTTTTATTTTTCAAAGCCATTATTGAATACATAGCTAGCCTAACCTAATTAAGTACCATAATTTAAATCGAATGGTGGCAAGAATGCTGACTGCATTTCCGCGCTGGATAATATACTTGGATACGTAATTGGATTTATATCTAATTTGCTAAGTATAACTTATCATAAGTGGTATCTAATAAATATATAATACACATTTTAAAATATAATAACTATCTGTTATATTATAATTATATTAAACGTATTACTTTGCTTAATTAGTCCATAGCTTGAAGAGGCAAATAAATTTTATATTCATTTGAACTGTAATTATAGTTATAGATCAAGCAATGATTGATCAATTACCTATGCTTAATCAATTGTATGCATACTTAAAGCTTTTGCACAGTAAACTGCTTGGTTTGCAGAGCCTGTAATTTAAACAATAATAACTCCTGTATAGGTTTGACTGCAATTAAATAGGTATCAGCAAATCAGCAACTCTTTATCAAACTTTTAGTTTATCTAACTTATTTAACGTCATCAAATTTCAACACACTGTTTTTAGGGTTCCGTAGCCAAATTTGGCAAAAACGGAACCCTTATAGATTCGTCATGTCTGTCTGTCTGTCTGTCTGTCTGTCTGTCTGTCTGTCTGTCTGTCCGTCTGTATGTCACAGCCACTTTTTTCCGAAACTATAAGAGCTATACTGTTGAAACTTGGTAAGTAGATGTATTATGTAAACCGCATTAAGATTTTCTTACAAAAATAGAAAAAAAACAATAAATTTTGGGGTTCCCCATACTTAGAACTGAAACTCAAAAAATTTTTTTTCATCTAACCCATAGGTGTGGGGTATCTATGGATAGGTCTTCAAAAATGATATTGAGGTTTGTAATATCATTTTTTTCTAAACTGAATAGTTTGCGCGAGAGACACTTCCAAAGTGGTAAAATGTGTGTCCCCCCCCCCGTAACTTCTAAAATAAGAGAATGATAAAACTAAAAAAAATATATGTTGTACATTACCATGCAAACTACCACCGAAAATTGGTTTGAACGAGATCAAGTAAGTAGTTTTTTTTTAATACGTCATTAATCGTAAATCGCAATTTACCTTTCATTCAATCAACTCAAATATTTAAAAAAAACATTTAATTTAAAACTTACTACAGGTTTGTACGGAACCCTCGGTGCGCGAGTCCGACTCGCACTTGGCCGGTTTTTCCAACTTAAACTTACAGATTAGGTCTTTTGGAAGGCCCTCTACTTAATAATCAGTAAGAAATAATTTATTTTTGGCAACAATACACACATAAACTGTACTTAATTTAAAGCAATATTTAACTGTTTTTCAGAGAAACCCCGATAGTGATTTTGATATCCCATCAAATCGACTTCAAAACTTTTGAATAAAAATTTAAAATAAACTTTTTTTTTAATAATTTGCATCTTTATGACATCGATTTAGAAATTATGTGAGAATTTAAAGTAATAATTTAATTCATCATCATCAGGTCAACCCATTGCCGAATCACTACTGAGCACGTGTCTCCTATAATGAGGGTTTGGCCGTAGTCCACCACGCTGGCCAAGTGACTTCATTGCCAGACTTCACACACCTTCCTCACGATGATTTTGTAATATTCAATTTGTATAACTGCGAAAAGATCGAACCCGCGACCCCTTATAGGAGAGGTCGGGTAAATCACTAGGTTATCATTCCTTCTAATATATTTTTAATTAATACATAAGTACAGAGTAATGCATTACTTAAGGAATAGACTAATTAAATAAATTTATTAATTTTATCTTGATTGACTAAAGAAATTATAACTTACTAGCTGATGCCCGCGACTACGTCCGCGTGGATTTAGGTTTTTTGGTTCCCGCGGGAACTCTTAATTTTCCGGGATAAAAAGTAGCCTATGTTTTAATATAGGTTATAAGCTATCTATGTTCCAAATTTCAGCCAAATCGGTTCAGTAGTTACGGCGTGAAAGCGGAACAAACATACAAACAAACTCACTTTCCCATTTGTAATATTAGTAAAATTAAAATCTAAATTGAAAACTAAAAACTAAACATTAAAAATATCATCTAAATTAATAATATTAATTATTTATATTAATTATTATTCATTATTAATACCTAAGAATAAGAAGTAATTTAATTTATAATTTAAATTATAATTTCATCAATTAACTAGTAATGAGGCTCTAGGACAGATTATAGATCTCAGAATACAGAACAACCTGTATTCTGAGAGATAGATAAGTGGAAATTCTCCCAAGTCCCAACCGCAACAAATTATTCGCAACAATAAATAAGTATTTTGCTTTTGGTGGAATATGATCCTAATTCATTAGCGTTTTATTTATGCTGGTTAGGAAATTCCTGGTACTCGTAACTATCGCTCACAGGTGATAAATCAATCGATATTTTTGATACAATATTCATCGATTAAGGATCCATATCCATTATCCATATTCCATACTAATATTAAAAATGCGAAAGTGTGTCTGTCTGTCTGCTACGCTATCACGACCAACCTGTTCAACCAATTTTGATGAATATTGGTACAGGGGTAGGTTGTATCCCGGGGAAGGACATAAGGTACGGAAACTTTTTATCCCGGAAGATCAAAGAGTTGCCGCGGGAATCAAAAAAACTTAATAGTTAGTTGCAATTTGAACCGGTGCAGACTGCAGATACAATCAAACTAATTAGTATTATTTTAGAACTATGCACAATAGAAAAATATTTGATGATAGGGATTAGAATGAAGCAAACAAAAAATACCTATGAAGTTTCATTCTAATTTGTTAAGTCACTGGTTTCAACTTGTACGTATAAAACTAAGTACTTAAGTAAGTCTATTTGGCAGTTTCAAATCATGAACACGATAGTCATTAAAGTTAAATTGGTATCCAATTCATACAAATCACCGTCGAATCGCACCGGAGCGATGCGGCGGGCAGCAGTTACATTATTAATATAATATTATGATAAGCGAATCGATTTGTTGTTCTGTGCAAACCTACCTATAATACCTTATACGCTCGCTAAAAAAATAAAGCTTATGTTATTATAATTATGAAACTGAAAACTGAAATTCTAAATTCCACAGTAAAACCGGTAAAGACGTAGGATATTATAAATATTTACATACTAGATAGTAGATGATTCCCGCGACTTCGTCCCGTTGAATTCCCGCGCGAACTCTTAAATTTTCCGGATAAAAAGTAGCCTATGTCCTTCCCCGGGATTCAACCTACCCCTGTACCAAATTTCAATAAAATCGGTTGAATAGATAAATTTTTTGATTCCCGCGGGAACCTTTGAATTTTCCGGAATAAAAAGTAGCCTATATGTCCTTCCCCGGGATACAACCTATCCCTGTACCAAATTTTATCAAAATCGGTTGAACAGATGGGCCGTGAAAGCGTAGCAGACAGACAGACAGACACACTTTCGTATTTATAATATTAGTATGGATAGTATGGATTATTTTATATAAATATATTTTATTTTATATAGCAGCGTATAGATATTAATAATTATTAGGATAACTATATCAAGATACCTAACAATAGGTAGGTATACTCAGGTTCTTCTTTTTAGCTATTAATTGAATTTTAATAATATAATATCGTAATATACATTAAATATCAATAAAATTTTAATTAATTAAAAATATTAACTATATACATATTTTTATATTTTTTATTTAGATGTTTATAAATTATACGTTTGTGACGGGCTTTATATTTTCCTTAAAATGATAATATTATGAGTGGCGATCCACTACGAGGCATCCAAGCAATATAGATCCAGTTTTGTGATTCATTTTGTTGTTCAAAAAACCGGCCAAGTGCGAGTCAGACTTGCCCACTGAGGGTTTTTTGAAAAGAGACAATATCAGTAATTATTAAGTTAAATGAATACCTATACGAGTTCAATAAAATCCCTTTTGTTAAGGACCTTCTGACTTCTTAAAAACGGACTTAGATACCGACCGACACGTAATTACTAATTAGGCTTTAGAAACTTATTACATAACCAAGATTTCTCATTTTGCCGAAGCCCGAAACTTCAGCGATATGTAGATATAATACATTAGTAGATATTTAATTACTTCTTCCCTTTTGTGTATTCTGCTACTGAACCCTAATAATAGGTGCCTGTAGCCTGGGTAAGTATCAACTTCCAGTTTTTTACTATCCTTGAAGGATGACGCACCAGACAACATTAATTTTTAAGATTCCTAAGAAGCGCAGTAGGTAACAAATTTAATATCACAAGTTAAAATGTTATCTTTTTACCAATAAAACTTCTGACTTCTCAGAAATTTAAATTGCACAGCTGTTCCTATAAAATAATATTAAACAGGCAATTATTTATTTAGGGATTAACTTATACTTAAGTATACAGGGTGGGAAAAACGTATGAGACATGGACACTATAGATGATTGCCGCGACTTCGTCCGCGTGGGCTAAGTTTTTTAGATTCCCGCGGGATATACCTACCTATGCTACTTTTATCTCGGAAAATTAAGGATCTCTCGCGGGAATTGAAACAAACTATCCACGCGGACGAAGTCGTGGACATTCATCTAGTCTACGTTAAGGATAAAACTCTCAAACTGTTTTAAAATTAAGGAAGGCCATTAAATCAAACAATTCGTACATAATGTTATTATCTTCTCTAGTAAACATCCTCAACATCCAGTACATTACATGTACTTACTACTTACGGGTTAAATAGCTACAAATCATTAGATTTACCAGCTAGATTTCAAGGTCTCTTTTAATTTTAAGATAAAACATTTGTTTGAAAGATTTTGTCCTTATCGTACTTTCCTATCCTTTTGATATCGTAACTGGTTCGATTCCCGGCTCAGTTTTTTTTTTAAATGTTTGAATTCAGATTTTTGGAAGTCGGTTAAAAATACATAAGCACTTTCAGAAAGTTTCTTTTGAGGAAAAGATATCTTCAATATTTAAAGTAGGTACTTTTCCTCTATGTCCCGTTCGGTTTTTTCACCGTGCGTCTTTTATGAGCCAGAATACGTCCTTTTTATATACTGTGTATTATTATTATTTATTTTATGACCTATTATTATTCAATAGGTAATTATAAAATAAATATCTATCTATTATAGGGTATCTTGTACAAAGTACAATCCCTACGCAAGTATCTCCTCAGATCAGGGTTTTAAACATGACGTTATTATCAAAGTATATAGTAAATTGCTAGTACCTACAAGGGTAAATTACTAAATTATATGGTTCACCTTACCTTTCCAAAAAGATCATAAGATAATGATCCGTACAATAATTATTAGCTACTAGATGATGCCCGCGACTTCGTCCGCTTGGATTAAGGTTTTTTCGATTCCCGCGGGAACTCCTTAATTTTCCGGGATAAAAAGCCTATGTCCTTCCCCGGGATATAACCTACCTCTATACCAAATTTCTGCAAAATCGATTGAAAAGATGGGCCGGGAAAGCGTAGTAGACAGACAGACAGACAGACACTTTTGCATTTATAATATTAGTATGGATATTATTAAAAAGACTTACATTTTTATTATGTCCACTTGCCAATTAGCACATTGTAATTTTCCACCACTCACACTGATTTGATTTGGATTTTTATTTCATTCAATAGGTATGTTACTGTTATGTTATGTTAGACTTTCTCTGATGCCTCTTGCGGTGTTTACGGTTTTATTCCCTAGCAATTCAATAACTACACAGCAGGATTCGATTCAAATAAGTTTTTATAAAATAAGCTATGTTTATTTTATCATTGAGTATTTCTAAACTATTTCCGTCGTAAGAAAGATCGATTCCAGCTCAAATGTACGCACACGCGACCACACAACGTCGACGCGATCCATTCACTAACTAAGCGATAAACTTCCGTCGTTCGTAATTGCTTTTAAATTAAAATGTAAACAAAAGCCTTTCGCGTTTTCAGTTCCCGGTACCATCTAAATAAGGCGTTATTAGTCTAAGCCTGGTAAGATAGATTATTAGTTGGCGAATAATAATTATTATTAACGCAATTTAACATCAATCTGTTACCGAAAATGATTGGTTAGGTGTACCTTCCAGCAAGCTTGAAGCTTTGAAGTGTGTGAAATGTGAATGTAGTGACAAAGATAGTAGGTAATATTTTAGGTTTTAATGTATTAGATTAAATGTAATGCAATAGACCTAATATTAGGTCCAATCTAGGTAGGTACCTACGATATTTTTCACACGAGATTTTTTTGTACACTTGAGCAAAGGAATTTGTACCTACGCTCGACTCGTGATTCAAACTCGGCACTCGCAACAAAAACGAACTTTGTAATAATTTATATCATGTATATACTAATATTATAAATGCGAAATTTTGGATAGATGGATAAAATATGGCACGGAGATAGATTATTATAGTCTGGAATAACAGATGGACTACTTTTTATCCCGGAAAATTAAAAAGTGCCCGCCAGAACCAAAAATCCTCAACCCAGGCGGACGAAGTCGCGGGCATCAGCTAGTAGATTATAACAATAGTAGCCACCTCACACCTGCCTACCTACCTGCGATCCAAACACCCGAGCCACAGAATAATAACTAGTAGGTACTCGAGCGACTGGCGACGTCATGGCGAGTGGCTCTTAATTTTTTGTCACTTCGTTGAAATAAAAATAATAAAATCATTCGATGAAATCACGTAATAGAGTCTTACTTCTCTATTTTGTTCATGAATTATGTCTCCTGCAGGCCAAGCATGGGAGGGGACAAAAATCTTATCCCCCGATTATATCCACTGACAAGAGATAAAATTATGCTAGAGCATGGCAACAGGGGAAAGGAGAAGTATATCCCTGTTTGACTTGTGCATAGGACGTGTGTTTAAGTTTATTTTCATACCATTAAATTATAAAAAAGATGTCTCGAGCCTACTGGGACATCTTATCCTTTCCCCGTAGATAAAATCTCCCCGCCCATGCTCGGCCTACTGGAGAACTGTATAATAAGTATCATCGCTGACCTTATTCCAAGCTAGTTTTTCTTCGATGTACGTATTGGAATACCTATCCGAACTTTATCAAAACCTTTTCTTACGTGACTGTCTAGTCAAGTGTACTCTACAGGCTTTCGAATTAATAATATTAAAGTATGGATACAGATAGATAGGCAACTTTAACCCGTAGATAATATTATTAGGAACATAAGTAATTAATTATGGATGTTAAAAGAAAAAAATCTTATCTTATCACTCTCCGCATAGTCCAAATATTGGTTTAAAGTTTAAACGATGAATATTTTAGAAGCAAAAAAATTGCGACGGAAATTATCGTGAACTGTGGCAATACTCAGAAATTAATGTCAAAGGTTGGTATCAAAGGTACCTACCTACTGTATTTACATAATGTGTGATTTACTATGTGATAATTTTGGTTATGCGAATAATATAATTTTAGATAAGAAAATCAGTCGGTGATTATGAACACAAGAAGGCCGGACGTGCAAATCTAACATTTTCCGTTTTTAGCTCTAGCGTTTAAGTTCCAGGACCAGGAGTCTCAAATTTTAGACTATTAGATGAGAATACTTAACTAGGTACTTAATTCAGTCTAGTAGCTATAGCTCGGAATTTTAATTCAATTCCAGATTTGACAATTTCAGTGTTGCAACGTTATGACAAGTACCTACTAAATAGTGACGTTGCGAAATTATTCGATACGGAAATAGAATATTTCCGGATCGATTCCTCTCGTTTATAGTAGTATATCGAAACAACTACTACTTTAATAGAAACTTAGTATATCAGGAAATTAAATATTTCTGAACGGATAATTTAGTTATGACGATTAATTTTATTAAGGATCTGAGAGTTTTCTTTAATAATTGTGTGTGAAATAAATAAATAAATGTGATCATGAAGGAACATGAGAAATAAAACAAATACAGATGTAGACGTATTATGGTAATATTTTATTTTATAAATATGATTAGGTACATAAACATAAATCGCGATTGTTTATCGATTTTCGTGTTCATCACTACACTATTATATGTGGTATCATTATTTTGCAAAATGACAGTAGCTAATGTCAAATGTGTAATCGAATTATAATTTTTATGGTAGTTATAATCAGCTGTTGCAAAATAACTGGCTTGCATAATATGGCGCTAAACTCGTCGCGCCTGACAAACAATTCGACACACTTTGAGTAGGTAGGTACAACATAACTGGAAGGAACTCTAAATATCAATTTTCGATTTTTTTCTATACTTGTGCTGTGACACTTTGCTTCTTGCCAAACATGATTCTAGGTCAACGGGGAAGTTCCCTATAGATTTTTATAAATCGGCGAGTTTGAAAATAATTATGCAAAATATGCGCAATAAACGGTCGTAAGTACTTATTTTTTGATTGCGTTGACTCAGACGTTTGATTTTTTTACAGCTCCAAGGGAAAGTATAATAATAATTATTTTTAAATATTAATTTCAACTCGATTAAATACGCGTTCCCGAGAAAAAGGTGGTTGACAGACATACTGACAGACGGACAACGAAGTGATCCTATATGGGTTCCTTTTTTTCTCTTGAATAGGTCGGATTAGCCTTGACTCTTTTACCCAGAGTCAGGGATTACGATACACCTAGATCACTCTAGAGCCGCGCCTCTTTGAAACCAATAAAATAAGAACTAAACACAACAGTCAACACGTCTAGTTGTATTTTTATTTTTTCTAGCTTTTGGTTTCAAAAGCATAATTAGCCATACTTGCTATAATATCCAATCCTTATTATAAATGCGAAAGTGTGTTTGTTAATTGTTTGTTAGTTTGTGCTTGAGTCACGCCACAACGGAGCAACGGATCAACGTGATTTTTGGCAACGGTATAGTTGAGGACCTGGAGAGTGACATAGGCTACTTTTTATCCCGGAAAATAAGGAGTTCCCGCGGGAATAAAAAAATATTAAAGCACGCGGACTAAGTCGCGGGCATCAGCTAGTTTTATTATAAACTAGCTGATGCCCGCGACTTCGTACGCGTGGATCGAGGTTTTGTGGTTCCCGCGGGAACTATGTGCCTATGTATAGCCTATGTGCTATTCCAGACTATAATCTATCTCTGTGCAAAATTTCAGCCAGATCCGTTCAGCCGTTGGGGCGTGATTGAGTAACAAACATCCATACATCCATACATCCATCCTGCATCCAGACTTTCGCATTTATAATATTTATTTGATTATTTGATTGATTGATTGATGCGAAAGTGTATCTGTCTGTCTGTCAGCTACACTTTCACGGCTCATCTGTTTAACCGATTTTGATGTAATTTGGTATATCTAGGGATAGGTTGTATCCCGGGGAAGGGCATGACTACTTTTTATCCCGGAAAATTAAAGAGTTCACGCGGGAATCAAAAAACCGTAATCTACGCGGACGAAGTCGCGGGAATCATCTAGTATTTAGATAAGTGTCTTGGTGCGTGTTCCGAGTTTTTGACTTACTTATGTACCTATTTGAACAGTTTTTTTTCTTGAGTTCATGGATCCATAAAATTACAAAAATATTGGAACAACGTTCTACAAACGAGCTTCATTTTAACATGCTAGAACGCAATGGTTTAAATATAAGATGAGTACCTATAAATATTTGTAAATCATAATTCAGCTTAACTCAGTTTGCTTTTAGCACCTCTTATGTTAGTTTTTCTACCGACACTAAATAAGCACCTACCTAAGGCCCGGACTCCACCAGAGCGGAGAGGAGACGAGAGGAGAGGAGATGTGAATAAAACAACCAATAGAATTTCGACTTTCGTTATTCCCACATCTCGTCGCCGCTCAGCTTCAGTGGATACCACTGAGCGGAGATGTATCTTAATTGAATGGCGCGATCGATGCGGAGATGTGAGCTGTGGCTCGCCAGCTGGCGGCGGCGCGCAGCGGAGACGAGAGGAGATGTTAGCGGCGCCGCGTTCATCTCAACATCCAACGCTCGCCGCACGCAGCTCAGTCCCGCTGTAGCCAGCATACATCTCCGCTGACCGCTCTAGCCAGTAGTCGAGGAGTCTCGAAAGTACGTCAATAGTGTACACTAGGAAACTAGAGGACAAAGGAAGACGTCTAAATTATAGGATTGTTTATGAGTATTCACATGCTAAGATTAAGAAAAAAAATAAAAAACTTTCAGTTTCATTCAACGAAATATATTGAAAACCAACATTTTCATTCATTACATATTTACAATTTAGGTTCCTTTAAATTATATTCACATTTTATTTTAATTAATTACGACTTAACTACTAATTAATTACAATATTTTTCTACCATTAATTACTTACTAGTAAAGACAAAGGCTATTCACAATTTAAAATAGAGCACAATAAGTAGGTATATTTTTGCAATTCGCATACGGTCTACTGTCTATCACAAAGCACATAACTTTTCAACCGACTTCAAAAAAAGGAGGAGGTTCTCAATTCGACTGCATTTTTTTTTTTAAATGTTTGTTACCTCAGAACTTTTGACTGGGTGGACCTATTTGGATGATTCTTTTTTATTTGAAAGGGCATACTTCCCATGTGGTCCCATATAAATTTTATCGAAATCGGTTGAGCGGTTTTTAAAATATCAACATAAAATAAGTACTTTGTATAGCGTGTGCTTGTTGTTGTAAAGTTGGCGCGGGAGTTTGAAGTCGGTTGTTTATAAAGAATTTTTTATATTAAATTATTATTTTGCTTTACCTAAACCATTGATGTAAAATTTTAATGACTAACTAAGTATACGAATTTATATTTGATGATTTATGTACCTATTTCCAAATTCCCAAATTAGGTAAATTAGGTATAACACAGACTATAGTATTTAGGTACTTACCTAATTATTGACCAATCTATTTAATTGTGTATACTGAATAAATAAAAATTATAAATATATAGGTACTAAAGTTGCAATTGTTAGAATTCACTATACCTACTAAATGTTTATCTTAAAATAAATAATACCCTGTTTAACTAAAGTGACCTGAGTAAATCAGAGCTAAGTATTATGAGCAAATGAAACAGTGTGTTGTGCAACTATTTTAAATATTTAGGCGTTAACATTATTTTAAATATCATTAATACTTAAATATTGTAATTGGAACCATAGTCAAAAGATAAAATATTAATTTTAATACTTTGGGTTGCAAAGTACTTTTTTACCACTTCTATATTGATGAAAGAACATTCCTAACTTTTTGGTGAGCAAGTATTTTCTGTGGCTCAACTCACTCCAAAATAGATGGTGCACTCCACCAGAAAGTTACAAGTAGGTATGTAAGTACTTACCTAAGTAACCATACTATAAAGGTAGGGTAGATACACACTTGTAACTTATAGTTTGTGGTGTTAGGAAGTGCTTTTTTTTTTTAAGGATTTCATACTTAATAGAAGACTACTAGTGATAAACTGATATCAATAATATTGCTACTTGCAAATATTTAAACAAGTATTGTTAAATTAATAAAAATAAACGGTTGAATTCATAAAATGCTTATCAACTATAGCTTATTTAGCTAGCAGCAAATCATTTGTGATATGGCCGTAAATTATATTTATAATTAAAACTGGGTTAGGACACATTGTCATTGCCGTATATGTAACCTACTGACCTTTTATTAAACCTTAACTTTAAACATACTATTTAATTTTCTAAATTTCTTTTATATTTCATTATTGTTTAAAAACTCTTAAATGACGAGATTCTCCTGAAAAAGGAATTACTCTAAAACAGTCTTGATTTGTATTTTACTCAACACAAACCTCAAGGATGGAAGATACTGACATAAGACACACAATTTCTGATATTAAAATATCAGTTCAGTAATACATTCGTACTGGTAAATACGTTGTTTTTAAATCAGCGTAAAGTGTCCACTAGCAATAAAACTTGCAGAAGTTAACTTGCCGCCTATTGATACAGTGCAAGTGACTTGCCAGAGGTGACTTCTGGCAATTTTCTTGCTAATGGACACTTGGCCCATAACATGCCTACTTTATATCACAACCTTCGAGTAGAACCTCCCAAAAATTCCATGCAATCATTCATGCGTAACAAAGTTCTAGCATTCCTAGTATTAGTTTCGTACTACGGCACAGACTTTATCCTCTCATCTTTCTTCTTTTTATCCCTCTTTGTCAGTTTCGCGTATATTTCTTCTACGGACTTCTGCCTGGTTTCCGGGAACGCTACAATAGTGTAGAAGCAAGCGAAGAAGCACACGATTGCAAAGAATAAAAAGGTCCAATGTATGCTGATCAACTCGCAGATTTTCGTGAACCATTTCATTTGCACGAAGTTGCTGAGTTTCGCGCAGACATTCGCAAATGATGACACTGTGCCACGAAGCTGGAAATGTAAGAGTTTTTAAGAGGTGAACACCTGTTGCCATTGATGACTGATGTGTAATATTATTAGGTAGGTACAGTATGTAGGTAAATAGGTACTTAAATATATAACATAGGACATAACTAGGTACCTATGTCTTTGGAATCCACTAGTATAATACGGAGTGATACACACAACATTTTCGTTCGAGTATATTTCCGATATTTTATGAGGAGTTATTCCATTCAAATACCAAAAACTAATACCACTTTGTATTTGTTTGAACTCATATTTATTTTCTATTCCGAACGGATACCACTCTCTAAATAATTAAATTTAATGTGCGAACGAATACCAATAACTTGAATTTGGTACAGTCAGTTCAGTAAAACCTAATCAAATTGTTTTCTAATATTTTTATGTGATCGTAATATAATTCTTAAATTTTCCAAATTCACTTCTTTCCAATATTTTTACAACGGTTTAGGTATGACTACCTATTGTGAATAATCTTGCAAATTTTTTACCTGCTAAAAAGGGTGAGTTTGCTCTATTGTTATAAAATTCGAAACAACCAATCAGCGCGGTCAAGTCCAGACTAAAATATTTTATTGTCTTAGTGGAATGTATGTTATAAGTCAATGGAATAAGGTCCTTTTGTTGGTCTCATAATTATTATTTCTTTTGTGTTTAGACTCGGACAGAAATTGTATCTACATGAATTCCTCAGTACATTTTCGTGCAGTGGCGGTGTTGTATTCGTATCTCAGTGACAGTAATATTTATTTAATAAGTGAGTATTTATTTGTTCTTAAGTGTAATTTACTTCTCTTTATTTAAAATATTATTTAATTGGCTGATTATACAAAAAGTTGATTTTCTGTGATATTTTACATTTGTTAGATTTTATGTGGATTATTCATATTTGATGTTTTTGCAAAAACATGTTTGCCGATTCATTGCTACGTAGGTGATAAATGACTGATTTGATTATACAAAAGTTGATTTTCTGTGATATTTTTCAATTTGTAGATTGTAAGTAAATTGTTCTTGTTTGATGTTTTTGCAAAAAAAATTATACATAATAAAGTTGATTATTATTAGTCATATCTTATTATTGATCTAGACTCTTGCTAACTAATTATTAATTTTTTGGATGTAACTGGTTTTTTTTTCGATTAAAGGTATTAAAATTACATACAAAACTTTTTTAATTGACTGTACCTTTTATCTTTGAACTTGTTTTGGTATTAGTTAATACAATGGTATCCGTTTGGAATAGAAAATAAATATTAATTCAAACAAATACCAGCGGTATTAGTTTTTGGTATTAGAATGGAATAACTCTTTATGAGTATGACCGACTTGAAACTTGGTGTACCTAGTAATGTAGTGGCATCTCTAGGGAAGTTCAACACTCAACGAAGAAGCCGATATGAATCATACTAATATAAATGCGAAAATGTGTTTTTATATTAGTTTGTTGTTGTGTTTGGTTGTTGGTTTTTTGGTTTGTCGTTTTTGGATCGACGTGTTTTTTTTGCATAGGTATAGTCGAGGACCTGGAGAGTGACATAGGCTACTATTTATCCCGGAAAATTAAGGAGTTCCCGTGGAAATTCAAAAAACCTATTCCACGCGGATGAAGTCGCGGGGATCAGCTAGTGATGATATAATTAATTATTTTTGATTTAATTGAAAATTAAAAGGGTAAAAGTTACCTGGAATGTGAACAGATCAGTGATGATGATGTAGGAGATGGGTTGGAAGCCGGCGGCATCAGCGAAGATGCAGAGGCACATGGCCAGCACGGGCAGCCAGCCCGGCAGCCACACGCCCGTGTCGGTGAGGTAGAACCACGCAGACAGGAGAAGCATGCCCACGCCTAGTGCGAACGATGTGGACACCAGGAGGAGCTGGAAAAGATTGACATTGAAACAGATATTGCCTATCAAGGAACAAGACTGTTAAATCATACTAATATTATAAATGCGAAAGTGTGTTTATTTTTTGGTTTGTCCTTCAATCACGTCGTAACAGAGCAACGGATCGTGCTGATTTTGACTGATGTGCATGGGTATAGTTGAGGACCTGGAGAGTGACATAGGCTATTTTTTATCTCGGAATATTAAGGAGTTCCCGCGGGAATCAAAAACACTTAAACCACGCGGGCGATATCGCGGGCATCAGCTAGTTTTATTAAAAACTGTATTATTATAAACGAAATTTGCTACGGAGATAGGTTGCACTCCAGTGAAGGACATAATTATATGCTCCTAATTAGCCCGGAAAATCAAAGAGTTCCCACAGAATTTTTCACCAACCAAAATCCCCGTGATGAAGGTCGCGGGCATCGTCTATAATTCACTATAATCCGATAAAACAGACAAAATATCAATGTGGTACAAAGTGCAGCCAATCAAGGAATATCGTCACTACACCACACCACACAAATCTGCTTGCTTTGCTTCGCTGCTTGTTAGGGGGGATTGCACGGGCGGGTGGGACAAATCACATATCGCATACTGCACTTTATACCATTACTAGCTGATGCCCGCGACTTCGTCCGCGTGGTTTAAGTTTTTTGTTATTCCCGCGGGAACTTTTGCCTGGTGGGAGGCTTCGGCCGTGGCTAGTTACCACCCTGCCGGCAAAGACGTGCCGCCAAGCGATTTAGCGTTCCGGTACGATGCCGTGTAGAAACCGAATAGGGGTATGGGTTTAATATAACTGCCATGCCCCTAACAGGTTAGCCCGCTACCATCTTAGACTGCATCATCACTTACCATCAGGTGAGATCGCAGTCAAGGGCTAACTTGTAGTTGATAAAAAAAAAAAAAAGAACTCCTTAATTTTCTGGGATAAAAAGTAGCCTATGTCACTCTCCAGGTCCTTAACTATACCCATGCCAAAAATCACGTCAATCCGTTGCTCCGTTGCGGCGTGATTGAAGGACAAACCAACAAACCTGATGTATGATACCTACTTGCGGATTACAGTACTAAGCTCCTTGGTTTCCATGGACCGCAAAGTTACGCCTGGTTCTATCCACTATATTTTTACAGTCATGTCAAAGCTTCGACCGAGGTGGACGAACGTGTCATGTAAAGTTGTGAACTGGGACTTACAGCGTAATAGTATGATCTAAAGAAGCTCTTCAATTCTAAAAATCGAGTAAACTATTAATAATTACCTTTCGTCCAGTCTTCTCAACGACACAAGTAGCAACGGTAGAACCCAACAGTTGAATCAGTCCAATCATCATGACCTGCTTGTAAGGACAGAGATGGGGGCGGATGGAGGCGAAGGGTCTAGACTCGAGGCTTTTGAATAGCACCTATACCTACTTCTATGGTACTTCTATGGTATGTGGGACTTCCAAAACCTCGTAATATAATGATCTAAAGAAGTTCTTCGATTCCAAAAGTCGAATAAATTATTACCTTTCGTCCAGTCTTCTCAACGACACAAGTAGCAACGATAGAGCCCAACAATTGGACCAGTCCAATCATCATGACCTGCTTGTTAGGACTGAGATGCAGGCTGATGGACTCGCCCGCCCGCTCGAACACGAAACCGGCGTAAATTAGCACGATGAGGTAGCCGTCGAATTGCTGCGTGATTTTTATAACTAGCGTTATTATGAACGCTTTGAAGGTGGCTCTGTCTTTCCCTGGAAGAAAATAAAGAAACCATAATCAGTGATGGACACTTTCTTTTTAAAACCGATTTTTTAAAAAAAGGAGGTGGGTTCTCTACCCGGCGCAAATAAAATATTTCAGTAATAATTGCTGTACTTACCTAAATAATACAATGATTAATTTATTGCTCATCAGTATATTATCATTAATTAATAGGTATGATTGTCGTGTTTTTGTTAAGTATACCACAATAATTATTATTTATCCTTAAATTATTATTATTTTGTCTCTCAAGGTTAACAAAAATAATAAAATAACAATAATGACACATCTAAATCGATATTTATGTTAGTGATCAACATGATCGTAGAATGCAGCTACCTATCTACGCCATAAAAATCATTGATCTACCTACGCAGTCTTCGATATTTGGGGACTTAGTACCTAATTGTTATTATTAGTATAGTTTAAATAGTGTTAGTACATTGTGTTTTAAATTCATACTAGTATGATAAACTAGCTGATATCCGCAGCTTCGTCCGCGTGGAATAATTTTGTTTTAATTGCCACGGGAACTCCTCAATTTTCCGGGATAAAAGTAGCCTATGTCATTCGTTAGGTCCTCAACTAGTATAGTTGCCATGCCAAAAATCACGTCGATCCGTTGCTCTGTTGCGGCGTGATTGAAGGACAAACCAACAAACAAACACACTTTCACGGCCCAACTGAATACTGATCAGCCGATCATCATCAATTTTAACAGATTTTTGTACATAGATTAATAAAAAGTAACCTATGTGCTTCCTCGGGATATAGCCTATCCCTGTACTAAATTTCATCAAAATCGGCTGAATAGGTGGGCCGTGAAACCGTAGCAGACAGACAGACAGACACACTTTCGCATTTATAATATTAGCATGGAAGTATGGATTATTCTATTGGATTATATATTTAACTTTGTGGACCATCGCAATTATGTACGAAAAGCCATCATAATCAGAGGTGCAATCATGTAAAGATTGCCGATCAAATCGTCAAAGTTCGGCTTCAAAGTAAAATAAACCATACCAGCATTGAATTAGAGCTCAATTTCGTGTATCCATTCTTATACGTTTAGGGTATCGTACATACCTCAGACTTCTTCTAGTTTGTTTAAGAAAAAAAATCAAACCGGAAATCAATCAATAAAAACATTTCCGAGTTCAAGACGCTATTCGCTAAGGACATCCCGCGTGTACCTATCACTTTTGTAATTACTTATGTATGTAGGTAGTACGTAACTATATAGGTACTTACTACTTACTTGTTAATATACCTTCCTATTGTTATTCTGTAAGAGTATGTAAATCGTATGGAAATGAAAGGACGACCTACTTACTTCACATGTGGTATAAATGAAGACGACCTTACGAGTTAAATGTGTATTATTTTAATCACACCTGAGATCACAATTAATAACAAAGTACCTATAATTATATGGCACGAAAACAGAATTAATGTCAACAACATTAATAATAATTATAGTTTCAACTTTCAACCCATTGCCGGGACACTAGGTTGAGTCCGAGAGAGAGAGAGAGGACCGAGAGAAGTCGGAATTTCTCTCAGTCCTCCCTCTTCTCTTCTCTCATGAAAAAAATAACTTGGTTCAATGTTTGGACAATTAGATCGGTTTGGGAGTTTACCTATCCCGTGGAATCAGATAACTGCACTTCGCCAGTTATATTGAATAGAAGAGCTATTATGGAGATTTTGTATGGTTAAAAAACATGTCGACAGTAGCTAAGATGTTTTATAGTAGTAACTAGTTAAGTAATATATGTAGCTGGTATAATAAGGTCGTCGTCCTCCACAACCGATAGAAATCCATAGCTGGACTTAGGTCTCATGTAGGGACCTCCACGCGCCGCGACGCGGTCTTGCGCCGCGCCGCCTGGATCCAGCGACTGGATCCCTACGACTCAGCACTTGGTTCCTCAATATCTATTGGTTCGGATTAATAAGATAGGTATACTATAAATAATGCACATAGTACATACATATTATTTTCCAGACGTTTTTAGCTTCCGCCTTGGTCTGTTTCTCTACCTTCACCAGGCCGTCTATCTCCAACTCCAAGGATCTCTCCATTACGCTGACACCGCGAAGCCACGCCAGAACCGTTTTGGCCTCCTGGAACAATAAATATTAAAGGAATTAATGAATAAAGTTTGAGTATTTTACGAATATTTCTATTCTCAACCCATCTCCACTTCTAAGCAAGTGTCTACTCTGTGCATGAGAAGTGTGTTTTGACTTTTGGCCATAGACCACCATGCTGGGTAAGTACGGGTTGGCACTCTTCACACTTCTTTGAGAACATTATGAAGAACTTTTTCCTCCACCATTAAATCAGGTGATTACTTGTTCTGAAAAGTTAGAAACAGTGCCCGAGGATAGAATTCCGCCGACTGAAGCATATTCAAGAAAGGAAGTCATTAGGAACGAAAAACGGTCAGAAACCAGTCATGTTCACCAATTCTGTATAACAATCTCTAAACTACACTAAAATGACAGCTTAATACTAGTTCTGTCCATTTCCGCAGGGAGTATTATGAAAGGATTAGCAATATTTTTAATGCTGCCATTTTAGCTCAGTTTAGAGATTGTGTTATACACTACAGAATCAACCCCAATGTCAGCAGGGCTGATTCATTTTTCGCGCAAAGGATCAGCCTGGCTGTTGTTATTTTTATGTAGGGCTTACGTCGATCTTTCCTTGTTTCACCAGGAACTCCGGCGTCTCCGGCATTATCAGGAAGATGAAGAAGACGGCAGTCGGCACCAGCAGCCCCAGCCACAGCATCGGCGACACCGCCAGAACATCCGCGAACACGTAGCTGGCTAGATACCCTATGTTTCTGGAATGGAAACGTTTTCAACTTATTTTTCATATTCCACTATAAGGTAACCCTTGTTATTTAGTAAAAGTTACAATCCGTCAAATTTGTAAAAAAAGTGGCCAATAAATCGTACGATTTTTTAGTGTGCGACTTGTCATAATATAATTAACAATTTTTTCACTTTTTTACATAGTTGGATGTTAACTTTTATTAAATGGTAAATGGGCCTGGTGGTAAATAAAGATTCAGCCTAAGCACCTCAAATTCGTTAAAGTATTAAGCTCCGTTTTTGTTGTTTTATATTTTAAGGGTGTCTGACAGGGGGTTGCAATCGTACTCTGATAAAAAGTGACTGACAATGGACAACGTGATTTCTAATATTATTCCAAAGAAAAATATTTAAAAAAACGGAACTTTACTTTAACGAATTCGAGGTGCCACCTTTTCTACCTGATAGTCTTCCAAAGCAACCGCGATCCAAACTTCATAGTCGATCGATAGGGATCGTTTATATACCTCTATTAGAGACATACATAGAAAAACTTTCAGCTTTAATAAAATAACTAAGGTTTAATTGTCGCGGGATCTTGCTCTATCCAATCCAAAAATGTATTCATCGTTGCTAACAGTTTGCTACTATGTTTATTGTCTACCAATAGGTATTTCTATCTTAATACAAATACGCTAATATTTATGACGAATATGATCATCTCTTCTTAAACGTCGTAAAAACCTTAAATTATTAAACGTCGTTTATTTAGACCAAAACTGATTAATTTACAACGATTTATAACTTATGTGACATGTCTTCTTTTCTTTTATGGATCTCGAGTGTTTTACGAGGTAGGTATTTATTATTTTGAACACAAAGAGAACCGTGTTTGCAATGATTGTCACATAATTAATCTTGAAATTATATATATTTTGTGAAAAAAAGGCGACGCCATCACCTTAAATATTTTGTGAATACATTAAAGTAAAATACATTGTGACTATATAAAGAACATTAATTATATCTCTCATTCACCTTTTTTTTTCTTTCCTTGTTGGAATTGTTTCGGGGGAAGTTGTAAGATATTGCCTGCTTCTAGCCTTTTTTACCCGACTGCGGAACGCACAGGGTTATTACGTCTACGGGTCAATTAAAAACAATATCAACCAATATTTTGTATCTTCGTCCGTTTTGAAATGTAGACCGTATTTCTAAATTCTTCACAATATATTGAGAAAACCCCAAATTACCTAATGATAGCGATTTACATAACTTCAACAAAAAGCCACTTTATTCCAAATACATCATGCGTCATTCGTTTACGACGCAAAGGCAAATTGCATACGTAGGTATTTTATTGTTATAAAAAAAAACAAGAATTATAATATTATTGTTTAGATGTTGTTCAGTAGGTAAGTATTGCATGTTGCCGCTTATTTTAGAGAACTTGGCGATTACTTAATGTCAGGATTAACTAATTTCAGAATTTTACGTGAAGCAGTTAATTCCTGAACTTTACCTAGTTATTGTATTTTAACCGACGCGACTTCCAAAAAAGGAGGAGGTTCTCAATTCGACGCGTATTTTTTCAAATATAAGTAGGTACCTACATGTAGAATAGCATTTGGCTGCAATCAGATTTGCTAGCAAGTGGAGATGCAGCCAAAGATGGAGCGCGCATGCTTAGGAGATGCCAATTTCTATTCCGGTAAACAATCTATTTTCTTAACTTTAATAATATACCTATGTTAATTAAACGTTAGACTAGAAATCTCAGTATTAACTAGTAAATCTTAGTTAAAACTAACTTTTTCACTCTATAGTAATTAGTAGGACTCGTTAGTTAGGTTAGAGTTGATATTAATTAACTAAGTAGGTAGGTAATATTAACTCGAACGGGTTAGCGCTTATTTGCGGTAACATAATATACTTACTTACGAAATTTACTAAATATTTCTTAGAATAACGTCCCACGATTTCCACATACATGAATACAAAATTTATTAAGTAATCAATACAAATTAATGTTATATAGATGAATAAAAAGGTAAATTATACATGTGCAAACTGCAAACATAAATAAATATGTTTGGTCGGAATAAAATAAGGAATTTATTCGCTAAAGCTAAGAAAACTATGGCAACGACTATGGGAGAGTAATTAATAGGTATTTATAACCTTGAACAAAGTGAATTAGATGATCAACCAATATTATACGATCATAGGTGCGAACTTGTAAAAATCGAATAATTAATCATCAGTTAGTCTATCAGGAAAGAATTCATTATTTTTACTCAACTAATAATGCAAATGCTTCTTTTATCAATATGTATTGAATATAGGTAGTTACAAGTGTTAAATAAATTCTGGATGTTATCTACCCTGCAGTATTATTTGAAATAACAGCTTTATATAACGTAGGTAGGTACCTTGACGTCCCTAAAATAAGGATTATAATTCTAAAACATGAACGTCAACTATAGTAAAATAATAAGGCTTGTATTTTCAGTACTAAATAATATTTTAAAGCGTAATATAATTAGTCAAGACTACAGTGAGGCTCCGATGGGAGGATTCAAGTTTCAATGAGAATCTATCTTCATAATTTATTCTTTTCGAAATACCTGCAGGTACTGCTTGAGTTCTCCATGGAGGTTTCAAAATAATTTAGTCCACCTCCACGCGTCTACACTTGCATCCTTCTCGATCTGAGAGGAGACCGGACCTCTGCAGTAATGTGGGCCAGCGCGGCAAAGATATATGTTGAGATAATTATTGAAAATATTATCATACCTGTTCAAAATCAGCAGGGATCCAAGTGCTCCCCTTAGATCGATATCACTGATTTCTTTCAAGTAAATAGGCAGAACGATGTAGCATGCTGAGCAAGGTATACCGGCGATGGCACGAGCTAGAATTAGGGCCCATGGCTCCAGGGATAGCAGTTTGATTTGCCAATATATCTGAAAAGTAACATAATATAACAAATTAATAATAACAATGGAAGATGAGAATTGAAATCCGGTTGATGTATCATCAAAAAATTTAGATCACCTCTATGTAGATGTTCCCTAAACTTTAAAATAGACTGTACAGAAAGAAATTAGATTGGTTATCATGAATCTAACACGGAAAATTATTTCAACTGACCGCTCCATTATTTCAATATTATGTTAGACATGTCACCGTAAGATTGTAAAAACCGTAAGATTGTAATCTAACGCTTTTTTTTCGATAGATTGTAAACAGTCGAAGGATTGTGAACCGTTCAATGTTTTAAGTGTCAATTTTTGAAATATTCATTGTATTTACGTTTTCTTGTCTCTTTCTTGTAGGTTAGGTTAGGGTTCGACATAAATAACCAAGTAGTGCCCGGACGCAGGCCGGGCACTTAGGTTCTATCGGGTTAATAAACCTAACAGATTACAATCTACCGAAAAATAATCCGTTATATTGTAATCATTCGACAGTTTACAATTTCGCGAGTTAGATTATAATCTAACGGTTTTTACAATCTTACGGTGACGTACATACCTAATCGAGATGATACTAACATGACGAATATCAGTTATGAATGTCTCCTCGGGAGGTCGCAGTTAAGCACATTTTAGTCAAATTAGAAAATTACCATTCAGTACCTACCTAATACCTACCTTTAAATAATATTTATCCTCAGGAAACTTGTGATCAATAATGTTTATTTTTCGTGGTGTCTATGCGTGGGTGTGTTTGATGGGTTATTTTCTTTTAAAGATTTAGGTATATTGTTCCTATAGATGCAGGCTGCAGCGCCCTGACTCAGCCGTCAAAAAAATAGGAAGGAAGCGGACGCGGGACGACACGTTTTTTCACACTTGGACATTTCGCTTCTTCTAACCGTTTTAAAACGAGAGTAAAAAATAGTAGTTGCGTCGCGTCGGTACGAATAATAGATTTAGAGCCGCGGAACAGGTGTTTTTTGTACATTGTTTATAGAGTATAGTACAAAAAAGGGTGAAAAAGTAGTTACAAACTTGAATGCACCTGAATCGCTATTTATTTAAAGTTGAGATGGCTATTAGTAATTTCTTAATTACCTACCACTTCCTTTTTATTTTTAACTGACGCATGACGATAATGGGTACGGTTACCATTCTTATTGAATAATGATAGGTTAAGATAGAAGAGTAAAAATATCTTCCAGTACTCAGTCCCACTGCGGCATCTATCCGGGTTTTACCGGGATAGATTCTCATTGTGACTATATACAATATTAAAAGGCATAGATATCCGTGAAAATGTGTAAAACTATAAAAATAATGAAATTACTAGATACATACTTACTCGTACCTATGTCAGTTTAAATTTACAACCAACACGATAAATGTGTTTCAGTAAATTTTTTGCCAATATACCTAGGCATATATAATATTTATTAGTATGTAAAGTTTATTTAGTATATTTTATAGCTGTCTATATTGTTGCACTATCCCGCTCCGCACTTAAAGGTTCTTAAATAATTAATTAATGGGTTGTCTGGAGGAGATCACTTTTAGTGATAAGACCGCCCTTGCGCACTTTGTTTTGTTTTGTTTTATTTTCTATGTGTTTTTATGTCCTGTGTAGCAATAAAGAGTTTATCTATTTATCTCTATTTTATACATATAAATAATATTATGTCACCATTAGAGCATTTTACACAATAGGAGAGCTCACAAAATATAAGAACTAAGTACTTAGGTACTGGTTGGTGGGTTTAGATTTGGCACATGAGGATTTGTGAATAGTAACGAATGTAAAAGTTATTGATGTTAACCTTGTAAACCTAATTAATAGCTGACCCATAGTGTCAAAGGAATTAAATATTCTTAAATTCTTGCTAAATCTACGGAAATTCAACAATAATATTGCTTTAACTAGAATTGCTTAAACATAGCATTTAAATTATTATTGTTGGTTGTTGCATTGTTGAAAACATCCAATATTAGTATTTAATGGGTTTCTTTGAACGGAAAAAAATGCAGAGAAATCTATTTTGACAATACATCATACAATGATGTTGATCAGAAGCTGATTGTACCACATTAATGCACTGCTTTAATTACAGTTTACGTTCTTTTATAATTAGCTAAAAGACACGGTTCTGATTTTTTATTGAAAACTGAAAAAAACCAAGTACCTAGATACTTTGGAAATAATAATATCTTTGCGTGGAATTGCTACCTAGTGGTTCAGACTATTAAACAGAAATTAAACTTACTTAATTTTTGAATTTTTCCACTCGTAACATACCTACGCCATAAAAATTACATATTATAAGGATTAAGGAAAATTGGTATGAGTTAGCCGAATACAGTAGGTACCTATTTTTCACCACATCCGAATCAAAAGATGCTTAAGAGCAATGCGAATGAACGGGCAAAGCTGAGAGTAGGTATTCAGATAGGTATATTGCCGTCGCGCTGCTCCCGAAGAAGACCGAACGACCGCTTATTCAATGCGCATGTATGCGTGCGAACTTACGTCGCTCGCTCAAACGAGTTCCTAAATAAAATTAAAATATGTCTTTGAGCTAATCAGGCTTCACCTAGCAGTCGGCAAGTGGATATATAGGTGTGTTTTGTGTTTCGTATAATATTTTTTTTCTCTAATAACTTTGACCCTGGCTTTCTTTTATTGGACTTATTTCTCCGTTCTTAAAATGTTTTATTGCACTACCAGTTAGTTAGCCCTTGAGTGCGATCTCAGCTGACGGTAAGTGATGATGCAGTCTAAGATGATAGCGGGCTTACCTGTTAGGCATAAGGCAGTTAATTACTACAAAGCCATCTCTCGTCTGCGTCGTATTCCTCATTACTGAGGGTCGTGACCCCTTTCCATTAATCAAATAATGGTAGGAGTTTTCTTGGAATAATAATGCGGTGGGTTCCTTCCGCACACGACTCGACTAAGCGTTAACTTAAAATTTTAATTTTTTTATCCCCAATGACGTTAAATAGAGAGTTCGTCCTTCAATCACGCCGCAACAAAGCAACGGATCAACGTTTTTTTTTGCATGGGTATAGTCGAGGACCTCGAGATGATATAGATTAAGTCTCTAGCCCGGAAAATTGAGGAGCGCCTGAATTAAAAAAACTTATGCCACGCGAACGACGTCGCGAGCATCCGCTAGTTATGATATATAAATTACCAAATTAGGGTCAATTTGGCTGGGAATCGAACCTGTGACCTAGACCTCCCTGGCGCAGTGGTGCACTACAACACTCGGTTGGGAACTCTTTTTATTTTTTGGTTTTTTATCCATTACAAGTTAGCTCTTGACTGCGATCTCACCTGATACGATAATACAGTCTAAGATGGTAGCAGCCTAACTTGTTAGGGTACGGCAAGTATATTAAACCCATAACGATTTTTACACGGCATCGTACCGTAACGCTAAATCTCTTGGAGGTACGTCTCTGCCGATAGGGTGGTTACTAGCCACGGTTGAACCTTCCTACCAGATCAGACAAGAGAAAATTAAAAAATTGTAAATTCCCAAATTGACCCTGCTGAAATTGAACCTCCCACAATAAGACACAGCGTTAACCATTGCGCCAGGTAGGTCGTCAAAGTTACAACTCAACTCTGCTTGTGTTGACTTTTGTATTTTTATCATTTTCAAGGGATTCTTATTTTCATAGTAATATTATCTTTTAAAGTCATTCTGTTATGTAGGTATATTTAAAGAAAAATCTTCTAATAATAATAATAAATTTACTAATAAGATAGTTATGATGCAGTTTAAGATGGTAGATAGCAGGCTAACCTAGTTGTTATACTCATACCTCTAATCGGTTTCATATATAGATTAAATTTACTAATTAGTAATTACCTATTTGCGGTACGGACGAAGGCTTCCACCAGAAATAAGTGAGAAAGTAGGTACTATAAGTTTGAGACTGTCATTTGTGGGATAAGACTGGCTAGATGAACTATGGAAAATGAGGAAAATGTATGCCAAATTTCATTCCGATCCGTCCAGTGATAGAGCTGTGCGTTGATAGATTAGACAGAAAGCCAGTCACATTTATAAACTAATACCTATAATAAAGAGGAAAGATTTGTTTGATTGAATGTTTGTTTGTTTGTAATGGATAAACTCAAAAACTAATCAACTGATTTTAAAAATTCTTTCACTTATAGAAAGCTTTTTTATCAGCGTAACATAAGCTATATTTTATGTTCAAAAGAAAATTGAGTACGCTACGAAAATTGCTATAATGTGAATTACGTCGGAAAATATCGTCTCATCGGAGAGTTTCCGTGGCGTTCACAGGTGCACTCTCTGTTCCTTTACTCTCAAAGACCGGAGAGAGATGAGGCGCAGGAGCGGCGGCTTAACGTGCTCTCCGAGGCACGGGTGTGAAACACCGCCAACTTCCTTACTCCGGGCTAGCACTGAGGTTTTTGCTGTCAGAAAAACCCAACACTTGTTATGACCCGACCTCGTCGGCCGTAGTTGAACAAATGCCAACCACGAGACCAACGAGGCAGTCAAGAAATAAATAAATTAACGCGCTACAGAAAAAGGGCGGCCGGCAGTGTGGACATATCGCAGTGTTAATGTAAAACCTGTTGTGCAACCCAGTGCCGACTGGCTATTATTGGGTATGGACTATGGACTATTGATGATGAATAGTGCTAACCGTGCGAAGCCGGGGCGGATCGCTATTATATTAGGTATATACGATCACAGAGTTAGTAAAAGGTAAAATATCCATATCGATAAACAACACTAGATTATCGATGATATAATTATATCGACTACACTTGAACTCACTAACTGTGTACATATGTGTGAGTGTATACGTATTTAACCTCTCCGAATAAAGGCCGATAAAACCCGATAGGGACCACTGCAGCTTGGACTGATAATACCTATGAAAAACAGTAGAATTCTTACTCTTAGTATTTTTCTGTTTCCTCCTCCAAAACTGAACCGATTTTAATTATTTTTTTACGAATAATTTAAGAAGGACTTAGGCTATGTCGGTATGTTTTTCTTTTTAGGGTTCCGTACCAAAATGGTAAAATGGAACCCTTATGGTGCGACTTTCTCCGTCTGTCTGTCCGTCTGTCCGTCTGTCCGTCTGTCCGTCTGTCCGTCCGTCACACTCGATTATTTCAGTAACTACCGAAGCTATCGACATGGAATTTGGAATAGTTGTGTATATAAGTGGCCCAAAGACACTGAATTTAAAAAAAATTGGAAATTATTTTTGTTCTTATTTAATAAGGGGGGAAAATCTGAGGGTTGAAATTTAAAAGTGAGATAACTGTACTGTGTGGGGTATCATATGAAAGGGTTTACTTTGTACATTTTAAAACAGATTTTTAATTATTTTTAGTTATGATAGTTTTTGATTTATCGGGGAAAATGTCTAAAAAAATACCGTTCCCCCCCCCTTATCTCCGGAGTTTACCAATCGAAAAATTTGAAATATTTATGGTCAATAGGAATTTACGTATATTTTACAGGAAAACTATAGCCAATGCTCTAACTAGCATAGTTTTTTTGATATTAACAATAAACCTCTACAAACAAAGTTAGTCTTGCGGTTCATTAACAAAGGTAATTATTTATTAATAATGGTACGGAACCCTTCGTGCGCGAGTCCGACTCGCACTTGCCCGGTTTTTATTTAGATTATATCCGTCAAATTTATTTGCAGGATGTCTGATGTTTGCGCGAAAACTGGGCCATTTTTTGCAATTTTTAAAGGTTCGTTGTTCTTAAAATTATTTATTTATTGAAAAAAGCAAAACATAGGAGCATGGCACGGACACATATGGATTTTATGGAGCAAAAATATTTTCTCTATTGTAATTATCCACGGAGGAAACAGACAAATGTTTTTGTATGGAGAAATCGCCGGGAGAATTCCTCTTAAATGCACTTAACGAGGGGGAATTTCAAGGCAAATTATGAATTAAATCATGAACTCATCATGATTTAATTATACAGTACCTATAGTCTGTATTTTCTTAAATAATAGCCATAAAACACTTTAAATTTAAATTAATTATTATTAAGACACTTTTAAATAAAATAAAAAGGCACTGAATCATATTAAATTAAGGACACCATGTTACATGACCTCCCTGGCGTAGTGGTGAAACCGCGAGGGTAAGTGGTGAGGCTTCGGCCGTGGCTAGTAACCACCCTACCAGCGTATAAATGCCGCTAAGCGATTTAGCGTTGCTTTGCGATGCCACGTAGAACTGGGGTAACTCGGGAGTAAATATAGGGTTATTAACCCTACATTGACTTAGTTTCCATGTTAGATGCATCATCAGTTAGCGCTGAGTTCGCGGTTAAGGGCTATTTTGTAACAGAATACAAAAACAAGGATGCCCATTATAGTCCCATACAATTTATGGAAGGAGACACGGTATTAGCACAGCCTTGGTATTAGCATTGATGGACGCTTTCATGTTGAGTCTGTCTCAAAGACTACCTAAGGACTAATTAAGCAAATTTTTGTTTCTGAATTGATATTGGGCCGGTTTCTGAATTACGCATTCAAGCAAAAACAGCAAGCTGCAACTCTCAAACCTTACACAATATCAATTCAGAAACAAAAAATTGCTCAATTACCTAGTCCTTAAGTAGTCTTTGAGACAGACTCAACATGAAATTCTCAATTGAGAAACCGGCCGAGAGAGGAGTAAAATGGTAGGTATAAGTACTTACAATTAAAGATAAGGTCGTTATAATGGACATGATCTTTCGGCCATATCTATCCGTAAGGTAGCCCATGGGCGCACCGAATATAATTGCGGTGATGTACGTGACAGATGTCATCCAGGATATGTCGGTGCTGGTGTAAGGCTCCGCGGCTGGCCCCTCCGAGGACTGGAGGACTGAGAGCATCGGTGACAACCAGCCTTGGACCATACCAAAGCTGAGCAGCGGGATGGTAACTGCAAACAAAGAACATGTTTATCCACCATGTTGTGTAACGGATTTAATATACCGCAGGGCGACCGCGTATCTTTTGCATCAATCATTGATACATCGCAATCACCTGTAATTGGTTAACGCTCTTCCACTATTGGACGAAATCCATTGACGCAGCAAGAAAACCATAAATTCAGCCAATCGGAGGTGATTGCGATGTATCATTGATTGATCCAAAAGATAGGTACGCGGTCGCCCTGCGGAATTATCAGAGTACCTAACTACAGAGTTTGTAAATAAGAGTAAGACCGCACGTTTACTAAGTAAGTAATCATTTTAATCAGCGCATTACTAGCTCAATTGCAGTATTTATTAATTGCAATTTGTGTATAGAGTCCCATTTTCATGATAGATCTACTATCTAAAATCTAAATTAAAAGTTATAACCATGAATCGTTTAGAGCTTAAAATTTAAATAATTGAAATAAGTAAGTATAGCCGATTACTGAAATGTACCTACTTTTCGTATTTTTACGAAGATTAAATTATCGTTTTGGATGTAAACGTCCCAAACGCCAAATGGCTGTGTTTTGTTGGCTTTTTAATTTAGTGCAATGACCTAAGGGTAAAATATCCAACATGAGATAGTACCTATTATTTATGATGATATTGAGATTATATAATGAAACCTTTAAACTTTTGCCACTTCGGCAAAAGCAAATTTCTTTTTGAACGAGATCTGTTTACTTTCACTGCAAAATGTAAAGCGCAAGGGTCATTCTGGTAATATTTCTTTGCTCTTATAATTCCCTCCAATAAAATAAATAAAGAGAGATTTTGCACAAGTCAGATATTTATTATAAATGTATGACCCAACCGCATCATTTATTATTTATTTATGAAAGCAGGTATTTATTTATTTTTTTAGTCTCTCTTTTTGGAGAAAACTATATTATTAATAGATATCAAGGAGAAATGTGAAAGAGTGTCAGTTGAATTGTTTGAATTCCTATTGCGTAACCAACATTTAGAAAGTCGTAGACATTTTGATAATGAATTATTATAGACATGAAACTGGTTATCTGCATCTTGCCCGCGAATTCTTTTCTCTATCGTTATTAATTCATAACAAGAAAATTATGGTTTTATGTAATTCAGTTCAAGGTTATCAGTGCGATGTTGCTGTAAATAGGCAAATTTTGCGGACAGAAGAGTCGTTTACGTATTAAAAGTGTAATTTTCTAACTATTTATCTCACGCGATTTATTTTCCATCGACCTTGGCCACAAATCGTTGTATTTTTTTTTGTTACTGTTTGCGATGCTATGCGTCGGTATTCGTATAGCCACAGAATAATATCTAGTACTAGGTATAGCTAAATAGTTTGTTCGACCGCCGACCTCTCGAGCGCTGGTGTGCGAAGCGAATGTCACCTCCCAAGCAGGAAGTCTTGATCTCTATTTCCGGTTGGGTTAAAATGAAAAAAAATACTTTTCTAGGATGGCTTTGGCAGTTTTTTCCATTTAGTGTATCGACAATTAGTATATGGGCCACGGAACACAGCTTAGGCTTCTCTGTTTTGTGGTAACGGCAATAATGGAAATTAAGTATAAGTAATGGATAATGGATAGTGGCAAGTCCCTACATATAAATTTTAAAAACTGTGGTGGACCGCAAAAAATTGACACCTGCAAAATTCTGTACCTAATTATTATTAATAGGTATTATGTATGACCAGTAAAATTTACTAAAAAACGTCCTAAAAATAGCTAATACGCTAACATAGGTATATGTACATAACAGTTTTTCCAGCGGTGTCATCATATTTTGTTATGTCTTTCACCTTTTCATGTTATTAACCCTGAGTTTAAATGTTTAAGTTTTCTTTTAGAATTTAGTTATGCTCTTTAGTTACGCTCCACTATTTCTGAAATTCAGAAAAATTCTGCACTCGTTTATAATAATTAATTCTCTTGTTCAAATATTTTTTGTTTTGGGTATAACCTCATTCTCTGTTACCTACATCACGAACAAGATGTTATTGACAGTATATTGTAGCATCGAACAACGATTTAATTTTTCCTGTACAGTATTATAAAATACTACCTGATGCCCAGGACTTCCGCGTAGATTGAGGTTTTTTTGATTCCCGCGGGAACTCTTTGATTTTCCGGGATAAAAAGCTTTAGGTAGCTTAAGTGTTATTCTTAAGCAGACTATAACCTACCTCAACCTTTCTTAACAGACTATAACCTACCTCATTGCCAAATTGCATCAACACCCGGTCGGGTATGATTATATTATATCCATCCATCCAAAGTTACGCATTTACAATAATAGTATAGTAGATTTTATGTCTTTGTTTTTCATTTTGACTCCAAGACAGAATCTACTTTTACCATTAATACCAATGATCTTTTATATATGTCACCGTAAGATTGTAAAAACCGTTAGATTATAATCTAACTCGTGAAACTGTCGAATGATTAAACGGATTATTTTTCAGTAGATTGTAATCTGTTATGTTTATTAACCCGATATAACCTAACCTGATTATTTATGTCGAACCCTAACCTAACCTACAAGAAAGAGACAAGAAAACGTAAATACAATGAATATGTCAAAAATTGACACTTAAAACATTGAACGATAATCTTTCGACTGTTTACAATCTATCGAAAAAAAAAGCGTTAGATTACCTACAATATTACGGTTTTTACAATCTTACGGTGACATATACCTATAACTGGTCTGTGAGTAATACTTTAATTTATTTAAATACCGCTTTTTCCTTTATTTTTTTAACATAAGTAAGTAAATATGTGATTCATCAAAGAGTTCATAAAAACATAACAAGAGCTATTTACTGGCGTCTTTAAATTTAACTTTATCAAAGTCTTTTATACTTAAAGGTGTCAAATTGAAGTTGTGCATATAGTGTACAGTGTAATTTACGAGAAGAGGGAGAGTACTTAGGTACCTTAGAGAACCATACGGTCTACCTCAACAATGAAAACAACTCGTGACAATTATAATTAATAAATGGCCTAGTTATGACAACGCATATATCAGTCGATTGCGATCTTCAAGAAATGTTGACCCAAATCGGTGACTGGATGGGTGACCGAATTTGGAGGTCAAAATTGGCCCATTCGTTTCCTACGTGCCTCGGAGAGCACGTTAAGCGGTCGGTCCCGGTTAATATCCATACTTTTACTAATATTATAAATGCGAAAGTGTGTCTGTCTGTCTGTCTGTCTGCTACGCTTTCGCGGCCCAACTACTCAACCGATTTGGATGAAATTTGGTACAGAGGTAGGTTACATTCCGGGGAAAGACATAGGCTACTTTTTATCCCGGAAAATTGAAGAGTTCCCGCGGGATGCAAAAAACACCAATCCACGCGGACGAAGTCGCGGATTCATCTAGTTACAAATATTTGTTAAAAATCTTAACAAACCTAATAGTTTAAATACTCATAGTCGATTCGTATGCGAACTCACCGCGTTATTACTAATTATTATTCCAAGTAAACTCCTTCCATTATGTGATTAATGGAATGCCACCCTCTACCCTACAGGGCCACAACGCTCAGTAATGAAGAATACGACGCAGAGAGAGATTATTATTATTTAAAACCGATCACACCTATTCATTTGTTTGTAACTAAACTCTACTTGTCTCGGCAAAGTAGGTATTCAATAATTTGAATTTTGAATCAATTTAGGGATGGATAAAAGCAAAGTAAAAGTTGAAGTGTTTTCTAGTTCTACGTTAACTTTGATTTAAAAAAAAGACGTGTGGTGCAACCAAAATCATCTTTTCATAAAAATAGTCTTTTTATTTTCAACAACTTGAAGTCAACAACATAAGTAGTCAAAGTGTTAGGTTTTTTTTCGTTACGGAATTTCTGGATTCGGTCTCCACGCTCAATACCCGCGATAGAAGCTATGCAATAGCTTAAAAATCCGGTCAAGTGCGAGTCAGACTCGCGCACAAAGGATTCCGTACCACCAATATAAATTATTTTAGTAAATAACAAGATAGATGCCATAACAACACGTAATCAGCTGTGAAATAACTGGCTTACCACTTGGCTGGCTGGCTTCGTTGGAGCCAAGCTGGTACTCGTAGCGCCTGACAAACAATGCGACACCCTATGAGTACGGAACGGAACGATCTTCGGATGGGAAGTAACCCCCCTTTAATTTATAACTCTTTATTGTTTTAATAGCAGCTAGGTATAGTATTACCACTGTGGTTTAATTACTGACTGTTAAAATTTCTTCATTATGTCTACCTGTTACAGTTCAAGAGATACAGCAAAAAAAATCACGTTTCTTGTATGGGAGCCCCCTTTATTTTTAATTTACCTAATATATTTTTTATTATTTGTTGTTATAGCGGCAATGGAAATATACGCTCTGAGAAAATTCCATCTGTCTAGCTATTACAGTTTATGGGATAGGCACAGCCCGCTGACAGACAGACGGACGCGGACTGACGGAGGCTTAGTCCCGTTGGCACTTGGCACTTGCTATTTTCATCCATATTTATCTATGCTAGTAACATTATAAATGCGTTCAAGTGTGTCTGTCTCTATCTGTCAGATGTCTGCTATCGTTTCACGACCCATCTCTTCATCCAATTTTAACTTTGGCACGCGGTCGGTATATAGCTTGCTACCCTGGAGGCTGGAACGGACATAGGCTACCTTTTAATCCCGGGAAATCAAAGAGTTCAATTTTCAGAAACTTGAATTCACGAGGGCTATCTCGTGGGTATCGTCCTTGCACCACCTATAATAATACTTCTGTATTCTTAAGTGGTTTTAATGTGTCAAAATATAAAATAATGTAAAAGTTTGATAAATTATATTTTGACGTTTTTATTTTAATAACACTTGTTAAAAAAGTTGCGACTGAAATTAAGAGTACAATATTAAAATAATAATATAATCTGTAACAGCTGACTATAATTTTTATTCAAGTATGTCCTTTAGAGTTTAATTAATTAGGTACTTAATCAAATTCAGAGTCGTCTGGAGGAATAATTTACTAATTACTTAGGTACCTACCTCGTTAATTATAAAGTAATTCAGAATATAATTGGGGAATTCCCTATTTCATATTAACATCTACTTTAAGTCTCCTAACGTAGGTATACCGAATATACAGAATACATACTATAATACCTTAGGTACGTATACCTAAGGTATAATTTTAGTAAAAATGGCACCGTACACCATTTCCTTACCTAAGTACGTTTTATAATATAATATGAATACTAAATGACAAATCCCTGAAACTGTCGAAAAGATTACCACTTCAGGAAAAATAATATTTTAAATTGTAGTTTTTTGCGAAATGATAGAAATCTAAACGTTGGATTTGATAATTTAAAAAAAATCTGGATTCATGAACTAGGATTGGGACATATTTTTTGTTTACCATTCATGATCTCCGTGTACTAACCTTAGTAGTAAGTACTATCAATACTTAATAGTTTTTTTGGGAATCATATATGTATCTTACTTTAAAGCTAAGCAGTGATCTGCATCAACTAATTGACTTTTACCTGGATCGATTTAAAATAAAATTTATGTTCAAGAGAAACATAATACAAGATATTGCCTTTAAGAAAATGTCAATGCCAGTTTGCGGGGATTTCCACTGATTAGGAGCTTAAAATGTCCATGAAATTGAATACATAGGTAGGTAGGTATATTTCGAAATTAGACAAGTCTAGTCATCCGATTATGGTCTGGAACATTATGTAAATTGTCTGAATCGCAACCGATTTTTGAGATCGCGTTCTTGTGCCGGTGGTGTCCAGTCTATGTCCAGCAGCTCAAAATTATTGATGAATCTTTTATTGTAGCTCCCAAGGTAGCTTGAGCCTACCAATACTGCGCTTCACATTGGTGGGGTGGTTTAAAGCCCCTTTGGGGTCCCACGTACCAACGTGCCATTGTATTAGGTACGTCTTTCGAATGATACCACAAAGCATATTAAGCACTCGTTATCTCGCTTGAAATTCGCAACTCAGAGCTTTGTACATAATCCATACTAATATTATAAATGCGAAAGTGTGTCTGTCTGTCTGTCCGTCTGTCTGTCTGTCTGTCTGTCTGCTACGCTTTCACGGCCCAACTCCTCAACCGATTTTGATGAAATTAGGTACAGAGATAGGTTACATCCCGAGGAAGGACATAATATGCTACTTTTTATCCCGGAAAATTGAAGAGTTCCCGCGGGAATAAAAAAATGTATCTGTTGAACCGATTTTGATGAAATTTGGTAAAGGAATAGGTTGTAGGTATCCCGGGGAAGGACGAACGCTACTTTTTATCCCGGAAAATTCAAGAGTTGCCGCGGGAATCGAAAAAAACTGGGTCCACGCCTACGAAGTCGCGGGAATCATCTAGTTATACATAATTGTACATAATAATATGATTTGTCTAGTAGTATATTTTGTATATTTTGATACCTACTGTTTCTTAAATTTATGAGGTTTACGTTTATTTATTTGTATATTTGTGAATGTATATGTATGCATGTATGTTTATTTATATAATTATATGTGTAGTATTTATGGTTTTGATGTTTATGATATATGTATTATAATTTGTAGCTTTATATAAATATTTTTATTTATTTTGTTATTTCTGCACCATCTACCGGTTGTGTTTGTAGCTATGTCCTTTTAAAACCATTGGTTGCCTGGAAGAGATCGCTGTGTAGCGATAAGGCCGCCAAATTGTATACTTGCTTTGTTATTAGCTAAGTTTACTATTGTTTATTTTCCTTTGTGGTGTACAATATATTCATTCATTCATTCATTATTGAGGTACATTCAGCTTCAACGGTATCTTAGGATCTCCTGATTTCTGATCTTTGACCACGTAGAGAAACTGTTAAGAGGCCGGGGAGCGGCGCTCGCAACTTCTATTTGAACCGCAAATATAAATTTGCCGGTATATTGCTATCTCTATTTGGCTGATGATACATGATCGCGTGCAAGCGCGATAGCAATATGAGCGTACAGAGTTTGTTATACATTTTGGTCTTGTTCCGTGAATACCAAAAATGATGAATGAAAAATTGTTGTGTTTTTAACTTCGTGTTGTTATTCTGTAACTTGACAATATAGGCTATGTTCCTGATCAATTAGTACGTGAGATATCGTTGGTTTTAATATGAAACCAATAAGGAGAAAACATGTCATTTGTGTCGTAAAAACATCCAAAACGCAATGTGCTTACATTTAATTTTGGTAAAGAATTTTGAAAAAATATTTATCCAGGGACCTAGATAAATACAAGTTCAATCATAATAATCGCATAATATGGTGGAAATATTCTCGAATTACAAAAATTTTTGGTATTACGTTTGTATGGGCAATTCAGTCGCCGCTGGCACCTTAAGTCGTCGTTCTCCCGTTGAGTGACTGAACTTTCTGAGCTTCCTTATCGGTCGTTAAAATTGGATATGGCGGGTTAAGCTCGGTTTAAGGACATATTTTACAACCGGAAATATCAAAGCTGGACCTAATAATAGGTAGAGTATTAGATTTTTTTTCTACTGAACGGACTAACATAATGGTGTTGTAGAGAGGTGGAAATATGATATTATTATTATCAAATCAAATAAATATTATAAATGCGAAGATGTATGGATGGATGTTTGTTACTCAATCACGCTCGAACGGCTGAACGGATCTGGATGAAATTTGACACAGAGATAGATTATAGTCTGGAATAACACATAAGCTACGTTTTCTCCCGGAAAATTAAAGAGTTCCCGCGGAAACCAAAAAACCTCAAATGGATGTTTGTTACTCAATCACGCCAGAACGGCTGAACGGATCTGGATGAAATTTGGCACAGAGATAGATTATAGTCTGGACTAACACATAGGCTACTTTTTATCCCGGAAAATTCAAGAGTTCCCGCGGGAACAACAAAACCTCGATCCACGCGTACTAAGTCTCGGGCATCAGCTAGTGATATTATAACTTCAAAGGGCTCAGGCATTTCGATACACCCAAACCAAGCTTCAAAGGAAATAAACGGTCAAGTGCTAGTCAGACTCGCGCACAAAGTGTGTCGACCACCACACAATATCTTACTTCTTACTTCTTACTTAATATTATAAATGCGAAAGTTTGGATGGATGTATGGATGGATGTATGGATGTTTGTTACTCAATCACGCCCCAACAGCTTAACGGATCTGGCTGAAATTTGGCACAGAGAAAGATTATAGTCTGGAATAGCACATAGGCTACTTTTAATCCCGGAAAATTAAAGAGTTCCCGCGGGAACCACAAAACCTCGATCCACACGTACGAAGTCGCGGGCATCAGCTAGATAATATAATCTCATCTCTTCTCATCTCATATATATGTCACCGTAAGATTGTAAAAACCGTAAGATTGTAATCTAACGCTTTTTTTTTTCGATAGATTGTAAACAGTCGAAATATTGTGAACCGTTCAATGTTTTAAGTGTCAATTTTTGAAATATTCATTGTATTTACGTTTTCTTGTAGGTTAGGTTCTATCGGGTTAATAAACCTAACAGATTACAATCTACCGAAAAATAATCCGTTACATTGTAATCATTCGACAGTTTACAATTTCGCGAGTTAGATTATAATCTAACGGTTTTTACAATCTTACATATATAGATATATATAAAATCGTTAACTAATCAACGCACAACTTAACCTGCTGGGGTTAGAAACTTGAAATTTTGACAGTAACTAGGTTCCTTTAGTGAAAGTTCTCAAGTTATATCCATGAAACTTGGTATACGAGCTGCCGGTTAAAAATGAAGAAATACGCGTTTCAGAGATTTTGAAAATTCTATTCTACGGAAGGGTGAAATAGGGGATGAAAGTTTGTGTAAAAGTCCTTTATTTCTCAAGATATTCTAGAATCTTTAAGTCAGACGAACAGACGGACAAAGAAATGATCCTATAAGGGTTCCTTTTTTCCTCTTGAGGTACGGAACACTAAATAAATATTGTACCTAATCTAGTATGTAATAGATACTTTTGAAAATATTAGGTGGGTATCTGAAAGTTGAAACTGCCTGCAATCTGGGACTGAACAGCAAGAGTTTGATGAATTAACATTTTTCGAAACACCCAACATCAAATTCAAAATATGGCTCATCCTACTGGATATGCTTACAAGGTACTCATTATAATATAATCAAATTTACGATCCCATTCAATTTTACGGACCATTCACATGCATCTCGTAAGCAAAAGGTGCTTACTTAGATACTTTTAGAATGCTAATCACATCCTAAAAATAAACTTGCGCAGCAAGCTTTTTAACCTGATAGCTGGTAACATTGCACGGTGTACCCAGTAAACATGGGTTGTAAAAAATTCATACCACGCAATTAATTCTAAAAATATATCTAATAACTGTGCACGCAATTATATTATACAGTTATTTATACTATACGAGTTTATATTAAACTTAATTCATACTCACATAAGATAATGACTACTTAGATATTCTGACTTAGACGTTACTTAGTTGAAAAATTATAATCGGTAAGTACCTACCTGTTATTAATTAATGTATACTATACGTACGTATGTTATGTATATACTATTAGTACGTGTTATATAACTAATAATGATATATATATAATATATATATATATATATATATATATATATATATGAGTTTAATGTAGCGCAGGTACCTAATTCTTCTTTACTCGAATAATACGCATTTATTTACGAAACAATTTTTTTATACTTGAATGAATAATATAACCTTTTTTTTAAATACCTTACGGCGCAATTATATGTTAATATTCTGCTATAAACCATAAACTTGTTTTTTAAATAACCGTCGGTAAAAAATTAACTAACCTGGTAAATTCAACTAAAATTAACGAATAGTAGACGGTAATTATTTTTGTACTGTAAAAACTCACTGATAACGGCGAATATGTATTGGTTTATCCGAGTCCCATTTTGCCACATTAATTTTGTAACTATAAAATTCATTTTGGTAACTTTTTTAAACTCTCACTGGATTAACGGTATTCATCCAAACACTGCTGTGTCTTCTTACGTACTGCGGCTGTGGCGGTAGATGAACTAGATGGTAAAATTCGCACGCTCGTATGCGCTGCGCTTCATTCTGGAAACAGTCATTCAATGTTTGTAAACAATGAAACTGGAACACTTTTTATTGCTTTTCGGTAGATATAGATGCACTTTTTGTCTATCAAGTAAATACTATTTATTATTATAATAATACTAGATAACAGCTTTAGACATTGGGTTATTAGATATGTATTATTTTAATAAGCATTATTTTAATTTTTAAGCTATTGCATAGCTTCTATCGCGGGCTTTGAGCGTGGAGACCGAATCCAGAAATTCCGTTACAAAAAAACCTAACACGTTGGTTGCTATGACTACTTGTGTTGTTGACTTCAAATTATTGAAAGTTGATAAAAATGCTATGCAATAGCTTTACCGCGGCAGTCTCCGAGTGCCACACGTCTTTTTTTACGCATAGGGTATTATTTAGTAAGGAGGTTTAGTTTAAAAGTATTTGCAGATAAAAAATGAAACTATAACGCTTTTTAGTGCTTTCTGTAGTAGGTAAGTCAAAGTCACTGATCTGGCAGAAATCAAGATCTGTTTGTAATGATATGCAAATTAAAATTAAATGGTGTGTCAAAGGACGTCCCAAGGGAACCTAAGTAGCATGTAAAGGTACAATGGTGGTAGAAGTAGGTACCTAACAAAGACGTCTTCCTAAAAATAAAAATAAGGTAATACAATTAAAGGTATTTGAACTACGAAATTTACCATCCTACACATTCGTATGATGTGAAGATATTCCGTGAATTTAACACAGGAAGGTGAGGTAAAACGTATTTAAAAACATGTATAATATGATTATTATTATTACCAGCTCTGTTAATAGTCTGTTTAAATGAACATGTTTGGCTTTTAAGTAGGTATAAGACAACAAGTACAAGTACAAGTACAAGTGTTGTATAAAAGAATCGTTAACAATCCGTGCACCGTGTAACAGCGAACGTATAGCACAGGTCAAGTGCATGTTGTTGGTAAACATTAGTTTGTGATCAACCGGATTGGCGTGAATTATTTATTTACTTTGCATAGAATTCGTGTTTGCTTCGAGTGTCAACATATTTGATCGATTTGTAACGATTAAGAAGATTATCGATTATAAAAAAATTGTGCCTACCTTCACTACCTATGTGAAAAGTGAAAACTATAACCTCATCACTAGAACTAGAAACAGTTGAAGATTGCTTGCGTAATTTGTAAGAAGGCAAGTTTTTTAAGAGTATTAACTTTGTAAGGTTTTAAAATTATCAGACGCTGAAATACTACGCTTAGTAATATATTTTTCATGTGTTAAGTAAGTACCTACCCAGCGAATTTAAAAAAAAACTCCAGCTGCTTGGATGCTATGGCCTATGATACAAATTGTACTAAAAAAAATATCAAACTAAATTCTGTTTAAATAATTTTTTTTAGTTAACTTTATTGCACACACAAAATATACAGTTTAATAACTAGTAAGACTACATAGAAATGTGCAAAGGCGGTCTTATTGCTAGAGCAATCTCTTACAGACAACCTTTGGTGAAAGGATAAATAAACCGTGCGCGGAGAACAAATCATTATTTGTCAATTTATCTACCAAGTCGTAGTTAAAGGTCTGAAAATCAAAATACCTATGAATTTTGTTTCTATGATAGGCTCTAAGCTAAGGTATGGAAAAGCGACGTTTTTTGCTTGCCAAAGGTGGGAGGCCTCTTAGTTTTCATTTATTTAAAATCCATACTAATATTATCTAGTTAAAGTGAAAAATGGCTAGTTAAATGCAAAAGTGTGTCTGTATGCTACACTTTCACGGCCCATCTGCTTAACCGATTTTGATGAAATTTGGTACAGGGGTAGATCGGGGTAGACCCGGGGAAGGACATAGGCTATATATATACTTTTTATCCAGGAAAATTAAAGAGTTCCCGCGGGAATCAAAAAAATCTTAAACCACGCGAATGAAGACGCGAGCATCATCTAGTACTTAATAATTAATTATTTCTTGGATTAGGTACCTACCTCTGATATCAGACATTGGTAGTTGGAAAAATACGCACACGTCAAAACAACCCCAAAAACATAGGATACACCGCCTTTATATTCGTTGGCTCAACTTAGATCTGGATGTATAGCACCTTCATAATATTATACGAATATTTTAAAAGACCATTTTTTAAAAGAGAAAGTTTACCGACATACGATACTTTTGCATTTATCACTTGTTATGCTATCACAAAATTCTGCGAACCAGTTTTGGATCGACTGTTTATATATGCATTCCACAGTAGGTACAGCATTGTACCTTTTTTAGGTGACGAGGGGGATATTATATGTTCGTGAGATATCCTCTTGGGAAAGCCAGCTAATTGGTTGTATTTGGCTATTATGTGAAAAAAATCATGAAAGTAGTAGGTACCTAAGTATAAATAACGAAGTTAAAAAGAAAATATCACAGCTATAATAAGTAGACTTTACAAGTTTTCGAGTAATTATATTTTGTTTATTTCATGTAGGACAACTTCTGTCACTTATGATACGTTAAGACTACCAACGGTTCGGAAAATTGATTATACTGAGAAGAGCCAGCAAGAAAATCAGCAGTTGCTCTTTTCTTAAAGAAGAAAAAGGTTACATTATGTAAACAATACGACACATACATTACGTTACAGGTAGGTATTACACTGACTTGCGGGTAATAGTCAACCAACCTCAGAGTAAGAATATTGATATTTTAACTCAATGCGACCAACATAGAAAACGTCCGCAATCCGCATAGGTATATTGTGACGGGCAACTACGGAACCCTATTGTGCGGGTGGCCCGACACGATTATGCCGCGTGGATTAGTTAAGGGCACAGAATATTATTGAATATTATATTATATTCTGAGCCCTTAGAAACTAATCCACGCGCCCAACGCCTAAGCCTAGCTGATCCAGCGAGGTATAATACCGCTAGTGTGTTTTGGGTCACTTTCAGGGTGTTATTTTTCATTGTAGGTTATTCTTAAATTAATATTTTGTTTGGTCCTCGTCCGTAATTCCCTCCCGCTCAACCGCGCGCTCGTTCAATTTTGGAATCTGTAGGTAGGTTTAATATCTCACGGAATACCAGACTATCGGGCCAAATCGCATGGACAATTATTATTTTGTTAACATAACCTAACCATAATATATTGTACATATATTGTTTCAAACAACCCAGCTGCGACCTTGCGTTTAGTCATCGTATTTTCAAGAAGTGATAAAAACTTGTTTTCTATCTACTTACCACCTAAAACTCCATAAAGTGAACGAGCGTATCGTAATTTCGAGCTCAATAAAATTTGTACTTGCCAAGATTTCTTCTGAAAATGTTTTGTATTTTGCCTATTAGGTGCTAAAACTCTATACAATTTAGATTTACCTATGGTCAATTGCACCACTGATGGTCATTGTTAAAAACCATCTATTAAAACCGCTTTGGGCTTGGGATTGCAAAAATCAGGATTCTTCTACTTTTTACCTTACCTACTTTAAATATTAAAGGCTAGCTGATGCGCGCGACTTCGTCCGCGTAGATTGAGGTTTTTTTGGTTCCCGCGCGATCTCTCTAATTTTCCGGAATAAAAAGTAGCTTATGTGTTAAACCAGACTATAAACTATCACTGTACCAAATTTCGTCCAGATCCGTTCTGTTGTGATTGAGGACGAGGTCCCGGGTTCGAGTCGCGGGTCGGGCCATAATTGTTATAAAGTGTTGGGGTTTTCTGACTAGGAATTCTTAGTACTAGCCCGGAGTAAGGAAGTTGGCGATGCCCGTGCCTCGGAGAGCTTGTTAAGCCGTCGGTCCCGGTTATTATCACTAGATGATAATAGTCCAAACCCCGCCAACCCGCATTAGAGCAGCGTGGTGGGTCTAAGCTCTAATTCTCTGTCCTATGAGAGTGGAGGCCTGTGCCCAACAGAGGGGCGTTAATAGGCTGTAGCGAGGGGGCGCTGCAATCGGGTTTAAGGTTCAGGGCAGGACAACGTCTGCCGGGCCCACTAGTATTAGTATAGATATAGATGCAAGCATACTGACTTGTACACTGCCGCTTATCAACTTTATAACGTCAACCATGACCTTCGATGATTCATTTTACCCTAGCCTTACCTAATTAATAAGCCTCAGACAAGTTATCATTGCCGAGGTGAAGTCTCAAGTCTAAACCTCTTAGGCTATCGTGAAAAAATATGATATGAAGTTTTCAACTTTCAACAACTTGAAATATGAAGTTGTCGCAACACATACTTTATGTGCTTAATAATTTAATGCTTAGGTACCAAAATATACACAATAAAAATCACATTAAGTTATATTTTATATTTTTATAAGTATAATAATTAAACGTTATTTTTATTACATACAAGCGTGTGCTCTCACTGGAAAAACCCGGACCCTAAGTACATAGGCACAATAACATAATTATAACTAGCTGATGCCCGCGACTCCATCCGCGTGGATTATCCACATCCCTTATCACATAGGGGTATGAAAAATAGTTTACGTCTTATTTGTAAGACCTACCGAATATAAACAAAAAAAAAACTTAAAAATCGGTCAAGCCGTTTTGGAGGAGTTTTGTTACAAACACTGTGACACGAGAATTTTATATATCAGAAGATAAAATGAAGACGTGATTATGTATTCGACAATATACTAGCATCGATAGTCAAATACATTTTATACTTCTACCATACCTTTACTACTGTTTTAATCATACTTTTGCGGGTCTAAAGTCAGTCTTCATGCCCTAGGGCCGTAATCTAGTCGATCGATCGCCCAACTAGTTGACCAACCCCATACTGTAAATATGCACAACAGAGTCTAGGCTCCAGACTGGTCGACCAAACGATCGTACCATTTGACATAAAAGTTTTTTTAACCAAGGAGTATGTGTACCTGCATATACACTGGCAGCATGAAAAGCAAAAAGTTTGAATATCAAAGCAGCGGCGCCAAAGCGCGAAATAAAAACAAATGACAAATTATTCCACATCTACAATCTTTCTACGTATTTTGTTACAAATTCAATAAAAAGTGGTCCTATTGCAAAATGTCATCATTTAGTGACTCAGACGAAAGCGAATACGAGCAAACAATGAAACTCGACGCGGAAAGAATTGTTGGTGAATTATTGCCGGATAAATCAAAGCAGATTTACTTAAAAACATAAATTATGAAAATTTCATACAATGGAGAAATCATAAAGGCGTAAAAAGTATCTCTGAACTAGTGCTCCTCTGTTATTTCGAAGAATTAACAGAAACCAAGAAATCATCCAGCCTGTGGAGCATTTTTTCAATGCTGAAAGCGACCATCGATGTAAAACACAATATTTCTATCAAGAAATACACAAGACTCATAACATTTTTAAAGAAACAATCTTCTAATCATCAAGCAAAAAAGTCAAAAGTTCTGAGCGCTGAAAACATACAATCTTTTCTGGAGCAAGCCCCTGATGATCAATTTCTTGCTATAAAAGTGAGTACCTACCTAACCTTACTACTATTACCTACCTACTAACACATTGTATCTACCTACTAAAAATGTACTTAGCTAAATCTATTTCTTATGCTACCTTGTTAACTATAATCAAACCTTTACCTAATATTCCATCGTTTTTGTTTCAGGTGATATTGATTTTGGGAATAAATGGTGCTTGTCGCTGTAACGAATTAGTAAACTTGAACACTGATAATATGAAAAAGCATTCTGATACACTGCTTTTGGTTAAATTGCCAGACACCAAAACTAAAAGAGAGAGATCGTTCGTTGTGCGCGAAGACCATGTAAAAACTGTAGAAAAATACCAATCACTTCGACCAACTGGAATGAATACAAATCGTTTTTTAATCCAGTACAGAAATGGAAAGTGTACCCGGCAGCCAATGGGTAAAAATAAAATTAGTAGCACCCCTAAGGCAATCGCAGCTTTTTTGAGTTTGCCGGACATCAATCTCTACACAGGTCATTGTTTTCGCCGAACTTCTGCTACTCTTTTGGCCGACGCAGGTGCAGATTTGACCGTAATTAAGAGACACGGTGGATGGAAATCTAGTACCGTTGCCGAAGGGTACTTAGAAGATTCTTTGGAAAACAAGAGGAAAATCAGCGCTCGTTTGTGTGAAAATGTTCCTACAAAGACTTCTGCAGCTTCTGTTGTAGATCCTTGGACGCCAGTACTGCAGCTCCAAATGCCACAGCCATCGACATCAAAATGTCATATCAATGTAGTGCCGCCGTCAACAGCAAACCCAAAAGTGGAGGAAGAAATACCAACTAACATAACAGCGTCACAAGTAACTACTTATTTCAATAAAAACAGTGCACCTAATATCACTCTTAATTTTCAGAACAGCTGGACAAATGTGACTCTATCGAACGTGAACATTCACTTTTAATTTGTCTTTTCTTTTTATTATTTACTAGACCTATGTATCCTACTTACTATGATTTGCAATAAATATCTAACCGTTACAGTTTGTTTTACTGTTATGGTAGAAGTATAAAGTAGAGTATACTCCACCGGGATAAAGCAGTTTTTTTCTTGGGCGCTTGAATCCCTCACTGCACTCAGGACTCAATCTTAATTCCCGACCAAAAACACCCTCGCTGCGCTCGGGAGTTAAATTTGGAGTCCTTCGTTACGTTCAGGATTCAATGTAGCGCCCGTGACATAAAACAGTGCTTTATCCCCTTGGTGTATAATCTACTATTACATAACATTTATGAAAACCAGCAGTTTGAAGTTTGTACTTATAAGGCCTTAGAAATAAGTAAAAATATAGAGCTCCTTTAATAATACTAACTAGGAAGAATCTATGTACATAATAGTCTTCTCGTCTCTTTGTTATTGAAACACATTGATCTAATGTTCCTATCATTTATTAAATTGTGCGAAATAGAGTCTTAACTCCAAGTACTTTAGGTCGTAATTCATATTTTCTAGAAACATTTACCGTTAGAGCGCACTTTCAGATTTAAATACGCCGCGCTAAAACTGATTTTATTTAATATTACCTACACTCGCTACCAGCGCCAGGGCTGCCACAAAATTAGACATATTTCCGCATTTTCAACCGACTTCAAAAAAAGGAGGAGGTTCTCAATTCGACTCAAATTGTATTTTTTTATGTTTGTAACTTTTGACTGGGTGGACCGATTCTTTTTTTATTTGAAAGGGCATACTTCCCAAGTGGTCCCATATAAATTTTATCGAAATCGGTAGAGCGGTTTTTAAAATATCAACAATAAAATAAGTACTTTGTATAGCGTGTGCTTGTTGTTGTAAAGTTGGCGCGGGAGTTTTAAGTCGGTTGTTTAAAAAGAATTTTTTATATTAAATTATATACTATTCCATACAATTAAAATTGGATTGAAATAAAACATAACAAGGAGGAAATCGTCTCGTCTGTTTTGGATTCACTCCCATACAATTACAGTTATTGTTTGAAAGCCGGCTACGACTCCACTCTGCAAATGTGCTCTGACGGTTATGTTATACCTACCTATAATTTATTTTACACTATAAAATTATTTCATTTTTAAAACTCCTAGATAACTGTTTGTGCGGAAGAACTATTGAATTCAGCACTATCCTCTCAGGAGGAACCACTACGTCAGAGCCTGAAAGAGAAATCTTAAATTAATAGTGTTTAATTTTACTATCTATGCGAAAACCCGCAGACTTCGCTAGCACATCAAATCGATGGTAAATTAAAATGAATGTGCTCATAGTAAACGAAGATTAACAGAAAGTACTTAGAATCGAAGTCGGTGACAGCCCTGTGGTTTTGACCGAGCATGCACCTCTAACTTTTTGGTGTAATGTAAAATCACTTGCTTCAAATGGTGAAGGAAAACCATCATGAGGCGCCACGATTCTGCATGCCTGATATTCGTCATAATGTTCACACTAGGCCAGTGTGGTGGATCATAGACAAACTCTTCTTCTAGCTGATGCCTACGACTTCATCCGCGTGGTTTGAGCTTTATGATTCTCGTGACAACTTAATTTTCCGGGATAAAAAGGAGCCTATGTCACTCTCCAGGTCCTCAACTATACCAATGCGAAAAATCACGTCGATCCGTTGCTCCTTTGCGGCGTGATTGAAGGACAAACCAACAAACAAACACTTTCGCATGTATAATATTAGTATGACTAGCTGATGCCCGCGACTTCGTACGCGTGGATCGAGGTTTTGTTGTTCCCGCGGGAACTCTTGAATTTTCCGGGATAAAAAGCCTATGTGCTATTCCAGACTATAATCTATCTCTGTGCCAAATTTCAGCCAGATCCGTTCAACCGTTGGGGCTTGATTGAGTAACAAACATCCATCCATACATCCATCCAGACATCCATCCAAACTTTCGCATTTATAATATTTATTTATATTTATTAGTATGATTATGGTTTGTCCAATCTAATTTAGGAAGATAATTTTGACAGATGAGCGGATCGTCATCTATGAATGCGACTTACCCAACACAGTAATGGACGGGTTCAGCCGGCCCTCGCTGTTGAACAGCGGTATGTTGTCCATCTTAGCGAACGGCTTGTCCGGGTCGGGGTCCGTCGGTGTGCCCTCCACGCGCGACCACTCGCCCACAGATGCGCCCTGACCGACTGTACACAACAACACAGAGAAGTAAGTGGTTTCAAACAAGTTTCCTACGTGGTTTTTCGCAGTGCTACCCACCAAAATTTGTAACGATTTTTATTTTATAATAAAAAAAAAAAAGTAGAAGTGCCGAGAGCGTAGCGCGTGTAGTGCATAGTGCGAGTAACTCGCATGTCGATATGATTAACAGCCATATCTCATGCGCTTTTGAAATAAGTCATCTTGTGTTCGTCTTTGAAAAACATTAAAAATTCCTTATGGTGCTAAATTAGAGTTCAAATTCAAAAAATACAGAATTTATCAAATTAAGGTGTATCGCTCACCATAAGCCGCAGCCTAAATCAATGACGTCATGCCATTTTGGACATGATTGCGAAGCCCGTGGGCTATGACATGACAGTAAGCAGCTCATAAATAAATTTTGTAAAAAAAAAAACTACTACTACCACTAAATTAACCATATACGTTGCAATGCGACTGGCGCGCAACCTATTATAGCACGTTATTGGATCTATGTCAGAAACTTGAGTTTCAACTCAATCGGATGTGCGATGGTCGATGCCCGAACGCATAGGCACCTTATTAAATAAAACATACAATATATTAAATTATAGTTACTTGCACAGGTAACAAACAAACAAAACATTAGCTTTTATGTATAAAACTAGCGATTGCCCGCGACTTCGTACGCGTGTATTGAGGTTTTTTGGTTCCCGCGGGAACTCTATAATTTTCCGGGATAAAAAGTAGCCTATGTGCTATTCCATACTATAATCTATATCTGTGCCAAATTTCAGCCAGATCCGTTTAGCTGTTGGGGCGTGATTGAGTAACAAACATCCATACATCCATCCAAACTTTCGCATTTATAATATTAGTAAGTAACTAAGTATAGTCCGTCAAACTTATCGGACCCGGTGACAGCGTCGCTGGTATCTATATCTATTGAAAATAAAATAAAAACAAAAACTCAACATTCATAAAAAATAGTTCCAATTTTGGACACCGGGTCAGATACGTTTGACCGAATAACTTATTTCGCTAATAAAACTTACCAACTGAATACATAACAAGTGCGTGTTCGTTTATCGTGGCGTTGTTCAGTACAATTGACTCCTTTATCCGCACGCCTGCTTTGACCGTGACGCCTTCGCCTATCGACACGTTTGGCCCGATCTATAAAAGACAAGACAAAATGGTAATTTGCTGTTAAAAAAAATGACAGTCATAGGGACTGCCGATAGAAGTGAAAACGAATACATATTTCTAATTTTACAAAAAAAAAAAATATAAACCTTAAAACTAAGACATTAAAGTTTAATTTCGAATGTACTATAATATTATTATACTTAAGACCTTTTGTCTTAAGAAGAATGGAGTCTATCACGCGTATTTTTTACCCTCTACCAAAAAGTGCTCAACGCGCCTAAAGAAGTTTTCACTTCAATAAATATTTGCTAACAGTTTAAGCTTTTAGCATTTTAAATGAAACATATTATTACGGCCCCACAAACTTATCTGACCCGGTGACAGCGTCGCCTTAATCGCATTTATTGTTGCTAAAAAATACAAACGTAAACTAAACAGTCATAAAATTCGTTCCAATTTTGGCCACCGAGTCAGATAAGTTTATGGGACTATAGGTAATTACAGAATAGGTACTTATCTGACCAGGTGACCGCGTCGCCAGTGAATATTAAAAATAAAATAAAAACAAAACTAAACAACCATAAAAATTAGTTTCAATTTAGGCCACTGGGCCAGATAAGTTGGTGAGACTGTAGGTAACAATATGATTAAAAATGTCTCCATATTTTCCTTAACCGTTGTCCTAGGCCCTAGGACAACGGTTAAGGCCCTAGAAACGGTTTAGGACCTAGGGGAACGACCTAAGCAACGCGATGCGATAGGACTCAATACAATATGCAAAACTTATCTACGCGACAACGTAGGCTACGTGAAGAGTTTAGTGTACGGGCACGAAATGAGCGGCGGCGGGGCGACGGCGGCAGCGGGGCGATGCGATTAGTCGGAGAGCTGACGACGAATTTCGCCGCAATTTTGTCGTACTCATTTGAAAACTTTATTCACGTTTAAAACCGCAAAATTTGTCTGGCGATTTGCAGGTATTATTGAAATTACTAAATAAATACGTGATTCAAATTTCAGATTGCCAAAAGTACCTATATTTTTTGGGAATTTTAATAAAATATTTTTGAAGAGAAATAACCGCAAATGCTCTACCAGACTGGCAGGACTGGATTCGCCAGTTGACGAAATTATATTTTTTCACAATTTCAGTTTACCTAAAGGGTCTTCCCGAAATACGTCGCTAACTCTCGTACCACATCGCCCCGCTGTCGCCGTCGCTCGGCCGTCGCTAGTTTCGTGTTTGACGCCTTACTGTTTCATACTGTGGAGTTGCGTCGTTTCGAGTCGCGTTGTCGCTGACGTAGGATAGTACTTAGTAAGAAAGTCGTAGATGTTTTATTATAATTCATGAGTCGGTTTTATGACATCATAATACATATTTTAAAATGGTGGTGGGAAGAGCAGAAGAATAAAAATATGGAAAAGCAAAAATAAATCAAAATATATAGAACGTACTTCAAAAAGATAAAACATCAAATTGAAAAACTAAACTTATAATAAAACTACTACTAAAATAGAAGAAATTCAACTGGAAACTAAAATGGCTGAGTCTAAAAACTTGAAATTTTGATTTGTTTTTAAAAAACCGGCGGGTGGCTGGTATCGATTGGATGCGAAAAGCCGAGGAGAGAACACGTTGGCGCTACTTGAAATGGATGATGACGATGATGAATATTTAAATACAACAGTGTGTTTGTTGGTCTATCTTCAAAACTAAAGAGCTCAAATTCAGTCTTATCACTAAAAGTAGGTACACCGAGTTCGTAATAAAAAGGCTGCTCACCACTGCTGTGCTGTCGACAACGGCCGTGGGGTGAATGTAAACATAGGGCAGGATGTGACAAGGCTCGTACTTGGAGCGCCGGTGCAGCTCTAGGTAATGGCGGTTCGCGTATATGGCAGAGCCGGCCGTTTTCACTTGCGACCACCAGTGGCCTACCTGTGATGACGATTAATATGATTATTATATCCCAACCAGAGGTAGAATCATGTAAGGATAGTCGATCAAATCGTTAAAGGTCGGCTTCAAACTAAAATAAACCATAACAACATTGAATTAGAGCTCAATTTCGTGTATCCATTCTCATACGTTTATGGTATCGTACATACCCAAACTTATGAGAATGGATACACGAAATTGAGCTCTAATCTAATGTTGTTATGGTTTATTTTACTTTGAAGCGGAACTTTAACGATTCGATCGACAATCCTTACACAGGTCCCATATGAGGTCCTATCGGGCTATGAGAGTAAAGGAACAGAGAGTGCACCTGTGTATTGCAGCGCACACACTTGTGCACTATAAAGGTATATTATAAGGTATCACTACAGCCTATTAACGTCCCACAGCTGGGCACAGGCATCCCACTCTCATAGGAGAGCGGGAATTAGAGCTTAGACCCACCACGCTGCTCCAATGCGGGTTGGCGGGCTATATATAAGGTATGAAGACATAAAATTAAAAAAATATAAACACCTACGACGAACTGCAGCACCCCTTGTGGACTATGGCCGTAAAACAAATCTAAGAACCTTCTTCAAAGCTACACATATCTAAAACAAAAATCGCATCTATATAGACCAGTAGTTTTTCAGTGAAATGGTAACAAAGTAAATAAGTATGATTGCAGCTCCCCGTGGAGGGCTATGGCCATATAACATATCTTAGAACTTTCTCAGTGGCTATATATTATACCGTCACATTATTTTAAAATTCTCCTAAACTAACTCAAATACCTACTATACAAATATATGTACTTAAATTCGAATGAAAAAAATATATATTTTTATTGATATGTTAGTATATAAACTCACCTGCATAGCATATAGCTTATTGGTCCCCGCCAGTGGCGCCAAAACATCTTGTTCGAATGACATATATCCGGGAGGTGGACTGCCATGGCCATTCCTACTGAAACAATTCTTTTTTTTGTAATTTAATTTATTTTAAGGGCTTTTCTTTCATAACAAAGCTTAATAGCTTGAACCGTGAGGTTTGTGGAAAAAAAAGGAAGAATGAACACTTGTAGGTGTCCCTAAAATAAGTTTCCTAGTATTATGGAGAACTACTTCTGGACGATCACAAACTCAAATTATGATAAATAGATTATTAAGTCATACTAGGCTTCTCAGTAAGTTAGATGTTTTTTTTTATTAAATTACTGTGTCTTCACCCATTTTAAGGTTTCCACTGAAAACCAGTGCTGCAGCCTGCTGTAGCATGATACTAAGCTGGACCTGTATTTGGTCACACCACTTTTTCGCTATATTTTAATGGCTGTTTCTCAAAAACTACATATTGTGATCGAATAAAAACATTTTCTTTCTTTCTTTCACATTAAAACTAGCCTTATTTGAAAGGAGAATTGTGCTTACCTATAAAACCCACCCTTTTCCTTCTGAAGAGCATCAGCCATGGTGTGAAATACTTGTAATGAGCAGACATATACACCACAATTGATCAGTGTAGATATGTAACTGCTTGGTTTCTCTACGTAATGTGTCACCGCCTTAGTTGTAGGTTCTTGGACCATGCAACCGTAATGTACTGATTGCTGCCGGGTCGCCTCTGTACCCATTATTGTCACCTGCAAATAAGCAAATTGATATCATATTCTGTGATTTAAAACAAATACACAATTTTGTTGTTACTGGAACCCTTTAAAACCGAATTAATCCCCAATTAGGGGTACAGGTTTAATATAACTACACTAACAGATTAGCCCAGTAGCATGTTAAACTGCATCATCAGTATTACTAGGTAAAATTGCAGTCTAAGGCTTACTTGTAGTGGAGTTAAAACCAAAAAGCAGTTTCTGCATTCAACATAATAATTATATTATTTTTGTTGTATTTTGTCATATAAAAAAGGATGCATTAATTTTAATGTTGGTCGTAATATATTTTTTTACTAATAAAATTTGGTTACATACATGTTAAAGCTGTTATAGTACATAAGATAAATTCGTTGAAGTATACACACATAATATACCTATATTTTAACTGTACATAGAGTTAGAGTAACAAATAACAATCTTTTAAAAATAATCTATGTTCGTAATCTATAAAGTACTTGCAGTGTTTTTATTATTAGATAGATTATAATTGATTGTAAAGATAAAATTTTACATGTAACGTATAACATGGTCATCACTCATTATAGACATATTAATAAATCTATATATATATAAAATCGTTAGCTAATCAACGCACAGCCTAAACCGCTGGGGTTAGAAACTTGAAATTTTGACAGTAGGTTCCTTTTGTGACGTAGGCGCTCACTAAGAAAGGATTTTTCAAAATTCCTCCCCTAAGGGGGTGAAATAGGGGGTGAAAGTTTGTATGAAAGTCCGTCATTTCTCAAGTTATATTGATAAAACTTGGTATACGAGTTACTGGTTGAAAATAAAGAAATAGGTGTTTCATAGTTTTTAAAAATTCTACACCCGAAGGGGTGAAATAGGGGATGAGAGTTTGCATGAAAGTCCTTCATTTCTCAAGATATTCTCAAGTTATATAAACGAAACTTGGTATTTTGGCTTTCGTTCAAAAATAAAGAATTACGTGTGTCACAGTTTTTCAAAATTAAACCCCTAAAGTGGTAAAATAGGGGTTGAAAATTTTTATGAAAGCTTTAGCCATGAAACTTGGTTTATGAGCTGCGAGTTAAAAATTAAGAAATACGTCTTTCACAGTTTTTGGAAATTCAACCCCCAAAGGGGTGAAATGGGGGATGAAAGTTGGTATCAAAGGCCTTCATTTCTCAAGGTATTTTACAAGTTATATCAACGAAACTTGGTATTTTTGCTAACGGTAAAAAATAAAGAATTACGTGTGTCACAGTTTTTCGAAAATCAACCCCTAAAGTGGTAAAATAGGGGTTGAAAATTTTTATGAAAGCTATAGCCATGAAACTTGGTATATAAGCTGCGAGTTGAAAATTAAGAAATACGTGTTTCACAGTTTTTGAAAATTCAACCCCCAAAGGGGTGAAATGGGGGATGAAAATTTGTATCAAAGGCCTTCATTTCTCAAAGTATTTTACAAGTTATATCAACAAAGCTTGGTATTTTGGCTAACGGTAGAAAATAAAGAATTACGTGTGTCACAGTTTTTCAAAATTCCACCCCCAAAGGGGTAAAATAGGGGATGGAAGTTTGTATGGAAGTCCTTCATTTTTCAAGTAATAGCCAAGAAACTTGGTATGTGAGCTACCGGTTAAAAAAAAAGAAGTACGTATTTCACAGTTTTTCAAAATTCCACCCCCAACGGGGTAAAATAGGGGTTGAAAATTTGTATGAAAGTTCTTCATTTCTCAAGTTATGGCCATGATACTTGGTATAACAGCTGCGGGTTGAAAATGAAGAAATACATGTTTCACAGTTTTTGAAAATTCGAACCCCAAAGGGGTGAAATAGGGGATGAAATTTGGTATAAAAGGCCTTAATTTCTCAAGATATTTTACAAGTTATTTCAAAGAAACTTGGTATTTTGGCTAAGGGTAAAAAATAAAGAATTACGTGTGTCACAGTTTTTCAAAATTCCACCCACAAAGGGGTAAAAAAGGGGTTGGAAGTTTGTATGAAAGTCCTTCATTTCTCAAGTTATAGCCAAGAAACTTGGTATGTGAGCTACTGGTTAAAAATAAAGAAACACGTGTTTCACAGTTTTTCAAAATTTCACCTTCAAAGGGGTGAAATGGGGGATGAAAGTTGGTATCAAAGGCCTTCATTTTTCAAGGTATTTTACAAGTTATATCAATGAAACTTGGTATTTTGGCTAACGGTAAAAAATAAAGAGTTACGTGTGTCACAGTTTTTCAAAATTCGACCCCCAAAGTGGTAAAATAGGGGTTGAAAATTTTTATGAAAGCTAGAGCCATGAAACTTGGTTTATGAGCTGCGAGTTGAAAATTAAGAAATACGTGTTAAACAGTTTTTGAAAATTTAACCCCCAAAGGGGTGAAATGGGGGATGAAAGTTGCTATCAAAGGCCTTCATTTCTCAAGGTATTTTACAAGTTATATCAATGAAACTTGGTATTTTGGCTAACGGTAAAAAACAAAGAATTACGTGTGTCACAGTTTTTCAAAATTCCACCCCTAAGGGGGTGAAATAGGGGTTGAAAGTTTGTATTAAAGTCCGTCATTTCTCAAGGTATATCCATGAAACTTAGTATATGAGTTATCGGTAAAAAATAAAGAAATACGTGTTTCACAGTTTTTCAAAATTCCACCCTTAAAGGGGTAAAATAGGGGTTGAAAGTTTGTATGAAAGGCCGACGTTTTTCAAGCTATATGGCCGTGAAACTTGATATTTGGGCTACCGGTTTAAATTATGAAATACATAATCCACAGTTTTTATAAATTCTATCCCAAAGGACGTTAAATAGTCCTTCAATCACGCTTAACAGAGCAACGGATCGACGGGTTTTTTTTCATGGGTTCTTTTTATTCCGGAAATTAAGGAATGCCTATGGGAATTAAAAAACTTATGCCACGCGAACGAAGTCGCGGGCGTCCGCTAGTAGATACATAAAACTGGAAGTAAGTGCAGAAACCTGCCCAGTAGGAAGAATGAGAAATAGTTACTCACCAAAGCATTAGGTCTTTCTTCATGGAATGCCCATAGTTCCTCAAGAGGAAAATCAGCACAAACATCGCCGTTGAGAAGAAAAAATGCAGTAGGGTTGCCCGCTCTAACCTGATCCCTGAAGTGATACAGACCTCCTCCTGTGCCAAGAGGAGTGAATTCTTGCAAATATCTGTAAATTGAAGATGAAACTTATTTTTAGATGTAGATTGCATGTCCAACTAATATGAATTAGTGAACTTATTAAACTTTTTTTTTTAAATTCTATTACAAGTTACGAGCAGCCCTCAACTGTGATCTCATAATATGGTAATCAAAATCAAAATCAAAATCAAAATGCTTTTTATTCAAATAAACTTTTATAAGTGCTTTTGCATTGTTAAGTGAATCTACGACTGGTTCGGAATGCCATTCCTACCGAGAAGAACCAGCAAGAAGAATAATTAATGATGCAATTTAAGATGGTAGCAGGCTAGCCTATTAGGGGCATGGCAGTATGTCTTTGCAGGTAGAACAGTAACTAACCATGGCCAAAGCCTCGCACCAGACAAATTCCAGTATGGCTCAAACATTGCCATTGTTAACATAAGCTACAACTTATGTAAGTACTTACTATATCTTAGTAAGAAATGGTAACATCAATTTGTATATCAAGGTATAAGAAGTCTTGTTTCAATCTTATTCTAAACTTTGACCAGCTTGGCAACTAGTTTCATGGAGGCCAAAAAAAGAAACAAATACCTTATTATGACAGGACTATATTCAATCTGCATATCACTAATAAATTGTGCCATTGTGGTAGTAGTGTATGAGCCTATGATGAGTATCTCCTTGCATTCCGCCAGCCTTCTACAAGCTTTTATGTGATGTTGTATTAGCGGGAGCCCTGCGATGGGGAATAGAGGCTTTGGTGTGTCTAACGAGAGAGGGCGGAACCTTGTTCCTAAAAAAAGCAAAAGCAGTAATTTGAGTAAAGTTTTTAAACCAGAATTAATTTTCTTAAGTAAGTAGTAAGTAACTACTTTGAACATGCACTTAAGTTTACACAATTTAAAACAATAATTTTACGTGATAAAAAGACACTGAATAAAATAGCCTTTTTAGTGTTTTTTACCTACTTTTCATACTTTTTATTACCTACATGGTTTACAATATGAATCATGTATATCTGGTACACAACTATGTACATTAACACAACACATAGCATTTAATAGTTATAACATTGATTATAACGAGTTAACAATTGTTTGAAGATAACACCGGTGAGTCGTGGCTTTCAAAACAATACAATAAAAGTACCTTTTTGTGGTCCACCGATGAGTATCACAGCTTTCAACATTTTCGAAGTGTATTCTTGTTACAGGAAATTTATTATTGATCGTAATACACAGCAAAATTACGTTATAATTACAAAAAAATAATATTGTTTACTGTAATAGTCAACATCAACAGTTGGAATTCGGATCATTCGGATTCGGAAACGGAAAGTAGAAACGTCATCTGTCAAGTAACTACCAAAATTACGAATCCCATTTCAATTGGATGATTGCAATTCTTTATGGATTTCATCGTCTTGTTGATAATTTGATGATAGATATGATATTATTATATTATTTTGGCGCATATACGTCGGTTCTATGCCTGATCTCTCTCGGGTCCTGTTGAATTCGATCTCAGGATTGGATTTGGATGAAATCATAAGTATTTACTTCTTATAATGTACGACATTGTCTGTGGCATTTTAACTTTTGTATGCAGTTATAGTCAGTGACGTTTTCTGATTAGAACAATTATTTAAATAAAGTGATTTAGAAAACGTGTGCTTTGTAAAAAGTTGGAAAGTTAAAACTTCTAATTTCTACCGTAATTAATTAATTTATAATCATAACAAGCATTGTGACGATCGCAATGACAAGTTTTGTAATTTAAGCCACAAAAAACAACACGTCAGCATTGACATTTACTTTTTATAATCTGGTTTCTCGGCTCTGGGTCTTAGACATTGACATTTGACACAATAACCAAGGATCATAATAGGTTCCTTGGTCATGTCAATGTCAATAATTTCATTAAGGGTCGAAGTACTGAAACATTGTTTTCTGTTCCGACGTTTTAGGATAGGAAAAATGAAAATTGCATTACTAAATTAATACCATTTGCTACTCAGTTAAATGAAGTATGACGTAATTAAAAAAAGTGGTCATAAAATCGTATAGTAACTGCAGAAAATTATCGAGAAATTCATGGAAAACTCAAAAAAGGCGTTATCGCGTTCCGACTATTGTGATTTAATCTGAGACCTTATATAAACAAAAGTTATTTCAAACTAATCATTAAAGATCAAGGAACACTTTAATTAAACAATATTTACAATACAACTTAAAGTTTTTGTACAATCTGGTTCCAAAGATCCCTCATACGAATTTTTCATACAAATTTACACTGGCTCGTCCAACCCAAATGTCAAAACTTATAGCCTAAGAGATAACTGTATTTGTGGTAACTATCTTTTGGTAACTATAATTATATCTCCTTACTATTAATTTCCATGTTTCAGATTTATGTTAGTATTACCACAGGTGGTCTAAGAGGTGATATACGTAAATTAAAATACTCGTAACTTAAATGGGAGATATTTAAACACTACACATTATCACATCAAAGCGGCGACACTTGAGCTATTTTTTACCCATGACGGAACGGACGGTATATATTATTATGTGTTTGCCCTAAGAGGTTGTGCGATTGTTTGTTTGTTTGTGTACTTTTTAGTTACCATTTTCCTGGAAAACTACTGGACCGATTAGTATGCAGTTTTTTGCAATAGATATGCATAACTTCTGTCAAGGTTCTTGAATATGTTTTAGGGCCATAGTCCACTAAGCTGAGCTGCAATTTTGATTTCAATTTTTCAATATGTTTCCATTTTTCTGAAAAAGTACTGGGCTCATTGAGATGCGGTGTTTTGCATTAGATATGTATAGCTTGTGAAAAAGTTCTTTAGATTTAGATATATTTTAAGTTATCGTGCTATCGTGCGCGCTCCTATCGTGTTTTTTTATTATGTTACCTTTTTTCTGGAACTTTGCTGATTTGGATGCGGTTTAAAAAAAAAATATGTTTAGCTTCTGAGAAGGTTCTTAGATATGTTTTAGGGCCATAGTCCACCAAGCTGTGCTGCAATCGTGATTTGGTAGGTGGTCGAACTCCTTCTCATCGTAAACCCGTCGTGTTTGGACTCTTTTGATTTGCCTTGACAAGCGCTAACCTAGATGCTGTGGTCACAGGAACTCCAGTTTTTTATCCATTATATTTTATAACGTATTTTTTGAACTGATATATTTTAACATTTATTTATCAGAATATTAAAGTTTGACACAATTTCACACCTCTACTCATTACCATTTGGCCATAGTCCAACACGCTGGTCAAAAAAACTACTGAAACGACAAAGATGCAGTTTTGTGTTCATAAAACTACTTCTGCGAAGATCTAATTGTTGTTACAAAGTTATAAGGTCACAAATTATTATGGAGCGCTGCAGTTCATCGTGGGTTTTTTTTAATTTTAATTTTATTACTTGACGTAAGTACTACTTGACGTACTTAACGATGTATTATGTATTTGAGAGGCAATATCTAGTAAACGCCCCGATGAATAGAGTCAATTTCTATACTGGTTACTTAGGTACAGCGCATACTTTAATACTTTACTAGAATAAGCCTTCCTAGTTATTGGTCATTTCTGGTAACAATAACTCGTCTTTGAGCGGCGATAAGTAGTCAGGTCCCCAGCCGCTTGCAGGCAGACCATCACGAATTCCACCAGACGATAGTTACTGTTGTGAATGATACGAGCACTTGATGAGAACTGACATTTATTATTACTGAAATATATAACAATATTATATAAAATTCACATCATCTTTCCCTTTTATTTTTTCATGTATATTATGAAAACAGTTCACTACTAGTTTTACTACACTAATTACTAACTAGTTTTATTATAATTTTATAATTGGCTTAGATATGTAATTATATTTAAACAATACCTACGTATCTAATCCTAATTTATTTTTACTGAAATACCAACATAACAATATTATATGAAAATCACATCAGCAGCTATCTCCTAGCCTATATATTTTTTGAAAGCTTGCCCCCTTAACATCGTGATGTGATTTACCTACCTATGACGGCCACAGACATGGCCACAGAACATAATACTCTCTACCGAGAGGACATGGCTGATCATTTACAGTTATATTATTAAGAGCAAGTAACAGCTTTTGATGAGATAAAATATAGCCTATTGGACTTTTTATTATTATTTTTTAGACCTTTATAGTTATAAACTAGGTACCGTTCATAGGTAGACTTATGGTAAATTTAAATTTTCCCAGGTTCACTCACCCTGCCTTTTTCAAGCAAATAGGATGAAATAGCTACTTCACGATAAGTAAGAAAAGCTAACTACCTATAAGTATGTTATTTTCATTATTTATCTTTGTTGGATTTAGGAACACAGAAAATCTGGTTTAACCAACCGCACAACCATAGATTTAGTATTGGGCTCGCTAAGCGCCACCGAGCCCAATACCTAATCTATGCGCACAACCCACGCTCCATAACTCCAATATTGAGTGCTAAAACAATGTCAGACTAAATAATCAGTAATCATCCCCTTGTTACAATAGAGCTCAGTGACCGTACACTCACAGTTGGATGGACCACTTTGTTTGCATTTTTCCTAATTTTCCATGAGTTTTCCATTAAGTATGTACTTTTGTTTTCTTTTTACGGTCATGTTTGTCGAGTTCGTTGCTCGCAGTTATCGATATTTTGACCGTAATTCGTTATATATTCCGTTTTTATTTATTAAAGTCTGCTACGAAGCCACTAAGAGAAAATAATTAGTCTAGACAAAAATAGGTACAGAGAAAATCTGAAAATAATGCGTCCACACTTTACTCAATTAAATCAAACACAGGAAACGTAATCGAGAAATCGTGGTAGGTATTTGTAGGTATACCTACTATACCTGCCTAGTTACCTCAGTATTTTAATTATCGATACCCAAGGCACCAACATAAAGAATTCTTGAGTCTCGACTCGATTCGGTAAAATAATTAATTGCATTTGAGTGGAGCAAGGTAAATATTCTTCCCATATACTTATTTATAAATTAACTAGCCGCGATTAAGTTAAGTAGGTACTTAAGAAGGTGGCGGGAAGCGGGTGGATGAGGAAGGCAGAGGACCGTGTTTGGTGGCGCGCTCTCGAAAAGGCCTATGTCCAGCATTGGACGCATACAGGCTGATGGATGGATGATGGATGGATGATGGATGACTAACTTACTCCCGCGACTTCGACCGCGTGGAATAAGTTTTTTAAATCCCCACGGGAACTCTTTAATTTTCCGGGGGTCACTCTCCGGGTCCTCAACTATACCCATGCAAAAAATCACATCGATCCATTGCTCCTCAATCCTTTGTGCTTCAATCGGCGTGATTTAAGGACAAACGGAGGAAGTTAAAAGTATCTAGTCTGACTGATCCTTATTTTAAAGGTGAAAGGTAATAGTGGTAAAGTAAAGAGAAAATAATTAGAAACAACACAAAAAATTGGACCAATTCAAAATGTATAACATCCAGAATTCCCCAACAACAACTTTTAACAACTTTTAAACATGGACGAGTAAAAGCTTTTCAGGGTTCTGTATCTACCCAAAGGGTTCTAGCGGGACCCTATTACTAAGCCACCGCTGTCTGTTCATCTGTCTGTCAGCGGGCTGCATCTCCATACTCGTCGCTACATCACCTTTCCAAAATGTGATTTTTTCAGCGCCTCTCTTATTTCTTCTAGTTTATCTATATATATAAAATTCAAAGTCCTGACTGACTGACTGACTTATATATCAACGCACAGCCTAAACCGCTATGGTTAGAGACTTGAAATTTTGACAGTAGCTTCCTTTTGTAACGTAGGCGCTCACTAAGGAAGGATTTTTCAAAATTCCACTCCTAAGGGGGTGAAATAGGGGTTGAAAGTTTGTATGAAAGTCCGTCATTTCTCAAGTTATATCCATGAAACTTAGTATATGAGTTATCGGTAAAAAATAAAGAAATACGTGTTTCACAGTTTTTCAAAATTCCACCCCTAAAGGGGTAAAATAGGGGTTGAAAGTTTGTATGAAAGGCCGACGTTTTTCAAGTTAAATAGCCGTGAAACTTGATATATGGGCTAAGTACCGGTTTAAATTATGAAATACATAATCCACAGTGTTTATATATTCTATCCCAAAGGACGTTAAATAGTCCTTCAATCACGCCGCAACAGAGCAACGGATCGACGGGTTTTTTTTTCATGGGTTCTTTTTATTCCGGAAATTAAGGAATGCCTATGGGAATTAAAAAACTTATGCCACGTGAACGAAGTCGCGGGCGTCCGCTAGTCGTATATAAGTAGGTAATCTTGTAGGATGGTACGGAATCTTTCTTGGCCAGTTTTTAAGAAAAAACATCTTCGTCATGCCTGATAAAAATTAGGAACTTATTCAGCAACAATTAATAATGAAAATAATCCGTCGGTATTGTTTAAAATAAATTGTATTTTAATTTTCACTTTTAATTGTAGATTTACATTGTTCTGGTACATAAGTAATATTGTAATACATATAGTATGGTGTAAGAAATGGGTACCATTAATAACCGTTATTTTTTCAATATATTTAATGCTAACATCAGTGTAAAGCTCGAAGTGAAGTGTGAGCTGCCCTTTATTTGGAATGGAAAAAGCGGTAAGTAATTACTTATTTATTCAAAAGACGTTGTTAATTAAATTAAAAGGTATGCTTTTAATTAATTTTTAATCTTAGAAGGCCTTTGTAACGGTGTTTGTTTACAAAGAGGTAAGGCTCCAAATTTTTTGGTACGTACCTCTCTATAATATCTACCTACAGTAAAATTCCGGCTACATGACTGTGATGGTCTCAATTACAACATATTATGATATTATAACTTTAGTTATGCTGACGATATGGTGCTGCTGGCTCCCTCAATAAACGCACTGAGAAAGATGATTGCGGTATGTGAATCGAATCATACGCTGCGTCGCATGGCTTGCAGTACAATATCCGGAAGACGGAATCATACTAATATTAGGTATAATTGCGAAAGTCAGTTGGTTTGTTGGTTTGTTGGTTTGTTGGTTTGTTGGTTTGTTGGTTTGTCCTTCAATCACGCCGCAACGGAGCAACGGATCGACGTGATTTTTGTCATGGGTATAGTTGAGGACCTGAAAAGTGACATAGGCTACTTTTTATCCCAGAAAATTAAGGAGTTCCTGCGGGAATCGAGAAAACTTAAACCACGCGGACGAAGTTTTTTTTAAAAAAAAAAACTTAATTTTCCGGGATAAAAAGTAGCCTATGTGCTATTCCAGACTATATTCTATCCCTGTGCCAAATTTCAGCCAGATCCGTGCAGCCGTTGGCGCGTGATTGAGTAACAAACATCCATACATCCATACATCCATACAATCATCCATCCATCCGTCCAAACTTTCGCATTTAAAATATTTATTTGATTGATTTGATGATTAATGTTATTGTATAGAGTGTGTGTAGTAAATAGGGCGACATGACCAACATGAGTTGTCAAGTTTCCCGCCAAATGGCGATCCTGTGTTCGTTTAATGCGAGTGTGCTGTAAGCAACGGCATGACGTATAAAGCCTGAATAAAAGTAGCCATTTTAAAATAAAACCCCTCTTAGGTTAGGTATGCCAACGTACCTACGTATTCTACGTACCAAAGAGTATAATATTATATAGGGAAACGTATTCGTAGAAACACTTTCGCATCTATACTTAATATTATAAATGCGAAAGTGTGTCTGTCTATCTGCTACGCTTTCACGACTCATCCTTTCAACCGATTTTGATGAAATTCGGTACAGGGATAGGTTGTACCCCGGGGAAGGTCATAGGGTAATCCCGGAAAATTAAGGAGTTCCGGCTGGAATTAAAAAACTTAATACATGCGGACGAAGTCGCGGGCATCATCAAGTTATTAGTTTTAATATTAGTATGGATGTATTAGTTCCACTAATTGCCGTAGGACTTTTTTCGTGTTAGAGGCTTACGGCCGGTTTCTGAATTGACAATTTTGTGTTGAGTCTGTCTCAAAGACTACTTAAGGAGTAAGTAAGCAAATTTTTGTTTCTGAATTGAACTGTTATTTTCAGCAACTACTGGACACTTTTTAAACTTTTCTCCCATAAGAGATAACACTCCTTACCTCTCCCCTCCATACTTTCATAGCGCGTAGGCGTAGCACAGAATAGTTCGTAGGCCCGTAGCTAGGACTGTAGCTCGTAGCTGTCAAGCGTAGCTGCTGTATGCATCTAACCGTAAACCTAACTTCCTGTCTGTCTCAGACCAAAAAAACACCAACACTCAAGGAACCAGTACGCTTACTCTGAGTTTTTACATTGCAAATTTGATTGATCGTATTGAGCGTTCGATCACATTAGCGTTAAAGTAAAATGAACCTTAAAAGGATTGATTTAGAGCTCATTTCATCATTTCGTGTATTTATTCACAACCAGCGCTCTAAACGCTGAATTTGTGACTCTTTTGGGTCCATTTTACATTGACGCCAATGTGATCGAACGTTCAATACGATCAATCGAATTTGCAATGTAAAAACTCAGAGTAAGCACACAGACTAGGACAAAACGTCTACGTGAAAAATCCGCGTCTGAGGGCAACGACGCTTTCCCCTGTCACGCTTGATTGTGCAGCTCCATATAAAATGAGTAAGGCGGACATTTGAAGCCAAAGCTCCAAGCAGAGGCTCAACTTATGTAGATGGGAAATATCAGTAAGGTACTGGTATTCTGTGATTTGAGTTACGATAAAAAATGCACCTCTATAGCGGCTAGGCCTTGCTTTGTAAACTCCATAAGGTTATTTCTCGACCTTCGCATATATCGCAAACTAATGAATATTTGGGCTACGCCGCATAAGTTTTTACCTACATCTCAATTCTCAATGTAAACTTTAATAAATAGGTACTCTGGTTTTATAATATGCTATACGTGTACTTATAAAACGGAATCTAGCTACTTACGTACCTATCTAGATTCCCTTCTAAGTACTTCAAAATAGCTAACATTTTGTTAATTAACCAAAGGTCTACAGATTTTTTAAATTAATATAGCTGTCTGTCTACTTGTATATTATAGATTCTTCAGCCGCGAGTCGCGACTCACTCTACCTACCTTCAAGTCTACCTTTTTCCTACCTTCGACTCCAATGACCAACTATGAGAATGATGGTATGAGAAGTTGTAATAATAATATGGAGAAATTATGTGATGTGGTGCACTGTTCATTTAAATTGTATAAGTGTAACGAGTAGATTTCTGAAATAGATAGTTATCCAATAGATCAATCCATCAATCAAATAAATATTATAAATGCGAAAGTTTGGATGGATTTATGTATGGATGTATGGATGTTTGTTACTCAATCACGCGCCAACGGCTGAACGGATCTGGCTGAAAATTGGCACAGAGATAGAATATAGTCTGGAATAGCACATAGGCTACTTTTTATCCCGGAAAATTAAGGAGTTCCCGCGGGAACCAAAAAACCTCAATCCACGCGGACGTAGTCGCGGGCATAAGCTAGTATTTAATAAATTAATAGCTTAAATTGTATGTACAATCGTTAAAAATCCGCAGTTATTCGTTCTCCAAGTAAACTCGGCCTATCATCAACGCTTAATTGGCTATTCTATTAGTTCGAGCGCATCGTATCGGAACGCTAAAATCGCTTGGTGCTACCGATTTGCCGGTAGAGCGAGCGTGGAAAGATCATTTATCACAATGTGCCGAGGAATTCGGCTCGTTTTCCAGGAGCTTGTTTTTAATTTCGAACAGTGATAGATTCACTCGATGGTTCAAAAGCACTTTTTGAAGTTTATTTGAAAAAAAAAATATAACTTTGAGTTTGAATTTAAGTTACTACTGAGAGAAAAGTAAGGGTCATTTTTATCTCATCATATTGCTGACAAATCTATACTATAATATTACAAATTCGAAAGTATGTCTGTCGATCTGTTTAGACGGACTTAGGGTTTTTTTATAATTTTATTTTATCCCCGCAAAACCAAAGTCCACAAATGATGTGGGGGCGTTATCTAGTATGTACCTATATTATACACCTATCAAGCCTACAGGCAAATGTAAATACGAATTTGCTTAATATTAGTTCAACTTAAATTAATATGTTCACGAGACAGTTCTGCGGAGTTAGGTGTTTGCATTCCAACCGCATGCTAACTAAAGTCTGTTGCGCTCAATTGCGTCTCAAAGGCGGTTTCTGAAGCCTATGTACATAATTGAAGCCTATTTTAATCGAGTAGTATAATAGAAGGTATAAGTTCGCAGTAGTTGAGCAGTAATTGTATTTATTGCTCTTTCGGCTATACCAAAACGATTTGCGCACATTACACAGACTCGACGCCAACTCTACTTTGACTCAACTCACAGTAAAGAATGGATCACAAGTAATGTGAGCATAATAAGGTGTTAATAAAGATGGATTTTTCTAAATTAAATTGAAAGAAGTGGACCACGCATGGTTCATGCGTCGACCATATGGCCATCTCCGACCCGTTTGTTATAAATCACATATTTCCATGCCATAATGTGAATTGAGTCGATAGTAGAGTCGGAGTCGGTATAATGTGCGAAGAACTTATGCTGACCTAACCTAACCTAATGTAACTATACGTATCTTACTATTCAGTGGAAAATAGGTAATTATTAAAAAAAAAAAAAATATCATAATAATAAAATAATAGTAAAATAATATTAAAACGATAATAGAATGGTAGTATTGTATAGGTGTGTATGATTACGCGACTAGAAGCTTACGGAGAAGTTTCCCGTCGTTCCGACCGCTCGCCAAGGGGGGGTATGGCGGTGGTGTAGGGAGCTCGTGTCGTTGGTAACATGTTGTATCGTTCTGGTAAGAGAAGTTGGGCGATACATAAAATTAATATATTGAGCAGGTATATTATTTGCAATAGATCGTTTGAACGCACTGTGTTGTTGGATGCTGTCTAATGTGAGGACCCTTAGCGGACCTAGCTTGAGAGCATCCGACGAAATCTTATCTGCCTCTGGTGGATTTATATACATATCATAACTACAACATATTTACACGTATATTACTAAACCAATTATTATCGCAGGTCGGGTCAGGCCTGTGGGGCGTACGGTGTCTCGCTTCAGCGATGCCTCAGCACGGCTGGTTCTGTCTGGATGTCTACCTAGTTGGACGTTCAGATGGGATTGGTTTGTTGTTGAATCAGAGAGCTTGCTTTCTGAGCGCAGTGCAGTTCGAGTATACTTCTACGTTCCGCAAAACGTCTGACTTTACCTTGCAATCTACTTATCTAAATTACGTACGTCGTTCGCAATACTCGAACAATAACTGACCATGGTTGGAAGGACGCTGTTTATTATTGCCGATGGTTGGATTATGCGTACGTTGCGCCTGATATCTTACTACATTTTGCACTACGCTTGTTCAGCCTCGACACTTCATAGTTTCATGGATTCACAACCCATGTTACTTGTAAAAGCATAGCTTCACGACCTATGCTGCGGCACATTGGCTAAAAACCATGTTACGCACAAACGACATTCTATCACCCATGGTGGTTCCGCGCTGTATTTGGTATAACATACTATTACAGAAGGGTGCATCACGCCTGTGGGCTCTGTTACGTTGCGACGAACGACCCTGCAGTGCGTCCGGTGTATCCTTGAAACCTATTACAGGTATATGTGGGAGTGCACCACTCTAAAAATGCAATTATCCAGCTATTTTTTTTTTATTTTTTTTATTTATAATGTACTTACCTCCAACATGGGGGAAGGAGACTGTTTTTACTGTTTGTAATTACTACTCTTTCATACCAGTTCTATCAACTATACTTCTCGCACTTTCATTCTTCATACTATTTCTTTCTTTCATTCATTCACTTGCACACTCTGGGTAAGTTCCCATCTAATTTGACTATTATATCTTTACTATTTATTTCTATAACTCAGAGACGGGAGTGGGGTTGGGAAAGGGAAGTTTCATTTTTTTAATATTTTCAATTTTTCCTTATTACTTTTTACAATTTTTCTTATCCTATTTTACAAAATTATTATAACAACTTAAACTTAACTATTCTCCTACAGTTAACTACATTCACTTATATGTTACTACTAATATAATCACTATATCTAGTTAACATATTATTTTACGACTTATTTCTATTATTAACAATTATACATATTTTCTTACAATAGTGTAGGAAACAGTCTCTATATTTTACATTTGTTACAATTTCTGGCAGTGTATTTTTACTTAATTTTATTCTATTTTACATTCCATGTTGTATCTTTCATGGCCATGGACAGGGCAGTCCAGAAGAACGTGAAAGACAGACTCCAAACATCCAGGGTCGCAGATGCAAGACGGACTCTCCTTGCACTTGAAACGATGCAAGTACTCGGAGAATCCGCCGTGCCCCGTCAACACCTGGGTGACAAATCTATCCACCTTTATTTTGCCGATGGTCCGGTATGCGGCTATCGCGTCAGGGAAAAATACCTTCGTGACGCCAGCCGTTTCACCGGCCTGGTACCGCTGGTTCCATTCATCAAGCGACTGCATACGAATGCTTCGCTTGATGAATGAAACCGGGCAGCTGTCGTAGTCAAAAGCGCGTTTGGACTTTAGCGCAGCTTCCTTAGCCAGATAGTCGGCACGCTCGTTCCCCTCCAGCCCCGCGTGGGCTTTGATCCAGAACAAACTTATATGTTTGTCCTGGAGCAAAGCCCTGCGCAGATGGTCCCGCGCTTCGACGGCCAGGGGATGAAGGGCCTCTGGATTAATTGTTGTCTGCAGTGCCGACAAGGAGTCGGAATATATTCCAACTGAACTGGCCAATTTGTCTGCAGCCATCCGCGTCGCCCTGCATATCGCCAGAAGTTCCGCCTGGTAAACCGTGCAAAAGGACGGCAAGGCAAGCTTGAGGGTTTTGGTTTCGGCGGCGCCACTCCATACGGATAGCGCCGCACCCACTTTGCCCTCAATCTTGCTGCCGTCTGTAAAGATGTTAAAGTCATGGTCATTGTTGTTCATGAGTTGCTCCTGGTCCACCAAACACTTGAACACGAGGTCGATATGCTGAGCGGGATGCGGGGACTGTAAAGCCGAGGACATCCGCTCCACCTCCCGATCCCCTATCGCACGCTGGGGAATTATCCAGCTATACGCTGACATAAGTGGAACGCACCACTCTAAAGTATGCTCGTACATACGTTGCGCTGGCCTTCGCGATTGATGTCCAAGTGGTTAAAGGGGGGGGGGGGGGGGGCTGTTGACTTTTGGTATTCTTAGAGATGTATTAGTCCATGTATTAATGTGCCTCTTGGGGTACCGAAGGAGGGAAGAAGCCTACCGCTGGTGGCGGGGAGGAGCTAGCCAGCCATCATTTATTTTTTAGAAATACAGATGATGCCATACAAAGCATCTTCCTTTTCTTTATAAAAGGTTATAAAAGGAGGATGCTACCACTTGGGTTAGTTCGTAAATATCCCGAAGAGATTTATCTCTTCGCGATCACGTTACTTAATGCCTGTTTTAAGTAAGCGGAATTACATTTAAATCTGAGTATAACATAGTCGTTGGGTTGATTGAATTCGAGGCTTCCGAAACTCTAAAAGATCTTGGTTTATTATGGACACAGCAAAGTTGTGAGGGTCTTACTGCTAGATGTATCACGTGCCATTTTAAAGAAATATTGAATATTATAAGTAGAGAGAGGTGTAAATGCTTAGGGACCCCGTCAAGTTGGTTACACTACCCATTGATTCTATTTCAAGAAAAGATCCGTTTATTTCGATAACATCGTCCCGGAGCCGTGTTTTCTAGTTAATTAATATAAAACAAGAATCACGAGGCCCCGGGGACATATTAAAGTTTCCAACAACTCCGCCGCGCCGCGAGCAATTACAGACCGCTTATTTACTTGGGCTGATTATATTTATTACTCTCACATATCCTAAAATCAAAACATGAACTCATATACCATAAGTACTGTGTGATTCCGGATTAATAAAATATTTATAGGGACTTTTGCTTTCCAATGCACTTTTGCCAAAGTCCACTCTACAATCTATAATATCTATTCTTAACGTGTCCAAAACAAAAAGCTATTCGCTGAAACGCGCAAGAGGCGTAGAATGCTTTGCGTATGAGACATCGGCTTGTTGCCGTTAACTTATAGCAATAAAAACGTGATAAGAGAGCATTTACTGGAACGAAGTTCTATATCGCGCGTTACGAAAGGGGGCTAGACGGAAAAAATTAAGACCAAAAGTTGTAACGACACTTTTTGGTTGCTATAACTACTTGTGTTGTTGACTTCAAGCTGTTGAAAATAAAAAGACACTTTTTATGAAAAGATGATTTTGGTTGCTATGACTACTTGTGCTGTTAACTTCAAGTTGTTGAAAATAAAAAGGCAAAATAATTTTAAAGAATTATGTTTTCAATAGTTACATAGTCTAGTTATTCGTTCCATCCGAAGTTCCTTTCGATTAATTAGTGAAGGAAGTGTATTAAAATTTACACAGAGAAACACGCGCACGCCGCACGGCTTACAACTATAGCAAAAAGTGTCGTTACAACTTTTGGTACTTCGTTCCACCGGGTGTCCCTTGACACCTCCCAAGTTTTTTTATTTACATACAGGTTAGCCCTTGACTGCGATCACGGGCTTGTAGCAGTTATATTAAACCCACTACCCCTAATCGGTTTGTACACGGCCTAATGTACCGGAACGCGAAATCGCTTGGTGGCATGTCTTTGCCGGTAGGTAACTAGACATGTTCGAAACCTCTCACTACACTAGATCAGAATAGAGAAAATTCTTAAATAAGTATGAATTAACTAGCTGATGACCGTGACTTAGTCCGCGTGGATTGTTTTTTTTTGGTTCCCGCGGAAACTCTTTAATTTTTCGATATAAAAAGTAGTATAATATGTGTTATTAAAGACTATAATCTATCTCTGTGCCAAATTTCATCCGGATCCATTCAGCCGTTCTAGCGTGATTGAGTAACAAACATCCATCCATCCATCCAAACTTTCGCATTTATAATATTAGTTTAAATAACTCACCCAATCACACATTGACTGACTTATTATTATCGGTCAAACACAAACTCTCTGGGTGGCTTACTCTGGCCTAACTGGCTCCCTTATTTTTAAACAGATCGATTTAATAGCCTTATTCGTATAATTTCTGTGTTTCTGGAAACAAAATAACCTATCCTAAATACGGAGAGCATCTGTCTTTTCCCAAAAGCCGCATCATGTTTCTACTTAACATTACGCGACCACAGGGACATATTAATAAAGTTGCCAACAATTCAGATGCTCTGAACAATTACGTTATGGCCAAATCTCGGGGTTATTCTTTACGAGGGCTGACATGCTATGTATGTCTTAGTATGATGAAGATCTTATTTTCAACTAGATGATGCCCGCGACTTCGTCCGCGTGGATTACTTAATCCACTTGGATTGATTCCCGCGGGAACTCCTTAATTTTCTGGGATAAAAAGTAGCCTATGTCCTTCCCCGGGATATAACCTACCTCTATACCATATTTCAGCAAAATCGGTTGAAAAGATGGGCCGGGAAAGCGTAGCACATATACAGACAGACAGGCAGACAGACAGACAGACACACTTTCGCATTTATAATATTAGTATGGATTATTTTTTTAACGGCTAAAATTCACAGTTTTCATCCAAACGAAAGAGAAGCTTTTGATTTCAAGGGATTACCAAAAAAGTCCATGCTACTTCATACCTAGAAAATCTTAATATATATAAATCTCGTGTCACAATGTTTGTCCTCAATGGACTCCTAAACCACTTAACCGATTATAATAAAATTCGCACACCATGTGCAGTTCGATCCAACTTGAGAGATAGGATAGTTTAAATCTTAAAAAAACATCAATTCACGCGGACGAAGTCGCGGGCATCATCTAGTAAATAATATAAATGCGAAGGTGTGTCTGCTATATAAGCTTTTGAGTCCGATATCATGCTTAACAGATTTTGCAGAAAATTGGTTGAAAGACATCCCAGGTACTAGAAAGGATAGGCTTTAACTTTTCACTGTTTCAAAAAAGTAAACTGACTTGGATGAAGTCACGGACGTCATCTTGTATTGGTATAAGTACAACAATAATTACGAGTATGTTATTGTAATTTATACTGTAATAAAAATTATAAAATTAATTAAATTATGTTATCGTGTCTACAATGAAGGTGGTAAACCATAAATTATTGTAATAGATTTATAAAAGATCCACGGTAATAAAAAGTAAACGCACTTACGAGTAGGTATGTGGACGTAATGAAATCATTAAAAGTTACGAGTAACATAAAACTTAATGCCTACAGTTCAAAAATTAATAAAGTGCACGAGGTGTAGGTGCGTGGTAATTACGTAGGTCCATTAAAAAAGCAATAGGCTGTAATATATTCACGCTTTAAGCTCGTTTAGGGTTCCATACCGCAATGCTAATAAAAACTGCCAAGTGCGTGCCGGGCCACGCGTAGAGTAGCGTTCCGTAGTTGCACGTCACAATATGCGGGCATATTAGACGTTGGCATATTACTCGTAAACTTGTAAAGTCTACTTCGCTACGATAATTTTTCTTTTAACTTCATTATACGAGTACATACTACTTCCTAGATTTTTTTTACATGTCAAGAAACAACCGTTTACCTACCTGGCAGAGGGGGGCACTGTACTCTAACAAAAATTAGCAAAATTAGCTTAATATTTCGCAAATGGACCCCAGAATTATTCATCCCCACTTTACGTGTAGGGGATGCAGGTACCCAAATTTTTTTTTCAAACTTTTTTTTACAACTTATGATTATTAAGTAAGCCCATGCCTTACAGACGGCCGGACATGGCAAAACTATTAGGGTTCCTTGTTGACTACTGAACCCTAAAAGGAAAAATAAGAAATAATTAGATCTGCATGTAAATCCGCACTGGGTGGTGGACTATGCCAAAACTTTATTTTATTTTTATTGAATGCCATAAGTTAGCCCTTGTAGTTTCTCATTGTGAGAGGAGAGTCGAGTTCAGTAGTGAGCCGGCAGTGGAATGAAGAACTTTTCAGGAAAATAAAACCAAGTCTAAGATACTATTTTTGAGAAACCAGGAATAAACCTTTTCAAACAACAAAGTTTGCAGTCTTCAATAAAAGTTTCTGAGATCCTCAATTTCTTTTATACGGAACCATCAGTGAGAGAGACTTTTTTAATTTCCGTCGGTCTTGGGCGGGTTTTTTTAATTTTCTCGCGCACGTAGATATAGGTACAACGTAGGTTAAAGGAGAAAGTTCAGTTATTCTCTTTGCTCTTAAACATGTTACGATTTTTTATATATTTAAATAACAATAATTATAAGTGTGTTTTTTTTGATTTTACAAAAAAGTACCTACTAGGTATAGGTAGGTATGCTGTGCATAAGTTAAGCACATAAGTTTATGCACATGCGTTTATGGCTATATATTTTCTGCCTATACAATTATCCCCTATTTCTCAGGAAATTTTCAGTACATGATATGACTGAATACTTTTAGACTCCCACTCATTGTCCATTTTATAAACTTGTACTTTAGGCGGCATTCTAGCACTATTGTCTTAACATATAGGAATCAATTTCGTCTGGACCCATTTCTACCCTATGTCCTTTTTAATTTATGATGTAAAATTCTACAAGGCTAAATTAAAGGTAACTGATGATGAAATATTCTAAACAAAATTTCCGTTTTATACTCAAGAGAAACATAATATTATGATCTTAACGCTCGATTCTCAGCTAAGTTGTATTACATAGGAACTAAGTATTTAGTTAATGAGTGACTTATGTATAAAATTCTTGTGGGTAAATACTCAATAAAAATGTAAAAGGTAATATAATATGTAATAGGGGTCTTCTTGAATCTTGGGTATAGCGAGTTAAACATGGAAAGTAAAAGAAAGTAGGCGAAAGGTTAAGATAATTTGTGCACACCTACACTGTGTATACTGTATTAGGTACTTTATTGCGATAATACTAGATAATGACAACATGCCCACTTTTGTATTTTTATAGTGTATATGTCACCGTAAAATTGCAAAAACTGTCAGATTGCAATCTAACGCTTTTTTTCTCGATATATAGTGAACTGTTCAATGTTTTGAGTGTCAATTTTTGAAATAAGTACTCATTGTATTTATGTTTTCTTGTCTCTTTCTTGTAGGTTAGGTTAGGATTCGACATAAATAATTAGGTAGTGCCCGCACTAGGTAGGGCACTTAGGTTCTATCCGGTTGATATACCTAACAGATTACAATCTACCGAAAAATAATGCGTTAAATTGTAATCTTTCGACATTTTACAATTTCGCTAGATAGATTACAACTTAACGGTTTTCACAATCTTACGGTGGCATATATAATACAGATTTAGTTAAAGGCTTTTATTTAACAAATCAATGAACCTTACGTATTGAATTATTCATGTTCTAAAAGGCACTTAAAAGCTCGTTTTCACTAAGTAGTTCATTTAGATGCTAATGTTACTACGAGTATGTTAGGTCCTCATACTTAGCAAAGGAAAAGGTTGTTGTAGTATATCAATAAATATACCCAATTATAGTGGGTAATTGAGTATATAACATAATATATCTCTATGTAATATTATACCTAAATGCGAAAGTTTGGATGGATGGATGGATGTTTGTTGCTGAAACACGCCAGAACAGCAAAACGGATCTGCATGGAATTTGGCACAGAGATAAATTGTAGTCTGGAATAGCACATAGGCTACTTTTTATCCTAGAAAATTAAGGAGTTCTCACGGAAACCCAAAAACCTCAATCCACGCGGACAAAGTCGCGGGCATCAGCTGGTATAGAATATAACGGTAAATTGAAAACGGGCAGGAACACACAATTAAAAAACAATTTGTTAAAAGTTTGTTTATTTCCAACTATTAGGTTAATGAAACACATAAATAGTTTCATATTGAAAAACACCGAAAAAACATTAACATAAGTAACTATTACAGAAAAACCTATAGGTTACACCTATGGAAAACACAACATTATTACGATAAGTTTATAATCTATTTAATATTACGAAGGCTCAGACTTTGAATTTTAGGCTCAAAATATGCATGCTATTTTTTTTGTGTACCAACAATTTCAAAATGGCGTTTATTCTGGGAATTTCCGAAGTGTATTAATTGGAGAATTTGCTACGTGAAACAACTAAGCATTATGTGCCAATTAGTTTTTTTTTAATCCACTACAAGTTAGCCCTTCACTGCGATCTCACCTGATGGTAAGCGATGATGCAGTCTAAGATGGTAGCGGTATAACCTGTTAGGGGTATGACAGTTATATTAAACCCATACCTCTAATCAGTATCTACACAGCATCGTACCGGAACGCTTAATCGCTTGGTGGCACGTCATTTGCCGTCTCCCACCAGACCAGAGAAAATTCAAAAATTATAAATTCCCAAATTGACAATGCCTGTAATCGAACCCGGGACCTCCCACGTTAACACGACAGCGCTCAACACTGCGCCAGGGAGGTCATCAAAAGTAAGAGTCGATAAATAACTTCTATAATCAACTTGGTACCAGACCAGTTGAATAGCCAAACTTATATGTTGGCCGAGGTAACTGCCATAAATAAAAATAAAATAATAATAATTCAAAAAATATTGAAAATATAATTAATTCCAGCCTTTATTCCTGTAGTTATTAGAAGTTGAACTGATAGAAAACCTTATTTCGTAAAAATAAAAAAAAAACACTTGATCGATACTAAAAATAGCATATACATTTTAACCCTACGTAGAAAAATAGTTTTAAGATTACAAGTTATACTTAGGTCCAATAACATTATAATTAACATCAAAGTTTTTGTCAATCAACTTTAGGTTTTTCAAAACTTTTAAATTATATTAGGTATTCTATAATTCACACTTCTTTTCTAAATTCTAGGAAAATAGTCTGAAAAGAAAAAGCAATTGAACGAGCTTTGCCAATAAAAAATATCCATAACTCTGAATATAATACCTACTCGTATCATTTCAATGGCTATTGTTAACCAGTCGGGTGTATTATAACTAACTACAATAAACGCAACGAATATTGTGCAAATAAATCGCGCGATCCCATTTCTGATCTCGAACACCGCCAACACTTGCCTGAAGCTGACAGACAACGAAATGTAATAAAAGAGAATTTATGTGTACCGAGGAATCAAAAGAAACTCACATATTGTGTACATAAATATTGATAACACAAAGAAATTTTCATGAGAAGACATTCAATAGAAACCTGTAATTGTAGGATCTAATCTAATAAAGGTCAGTTGCACCACGGGAAGTTATCGTTATACTTAATTAAACTTGCTCACCAAAAAAAGCTAACAAAGGGAGTGGCTCATCGCACAAGTCACTATACTTATTACTTAGATGTATCCACAATTAAGGTTATGAAAAAAGTAGAGGAACTCAGAGTTTGCAACCCAAACTGGCTTTTTAGGTCGTCTTTGAATAACTTTAAAGATAACTCGTATCTACACTAATTGATAAAGACTGGAGTTAAAACGACGTTAAAAGACGACCTAGTAATTAAAGAAAACAATGGGGCTGATTCTGTTGTACACAATGTCTAAACTAAATTAAAATGACAGCATTAAAATATTGCTAACCCTTTCATAATCCCTGCGGATAGGGGCAGAACTAGATTTAAAGCTGATTTTAGTTTAGTTTAGAGACTGTTTTATACAGAATTGGCTTCATTATGTACTTAAATAAAAGGGTTACCTATCTTGCACCTTACACAAATTAACATTAAAAGTGTTTCACCCGGTATATTTCAACATTGAAAAAAATTACAAATTTGTTCATTCAAGACCTGACACAAGAGAAATCTTATAACGCATAAAGCCTTTTTTTAAGACAACACTTTTCTTTCTATTTTCACTGCGTGACATAGTGAAATATTTTGTCACCATTGCCTCTGTGCGAAAAACCTCAATTTTTCTTTATGCGTATTTTATAAACATGAAGAAAAATATACAAGTTAATACCTTATTTTTAGCTTATTGTTTCTTTTGATGTCCTGTAGGCAAGCCCTCGAGGTAAATGATATTGATATAAAAAATATACAGATATATAAGTGGGACTTGAGAAGTAATATCGGCAAGAATAAAACAAAAAGTTTTTCCGACTCTACCATTGTGTGTCACCGTAAAATTGTAAAAACCGTTAAATTGTAATGTAACGCTTTTTATCTCGTTAGATTGTAAACTGTCGAAAGATTGTGAACCGTAACAACTGCTTACAATTTAACGCATTATTTTTCAGTAGATTGTAATCTGTTAGGTATATTAACCCGATATAGAACCTATAAATAATCAGGTCGAACCCTAACCTAACCTACTAGAAAGAGATAAGAAAACGTAAATACAATGAATATTTCAAAAATTGACACTCAGAACATTGAACGGTTCACAATCTGTCGACAGTTTACAATCTTATGCTGACATATATACTAAAGATAATAACTTAGCATTTAAAACAAAGTCCTTCACCCGAGTTTGTCAGTCTGTTCCAATCCAACTTCAAGCTATAATATTATCAAAGACTATGAATTTTCATAATATTTCGGAAATTAGCTTTGACCAATATACTCGTACGACAGATACGACCCATGTCTATCAATTAGAAAAATTATTTCAGTCAATTTATGCCGAACGGGTGTCCTCAGATACGAGCATGTAGGTAAGGTATTTCGCGTTTAATAAAATAAGTAAGTATAATCATTTTGTTAAATGATGATCTTTTGCATACTATCAAGTCTACAATGAATAACATTGTAGTATTATAACACGTTTAGTCACGCCCGCCCTAATGAAAATGCGGAAGCGTTATTCTATTTAAAATAATTTTCCTAAAATAGAGTTTTTCGGTAGCTACCTACAGAAACCTAAAAATAGGCACGATCAATCTTATACAAGATTAAGTACTTATTTTAGAAAATGAAAGAATAATTTTGTCTAATCTATTTAAATAAATAACATATTTTCGGGAGCCTTTAGTTTACTTTCGTCTGCTTTCTAAAGAGAAAAGAAGATAATCTATAAAAATACTTCAAGTTACATAAATAAAAAGTCCTATAGTTGTTTTACTATGCCATAAAATTGATTTAATAATACTTTTATTTGTCTTTTAAATTTTATCGACTAACATGGTTCAATTAGTTTCAAGTAATATTTTATGGCACAGCTAAAATATAAAACAGATTGTAATATATAAAAATCGTAGAAAGTTTTACATAGAAAAATATAGTTAGTATTATAACAATAACATGTAGACTTATATTTAAATTTTAATCTTTACTATTAAATTTTACAAAGCGTAATTTTTGTTTTATTTACTTAATACTGACACTTATTACATCTAGACGAATCATATATAGATATATCAGAGGAAAAATATTATGTTTGTTTGTTTGTTTGTTTGTTTGTTTGTAATGGATAAACTCAAAAACAACTCAACCGAGTTTAAAAATTCTTTCACCTATAGAAAGCTATTTTATCGGCGAGTAACTACATTTTATTTTAAAATAAATTAGAGATCCCTTCGAAAATTGCAATAACGTGAATTAAGTCGGAAAAATTCACCTAATTTAACTTTTTACGTTAAACCTCTATTCGTCTATTAATTCAGACTGTCTTTTATGTCATATTTGTCAAGACAAACAATGAATACAAGAAAACTTACCAACATTTTTTTAGGGTTCCGTACCCAAAGGGTAAAAACGGGACCCTATTACTAAGACTCCGCTGTCTGTCTGTCTGTCTGTCTGTCTGTCTGTCTGTCTGTCTGTCTCCAGGCTGTATCTCATAGACCGTGATAGCTAGAAAGCAGAAATTTTCACAAATGATGTATTTCCGTTGCCTCTATAACAACAAATACTAAAAATTAAAAAAATATATATATTAAGGGGGGTCCCCATACAATAAACGTGTTTTTTTCGTATTTTTTTGCTCAATATTAAAAACGGTAACAGGTAGACGGTTCAAATTTTCACAGAATATTAACTTGTATAACACCTTTCAAAATAAATAATTAAATATCAATAAAGTAAATATTAAAGGGGGGCTCCCATGCAACAAACGTAATTTTTTGATATTAACAGTAAACTTCTACAAACAAAGTTAGTTTTGCGGTTCATTAACAAAGGTAATTATACTTACTTCTTGAGTACGGAACCCTCGGTGCGCGAGTCCGACTCGCACTTGGCCGGTTTTTTTTTAAACATTTTAATATCTAACTGCTGTAGACAAACTGCGAAAAGCCTAAAAGATCAAGGTTCTACTTTCTTAACATAATACCAGGCGAGGGCAGTGAAAATACGTCGTATTGGAGAATCTTCATTTGAAAATGAAAATCGTCTTGCAAGTCAGAGAGAATACGTGTCACAATCGCGTGCCACCTGGGGATTACAAACGGATACCGACGGGTCCTTATAATTAATAGAAATTATGTAACATTAACAATGTAAACCTCATCTGTAAATTGTTTACTTTGTTTTTTTTTCACGATAAAATTACAAATCTGAATTGCACCCGTGCGTAGCCGGGGCGGACCGGTAGTAAATTATAAACAGCATAGAAGAAAATAAGTAATCCAGAGTTTCATTAAAATTTATAAAGCATAAAAAGATGACACTTATCATTATTATGCCTGAAAATTAAAATCATAAGGCTAGTTCGCACGAGAACTAAAAAAGCTTTGCGTTCGAACTTGACGTTCTACACGTCTAGCTTTGCGTTGCACGAGCTAATTTTGAATGACTCTAAAGGAGAGTCAATAATTCAACAGCTGTTTTACTGTTAAATATCCAATTTAAAAGCAAAGGAATAGATGCAGATAGCTAGTTAACCGTTAACATTTTGTCGTTCAGATAAACATAAAGTAACTTAGCTTAAAGGTATTGTTCCACCAATTTATCTGGCCCGGTTGCCAACATTGGAGCTAATTTGTACGCCTGTTTGGTTTTTGTTTTTATTTTATTTTTAATATATACTAGCGACACTGTCACCGGTAAGATAGGTTTGTGGGACTATAAGGCCCGGACTCCACCAAAGCGGAGATGTCCCAAGCGGAGACGAGAAGAGATGTGTTTCAGCTAGGGTGTATCCAATGAAGCTGTGCGGAGATGCGTACTGGCTAGAGCGGAGATGTATGCTGGGTAGAGCGGGACTGAGCTGCATGCGCCGAACGTTGGATGTTGAGATGAACTCTCAGTTTTTTTTATGCACTACAAGTTAGCCATTGACTGCGAACTGCGATGATAAGTATAATGATGCAGTCTAAGATGGTAACGGGATAACTTGTTAGGGGCATGGCAGATATTAAACCCATACCCCTTGGGCATCCCAAAATTTGCTCCCACGGCAAAGTACACACGGCGAGTACGCTATTAGTTGAAAAAGTCCTCGTGCGAACGAAGTTAACTTGACCGTAATACGCCAGCATAACAAATTAACTTAATCAAAATAAATTCTGCGCAAGCCTGTGGGAGGTTTATAGATAACAAGTAATAAAATTAAAAATTTTAAAAAAACCCACGACGAACTGCAGAGCTCCATTATAACTTTGACCTTTATAACTTTGAAACAACAATTAGAACGTAGCAAACGTATATATTACATAATATCTAAAACACAAAACTGCATCTTTGACAGCTCAGTAGTTTTTTTGACCAGTGTGGTGGACTATGGCCAAACCCTTTTCAAATGGACAAATCAAAAGAGTCCAAACGCGACGGGTATACGATGAGAATTTAAGGAGTTCCCATGATCGCCTCCTGACTCCATCATGATACCCTGGGCAGCATCTAGGTACAAGCTAAATATATCTAAAACAAAAAGCCCGCATCTAAATCAGCACAGTAGTTTTTGAGAAAAATGGTACCTAACATATTGAAAAAATAAAATCATAGACTACAGCTCAGCTTTGTTGTCTATGGTCCTAAAATATATCTAAGAACCTTCTCACAAGCTATACACATCTAATGAAAAAAACCGCATTTCAATCGGCCCAGTACTTTTTGTAAAAAATGGTAACATATCGAAATATTAAAGTCATAGAGACAGCTCAGCTTGGTTGTCTATGGTCCTAAAATATATCTAAGAACCTTCTCTCAAGCTATATATATCTAACTAGTATTTCGCCCTGTGCGCGAGCTCACGGTTGTGGTTAGACTTACAAGTAGTACAGATTTTACTGTACTAAACTGAATTCATTTATTATGGTGATAACAAAATAAATAAAAATGGCGCTGATTTTTTAAAACTTTGGTAACAGTTTCCTGTTTCGTAACCCCAGGGAGTCCTAAATATCGATTTTGAACGAAATTGGTCAATTAACAAAGAATTTCAAAATGGCGCTGATTTTCAAAAATTTTGGTAACAGTTTCCTGTTTTGTGACCCCAGGGAGCCCTACATATCGATTTTGAACGAAATAGGTCAATTAACACAGAATTTCAAAATGGCGCTGATTTTTTAAAATTTTGGTACCAGTTTCCTGTTTTGTGACCCCAGGGAGCCCTAAATATCGATTTTGAACGAAATTCGTCAATTAACAAAGAATTTCAAAATGGCGCTGATTTTTTTTAAATTTTGGTACCAGTTTCCTGTTTTGTAATCCCACGAAGCCCTAAATATCGATTTTGAACAAAATCGGTTAATTAACAAAGAATTTCAAAATGGCGCTGTTTTTTTAAAGTTTGGTAACAGTTTCCTGTTTTGTAACCCCAGGGAGCCCTAAATATCGATTTTGAACGAAATCGATCCATTAACAAAGAATTTCAAAATGGCGCTGATTTTTTTAAATTTTGGTACCAGTTTCCTGTTTTGTGACCCCAGGGAGCCCTAAATATCGATTTTGAACGAAATCGGTCAATTAACAAAGAATTTCAAAATGGCGCTGATTTTCTAAAATTTTGGTAACAGTTTCCTGTTTTGTGACCCTAGGGAGCCCTAAATATCGATTTTGAACGAAATCGGTCAATTAACACAGAATTTCAAAATGGCGCTGATTTTTTAAAATTTTGGTACCAGTTTCCTGTTTTGTGACCCCAGGGAGCCCTAAATATCGATTTTGAACGAAATCGGTCAATTAACAAAGAATTTCAAAATGGCGCTGATTTTTTTAAAATTTTGGTACCAGTTTCCTGTTTTGTAATCCCACGAAGCCCTAAATATCGATTTTGAACAAAATCGGTTAATTAACAAAGAATTTCAAAATGGCGCTGTTTTTTTAAAGTTTGGTAACAGTTTCCTGTTTTGTAACCCCAGGGAGTCCTAAATATCGATTTTTAACGAAATCGATCAATTAACAAAGAATTTCAAAAAGCCCTGATTTTTTTAAATTTTGGTACCAGTTTCCTGTTTTGTGACCCCAGGGAGCCCTAAATATAGATTTTGAACGAAATCGGTCAATTAACAAAGAATTTCAAAATCGCGCTGTTTTTAAAATTTTGGTACCAGTTTCCTGTTTTGTAATCGCACGAAGTCCTAAATGCAATAAACCGCATCTCAATCGGCCCAGTACTTTTTGTGAAAAATGGTAACAGTGGTTGAAAAATTATGATCATAGACTACAGCTCAGCTTTGTTTTCTATGGTCCTAAAATATATTTAAGAACCTTCTCAGTTCTCACAAGCTATACACATCTAATGCAAAAAACCGCATCTCAATCGGCCCAGTACTTTTTGTGAAAAATGGTAATATATTGAAAAAATAAAATCATAGACTACAGCTCAGCTTTGTTGTCTATGGTCCTAAAATATATCTAAGAACCTTCTCACAAGCTAAACATATCTAATGCAAAAAACCGCATCTCAATCGGCCCAGTACTTTTTGTGAAAATTTTTAACACATAGAAAAATTAAGATCATAGACTACAGCTCAGCTTTGTTGTCTATGGTCCTAAAATATATCTAAGAACCTTCTCACAAGCTATACACATCTAATGCAAAAAACCGCATCTCAATCGGCCCAGTAGTTTTTATGAAAAATGGTAACATGTTGAAATATTAAAATCATAGACTACAGCTCAGCTTGGTTGTCTATGGTCCTAAAATATATCTAAAAACCTTCTCACAAGCTATCCGTATCTAATGCAAAAAACCGCATCTCAATCGGCCCAGTACTTTTTGAGAAAAATGGTGACAAAAAAGTGCACAAACAAACAAACAAACAAACAAACAAACAAACACACAACCTCTTAGGGCAAACACATATACCGTCTCCGCTTCGTCGAGGGTAAAAATGACCCAATTCGAGGAAGCATCAACCTACGCGCTACTATTTATTAGATACGATGGCATTTGATCTCAGTCGTGGAGAATTTTTCTTAGAATCCGATAGTTGTTAGATACAAAAAGCCAAGATGTAAATAATATTGAGTACCTATTTGATTTTGAAAAGATTATTTAATGGGGGTGTAGGCACATTGACGTTGGAATATTAGTATATAATGAACATCATCCGTTCAAATTAGATAACTAATAAGTAGGTTTCGCATGAATGTAGGTAGGTAGGTATACTGATTTTATATTGCACTAGAATTAGATGATGCCCGTGTGAACTCGTTAATTTTGCAGGATAAGAAGTAATACAGTTTCCGGGACACAAGTATCTCTGTACCAAATTCCATCAAAGATAGGCCGTTGAAGCGTAGCTGACAGACAGATAGACACACTTTCGCTTTTTTAATACAAGTATGGCTATTTCACGATGATGATTGAATCCTTACATTCCTCCGAGGAACTCAAGCCTTGGTACAGCAGATGTTATGCAATCCCTTCTTTGGCTTCTGCATTGACATTATTTTATTAGAACGAAAATAGTTTATTTCAGAAAAAGTGTGTGTGTGTGCAATTCACACGGCAGAAGTGAAACTTTAGAAAAGTAGCCTTCAAGAGAATAAGATAAATATAACTTATATTCTATCTAATTCTTTCACAGACTAAATCCTATTGTTAATATGTTTGTCTCATTTTGGTGTCACTTTTTCATTTCATCGAATTTTCAAATCACGACGATTCTAAAGAAGTTTCACTTCAAAAACTGCTTGAATGTAAGAGAATAATATTCAGAACACTTTTCAGACTGAATATAATAGGTTCTTACCTACTTATTCACCGGTAACAAACTAACAAGCACAACAAAGATAGGGAGAACAATTAACACAACCAGGGAAACTTACTGCTACCTGAACGAACAACAAGATAATAAAAATCATTTTTCTGTTCGCTAAAATGGTATTTCTTAATAATATCCAGAATGGGTAATAGTGCTAAATAAGGCTCAGCGTAAATTGGCGCATAGCCGGGCCGCAACGCATCGACTCAGCGCCGAAATGTCTCAATGCCAAATGGAAAATTGGCCTCACCTACGCTCGACCAAGAATCAATCAATTATTTCCCCCAAAAAAATATTACACATATGAATACATGTGTAGATCATAATGGATTCAAATACCTTGATAAAATCACTAAAAAAACTTTAAGCCATGTAGGTAGTAGGTACTACTTACTTAAGACCTAAGAGATATTCTTACAATAGTTTTTCTACAACAAGAGTATAATTACTTACCCTTTAGTTTTCTTAATATTAGGTTGCTAAGTATCTCCTCTTTCAACCTTTAACAATTTCCATTATATAAGTTATGACCTTCAAGGGTATACATAATATTTATTTCTCAAGAAATCTTCCTCTGCTCTTTGCCAACAATTTCCAAGATAATTTGATGGGATCGTATTTTTATTATTCTAGACTGTAGTCCAAGAATATTGTCCAAAAAGATACGCGCCGAATTGAGAACCTCCTCCTTTTTTGGAAGTCGGTTAAAAAAGGCAGGAAGCTTTACATAGAAATGTTTTCGTTAAATGAAAAGCAATTTTTTATTTCTTAAAATCAAACATTTGGCTTCTTTATATTGCAAACATCAATCCTAATGAGTTTTAAGATTACGCGCACCGACACCGATTGAGTAAGAAAGTTTAAATCCGTATCGGTATCCGCGGATATACATTTTTAACGATCCGGCACATCACTAGTATACGCATACACATTTTGTGATCGATTATGGTTATATGTACGTGTGCCCGACAAAAGCGTAAGAGAAATTAATGCCTTACAAAATTGTGCTTTCCGCGATAGTATCGATTGCAACAGTGTGATTGAGTGAATTTTCTGTGGTAGGTATAGCCACATAACATTATACCCAATTTAGTGCAGTGACTATCTTGAACTACAGAACTAAGTAAGATTCAAAACACTATTAAACAATGCGAATATTTAACCTGATCCGTTCAAATTCATAAACACATACACAAAAGTTTTTTAAGTCTTGAAGAGCACTCAAGTATCTATCTAGAGCTTACACTTAGGAATAGTTTTTAAAGCTTATAGAACGTGTAAATTTTCACAGGACTTTGATTTAGATATGTCGTTAATGCAGATCTTCTGAAGGAGCTCCCGGGCGATGCTGAGTGAAATGTGGGTGCGAGAACTGGCCATCTTCGAAGGCTTGGCTGCCTCCTGTTAACAAAAGATTTTTTAAATTTCACTTCAAGTAAGCCCTTGACTGGGGTCTCATCGTATGGTAAGTGATGATGCAGTCTAAGATGCTAGCGTACTAGCCTGGTTTCTAGGCGGCATCATACCGGAACGCTATAATATAACTTGGTGGCACGTTATTTCCGGTATAGGATAGTAACTAGACACAGCAGACCCCTTAAACCAGACCAGATCAGAGAAAATCCCGAAGGTATAAATTCCCAAACTGACCCTGCCGGGGATCGAACCCGGGACCACCTATTTATAAGACCACAGCGCCAGGGAGGTCGTCGAAAGCATAGTTAAACAAAATTCGCATTATATAGGCAGCTGTGCAATTTTCATAAGTAAGTATCAAACCAATTTACCGATGTATTAAATAACGTGTACATCACACTCTATCTGAGTTGATTGAAATTTTCCAAAGAGCTTCTGTCAAAGGCCTCGGTTTTGAGTCTCTTTTGTTTAATTTTCCCCCACGCCATATTTACGTGGATACTTTGTTAATTGAATTTCGCTCCGCGAGTTTTAAATCAGTTGGTGACAAAGTTTGAGCGTTTCGTTTTATTTTTATATTTATGGAAGCGTTTTGTTGTTTCCTTGATCGTTCCAAAATGCCTAGTAGATAATTAATGTTTTTGTCCTTTGTCGTATGGACAAAATGAAAAAAGTCAGATACTTAATATTAAGGATGCCCTTCCCTTAAGCTTGAGAAGTTACAGTATTCTCAAGCATAAGGGCATCCTATCGTTTTTTCCCCATCCAAATAATATGTCACTGGTAGTTGAATTTACATGATATGTGTCTGATTTCGGCGATCCTAAAGGTAAGATAATGCTGGTTTTCAGGGAATATTTTACAGATATTTCCTCTTCAAAACTTTTGGAGAATTGTTTTAGATTATCATCATGGTACCAGTGTGCTATGTGTCCAGACTAAATAACAAAGTCTCGTACGTATGCTTTCTTAGTAAGTATAATATAAGTTACATGTTACATAAATTATAAATTTTAACAAAACACATTTTTGTAGAATGTCGCTGAATCTGAACGTCTAATACAAAACAATGTTTAATAATACTTACAAAATTAATAGGATAGGCTCTTAAAATACGAGACTGCTATTCATTGTGGCATTGTTAGATTTGCCTTTTCATTGCGCCTATTATAAAACGGATGAAACCAAGCGGCTGAAGGCGCTTAAAAGATTGTGCTTTTGTGCTTAATGAAGCAAGCGACAGCTACTGAGAAAATATGACTATGGACACTAATTTGTATATAATAACAAGTGAATATAATTAAAATTATTAAAAAATACGACTGCTCTACCGTAGACACAGATACATTACACGAACCCTGAAAACATAACACTCCTTTTTTGGGCAGTCATTAATTACCTTTAATCATTAATTACCTTAAGTCATTAATTACCTTTGGAATCTTATTTACATTTTTATTAAATGATATTTTTTTGTGAATCACTGGATAATGAACTATAGTGTTATATATTTTTGGAATCTACTCATCATTTTCTAGATGATGATTATATAGTTAATCTTATTTTCGAATCTTTTTTTTCAACTTTAGTCTTGAATGCGGAACCATGGTCCTCCTATCAATTTTTTTTTTAAATTTTACTAGCCTATGTCACCCGGAATAAGCTAGGGATTCTAACGATACCTCATTTATCAAAATCGGTTCAGGCGTATAGAAGTTATGGTGGAATATACAAACTCACATACATACATACATACATACATGAACCCTGAAACAATATACTCTTTTTTTTAGGCAATCGTAGGATAAAAAGTGGAAATCTGGCGCAGTGGTGTGGTCTTTATTATTGGGAGCGATTTGGGATTCGATTCCTAATTGGGTCAGTTGTCGCAAATCTGATCTGATGGAAGCTCAAAGTGCAGAAGGTATCATACTAACATAATAAATGCAAAAGTGTGTTTGTTTTTTGGTTTGTCCTTCAATCACGCCGCAACAGAGCAATGGATCGACGTATTTGTTTTGTATAGGTATAGTTGAGGACCTGGAGAGTGACATAGGCTACTTTTTATCCCGTAAAATTAAGGGTTCCCGGTAATAACACTTTCTATTCGGGAATAAAATGTGGCCTATGTATCCTTCTCCGGGATATAACCTACCTATCCCTGTACCAAACTTCATCAAAATCGGTGGAATAGGTAGGCCGTGAAAGCGTAGCAGACAGACAGACAGACACACTTTCGCATTTATAATATTAAGTACTCGTATGGATATTATATATGTCACCGTAAGATTGCAAAAACCGTTAGATTGTAATCCAACTAGCGATATTGTAAACTGTCGACAGATTGTGAACCGTTCAATGTTCTGAGTGTCAATTTTTGAAATATTCATTGTATTTACGTTTTCTTGTCTCTTTCTTGTAGGTTAGGTTAGGGTTCGACACAATGATCTTAGAAGAATTTTTCTTCTAAGATCATTGGTTCGACATAAATGATCAGATAGTGCCCGGCTTGCGGCTTAGGTTTTATCTGGTTAATATACCTAACAGATTACAATCTACCGAAAAATAATGCGTTAAATTATAATCTGTCGACAGTTAACAATATCGCTAGTTAGATTACAATCCAACGGCCTTTGCAATCTTACGGCGACATATACATACATTTTCAATAATTTAGCTTAATTTTTCCGCATTTTCCAAGTTAGCGCGTTTCCATCTAAAAGTGATCGCATACCAAGAGACGAATTGTAAAAGGCGCCTATTTTATTTATCTTTGAGGTCTAAGTTCGCAAACTTGCCCAGATGGAAGAAAGAAAGAAGGCACCTGTTTTGTTTTCCTACGTATACGGGAATAAAAGCGTGTTTTAATTCTAAAGTAATAACGTACCAGTTTTTTCTTTGCATGTTTCTTATCTCGGCTTTCCTTCAACCGTATCTGTTTCAGAATGCCGACCAGCAGTTCATCCACATTGTGTTGTATGCCGGACGACGTCTCTATAAATTTGCTGTCCCTCGACGTCGCCAAAGCTTTACCCTCTGCAAAGGATTACTCTTAGTGGTATACAGTTTATGCATTTTCAAAACTTAAGCCCTGAACTTCTCTTGCCCGTTGTCCTAGGTGAGCGAGGTAAGCGACCAGACGCGACGTGACGCGATATGTATCCATAGAAAATGACAAACTTATCTACGCGCTAACGTAGGCCATGTGAAGTGTCAGCTACTGTTTGATACTGTCGCGTCGCGTCGTATCTAGTCGCGATGTCGCGTTTATTGCTGAAGTAAGACAAGGCCTTACCCGTTGTCCTAGATGAGCGACGAAAGCGGGGCGACGCAACACAGCGGAATACGACTCCATGGATAGTGACAATTATCTACGCGACAAAGGCCACGTGAAGGGTCAGCTGCTGCTTGATATTGTCGCATGTCGCGTCGAATCGAGTGGCATTTTCGCGATTGTCACTCACGTAGGACAATGCCGTACGCTGAGGGCCGCAAGGGAGTATTTTACTTACTCGAAGGCGAACTGCCATTTGTATGGAATTGATCTAGCGCCTGTCATCTGTCATCAAGCGCTTGACTATTCCATACAAATCATAGTTAACATTGACGCAAAATGAGAAGAAAATCCCCGACTTGGCACCCAGGATTTCAGTCGCGTATATGTATCAGTTGCCGTATGGAGGCATGACGACGATATACGCATATTATATATTGTGTGATCTACTAGATATTTGCATAATATGTATGTATGTAAATAATGCCAGTTCATCTAAATTGTGCCGTATTCCGACAAAGTCTCTATATAGCTCCCTCGACGACCGACGTCGCCAAAGCTTTACCCTCTGCAAAGGATTACTAATTGGGCACTAGACTCAGTTAACAAGATAAATTCATAATTTGCGTCGTCTGAATTATGATTCAAGATGTTTTGCTTTGATCTTACGCTTTTAAATATATCTATGAATAAATATTTTTAATATAAAATATTATAAGTACTTATTATTTTGTATAAGATGCTGAAACATACCATTAGTAGAGACCTGCCTGGCCCTCGCTAGATCCGCTTTATTCCCCACAAGCACGACTGTTCGTTCCACTGTGAACAGTTCTCTTGCTAGGTAGGATAGGAGTTCGTTAGCCCTGATGAACGAGCTCTTGGCAACCACGGAGTAAACAACCACGCAGGCGTGCGGCTCGTAAGTCGATAGACAGTTTTCCACCTACAAAGTAATACCCATTGTTTATCTTGAGCGTTTTAATTAGCAAACTAAAATAGAGTTAATCCAATACACTTTTAGTAAATTCGAATATGTATATGACTTATTTGTAAACATTGAAATACTGCTCCTACCAAAATTAACACGTCCATGCCAAAACCAATTAAAAGTTAGAAGGTTGGTGTATTATTAACATCGGCAACATTTTGTTTGCCAAATATCTGCCACACTCAGAGTCGCTAATCATTACTTAAGAAACTCCTTAGTTATTTTAAAATCTATACAGGGGATTTGATTTTGTATTGAAATCTATACAGAGGAATTCCTTAAGTACCTAATAATTAGTGACTCTGAGTGCAGCAGTAAGACAATCCTATTTGACTATTCAAATAAGCCTAAAGCCTATGCTTTGGTTTATGTGTAACGTCATCATCATCGCTAGTCTTGATCATGGTCCAGGCCCAGGTGAATCAGCGCTAGGTATATATGCTCATTCTTAAGACTCGGAGGTACTTATTACATATCATGGGCTCACTTGATAATGCTAAGTCGACACATTTTTTCAGCAGGGCGACCGCGTGTCCTTTGCATCAATCATTGATACATCGCAATCAACCTCTGATTGCTTAACACTCTTCCACTATTGGACGAAATCCATTGACGCAGCAAGAATACCATAAATTCAGCCAATCGGAGGTGATTGCGATGTATCAATGATTGATGCAAAAGATACGCGGTCGCCCTGCTGGTCTGTCACATCTGTCACACATGGTTAAAATAATTATTCATTTTCATATCCTGCTAACTCAGAATACAGAAAACGATTACCTGTGGCAAATCCCGTAATGTAATACCAATAATAAATACCAACCGGCATATTCACCTTGTCTTCTACATTATAAAGGCAGCCTAGCTTTCTTGGCCTAAAGGTTAGCTGGGCATTCATGAATCAGTGAGTATACTTAGTTCGTTCAATCTACGACGTCGAATCATCGAGAACGTTGCTTTACATAGGTACATTAATTTTATAAAGTCGTGTGTTTTATGTGTGTATCACGTACCTAAACACTTTCCTATTATAAATCAATGTGTGCACTTACATTCAATGGTGTACTGGGTGTACGTTGTACTGCTATAATTACAATAAATAAGGGTGAAACGCGTCTTAGAGACGCCAATGTGATGTTCCATTCTCAGGGAAACCAACGGGATTAAAGGGATCATCAAATAAAACACGTAGCGAGCTCCATTCTAAAACTATTTAAATGTATTGACAACAGCTGTCGTTTATGTCATACATCACATCCCCGCACTTACTTCAAATATATTTACCTCCACCAGTACAAAAAAAATGTAAATAACAAGAATATAACAAAAAACCGGCCAAGTGCGAGTCGGACTCGCGCACCGAGGGTTCCGTACAAACCTGTAGTAAGCTTTAAATTATTAAAAATATTTTTATTTTAAATATTTGAGTTGATTGAATGAAAGGTAAATTGTGGTTTACGATTTATGACGTATTAAAAAAAAACTACTTACTAGATCTCGTTCAAACCAATTTTCGGTGGAAGTTTGCATGGTAATGTACATCATATATTTTTTTTAGTTTTATCATTCTTTTATTTTAGAAGTTACAGGGGGGGGGACACAAATTTTACCACTTTGGAAGTGTCTCTCGCGCAAACTATTCAGTTTAGAAAAAAATGATATTACAAACCTCAATATCATTTTTGAAGACCTATCCATAGATACCCCACACGTATGGGTTAGATGAAAAAAAAAAATTTGTGTTTCAGTTCTAAGTATGGGGAATTTATTGTTTTTTTTCTATTTTTGTAAAAAAATCTTGATGCGGTTCATAAAATACATCTACTTACCAAGTTTCAACAGTATAGTTCTTATAGTTTCGGAAAAAAGTAGCTGTGACATACGGACGGACAGACAGACAGACAGACAGACAGACAGACAGACAGACAGACAGACAGACAGACAGACAGACAGACAGACAGACAGACAGACATGACGAATCTATAAGGGTTCCGTTTTTGCCAAATTTGGCTACGGAACCCTAAAAACTATATATTATTGATTATTAGACTTATAGATTGAACGAAATGTACGAGATGATATACAGGTACAAAGATTTAAGTTGGTATAAAAATATATCCCTAAAGCAACAGTTTGGTACAAGGATCGAGTAGGAAAATAATTTTAGACACCCAATGCCCATTGCCCTCGCCTAGCCGACACTTGTTAGAGGTCACGTAAATGAATTATGCCTGCTCCGGTGAAGGGTTATCTTACATTGTACCTTTTCGTGATTTAGAGGCAAGAAAAATTATATTCAATTTTTTATGGCCATTTTACTGACTCGATTTTTCATGCTCATTATTCAGAAGCGAATTTCAACTGAGGTATCTCGTATATTTGCGTTTATACTTTATCTATTGATTGATCGTAGGATACCGGTCGATAAAACAATCAATTGACGATGGATCGACAGTCGATCAGTATTAAAACGACTCTTGAAAGCCATTTTGTGGTCGATCGACAAATCGATGCATATGGAGGTACTTTCGATCATGAGGTCGACTGATCTCATTACTGTAGTAGCTTATAGCTACGAGCCTGGTAGCGGTTCCACACGATGACATCTAGTTTGTACTCAGGCTTTTATGCAAGGCTTTGTTTCATGGAAAATTAAATAATCACTCACCGACATTTCTGTACTTGGATGGTCTATAAATATGAGCTCGGACTCTTCACCATCCAACAAAACTGATACTGATTTCTCGCCAAACTCATCATCTGCAACAAATACATGATTTAAAAGGTTGAAAGAACACAACGCGTCGTGACGGAATCAGAAGTCAAACGGCGCGGCAGAACGTTGCAACTCGCAAGATCGCGTAGGCGTAGTTATAGTTAAGCGTGCTACGATTGCCATATAATGAAATGTATGAAGCACGTCACACTGTACTACACGAATTCTGATCATATATTAAGTTTATGGTGATAATGAAGGTAGAAGGTCTGCGCTTGCAGTGTGAAAGCTTTTAAATAGCTTCCTTTATAGCATGTTGGGCACACTTCCGTCACGCGTTGTGTTTGATGCGGGCTTTATTTTATTCCAAAAATATTGAACAATTTTGTGATAATCATATTTATTTTATGTTGTTTTTTAGTTATAAGCGTAAATCTGTTTAAGAAAAAATTAAATAGAAAAAAATATAAATAATAATATGAAATCACCTACTATACTGTTTACTAGATCTAACAAAAGTCAAATTCGATACATGCTGAGTTTGGTATAAAACTAATATATATATATGTACTTATTCACTGTAATTTTCAGTCTAGATTCTAACTTCAGTACCTAAACAAAAAGATTTAGTAATGTAACAAGCAATCAAACATACTAAGGTATTCTTAGGTACTATACTCATAATATTATGCAATGATATTAAAAACAATATATAATTTTTTTGGGACTCTGAATTGCTCTTATCGGCACAACTTGTATACGTAAGACAGACAAAGAATTTCGAGAAAACTACAGCCTTTTCATAAAACTCAAATCAACGTGTAATAGACGCATGCAATAGTTACTAACAAATCGTCCTTTGTATAATCCATACTGATATTATAAATGCGAAAGTGTATATCTGTCTGTCTGTCCATCCATCTGTCTGTCTGCATGTCTGGTATTTTCACGGCCGATCTGTTCAACTTATTTTGATATACAGAAGGAAAATCATCTTCTCTCGGAAAATCGAAGCGTTTCTACAAGATTTTCAAAAAACCTAAAAACGCGCAGGCCAAGTTGCGGGCATCATCTTGTTTGGAAATAATTTATAAAAAAAGTAGAAATAGGTATAGTTGCAAAAAGTTATTTGATACTTTTTGATTTTGTACGCTTACTCTTGAGTTTTTGCATTGAAAATACGATTGATCGACTGAGAGCTCACCACGCCAAGCGTCAAAGTAAAATGAACCTTAACTGCATTGGTTTAGAGCTCATTTCATCATTTCGTGTATTTATTCACAGCCAGCGCTCCAAACGCTGAATTTGTGACTTTAAAGCAAGAGCTTGTGGGTCCATTTTACTTTGACGCTTGGCGTGGTGAGTTCTCACGTCGATCAATTATTGTATTTGCAATGTTAAAACTCAGATTAAGCGTAGGTACCTACTGGAGAGCGAAATAATTTAACTAGATTCATAATCACGAAGTGTAGATCTTAAAATAGAGAGTTGACAATGATTAATGGAGATGAAACCTCAAACCCGAATCAGGATTCGGGAGTTTGAGATAATTATTGGGATAATTACCTATCACAAACTTTACCAAATCTACGAACTTGCTCGAATATTTTTCAAAATTGTATTTTACCACTTTGTCGGCTTGACTAATCTATACCCATGCCAATTTACAGCTTTCTAGTACTAAGAGTCTCTGAGCTAAGCCGTGGATAGACGAACAGACAGACGGGCAGACGGACATGGCGAAACTAATCTTACATTGTTGACTACGGAACCCTTAAAAATGTGAGTTTATATTTTATCAAGGATTTCAATGTAATACGAGCTTTGAAAAAAGTATTCGCAGGAGAGTCTTGAGAGCGACCGTTCAAGATTCCCTAACAAACAAGATTTTTATTCTATTTAGTTCTACTTCATTAAAACATGGGGGCTTATTGAGTAAAAATATTGCTACAGTGTAAATATCGCAATCACGTATGATTATTACCATTTATCCGTTATTGACAAAAAACCGTTATCACAGCAAAAACGCCATGAATACAGCCAATATCAACAATTGAGATAATCATAATGATTGATGCAGGTTTTACATAGTAGGTAACTTTAGATACTGAGTGAGAATCTAAGCACCGATATTTGGGTTTCCGTCTGTTAATAAGTTTAGTTTACCCTTCCGTCCTATATCGGACAGTGGTTCTATATGTTCCGCGTATAATATCATGATTCATGATTAATATGTAAATGTGGTCACAACACGGTCGAATGCCTTTGATTGTTTCATCTAGCAATTACTGTGAACGTATATGATTTGTACCCGTACATTACTAGATGATGCCCTTCACGTGCGACTTCATGCGCGTGAATTAAGTTTTATTACATCCCGAGGGAAGACCTTTTAGTATGTCCTCAGCAGGCCGAGCATGGGAGGGGACAAACATTTTATCCCCCGATTATATCCACTGACAAGAGATAAAATTATGCTAGAAAATGGAAACAGGGGAAAGGAGAAGTATATCACGGTTTGACTTGTGCAAAGGACGTAGGTTTAAGTTTATTTTCATACCATTAAATTATAAAAAAGATGTCTCGAGCCAACTGGGACATCTTATCCTTTCCCCGTGGATAAAATCTCCCCGCCCATGCTCGGCCTACTGGGATGAAACTTCCATAGATACCAAATTTCATCATAAACGGTAGAAAAGATGGGCCGTTAAAGCGTAGCAGACAGATAGACAGACACTTTCGCATTTGAGAGAGATAATTGAATGAATGATAAGTATTTTAGATGGGAAATGAAGTTTAAATATTTTGGTAAACTTCCCACAATTAAACACAATAACAGACATACTAAACTAATTAAAAACTAAATTAAAACATAAATTTTTAAATAACATAATAAAACCGCAAAATAACTTATTACTATGAAATTAAAATGATCATCGGATCATAAAATCTCAAAGAAGAGTTCAAAACGAATTACGAATAAAACTCATAGCTATATTCCCATTTAAAGTGTAGAATACATTTATGTGCCTTTCATCCATATTTTAAAGCCGGTGCATTAAGAACTCTCGCCTTGTGCCTCTAATTGGGTGTTTCACGGTTAAATACTAATGAGGCACTTAAGGCTACAGCCACAGAATATATAATGCCACAGCTCACAGCCACTACCTTAGCCAGCACCTACAGAGACTGAAACATACAATAGATAGAGGAGGGAGGCACACATGATGTAGTCTAGCCATATTATAAGCAAAGCAGATTTAGCAGATTTAGCTTTGTAGTAGGTATAGCCACAGAATCCATACTAATATTATTAATGTGAAAGTGTGTCTGTCTACCCGTCTGCCTGCCTGTCTGCTACGCTTTATGACCTCATCATTTCAACCGATTTTGATGAAATTTGGTACAGAGGAAGGTTAGGTAAGTATATCCCGGGGAAATACAAAGACTTTTTATGCCAGAAAATTAAGGATTTTTCTCGGAAATCAAAAAATAAAACCGGCCAAGTGCGAGTCGGACTCGCGCACCGAGGGTTCCGTACTCAAGAAGTAGGTATAATTACCTTTGTTAATGAACCGCAAAACTTACTTTGTTTGTAGAGGTTTACTGTTAATATCAAAAAAATACGTTTGTTGTATGGGAGCCCCCCTTTAATATTTACTTTATTGATATTTAATTATTTATTTTGAAAGGTAATATACAAGTTAATATTCTGTGAAAATTTGAACCGTCGATCTGTTACCGTTTTTAATATTGAGCAAAAAAATACGAAAAAAACACGTTTATTGTATGGGGACCCCCCTTAATATACCTATATATTTTTTTTTAATTTTTAGTATTTGTTGTTATAGCGGCAACGGAAATACATCATTTGTGAAAATTTCAGCTTTCTAGCTATCACGGTCTATGAGATACAGCCTGGAGACAGACAGACAGACAGACAGACAGACAGACAGACAGACAGACAGACAGACAGACAGACAGACAGCGGAGTCTTAGTAATAGGGTCCCGTTTTTACCCTTTGGGTACGGAACCCTAAAAAGAACTTAATAGAAGTCGCGGGGATTATCTATATAGTAATAAGTACTAAATTAATTACGCTATGCATAGCTGGGCCTTGCAAGTGCGAAAGTCCTTCCGACTTATGACTCTATTCCTAGAGATGTTTAAGTATTTAAGAGCTACTGAGGTTTCATTTTGGACCGTAACAAAAAATTTCTCCAACGGTGTTCATTACCGATTTTCGGCATCAATAGCCATCGTAATTAACACTCATAATAAAATTGAAAATCTAAAAGATCTATTATATAGGTTAATGTTATGGTTGCTCGAAATTCAGACCTTTTTAGTAAATATTTCGCTATTTCGAACAAGCACTTCTTAAATCGAGTGTTCTTTCATAGCACAAAACTCTTAGAGAATCGTTGTTTGCCAAACTTCGCTAGTTTTCCAATAATAATGCTCTTATACAGTTTTCTAACCCTTAAACTTGCAAAGTCATTTAGGTACACGCAAAATCAAGAACTTACCATCATAATATCTTACTAATATTATAAATGCGAAAGTTTGGATGGATGCATATAGATGTATGTATGGATGGATGGATGGATGTATGGATGTTTGTTACTCAATCACACGCCAACGACTGAACGGATCGGCTGAAATTTGGCACAGAGATAGATTATAGTCTGGAATACCACATAGGCTACTTTTTATCCCGGAAAATTAAGGAGTTCCCGCGGGAACCAAAAAACATAAATCCACGCGGACGTAGTCGCGGGCATCAGCTAGTTATTACAATAATTTGCTTCCAACCAAATTTTAGCCATGGCTGCCAATCTCCATAGTTATAAACCATCTGCGTGGCAGATACTATAGTGCACAAGAGTATGCGCAAACACAGATGGACTCTCTATATACTCTTACTCTGCTAGCCCGATTGGGACGGAAAATCCGTCACAAGCGGAGAAAGAGCGAAAGTCCAAAGACTACGTGCTTTACGTACCAAGCTCGCTCAGGACTGTTTAGAAATACTTTACATAGGCCCAACTCGGGAATCGAACCCAGGATCTCGTCATCCGCAGTCGAATATGCTAACCACTCAACCAACGGGACACACTGTAATATTATACAAACAAGGGAAATTTTGTGAAATACCTACTCTGTAATGTATGCCCTTACGATGGATTGCTGTAACCCGTAGGGTTTTGGGTTATTTGAAATATGAGTATAAAACATAAGATATTTTACCTGTCACGGAACAGTAACTTTAGTGCAAAATATATAAGCGCGGGGATTATCTATATAGTAATAAGTACTAAATTAATTACGCTATGCATAGCTGGGCCTTGCAAGTGCGAAAGTCCTTCCGACTTATGACTCTATTCCTAGAGATGTTTAAGTATTTAAGAGCTACTGAGGTTTCATTTTGGACCGTAACAAAAAATTTCTCCAACGGTGTTCATTACCGATTTTCGGCATCAATAGCCATCGTAATTAACACTCATAATAAAATTGAAAATCTAAAAGATCTATTATATAGGTTAATGTTATGGTTGCTCGAAATTCAGACCTTTTTAGTAAATATTTCGCTATTTCGAACAAGCACTTCTTAAATCGAGTGTTCTTTCATAGCACAAAACTCTTAGAGAATCGTTGTTTGCCAAACTTCGCTAGTTTTCCAATAATAATGCTCTTATACAGTTTTCTAACCCTCAAACTTGCAAAGTCATTTAGGTACACGCAAAATCAAGAACTTACCATCATAATATCTTACTAATATTATAAATGCGAAAGTTTGGATGGATGCATATAGATGTATGTATGGATGGATGGATGGATGTATGGATGTTTGTTACTCAATCACACGCCAACGACTGAACGGATCGGCTGAAATTTGGCACAGAGATAGATTATAGTCTGGAATACCACATAGGCTACTTTTTATCCCGGAAAATTAAGGAGTTCCCGCGGGAACCAAAAAACATAAATCCACGCGGACGTAGTCGCGGGCATCAGCTAGTTATTACAATAATTTGCTTCCAACCAAATTTTAGCCATGGCTGCCAATCTCCATAGTTATAAACCATCTGCGTGGCAGATACTATAGTGCACAAGAGTATGCGCAAACACAGATGGACTCTCTATATACTCTTACTCTGCTAGCCCGATTGGGACGGAAAATCCGTCACAAGCGGAGAAAGAGCGAAAGTCCAAAGACTACGTGCTTTACGTACCAAGCTCGCTCAGGACTGTTTAGAAATACTTTACATAGGCCCAACTCGGGAATCGAACCCAGGATCTCGTCATCCGCAGTCGAATATGCTAACCACTCAACCAACGGGACACACTGTAATATTATACAAACAAGGGAAATTTTGTGAAATACCTACTCTGTAATGTATGCCCTTACGATGGATTGCTGTAACCCGTAGGGTTTTGGGTTATTTGAAATATGAGTATAAAACATAAGATATTTTACCTGTCACGGAACAGTAACTTTAGTGCAAAATATATAAGAATTTATACTACCAATACGCAGTAATATATAATGCCACAGCTCACAGCCACTACCTTAGCCAGCACCTACAGAGACTGAAACATACAATAGATAGAGGAGGGAGGCACACATGATGTAGTCTAGCCATATTATAAGCAAAGCAGATTTAGCAGATTTAGCTTTGTAGTAGGTATAGCCACAGAATCCATACTAATATTATTAATGTGAAAGTGTGTCTGTCTACCCGTCTGCCTGCCTGTCTGCTACGCTTTATGACCTCATCATTTCAACCGATTTTGATGAAATTTGGTACAGAGGAAGGTTAGGTAAGTATATCCCGGGGAAATACAAAGACTTTTTATGCCAGAAAATTAAGGATTTTTCTCGGAAATCAAAAAATAAAACCGGCCAAGTGCGAGTCGGACTCGCGCACCGAGGGTTCCGTACTCAAGAAGTAGGTATAATTACCTTTGTTAATGAACCGCAAAACTTACTTTGTTTGTAGAGGTTTACTGTTAATATCAAAAAAATACGTTTGTTGTATGGGAGCCCCCCTTTAATATTTACTTTATTGATATTTAATTATTTATTTTGAAAGGTAATATACAAGTTAATATTCTGTGAAAATTTGAACCGTCGATCTGTTACCGTTTTTAATATTGAGCAAAAAAATACGAAAAAAACACGTTTATTGTATGGGGACCCCCCTTAATATACCTATATATTTTTTTTAATTTTTAGTATTTGTTGTTATAGCGGCAACGGAAATACATCATTTGTGAAAATTTCAGCTTTCTAGCTATCACGGTCTATGAGATACAGCCTGGAGACAGACAGACAGACAGACAGACAGACAGACAGACAGACAGACAGACAGACAGACAGACAGACAGCGGAGTCTTAGTAATAGGGTCCCGTTTTTACCCTTTGGGTACGGAACCCTAAAAAGAACTTAATAGAAGTCGCGGGGATTATCTATATAGTAATAAGTACTAAATTAATTACGCTATGCATAGCTGGGCCTTGCAAGTGCGAAAGTCCTTCCGACTTATGACTCTATTCCTAGAGATGTTTAAGTATTTAAGAGCTACTGAGGTTTCATTTTGGACCGTAACAAAAAATTTCTCCAACGGTGTTCATTACCGATTTTCGGCATCAATAGCCATCGTAATTAACACTCATAATAAAATTGAAAATCTAAAAGATCTATTATATAGGTTAATGTTATGGTTGCTCGAAATTCAGACCTTTTTAGTAAATATTTCGCTATTTCGAACAAGCACTTCTTAAATCGAGTGTTCTTTCATAGCACAAAACTCTTAGAGAATCGTTGTTTGCCAAACTTCGCTAGTTTTCCAATAATAATGCTCTTATACAGTTTTCTAACCCTTAAACTTGCAAAGTCATTTAGGTACACGCAAAATCAAGAACTTACCATCATAATATCTTACTAATATTATAAATGCGAAAGTTTGGATGGATGCATATAGATGTATGTATGGATGGATGGATGGATGTATGGATGTTTGTTACTCAATCACACGCCAACGACTGAACGGATCGGCTGAAATTTGGCACAGAGATAGATTATAGTCTGGAATACCACATAGGCTACTTTTTATCCCGGAAAATTAAGGAGTTCCCGCGGGAACCAAAAAACATAAATCCACGCGGACGTAGTCGCGGGCATCAGCTAGTTATTACAATAATTTGCTTCCAACCAAATTTTAGCCATGGCTGCCAATCTCCATAGTTATAAACCATCTGCGTGGCAGATACTATAGTGCACAAGAGTATGCGCAAACACAGATGGACTCTCTATATACTCTTACTCTGCTAGCCCGATTGGGACGGAAAATCCGTCACAAGCGGAGAAAGAGCGAAAGTCCAAAGACTACGTGCTTTACGTACCAAGCTCGCTCAGGACTGTTTAGAAATACTTTACATAGGCCCAACTCGGGAATCGAACCCAGGATCTCGTCATCCGCAGTCGAATATGCTAACCACTCAACCAACGGGACACACTGTAATATTATACAAACAAGGGAAATTTAGTGAAATACCTACTCTGTAATGTATGCCCTTACGATGGATTGCTGTAACCCGTAGGGTTTTGGGTTATTTGAAATATGAGTATAAAACATAAGATATTTTACCTGTCACGGAACAGTAACTTTAGTGCAAAATATATAAGAATTTATACTACCAATACGCAGTAAAGTAGGATCATCATACACTGAAGGATATTTCTATATCGGTGTCAAATCGAATCGAATCAAACATTTTTTATTCAAGTAGTTTGAATAGTCGAGTGAATCTACTGGTTGTCACTGGCTGGTCGGAATGCCGTTCTACCGAGAAGAACCAGCAAGAAACTCGGTGGTTGCTCTTTTGAAAACCAATATATATAAAACTAGTGGGCCCCGCAGACGTTGTCCTGCCCTATGTTCCTCGTTTCTTACCGTTTAAACCTTCCCGGACTATAACAAACATTTCAAAACCAAAATCAGCTAAATCGGCCCAGCCGTTCTTGAGTTTTAGCGATACAAACGAACAGCAATTTGATTTTTATATATATAGAGATTACATTATTCTGAAGATACAAAGTAACTGCAGTCCTAAGCATGACGTCAATTTTTACCGCCCTAATACAGAAACAAAACGAGAGGAAGATTTATCTACGAATCGGATTATAACTTTTTTCAACCTCCCTCAGTTAAATCCGGGTAAAATCCCTTCGGATAGCTATGATGAATGGCACAAAAAATCTCTTCGGACGTAATTAAGTAATAGATTGGGTTAATAAATTAACTATTATGTAGTATTCAGCCATAGTTTTCATCATGTATTCAGAATTATTTTGTTCAGAATACCTTCATGACCAGCCCCCCAATTATGTAAGAATTTTCGATCAAATCGTCTAAGTTCGGCTTTAAAGTAAAATAAACCATAAATGCATTGAATTAGAGCTCAATTTCGTGTATCCATTCTCATACGTTTAGGTATGTACGATACCCTAAACGTATAAGAATGGATACACGAAATTCAGCTCTAATTAATGCTGTTATGGTTTATTTTACTTTGAAGCCGAAGTTAGACGATTTGATCGGCAATCCTTACATGATTGCACCGCTGATCTATAATAAATCTAAACCTACTAATATTATAAATGCGAAAGTTTGGATGGATGCACGGATGGATGGATGTTTGTTACTCAATCACGCCCGAACGGCTGAACAGATCTAGATGAACTGTGGCACAGAGATAAGTTATAGTCTGGAATAACACAGGCTACTTTTTATCCCGGAAAATGAAGGAGTTCCTGTGGGAACCAAAAAACCTCAATCCACGCGGACTAACTTAGTCGCAGGCATCAGCTATTAACCTATTATAGTAGCTTAATACAAGTGCTTTCAATCTTCAAGTGAAACTACTCGTACCTAATTAGCTATAACCTATTCTGTGCTATTAGGTGCGCACTCGTGTATTAATATGTCACCGTATGATTGCAAAAACCGTTAGATTATAATCCAACTAGCGATATTGTAAACTGTCGACGGATTGTGAACCGTTCAATGTTCCGAGTGTCAATTTTTTAAATATTCATTGTACCTATTTATGTTTTCTTGTCTCTTTCTTGTAGGTTAGGTTAGGGTTCGATATAAATGATCAGGTAGTGCCCGGCCTTACAATCTACCGAAAAATAATGCGTTAAATTGTAATCTGTCGACAGTTTACAATATCGCTAGTAAGATTACAATCCAACGGCCTTTGTAATCTTACGGCGACATAAATAAATGTCATATGTATTTTATACCTAATCCTCGACGTAAAGGCCCGAGTTGAAAAATTCAATGAGATTTTTGATTTCGTTGTCGTCTCAACCTGTAGACGTCCGCTGCTGGACGATAGTCTCATGCATGGATCTCCAGTCTCCACAGAACTACGGTCTTGTGCCGCTTCTTTCCAGCGGCTCCCAGCTACACGCTTGAGTTCGTCCGTCCACCTAGTGGGGGTCGTCGAACGCTGCGCTTCCCGGTTTGAGGCCGCCGCTCAAGCACCTACCAACTATGACGGGTCCCGCCCATTGCCACTTAAGCTTGGCGTCCCATTAGTCGGTTACTTTGGTTCTCCTCATTTCTAATTTGATCACGTAAATGGTTACCAAAATTTGAATAAGTAATTATAATTCTAGTTTGCGCAAATTTTCAATTGCGTAGCGCTAAATTTCATAATTTACCTAGTCTAGAAATTGATTCATCAACGTTTCATAATTTAATCTAGAAATTGATAGATTAAAGTGATTATTATTCGATGTAGTGGCGGAGTGAGTGGCCAAAATCAACGATTTAGTAATATTAGATATTCTATCTAGAAAAATTGTTATTAAAAAATTACCAAAAATAAGCAGGTTAGGGTAACATACTTGGAAGTTCGACTATTAAGAACTGTATGGTTACAAATGCAACATAGAGGGGTAAGATTTACCCGGGTAATTCTACCTGTCAGAACACCGGCACTCTGGTAACAACTCTTTTGTCCAGAATCCCTTTCAAATAGGACCGAGCAAACCCTTTCGGGTTTCTAATGGTACAAAAAGCCTCCATGAGCCGTAATTAACTAATAGAATTTAAGCACAAAACCCTTTGGGTTTTCTGCGCTTATTTAAGTGGGTATACCTACTTCAAATTGTTACATAGGTCTAGCGATATACTGTATAATAGGTAAGTATACTAATTTAATACTGTATTAAATTTAAAATAATATAAAGGCGAAAGTGCGTCTGTCTTTCTGTTAAGAAAGGCACTTTCGCCTTTATATTATTTTAAATTACCAAAAAAATGTTAATGTTATGTTCGACCAATTTTGACGAAATTTGGTACAGAGATAGGTTGCATTTCAACTTCCGAGGCTATTCCGGAAAATCAGGCGACGTTATTTGATTTGATAAAACATTGGTACACAATATAATAAACAGCATATCATAATAGTAAATTACTAATATTATAAATGCGAAAGTTTGGATAATACATGATAATAGTCGTTAAAGCCCGCCAACCCGCATTGGAGCAGCGTGGTGGGTCTAAGCTCTAATTCCCGCCTGTGCCCAGCAGTGGGACGTTAATAGGCTGTAGTGATGTGATGATGAAAGTTTGGATGGATGTATGGATGTATGGATGGATGTATGGATGGATGGATGGATGTATGGATGTTTGTTACTCAATCACGCCCCAACAGCTTACCGGATCTGGCTGAAATTTGGCACAGAGATAGATTACAGTCTGGAATAGCACATAGGCTTTACTTTTATACTTACTATACTTTTAATCCCGGAAAATTAAAGAGTTCCCGCGGGAACCACAAAACCTCGATCCACGCGTACGAAATCGCGGGCATCAGCTAATAGTAAATAAATCATGAGCTAAACTCTAGTAGGTACAAAAAATAACACTAATATTATTAACATATGCTACGCCTCTCTTTCTCTGTAACCTAAATCAAAACAATAGGTGAATAAGAATAATACACACATTCAAAAAGTGAACTTACCGCGTTTTACTTCACCAGATAGCAATAAAAAGAAGTAAGTATTTTTATTTACAAAAGGAGCATTTTTAGCCAGCCACATACAACTATTTTGCTATAAATAGTGGTCACATAAATAAAATAGCTGTTGAATAAAGCGTGTATTTAACACAGTATAAAAACGTAACCAGTGGTAGGTGTGCCGGTATGTAATATTCACGGTATTTAATAACGTCAGTAATTTTCAATTAAATCTATGTTTGTATTTTGTGCGTCACAATGTCAGAAATGTAGAGAATAAATTGGAAGCTAAGGAATAAACACTTCCAGTTACTGGACTAATACTGGAATAATGTAAATGTCAGAAAATTGTTATCAAAACCAGAGTGATTTTAATATTAAAAGTCACAAATTTTGACAGCGCCCTTCAACTTCCATTAACGGCAAATTAACAGTGAAGCTTTGTTCTATTATTTATAATATTTGCTGCGTTTACGTAGGCAACTATCTACACGATTTAATAGTAACACAATTGGGTACTTATTTGACAAATAGGCAAATCAACAACTTTTTTTAAATGTCAAAACGCGTCCTATGTATGGGATTTATATGAAATTCTGACGTGTGACGTCATTAAAGTTCAACGCACTTTTATACTTTAATCGATTGCTTAAAATGGTTATTCAACTATCAAGGGACGTGGATATTACGACTCGTGATCCTCTATTTAATTATCACTAAAAATTAATTTATTTGAATAGTAGTCAAATACCCAATTCTTTAGTTGAAATAAATAGTATCATCAACCACGAAACAACTGGGACCTCTTTACTGGTTGCATATTTTTACTGTGGTAGTAAGCATTGGAAAGTAGATAATCATATTCAAAGCTAATTCTCTACACTACATTCACATCGCAGCCATTAGCCACTGAGAACTTCACTATGGCAAATTACATAAAAGTTATAACTTTTAAGCTTTCGCCATATTAACACCAAGGGCTGAAACTCTTAAACAAAAATACAATACAGCAATATTAACTATTAAGTAAATAGTACATTACTGCAGCGGCCAGCATAACAGGCATTGAAGGGCCTATAAATATGGGCCGAGGCGAAACCGAGGCACACATATGTAAGTCCATCAATGCCTAGTTGTGGCCAAGGCTTGTATAGTACTTTTTCTCAAATAATGCGCGGAAATTAAAAGTAAGTAGTACCTAGACAGAAGTTTTCTATTACGGCTCTTGCCGCCTCTTGAATTTCAGGTAGCATTAAAGTAAGTTCATCACACTTATTGTCTTCACTTGAACTCATTTTGTCAAATACATTTCAAAATCAATGACGAACAACGAACAACAATAATTTTTCCCGCGTTCATTTGTTTTTTTTTTTTTTTCAATAAACAGATTTCTATTTGAAAGCTAGTTAGAAATTTAAATAGAAACTTTGATAAGTTACCTACTTGGTTGCCATGTTTCGGAGTAAAAGATCGTTCCATTTTTAAATTATACGACAGATATGAATTTACTATGTAATTTATTTGGTCGCTAAACCACGACAGATATGGATTTTCATACAACTTTACCGGGCATGTATTTGGCTAGTACAGCAAGTTCGATTTATCTCGAAGAAGGTTGTCAAAATAATGCTCAAATTTCCAAGCATGTTTGAGAAAATCATATATTTTTACATCTATTTAAAGTTCTAATAAAGAACTAAGAAGAATAAGTTTAGTTACACAGCTGTTTTATTTTACCTGTATAGTATAGCTTAACAGTCGAGAGTTTGCAGGCAATATTCCAAAAATAAGTGTCAATTAGCTTTAGCCCTTAACCAAAATAAATAAAATGTTCTCCATAAAGGTTATGGTTGCTTTAATCCACTCGCAGCTGGAATAAACGCAAGGTATCCCGCAAGAATGCGTTTCCCCTGCACACACGCTTTGTGGTCTAATAACTGCACTAATTAGTAGATATGAAGTAGGGTATGAACCAACACCGTACTACATAAAAGAACGAAATCGTCTCTCATAAGTTTACAGGTTTCTAGCTGATCGCAAAATTGCGCTCTTATAGCCTGTTCACAAATAAATATCGGTTAGCAATATTATTTGTAAACCTTTTAAATCATAATCATTTTAAATCATAAGCTATACATTAAAAACAGTGATATGTATTTCTAAAAATACCTTTTATGATATAAAGGCGCGAGTACCTTACACGAGCAGCCGCGCGGTGCAATCGACCGTGAATATCGCGCTTGGCGCAAGCGGCTGGCATTTTCGCCTACGCTTGTTTACTACTCAGCGATTGTACAGTTCAGAAACCGAGCACTGAGCACCTACGACGCGGTCTAGGGATTTATTACTCTTGTTCTCATTTGCTAGATCCTTTTTTAAGGATCTATCTTCTCGTCTCACAGAGTCCACAGGTGACCGGAGGGCTGGCAGTTACCTCGACCAACATATAAGTTTAGCTATTCAGTAGGGTAACGCAGCCAGCAGCGTTCTGGGTACATTGTCTCATTGCAGTGGCTTAAGTAGATGATATTTTAAAGTTTAGTTTTTAATTTAGATTTTAATGTATTTCGTAGTTTTAATTTGAAAAACTATTTACTTTAATATATTTTGTTGAAATCAGATCAAACACTTCCAACAAGGTTGCGTTAAATGTTCAACGCTCCTGGGGAGGGGGAATAGAAAGAGACAGAGCGAGTTATCTCATTCTCTCGTAGGTTACTTTTCTGAAGTTTCACTTGCCGTGTGTGAATTGCACACACTTTTTTTCTATATTTATTACCATTTCCGAACTATATGATACTTAAATTGTGGCAGAACGTTCTGCTACAGAATAGGCATGGTTCTGCGTCGCATTTTTGTATTAGATATCGAGAGTTTCCGCGCTACCGAATTGAAAAGATACGTGTAGGTTTTCCTATTTCTTTCTATATTTTCTATCAACAATTTTTATGCAATAATTATTTAGTTACTACAAGACGACGCCGGCGACTTCGTCGACGTGGATGAAAACAAATTTGTCTTCCTTAAAGCCTTAAATGTCCGGGATAAGAAGCATGTCCTTTTCCGTGATACAATTTATCTCTGTAGCAAATTTCATCAAAATCGGATGAAAATATGGACCTTTAAAGCGTAGCAGATAGACAGACACACAGAGACAAATTTCATCCAGATAGCCTATGTTACTCTCCAGGTCCTCAACTATACCCATGCCAAAAATCACGTTAATCCGTTGCTCCGTTGCGGCGTGATTGAAGGACAAACCAACAAACAAACTCACTTTCACATTTATAATATTAGTATGAAGTATGGATTCATCTTGTGAGATAAAATTGCACCTCTATTTTTTTGGATATTTTTACTCTGATATTTTCAGGCTTCAGGGAAATGGAACAAAGGTGCTACACGGAAAAAAATGGGGTCTGGCAAAGTTTTCATTCAAGAATAAAATTATTCTCAAGTATATTGTTTAATCTCAAGCATATTTTTACTCAAGGTAACAATAATATCTTGAATAAAATAAAATGGAATTCTTCTAAATATATAATATTATTCTTCATTTATTTATTTACATCAAGAATATTTTTTTGGATCAAGACGATATTTACTCTTGACTGCAGAAAACATTTGCATTTTGAAACAAGTAATTAGGAATTCTTACTCTGAATATAAAACGATTTAGCATAAGAAGCTCAGAGATTAGGGCCAAGAATAAAAAGAAGTTATTGGTTTAAGAAAATGTGTAAATTCGTTCAACAATTATATTATTGTAACAAAAGTTTCATACTTTTGATTCAAAATACGTAAAATACTCATTTTAAATAGAGCCTACTTTTTAAAAACAAGAAAATTATTGTTTCGTTAATGCTCTCAAGAGATACTTCAATTTCTTAATATAAGAATATGGATTTAAATATCAGCCAAGAACAAAGATTTTATGTAAAGAAATATTTTTTTCATTGAAGATTGATTGATTTTACAGTTAACAATCTGTCTATATTGATTTGAATACTTACTGTTCTTCAATTAAGAATTATAACTGTCTGCCATTGAGACCTCCTTTTCTTGGTTAATCAAATTCAACAGCTTTGCTGTGAGTGCAATGGCTCTTAACTGAAGAATATCGTTTAGAAAATTGATTAAGAACCAACATTTTAAGTCAAGAAAATATCTTCTTCGGTGAATATGGTTATCTTTTACAATCAATTAAGTATGTGTCTGTGTTAACTGGAATACTTCATTATTCTTTCGTAAAGAATTACCTACAGTTCTTTATCTAAGAATAACTTATTTATGGCTGTACAAAAATACTTTTTTGCTTACAAATCCAGACAAACAAAAATGATAAAAAAAACCGGCCAAGTGCGAGTCGGACTCGCGCACCGAGGGTTCCGTACAAACATGTAGTAAGTTTTAAATTATTATAAAACCTCGTTCAAACCAATTTTCGGTGGAAGTTAGCATGGTAATGTACATCATATATTTTTTTTAGTGTTATCATTCTCTTATTTTAGAAGTTACAGGGGGGGGTTACAGAAACACACATTTTACCACTTTGAAAGTGTCTCTCGCGCAAACTATTCAGTTTAGAAAAAAATGATATTACAAACCTCAATATCATTTTTGAAGACCTATCCATAGATACCCCACACGTATGGGTTAGATGAAAAAAAAAATTTTTAGTTTCAGTTCTAAGTATGGGGAACCCCCAAAATTTATTGTTTTTTTTCTATTTTTGTAAGAAAATCTTAATGCGGTTCACAGAATACATCTACTTACCAAGTTTCAACGGTATAGTTCTTATAGTTTCGGAAAAAAGTGGCTGTGACATACGGACGGACAGACAGACAGACAGACAGACATAACGAGTCTATAAGGGTTCCGTTTTTGCCAAATTTGGCTACGGAACCCTAAAAATTGCATTAAGAATTCATGTATAATATGTTACGGGTAATACTAGAAGATGTACTTAGTAAACCTAGGTTTACACGGTTTAACTTAGTATTACCCAAACAATACCCAAAAATAATATGTAAAATAAATTTTAATTCGGAATTTACCCATACTCACCTAGGTCTACCCAACTCTGGCTTAATAATGTTAGGGATATGGGTTCAGGTTTCCTTTAGCTGGTTACAGTAGTTAAAATACATACTTTAGAAGGGGAGGGGGAGTAGAGGGGAGGAACTGGGGACGCTAGGAAAACTCCAATAGACTTCACCTTCTCCTCTCACTCCCTCCAAGGTCCGGTCGACGGTCTTATTTCTGGGTGGTCTAAAAAGGAAATAACCGTCACCTATACTATCCGAGTCGGAGCGCCCCCAGTCCCGAGCTCGCTTCGCTCGCCTACGGCCTAACATTATCCAGCCAGAGTTGGGTAGACCTAGGTGAGTATGGGTAAATTCCGAATTAAAATTTATTTTACTCATTATTCGAACTTTACCCAAAACGTTTGGGTAATACTAAGTAAACCTGTGTAAACCTAGGTTTACTAGGTACATCTAGTATTACCCGTGACAAGGTATATACCTATACGTATTCCTTCAACAATAATATTGTTTAGACAAGTTTTTTTTACTTTTGATTCAAAATACGTTATACCTATGTAGATATATTTTAAGAATCTACTACCTAGGTAGGTATTTAACAACAGGAATAGGTATGATTGTTTTATAGCTCTCAAATGACAACTATTGTCTCTTAGCCTAAGAATATGGATTCAAACATCAGCTAAGAATAAACATTTTAGGTAAAAAAATGTTAACTTCATTCATGAACCTATAAAAAAAACTTCATTGACGATTGATTTCTTTAACGATTAAAAATTGTTCTCTATTGATTTGAATACTTCTACCACTAAACCCATTATCGACCTACTGCTGGGCACCTAGGCCTCCACTCTCATAGGAGAGAGGAAATTAGAGCTTAGATCCACCACGCTGCTCCAATGCGGGTTGGCGGGCTTTAACGACTATTATCATGTTATAGTGATAATAACCGGGACGGCTTAACGTGCTCTCCAAGGCACGGGGGTGAAACCGCCAACTTCCTAACTCCGGGCTAGTAGGTACGTAGGTAGTAGGTAGGTATCTACTGTGAATTTCTAGTCAGAAAAACCCAACACTTATTGTGGTCCGACCCGAGACTCGAACCCGGGACCTCGTCAGCTGCAGTCAAAGACCATACAACCAAACTTCTCGGTTGCCGGCTGCTGCAGTCAAGTCAAAAATTGAGACCTCTTTTTCTTGATTATACAAATTCAACAGCTTTGCTTTGATAAGCAAACCGTGAAACCGGGCCAGACTAAGTTGAGGTTTCTTGGTTTTGAATGGAAATCTTGAAATAATATATATACCTTTAAGCTACGATATTACCTTTAAGAACAACAGTTTTGAATGTAAACAATAATTTATTTGTATGAAAACTAAGTAGGTACCTACGTACCTATGATACAAACATATAATACAAATGAGCGTTTTAAACCAAATTCACGTTTCTTGGTTGTAGCTTTGAAATCTTGAAAAAATTATTAAGAAAAGATGTCTTGAGTCTAAAACAATAATATTCTTGAATTCAAACTATGATTCAAATATGTGTTTTGAACCAAATTCACGTTTCTTGGAATTAGTATACCTACAAAACAAACTACCTGGCTATAGTTAAGCTTGTGTACGGTGTTGCAAATGCAGTATTTCTCCCAAGGTGTAGGGAAAATAATTGAACATTCCTCCCTTCACTCCGTTGGGCTGGGAAGTCAGGTTTGCAGTGAGTACTGATTATAAAATACATTTAAAAAACACACGGGAGGCCACACATAATCACATAATCGGTCTATATACGGATAGTAATAGTACCTACATAGGTTTTTCTCCTACTTGCTGGAAAATTGCTTCATTATTGAAGAAAAACAATACGTAGGTACATTGTCCGGAGGATGATATTAAGGTGTTTTAAAATGTCAGTTGAGACTTGAGAGTTTGAAACATTCTTAGCCTATGGTTGAGATTATCATCTCTGAAAAAAAAATAGAACAAAAATAACACACACAGTTGAGACGGGAAGGGATTGCGGCGGGTGTAATTCCTAGTATTTTTAAAGACGACAGTACATGGAACGCTCACGCACCGCGCCTGACCTGCACTGTGTGAATTGCTTTAGTGTAGATGTAGAGCGCAGCCTTCTAGATTTTTTTTTTTTATGTAGAAGGCCATGGCTCTTGGCGATCTAGATTAAGTAGCTATTCAGTGAACCCCGTTTTACATATTTTTTGTGAGTATAGGCCTAATACACTGCACTTTTCACAGGGACCCTTACCTTGATTCAGTGCAGTGTAATAAGTTTTAGGGAGGCAGGGTCCCTAATTTGGTCCTTATTGCTTTGAAATAAGCGATGCCAAAACTAGTGGCCACGGCCACCCTTCCCACAGGGCCCTGAGAAAAGTGCAGTGTAATACGCATATTAAGTCCTACTAGTTAATATTGACAAAATAAAAATTAATGGATAGTTCGGAAGAAGAGTTATTAGATTTTACGCCGCCAGAATTAAAGGAAGTAGCAAAAATAGTTTCTTCTAACCTATTACCACTTAAATCAAGAGATAAATATAAAAAAAATGTTTTATTGTTTCCTCTCAAATTAGAGAAAAATACTATACAAGCCTCGGCCGAAATAGCAATTAACGGTCTCGTTTAATTAAAAAGGCCTCGGCTGGCGCCTCGTCCTTCCAATATTACTCACCGTGAATTGCTTTATTTTCAGCCTCGGCAGTAATGTACTATTATGTATGCATAGTGATTATTAAATTAATTTCGTAGTAAGTCAATGTCAGGAAAAATAGTGGAGACGTAAAAGATTGGGCCTTATTTTTGGTAATTAACATTTCGTAGCAGGCAACACCGTTTTTGTCTTGGATGTGCCGGCGCAGTACACCGCATCCGCTTTACGTCTTCTCATTCTGCAAGTGTTAGGTCGTGGTGAATCTTTTGCGTTGGGAGATTGTGTTGTGTTGTGTTGTGTGTGCTATAAGGTAACGGTAAGTGTTTAATTGGAATATAAATAGTAAGTTATTGACTTATTGTATTTAGATGGGCTGACACACGATGAATGACATGGCGGCTAGGCGCCATGTTGTGAGCAAAAAGCATCTAACTGGTTTTACCTATTCGGTTCGATTAAGTTCACTTGTGAAATGATCAAATGATAGGCTGGTAGGTAGTAGGTAGATATGCGAAGCGGTAGACATTTCGCGGTTCCCTTACGAATGCTTTGCGCTTCAATGTTCAAATTTACCTACCGGTAACTGCCACGCAACCGCATTCTCGGCATTCTCTTCTCACACCGTTCTAGAAAGCTGCTTTTTACGTCCAGAATCTAGGCATACCCGGCCGGTAGATGTAGGTATCTAGCTGGTGAAAATACCACCAGCCGCCTGACCGTCAAGTTCGATGAAGTTCATCGAGCATAGGCAACTTCTGATTCCAATCAATCAGCTTCAAATCTTTCCGGCAAGGCGGCAAGCTGGTAGGTCAGAATCACAGAGCTTAAATATAGTGTCTATAGACACCTCTAAGCTCGGTGATTCTGCCCTGGCGGCTGGTGGAATTTCCACCAGCTAGATACCTATCTACCGGCCGGGTCTGCCTAGATTCTGGACGTAAAAAGCAGCTTCGTACTTCGCTGGACTGAATTTCACGTAATGTTTCTAGGTGATGGAAATATATTATTATGTAATCACTACCTTCCTTATTAAGCTAGAGGTTTTTGTTACTGTAATATAGGATCTACAATGCTAAACCTGCTGAATGCTTATCCTACCCGGCTGTTTTTTTACTTAGTTAGGTACTAGAATAATCACTAATTTATGTTCTGTCTATTTGCAGATTTATATATCAAAACCTGTATCAGCACCTATCCTACCTACTATCTATCTATAATAATAATAGTGTTGTTTCTATATACTACATATCAATAATAATAATGGAGTTGCTTCTTAGGGAGTGGAATATCCCACAGGATATAATCACAAATTTTAACGGTAGGTGAATATTTAGATAAACATTTTGTCTGGAAAAGGTCATCAAGTGAGTACTCTGCTGTACTACCTAATAATATTAGGTACTATTCCAAAAAAAAATGTGCAAAGTTGTAAATTATAGCATAGTGTCATAAACACAATTTTAATGTGTCAATGAACTTTAGGCTGCTTAACAGCCGGTATATTAAGATACATCAGCATCAGCGCTTGTTCGAATGTTGTAAAATTTAGGTAATTAGTATTTTGTCTAGTAATTAAGGAAATTTATGTTTTAGAAAATGATGTAACTGTGGATCAATTAAAGGAAATCAATGACAATATTCTGAAAGAACTGTGCCCAAAGATTGGACTAAGAATAGAACTAAAAAAAAAAATTGACGAGTATTTAGTAGCAACCAGCATAGTAAGTTTCCTACCTAACTATAGAATATTCTGTTTACCTATAATGATAATATTATAGTATATAGAATATATTTGTTTAAAAACGTATATATTTAAACTCTTGTAGGTACTTATGTATATTATGTATGTAGTTATTTAAGTAATGTAATTTGCACACCCATTAGTATTCTCTTATCCTGTCTCCAAAGGTTGTCTGGAAGAGATTGCTTTAGGGATAAGACCTTCTTTGCATACTGTAATTGTCCAATTCATTGTTTTAATGTCCTCTGTTAATTCTTGTCCTACCTACTTGTGTGCAATAAAGATTTTCAATAAATACCTAAGTTTAAAACATCAAACAAGGCAGAAAACGGGTTTTCTGTTTTCAGACTAATACAGTAACAAATAGCAGCATCACTGCTCCTAATCTATTTCCGGACAACGAGGACCTGGAAGACTTACAAGATATCCTTACAGGCGATATTTATGTCCGACCAAATTTCCCTGATTTTGACCTCAAGACGCTTCTAACAGTGACACCATGTGGCAAGAGCATATTAAATTATTACGCTGCAAACAGTACCTTGACAAACAAGCACCGAAATCAACTCACTGATATCATTGTTAGACATCTCTTCACACGAGTCGTAAATTAGTAAGTACCTACCAGTACATACTCGTTCATTCATGTTCTCACTAATTTCATGTGGTTCTTTTAGCACAAACTGGGGAATGCAATAAAAGCATTGCCCTTCTCTTGATGGACCTTGTGGATGGAGAGGGCCTAAAGATAATTTATTGTGACATTTTAGATAAACGGGAAGGCAGTATTCACTAGCTGATGATGATAATACTTTGTTTTATGCTAGCTGACCTGCAACACATCATTCCTGTATCATTCTTCACTTTTCTTCATTCTTGTATCATTCTTACTCAAACTTCATTTTTGTATCATTCTTAGGCTTCCGAAGTCCAACAAGGTCCCCTAAAAAATTTATTTTTACCTATTTCAGTAAAATAACATATGAAGAGTACAACATTTTAACCGCGAAAATAATAGCTTTATTCCCATGTGAAAACACTGGCACATACTTTGTACCACCAATTAAAAAAAGACAGTCCATATCAGGTAAACCTTCATTTGCTAAGGGCAAGCTGGTCGATAAAATTCGGAATACCCTGTATAAGTCTGGTGAAAAGAGAAAAATATCAACATCAGAAGAGAATGTCATTCCAAATAAAACAAAAAAATATGCGGAGTTGAAAGGTTTTAAATGATTACTTGACCTACATAAATAGTAGCTAGAGTAGTTACTTGTCTGTATACTTGAGATTGTGAATTTTTGCAATATCTTTATGCATGGCTGTACACATTGGCCCAAGAGACAGACAGTGGTGTAGAGATCAGTCTTCTGTATGATATATTTTTGTAGATTTAGACACTCTAGAGTAGATTTGTTTGCATTATCTTCATCTATAATCAGCACCGGTGGTCTAGAGGGGGCGACCCTGCCTTCTGGTCCTAAGGTGGTGGGTTTGAATCTGGAGGTGCACCAATGGTTTTTTTTTTTCAAAAAATACGTGCGCCATACAAGTGATCTCGAACTTTAGTATTTTAGCAGCAGCGATGGGCTTGCAACCTGTCATTTATGGAATACCAAACCAACTGCTGCAAATAGAGGGTACCTTACCAAAAAAAAATGCCAAATGTAATATTTGGATATACCTGACCACCCCTTAGATATTCTCCAAAGGTTATCCAGTGGCATTAAGAGATCTGAGAGGATATTATAACCTGGAGATTAAAGTTGTGAGGATATTTTTTCCATCTTTTAATATGTACTTTTATAAGTAGTCGGTAGTTAGGTACTTACTAAGTAGGTACTTTGTAGATCATAAAATATAGGGTAAGTAGTAGCGCCCTGTCAGGTAGTTTGTCTTAGTAATACCTACAAACAATTTATCTGTATGTATAATTTATGTCTTACGTATTGGCTAACATAACATTTTTATATTACAGAAGATCACACAGACCAAATAATTTTTCTTACGAATAACAATGAGCCATGGAGTGAAATCATTGACTGTTGGAACAAAACATTCAAAGTGCGGCAGTGTAGCACCAACAACAACATTTCGGATTTTATTGATGAGTGGAACATTTTAAATGATCCAAGGAGTGATAGTTTGGTAAGTATTTTTTTTGTACAAATACAAAAAGTTTTTTTTAAAATTATTGCAAGATTGCTTGCGTTTGACGACAATCACGCTAAATACAAAGCAATGCTGAGGTCTAGTTTGAAGGGCGCCCGCCTAGAAGATGCCTATTCACTCTTGCCTTGAAGGTACCTACTTAAGTTATACGTGGCAGGGAATACATGCTCTGGAAGGGCATTCCACACCCTGGCGGTTCGAATCAGAAACGTAGAGCAAAACCCTTTCATTCGAGCTGACTGGACGTCAACCAAATAAGGATGCCAACGCAGACGGTTTTTTTTAAATTTTCTTAACTGTATTTGAAACCGTTATTGCTTAAAGTTGTAGTTACATTTTATACAGCTATGTGTTGGTGAATCAAAAAACCTTTTGATTCCACTTGGACACCCGGACTATTGAAAACATAATTCTTTAAAATTATTTCGCCTTTATATTTTCTTGAAGTCAACAACACAAGTAGTCATAGCAACCAAAATCATCTTTTCATAAAAATAAAATCTTTATTTGCAAAATTACACGATTCAATATTATAATTTGGCCTCTTAAGTCCCAAAAAAGTAAGGACTGTGTTATGGGAGTTAATAGTCGTTTTATTTTCAACAACTTGAAGTCAACAACACAAGTAGACATAGCAACCAAAGCGTTAGGTTTTTTTTCGTTACGGAATTTCTGGATTCGGTCTCCACGCTCAAGGCCCGCGATAGAAGCTATGCAATAGCTTAATAAAATAAAAGTAGTTATGTATTTACAAAAAAACTATAATATGAATATCAGAGCTTTGCTTAGTTTGTTTAAGTTTATTTATTTTTAGCTTCACATTTTCATAATTGTTTATCTTAAGCTATTTGAATTTGAATCTACATTTACTAAGGAATTTAGGGCTAGATAGTGTTGTGTGGATTGCCTACAAATATTCATTTGTTTATGTTGGCTCTAACTAGATTGGTCCAACACCAGCATGCCAAATACTTTTCTGTAAAATTATAAATGTTTACAGATAATCAATTTTTGTTTCTAGATAAACCTGGACTTTGATAGACTGTATCCTGAAAGATCAACATGCTTTTTCAGGAATTGGAAATGGTTTATTAATAAAATCATCAGTCTCAAATTTGGTGAATCAAAAGATGACACATTGATAACTTTATATGAAAGTATTCAAGAGCAGCCTGATGATGGTAATAACATCCATTTTCATTTACTTTTCACTCCTGTCGGCACTCCCGGAGTGCCACTGTTTTCTTTAATCTGACCCTGAGTTTTATAGGCATCAACTAAGTATTCTTATCTATATTATTTACGTTACTAGCATCCGCCCGTGGCTCCGCTCTCATGGTACTTACTTGTAAATAAATCACCTGTTTTATACATTTTAGATCTAAAAGTGCCAGATCAAATAAAACTGTTGTCCTACCTGATTCCCCCAAGAGGAAGACTGAACAAGCGTAGAAAATTTTCCACATTAGAATGCGTCGAAAACTTCATAATTGACGTCCAGGTAAATATATTGGGGTACTATTTTATTAAGTCGAATGGTATGCTTTATAATATCTATATCTCGCGGGTTCACTCGCGGTTATGTAATTGTATGGTATGTTTTGGTTTTTTCCTGGATAAAGAGTATCATCTGTTATCCAGGGTATAACAGGGTAGGGTAATGTAAATACATTCATACCAAATTTCATCCAAATCCGTTTTGCCTTTTCGGGGATAAGTGGAAACAAACATATTCTTTCAATAACTAGCTTTCTCATTTATAACATTAGTAGTAAACTCGCGTGCTTTGTAGGTATGTTTATCAATTTTGTAATTTTTATATGTTTGCTATTGTTTTCAGAATCCTGGAGATATACAAACGAAAATTGATGAAGTAAAAGAAAAGGCTCTACGCAGCAAGCAAAGTGTTCAACCGTACCTAATTAAATGTGGCGCTGGCGATGATGATAACGATAACTATTATTTGGTAATAGACAAGGTTATGTGGAAGTTTACCTCGCCAATGAAAGCTTTTGACACATTGTTCAAATCATACCATGTGCTCCACGCCACGTATCCAGCAGCTGCTGCGCATTTATACTTGCTGATTCAGCGTTGTGTCTATCAAATAGAAACAAAGTATGATAAGATAGTACCATACATCGCAGATTTGTTGTCGCTTGCGAAAATGTAAACAAAATTGTTGTTTAATCTTGTTGAAATACTGTACTTTAAATAATTGCACGATGAAGTGCCTTAAATGTCGCAAGGAATATCGAGATTTTCAGCAATACTTTGTGCATTTGCGTTACGCGCATAATATTGTCAATTATTTTAAATGTCCTGAAGAAAATTGTGCCAGGTTATATCACTCTAAGAGTGATTTAAAGAAGCATTTATCTCATTATCATGAAACCACAAGTAGCAATCTCGTCTCAGATGCCAATGTATTTGATGTTAGTGGTAAAGCAAACTGTGATTCCGGTTCAACGTCTGAATTAACACCTTTGAATGAAGCCCCTAAATTGAATAATAATACTAGAAATGAAACCTCAAATTTATCTGATTATCAAATAGAAGTCAATAATACGTTACTTACATTTATTGCAAAATTATATAACATGTCCAATTTGCCAAGAAGTGTCATCCAAAATATAATTGAAATCGTGTCTGAGCTGTTTATATCGCAGCCGTTTAACATTATTAGACAATCCCTAATAATGTCAAAGAATGATTTGAATAATGATAGTTTGCTGATGTTATCAATACTTCAAGATTCGTTTAAAAACATCAATACCGATTATAAAAGAATAGAACATTTAAAACAATTAAGATCGTATGTCAAACCTATTAAAAAAACCATTGGTGTTTCCGAAGATAGTAATCGTAGGAATAATACTATTGAAATGGTAATCAAAAATAGATTTTCTTATTTTATACCTTTGCGTGAAACTCTTAAGGAGTTCCTTGAAGCACCAAATACATTAGATAGTATAATTAACTACCAGAAAAAAGTAAGCGAAGAGACAGATGTCCTTAGAAACATAATAAATGGCACATCTTGGCAGGATACAAAAGAAAAATGTAATCACGGAACCATTTTACCTTTGACAGTGTATTATGATGATTTTGAATCTGGCAATCCACTAGGCAGTCACGCTGGAAATCAGAAAATAGGTGCTGTATATGTAACTATATCTACAATACCACCACAGTTCGGCAGTCGTTTAGATAATGTCTTACCAGTTCTTTTGTTTTATACACAAGATAGAAACACTTTTGGTAATGAACCTGTTTTCAGACCGTTACTTAAAGAATTAAAGTTTTTACAGGAGGAAGGGATAAACGTAAAATCTCAGAAATCTAATATATCTGTTACTTTTTGTATAGCTAATATTTCAGGAGACAATTTAGGGCTTCATTCAATTTTAGGTTTTCACGAAAGTTTTTCTTCCAATAATTTTTGTAGATTTTGTACAGTACAAAAAGAGCAAACAAAAACTGATACCAAAGAACGATCTGAATACATTCGCAAAAAGGAAGAATATAATGCACATTATACTAACAAAATTGGCGTTAAAGAAATATGCATATGGCATGATTTAAATTATTTCCATGTTTACAACAATTTAACGTGTGATGTTATGCACGATTTGTGTGAGGGCATACACCGTTATGACATGTGCTTAATTATCAAACATTTTACTGACAACAATATTTTTGATTTGGAAAACTTAAATTCAAGAATAAAATACTATACTTATTTAAAGTCTGAAAAAAATTGTCCTCCACCTGTCACAAAACAAAACTTGTTAAATGGCAAAATAATGTTTTCGGCTTCTGAGATGTTGTGTCTTGTTCGTAATTTTAGGTACATAATTGGTGACTTAATTGCGGAGCATGATCCAGTATGGAAACAATATTTAACTCTGTTAGAAATTACAGAGATATTAACATCTCAGATTTTCACTTCACACTTGATTGACTACCTGAAAATTTCAATCGAAGCTTACTTGGAAAATTTAATTCAATTATTTAACTGTACATTAAAACCGAAACATCATTTTCTCCTACACTACCCAAGAATAATACAAAAAGTTGGTCCACCAATATTAATAAGTGCCTTTAAATTTGAGGCTAAGCACAAAGAGTTGAAAAAAATAGCACAATCAATAGCTAGCCGTAAAAACTTGCCACTAACACTTGCAACAAGACATCAATTGACAAATAGTCATAAATTACTTGTTAACACTGGACTTACTGATCGCTATGTACACGGAAAAATATTAAAACTAAATAATATGACAGAAATTGATGATGATGTTTATAATTGTGTTGGTTTTATAGAGATTAATGGTATAACATATTGTGATAAAAATGTTATCTTGTATAGATATGACCAAGATCTACCATTATTTTTGAAAATTGAACAAGTGCTATCTAACGAATCTGATAAAAGTAAAATTTACTTTAAGTGTAAAGTTCTTAAAACAATTAATTATTCTCCTCATTACATGGCGTATTTGGTCAATTGTACAAGTAGTTTTCAAATTATTTCCTTACAAGATTGCTATAGCACAACACCGAATATAATTCATAAAATAGGTATAAATCAGTATGTTGATTTGAGAAGTTGATTCATTATTAATGATTAGTAACAATACAAATGGTACTTACAATGATGGTATAATAATAACCTGCGCCAATAAAGGAACGAATTAAGTTTCGTTTCTTTATTGGGGCAGGTTATAATAAAGTAAAACTCACTTAGTCAGCTACTTACGTTTAGGCATTCTTAATATAATATAATTAATACTATTGTTTTTTTTACAGTATGTATGTTCATAACGTTTTTGAGCGGTGATATCTAGTGAAAGGCCCAATGTATAGCGTCAGTTCTTATACTGTTTACATAGGTATTGCGTATACTTTAATACTGTACAAGAATCAGCTTTTCTAATTATGGTTCATTTTTGGTAACGATAACACGGCTTTGACCGGTCATATCTAGTGAAAGGCCCATCAGCGTGCGGTCAGACTTTCACTACCATTATCAGTGGAGAGTGTAGCACACACCTATTACTGAATCAGCTTTCCTAGGGATGGTTACCAAAAGTGCAGCTATCTCTTAGTCTATTACTAGGTATTACTGGGTATAAGAATCTGATGGTATAGGTCCAATTAAGAAACAAATCTTAAATGGCAGCGCTAATCTATACTTTTCACGAGTGAAGCTGGGCAGCTAATGTAAGCAATAGTTTGCGATACGCCCATAAATAATATTCACAGTAATAACATTATTAGGTAATATAGTTCATACCTCGAATATATTAATAAATATAAATATATTATATAATAAAATGATCAATACTGTTGTTTTAGGAAGTTTATTTTTTAATAAATGTTTTCATAGAATTGAATCTATCTTGTATTATTTTATCTATTATTAATTTGAGTACCTCCCACTTATTTACCTACCTCTATTTTCAGGCATGAAATGGCACGCGGAGATCAGATTGAACGATGTGACGGTGCATCAGGCTCGAAATTCTGTAAGTGAGTTTTAGTGCTTTTTCTTTTTCATTTCATGTTTCAAATGGTACTCAATAATCATGGTATTTTAGTGAAGCCGTTTCAGTTCTATGTACAGCAGATTCAAGAGCTTTGTTACATACGGAGTTAAGATTGTCTTATTTGAATTACAATAGTCTTGGTTCAATGGTGAAGATGCTTTTCAGTAAATATTTTTCTGTTTATCGTTCGATTTATTCAAGCTGAATTTAGTCAGAATGTGAGTAAACAAATATTTTTTGTAAAAAAAAATGTTCATTTTTATTTACCAACTTTTGTTACGAAATATGTGTGTTAACATTGTTAAACTTAAGCTTGAATAAATCGAACGATGAACTGAAAAATATTTACTGGAACGCATATTAACCATTGAACCAAGACTATTGTAATTCTTCAAATAAAACAGTCTGACCTTCGTGTGAAACATGTCATGATTTGAATCAAGAACTGAAAATTAATTAATAAAATACTTTTATTATTGAGCCAAGAGATTTCTGATCTCAGTATGAAACATGCAATGAATTAGGTCAAGAACTAAAACTTCTTTGCTGAAGTACAGGGTTTTTAGATCAATAATAATGACATTATACGTTGGAAACAATCTGATCTTCGTATGAAACATGACATGCATCGAACCAAGAACGATTTCTTGCAGTGAAATACACTATTATTGAGCTAAAAGATTTCTGATCTCCGAATGAAACATGCAATGAATTAGATCAAAAACTAAAACCTCTTCAGTTAAGTACCTGCACGTTCTTAAATCAACAAAATTAACATTATTGGTTGGAGACAATCTGATCTTCGTATCGATTGCTTATTATTTTTGGATTAAGAACTGGGCTTCTTCACTGAAATACGCATAAATATTGAACTAAGAACATTGATATTATTCTTTCTAGACAATGTACTCTCCGTTTAAATTAGATAATATTATTAAACTAAGAAATAAAACTTCTTCACTAAAAACGCATGATTATTGAACTAAGAACATTGAGACTATCTTTTTAAAACAACGTGATCTCCAGAGAATAACTTGTAGTTATTGAACTAGTAGCTAAAACTTCTTCACTCAAGAGCATCAACTCAGTAACTAAGATTGTTGGTATTCTTTACTATAGATAAATGGTTCTCAGTGTGAAAATAGAATTAATTGATGCAAGAGATAAAGCTGCTTCACTGAAATATGCTGTAGCATACAGATAAATAAATAAAATTCTTCTTACAAGGCGTTTATTTTTCATACTGAGAATTTATTTTCTTGTAAGAAAACTCCGGGAGCCGTTTTACAAAGTGTTCAACTGAGAAAAGCACCATTTTCAAATATATTTTTTAATCAGAAGTATGTAAATTCTAGAAGGAAGACACATATCTTGACTTAACTATTTATTTACTAGCATTGAAAATAATTGTGTTTTGATACAACCATTTATTGTTTTCCCCATATATGAATCACGGAAATTCTTGACCAATAGAATTATTCTTGATCAGAAACAATGACATTTCTTGTCCAATAAATATATTCTTGATAAGAGATATTACTCTTCATACTCGAAGGAGTAATCGGAGTAATCAAGCGTAAATTCGAAGAGTACATTCTTGATTTAAGACATAATTGTCTTAAATTTGAGAGTTTAAGATTCTAGACTTAAAAAATAATAATTACTTATGCAAAGAAAACGTTGCTTTCTCATTGCAAGAATCAATATTGCCTTGGTTAGTGAATATATATACTTGGAAGAAAAATGAATAACAAGACAAATATTTACTAATTTTAAGAGTATAATGTTTTCCCCATATATGAATCACGCAATGTCTTGACCAAGTGAAATATTCTTAGTTTAAAACAAATTTTTTTTTCCGTGTATAAGGTATTCAAAAGCAGGTCGGTACCTACTACGACAAATACATTACAATGGCTTACAGAGTGCGATGGCCTCGTCTCCTTAACTCTGTGCGAATATTATTTTAATAAATACCTTCCTAGGTGAAAGAAACATTTCAAACTTTACGCGGTAAAAATTATTGTTCTGAAAGGGAGCAAAAAGTTATTTTTCGCGTCAGAAAAGCCTTATTTACATTCCCTAGAAGGCTATTGAACGAAATCGACAAATTTTGTATGGAGCTTCGAATAGCTTTATTCCATAAGATTGATAGTCCATGAGACAGCACTCTTACAGACAAGTGATAACTTAGACTTGACTCACGCATTTCGACAACCAATTTCAAAGCTAAATCAGCCATTGAAAGAATGAAAAAAGTGTTTGTTTGTTGGTCCTATAATCGTCATCAATATATCCATACAAAGTTGCCCATTGTTCTTTCCTGACGTTCCTTAAGATTTTCTTGCGTCAAAAGCGTTTTCTTTGGACGGGGAAAACTTTTTAGAACCAATTAAGTGCCTACCAAATCGGAAAACTGGGAAATTTCTACCGAAATAAGGAAAGGAAAACTTTCCTCTCTAGACAGCAAAAGTATTTTGATGAATAAAGCAGAAGGAGCTCAGTGTTATAATGCTTGTGATATCCACAAAAGCAGCGATGAAATATTTGCACTCACCGAGGTAAAGCAAGCCTGCCATGCTTTGTAAGAACCCTGCTAATGGTACTCGAGAAAACATTATAATTAAGGTTCATTTTGCCGAAACAGATACTTCGATATAGAATATCGCAGTTCTTGGCTTACAAATTGCTACCAGCATCGCTTGCCTTTAAAATTCTTGCTCATTTTATATTGAATATAAAATTGCGTCCTACTTTATTTGCATGAGCTGAAATGACAGCCTGTTAATGTCGCATTACTGATCAAAGGCTACCTACTATGGACTATGTAGTTGTTTTTTTTTCTTAGTTATTATTAAAATGCTGTTATAGTCTCAGCAACGTTTTTTTCCCAATGATTTAAGATTTTTTTGTGATTTATCGACATAAAAAAACTTGAGAGGTGTCAAGGGACACCCGATGGAACTGTACGGGAGGAGGTGATATGGCTCGACCGTAACAATAGGATGATCATCCTCCGAGCGGGTGTTGTGCTCGGGGACCACAGCTGGTCCGATCATCTTTGGAGGTCGTATATATAGCGTAATTCAGAGAAAACTTCGCAAGCGTGAGTTGGGCTGTTCGTGGTCGCGTGCGAGTACTAGTAATGCCATCTATTGGATTATGTGCGGACTGCGAAGACCGCCACAGAACGAAGTACCAAAAGTTGTAACGACACTTTATGCTATAGTTGTAAGCCGTGCGGCGTGCGCGTATTTCTCTGTGTAAATTTTATTACAATTCCTTCACTAATTAATCGAAAGGAACTTATTCATTATTATTTTTTAGACCCAATATAGTTACCTATAACTACCGTTCATAGGTAGACTTATAAATTTAAATTTTCGCAGGTTCACCCTGCCTTTTTCAAGCAAATAGGATGAAATAGCTACTCCGCGAAAAGTAAGGAAAGCTAACTACGTATTAAGTATATTATTATTTTCATTATATTTTATCTTTTTCGGATTCAGGAACACAGAAAACCTGGTTTAACCAACCGCACAACCCACGCTCCATAACTCCACTATTGATTGCTGAAAAATTAAAATTATTTCGCCTTTTTTATTTTCAACAACTTGAAGTCAACAACACAAGTAGTCATAGCAACCAAAATCATCTTTTCATAAAAAGTGTCGTTACAACTTTTGGTCTTAATTTTTTCCGTCTAGCCCCCTTTCGTAACGCGCGATAAGGAACTTCGTTCCAACAATATCAATTAGATACGGGTAATAAAACGATATATACATTGATTTATAGAGATATTTTCGAGTTTCGACCCAGTTAAAATGTTTGTAGTCAGGCTGGGGCCCGGGACTGATCCATGATACTGGTTAGAGTACATGTATTAGTGACGTAATGAGTAAATGAGGGACTTAGGCCTTTTATCTTTAAAATAATGTCCTCCCGACCAAATTTCGGCCACGGTGGCCTAACCCCAGAGAGATTAGCCATCTGCGCGGGGGATATTATAGTGCATAAGTGTGTGCGCATACACAGGTACACTCTCTGTTCCTTTACTCTCATACCCTAATGGGACGGAAAATCCGACACGACCGGAGGGAGATCAGGCGCAGGATCGACGGCTTTTCGTGCTCTCCGAGGCACGGGGGTGAAACACCGCCAACTTCGTAACTCCGCGTTAGTACTGAGAATTTCTTGTCAGAACCCAATATGTACCTACTTGTTATGTCCAAACCCGGGACGCGAACCCGGGACCTCGTCGGCCGTAGTCGGACATGCTAATCACTAGACCAACGATAATATACAGGTAGAGAATAGAGATATTTGTTACAGTTTGAATATTTAGGTAATAGACTATTATTTTGTCCTCACCCACATATTCCCAAAGTCCAAACCTCACAGCCTCACAATACGCATCCTTAAAGCAGGATATTTTTTGACATACCTATAGGCCCTATAGCAACAGATGTCACTAACATGAGTCAGAGAACGTGGTTCTTGGTAATTAGCATTTGTTGACAGTAAAACGAGCCCCTTGAAGGTAATGAAAATTATTATTTAGATTGTTTCAGAGCTGCTTAATCCGGGCTTATGCCTGTTCAGGATTGGGGTTATTCCGTAAGCTACGCGTATTATAGTTACATTAGGAATTACTTCAACAAAATTTATTAATTACAAAAGTTAGAAACTTTGTGTTTAACTTGTAGTACCTTTCTTATATCAAAACTTTATGGCTACCTTTGAGACTGTGACGTCATTCATTTATTTCATTGTTTAAAAGTTTAAAAGCACACGTTTCTAGGGTATTTCTTAATATCGAAAATAATTATTACCTACTTAATGAAATTCATTACAAATTATGCACATTAGATGATAACAACTGATTTAGGAAGTTTTCTATAAAAGAGGCTTGTGTTTTGGTTTCATTTTATTAAAAACAGGGTATTATTTAATTAAAAATGTACAGTATAGGTGCAAGAATCATTAAAATCGGATTACGCGTTAAGTCACTTCATATGATATAGTTCGCACGCGAGTTGAATGCAGAGCTTATGTATGTGTCACCTCAGGCCCCGACTGCATTCAACTCACGCGCGTACTATAGTTTCTACAGTGCCGCAAAGGTACACACGTCATCAAAAACTGAACTGATAAAATATATAATTGGACCCACTTCAAAGAAGTTAGGTATACTATTTTTTTTTTATCCACTACAGGTTAGCCCTTGACTGCGATCTCACCTGATGGTAAGTGATGATGCAGTCTAAGATGGTAGCGGGCTAACCTGTTAGGGGCATGGCAGTTATATTAAACCCATACCCCGATTCGGTTTCTACACGGCATCGTACTGGAACGCCTAAACGCTTGGCGGTACGTCTTTGCCGGTAGGGTGGTAACTAGCCACGGCCGAAGCCTCCCACCAGGCCAGACCAGGGAAAATTCAGAAATTATAAATTCCCATATTGACCCTGCCGGGGATCGAACCCGGGACCTCCGCACGTTAAGGCAACAGCGCTACACACTGCGCCACGGAGGTCGTCGAAAAACTTAATACTTAGTGAACCCCGAATGAACAATGTAGGTATATACCTAATGATTGAAATAGACATCAATTTATACCAATTTAGCGGATATCCGGGCTGTAGGTCCCGACCCTTTGAGCGGCGGAGTCGATGCTTATTGATATAACCCAAAAGCTGTTTCCGTTGCGAAAATATTCCTTATATTCAATAGCGCATACCTATAGGAAGAAAAAAATAGTCAAGGTCATGTAAACGTATTAGGGTTCTGCAGTCATGCTACTGACCAAAAACGTCATTAAATCAAGAGCCTTTGGGTCCATTTTACTTTGACGCCAATGTGATCGATCGCTCAATACGATCAATCGAATTTGCAACGTAAAAACTTAGACTAAGCGCACTGTTATACACAGACGACTAGACGTACTAGACTAAATTATCCACACTAATATTATAAATGCAAAAGTGTGTCTGTCTGTCTGCTACGCTCTAACGGCCCATCTTTTCAACCAATTTTGAGGAGATTTGGTAAAGAGGTAGGTCATATTCCGGAGAAGGACATAGGCTTTTTCCCGAAAAATTAAGGAGTTCCTGCGGGAATTCAAAAAACGCGGACATCATCTATTCAAAAAATAAAAAGATAAACAGAGTGGCCTCACCATAGACATTACCTCCATTTTTGCCATTGATATTGGCAGTAAGCACTGACCAGACCTTAGGCAGACCAGCCTTGATTCGTAGCCGCGGGGAAGGAAAAGCGTAGCAGTCCTAAATAAACTTGGCGCCACTAGACGTTGTAGAAGGTTACTAGGATAGATGTGACGTGGAAATAGGTCAAGGGTGAAGTACAAAACTGCTCGGAAAAACGTATACACTATGCGATGAAAGTCAAGGACCTCGACCAGAAATCTCTGACTTGAATTCATGGTCTCCGCAGAGACCAATCTTAAATAGCTACCTATGCGTGAATTATACGAATTGAAAAAAAATATCTTAACATTATTTCTCAATATTTAACTAAGTATAATGTCGTGATATAAAAGTGAAAATAATTAAAATTATTAAAAAATACCACTGCTCTGCCGTAGCCCGTAACTATCTACTACGTAACGATACCACAGTCATTAATTGAAGGCGAGGAGCCCCGAGCCTCACAGGAGGCGCCCTTAGGAAGACGTTGGCCCCCCCGATGTCTTCGAGCCCTAGGGCTCTTTTCTCGGCGAAGCCTAGCGCTCGCCCAACCCCCCGGTGATGCTGTAGCGGCCAGTAGGGCTAGCAGCATACTCAATCCGAAAAAAAAAAACGTGATCGTCACTTTAGAATCGTGCAATGTCGACTCAACATCTCATGAAGATGCTCCGGTATCGGAGTGAAACGTACGTTGTGAATAATTTGGAAGATTTGTGTGGTGTGGTGAATATCGCGGGCTATAAGTGCATGATACACACTGTACCAAATATTATCTTTATTCATTAACGGATTCATTAACGGATTCTCTTTCTCAAGTATCGATCTTAAGGTAATCTTATAGTAAAAACAAAAAAAGCCTAGACATAGGTATCCATTCGATAGCTATATCGTGGTTCTTAGTACCGCATTTTGCGATTTGTAATCTAATGTTTACTTACATAAATAAGCCCCTATAATGTGTTTAAGTTAGGTACTAAAATTCTACATCAATTGTTTGAGTTAATTTTTCTATGTCGGCTCTCCTTTTCATGTCAACCCTGGAATGAGCTTGTCATTAAGAGATAAAATCACTAACTACATCGAAATTAAGCAGCTTGGAACAAGAGAGCCTACGATATATATCTAGGTACACGATTATTTTAAAAAAGAAATCTTGCCACCCAACTATGGCTGTATTGCGCACGGTTGCTATGAGATTGCCACATGTGTATGGCCTGATTAAAATGGGTAGCAGCGTGCGAGTGTTCTTCCTATACATATAAAGCACTCGGGCTTTTATCAATTCAACCCCTAGTGAGTAGCCTTTACAAGACATGACCATTGAAAATAGAAATAGAAAAGGTTTTTACTTAAATAAACTTTTAATAAGCAATTTCAAATCGTTATTGTGTGTCGGAATGCTCTTCTTACCTAAAATACCGTATAGAAATTCTGCGGTTGCTCTTTTAAAAGAATTAATTAAAAACGTAACCGATTTTTAGGTAAAATGTGAGGGTAGATTTATAATTAACTAGCCGATGCCCGCGACTACGTCCGCGTGGTTTAAGTTTTTTGTTATTCCCGCGGGAACTCCATAATTTTCCGGGATAAAAAGTAGCCTATGTCACTCTCCAGGTCCTCACCTATACAACCAAAAAAAGAATTAGCGAAATTGGTCCAGCCGTTCACGCGTGATGCCGTGACCAAGGGAAATAGGAATTCATTTTTATATTAATTAATGTCGTACACCGTCAAAAAAACATCATCGTCATCATCACTTCGACCCATTGCCGGCTCACTACTGACCACGAGTGAGAAAAATGAGAAGGGTAGTCCAACACACTGGCCAGGTGTGGATTGGCAGACTCAGGCACGCATGTTTCCTCGCGATGCTATCCTTCATCGTTTGAAGCAAATGATATTTAGTTCTTAAAACGCACATAGCTTCAAAATTTAGTGGTGCGCGGCGTGTCCGGGGTTTGAACCCGCGACCTCATAAGGTCGGATGCCTAAACCACTAAGCTATCACCATTTCAAGAAGGCTATCACCGTAAAAAAGAAGTACCTAATTGAATAATTATCTTATAATAATCTTGTAGATATGACATAGACGGATGGCCGACGGTCGATGCCCGGCTTATACAAAATACAAACTTCGAAGTCAGGGTCTCCCTCGTATCTTCATATTTCAGCAGTTTTTATTTTACCTATTGAGTAAGTAAAAATTTTCCTCTTGATTTCGGCTTTGCCAAATAACTGTTTATTTAAGAGGCTTTATAGATAAATAAATAATTCAATTAAGATTATTTTACTCTTGAATGTGGTTTTAAAATTCAATGTTTAGGTAAGTATAATTAAAGAATGTAATAAGTCTATGTACAAAATAACTACTCGGGACTAAGTACACTTAAATATTGATTAAGCATCAAGTCAACTAGGTACGTATAATTTTACTTTTATTTTAGCTAGTCTTTTAGTTTCTCTTTAGTTTGTCTCATAAAATATGTATTGTAGTTAATTCCATACTTTGCCTAATCTTATTAAGTCTCCAATTATCCTTATTAACCTGAAAAAAGGCAAACCTTTTAAACAAACAAAGCAAAAAAATAACTTAATAAATCTAATGAGAAAAGGGCCCTAGTATCAATACAATAAAGTGAATTTTCGATAAGCTCGAGTAAAATATTTCATGGATGAGTAGGTAGATATAATATAAGTCACCTAATCATTATGCCGTCGCCTGTCATTACGTCCATTATAGAAGAGGGAAGTGGGCTGTCATGTAAAACTAGATAAACACGTCATTTTGTCACCCTATTAGAATATCGTAGCAAATGCCTCCGACTTGCAATAAAATCCGGTACACGGATTTCACTGGATAACTTCGAATATTTTCCAGTGAAATGAGCCTCATAATAGTAGGTACATTGCTATACAAGAACTGCAAGTAAGGTTTTTACAAACTCGTGGTAATTGTAAACCCTCGTCTGCAGCTTACAAGCTTCAACTCGCTTTAAAGGACTCGCTTCACATATCACGGAATCTATTTCAATACATTTGTGAGAAAATATGTAAATTAAACAGGAATAGGTAGGTAAGCACGAGGTATTTACTAGGAAAAATACTACCTATAATGTACCTACCTAACTCATAAAATGCATGCCAGACGCATTAGGGGTGCACTCTACCAGTGCACTAAGCGTACAGTGGAACGTAGCGGCTATACATTTTTATAAGACCAATCAAATTACGCCGGCATGATATTTTATACTTTACATACCTACATATACTTGTTAAGAAGTTAGTGGAGATACATCCTTAAGGTAGGGTTTTGATTGTAAGTTCCGTAGTTAGGCTAAAACAAAAATAAAAAGATGTGTTGTTTTTTCGGTTTAGTATGTCTGTTACACTGTCTGTGTGTGTAAGCATAATCTACGAATAATAATAATTTTATTTATTTATTTATTTATAAATTTAAAGTGATATTAACAAAACAAACTACGCTTTATTGTATTTTAATTATTGGGGAAAAGCGTGGGCTTAAAATTAATTTGTAATTAATTTGTCGCGGGTTTAATATGTCATCATGTTTAATTTAATTTGACACGTCAAGGTAACATGTAATCAGTTTGTAATTTAATTATGAGAGCCTGTTAGACATAATAATAAGGCGTAGGTAATAGATTTACCTACTATTTACCTACACAAGGCAATACCATGCTCTGAATAAGTATTTCTAAGAATTTTATCCAAACTAACATTGTAAATACGAAATTGTGTCTGCCTATTTTGCTAGTACTTATTCGTAGTATTTACGAATATTATAATACGAAATTTTATCCATAGATACTTGCATTCCTCAGACGAAATCGGAATCGGAATCGGGCTTCTTTTTATACCAGAAAATCAAAGAGCACTAATGGGATTTTAGCCACGCCCACGGGGACGAAGTCAGGGACAACATTTAGTAAGTTATTATACACCTTCAATGAAACAATATAGAATTAATATAAAACACGAGTACGTATAGTATAAAAGGTTCCCATTGCCTCAATTTTAACAAAGTAAACTTTACTATGACTATAATAAGACCCATAGCCGGAATACCGTTCTATAACACGGGTTCTCAATAAAAGATAATCTCGTCTCAGCTTATTCCAATAATTTCAGCTTAAATACATGGACATTTCTCCTTAAACGCGGTCTTAATGGAATTTTCCACTCCTGCAGGATTTAAGTTGAAATTCCTTTTTTATACAGATGCCTTTATGTCTTTCAGTAACATTTCTGTTTGCTGCCATTTAATAAAGTCAGCCTTAGACTTCTAAATAGTAGACAACAACAAACAAAAATATTTAAGTACACACATTTCGTGTATACTACTTGTCTGCTTCGCGATTTTGCATACTAATAAAAATAAATAAATTTAACCCACACCACGAAACGCCTTTAAAGAAAATTCATGTTCTAATAATATGAGGAGAATGTAAGGAGAAAACATTGGAAACGCCTATAAAACGAGTTTCAAACTTATCTTAGGCATCAGACGCTAAAACCTATTAATGCGATTGTAATAGATCATATATTTTTAATTTTTATGTACAATTTTTTTTTCTACTAACAATTTCTGATATATTTTGAAGTATATTTTAGATTCAAAAAGACAAAGTAACATTAAAATCTAAATCAAAAACTACATAAATTAATAACTAAAAACTAAACATTAAAAATATCATCTATCCCGCAGCAAAGAGGCAGTGTGCCCAGAACGCTGACTGCGTTATTATTAATTATTTATTTATTCATTATTTTTTTTAAAAACAGAATCTATCAAAAATTTCGTGGATTAGCGTGACTGAACACAGCCTTATTTTTTATTATTTTGCGATTTCAAACGCAAATCGCTCAATATAGAACACAGAACATTTATTCTCACAGCTTCATAGGACGGTATATTATGTAAGTTTCATTTACGAGTAGGTACAATATACTTATAATAATCTATCATCAATATGTATGCTTACAATCCAATTCGATAGAAATCCATTTCGTCATAACATTGAATACCCAACGGAGCAAATAATCGAGTGCACAAACGGAATGGTTCCAGATGTATTTCCATTATAAATTCCTATATAGTAATGCAATGAGAAAGGCAGTCATATCTGAGCATTATTCATGTAAAGAAACGTGACACTGGAGTAACATAAATCGGACACCATGAATGGAAATGTGAAATTACGATGCGAAGTTTCCAGCCTTAAGTGTAACTTTCGAGGGGCGTAAATCTGCCCATTTTGTATGGACGCGAAAAGGGTACAAAAATTATATAATCTGTTTCTTACTCCCACATACTAAATGACAGATTTACGAACTATTAGTTACCTAAAAATATGCAAATCTACGCGAATCTCTATAGCTGAGGACGTAAGCCACAGACCATACAACCAGTTGACTGAGCATAGCGGGCCGCCTCACCAGCCAAACGTTAGCAGTATGACTGCTAACGCTAAGTTTTGTGCCTAAAGTCGCCCTCAGTCCGTATTCGACAGTGCTCGGGAATTGATCGAGAAAAAAGACGAAAAATATGCCTCTTTGCAGCATTAAATGGCGTGGAAAGAGAAGCAATACCTCCAGCTATGCAAAGGATGGGATAGCATTTCCTAATTAAGTGTAGTTAAGTAATAATAAATAAAAATCATTAATACGCATAAAAATAATGTCTTTCAGTTTTTCTTTGTCTTTCACATGTAGTTCTACATATCTCTGTCTCTTCCACGCATTGCCCAGTGTAACCTGTGCAACTATCGATAAGTTATATCGATATTTGAATGCCAATACATTAATTTATTTAGTAATTCCGAACAATTCTGAAGTAAAAGAGCAGGTTAAAGGTTTATTATTTATTTGATTGTTTACTACTAATATTAAAAAGTTTCTGTTGAAAACTTAAGTTCTTTAGTATACATACTAATCCATACTAATATTATAAACGCGAAAGTGTGTCTGTCTGTCTGCTACGCTTTCACGGCCCATCTGTTCAACCGATTTTGATGAAATTTGGTACAGGGATAAGTTGTATCCCGGGGAAGAACATAGGCTACTTTTTATCCCAGAAAATTCAAAGGTTCCCGCGGGAATCAAAAAATTTATCTGTTCAACCGATTTTAATGAAATTTGGTACAAGGGTAGGTTGTATCCCGGGAAATTCAAGAGTTCCCGCGGGAACCGAAAAAACTTGGTCCACGCGGATGAAGTCGCGGGAATCATCTAGTTTTTCAATAAAGCGCATTTGGATACAGCCGTCAGTTTTAACTTTAATGCAGATGGATGGATGGTTTTAATTTATGATCAACACTAGCTAATGCCCGCGACTTTATGATTCCCGCGGGAACTTTTTAATTTTCCGGGATAAAAGCCTGTGTCCTTCCCCGGGATAGAACCTACTCTGTACCAAATTTCGTAAAAATCGGACATTATAGAAGAAGAATAAACTGATATTACTCCATACTAATATTATTATTATTATTAATTAATTATCATCAAATAAATATTATAAATGCGAAAGTTTGGATGGATGGATGTATGGATGTATGGATGTTTGTTACTCAATCACGCGCCAACAGCTGAACGGATCTGGCTGAAATTTGGCACAGAGATAGGTTGTATCCCGGGGAAGGACATAGGCTTTTTATCCCGGAAAATTCAAGAGTTCGCGCGGGAATCAAAAATATTTATCTCTTCAGTCGACTTTGATGAAATTTGGTATGAAATTTGGTTTTTTGAAAGACGTGGCAGATCCTAGAACTCGATTGCAGCGCCCCCTAATGGGTTCAATTGTGAATATAAACCATTCCGGGTCCGACTAAAAGACACAAAAATTTCCATCAGAATCGGTCCAGCCGTTTTGAAGTGATGCGAGAATATACATGCGGCATTTAAAAAAAATTAAACATATAAATTATACATATCAGATAATCCGTACTAGGTAATATTTTAAACGTATGTAAGTATGGATGTATGGATGTTTGAAAGAGTAACTTTCACGCAAAAACTACTGAACGGATCTGGATGAAGTTTGTCACAGATATAGATTTTATTCTGGAATAACACAAAGGCTACTTTTTATCCCGGAAAATTAAAGAGTTTCCGCGAGAACCAAAAACCTTAATACACGCGGACGAAGTCGCGGGCATCCGCTAGTTATCTATAAGTATACATAATATGGTGGTATTTTGCTGTTTGAATAAAATGATTTGTATTGATTTTCCAATACTGGTAATATATATACCTATTAGACTTTATCGATATATTTTCTGTCGCGCAGCGGGCAGCCCAAGTGCCGCGGTAACATATATAACTGTGTATAGTTGATCTTGAGCCAGCCAATAAGAAATCCCATTATTACCCCGTCCCCCGCCAGAAAGTGGTGAGTTGTGTTTCAAAGCGAAAATTAGCCTATTAGCTCTCAATAGGTTTACTACTCGGTGACGTAAGCGGTATTAACTACTGAGTTATATTATCAAAAATACATACCTAAAAGCAAAGCCATAATATTTTATAGATACATGCAGCATGCCCTGAGCTTTGAAATGTCTTTTTTTTGTAATATTTGGCAAAAACAAAACACATTATCATTAAGTATAGGTAAGAGATGTACTAGATATTTATATTATTTAAATAGAATTTTCAAAATTTTCAGGAATTCAAAACAGGTAACTAAATTATTGATAGCTCTTAAAGTAGTGCTGTTCTTTTTCCCAATGATTGATGTGAAAAGTGTAGCACTACTCCCAATTTAATTGAGATTTGAGAATTGTGTTCGTAAAATCGAATTCATTACTTACTGCACAGAAACAGATTAAATGTAGAAAAGTAAGTTAAGGCGTTCTTTGAAAACTCTATTAAAATAATAATTGATATTTACGAGGCTTTTATTTCATCAAAAACATAAAACCAAATAACAAAACTTACCCAAACTCGCGTCGTAAGTATTCATGTATTCTGACGTCATGAACTGAGAAACGAGAGCAGTTTTTCCGACACCGGAATCACCCAATAGCACCACTCGATATTTTGGTATCTATGAACAAAATAATTAGGTATTTTATCAATCCATACTAATATTATAAATGCGAGTCTGTGTTTGTTGGTTTAGATATTCTTCAATCACGCCGCAACAAAACAACAGATAGACGTAAACTTACTAAGTATGTAACATTGAAACCACATTATAAACGCATCAACATAAAGGCTTTTTGCGATAAAAATAATATATTATCCATATTCTTCAGATGTTGGTATGATAGCCTAGATAGGAATTATATCTGCAAATACGGTGGTCGCATACGGCCCCAAGATCCGTAGAATGCCGCAAGAGCTCATTATAGAGATTATAAGATTACATCAGAGGCTAGGATTCACAGATTGCATTTTGCTCAAACTTTGCTGTCTTTACATAAATCTAGAGAAAACTTAGAGTACACTTTGACTATAGGGAGTACTTTAGGACGTATGCTGAGATGCATAGAATCAGATCACAGCTTTATTTCTTACGCCCACTTTCCACCTTGCACCTTTTACGGCTCTAGCAACTCTTGTATGCGATCTTCTTAAACATTATATTCGTTCTGAATACGTTCCGAATAACCTTTAAAAATATATTCCAGTTGTATTTCAGGAGCTTTATGTTTTGTTCTTCTTTCTCGGGAAGGTAAAACTTTTTAAATAGCAGCGGTTTTTACTCCGCCACAAGTTTCTGTTTTCAAGTTTTAAGGCTTTGCCTTTTTATGAAACAGTCTGAATACACTTATTTTGGACTTTTTCAAGCACTCGAATATTTGTTTATGTTTGTAATTTTGTATACAAGTTTACGTTATAATATATTTTTGTTAGGATCTTTAAAAATTAGTTGTGGTTATGTTATGCCCAGTACCTACTACTTAGGTATTTATTATTTTTATAAAAGCAATCGCTATCAGAATACGTATTAAACAAGGAACCCATAAAGTTTCGCCATGTCAGTCCGTCCGTCCGTCTGTCTGTCCGCGGCTTAGCTCAGTGGCTTTTAGTATTAGAAAGCAGAAATTTTTCATGGTTATGGCATAGAGCCCTACACATAAAGTGGCGATGCTGTTTTCGTCTATTCTTCTTCGTCTATTCCTTGGATTGCGGAGGTGAGGAACCCATTTTTTCAATTTAGGGATCCGTTTGTGAAATACTAAGCTTTAATAAAACACTAATTTGTGTTAGCGTAAAATGTTGCTTCTGTCCGTATGGTGTTTTTCCTTTTACGTGTTTCAATGAGAAGCTTCTTGTTTACGTTTTAGGTTACCTACGGAAAAATAGACTGTAGGAATGGATTTCATGGATGAGTGGTTATATCCATATTGGAAAATGGAATAGGGGCTAATAAATTCATGTTCGCGTAAATATGAACATGAATTTACTAACCTATTTTCACATATTCAGCCCAACTTTCAATATTGAAAAAAAGTGAGGTGTATAATACGATATTCGAAGTGAGTTATTATTGAAAGTGGGTTTTATTAGTGAAAGTCATGTTTTAGGGTTGTTTTTTGTATAAGAGGTTTTTTGAGTTTTCTTTTTTAGGGTTCCGTACCTCTAAAGGAAAAAACGGAACCCTTATAGGATCACTTTGTTGTCCGTCTGTCTGTCTGTCAAGCCCCTTCTTCTCAGGTACGCATGGAGGTATCAAGCTGAAATTCATATCAAATACTCAGGTACAGAATAGGTAACAGTACAATCAGGCCTACTGTCCCTTGGAGCTGTGAAAAAATCAAACTTCTAAGCCAACGCAATCAAAAGATGCAGCCGTTCATGCTGCAAATTTTCGACACTCGCAAGGGAATCAAAACCTACAGGGTGCTTCCCGTGAACTCAGAATCTTGAAACTTGGTACGAAGCAACGTCTACAGACAAAGGAAAAATTGCGAAAAGCATAAATTTTTAGTTACATCATATAGTAAAAATATTTTTAATAATTTTAAACTTAGGTACTACAGGTTTGTACGGAACCCTCGGTGCGCGAGTCCGACTCTCACATTTGCCGGTTTTTAAATACACCAATGACCTGTACCATTATACTAAACTAATTAAGTAAGTATTTGTCGTCAATCTAAAACGTATCTACGTTAGCATAGTTTTATATCCCATATACCTATATACCTATATAAGAATACCCATAACGGGAAATTAAATTAACGACTGTGAATTCTCGTAACTTTTTATGTCAACGTATATTTTCCAACTGCGCATGTTGTGGCAATGAAAACAAGTTAGTTGTGATTATGTTAGAAGTTTCTCATAATTGAGTTTGGTATCGGAAAATTTCTCAAAACATGATGACATTAAGTGAAGAAGATTAAGTTACTTTATGTACCTACAGTTTATTTTTCTCAGAGTTACTTTACCATCATTTAAGGAATTCCTTAATATAGATTTAGTATTCAACTAAGTAACTACTGTATTTATTTGAATACGAAATCTATACTAAGGAGTTCCATAAGTAATGATTAAGCAACTCTGAATGCTGCAGTTAGTTGTTTAAAGATGGCTAGTAGCCTATACTTTATTTTTGAGGAATTTTCCGTTAGATCCTCTTCGCATCCTCTTTTTCAATAGCCTACACAGTAAGAAGAGGTGGATCTATTCATCTTTCTATGTAAAATACTACTTAATAGTAGATTATTCACCAAGGGGGTAATGCGATGTATTATGTCACGGGCGCCGGGATAAATCCCAAGCGGAACGAGGGATTTTAGAGTAACTCCCGAGCGTAGCGAGGGTGTTGCATCTAGAATCCTGAGAGTAGCGCGGGAATTAGGGGCGCCCAAGATTAATACAGCATTACCGCTACGGTGAATACTCTACTTTTCACACCTCGCGATACAACCACTTCTTTCAGCTGGTGTGGCCTACTCGATTTGTAAACAAATGTCGGCAGTGCGAATCCAGTGGGCCACGGCTTCAATTTTCGAAAATCGAGTTGGCCGCGCCTGCTGAGAACACATTCTGTTTACCGAAATTAGACTTTATGTATATAACAATAAGAATTATGAATAAAACCTCTTTGGAATGAATAGAATTTGCTTCAGATGCGCGACGATTCTAAATTCAAATCACATTATAACCCTAGGGAATAATGGATTTCAGTACAACATTATATCCCTAGGGATTTAATGTCTTACTTTAACCTTAGATAACAGGCCATGTAATAAGGCGTTGTTGAGCGAGTGGTGTGAAATAGCTATTTATGCAACTGTATCGTAATGAGGGTCATTTTAATTCGAGTGCTGTTTTTTGATACGAGGCTTGCCGAGTATCAAAATAGGATAGTACGAGAATTAAAATGACTAATTACGTACAGTTGCATACAAGATTTTATCTACGACAAGGACGTCTTTATAATTTTTTACTTTATAAATTAATAAAAACCAAAAGTGCCAGAACCCAGAGCCGCTAAGCTATAGGTATCCTATTTATGAAGATAACCATATCGATACAGCGGCGACTCATAACGATACAGCTCCCATACAACGAACTGTATCGTTATGAGAAGCAAACACGAAAGAGGGTTCAATTCGATATAGTTGTCAAATTCGAAATTGGAACTTTTCGATGCTGGAGTAGATAATAGCTATTTATGCAACTGTATCGTAATGAGGGTCATTTTAATTCGAGTGCTGTTTTTTGATACGAGGCTTGCCGAGTATCAAAATAGGATAGTACGAGAATTAAAATGACTAATTACGTGCAGTTGCATACAAGATTTTATCTACGACAAGGACGTCTTTATAATTTTTTACTTTATAAATTAATAAAAAAGTCAAGTGCCAGAACCCAGAGCCGCTAAGCTATAGGTATCCTATTTATGAAGATAACCATATCGATACAGCTACGACTCATAACGATACAGCTCCCATACAACGAACTGTATCGTTATGAGAAGCAAACACGAAAGAGGGTTCAATTCGATACAGTTGTCAAATTCGAAATTGGAACTTTTCGATGCTGGAGTAGATAAATACATTTTCAGTGCAAGTGTGAATAGCTTATGTCACGGGAACAACACATAAAAAAACCATGGCATTCCTACTCATACTCGTACCTAAAAGTAAAAAAAAACTCAGCATTATGGTTATAGGCAAGTTATGGTTAGGTTGCATAATAAAGTAATTGTGGTCAAATGTTTGCTAATCAAAGGACAAGAAAAGAAAATCCTAATGTTTTTGGCATGTGTTATCTTGTGGGGCCTTTTTTCCTCCGACATGGCGATCGGAGACTGTTGTAGGTCGGGCTTCTTTTTTCTTGCCTTACTTTTTGCTCTAAATTAATTGGTGCTGCTATATTTTTTATTTATTTATTAACCATAACAATCATTAGGTACAAACTATTCTATATTATTCCGTCAAACTGCACAGCAGTTTGTTGACGGGATCATGCTCTTATTTAATTACAATAAATAAGTACCGTCTCACAATTTCACATCTAATTATTAACATAAAATTTCAAAACTTACTTAGTGTAGTGCATTGGGGACAAGACTTACAGAGAACAAGACTATTACAGATAGCTTATGCTTCATTGTTAATTAGGTAAGTATATTATGTATCTACATTTTGTTTCGTTGTGTATCTTTCTTTTCTTTTTGTTTTTACTTACGTTTTTTTTACGAACTTACATAATTTAGATAATACGCAGATTATACAACTATATATGAACTACCTACTAGGACAATAGAAGTGAAAAGAGTCTTACCGGGTCAAGCTCATCTTCGTCGGGAGTATCAAGGCTTACGGAGTCGACTGGCCGGTAGCCCGAGCAACACGAACCGTCAAATGGCGATCTGTCCGATGCTCTGAGGACAAGCACTTTTGTTAATAGCTTTACAATAAGAAATGCTGGACCTAAGCTAAGCAAAACGATATTCCTTGTCTTTGACCATAACTTCATAGACTGACTAGCGACCACACAAAGTTTTATTTTTCTAAGATGGTAGCGGGCTAATGTAAGAGGTTCAGCAGCTGATGTAAGAGGTACCGGTTTCTTCACGGCATTGTACCAGATCGCTAAATCGCTAGGCGGTACGTCTTTGCCGGTAGGGTTGTAACTAGCCACGGCCGAAGCCTCTCACCAGACCAGCCCAGAGAAAATTCGGAAATTATAAATTCCCAAATTGACCCTGCCGGGAATCGAACCCGGGACGTCCCACAACAAGACCAAAGCGCTCACCACTGCGCCAGAGAGGTCGTCAGAACAACTTCACCTCACGTGGAAAATTTACATGATAAACATTTTTTGATAAAGGTTTAAGAAACGTGAGGCACGTTTTTTAACATTCTTTAAATTAATCAACATTCTATAACAATAATTACTTTAGAAACGTGGTCATTTAATGATTTTCTTTTACCAACACTAATGAGATAATCATTCAGTCCGATCTATGCTTACATTAGTATCGTTTGTATGAGAACCGCAGCACATTTGTAAAGAGAGTATTCTAAGTAGGTCGGCTCGGTCACGCAACTCCGTAATCAGTCACAACCAGCTGTAATCAGATTAAGAGGCGGATCTAGCACAGACTAGGCTACGTCGTCTGTTGCCAAGAATCTAATAGATTCCTCGCTGAGGCGGACCTAGTACAGACTAGGCTACGTCGTCTGTTGCCAATAATGTACTAGTTTCCTCACTGAGGCGAACTTAGTACATACTAGGCTACGTCGTCTGTTGCCAATAATGTACTAGTTTCCTCACTGAGGCGAACTTAGTACATACTAGGCTACGTCGTCTGTTGCCAATAATGTACTAGTTTCCTCACTGAGGCGAACTTAGTACACACTAGGCTACGTCGTATGTTGCCAATAATGTACTAGTTTCCTCACTGAGGCGAACTTAGTACATACTAGGCTACGACGTCTGTTGCCAATAATGTACTAGTTTCCTCACTGAGGCGAACTTAGTACATACTAGGCTACGTCGTCTGTTGCCAATAATGTACTAGTTTCCTCACTGAGGCGAACTTAGTACATACTAGGCTACGTCTTCTGTTGCCAATAATGTACTAGTTTCCTCACTGAGGCGAACTTAGTACATACTAGGCTACGTCGTCTGTTGCCAAGGATCTACTAGTTTCCTCGCTGAGGCGGTCCTAATACAGAATAGGCTACGTCGTCTGTTGCCAAGAATCTACTAGTTTCCTCGCTCTAGGAACATTATTTTGTCGAACGAAGCCAGTTAAATGCTGGTAAAATGTAAATACTTACATTTAAATGTACCTACTGTTTGATTCGAATGTTTTTCTTGTGGGAAGCCTAAAAAGAGACATTGAACTTATATCTCAGTCGCAGCTTGATTGTAGAACCCGCCGTATTATATAACGGCTAATATTATTATAAAATGGCACCATAATATTGTAATACGGCGGATTCAACGACTTGACGGTAACATAACTTACTAGTTACTACCAATTTATTCTAAAGTTATTAATTTTTATAAGTTGCTCTTCTAGCAAAATCGACTTAGGTATCTGCGATAATCCCGCTTAAGTCTCTTCTTACGTCGATAAGACGTATTCAACAGTCTGTGGTCTGTAAGCAGCGATCCGACGAATCGATGTACGTATCTCGACACTCTCGGATAAATTACTTACTACTTCTGAATACCTATTAAAATCTACACACAAATCCATACTAGCGTACTAATATTATGTATGCGAAAGTGTGTTTGTTTGTTAGTTATCTAGGTACTTAAAATACTTACTACCTACTACTAAAATACTAGGCACTTAGATGATGCCCGCGACTTCGTCCAAGTGGTAAGTTAATTTTGTTCCCTCGGTAAATTCTTTATTTTCCGTCACAAAATTAATTTATGCCTTTGTCCTTTCCCGGGATGCATCCTATCTGTATACCAATCGGTTAAAAAGATTTGCCGGGAAAGCGTAGAAGACAGACTGACAGACAAATACTCTTTCGTGTTTATAATTACAGTATACAAGCTGATGCCCGCGACTTCGTCTGCGTGGTTAAGTTTTTTGTTATTTCCGCGGGAACTCCTTAATTTTCCAGTATAAAAAGTAGCCTTTGTCACTTTCCAGGTCCTCAAATATACCCATGCCAAAAATCACGTTGATTCGTTGCGCCGTTGAAGGGCAAACCAACAAACAAACTGACTTTCAGATTTATAATATTAAGTATGGATGGATCTGCTGTTACCTGCTGTTAGTGGAATTCACTGATGTATTAGATCTGCTACGGCGGTTGCATATGGAGTCGCCGCAATTCACCACTCCGCCTTTGGTGGTGATGGAGAATGTTCTTAGCCTGTACAAGTCATCCGATAGCCGAGGGTTGTAAGGTTTCTCTGGTAACGAGCATACCCTTGGTCTTGAGTGCTCTACGACTGCAACAAAAAACATTTTAACCATGACGAAAAGTAGGACTTTTTATAAATAAAAAGCTTTCAGAGTATTTTGGAATCGCCAAGCGAACATAAACCACTGCTTTGCTTTGGAATGCTATTCCTATCCAGCAGAAAAAGTAAAAACTCGTTAAAAATATCCACTAACAATATTAAGCCATGTGTAAGTAACAATCCTTCCGCGTTATTTTGGAGCGATCCCAATCCACGATTTTTATATTAATAACAATTATATCATAATCTTCGATTTTGTAGGTGATATGTGTAGGATAATTATAGTAAGTATATATAATAGGTGGTAATTTTATTTGAAAAAAAAATCGCAAAATAAGTTAAGTAGGTAACCAGGTCTAGCAAAAAACTAAAAGGTTCTATTTTTTTTTTATTTTTTTTAATATTTGTCTTATTTGATGGAAGGTAGCATTACCACATTTCCACAGCATACCTAATAGTATACCTTTATTACCACAGGATTACCAGACAATGGGGCTGATTCTGAGTGCACAATCTCTAAACTAAACTAAAATTAGAGCATTAAAAATATTGCTAACCCTTTCATAATACTCCCTACGGAAAGGGACATTTAAAGCTGCCATTTTAGATTAGTTTAGAGATTGTGTTATACAGAATCAGCCCCACTGTATGTTTACTTACGCTGCGGTATTACTATGCTGATGCAGTTAGAATCTGATTAACCTAACCACTTTGGTAAAATTATAAACTTAATATAGAATAGAGCGTCTGTAATAATTTTACCTAATAACTATTAAAGTGAGAATGTACAAATGCATGTCAGTAATTAGTATCTAAACTAAAGCCGGCGTAGAAACGGTGTCATTCACCTATTATAGGCAGGCTTTACAAAGCGCCGGAGGCGGAGTTTAATTTAATTAACTCGATATAAGTACTTTACGAATCTGTATGAAGCCACTGCTATAATGATAATTTTACCTCTGCAAGTTCAAACATTTAGTTTCCAGCAGTTTCAATGTGCTTCATTCATGTCTTAATATCTAAGCGGACGGTCATACGACTACTGTTATGTTTTAATTCAAACTAAGAACTTATATTATTATAATTAACTAGCAGATGCCCGCGACTTCGTCCGCGTGGTTTAAGTTTTTTTTCTCACAGGTGTTCCTTAATTTTCCGGTATAAAAAGTAGCCTATACCACTCTTCAGGTCCTTAACTACCCGTGCAAAATACCCGTTGCTCTGTTGCGGCGTGATTGAAGGACCAACTCTCTATTTCACCCTTTTGGGGGTAGAGTTTTCAAAAACTGTGAAACACATATTTCTTTGTTTTCAATCGGTAGCTCACATATCAAGTTTCATGGCTATAACTTAGGAAATGAAGGACTTTCATACAAATTTCCGACCCGAATTTAATGTTAAAAACTGTGACATACGTACTTTATTATTTTCAAAAACGGTGAAATACGTATTTCTTAATTTTCAACTCTTAGCTCATATACTTACCAAGTTTCATGGCTATAGCTTTCATACAAATTTTCAACCCCTATTTCACCCCTTCGGGGGTGGAATTTTGAGAAACTGTGAAACACATATGTTTTCATTTTCAACCCGCAGCTCAAATATCAAGTTTCATGGCCATAACTTGAGAAATTAAGGACTTTCATACAAACTTTAAACCCCTATTTCACCCCTTCGGGGGTAGAATTTCGGGATAAAAAGTATCCTATGTCCTACCTCGTAGTATGGGCTCAAATCGTGCCAAGTTTCGTTTGAATTCATTCAGTAGTTTCGGCGTGATGCGCGGCCAAGATACAGACAGACAGACAGACAGACAGACAGACAGACAAAAATGTAAAAAATTACAGATTTGGCTTCAGTATCGAATAATGAGTGCCCTCCAAAAAAAATTTCAAAATATCTTCAATGTACAGAATTGGACCTGTTACAGTTTTATTATAAGTATTGATTTTCTACTGTGAACGGAACTTTTCCTAAACGGAAAATTCTTTGTGAACTTATTGAACAAAAATGAATAAAATATAATACATACGTATACATTACACTTTTGGTCTCGACGTTTGGCACAGAGATGGGCATAGGATAACTATTATCCCGGTAAATCAAAATATTACTATGGGATTCCAAAAACCTAAATCCATGCAATGTCAATGAATGATTGTCGTCAAGCGCAAGCCTATCACGCAATAAAAAAATTGTCGGAGTGGCATCTTCTAGTTGCTAAAATAATTTTACTTCATATTTTTACTTCGACCATTTAATTCTATATGGATTAAATTGTCACAATTTCAGTCTGTGTCTGTCAATGGTTTCTGTATCTTAAAACGTGCTCCCACTTTTAGATTAAGTTGTCAGTGAACGTGAGGATTAATAGTGGAGGGTTCATTGATCGAACCGAGAAACCAACAAATCTTTAACCATTTCGTAGATACTGCGTTCCAAGGTTTTTGGCAATAGCAATGAATTATTTTATTGGCAAGATGGTTAATATTTTTATAAGTTTGATTGAATTGCAAGGTTACACCTTTCGCTTGAATGCCATACAACTGATTTCTGATTACTAACCTGGTAATTCCAAAAAATTGGAAGTCCGACGTTGTCTACCGCGCACCGTATTTTGAAAATTCAGTGGTCCAATGTCTTCTACTGAATCACAATTCGACATTGTGGACTCCCGCGAGCCACGTCTACTCGCCAAATATGCTAATCCTCCCTTTATGGAACCTCTTCGCATCGGGGAACATGGTCTGCTGATGCTCGTCGACCGTGTTTGAGGTGTGTCCTCCGTTAAATCGGTCAAGTCTGACGTGGATTTTCGGCAAATCCTTGAAGAGGTTTCTGTCGCTTCGTCGTCCGCGTCGTTGACGATAGCGGACGGTGTGGCAGGCATTGCATCCGTAGAATCATCAGTGTGACTTGATATTATGCTGGGAGATGTTACCAGCCGTGGTGAGCTCACTGTGGAAGTTGAACCATATAGTTTCCTCATTCGATTAGGAGACACGTAGCCGGGATTTGTATGGATATGCACTGGAGGAGGCTTCGGTGATCTGGACTTTTCGCGACGACTGTGTTTGAGAGATGTGGTGTAGTGAAGACCGTGGTTCGGTCTATCGAAGTGGCTGGGACTCGTGCGTTCTGAAGGCGATTCTGCAACTTGAGGAAAATGAAAGTGCCTTGGACTTGCTGGGCTGCGGTGACCGTGAGCGATTGGACTCTTTGGCGGGCCATGCTTATCGTAGCTGCATCCGGACTGTGGGGTATAGTAACCCGAGGAGGACGTGCTGGATGTAATGGAAGGACTCTTTTGGGGGAATATGAAGTGATGGGGACTCTTCGGTGTGAGTGGTTTTGGGGAGAGTGGAGGATACCCGCTAGGGCTGTTCACTGCCATCATTAGACTTTCACCTTTATCGCCTCGGCGGAAGATTCATTTCCTCTGTACCTGTAAAGAAAAAGGTGGTTTAGTAAGTACTAAGTATACATCAAAGCACTTCACATCTTGAATAATTTTATACGTTTCCACGATATTCTTCAATGAAAACGCCTTGATTTTTTTCTTGGAATCAAATTTTAGTTTTATTACGACAAAAAAGTGAGTCGAGCAAAATACCTGAATTCTTTACATACAAGTACACACTTCAGTTTTCCCCCATTCAGAGTTGAATAGAGACCAGATGCTGTATCTCTTTCAAAATCAGCTGAAGTTGTCATTTCACATTTAATTACACCACTTGACGGCAGTCAGCCACCAGGAATGTTACCATCATTTATAAATAAACCCCCTGTTTCCCTTCAAAGTCCCTTCATGTTGTAACGTTTAAAACCAGATCATTGGAATGTTCTGAATTCAATATTTTTTGAAGCAATCAGTGATCTGTTATTTAAAACGCTTTTAGGTCAGCCGTAAAGAAGAAAAAATCGTCAAAGTCAACATTATAAGATCGAACCACAGAAAGTTCCGATTTGTTTGTTTCGTTTTCCTTTTTGCCCTTTCATAAAGTAAATCTTTGTTTTATTGCTAGACCAAATAAAAATAAATGTTTGAAAGAGAACACTTTACGCTCGCGAATCTTGGTTCGCTGTCAATGAAACTTAAAAGATTTATTCAAATAACATTTTTTATACACTTTTTTCGTCTACCTTTCTTCACCTACTTACCTACTATTTAACGATTTTTGCTTTGAATAAAAGGTAAACCGTAACGAACTAGGTAAAATTTCTTGTCTTGCAAGAGTTAGTAGATGGCATGAAGCGGGGTTTGTGTTTAGCAGTAAATAATGTGTGTTTAGATGATATCTGTAAGAATTGTCGTTTGTATCCAATATCATAAAATATAATCATAAAATAGATTCATCTTATTAAAACTCTGAGAATACAAGACACCACCCATACAACTCTGTAATCGGAAGCGTACCTTATTTGAGTACCAATAACTAGTGTACAGTTAAATTACGATGGATAGTACAACCATCGGGTCGAGTCGATTGTTTTATCAATATTGGACGTTTTGTTGGCAATACGCTCGCTAAACACTTACTGACATGCGGCTGTGAAAAGGTTTTTCAGCTTTCAATTATTGTATAAAAATTTATATTGTTCCTAATGGCTGAAAAATGTCTGGGCATATACAGTTTGAAATTCCGATAGACGTTGGGATCCCAAGGCACTGGAATGGCGAATCCGCACTGGTAAGCGTAGCGTTGACAGACCCTCTACTAGGTGGACCGAAATATCAAGCGCGTCTCAGGATGCCTAAATAAATAAATAAAAAAGCCATTTTTTACACTCACACACACATTCCCTTTCTCTCACATACACATTTACACACACATGCATATATCAAAATTTTTATTAGGTCCTGAACTAGATTAAAACTACCCAATAATTTCTGCATTAGGTCTTATATCTGGTGTTTAGGATCCGACGGAAGGCTACGGTGCCCGTAACACAGGTTTTCCTAGTACGGGTGCTAAAGCACTCCCTCTGACCTCAAATAACTTTATTGTTCACCTTTTCCATTGCATTGTATTGCTTTGTATAATTTCAGGTTCTAAGGGAAATTATTATTGATTGATCACTGTATAAGTATATTCTAAGTTATATCCTGTGAATATAACTAATTTTATTTCGAATTGTATTACTTACTGTGTATTTTATGGTCAATAAATGATTTATTATTATTATTATTATTATTTCTCATCATAAATACTTAATACAAAAATAGAAAAGGGTCGCAGAGTGCCGCTGGATTATAAATCAGAAGGGGGAAGGGGGTGCCTTTCCACCAGAGTTGTGCTACATTGCAGCGGTTGCAAATTCACCAATTGGAACGCTTGATTTTCGTAGCCTTTTGACGACCTCCGTGGCGCAGTGTTGAGCGCTGTTGCCTTAACATACGAAGGTCCCGAGTTCGATTCCCGGCAGGGTTTGGAAATTTATAATTTCTGAATATTCCCTGGTCTGGCCTGGTGGGAGGTTTCGGCCTTGGCTATTTACCACCCTACCGGCAAAGACGTGCCGCCAAGCGATTAAGCGTTCCGGTACGATGCCGTGTAGAAACCGAATAGGGGTATGGGTTTAATTATAACTGCCATGCCCCTAACAGGTTAGCCCGCTACCATCTTAGATTGCATTATCACTTACCATCAGGCGAGATCTCAGTCAAGGGATAACTTTTAAAAAAAACAGCCTAGATCGCTAGAATATGTTCAATCAAACTCTCCTATTGGTGGTATTGACACACATCCGTAGATTAGCAACGAAGCACATCTCTAATCTTGTGGAAAGTCACCCTTAGACTGCGCTGCGTTAAAGTCCCTACAACAATACCTATGTCCAGCAGTGGTCGGTTGTAGATGACAACGACGGCCGAAAAACCAACACTGAATTTTAGCCACTTCGAAATATATGCTAATGTGTCCTAATGCTGAATCCATACTAATATTATAAATGCGAAAGTGTGTGTGTCTATCTGTCTGTCTGCTACGCTTTCACGGCCCAACTACTCAACCGATTTTGATGAAATTTGGTACAGCGGTAGGTTACATCCCGGGGAAGGACATAGGCTACTTTTTATCCCGGAAAATTGAAGAGTTCCCGCGGGAATCAAAAACATCAATCTACGCGGATGAAGTCGCGGGCATCATCTAGTAGAGTAATAAACAATAAAATTAGGTACTTTGAAATCTTGATATATTATGTACCTACTTACAATATAAGATTTTCTTTGCATAAAAATGATTGATGCTTAAACAATCAAATCTATGGCGCAAGGAATTTGCTATGGCGAAAACTGAATTATGGTCGAAGACGTTGATAAATCACCTCATCATGACATTTCTGTGTTTTTATTTATATCCCAAAATCGTATAAAAATATATTATTAGTATTTCATTTCAGTTTAGCACTAGCTTATAACCTTAAACTCTTTCCGACTCATTAGTAAAATTACCTCAAAGGTCCACTTGGCCAAAATCCTGAACGACCTCCTCGCGTGTTTCAGTAAATTGCTCAAATTACACATTGTATAGATTTGTTCGTGAAACTTATAAATATTCCATTCAGCCGTATCTTAATTATTCAATGTGTTTTATTCCACTGCAGCAACATTTTGTTGAAAAGTGTCTAACATAATTTAAAACTTACATGCGTGTGTGTTCGTCTAAAACGATTTTGATGTTTTATTCAATTAGTGTGAAGGATTCATAAAATATTAATCAAATTTTTAATATTTTTATAACGTATATTTACTCTAATTTAAATAAGTATTAAGCCTTGGAGACGATATATATATATAGATACTTTTGTTAGTAGACTCTACATGACTTTATGTACGGATCTGGCTCTATCTGGATCGGATCGCGATCTAGATTCACTGTGTACGGGTCATTAGTAAAGTTTTCATGTTTAACTCCAGACACTAGTCACTACAGACATTATAGCAACGACCTCAATTTATATAGACGGGCCCAGTCAAAAAAAGAATGTGGACCTATTTTACAAACGCCATCTAGTCTGAAAAGCGCGACAATGGTATGGCGGGGACAAGGACAGGGCTATACAGGTTAGGAACGTGCTCTAAAGGTTGGACGCCCAATTTTTTTCTATGAAAGGTCCCATCTAGTATACCTACATATATATCGACACATTATAATTCGTACTCCAACAGATGCAGATATCCAATATAGTTGTTTACTCATAGATACAGCTGTGTCTAGGAGTAAATAACTATATTGTTTTACCCATAGATGTTTTACCTATAATAATTAACTTGTTAGCTTTACCTTGTGGGTTGAAGTCGGTTTTTTGGAAAGAATTTTTATTTTTAACTTTTTAGTATCAGGGTTGAGGATTTGGAGTCAGAATTTTTTGGGGCCACCTCGAGCTAGCTTCCTCTAACGACTGATAGAATTTTTTTCAAATCGATTCAGAAATCACGGAGATATGCACCGACATACATTTAAAAAAAAAAAAATTGAGAACCTCGTCCTTTTTTGGAAGTCGATTAAAAAGCTACGTTTGAGAACCGAATATAACTTTTAAGTTAACCATAGTACTTACAAGGTTTTTATATTTTCAGCTAGTGCCGTAACATCAAATCTCGTACTGATCCATTTAAATGTGACAATAAGATGTGAGATCTATTTTCCGAAGTGCCAACCGCTTGATATCGGCATTTGCACTTGCACTCATCATCATCATTTTCAATCCATTATGCTCACCACCAAACTCAAGTCTCCTCTCGGAATGAAAAGTCTTTGGCCATAGCCCATCACGCTAGCCAAGTGGTGACTGGCAGACTTCACACATCTTGGAAGAACATTATGAAGAACTCTCGGGCATGCAGGTTTCCTCGCGATGTTCCCCTTTACCGTTTGGAGCAAGTGATAGGCATTTAAATTTTGTAAAACGCACGTATGTAACTAATTCCGAAAAGTTAGAGGTGCGTTCTTGGAGATCAACCCCGCGACCCCGTATAGCAGTGGAGTGTCAAAAGCACTAGGCTAGCACCGCTTGAAATATAAGATATCATATTAGAGAAGAAATATTTAGTAAAATATGGTCAACCGCACTCGTTCATGTTATCAAGTACTATATCATATTATTACCTTAATAATAACGATATTATCAGCAGATAAAAGTATTGATTTTGGGCTCGGTGATTATACTTATTGTAGACTTATTGCTTACAGTCGGTTCGTATTTGCGACTTATTTTTGATACAATGAAGTAAGTATCCTTACTTCACATACCTAGACTGTAGGCTGGTTTCTGAATTGAGAATTTCATGTTGAATCTCAAAGACTACTTAAGGACTAATTAAGCAAATTTTTGTTTCTGAATTGATATTGTGTAAGGTTTGCTTGAATGCTTCATTCAGAAACCGGCCCAATATCAATTCAGAAACAAAAATTTGCGACAGACTCAACATGAAATTCTCAATTCAGAAACCGGCCGTGTACCTATATTGTGTATTAATCTTAGAAGTGTAGGTACTTACTTTGAGTGAAACTTTACCTATTGGTGAAGATTTATATAACGCAGTGGGCCATGGGTAAACCGGAATACCAACTTAAGCCACTGGTGCAAAGCACTTTAAAAAGTTTATTTGAATAAAAAACAATTGAATTTTTTATTTATTTTTATTTTGGTGGGGCAAGCCGGTGGGCCGGGGTCGCAACCCGTTTGCAGGGTTGGAGTCGATGAACCGTAGTGACTTGGTCATGACGCATCTATGACCAGGTCTTTAATTATATGATATGACTTAATGTTTCTAAAGATAATATTTATCATAATATGGAAAACATATTGTCACTTTAATGAATTGTTATTATTACATTAGAGTATTTGAACCTAGCCCCAAATCATTTTTTTGTCCGTTTGACCTAAATAGAAACTCAAACATGGTCAATTAATAACTGTTTCGGTGATAGGCCCGTGACCTCTTCTGTTGTAAGGTGACAAATTATTTTGACATTAATCTGTTGAAGCTGTTTAGTAATAGTATTTCTAATCTAGTAATAAATATAAAAGTGGGCAAAAAAAGACCATGTGACTACAAACTCTACCTTAGAATAGGTAAGTTATTGCACACTTTAAAGAAGAAGAATATTAAGAGTAGGATTTGCAAGCTCGAGAGCTACGTATCCCGGCAGTGGCGTGCACAGTGCGTGCGTGAAGCTGGGGTAGGCATTAGTTGGTCATAATATACCTATTTACTAGCTGTTTTGATGATAAATACGCATTGACGTATTTCCATTTGGGTAAGCAGTGCATTACCCAAACCTCTATGAACTGCACGCCACTGCGTATCCAGTCAGTTAGAGCAAAAGCTTGTTACAGACCGGACAGGACCAAACAAAAAGGACGAAACGACGTCTCTTCCTGTAGACTTGAAAAATGTCAATAACACCGTTTATATTTGCTTTATCGTAAGTTGCATAACTTACGTCGGTAAAACTTACAAGTGTACTTTTGCAAAATTACCTGGGAGTGCTCGTAAAAGACATTCAGGTTTTTTGACGACCTCCGTGGCGCAGTGTGTAGCGCTGTTGTCTTAACGTGCAGAGGTCCCGGGTTCAATCTCAGGCAGGGCCAATTTGGGAATTTATAATTTCTGAATTTTCCCTGGTCTGGCCTGATGGGAGGCTTCGGCCGTGGCTAGTTACCACCGTGTCGCCAAGCGATTTAGCGTTCCGGTACGATGCCGTGTAGAAACCGAATAGGGGTATGGGTTTAATATAACCGCCATGCCCCTAATGAGTCTCGTTCGCACAGATGCGATGGCATTGCATCTGTGCATTATATTTACGCGAGAGTGACAGAGACAGGTAATAACAGTTCATTGTACGAAATTCTTCCTGCTTCGCGTCCAGACTTTACCATCTTAGACTGCATCATCACTTACCATCAGGTGAGATCGCAGTCAAGGGCTAACTTGTAGTGGATTAAAAAAAAATTCGTGATAGACCTAGGTATATCTGAAAATTAAAAGTTACCTACGTGATAAATAACGTAGACGAATATGTGCCATGACTCGGCATATGCCACTGCCCATCTGAAGACGACTGATGAATGAATTAAATGAATGGATAAATGAAGTTTTTTTTTTTATGAAAATCAGTCTCAAAATTAAACTGACTTGACTGCTCCAGTTCTAAACCTTATTATGTGCGTATTTGCAAACGTTAAAACAAAGACATTAAAGTATACTTAGAAGTCTACGTTGATTAATAAAGAAATTAACTCAAAACAAATAAAAAAATTTAAGTCGAGGACTTAAAAACAATTAAAGTTTCTTTTCTGAAGAAGGATAAATATAAAAGTTTCTTTGACCCATTTTATTATTTTATTTAAAAGAAAAGGCACCGAAGTTTTCTAATAACGTCGCAATGAGAATCATACTTTCTTGAATAATATATTCAAAGTGCTTTAGCTGGAGTTAACTCTTTAAGCACTTTTCTAACAATAACAAAAAGTAGATAATCTCGTCTTTGCTCCTAGTTTTCCATACTGTATATAAGATAAGATATACGAGTAAGTGTTGAATATTCACTGTTCAGTAGTTTGGTTCAGTGGCATAGACAGTTAGCATCATTGTTTCATGCTAGTGAAATTACTAATAGCCTATGATAATAGCCCATTACTAAATACGGACCTCCTCTCAGTGTACCTATCTAAAATAATAATCAAGTAGATATATAGGGGAACATTTACTTAAAATATTATGTATAATGTTTATCACATATTCTTACTCAGTGGTTACCATTACCACGTTGGATCTCATTACCCCTTTCTCTGGTTCTAATTAACCCCGTACTCTTTGGTAATGGGAGCCAATGTTACTTTTATCAAAAATGTATATATGTTAATCTAACGCTTTTTTTTTTCGATAGATTGTAAACAGTCGAAAGATTGTGAACCGCAAAATGTTTTAAGTGTAATTTTTTGAAATATTCATTGTATTTACGTTTTCTTGTCTTTTTCTTGTAGGTTAGGTTAGGGTTCGACATAAACAATCAAGTAGTGTAATCTATCGGGTTAATAAACCTAACAGATTACAATCTTACGGTGACATATACATGTCTTTGTTTGTTTTATTTTTCAATTTATGTTTTGATAAGATAAACTTGATTAGTTACGCTGTAAAAAAAACAAAAACTACATTAATCTGTGATGTTTGTCCAAAATTTTAGGAGCTTTGTCTTAAGTGGTGCCAATTCCCCCGTGTTCCCCTACCTAGTTGCTTTAAGCTTAAGACCTTGCGATTGCCAAAGAATTACTTAAACGTCTTTTTGTTTATCTTAGCTATCTGCAAACCAGTTCGTTTGACTACAAGAATAAGCAGGTTTCCTAACCTCTTGTCCTACGTGAGTGACAAACGCGACACCGCGACTCGATACGACGTGACGCGATAATATCAGACAGTAGCTGTTTGACAGGTTTCTCATTTTATAATTCATCGTATCTCATCACGATTCTACTATCGCTTCACCTAAGACAACGTGTGAGTACCTACGTAGAAAATTCGAAAGGTCACTAATAAGTACATCTTGAAACACTTCTCGTCTTCGATCCCTTCAAGTGTCCACAACTGTGAAGTGAAAAGACTCCAAAGAGATTGAAGTTCTGCGTCTTTTATTTAGCACAGTCAAATTCTTCACTAATCCTTGAAGTATTCTTATTACCATGTCAAGTGAAATCGGTCACGAGAGTAAATACGTCGTTTCTTTGTTTTTACTAGATTTCTAGAACACCGCTTTTTCACAGTGATAAATACACCAATAAAGAACAAAGGCGATACTTCTAGTACGAATTTGTGTAAATAGCAGAATAAAAGAAAGTTGTAAACCTACTTCCAGAGCAAATTGTTTGGGATAGCCAATAACAAATCCAAAATTAAAAGCATTCTTCCGATTCTCGAATGAAAATTACTCGCCTTAGGTTGAAGTTTCGTCAGATATGATGAACTTTTATAAAGTTAAGCCAAATTATCCAGCAAAAATGGTAACTTGTAGCTAATTGCAAAACATATTTGGTGTGAAGTATTTTAAAATGTTTACCTGAATTAAAAACCTTCAAAAAATGTGCCACAAAAAAGAGTTGAAATGTACTTACACAAATTTTGCTAAAAGTTGTACCTAAGTTAAAGTTGAATATTTTTTTAACAAAGACTAAAAATCAAAGAGTTTTACTTACCTACATAGGTATATACTAGGACAATTTTGATGAAGCTTAATACGTTGAGAGATACGTTGCAATGTAGAGGAGATGTATAAGTTACTTTTTATCCCGGGAAGGGTTCCACAGGATTTTCAAAAATTCTAAATCTATAAACATTGAAGTAATATGTACTAAATATACATAGTACCTAAATGTCCATAAATCGCGAATATTATCTACTAAGATAAAACAACCTTATCCGAAGTATAATTTTTTGCCAAATGTCTGACTAGTGAAACTCATCCTTAAGATAATAGAATGATGACATTTTTATGACAGACACAAGTTCAATACTTGCAATAAAACGGGCCGACCACGCGTAACAAGCTATTTGTTTTTACAGCCGGCGGCGGCAAATTAAGGCGTTCACGTTCATGTTTTATTGCTTTGCAGTCAAATAAAACCAATTAAGACCAGGCAAAGTTAGCTTTGCAAGTGTCCATATTATTAGGAAGAGGCAACAGATAACAAAAAATACGGATGTAGCGTATCTATCTACTTAGGTATCGATTTCACTGTTGACGTGGAATGGGACAACGAAAAGTCGCATTAATTATTCTGGTCGTATTTTGAAATCGTTCATAATCTGGGTCTTGTCATGGGTTCCACAAATCAACCAAATTACAGAGCGCATAAGAAAACTTTCATGGTTGCTTAAGAAAATATGATAGAATAATTTTTTAACACAAGTCACTTTTAGTTAGCCTGTAAGTTTCACTCAAGTGAATTCTTTTTGAAACAATAAATATCTTAAACCAGAAGGAATGGACTTGATTACATTCCTTGAGAAATTCATTCACTGATTCGCGTGCTGATAACTTGCCATTGGATTTGAAATTTGCATGACAATATTCAGCAATGAGACCACCAGCTAATACCTTGGCATTAGTGAAATCCGCATCACAATAATCAACATTGCACCCACGATAATAAAGTTTAACCATATTGGACATTGCGCATTTAGAAAGACCGTTTTTACCATATTACCTAGGTATATCTATTCAATAATAATCAATAGAACTCGTCGGCATAAACAGTAGGGGGTGTAATAAAGATCTCGTAAACCGTAGGGGGTGATCGGGATGACAATACTTACAGACAGTAACAATGTAATGGAATCGATAAATTCAATTAAAAAAAAAGTACAAAGGGCGTATATTTATGTTACAGAGTTCAGTAGAATGTAAATTATGTAGTGAAATTCCAAATTCTATACCTACTAGTATTAAAAGTGCGAAAGCGTGTTTATCTGTCTATGCTACGCGTTAAAGGCACATCTTTTCAATAGATTTTGATATAATTTGAGAGGTAAGTTACATTCCGGATATATTTTCTGCGGGAATCAAAAAACTTAATTTACGAGGACGAGGTCGCAGGAATCATTTTTGTTGGAGTTTACTCCTTAAGAATCGATTTTCATATATAAGGCGCCCGGTATGAGAAAAATATGAGAGGTAAAATCTACTGATGAATGACCTCGTTACTTTTTTGGTGCGCACCTATGGTGCGCAACTTTCTAATTTGGTTGTCAAGGCGACTATACCTATATGTTGTTGGGCTTGTTTGTTTCTATCAGTGTCAATGTACTTATGTCAGATAATAATAATTACATAATTTATCAACATTCCTAATGAAATATTTGTGCACATCTGAAATTGACTATTGTGAAAAGTTTAATGTAAAATATTTCGCCGATTAGTTATAATAAATGTATATAAAATGAATAAATATATATTTGGGTTGGCTATAGATATCCGGTACTCGCTTTCAGAGGTGGGGAGGGGTGGGGAGGGTGGGGAGGGGGGAGAGGGTGCCCCCCCTCTTTGTTCCCCCCACCGGAAAGGCATAGTTTTTTTTTAATGAATTTTTAAAAATCTCATTTTGAGGTTATGTTTTCATACATTTACACCACAAAAATTGCGCTGCTTTATCAATTTTGGTTTTCGGATTTGATTATAGAATATTTATGGCGTCGAAATATTGAAAAATATAAAAAAGATGCTTTTGAAGAACTGATGAAGGCAATTATACATGTTTATAAAATAACATAAAAATATAATTATTTCAATAATTGTTTTATTTACATCATAACAGTCATAGAACCAAGTCCCCACATATCCTGAGTCATCATACGTGAGTAAAACCTAAAGGTAGGTTAGGTTAGGTTAGAACATGAATATAACTGGTGCCCGGCCGCAGGCCGGGCACTTAGGTTCTATTAGTTTGAAATGAAAAATTAAATTGTAGGGGTTCTAAGCTCCTTCTAACCACTAGACTATGGAAAACCTAAAGGTAGGTTATGGTAGGTAAGGTTAGAACATAAATACAATTGGTGCCGGGCACTTAGGTTCTATTATTTGGAAGTTAAATTAGGTTGGGTTAGAACATAAATATTTTTATACACTTAGGTTCTTTGTAAATGTATGAAAATATAACCTCAAAATGAGATTTTTAAAAATTCATAAAAAAAAAAATATGCATTTCCGGTGGGGGGAACAAAGAGGGGGGGCACCCTCTCCCCCCTCCCCACCCTCCCCATCCCTCCCCACCCCTGAAAGCGAGTACCGGATGTCTATATAATACCCATATATTTATATATGTATATTATTTTCATTAATTTGTTAATTTACCCTTTCATATGGTATTAATCTTATTTTCAGTTGGATAAACTCTTTTTGCGTATGTTTAGACAATCGTACTTAAGGAGTAAACTCCAGTCGTGCGTCGGAGCTGACACACACAATTTTTTTTTTTATACGTATAGTGAGCAAACGAGCAGGCGGGTCACCTGATGGTAAGTGATTACCGCCGCCCATGAACATTTGCAGCACCAGAGGAACCGCCAATGCGTTGCTGGCTTTTCAGATATTTGTTTATCCGCCCTTTGAAGAGCCCCATATTATAATCATGAGGGAACACAGAAGATGGAAACTGGTTCCACAATTTGCGGGTACGTACCCGCAGAAATGACCTGGAATAACGGGTGGTGGAAGAGAACCAGGAATCCAGGTGGTGAGGATAGAATTTGTTTCTGCGACGTAGGGTGCGACTGGAGAACACGGAAGGTGGTATTAGATTGAATAACTCCTCAGAGCACTCCCCATTGTAGAGACGATAGAACACGCAAAGAGAACTAACGTCTCTTCGGTGCTCTAGGGACTCTAGCGTGCAAGTAATGTTGGGATTGTCTACGAGTCGAACTGCCCGCCTTTGAATCCGGTCAAATGGAAGGAGCTGGTACTGGGGTGCTCCGGCCCAAAGGTGAGAGCAGTACTCCATGTGGGGCCGAACTTGCGCTTTATACAGCAGAAGCCTGTGCTTAGGCGCAAAGTATCTTTTCGCTCTGTTGAGCACCCCGAGTTTTTTGGTGGCTAGTTTGGCTTTACCTTCCAGATGTTCAGGGAACTGGACTTCGTTCGATATACTAACACCGAGGATCCCAATGCTGTTAGATGGAGTCAGGGGAGTGTTCTGGAAGAGAATAGAGGTTGCAAAGGGTGTCTTTTTTGCCGAAAACGCGCATACTTGTGTCTTGGTGGGGTTTAAGTGCACAATATTTTGTGAGCCCCACTGTGATACTTGGTCGAGACAAGACTTGATGTTCGACACAAGCGTATTTCTACACTCCTCCAGCTGAGCACGAGAAAGCTGAGCACGACCTTTATATAAGGCATCATCTAGTCAAAAATAAAATTTTACAAACCTAAGTGCCTTACCTTACCTTATGTTTTTGTGAAATCTAGGTCTGTTTGTAGGGAGACGCCAGGACTGAAAAATCCTAATGTCTCCCCGAGGGGGGCAATCAGGGGAGACACGAGTCCGGGACCACCACAAAAAGGTATAAATAAGATGCGCTATTTGCAGCCCGCCAACCCGCATTGGAGCAGCTTGATGGGTTTAAGCTCTAACAGGCCTCCACTCTCATAGGAGAGACATTACTGCTATTATATTTGCTGGGCACGTTAATGGGCTGTAAAGGTATGGATGGATGGTTTGTAGCGGTGATAGCATAGTGTTTAAGACGCCCGGCTTCCTATTCGGGCGATCGGATGTTCAATCCCCGGGCACGCACCTCTATCTTTTCGCAGTTACGTGCGTATAAAGAAATTAAACTGTTTTTACGAAGTAAAAAATTGTGAGGAAACCTGCATGCACAAGAATTCTTCGTAACGTTCTCAACTTCCCACAGTGTGAAGTCTGCCAATCCGCAGTTGACTGACTTGACATTTGGCAGCGTTGTGGACTATGGCCAAACCTACCTTATTCTGACAAAAGACTTCGACTAGTGGGGGATTCCATTTTTGCAATGAAATTCTTAAACTTACTGATTATTTATTGATTGAAAAAAAGAAAATAAAATAGGTACCTAGTATAGGTACAGTCCGTCAAACTATCTGACCCGCAGGGCAACCGCGTATCTTTTGCATCAATCATTGATACATCGCAATCACCTCTGATTGGTTAACACTCTTCCACTATTGGACGAAATCCATTGACGTAGGAAGAATACCATAAATTCAGCCAATCGGAGGTGATTGCGATGTATCAATGATTGATGCAAAAGATACGCAGTCGCCCTGCCGGTGACAGCGTCGCTAGTCAGAGATAAAAATTAGTTACAATTTAAGCCACCGTGCAAGAAAAGTTTGTGGGACTAGGTATACATAACATAAATAAAATATAAGATAAGCAAGACCCTAGAGACTGTAGAAACTTTCATGAAAAATATCATCGGAAAATATAAACAAATATGTATAAAAATTTCATCGCATTGGAAATGAGTAGGTGCTCATTATTATATTCGATATCTCTGTTTCAAAAGCGAATAACAGCGAAGGCAAACTCAATAGCAACTTTATAAAGCTATTACCTCTTTTTATTTGCATTTCATTTTACGTATTCGGCAGCAATGTTTCTCGTCTTTTCGTTATAGCCGGTTCGCTCTAGTGTCAGGTACTTTTACAGTTAATTTTAAGTCTGCATAAATCTGTAAGGCTATTTTGGAAAAGCATTAATGATACAACTTCAATACGTTGACAACATTAAAGAAAAACAATATATAGGCTAGCGATAGGCTGCAATCAGACTTGCTTGCGCGTGATTTGCCTAGAAGATACCTATTCACTCTTGATTTAAAGGTACCAATATTAAAATAAAAGAGAAGGGGAAAACGGAAGCCGGAAGGGCATTACAAACCTATCCTAGCGGTTCAAGTTGAATAATTAGCTCAACTCAGGTCAAAAACTACGAAAATTCTATCTATTCATATCTATAATTTCTTTAGGTAAGTATTTATTAAGTAGTAGATACTAAGAGTACCTACGTAAGGTAATTCCTAAATCCTAATACACAAAGATTGATACAAAGATACACAATCCACTGCCGGCTCACCGCTGAGCATGAGTCTTCTCTCGGGATTATAAGGGTTTGGTCATAACCCACCACGCTGGCCAACTGGGTGGCTGGCAGATTTCACATTCACCATCAAGAACATTATGAAGCACTCTCGGGCAAGCAGGTTTCCTCACGATGTTTTCCTTCACCGTTTGAAGCAAGTGATACTTATTTTCTTAAAACGCACATCACTTCGAAAAGTTGAAGGTGCGTGCCCGGGGATCGAACCTGCGACCCCGTACAAGAGGTCGAGTGCTTAACCACTAGGCTATCACCGCTTCAAATAAGAACTTCAAAACAAAATAGCAACAACTTGAGCCAATGCCAGACGCTTATATTGATTTTAAATAACACGAACAACAGAACTGCAGATCTGCATTGAAAATCAAGGCACACCTACACGTTGGTACCTACTACAATTTAATTAAGTATCTGTTGTTTGTCTGTTGGTCTGCCTCGTTGGTATAGTGGTTAGCAGGTTCGCCTGCGGCCGACGAGGTCCTGGGTTCGAGTCCCGGGTCGGGCCATAATTAAGTATTGAGTTTTTCTGACTAGAAAGTCTAGCCCGGAGTTAGGAAGTTGGAGGTGTTTCACCCCGCACCCTTGGAGAGCACGTTAAGCCGTCGGTCCCGGTTATTATCACTAACATGATAATAGGCATTAAAGCCCGCCAACCCGCATTGGAGCAGCGTGGTGGGTCTAAGTGGCTCTAATTCCCGCTCTCCTACGAGAGTGGAGGCCTGTGCCCAGCAGTGGGACGTTAATGGGCTGTAGCGGTGGGGTGTTTGTCTGTTATTTACTCAGCTAAAGGCAAACAATTTAACTCACAAACTTATTTGAACTTTTTTGAGAAAGATAAACTCAGAAGAAATCGAAAAAGTTCACCGACTTGCGATAAGAACCTCATTAATACTTCTGATTTTTTTTAACCTCGAAATCAAATAGGGCAATGATAAAAAATATAAAAGTTAGTAAAAGTTCTATAATAACAAGCTTTTTTAATTTTATTTATAATTTTCATTGATACCTATATCTTCTTGTGTTCGCCTTTAAAGAACACTAGATGATGCCCGCGATTTCGTCCGCGTTGAATAAGTTTTTTTTTATTACCGCAGGAACTCTAATTTTCCGGGATAAAAAGTAGCCTGTGCCAGGATACAACCTATCCCTGTACCAAATTTCATCAAAATCGGCCGTGAAAGCATAGCAGACATAGACAGACACATTTATAAAATTAGTATGGATTTTCATTGATATACCTGCTCGTGTTTGCCTTTATAGAACTGCCCTACTGCACCAACCCAGACTTGCTCGAGTAGAATTTTTGGAATTCGGTAAGAAGGTGCTTAAAATCCTAAAACACGTATTTCTCACTAATTTTCTTATATAGGCACTTGAAAATGTATAGTCTTCATTTCTTAGCGATTGCCTGAATCAGCAAATGAGCCTACATCAAGATTTCAAGTAATAAAACCAGCGGATATGCTACGTGATAAAAAAACAGTTTTAATTACGTCGGTACGCAAAGTTATTGAAAATTTTTATTAATTGAATCCTACACATTATAATATTGCATTCTCACTTTGATCGCTCGCTTTTATGAAATGGCGACTAAAAATAAAGCCTAAATTGCTTTTTGAAATCATGATTGCAATAATTTAACAATATCACAGAATTTCGTCAAATACCAGCAGAGGATCTGAATTAATTTGATCATAGTGATTCCAAAAGGTGGACAATAATTGGAGATGGTTTGTTTTATTATATAATTGTATTTAAAAGGTATTTTAAACATAAAACGCCGCCTTCTCATTAATCCTAAATTTGTGAAAACTGAACTAAGTCGATAAGCTTTAGCGATAAGACCGCCTTTGCACGCTTCACTAAGATTAAGCTTCTTTCCTTTCGTAATTAATTCATAGAAATAGATAGATATTCAAGTCGCTCTGTGTCTCATTTGTATCTCTTTCTTAAATCATGAACTCATTTAATGAATATTTCAATTATGGTTAATCTAAATATTTTAAGTATTTTTTTTTAGTTTTAATAGCTCTCTTAAGCTCTACCGAATGTTTTGGCAGATTTAAACGTGAGTTAAAGCCGGTTTTTATGTTTTCAAAAACTCACTGTTGTCCTAACACGATTGTTAAAAAATGATTAAAAATAATGAGGAACGGTATTCCTGTCAGTCTTTTGACTGCGCACTCCGGCGCAGTAACAACTTACAAAGGCTGCTATTCTATCCAACCATTTCTCTAAGCTCTGCTTTTCTCTTCTTGGTTAAGCACATTTCTACACTACAACTTTTGCTAAACTGAAAATTGATTTTTTTAATGATGATTATGATAAAAAAATATTAACCTTGACGCTCTAAGGCATTACAGTTGAATTTCGAATGAAGTATATTTTATTTAAGTCTTCGTAACAACGCGAGCATGTCGCTGTTAGCGAGCGTGTCGGTCACGGTCACGCGAATCCATAATTTTACCCCCTACCAAAAAGTGCTCAACGCGGCTAAAGAAGTTTTCACTTCAAAAAAATTGAATGCTTTTTGTAATTTTTTTATGGTTGGCCCATTACAAAAATAATATTTTGAGTGTTGTCAGTTAATTCATAAAGCAACATTAATAAAATTTTATTAAAGCTTGATTTACTTGTCAATATTTACGGCGACGAGCTGCGTCTACGTATATAATCAACACGGGAAGCAAAATACATGTTTTTTCACCGACTCCTATCGTGTAAGTAACGACAGAAAACAAGCACCCAACTGCAGTAGAAATAGGAACCGGGGGCTGTCCGGTAACGCAAATGTGTGTGATTGCCGACACCGAACATAGAAACCATGGTTTTCTGTGACGGTGTCCCGTGTTGGTAACAAAAAGTGTCTACGTTTACTTAGTGCCTAAATCTGACCACTTAAATGTCAGTTTGTTGACTTTGATCCTTCTCAGGGTGATTTATCGACTTGGTGTAGTGGTGTCGCTTCCTGATATAAGAAAACTTCTTTATTTATGTCCATAATCTGACGTCCCAACTGTACCACCATTTCTGATGGTAATTTAATATGTTCTATAGATACTAGTTCACTTTCGGGTTCACTTTAAAGGACCGGAAGAGAGCGTGTGACATAAGAAATGTAACTAAAGTGCAAGATATACTTGAGACAGTCAAAAAGTTAAAATGGAGATGGACAGGGCATATGACAAGGGAGAGTAATGAGAAATGGACGCAGAGAATAACCGAATGGCTACCTCGAGATGGGCAAAGGAAAAGAGGTAAACAATATAGAAGATGGGAAGATGATATAAGAAAAGTAGGAGGACCAACATGGAAAAGGATAGCGAGGGAAAGAGAAAAATGGAAGATGCTGGAAGAGGCCTATGTGTCGAGAGGACACGCTGATAGCTGGAATAACCGATAATATAATACTTATATAATAGATTAATTCAATTAGTTAGGTTTAAGGTGATAAGGAAAAATGTTGTGGTTATAACATAAATCTAAACTATAATATTATAAAGAGGAAAGATTTGTTTGTTTATTTGTTTGTTTGTTTGTAATGGACAAACTCAAAAACTACTCAACCGATTTTAAAAATTCTTTCACCTATAGAAAACTACTTTATCAGCGAGTAACATAGGCATAGGCATTTTATTTTAAAATAAATTAGAGAACCCTTCGAAAATTGCAATAATGTGAATTAAGTCGGAAAAATTCACCTGAAAACTTTTTACGTTAAACCTCTATTCGTCTATTAATTCAGACTGTCTTTAATGTCATATTTGTCAAGACAAACATAATAAATACAAGAAACCATACCAACATTTTCTGTAAACATTTTAATATCTAACTGCCGTAGAAAGACTGCTAAAAGGCTAAAAGATCAAGTCTCAACTTAGTTGTTAGTTCTAAACATAGTTCCCAGGCGAGGGTGCCAGCGAAAATACGTCGTATTGGAGACTCAAGTGCCAAGCGTTCATAGCGGTTTGCTGAACAAAATTTGAGAACGTATGGCGGAGTTGTTCGTCTCAGTGCCGACTGACCATTACTATTTTGATCAAGTATATCACCCGTGCGAAGCCGGGGCGGACCGCTAGTATTAAATAAAATTAAGAATTTAGATCATAAGGAAAATATTGTACAGACTGTCAGCAATAAAGGCTTTATTATTATTATTATTTATTTATTTCATTTAGGTCCATATTGTTTACAATTTTAAATATTTAACTATGAAAACAAAAATTTAAAAAAAACATTTAAAAATATAAAAAATAGCGTTCCACCGGTCTCGGGAACAGGGTCCAAGAAATCGGCGGTCAGGGCCCCAGAGAGAGGAACCTCCTGACGATGCGAGCCGTGTCCAGGAGTACAGCTACCCAATGAGAGCCTCGAAAGATGTTGGTCGAGGCTCTTGGCTATAAGACCATTAGTAGTCACGACCATCGGTACAATGATTGCTGAGTCCACATTCCACATGGCGACAACCTCGTGAGCCAAGTCTAGATTAGTTAGACTAGTTATTATTATTATTATTATAGATACTAGTACCTCCTTCGTGATTTGTGTCATTAAATGTGATCTCTGAAATACAAGCTTTGTATTTTCACTCGGAAGTCGAATAAAATTATTCCGAAACAATTACTCCAATTAATTAGTGATTAGACGGATATAATGAGAGTGCTATACAGAAAAGTGATACTGATATCACACGACACGTGTACAAATGTCGTGAAATTGATTATTTCATTAAATAGAAATGTAAGAAAAATTTATGAAATCACGTTCGACTAACTTTTACGGAGCGAGGGGAAAATGCATTGTAATTTTTCTGTCCAATTATTGACACTAGAGTATGAAAAAGTCCATCATTATGACAACACAATATCATAATTAATGGCCAAATTGCCCAGTTCGCGGCAAGAGGGTAAGGCGAATATGGCCGATATCACACGTCCCGGGGTTAATACGTCCAAGGTGGCGTTTCATAAAATAACTTACTGGCCATATCGATGACTGTTCAGCATTTGTCGAAGGACGTTTGACCATATCCGAACGTAATGACCTCAATGACGTCTTCATATCGACACCCATCCGTAAAGCTGTAAAAGTTAAATGGATCGAAGACTAGCTTCGTCGCTCCTTCGTTCAGCTGCACGAACCACTTACGGATCTGTACAAATTCATACAGATTTAATTTTTAACATAACTACTAGGTGCTACGTAAATAAAATTTATTATATAATTAGGATACAAAAAAATAAATAAAGAAACGATAAATTAAGGAAAAACTATTACTAATTATATTTACAGTAAATACACGCCGTCCAAGTGATCGATAATGGGCATGGTGCCTAAAATACTGGCGCTATTACCTCGTTGAATAGCCGTTGGGCCACGTTGGAGATGTCACCGTAAGATTGCAAAAACCGTTAGATTGTAATCCAACTAGCGATATTGTAAACTGTCGACAGATTGTGAACCGTTCAATGTTCTGAGTGTCAAATTATGAAATATTCATTGTAAGTATTTACGTTTTCATGTCTTTTTCTTGTAGGTTAGGTTAGGGTTCGACATAAATAATCAGGTCTAGAGCCGCAGGCCGGGCACTAAGGTTTTATCGGGTTAATATACCTGACAGATTGCAATCTACCGCAAATCTTACTAATATTATAAATGCGAAAGTTTGGATGGATGTATGGATGGATGGATGTATGGATGTTTGTTACTCAATCACGCCCCAACAGCTTAACGGATTTGGCTGAAATTTGGCACAGAGATAGATTATAGTCTGGAATAGCACATAGGCTACATAGGCACATAGGCTTTTTATCCCGGAAAATTAAGGAGTTCCCGCGGGAACCACAAAACCTCGATCCTCGCGTACGAAGTCGCGGGCATCAACTAGTAATACGATAAATTGTAATCCGTCGACAGTTTACAATCTCGCTAGTTAGATTACAATCTTACGGTTTTTGCAACTTTACGGTGACAGATACATATATATTGTTACCAATTTGTAACCATCATCGCGCCGCACTGCCGTAGCGAGTTATATTACAACAACGAAAAAAATAAGCAATTGTCACTCGAATCCCCATCGAAATCGATGCGTATTGCTACTTATACGATTATGTTTCACATTTTACTTTCATGCGGATCATATTCGACGCTCCGCACCTTTTTTTATATACCTAACCTTCTGTAATTACAAGGATCAACCAATCGAAGTTACTTTCCTGAGATCAAACCTCTAAATAAACATTGAGTGTTATTACCAATTATTGGCAGAGATGTTATAGCTTTAATAATATTTATACGTAGGTACAACGTAGAACGCACAGAGTACATTATATATACGGGTAGAACGTTTTATGCGTCTTATGATATAAAGCAAAAGTAAAATATACTTTATCTACTCCAGCATCGAAAAGTTCCAATTTCGAATTTGACAACTAAGTATATCGAATTGAACCCTCTTTCGTGTTTGCTTCTCATAACGATACAGTTCGTTGTATGGGAGCTGTATCGTTATGAGTCGTAGCTGTATCGATATGGTTATCTTCATAAATATATGATACCTAAAGCTTAGCGGCTCTGGGTTCTGGCACTTGATTGATTTGACTTTTTTATTAATTTATAAAGTAAAAAATTATAAAGACGTCCTTGTCGTAGATAAAATCTTTTTAATTTTTGTTGTATTTATTTTTTTAAGGTGTATAATAATAGCTATTTATGCAACTGTACGTAATTAGTCATTTTAATTCTCGTACTATCCTATTTTGATACTCGGCAAGCCTCGTATCAAAAAACAGCACTCGAATTAAAATGACCCTCATTACGATACAGTTGCATAAATAGCTATTATTATACACCTTAAAAAATAAATACAACAAAAATTATAATATGCTTAATAGACATGGCACAACAGGCGGCCTTATCGCTTACAAGTATCGATAAACTGTTGATAGTGCACGAGTCTTTGTGCAAAAACAGGTAAGTTCATACTCTATTCCCTCAGTCTCATATACCAATGGATTGGCAATCTGACACTATCGGTGAGAGATCAGGTGCAGGTGGCAACAATAAGTAAGTAAGTCAAACACCGCTCACAACTACAAAAAACCATTATCTTACAATGTTTGGTCCATCCCCATTTAATAGATACGTTGCTTTTCGCAGACTTGAATCCCTTGCTTTGTAAATAGATCTAGTAATTCTAGATAGAGAACAAACTAGATCAACGATGCATTTAAATGTAGGTACCTATTTCATGATATGCAGCTAACTACGAATCGCGTTTCCGTATAGCACTGCAGCAATGCCCTTGCGGGTTCTGTTTATACCAGCCTTACGGAAAATAAGTGTGGGTACTGTTATCTTTAGGTCGAGTTACATGAACACCATTAACCTCGCAGAAACGTTTGTTTATCTTCCTTGTTCAGGCTTTCGAAGACGTTAATGTATAACGTCAGCTCACGGCTAAATGTAGTGGAAATAATGAGGCCTTCCATTCATCGAGGCTACAGCTAAATTTTGAGTTAACGTGAGTTTGTGCAAAAGCACACATCACAACAAGTCTGCATGGAACGTCCTTGTAGGAGAAAAAACAACGGCTTTTCCTCTCGCCTAGTGTATATAAAAGAGAATGACGCAAAAACTTGTCCATAGTTTTTTAATCTGTACCTAATTAAATATGGACAACACAGCACTAACGTCAACATTTGAGATCTCGTATTTCGAATATAATATCACGTTTTTACCATTTCAAGCTTTTATTTAACTTGCATGTTTGTGGGTTTGTTTCATCGGGTTTATTTTGATCAAATCTTGCTACTGTATTTTAAAACAGCTATCCTCAAACGACTGAAATTTTTCATACCTACACGTTTAGTTTGGATGACAATGCATGGTCAGCTGAGTGACGTCATTCTATATCTAATATGGCGAACTCCTAAAGATAAGTAACAGTTAGTTTGTATGCATCTCCATGATTTCCATCAAAAGGGTTTGCTGATCAAAATATGAAAAATAAAATGACGTCACACTAAATTAAATATGGCGGATAGTAAAAGCTTGTTTTTAAAAATATTTTTCATTGATTAAGACTTATATTTACATGAAAACTATAACTCAGGATCATTGAGCCGGTTTGGTTTTACTGAAACTAAATATTTAGCTCAACTAAAACGATTTACTTATACCATAAATATTTTTTTATAAAGAAAAGCTAGCACTGAACAAAAGCATACCCGCAAAAACCCTACAAAAACTATTAAAGATATTCAAAAAACTATTTAAAAGTTTCTATTTCTCATTCCGATTCTAACCTTAAAACGTAGCTTCAAACATAGGTAAAATACAAGTATCGCTTGGAGGAGTTCTCACTGGAATTAGACCCTCTGAAAAGTTATTTTCAAGTTTCAAAAGGCCAATGTGAAAAGAACATAAAACAAGCTAGATGCCCCAGGCAGACCTCTGGCCTTCTCCTGACATTTTAAACAAGAACTTACTCGAGTAAGTTTGTACCTTTGTTGAGTTTTACAGAAAGTTTCAGAGGTAAGCAGGTACATAATTATTATAATGGGAAATTATTAATCGAGCGACAAAAAAAAATAATTGGCTTCTCACATTCATTTTAAAAATCAACGATAAAAGAGCTTTAGTTGAAATTTAGAACACTTTTAGGAACATTTTACTGTGTAGCAATAGAGTAAGAAATAAAATTAAAGGGTACCTCCTAGACATGAAAAGCGAGAGCCGAAGTGTGAATAGAGTAACAAAATAAATCACTGTGAAGTTTCGATTTTAGGAAAAAAACTACATCAAAGTTTTTATCAACTTGCATGACCACAAAATCCTACCGTTAACCGTATGCGTTTTGCTACATTTAATTTTAGGACCAAAACACACTATGAACAGGATAGGATTAAACGCGCATTACGCCTGCGTCCCATGTTGAAACATTTATAAAAGCATCATAGATAAAAGTACGCGTGCTGACTTTTACCAAACGTTTTTTTTTTGGGCGTAATATTTTTGCCCTTACTTCTTAGCTCGATTTTTAATAGTCTGTCGAGCCTGAGCCTGAGTCTGAGCGAAACCTGAGAGTGCATATAAGGCAGGAAATTTAAAAAATGGTCGGGTATGCCAAAACGTACTTACGAGATTCATTTCATTTTTCAAACCATGGGTTACCAACACAGATTTTATAGATTAGTCTCCACTGCGCCGAGCTCACCACGGACCAATCCTATAAATCTATGGCCTCTAATATGAAAAAAAACCGGCTCTCAGCTCGCACCAGACAGACAGGCTTTGCATTGTATGACGTCTAGTCCGCTGCAGCCATCATGCGTCCCTACCGTCCCACGTTGTGTTCAAACCCTAAGTGCATACAGACTACCGTATTGATTTTCGTGTACGTTCCCGCAATGAACAGGCTGATAGCGTCCAATAGATTTGAAGAGCCATTACTGAATCGATAGTCGATACCCTATTGCGGATATCGAGAATCAATTTTAACTTCATACACTGTTTACTAAGTTTTCAAGATAAAAAGTGACACCTGAATTTGTATCCAGGGCATATCCAATCGCGACCTTTATCCATCCACTAAAGGGAAAGATGGAATTAAGCCCAACCCATGTTAGTAAACTCGAAAAGGTACAAGACGTAGTTTGTGTACGATAAATAAATATATATCGTACACAATCCTATATTCCTCGTATCGTATATTTCGATTTAATACATTTACACATACAGGAAATGTATATAATTGAAGTTGGGTATACCTATTGTCTCAATGTTCAAAGAAAATCTGCAAAACAAGGGTCACTTCATTTACAAATTTCCTTATTCATATTATAACATAATATTACCTATTGTAAAAAACCTTTGTTAAGTTAATTGGAATTTCAACGTCTGAGTACTGAATTTATTCCTAACTAGCTGATGCCCGCGACTGCGTCTGCGTGGATTGAGTCTTGCTTTGGGGTCATAAGTGAAGTATCAAAAGTCCACTTCGAAAACATCAGCCACTCATTTTCCACATGGAAGGCCTAACTTCTAGTCTTCACACTACCTAAATATTCACTGACGTCCTTATGCGAGGCTCTTGTATCACTAGCCACACATTGGCACCAACGTTGGTCCCAATGTCAATCACACAACGTGCGATCGAGTAAATTAGCATTGGTCCCAACAGTGTTGTGAGCGTTGGGGCGATATTCCTCGATCCATACGTTGGATGAGTAGCATTGGGGCCAACGTTGGTGCCAACGTGCGAATCCGGGGTCATGAATAGTAGAGCCATTACTTTTTTCGTGAATTTGTTAAAGGTATACGCGTAATCAAAAAAAACAGGGGATGGAACAAAGGAAATAAAAAAAGATAAATAGAAATCGCTCACGTTAAAGCCCCGCCCCGCGGTGTTGATCTTCGAATTACCAGCTATTCTCGCCAAATAAATTGGCTTAACGTCACAAACAAAAATATTCTATCTTTAGACACGTAATTTAGAAGTTACAATTATTTATACTACGTTCCATAGTTTTACTTATTATAAATACGAAAATGTGTAGGTATGTCAGTCTATTTGCTACGCTTTCATGAGTTATCCATTCTACCAATTTTGTCGGGTAGGTACAGAGATAGATTAGGTACTGGGAAGTTTATTTTTTATTCCACTACTAGCTAATTCCCGAGAGTTCGTCCGCCTGGATTGAGGTTTTTTTTTTCCCGCGGGAACCTTTTAATTTTCCGGGATAAAAGTAGCCTATGTGTTATTCCAGACTTATATAATCTGTGCCAAATTTCATTCAGATTCGTTGAGCCGTCCTGGCGTGATTGAGTAACAAACATCCATCCAAACTTTCGCATTTATAATATTAGAATAGAAGTATAGATAAGTTACCCGTTGACCGCGAACTCACCTGATAGTTAGGGTTACGGCAGGTATTTCTACGGGTAAGTACGCTGAATAATTGAGATTAACGGATTTCTCGTCTCGGATTATGTAGCTACTTAAAAAGCACACGTGGGCAGATAAAGCTAACAACTATACCCTCTTATAGATTTTATCCTGTCTTAAGCCTCAGTTGTCAAGACCATAGAGGTACTATATTTATTATGCCTTCATGGATTAGACAAGCTCTAGGTTTCTGTTAAAAATCATAGTATGTAATCATCAACATCATCACTTCAACGCATATCCGGCTCTCTACTGAGGAGCCATAGTCCAACACGCTGGCCAAGTGAGGATTGGCAGCCTTCCTTTGAGAACATTTTTAGAAGACTCTTGAACGTGACGGTTTTCGCACGATATTTTCCTTCACCGTTTAAAGCAAGTGATAACAAATTTCTTAAAAAATTAGAGATACCCGAGGTTCTCTGCACGGTATCATCGCGCACCGAGGGTTCCGTACAAACCGTGACGAGGTAGGCCGTCTACGATGTGGTGACCGGCCCTTGGAGCTGTGAAAAAATCAAACTTCTAAGCCAACGCAATCAAAGATACAGCCGTTTATGCTGCAAACTTTCGACATTCGCAAGGGAAAGAAAACCTACAGGGTACTTCCTGACTATTGACTATTGACTATATTTAGCAGACCAATCAGGTTTTTGATAGATGACGTGAAAAAAAATCACGTAATTTTAATCAATAGTAGTATCAAGAGACTAATCAGAGGTGCGATTATCTAAGAGTTGCCGATCAAATCGTCAAAGGTATGTACGATAACCTAAACGGATGAGAATGTATACACGAAATTTAGCTCTAATTCAATGCAGTTATGGTTTATTTTACTTCGAAGCCGAACTTTGACAATTTGATCGACAATTCTTACATAATCGCACCTTTGATTAGTCGCGGTCATTAATCTAGATACTACTATTACTACTGTGGGGCGGAGTGCTTCGTGCACCGTAAAATTGCAAAAACCGTTATATTGTAATCTAACTAGCGATATTGTAAACTGTCGACAGATTGTGAACCGTTCAATGTTCTAAGAGTCAATTTTTGAAATATTCGTCGTATTTACGTTTTCTTGTCTATTTCTTGTAGGTTAGGTTAGGGTTCGACATATAAATAATCACGTAGTGCCCGGCTTCAGGCCGGGCACTTAGGTTTTATCGGGTAAATATACCTAACAGATTACAATCTACCGAAAAATAATGCGTTAAATTGTAATCTGTCGACAGTTTCAGTGTCGCTAGTCAGATTACAATCTAACGGTTTTTGCAATCTTACGGTGACATAAATAAAGCTTAAATTGAGTCACAATTTACATATTATTTTTTACTTTACAGTGGCTTTTGAAGTCGCTTATTTGGAAAAAAAAATAACTTTTTAGTGTATCTACTCTTAATCCCCACGGCTTAGGAGTGCAGTACCCTGCAGCATCAGAGTTGAGGAGTTGGGACTTGGGTTTAAGTATGAAGTCGTTGCTTGACACCTACAATATGAATTCACCATAAAAAAATCCTAAATCGCTATTTTTAAGGAGTTCTGTACCCTGCAGCATCAGGGTTGAGAAGTTGGGACACAGTTGAATCGTATACACGTGACTTGGTACCTACTATATGAATCCACCATCAAAACTTCCTAACTCCCTAGTTTTGAGTCGTAGGTATAGCTATAGCATCAGGAATGAGGATTTGGAGTCAGAATTTTTTATCGGACCACCTCGCGAGCTTCCTCTAACCACTGAAAAAAAAATCAAATCGGTTTGGAAACTACGGAGATATGCGGTAACATACATTTAAAAAAGTAATTTAAAAAGAACAAAAAATCCGACTGCTTGGATACCAAAAAGTATAAAACAAGACATGAATTGAAGTATTTCATTATTATCAATTTAAATCGTATAATATTAATAAAATTTATCAAGGCGCAGTCGCACGTCCAATAGCTAAACTGCGCCTTGATAAATTTTATTAATATTATACCACAGAATAGCTTTTATAAGGAATTATCGATTAATACTATGTTGGCAAAAACACCTTCGCAAGTAAAGCACTGTTTAGACCAAATTTGAAAATCATAAAAATGGTTATTGTGAGTCAACCTTAAAAGATAGTCATATGCTATTGTGAACTTTTTTTTAGAACTTTTTGAGAGGAACGTTTCCACCATACATTGTTGTCGTGTAACTTTAACGATTTAGGCAGCGCACGCCACGTAAGCTCTCAGATGAGATGATTTTTTCCGACTTAACTAACATTATTGCAATTTTCGTAAGGATCTCTAATTTGTTTGGAAATAAAATATAGTCTATTTTACTTGTTAATAATGTAGCTTTCTATAAGTGATATAAGTTTTAAAATAGGTTGAGTGGTTTTTGAGATAATCCACCTAGTTCGATAGATATAGATGATATGAGTAGGAGCTTTAAACATTTCCTTTGAAACCTCGTAAATCCTGAATTATGTTTTTAATTATTATTAATTATCCTAAAAATGGTTTGAGGATCCTAGGTGTGATTTTAAAAGTCCTATCTAACGATACCCCACTAGCTTATAGCCTATCGACTTTCATTTATTAATTGGCTTCCAGTCGACGCCATTTTGTTTTTCTCAAATTCGGCCTCCGTTTTGACACTCGGAAGACTAAAACAAATCTATTAGTGCAATTACTATCAAAATCGGTTCAGCCGTTTTTTCTCAAATGTGTCACAAAGGAATACAACCTTTGAAACCTTGTAAATCCTAAATGATCGTTAAAATGAGAAAATGGTCAAGGAAACCTAACTATGATTTTGCAAGACCTTTTCATCGATACCCCACTTGCCATAGTCCATCGACTTTTATTTTTTAATTTGTGACATTATGGCTTCTAGAGGGCGCCATTTTGTTTTTTCTCAAACTTGGCTTACACAGTGACACTCTAATGATATATTCGGCACAAACTGGTGCAAAAATCATCAAAATCGGTCCACGCGTTTAGGCTGTAGCTGTCCTGCAAGGAACATACAAACATAATATATAGACTGATGAACATATAACCCTGTGCGTTCCGCAGTCGGGTAAAAAAAAATACAATAAAAGTGGTTGCATCTCAACTCCACTCTACTCTGCAGGAAAGCGTTAATATTAGTATTTTTTCATGCTTTGCACGTGGATACTTGAAAAATCCTTCTCGTATTCATCCGATAAAGCTTTTGTTACGTCATATCCGAAGTACAGAATAACGAGGCTAAAGCGGAAGTAGGAAAACTAACTTTCCCGTGTCAAAGATATAAAATTACTTCGCACAAATCTCTTCTCTAGGTCAAATCGAGGCTATTCTTCGTATTACAAGGACCAAGCCTGAGCCAAAGGACATGAATTTTCTCATTGCAATTTTACTATGTAGGTACCTAATCATATTACGACTGGAAGAATTTGACGGAAACCTGTATGCCTCACAATTTTCAACATAGAGCAGGAGTAAAAAATAGATTAGTGAACAAGATTGCCTCAAAAAGCTCGTCAAAATACAAGCAAATAGTAAACAAAGTTTACAACAATAACTGTTTAAAATAGGTACTTCGTAAGAGCACATGACTGCACTACACTATTGTTTATTAGATGCAACTTTGATTCCTAAGACGTAGAATATAGAAACTAATTTTCAAAATGGCAAGTCGCTCAATATATATTAGCATTATTTACGACATTTTGTAAAGATCTGTCCACACTTGAGACCTGAAGACCGTCACTAAAACGAATTATACTCTGTATCTTATGTGAAAAACGTATCTAATATGTGTTTAAAAATCAAAGTGCTTAGTAGTAGAAAAATTGGTAACTTGCAACTATAATATGTACCTATATTCAGCACACCTACCAAACGCATGACTCTCTGGAAATAATTTCTACAAAAGCACTAACTGCATGGAAACCAAAGGTGAAGAAAGAGGAACGTTTTTGGAAAAATAGTTATTGACCTGAAAACTTCAAGCATTTAAGCAATGCTCGAAGCCTAAACAAGACAACTTTTAACCCCCGACGCAAAAAGAGAGGGGTGTTATAAATTTAACGTGTCTGTCTGTGTATCTGTGTATCTGTCTGTGGTAACGTTGCTCCCAAACGGATGAACTGATTTTCGTTTAGTATTTTTTGTGTCACAGATAATTTTATCCCGAGTGTTCTTAGCCATGTTTCATGAAAATCTGTTCATCCGTCTGAAGGTCATCAGCTTTTTTCTAGTCGGGGTTTTTTTAAATTTGTAATTTATACTTGTTCCTGTTCCTTTTATCTTTAACCATGCATGAAAATTACCTCTAAATAAGGTACTTAATCTGCTCTATCAAAAAATTAAACACGCAAATCGGTCCAGAAATGTCGGAGAAACTGCTTGGGCATGGAATTGGCAACGTCCTTTTTGATTTATGGTAAATATTAGCTTCGAGCGCTTTACTAATAATTTATACAATATATAAAATTCGTAGTCCTGACTGACTGACTGACTGACTGACTTATATATCAACGCACAGCCTAAACCGCTAGGGTTAGAGACTTGAAATTTTGACAGTCGCTTTCTTTTATGACGTAGACCGTGCTCACTAAGCAAGGATTTTTCAAAATTCCACCCTAAGTGGGTGAAATAGGGGTTGAAAGTGTGTATGAAAGTCCGTCATTTCTCAAGTTATATCCATGAACCTTGGTAAATGAGCTACCGATAAAAAATAAAGAAATACACATTTCACAGTTTTTGAAAATTCTACCCCTGAAGGGGTGAAATAGGGGATGAAAGTTTATATGAAAGCCCTTCATTTCTCAAGTTGTATCAACGAAACTTGGTATTTTGGCTTTAAGTAATAAATAAAGAAGTATGTGTGGCACAGTTTTTCAAAATTCCACCCCCAAAGGGGTAAAAATAAAATAAGGGTTGAAAGTTTGTATGAAAGTCCTTCATTTCTCAAGTTATAGCCATGAAACTTAGCATTTCGGCTTTCAGTTAGATATGCAGAAGTACGTGTTTCACCATTTTTGAAAATTTGACGCCCAAAGGGGTGAAATAGGGGATGAATGTCCTTCATTTATCAAGATATTTTTCAAGTTATAACAACAAAACTTGGTATTCTGGCTTTCGGTATAATATAAAGAAGTACGTGTGTCGCAGTTTTTCCAAATTCCACCCCGAAACGGGTAAAATAGGGGTTGTAAGTTGGTGTAAAAGGCCGGCTTTTTCAAGTTATAGCCATGAAAAGTGACGTTTGGGCAACAAACGTTAAATAGTCCTTCAATCACGCTGCAACAGAGCAACGTGTTTTTTGCATGGGTTCTTTTTATCCCGGAAAATTAAGGAATGCCTGTGGGAGTTAAAAAACTTATGCCACGCGAACGAAGTCGCGGGCGTCCTCTAGTAATTTATACACTACATGACATGGCTTTCATAAGTTCAATATTTGACTTTTAATATTTACATAGTTAACTTTCTCAGTACAATTTATTTTCCGAACCTTGTGGCTGTGTCTAATCTAACGGTAGATTACTGAACTGTCATCAGATTTTTTTATTCTATTATTGAGTACCAACGAAGGGTGCTCAATATAATAACATACTATTAAGTATATTTTTTGTAATATTGTCCATACAATAATTACCAGTGGAAAAAACCCAGGCTTTTTGATCGCTCTCTTGCTTCATTGACCGGCCCACCGGCCAATATACTCGTAGCTGCTATAGAGCTCTCTCAATGTACGTAGGCCTTGCATGTACAGGTTTTATTACTCGTAAGACTGCGACAAACAGACGTGTGAAATAAGCTCAAGAAACGTATTTAAGTCGAAATAGAATCATTGACTGCTACAGTAGCGGGCACAATGAAAATAGTTCGCTTTGTAGTCATCGACGTATTGATTGAAACGCGAAGCTCATAACGATGTGACGACCACAAACAGGCACATTAAATGTTTGTTAATTAAATATTACTTTCTATTAATGGCTGTAACATGTATGTATCTACTGTAGTCTGTAATACGTTTCTATAGGGCAGGTTTCATTATTACGGTCAATTACGTACCTCAAGAGGACCCTTATAGGATCACTTTGTTGTCCGTCTGTCAGTCTGTTAACTACTTTTTTCTCGGGAACGGATGGTGGTATCATGTTGAAATTAATATCAAATACTTAAGTCTACGGTCCCTTAGAGCTGTAAAAAAAATCAAGCTTCTAAGTCAACGCAATTTTATACCGCATATTTTGACACTCGCCACTAAATTTAAAACTATATGGTACTTTCCGTTGACCTAGAATCATGAAATTTGGCAAGAAGCAAGGTCTCGCAGCACAAAAAAAAAGTGTAGGAAAAAATCCGAAAGTCGGTAATTAGGGTTCCGTACTTATAGGGTGTAGAATTGTTTCTCAGGCGCTAGCAGTTTAGCGCTATATATAAGCCTTTCATCGTGATGTTGTGACATCTTTCTTGTTATTAACTAAAAGAATTTATATTATGTGGTGGTACGAAAACCTTTGTGCGTGACTCGCACTTGACCGGTTTTGTTTGCTCAAATAACTCGGTTATTTTCAACTTTTCAACAAACTTTGTAAGGATTCAAGTGGCCGCAAATAATATGATTACTTACAACTTTTCCCTTCAAATTCTTTCAGTGCAATTTACAGCACCACCACCACCACCACCACCACAGCCCATTAACGTCCCACTGCTGGGCACAGGCCTCCACTCTCATAGGAGAGAGGGAATTAGAGCTTAGACCCACCACGCTGCTTCAATCCGGGTTGGCGGGCTTTAACGACTATTATCATGTTAGTGATAATAACCGGGACCGACTGCTTAACGTGCTCTCCGAGGCACGGGGGTGAAACACCGCCAACTTCCTAACTCCGGGCTAGTGCTGAGAATTTCTAGTCAGAAAAACCCAACATTTATTATGGCCCGACCCGGGACTCGAACCCGGGACCTCGTAAGCCGCAGTCAAACATGCTAACCACTAGACCAACGAGGCAGTCACAGAGAACAGAGGCAATTTGCAGCACAGAATAGTCAAAAAAGAATAGTCAATTCAAAGTATGTTTATTCTAAATTGGTACGTACACAGTACACTTTTTGAACCTCAAGTATACAAAGTTTAAGACGCGATGGTGATAATTAACGACGATATCTTAAAACTAAAGCAACAAGAGTTCCAAACGCGCCGTGGTCTGAGAAGACCCCATAACTAATTCAGCTAAGTAAGTAAGTTATAATACTTAATAGTACTTACCTTAGATAGTTTTATGGACGAGATTTTACCTACCCTAGAAACGGTCTATAGCAAGTTTCTCTGTGCATTATTCGGTTCATCGAAATTCGGATTTCTCGTTCGGTTCGCATCATTATGATTTTCGTCTTAGTAACAATATAAACAGAAAATACCAACAGGCAAGTATTTACTATGGTATTAAGTGTGGTATCCAATCGAGTTGATGGATATTCGAACACACCGCATTATTAATCGAGCGTTCATTCAATAGAGTACCCTATTTCACGTTTCATTTATTGCGAAGATCAATATTTACTTCACACATTAGAGACATAAGCCTAGGCAAGATGATTACCCCGCCCCTTCACTTACAGTAATTTATCCATCCATCTACATCCATGACCCATGTGCCTGCTTGAATCTATCGCTGGATAAAGGATTTGGGCTCCACTTTGTTAAAGTTCCCGCTACTTTCTTGTATGTCATAGATGTCTGAGTACAGAGGTCTACGTCGTAGATGGATCTAGTGGGTAAGTATAGAGTAGGTCTTAACTCCTAGGCTACGCTTACCGGTATGTGGTCCCAACTTTAGACTACCTCTGTCCCAACGGCCCTTCGGTCTAGCGTGACAAAATTCAAAATTCACATGTTTTTTATTCAAACAAACTTTAATAAGTGCTTTTGAATCGTCAAATTGGCTCGGAATGCCGTTCCTACCGAGAATAACCAGCAAGAAACTCGATAGATATAACTTGCAAGCGCCCTTTGGCTGGACAAAAAGTCTTACTCATTCTCACTTCATGATCTTCAAATTATAAATTAATCATTTAAAATATTTTTTTTCTAGATTTTTGTATATATTTTTAATCCCGTCTTTTAGCCCTTACCTTAATAATGCCTATTTCCAGCTGTGGTCCAAATCCAAATCCAAAGGTCGGTATATTAATTAAAGGATTTCCGATTCTGTTGGTTGAGCGAAAGATTATGATGAAAAATTTGACTCATATTTTATTTACTCGTGTAGGTATAGTTATGTATTTTTTTGATGTAGGTATGTTCGATCATAGTACGATAAAACATCTTATGTATATATGATTCGTAAATAATATTAAGTACTTAAAAAATTTGGTACATTTTTATTTATATTCAAACTAACAAAATATTACTGTAAATTAATTTAAAAATCAAGGAATTTTCTGAATATTAACTTCAGAAAATAATAGATTTTTTAGTTATTATTTATATGTATTAGTTTTGTTAATTAATCATTATTAGTGTATTACTTAAATGACAAGGAAGCTTGGCAATAATTTGCTGTAATGGCTCTGATAGTTCCTTAGTTAAGATGATTTGTGAGATGAGAGTGAGTGAGTGAGTGATAATGAAAAAAAACTCGGCTGAGTTTGCTGTGTGCTCTTCGGGCGCGTTTGGAACCCTAGTAGCTTTAGTTTTAAGACACCGTAACTGATTATCACCATCATGTTTTTTCATGTTTTTTTAAGGAATTAATTTTTAACGTCAATAAGTGTACCTACAGTGTACCTATATTGAATAAATGATATTGACTATTGACTATTGACTATTAGCACTGCGATATCTCTGCCACAGTATTAGTATGCACTGCAGCCTGCGCTCAGCCCTAACCCGCTTGCCACTGCAGGTCGCGGCCGCGCATAACTCTGTTGCGCGTTACTTTAGTTCTAAGAAATTCATCTGAATTAGGTGGTGTAAAGGGCGAATTTTGTCCATATTAAATACTTGAGATGACGAACAATTTTATTTTGATAAGGTTAATACTATGTCAGTAAAAACACCTTCGAAAGTAAAGCTTTGTTTTAGACCAAATTTGAAAATCATAAAAATGGTTATTGTGAGGCAACCTTAAAAGATTGCGGACTTGTTTTAGAATTTTTTGAGAGAAACAATTCTACCATACATTGTTTTCGTGTAACTTACTATTTACGCAGCGCACGCCACGGAAACTCTCAGATAAGACGATTTTTTCCGACTTGATTCACATTATTGCTATTTTCATAGGGATCTCAAATTTTATTGAAAATAAAATATAGCCTATGTTACTCGCTGATAAAGTAGCTTTCTATAAGTGAAAGAATTTTAAAAATCGGTTCTGTAGTATTAGAGTTTATCCATTACAAACAAACAAACAAATCTTTCCTCTTTTTATTAATCGTTTAGATAATTTATAATTTATATAATGGTAGCTAGCCTCTTTTTAATTGATATATAGGATTATCATTGATGGCAGCATCAAGATTTCCCACGCATGTTGCGTGCTACGTTGAAATATTGAATGCACAACATAATTTAAATTAAATGGATAAATAAATAATTTTATATTTTTAAATACAACACGACGTAAAATAAATATTTTGCACAGTCAAAATAAAAATCATCCCGCTCAATATTAATGCAAAAACGGATCAATAAATAAAACAACACCAACGAATATAAAAGTCATGTCGTTCGACTTAAATATTTACTCATTTCTCATCATTTGCAAATAAACAGGGAATTTTGTTATCTGTATTAATTCTGTAATCTGTCATCTCAAGCCTGAAGCCAAACTCCACAGCAACAGGTACAATAGTTCATTCAACCTTGAAAATTTTACAGTTAACTCACCGTGAAATGATCACGCACGCTCCCGCTAACTCCAAGCTACAAACCACTGGGGTGACGCTTTGATTTCTCACTTAAAAACCTAAATTCATCACACGGACGTACAGGAAAACGCTCAGTACGTCCACCCTTCACCACGGTCCGGGGTCGACTGGGGAATCGGTAGGATATTAGTAGAAGCGAGGGAAAAGAATCCTTTTCTGCCTAATAGCCTCCTTCGATTTCGCCTACACGAGTACAATTTGACTTTTTGACTCCAGAGTTTTCCAATTTCATCATGTCGTGAAAACCGCATTACAATTACCAGCAAAAATACATTGATTTGACTGAAACATTAATTTATAAATTAAGCATAATATGATATTTAAAATTAAATACAAAAATTGTTAAGCTCTAAGCGAATTTCTCTCATTATTTTATTTTAGGAAATTTCTACAGGGGAAATTATCATTTTAAGGATTAACCAGTGGCGTGCACAGGTTTTGGAGCTTGGGTAGGCATTAGTAAGTCGGAATATCTATTTACTAGCTGTTTTGATGAAAAAGCATTGACGCCATATTGACGTATTTCCAATTGGGTAAGCAGTGCTTTTATGCCTCCATGAACTGCACGCCACTGGGATTAACTATATTCATAAAAATCGAGTAGGTAAGTACTTATTAAGAAAAGAAAATGGCTTCAGATTGAATATAAGTAAAATGAGATAAAGACGAGAACTTTGACTACAGAAAATCCGAAATCTTTACACTCAAACGATGTTTCCCTAGCTACTCGATGTCTACCTACTTGTATTTCCCGCCCATATCGTATCTCAGTGGCTGTATAATTTAGTTGAACACTGCGAAGGGTCCAACAGATAACAGTAAAGCACCTAATTTGTAATAGCTTCACTTCGACGCAACTGAGACCTTCTGAATTTCTAGAATAGACAACGAAAGGAACACGATAATGCATTTGAGTTGAGTTTCCTACTTTTCGTAAGATCGTAATTAAGATAATCTATACTTCCATACTAATATTATAAATGAGAAAGTGTCTGTATGTCTGCTACGCTTTCATGGTCCACCTATTCAACCGATTTTGATGTAATTTGGCACAAGGATAGGTTGTGTCCCGGGGAAGGACGTAGGTTACTATTTATCCCGGAAAGTTAAGGAATTTCCGCCGGAATCGAAAAAACTTAGTTCACGCGGACGAAGTCGCGGGCATCATCTAGTGACTTATATATCAGCATCTTAAGAACGATACTTGAGAACTTGTTCATAGCTGACGTTGGTTTAACAAAACGGGCCATAGCCTTTGAGGCATTAGATAAGTCCAACTGATTTGCATGCAAGTGATTACGCCACCAGCACCACCGTCCACCACTACAGCCCGATAACGTCCCACTGCTGGGCACAGGCCTCCACTCTCATAGGAGAGTGGGAAATAGAGCTTAGACCCACCACGCTGCTCCAATGCGGGTTGGCGGGCTTTAAGGACTATGATCATGTTAGTGGTAACAACCGGGACCGACGGCTTAACGTAGTCACTGGAAAGTGATTACACCGCATGCATACAATCATAGCCTTTATTGCTGAATAAAATTTTACAATAATATTTCGTTTTTTTTTTACAAAATTTATTACTGCATATGCTAGTTGGTAAATAATGTTTTTTTACCTAGTTTCTACGCTCGAATTAGGAGCGGATAGTAATTATAACGTGTATCTACAATTATATGTTTGTGTTACTTATGAAATGTGAACAAAACTGCGTAATGCGATGTACTTATTCTGTTTATTTTCATCATTCAATCACGTTTGGAGCAATCAAATCGACATAAACTAAACTCATTTATATGCACCTGTTTCGATTTTATAGTTCTGGAGCTTTAGTATCAATAAAGCCACTCAACCCGCCACCGGGTGAAAGCGTCACCCACGCTTGTAACATACAACATAAACTACCCATACTCTCGAGGTCTCTTCTTCAGCCCTTATTCATCACCATCAGCGTCTTCAAAGAGTATCGCTGTACTAGTTACCAAGGTTGATACTAGTGGGCAAGATGCCTGGGAAAAGAGCAACTGGAAGACAGAGGAGGAAGTAGATAGACAGTATAAAGGAGTAGACCCTATCCTGATAATTACTCACAATAATTAAAGAAGATAGCACAAAATCGGAAGGCATTTCACCTACTGAAGTTCAATTTTTAGATGGCACCCAATAATGAAGTCGATAATAGGCTGTTGAAGCAACTGGCAAGGGCCGCTTCCGTTAGATTGCTCTCTATAGATCGTATCATTTTACGATAAGGAGTAACTAACAGTTTACTGTTTATATATATTTTGAACCATGACCACGTTTAGAGACCTCCCTGGAGAGTGCTGTTGTTTATTACCTCAGCGGTAGGAGTGCGCCGTGTAATTATTATGATAGACCAAGTACCAACCAAGATGTTGATAATGAATTACCTAATCGTAGGTAGTTAAATGTAGTTGTCGTGGACTTCGACATTGTATATTTGGTGAGTATAGCTCTATGACCACTCTAATTTTCTTACCTGGCAACTTTAATTTAAAGTTGGTTTTTCGCCTACCGCCTTTCCTGTCATATGGTATTATTAATTGACAGCGTTAAGTAGCGGCACGTGTGTAGCAGGTGATGGTCGGATATACGATCCCGGAAGTCCACGAGTGCTCACAAATCAAGGAAAACTATTTACTTGGTAAGTCATACTGAATATTTAGACCTATTGTGTTGTAGCGGCGGCGCGATAGGTAACCTCGCCCTCCCGATCATGGGCTCGGTGGCAGGGTCGAGGTCTGGGTGTGGGCACTGAGTTGCCATGGTGGTTATGGGCAGGAATGTAGGGGTTGTTGAGGAGTTCCTAATAGGACCATTGTGGGGTCCGCTCAGTGTCCAGTAGATAGCATAGGCAGAGCAAGAGGGGCTCGTTGCCGATACCAAGTTAATTGGGCTCTACAGGGAAACATGGTCCTCACTCAGACCTGGCCAGTACAGTACGACAGTACAATATTAGTTGAGCAAGATTAAAGTGAGACAGAGGCTATCGTGGTGTCGCTACGACTACCTACCCCTTTCCCTAACCTTACTTATGTCGCGTGTTCCATTTAATTTGTTACATCTCTCACCCTCAGTTGAGGGCTGAGATCCGCGATATAAAATGGTGGAGGTGCTGGGATCGTAACCCAGGAGTCTTAAGAGGTGGACGGCAGAGATTGGCCTGAAGTGCAGGGCCGCCAGTAAAACCTAGTTCTGGCGGGGTGGTTCTCCGAGAGTGCTGTGCGTAGGCTCTCGGAGAGGATGTGTAGAAACGCATCGACCTGAGGTCACAAGACATTGTCTGTGTTTATTAGGAACCACCTTTCTCAGCCGTACACCGCAGTGAGCTATTCCAGGAGGAGCGGCTAGATAACATATTTTTCTGGTGTTCATTCGTGTACACATCTATATTACTTTTTTCATAATCATCACATTTCTTTATGTGAGGGTTTCGTTTCTTTATCACCGTATTACTCATGGAGTGCATTGTTTTATGTTATCTGTTTTTTTTGTTTTACCCGCCATAATTAACATTTATATATTTTACTAACTTGATGCCTTAGTTACATACTATGCCTTGCATAGATGCTTATACTTGTTATATTTACTATTAAATTAAATATTCCACAGAGTAAAGTTTAAATTATAATCCTAGTTCTATGGATCGAGCTGCGCGTTTGTACAGTGTACCTTTTTAGCCACCTTTTTTGCGATTGCATATTTGCGTGGTTGGCACTATTGACGAGTGTCTATGGTAAATACTGCTTGACACTAGAAAAAGATCGTTGACTCGATGTCACGGATCGTTGAGTCATTGCGGTTTTCGGTGGTTTAACCTCTGTGACTTCGGCACGGCGATTACTCATTTATAAAAACTATGTGTGACAGTTGTGACATTCTATTCTAGTCTATATAACAGTTAAGTTGTTTTTTTTTTTTCTTTTCTTCTTTCCTTTTCTTCGATGTCGATATTTATACCTGACACCGGTGCCCTCCCACAGCTTAGATGGGACAGAGACTTCTACCAAAATAGATTTGATTGGCAGTTGGCGCAAAGGGCTCACAGTCCTGAGTGAGTTCAAGAAAATGTTTGCAAGCCACTATCTTACCAGTTTACGTGAGCGACACAACCACTCATACAGACAGCCTCGAGTCAAGTCTAGCAAGTCACCCAGGGTTGGTGATACAGTACAGATAAAGGATGACTCACGAAACAGAAATAACTGGAAAGTGGGCAAAGTCTCGTCTCTCATACAAGGTGCAGATGGCCAGTGCCGTGTAGCGAAGGTTAAAGTGGGAAGTACCGAATTCACACGATCTTTAGGGCACTTGTATCCTTTGGAGGCTGATGTGGAGGACTCGCCTTCGGTGACAGAACAGGTCTCTCAATCGCCACAGGTTGAAAAGGAACCAGAACCTGAAGACCTCCCGCAGATTGAAGAAATGGAGACCGATTCCGACAGGATCGTAGTTCCTCTAATAGACCAGTCTGAAGTAGAGATCGGGCAGTCAGACCAGAGTTCTAGTGGAGCCGCCCAGTCATCTCCTAGGAGAGAAGATGATGAGCAGGCTCAGGCAACGGGTGGGGAAGTGGAAGCGGAGCAGAGGGCCAGACGGGGCGCTGCCATTCGAGCTAGAGAGAAGATAGCTGAATGGACACGTCAATTGGTGGTTCGGCTGGCTTCGCTATGACTTCCTCTGCCGTTGGGAGTGTCGTGGACTTCGACATTGTATATTTGGTGAGTATAGCTCTATGACCACTCTAATTTTCTTACCTGGCAACTTTAATTTAAAGTTGGTTTTTCGCCTACCGCCTTTCCTGTCATATGGTATTATTAATTGACAGCGTTAAGTAGCGGCACGTGTGTAGCAGGTGATGGTCGGATATACGATCCCGGAAGTCCACGAGTGCTCACAAATCAAGGAAAACTATTTACTTGGTAAGTCATACTGAATATTTAGACCTATTGTGTTGTAGCGGCGGCGCGATAGGTAACCTCGCCCTCCCGATCATGGGCTCGGTGGCAGGGTCGAGGTCTGGGTGTGGGCACTGAGTTGCCATGGTGGTTATGGGCAGGAATGTAGGGGTTGTTGAGGAGTTCCTAATAGGACCATTGTGGGGTCCGCTCAGTGTCCAGTAGATAGCATAGGCAGAGCAAGAGGGGCTCGTTGCCGATACCAAGTTAATTGGGCTCTACAGGGAAACATGGTCCTCACTCAGACCTGGCCAGTACAGTACGACAGTACAATATTAGTTGAGCAAGATTAAAGTGAGACAGAGGCTATCGTGGTGTCGCTACGACTACCTACCCCTTTCCCTAACCTTACTTATGTCGCGTGTTCCATTTAATTTGTTACATCTCTCACCCTCAGTTGAGGGCTGAGATCCGCGATAGTAGTTTAGACATTAAAAAAATGTTTTTTGAAGAATTTTTGAATTATGACCAAAATGTGAATTTGCACCATAGCTGAAGTGCATAGAAGTATAGAGGTATGGTATAGCTGGTATAGCGCAGGAATCTAGTCAGAGTCATAATTATCGCTGCATGCAAACGCGGCCACATGGAAATGTCACACGTAATCTCATTACAAAGTGAGGCCTCGGTGCACAATTGGATATTAATAGGTTATTACTGGAATACCTACCATTTAGTAACAATATTGACATACCAATACGATGGCTATCGATACTTTATTTAATGTGCAAAGTAACAATAACTTTTATTTGAAAGTAAATTGACCTGCCTCTGCTGGTGAAAACTCAGAAAATCCTTTCTCAGTACGAGAATGTTTTTTAAAAAGCATTTATTTAGTTTCACCTGTCCCGGTGTCTGTCTGTATTCTTACAAGTTAAAAAGACCCGCTTCCCGGTTTCCGATTAAGCTGAAATTATGCATACATGTTTTGTTTAGATAAAACGTAAACGTCATTCTAAATCCAATATGATGGACTCCCAAGGATGGCGGAATCTTTTCCTAGTAAATATTTTTTATGCATCGCATAATATGGGTATCTATCAATTAAATGGATTTGCTGAGAAAAATACGAGAAAATTACGTTACATTGAAATCAATAAGGCGGACAAAAAGCTTATTTCAAAAATTAATTTTAATACATATTATCTTGATTTTATAGTCCTTGTTTGACAGGTATTAAAAAGCTACTTATATAAATCGTTTCCATCTAAAATATACCCAACTCATCGCCATTCTCGAATCAATTTCTAATTACGTAATTTTCCGCTCAGGAAAATTATATCTCATGCTTTTATCGGCTAAAATACAAAAATATGAGTTTGTTGTGTATTAAAATTTATAACGAACCAGAATGGTCTAAAGTTTTAATAAACGCAGAACTGCGTAGAATGACGTAAAACGCGTCCGATGGCGTCAGACGACTAATTGCGAAACCTTAGACCCTGTTCCGTAGCCAATTTGCATTTCTATTTGACCATTAAATTTAATGAAAAGAAAACTCAAATAAAAAGTACAGATGGAAAGCGAGGGTACCGTAGAGTTTCCGTCCTTTTTGCTCAAGGCTCCAGCCGCGTAAACAACTAGTATTTCGCACAAACTTAATAAACTTTTTAAGTTCAGAAAAACACTCAACCTTTGATTAATATAAAATGGGAGTAAATAAATATAATATCAAAGTAAATACTGTGAATTATTATCACTCAACACGCTTTTATATGCCATTGAGCCAGTCTCAATTTATAAGAGTGCTTCTAAAATATTTATGTAAAACTTACTTATTATAAAAACGTCTGCCCACCTGTTACCTTTAGACGAAATTTGGTATTTGGTTGGTTACTCAATAGATCTGAAGTGGGTCCATTTGTTTGTTATTACATCTCTACTAAATTCAATATGGTGGACGATAAAAGCTAGTTTTTAAAAATGTTTTAATGATTAAGACTTATTCAGTTTCCAGCGGCAAAAATTACAAAAAAAAGAAAAACTGACTTATTATTGCAAAAAGGCCTGTTACCTTTTAACTGATCAACCACAGAACCGGTATTGACGACACAGATTGATAAAGATATCATGCAGACAAAATCGCGCACAACACTAGTTAATTCATTTCAATTAATTTTAATCATACCATTTTAATTTTCGTACCTACTGTAAGGATCACCTTTGTTAACAACGTTTATACTAATTGGTAATTGGACACGTATGCCCGACTCTGATGACACTGAATATACCTACTCGTAGTCGTTAACGTCAGGGGGCATACTACCATCGCTTAAAGCCGACTACCATCGCTTAAAGCCGTATTATTTTAATATTGTTCACGTTCGAGTTGTCGTATTATAATAATTATTTTTAGGACGTCAAAGTACGTGACATTCAACCGTTATTTTGAAATAATACTGTTTTAAGCGGTGGTAGTAACTCCCCAGGTTTGTACCTGGGAACCCGGGATTTTACATTTTGATGAAAATAATGACCTACCACACTTGTACTATGTGTTGTGGAAACAGCTTGGAAACAGGCAAATACGGTATCATTTATCCATATTATTTTATACAAAACGTGAGAAACTGAGAATAAAATAAGTCAAATTTTTACCATATTTTTAATTATCTACATAGAGAAAATAATAGTGTCATTTCTCAGGCTAGTAGTTTGTTTAGGGATTCTCCCGTAAATTAATCGCTTCATTCTACCCTTTGATACCAAACAGGCGTGGCAAGTCGCAACTGAAACATAAATAAAATTAACAAATTTTTACTATTTCCCTAATGCTACGACGCGTAGCAGCTACGGAGGCTCTACGACACTACGCTACATTGAATAAAATATTTCAAAACCTTTTTTTTAACCCCCGACGCAAAAAGAGAGGGGTGTTATAAGTTTAACGTGTCTGTTTGTGTATCTGTCTGTGGTATCGTAGCGCCCAAACGGAACCGATTTTCGTTTAGTTTTTTTGTGTCATAGATCATTTTATCCCGAGTGTTCTTAGCCATGTTTCATGAAAATCTGTTCATCCGTCTGAAGGTCATCAACTTTTTTTCTTAACCTGTTACTTCCATATTAAGTCGGGGGTTGTTTCAAATTTGTAGTTTATACTTGTTCATACTAAGGTTAATGGTATGAAATCGACACAGAATACTAACTATAACTACGTAGCAATAGGAATACTAGCGTAGCGTAGGATAGGAAGAATAGGAAGAAAGCGGTATGATGGAATTACACGGACTTACACTTTGAATATCTTTTTTCGAAGATATTCATATAGCAGATTCGAGCAATTTTCAAATTCATCATCTAGTTATCTAGTATGCCTAGAAGAAACGTTTTTTTGTGTCTTGCTATGATAATGTAATACAGCTCCGACGATGCAGCCCGCTCAGCTCTCACTCGGCGAACACACAAAACTAAAGCCACACTTTGCATTATATTATGATACAGTGTATCATTGAAACCTGAGTTATAGACTGTAGAGATTCAGATCTCATGATCTCATACATAAGTCGTCGTACCTAATTGGGTATTTTAGTCAAACCAAAAATTTTTTTGAAACGTCAAAACGCGCGCTTAGACAGTATCTGCCTTGTATGAAATACTGAAGTGTGACGTCATCAAAATTCACCGCACTTTTTCCTTCAATCTATAGTTTTAAATGGTTTTCAAACATAAAACTAACAGGGGACGTGGATATTACGACTTTTTGGAGATGCTCTATTTAAAATCATCACTATAATTTGAATAGTTGTCAAATACCCTATATTATATGCATTGACTTAATAATACATGGACTCCGGGTGTAATGCAAAATTCACGAAAAAAGTGTCCCGAGAAATTCTATATGTACGAGTATACATGTATATTTTTATAAACAAACTAAAACATTGTAATTTATGTCTTAGATCATTATAATACAGCCTAATTTTGCTTGCAATAAGCTATCCGCCTATGTAGCTTTGACTGACGGTCGCCCATTCTTTTAGCATATGCAGCTTCTAGCGATAAATTTGATAAAAATATTGCACTCCCTCTGTCTTACGCGCGTAGTGTATTAGAAAAGGACAGATAGTTACTTTTTGTTCATTTTGGTTGGTTATGCCATTTGTTTTTTCAATTAATTGAAATTTGGATGGAATATTATGTTTCTAAGCGAAATAATACCTTTATATCGTTAATAAATGTTTAATTACTGAAAATATGACACACCATCTTCTATTCTCACCTTACACGGGTAGTTTTTGCAAGATTTTTTATCTCAGTGCGGCTTTATTGACGAGTGTTCTTTCTGATGACAAACACGAGACTGAAGTGCGAAAGGAAACCTTTTCGCATTTTGGATCTCTTTCGGTTCGGACACTTTTTAGCGCTGACCCGAAGTCCATATATTATTAAGTCAATGATTATATGATACATTATGTATGTAATGGAATGAGTAAAATTATCTCTGTTGCTATTGTTATGTTATAATACAATAATGAATAGGTCGCATGATAAATATATATTTACGGAAACAACAGGTAATTCGCTTATTTCATGAATAGCAAAATACTACGGGTCCTCTTGTTCACCAATCACGGTTTTCCATAACATCTTACTCTAGTAGATATACACCTCTCTGTAGTTTGTTCCTGTGTTTTATTACACCTATATTTTCGTGCAAACGGATTCATATATAATACTATATGGTTCTAGATTCCTTCTAGAGTTTATTTAAATTAGGCTATCCCTCTTTTTATTGCGCGACTTTACTGATACGCCAGTGAAATAAGTAACTATGAAACGCGCGCGAGTTGAATGTAAAGCTTTTGTATGTGCCACCATACAATTATTACTGCATTCAACTCGCGCGCGATTTTTAACTTTTAGACAGACTCAAGGCTCATTGAGGGCGAGGAGAAACGACGCGACGCGTTATTTCTAAAATGTTGCAAAGTAAATTACAACCAGTCACTTTAACGCGGTTTTCTTTAGTTTCTGATTTGATTCAATATTCAAACTGATAAAAATTTATTAAGCAGACTTAAAATAATTTTGAAAATTAACCGAATAAGTTAAGTTGAACCACTAATAAACTTAAGAATGGCTTTTTAAATCGCGCAAATGCAAGTGATTTAAAGTTTCATCTCAACGCCGTTGTAAAAGTGGATAATCAACCGCTTCCTAACTCCGCTAATGCAATCTCGACGCGAGATGATTTGCTGTGGACTTAAACGACTTTTACTAACAGAAAACAGAATTTTCAGTGCACTTAACGAACCTTCTACCTAACGTATAAAAACCGGCCAAGTGCGAGTCGGACTCGCGCACCGAGGGTTCCGTACAAACCTGTAGTAAGTTTTAAATTAAATGTTTTTTTTAAATATTTGAGTTGATTGAATGAAAGGTAAATTGCGTTTTACGATTTATGACGTATTAAAAAAAAACTACTTACTAGATCTCGTTCAAACCAATTTTCGGTGGAAGTTTGCATGGTAATGTACAACATATATTTTTTTTAGTATTATCATTTTCTTATTTTAGAAGTTACGGGGGAGGGGACACACATTTTACCACTTTGGAAGTGTCTCTCGCGCAAACTATTCAGTTTAGAAAAAAATGATACTACAAACCTCAATATCATTTTTGAAGACCTATCCATAGATACCCCACACCTATGGGTTAGATGAAAAAAAAATTTTTGAGTTTCAGTTCTAAGTATGGGGAACCCCCAAAATTTATTGTTTTTTTTCTATTTTTGTAAGAAAATCTTAATGCGGTTTACAGAATACATCTACTTATCAAGTTTCAACAGTATAGCTCTTATAGTTTCGGAAAAAAGTGGCTGTGACATACGGACGGACAGACAGACAGACAGACAGACAGACAGACAGACAGACAGACATGACGAATCTATAAGGGTTCCGTTTTTGCCAAATTTGGCTACGGAACCCTAAAAAGGGGTATTTTTTTCTATCCTAGATTTCTCAGTAAACTTTAGCTTTCAGTATAATTTAGGACAAATGTGAGTCATTCACATTTAGGCTATAGAAAGGTAAGCCCACCCGTGCGAGTTGTAGGCGAGGCAGCTACTAATCAAATACATGTAATTACGTATTGGGAAATGTGACCAATTATGAAATAACATTATTGTAGACCTTACAAGTTCAAAGGACTCTTTTCTGACACTTTAACAAAATCTTTTGAATCGTCAAGTCAATCTACCAGTGGTTCAGAATGCCATTCCTACCGAGAAGATTGCTGCCCTTTGGCGAATTGGTGTGCTCTATTTAATTAATATCTCGATTGACTATGTAATTTATTTGTACTAAAATAAATTGCTTATTCCTATTAGTGTATTGTTAGCCTTCCACAGCTGGACCTAGTCTCTTGCAGGGACTTCCACACGCCAAGTTCTTGCGCCGCCTGGATCTAGCGGTTCTTTGTGACTCGCTTGATGTCGTCCGTCCATAGGGGGCGATCTGCCTACACTGCACTTTCCAATGCCTCCTTCCTTTCTTACACTTTTGGGCCCCAAAGTAACTATGTGCCCTTCGCATTGCCACCTAAGCTTGGCAACATGACGAGCTAGCGGTTACTTTAGCTCTTATTCGAAACTTCAGTGTCCTAATTTCTGATTTCCGAGTAAGTGTCTTTTCCCTAAATTCTTGAAATAGGCCAAAAGTCTCTTTTTGATTGAAACAAATTATTTTTATTGAGCCGTCGAAAGGGTTAATGGTATGAAAAATGAGTTGAGCAATGTTGGAGGAAAGGAGTCATTAATTATTATGCTCGGGGTCGAGGTTATTTCAGGAAAAAGGTAAACGACTTTAGGGATAATTTGAGTAATCTAAGCAGACTTAATTTCTTAATTGTGCTTACTACATCTAATTATAATGAGCGAAGGTATAATTAAGTAATTGGGGAACAAAATACTTAATTGAAATATTAATAATAATAATTGAATATAAAAAATCTTTTTAGACAACCGACTTCAAACTCCCGCGCCAACTTTACAACAACAAGCACACGCTATACAAAGTACTTATTTTATTGTTGATATTTTAAAAAACCGCTCGACCGATTTCGATGAAATTTATATGGGACCACTTGGGAAGTATGCCCTTTCAAATAAAAAAGAATCATCCAAATCGGTCCACCCAGTCAAAAGTTCTGAGGTAACAAACATAAAAAAAACAGTCGAATTAAGAACCTCCTCCTTTTTTTGAAGTCGGTTGATGACAAAGAACAATGTCCGGGGCAAATGAAATGAAAATAATACAATATAACTCAAATTTAACAAATTAAGTCTTAGGTTCAAATCTTTAATCCACAGGACTGAATCCAGTAACGCAGTACCTACAGTAAAAGGTGCAGTAAAGGTACTAAAAAGGTTACTACTATACCTTCTCTCTTTTAGCTACCCCCATTCCAGTACAAAGTAAGTAATATAGGCTTGCGGTCAACTTCAGACGCGACTAAAATATTTAGTCGTGCAAGCTGAAGTCGACAAATCAGACGCGATTAAAATTTAGTCGCGTCTGAAGTTGGCCGTATGACGCGTCGCAATTGCATATTTTCGCGCGTAGTATTTACCTACGTTATTATCGACAGTTTGTGTGAGAACTGAGAGCTGCGCAAACAAGCACTCGCACCTCAGCTCAGACACGACTTCCGGTTTGGCGCTAACAATAGGTACACATACTCGTAGTATTTTTAACTCAAATGTATACTTATTCAGATTTGTAATTATTAAGCGAGTGTGTCTGTCTATGTCACGCTTTCGCGGCCCATCTGTTCAAACAATTATGACGAAATTTGGTAAGTAGAGATAGATTGGGATGGATAGGCGACTTTTTATATCGGAAAATCAAAGAGTTCGAGTGGACTATGAATTACTTGTAAGCGTCATTCATTCATTATTTTAATACATACCTAAATCATTATAGTCGGTTTTCCCCAGTTCCCATTTTTCATGAGGAAGGCCCAAAAAAAGATGCAACATTAGGTAATAAAATACAAATGTCTGTACCAATTCAGAGTTCCAATGCTAAAACATAAGCTCGGATCACTTAGGTCGTACGTGCCCGCCGCTGTCTCGACCCTCTTCAAATCAACTTTTGGACGCGCGTGTTTTCGGAACTTTGAGTTTTCCATTATGATGTCACTCATTTGACGGTCTGCGGACCAAGTAGGAGATTTTTGACCTATTCGATCGTGAAGTTACATAACGATTTTAAATGTGGAATTGAACAAGCGATTGACGACAGATTATATTTATAGATCAATTTCGTACAAATCGAAATTAACTTAGACGAAATTGAATAGGTAAAAAGGATACAGGATACCAAATATCAAATCATTCAGACCTGTGGAAGCCCTTTATGAACTAGAAGACAGCTAATGATCTTCAAATGGGTGAACAGATTTTCTTCAATCATAGCTTGAACACTCACGGTCAAGTTACCTACCTTATAAATAAAGTTAATCAAAACTGGTTCATGCGTTTAGGAGCTACGAAGCACCAGACAATCTGCTACTATGTGTAACTACATCGATACACAGTTAAACTTATAACACCCCCCTGTTTGCTTCAGGGGTTAATAGAATTAGAAAATTGTTTGCGTCCCAACTTTAGAAGTAAAGATGAAGATGACCCATTTTCCAGTTCCTGCATAAGGCTCCTCATAAATTGTGTATAAGCACGCCTTCAATCTTCACCTGAGGTCACATACGAAACTGGGTCAAAATCGTGAACCTTTTACTGCTCTTCAAGTGAAAGCAAATACCTGAATACCTATTGCGGGTTTAGGGATTAAATACCTTATTGACTGGAATTGACTACGCATCTCGAAGCGCAATATTGATAGGTAGTATAATACTCGCAGTATAATTAGGCACCTAATACAAATGGTACATTCGTCGTCTCAACCTATAGACGTCCACTGCTGGACGAAGGTCTCCTGCATGGATCGCAACAGAGCACGGTCTTGTGCCGCTTGCGGCACCCAGCTACACGCTTGAGATCGTCCGTCCACCTATAGTGGGGGGTCGTCCAACGCAGCGCTTCCCGGTACGAGGCCGTCATTCAAGCACTTTGGGACCCCATCGGTTCTACGAACTATGTGCCTAAATGTGTTTAAAGATACATTAGCTGTCTTTTATCACAGCGTTTGTGTAGTTATCAGCAGACTTAAAATTATCCTTACAGCGGATCGACGCCCATACAAATTGTCACTCACAATTGCCACAGACTCACTTAATGCACTTACCTACACCTTCGTATACCTCGTCAAGCTGCATATCATTTTACTTCATTTTGTGCTAGAAGTAGAATGGCTTAATTTTGTACTGGGGTAGTATTCAAACCAAGTAGTAAATTATACTAACTCTATGATTCAAACATAATAATTCTGTCGCTAACCGCGTTATGGAAACAGAAGTATACTCTGATCCAATAGAGATGAGCTTTTTTTTCAACTTCTTTATCGTCTAACCATGTCATCTTATCTTCCATTTGACCACGAGTAGGTATTAGATAGATACATATTCCCATCATTAATGGTCGAATTGCAGATGAGATTACGTGATCAGACATTGAAGAAGTTGAAAAAAAGCTGAATCTCTATTGGAACAGGCTTTTAGTACGTCTGGTTTTATTGGGACACTTCACACATCTCTAAGATTAGGTAATGTCTGTGTCCGAGGGCCGTAAGATACAGAAAAGTATGTATGTAAAGTACAATTATAGCTGTATCGTTTATATTCGGAATAAAAATGCAGTACCCTGCAGCATCAGAGTTGAGGAGTTGGGACTTGGGTTTAATTATGAAGTCGTTGCTTGACACCTACAATATGAATTCACCATAAAAAAACCTAAATCGCTATTTTTAAGGAGTTCTGTACCCTGCAGCATCAGAGTTGAGGAGTTGGGACTCAGAGTTGAATCGTATACACGTGACTTGATACCTACTATATGAATTCACCATCAAAACTTTCTAACTACCTAGTTTTGAGTCGTAGGTATACCTACAGCATCAGGATTGAGGATTTGGAGTCAGAATTTTTTATGCGACCACCTCGCGAGCTTCTTCTAACCATTGAAAAAAAAAATTCAAATCCGTTTGGAAACCAAGGAAATATGCGGTAACATACATTAAAGAAAAAATATATATATACGCGCCGAATTGAGAACCTCCTCCTTTTTTGGAAGTCGGTTATAAACAATCTACCACGATTACCGTAGCTCTGAGATACCTTAAATTTGGTATTTAAACGAGTGCTATCAGCGTTGCCGACATTTAAATGGATCAAGCAACAGGTAGACCTTCAAAACATCAAAATAAAACTTTAATCGAATGGATGAGAAGATCTAAAATCATTCGCCGCTGAGAGCTTATTTCAAACTCTGAGTTTAGTAAATTAAGTCGCTATGTTTCACAGAGATAATAATACCCTGTTTAAATATTCAATTCTTGTGGAATACAAATTCAGTAGAATTCGCAGTACGAATCACAATGGATTTTATGTTTATCACTTTAAAGCATTGATGTAGAATTTTAGTATTACTCATTCTATTTCAATGCTTTAAAGATTAGGAAACAAATAATTCTTGCGATGAGAAGTGGACAGCATATCAAAATCTGTCGTAATCATTTGACAACTTAAAACGTCTTACTCGAACTGCAGTACAACCGCGTATCTTTTGCATCAATCATTGATACATCGCAATCACCTCTGATTGGATAACACTCTTCCACTATTGGACGAAATCCATTGACGCAGCAAGAATACCATAAATTCAGCCAATCGGAGGTGATTGCGATGTATCAATGATTGATGCAAAAGATACGCGGTCGCCCTGCTGTTTAAAGGAGTTCTTACAATGCTTTAATTGACATACAGGCATCTATGAACTCCTTATACAGGTCGAATTATCCCTTACGATTACGATTTCCTTAATTAACGCGTAAACAGACGGACAGACCAAAATTTTAAAAAGCTGATTAGGCCCCTGTATTCATAACGAAGATTTCTGCTTACAATTAAATTTTTGAAATTTATTTAATGTACAGAAAGCGTCCTTTTACAGTTTTATCTATATATAAATAAAAAACAGTTGCCGAAAGTTTGTAAGCGCATCACTTCAGAACGGTTTGACCGATTTTGGTGGAATTTTTTGTGTGTGTTTGTGAGGACGATTTATATTCATAATTGGACCCGGGAGGGGTCGCTGCAATCGGGTTCTATGTTCAGGGCAGGACAAAATCTGGCGCGCCCACTAGTTTACCAAAAATATCATTTAAATGCAATCACCAAATCGGTTATCGCTTATATAGGTAGGTATAATATGCCTCACCTGCAGCTTCATGTCGGTAAAAGGTAAAATTGCGCCAGTCAACAAAGCTTTGCAAGTGACGTCACTCTCTGTGATATTTCAAAGCACAAAATCGGTAGGTGTTTTCCCGTGTGCTTTGACCAACGGTGACGAGTAGAAACTCAAACTGAAACCGTGGAAACCTGGTTAATCGAGTTCCCAACAAACTCCTGTACGCTTACTCTGAGTTTTTTTTTTTTTTTTTTTCTTTATTTATTTAGGGGCTTTTATAATTAATTACATGTCAGCCCCATTATAATCTAATACATGAAATTTAAAACAAAATGGCTGTTTAACAAAATTAGAGAATAAGAAACACTAAAAGAACAACAAAAAACAAGTTAAACAAAAAAAAACAATTCTCAAGAAATCTGATTTATGGATTCAAACAGACTTATAGCATCCTTAGATGCAGGCCGAGCAAGTATATCTGTAAACATACCCGTGTCAAATCTGTTCAAACCCATATGCTGTACAATTTGATCTCTCCTAGACTGAAATCGGACACATTCACTCAATAAGTGTTGGACATCTTCAGGTATTCTACATGAATCACAAAGAGGTGACTCCGTTATCTTCATTAAGAATTTAAACTTATTCAATGGCATGTGTCCCGATCTCAATTACTCTGAGTTTTAACATCTATACTAATATTATAAAGCCGAACAGTTTGTTTGTTTGAACGAGCTAATCTCAGGAACTACTGGTTCGAATTGAAAAATTATTTTTGTGTTATGTTTGTTTATACCTAACATCACGCTGCGACCAATAGGAGCGAAGCATCAGTGAAAAATGTTGCAACAACGGGGAAAATTATCCATATGTGAGGGCTTCCGTTGCGTGCGCTGAGTAAACGGTTTAAGTTACCCAAAAAAATATGTATGAAAGAATTATTCCTCTTTAAATGATCTAAAAATGTCCCCGACTGGATCTCGCGATCATAATAACAGAAATTGACGCGGACGAAGTCGCGGGCAACAGCTAGTTGCAAATACGATTGATCGATGTGAGAGCTCACTACGCCAAGCGTCAAAGTAAAATGATCCTCAATTGTAATGGTTTAGAGCTCATTTCATCATTTCGTGTATTTATTATACACAGCCAGCGCTCCAAACGATGAGTTTGTGACTTAACTTACTACTGTTACTTTGACGCTTGGCGTGGTGAGCTCTCACGTCGATCAATCGTATTTGCAATGTTAAAACTCAGAGTAAGGGTACAGAACGAGTTTCGACATCGTTAAAATGACACAACAGCAAAACCGGTGAAACTGTTATTAAATCACGAACGTTTTGGAAACCCGGCTGACCGCGCTTGCAAATTAGTTTCTACTGTTCTGAATATTAGCGTCACAGTTTTATGAGTTGCTCAAGGTTTATCCGCACTACAGACGCACGGCACGACGCGGCACTTGGCGGCAAATTTTCTTTTTAAGGAGTGTGTATGGAGCTGGGAACTGCCTCGTTGGTCTAGTGGTTCGCATGTTCGACTGCGGCCGACGAGGTCCTAGGTTCGAGTCCCGGGTCGGGCCATAATCAAATGCTGGGTTTTTCTGACTATAAATTCTCAGTACTAGCCCGCGGAGTTAGGAAGTTGGCGGTATTTCACCCCCGTGCCTCGGAGAGCACGATAAGCAGTCGGTCCCGGTTATTATCACTAACATGATAATAGTCGTCAAGCTAACTCTGATGCTATGATAATTAGCGGAAAAGTGTTGTAGGTACAATGAAATGAAAATTTAGTTGATTTGTATTGAGAAACGAATAATTGCATTTTGCGATAAAGCGCGAAACTTGTACAGAAATTATGTAGGTAACTAATGCATTTATTTGCTTCTTCTCTGCAATCTGCATGTGATATTATGTGGAAGTGATATGGGATGACAGCTTTCAAGATTTCAGGAAATAAGAGTATACTTTTTGTTCCAATGCAACGGCTTATTTTCTTTTTTATAATAGGCAGACCTTCTTTTATGTTTTCCCATCTGCAAAATAATGAATCACAATAAATCATTCTAGATCATGTCTAGATAATTTAAAAAATACATGGACTGATGAACTTTGCTGAGCTTTGATAAAAGCCTCAGGTATGTTTACGTCATTATGTCAAAAAATTAAAGTGTCGGTACATGGGTTTTACTGGCGTTGCACTCTCCATTATATTATGCGCTGGCTGTAAAAGTACGTGGTGACGTGTCTGTAAAAGTTTTACTTCAACAAACGTCAAATTTGAAATCACACAATGATACAAAACCCAACAATCAGCGCAACAATACGAAAATCACCGCGGCCGACGCCATATTAATATTTTTTTGAAGGGATCTTTTATTTCAAATATTACAAATAATCACACTGACTATTACTGTAGGTAACTAATAAAACAAATTATACTTACTTTTTTACAATAGTCACACACTGCAGAAGTAAATTGTTTTTGTACTCGACAGAAAGCAAGATTATCACTTCAGATCAGACGAAGCTATTTTGACAGCCTACGTGCGACTGAAAACTGCGAAGCAAGTTCTGCGCGTTCAGTAAAATATTTGATGAAGCTAGGCGGCGTGCGCACGTTTCTTTGTTTTATACAAAACAATAGAGAGGATTGGAAAAATTGTGCCTTTATGAGGACTTTTGTTTTGTTTAAGTTATGTTTCATTCTATCTATCTATATAGGTACTTATGATAAATTTTTGGAGTAATGTTTATTATGTATACAGACCCCAAAAATATTTATATAGAACTAGATGATTCCCGCGACTTCGTCTGCGTGGATTCATATTTTTTGATTCCCGCGGGAACTCTTCAATTTTCCGGGATGAAAAGTAGCCTATGTCCTTCCCTGGGATGTAACCTATCTCTGTACCAAATTTCATCAAAATCGGTTGAGTAGTTGGGCCGTGAAAGCGTAGCAGACAGACAGACAGACACACTTTCGCATTTATAATATTAGTATGGATATGGATATTTTTATATACTTAGGTACTGCTACAAAGTTAGCCCTAGTTTCCGATCTCACCTGATGGTAAGTGATGATGCAGTCTTAGATTGTAGCGGGTTACTACACGGCATGTTACCTGAATGCTAAATCATTTGGCGGTACATCTTTCCCGGTAGGGTGGCAACTAACGACGGCCGAAGCCTCCCACTAGATCAGGCCAGCGTGAATTCAGATATTATAAATTCCTAAATTGACCCTGCTAGGAAACTAACCTGGGTCCTCCCACTAGAAGACTATAGCGCTAACCACTGCGTCATGGAAGTCATCGAAAATTTGATGAAATAGTCAACTTTATCATGGAGTGATTAACATTTGACGACGACATAAACTCAAACTAATAATATATTTATTAAAAACTAGCTGATGCCCGTGACTTCGTCCTCGTGGATCTCGGTTCCCGCGGAAACTTTTTAATTTTCAGGGATAAAAAGTACCCTATGTATTGCTCCAGACTATAACCTATCCCTGTGTCAAATTTCATCCAGATCGGTTCAGCCGTTCTGGCGTGATTAATTACCTAACAAAAATTCAAATTCAAAATCATTTAAATTTGAATTTCAATCCATCCATCCATCCATACATCCATCCAAAGTTTCGCATTTATAATATTAAGTATAGATAAGTAGGTACCTACACAGTACACCTGAACGTCACGTTTACAAAGTATAAGACGTGATGGACAACGGTATCAAAGCTACGAGGGTTCCAAACGCGCCCTGTAGGTATCATACACCTTTACACTGTAATAGGACTTTTCAATAGTTGACGTTTTACAAAAACTTTGAACTTGTTGGCGTCTCAAATATTTCTTTTGGGAGTTATTATAAAAACGCATACTGTTACCGACAAATGAATACCTAACTAATTTTACAGAGTCTAGAAGCACTAAAAATTCATATATTTTCTTGAATGGTTACTTTTTTTCATTCTTGAATTTATTGATGTTTTTAAGCACATTTTTTTAAAATCCACTACAAGTTAGCCCTTGACTGCGATCTCACCTGATGGTAAGTGATGATGCAGTCTAAGATGGTAGCGGGCTGACCTGTGACAGTTATATTAAACCCATACCCCTATTCGGTTTCTACACGGCATTGTACCGGAACGCTAAATCGCTTGGCGGTACGTCTTTGCCGGTAGGGTGGTAATTAGCTACGGCCGAAGCCTCCCACCAGGCCAGACCAGGGAAATTCAGAAATTATAAATTTACAAACCCTGCCGGGGATCGAACCCGGGACCTCCGCACGTTAAGGCTGCGCAAAGCACTGCGCCGCACGGAGGTCGTCAGACCTACTACACACTTATTATACTTAATCCATAATATCCATAATCCATACTAATATTATAAACGTAAAAGTGTGTCTGTTGGTTGCTTGTTTGTTTGGTTGTATGCTTTCACGACTCATCCGTTCAACCGATTTTGATGAAATTTGGTACAGGTTGTATTCCGGGGACTGACATAGGTTATTTTATCCAGGAAAATGAGAGTTTCTGCGGAAATCAAAAACCTTAATCCACGCGGACGAAGTCGCTAGCATCATTCAGTCCATACTAATATTATAATTAATGCGAAAGTGTGTCTGTCTGTCTGTCTGCTACGCTTTCACGGCCCATCTGTTCAACGATTTTGATGTAATTTGGTACAGGGATAGGTTATAGTCTGGAATAACACATAGGGTACCCGGGGAAGGATAAAGGGTACTTTTTATCCTGGAAAATTAAAGAGTTCCCGCGGGAATCAAAAATCCACGCGGACGAAGTCGCGGGCATCATCCAGTTTTCAATTATGTATTGGTCGTGGACCGTCATAATTTCAACTTCTTTGAATTTAGTTTAGTATATGGCACGAACAGCCCTTTTCTGCGAGACCAAAACAGAATGAACATAGCATTAGGTACCCCATAGACCCGAAATTGATATTTCGCCAGTTTCCCCCTTCGGACGACTGTTATAAAAGAAAAAAATCTACTTAGACTGAGCTATAAGAACCAAAATACCCATTCAAAGTTAGTTTTAGTGGAGTTCATGGCTCATGCACAAAACAGGCAAAATAAGACAGAGAATAAAATACCGTTTTGGGCTCAGTGAATAATAAAATAACCACCAATTAAATTTTCAAAATAAATATTTTATATACAGAAATCGTCCAGTTACATTTTTTTTATACGTATAAATATCGATGATTAGTTTTGTTCAATGGTAGTGGATGCATTGACGTTTGTGTACGGATACTAACAGTGACAAACGTCAGTTCAGGAGCAACGGGACGCAACCTCACGCCTTGAGAGCCCGCAGGCGTATGGGAAATGACTGCCGTATTTCATGAATATATAACGAAATTTTGTGATGCGCGCGCCCGTACTAAATTTGTATGAAAAATTCGTGCTGTAAAAATGAGGGATGTTTGGAACCAGATTGTAAAAAAACTATAAGTTTTATTGAAAATATTATTTATTTAAAGTGTTTTTTGATCTTTTACGATCAATTTAAAATAACTTTTGTCTAAATAATGTCTCAAATTAAATCACAATAGTCGGAACGCGGAAAGACCTTTTTTGAGATTTCCATGAATTTCCCAATAATTTTCTGCCGTTACTATACGATTTTTTGACCACTTTTTTTAATTACATCATACTATATCTCAATGAGTAGCGAATGGTATTTATTCGATAATGAAATTTTTATTTTTGCTATACTAAAATGTCGGAACAGAAAAGGATGTTTCCCCCTATTACAGTACATCCGTCCTTAACGCAGTACTTTATAAATTCTTCTTTTGTCTTTTTGTTACTGATTAGGACCGCTACACTTTCTGCACAGATTTTTGCATTGAGCCGGTTTTCCGCTTCATATTTTAATTTGGAATTTATTGGGCAGTCAAAAAGGTAAATGTAGGATGCCTTCTTTAGCGTCGGGGTCGCAAAGGCACGATGGACTCTCCTTACACTTAAACCTGTTTAAATATTCTGAGAATCCACCGTGCCCCGTCAAAACTTGTGTTAACACTCCTGTGAGTTCCGTCGTTCTGATCGTTTTATAAGCATTAACAGCATCCGGAAAAAAGATTTTCGTGGTCGTTGCAGTAGCCCCAGTTTGGTACCTACGGTTCCATTCGTCAAGCGATTCCAAACGGATTTTCCGCTTGACGAATGAAACCGGACAGCGATCGTAATTTGGCTTGACTTTTGTTTTTAGTGCTGCCTCTTTCGCCAATGCTTCGGCTCGCTCGTTGCCGTCCAGTCTAGCGTGCGCTTTTATCCAGAACAGGGATATATCCTCGTTCTGGAGTTTGCTGGCGGCGATGTTGGCCCGCGACTCGACGGCGAGGTGGTGCATTGATGTGTTGTTTACAACCGTCTCTAGTGCGGATCTCGAGTCGCTGTATATGCCAAAGCTCGTCTCTTTTCGGTCTATTATCATCCGAGTAGCTTCATATATGGCAAGGAGTTCCGCCTGAGAAACTGTGCAATACGGAGACAGTTTCAATTTGACGGCTTTTATTTCGGTTTCACTGTTCCACCAGGACAGCGCTGCTCCGACTTTGCCGTCAATTTTACTGCCATCCGTGAATATACGTATTGCTTGCGTATTGTGGCTTTCGACCTCTCGTTCGTTTATCAGGCTCACGAACTCCAAGCTCATATGCTCCGCCGGATGTGGAGTTCCGGCATACGCAGAGTGGTAGTGGTGGTGGAGCTGGGCCACTTAAGCGACGCGGCACGGAGATGCACTGCGACATAATTACTTAATTACCGCTACGTGTCGCATCGCGCCGCGCCTCCTTAGTGGGGCTAGACCTTAAAAGTGAAAACACAATACGGACCGTTTATAGGATAAAACGTCCGCGCCGGAGGGGAATAACGTTTTGTCCGGTCGCCTAATGTGCGTGCTGATGCTCCATATACAAGTTAATGATGAGGAGATTTTGTCCGCCAAACTTTTTTTTTACTTACTTTACTTTTTTGGGGCGAAGATGCTAAATCCTTTTTTAAGGATCTATGTTCTCGTCTCACAGAGTCCACAGGTGACCGGAGGGCTGGCAGTTTACCTCAGCCAACATATAAGTTTGGCTATTCAGCGGGGTAACGCAGCCAGCGTTCTGGGCACACTGCCTCATTGCAGCGGCATAGATGATATTTTTAATGTTTAGTTTTTAGTTTTTAATTTACTAAAAATTATATAACAGAAAAATATCACGGGTAACAACTAACAACTAGTAGCCAATCAGGCCGGGTAGCTCTTCTGTGAGGGGTTGTCTGGCATGTAACCACGACTTATTGACCTAACCTAGATAATGTGATAGGTCATTAGTTTACATCGCCGCCTCCATTGTGTAAAATTGTGACGTTGCAGAAACGTGAATGTAGTAAAAATAAAATTTAAAGAGCATAGTTACTGAACGCCATATTATTTTTATTGTACCTATTAATATTAATGAACTTTATGCTTTACTTTTTTGTTCATTTCTATTATAGTAAGGTATACCGCCTCGTTGGTCTAGCGGTTAGCTTAGTCGACTGCGGATCACGAGGTCCTGGGTTCGATTCCCGGTCGGGCATAAAAATCGTTAGGTATTGGGTTTTTCAATTAAGAAATTCTCAGTGCCAGCCCGGAGTTGGAAGTTGGCGGTGTTTCACCCCCGTGCCTCGGAGAGCACGTTAAGCCGTCGGTCCCGGCTATTATCACTAACATGATAAAAGTCGTTAAAGCCCGCCAACCCGCATTGAAGCAGCGTGGTGGGTCTAAGCTCTAATTCCCTCTCTCCTATGAGGGTGGAGGCCTGTGCCCAGCAGTGGGACGTTAATAGGCTGTCCAACTAACTAAGGTATACCGTATAATATATCTGCAATAACATCGATTTATGGTAAGTCAATGTGCAATAAACAGTTTTGGAAGTCGGATAAAAAACTTTAAAAATTACGATAAAATATCTTATCTTACTAATATTATAAATGCGAAAGTTTGGATGGATGTATGGATGTATGGATGGATGGATGTATCGACGTTTGTTACTCAATCACGCCCCATCAGCTTAACGGATCTGGCTGAAATTTGGCACAGAGATAGATTATAGTCTGGAATAGCACATAGGCTACCTACTTTTAATCCCGGAAAATTATTCCCGCGGGAAACACAAAACCTCGATCCACGCGTACGAATTCGCGGGCATAAGCTAGTTAATAATAAAACCAATAATTGGGTTTTTGAATTGAATTTTTTTTTAGGTTTTTTTTTTGTATTTATTTTAAAACTTTAACACCTTATAAACAGCAGATTCTATTTCACAGCGGGTTTTCATACCTAAAGATGTTAATTTTAAATGTTACGGCAATTAAAGAAATGTGTCCGTAAAATAAATTACCTATCCAAATAATAAATTATGCCATTAGGGTCTGGAATACGTTTCGAATTACTGAGATTCGTTTCAGAATTACTTACAAAAGCACACATACCTAATCCCAAAAGCTTAGCCAAAAGGTCTTGATACTGAAAGGGGTCGTGATCGTGTCATCCCTACCTAAACCTACCTCCTTACCTACCTATTAATAAATAATACTATTTTCATCCCACCATCTCGGAAAGAGTATTTTTAATCTTCGATATCTGAATGCTAAAGCCGTTATTATCCTCTTGAGGATAAAGTAAATTGAATTTAGAACATCGTGTGCACGTTAGTAAATATCACTCATCTATGAAGTTTGTGTATTCAAAACATCATTAAAACCTATTTACTTCTACCTCTATGGTGCCGAATTTCCATATTTAAACCTTTTTTAATTTGTAAAAAACTCACACTCGTAACCTTGGTGTACTTTTTAGGGTTCCGTAGCCAAATTTGGCAAAAACGGAACCCTTATAGATTCGTCATGTCTGTCTGTCTGTCTGTCTGTCTGTCTGTCTGTCTGTCTGTCTGTCTGTCTGTCCGTCCGTATGTCACAGCCACTTTTTTCCGAAACTATAAGAACTATACTGTTGAAACTAGGTAAGTAGATGTATTCTGTGAACCGCATTAAGATTTTCTTACAAAAATAGAAAAAAAAACAATAAATTTTGGGGTTCCCATACTTAGAACTGAAACTCAAATTTTTTTTTTTCATCTAACGGTTAGATACCACATCCCACACGTATGGGTTAGATTGTAACCCATACGTGTGGGATGTGGTATCTATGGATAGGTCGTAATATCATTTTTTTCTAAACTGAATAGTTTGCGCGAGAGACACTTCCAAAGTGGTAAAATGTGTCCCCCCCCCCCCCTGTATTTCTAAAATAAGAGAATGATAAAACTAAAAAAAATATATGATGTACATTACCATGCAAACTTCCACCGAAAATTGGTTTGAACGAGATCTAGTAAGTAGTTTTTTTTTAATACGTCATATAATCAAAATATTTTTAATAATTTAAAACTTACTACAGGTTTGTACGGAACCCTCGGTGCGCGAGTCCGACTCGCACTTGGCCGGTTTTTTAATTTGCTTTGCGCGCACCATTTTCTTTCACGTCATGTCATTTCCTCGCTGAGGTGGGATGAAAAGTTACGTGTTGCACTCGAGTGAAAAGATTTTTCACCTCGTGCTCTTTTGATTCCCTCGCTGACGCTCAGGATTCTAATTTTTGAACCACTCGCTGCGCTCGTGATTCAATTTTAGAATCCTTCGCTTGCTCGGTTATCAAAATTGAGCACGCGATTAAAAAACAACTTTTCACTCTTGTATAACAAATAACTATTCTTGATAGGTGTACCCAGTGCTGGATTTACACATTTGCCGCCCCAAAGCTATAAAATTTTTGCCGCTCCTACTGACTTCTAAAATTCTAAGATACATGCACTGTTCACAATAAAGTTAATTCTTTTTTTTAGGGAATAATCTAGTTTCTAGATTATTTTTACGTGTTTTTCAGGACCAAATTTTTTTTGGGCCAATTTTGCCGCCCCCCTAATTTTGCCGCCCTAAGCTTCAGCTTTTTCAGCTTCTATGGTAAATCCGGCACTGTGTACCTATAGTCACTTGCAGGCAGCGCGTGTAGGTCGCTCACCTAAGCATACCTACAAATAAGGAATACTCGAGTACTTACCTGAGGTAAGCAACATACGTTTTTAGCGATGGAGAGGAAATCTAGATACCTAACTTCTTGGGGTAGAGATTGGGTTAGGTATGTGGGACTTTCAGTTTCACCTACTCAAAACCCAATCTTCAGCGCATAATAAGAGGCTTCAGAAACTCTTAAAAAATTGACTGTCGTAGTCCTTACCTCTCTTGCGCGACGCCCTAAAGAAAAGATGGATGACTAGAGTTTGAATATTTCGTTGGAGTATTGGAGAACCGTTCCGCCATTTTTATTTTATGGCGGCCATTCATAAAACCTGTATTAATCACATGCAAATAGACACAAAATTTTCTAAAGCGGTAATGGAAAAAAAATTGCTTTATTGTTATTATTTACGGAGAGAACAGAAGAATACGATTGTGTGGGCAAACGTAGACATATTATGACCGCCTAGAAATGTAATCCTTAGTCAATATAAATAAGTTCAATAACCAAGCGCGCCACAGAATCCCAAGAGCAGATTCACACGATGCGGTGCGGTGCCGCAACGCAAATATTTCGCGGCATTGACAGACACACAATTCCAATATGATGCCGCAAGTATGCTAGGGTACCGCAGCGGTAGCATTATGGCATTCCTCCGACCTCACAAACAACTGAGCGGAGCACCGGAGCTCACAGAAAAAATTTGACATTCCATGGACACAGAAGAAAGAAAAGAAACAAATTTATAAAATAATGGCGTCATAAACAAAAGTTTTAAATCATTTACCTAACCTAATATGCTTGCCTGTGGCACCATCCAAAATAGGCAGGTCTACCAGCTCACACTCAAAGACAGACCCGATATACTATGCTATGGGTATATTTTCTATGTAGGACGCTGCGCCGGCACCGCTCAGGCGCCGCGCCGAAGCTCCGCAACGTATGTGGACCAGGTCTAGTAAGTTAGTAACCTTTTATACTTTCATATAGACAAGTTAATGCCGTGCCACCTTCGCTTGTCTGTGTGCAAATATTGAACAAAATACAAAATCTATATTTACAATCTCAACCAATATTCAAACCTTTATTTAACTTCTATTCAAATATTAAAATCAAAATAAGAATATAATTTATAGCGAGGTTTATTTACCCCTCTGAAAACACTTCAGCCCATATAAAGGTTAAATTTTTTTTGTAAACGTTGAGTGCTTTCGCTTTAAACTCTATGGCACTCTATGCCTTCCTGGGGGGTTATCATTTCTTCGTGCAGTAGTTTTCCAAAATGACAGCTATGTCATGTGCCTTGACGTCCCTAAAATAAGGATTATTTTTCTAAAACACGAATGTAAACAATATTAAAACAATACGGCTTTAAGCGATGGTAGTATGCCCTATGAACATGAAGCACCACGTCGGTGCGTCTCCGGTGCAGCTCCTGCTTCATTTCGGATGTTCTTTAAGAGCTATATACTCTAGGTCAGCTTTACTCTAAGTGTGTTCCGCGGAACCCTAGGGTTCCGCGATACCTCTGTAGGGGTTCCGCAAGAATTTAGAAAAAAAATCAAAACACCTCTCTCTGGTCGAACGTTTTGACTCCGCGGCCGCGCGTAGGTATATTTATTTATTTATTTATTTGTATTTGTAGAAACATGTGTTACCTAGAATAGCTGGTACAATATCTTATAAGTTTGGTATCAACATGTATACTTGTATACTTGGGCGCGCGCAGTTCCTTTGATAAAAGCCGCCTCTGAATTAGACGCTATAGTTGTCAACAAGCGACTTTCGACTCTAACTTCAAAAAATAAAGTCGAGATTGTTTACAACGCAATTTTTATTTTTGTTTATTATTGTTTATTGTTTACATCTCTTTTTATTTTTGCTTTTTGTGTATCAAAGGCGCCGACTCGAGTATTTTCGAGAATATTCGAGATCGAGTCTAGGACTAAGTATAAAAGCGGCGATCGCGCGTCGCGCCTCGTCAGTAACGATTGTGCATTATTTAGACCCCACCATCCTAACGTGTAACATTATAAATAAAGAAGAATGGAACGTTGGCTTAAAGGTGTTAAAACGTGTTGCAACAACATCTTCTAATGACGCTGAATGTTCAAAAGCAGTACGCGCGGAGAATATAGCAATCACCGATCCAAACGATGATGCCACGACGTCAAGCTCGACGGTTTCAAAGACGAAAAAAGGAAGTATGATGAATCATATATCAGTTTCGGATTTGTTGATTCTAACGGCTCACCTCTTTGCATGCTATGTAGTAAACTGCTTCCTAATAGTTCCATGGCACCTGCCAAATTGCGCCGACATTTAGAAAATGTACATACCGAGTCTAAAGACAAGAATAAAGAATTTTTTGTTCGTAAAAAAGATCAGTTATTGGACAGTCAAAAAAATATGATGCATGTAACACAAACTATCAACGAAAAGGCCACGGAGGCATCATATTTAGGGATGCTATCGCATTGCACAAGCAGGTGAAGCGCACACTATCGCTGAGAATTTAATAAAGCCATGTGTATAGCCATAACAAAATGTATGCTCGATGAAAAATCTGCAAAGCATCTTTCTACTGTGCCGCTATCAAACGATACTGTTTCACGGCGAATCCATGATCTGGCAAGCTGCGTCAAACAAGAACTAGTTACACGTCTACAAAAAACATGATTCGCCTTGCAAATGGACGAGTCGACTGATGTCGCTGGTTTGGCTATCTTGCTGGTTATCGTGAGATATCCATATGAAAGTTCTTTTGAAGAAGACATGCTTATGTGTTCACCGCTGCTCACAAACACTACCGGGGAAGAAATTTTTAATAAAATAAATATATTTTTTGAAAAAAATAATCTCAGTTGGGACAATTGCATTGACATTTGCACAGATGGGGCCAGGGCGATGACAGGTAAAACAGCAGGAGCAGTGTCACGAATAAAAAATAAAGCGCCTAATTGTAGTTCCAGCCATTGTATTCTGCATAGACAAGCACTTGCGATGAAGCAAATGCCATCAAATCTAAAATTAGTTATGGATGAAGCGATCAAAATAATTAAATTTATCAAATCACGACCACTACAATCCCGATTGTTTTCATTATTGTGTGAAGATTATGGCAGCAAACATAAAACACTGCTGCTCCATACAGAAGTGCGATGGCTGTCTCGGGGTAAAACTTTAACAAGGCTATTTGAACTTAGAGCCGAGTTACAAATGTTTCTTTCAGCAGATACTTCTTTTAATTTGAAGGACCGTTTGTATGATAAAACTTGGTTGTTCCGATTGTCTTTTATGGCGGATATCTTTCAAAAACTGAACGAATTGAATTTATCATTGCAAGGTAAACAGACAACAGTGTTTCAGGCCTATAACAAAATAACTGCCTTCAAAAGAAAATTAGATTTTTGGATTATTTGCGTTGGTAAGAAAGAAATAGAAAGCTTTACGTCACTCAGTGAGTTTGTTAGCGATAAGCCGATAACGACTCAGAAATGTTTCAAGATGATGTGTTTGAAGAATTGGTCCAATATCTCAGTTCGATGCGCGCATCTTTTGAAAAGTATTTTCCCGAAGAACAGAATACAAAAATGAAACTGAATTCATGGATTCATAATCCTTTTTTACCCAACTTGCAAAAGCCCGAAATTATGTCAAACGAGATATATGAATCTCTTTTAGAAATGTCATCAGACACAAGTATGGAGTCACTCGACGAACGACGCCTCTCAACGATTTTTGGTGCAAAATCCGTGATGAATATCCAATGCTTGGCAAAATGGCTCTGAATATTCTTCTCCCGTTCCCAACAACATATTTGTGCGAAACAGGATTCTCAACCTATGCAGCCACGAAAACAAAATATCGGAATAGACTGGACGCCGAACATGATATGAGACTTCAACTGTCTTCTATCAAACCTGATATCAACCAATTGATGAAAAATAAAAAACAGTTTCATACCTAACGGGAGGTATGAAACTGTTTTTTATGTTAGATTTTTTCTTTTTTAATAGAATATATTCTATTATTGTATTTGCCATGTGGTAAAGTAAGTAATAATTAGTACCTAACTGTTACATTGTACTTTTATTATGCTTGTTAATAAAGAATACACTTTTAAAAACTATTGTTTTATTGTAGAGTTCCATCAAGTAGTTTGCTTCCCAAAAGGGTTCCGTCACCAAAAAAGTTTGAGAACCACTGATCTAGGTTTTACCATAGAGATAGAGATCTGTGGTCATGACGGCTCCCTAGAAACATATACAAATCTAACCTTAGTAATGTAACATGGTGTGTGTACTCTGTTGATTGTCTTAATAAAAGAAGATTCGCTATAAAATGTGTTATTACTTAAAATATCCATATAGAACACAGGGAACCTTGAAACATTTTTTCTCCATTCAGGTCCACACGCACGTGAGGAGGTTTCTTTTTCTGGTCTTCAGGAGCCCTGACCACCGGCTACTTGGGCGCAAGTGGGACCTTTTTCATCAGTTAATAAAACCACATAAGTAGGTACAATTCGCTCAATATAAAATCGCAACGGATTTCAATTGGATTGCTACAGAAGAATAGTTATTTGTTATACAAGAGTGAAAAGTTGTTTTTTAACCGCGTGCTCAATTTTGATGTACAAAAAGTACACCAAGAAGGTTACGAGTGTGAGTTTTTAACAAATTAAAAAAGGTTGTATGGAAATTCGGCACCATAGAGGTAGAAGTAAATAGGTTTAATGATGTTTTGAATTCACAAACTTCATAGACGAGTGATATTTACTAACCGTGCACACGATGTTCTAAATTCAATTTACTTTATCCTCATGAGGATAATAACGGCTTTTGCATTCAGATATCGAAGATTAAACATACTCTTTCCGAGATGGTGGGATGAAAAGGTATTTTTGGCTACTTTAGGACACACTAAAAACTATAGGAAAACTTTTAAGCTAGGTAACTACTTACCTAACTGAACAAAAGTTTCTTGAAGAAAACTTTCAGATAAAATAACTTATATAAGTTAAAATATTCTGCAACGATGAAAATTTCAACATAGCTAACCTTTGTTACTTACTATTTACTTTGCTGGTTATTCTTTTGTGGAACCACTTAATGAAATCCATAAAACTGAAGCAACACAGTAGAAAACTCTTATAAAACTAGGTATTAGAAGATGGCTTCGCTCGGGTAACAAAAGGTTTTAATTAATCCATTGCAGGTTTGCTATGTAAATGAAATGTTATTTTGTATTTAGTTACATAGCAAACCTTCAATGGATAAGAAAATATATAAGAATGTCAGTGGCTTTTATTTTTTGATACTTACCTACTCACCAAATCCTTACGCACTTTGTCTTAGGTATTTCGGGAAGGCCCAAATGGCAGCGTGCCTAAGTATGGTTGGTTATATGGCGCTTCTTTTTCTCTTTCACTATTTTTCGTAGGTAGCGTTCATCTTCCAGAGAACAGCCTGCTTAGGGTCAAGGCCATAGAGGTAAGTCATGGCACATTGTAGCAGAATCCAGCATTGATGCTACTCGACTATCTCCACTATCCGGCCGTATCTATTGATTGCGTTGACTTGGAGCTTTGCTTTTTTTGAGCTCTGAGGGGCCGTAGACCTAAGTATTTGATATTAATTTCAACTTGATACCTCCACACGTTCCCGAAAAAAAGGTGGTTGACAGACAGACAGACGGACAACGAAGAGATCCTTTAAGGGTTCCTGTTTTCCTATTGAGATAGATAGATAGACAAACTACACAAAACATAAAAATACATAGAAAAAATAAACAAAACAAAGTGCGCAAGAGCTGTCTTATCACTAAAAGTGATCTCCTACAGACAACCCAATAATTAAGAACCTTTAAGAAAGGAGCGGGATACTGCAACAATATAGATATACTAGCTGATGCCCGCGATTTCGTCCGCGTGGTTTAAGTTTTTTGTTATTCCCGCGGGAAATCCTTAATTTTCCGCTAGTTTCTAATATTTATTTTCCCGGGATGAAAAGTAGCTTATGTGTTAACCCAGGATATCATCTATGTCCATTCCAAATTTCAGCTAAATCGGTCTTGTACTTCCGGCGTGAAGATTTTTTTCCGCGTGAATTTCGGTTTTTAACTAATCCCACGGGAACCATGGATTTTCCCGGGATGAAAAGTAGCTTATGTGTTAACCCAAGATGCAATTTATCTCCATTCCAAATTTGAGCCAAATCGGTTCAGTAGTTGCGGCGTGAAGGAGTATTGAAGCTTGGTAAAATACGAACTTTGGAGCCCCGTTTCACCCCTTTAGGGGGGGAATTTTGAAAAATCCTTTCTTAGTGCACCCCTAGACCTCATAAGGAACCTGTGTGCCAAATTTGAAGTCTCTAGACCCAGCGGTTTGGGCTGTGCGTTGATATGTCAGTCAGTCAGTCAGTCAGTGTCTTCTTTTATATATTTAGATAAGTAGATATCCATACAATATACTACTTAAACTTAACATACTAATAATACATAAATATTGTTTACAAATATATATAAACATAAATATATAAACCTATATAGGTATGTCACGCATTTAAAAAGACGAATCGCTTAGGTACTTAGCGCTGCTGCAATGGCATTGCAACTCATGCGGCTATAACTTATAAGAGTTCAATAAGTATAGCAAGCAGTAAGTTCTTCCTAATAATTTAGAATTTCATGAAAGCTCAAAGCACAGTCAAAAATGTAAGTTTACTTTGATTGTGTAGGTAGCATATATTTACTTAGTAGATAATTCATTCTTATTGCCTATTGGTGAATGTGATATTCCCTTAATGACGTATAACGCAGGTAATACACCGAGTTAGTGCGTCGTAAAGTGCGGTATTACCTGACCATACGATCCGAAGTTTATGATTGCAGACTATGTTTTTCTCGTAGGAGTATATTAATAGCAATAGCAAATATGTTCTCTTTGTATTATTCCATGTGTGCAATAAAGTATTCTATCTATCTATCTTTCTATGTAGGTATATATTGTCCATGATAATAGGTATCAGTCTATTTCCTACCAGTTCGACGGAGCCGCGCGTAGGCAGGTCAATGACTGTTTTGTACGGGCGTCGACTGTATGAATAATATAATAGGTTACCATACTGACGATGTGTGTGACATATCTTAGTTACCTACTTAAATATTTAAAAAACCGGCCAGGGTTCCGTACAAACCTATGTTTTTTTTAAATATTAGAGTTGATTGAATGATAGGTAAATTGCGATTTACGATTTATGACGTATTAAAAAAAAACTACTTACTAGATCTCGTTCAAACCAATTTTCGGTGGAAGTTTGCATGGTAATGTACATCAAATATTTTTTTTAGTTTTATCATTCTCTTATTTTAGAAGTTATAGGGGGGGGGGGGGGGGGGGGACACATTTTACCACTTTGGAAGTGTCTCTCGCGCAAACTATTCAGTTTAGAAAAAAATGATCCCACCAAAAACATTTCATGTAAAATTGGTTGCCAAAGACTCACAAGTGCATAATGCTTTCACTGTTAAAAAGTTATGAGATCTCTAATTAGAGCCAAGCCCGAAGGTGAGCTCCTCTTTGTGCTGCGCATCATAACCCACGGAGTCTGTCTCAAGTTCAAAGTACATAGTTCTAAATGCTCTTTACTGTGTACCACACTAATAATATTAAATAACATGTAAGTCTATATATAAAACTTGTCCCTAGAACCTCTACATCTTGGTAAAAAGGTATGGCTTGGCCGTTTAATATTCGTCGAACATTTCCTGACATAACATTTAAGTCATTAAGGAATAGTTAGGGCGACATATACGAAACGGCCAAGCCGTACCTTTTTACCAAGATGTAGAGGTTCTAGGGACAAGTTTTATATATAGACTTACATGTTATTTAATATTATTAGTTTGGTACACAGTAAAGAGCATTTAGAACTATGTACTTTGAACTTGAGACAGACTCCGTGGGTTATGATGCGCAGCACAAAGAGGAGCTCACCTTCGGGCTTGGCTCTAATTAGAGATCTCATAACTTTTTAACAGTGAAAGCATTATGCACTTGTGAGTCTTTGGCAACCAATTTTACATGAAATGTTTTTGGTGGGATTTCATTTATTTTTGGCAGGCGCCCTAGATTTTTTGACTTTTTTTAGCTGATTTTCCTGTACTTCAGCTAATCCTTTTTTCATGGCCCACCCTAGAGTCCTAGAGATTTTGATTTTTTTCGTAAAAGTGAAAAAAAAAACCTAAACTACGTATTTCAAGTACCAATAAATCTGAAACCATAAATGCTAGATGATTGATACTTGGTAAGTTTAATAAATCTGTCAACGACATGTTATCCTGAAAATTACAGCTTTCTACCATGTTCCGTACCGAAGTTATGACTGTTCTAAAATACAAGGAAATGCTGTCAGATTTGCACCCCCTATACGAGGGGTTGGAGATGAAAAGATTCAGATTTCTTAATTTTCCTGTTGTTTATATGCAAATTCTAGCCTACATACCAAATTTCAGTCTTCTAGCACTTCAGGAAGTACCTTTTTTCAGTTGATGATCATCAGTGAGTGAGTACGAAATCGACGTATTTTAGGTCATCAATAAACTGAAACTATAAATGCTAAAAAATTGAAACTTGGTATATTCGGTAAGTCCCCCAACAACATCTTATCCTGAAAATTTCAGCTTTCTAGCGTCATTCGGACCGAAGCTATGACGGTTCGAAAATTCGACGAAACGCTTCGAGAAAAGGTAGGTAGTGCCCCGTTTCCTTTGGCTCGTCTTTGGCGGGGACACTCCCGTGTCCCCAGATATTACGACCTATCCATAGATACCACATCCCACACGTATGGGTTAGAATCTAACACACGTGTGGGATGTGGTATCTAACTGTTAGATGAAAAAAAATTTTTGATTGAGTTTCAGTTCTAAGTATGTAGATTGTATAGTGGGGATTCCCAAAATTTATTGTTTTTTTACTATTTTTGTAAGAAAATCTTAATGCGGTTCACAGAATACATCTATTTACCAAGTTTCAACAGTATAGTTCGTATAGTTTCGGAAAAAAGTGGCTGTGACATACGGACGGACACACAGACAGACAGACAGACAGACATGACGAATCTATAAGGGTTCCGTTTTTGCCAAATTTGGCTACGGAACCCTAAAAAAATACGCGCCGAATTGAGAACCTCCTCCTTTTTTGGAAGTCGATTAAAAACTAAGCAAATACGAAAGTGTTTTTGTTTGTTGGTTTGTCCTTCAATCACGCCGCAACGGAGCAACTGATCGACGTGATTTTTGGCATGGGTATAGGTAGTTGAGGATCTGGAGAGTGACATAGGCTAGGTACTTTTTATGCCGGAAAATTAAGGAGTTCCCGCGGTAATCAAAAAAACTTTAACCACATCAGCTAGTTGGCAATAAATATATATTGTACCTATAGTGTGTATAAATGTATATAATCAACTGAAGTGACCTTTCCAGTTTCCAGAATAGCCGTACAATTAATATAATCTGATGAAAGCTGATTATCTTACGTTAAGACTCATTCGAGTGGAAATCAGGATTTTGATCAAAGCTTCTGACGTCACGACTTCTCTTACGCGCAATGGAGAAGTTTCATGATGTTGTGAATATCATATTTAACACAACAGAAGTAAAGTATGGATAAAAACTTATAAATCAGTGTTTATTTTTTTAAATCCATCAATAAATGACTGAGAAACGATTTAAAAGTTTAACGTCACGTCTCCCGTCTTGCAAGCGCAACTTTAAAGTTCCATAACTTTTTAATTTGTTGAGATATTTTAAAGATTCTTTCATATTTTTGTTTTATTTTGTCTTAATTTTCATAATAAATTAAAAAAAATATGGTAAACTTCTCCATTTAATAAGGTTGGGGTCAGATTTATACGAAGATTTCCTTACAATACAAACTATAAGGCCAATTTCGTATTAATTTCATAAAAAATAATAAGATACTTACATAACTATATTATTTATTATTAATATTATAGGCAAACTTTATTTTGGCTTGCTAAAATTCTCTGCTAAGAACATACCTAATTTATTAGCTACGAAACCTCTACGAAAGTAGTTGTGCGCTACGACGCCTACTTTAAATAAGTTCTTCCTTCATGCTTCAATTCTATCTGTTATTGTAGGTACTAATGCCCAAATAGAAATCTATTATTATTATTACCTACTAGCTGATGCCCGCGACTACGTCCGCGTGGATTGAGGTTTTTTGGTTCCCGCGGGAACTCCTATTATTCCGGGATAAAAAGTAGCCTATGTGCTATTCCAGGCTATAATCTATCTCTGTGCCAAATTCATCCAGATCCGTTCAGCCGTTGGGGTGTGATTGAGTAACAAACATCCATCCATACATCCATCCATACATCCATCCATCATTCATCCATACATCCATCCATCATCCATCCATACATCCATCCATCCAAACTTTCGTAATTATAATATTTATTTGATTGATTTTATTCGGACACACCGCGCTTCGACATATAACTTATTTTGTTTTCACTCTCTTCGTCCTCGAAAAAACACGGTGGATAGGACCAATCGTCCGCGTCGAAGGGGATTGAATCTTTATCGCGTCGCTTAGTGTGCGCGCTCCTTAAAGACTGTGCATTTGCCACAATTCCGCAGCCAATGAGAACGGAGCGTCGCGTCGGTCGGTCAGCGACGAGTGGGATGTCGAATTATGGTTTTCTCCCCATATGAAAACCCCTAAAAATATGAAACTCGTGTAATATGAAAGTGAAATTAGATAGAATAGGTACATCTGTCACAAATTCCTCAGGATCATCACGCGATCGAAATAGGTACTTAGATACTGTTTAAACTTTAGTATCTAGCACAAAAATAAATAATTTGCATGCATGGCATTTCACGTCGCCTAAGTGGCACCCACCCTCGCTAATAAGCCCAACCGTGTTATATGCACTAGCAACAGGTGTACCCACCCCCCTTCTTCTCAAGTTCCCACCGACCACCTTCTTAAGGGGGTAAACACACTGCGTCTGAACAGGGCAAAATGTCAGCGCGTAATGGTTGCGTCTTATGGGAAACACGTTTCGTCGTGTCGTGCAAGTCGGTCTGCGCGCGCCGACGTTTCGCGCTGACGTTTTTTCTTGTCCTGTCGTGGTGTGTTTTCGCCCTAAGGCCTGCTGTGTGCACATACACAAAGTGTAAAGGCAGCTCAGCTGTGGTGCTAAGCTGCATTTCATTCAACGCAAATTCAGTAGGTACCTACTTTTTCGTACGATTTTAATTTCACAGCGTACCTATATAGATTATGATCTAACGGTTTTTACAATCTTACGGTGACATATCCACTCCAAGTGCTGATTGTGGATGTATGGATGAACTTGAGCTCTAACACAAGACGGTTAAGATCAATTTTACTTAACGCCTAAGAATACGCTTAACGTTAGATACTATTTAAAATCTTGTCGTAGGGGCCCAGGGCGGCGTGTACGATGAATAAGTTCCAAGAGTATCTCTCTGGAGATCCAGAGTATTAGGACTAGGGTTCTAGACTAAGGCTTGACTGCAAACAAACTTGCTGGCGAGTGCGTGATGCAGCCTAGGTGGAACACGCTTGCTTAAGTGCCAATTCTCCTACCTACATAATATTAAAAGTGGAGGGTATTAGGGAAGTTGTTGTGTACTTGTATAATTTGTTATACTTCCTTCAAAATACGTACCGACTTGCCGTGTTATGATAGAGTACTACAGACTAGATAATTGTGTTATAGACTTGCCCTGGCCACCCAATATGGGACCCATTACTGATAGTGTTCCAATTTTGATGGTACTTACTACTTACACATAATTATTAGGTATACCTGAGTAAATACAGGCAGGTACACGCGTGAGCGAAGTTTGAAACATAAATGGTTTGAAACATAGAATCTTAATTGGGTTTTTTGAGCCCGTGCTATTTATGCTATAAATAACATGCTATTTATTAGTCGGCTTAGCTGATTTCAATGAAATTTGACAAAAATATAGAGTAGCCTTGTAACTTACTTACAAATTACTTGTAGCTTCTTACAAATTAATATTTTGTTAAGTATTATTATTATAAATTAACCTTTAATTTAAAAAAGAAAACAAAAAAAAATATTATGATAAACCTTTTATTTATACAAATAAAACTATAATTATTCACAGCACTTAAAATTAAATTGTATATTCTATAGCCTATAAAAGATGTAGTGTACACGGTACACTAGTTTTGCGCAAAAGGGTGAAGAAAACCAATTTTCACCACAAAAAAAAATTATTCTTACTTATTCCAATAATTCTCCCTATGACAACGTTGGTCAAAAAATATAAAAATATCAACAAGAAAAAAATTTTAAAATAGCAACTGCCGAATATTTCTTGCTACAGTATGTTCCGGAAATTGTACTTTCTGGCAACTTAGTGGAAAGACTGGTGGTTTAGTCGCCACAACAAGTGAGGAAATTTATAGATTAAAAATTTTATGGTATGTATATAATAGATTAAACTAGCGAGCTGCAGAATAAGCTCAAGTGGCAACACCAACACTGAGGTTAGCCAACCTTACAGCCAGAGGAAAAATAAGTGTTACAAACGGACTAAAGCCGTTGTTTTCGGTAAGAAAAGTATCACGAACTAAAGATACATTTCATAATTTGAAAACCTTTGTAAAACTGTACTTTGATAGAAAAACTATGTAATCTTTTACACGTCTTACTAATTACAGGTCTTGTAAGTTTTTACATAAGTAACTTACGTACTTGTAAGTCATAGGTTTTGTAATAAGATACCTTTTCACTTGTATTCAATCATTATGTCAATAGTTATTGAACTAACACGTTCACACTCAGACACCGGCTATGAGACCGGGTTTTCTCCCCGGCCACGCCTCTTTGGCGTATTTCTTCTTCTTAGGCTCGCTCGACGGACCGGATTCTTCCGCCGCTGTGGAATAAAAATTTAGTTAGAAGCTGTGGCTACTCAGAATGTTTCCTACGCTAAAAATCAATCATTTTTTGATGATTATTGTTAATTTTACGTTTGATAACCTTTTTAAACTGTCGATTAATAGAAAAAAGTGCGACAAACTTACGTGACGACAGAAGTCAGTATTTCATACAACATCCAGTACCGCAGGGCGACCGCGTATCTTTTGCATCAATCATTGATACATCGCAATGACCTCTGATTATTCAACACTCTTCCACTATTGGACGAAATCCGTTGACGCAGCAAGAATACCATAAATTCAGCCAATCATTGGTGATTGCGATGTATCAGTGATTGATGCAAAAGATACGCGGTCGCCCTGCTGATTTGACAAGTTGTCAAATGCCCCCAGTATTTTATATAATACACAATCTCTAAAACCAGGCTAAAGGCTTCCTTGTCCACTATTTATCTGTTTTTCTTCGTATTTCTCTTCTTTCTGATACTAAATAAATTTAAAAAAAAAAAAAAAAACCACTTTCCAAATCGACCCAGTTGGAATAGAACCCAGAACCTTGCACTTTTAAAGACTCGCAACTCAACCAAAAATCATTACATAATACATACCAGTATGAGGCAGAGGTGGATGAATATTAAGATGTGGTTCTGGTCCTTCCAATTCCACGTCAGGTGCTGGATTCGGTAATGAAAGGCCCAACCTGGAAGATATTATTTGATCAATAATTGCACTAACCAGGGATATTTAGCATATTTTTCTGACTCATAATTAAGTGTTGGGTTTTTCTGACTAGAAATTCGCAGTACTAGCCCTGAGTTCGCGGTGTTTCACCCCCGTGCCTCGGAGAGCACGTTAAGCCGTCGGTCCCGGTTATTATCACTATCATGATAATAGTCGTTAAAGCCTGCTAACCCGCATTGGAGCATCGTGGTGGGTCTAAGCTTTAATTCCCTCTCTCCTATGAGAAAGGAAGCCTGTGCCCAGCAGTGGGACGTTAATGGGCTGTAGTGGCTATACCACTACAAGTTAGCCTTTGACTGCGATCTCACCCAGAGGCAAGTGATGATGCAGTCTAAATTGATAGAGGGCGAACCTGCTCGGAGTACGGTATTTTTATTACACATGCTCCTAATCGGTTTCTACTCGGCAATGTACTGGAACGCTAGTGTGGTAACTAACCACGGCCAAAGTCTCTCTTCAGGTGAGAGGCTCAGGCCAACCAGAGAAAATTCAGAAATCATGAAGCAATCAATCAATCTCTATTTATTCAATTTAGGTACACTGTACACTTATTGACGTCCAATTACTTATAAAACATGATGATTAATAATGATCAGTTATGGTATCTTAAAACTATATACTACGAGGGTTCCAAACGCGCCCTGGTCTGAGTAAAGCCCACAACAAAGCACAACTGCAAGGTCTTCAAACTGTGAAAAGGCAGTAATTTCACTTACCTCGCTCCAATCAGGCTTAAGTGTGAACTAGGCGCCGGCAGGTCGGAGTATAGAGTGTTGCTTCTGGATATTTCCTGCAGCCGCAGTGAATGGTGGTGTTGACCTATGACAAAAAATTAATATAAATAAAATTTTCTCTTATTAGCGAGGAAACAAGAAGAAAAGAAAGCTTCTCTACATTGCCGATAGATGGCGTTGACTCTCCTTAACTCACGCTAAAAACCTTGTGTTGCATGGAAATGATCTGATTTCCTATTCGAGTGACCAGAATACAGCCAATGTGCGTATTGCTTTTTTTTTAAATTCAAGCTATTTCCTAGCAAGTAGGAGAAAAATAATTCAAATGATGCCCGGCACTTCATCTGCTTTGATTGAGAAATCTTTGCTTTTTATTAATGCACTTGACTGCACTGAGGGACCTAAAAATCGCCGAGAAACTCTTTTTCGGGATATAAACTATAAAGTAGCATAAGTTAATCTCCAGGTCCTCAACTATACCCATGCAAAAATCACGTCAGTCTGTTGCTTCATTGCGGACATGATTGAAGGACAAACCATCAAACAAGGACAAGAACAAGCATTTATAATTTGCATTTAACAAATTATGGATTTTCTAGAACGAGTATTAGGGGCTCCGCCCACGTCAGACAATCGGTGACCGATTTTTCGTCGGCAAAATGTAGTATACAGATTACAATATTCAATTGCTTACGTCCTACAAAAAAAACAAGATCGGCTGATTAACAAAAAAACAATTGTCGGTGGAAAATGAAAGGTTTTGAGGTTGAGTCGGCCCTATTATCGGACCTACAAAAAGACGTGGGTGAAGGCCCTACAATATTGAAGCACGGAATACTCATGCTGAGAGCGTACTTTGACTTGGCCCAGAATTAAAACGAGATGGATTTATGCGAGTAACATAAATTTGTTAACCGTTAATCGTTTTAACCATGTCTCAAGTCTAAGCAAAGTCAAAGTTCGCTCTATAGATCTCACACTCACTGTCATCAGCACTCTGCAGTTTGAGTTTCTTCATTGGCGCGTTAGCATTGGGCACTATAGTGGACCGAACGAGGTTTCTGAACCGGCCCACTGTTGGGTCGATATCCTCCGGGTTGATGATGTCCACTTCTTCATTGAAGGAGACATTGCGTTTCTGTTTCTTGGCCACTCCGCCTGGCATTGACGCCGACCGTTTAGTGCCAGTTGGGGGCTGGATATACATTTGGTTTTATTTGCAGGCAGTGTGGTGAAAATTTAAGAAAACACGAAATAGATACGCACAATACACATAAAGATGAAAGGCAGACCGACGTGATCCAACTTTATAGGAAATTAGGAAATGACAAAATTATCTAGACAACGTAAGACACGTGAAGATACAGCTACATTTGATACTGTCCCATCGCGTCGTCGTATAGTCGCACTGTCGCGTTTGACGCTAACCCGTTGTCCTAGGTGAGCGACAGAAGCGACGCCACGCTATGCGACGCTATAGAAAATGACAGAGGTCTGATACATCTGTTTTCAACTTTTCAATAGCGTCGCATCGAGTCGCGTCGCGTGTCGTCGCTTCTGTCGCTCACCTAGGACAGTGGGTAACAAATAGGACAAGGACTGAGGTAGATCCGTAGATCACCTGTAAGTTGTAAGGCACAAAGGTTTTTTTAATTTTTAATTATTATTTACTAGCTGATGCTCGCGACTTCGTCCGCGTGGTTTAAGTTTTCTTGATTTCCGCGGGAACTCCGTAATTTTCCGGGATAAAAAGTAGCCTATGTCACTCTCCAGGTCCTCAACTATACCCATTCCAAAAATCTCGTTGATCTGTTGCTCCGTTGCGGCGTGATTGAAGGACAAACCAACAAACAAACTATTAGTATGATGTTTTAGTGAAACATTTTAACATACCTGTGAAGTGTGATCTACATTGATAAACATACCTTCATAACATCTGTGCCATCTTCAGTAGATATACCCAACATTGAAATTCTTCTGTTGTGTGCTGTATTGAACTCTGTAAGATTCTGCAATAAATAGTACATAATTAATTTACTTTTTAGTCATATTTTATGGTATAATTTTCCACATATTAGTGGCCTACAAAAGTTATTTAAACTTTTATATGGAAACAAATGGACATAATAACATTATTAAAAAATTACATAATTTGTTTGGCAAATAATGTAAATTTTATTTTTCTACAAATATTATAATTATTATCCATATTATCATTTATGGCATTCATATACATAAAATGATGTTTATAAGGACACAATGCCCCATCATTATATTTTTCATCCCACCATCTTGGAAAGAGTATTTTTACTCTTCGATATCTGAATGCAAAAGCCGTTATCATCCTCTTGAGGATAACGTTAATTGAATTTAGAACATCATGTGCACGGTATGTAAATATCACTCGTCTATGAAGTTTGTGAATTCTTGTGTTTGTGAATTCACCTCTATGGTGCCGAATTTACATACAACCGTTTTTAATTTGTTAAAAACTCACACTCGTTAGTCAGTTCCTCACGGAGGTGAGATGAAAAGTTACGTGTTGCACTCAAGTGAAAAGATTTTTCACCTCGTGCTCTTTTGATTCCAACGCTGACGCTCAGGATTCAAATTTTTCACTCTACCAAATAACTATTGTTACTTTTTTTCGCCAATGCAAAAGTTTACAGAAAGTGAAATAAAAACTTGAGAGTGGTTAAGTACTTACATCTAATTCAGTCTGTGTTTCAGGCAACCCCAGTAAGGCACCTTCAGTTTCAGTATTGGGTAGCTCTTCCATAATACCCCGAGCATTGCCTGTGGGTCGCTCTCTGGACAAAACAAAGAGTCAACATGACCTGAAGATGCTCCAGTATTGGAGTGAAACATATGTTGCAAGTAGTTTAGAAGATTTCTGGGGTGTGGTGAATATCGCGGCTATATGTGTGGGATACACACTGTTACACATAGATTTACCTATTTTCGTGGATTACAACGAATTAAACTTCTAGTTCCTTCATTATCATGGACTTCCGCAAAATTACTCCTGCTTCTATCCAATAAAACAAAGTTCATCAATCATCATTTCAACCCATTGCTGGCTCACTACTGAGCATGGTTCTCCCTCAGACTGAGAAGGGTTTAGCACACCACCACCCTGGCCAAGTGTGGATTGGCAGGTTTCACGCAACTTTAAGAATGATACAAATTGAAATTAGTGATATTTAATTACTTCAAACACACATAACTCCGTAAAGCTAGGAGAGCATGCCCCAAGGATCGAAACCCCGACCAACAAAGAAGTTTTGCATTTATAATATTAGTAGGTATGTTTACCTGATAATATAATTCCTAGTTGAAGCACCAAAGTGAAAATTGGAATCAATTGGTAGCTGTGTTGGTTTATGCGCCTCAAGTCTCATGCTACCAATGTATGTACCATGTGCTGAAAAATATTAAGCATTAAATACTACAACAGGAACATTAAAATCTTTACATAATTACATACATATAAAATACTTAATATGATGTCCACGAATTGCAATAGAAATGATAAATGATTTATTTATTTCACGTAGGACAACTTGTGTCACTTATGATACGTTAAGACTCTACTATCAGTTTGGAAAACTATTCTACTGAGAAGAGCCGGCAAGACACTCAGCAGTGTCTATTTTCTTAAATAATTTTATATAAAAATACTTTTTAAACAACCGACTTCAAACTCACGCGCCAACTTTACAACAAGCACACGCTATACAAAGTACTTGTTTTATTGTTGATATTTTAAAAACCGCTTGACCGATTTCGATAAAATTTATATGGGACCACATGGGAATTATGATCTTTCAAATAAAAAAAGAATCATCCAAATCGGTCCACCCGGTCAAAAGTTCTGAGGTAACAAACATTAAAAAAAAAAAAAAAAAAATTTTGTCGAATTGAGAACCTCCTCCTTTTTTTGAAGTCGGTTGAAAAGAAAAAGTTTACAATAAGTAAACAATACAATACATACATTACATTACAAGTATTAAACTGACTTGTGGGTCACTGGATGTGAGGCCGGTTGCTTCCATGCAACTTTGTCATTAAGAACATCAAATCAATATCATAATAACCTTGACTTAACAAATGCTGTTTAACACAGTCTTTAAATTAATGTTGGCAAATCCAGAAACTCTTTTGGAGCCATGTTATAAAAGTGCACACATGACCCCACAAAGGATTTCTGCACCTTGCGCACATTGAACATTATAATATCCAGAAAGATCATACTCACTGCTTCCCAAATCAACCAAGAAAGCCCTGTTCAAATTCTTATGGTACACAAATGCAGCATGCACTCTTGAACAGCTTGCATGGTCTATGCAGAAGTCATTCATCTGTGGGTTGCGTCCAAACAGGTAGCATTTCTTCTCATCTATCATTAATTTTTGTATCAATTTGTCGCCTTTTAACACATCTAAGTGAAGTCCAGTTGGTGGTTTTCCAGCCCTTTTGAATAGAAAAACTATTATGTTCATAACAGGAGAAACTGATTGTCATTCTTTATCAACATACTGCTGTAATGGTTGGGTCCAGAAATTTAGATTTTACACATTAATCACTCCTGTGATACATCCTAGCTCAAAAGTTTATTATATAATATCAACATTATAATAAATATAAGTTAATACCTTTGGAGGATTTCAAAAGCTCAATTTTTAGGGTCCCTATATTTCAAGAGGAAAAAGGAAACCTTTTAACTCTTTTTCTTGGGAACAAGTGGAGGTATCAAATTGAAATTAAGATCAAATATATATAGGTCTATGGTCTCTTGGAGCTGTAAAAAAATCAAGCTTCTAAGTCAACACAATCTTTTGATTGTGTTGACTTAGATACCGCTGTTTATGCCGCATATATTGAGACTTGCCAATAAATCAAAACCTATGGGCGTAACAGGAAGCCGTTGAGCTAGAGACATTAAAATTGCGCAAGAAGCAAGGTCCCTCAGCACAAGTATACAAAAAAATCCGAAAATCGTTAATTAGGGTCCCGTACTCATAGGGTGACGAATTGTTTGTGAGGAGGTACTGGTTTAGTGCCATATGTAAGTCCGTTATTTCACAGCTGACTGAATGTTGTTATGGCATCTTTCTTGATATTAACTAAAAGAATTTAAAATGTGTGGTCGCAAGTCTGACTCGCACTTGACTGTTTTTTTTAAATAATATGATCCATTTAATCATAAACTGTCTGCACCTCTCTGAATCTATTTGAGTAGTAATCTAAATTTTAAATGGCATGTTTTTCAAGGATTAGATCTTAAGTGTTCCAGGATTCCAATGTAGGTACCTACTCTAATAGTGCATTGGAATTCTGGAACAGATACAGAGATATTTCTTTCTGAATACACCACATATACTTTAGTTCTTAAATAAAGATACTACATATAGAATTATAGCTGCAAGGTTTCTTCATTTGGCAATGTAAGATTTTTCCGATACCTAAATAGCTCATAGTGTACTTTATTAATATATCATTTTCGGCTTGATATGCCCAATAAAAGAACTTCTGGCTTTTAACTTAACAATAGAAACCTCGCGTTTTTAACGGAAACATAGTGCAGTTACGGGACGTAATCTATACTAATATTAAAAAGCTGAAGAGTTTGTGTGTTTGAACGCGCTAATCTCAGGAACAACTGGTTCAAATTGAAAAATTATTTTTGTGTTTGATAGTCCATTTATTGAGGACGGCTTTAGGCTATATAACATCACGCTGCGACCAATAGGAGCGAAGCATCAGTGAAAAATGTTGCAACAACGGGGAAAATTATCCATATTTGAGGGCTTCCGTTGCGTGCACTGCGTAAACGGTTCAAGTTACCCAAAAAATATGTATGAAAGAATTATTCCTCTTTAAATGATCTAAAAATTTCCGCGACTGGATCTCGCGATCATAATAACAGAAATTGACGCGGACGAAGTCGCGGACAACAGCTAGTTCTCTCATATAAATATTACTTCAACAGTGGCAAAATAGTTATTCAGTTTAATTTTACAAAAAGCCGCGATGGATGGAGGATGGCGGCATGGTGAACTTTACTAGAATTTTATGGTGTATTTACATGAAAACATACCAGTTAGGCACTTCGTAATGATTTGCCATCGTTGTTCAAATCACTGAGTATTACTTAGCTATACAGTTTGTCTTTTTATTCCATTAAAATCGTTTTAAATCCAGCTAGGGGATCTTCCAAAAATTATTCGGAAATTCATTTTTGACATACATTTGACTTTTGTGATTGTCTCTTTTGTTGACTGTCAGTCTCCGATTTTATTATGTCTATGGTCATAGCCGCCATCTCAGATCAATGACCTCATTTATATGTGCTCTGCTGTCTACGGTGCTCTGCATTCAACTCGCGCGCGAACTGTAGATATTATGTTTACGACATAGTTTACGTTCAGATTGAGGTTACCAATCTGAGTGTTTACGTCTCAGATCTGAATTATACCTTTAGATACTAGTTATTATTCTGTGCCTTTAGTTACAACATTTGTATTTTGTATGGCCAATCAGAGGTGATTGCGCTAGATCAATGATTGATGCAAAAGTTACGCGGTCGCCCTACCCTTAGGCTGGCAAGTAACCGAATTACGGTTACTGGGCGTTTTCGGAGTTATCTGGCATGTAACCGGATTTCGGTTACAAACAAAATGGCGGATCGCGTCCACCGCGGTTGCCGATATTTTTGTTTCTTATAAATAGATTACTGTCTCGATTCCTCTCTTACTTTTAAATACTGGGATAGACAAGGACACAGTAGGAATTTTTTGACGTTCTTACTCTATGTAATCAATGGGTGGGTAGAAATTTTGTGCGAGGAGGACACCAACTTTATAAAAAAAAAAATTTTTTTGTCGTTTTTGATTTTGTTCTAGAGTAAGAATTATGGGAAAGAGTCTTTGTTACGTGTGTTATTACTCTAAAATGACTAACCATAGTGCACATCAATCAAAAAATCTAGAGATACGGGTAATTCTGTTTATTTTATTGGTACCAAAAAAAAAAGAGGGTAATTTTTGGTCTTTTTTTTTGCTATTTTTCTGTGTAAACCATAAAGAAGAGCGATTACCTTTCAAACTTTAATCTACAGCTGTAGTTCGTAACGATTTGAATGACGTAGTTTGTTTAAATAGCTTCAGTACAAGTAATAGGAGTTGTTATTTTTCTAAAGCGGCGCGAGCCCGCCGGCGGCCGCGAAATTCGACACCTGTGAAACGCTGCGCGCACCAGGGGGGTGCCGTTTATTTTGAGACCGCAGACGAAGGGAGGCTGCGAATCACCTGCGAATACTTTCAAGTTTTCACCATGGATAAATATGTACAACCTAAAGTTTTCACATAAATTGCGGTAAGTTACTTAAAAAAGTAACATTTGGCCACAGATTTGGCGACTAAAATGACTTCCGTGAGTAAAATCTACTAGTAGAAAAATCACCAAGATTTTTTTGTCCTTGAGAAGTTTCGAAGGCGCCAAATTACATTTTACTAGAAAACTAAAACCGGCCAAGTGGGTGTCGAGCCAAACTGGCCAAGTACGTGTCGAGCGTGCGCCACTACGCCCTTCACTAAGGGTTCCGTACATATTATAAGTTAGTCGACTATTACTCGTAAAATAGTAAAAAGCCTACTTATCTGTGATATTTTTCCTTTTAACTTCATTGGTCGCCAAAACTATATTTATTATTTACTAGCTGCTGCCCGCGACTGCGTCCGCGTGGTTTACGTTTTTTGATTCCCACGGGAACTCTTGTCTTGTCCAAGATTGGGCCTTGAACATGAACCAAGATGATTTTAATACACGTTAATAGAGATCCTAAAATAGGGCTTATAGAATAATTTACACATTTTTTAAGGACCCCATTTTGGAGAAAAATATTGTTTTATTTTGTGGCTTTTTTAGTTCTTTGCCTGAATCTTAACAACAGTAAAAAAAAAAAAACTTGATCGTTTTTGTCACTTATGTCATAGAATGATTGCCAAATGTAAATGTCAGTTTATTATGACATTAAAGTGACAGTAACAGGTGGCAGATTTGATAGATCTAGGGTATGTTCCGATATACACTGAGAGCACTGTTCAGTGCTCTTACTGGGGAGAAATTCGTCCCGTTATGGACTGACAGTATACTGCCGCAGTATCCTAGTGAAATAAATGACGTCATAAATCGTCGCCATTTTTGTACTGTGAGCACTGGAGTTTTCGAGGTAAGGTGCTCTCAGTGCTGACTGCGTTCCGTTTTAAACAGTGACCATAAAGGAACGGTTTCGCAGTGTACTAAATTGACGTCACACCTTACAGTGCAAGCAGTGTATTTCGGAACATACCCCTATACATCTAGGGTGCGTTCCAGTAAGCGTTCACAACGATCACGCTCACGACCGCAGTTTTTCCCGTTCTTATTTCGTTACTGTAGTAAACTCAAGTGGTATGGATAAGAGAGCGTTTTGAGCGTGGAGGTAAATAATACAAACAGCGATTTAGGAAAAAGAAAGCAAAATATTTAAGAGGTTAGGTTATAATCTGTATAAGCCTTGAAAATAAACTGAATTATTTATTGTTTAAATCGATTTATATTGAAAAATATTATACTTAATTTAATTTTTTCAATAAGAAAACTAACATAAAGAAGGCTAATTTAATTTTCATTTCTAAAGTTAGTTTATATTATTGGCAATCAACACATTGATTGCCAATAATTTAAACAACGACCACGGTCGCTGGAACGACTAAAGGAGCATTTTGATCGCTGTGGGCGCTTAGTGGAACGCACTGTAGAAAAAGTTTTAGTGTTGCCATCCATCGAAAAATATTTTCTACAAACGATATTTTTCATAATTAATTTTGAAAACACGGGGTTTTCTAAAATTATTATTGAAATGGAGTTTAATGTTATATTTTTTCTCTTTCACGTGATGGCAGTTTGGTTCTGGTTCATTAACACTCAGAATAAAAAACCACCCTCCATACTGAACTGGGACATGTCATTTCCCGGGATAAAAAGTAGCCTATGTCACTCTCCAGGTCCTCAACTATACCCATGCCAAAAATCACGTCGATCCGTTGCTCCGTTGCGGCGTGATTGAAGGACAAACCAATAAACCAACAAACAAACACACTTTCGCATTTATAAATTTTATAATATTAGTATGAAGTATGATTATAGTATAGTATTTTCTACCTAGTGAACCTACGGCCTACCTACCAGCTAACCACCTCTCACTGCCGTTGCACCTACCTGTGGTAGGTACTGATAGCTACAATGAACAATCTCACAAACAGGTTATCTAAGGTACTGATAGCTACAATGAACAATCTCACAAACAGGTTATCTAGAACTAGCGGTTCGCCCCGGCTTCGCACGGGTAGCACTTGATCAAAATAGTCCATACCCAATAATGGTCAGTCGGCACTGAGAGTTGAGACGAACAACTCCACCATACGTTCTCAAATTTTGTTCAGCAAACTGCTGTGAACGCTTGGCACTTGAGTCTCCAATACGACGTATTTTCGCTGCCCTCGCCTGGGAATTATGTTTAGAACTAACAACTAAGTTGAGACCTGGCTCTTTTAGGCATTTCGCAGTCTGTCTACAACAGTTAGATATTTAAATGTTTAAAAAAATGTTAGTAAGTTCTCACGTATTTATATTGGCAAATATGATACCTATAAAAGTCAGTCAGAATTTGAATATAATAAAAAAATTAACAGACAAATAGAGGTTTAACGTAAGAAGTTGAAAAAATCAAATTATTATTGCAATTTTCGTAGGGATCTCTAATTTTTTGAAAATAAAATATAGCCTATGTTACTCGCAGATAAAGCTTTCTATAGGTGAAAGAATTTTTAAAATTGGTCGAGTAGTTTTTTAGTTTATCCATTAGAAACAAACAAACAAACAAATCTTTCCTCTTTAAAATATTAGTTTAGATAACTATATTAAATGTATTTCAAAGGAGCAAATAATAACCTGTGCTCAGGAATTAAAAGATTTTACATTTTATATTTATTTTATACTACATAATTTTATTATTTTTAGTATACATAAGTACATTAAACCTAGAGATTTATCGCTAATATTAAGTAAGTATATTTCACTTCACAAGTAAGAACTTTTAAAAATATTTATTAGTGTTAATGCTGGCTGCTAGGAAATGATTTGATAGTAACTTACTAAGGTCTTAAGGTTTCCTAAAAAACCTTACTAAGTAATATAGTGCATATTAAGTATTATGATTATTATCACACTAGCTGATGCCCGCCCACTATATCCGCTGGAATAAGTGTATTTAATTCTCATTTAAATTTTATATAAATTTAATTTGTTAAATTACATAATATTGTATCCATCAAAATAGATCTCCAATAACCACATTATACTGGTGAACTTTTTTAAACTTTAAAATCGGTATAGTAAGCTATTCTTATATGATATACAATAAGTAAATGATATAATGGACATCTTCAACAATCAGTCATATTTAAACCAATTTACACAAAACATTAATGAATTATGTATACACATAAACCTTCCTCTTGAATCAATCCGTCCATTGTTTTAGAAAATAGGTTTGGTAGTTTTTGAGTTTTTTTTTTAAATTCATTATAGGCTTACGCTTGACCACAATCACACCTGATGGGAAGTGATGATGTGTCCTAAGATGGAACGCGCTTGCCTAGAAGATGCCTATTCAATCTTGATTTAAAGATACCCGGATTGTAATTGGTGGGAAACCCAGTTTATCACATTCAGACAGACAGATGCGGCAAGGGGACTTAGTTTTATCTCATGTTGGTTAAAAGGTTCACTAATGTTTAACAAAAAACGTATAACAAATTATCATTTCACAAAAAATTATTCAAAAATTATTCAGGTGACAACTAACGTATTCTGCAAAAATATCATTTTTTAAAAGATCATTTGACAAATATTCAATTCGCAAATGTTTTACTTTGCAAAGGTACTGAATGTTAAAGTATCATTTACAATTTTTTTTATTTCACCAAATAAATAATTTATTTGTCAAATTCGCGATTTTACAAAATATCGATAGGTACATAAAATATTTGATAAAAAGAATAGGTATTATTTAATTTAAAATAAACTTTATACCTACTTACATTTACAAACTTTAGTAGATACTTGTTAAACTATTGCGTTATTCAGAAATGCTACGCCAGAAGACTCGCTACGTCGTCGCCCCTCCATTCAGCTTCACCTACTCGACCATCGCTTCGCTACGGAGGTCGCCGGCTGGTTTCGCTCTCACCGGCTTCCCCCTTTTCTCCACTCGGTCTCGTGGGTTCGCTTCATTCGGGACCTCCTTCGCGAGCTTCTGGCTTCGCGCTTTACCAAAACACTCTAGGGCAGAATTAGAGTTGGGTAGAGGTAATAGTTATTTTTTAAAATATGAGTTGTAAGTTATAAGTTATAAATATAAGTAGAGTAAATAAAGTACTTAGTTACCAAAAAATTAATTTTACCAAACGTTTCGCTGATATGCGAAACAACAACAACGATATAGTGAAAACTTCTTTAGGCGCGTTGGGCACTTTTTGGTTGGGGGTAAAAATGTAGATTCGCGTGACCGTGACCGACATGCTCGCGAACATAATAAACCATTATAACCATAAGCATTAAAAACTTTAATGCCTGAGTGTTAAGGTTTATATTATTGTGGTGTATATAGATATAGTGTGATAGATACATAGACTTAGAACAGTGACATAGTGACAGTGACATAAGTGAGAATAGACTCTAGAGTTGGGGCACGAGCAATAGGGCGTCTGCAGCGACAACAACACTGTGACGTGCGCGTGAGTACTGAGTATCTAACAGTGGCGACGAGAGAAAAAAATTCGGAAAAATCCGAGGGGTTATAATAGGAAAATAAAGAATTGTGTGCAAAAATAAGAGTTCAGTGTGCGTCGAAAATGTCGGAAATTAGATTTCAGGAATTTGATATAAAAAACGATGAATGGGAATCATATATTGAAAGATTTGGTTTCTTCGTGGAAGCAAAGGGCGTTACAGACAACACAAGGCAAAAAGCAATATTTTTTGCGTCGTGTGGGGCGGATTTGTTCGGTTTAGTGAAATCATTAATATTTCCTAAAAGTGTCTCGCAAATTACCCTAGTAGAAGTCATTAACGCATTGAACAGCCATTTTAGCCCGCGGCCAAATGAAATAGTGGAGTCATATAAATTTAATATGAGAAAGCAAGATAAGAGCGAATCGATGCAGGAGTATATCGCCGCCCTACGGAAAATGAGTAAGTACTGTAATTTTGTTGACTTAGAAAGAACGCTGAGGGACCGATTAGTATGTGGAGTATTTGATACAAAATTACAGGACAGCCTGTTAAAAAAATCAGGATTAACATACGAGATAGCAGTAGAGATGGCATTGCAGGCTGAGAAACGAGAAAAAGATTTAAAAATTATAAATGTACCTGATATAAAGATCACTGAACAAACTTCAGGGAATAGTAAAAGTGGTAATAGTAGTGATGAACCAATGGACATAAGTGCCATTAAGGAGAAAAGGTCTTTTTGCTTCCGGTGTGGTGGAAATCACCTATATCAAAAGTGCAAGTTTATATCCTCAAAGTGTTATAAATGTGACCGGACAGGCCACATTTCCAGGATGTGTGGAAAGAATGTTAAAAAACAAGTAGAGGTGAAAGAAGTAGAAGAGTATATGAATGCGATGCACAGTGTGAGTGGATCAGAACGAGTGCCGCCTGTATTGACTGAAGTCAAAGTAAATGGGAAAGCGATACAGTTCGAAGTGGACTCAGGGTGTGCATATACGATTATATGTGAGGAGCAGGCACGGTTCATTTGGGATGGTAAATTGCCACCATTAGCACAAAGTAGTTTAAATTTACACACTTGGACATTTGATAGAGTAAGATTACGGGGTAGTGTGGAAGTATATATAGAGTATGGAAAGTTTACAGGAAACTTAACATTGATGATTGCACAAGGAAGAGGTCAGAACCTGTTAGGAAGAAATTGGTTCATGAGTTTAGGAATCTCAGTCGGGGGTGTGAATTGTATGTCTGCAGACAACCTGTCGGCGATATTGAAGAAGTATGAAGAGGTATTTGAGGAAGGATTAGGTGAATATATAGGACCAGAAGTAGAGGTTACATGTAAGGCAAACATACAGCCAAGGTTCATGAGAAGTCGACCAATACCTTTTGCTATTCGAGATAGGGTATGTGATGAATTAGACCGATTGGTAGAGATAGGAGTGATTGAGCCGGTATCATTTTCAAATTGGGCAACGCCTATTGTCCCAGTGCCCAAGAAGAATGGAAGTATTAGGCTATGTGGAGATTATCGCTTAACTGTCAATGCAGCCACAGAAACAGATACGTTCCCTCAACCAACGATTAATGAAGCACTGTCAGAATTAGCGGGTGGAACTATTTTTTCCAAACTGGATTTGAAAGAGGCATACACTCAAGTAAAAGTAACAAATAACACAGCAAAAATATTAACCATAAATACACCAAAGGGTTTGTATAAAATGAAGAGATTACCGTATGGTTTAAAAGCATGTCCAGGAATATTTCAAAGGTTGATGGCAAACACACTAGCAGGCATAAAGGGAGTGACAGTCCTCATTGATGATATATTGTTAACAGGAAGGGATATGGAGGAGCACAATGGAACATTGGAGAAAGTGTTACAGCGCCTCAAGAGTGTGGGATTGAGATTAAATAGGAAAAAGTGTGAAATAGCAACGGACAAGGTAGAATTTCTAGGGTATGTTGTAGACAGGATGGGCATCCACCCAAGTGCAAAGAAAATACATGTGATTAGTAATGCCACAGCACCACGAAATGTGAAAGAGTTGCAAGCATTTCTAGGGTTATTGAATTTCTACGAGAGATTTATAAAAGATAAAGCAACACTATTAGAGCCATTACATAGACTGTTAGATAAGGATGCAAAATGGAGGTGGACAAAAAGAGAAATAGATGCTTTTAATGAGGCTAAGTCGGTGTTGTCAAGTGAACATACGTTAATACATTTTGATAATACCAAGCCAGTGGTGTTAACATGTGATGCATCTGAATATGGAGTGGGGGCTGTGCTGGCACACAGAATGGAAGATGGAAGCGAAAAGCCTATTGCCCTAGGATCTAGAACATTAACTAAGGCAGAAAGAAATTATGGCCAAATTGATAAAGAAGCAGCAGCAATCATGTTTGGATTGGAGAAATTTAACCAATATTTGTATGGTCGGCATGTATTAATATATACTGACCATAAACCTTTGTTAGGTATATTTAACCCTAATAAGGCAATCCCTAAAGTACTATCACCTAGGATGATGCGATGGGCATTAAAATTGAATTCATATGATTATGAATTGCAGTATAAATGTGGATCAAGCATTGGGGAGGCAGATGCACTGAGCAGATGGCCAATGGAGACTAGTGAAGAAACTGATCAAGAAACATCCCCAGAGGTATTACTGTTGGCCGAGAAACCTAGTGCTATAGAATATTCAGCAAAAGACATCGCAGAAATGACAGCTTCTGACGAGGTGTTGGCAAAAGTGAAGTATTGGATCTTACATGGGTGGCCGGATAGAGTTCAGGATGAAGGATTGAAAATATATTGGGTAAGAAGGAAAGAATTGTCAATCAGTAATGATTGTATTATATGGGGGACTAGAGTGGTCATACCACCTGCAATGCGACAACATATATTACAAGGTCTACATGAGACTCACGATGGAGTGGTGGTGTCAAAAGCAATTGCTAGAAGTTATTTTTGGTGGCCAGGATTAGACCATGAAATTGAAAAGACAGTAGCAAGCTGCGAAAGGTGTCAAGTGCATAGAAACATGCCTCCAAGCACTTCACATTCATGGATCACACCTACTAATCCGTGGCAACGGCTGCACATAGATTTCGCAGGCCCAGTAGATGGAAGAATGCTATTAATAGTAGTGGACGCCCACTCAAAATGGCCAGAAGCTAAGATGGTAAGAACCACATCAACGGAATGTGCAATCAGAGCACTAAGAGAAATATTTGCAGAACAAGGGCTACCAGAGGTCCTGGTATCCGACAATGCAACAGCGTTTACATCAGCTGTATTCAAGAAGTTTCTACAGGATAATGGCATCAGACATATTTTGACACCTCCATATAGTCCGTCATCAAATGGGCAAGCAGAAAGGACAGTACAAACAGTCAAAAATAAATTAAAATTATTAGCAGATGGCAATCTAGAGGTCAGGTTGCCTAGGTTGCTATTTGGTCTGAGAACAGCGCCAAGTACAGTTACAGGTAAAACACCAGCAGAAGTATTGAATAGAAGACGATTTCGAACAAGGTTTGATATAATACATCCTTTCTCTAAAAAACCTGTGGAAGATAAACAGTTAGATAGCAACAAAGAAGTCCCTGTGAGAGCATTTAAAGTAAATGACAAAGTATGGCTACGGACTTACTCAAAAGGGCAGAAGTGGCTGAAGGGGGTTGTATACAAGGTAAAGGGACCAGTCAGATTCTTAGTTAGAATAGAAAATGGCCCAGTGGTGACCAGGCACATAAATCAGTTACGGGGAAGAGACACAGGTTGTGACCTGGACCCAGAAGAAATGCGGGATATATTAGGGATACCCCAAGAAGCAGTGGTTACTTGGAAGGGGGGAGTAGTGGAACATTAGTAGGATAGGAAATAAAAAGGACTAAAGGGGGAGGTATGTGGTGTATATAGATATAGTGTGATAGATACATAGACTTAGAACAGTGACATAGTGACAGTGACATAAGTGAGAATAGACTCTAGAGTTGGGGCACGAGCAATAGGGCGTCTGCAGCGACAACAACACTGTGACGTGCGCGTGAGTACTGAGGCGCGTGAGTACTGAGTATCTAACAATTATAATATTTTTTAATTAAATAATTAAAAATAAAAATTCGTTTTCACTTCTATTGGCAGTCTCTACGACTGCCATTTTGTTTTAAATAGTTAATGTCTCACTAATAAATGATTTATTTGTTTAATAATGGTTTGTGAAATTAAGATTTGTCTGCAAAAAAAATTGCCAAAAAATTATTTATAGAACCAGTTTTTTTTATATAAAAATGAACTTTTTGATTCATAATTTTGCTAAACATTTGTTGTGAAATGAAGATTTGTCATTTGTTTTTTGTTAAATGATAGGTCACCTGGTTAAACTCCTAAGCTGAGATCTATAGAGTACTGTGTACAGCTCTAAGATAATTATAAGCTCAGATTAGCTAAGCTCTTACATAGCTCTGTCTTGTTAACAGTTTCGGGATCAAATCACAAGTAAAGATCCCATAATAATCACACAGACTAACATCAGACAGAATAACATCACATATTATAATTTAAATTTTTCTTCCACTGATCTTCAGAATCAGTCAGCAAAATACTTCATTCAGAAGGAGAACACGTTGACAGCGTTCCTCCTAGGTCGCGCGCTGGTACGGTCACCCCATCCCCACCACGGGCGCTGTGTGTGTCAGAAAAAGTGGTGGTAGGAGTGAGTGTGCGAATGTCACATGCGGCGACGCTTCGCAGGTGTGGTGGCGGGCGGCGTCGATGTGTTCGCTCTGCGGCGACCGCGGCGAGAGCTGCTGTCGTCATCGATAAGCGGGGAATCCCACGCTGAAATATCATTAAATATTATTCAAATAAACTTTTACAAGTACTTTGGAATCATCGAGTGAATCTAGGTACCACTTGCTGTATTATATGTACTATTGTACAAAACATTAACCTTTTTTTTATCCACTACAAGTTAGCCCTTGACTGCGTTCTCACCTGATGGTAAGTGATGATGCAGTCTAGCGGGCTACCTGTTAGGGGCATGGCAGTTACATTAAACTCCTAATAGGTTTTGACCAGGCATCGTACCGAAACGCTAAATCGCTTGGTGGCACGTCTTTGCCGGAAGGGTGGTAACTAGACAAGGCCGAAGCCTCCTATCTGACAACAAATGGACGAGCAACGGCCGTCAGAGACACGGTCCTACAACCCAGATGGGCGTAGAAGCGGTCGATCAAAACTTCGATGGTTGGATGGGGTTAGCCAAGGTGCAAAGCGGATGGGCTTAAGAAGCTGAAGAACGAGCGCGAATGATAGATGGATAAATCTTCCGGAGTAGGCTCAGGCCTATAAAGGGCTGAAGTAAAGATGATGAATTATTTCACTGCCTCAATGGTCTAGTTCCAAGTACAATTCCAAGGTCTGACCAAGAGTTATTTATTTATTTTATATGGACATCTTTATTGAACATCCATTGGAAAACAATACAATTTACTGCAGGGTGGAAAGACAATAATATCATTATTTATTTTGAATTTAATGTCAAGAAATTATCAGTCCAGAGTCGAGATGTTAGCGATGTAGCAACCCATGGAATACATGTAAAACTGTTAGTGCTGCACCTAAAAACTCTTCTTTCGGGGTGCAAGTGGCCCAATCTCCACCTTAGTGGCCAAAGTCAACCTCACCTGCGCGTGGTGCACCCTGCTAATTAACAAACGAGGCTCTGACGTCCCCAGTCCCCCCCCCGGGTTGCTGTGACTGATACCGCACGGCATAATCTTGATGGTATCCCCGCTTTGTGTTAGGATTCTATCTCGGATCCGCCTGGCTAGCGACCACACTCCAGTCGTAATCAGCCGCAAAGCATTCAACGCGTTCCGGCTGCGAGCTGAAGAGCCAGTTCCCCCCCTCGAATAGTGCAGTGTGGGTGGCCTTTGGGTCCGTAGTGGGGCAGAATGTCCTTCCCGCTTGCGTAGGCGTGATATATTGGCGCGGGGTCCAGGGAGACCCGATGAAACGGTTGTCCGCTGGCCGCCCGTTGGTCCGTAGGGGACCCGAACCTAGGATGTCCCGTCTTAGGAGGCTGTCCCGCCACCGACGAAAAAAGCCCGGTGAATGACCGGAGTGCCGGAGTGGGAGACCGGAGTGGAACCCGCCGGTCATTCAGCGGATCGGATTGGGGGCCCTTCCGTCCCCCGTACCAGTAACTCACACAACCTGAGCAATCGAGGGCGGCTGGTTCCTCTTCTTTGACCTGGTGACCACCAGCACTGCACGGTTCGTTCGTCCCCCTTTGTTTTTGCCCCCATTAATAATGAAATTTAAAAGCAGAAAAAAACGTTCTACAGCGGCGCCTCGTTCCACACTCTGTGTGAACTTTTGTAACATCAGAGGCTTACACTCCAACCTTAACGCCGTTCATCACCACCTTGAAACGGTAAAACCCGCCTTACTCTTCCTGACCGAGACCCAGATTTCACCCCCTGACGATACATCATATTTGAACTACCCCGGTTACAAACTAGAACATGCCTTTTCGCCGCGAGCAGGTGTGTGCGTGTTCATCAGAGGGGACATTTGTGGTCAACGATTGCATAGACTTGAGGTCGGGGATCTGTCCTTTCTCTGGTTGCGCGTGGATTACGGCGGTCAAACCCGGGTCTACGCGTGCCTGTACAGATCCCATAGCGGTAACGCTGAAACGGATCGACTTTTCGAGCACATCCAACTAGCGATAGACTATGTGCTAGAGCATATTCCCTCCGCGGAGGTGGTGATCCTAGGGGACTTCAACGCCCACCACGTGGAATGGCTAGGATCGCGTATCACCGATCACGCGGGAACGACGGCTCACAACTTCGTCCTGGCATATGACCTCACTCAACTAGTCTCTGTACCAACTCGGATACCCGATATCGCTGATCACACTCCATCAATTTTGGATCTCTTCCTCACCACTCACCCTACCGGCTACCAAGTGGTCGTCGATGCTCCCTTGGGATCATCTGATCACTGCTTGGTACAGACATCCGTGCAACTTCCATCCACCGTTCGCACCCCTGTGGCCGGTACCCGTCGAGTGTGGCACTACAAGTCAGCGGATTGGGATGGACTACGTGAGTTTTATGCCTCGTATCCCTGGGCGCAGCTTTGCTTTTCGGATGACGACTCTAACACCTGTGCTGAAGCCGTGGCCGACGTTATACTCCAGGGTATGGAATGTTACATTCCCAACTCATTAATACCCATTGGAGAACGTGCTAAGAAGTGGTTCAATGGGATGTGCAATAAGGCTAATCGCCAAAAGCATAGTTCCTACCAATCTTGGTCTTCAGCACAAAGTAATAAAGATCCTAACGCAGTTAATCTGAAGAAAAGCTATAATGCTGCCTCCAGATCATATAAAAATGCCATTGCCAGGGCAAAGTTCCTGCACATTGACAGAATTGGGCACAGACTTGCCGCATTGCCTTCTGGCACCCGTGCATTCTGGTCCCTTGCCAAAGCCATACAGGGCAACTTCTGCCGCTCAACCTTTCCACCTCTACGAAAACCGGACGATACGCTGGCCCACACCGCCAAGGAGAAAGCAGATATCTTAGGCTCTCTCTTCGCTGGTAACTCGACACTTGATGATGGAGGGAGAACACCACCATCCATCCCGCGGTGTCAAAGTTCGCTCAGTGACATTCGCTTCACTCAGAGCGCTGTGCGTAAAACGCTCCTTTCTCTCGACGTCAACAAGGCGAGCGGGCCTGACGGTATCCCTGCCGTAGTGCTTAAAATGTGTGCTCCCGAGTTGACTCCGGTATTAACGCGTCTGTTTCGGCGGTCTTACTCCTCCGGCACTGTTCAGTCTTCATGGAAGACTGCCTTAGTCCACCCTATTCCAAAGAAGGGTGATCATTCAGACCCATCGAACTACAGGCCTATCGCGATAACCTCCCTGCTCTCTAAAGTTATGGAGCATATAATTAACACCCAAATGCTTCAGTACCTGGAAGAGCACCAGCTGATTAGTGATCGTCAGTATGGCTTTCGCCACGGTCGATCAGCTGGTGATCTCCTAGCTTACCTTACTCACCGCTGGGCGGAGGCAATAGAAAGCAAGGGAGAAGCTTTGGCAGTCAGCCTGGATATTGCAAAGGCCTTCGACCGGGTTTGGCATAAGGCACTTCTGTCCAAATTGCCTTCCTACGGACTTCCCGAGAATCTGTGCGATTGGATCGCCAGTTTTTTGAACGGGCGCAGCATCAAAGTCGTAGTTGACGGTTTTTGCTCTGAATTGAAGCCCATCAATGCTGGCGTTCCGCAAGGATCTGTGCTTTCACCCACGCTGTTCATACTGCATATTAATGACATGTTACAAAATAACAATGTTCATTGCTACGCGGACGACAGTACGGGCGATGCCTTATATAAAGGTCGTGCTCAGCTTTCTCGCGCTCAGCTGGAGGAGTGTAGAAATACGCTTGTGTCGAACATACGAGTCTTGTCTCGACCAAGTATCACAGTGGGGCTCACAAAATATTGTGCACTTCAACCCCACCAAGACACAAGTATGCGCGTTTTCGGCAAAAAAGACCCCCTTTAACACCTCTATACTCTTCCAGAACACTCCCCTGACCCCATCTAACAGCATTGGGATCCTCGGTGTTAGTATATCGAACGAAGTCCAGTTCCGCGAACATCTGGAAGGTAAAGCCAAACTAGCCTCCAAAAAACTCGGGGTGCTCAACAGAGCAAAAAGATACTTTGCGCCTAAGCATAGGCTTCTGCTGTATAAAGCGCAAGTTCGGCCCCACATGGAGTACTGCTCTCACCTCTGGGCCGGAGCACCCCAGTACCAGCTCCTTCCATTTGACCGGATTCAACGGCGGGCAGTTCGACTCGTAGATAATCCCAATATTACTTGCATGCTGGAGTCTCTAGAGCACCGAAGAGACGTTAGTTCTCTTTGTGTGTTCTATCGTCTCTACAATGGGGAGTGTTCTGAGGAGTTATTCAATCTAATACCACCTTCCGTGTTCTCCAGTCGTACCCTACGTCGCAGAAACAAATTCCATCCTCACCACCTGGATGCCTGGCCCTCTTCCACCACCCGTTATTCCAGGTCATTTCTGCCACGTACCCGCAAATTGTGGAACCAGCTTCCATCGTCTGTGTTCCCTCATGATTATAATATGGGGCTCTTCAAAGGGAGGATAAACAAATTTCTCAAAAGCCAGCAACGCATTGGCGGTTCCTCTGGTGCTGCAAATGTTCATGGGCGGCGGTAATCACTTACCATCAGGTGACCCGCCTGCTCGTTTGCTAGCTATACATATAAAAAAAAAAAAAAAATCACATTAAGATCTTTCAATCATTTTCATTTGCATGCAATTTAATGGGGATCAATTTTATTATCATGGCTGAGTTCAAAAGGCAGGCATGATAATTAAAATTATTTACAATTTACATATTATGAGATACATTCAAATAATAATAAAATTTACCTGCAACTGAGCTAACTTTAGATTTAGGGGGTTTGTCTCTCTGTGATATTGACTTTCTGCTACTCGAATTGTCTCTGGGTCCTGAGGCATTGGAGTCTCTTGAATCTCTCCTCCGATCTAAGGTATACAAAATATATATTATTAAACTCCTGCCCCCCTATTCTCTACTTCAATGGCTATTAAAAAATGTACCTAAGCCTCTGACATTATATTTTTAATCCTTTAAAAGTTAGCTATGAAATATTGTTATTTTTGTTTCATAGCAACCTTCAATGGATTAAAATTATGTATATTTTGATAGCCACTGAGATGACAAATTTTATGTTTTTTATTTGTCCCTGTTGCATTCCTATACCAATTATCTAATAACGAAGACTGTACAGTTGTTGTTGGAACTTACGATAAGTTTTCTGACATAATTCCATCAACATACAATACATGGGTGATGCACAAGACAAAAGGGCATTGCAATGCATGTCAGGCAGTAGCTAGTGACAAAGTGTTAAATAAAAAAAATTGCACCACGAAATATCAAACAAATGAAGGAAAAAACCATCTCACCGTATTCCTTCTCAGACTTGATACTGGGTGTGTCCGTCGAAGCATGTGAGCTTCCACTTTCTTTTCTAGTCTTTGTAGCAAGTGCACTTATGCTGTCTTTGCGTCCTGTATGTTCAACATCGAGGGTTACTAAAGATTATTATCAAGAATATTATTGCAGTCTTGTTTTAATTTAAACTTGCTAATATTATAAAAGCGAAAGTTTGGATGGATGGATGTTTGTTATTCAATCATGCCAGAAAGGCTGAACGGATCTGGATGTTTGGCAAGGAGATTACAGTCTGGAATAACACATAGGCTACTTTCATGTGGGATAGATTTCTTTTTGTTTTTCACAGAGCATGGGATCAACATGATTTTTGGCATAGTGGTAGTTTAGGGGTCAGAGAAAGAGACTACTTTTATCCCAGAAAATTAAGGAGTTCCGGCAAGAATTTAAAAAACTTAACCCACAAAGTCACGGGCATCAGCTACTTAATAAATAGAACAACAAATAACTGAACTGAAGCTAAAATTATGTGCACAATGATATATTATTACTAGCTGATCTTCATGTAAGATGCATATGTAACATGTCTACTTTTTGCCTAAACTACTGAGCCGATTTTGATGAATGAGGTATCAATCAATTCATTGTTATGGTCCGGGTGACATAGGCTACATTTTACATGAACAAAATCAGTATGACGGATTTTACATCCAAAAAAGTGGGCACCTCTGACACCTCTGTTTCCTTAGTCAGTTTTATAATAAATACTTACTGCTTGTTTAGTATAATATAAAATCATAGAAGGTACATGCAACATGCAACATAAAGAAATACCTTTTGGGGTGTTATCTTTAGAAGTAGTACCTCTTGAATTACTTCTGGAAGTAGATGTTTTCGGTGATGGGCTTCTACCATCTAAAAAAGGGGTTCATTATATTATTACAACTTCTAATTTACCCTTACCTTGGCTGAGTTTGTGCTATTCTTAAATCAAGGTGCATATTCATCACCATCAAGTCTATATTATTTTGTAAAGCGAGGAGCGGGGAGCGAGAGAGAGGGGTAGCAGTGAGTAGTAAAGGTGGGGAGAGGAGAGGAGAGGAGAGGAAAGGTGGGGAGGGGAGAGGACGAGAGAGGAGAGGGGAGGTGGATGATAGAAAGTAATTTTGTGCCTTTATCTTTAAAAATAGTAACATTACTATAGGCTCATAGGGGAATAGCCATACATCTAAGAGCAAACTACAAAGGTGATAAATTTGTCTATGGCCGGCGCTCTGTGTATTTATGGGACACCGAGTAAAATGTGATTTTGTTGTAAATAATTGTGAACAGTGAAATAAAAGTTGCTGCTGATTCTGTTTATAAATTTACGTCTTTCATTTTTGACTCTTCGTAACAATTTACCTACTTAGTTGTTTAATTGAACAAAATTTTATTGAACTTCAGTAAATGTAATAGTGGCTTTTGACTTATTACTCGGCCTTAGTCTTAATAATAATATACATCACCACTACCACTACAGCCTATTGACGTACAACTGCTGGGCACAGGCCTTCACTCTCATGGGAAGAGAGGGAATTAGAGCTTAGACACACCATGCTGCTCTAATGCAGGTTGGCGGGCTTTAACAACCATTATCATGTTAGTGATAATAACTGCTACTGACGGCTTAACATGCTCTCTGAGGCATGGGGGTGAAATACCACCAACTTTGTAACTCCTGGCTAGTACTGAGAATTTCTAGTCAGAAAAACTCGATACTTAATTATGGCCCGACCCGGGACTCGAACCCGGGACCTCGTCAGCTGCAGTGAAACATATTAACCACTAGAACAACGAGGCAGTTTATGAGTTAACTGCAGCATAATATACATAAATGCTTAATAAACTCGCCGGCATATTTAGCGGAACACAAAAAAAGGTCCATAATAATTAAAAAAATATGGTTTTATTTTAAAATCTACTTACTACACTTCTTTTGTTATTTAAAGTTTCATTTGTTTTACTTAAAATGAGATCACATTAAGAACAGATTTTGCGAGTAAAGGCTATTTGTGAAAAATGGTACATTTTTGAACTTTTCATGTAACCGGGAAAAGTGAAATTTAATATTAAAATTAATTAAATTGGAAAAATGGTGACTAATATCGCGTATTTCCTCCACGTGCTCTTATTAAAGATCTACCCGTCTAGGCATACTGAGAATGATGTTATCGATGGTCTCCTGGGATAGTCTCCGCCATTCCTCAACTACGGCGATTCGCAGTTCACCCACGTTGGCAGGAGCTGGAATTCTGGACTTAACTTTTCTTTTCAGCAAGTCCCAAACGTGCTCTATTGGGTTCATATCCGGTGATCTCGCCGGCCACTCCATAACAGAGATATTCATATCATTAAGATAAGCTTGAGTTACCTGAGCGGTATGCGGCCGAGCATTATCCTGCATAAAAACAAAATCGTCACCGATATATGGGGCAAACGGTACGACATTTTCTTCTAAAACTTCTCTGATATAGCGGTCTGCAGTCAGATTCCCTCTGTCAATCACTACCAAGTCTGTGCGAGCTCCCAAACAAATGCCCGCCCAAACCATTATTGATCCACCACTGTATGCAACTTTAGTTTTAAAATTTGTCTGAATGTATTGTTCTCCTTTGCGTCTGTATATTCTTTGCCTGCCGTCAATTTGATTTAAGAGAATTCTGCACTCATCACTAAACAATACCTTACTCCATTGGTCCGCGTTCCAAATTCGATGTTCCTGAGCAAAAGTTAACCTGTTTCTATGATGATTTACCTCAAGCCTTGGAGCCTTGGCGGGCACAAATGAACCCAAACCAGCTTCTTCGAGCCTTCTTCGTACCGTACGCTCACTTACGGTTACACCCCGCACTGCTTCTCACTCATGTCGGGCTTGGACGGGGGTTCCTACGTACACGAAGCCGAATGAAACGATCATCCCTACTCGAAGTGCGTCTTTTTCTGCCTTGTCCTGCTCTTCTCACATAAGTACCGGTCTCCCTGAACCGTTGGATACTGCGATGGATCGTTGAAACTGGTTGACGAAGATCTCTGGATATCACTCTGTAGGTTTGACCATTTCTTCGCATTTCGAGTGCCCTGGCAATCTCCGTTAAGTCAGGCATAATTCAGTCATCAACTCCAGAAAGATACGCGATTTAAAAAAAACTAAAAAAAACAGTATTTCAATGAAATTTTAAATCAAACTCAGAAGGAAGAAATACTCGAAGTTCGCTCCAGATAAGGTGTATTTGAATAAAATTAAAACAATTGCATAAAATGTGATGTTCAGTTGTTTTCTTAATTTGAAAAGATTTCTTTTTAAATTAATTAAATGACGTATAAACCAGCCAGCAACCTTATATGATACTGATATCAAACCTTTTTTTTAAGTTCCGCTAAATATGCCGGCAAGTGTAGTTTACAGTACACAGTAGTGAAGCATGGCCGTATTGGTGGGTTTCACACATGTTTAAGAATATAACACACAAATTTAAGAAATCCTTTGTATGCTCCTAAAAAAGGCTTATTATACTGTTGAAGATTATGTCAATGATAGAGGAGCATGGATTTGATCGCTCCAGCAATGCTAAGGACAGTGGTTACTTATGTACACATTGATATATTAATTATTTAAAAAGAGCAACCACCGAGTTTCTTGCTGGTTCTTCTTGGTAGGAATGGCATTCCGAACCAGTGGTAAATTCACTTGACGATTCAAAAGTACTTGTTAAAGTTTATTTGAATAAAAAAACATTTGATTTTATTTGATTTGTACTGTTTACGAGCAAGCAAATGTATGGTGACACATACATTTACTCTGCATTCAACTCGCGCGCGAACTTTACTTGAATAGGAAGTGTCTATATATTCACCAGCCAGCCTTTTTTAATATGATTAGATACAAAGATACAATACTGGACAGCAGAATTATTTATTTTTACCCACTAGACTGCAGATCCCTATCAAACCTTCTAAGAGACCCTTAATATAAAGGGGCTTTTAAGAACAAAGTAGATTGTAGAATTAATTATTTATGATTGATTTGACATTGTCACATTTTAAATATCTGGACCTATGTTATGTTGGCTATATAAATTATAATAATTATTGGAAAAAAACTAATTGTTAACATTATTTAAGATTGTATCTGTATATTTTTGCACACTGCCACAGGCAGTAAATTTTGAACAGGACTATTTTTATAAAAAACAGCTGTTGTTACCGCATAGGTACCAATTTGGCAAAATAAATTATCATTATCATAAATTATCATTATCATCAATTATCATTATCATTATATCCAGCCATCGCAAACGTGGGTGGATGGGTAGGAACACTTAAAAACAGATAAAAAATCATACTAATATTATAAATGGGAAAATATGTTGTTTGTCCTTTAATTACACAATAAAGAAACGGATCAATGTGATTTTTGCATAGGTATAGTTGAGGACTTGGAGAGTAACACAGGCTACTTTTTATCCCGGAAAATTAAGGGCTTCCTGCGGGAATTAAAAAGCTTATTCCACGCCGACGAAGTCGCGGGCATCAGCTAGTAAGTAATTACCAACCTTCACTGTCGTCTCCTAGGATAACATCTTTGCATTTCTGTTTCATCAGCGCACCAAAGTCATTTTCAGGCAAGCTAAAAGCGATTTCATTATTCGGGAATGGTATTGGTTCGGTATCGTCGAGCATAGTCATATCATATAAGGTATCCAAATGTCTCCATATATCGTGCGTTGATATCTCCTTAGTTATAGAATTGGATAGTTTCTCCCAAATGCAAGCCATTTGAAAGTGTTTGTTAATACCGACCGGCTTGTGGTTCGCCATCGCGTAAAATAATTGGATCTCCATGTCGACGTCCCATTCTACTGTGTCTGCGGTTTTCACCTCTGGCTCTTCTTCGCTAGACACCATGTTGCTAACTCTTTTATTCTGAAGAAAATATCACAAAGTGGTGTCAAAGTTGCGGTTTGTTTATTTCGTTATCACTTATCTCGAAAATTAAATTTTAATTATATTGAAGTAGGTACTAGGTACCCAAAACAAAACATAAAAACAGTCTTGACAATGACAATTGACAAGTTGTCCTGCCTTGCGACCGCGTAACTTCTGCATCCATCATTGTTACATCGCAATCACCTCTGATTGGTTAACACTCTTCCACTATTGGACGAAATCCATTGACGCAGCAAGAATACCATAAACTCAGCCAATCGGTGGTGATTGCGATGTATCAATGATTGATGCAAAATATACGCGGTCGCCCTCAATTTTGTCATGAGCGACCAGCAGGCAGTGTTGCCAACCACTACGGAGCGTCCCCCCCTAACAGCAGCTTGAAATCCCCCTAGCTTTCGCTAAAATAACCGTGGTCCCAAAAAGGCTTTTTTCTGGACTGCTCAAAAAAGGTGGCTTTTTGAAAAAGCCACCTTTTTTGAGCAGTATATTGAAATGAATAAAAAATACACACTCACAAAATGAAATGGACGTTTATTTCCGTTGGACATCATATCAAAGTAACTTATTATAATCTAAAGAAACGAGTCTTAATTTCATGTTTCAAATTTCATCGACGTCAGGATAATTATCAATGATTTCATCTAAGTCCTAAGACATCATGGACCTGGCTATCGAGTTACGTTTAGCTATTGCCTGTATTTTTATAGTCAAGGAACGAATTTGGCACATAAACACTAGTCCTTTTGTAAAGTAAATCTCACCATTATAATACTATACTACTTAATTGCCTCATCTGGTGACAGAAGGGCTGGCTCATTTTTTGCGCAAAGGATCAGCCTGGCTGTCCAGCGCGGAAATGCAGCCAGCATTCTTGCCACCACTCCACGCGGGCATGATTTATATAGTAATTAGGTTAGGCTAGCTAGCATTAAGTTCGATTGTATTATTTTCAATACTTTGAAGTACTTCAAGGGACAACTTAATCCGTAATTTATTGAAGTTAAAATTTGTTCAGGCGCGTTGAGCACTTTTTGGTAGGGGGTAAAAATGTGGAAAGAAGATCTTCTTAAACAAAAGGTTTTAAGTATAAATATAGTAAATTCGTAATTTAACTTTAATGCCTTAGATTTAAGGTCTATATTTAAAAGTCCTGTGTAACCGTGACTGGCACCTCACGTTGTTACGAAAACAAAAGGTCTAGACCCCTAGAAAATGCCCCCAAAATATGGTTTCCCCCCCAAAAATGCCCCTAGAAAAGTGTCGCCCCTAGAAACACCCCTTTCCATCTAACTTGCCCCTAAATTTAAGGAAAAAACATCCAAGTAGGCAACACTGCCAGCAGGGCGACCACGTAACTTTTGCATCAATCATATACTAATATTATAAATGCGAAAGTCACTTTGTTTGTTGGTTTGTTGGTTTGTTGGTTTGTCCTTCAATCACGCCGCAACGGAGCAACGGATTGACGTGATTTTTGGCATGGGTATAGTTGAGGACCTGGGTGACATAGGCTACTTTTTATCCCGGAAAATTAAGGAGTTCCAGCGGGAAAAACAAAAAACTTAAACCACGCGGACGAAGTCGCGGGCATCAGCTAGTCATTGATATATCGCAATCACCTCTGATTGGTTTAACACTCTTCCACTATTGGACGAAATCCATTGACGCAGCAAGAATACCATAAATTCAGCCAATTGGAGGTGATTGCGATACATCAATGAATGATGCAAAAGATACGCAGTCGCCCTGCCGGTGACAGTCAGAGATAAAAATTAGTTACAATTTAAGCCACCGTACAAGAAAAGTTTGTGGGACTAGGTATACATAACATAAATAAAATATAAGATAAGCAAGACCCTAGAGACTGTAGAAACTTTCATGAAAAATATCATCGGAAAATATAAACAAATATGTATAAAAATTTTATCGCATTGGAAATGAGTAGGTGCTCATTATTATATTCGATATCTCTGTTTCAAAAGCGAATAACAGCGAAGGCAAACTCAATAGCAACTTTATAAAGCTATTACCTTACCGATTGTATTAAAATACAATAATAATTTAGAACAGTAAAGTAAATAACGAGCAAAAAATAACACATGTATTTCAAGTTTTCGAAATGTTTCCAAGATGGCAACCTTCAGCCATAGAAAAGGCAATAGGCGCGAAATGTATCAAATGTCATTTCTGACAGTCACTGTCAAAATAACGTGTTTTTCTTTTGAAAACGTCAAAAAATATGAATCCGCCATTGTTACCCACTCATGTTTAGTGTTGATTAACATGGAAAGAATAAATTATTTTACCACTGAAATTACGATGAATTCGTACATTTTTTATTAATAAAAACTGGTCTAGTATTTTATTTTTCTTCATTTCTCTACTTGTACAAGACTAGGCCTACGCCCTATGCAAATATGAACCGTCTTCTTTTGAAAAATATTGTTTTCATGTTAACTATGACAGGTATATTTTCGAAATTATGAGTGCTATCCAAATGAACTAAATACTATTTTGTAGGTAATTTAACTATGTTTCTTACTGCTTCAATCAGTTTTTCCTAGCTCTGTTTTTTTTTCGGAAATTAAAAACAACGTACACGGTAATTACATATTTCTTTAACTTACACAATAGGAAGGCATATCTCCAAAACTATTACTATTATCAAAATAAACTAAATATCATTTTATAGCTAATTTAATAACCTTTTATTTTGCTTCAGACAACATTTTACGTTGCTCTATCATTTTTTATGGAAATTACAAGAAACTACATTACAAAAAGCCATACATGCAAAATATTTTATTTTCATGCACAAAGGGTTAACATATCTCCTAAACTATTTGTCTTATCGAAATGAATTAAGATATTATTTTGTAGATAATTTAATGAAGTTAATTTTCGTAATAGAAAGTTTTTTTCTAGCTCAATATTTTTTGTAAAACACCGCGCTCAGGTAGACATTTTAGGGGGGGATAGGAAAGTCCGCGGCCTAGGAGGGGGGAATTTTTAAGAGGTACTTCTCAGACCCCCAAGAAACACTTGTGCCAAAAATCAGCTTTACATTTTTTATTTTAGGGTCAATGTTTATTAGTCCCGTACTAAAATTAAAACCGTTTCACGCACTGAGGGATAGAAGAAAAAAAACATAGCCTTGTTTCATTAAATCTTGTGTGACATCTCCATTCTGCATCTCTTTCATGTGGGAGTGAAAAGGAAACATCGCGATGTCCATGGACATAGAATTTTTTCGCTACGCTCAATAGACTGACAAAGCGTGGGAGCGAGAGGTATTTAGTTAATAAACACTGACGCGAGCGAAAAAGAGATAGCGAAACAAAAGGCCAGTATGTCATTGTTTACGCGAGTAAGAGGCCAAAGCGTCCCGGCCTATTCCAAGTCGAGGTGAATTTTGCGCATTTAATTAATAGTCTTATGCCTCCGCCACACTATGCTCCTCGCGCTGCCGCGTAGTACGTACTCGCTCTGCCGCGTAGTTGCCCTCAGTGGCCACACACTGCTCTACTCGCGCGATTAATCGCGACGCTCCGCACTAGGTCATTCGCCCTTGCTACACGTCACAACTCACAATGGAGGTTGAAACTGTGGCTGCGTGCGCGCTATGCTTGTTTAGCATATCTAATTATAAATATATATGTAATAAAAAAAATATACGTCGTCGTCGTCGTTCATCAGAATAGAATTTCTATTTTATTCAATTAATTTAATTATTAATTTTCTATTTCAATAAATATTAACGTTTTCTCATTACTCCATTCCGCGTCGGTCGGCAGCGGCGGCGACGGCATGATTTTTTGCGACGTCCTTCTTCTTTAAGCGCTCGATCGCGAATGAGTTAGCGGCAGTGTGTGGCAGGTCTCTCGCGCTTATATTGCCAGTCCTTTGACTCGCGCCCAAGAAACCGACAAAACAGGGAGCGATGCGCGAGGACGTAGCGCGTAGCGTGGGTATGGCGAGTATCGCTGCCACACGACGTCTCTGCCTACGTCCCACGCTACTCGCCATACCTCTCGGGCAGTGTGTGGCAGGGGGGATACGATTAAAACTTAAAATCTTTGTTCTGCCACCATGGTGTCTTGTTCAGTAAATGAATGTGACCTTACAAGACGTAATAACCCGCATAAATACACGTTTCACAAGTAATTACTGAATATTTTTCTGAATTATTCACTAAAACACAGGAAGAAAGGTCTGAAACATTGCATCAAGAGATAAGGGAGATAAAAAGTGAAATAAAAGGTAACAGTGTGGTTTTACAATCTGTTGTAGAGGAACAGAAATACTTAAAAACCGAGTTAGGAAACATGAAAACTCTTACCAACTCAATCCAACAGAAATTAAACTTAGTCGAAGGCGATGTATTTAAGCTTAAAAACGACAATATCAATACTTCACTCTCATATAACCTTTCTTATGATGACACCATTATGGAAATTCAAGACCGTACTCGTCGAGAAAAAAATATAGTCATTGCAGGAATACTTGAACCACAAAACCCCAATAGTGCCTCTAGGCGCGAGCATGACAAAACGGAAGCAATGAAATTAATTAAAACGATTTTTCCCGAATGTCCAGACCCTCGTGTAGTCCTTAGATTGGGAAAGTATAACCAATAAAATTGTGTTTTGAGAGACAAGACACAGCGAAATTCATACTAAAGAATAAAAATAAGGATCCTACTCTCACAGCTATCATATATGCCGACCAAACTCCATAGCAACAGCACATGAAAAACCTACGCACGGAATTGCAGACCCGACAGCAAAAGGGAGAAAATGACCTGACAATTAAATTTGTTAAGGGTATACCAAAAATAATAAAAAGAAAGTCAAAAAACGAAGCACCCCGGAAGCCAACAATGATGAAATAGGGACCAACGAAAATGGAGATTTACAAATCACATACCAAAATCTGCATTGTTACACCGACATAGACACAAATAAGAAATCTTTAAAATTCTTTTACACAAACATACGAAGCCTGGTCAAACCTGATAAATTAGATGAACTTAAATGCATATTGAAAGCCATGAATACTATTATACACGCGGTTTTGATTACTGAGACATGGATAAAATCAGACCTGGGCCCGTATTCTCTAACTCAGTGACTATCAAAAATTAAAGCCACTGACATATATGTAATATCCATTGAAGGTTTACTATGAAATGTTACTTTTTATTTCATAGTAAACCCTTCAATGGATATTACATATATGTCAGTGGCTTTCATTTTTGATAGTCACTGAGTTAGAGAATACGGGCCCTGGAAGCAAGATCACTACAGATTCCGGATTATACTCATATATATAACTTCCGAAAAGGTCGTGTTGGAGGAGGAGTTTCTATATTTATTCATAAAAGCTTAAAATTTGAAGCGACTGAAATAATTACCAAGGACCAAAATGAATATATCTGGGTATATTTAGAAAAGTATGCCTTAAATGTTGGTTTGATATATAAGCCGCCAAACACCAATGTAAATGAATTTCTAGAAACCTATAGTCAACAGCTTGAGAAAAAGCGAAGAGGACTAGTCTTCGGTGACTTTAACATCAATTTGTTAAATAACGATCGCAATACAAATAACTACAAATCTATATTGGATGAAGCTGGCTACCAAATTCTCAATAAGTTAAGCGTTGAATTTTGCACTCGAGAAACTAAAACTACAAAATCCACCATTGATCATATTTCGACAAATATTTCAGGAAATAAATTTCACATGGCCCTCTTAGACACGCCTTTGTCGGACCATAAACAATTACATTTTGCTATGGAAACCTTAAAGCATGATATAAAAAAAGACAAACGTGAGTACTCAGCAACGAACTACACCTCTCTGTATAAATCAGTCGAAGAATCTGTGAATGATTGTGATGACTATGAAACTTTGGAAAACTTTATAAAATGTAAGATTGGATTGATAAATAAAACAGTACTTAACAGCTTATATAATCGAAACGATGCCTGGAACCATTATAAAAAAAATCCTAGAAATTTAGAAGCTGAAGAAACCTTTAAAACAAAAAGATACGAGGCTTATAAAACTTCAAGAAACACTAAGAATACATACTACCTGAATGCATTTAAAAGTTGTGATAAACATCCTAAGAAAATGTGGAACTTAGTCAATAGTCTTGTGAGCAATAAAATTAAAACAGACCCGTCACCCCCTAAACTTATTGTAAACTCAGTTACGATAGATAATCCAGCTCAAATCTGCCAATGTTTTAATGATTTTTTCTCCACAGTTGGTTCTAATCTTGCAAATGAAATACCACAATCATACCAGCAAAGTTTTAACACATAGCCCGTCCCGTTCATCCAATGACACACTCGACACATTTGAACCAGCCACAGAAAAAGAGATAGGTAAAATAATTGATGATATGGACTCAAACACAAGTAGCGGAATTGACGGCTTAAGCGTTAAAGATATAAAATGCATAAAAAATTTAATTCTCAAAAACTCAGAGTTCTTTATCATTGACCTTATATTGACATGGACGCATAGGTAATAGTTTTAGGTTTCTATGGTTTGGTATGACATTTACAAAATCTTGGATATTAGTGCAACTTTTAATTTCTGTTATTTCGTCTTTTACTACTTCCATTTTACAAGAGTTAGGATAGGAGAACTACTAGTACTACTCTAACACTAAAATAACAGGTAGGACAAAGTAATCTAAAAATTAGATAGGTAGGATATTAGATTAGTTTATTATTATCTTCGAGGGATCTTATAATTAACGATTCGCAGTCAACGTCTTTACGCACACGAATAATTCCCCTTTTACACCATATAAACTTGTATGTAGCTTTTAGCTGTTGCTTGGCATTCCACAGAAGGCTTTTGTTATACGGAGTTAGAGATTCTCGTATGAAGACTGCTTCGTGGGCGGACTTTTCATTTGCACTCAAGATGACGTCTTTAACTGTTAGTTTGGTGGTTTTTGATGTTGCAATCCACTTTTGTTGGGTATCTTCGTTTTTCATTTTCAATATGATTGATCCAGGCACTTTTTCGCGATCTTTGCGCCCTGGAGTACGTTTCATTTGCACATTGACGATGTCATCGCATGATAATTTAAGTTTTTAACCGACTTCCAAAAAAGGAGGAGGTTCTCAATTCGGCGCGTATTTTTTTTTTTTTTAATGTATGTCGGTGCATATCTCCGTGGTTTCTAAACCGATTTGAACAATTTTTTTTGCAATGTTTTCCACAATATCTTTGGCGTTTTCCTTTTCGCAGCCATGAACATTAAATATTTCAATTTGGTCACTTAGTTTGTTTTGCTCGGTTTCCTGCAGGCGCTGTTCTAATGCCGCAACCCTAGTTTCGAGATTAGTATTTTTATTGGTTAGCTCAGTGTTTTTCCGTTTGAGCTCTTGAATCGACTGTTTACAGAAGTCAAGACTTTCGATCACCTCATCCATTTTATCGCTTTGATACTGCAGGGTATGCATGCATTCTTTCATCTCCCGTTGTATTGCTTTTTCCATTTCCTTCGACATATCGTTCAGCAGCTGTTTGACATTAATACGAATGTCTTTAGGTGAGACCTCTTCCTCTTCCTCTTCTTCTTCTGGTATGAGGTATGAGCTGCGTCTAATCGAGGTATTGTGGCACTCCGTGCACGTCCATCCCAGGTTGTCGGCCGCACGGAGGGCGCCAAGTTGTTTGTTGGTAAGACCGGAGCATACGTTATTTCCGTGAACTATTTTATCACATTTTATACATTCAAGGCCCGGGTTTCGTTTCGTCACACTTTTACCACATTTCTCGCACTTACTCATCTTGAAAAATTGGTTAAAATAGGGGTTGGAAGTTTGTATGAAAGTCCTTTGTTTTTAAAGTTAAAGACATGAAAATTGGCAATTAATTTATTAGTTATAAATAATAAAAGCCTGCATAAGCAATTTTACGAAAATGTACCCCAATAGGGGTGAAATGGGGGTTGTAAGTTTGTATGAAAGTCCTATGTTTCTGAAGTTAGAGACTTGAAAATCGGGATTTAGGTTATATTAGCGTTAAATAATATTAACCTGTATAAGTAATTTTACAAAAATCCACCCCAAAAGGGGTGAAATGGGGGTGAAAGGTTACATACAATTTTTATGATTTTGAAGTATAGACATCAAAATCAGCACTTAAGTTATTAGTTTTAAATAATAAAAAAAACCTGGATAAGCTGTATAAAGCCTCTATAGATAGGCTGTTTGCAGCGGGAAAATTTCATCATCTAATAGGAAATCAACAATAATTGTACGCGGACGAAGTCGCGAGCGACCTCTAGTCCTTTATATATGTGTAAGTTATTGATAAATAAGTTAAAACCGTTGAATAATGGTTATAATTAGCAAAATATATACATTTCTACTAGAAAAAAATGAAAGGTTACTTTTTAAACTAAAAGGTTACTTTTTCATTTACTGTGATTTTAGGTAACTTTTGACATGACCGTGCTGGCAACACTGGTGGAAATACTGCAATAAACCGTCTCATTCATGTTTACAACGAGCTTGCCAGTGTACATGATGACGTCGATATTTTTTGTCAGGGTCCAAACACTTTTAAAAAAGTTATAGCGTCAGCGGTCTCTGCTTTGAGGGACAGATCGGCCAGCTTTTAGTTTATTATTTTAGTCAGTAATTTTTGAGTTAAGGTTGTACTTGCAAAATTAGTAGATTAATTTATTTATCATAGTAGTAATAGTAGGTACATTGTTCCTTTGGTTTATACTCTTTTTATCATGTAAGTAGTTAAGTGCTTGTGATCGGTTGTTTCTTTTTTATAATATTTTATTATTCAATAGCTGTGTATACCTATAAGTGGCGTGCCACACTGTTATAGACGTTATGTACTATTTTTTAATTTAAGCTTTGTGTACTCGCCGTTGGTATACCGAAATACAATAAACAAATAAATAAATAATAATAAAGTTAAAAAAAATTATTTTACTTCGTTAAACTAACTCATTAGAGTCCTATGATTTCACCAGTAAGACTATCGATAATACTATGCTAGAGGCAAGACAACCCTATTTCACGCAACAATTACATTTCATTTTTTGCACAGTTTTTTGTAACACCCTAATCTGTCACTGTTGGTCTTGTACATTCTAAGCCTATGGCGATGTCTATAGTCCTATCTCTGTCTTCTTAATTCCGATTACCGTGTTTCCGCTATATACCTAATCAAAGTGTTTCCGATGGTCTGTGTTTCCGACTTCCGTTTTTATTATTTGTTTTTAATTCTAAATTCCAATTTTTCAGTAAAACAATCGATTTTTCTTCAGTAAAGGATATTATTATTTACTTTTAACTATGGGCGTAGATGTAGAAACGCTTTCACCCGGAAATGGTAATCGATTAGGCAAGTGTAGAATAAAATTTTTCAAAGGTATGATCTAAATAATTTTTTTTTAGGTTCCACCTATCCAAAACCTGGCCAAACAGTAGTTGTTCACTATACAGGAACTCTTCAAAATGGGAAAAAATTCGATTCCTCAAGAGATCGTGGACAGCCATTTAAGTTTACTTTAGGAAAAGGAGATGTTATCAAAGGATGGGATCAAGGCTTAGCAAAGGTTTGTTTTATTATTAAATTTGAAATGCCGGTTGGGCTATTGCCTTGCTATTGTTTTTATCATTATCGTTATTTCGACCCATTGCTGGCTCACTTCGCCATAGTCCACCACCCCTGCCAAGTCCATATTGGCAGACTTCACACTATATCTTTGAGAATATTATGTAGAACTCTCGAGCAAGGTTTCTTCGCGATGTTTGCCCTCACGTGATATTTAATTTAATAAAACACATGACTCCATGTTTACATGTGCATGATCTAACCTTATAATATGTGCATGATCTAACCTCCAACCACCCAAGTAGGAGACGCATCTAAACCACTAGGCTATAACACTCGCTATTGTTTTATGGCATGTTATTTATGGATTCTTTTCTACATCTGTATAATCTTTTTGATTGATTATGTATATTTTATGTAATAATTTTTTTAAGTACTGACCTATGCTCATATTTGGCTACAGATGTCAGTAGGTGAGCGAGCAAGGCTGACATGTTCACCTGACTTTGCATATGGATCTCGAGGTCATCCAGGAGTGATTCCACCAAATGCCACCTTAATTTTTGATGTTGAACTTTTAAGAGTGGAATAATTAAATCTTGCCATACTAATTGATTAAACTCAGTGAAAACTGCAAGCTGTGAATCATGTTGTTGGTTCCTTCTTCCTGTGCTTTATGCCACAAAGCTCTCAACTTTAAGTTGATTACAGTGATTAACTATATGGGTGGACATTTTTGTAAGGTTCATAGATATATGTATTTAATAATTTATTAATATTGACTATTTTATAGTTTAATAATTATAATGTAATGATAATATTGATTAATCTCAAGTTATTATTTCGCATTGCATACTAAACAGTATTCGTTCAGTTTTTGACTTGAGTATTTGCAAAGTTTACCATTGTTAATTTTGTTTTGTTGCCCTTTTATGCAATATTCTGATTAAGGGGCGGGATATACACAAGAGAAAACGAGCGCGGGTGAGGTGCAGGCATGCTGCTTCTTTCATATTTCATACAAAATGTATGCAAGCAATAGAATGCCAGGTACACAGAGGTTGCAAGGTGTGGTCATGTATTCATACTTCCAAGGCCATAGCTCCGCCATACCTCGTATATATCCTGCGGCTACCTGTGTCGATATACAACTACAAAGTTATAAAGCATGGACACAAAAACTTGTTATAATTGATTTATAGTTTGATAAAGTTGATTTTAACTATATTTTTTTAAACATATTGCTGTTTTTGAGGAAAATACATGTCTGGAAAGTGGGAGGTTAAATATGGTGTCAAAACAACTTATTTGCTAATTTAGAATTGTTTTAAAAAGGGTTACTCCACTACCATATAACTGATTGCTATACACAACTAAAGTAGGTAGGGATTTGTAAGACCATCAGTTATAAAAATGGTTTTAGTTTTAGCCTATTTTTCATGGGCCAAATAATAGCACAGCCATAGAGGTAATAATATATTACCTCTATGAGCACAGCATTTATTTTAATGTTTGTCTTTTAGATAGTTCAACATGAACAACAGCATTGTATTGTAACTATTTCCTTGGTGACAGTGAGACAATTTTATGTTAATGTTAATTAAATTAGGTACGACTAATAATTAATTGTTTATGTTTTATAATTTTGCATTGCAGTGAAACAAACATAAATAAAGGAATGTTATTTTGAATACTTACTCTTTTTAGCTAAAATAATATGTAGTACACCTTTAGCAATACAATACTAATATTATTATCCATGCAAAAGTGTGTCTGTCATAGAGGTAATAGTGTCTGTCTATGTCCTGCTATGCTATCAGCGCCCATATTTTCCGATTTGACATACAAAAATACTTATGTTGCATCCCCGTGATTGAGAAAGTACTACTCTCCACTACTATCTACTTTCTTATCCCAGAAAATAAAAGAGTTCCTGCTAAAATAAAGACACCTTAATCCAGGCAGACAAACTTGCATCAAAGAAGGAAAAGTATTAATAAATAAATAAAAATATGTTTTTGGTTTAAGTACATTAAACTATTTACTCAAATTTATCTGGCCCAGTGGACAAAATTGGAACTAATTTTACGTCTGTTTAGTTTCTATGGGTCCTGCATGTGGTGGGGATGACGTCACCCGCAGTGCGGACCCACACAACGCCAAACCTAAGGGCCTTCCAGCAGTGGGGTGCACAGGGGTTGAAGCTAGGGTAGGCATTTTAGTCAGAATACCTATTTACTACCCGTTTTGATGAAATATTAGCATTGACGTATTTTCATTTGGGTAAGCAGAGCTTTTATGCCTCTATGAACTGCACGCCACTGCTTCAGGCAGGCCCAAGCTGTCACGGCATAAAGTCAAACACATTTTTTATACTAGCGACGCTGTCACTGGATCAAATAAGTTTGATGGACTTTACTAGATGATGCCCCCAAACAGTCTACAGATGAGATGTCCAGAGACACAATACCATCTATCCCTGTGATGTAACTTTTGCAACAAGCTGAGGGGCTGTAATATGATAACAAATTGACACTATTGTATTGACATAGTTTTTATGGGCTATAATTCAACAAAGGCACAACAGTGTTCTTAGTAAAAGGAGTCCGACACAAAGGGCAGGTCTCCAAAGCTCCATAACAGCATTGCATACAGAATAGGTGGCCACATTGCAACACACATGGCTGGACTATCTCTTCCAAACATGCTATACATGATTTACTGCTGTCAACCTCATTAGGAAAGTCTGACATCTCATCCATGTGTTTTTTAGCTTGGTATAAACTTTGCCCACATGATATAAAAGCATGTAACAAAGTAACTATGCCCAACAAACGTAAATGAGCATAATATGCTGCTGCTGCTGGCCGAAGATGTACATAATTTATGCCACTAACTATTTTTCCAATTTGCAAAGGACCTCCACCAATGTATGATAAGGCCCGGTGTATACTTTCAATTTGTGGTACCACATTATTCAGTGATTTTAATACCACTAGTATTCCATTCTGAGCTTGTGGTTTCAATGATGAATTTTGTATGATTTGCTTTTCCATAAATACCAGTGATCTCCTTGTTAAGTTTTCTCCAAATGCAGATAGTAAAATACTGATCAAACGTGTGCTAAATGAAGGCAGTCTGTGATGTGTCTCATCCACTTGTATTATTCCAGAATATTCTTCTCCCAGTGTTTGCAAGTCCATAAGCGTTGTGAAGGATTTGTATAGTAACAAGGACACTGGAATAGCTTTGGATGCATGATACGAGGGCAAAAGTCTGGCTAAGGAACCTGCAAGTTGTTTCTCGTACAGATCATCTTTTTGAAACGCACGTAGAACTTCAGCCGGCTGTGCCTCTGGTAAAGCCATAATATTGTTATGATGCACTTAAATTAGTCAATACGTGAAAATAATGAATATTCGTTCATGTGGATTATGATTTATGTTCCATAACCATTTTCCTGTTTTCCAAGATTATCCAAGATATCTTTCAAGCGTTTCAAGCTACGCTTTCAATCAAAACTGCAGGGCGACCGCGTATCTTTAGCATTGTTATCGCAAGCAAACGAAATAAATTGATGCAGCATATATTCAGCCAACCGGCAGGGCGACCGCGTATCTTTTGCGTCAATCATTGATACATCGCAATCACCTCTGATTGGTTAACAATTAACACTCTTCTACTATTGGACGAAATCCATTGACGCAGCAAGAACCATAAATTCAGCCGATCGGAGATGATTGCGATGTATCAATGATTGACGCAAAAGATACGCGGTCGCCCTGCTGAAGAAATTGCGATGTATTAATGATTGATGCAAAAGATACGCAGTTGCCGTGCTGCTGGTTCAAAACTTGTGCAAAACTTCAACTCAGTGTTGCCAGCACGATCATGTCAAAAGTTACCTAAAATAAATGAAAAAGTAACCTTTCATTTTTTTCTAGTAGAAATGTATTAAAAGTTCATAGAATAGATGTTGGTTGTAATAACTTACACAAATATAAAGGATGATGAAGTTGTCGTTGTATTTTTAATATACTATAATACTTATTCAAAACACCTAAAATTAAAGACAGAAAAATGAAATTTGTACTAAAATTATACATCAATGTTGTAAGTGAAATAAGGATCGAAATTTGTCTAGTCTACTGATTGTCAAAAATCATACAAGATTCATTTACCAATACTTTGTAAAAAAAAAACATCAATATGAAGGTAGTACTACTAGTAACTTCACCTTCCCCATACTTGTTATATTTTACTAGTGGGCCCGGCAGACTTTGTCCTGCCCTGAACCTCGAACCCGATTGCAGCGCCCCCTATCGGGTCTAATTGTGTATAAGTATTAAACCATCCCGAGGTCCAAACAATCACAACAAAAAAGAATTAGCGAAATTGGTCCAGCCATTCGCGCGTGATCGCGTGATGCCGTGACCAAGTGAAATAAGGATTCATTATATATATATATATATATATATATATATATATATATATATATATATATATATATATATATGTATATTTATATATATATTTTAGCCGTGAGCATCGTTTTTGGTGGCTCAAATGTTGTCAACAAAAAAAATGACGAGACGGTCGAGAGTCGAGACCGGTCGAGTCGAAACGAGTGTGAAAGAGAAGTTGAGAACAACGTGATGAGTTGCAATAAGAACCACAGATGACAGTCACAGTCCACAGAGCACTTAAGTTTTGCGTTGTTTCAATTTTATTCCGTTTCACTTTGGTCAAAGACAATATGTAAACCAGTTTATAATTAATCTATGCTTTGGTTATAAACTGGTCATAGATTAATTATAAACCAAGTATAGATTGCTAACTCCCATATAAAAAATTTTCTAGGTTAATACTATCGATAGGTGGCGCTACCAGGCTCGCTCGACAAATGATTATAGTAAAATCGGTGAAATATCGTATTTTCTTGGTTCAGTTTGTATTAATTATTTATATAAAATTATCAAAATACAAAAATTTGATAAAATCACTTAAGCAAATAGCAAATTTACATTCAATTAATTTTAACAAAATTAACTTGCAGAAGTAATTCGATTTGAAACAAGTTCTGTGTATTCTTGTTATAATCAGCTAGTGGACCATGCAGTTATGCTGCATTCCTATAGATGGCGTCACAAACTGACGATACACTAAAATAATTTTTTCCTCTTGTTTTGGTGCCGGCCAAAGACGATATACTTATAAACCAGGTTGGTACTTGGTATTATAATTAACTAGCTGATGCCCGCGACTTCGTAGGTATGCGTGGATCGAGGTTTAAATTTCCGGGATTAAAAGTAGCCTATGTGCTACCTATTCAAGACTATAATCTATTTCTGTGCCAAATTTCAGCCAGATACGTTATGCTGTTGGGGCGTGATTGAGTAACAAACATCCATACATCCATACATCCATCCAAACTTTCGCATTTATAATATTAGTAAGAGTAAGATCTATGGTGCCGGCTCAGTGAATTGTGCGTTTCTTGTGTTTTTAGGGTTCCGTACCTCAAAAGGAAAAAACGGAACCCTTATAGGATCACTTCGTTGTCCGTCCGTCTGTGTGTCAAGACCCTTTTTCTCAGGAACGTATGGAGGTATCAAGCTGAAATTCATATCAATCAGGTCTACGGTCCCTTAGAGCTGTGAAAAAATCAAACTTAAAAGCCTACACAATCAAAAGATACAGCCGTTTATGCTGCAAATTTTCGATTTTTCTTGCACTCGCGAGGGAATCAAAACCTACAGGGTACTTCCCGTGAACTTAGAATCTTGAAACTTGGTACGAAGTCGAACGAAAAGTACGAACGTCTTATAACACAGATATATAGGAAGAATTGCGAAAAGCATAAATTTTTAGTTATATCATTTAATTAAAATATTTTTAATAATTAGGGTTCCGTACCTCAAAAGGAAAAAAACTGAACCCTAGGATCACTTTGTTGTCCGTCCGTCTGTGTGTCCAGACCCTTTTTCTCAGGAACTCATGGAGGTAGGTACCAAGCTGGAATTCATATCAAATACCTACTCAGGTCTACTGTCCCTTGGAGCTGTGAAAAAATCAAACTTCTAAGCTAACACAATCAAAAGATCTACAGCCGTTTTTGCTTTGCCGTCTTTCTACACGTGCAGTCTGTGTATAGACTATACGCAGCGGACCTACAATGCTCTGCGTGTTCAATATAACAATGTGCTGAGGGCGGTGCTGACGAGGCCTCGACACTGCAGCGCGTCGGCCATGTTCGCGGACGCTCGCGTGGATGTTTTCTACGCGATCGTGCGCAAGCGTGCTGCGTCTATGATGTGCAGGCTAGTGAGCAGCACCAACACCCTCCTCAGTACGTTGGCTACTAAGCTGGACAGCCCTCTCTGGAGGCGCTGGAATGGTGCACACATTCATCATGAGGAGGCCTCAAAGAGACCTGTAAATGTGTCGAGGCTTAGGTTTGAGAGTAGGGTAGGTTAGTTTAGGTATTTTATGTTGTTTTTTTACTAACATAGGTTAAGTGATTGTTACTAACAAGTTATGGGTGTTGAAGCCTGAAATAAAAAGTTATTATTATTATTATTATTTGCTGCAAATTTCGACACTCGCAAGGGAATCAAATCCTACAGGGCACTTCACGTGAACCCAGAATCTTGAAATTTGGTACGAAGCAACGTCTTATAGTACAGATAAAGGAAAAATTGCGAAAAGCATAAATTTTTAGTTACATCCATACTTCCATACTATATCCATACTCCATACTATAATATTATAAATGCGAAAGGGTGTCTGTCTGTCTGTCTGTCTGTCTGCTACGCTTTCACGGCCCATCTGTTCAACCGATTTGGATGAAATTTGGTACAGAGATGGGTTACATCCCGGGGAAGGACATAGGCTTCCGCGTTCAAGAGTTCCCGCGGGACTAAAAAAAAAACATCAATCCACGCGGACGAAGTCGCGGGCATCATCTAGTCATATAAGAAAAAAAATATTTTTAATAATTTTAAACTTACTTCCCCTTTCCGCATGAACGCGTAGAGGTATTAAATTGAAATTAAAATATTAGATAAGTTGAATAAAAATACTATAACTTTTACTTATAGGATATACCTACATGTTTGTACGGAACCCTCGGTGCGCGAGTCCGACTCGCACTTAACCGGTTTTTTTTTTGTTTGTGACCGTGATAAGACTAATGGACTCCGAGATCCTGCTACTTAACTGCTGACCTACGCTTGTTCTGGACTCTGAGATTCTGCTGCTATAGGTACGATTAATCTTTGAGGTTAAGTTTGGCAATTGTTAGGTATTCTTTAGCCATTTAGCTAATAATAATATATTTATCGACATGCAGGGTTCCGAAATATGTAAATCCATACTAATATTATAAATGCGAAAGTGTGTCTGTCTGTCTGTCCGTCTGTCTGTCTGTCTGTCTGTCTGTCTGCTACGCTTTCACGGCCCATCTATTCAACCGATTTTGATGAAATTTGGTACAGGGATAGATTGTATCCCGCGGAAGGACATAGGCTACTTTTTATCCCGGAAAATTTAAGAGTTCCCGCGGGAATCGAAAAAATTTGGTCCACGCGGACGTAGTCGCGGGAATCATCTAGTAAATAAATATAATATAGATAATTATTTTATTTATAGCTAGCTAATTACAGTAGAAGTCTGGTTGATGGCGATATAATTTAGGTAGGTACTTAGGTAATAATCAAGAAAAAATATTTACAGTAGGTATTGTGCATTATTCAAGAAATACTTGATAAACAAGTAATAAAATTAAAAATTTTAAAAGACCCACGACGAACTGCAGAGCTCCATTATACCTTTGACCTTTATAACTTTGAAACAACAATTAGAACGTAGCAAACGTATATATTACATAATATCTAAAACACAAAACTGCATCTTTGACAGCTCAGTTGTTTTTTTGACCAGTGTGGTGGACTATGGCCAAACCCTTTTCAAATGGACAAATCAAAAGAGTCCAAACGCGACGGGTATACGATGAGAATTTAAGGAGTTCCCATGATCGCCTCCTGACTCCATCATGATACCCTGGGCAGCATCTAGGTACAAGCTAAATATATCTAAAACAAAAAGCCCGTATCTAAATCAGCACAGTACTTTTTGTAAAATATGGTAACATATCGAAATATTATAATCATAGAGACAGCTCAGCTTGGTTGTCTATGGTCCTAAAATATATCTAAGAACCTTCTCTCAAGCTATATATATCTAACTAGTATTTCGCCCTGTGCGCGAGCTGCTAAAGCAGCTCACGGGTTGTGGTTAGACTTACAAGTAGTACAGATTTTACTGTACTAAACTGAATTCATTTATTATGGTGATAACAAAATAAATAAAATGGCGCTGATTTTTTAAAACTTTAGTAACAGTTTCCTGTTTCGTAACCCCAGGGAGTCCTAAATATCGATTTTGAACGAAATTGGTCAATTAACAAAGAATTTCAAAATGGCGCTGATTTTCTAAAATTTTGGTAACAGTTTCCTGTTTTGTGACCCCAGGGAGCCCTCAATATCGATTTTGAACGAAATCGGTCAATTAACACAGAATTTCAAAATGGCGCTGATTTTTTAAAATTTTGGTACCAGTTTCCTGTTTTGTGACCCCAGGGAGCCCTAAATATCGCCTTTGAACGAAATCGTTCAATTAACAAAGAATTTCAAAATGGCGCTGATTTTTTTAAAATTTTGGTACCAGTTTCCTGTTTTGTAATCCCACGAAGCCCTAAATATAGATTTTGAACAAAATCGGTTAATTAACAAAGAATTTCAAAATGGCGCTGTTTTTTTAAAGTTTGGTAACAGTTTCCTGTTTTGTAACCCCAGGGAGTCCTAAATATCGATTTTGAACGAAATCGATCAATTAACAAATAATTTCAAAATGGCGCTGATTTTTTTAAATTTTGGTACCAGTTTCCTGTTTTGTGACCCCAGGGAGCCCTAAATATAGATTTTGAACGAAATCGGTCAATTAACAAAGAATTTCAAAATAACGCTGATTTTCTAAAATTTTGGTAACAGTTTCCTGTTTTGTGACCCCAGGGAGCCCGAAATATCGATTTTGAACGAAATCGGTCAATTAACACAGAATTTCAAAATGGCGCTGATTTTTTAAAATTTTGGTACCAGTTTCCTGTTTTGTGACCCCAGGGAGCCCTAAATATCGATTTTGAACGAAATCGGTCAATTAACAAAGAATTTCAACATGGCGCTGATTTTTTTAAAATTTTGGTACCAGTTTCCTGTTTTGTAATCCCACGAAGCCCTAAATATCGATTTTGAACAAAATCGGTTAATTAACAAAGAATTTCAAAATGGCGCTGTTTTTTTAAAGTTTGGTAACAGTTTCCTGTTTTGTAACCCCAGGGATTCCTAAATATCGATTTTGAACGAAATCGATCAATTAACAAAGAATTTCAAAATGGCGCTGATTTTTTAAATTTTGGTACCAGTTTCCTGTTTTATGACCCCAGGGAGCCCTAAATATAGATTTTGAACGAAATCGGTCAATTAACAAAGAATTTCAAAACGGCGCTGATTTTTTAAATTTTGGTACCAGTTTCCTGTTTTATGACCCCAGGGAGCCCTAAATATAGATTTTGAACGAAATCGGTCAATTAACAAAGAATTTCAAAACGGCGCTGATTTTTTAAAATTTTGGTACCAGTTTCCTGTTTTGTAATCGCACGATGTCCTAAATGCAATAAACCGCATCTCAATCGGCCCAGTACTTTTTGTGAAAAATGGTAACAGTGGTTGAAAAATTAAGATCATAGACTACAGCTCAGCTTTGTTGTCTATGGTCCTAAAATATATTTAAGAACCTTCTCACAAGCTATACACATCTAATGCAAAAAACCGCATCTCAATCGGCCCAGTACTTTTGTGAAAAATGGTAACATATTGAAAAAATAAAATCATAGACTACAGCTCAGCTTTGTTGTCTATGGTCCTAAAATATATCTAAGAATCACAAGCTAAACATATCTAATGCAAAAAACCGCATCTCAATCGGCCCAGTACTTTTTGTGAAAATTTTTAACACATAGAAAAATTAAGATCATAGACTACAGCTCAGCTTTGTTGTCTATGGTCCTAAAATATATCTAAGAACCTTCTCACAAGCTATACACATCTAATGCAAAAAACCGCATCTCAATCGGCCCTGTAGTTTTTGTGAAAAATGGTAACATGTTGAAATATTAAAATCATAGACTACAGCTCAGCTTGGTTGTCTATGGTCCTAAAATATATCTAAAAACCTTCTCACAAGCTATACGTATCTAATGCAAAAAACCGCATCTCAATCGGCCCGGTACTTTTTGAGAAAAATGGTAACAAAAAAGTGCACAAACAAACAAACAAACAAACAAACACACAACCTCTTAGGGCAAACACATATACCGTCTCCGCTTCGTCGAGGGTAAAAACTAAATTTACCATTACTCTAGAGTCTACCTACTTCAGAACTATAGGCACATTAGTTCTGATCTGCTTAGAGCCTTCGGTCATGGCTAGCTATAACCCTACCGGCGAAGCCAAGTGCTGCCAAGCGATTTAGCGTACCTAGAAATTGATTTGGGGTTTATTATAAGTACCAAGCCGTTATACCCCTTCTTATTAGCCCACTACTATCTTAGGCTACATCATCAAATACCATCAGGTTGAATCGCAGTCAAGGGCTGACTTGTGAAAGAATCAAAAAACAAGAATAACTAACATATATAAGAAATACTTTTAAAAAACACAAAAACAAGTGATCAAGATTGTTTTTAAAAAAATATATAATTAGACTCGTTTACGTGCTCTCCGAGGCACGGGGTTGAAACACCGCCAACTTCCTAACTCCGGGCTAGTATTGAGAATTTCTTGCCAGAAAAACCCAATACCTGTTATGGCCCGACCCGGGACTCGAACCCGGGACCTCGTCGGTCGCAGTCAAAGACAATATATAAACCTGTATTATAATTAATCTATGGTCGCAGTCCAACATGCTAACCACTATACCAACGAGGCAGTCATGGATATATAACTATACGTTAGATGGCACTAGGTAAGTTTGATCGAGTTGATGATTCAACTACTACTCGTTAGATGGCAATAGCTATGTTCGTTATTAATTATTTTTCAGCTTGCACAGTTACGCCATCTCAGATAATGCGAAGAACTACAAGGTACCGGCGACTTTAATGCGCATTTAGCGAGCTTTGATTTAATGTATGAAGAGAACAGTCTTATACTGGTTTATATATTGTCTTTGGTTATAAACAAAAAATTAAGAATTAATTCTACAAGATCCGAAAAATCACCTAAAAGTAACCTTTTGAACAGTGTAACCTAGAAGTAACCTGACGGAGCTAAAAATCACCTAAAAGGTTACAAAAGTAACCTTCTGGCAACGCTGCTTCAACTTTGAGTTCAGAGACAAGTGAACACAGAGTACATTGAATATAGGGGTAACCAGAGATTCGAGTTATACTCACAGGTTATACTGAACTTTATATTCTTATTTCTTCCTCTATGTACTGAACAGAGACAAATGTATAAATCAAATCAAAGGTATAAATACGGGAACTTTTGAATTAAGATGTCGTGGATCACGACAAACATGACGTCAAACTAGGCTTTCATTGTACAAAGGCGGCAGACTGCAGCAGGGCGACCGCGTAACTTTTGCATCAATCATTAAAGGACTGCATCAATGCCAAAACATGGTTTTGGTTTCGCGTATCATTGAGACTGTCCGTAAAGGATCGTTGAGGACAAAAAAAAAACGTTTTGACATTGTTGCAGTAACTATCGATAAAAATAATTGCTGAAAATTGGTGTCGCGTTAGGCTTTTGAAGTAGGATGTCGATTAAGGACCACGACAAACGTTACGTCAAACTAGGCTTTCATTGATACACCACAAGAGGTGTTTTTAGCGGTGACATAAGGTGTCCGTTAATCGTTTTACCACTCATTAAATAAAATTAATTTATAATAAGGTTTTAAATAGCTCGAATACATAGTTAGTTAAGTAAAAATAGAAAATACTATTATTTCAAGCAATTAGGTACCTACTTATGGTAGATTGGAATGACTTCAAAATATTATTTAATCTAAGACATTATATTGATAATAATTTAGCTTTACCGCAGCTATACCTATTAGCTCAGGGTACTTAAGCAAGCGTTGTATGGGAACCCTAAAATAAAAAATGTAAAGATTTTTGATTTTTAGCTGATTTTTGGCACAAGTGTTCCTTGGGGTCTGAGAAGTACCTCTTAAAAATTCCCCCTCCCTAGGCCGCGGGCGTTCCCCCCCACCCCCCCAAACGTATCCCCAACCACAATTTTTGGTAATTTTCTCAAAAAATATTAGTGCTAGAAAAAATCCATCTATGGCGAAAATATTCTACATTAAATCATACTATCATACTAATATTATAAATGCGAAAGTCACTTTGTTTGTTGGTTTGTTGTTTTGTCCTTCAATCACGCCGTAACGGAGCAACGGACTGACGTGATTTTTGGCATGGGTATAGTTGAGGACCTGGAGAGTGACATAGGCTACTTTTTATCCCGGAAAATTAAGGAGTTCCCGCGGGAATAACAAAAAACTTAAACCACGCGGACGAAGTCGCGGGCATCAGCTAGTAATCTATAAATGACATTTAAATCATTATGATAGGACAAATAGTTTTGGAAATATGCCGGCTTATTTTGCGTATTTTTTATTTTTTTTTGAAAAATTGTTTAATTTTCTTGTGATTTACACGAAAAGTATAAGAGCTAGGAAAAAAACCACACGAACAAAATGAAAGATCATAAAATTGTCTACAAAATGTTTTTTATTTCATTTCACAACCTACAACCTACAACTTTCGGAAATATTACGATCGAAAATGTGCATGACATGTTTTTTGAAATCATCGATGCTATAATACAATAAACTAATAGTTATCATCATGATATCTCTAACTATCTATCTACAAAACAACACCACACTTCGTAAATAATGGGGGTTGTGGGAGTGAGGGGGGGGTTGTGGGTGATGGAGGGCAAGGGGTTGTGGAGGGTGGGAGGGGGGCTGTGGGAGGTGGACGGGGGTTGTGGAAGGGGGGAAGGGGGTTGTGGGAGGAGGGGATGTTATAAAAATATGTTACATTTATGGGTTAATTTCTATTTAATATGTATTATTATGCTGTCTACATGACTACCACCGGTTCTTACACAACAGCAAGGTATATTTCGAAAACTATTTTTCCTATCAAAATAAACTAAACACTATTTTGTAGGTAAATTAATAATCTTTGTACTAAGTCCTGACAGCTTTTTTCCTAACTCTAATACTTTTTCTTGAAATTACAATAAACATTTACGGATTTTACAAAGGTTTAGTTTTTTATTCCAGTTAGGCAGCCATATTTCCGAAACTATTAGTTTTATCAAAATAAACTAAAAACTATTTTGAAGATAATTTAATGAAGTTCATTTTTGCTCCGTATATTTTTTTTCCTAGTTCTAGTAGTTTCTGTGAAAATTCAAAAATATAACCACGGTTGTTGAAAAAACAAAAAAAAACTTGGAATATAGGTTGCCATATTTCTCGAACTATGGGTCCTATCTAAATTCACCATGAGACTTTTTTGTGGATAATTTAGTGAAATTAATTATTCTTCCGAGGATTTTTTCCAGCTCTAATAGTTTTTGTGGAAATTGCAAATAACATAGGATTCTAGCAATTTTTTTATTTTTTTTCGTACACTATACATGGATATATATTCTAAATTATTAGTTCTATCTTTATAAACTAATTTTTTTTAAATAAGTGGTTAAATGGTGTTTATTTTTTTTTCTGAGAGTTTTTTTCCTATCTCTAATAGTTTTCTAGAAATTACAGACAACATATAAAATTTTGAGCAATATTGCTTTCATTTTAACTATGACAGGTATATTTCCGAAATGATTAGTGCTATCAAAATGAAGTAAATACTATTTTGTAGGTAATTTAACTGTGTTTCTTACCGCTTAAATCAGTTTATCCTAACTCTGTAATTTTTTTCGAAAATTAAAAACAACGTACACGGTATTTGCATATTATTTTCTTTATCTTACACATATCTCCAAAACTATTACTCTTCAAAATAAACTAAATATCATTATTTATTTAATTTAATTATAGCTAATTTAATAGCCTTTCATTTTGCTTCAGACAACATTTTTATAGCTCTATCAGTTTTAATGGAAATCACAAGAAACTACATTACAAAAAGCCATACATGCAAAATATTTTCTTTTCATGCATAAAGGGTTAACATATCTCCGAAACTATTAGTCTTATCGAAATGAACTATGATATTATTTTGTAGAAAATTTAATGAAGATAATTTTCGCCATAGAAAGTTTTTTCTAGCACTAATATTTTTTGAGAAAATTACAAAAAACTGCGGTTGGGGAGACGTTTGGGGGGGTGGGGGGGAACGCCCGCGGCCTAGAGGGGGGGTATTTTTAAGAGGTACTTCCCAGACCCCAAGGAACACTTGTGCCAAAAATCAGCTTTACATTTTTTTTTTAGGGTCAATGTTTATTAGGCGTTGTCCTAATTGGCGAAGATCGCACGATGACACGATGCGGTCTCGTCGTGCGATGAGTTCAAACATACAGATTTCATCAGAGTGTCCTATTTGAACCTCGCAAGTAATCGTGCGAGCACATGAAATTCTTTAATACCGATCGTACGATGCGTTTGATCGTGCGATCATGTAATCAAAGCAACAGATCTCTTTTGAGTGTCCTAATCGGTTACTACGCGATGCGTCGACGCGCGAGGGGCGCGGGACGAGAGGGGCAAGGGGCAAGGCTGTTTCTTACTGCTTCAATCAGTTTTTCCTAACTCTGTAATTTTTTTTTTCGAAAATTAAAAACAACGTACACGGTATTTGCATATTATTTTCTTTATCTTACACAATAGGTAGGCATATCTCCAAAACTATTACTCTTATCAAAATAAACTAAATATCATTTTATAGCTAATTTAATAGCCTTTCACTTTGCTTCAGACAACATTTTTGTAGCTCTATCAGTTTTTATGGAAATCACAAGAAACTACTCATTACAAAAAGCCATCCACCACTACAGCCCATTAACGTCCCACTGCTGGGCATAGGCCTCCTCTCTCATAGGAGAGAGGGAATTAGAGCTTAGACCCACCACGCTGCTCCAATGCGGGTTGGCGGGCTACAAAAAAAGGGCTGACAAAAAGCCATACATGCAAAATATTTTCTTTTCATGCATAAAGGGTTAACATATCTCCGAAACTATTAGTCTTATCGAAATGAACTATATTATTATTTTGTAGATAATTTAATGAAGATAATTTTCGCCATAGAAAGTTTTTTTCTAGCACTAATATTTTTTGAGAAAATTACAAAAAACTGCGGTTGGGAAGACGTTTGGGGGGGTGGGGGGGAACGCCCGCGGCCTAGGTACTTCCCAGACCCCAAGGAACACTTGTGCCAAAAATCAGCATTACATTTTTTTTTTAGGGCAATGTTTATTAGTCCCGTACTATATTATGTATTAAAGATGCGCGACTGCGAATGATCTTCCCATTCGAATAATTTTCGACTACTAATCCACGTATTCGACTTGAGAATTAGTAATATACTAATCTTCAGATTCGAATGAAGACTACTAATTAGTAATACATACTAGCGACTTTCGGCGTCTCGTTAGTCGTCTATTCGGGATCTTTCGGGATTCGAATTTCGACTCGGCTCGACTCGGCTATCCTCGGTGCGACTCAGATGGCATTCGATAATAATGACTGCCCATAGACAACTAACACTCTTCTGCTCTCTCCTGCCTATAGTGATAATCTATGACTACGCCTTGAATGTATGAGAGGAACTATACACCTCTGCCCGCGAAATTCAAATTTAATTTGAGGTTTCACAATAATTTGTTAACAAATGCGACTGAATAGGCTTATGCCATTCAAATTGCGACAATGGCAGTTTCCTCTTCACAATATGTTTACATAGTCTTTACTAGCTTACAATTAAAAAAGAAATTGAATTTAGCGGGCAAATCGTTGCATAGAACATGATCCCTGATACCACAGCAGACCCACAGAGTAGGTTGGTAGTTACCGACCCGAATGCCTCTAAAACTTTTATGACTGGGCCCCGATTTCTTTAAACCAACCTACTCTGTAGACTCTACAGTCAGTGACTCAGTGTAGATGTAGACGTAGAGTCTGTAGTCTGTGCCGACTGCTGAACGCGGCCGGAAAGTGCCGAGTTCCGAACGACTGCCGGTGCCAGTGTGACTGGTGACATTTAAAACTTTAGAAGGATGTATCAGTCACCTACAATGAATGATTGACTCCTTCATTCATGTCTCATACTCATTCGACTGACCGGCCGGCGCGGCGACTTACCATTCGTTATTCATTACTAATTAGTTACTAATCACGTGAATTATTCGACTGAGTCGAATGATTTCACAAGTCGAATAATTCGAATGGGATCATTCAAAGTCGCGCATCGCTATTATGTATGTGTAGGTTAGGTAGCTAGTACGGAGTACCTTACTAAAATATTCTCATCGGCAGTATTAGGTACCAACTCACGCTACTAAGAAATATAATAATTGTACGACAAATACATAATAATGCCATTCAAGTAATAATATTACATCAATCAAATAATCAAATCAAATAAAATATATTTTAAATGCGAAAGTTTGGATGGATGGATGCATGGATGTAACTTTGTTAATCACGCGCCAACGGCTTAACGAATCTGGTTGTAATTAGGCACAGAGGCAGATTATAGTCTGGAATAGCACATAAGCTACTTTTTATCCTGGAAAATTTAAGAGCTCCCGCGGGAACCGAAAAACCTCAATTCACGCGGACGAAATCGCGGGCATTAGCTAGTTATTGATAAAAAATTAAGATAACTACTTTTTTTATGTTGAAAACAATACAATAGAACTTAAAGCTAGCTAGCCTAACCGAATTACTATTTTATATCACTTTCGATCCTTTGCGCGAAAAATTATGATAAACTGTACTCTGTACTAAATCATAAATGAAAATATCCATACACAATTTCAGTATCTCGAGATACTTCTAGCTTATGGTACCTTTGATTGCATCGTAAAAAGAAAATTTACTAACATATGCGCATGGTTTCTATAGTATTTTGTAATATTAATATAACAAAAAACAAAACCAAATAATAAATAGAAAATCACAAGATACCACAGACTAAAATATTACTTGGGTTGATAGGTAATGCAGTTAAATTTGGAAGACTGCGATGTCGATTTAAAATTGCTAGGTTACCATAGATATTCAAATTAGTCGGTTTATAAGTAGGTTTTCACCACCAAAATGTCGATATTGCGCATTTGGGACTAGTAATCTGTGGTTTGCGACCCATTTCCTGAAAAAGCTTACGCGAAGCCGGATATAAGGACTGTAAGACAAATAAGATCCGGATAATTTTGAATGTGATATTGCGACAATTTTTAGCCGGTAGGGGCCCAGAGTGTTGGTAAAAATGCTACTGTAACATAGAATTTTTTTATGGACAATATGAATTATTTTTAGTCATTATTAATTTTTATTAGTGCAACTTATTTAAAAAAAATAATTAAAACAATAATAGTGATTTGTTCAACATGGTCATAAACCATAGCTGGCATCTTAAAGAACCATTATGTGTAATCACTAATCACCTCACAGATTTATAAAAATCACCTCGACTGCGCTATATCTACATAATATTATGATAAAGCTAGAATCCAGAACCAAATAAACTTTATAAAAATAGTTTTCTTGTTTATTCTTGGTACAAAACCTTGTTGAATAATAGACCTGTAGGGCGATTGTGTAAAACCTGCATCAATCATTGTTACAGTATCAATTGTTGTGATTGGCTGAATTTATGGTATTGGTTCTGTCCAATAGTGGAAGAGTGTTAACCTATCAGTTTTGATTGCGATTGTTACACTGTAACTGTCATTTAACATTTTTAGCCGGTCGCCCTCAGCATAGAGTAGTATGGTCCAGGGGCAGTCAACTTACTTAGGAGCAATGGGTTCGGCCTTGAGGGGTTTTAAAGTGCGAGCGGGATAGAAAACTATGTTGCCATTTAGTAATAAAAAATATTTTTAATTATTTGAACTAGCAACCAAGTCATCAACTTGTCAATTTATTTAAAATTACAAACATTACAAATGGCCGATCGCTTGCGTTTGCGCTTGTTTGTAGTGTAATAAGTTTGTGTTTTAACATATAAACTTATTTTGAACATTCCCTACATTATTTAACGTTGAGTCGAGCATCCTGTTCCTCCGTTATAGTGTTAGCGTACTTAAAAATCAAGTACTGTTCAGTGAGATAGAGACTCCAGTGATTTATCTTTTATCATGAAAGAAAACGAGAGAAAATGCTTGAAGTGTGGGTGCTCTCCTGCTGAGGATCCTAACATCACTTTGCATCGTTTTCCTAAACCAGGGAGAACAAATATCATACGGTACGTGGTTTTTCGTGCAACCTTTATGATAACCTTATTTTAAATTGTCAATAATATTTTAAAATAATTGAGCTGCATTGTTTTAGGTGTGAATTATGGGCGAAGTACTGCTTTCCTCACGACTCATGGTCCTCACCAGAATTTCAAAACCAGCTTTTTTCTAAACATTACATGTTGTGCAATAAACATTTTAAGAAATCATCATTCGTTGATAATTCTGGGAAGAGGCTATTCAAATCTGCAGCACCAGATGAAGAGTGCGACAAGGTTAGTTAATTTTTCATTATACCAAGTAAGTACTGTACACGAAAGTTTGGATGGATGGATGGATGGATGTTTGTTACTCATCACGCCAGAACGGCAGAACAGATCTGGGTGAAATTTGGTACAGAGATAGATTATAGTCTGGAATAACACAGGATACTTTTTATCCCGGAAAATGAAAAATTTCTCATGGGAACTGTATAACAACAACTTCATAAGTATAATTTCTCATTTTTTTTCAAGAAAATATATTTTTAACACTTATCAAATCAAATCCATACTAATATTATATATGCGAAAGTGTGTCTGTCTGTCTGTCTGTCTGCTACGCTTTCACAGCCTAACTACTCAACCGATTTTGATGAAATTTGGTACAGAGATAGATTACATGCCGGGGAAGGACATAGGCTACTTTTTATCCCGGAAAATTGAAGAGTTCCCGCGGGAATCAAAAAAAAAATATCTATTCAACCGATTTTGTTGAAATTTGGTACAGGAATAGGTTGTATCCCGGGGAAGGACTTAGGCTACTTTTTATCCCGGAAAACTAAGAAGTTCATACGGGAACCAAAAATCCTCAATCCACGCGGACGTAGTCGCGGGCATCAGCTAGTACTTAATATATTTTATGATATAGATTCTGATTCATTGATTAATTGACTGACTGACTGTTGAGGCTTGATTGGTGGACTCTGTTTGGAACCGTCAACCCCAAATGAATTAGGATAAATTAGGTGATTTTTAATCAAAAATCTGTTACTGGACAAGAATTGTAAATAAAACTAATGCTTACAGGATATAAACTTACAATTTCTTCAAGTTGATGACAAAAGAGTACCTGTAGCTGGTCCTTTACAACCCCTATCAGACATAACTAATAAAAATTACCCCACAACAATTGATGTCCCAGGACCTTCTGGAACTGGTAATAATCAAAAAGTTGAAGATGGAAATTTCTTGAAATGCAAAAAATATTTGAGAAAAGTTTGCCTCCTACAAAGGCAATTGAAACGTTTAAGAAATAAACAATATTTAAATAAATTAAGCACAGACACTGCTGTAAAGAAACTTACAGAGAAAATAAGCCCAAATTTTGCATTGCTGTTGCAAGCGGAAGTAAAAAATTTTAAGAAGAATGCCAAGGGACGCAGATGGACTACCGAAGACAAAATTTCTGCATTAAGACTGTACAAAAGATCTCCCACATGCTACCGATTATTGAGACGCCTGTATTGCCTTCCAGCTCCAACAACTTTAAAAGGTTTATTAAAACAATTCAAACTTAATGTTGGCATCAATAAACAGCTATTTGAAATTATTGGCATATATTCTACAGCTCAAGAAGCTGTAAATAATAATTATGTGTTAATGTTTGATGAAATGGCCTTGAAGAAAAACTTACATTATAATGTTAAGGAGGACAGTATCAAAGGCTATCAAGATCATGGTGTACAGGGCAGAACATCACAAATAGTGTCTTATGCACTGGTATTTATGATTGCTGGGATTCGAAAAAAGACTAAGCAACCTTTGGCCTATTATTTATCTGGCTCTTCAGTTACAGCTGATAGATTAGCAGTCCTGATAAAAGAGGTAAGCTTTATACTTAATGTTTGAATTTTTAATTGTAATAAATTTTATTATTTTATATTTATGCAATTTTTTTCTTTTTCAGGTTCTCGCACAATGTCATGAACATGGCATTAATATAGCTGCCACAGTGTGTGATATGAGTGGAGTGAATAGGAGTGCATTGAACATTTTAGGGGCTACTGCTAGCTGTCCACAATTTGAAATTAATAATAAAAAAGTTATTTCACTATTTGATCCACCTCATTTAATAAAGTGCTTCAGAAATTTATTCTTGAAGTACGATATACAATGCTCATCAAATATGACATCAGCTGATGGAAACCAGGGAACAGGTAAAAAGAAATGTATTCATGGCACAATATACTTATACATTGTTATGTACAATATACAAACAACAAATACTTGTTTGTTTTACTGATCTTTATATTTATACTTATTGCTTCAGGTGTAGCCAAATGGAGTCACATAGTCCAATTTTACGAAAATGACAACTGTAATCCAAACTTTGTGTTTGCACCTTCTCTTACACCAGACCATCTTAACCCGAATACAAAACAAAAGATGAGGGTAAAACTAGCTGTGCAAGTGCTGAGCCACACGGTTGCTGCTGGCATGTTTGCTAAAATAGCGCAAGGTATTGATCAATAATGCAATAAAGCATGTTTCCTAGATGTTCTTAGAGTTTTGTAACCAAATGAGAAAAACAAACAGACAGTTATATATATGCTGAGACTATGCATTATAAAGATTGACGTGGTTTTGATATGGGTATAGTTGTTGACCAAGAGTGAGGAAGGTTACTTTTTATCCTGGAAAATTTCCTGGAGTTGCCACAGGATTTTAAATACCCATATTCCTGCGAAAGTCGCAAGCATAATTTAAAATGAATACAATATTCTTATTTTCTCATAGGTATATTTTAAATATCCAAAGTAAAATTAATGTTCTGTTTCAGGTCACTTAACTGCTGATGCAGCTGTGACGGCTGATGTTATATCTAAAATGGACAAACTGTTTGACACGCTGAACAGTGATACAGTGGATCTGAGAAGAGGGAAGCCTTTTGCAACAAATTTAAAACTTTCATCTCCTCATTTTACATTTATAACTGAAATGAAATTGTTTTTACAATCGCTAAAATTTATAGGTTCAAAAAGCACACCACCTTCGCTAATAGGTTGGCAGTGGACACTTAATGGAATTGAAATGTTGTGGAGGAGTTTGCGCCAAAATCATAAATCTATAAAAAGTCTGGCAACTCGGAGGTTTCAACAGGACCCTTTAGAAAATTTATTTGGGTGCATCCGGGGAAATTGTGGCTCAAACTCCAACCCTACCACTGGCCACTTTATTGCAGGATTAAAAACCTCTATTTTAAGTAACCTTGCTCACATTGGCAGGGGAAATTGTGAGCAGGACACTAATGATGTCATTATTGAAAATTTTAAAGATTTAATAAAAAATCAACAGCCTGAAAGCCATACTGAAGGGACCTCAGCGTTATCTTCAGTATGGAGACTAAATGAGGACAATATTCACCAGGAAGTGTTGGAGGAAACTGGTGAATTACAAGCATGTACTTATGTATGTGGATTCCTAATAAAGAACTATAAAAATAATTGTGAAAAGTGTAAATCACTATTATCAACAAAGGACAGAACAAATATGCATTTATTAAATCAATTTAAAGAATATCAAGATTTTAAAGAATCTTTAAATTATGCCAGTAAAACATTTGTTTTGTGTGTGGAGTTCTGTGCCACTTCTATTAACAATTATTTGTTAAATAATGCACATAAAAAAGGGTTAATGCATGAAATATGCACTATTCTCAAAGACTCTGCCAATTTTGACTTCTTAAATGATTGTGAAGAGCATAAAGAATTGAATATAAATTATATTATTAAAAGTGTTTTCCAAATAACAATTAAACGATTTTGCACAAAAAAAATAGATCTTTTTCACAAGAATCAAGTTCTAAAGCACTTGTGAAAAAAATTAATTTATTGAAACATGTGTAGTATTATCACCGAACATCACAATAACTTAGAATAATTTATTGAAGGATAATATTATTCTATGGCCATTAAATTGTTTCCTTGTTATAAAAAATAATAGTTGTACATTATTAATTTATTACTATATTTATACTGTTTTTGGGTATCTACTCTACTATATTTAAATTGATGCAACCCTGATAAAAACTAAGCCAATTCTTAATAAGTAATTTATATTTGTAATTTCAGTAGCCTGTACACTTGCTAAAAAAATTATTCAACGTCAAAAAATGGGTTTAAAACGCAAAACACCCATAATTGCGAACTATGACGTTGAATAAAACATTACATTACATTACATAATGTCAAACAGGTAAAAACCACTGTACAACTTGATCATGAGGAACTAGATTTGGTGGATACCGCTGTTTTTCTCGGAATAACGTTAGATGCTAAACTCCAATGGGGCAATCACATAAATGACTTATCGAACAGGCTTAGTTCTGCTGCATACGCGGTTAAAAAGATTCGCCAGTTGACAGACATAGAAACGGCGAGATTAGTTTATTTTGGTTACTTTCACAGCATTATGTCATAAATGGTATATTATTATGGGGTAATGCTGCTGATATTAATTCTGTTTTTGTGCTGCAGAAGAGGGCTGTTCGAGCCATATATAATATGGGACCACGAGAGTCACTTAGAGATAAATAATTTAAAGAAATCAATATTATGACAGTGCACAACCAATTTATATTTGAAAATTTAGTATACATGCATAAACACATTGATAAATTCAAGAAAAATGATTGTCATAATGTCAATACTAGAAATAAAAATAAACTTGTAATGCCTGCTTCTAGACTTAGTAAAACTAACAATTCATTTATTGGAAACATTATTTGGATTCTGAGTTTGTTGTGGGCTCTTCTCAGACCAGGGCGCGTTTGGAACCCTAGTAGATTTAGTTGTAAGATACCGTTACTGATTATCACCATTATATTTTATAAATAAGTAGACGTCAATATGTGCAGTATGTCTACCTAAATTGAATAAAACATTATTTGATTTGAATACTTTATACATTTCATTGATAATGGTGTTCCAAACATTTGTACCAATTTTTAGCTCTTTGCGAATTTTCGCATTTTGACATGTCTACTTTCACCGGACTAATTGGTAATAAATAATAATAATAATAATATTTCTGCCCATTTACATACATACCATTTAATATACTTACATCTAGTTAGCTGCTTAATTTAAAATAGCTGCCAATTAGATTAGATTAGATGCGTAAGATTGTTTTATTGCTCTTATTATAATTGTTATATTAATAAAGACATTCCAACTAAGAGCCAAAATATCGTTTTTTTTATTAATTACTAGTAAGAATAATTATTATTGTTTCTATTAAAAAAGGCTACTTGTCCACTAAAGCGGAGCTGGGATAGTAATCAGTGAAATTGCACAATAATTTAATTTAAAGGATAATAAATTAATGTGCAATTTATAATTATTATTAACATACTGATGTTTCCCAGTTCTGCTTTTGTGGACAGGTAGCCATCAAATGAATATTTTAAAAAAAGCTCATTTTGAATTTCCCGCTAGTTTTTAAATTTCCCGCATTCGCCAGTTTCCTGGGGGTCGGCAACAGGTGGCGCTATTTTTAATGCCATTTTTTTTGTATGGAGTTGTCATTCTTCTCCCCGTAGTAAATATGTTCCTTGAGTATGGTATATAGGGCCCTCAGTGAAGTCTTCAATGCCATAGGTATGTCATTAGATACCTAATTATTAAATAATTAATTAATAATATCATTCTGATTTCTGGATTACGTACTTTATGTGATTTTCTATCATTCTCCCGGTGGATTGGATACCCCATAAATATAAAATACCACATAATACCTACTACCTACTGCTGTACTTATTAATAATATCAAGTAAGTAGCAAGCAACCTTAATTATGTAAATAAAGCGAAACTTATCATATTACTTATGTACCTACACTGTCACTGAGCAGTGGAATCTTCATGCATTTTATCTAAATAAGTAGCGATCCGCCCCGACTTCGCACGGGTACCACCTATCATCATAATAATACATAGTCCATACTCACACACACAGGTCTTACAAATTAGCACTTTGTTCTTTTGTAGGAGTGCGCATACTGTATCAAAATTTCAAAAATATAGTAAGTACTATTTATCATGATAGCTATGGTACCCCGCCCGCGCCTCGCTTTCACCCCGCCTGCCACTGCCGGTCGTGGCCGCGCAATTTTATATTTTGGTCTAAATTAAATACCTACTGAGACTGTACTTGAGATGACTAACATATTTATTTTGATAGGGATTCATAATAAGTCAGTAAAAACACCTTCGTAAGTAAGCATTCTTTTAGACCTAATTTGAAAATCATAAAGATGGTTATTGAGAGCAAGACTTTTTAGAGGAACAAATATACCTGGGTACTAGGGTTGCCAACCGTACTATAATTTAAAGTATTGTTACGTTAGTACTATTATATTATTCTGTGGTATTGTACTGTATTTCGGATCTGCGTACTATATACTGTTGAAGAAGCACATAGTACGCAAAAATACTATATTTTCAAAACCGAAATCTAGCAAATAAATCCTTTATACGCAAACCGTTATAAAATATGATAAAATGATAATAATATTTAGAGACTAAGTACCTTCTTTATAAATTTGCACGTCAGCAATGACGAAACATGTTTGTTCTTTAATTATTTTGTTATCTTAATTGTACAATGTTTCTTGCAAATAAACGATTGATTGATTGATTGATTGATTTATTTATTTTAAAAATTTATGAACGTGCTTTTTCATTAACCGTTGACTGATGCAATAGCGTGTAGCTTATCGGAAGTCGGAACGTATCTACGAGTATCTAACTGCGTTTCGAACTTGTCAAAGTCAAACGAATGATTGGTCATTGGTCTGCTTTATTTTTGTTTTGGGATTTTGGTAATTATTTCCTATTATAATATTATATTGTTCTTTCTTTTGAGAAGTCAAATTCGTAAAAATTATTAAAAATGTAAGAAGTGCATATAAAAATAAATAAGTAACAAATATATCTTTGTCTACTTTTTGCGTTTTCCATAAAATACTATTTTTAGGGTTCCGTACCTCAAAAGGAAAAAACGGAACCCTTATAGGATCACTTCGTTGTCCGTCCGTCTGTGTGTCAAGACCCTTTTTCTCAGGAACGCATGGAGGTATCAAGCTGAAATTCATATCAAATACTCAGGTCTACTGTCCCTTGGAGCTGTGAAAAAATCAAACTTCAAAGCCTACACAGTCAACAGATACAGCCGTTTATGCTGCAAATTTCGACACTCGCAAGGGAATCAAAACCTACGAAGCAACGTCTTATAGCACAGATATAGGAAGAATTGCGAAAAACATAAATTTTTGGTTACATCATATAATAAAAATATTTTTATGCAAATTTCCGACACTTGCAAGGGAATCAAAACCTACAGGGTACTTCCCGTGAACTCAGAATCTTGAAACTTGGTACGAATCAACGTCTTATAGCACAGATATAGGAAAAATTGCGAAAAACATAAATTTTTAGTTACTTACTTCATATAATAAAAATAATTTTAATAATTTTAAACTTACTACCCTTTCCGCATGAACGCGTAGAGGCAGTGAATTGAAATTAAAATAGAGAAGTGGAATAAAAATACTATAAATTTTAATATATATTAATATATATACAGCTGCTCGTGCTGATTGACTCACTCATTGATCACCTCTCCTGTAAAATTTTGTATGAAAAAATTTTTTTTACTCATCGTTTCGTATAGAAGACATAAATTCATTCAGAGGAAAAATACGGAGAGAGCTGATGATTGAGGATTTCGAAGACGAATGAAGAGCACAGCCAGGGTATTGAAGATAGGTGGGGGGTGCTCGACCAAATGTCACTCGAAACTTCATCCAATTGACAGTGACCTGAAAAAAATTTCAAAAATGCGGATTTAAGATGGCCGCCATACAAAGGATCTTGACCATTTTTGTATGAGATTTGGGCCATTCTTGCATCTTAATGAAATTAACGGTAAAACATTGGAAATATACTCAGGATTATATACTAAAAAAAACATTAAGATATTAACTGGGAGTTTGGAGTAATCTGATTTTTAAGTTTTGAGGTTAAGTTTGACAATTATTAGGTATTATTTAGCCATTAAGCTAATAATAATATATTTATCAACATACAGGGTTCCGAAATACGTTATTATTTTATTTTATTCTTAGCTTTAATTAAAATAATTGTTTATTTTTAATTAAAATAATTGTTTGCGTATAAGTTAATTTAGTTTGAGGAGCACGGCCAAAATTTCATAGGTGTCTATTTCAGAAAGTATGCTAGATGGAAGAGTGGAAGTAAGAAATATGCATGACTTTGATATGGTTTTTTTTACAAGATTTGTTCTGTATGGAAGAATTGTCGGTTTGCCGTTAGGAAAGCCAGATGGCGAAGTTCAATGGCACCCAAAGGTACCCGATCGTCAGCGGTATGATATTGATATTAATCAACTAAGGAAGGTTTCTTTGTGTTTTACTTCAACACTGTATGCAGCATGTCTGGAAAGTTTTTTTTACACTTAAAGGCCCTTTTAGATTCTTAGGGGGGTCTCTGTTTTTTGTTTTCTTATGAGTTTTTTTTTACGTCTGTCGGACGCTTGGTAGCTGGCGCTTCCACTGTGCTCGCTAGCATAGCAGTGTGTTGTTTACTTCAGAACACGTAGGCAGTAAACCCTAGGATAGAAGGAGAGCAAGTAAGTAGACAGTGTGCCACGCGGTCTACTACGTGGTCCGCTTTAGCGGGCCACGCACACACGCGTCCTACTAGTAATATATATATAGCTGCTCGTGCTGATTCACTCACTCATTGATCACCTCTCCTGTAAAATTTTGAATGAAAAAATTTTTTTTTACTCATCGTTTCGTATAGAAGACAAAAATTCATTTAGAGGAAAAAAAACCGGCCAAGTGCGAGTCGGAATCGCGCACCGAGGGTTCCGTACAAACCTGTAGTAAGTTTTAAATTAAATGTTTTTTTTAAATATTTGAGTTGATTGAATGAAAGGTAAATTGCGGTTTACGATTTATGACGTATTAAAAAAAACTACTTACTAGATCTCGTTCAAACCAATTTTCGGTGGAAGTTTGCATGGTAATGTACAACATATATTTTTTTTAGTTTTATCATTCTCTTATTTTAGAAGTTACGGGGGGGGGCGGGGGGGACACATTTTACCACTTTGGAAGTGTCTCTCGCGCAAACTATTCTGTTTAGGAAAAATGATATTACAAACCTCAATATCATTTTTGAAGACCTATCCATAGATACCCCACACCTATGGGTTAGATGAAAAAAAATATATGCGGTTTACAGAATACATCTACTTACCAAGTTTCAACAGTATAGCTCTTATAGTTTCGGAAAAAAGTGGCTGTGACATACGGACGGACAGACAGACAGACAGACAGACAGACATGACGAATCTATAAGGGTTCCGTTTTTGCCAAAGTTGGCTACGGAACCCTAAAAATATGGAGAGAGCTGATGATTGAGGATTTCGAAGATGGATTAAGAGCACAGCCAGGGTATTGAAGATAGGTTGGTGCTCGACCAAATGTCACTCGAAACTTCATCCAATTGACAGTGAGCTGAAAAAAAAGTCAAAATGGCGGATTTAAGATGGCTGCCATACAAATTTCGTCGGTGTCTATCTCGGAGAGTATAAAAGATGGAAGAGTGGTTTCTTGGAAAAAGATGATCAGGACATGAAGGTCTACTTAATGAACAGGAAAAAAATTCAAGATGGCGGAATTTATTTTTCCATAGAAAATGTATGGCGAATATTGAAGAGGCTACAATTTAGTGTAGAACTATGCAAGACTTTGATGCGGTTCCTTTTCAAAATTTATTTTTCCAGAAGAACTCTCTATAATTTTTCGGAGAAATAAATATACTTACCTACTTATGGAGAGCGATGATGATCGAGGGTTTGAAAGATGGGTGAGGAGCATGGCCAAAATTTCATAGGCGTGTATTTCAGAAAGTATACTAGATGGAAGAGTGGAAGTAGGAAATATGCACGACTTTGATATGGTTTTTTTTTTACAAGATTTGTTCTATAAGGAAGAATTGTCGGTTTGTTAGGAAAGCCAAGATGGCGAAGTTCAATATCATACCGCTGATGATCGGGTACCAAGGATCGAGGTTTTTTTGTGTTTTTACTTCAACGGTCTCTTGCACTGTATGCATGTCTGGAATTTTTTTTTCATTTAAAGGCCCTTTTAGATTCTTAGGGGGGTCTCTGTTTAATGTTTTCTTATAAGAATTTTTTTTACGTCTGTCGGACGCATGGCACGCTGGCGCTTCCTCTGTGCTCGCTAGCATAGCAGTGTGTTGTTTACTTCAGAACCCGTAGGCAGTAAACACTAGGATAGAAGGAGAGCAAGTAAGTAGACAGTGGGCCGCGCGGTCTACTACGCGGTCCGCTTTAGCGGGCCGCGCACCCACGCGCCCTACTAGTTACTTATATACCTACAGGTTTGTACGGAACCCTTGGTGCACGAGTCCGACTCGCACTTGGGCGGTTTTTTATAGATTAGTCTGAAAATAATATATTTCGGTGAAGAAATGTTGGCAACCCTACTAGGTACATTGTTTTCGTGTAGGTAACTTTTACTATGATACCTAACTAAATTTACGCAGCGCACGCCACGGAAGCTCTCAGATGAGATAATTTTTGTCGACTTCATTCATATTATTGCAATTTTCGTAGGGATCAATTTTTTTTTTGAAAATAAAATATAGCCTGTAGCTTGTTATAGTAGCTTTCTATACTTAAGGCCTAGGCCGCACTACGGCTAAACCGCCGCGGTTTTTAACCGTGTGATTTTGTGAGTCAAGCAAATCAATACAAGCGGCCTCACTTGCGGTTTTTTCCCGCGACTGATTTTAAAACCGTGAATTGTTACAAAATGCTCGCGGTTAAAAACCGCGCTAAAATTTGTAATCCATATGCCTCCGCCACACTATGCTCCTCGCGCTGCCGCGTAGTACGTCCTCGCTCTGCCGCGTAGTTGCCCTCTGTGGCCACACACTGCTCTACTCGCGCGATTAATCGCGACGCTCCGCACTAGGTCTCGCTCGCTCTCGCGCTCATATTGCCAGTCCTTTCGCTCGCGCCCAAAAAACCTACAAAACAGGGAGCGATGCGCGAGGACGTAGCGCGTAGCGTGGGTATGGCGAGTATCGCTGCCACACGACGTCTCTGCCTACTTCCCACGCTACTCGCCATACCTCTCGGGCAGTGTGTGGCAGGGGGGATAGAACTTTAGTTAGCGCGCACGCACTGCCGCGTTAACCGCGGGCGGTTTTGCCAGTATTCGGCAGACCGCCGCAAAGAGTGGATGTGTTGTCATGCCATTGTAACTTTGTCGTCGACCGAGTCAAAGTCTGTTTCAAATGGTATGACTGTATGTATGTATGTAATGTATAGACTATAGACGCACAATTTGCAAAACTTTGTTTTATTAAAAATTCTCAGAATGTTCTCTTATACCTTGATACTTCTTATGAAAAAAACCTTTCTTAAATCTACGGCTAGTGAGTGGATGAACCCAATATTTGCGAAATTTGCGTTGACGTCTTCTTTTTTAACCGACGTCCAAAAAAGGCGGAGGTTCTCAATTCGGCGCGTTTTTTTTTTTAAATTATGTCTGTGCATATCTCCGTGGTTTCTAAACCGATTTGAAAAATGTTTCTGTCAGTCGTTAGAGGAAGCTCTCGAGGTGGTGCCATAAAAAATTGTGACTCCAAATCCTCAACCCTGACACTAAAAAGTTAAACATAAAAATTCTTAACCAAAAACAGACTTCCAAAGCCACTGTAAAGTGAAAAATAATTTTCATTTCTACACACTATGTTGAAGTTGGGTGGGTATAACAAGGATAGGCAATGTTGACGCATCAGTCTCGCCCGACTTCAACATAGTGTGTAGAAATCAAAATTATTTTTCACTTTTCAGTGGCTTTGGAAGTCGGTTTTTTGGAAAGAATTTTTTCTATTTCTTAGTATTAGAGTAACAAAACATACTGCTCTCTTGAAATCCATATTCAATACTGTGCAAATCGGGGGCGATTTCGCGGTTTTTAATCGTAGTGCGTGCTTCTCGAGCGGTTTTGCGGTTAAAGCGGCTAACCGCTCGCTGGAAAAAAACGCAGTGCGGCCTAAGCCTAAAGAAAGATTTTTTAAAATCCGTTGAGCAGTTTTTGTGTTTACCCATTTACAAACAACCAAACAAATCTTTCCTCTTTATAATATTAATATACCTACTACATCCATCCATACATCCATCCAAACTTTCGCTACAAACTTCCACTAATATTATAAATGCGAAAATGTGCCTGTCTGTCTGCTACGCTTTTACGGCTCAACTACTCAACCGATTTTGACAAAATTTGGTACAGAGACAGGTTAGGTACATCCCGGGGAAGGCGTAGGATACTTTTTATCCCGGAAAATTGAAGAGTTCCCGCGGGAATAAAAAAAAACAATCCACGCGGTCGAAGTCGCGGTCATCGTCTGGTTTATAATATAGAGTTAATATATAATTATACTAGCTCATGCCCGCGACTTCTTCCGCGTGGTTTAAGTTTTTTTGATTCCCGCGGGAACTCCTCCATTTTCCTGGATGAAAAATAGCCTATGTCACTCTCCAGATCCTCAACTATACCCATGCCAAAGATCACTTCGATCCGTTGCGGCGTGATTGAAGGACAAACCAACAAACAAACACACTTTCGCATTTATAATATTAGTACTTATATTTTTAATAATAAGTACTTATATGTTTAAAATTGGTTGAGTAGTTTTTGAATTTATCCATTACAAACAAACAAACAAATCTTTCCTCTTTATAATATTACTTTAGACTATCATTGGTAAATGGTATCTTGTAAAGAATACCTATTTATATTATAGGTATACCTATTTATATTATTCGCCATTCCGCAGTTGGTTGTTTGTGAGTGGTGAACTGGTGACCTAAAATACCTTGTGAGTTGTGAGTTGTGAGTTGTGACTGCCGTCTTAAGCCTACGGATAATTATTAAGTATAGTAAGTCACGTTTTGATACAGTATGAGAACATAAAAAAGAAAGACTTGTCATCATAGGATCTAAGAAACATGGCACACAGGATTTACCTAAAGAATAAAAGTTTAAAGTTGGGACTTGAGAGGGGTCATTTTGTACTTACTAAAGTCTGAATTAGATAATATTTCAACTATTGGACTTCTTACATACCAACTTGAGGTCCAGTCTAAATATACACAATGAGGATACAACTTACAAAAATTGTACCTACTTACTTATGATGCCTGAGAATTGAAGGGAATTTTGAACTGATACTGCGGTTACCATCTTCTGCAACTTTACTAACTAAAGTAGGTACTTACTACTTACATAAGTTAAAGTCACATTTAAAAATACTAGTGGTTCGCCCCGAACTGAGACCTCGCGGCGCCATCTATTGACATCATTGTGAAGTTCTGTTGTAAATAATAGGCTCATTAAAAATTAAATAATTTCGTTTCCATATAATATTTATCTAATTTTAGTATTTGTTGTTCAAGTACAGGATATAATTCAAATAATTGAACAAGTTTCAGACTCAGCCTTTCAGAAAGTATTGTAATAGTAACTTTGATCATTAGCGCCATCTATTGACACCATTGTGAAGTTCGGTTGTAAATACTAAGGCTCGTTAAAAATTAAATAATTTCGTTTCCATATAATATTTATCTAATTTTAGTATTTGTTGTTCAAGTACACGATATAAGTCAGGACCACTTGTTGCTGAATGGGTTCAATTCGTTAGGATTTTTTCTGAAAAATTAAGAAAAAGCCCTCCTCCCTTGTAGTAATTTTTTATTCTGACATAAAATCAACAAAAACAAAATAATAGCAAAAATAGACAAAAATATAAAAAAAACCGGCCAAGTGCGAGTCGGACTCGCGCACCGAGGGTTCCGTACTCAAGAAGTAGGTATAATTACCTTTGTTAATGAATCGCAAAACTAACTTTGTTTGTAGAGGTTTACTGTTATATAATATTAAAAAATTACGTTTGTTGTATGGGAGCGCCCCTTTAATATTTAATTATTTATTTTGAAAGGTATTAATATACAAGTTAATATTCTGTGAAAATTTGAACCGTCTACCTGTTACCGTTTTTAATATTGAGCAAAAAAATACGAAAAAAACACGTTTATTGTATGGGGACCCCCCTTAATATATATATTTTTTTAATTTTTAGTATTTGTTGTTATAGCGGCAACGGAAATACATCATTTGTGAAAATTTCAGCTTTCTAGCTATCACGGTCTATGAGATACAGCCTGGAGACAGACAGACAGACAGACAGACAGACAGCGGAGTCTTAGTAATAGGGTCCCGTTTTTACCCTTTGGGTACGGAACCCTAAAAAAGAAATATAGAACATGGACAATCAAAAAGGTGCCATTTCGCCACATTTTCAGGCTCAGCATTTCAGTAAATTTAGAGTTCTGAGGTCAACTTTGGACGTTAGAAAATCTCCACTTTGAGAACCCCCCATTTCGTCAATTATAAGGGAAAAATTAAAAAAAAATATTTTTGGACTCTATTCCTAATTATCTTTAAAATGATATACCGCAACCCTATGTAACGCTATAAAAATATTTTTTCTTCATATTCGCTTCTATGAGAGCCCCCATGAAATAAAGATTTTTATTACTTTTTAAGCCATATTCAGCGGGAGGCCATCGGTTTATATAATATATAATTTTTAAATTTGAAGTAATTACGTTCAGTAATTCAGAAGTTATGAGGCTCTGACAGACGGACGGACGGACGGACGGACGGACAAGTGCAAATTCACTCAAGTAGACTCAGAGACCTTCGCTTTGCTCGGTCGATTATTTAAGGACTGAAAGTATTGTGTTGTGATTTTTTTTAAAGCCTGCATTTCACTGCTGTAGAATTATAAAAATTTTTTGGCCCCAAAAAAATTACCCTATACCTACCTGGTGCTCTTTGGTAAAAATCCTTATTTAAGTATAGTACTTATTTAAGTAACACGTGGTTATAAGTCCCGAGACTAAGTACTAAAACAAGGTTTTTTATATAAAATTATTTTTTATTCATCTAGTCTCCTCCAAGAGCAAAACAGTCCCTCAAACGCTTTTCTAACTTTTCTACCCCATGCGTGTAGAACGATTTATCTTTGGCTTCAAAATAAGCCTCCGTTGCTGTGATAACTTCACTATTTGAGTCAAATTTCTTACCCTGGAGCATTTTGTTGAGATCTGCAAACAGCCAGTAATCGCTGGGGGTCAAGTCTGGCGAATAAGGGGGATGAGGAAGCAATTCAAAGCCCAATTCATTAATTTTGGCCATCGTTCTCACAGACTTGTGACAAGGCGCGTTGTCCTGGTGAAACACCACTTTCTTTTTGTTCATTTGAGGCCGTTTATCCGCAATTTCGTACTTCAATCGCTCCAATAAGCACATGTAATAGTCAGTGCTATTTATATTTTGCCCCTTTTCAAGGTAGTCGATGAAAAGTATTCCACGCGCATCCCAAAATATAGACGGCATAACCTTACCGGCCGATTTCTGAGTCTTTGGCCGCTTCGGGCGGCTATCACCAGCCGCTCTCCACTCCGCTGACTGCCGATTGGATTCCGGAGTAAAATGGTGTATCCATGTTACATCCATTGTCACATACCGACTTAAAAAATCCTTTTTATTGCGATTCATCAGCGCCAAACATCGCTCTGAACCATTGATACGTTGTTCCTTTTGATCAGTTGTAAGCAAACGCGGCACCCACTTGGAAAAAAGCTTTTTCATGGCCAAATGTTTATGTAAAATAGTGAAAACAATACCAGCTGAAATCTTCACTATCTCGGCTATCTCGCGCACTTTTATCTTCTGATCTTCCATTACCATTTTGAGGACTTGATTAATATTTTGTTGAGTCACTGCTTCACTTGGACGACCTGAGCGTTCCCCATCTTTTGTGTCCATGCGACCGCGTTTGAAGTCGGCATACCACCGACAAATGGTTGCTTTAGAGGGAGCTGATCCCGCATAACATTTTTAAGCCATTGCTGTGCTTCAACGGTATTTTTTCCCATTAAAAAACAATGTTTTATCAACACGCGAAACTCGTTTTTTTCCATTATACTGAAACTATAAGCGTAGCGCAACTTAAATGTCTGCAAAATCAATATTTTAATGTTCCATTTTTAAAAATGTTACACATATCTTTTATTATTCGCCATTTCCAAGTTAGTCTCGGGACTTATTGAACGATCTAGTACCTAATATTTTAAACGCGAAAGTTTGTATCACAGAAGTATCTACATTGAATATTGGTTTGTATATGTCACCGCAAGATTGTAAAAACCGTAAGATTGTAATCTAACGCTTTTTTTTTCGATAGATTGTAAACAGTCGAAGGATTGTGAACCGTTCAATGTGTCAATTTTTGAAATATTCATTGTATTTACGTTTTCTTGTCTCTTTCTTGTAGGTTATGTTAGGGTTCGACATAAATAACCAAGTAGTGGCCGGGCACTTAGTTTCTATCGGGTTAATAAACCTAACAGATTACAATCTACCGAAAAATAATCCGTTATATTGTAATCATTCGACAGTTTACAATTTCGCGAGTTAGATTATAATCTTACGGTTTTTACAATCTTACGGTGCCATATACATACATAGACGGGCCCTGTCAAACAAAGAATGTGGGCGTATTTTTAGCAACGCCATCTAGTCTGAAAAGCGGGAACTTGCAACATCTTGAATGAAAAGCTTGAAAACGTATGACTCGGTCATAGATAATTTAAAGGTCATAGCCATAGAAGCCGTAAGGCCAGTTAGTAAAAAAATATATCATACAGTTTGCCGCGGAAATTAAATGATTGCGTAAGTAATGGATAAAAATATTAAGTATTTATGAAGATTAAATAATGTTTTTTTGGAAATGTATAATTGTGAATTGAAACACTTACCTTAAAATAAAAATTATACAGTGCCTACTTAACTAATTAAACTTCAGATGTTAACTTAATAATAAAAAAATTCTGCACGACGAGCGATCGTGACAGCTACGACGGGGACAAAGACAGGTGTGGAACGTGTTCAGCAAGTCGGACGACCGGCGTTTTTCTATGAAAGGGCCCATCTAGTACCTACATGTATACCTATCAATGTTTGTATACCTATATACATACAAATTACAAACCAATATTCAATGTACTCTGTATGGATGGATGTATGGATGTTTGTTACCTACTCTTTCACGCCATAACGTCTGAAGCGCGGAACCGATCTGAATGAAATTTGGCACAAAGATAGAATATTATAGTCTGGAATAACACGTAAGCTACTTACTTTTTATCCCGAAAAATAAAAGAGTTCCCGCGGGAACCAAAAAAAAACTCAATCCACGCGGACTAAGTCGCGGGCATCAGCTAGTGATTCATCGGCGATAATTGCAAATACAATTCTATTTTGATGTTGATTGTAATCTAACTAGCGAAATTGTAAACTGTCGACAGATTACAATTTAACGCATTATTTTTCGGTAGATTGTAATCTGTTAGGTATACTAACCCGATAAAATCTAAGTGCCCGGCCGTTACCTGATTATTTATGTCGAACTCTAACCTAACCTACAGAAAGAGACAAGAAAATTTCAAAAATTGACACTCGGAACATTAAACGGTTCACAATCTGTCGACAGTTTACAATATCGCTAGTTAGATTACAATCTAACGGTTTTTGCAATCTTACGGTGACATTTCCATTTTTCAGAAACATCAGCCAGAAAAACCACGATAAAAATCGCCGCCATGTACTACTGCAGTGTTTGTGACGTCCATGTAAGGAATACCGAGTTCAATGTTCGTGAACACATAAATGGCCGACGTCATGCTGAAAACCTAAGAGGTTCGAGTGATGATGAGGATGAATATGATGATGATGAATTACAGCCCTATTACTGCAACATCTGTGATTGTAACGTGCCAAACAACGAATTCAACATAGGACAGCATTTGAATGGACAACGCCACGCGGAAAACTTAGGAAGTTCTAGTGATGATGAGGATGAATATGAAGATGATGTTATACAGCCCTATTATTGCGACATCTGTGATTGTAACGTGCCAAACAACGAATTCAACATAGGACAACATTTGAATGGACAACGCCACGCGGAAAACTTAGGAAGTTCTAGTGATGATGAGGATGAATATGAAGAAGATTTTATACAGCCCTATTACTGCGACATCTGTGATTGTGACGTGCCAAACAACGAATTCAACATAGGACAGCATTTAAAAGGACAACGCCACGCTGAAAATCTAAGAGCATCATCATCATCATCATCATCATCATATTATTATTATTGATGATTTTTTCACTATACACTACGTGATAAATAACGTGCGTTTTGTACAGGCTTGTTATTTTGGGAGCGGTCCATGAGGCCATTATTTAAAAAAACTAGGCATCTACTATCGTTGAATAGTATAAGGATTTCCCCAAACTTATCGACGCAGAACCGGCTTGAGCCGGTCAGAAAAGCTTCATGAAATATTATGAAAGCTATATAGGTACCTACATTGGCATGAGTGAAAACGCAGAAAAACCGAGGCGGCTGACGTCGTTTTTTTTTTTAATTAACTTGCGGACCCGCCTCTGCTTCGCTCGGGTGTTGAAAATTCCTTGGAGGTCGAATTTCCAAAAATACTGAAACACCTGTTTCTACACGTACCTACTTCTTCATATTCAACCGAAACCTCAAATACCAAGTTTCATGGCTATAACTTGAAAAATTAATGACTTTCACACAAACTTTCAACCCCTACGTAGGTACCTACTTATTTTGCCCCTTGGGAGGTGGAAATTTGAAAAATTATGACACACGTGTCTCTTTATTTTAAACCGGTAGCTCAAATACCAAAGAAGGTCATGCCTAGATGCCTACCGGCTCAAGCCGGTCCTGCGTCAATAGTATAGAGTGTAGAGGTAAGGAGTGTTATCTCTGTATATAAAAAGTGTCCGTCGAAATGCATTAAATTGGGGGCGCCACTTATCATCAGGGTAAATTTAAAAGGGAAGCGCCAAATATTATTATAGTAGGTTTAAGAAATAAACAAGGAAAGAAAACATTCATCATTATTTTTTACAACGCAAGTTGTTGAAATTTTTAATAAATAACTACTTTAATTGACAATTATATTACATTTTTTAACGCGACATACTTCACTTCATCAACAATTGCTACATTCATACCATACCCTATGTCTACACCAGCGCCATTGTGGGAGTTTTTTTGAACTATTATTTATAGCAACCACTGGACACTTTTTCAACTTTTCTCCCAGAGATAACACTCCTTCTATTCTACCCTCCATAGTCAATAGGTTGAGAACTTGAGAAGAGACACCTTAGGAACCAATATTAATATAAAACATCATTGTTAGGATTTAGGAACCATATCCTTCAAACTGTTTCAAATAGTTTAAATTTTCGCCTCGATCTGCTTCCAAAATATAGAAGTAAACTTGTGTCTGATGTGATGCAGACTTACCTTGCCTTTTCCATAGATCATGTACTCGCGACGGGCCTGTATGTAAAGTCCGTGTCACAAAAGAAGTCTTATAATTAGAAGCCGCGCTAGGGTAGGAATCGTATATGTTTATAATGTCCTCGCGACTGAATTTCAGCCACGGAAGCCTATCTCCAGAGATATAAGCCATCTGCGCAGGATATTACAGTGCACAAGTATGTGCACTCTGTTCCTTTACTCTCATAGCCCGATAGGATGGAAAATCCGACACGATCGGAGAGAGACCAGGTGCAGAACTGACGGCTTTACGTGCTCTCCGAGGCACGAAGGTGAAACACCGACAACTTCCTTACTCTGGGGTTGTACTGAGAATTTCTTGTCAGAAAAACCCAATACTTGTTATGGCCCGTCTCGAGACTCGAACCCGGGACCTCGTCTGCCGCAGTCGAACATGCTAACCACTAGAGTCTAGACCAACGAGGTAGTCATAGTTTGTTCGCAATTATTGTAAGTAAGTTGTTTATTAATATAATATATTATTGCCACGGGACTTCTTTCGTGACACCGACTACAGTCTACACGTGTCGCCACCAAATCGTAATGTTAGATGTAAAACATAACGGCTAGTGATAGTTATTTCAAGAAATGGAGCCGGTTTTAATACAGCGGATCAACTTCTAGCCGAATGCCGTTGCAGTACGTCGTACAATACGGCGGTACGTTTAGCCGCATTGTAATCATGTTGCATTGTGGAGTGGACCATGCACTAGTACACGAGTCTTTTGGCGTAGCCCATTTATCCTTACTAATATTATAAACGCGAAAGTTTGTAAGTATGGATGTTTACTTACTCTTTCACGCCAGAACGGCTGAAGGGATCTGGATGAAATTTGGCACAGAGATGGATTATAGTCTGGAATAACACATAGGCTACTTTTTATCCCGGAAAATTAAAGAGTTCCCGCGGGAACAAAAAAACCTCAATCCACTTCCACGTGGACGAAGTCGCAGGCATCAGCTAAGTAGTTTCCAATAAATGGGCTACGCCAGAAGACTCGCTGCGCTGCCCCTTCGTTCAGCTTTTCGACTTCCGTTCTCCTTATTCAGCAGGGCGACCGACCGCGTATCTTTTTCATCAATCATTGATGTATCGCAATCACCTCCGATTGGCTGAATTTATGGTATTCTTGCTGCGTCAATGGATTTCGTCCAATAGTGGAAGAGTGTTAACCAAGCAGAGGTGATTGCGATGTATCAATGATTGATGCAAAAGATACGCGGTCGCCCTGCAAGATCTCCTTAGGGATATGAAAGACTGTGACTCGGGTCGAGGTGGCCAGATTTCATTCGGAACCTGAGTTATAGAGAGGTAAGTATGGAAATTTGACATTAATATTTACTTACGTTATCCCTAACACAAAACCGTTCTGTGTTATACATAATCGGTACCTATTAACGGCTGGTACTGACCCGCCTCCATATAGGTACATTACGGCTAGCCCCTTAGCTGCTACCTGCGAAGTGCTAATTCAAATTCAATGTTTTGTATCTGTCACCGTAAGATTGTAAAAACCGTAAGATTGTAATCTAACGCTTTTTTTCCCGATAGATTGTAATCATTCGAAAGATTGTGAACCGTTCAATGTTTTAAGTGTCAATTTTTGAAATATTCATTGTATTTACGTTTTCTTGTCTCTTTCTTGTAGGTTAGGTTAAGGTTCGACATAAATAATCAAGTAGTAAAATCACTTAGGTTTTATCGGGGTTAATAAACCTAACAGATTACAATCTACCGAAAAATAATCCGTTACATTGTAATCATTCGACAGTTTACAATTTCGCGAGTTAGATTATAATCTAACGGTTTTTACAATCTTACGGTGACATATCCAAATAAACTTTTACAAACTTGCTTTTGAATCGTCGAGTGAATCTACCACTGGTTCGGAATTTAAAGCGGCGGACGTTTATTCAGCCGTATTGAATCTGGCTAAACGTTAACGTTAACTATTACAAAACGGCTCTTTTATTAAAAAAAGGCAAGTAATGAGTACAGCGAATTCTATACTCCGGTTGTGACTTAATGTGATTTTTGGGGAAGAGACATAATAATCACCTTGATTTCGTTTTGTAAAGTAGGTAGGTACCTATACTTAGTAAACTACTTACTTTAGTTAAGTTAGTGTTAGGTATAATTATTTTGTTTTCATAATTCATGGATATTTTATTTTTATTTTAGGGCCCCTATGCAAGCAGCAATTTATTTTAAAAAGTCTTATATATTATGTTTTATTTTCGTTTGTAAGTTTAATAATAAAGTATAATATTTTAAGTAGAAAGTACAAATCACTTATTTGATTCTTGATGATAAATTGTTTTTCAACTTTTTGGTTTTGGTTTTATGGTAATTTCTAGTAGGTACGTATACCTTACATAGTCTAATATTTTATCCAATAACTTTAAAATTACTAAAATGTAGTCAGCAAAAAACGGAAGTATCTCGATCTGGCTCACGAAGTTTCCGCCATGTAGCATGTGGAGTTGTTATGTATGAATGAAACACGGCTTCGTGCATAACTGACTGTATTTCGATACTCGCAGGGGCGCTGTAGTTGTTAGTTTACACACACATCGATAGCTAAGTAAGTGCTCCGTATAACATACGATATACATACATCACAGCTCCTCCCTCTCTAGTTTGCGAACCTGTATACAAATTTATATTTATTTATCATTTTATATTTTGTACTCCAACCGCTTTTTCCTCGGTCTCAAAAACATCCGACGTGAGAGACAAGGTGGGTCGCCTGGCACTGTTTCCTCTGTACTGGGTGCTACTACCCTATTATTGGTACTCGAACTTTGCTCATTTTGCTGTTCGTCTGGTACTGACGTAGATACTGGTGACCCATCTTCCCCCTCAGCATTTACTCGTTCCGCATCCTCCTCCGTCTCGCTGACTCTGTGCTCTGCAGTAGAACTAGTGTTACCCGCACTGTGTGCATCCAAATTTGGCATATCTACTGGAGCCAATGAAGGAGCCGGTGATGCCGGTAAGGACAGATCAATGCTTGACGAAGAAGGAGACAGTAATGGACGGCTAGTGTCCTGTACAGTATTTACATCCTTATCTAAAATCTTATCATTACCCTTATATACCATTAATTGATCTATGTGACGCCTACAAGTTACACCTTGGTTTTCTAATTTTACAAAATACATTCTTTTACCCAAAATTTCCATTATTACCCCTTTACACCAAAAAGGCTTCCTATTTTCGTAACATCTAACCCAAACATTTTGTTTAATTTTTAATGACCGACATTTTTTTTCCTGTTCTGTCGGTTGCTGCTCACTACCACCGTTATTGCTGCGCGGTGGAACTACCAAATCTAATTTGCCGCGCAAATTCCTACCTAACAATAACATTGCTGGTGTAACCCCGGTGCTACAGTGTGCCGTATTACGATATTCAAATAGATAATCAAGTAACTTTTCGTTAGACCCATTTGCGGAGGATTCTAGAATTGATTTAAGCATCTTTTTGCACGTCTTTACTGAATTTTCAGCTTGTCCATTGCTGCACGGGTGATATATGGGCGAAGTGATGTGCTGAATACCATTCTCCGAACAAAACCTTGCAAATTCTTGGGACGTTATTTTGGCATCGTTGTCTGTTGCCACGGAAAATGGCAACCCGTAGCGGGCAAATAACATTTTTAATTTTGTAATTAACGATTTACTCGTTGTTCCGGTTGTCATTTCTATACACTCGAGCCATTTACTATACGCGTCTACAACGACTAAATACACTTTTTGTCCTACCGACATGTAATCGAGGTGCAAGCGCTGCCAGGGCCCGGCCGGGCGCGGCCAGGACGCGGGGGGCGCGCGCGGCGGTGCACTTCTTGTCGTTGCGCACACGGTACACGCTCCTATCAAGTGTTCAATGTCAAGGTCAATGTTAGGCCACCACATTCGAGCGCGCGCGGCACATTTAGTCTTAACTATTCCCTGATGCGTTTTATGTAGCTCCTGTAATAATTTGTTTCTATACACAGCGGGCACGACGACGCGATGTCCTCTTAATAAACACCCGTTTTCTGACTCCAAATCATTCCTACAGTTAAAATAAGGCAACATTTGTTTACACCTTATTTTGCGGGGCCATCCATACTTAAGATATTTCATCACTGTAACTAAAGTTTTATCTTTCTCGGTCGCTATACGTATGTCTTTGTACGTTACCGGTAAACTATTTAATTGCATAGAATTGATTGACAAACAACATGCATGCTCAGCCTTACTTTGCAACCTATTTAGGTCTGGTAAAGGTGCTCGCGAAAAATAGTCAGCTACTTTATTATTTTCCGTCGATATATATTGGATCTCATAATTATACGCTGATAAAATTATGGAATAACGAATCAATCTAGAAGCTGTCATCTCGGAGATACCTTTCTTTTTCCCAAATATGGCTAACAGAGGTCTGTGGTCCGTTCTTAATATAAACGGTTGATGACGTCCATACAAATACTGGTGGAATTTTTGCACTCCGAAAATGATACTAGTGGCTTCCTTATGCAGTTGGCTATAATTTTTTTCGCTACTAGATAAAGATCTACTCGCGAACGCCAGTGGTTTCTCCACACCATCCGAACCAAATTTATTTGTGATAAAACTGCAGAGAGACCCACGGGGCTAGCATCTACCGTCAACAAAAGACGGGCGCTTGGATCAAAATGAGTCAGTACGCGCTCTGACGTTAGCTCGTTTTTAATTCTCGTAAATGCCCTTTTCTGGCGCTCGCCCCACTCCCAGTTAGCTTCCGATCGTAATAATTCATGAAGTGGACTTAAAATTGATGACGCATGCGGCACGAAGTTCCTGTAATAATTGACCATACCTAAAAACCGTTTTAATTCCGTAATATTCGTCGGTGGCGGCGCGTTGCTTACGCCTTCTATTTTCTTAGGACATTTATGAAGGCCATTCTTATCTATTACATACCCTAAATAGTTTATATTTTTCTGGAAGAAAACACATTTATTTTTTTGTAATTTTAATCCAGCTCCCTTTAACCTTTGAAATACTAGTTGCAACCTTTGAAGATGTTCCGTTTTATTCGCCCCAGTTACACAAATGTCATCAAGGAACACCGAAACGCCCTTGATATCCGCTAGTAAATTTTCGATCGCCCGTTGGAAAATAGCCGGTGCGTTAGCTAGTCCATAAACCATTCGTGTGTACATAAAAAGGCCCTTTGAGGTATTTATCGTGGTGAGTTTTTGAGACTCTTTTGAGAGTCTAAATTGCGTATACGCTTGACTGCAGTCCAACTTGGAGTATAGTTCCCCACCCCCTAATTTCACAAATATTTCCTCAATACGAGGTAGTGGGTACTGATCGATATGGATATCTTTGTTGACCGTCAATGAGTAGTCGCCGCAAATCCGCACACTCCCGTTAGGCTTCCGCACCGGAACTATAGGGGTAGCATATTCGGAATACTTAACTGGTACTAAAATTCCTTGCCCTACAAGCCTACTTATTTCTGTCTCCACTTTATCTTTTATAGCAAATGGTAAAGGTCGGGCTTTAAAAAACTTCGGTTTTACGCCTTCCTTTAAATGCAAGTTTACTTCAAATTGATTGAAACATCCTAATTCCTCCGAAAATAAGTCCGTGAACTCATTTAATAATTTACGCACTTCTAAACCTTGAGGTTGATCTAAAGCAATGCTATGATTAGCTGTAGATACGACAATATTAAAATGTGCCATAAAATCACGCCCTAATAGCGGCGGACCCCCCTGTTTAATAACGTAAAATGTTAATTCTTTCGTGCAATTCAAGTAAGTTACTGTAAGGGTCAAACAACCCATGGGAGTGATTTTGTGTCCATTATAAAAACATATTTTAATTAAGCATTCGTTTAAGGTTAAATGGGAAAAATATTTAAAATATAATTCGTCAGAAATCACACTAGTACTTGACCCCGTGTCTAGCTCCATGTCTAACTTAATACTATTATTGATTAATACAGGCATTAGAATAGGATTATAATTAACGCACCTCAAATTAAATACCTGGCATTCTTCACAGGAGCCATCACAAGCATCCGATACACTTCCTTCCGGCACTGATTCTATTTGCATATTATTATTATTAACTGATCGACCTCTTTTAGCAATACAAGCCCTAGAAATGTGTCCGTTACCAAAACAAATTTTACAGCGATGGAACCGATAAAAACACTTCTCTTGAGGGTGATTACGAAGCCCGCAGGATTTGCACTTTGGATGGGCGCCGACATCTTGTTTGGCCGCCCCGCCGCCGCTGCCACCGCCGCGCGGAGTACCGGCCCGTCGTTTGCCGACGTTTACGTAGCATAAGGGTTCCTCCTTTACGCCAACCTCTTCTTCTGCTTGGCTCGACGTCCCTACGGCTGTTGTGGTTTTCGCTTTACGTGCACAGGAAACCTTCTGCGCCAAGACCAACGCATCCGCGAACGTCATTTTACTCGCGTCCTTTTCGAAAAGTCTGTCCCGTTCAGGACCCAACGCCAATCCAAGCACAAAACGATCACGGAGTAACACGTCCAGTGCCTCTCCGAAGTCGCAGTACACGGCGAGTCCTCTCAACCGGGCTGCAAAGTCTTCAAGTGCTTCTCCCGCTCCTTGCGTTGCACTGTAGAACTTATCCTTATCGGCGAACGTAGACCTTCGCGGTGAAAAATGCTTTTCCAACGTCTCAATTAAAACGTCATATTCCGTTTCCTCTACTTTCCCCGGGTGCACTAGGTTGATCAGCAATCGGTGTGCGTCATTCGATAAGTGAGTTATTAGCACCGCCCTCTTTTCTTCATTCAACTTAATTTTATTTAGGGTTAAAAACTGTTTAAGTTTGCTGCTAAATAATTCCCAATCCCGTGCATTGGGTTGGAAAAGTTCAAGCTTCCCGATACTTGCCGCCATTATTTTCTAAGCGCGGGTGAATTGAAAAATAATCGTCGCCACTGTTATGTATGAATGAAACACGGCTTCGTGCATAACTGACTGTATTTCGATACTCGCAGGGGCGCTGTAGTTGTTAGTTTACACACACATCGATAGCTAAGTAAGTGCTCCGTATAACATACGATATACATACATCACAGGAGTCCTCTGAAACCATCCCAATCGTCATATCTGCGAATGGGTTGAACCCTGTCAGCCTCGCTCACCATCTGAGGCAACTGGGGTTCCGTGGCAATTCGCTCGCAGCCAAGATGCAGAAAGCGGTGCTGCTAGACTCGGCTAGGATAGTCCGCCGGTTTCTCAACCTGTCCCCCTGACCCCCGGCCGTCTGGTCTCCCCTGCCGGGGTGTAGTCCTCCGCCCGCTACAAAAAAATGTCACAGGATTGTTTGACTCAACTGTCGGTTGAGCCAAGCAAAAAAAAAGTGACACTGAGCAGGACAAGAAAATATTTTCTCCCTCTGTCACTCCTTGACATTAGCGTAAATAGGGTATTTGACTGCTTTTAGAAAATAGTCGTTAATAATGCTTTATTAAAGCTAACAATATGTTTATTTCGTCATAATTTTCGGTATTATATATAGAAATCTCAAAAATAAATTCAAAAAATTAAAATGCCGCGTAAACGCTCCCTTTGACAACATGTGGGTGACATGACTACTAATTTCGCTCACTATAGTGATATTAATATCTGTGATTATTACAATGTCTCCTCAATCTATATTATAATATTATCTATCGGTCGGTCTACGGTCTGTGGACTGTGCCACAGATTACTAGCTAAACTAAACGTTAGCGAAAGGACAATGGTCAATAAGTTACATTAAAGTTGGCATCCTAAAAAACCAACAATGTTACCCACCTCGACTGCGCAGTAAGTATTATGATGCTAGAATCCAGACCAAATAAACTTTATAAAAATAGTTTTATTGTCTATTCTTGGTACAAAACCTTCAAACCATTGGCAGGGACAAGTATTTAAGTGATTTGTATTGAATTATTGATTTGTATTTTGTGTTGATCATTGAACAGAAGGTCATCTATTAATAATACGATTCTGACTTCATTTTATAACATTCTCTCGGTGGATACCTCATTAAACCACATATACTTCCTACTACTACTGTACTTATTATTAATCTCATATAATAGGTAGCAAATAAAACTTTATGTAAAGCGAAACTTATCATACCTATTACGTATTATTACTGAACAGTGTGTGGAACAGTGGAATATTCTTGATTGCGTGTATGTATCTTGCATTTTGTCTAAATAACTATCATTATGGTATCTTGTAAAGAACATATTAATATTATTCCCCGTTCCCCACTTGTGAGTGGTCGATGTGAGTGGTGAAGGTGACCTAAAATACCTTGTGACTCTGCCATCGCTTAGGGACACTTACAGTAAGTCACGTTTTGTGCCGAGGGTTCCTGATTATGAATACAGTAGTTATCATACTAATGTTATACTTATGAATGCGAAACCATCATTATACCCCAATGTGCGAAACTGTGTTTGTTTGTTGGTTTATCCTACAATCACGGCGCAACGGAGCAACGGATCGACGTGATTTTTGGCATGAGTATAGTTGAGGACCTGGAGAGTGATAGGTATCACTTTATAATTTAAGAAACATGGTAAACAGGATTTACCATAAGGCTTTTAAGTATATGGCAATTAAATTTGAGAGGGGTAATTTTGTACTAAAGTCTTAATAAGATAATATTTCAATCATTGGACTTCTTCCATTCAAACCTGTGGGCTGTGGCACAGTTTAAATATACACGATGAGGATACCACTGAGCAGGGAAGAAGGAAGCATAGCATCCAAATCAGACATCATATAAGAACTTGTACCTATGATGCCTGAGAATTGAAGGGAATTTTGGCCTAATACTGCCTGTTACCATCTCTGCAACTTAACAAAATAATTTTTAAGGACTAAAAGTATGTTGTGATACCTATTTGTTTTTGTAAGCCTTCATTTAACTTTTACAACATTTGACTATTATGGGATTATTAAAAAAAATTGACCCCAAAAACCATCAAACCCAAGTAAAAAAACATTAGGTACCCTCTATCTGGTGCTATTTGTCAAAAATGATTCATACAGCAAGATTTTTCGCGCAGTTTAAGAGGGTTTAGGCGATAATATTGAATAACATACAATTCTATTACGATGTTTCCATTCCTCAGAAACACCAGCCAGAAAAAAAGCCGCCATGTATTACTGCAGTATTTGTGACATCATTGTACTGAATAACGAGTTCAATGTTCGAGAACACATAAATGGCCGACGTCATGCTGAAAACTTAAGAGGTTCTAGTAATGCTGAGGATGATTATGATGATGATGTAATACAGCCCTATTACTGCGATATCTGTGATTGTAACGTGCCAAACAACGAATTCAACATACAACAGCATTTGAATGGACAAACCCATGCTGAAAACTTAGGAGGTTCTAGTGATGAAGAGGATGAATCTGATGATGATATTATACAGCCCTATCACTGCGACATCTGTGATTGTAACGTGCCAAACAACGAATTCAACATACAACAGCATTTGAATGGACAATCCCACGCTGAAAACTTAGGAGGTTCTAGTGATGATGAGGATGAATCTGATGATGATGTTATACAGCCCTATAACTGTGACATCTGTGATTGTGACGTGCCAAACAACGAATTCAACTTAAGAGAGCATTTGAATGGACAACGCCACACTGAAAATCTAAGAGCATCATCATCATCAACAGCATCATCATATTATTGATTATTTGCTATACACTACGTGATAAATTACGTGCCTTTTTTACAGGCTTGTTATTTTGGGAGCAGTCCATGAGGCCATTATTTAAAAAACTAGGTATCGACAATCGACAAATAGTTTATGGATCTTCTTCCCCAAGCCTGTCAGAAAAGCTATATAATATGTATACGGCACAGAGGTAGTATATCCTATAGAGTGAGTGCTTCTAAGCAAGAACAGTAGGCACGGGTAGGATCATAGCATCGTTCCGTTAGCAAGCCCTTTAGTCAAAGGAACGCTAGCGCTGAGAGCGCCCATCGCGAACTCGGGACCGAAATTCCGTTTTTAAACTGGAAGAAATGGTTAAATGTGTCATAAAAACTTGCAAACATGATACTCGTTATCATAATAAACATAATTCCAACATCATATTCACCGGTTAGTCATATTTTTAAACTTTCATGTAAAATAGAAATACGTGTCGCGGGGGTGATACAGACGTGGGATGCAAGTAGGGTTGCCACCCGTACGTTATAATAAAGTATTGTACGTTATTTCTGGTGATTGTACTCTATCCTTTATGAGAACAATAACGTACGCGAAAATACTTTATTTCGCATGATTTGATTTCTCTGGGATTACAAAACGCAAGTAATAAAACTAGGTCTATTGAAGCTAACCTTATAATATGGATTACATGTATATGTCACCGTAAGATTGCAAAAACCGTTAGATTTTAATCCAACTAGCGATATTGTAAACTGTAGACGGATTGTGAACCGTGCAATGTTGCAAGTGTCAATTTTTGAAATATTCATTGTATTTACGTTTTCTTGTCTCTTTCTTGTTGGTTAGGTTAGGGTTCTACATAAATGACCAGGTAGTGCCGGGCAGGGCACTTAGGTTTTATCGGGTTAATATATCTAACAGATTAGCAATCTTACGGTGACATATATAATAAAACGTGCAAAACGTCTTTATTTGTCGCTGAACAGGAACACGTCCGAGCGTGATGTAGTCTATATCTCCTTCAATCTTTATTTCGGGCTTCAGCATCTTCAGACAATTGCCTTAGAGACAAAACTGCTTATCGCTCTATTATTTTAGCACCATTTATAAGTATTTTATGGACTGATGACGGCAAAAAGTACTTACATATGTACTTAGTATTTTTAACAGTTAACATAATAACTACAAAAATCGAGTCACGACACTATATAAAATTTACAAGTGAATATTAAATTTAAATTACGTTTATACCATAAAAAAATTAACACAAAATAAAAAGTACTTAATTTTACCAAAAAATGACCTTAATAGACAGAAATAAGAAGAACCGTAATTTTTAGACATTTTTTTTTCATCCCTCGTTGGACATTTTTGCTTCTAGATCAAAATGGCGCGCCTACCACGCAGATTTGTTGTTGTATAAAGGAAATACATAGTTAGGAATCTACAAGAGTGATTAACTTAACACCGGCAGCTTTCAGCAACAAAGAAACCTCCAGGTGAAACATAAAAAGATGGAAAATTTTCTTGTCACTTAAAAATGTACAAACATATAGGTACATCACAAATTCACAATATTTATTTAAATAAAATCGTAACGTATTTGTAAAGTGGAGATTCTAAGCAATCTAAAAATATATTACACTCAAATAATTACTTTCTTGTAAAATTTAAAAATTAATCTTAAGTTAAACTTTCATTATCGGCTATTTGGTTGGATGTAAATATCGCACGTTCTTTATTATTTATCGCATATGTATGAGAGTATTTTTATATACCTAGAAGTAAAATATATATATATATATTTGACATTATGTATAAAAGTCTTAATATTATCTGACGATATTAAACCATGGAAAAAGCTGTGGAATTATAAAATTCGTTAAAACTATTTATGAGACTGTTCATACCGTTTCATCCCATTGTGCGACGGAACAGAAAAATAAACGATTGCAGAACTATAAAAGTCAATGGAAAATCATACATGGTGCAATTGGTTAAATATGATGATTCATAAAACAAAGCAAAGCGTCTCTGAATCTGATAAAATGCTTATAATTACTTATTTACTTTAACTTAAATATGGACTGTGAAGATGCTGGCAATTATTTAGCAGTGCTAATAATCAAATCCATACTAATATTATAAATGCGAAAGTTTGAATGGATGTATGGATGTTTGTTAATCAATCACGCCCAAACGTCTGAACGGATCTGGATGGAATTTGGCACAGAGATAGATTATAGTCTGGAATAATACATAGGCTACTTTTTATCCCGGAAATATAAGGAGTTCCCGCGGGAACCAAAAAACCTCAATCCACGCGGACGTAGTCGCGAGCATCGCATCAAAAGCAACAATAAGAAATATATTTTTAAACATAATAATAAAGAAAAATAAATTGTACTTTATTTTGACACTATGTACTTTATTTTCTTACGTATAATAACCTCATGTACTTTAATTGCCAAAAAAAAGGTGGCAACCCTAGATGCAAGGTAACATAATACCGCCCGCACCGCCCCGCAACCCCGCTACGATAGCCGACTGTTCACCGAATCGAATAGTGATGCGATACATTCGACTCGGGCGCCGGCACAGATATCGGCGTTCCCTGGGATCACAACAGAGAAAATTGTTAACAAAATTTAAAAAAAGTTAGCGCCATAGGTTTTGAAATTCGTTATTGTTGATCCGATTTCGTTTAAATTACGATTCAATTTCGATTTAGGGTTCCATGAGATCATAAATTTTAAAAGTCAGCGCCAGATTGAAATTCTTTGTTAGTTGGGAAAATTTCCTTCTAAATCCATATATTTTGGGGTTCCCTAAGATCACAAAAGATGAAAATGTACAAAGACAGCGCCATATTAAATTTTTTTGTTATTAGGCCGATTTCGTTCAAAATCGATATTTGGGGTTCCCTGAGATCACAAAAGAGTTATCTGATACCAAAATTAAAAAAGGCCAGTTGTTATTGGGCCGATTTCGTTCAAAATCGATATTTAGGGTTCCCTGAGATCACAAAAGAGGTATCTGTTACCAAAATTAAAAAAAGTAATTTTTAAAAAACAAAAAACCGACTGCTTGGATTCCAAAAAGTATAAAACAAGACATGAATTGAAGTATTTCATTATTAGCAATTTAAATCGTATAATATTAATAAAATTTATCAAGGCGCAGTCTCACGTTAAGTTTAGCTTTAGGACGTTAAACCGAGACAGGTTACATACCGGGGAAGGACATAGGCTACTTTTTATCCCGGAAAATTGAAGAGTTCCCGCGGGAATAAAAAAAAATCCACGCGAACGAAGTCGCGGGCTTCAGACGAACGGACAGACAGAAAGACACACTTTCGCATTTATAATATTAGTTTGGATATATGATCGATCATTAAAAAACATATCGGCTTAATCCGTGTGGAATAAGTTTTTTTTAATTCCCACGGAACCGCTTTAATTTTCCGGGATAAATATCACTCTCCACGTCCTCAACTATACCCATGCAAAAAATCACGTCTTGCGTTGCTCTATTGAGGCGTGATTGAACAGACCAACAAACAAACACACTTTCACATTAACAATATTAGTATGATAGGGTACAAACAAACACAAACAATAGGTACCGTACCGTTCAGGTGTATTTTATCGACTTCACACTTGCAGCGCACTATTGCCCATCCCTATTTTTTACATGTCTATAAATATAAGTAGCTATAGTTCACTTGCCTACGCCGCGCACAAGGAGTGCGGTGCGATAGTAGTACTCTTTACCTTATACTACCTCTATGGTATACGGCATGAGTGAAAACGCGGCAAAGCCGAGGAGGGTGACGTCGTTTTCACCCTTAATACTGTATACATAAAGCTTTTTGAAACTGCTTTTTGAAGAAAAAATTTTAGCCGCGTTGAGCACTTTTTGGTAGGGGGTAAACTTGTGGATTCGCGTGACTGACATGCTCGCGTTGTTAAGAAGACAAAAGGTCTTAAATATAAATATACTTCATTTGTAATGAAACTTTAACACCTTTGTTTTAAGGTTTATATTTTAACAGTTATTTTTTACCCTCGACGAAGCGGAGACGGTATATGTGTTTGCCCTAAGAGGTTGTGTGTTTGTTTGTTTGTTTGTTTGTTTGTGCACTTTTTTGTTACCATTTTTCTCAAAAAGTACCGGGCCGATTGAGATGCGGTTTTTTGCATTAGATACGTATAGCTTGTGAGAAGGTTTTTAGATATATTTTAGGACCATAGACAACCAAGCTGAGCTGTAGTCTATGATTTTAATATTTCAACATGTTACCATTTTTCACAAAACTACTGAGCCGATTGAGATGCGATTTTTGCATTAGATGTGTATAGCTTGTGAGAAGGTTCTTAGATATATTTTAGGACCATAGACATTAAAGCTGAGCTGTAGTCTATGATTTTAATTTTTCTGTGTTAAAAATTTTCACAAAAAGTACTGGGCCGATTGAGATGCGCCTTTTTGCATTAGATATGTTTAGCTTGTGAGAAGGTTCTTAGATATATTTTAGGACCATAGACAACAAAGCTGAGCTGTAGTCTATGATTTTATTTTTTCAATATGGTACCATTTTTCACAAAAAGTACTGGGCCGATTGAGATGCGGTTTTTTGCATTAGATGTGTATAGCTTGTGAGAAGGTTCTTAAATATATTTTAGGACCATAGACAACAAAGCTGAGCTGTAGTCTATGATCTTAACTTTTCAACCACTGTTACCATTTTTCACAAAAAGTACTGGGCCGATTGAGATGCGGTTTATTGCATTTAGGACTTCGTGCTATTACAAAACAGAAAAGTGGTACCAAAATTTTAAAAAATCAGGGCCATTTTGAAATGCTTTGTTAATTGGCCGATTTCGTTCAAAATCTATATTTAGGGCTCCCTGGGGTCACAAAACAGGAAACTGATACCAAAATTTTAAAAAATCAGCGCCATTTTGAATTTCTTTGTTAATTGATCGATTTCGTTCAAAATCGATATTTAGGACTTCGTGGGATTACAAAACAGGAAACTGGTACCAAAATTTTAAAAAAATCAGCGCCATTTTGAAATTCTTTGTTAATTGACCGATTTCGTTCAAAATCGATATTTAGGGCTCCCTGGGGTCACAAAACAGGAAACTGGTACCAAAATTTTAAAAAATCAGCGCCATTTTGAAATTCTGTGTTAATTGACCGATTTCGTTCAAAATCGATATTTAGGGCTCCCTGGGGTCACAAAACAGGAAACTGTTACCAAAATTTTAGAAAATCAGCGCCATTTTGAAATTCTTTGTTAATTGACCAATTTCGTTCAAAATCGATATTTAGGACTTCGTGGGATTACAAAACAGGAAACTGGTACCAAAATTTTAAAAAAATCAGCGCCATTTTGAAATTCTTTGTTAATTGACCGATTTCGTTCAAAATCGATATTTAGGGCTCCCTGGGGTCACAAAACAGGAAACTGGTACCAAAATTTTAAAAAATCAGCGCCATTTTGAAATTCTGTGTTAATTGACCGATTTCGTTCAAAATCGATATTTAGGGCTCCCTGGGGTCACAAAACAGGAAACTGTTACCAAAATTTCAGAAAATCAGCGCCATTTTGAAATTCTTTGTTAATTGACCAATTTCGTTCAAAATCGATATTGAGGACTCCCTGGGGTTACGAAACAGGATACTGTTACCAAAGTTTTACAAAATCAGCGCCATTTTTATTTATTTTGTTATCACCATAATAAATGAATTCAGTTTAGTACAGTAAAATCTGTACTACTTGTAAGTCTAAATACTAGTTAGATATATATAGCTTGAGAGAAGGTTCTTAGATATATTTTAGGACCATAGATAACCAAGCTGAGCTGTAGTCTATGATTTTAATATTTCGATATGTTACCATTTTTTACAAAAAGTACTGGGCCGATTGAAATGCGGTTTTTTTCATTAGATGTGTATGTAAGAAGGTTCTTAGATATATTTTAGGACCATAGACAACAAAGCTGAGCTGTATGATTTTATTTTTTCAATGTTACCATTTTTCTCAAAAACTACTGTGCTGATTTAGATGCGGGCTTTTTGTTTTAGATATATTTAGCTTTGTACCTAGATGCTGCCCAGGGTATCATGATGGAGTCAGGAGGCGATCATGGGAACTCCTTAAATTCTCATCGTATACCCGTCGCGTTTGCACTCTTTTGATTGGTCGTGACAAGCGCGCCTCGGAAAGAAAAGGGTTTGGCCATAGTCCACCACACTGGTCAAAAAAACTACTGAGCTGTCAAAGATGCAGTTTTGTGTTTTAGATATTATGTAATATATACGTTTGCTAAGTTCTAATTGTTGTTTCAAAGTTATAAAGGTATCTGCAGTTCGTCGTGGGTTTTTTTAAAATTTTTAATTTTATTACTTGTTTAATATTCGTTTTCACTTCTATCGGCAGTCAGTCTTCTATCAGACTGCCAATTTTTTATTAATCATAGGCTTACGCTTGACCACACCTGATGGGAAGTGATAATGCGGCCTAAGATCGAAGAGCGGCCGAAGATCATGTTGCTTATCGGCTCAAGCCGGTCCCGCGTCGGTAGGTTGAAAGAGACCTTTTGAACCATGTTGTGGGTTTCAACTTTCAAACTGTTTCAAATAGTTCAAATTTTCGCCTCAATCAACTTCCAAAATATCAATCGATCAATCTCCAGAGAGATTACCCATCTACGCAGGAGATATTATAGGTACTGCACTTATTAGTGTGCATACTCTCTGTTCCTTTACTCTCATAGCCCGATAGGATGGAAAATCTGACACGACCGGAGAGAGACCAGGCGCAGGACTGACGGATTTACGTGCTCCGAGGCACGGGGGTGAAACACAGCCAACATCCTTACTCTTGGCTAGTATTGAGAATTTCTTGTCAGAAAAACCCAATATTTGTTATGTCCCGACCCGGGACTCGAACCCAGGACCTCGTTAGCCGCAGTCGAACATGCTAACCACTCGACCAACGAGGCAAGTAGGGTGACCATACACTATGGAAATAAATGTGCTATGCCAGAAGACACGCTGTACTGCTCCTTCGTTCAGCTTTTCGAACTATGTTCGCTTTATTCAGGATCTCCTCGAGTTTATATATGACAGACAAGACTGTGACTCGGGTTGAGGTGGCGATTTCTGGAGTTGGAGAGGTATGGGATGGGTATGGGAATTTGACATTAATATTTACAATCCAGCGTTTCACAAAACGGCTGCTTACGACCAGCCTCCATAGGTACGAGTACATTGCGGCTAACCGCTTAGCTGCGACCTTCGAAGTGCTTATTAAATTTTCAATGTTTTTTTATTCAAATAAACTTTTGAATCGATGAGTGAATCTACCACTGGTTCGAAATTTAAAGCAGCGTACGTTAATTCAGCCGTATTGATTCTGGCTAAACGTTGAAGCGCCGTGTTAAAAACGGCTCTTTGTTAGAAAGGCAATTAATAAGTAAGTAGGTAGTGTACCTACCCATACTTAGTTAAGTATAATTATTTTGTTTACCTGATGGATATTTTTTATTTTATGCAAGCAGCAATTTATTAAAAAAAAGTCTTATATGTTTTATTTTCGTTTGTAAGTTTAATAAATAATAAAGTATATAATAAGTAGGTAGTAAGTACAAATTACCGATTTGATTCTTGAAGATGTTTAACGGACGCTGAGTTGGAAGTTCATGTTTTTTTTACAGAAAGACCTTGATGTGTTAAGCCTTGCACTAAAATATTTTACTGCGAATTCTAATACTTTTCAAGATATAATTTTTTGAATATTGCAAATTTTCACCACTTTTGACTATTTCTTACGACATTTGCCATAGATTACAGACTCATTGACGTTTAGTTGGCGTACTAAAGTTTCGTTTTACGTATTATAATCCGTTCCAAACATAAAAAGTATTATAAAATGTTAATAATCGTGTAATAGTCATATATTATATGTGTACCGATTATTGGAAAAACGGAACGCGTGCATTGGCGCCAAAATTCAAATCTACGAGTTATCGTTTTACGCGTTTTTCAGTTTATAGGTTACAAGGTTAAAAAAAAACGTTTTAAGGTTATAGGTTTAATTATTTAACTAGAAAGGTATAAAGGTGTGTTATTATATGTATAATTAGGCATATCATACACAAAACCGAATCTGCACACCCCGACCCCACGCAGTCTTGTCTGCCCTGCCCCTAGTGTTTTTTTTAAGCGCGAAGCCAGAAGCTCGCGTAGGCGAACCTTCATTCAGGGGCGATGAAGCGAGTCTTCTGGCGTAGCCAATTCTAATTAAGAAATTAACCTTTCCCATTACCTAAAACAAAATGTAAGGTACTTTAGAGTAGGTATAATTAATCAAAACATATAAAAGTAAAACCTAACCTCAAAATTTAAAAAAATTAATATCTCGGAAACTACTAAGATTCTCAACGTTTTACTTGGAGGGGGGGTATATCCCCTCCCCCCCCTCCCCTTCCCCCCCTTCGCGTCCGGTATACTAAAGCCCAACCTAATGTTTTATCCAATAACTAAGTAAGTACCTAGTTGCAATAAAATTACTTATTGTAAAGTTTATTTTTAGTTACTATTTAAAACCTTAAAAAATATGTCAGACGAACGGTGTTTTGTTGAGTGTGTAGGGCTTAGATTAAATACCAAGTAATCTGAGTATTTAATCTGAGGAGTGAGGTGTAGGGCAAAACACGCGCACGGCGCAGAACATACCAAGCATGATATATTGTACATGCTCCAAGAAAACATCCAATCCTGATGATTTGTACTCCGTGGAGTTTCAACTTTCAGTACGGAGCCCGTGCTGAAACTCTGTGAATAAATCTATGGCTCCAAACCATAAACAACAGCAGGGCAACCTTTGATTAGGTATACCTAATCAAAGAGGGCAACCGAGTAACTTTTGCATCAATCATTGATACATCGCAATCACCTCTGTCAAATCCATTGACGCAGCAAGAATACCATAAATTCAGCCAATCGGAGGTGATTGCGATGTATCAATGATTGATGCAAAAGTTAAGCGGTCGCCCTGCAGAACTCTCTGGATCATTGGATCTCTGAAGAGTGTTAACCAATCAGAGGTGATTGCGATGTATCAATGATTTATGATTGATGCAAAAGTTACGCGGTCGCCCTGCAGGTCTTTTTTTCTATCTTCTTTAAAATAACACAGACCCTAATGACCAGTACTGACAGATCCTCAGACAGCCCTTAGAGCTTAAACATTAGTGTATTATCTATGGCTTAAACTACTAGAAAAAAAATTTAAAAAAAAGGCAAAAAACAGTTGAGGTTGAAATTGAATTTTATAAAACTTCAGCAATAACAAACAAGTTTAGTTCCTTTTCTTGTTAGTATTTACAGAATGTTTAAATCTCTCGTTAGAGAGAACTATATTCCTTGTTATAAAGAGTAAGAGAACTTCAGCCTAGATGTATTGAATTCATTTTAATTTGTCAAAGAGTTTTCGTTTTTTTATAATCATTTTCATTGTGCTGCAATGGAAGTTGACGGTGTGGAAGAAAGTGGTGTTAAAAACCATCCGGACGGTGTTAAATTTGCGAATTTAAAGGCGTTTGTGAATGCTGCGCGCGAATTTGAAGCAACTCATAGTGAATCTGCAGTTAATTTGATGACCAGATACTTGGGGGTATGATTCTGAGAAGATTTGTAAAGATTTTCTGGTTTTTCTCACATTTACTGCATCAACTTGGATAAAAAGCTTAATCTCCGGAATGAGATATGCCTTTTTTAAAGATTGGTTCATGATTATATCAATTTTAAATTATCTGCATTCTTAATCAGAACATGTTCATTTTCAGCTTATCGCTTCATCATGTGATCTGTCAATTTTCTCACCGGGTAGAATTGAAGTATGTGCATTCTTCAGTTCACTATGGCGGGTTATGCGCGATGCAAGGGGGCCCCACTGGGCTGGTGTAGCAGTTTTAACTCGGGCATCTATAGAGCCAAGTGCGAGGCATGCTCTTACTCACACCTATAAGTATGTTGTAGTATAGAAAATCTATATTTACCTAAGTTGATGAAAATATATTTAATTTAATTCAAGCAACATAATAAGCTCAGTTATTTTATGTTTTGTCAGTATTTTATTGAGAAATAATGATATCAAAATGATTTAAAATGTTTTAAAGGCTTTGTAAAAGAAAAATCTCTATTTTGTTTCATATTTAAAAAATATGTGTGACAAATTATTTTAATTATTACTTAGTTAAGTATTCTCTTGTGGTAAATATTAAAAAGCACTGCCATGGGAAGGAGAACAACTGAAAAGAAAAATAATATAAAGAAATTCTGATGCAAACTGATATCCATACAAATAATTATTTATATTTTTTGTTACAGGTTTATACCAATCTTAGCTAAATTACTGTCTGATACAGTGTCAAATGATAAGAAAATAAAACTACTTACTGTGATGCAGGTAAGAAAGCTCTAAAATCATTGTTGTTGTGACAGTTTCTATAGTTAAGTACAGTACTACCATTTTTATTAATTATGCTGATATACTTATCAATATCAATATATCTATAGAAATCTTATAAATATCTCAGCCAATCATATCGTGTCTCCGTCCACTATTAGTTGTTGCCTACACACCATGTTGGAGTCCAAACATCATAGATTCAGAGCAGGAGGCTGTAAGTTGCTCTTGTGTTTAAAATCTAAACAACAAGGTCTGTATTTCATTGGTGTTCATATTCCGTTTTAGTTGGTGTTAGTTTGTACTTTTCTGAGCAAACTGACTAAACTTACGACTTATAAAAGTGGTAGTACTGTACCCAAGTCACATTAAAATAAAAACTAATACTAGTTGAATATAATATATCTTTTCGTCTAGGGTATCCTAAATACAGATTGTTTGTTTATTCCTCAGGACATCTCATATGGTATTAAAATTAGCTGGCAAGAGTGTTATCTCCCCAGGCTAATGAAGCAGCTGACTGAGTGGATAACACAACCTATGACAGATCCACAACATAGGACGATCGGTCACAAATCACTTACTGTACTAGTTAATGTGTGTTATGGCAATCTGCCTGCTATCTACGCATTGATGAGGACGGTTGACACTAAGAACTTTGTTAATCATTTAATAAGTTTGAAGGTGAGTTTTTAAGTGACATCATTACAAGAGAATTAAGTATAAGCGATTGCACTGCAAAAAATTTAGTTTAGAACTAAAAAAGCAGTGAAAGACTATTGGTTTTAAAGCCTGGCTTTCTTTTCAAGTAGTTGGGTGTTCGAACTCCAGGCATGCACCTCTTAACTCTTGAGACCTATTTGCATTTTAAGAAAAAAGGTGTGTGAAGTCTGCCAATCTGCATGTAACCACTGTGGTGGATTAAGGCCAAACCCCCTCAGTATATCTAAGAGACTGGTGCACAGCAGCAAGCTGAGTTGAAGTGATGATGATGTTTCAGGACGGGGGTTACGGCGGTGTAGAAGTGTGTCGCTTGCTACTTTGCTTGTCTAATGGTTCCCGAGGGTCTGCTAACACAAGACAACCAGACGTCACACACAGTTACTTGTCCTGCACAATGAAGACATTCAACAAAGCTATTGTGTGAGTTCTTTTTTGTACTCCATACTCCTAACAAGCTTGTTTACTACCAACTGCATCATCATTTACCACCAGGTGAGGTCGCAGTCTAGGGCTATCTAGAACGATTTCACCTGGTTCTACCATCACCGTTTTTATCATCGAACCGCAAGGCATCAACAAGGTCTGCGCCTTTACGCAGTCGAAATTCCGCAGACTTCTACGAAGTGATTTGCTTCCTTGTTCCTAATTCGAACCGCCCTTCCTTCTTCTATTTTCCCCTCTTCTTTTAACATAGGTACCTTCAAAATCAAGAGTGAATAGGCATCTTCTAGGCGAGCTCTACACCTTAGGTTGCATGACCACTTCCAAGCAGGTCAGCGAAGCGTTAGCCTATACATATATTTAAAAAAAACTTGTAGTGAAAAAAAATAACTGAAATGCATGAAATGGTCTTAGTAATTCATCTTAAATTTTCAGTGAAAGAGATGCGACACAGTTACTCCACGCGTACACATTCATCAATGACCTATGTTCAGACAGTGATGTGAAGAGTTTTGTACTTACGTATCCTGATTTTTCGACAGCACTTCGAGATTCTTTAAAGGTATCGTATTTTATCTCATTGGAGCCTTTAAAATAATACATGGATTTCTTTAATATTACTTTACATATAAAGAGCCGTGGTTGAAATTGTAAGAGGGTTATATTCCATAGTTGAATGCTATTTGCCAATATCTTTTACGGTTATTATCTACTATATAAAAATAAGTCGGGTTTTCCTTCCTGACGCTATAACTCCAGAACGCACGAACCGATTTCTACGGTTTTGCATTCGTTGGAAAGGTCTCGGGCTCCGTGAGGTTTATAGCAAAGAAAATTTCAAGAGCGGGAACGGGAACGGAAAAACGAATTTCACGCGGGCGGAGCCGCGGGCAAAAGCTAGTTTCATATGAATATTTTTTCTAATCCATCCATACTAATATTATAAATGCGAAAGTGTGTCTGTCTGTCTGTCTGCTACGCTTTCACGGCCCATCTATTCAACCGATTTTGATGAAATTTGGTATAGCGGTAGGTTACATCCCGGGGAAGGACACAGGCATTTTTTATCCCGGAAAATTAAAAAGTTCCCCTGTGAATCAAAAAACTTAATCCACGTGGACGAAGTCGCGGGAATCATCTAGTTCTAATAATAAAGTATTCTATTCTGAAGATATTAATGTTTTTCAGAATATTGACGAATTGTGCAAGTTGGTGCCAGAAGACATGGGTGAACCGGAAGCCAGTTGTTTACGTCACGTCTTGAAGTTTATTACGGTTTTAGTTAATTTAGGTAAGCAATAGAAACCGTTTACACAGATAATCATCAAATAAATAAAATAAATGCGAAAGTTTGGATGGATGTATGGATGGATGTTTGTTACTCAATCACACCAGAACGGCTGAACGGATCTGGATGAAATTTGGCAAGGAGATAGATTATAGTCTGGAATAACACAGGCTACTTTTTATCCCGGAAAATTAACAAGTTCCCGCGGGAACCGAAAAACCTCAATCCACGCGTACGAAGTCGCGGGCAACAGCTAGTAATCCATAAAAAGGATATACTTAAGTCAAACTTTTACAAAAATTTGATTTGTATATGCCTTTGAAACTACTTGAGGTAAAAAATATGTTAATCATTCAAGTAAAGTAAGAATAGCGATTATTACTATAGTATTTATTCTAAATAAGGCCTGTTTTTTTTAGTGAGATTTGGTTTACCTCCCTTCGTCAAAATCGGTTGAATAAATTGGCTGGAATAAAGACTGTGTTAAACAGCATTTGTTAAGTCGAGGTTATTACACTATCGATGATTTTCTGAATGACAAAGTTGCATGGAAGCAACTGGGCTCGCATCCAGTGACCCACAAGTCAGTGTAATACTTGTCACGTAATGTATGTGTTGTATTGTTACTTATTGTAACCTTTTTCTTTTTTGAGAAAAGAGCAACTGCTGAGTTTCTTGCTGGCTCTTCTCAGTAGAACCAGTTTTCCGAACCGGTGGTAGAGTCTTGACGTATCATAAGTATCACAAGTTGTCCTACATGAAATAAATAAATCATTTAACATGGCTGTGAAAGTATAGAAGTATAGACATACATATTCACACTAGAGGACGCCCGCGACTTCGTTCGCATGGCTTAAGTTTTTTAATTCCCACAGGCACGCCTTAATTTTCCGGGCTAAAAAGAAGCCTGTATCACTCTTCAAGTACCCATCTCTACCCATGCAAAAACTCACGTCGATCCGTGATTCAAGGCCAAACTTGACGTCCTTGGGGATAGAAATGTCAAAAACTGTAAAATCCGTATTTCATCATTAGCGGAAGCCCATATACCAAGTTTCATGGCTATAGCAGCTTGAAAAACGACGGACTTTCATACAAACTTTCAACCCCTATTTAACCCCATTGAGGGTGGAATTTTTTAAAATGTGACACATCCTTCTGTATTTTTACCAAAAGCCAAAATACCAAGTTTAAGATTTAACTTGAAAAATATCTTGTTAAATAAAGAACTACCCTATTTCGACCCTTTGGGGGAAGAATTTTCAAAAAAGGCGAAGCACCTATTTATTTATTTTAAACCAGAAGCCCGAATACCAACTTTCACTTGGAAACAACTTGGAAAATAAAGGACTTTCATATCAACGTTCATCCCCTATTTCACCCCTTTGGGGGTAGAATATTCAAAAACTGTGAAACTCTTCTTTCTTCATTTTCAACCCGCAACTCATCTTCTTCTTCTTCTTCTTCTCTCACTGGGCTTTTCCGCACTTAAGCAAAGGTTGCCCGTTGTGCGTGAGACCTCTGGTGCGACTCCCCGCCGGATCATTCCAACCAGCCGAGCTCACTCCAGAATCCAAGCAGGCCGCCCAGGTCGGCGAGGACTTCCGGGAGTGTACCCGCAACTAATATACCAAGTTTTATGGCTATAACTTGAAAAATGAAAGACTTTCATATAAACTTTCAACCCCTATTTCACCCCTTTGGGGGTCGAATTTTCAAAAAAATTGTGAATTACGTATTTCTTCATTTTTAACCCGCAGCACATATACCATGTTTCATGGCTATAACTTGAGAAATGACGGACTTTCATACAAACTTTCGACCCCTATTTCACCCCCTTAGGGGTGGAATTTTGAAAAATCCTTCTACCTACATCTATCAGCCTACATCATAAAAAAAACCTACTGTCAAAATTTCAAGTTTCTAACTCCAGCGGTTTAGGCTGTGCGTTGATATATTATAAGTCAGTCAGTCAGTCAGGACTTTGAATTTTATATAATCCTAGATTTGTGAATTAGTAGATTATCACAGTGATTATCACTGCAAATCAGTTTTTAAATTTTGCAGGATTATCGTTCCTATATGTTTTTTAAGCATCGATATAATTATATATAGGTACTAGATGGGCCCTTACATAGAAAAAGGTCGGGCGACCGACTTTGAGAGCGCGTTCCTAACCTGTCTTTGTCCCCATCGTAGCGCTGTCACGGTCACTCGCCGTGTAGATAATTTGTTACTTATTCTTAGGTTAACATCTAAAGTCTTATTAGTTTGGCACTGTACAGTTTTTATTTTAAGGTAAGTGTTTCAAGTCACAATTATACATTTCTAAAAAAACGTTATGTTTAATCTTCCTATTTAATATTTTTATCCATTATGCAATCATTTAATTTCCGCGGCAAACTGTATGATATTTTTTTATACTAACTGACCTTACGGCTTCTATGGCTATATGGCGTATATTATCTATGACCGAGTCATACGTTTTCAAGCTTTCATTCAAGATGTTGCAAGCAAGTTCCCGCTTTTCAGACTAGATGGCGTTGATGGCGTTGCTAAAAATACGCCCACATTTTTTGTTTGACAGGGCCCGTCTATGTAAATTGAGGTCATTGTTTTTAAGTCCTTGTGTCAATGTTTCTGAATAAAATTTTACGTATGGTTTTTGCAGATCTGTATTCGCTGCGAAGCCAGCATTGTCAGCTAGTCTGCTTGTGTATGAAGGCGAGCCGGACTTGCTTGCCTGAGTCCTTGGAGCTGTTTGCGGCTATCGTATCACAATATAGAGGTAACGGCTGATAATAATTAATCCTTACTAGTATTATAAATGCGAAAGTGTGTCTGTCTGTCTGTCCGTCTGTCTGTCTGTCAGACTGTCTGTCTGTCTGCAACGCTTTCACGGCCCAACTACTCAACCGATTTTGATGAAATTTGGTACAGAGATAGGTTACATCCCGAGGAAGGACATGGGCTACTTTTTATCCCGGAAAATTGAAGAGTTCCCACGGGAATCAAAAACAAACCCACGCGGACGAAGTCGCGGGCGTCATCCAGTCATCGATCTATGTAGGTACTAGATGGGCCCTTTCAAAGAAATAAGTTGGGCGGGCATGCCCAGGGCACATGTATAAGCCTGTCCTTGTCCCTGCGATAGTACTGTACCGCTTTTCAGACTAGATGGCGTTAGTAAAATAAGTCCACATTCTTTGTTTGACAAGGCCCGTCTATGTAAATTGCGGTCGTTGCTGATAATATATAATTTTGACGTCGAAAAGTGATGACGGGAGGTCCCAGCTCGATCCTCGGCAGGGGCAATTTAGTAATTTATAATGTCTCTCGTCTGGTGAGGTGGAAGGCTTTGGCCGCGGCTAGTTACCACCCTGCAGAATCTGCCTGTGGGACGAGTGAGTGATGTGTAGTCGCCCGCACCAATAGGAAGATTTTCCTCAGGGCTGGTGTTGTGCTCGGTGACCTTTCTGATCCGAACATTGTAAGTTTGAATGGTTTATTAGCGTTATTCTCAGGAAACTTGATATCGCGATACAGGCTTGTATTTAACTTCTAAGTTTTCAGTCTCAGTTCAGATTATCTATCCTGCGATGTAAATGTCACCGTAAGATTGTAAACACCGTAAGATTGTAATCTAACGCTTTTTTTTTCGATAGATTGTAAACAGTCGAAAGATTGTGAACCGTTCAATGTTTTAAGTGTCAATTTTTGAAATATTCGTTGTATTTACGTTTTCTTGTCTCTTCCTTGTAGGTTAGGTTATGGTTCGACATAAATAATCAAGTAGTGCCCTTAGGGCACTTAGGTTCTATCGGGTTAATAAATCTAACAGATTACATTCTACCGAAAAATAATCCGTTATATTGTAATCATTCGACAGTTTACAATTTCGCGAGTTAGATTATTTATTTATTTATTTATTTATTTAAATTAATTAGTACGGACAGGCCAATTACACTAATTAATAAAAAAATTACACAGCACAACTTACAATTAATAACAGTAATAATTACTTAAAAATTAAAATCATACAAATTTGTTAAAAAAATTACATAACACGATTGAAAATTAATAACAATTAGAATACTTATTAAAAATTAAAATTATACTTAATAATTAAAATTTTAATAATAATATAATAATAAAATAAAAATAAAAAATAACCTTAATAATTATTTAAGAGAGCTGCATGGTTTGTGAGTTGTAACCTTCGCAAAACTTCAAGCACCTACTCACAACCATGCTCCATTGGTCTGCAAATATATCACAGGCGGGAGACTCGGCCAACAACGTATTCAGTGCGGTCAGTGTGCGCGGTATTGGGGATCTAGCCCGTGACACAGTGCGGCAAGGCCGGACAGCAAAGAATCGGCGACAGCGGCACTGACGTAGTTGGGTGTAATTATTAGGTGCCCATATGCGGCACACCTTGTCATGAAGCTCCAGGCAGTCTATCTTTCCTGTAAGAATTTTACACATAGTGACGAGTTGGCCACACGCTCGCCGGGTTTCCAGTGCATTAAATCCTAAGTGGCCTAAAAGAAACTTTGTGGGATAGAGATATGGGTAATATCCATGGAGACGTTTGTATAAGTATCTCAGGAAGGCTTTTTGTACTTTTTCGAGTTGTAGAGCATATGTACTTTCGTAAGGATTCCAAACACAAGAGCTGGTTTCTAATTTGCTACGCACAAGCGAATCAAATAATAGTTTTATAGTGCGGCGTTCATGGAAGTCACGGGTATTCCGCAACACAAATCCCAGCCGTCGAAACGATTCGGAGGCGAGCGTAGAAATGTGACTATGAAAAGTGAGTTTGGGGTCAAAGGTCACTCCTAGGTCTTTTATGAAAGCCACTCTAGGCAAGAGATCCGAGCCCATACTATAAGCGAAGTGGATAGGACGCTTCTTGCGTTGGAAAGTCATTACGGAGCATTTGGATATATTAAATTCCATTTTATTAAGTTCGCTCCAACGAATCACCGCGTCAAGGTCTCTTTGAAGAGCAATGCAATCCGCCTCTGATTCTATTTTGGAGTACAACTTTAAATCATCGGCATATAACAGACACCGAGCCTTATTGAGTACTGAAGGTAGGTCGTCAACCATTATCAAAAACAGGAGAGGTCCCAAAATCGAGCCTTGACTAACACCAGAACGTGTATGATATTGCTCTGACTCGTAGAGGCCAAGTCGGACAAATTGCTTTCGGTCACGGAGGTAACTTGATATTAGCTGTAGAAGATTAGGAGCAAATCCAATTTTACTTAACTTTGTTAATAAAATGTCATTATTGACTCTATCAAATGCTTTTCGGAAATCAAAATACAGCACATCCACTTGACTACCGTGATCCAAGCAGTCAGAAATGAAGTCAACTAATATTAAAAGGTTACTATTTACTGAACGCTTACTTCTAAAGCCATGTTGCTCATCTCTAAGGTATAAATTAACTTGTTTATATAATAAATCTTGTAACACGCTCTCAAAAACTTTGGCTGGCGAAGACAAAATGGCAATCGGGCGAAAATCCTCGACACTCAGGGCCTTTCCAGTTTTTGGAATAGGTGTAACTCTTGACAGTTTCCACTGTGAAGGATAAACGCCTGTTTTCAAAGAAAGACTGAATATATGGAAAAGAGGTAAAAGGAGCTTTTGATTATACTTTTTTAATATCGAGGGTGGAATTTGATCCGGTCCGATGGAGCTACTGAGCCTTAGCTTACACATACCATTCTTTACGTCATCTGGTGAAAAGCTCAGTATACTTATAGTATTACTGGAACAGCTATCAAGACTGCTAGCCTTCTCAGCATTCAGTTCCGGTACATTAGGAAGAAATACGCTAGCGAAAAAATTCGCGAAGGCTTGAGCTGCTTCAGTGCCTGACAAGCGTTCACCATTAAAAACCACGGTAGGTTCAAATCCACCCTTAGATCGCAGACTTGAGACATGATACCAGAATTTTTGCGGATTTTTTCTGATTTCAGTCTCAATATTTCTGATATAGACGTCGTACGCAAGTGGTATTTGCTCTTTTAGTCCAGACCTTATTTCAGAAAAACGTTTGTAGTCTGCCTCAGACTGAGTCTTTTTCCATATCCTATGCAGTTCAATTTTACGTCTGCAATCCTTGATTATATCTTTTGTGAACCAAACAGGATATCGATAAATCTTTTTAGGTCTAAATTTCTTAGGTATACACTCGTCAAAGAGCCCATAAAGAGTTTCATAGAAGTAAAACACCGCAGCGTCCACGTCAGTAGATTCAAAGACTTCATTCCAGGAAATTTCAGAGAGTAATCGTGATAATAACTCGTAATTGCATTTTTTAAAATTCCAATCTTTGGACCTATTAATATTACTAGGTTGAATGCAATCATGGTGAGGCAGCGAATTGAAACCAACGGTGACCTCTAGGGGCGGGTGATAAGCATCCGGACTGACCATGCCCTCGGTCGAGACGACCGCCACTGTGGCTATATTTGCAGACTCCCTACTTAACACAACATCTAATATTGAACCATAAAAGTTTTTAATATGGTTTTTTTCAGCAAAATCACAATATGACATAAAGTAACAAAAATAATTTTTGATATTCTGAGAAGCACTATTAAGGTTTAGATCACCTAATATAAAAACAAGACCATTAATGTTGTGAATGAACGATTCGACTTTACAAAACCAAGCTAAGTAATCAGAGTCGTTTGCGCTCGGCTTAATATAAACTACACAAACGTAGACGGGCCGATTGCGAAGCGTGAAGACTACCCATAGGTCTTCTCCGTCATCAGTCTCCAGATCTTGCCGGCGACGCATTGTGATGCCTTGACGCGCAAGTATCATGACTCCTCCACAGGGCGTGCGGCGATCTCTACGAGATATACTCCAACCACCACATGCTACCTCGAGATCTTCAACCGAATTGTCAAGGAATGTTTCGGTCGCCGCAACGACATCCACCGATGATTGCAGAAGGCTGTTTCTCCAGACATTAAGCTTGGTTTTGATACCACGTACATTTTGGTATAGGACGTTGAGAGTGGCCTTAGTGCTGTGCGCTTCCAGATTTGATTTGGCCACGAAAGGGCAGCTGGGACTCAATCTTACTAGCGCGTACCGATCCGAAAGGCTTTTTAAATTGAGTCCACTGTTTTATTTTAGCGTTAATGGGCCATACATCTTGTGAGTAACAAGTCTTATAGTAAGCCTCAGGTACTGCTATTTTGTAGGATTTATAGTTTCCTCTAGGCTTAAGCTCCTCCACAGTGCAGGTTCCGTTAGGGCAGAGTTGCTGCAAATAACTAAGAACATCTTGTGCGTCGGATTCCATATTCCAGAGATGTAGGTATTTGCGCGGCTCTACTGCTTTTAAAGATGTTACGGATGGACTCGCTGTACCTAGCAGTGAAACGGGCCGCAAGTATTTCTTTCGGCGAACAACAGTCCATTCACCATTATCAGCTTTTTCGCTTAAAGACCCCGACTGTCGTTCACTTCCCGACATTTCAACTGTTGTAGGCTGGTCACTCAGATTTGAAGCAGGACGAGTAATTAAGTGGGCTTCCTGTGGGCACGGTGCCGCATTCGACGGTTGAGAAGAGTTTAATTCAACAAATGTCGTGTCTAGATTCGAGGCGGGTATAGGTATAGGTATAGGTATAGCATTCTGTTCAGAGGGCTTAACATCTCGCGGTTGAACATGCCGCATTACTTTAGTATTGAGCTCTAATAAGTTTTTATTTGAGATGGTGATCTCATCTAATTTATTTTGGTAGGCTGTGATGGATAAAGTTGCTTGATTAAGTTGATTTTTAAGTAACGATATTTCTTCGCGGAGTCCCTTCACCTCATAATATAAATCTCTTATAATAATATTGTTGACATGCAACTCTTCGTCGTTTATTACCGTGGGTCTTTTACGGAACGTGACATTTGGGTCCCGGGTCTTTTTATGGAGGCCTACCGGAGTTGAGCTGTTGTCACCTCCTTTTTTTGAAGAGCAAATACATTCAGGACATATCCAAGAAGAAACATTTATGGTCTCGATAGATTTCACGCCGCTACATAGGAGATGGTAATGTTTACAGCAATCCTCTTTGCTGCAAGACAAAAATTCTTCGCCGTCGTTCAAAATTCCACAGCAAGCCGCGCAGTTCATATTGTAGGTACACAGCGGCTAGCGATAGCAACGGATCAGCGACAAGGAGCGACGATAGGCGTTGAATTTGCAAGCGCTTATGTGAGAGGAGTGCGGAGCGCGTAGGCAGGGTCAATGGCCCTGCCTATAATTATAATCTAACGGTTTTTACAATCTTTCGGTGACATAGATACAATTCCATCTAGTATACACGATGGTAACCGCTACACTGCCCAATCAATAGGAGTCGAGTTGCGCCTAATTTCATTGCAAAAAAGTTTGTCACTTGCAGTGGGCGACGAGGCAAGCACAATTACAGTTGTAAAAGCGTAAAATTTCCCTAAATTGGGCTATAAGAATAAAGGAACAGAGAGTGCACCTGTGTTTGCGCACTCACTTTTGTACTATATATGTTTGCCACAGGGAACGATGGGGCTGTCGTTCTTTGTAAAGAAAAACCCCCAAAATAAATCTGATTAAAAAAAAAAACTCCCGCAAAGATGGCTAATCTCTCTGGAGATGCCGCCGTGGCCGAATTTTGGCCGGGAGGACATTATTATGACATGGAGCTGATCTGATGATGGAGCTGGAAGGTGGCCTAGGGAACTTTGTTTTAAAACTACCTAACCCGATCGAGTTTGGGGTCGTTTGATTCCCCTTGACAAGTACTCTGGTCCTAGATGATATCCAGGGTCTTATTATGGAGACAGGTACTCTGGAAAGCTAGTTAAAAACCGTTTATTCTCGTTTTTAGATGAGGGTTCGCTCCCTCGGGAGTTGACTTCAGTAATTAGTGACGGGCTGCCAGGGCTCTTGGTGCCTCCTGCTTTGGAACCGGGAAAAGCTGGATTACAATGGGTAAGTGCATAAAAAAGTGCAATTAATCCTTCAACGATCAGGATTATTATAGTCCCACAAACTTAATATAATATCCTATTATATACTATCTGATGAATGAGGTGTTTTGGTTCCCGCGGGAGCTCTTTCGTCTCACGTCTTTGAGAGGCGATATCTCGTGAACAGCCCAGTGAACAGCGTCAGTTTTTATACTGTTTACATAGGTACTGCATATACGTTAATACTATGCAAAATTCAGCCTTACTAGTTATTGTTCATTTTTGATAAATATAACTCGTCTTTGAGCGGCGATAAGTAGTCAGGTAAACAGTCGCTTGCGGGCAGACTAGCAGTTTTTCGATCAGTGGAGGGCCCCACACCCACTAAATACTGAATCAGCCTTGCTAGCGATAGTTACCAAAAGTACAGCTGTCTCTTAGTCTAAGATGGTAGTAAGCTAACATGTTAGGAGTTAACAGTTATATTAAACCCATACCACTTATCGGTTTGTACATGAACCGGAACTATTAGGGTAATAATTTTCAGTAATTAGAATTCCCAAATTGACCCTGTCAGAGATGGAACCGGTGATCTCATTTATAAGACCTTAGGTAAGTCAGCTTTCACCGCTGCGCCAGGGAGGTTGTCAAATAAAAATAATATGACTTAGTAATAACACTGCTATTTACAGTTGCAAGTAGTAGGAGCTCTGTGTGAGTCGAGTGAGACCCAAGAGCGCGTCTTACAGGAAGTGACACCCGACTCATTTGAGGACACGTTGTATGGAGTACTGCAGTATACATCACAGGTAAGATATCACGTTTCAGTGGCTTTACACTGCTGTCAAAACCGTTAAGTAGACTATTGCCGCACATGTGCGATAAAATGAACATTTAAATTTAGTCGAAGATAATATACATTCTACAGTCTTTCTCCATAGATTTGTAAGCAAAAACTATTAAATGTGATCATCAGTATGTTGTAGTAAATTCAATTTACTGACTTTATTTTTTTTTACATTTTATAACACGTCATGTTATAAAATACCTCAATTTATTCTCGGCGATACCTAACCCCTTATTTGCGGCTCGTGTATCATTTGCTTTTCGATTATAATTTTGTACTTTACACACTTGCAACATAATTAATTGTTATCGCACATGTGCAACAGTCTACTATACAATTATGATTGCAGGGGGACACAGAACGAGGGTCTTTTTGCGGGCAACTTGCCTTGCACATAACGTTGAGTTAAAACAATGATATGATATACTATGTTTATAGAATGGGCCAGTGGGGACGGAGACCGGCGCGCAGTGCGTGGTGGTCGCGTGTCGCACCGGGCTGGCTCTGGCGCCTCTCTCGCGGCACTGGGAGGCTGCCTTCGCGAGGATGCTGGCTCATCATCAGGTACTGTACTCCACGACTGCCTCGACTTGCCTGCCTCGTTGGTCTAGTGGTTAGCATAGTCGACTGCGGATCACGAGGTCCTGGGTTCGATTCCCGGTCGGGCATAAAAGTTAGGTATTGGGTTTTTCAATTAAGAAATTCTCAGTGCCAGCCCGGAGTTGGAAGTTGGCGGTGTTTCACCCCCGTGCCTCGGAGAGCACGTTAAGCCGTCGGGCACGGTTATTATCACTAACATGAAAATAATCGTTAAAGCCCGCCAACCCGCATTGGAGCAGCGTGGTGGGTCTAAGCTCTAATTCCCGCTCTCCTATGAGAGTGGAGGCCTGTGCCCAACAGTGGGACGTTAATAGGTTGTAGTGATGATACTCCACGACGGAGAACATCTAGATGATGATGATTAATATTGTATTCACTGGATATTTTTGGCATGATTACAGGTTAGAAAACTATTATGCGCGGGCCTCGCGAGTAGCAACGGGACCCGTCGGCGACAGATCTTGCAAATCATCAAGCATCACTACTTTCCGTCAGATCAGATGAACCAGGTGAAACATTATTCAAATTAGTTTCGATTCAGTTTGTGTTAATGACTCATTTTCCCTCCATTTAGTTCTCCACAAATTTTTTAATCGAGGATTGGAAACTGGTAGAATTTTCAATACAAGATCCTATCATTCCAATGTTATTAGTATGCAGTGTTCTTGATTTCTACACACTATGTTGAAGTCGGGCGAGTATAACAAAGATAAGCAAAGTTGACGCGTCAGGCTCGGCTGACTTCAACATAGTGTGCAAAAATCAAAATTATATTTTACTTTGCAGTAGCTTTGGAAGTCGGTTTTTTGGAAAGAAGTTTTATAAATTAACCCTGTATTAACATTGTGCTAGCATTCAAATACCCAATGGAAAACACAATAGGGTCAAAATATTATTATCAAATACACCTAAAACGGAGCGTAGATAATGTATATTAGTTTTTATTTCACTTCAATACATGCAGTATTTCCGAAGTTATAACGACGAGAATTTTCAGCCCTTTTTTGAATTTCCGAGATTACGCGCTCATACTATGACGTCAAACCCCCGGTCACCCGCGATCGCGAACGGCGAGAGAGACTTTTTAATTTTGATTTTTACTGCGCAGCGGCCTGCGAACGAGAGCGCGACTGTCGAATGACCGGGGGTCTGACGTCATCGGCTTAGCGCCCGCCCGTGTTCTTAAAAACCTTCGGCCAGAAATACGCACTTTGATCGTAAATATCTCAGCCATTTTTTAAGATATGAATAAAGTAAAAACACAGTTTTTCTCGTAATTTTTTGTAGATTTATTTGGCATGTAAAGTAAAAAACGTTTGTCAGACCCATTGTTTCGGTCACAGATATTCGGCGAGAGTGTCCACAACATATCGGACTTGAGCGTGGAGGGCGTGTCCCCGCGCGTGGACGCGGACGGCGAGAGCCTGTGGGCGGAGCGCCTCACGCCCACTCAGGAGCTGGCCGTCAACGCGCTCATAGCGCGGCTGAATGACGCGTTACAAGCCGGCAAGGTGAAACAAAATTCCACAATGATATATTAGATAGTAACTACTCGATCCAAACATAACACACACACAACTACACACACACACATAACCACTCATACAGAAAATTGCATGCTTTTTACTTTTATTAATTTTAAACTGAACCTTATTTGTTAAAAATATTATTGTTATTATTTGTTTCAATACCGAAGAGGAAGAGCGGGGACCCCGAGATACAGGCTTTTTCAAACTTACTTCAGGGTTCCCGACAAAATTGTGAAACGACGAATATTTTTATCAATAAATTTCATTTTCATTTCATAACCTATTTTAAACTTGCCTAAACATAAATTTAAGAAATCCATTAAAAGTATGCACCTGAAATAAGGCTATTATACCGTTGAAGATTATGTAAATGATAAAAGAGCACGGATTTGACTCCAGCCAATGCTAAGGACAGCTGTTACTTGTACACTTTGATATCTATATATATCAAATTCAATTGCTGTTCGTTTGTCTCACAAAAACTCGAGAACGGCTTGACCGTATTAGATGGAATATTTTGTGTGTGTTTGAGTGGGTCCAGGGATGGTTTATATTCATAATTGGACCCGGTAAGGGGCGCTGCAATCTGGTTTAAGGTTCAGGGCAGGACATCGTCTGCCGGACCAGCTAGTAATAAATATAATTTGAATTTTTTAAAATGAGCAACCACCGAGTTTCTTGCTTGTTCTTCTCGGTAGGAATGTCATTCTGAACCAGTTGACAATTCAAAAAGTTTATGTGAATAAAATAATGAGTTTATGAAATGGCAACAATGCATACTAGACTTAGAATACAAAAAAATTACTCATAGTGCAATATTTTAGTAACTGCCTCGTTGGTCTAGTCCTAGTGCTTAGCATGCTCGACTGCGGCCAATTAGGTCCCGAGTTCGAGTCCTGCGTCGGGCCGCTGCACATTCTTCTAAACTAGTAGATAAATATTATGCGGACATATAATCCGAAGTTATAATATTGATATAGAATAATCATACTAATATTATAAATGCGAAAGTGTTTGTTTGATGGTTTGTTGGTTTGTCCTTCAATCACGCCGCAACGCAGCAACGGATCGACATGATTTTTGGCATGGGTATATATGAGGACCTGGAGAGTGACATAGGTTACTTTTTATCCCGGAAAATTAGGGAGTTCCCGCTTGAATCAAAAAACTTAAACCACGCGGACGAAGTCGCGGGCATCAGCTAGTATTGATATAGAATAACCAACCATACATGTTTATTATTTTCAGATCAACGACATAGCTACCTCAAGCGCAATGGAACTGTACGGATACAAGATGACGTGTTTAGAACAGAGACTCCATTCGCACGCTGTCACATTACAGGTAATAAAAAGTAATGGGCGATTCATCGTGACGTACGGCATAAGGCCCGCCACATACATTCGGAATATCCAATCGGGATTTCGAAGCAAATCGCAGCAAATCCATATAAAATCTATAGGTCTATCACACGCACACTAGTTTTCCGTTCGAATTTATTTTCGTTTCGGAATTCCGGAGCCAAAAAAGCCGTTCCGAACGCAGGTCTTCCATAGATTTTATATGAATCGCATCACGCATTCTTTATATATTATATAAAAATAAGTCGGGTTTTCCTTCCTGACGCTATAACTCCAGAACGCACGAACCGATTTCCACGGTTTTGCATTCGTTGGAAAGGTCTCGGGCTCCGTTAGGTTTATAGCAAAGAAAATTCAGGAAAAATTTCAACAGAAAAGCGGGAAAATCTTTATAGCGGGAAAGCCATCTGGTGGCGAAACGGAGTTCGCCGGGTTTGCTAGTATATTATATATTCGCTGACAGAATATCTGAACTCACTGAACTCGGAGGTTAGCGTCTCCCAACATCTGAGCCTTGTAATTCCGAATGGAAATGTGTGATGTATTTACGGAATCCCGATTCGATATTCCGAATCGGAATTTCGAAACGGAATTACGAATGTATATGGCGGGCCTAACATATTATTGTGCATTACAATACTCTTCAAATCGTATTATTATGAATATTTTCATGCCGGTGGTCGCCAACGTCCATACCATGTTGAATACACCGGTTCTCGTCCGATCACCGAAGTTAAGCAACATCGGGCGCGGTCAGTACTTGGATGGGTGACCGCCTGGGAACACCGCGTGATGTTGGCTTTTTTGGATTTTTCAATGAATAAGGATAGAATTAAGTTGGGTGTTATTATAAAAAAGAAATGTAAAAAGATACGCGCCGAATTGAGCACCTCCTCCTTTTTTGGAAGTCGGTTAAAAATAAGTAAAATATTGCTATTAGCATCTGTTACGTGATTTTTAAAAATCGTGGGAGCCCTGAATGTTCGTGTCAAAAGTATTGTATGAATGTCTCCAGGATGGAAGCTAAATAAAAAGTGAAACTTCAGAAAAGTAGCCTACGAGAGAATCAGATAAATACCTATAACCTGTTTTCTATCTCATTCTCTCGCAGGCTGAATTCTATTTATGAATATGTTTGTCTCTTTTTGGTGTCGCTTTTTCAGTTTATTTTTTCGTTTCGTTGAATTTTCAAATCGCAACGACTCAAAAGAAGTTTCACTTTAAAAAATATGAAAAGTATTATATTTCCACAGAGTGCAACGGAGCACACAGCGTCGCTGCAGCACGCGCTGGCTTTGATGCAAGCCACCAACTCCTCCCAGCAAGACGTGCTCTACACCACGCAGATGCAAAATGAGAAGTGAGATTCATTTTTTTTAATACTTTGTTCACTATAACTTTAGTGTCTTGTAATATGTACTCAGTTCGAAGTTTGAACATAACATTTTCACATTAACTGCAACATAAAGGTGCAACTCCTCAATAAATCGATGTAGGTTGAATACTCGTCGATTTCGAAGAAAGGTGCATTTAAAATGTAAGTAGGTTAGATTAGGAAATCATAATATCAATAGCAAGTAAGGTTTCGTTATTCTTTATGTTAGTAAAGATACTAAAACATCACAGATTAAAGACGTCTTCACTAACATCTTATCATTTAATACGATCCAAACCAAAGCTACATTTTGACTCTGGATGAAAGAATTTGAATCAAATTCATTATAATATTCAGATAAGAATAATTATTTCTATAATAATTTTACTGTTGATAACCTTTTTATCTTTTACCGACTCCAAATGATTGGCGAATGGTTAGAGGAAAGAAGACCTTACTTTTAAGTTTTACACAAAAAAAACTGATTTCTGATATACGTTATTTTAGTTAAGCATAAAGTTGTTCCTGAACGCTTATTTCGTTATGTTCTATACGAGCATCGATGGTTCAGTGGTAGAATGCTCGCCTGCCACGCGGGCGGCCCGGGTTCGATTCCCGGTCGATGCAATTATCTTTTTACTTTTTTTATTTTTTATGTGCTTCATTTTGTAACCTCTTTCTCTTTTATATTTTCAAAAATAAAAATAGTAATTGAGGTTAGTTATTAATGAATGTACAAACATTCATTTGTAGATGTTAGTTTTCTTTGTGTAATATTCATTGGTTATGTTTATTTTCCTTTCACAGGTATAAAAAGACAATAGAAGAGTTGCACAAACAACTTGAAGATGCCGAAAAGACATTACAAAGTTTCCGCGCCAAACTAGCAGGCGAAAGGCTCGACAAAGAAAATCAGAAAGAAACCCTGCACAAAGAGTTCAGATCCCAAATCGCTGTACGTACTTGACTTTGATACTATACCGATACTGGATTACATAGTTTGATTTGAACAAAATGATGAAATAGGTAATCGTAAAAGTATTGTTTTCTATGGAATAATAGAGAGGTTAAACAGGCAATCTGCTTTCTGTTCTCATCATAATATTGAAGTAGCGCCATCTCTTGTCACTTTTTTGCACAATGTTTTCATTGTTAAATGTTTATATTGAGACGAAAAAAGATGGCGTCTGTCTTATTTTTATCAGTCGTATTTTCTATTGTGAGCTTGGATGAAATAGACACATTGAGTTAAGAATCATTATTTATTTCTTTTTTTTTCTATCATAATTCTCAAATTTTATTTTTATTTCTATAAAAGTCGATAATCACATTTTGATGAATATATTCGACGCTACACTCGCCAACGTCCATACCATGTTGAATACACCGGTTCTCGTCCGATCACCGAAGTTAAGCAACATCGGGCGCGGTCAGTACTTGGATGGGTGACCGCCTGGGAACACCGCGTGATGTTGGCTTTTTGATTTTTTTTTAGTTCACAAATTCGCTTTCGGTGGATAAAAGTTTACTTTTCGATGGTATTTTTTGTTTAATAATTCAAATTTGAAATTTCTGTGTAGCTTAAAATATTACAGTGAAAAAATGTTCTTGTTTTCAGAGTATAGAGAGTGAAATGAAAGCACGCGAAAGAGAAATGGAGGAACGGTGCAAACAAATGGAGTTGGATAATAGAGCGGTGCAGAAGAAATTGGAACAACAGGTTGGTACATTGTTATATTTATTTATTTATTTTGTATGGTGGAAACTTAAAGTGTGCTGTTGAAAATAAAGATAGTTAAAATGAAATATTATAACATTGTGCATGAAGATACAAAATATTCTGTTGACGCTTGTGCTTTTATAATAGTAGTAGTAGAAGTAGTAGTGGTAGTGCTTTTATGTTAGTAATTATTACTCGAATTATAATTTCTGGATTTTCCCTGGTCAGGCCTTGGTGGGAGGTTTCGGTCGTAGCTAGTTAACACCCTACCGGCAAAGACGTGTCGCCAAGTGATTTAGCGTTCCGGTACGGTGCCGTGTAGAAACCGAATGGGGTATGGGTAACTGCTATGCCCTAACAGTTTAGCCCGCTACCATCTGCATCATCACTTACCATCAGGTGATCGCGGTCAAGGGCTAACTTGTAGTGGATAAAAAAAAGAGTCGCCAAGCTTAAATGACACTGGGTTTGGCATATAGTTCGTAGAAATGATAGGCGTTGGGGTCTCAAAGTGCTTGAGTGGCGACCTCGCACCGGAAAGCGCAGCGTTGGAAGACCCCCCACTTGGTGGACAGACGATCTCAAACGTGCAGCTGAGAGCCGCTGGAAAGAAGCGGCACAAGACCGTGCTCTGTGGAGAATGGAGATTCATGCAACTTTCGTCCAGCTGTGGACGTCTATAATTTGAGACGTCGACGGTAATAAGAAGTATGTTTTTTTTTTCAGGCTAATAAAAATAGCGAGCTAGCCAGTGTTCTGATTAAGTTCGAAGAGCGAGTCAAACATAAAGACAAGAAGTTGGAAGAAGCCGCCGTCTCGGAAGCCGCTTTGAGAAGGGAACTCGAGCAGAGAGATAATGTAACCTATTTGTTTATTATTAACAGCTTTGCAAACTTATCTGTGCGTGTGGCGGAATTCGGAACTAACAGAATATTGGTCCTAAAATATTGACTTTTTAATAGACAGTGGCGCCCCCGCCTCACGCACCTATAAGTTTGCCGAACTGTATTTATTACTTTGCGGGCTTATGCCCGGCATGCAATACGACTCGCTCACCAACTTTACCAGAAGCTTTAACCTCAAGTGCCATTAACAACTGTACAGAGTTTCGCTCAATCATCGGGTAAACAATCCATAGAAAAACATATTATACATTTATTTTTGAATTATCTGCGAGTAAATTCCTTGGAACATTTTGGAAAAAGTATCAATAATTTTAGAGCTCACAATTTGAGTCTAGGTAGACGTTTACAACCAAATAGACAACAATGTAACCTCAAAAATGTAACCTTTACAAATTACAGATGATAAAACAATTGGAGAAGACTGTAGTGGAGCGAGAGAATAGACTATATCAAGTGACGTCACAGATGGAAGAGATGAAACGCGTCCAGGAGATGGTCGCCAAGCTCATGAGCAAGAGCACCTCAACCGCCGCGAGCTAGGGGCCTGAGAGCTAGTCGCATCTCAACGATGCCATTGTTTTAAAAATTATATAAATTGTTCAACGAGAATTTGCGCCCAGTTCAACAAATTACAATAATTTGTCCAGACGTTTTACAGTCGAAAAAGTGATGTAAATTCATTCGTGAAAAATACATAAGTAATCAGTAGTGATTGGAATCTGAAATTAAATCTGAATTGGAAGTAAATCTGTAGAGATTGGTCAAAATATTATATTGTTTTGACAAATTTAACATTTAAAAATGACTCTCATAATTTAGTCGTAATTCGCAATAAATAAATTCTCTTTTCATTGTATGACTGTATAAACTTATATTGTTTGCATGATTTCATATGATCTATATGAATTAAATTGTCAATGTGTAATAATAATAATGGATTTTACTTGAATTAATTGGACATTATGACAAATAAATTACATTAGTACATAACATTTGTTTTTTTTTCATCACAGTTTAAAAACTGGTTAAGTATACTAATATTATAAATGCGAAAGTGTGTTTATTTGCATCAGCTAGTTTATAAATTAACTAGTTGATGCCTGCGACTTCGTCTGCGTGGAATAAGTTTTTTAATTCCCACGGGAACTCCTTTATTTTCCGGGATAAAAGTAGCCTATGTCACTCCAGGTCCTCAACAATACTCATGCCCAAATATCATGTCGATCGGTTGCGTTGATTGAAGAACAAACCAAACAAACACTTTCGCATTTATAATATTAGTATGAAATACCCTAGTAATAATAATACCCGCCTTCTCAACTACTGTCTGCCTGTCTGTCTGATGTGCTGCCTGTAATTTCGGAATAACAAAACCAATAACCTTGAAATGGGTATTTACGGCACAATCATTTCATTTCAATCTTTAAAGCACCTCCTTTCTAACAAAAAAAAAGAATGAATGAAATCGGACTACACGTTAATTAATTACAATTAAGTCATAGACTTAACATGAATTAAGTACACATTTTGACTTTCATCCACTCTTCCAAGGGAAAAGTGCTAAATTTCGGGATTAAAAGACATATACTAGGTATGTCCTAACTCCAAATACCTACCTCGTATGAATGAGGCCAACTTTCATTTGAATTCATTTAGTAGTTTCGGCCGTGATGCGCGGCCAAGATACACACGGACAAAAACGAAAAAATTACTGTTTTGGCTTCAGTATCGCTTAAAGAGTGCTCTTCAAAAAAAATTCAAAATACCTATCGGATAGAATCAGGCGTTACTTTGCGGAAGTTCATGATATAGCAGGAAAAGAATACAATTATTTTGCTATAATCCGCCAACAGAAAAAAATTCTGTATGGTCAAGCATGCAGTTACAAGAGAAGCACCGTTTACCTTCCCAACCAAGCAAGAAAGCTAAGTTCCCAAGCAAGCAATGCCATATAGCAAAATAATTGAATTCAAAATATCTTCAATGTACAGAATTGGACCTGTTACATTTTTATAATATAGATTGAAATTTATAATCTCCTATAGAAGTTGCGCGCGCCATAGCGGAAGTAGGTACGAAAAATGTGCAGTTTTAATACCTATCCTAGCTGACCAAAATAATCTGCCCGAAGCTCGAAGGTTTAATTCTGTAGCGTTCATTATATTTGTATAGCCTTGAACTTATGTGGAAATAGACTATATAGACAGAGTCAAGGTATTTTAGTTGGTACAATTGTTTAAACTAAAATAGGTAAGTAGGTACCTAATTCAAGACTTAATTAGGTATCACTCGTCAAAAGTCGAGACCTTATTAAACGAAGGTCCAACAAGTAAAAACTCGTTTAATAAGGTTTCGAGTTCCGAGTTCGTATAAGATCAAGAGTGGGGTTATACACAAGGAACCATAAATCCGTTGGGCCACGGGTTAGTTGGGTTAGTCCAACTTAAATAATTCTAATAGTTGGACAACCGCAACTTCCCAGGGTCCGTAGACCAACTGGTCAAAGAGTAGTTGGACTGGTTTAATGCCAGATCGATCGGTGAAATAAAACATTTCAATTTACTTATTAGGTGTTTATTGAATCTCACAATACAATATTAGAAACTAGTAATGAAGTGACGTACTCACAATACATAACGATAACAATAAATAAAATTTATAAGAATAACAGGCAACAGCGCTTACATAAAAAAGTTTAGATTTAACGCGCACAAGTCACTTAAGCCCATTTTCATCGTTAGTTTACACCTATGACCTAAGCGGAGTTTGGTGGTTCCAAGAAATGTTCCCTCGTTCGTCGTTCCACCAGTGGCACGAGAAACAATAATTATTGTCATTCCTCGTCGTACCACTTGCACAGGGATCACGTAGTGATTACATCCTCTTTGCAGGGATCATTCAGTGGTACGACGAGGAATGACAATCCCTTCTTGTGACACTTGTGGAACGAGGAGTTAGTAGGGGAAAATTTATGTCGGTGAAAATAGTCACTTAAACAGATAACAGGGTAAATTAAAAAATTCTAATAATCTCTTAAGGGTAGGTGTACCTATTATTGAGCAACCATTGTTTACAAATAGGTAAGTACCTACATGCTTATTTTTCTGTTTCTGACATTGACAGTTGGTAAATCAATGGTTTCTGATTGAAAAAGAAATGATTAAAATAGCTATTTATGCAACTGTATCGTAATGAGGGTCATTTTAATTCGAGTGCTGTTTTTTGATACGAGGCTTGCCGAGTATCAAAATAGGATAGTACGGGAATTAAAATGACTAATTACGTACAGTTGCATACAAGATTTTATCTACGACAAGGACGTCTTTATAATTTTTTACTTTATAAATTAATAAAAAAGTCAAATCAATCAAGTGCCAGAACCCAGAGCCGCTAAGCTATAGGTATCCTATTTATGAAGATAACCATATCGATACAGCTCTCGATACTCCTAAACGATACTCCTAACGATACAGCTCCCATACAACGAACTGTATCGTTATGAGAAGCAAACACGAAAGAGGGTAATTGTTCTATGGTTCAATTCGATATAGTTGTCAAATTCGAAATTGGAACTTTTCGATGCTGGAGTAGATAAAAAATATTAAAATATACCTAGTCCGTCATACTTAACTGACCCGGTGGCCAAAATTGGAACTAATTTTTATGCCTGATAAGTTTATTTTTAAATTTTATTTTTCATAGCAACTAGCGATGCTGTTACAGGGTCAGGTAAGTTTGTGGGCCTATATTATAAGAGAATTTAAGATTTTGTGGGGAATATTTTTAGTTTTTTAGGAGCAAAAATTTAACATCAGGGAAAGTTACCCGTACGCGTTAAATCTGAAAAATATTTTATAACAGTGATTTTTTTCATATTAAGAAAAATATATATCAAATGAGTAAGCATAATCTGTAGGTACTCAGTAATAATTAATATAATAGCGTTAAACTAGAGAAACAATAGAAAATAAACAGGTAGACACTAGATAGATTAAGTATTTCACTGAATTACAATGTATTTTTATTAGTAAGTAAGTAAGTATACATAATAGATACATAGTATTAAATAGAAGCAGGCGTTACTTTGCGGAAGTCCATGATAATGAATGAATTAGAAGTTTAATTGAGGAGATGAGAGAAAGGAGATGTTGACTCGACAATGCACTATTGTAGAGTCGTGCTTTGTCGAGTCGACATCTCCTGAAGATGCTCCGGTGTCGGAGTGAAACGTAGGTACGTTGAGAGTGATTTGGAGGGTTTGTGTGGTGTGGTGCTGTGCATGTGCGAATTGCTGGGTGGTGGGTGTCGCATGCTGCAGGTGAAAGACACGCACTGTACCACACAGATTTGTCTACTGTAGCGGATTATAGCGAATTAAACTTCTGGTTCATTTAAGATAATCAATATTTATAACAATAGATAAGTAGATATTATTTTGTGAAAATTGTGCGTGATGAGTTACATCACTAATAATAGCCAAAAGATATCTTTGTTCTAAACCAAAGTCATTCGTAACTATTATTATGTGAGGAACAAACAAACCATTGCTGAAATTATATTTAAAAAAAAGTATTAATTCTATTCTATTCCCCTATCTCACTGATAAGAACAATGTTTCTTTGTTTAAGATTATAATACTGATATTTAATTTAATTCTTAAACACAATTAAAATTTCTTTGTAAGTTGGTTCTTTAATTTCAAATGTTTACAATAAGTCTAAAGCAGTTCAAGTTTTAAGTGAGTTTTATGAAACACACGATATACTCGTAAGTAAGAACTCCAAAGGTGGTAGAAGATCGTGAAGGGTATTAATTTAAAATGTTTACAGTAATTTTTAATAAATTCTACTTTCAACTAATAAATGGCCACTTCTTTTACTTAGTCCGCTGGCCCTAAAGCACTTTGTTTTCGTTAACTACCTAAGCACTAAATAAGCGCAAAAACCTAATGTCATCATGAAAGTCGATTCGTTATATTTTATTTATTAAATTACTTAATCTAATTCACTATAAGAAACATTACGAGAAACATCGACGCTTTGGCACTTAGGTCTTTCTCACTTTGTATCCTCTCATATATTTCAAAAAAATATATATATATATATATATGGATAAGCGTAATTAATCCTTAAACGTCCTACAAACGAACGACGCCATAGTAACGCCGCGGCAAAGTTTTACTTTGCAGTTTTCCGCGACTTTGTGGACTTATGCCAAGAAGAGATAAAATACCTATTGAATAAGTGATTTAAATGCGGGCATTTTATAGCTGTCAGCTATACAAATAATAGACATAGCTAGACAAATAATATTTTAAATAAACCTAAGTATAATTATGTTATTTTTATTACCATTTTATTGATTGTATTTTTCTTTATCTCAGGTACTTGTGTCTATTTGGCGTTTATGGATTAATTTCGATTAAAAAGAATAATAAATAAACTACATGAAAAGTCGCGTAAGAAAATAAATTATGCGATTTAGATATAAAAAAAATATTTCTTATTGTATAAATTGGTGTTATTAATAAAAATATTGCACTTTAATTACGGAATTGATTTACGTTTTGAAGGGCAATTTATTAATATTAGGTATTTCAAACAATAGTGCCTACAGAAGAAAATGGTGAACTATGTAATAAAAGATTACTTTCACTATTATTATTTATTGCTATTAAAGTTATTTTCGACTTAAGATTCACGATTCGAACGTGACTAGGATTAATTATTAAAGCATTAAATGAGTTCCTAAATTCAAATTGAATATTTATTTTAAAATTTTATCATGAATTTAAAATATTTTAAATCTATTGGTCTTTACTAAGGTTATGTTTATGCTATCAATACATTCTTATCTCTTTAAATTCAAATGACGTGACTAGAAACATGCAAAAATTTAAAATACAAGAATGAGCAACTTTCAACGATTTAATATAGGTAAATATAATACGTATGTACAAAATTTCTATCTAACGATAACTCTATTGTTAATGACCAATTGTGATTGTGAAGAAAAGATTGTGGGATAAATTGACGGTCTAATTTATTCAATTAAAAAAAATAAAATTGAAATGACAATTTATCACACACAGTCGTCGTCATATCGTTAGACGCCTTTATATTGGAAAAATCATTATATTGTGTATTTGTGTATGTTTATGGAACCCTCTAATTAACATTTTGGATCGCATGTATCTTTTTTATTTTTGCAATATAAAATACATAGGTATTCTTTACTGAGCAGGTAAAGTACGTTCCAGGTAGATGAAAATTTAGAAAAGTGTTTCCACTCTACTCGTTTAATGTAAGATAGCGATACCTACAATTACGTACGAAGGCATTACTTTTTCTACTTTAGTCTAAAACATTATAAATTACACCTGTACAAATATTTGTCATTTAGAAATTACACTTTACCGCTTCCAAAAAAATAAAAATATATCTGTTATTTTTGAAACTGCGCTTTTTGCTTAGAGCGTGGAGTAATACGAAAAATTTATTTATAGTTTATTTAGTTTACATACCCTCTAAAGTAATAATTTATTTGTGGTAATAATTTAAGGACCTAACTTCACAACCGAAGCTTGATGGATAACTTCTTGGTCTATTAGACATAATTAAACTATATTTTCCTGTTTCAATTGATCACAAACATGATAGGTCCATGATCATAAAACATAATCCTTGCTCTCTAGCCAAGGGTTGCCTGGTATAGATTGCTTGATTTTTTTGTAACTTTTTGGTATGCAAAAAAGAATTTTCATTCATTAATCCATACCTTTGTGAAAAGGGTTTAATTATGTTCACACAGACGTGATATCTCCGATATATAAGAGCTCTAGCAGCAGTAAATAGCAGCGTCTGTCTAATAGGTTATCATACACTCAGATCTCACAAAAGCTGGATGTCAGAACCATCAAATATGAACATAGGAATGCATATTATAGCAAAAGAACCTACACGACTTTCTTGTTTGCAAAGACGTGGTCCCCTGTTTACACCTATTCCACCTTATTCTGTGAAATCGCAACGATCTACTTGTAAATGTACATCCTTAGCCTCAGCTTGGGCTGCAAAATAGGGCATTATTTTATTTTATACTAGATGATGGCCGCGACTCATCCGCTTGGATTAAAGTTTATTAATTTCCGACATAACTCCTTAATTTTCCAGGATTAAGGTAACTTATGTCCTTCCGGGATGTAACCTACCTCTATACCAATTGGTCAAAATCAGTTGAAAAGATGAGCCGTTAAAACGTAGCAGACAGAAAGACCGGCAGACAGATACACTTTCGCATTTATAATATCAAGTATGGATACTTACAATTTATAAAAACTTCAAACTATCTACTTTTTAACAACTTAAGAACTACGATCACAAAACTCATTGACTAAAGGGCTACGATCAATTCCTTTAAATCGCTAAATCAATGTAGTTGAATGATGTGGCAAGTAGGAATTTGAAAAATTCCTTGATAGGTTTAGTCTGTCTAGTGAAAGCCAGAGTGCAGATTGACGGTAAAGTTTAAAAAAATGTTCGGGTGGCCTGGATCAATTAGGACCATCGAATAAACGCCCTTGATCCTTCTGTATTGCCTAACTGTTGCCAGAAGCTAAAGCTAAAATATACCGTATATTCATACAATCTTAGATTTTACTAGACAGACTGTAAGTACCTTGCATATCCCCAATTACTTTATAAAACATTAATATTAGACAAGTCATTTTTGCGGAATTTTGCAAAGTACCTCATTAGTATGAATTTTATGGAAATTCATTAAAATGAGATAATTATTGAAAAGCGATTATTTTACATGCTCGATTCAATAATGTTACAATATTTTATACATTTCAATTTGAAACTGTGAATAAAAATAAAACAAAAAATAATCCACTATCAATTTTCAATAAGGTATTTTGCATTTTTTCATTTGTAACAAGTAGGTACCTACATACTACAATAGATAAATTATTGATGTACACTAACAGAATTCATTAGTGGTACAAAATTCTTTGCGGAATTTTGCAAAGTAGGTACATCGTATAATATGAGATTTATGGAAATTTATTTATTAAAAAGCGAATATTTTACATGCATGATGCAATAAAATTGCAGAATTTGAAATAAACTTTACCCAATAACACTCAGTTCACGTAGATATTAAGTCAATTAGGAAAGATGAGGAGTTTTTAATTTAATCAGCAAGTAGGTAACTAGTTGTCAAATCTTGCCGTTTATTTAAAATCAACGCGACGGGTTATTTTGATCTTTTAAGTCGTTATTTAATTATTTTGTTTCCATAAATTTATTTATATTAAGTTGCGATGGAGTTGAAATATGTAAAGTATACGTGCGAATGATATGCCTACGGTGATAGCCTAGTGCTTAAAGGACACCCGATCTCCTAGGCTCCTTATACGCGGTGCAGCGTTAAGTACATCCCCGGGGACCTCTGATTTTTCGAAGTTATGTGCGTTTTAAGAAATTAAATATCACTTCCTTCAAACGGTGAAGCCATTTGTGATGAATCCTGCAAGCCCGACAGTTGAAGTCTGCCAATCCGCACTTGGTCAGCGTGGTGGACTACCCCTCTCATTCCGAAAGGAGACTCGTTCTTAGTTGTGAGCCTGCATTCGGTAATGGGTTGAAAAGAGAGAGATGCGTGCGTATCTATTTATCTGTTAATAAAACCATGTTTGGTTGTTATTTGTGTGCTTACAAATGTTGACAAATTACCTATACGAAAATATAAAAAGAGAAAGAAATAAATTAGTGTTCGTTACATTAGGAAATACCTAGGTATGATATTTTGAATGATTAAGTAAATGTTATTGTATGAAATACGCTGTGAAACAGCGTATAATAAGCAATTTAAACGAATTAGGTATTAGTATAAAGAAGGCGCCGTTCGGAAAACGTTTCTATTTTACCATGCTCACTCATATTCGCGTAAAATCCTATTCTTTAGGTATACCTATGTAATATCACATACATATTTGATGTGTTTGTAAGTCCATATGGCAGTAAACTATCGAATGGGATATGGAAAAAATTGTACTACAGATTTTGTCTTATTTTCTTTGCGCTCAGATCTCTGCAATTGTTACCTGGAAAGAGAAAAAAAATACTTAAGTATAATTTAATTCTTAAGATAAAATCTAATAATTAAACACCTGTTAACCAGTCTGTCACCAGACCAGAACTGAGAAAATTTAGAAATTCCAACCACACTATAACCCTGGTAATTCAACTCTAAGCCTCGCACCAAAATACCAGAACGCTCAGTGGTGAGCGCTAGTGAGAGGTCGTCACTCGTCGTACATCCATACTAATCCATACTCCATACTTAATATTATAAATGCGAAAGTGTGTCTGTCTGTCTGTCTGTCCGTCTGTCTGTCTGTCTGTCTGTCTGCTACGCTTTCACGGCCTAACTACTCAACCGATTTTGATAAAATTTGGTACAGAGACAGGTTACGTCCCGGGGAAAGACATAGGCTACTTTTTATCCCGGAAAATTGAAGAGTTCCCGCGGGAATAAAAAAAATGTATCTGTTCCACCGATTTTGATGAAATTTGGTACAGGGATAGGTTGTATTCCGCGGAAGGACATAGGCTATTTTTATTCCGGAAAATTGAAGAGTTCCCGCGGGAATCAAAAACATCAATCCACGCGGACGAAGTCGCGGACATCATCTAGTAATAAGTAAAGTAAACGAGAGAAGCTTTGAGCCCTCACCAAGAGTACAACTCCTCATCCCTCCACGAGTCTCAGTCGAGGTTGCCGCCGTTCCGCAGGCCGGCCTTGGTCTCCGGCGGCACTTGCTTCTTGAAGCAGTCGTCAAGGAACGACGACATCGTGCGATACAGGTGGCGCCGCACGCCCTCCAGGCTGTGGTCTTCGTCAGGATATATCTGTACAGAGGTTATGGAGTGCTAGTAGGTACAGGCTAGGTTATCTAAATAGCATTTATTATATTGATAGGAAATACCCGATAAGACAGACATTACAGTTTCCCAGTGCGTCAGTTTTTTTCAGGAATTAACACTTCCTCGGTAACTCGCGGTAGCCTGTAGCGTTAAAAAAAGTTCTATAATTGCAGTCTAAAGGTGCTGCCCTGGTCCGACAGAGCCCTCGCCAGTGCCATGGTTTGCTGCATATGCACGTTGTCATCAGCCGTCCCGTGAACTAGGAGAAGCATCTTGTCGTGCAGGGCTGCCACTTGCTTGCTAACTTGCAATTGTAGCCTGTAGCGTTAAAAAGCCCTATACCTGCAGTCTAAACGTGCTGCCCTGGTCCGACAGAGCCCTCGCCAGTGCCATGGTTTGCTGCATGTGCACGTTATCATCAGCCGTCCCGTGCACTAGGAGAAGCATCTTGTCGTGCAGGGCTGCCACTTGCTTGCTAACTTGCAATTGTAGCCTGTAGCGTTAAAAAGCCCTATACCTGCAGTCTAAACGTGCTGCCCTGGTCCGACAGAGCCCTCGCCAGTGCCATGGTTTGCTGCATGTGCACGTTATCATCAGCCGTCCCGTGCACTAGGAGAAGCATCTTGTCGTGCAGGGCTGCCACTTGCTTGGTGACATCGGCGTCCGCGTATCCGCGGTAGTTGCCCGTCGCGTTGGGAAAGCCCATGTAGCGCTCTGCGTATGCTGATGCTGTAAGTGTGGGTTAGAAACAATAGTTTAGAATAAAACTGGTTAAGTACATATTATTATTATAGTGGGGTTTCCATGGGAAGAGAGTAATGAACGGGAAATGGCTAAGCAGAAAGGACTTTAAAAAAAAGTACGCTTAGCTGCAATCAGACTTGCTTGCAAGTGGTGATGCAGTCTAAGGTGGAACGCGCTTGCCTAGAAGATGCCTATTCATTGTTGATTTGAAGGTGACCTACTTATATTAAAAGAGGAGGCGAAAACGGAAGCCGGAAGGGCATTCCATATCCTTAGCGTTTCGAATTAGGAGCGAGAAACATCTAAATGGGTATACCTACATTTCCACTAGCGGCTAATTTAACTATGTTTGAAATATTTTTCTTGCGCTCTGTTCTTAGCTCTTTGTTGGTGAAAGTGCTTGCATGAAGTTTTCATATTATATATCAATGTTTTAGAAGTATCTATATCTCACGTAAAGCATATCATTGGAAATTATATAAAAAATGCATTTTGTATTAGATACGCGCATTAAGTTACTAAGTTAGTCTCAAATAAACGGTGTAACTGTTACCAAATAAACGTGTTTTAATACCTACAAAGAACAGTGAACCTTATTACCATATACAAGGGCTTATTGCTCACCGTAATACCGCCAGCGCACAATGGGCGTGATGGAGATGCCGCAGTGGAAGACGCTGGGCGGATCGGTGCTGGCGAGCGCGAGCGCGGCCAGGAAGCCCCCGTGGCCGCGGCCCCACACCGCGACCCGCCGCGAGTCGATGAAGTGCAGCGAGTCGCGGAGGTATCTGGCGGACAAACACTCGCCGTTAAATCCATACTCATATTATTAATGAGAAAGTGTGTCTGTCTGTCTGTCTGCTACGCTTACACGGCCCATCTATTCAACCGATTTTGATGAAATAGATTGGATAGAGATAGATTGTATCCCGGAGAAGGACATACCTATGCTTTTTATCTACGAAAATTCAAGAGGTCCCGCGGGAATCAAAAACATTAAGGTATTGACGCGGACGAAGTCGCAGGCATCATTTAGTTAGGTGATATTTAATAGGGATGATGACAACTCAATCAAATCAGCACTTCTATATCAAACTTAATAACGCGCTATTATATAAGGAAGTTTGTATGAAATACATAGTTGTGACGTCATCAGATTTCAACTCATTTTTTCTTTATTCTATAGTTTAAAATGGTTACCAGACTTAAAACTAATTGAAGGTGTGAATTTTAGGTCTTTTGAAAGACCCTCTATTTAATCATCAGTAAGAAACAATTTATTTTTGAGATAGGCATCATCTCTATTGCTGTTTCAAACCCACCGGCCACCTAGCTATAACTTCGGAAAAAAGATAGCGGTACCTACTTTCCGCTATATAGTAGACCAAAGTCTTAACCACTATGGCACCTTAATAAACCTTCTATCATCAAATAAAAATACTCACTCAGCAACTTCTAACTGGTCATCTAACTCGACAGTTCCCAGTCGTCTGTGCAGCGTGTGATGCGCCGCCAGCCCGCGCCCGCCCGCCCCGCGCGCGTCCACCGACGCTAGTATCGCCCCCGCCCCGGCGGCTAACGAGCCCCAGTCTAGAGCCCATTGCTCTGTCACTAGCTGCGTCCCTGGTGCTCCATGTCTGTGTTAATCATTTGTAAATATATTCAGACCCGCAAATAAATTTAAAAAAAAACTACGGGAAAAAATCCATACTTATGTTATAAATGCGAAATTGTCTGACTACAATGCTTTCAAGGTCTGTTCAATCAATTTTGATGAAGTTATAGTTCATAGGTTGCATCCCGAAGAATAGGTAAATAGGTCCCGGAAAATTAAAGATTCCCACGGAAATCAAAAACCTTAGTCCACGCGGACGAAGTCGCGGGCATCATTTACTGACAAAATATACTGACTATGTTATGGTTATGTTTTACGTTCACTAAAATAATATACATTTTTCTGCCTATTACTTATTATATCTAGCAAACTAATAAATATCAAGGATCTCTATGTTCGCCCTGATTGCAACTAAGCACGACAGCCGAGTGAATATATGTATATTTTATTACTAAGGAACCATTAGTATAGTATGCTTTTAATCCTGTTTTATTTACTATTTATTTCGCCATGACAATACAAAATAAAGAAGATTTAGTTTTTTACGGGTTTTTAAAGCCCCGTTCCAAATTATTCATATAAATCAAGGAACGTTGGAAAAGCGCCGTTATGCCTACCGAATAGAATTCTAAAAGCTCTCGATCCTTTATCGAGTAAATTGCCGTCTTATAGGCTTGCCGTCTTATAGGCTTGCCGAGGAAATTGGCTAGTGAATAAATAAAAGAAACGCTGTCGCAAACCGGAGGAGGCTCCCCACAAATGGGTGTCGGCTGCTTGATGAGACAACCGTAGGCTTCTTCCTTTATCCTTAAAGACCCATGCAAATGTGAACGTACTTAAGTGTCTTTTTATGTACTGAATATTGTATTTGATTACAAAGCTATAAATAAACATTCTTTATAGTAGGGGAGTCCATAATGCTGTGGATTTACTCGAGCGTCGTGGAGACCTAAAAGATTTTGAAGATAGAAAGTAGAAAGAAAAAAAGGTTATATGGCAGGGGGAGCGTTTACAGGTTTTTTTTTTCAAATCATCAGATTAAGAAGATTAGAATCGTCAGTATTTTGAATAGGAGATTCCTTTGGACTCACTTAAAATCTGAATAACTGACGCGCTCGAATATTATATTTTTTTAACAATTTTCTACGGTTCCTTACGGCCAACCCCACCATGCAAACCGACAGATTAACATTAATCCGATAACAGACACACGTACATACGCTATCAATATCTGATGCGCTGGCGTAAATCCAAAAATCTCCTCTTGGGCTCCCTTACTATTAGAAATATAAGACTGCAAATATCACTTAATATAAAAAATCAGGAAGAACTGCACGACCTCCAACGTATTTTGGAATTCCGTCGTTTCGTACTATCCGATTTTAGAACAAGACTACAAAAAAAATATTTTTTCTGTTCTGTTGTGGTTTTTGAAGTAGGTAGGTACATTTTATTGTAAATTATTTTTAGTTTGCATTTCACGCTCATGTGAAACGGGATTATAATGATGAACCTACCCTTCAATAATCGAAATACGGAACAAAGGTGTAATACTAACACTTTCATCACTAACGGATATTTGGTGACTTCATCTTCTCTCAAACCCGGAGGCAGAAGAAGCCTCACTCTTGCCGTGTTACCGCTGGACAGTTGTACTGAGAATGTACGCGGAGTCGGTAGAGCTATTACAGACAGCTTATCCTGCAAAAGATATTTTCATTATTTACAATTTACTTTGCAAGTTTCCTACTAAAAATTAACTAGGTAAGTAAATGGTATTTTGGTTCGAGGGCCCTCAATAAATCAGACCAGATCCAATTATGAGATTATAATTTCCCTTGAATCGTTAAAATTAAAGCACTATTGGTAATTAACGAAACCTTAACGATGATACCAGTGGAAGGAATAGTAAACCCCGTAATCATCATCACCATTCATTTCAATTCCATTGCCGGCTCCGTAGAGCACGATTCTACGTACTCTCGGAAGAAGGGTTAGGCTATAGTTCACCTCGCCGTCCAAGTGTGGATAGGTAGACTTCGCACACCTTCAAGAAAGTTATGGCAAGTTCAAGTAACTCTTGGTTAAGCAGGATACCTCACGATATTTTCGTTCACCATTTGAAGCAATTTTTGATATTAATTAATTTCTTAAATACGCATATAACACTGAAAAATGGCTGCACTCTGAAAAGTCGCGTGTAAGGGGATCAAATCTGTGACCCGTATAGGAGTCGGGTGTCTAAACCACTAGGCTATCACGGTTTGCCCGTAATACATGGTTTAAAAATATTACAGTCGAGAAAAAATCGTAGGTACACAGTAAAACATTCAAAAGGGATTTAAATGTAACATCAACTTATAGAGCATAATATACCAATAGTTGAGCCATAACTCGGCAATCTGTCGTCGTACTGCAACGATGGATTCGCCAGTAAAACTGCACAAAGGGAAACAAATCCGCAATCACAATATGTGTCGATCAACTGTACAAACAGTTGTATTTATAGTCCTAGATTTATTTTAAAGCTCATGCCCTCGAATCCGCGCTAGATTTTTATTATACAAGGTCAGTGGGAAAGGAAGGCTACACGAATTGTATTCATAGAATTGAATTGGATATTTGAAAAAAAACGGGCCTCATTGAGCACCTCCTCCTTTTTTGGAAGTCGGTTAACAACTACTCAAATAAATTATTTTTTAGTGATTATTAAAAAATAATCTTATAGTAATTGGTAGAGGATCTATTTCACGTCCCCTGGTAGTTTTTAAACCATTTACCATTTTAAACTATTGAGTGAAGTACACAATTAGAGCGTCGAATTTTGATGACGTCACAGTTCAGATTTCATGCAGCATCCAAAAAAAGTTGCTGATTTGACTTGTTGTCAAATATACAATTGTGTCATCGTATTGCACTCATACTAGTAAGTGCCCATTTACACAGAAGGTCGTAGGTATTTACAGGATCGTTTTTAACGAATCCGTCGCTACTGGAGACTAATTATTGTGTTTACTGGAATATTATTATACGCCAACGCCGAATTAAAAGGCATACGATAAAACCTCAAAACAGACCTGTAAAACGCACCACTGCCGCATGTTGTATGGCAGATGGCTGACGGATCGGTATTTTTACTTCATCTGGAATTTTGTCGTGTGTGTGAACTCGTTGATATCTACAACTACATACGCCATCGCCGGAAGAAAGCGTACTATAAAACGTATGTTACGATAAAACGGACCGCTGTGTGAACGTAGCCTTATTAAACGATTATTAAAATTTAAACCTTGTTTTACTGTGAGACCAACCTAAAATTTGTAACAAAATCTTCCGTTACAAACACGTTAAGGAGCAGATACCTAAATTTTTTCACGATCTAAAGGTTTGTGCACTGAAAAAGTTATTCATGACGATGAGTAAAGTACAGTGACCACTTTTTAAGATCTAAGCATTGATGAGTTGTTTAAATATGAATATAATACTTTGGCAAGCTACCGATTGAGGATAATTATCCTGTCAATCTCTTGTCATTTGCAGAGCATAGATAAAGCAAAGTTTACAGTAAAGTTATGTATAACTTTGTACTTCAATGATTAGGTAACTGACTATCCTAAGCCTCCCTCTACCGCTATTTTACTATTCTCAGTTGCACAAAATAGACATGTTTGAGAGAGAGTTGAATACAGTTTAAGGTTTTTTTAATCCACTACAAGTTAGCCCCTGACTGCAATCTCAAATGATGATTATTGATGATGCAGTTTAAGATGGTAGCGGGCTAACCTGTTAGGGGCATGGCAGTTATATTAAACCCATACCCCTATTCGGTTTCTACACGACATCGTACCGGAACGCTTAATCGCTTGGCGGTCTTTGCCGGTAGGGTGGTAACTAGCCCCGGCTGAAGCCTCCCACCAGGCCAGACAAGGGAAAACTCAGAAATAATAAATTCCCAAATTGACCCTGCCGTGGATCGATCCCGGGGCCTCCGTACGTTAAGACAACAGCGCTCAACACTGCGCCACGGAGTTATCAAAAAGGTGTATGCAGTTTAATGTTTCTCTTGGGAAATTCCAACTTGTTTCAAAGTTCCAATTTATTTCAAGGTTTACCTTAACCAAAGTGTTGTTTTCGAGGTGCATCAGGAGCCTCGGCTCAGGGAGCGATATTTTGTGCAAGTTGGACGTCGGCACCCCTGGCCCCAGACACTCCAGCACGAAGTACGTCGACGACGGACTGAAGTAGGCATCATGGTAAAGGCACGGTAGGTTCTGCTGTATACTTTCTGCGAACAAGTATCAAAACAAATATGTTAATTTTATATATTCAAAAGCCGAAACTGCATTCCTAAGTTTTCAAGATTACCCTGAAAATTCATTAGGCATACTGGTAGCTTATTTTGGCATAATATTCTTAAATTTGTTACAAAAAAACAAACCCTCTTTCTACTGGTGAAAACCGCATGGAAATTTGTTGAAACTCGGACAAACACGAATTTAGCGCGGATTTTAATTTTATTATATACAGTGATGGATAATAAAAAGGTTTCTTTATAATTATGAGCTCGGCATTACCTATTTAATAAACAGTTACATACAGTATATTTCAATTTAGATCTAAGTAAATACAATAAAGGACTTGGAAGGCAATTCGAATATGAAACCATTAAAAGCTTTCAAAGCTATTCAGCTGTTAGCGTAGATTTTATGACTAACTAGCGAATGCCCGCGACTTCGTCTGCGTGGTTTGAGGTTTATTGGTTCCCGCGGGAACTCCTTAATTTTCCGGGATAAAAAGTAGCCTATGTGCTATTCCAGACTATAATCTATCTCGGTGCCGTGTTTCAGCCAGATCCGTTCAGCCGTTGGGGCGTGATTGAGTAACAAACATCCATCCATCCAAACTTTCGCATTTATAATATTTATTTGATTGATTGATTTGATAATAAGTTATAGTTTGTCCCATAACAAACATAAGTTACGACGCCAAACTAAGCAAATACGTTGTTCAAACATAGTTCGCACATAAAGTAGGTCGGCAGGCTGTCTTAATTAATGTTCCTCTTCATTTTATTTATAAACACCATTATTTACATTTCAGAGCCAATTACGTGTACTAAAATGTTGATATTCGATACACGTTTGTAGAAAACTGGGACATTTTAATGAAAAAAGTTTCGTGCAAGCTATGCATTCGGTATGGGGTAATTGAACCCCTAGGTACCTTATAAATAAGGCCATAAAAGGCTAGACCTCCATGCTAAACCTTGATCATGACTAAAATTTGTCTATAAAAACTTTACTTATGTCCTAATTGTATGGCTTTTGCCTTTTACACGAGGCTCTACGTGGTAGCGTGTTGCATTTAAACTTGTAAGTAGTGCCATGTTTCCGTGTCGTTGCCAGCGTGCGTCAACGCGCGTCGTTGTGTTTGTCCAAGCCTTTAAGTCCTCGGCAGTTTTGTAAATGAAACCGATATTTTTGTTATTTTTAGTATTCAATTCATACATTTCCAATCAAAGAAGGCGCTACTTTGGCATAATAATAGAAAGTACTTTGGAACGTACCTAATCAATCAGAAACCGTCTACAATTTCGATCAGTCTTTTAATCAGCTTTCTATTGACTTTGAAATTGAACCGTATCGAACTGAGGAAACAAACGTTATTAAGTCGAGCCCTTAGGCGATTGTTACGGACTTGAGTCTTGAGGCTGTAATGCAATTCTGCTCCGGCAGGTATAGTTGTGTCAATATAAAGGTAGTAGTAGTAGTAGTAGTTTAAGTCCTTATATTGCATCTTAACACATAGGTACAAAATTATGCATACAAAACAGAAGACAGGAAACTGGTAATGCGCAAAGGCGGCCTTATCACTAATGTGATCTTTTAAAGGCAATCCGAGCGTACAAAGCTGATGACTCTGGGTCTAGGAGCTCATGTGGTCGATGAACATAAAATTAAAATAAAAGTATAAAATATACTTACATAAACATACATACTATAGTTTACATATTAATTACACATATAGATACTACAATAAATAAATATAATATATATTTTAAAGGTGTGATGACGTAAGCTTGAAAAGTCAGCGCATATGCTTTTAAAATATAAATATAAATCCCGGATTAAGTTTCTTTCTATTACAGGCTCGTTCCATTTGAGAGGAAAATCCTTCTTGCTCTTTTATTCTTCATGACTTTCTTAAAATTTCATCCAATCATGTTTTCCGTTGATCCAATACTTGGAAATATTATGAATTATAGTATACATTAGGTAATTTTAAATTTTTCGATCTAGGCGTTACAAACTTATATCGATTTTAGAATCGACGAAAACGGAGAACGCCCCGTTAAGGTCTACATGAAAAGTTTTTATAAGTTTTTATAAGTTTTGTTTGGTAACTATCTTGGGCAATAGGTTAATTACTTCATAATAGTTTGCAGTAGTATGTTTGCAATCAATGATAGGTAACTTTAAATAACTTCCTACAATACACCGGAAAAGGATACGCGATATTTTGTGAATAGTTTTCCTTTCCTTGATTATGGCGTCGTCTCTAAAATCCTACGTTTTGGAGATCACAGCATACATATGCATCGTGAGTAAGGTACAGTTTGATCATCCAGAGCCTAATATCAAATTGTTGTCAACCTACATTTGAAGTTCTACGTTGATTCTACACTGGCCAGCTAGTCCTGGTCTTGCGAGGCATGAATTTCGAAACTAACTCGACATAGTTTGCGAAATAGTACCACGCAGGTACAGTGCAATTTTGAAGCGGAAAACGTTATTGGACAGAGCTTTGAGAAAGTTTTACAGACACGAGGTGCTAACATAATTTCGTCGTTGCACCTGTTGGTACTTGGAATGAAATTCTGATCCACGCTCGAAGTTTCTTGCAGTTTATTAGATGGGAGAAGTAAGCTTGAGGAATCGACAGATTGTATGAAAACGGGTGGTAACGAACTTTAGATAGTAAAAGTTACTGAGAGTTGTAGCTGTACTTGCTGTAACATACTCGTATTTTGGTCCTCTCATTTTACTCAAGTAACAGAATTTCGTAGTTGGAAAAAATAATTGCTTAATAATGACTGGGTCTTACCAGGTTGCTTTTTTTTCTTTTTCTTAGAAGGCGCAGGTGACGTAGCAGGCATTTCTTCATCCCAATCGTTGTCCCAAGCGCTATCCCCTGATGACGCTAAGTTGCCGTAGAATTCTAGATTAATTGACGGAGACGGCTATAAAAATAAAAATAATTAACAGAATTGATACATTTTATCTCTGGCTAGATGATGTCTGTGACTTCATCAGGATTTAGGATTTTGAAAAATCCCGGGGTAATTCTTCATTTTTGTTGGATAATAGCAGCGTATAGCTTGGATAATAAAGTCAAAACATGACATACCATAAGGACATATTATAATTTATTTATAATATGTCCTACATGTTATAAATAAATTGAGTATTAACAGAATGAAACCTAGGAGTATATCTGCGCTTTTCGTGAAAATCGATTGAAAAGATAGGCCTTGAAAATGTTGCAGACATACAAACACATTTTCGCATTTATTAAGGATTGCTATTAAATTTTTGGATTCAGAACGATTTCCATTAAAAGGAACTTCGCTTGTCGTAACCAAATAAGGGTCCCGATCTGTATCAACGATATTTAAATGGGCGTTTTACCAATTTATTGCGTTGAGATAGCACAAAATGTCACAAGAACTGCCTTGATAGATTGCGGAGGTCAGATGGAAATTGCCGATACAGACGAGAAAATTATGTAGCGCGTACATTTATACTAGTAACTATACATATTATACAATATTCAGTAATTCCCACTGAATTCCTTATCAGAAAATTGACAGCTTAAACTTCTTGAATTGTAATTTATTTCTGATATTTGTCACATTGTTGTTGTCATTACAGGGGAAAAAATTTGAAAGACTAGTAGAAAATCTTTTGCTCTACGACTTTAAAAAATTCAGATTTTTCAGCAGTAGATAAGGAGAATTAGTATTATTAAATTGATCCTGTTTAACTCTATACTCGAGATTTTTACTGTAAGTACTTACATAATATTTAGGAATCTCTTTTATTTGTTTGTTAATTTGATTGCCTAAAGTAGCTGCAATGGAAAAGCCTAACAATAAACTCCTTTTCCCTGTAGATATAAACTTCGTTAAGGATACGTGTGAGGGTAGGTAGTTTATGTCTTTATTCGCGTGAATTTCGGTACAAGCTATAAAACTTGCCCTGAAATTGTGGTACATTATAGCGGAAGAATTTCGATCAAAGTCTAAAAGTTAGAAGAGCGAAAGTTTCTTGTTATTTTGTATACCTAGAGGTTTTTGTTGTACTCATAATAAACATAGTATACCAATATTTATTACTAGCTGATGTCCACGTCTTATTTCACGTGGACTTAGGTTATTTCAACATCCAATGGGAACTATATGATTTTCTGAGCTAAAAAGTAGCTTATGTCACTCTCCAGGTCCTCAATTCCATGCAAAGAATCACGGAAAACGGAAGTAAGGATTGACATCCTTACTTCCGTTGCGGCTTGTTTGAAGGAAAAAAAACACACTTTTGCATTCACTACAGCCCATTAACGTCCCACTGATGGGCACAGGCCTCCACTCTCATAGAATTAGAGCTTAGACCCACCACGCTGCTCCAATGCGGGTTGGCGGGCAACCATAATGCCTTTTGCATTAATAATGCCAATATTTTAAACATACGTTTATATAAAAGTAGTGCATACCTGAGAATTACAAGTAACACAGTATGGCAGTTTCTGGGGTGTCCCGGGCCGCGGAGCTTCCGACGATACTCTGTACAAGTGCTGCTGCCCTGGTTTCCCCTCGGGTATCCCTAAGTAATATCTGCAATTTTTCCTATTAGTTATTTCAACTTGTTTTTCATTTTACTGGTTTTCCGAAAAATTATAAGAAAAATAAAATGTAAATATTTTATAGATGAATTAGGAATAAAAATGCGGGCTTGCCCAATTGGATTGCAATTTTGCCATGCCTTATAACTTTAGGGCGAGACGCGAGACGGAGATTTTACAAGGAGCTGCACAGACTACCCGGACAGAACGAAACGTGTTTTCTGTACGACTCGGGCGTTGCACGCGAACGTTTTGGCTTGTCCTGTCGTCTCCTTACTTATCAAGCGTAATGATCAACCTATAACATTCTATAAATAAGTCTACTGACAGTAGATACAAATTGTGGAATTCATTTCCATGGTTTGAGCGTTAGTAGGACTGCGTTAGATTAGTCCTCTGTCCCCCCGCTAGTACATTAAGCCACCATTTGTTGCCACTAATAGCGATATAATAATCGTTAGCCCGTTGTGGATCCATTATCACTACTATCAAAACTATTCTAATATCATCAAATCGATTGTCATGGTTTACTCCTAAACGCAGTGTTAGTAATCAGTCAAATTTAGATTAGACCTCTGTGAAGTTGTAGTAAGTGCTGAACAAATATCTTATCATGATTTACTACCGTAAATTCCGTATGGAATATCGACCAAAGAAATAAAAAAAATCCGACACAGTCAGTAAAAGTCCTCATAAAAATATCAAATGTGTCTATGTCTGAAATTCCTACACCCGTTTGGAATAGAGCTGATAATCCTTAAATCGCAGACAGATTTTCATCAAACATGGTCAAGAAGATAAGGACCACACCATATAAGCCCACCTACATAAAAGAAAAACAGCATGTTCCCTTGAGCTCGTCGATGCCACGATGCGTAACATTCAGCGCTCAAAATTAAACAATTAAACACCGCTCTTTTGGGTCAAGGGTTAAAATTGGCCAGTCGTGTAGAAGAGACACAATGACTTACATATGTTGGTTCGCATGGTCCCACGCTAACAATTTAACAACATCAAAGCTTCCATGAGTGAGTGGCAGCGCTCTCGACCCGTGCGCGTTATGTTCTGCCCTCACTACGTGGCGGAATAGCCCCGCGGGTCCATCTCTGATTGGGGCAAGGGTCACCAATGCCCCACCGCCTGCTGACCATAACGGCGCTGGGGCTGACTCCACCCAGCCTTCTGTGCCGGAAAATACTCTGTACACCTGTTGAACAGAATAATAAACTTCTGAAAGTAACCAATCTACGGTATTTTGGAGATAATCAATCTCCAAAATACCGTAGACTGGTACCCCACCTGAAGTTTGTAAGCTTTTGTGAGCACAACTAACTTCAAGTAAACAAAAGTTACAGAGTCGGTTCTTGTGTTATAAGTTTAGACCTAAGTGTAGTCTATCTGACACCTAAACTTCGAATGATAGGTACCCATCTCCTATCTACCTTTATGTCGAGTAGCGAGTTTTAAGCTAACTGCTACTATAAGATACTACAATTCTAAGGTTGTAATATATTCGGGCAGGAAATGAATATGGTTGAAATAGCATTAATCACTTTTTGGATACGCAAATAAATGCTCTGCTGCACGAGGAGACGTGGCTGGAGCATGTCAATTTCACTTTACCCGATTTTGAGAATCCTATTATTTGGGTTGATTGGCTCTCTTATCTGCGAATATGTTGTATAGCCGATGCCGTCTTGCGTTCTCATATAAATAAAACGCTATCAAGGAATAACTAGGTGAGTACATAAAGGTACCACTTACCTCTTGGCAAAACCACATAGGGCTCTTGCACACGGACACGACGGAGAGATTCTGTACGCGGGTGAGCCAAACCACGCACACTTCTGTGAGGGACACCCACTGCGCGCTCGTGAAGTAGTAGTCCCTATTGGAACGAATAAATCTTTCATAAAAAACTTTACGTAATATTAAAGGATTTGAGATTTTTTTAGACCACACATGAAAAGATTATTATCAAATAAATAATGATGTATGGATGGATGGATGTATGGATGGATGTTTATTACTCAATCACGCCCAAACCGTTGAACGGAACTGGCTGAAATCTGGCACAGAGATAGATTATAGTCTGGAATAGCACATATGCTACTTTTTAACCCGGAAAATTAAGAAGTTCCCGCGGGAACCAAAATAACCTCAAATGGATGTTTGTTACTCAATCACGCCAGAACGGCTGAACGGATCTGGATGAAACTTGGCACAGAGATAGATCATAGTCTGGACTAACACATAGGCTACTTTTTATCCCGAAAAATTAAAGAGTTCCCGCGGGATCCACAAAACCTCGATCCACGCGTACGAAGTCGCGGGCATCAGCTAGTATTAGATATTATATAGTCACGAGTTCACGACTCAAGACCTTGGGTGTCCTCACCTTTACAATACAAGGAAATTAAAATTCACCAAAATAAAAATAAACTGTACCTAGTAAGTAGGTGTGTTATGTTTTATTTAACACTTGTGCTTATAGTTGCTTGTAGTTAATTTTAAAAAGATTTTCATCAAACAAGGAGTTACCGCTTTGTATAATAGCAAGTGTTTTATTAAAACTTTACAAAGAAAGTAAGAACGTCGACGCTCATTAAATATTGTTTTTCATAGAGGACACGGGTGAAAATCGTACACGTATACACATTTTTATAAAGTTGAAAAGAACATTGTAGAAAACATAAAAAGATGCCAAGAAATATTATAAATAAATAACGAGGAAATAAGCCCAACCTTACGTATGGACAATTTACGACTCTCTTTCTACCGAATAAGATGGAAATTTCTTTACTCGTAGGGAAAGTCTCTTTAGGATGCTTAATTTATCGCTTCGTCTGCTCGGACCTTGACCTGAGCCTTGACCATTGAGATTATGAATCAAATTCAGTTTGAAGAAGTATTAAATAATTACGTTCGAAAAATACATAAAAAATATTATTAGTTCTGGTTATTTCCTGCGAGGTAAAATATCAGAGAACAAATAGAACAAAGAATTCATGTGGACGAAAGAATTCGAAGAAAATTCTCATCAATTTGATTGTGCTATTTAGCACAGGTCCTCTACTGTATAGCAGCTATACAGTTCAAGAACTGTGTATCCTTAGTCTAAGTTTTTAAATTGCAAATTCGATCATGTAATTTTTATCGAGCAATCGATCGCAATAACGTCTAAGTAAAATGAAACGTTTCGAAATTAAAATCGGTTGTACTGAATTTGTGATGTAGGTGGATGGGTGACAGTCTGTCTGTCTCTCTGCTACGCTTTCACTTATCTTTTCAACCGATTTTGATAAAATTAGGTACTGAAATAAGTTACAACTTGCATCCCGGGCAAGGAAATAGGCTATTTTTCAAAAACCTAAATCCACACTGACGAAGTCGAGGGACTCATCCAGTTATGTATGAAAAACCTAAAAAAAAATTCATTACTTATATCATTTATAATTATTATCTTTTACTAGATGATGCCCGCAACTTTGTCCACGTTAATTAAGGTGTTTGGTAATAATTAATTAATACTGTGTAATACTAGACTATAATCTATTTCTGTGCCAAATTTTATCCAGATTCGTTCATCCGTTCTGGCGTGATTGAGTACCTAACAAACATCCAAACTTTCGCATTTATAATATTAGTAAAGATATAGATGATTATCTTTTATACCTACTACGGAAGTAGCTATATGAGTAGTAAAATGTGTTACCCCTCTTCAAGTATAGCTTTCGGCGGCGTGAGATGCCGCGTGCGGATGTGCTTGGGGTCCGCAATATCCGCCACTGTTAGCTTCACCGTGGGATTATTCGTACCCGGCTTAGGGTACCTTACGCTCCTGATCTCCGGATACGTCTAAAACAAGAACATTATGTTATGAATATTTAATAAACCTCTATTATTGACGCGGTGCTTATTATATTAGTAACTACCACAAACTTAGACTAATTAAAGATTTTTTAAATTCTCAAACAAGGACATAAATTAAAAAAAAATAACAATGCACTAAAAATCCTTTCGTATCTTTTTTGGAAATTAACGATAACTTCATATTTTTTCTTGTCGAAAAGCATTTTATTACGGTAAGCATGAAAAAAGTAACAATACAGACGTACGGAAAAAGGAATTGTGATTAATCTTTGAAATTCAATTACAGTTCATTGCGTGTTCACCAAAACACTACACGAGATGAAAAAAAAATATCGTTCGGATTTGATAAGCTCGGAATCCGAAATGTTACGTTTTGTAAGCCCACGCAATACAAGGTTACGAAAATATAGAAATTAATGCAAAAATGGGCTTTTCTAAAGGCACGAGTATTGTTAGTTTTTACAAGCTTTTATTTAACTTGCAAAGTTTGTGGATTTGTTTAGGTCAAATTTTGCAACTAAATTTTAAAACAGTTATACCCAACCGATTGAGCTGAGATTATGCATACCTACATGATTAGTTTGGATGACAATTGTATGGTCAGCTAGGTGCCATCATTAATCCAATATGGCGGATTCCCAAAGATGGCGGACTACCCAATTCCCAAGAAAGCTCCTACCATTATGTGATGGAAAAGGGTCGACTTTACAATGCAAGATTGTCTAGCATTGTAAAGTCGACATATCCTGAAGATGATCCGGTGTCGGGGCGAAACGTGCGTCGAAAATAATATAAAAGCCTTGTGTGGTGGTGGATGTGAGTGGTGGTGGCATTGCTTGCTTGGGAACTTGGCTATCTTGAAACTGCAAGCTTGACCATACAGAATTTTTTCTGTTGGCGGATTATAGCCAAATAATTGTAATCTTTTCTTGCTAAATCATGAACTTCCGCAAAGTAACGCCTGATTCTATTCAATATTTATAATTAAGTGCCTTGTATTTTTTATCCCCGTAAATCAATGCGTTCCCACGAGATCTTTAAAAACCGAAGTCCTCGCGGAAAAGTGAAGTCGGGGGCATCAATTAGTACTTTTACAAATATAGCATACCTAATATTGTTTTGGCCCAGGTTCAAACGCCTTCGTGAATATTTAAAAAGAATAAAAATCGCAAGATATTCTTGTATTATGTCATATAAATTCAGTCACGGTCCAAATTCAGTTAGTCTATTCAGCGTTCTCGGCGAAGCGTTCCTACGGGAAAATTTAAGGAAAATATCTCTGCGTATTGACACAGTTTATTGTATTTTTACAGTGGATTGACGACCATACTGTCTTTTGTTCTGTCTTTGTCTGGCGGGTGGCTTCGGCCGTGGCTAGTTACCACCCTACCGGCAAAGACGTACCGCCAAATGGTAAGGGTTTAATATAACTGCCATACCCCTTACAGGTTAGCCCGTTACCATTTTAAACTGCATCATCACTTACTATCAGGTGAGATCGCAGTCAAAGGCTAACTTGTAGTGGAATAAAAAAAATACAAATTGCGGACCACAGACTCCACATCTACATCTTCGTAATTCGCATACGAGTATATCTTCAAGATGCATACTAATTTTGTGCTAGCAAGACTGAATTATATACTGAAAATTTTGCCAGCTTGGAGATACCCTGACCTGCCAAGCAGCGTTGCACTGTCTAAACTTATCCTTTGGCTGACTGGTAGGAAAGAAAGTACTTATCTTCTTAGACTATGGTATTGATAAACCACGGCTGAGGAGTGTAATCTTATAATGCGATCTTATATGAAACGCTATATATGATTCGGTGCGTGGATGATTCAATTGAATTTGTTATTCTATTGGTTACGGCTTGAATATGTTCAGAAGCCAGCGTCGTCTTTATGGACCTTGATGAAGAGAGTTTGCAGATATTACAACGAAAAAGTGTGTGTGTCCAATTCACACACGGCAGAAGTGAAACTTCATAAAAGTAGCCTACGAGATAGTTAGATAACTTGTTTTCTATCTCATTCTCTCGCAGGCTAAATCCTATTGTGAATATGTTTGTCTCTTTTTGGTGTCGTTTTTTCATATCGTTTTTCGTTTTATCAAGCAGAGGCAGGCGGATTAAAATAAAATATAAAAAGCAATTAACAAATCGGACTTTCTACTACTACATTAAAAACAATCAAACAGAAAATTACAAAAATGGAAAGCTTTGTATACACGTTCGTCCGGTGGCGCCACTTGTACCGTGGCGACAACATCCGAATCAACGAATTTTCAAACCACAACGATTCTAAAGAAGTTTCACTTTAAAAATCACTTTATTATTGTCTCCAAGAATTGCTATAGCTTGAAGTCAATTTCCTGAACAGGTACATCATTTGCTTTGCAGCCGCATTCAGCATTATAAATCATTCAGAACTCACTCATTCATTATTCACAGCTATCTGAGAGCGTAGTGTAGCAGAATTTTAAAGAATCACAAGATTGAAAGATAATATGCGAGAATGGCGGTAAATTAAGGACCAAAGTATACTCGATACTTTTAGCATCGGCTCTTATTTTTTTTAACACTACAAACGCACTAACGACAAAAAAATGTCTGGTCGATTTTAACTCCGCGCGCGCACTTTTATGGTGCTGTACAGGTTACCACGACACGACGGATTTGTCGTGTTTAGTCGCGGTCCTTTTGCTCTGACTTTTTATTATATCCTGTCAGTAGATTTTCGCTCACTTGGGAAAAGCTAACACACTAATAATTGATCGTTAGTAGGTATCAGAAATAACGTAGCGACTACAAAAACACTCCGCATGCGTTCAGTCGCCAATCGCAGCGATAAAGTAAGCTGATGTGTATGGTGATTGCCATACCCTGTTTTGTGTTTACATGTAACAAGTCGCGAAAATGCGATGAAACGTCGATGCAGTAGCTAAAATAACATATCCAATACTGGAATGCCGTGATTTAACGCACTAACGTTGATTCTTATGATTAAATTAGGTCACACCACTTTTCAATTTTTTTTAGCGCAACTCAGCGCTGCAGCAGTTGCAAAACAGGTGATCATTGAATAATATTAAGCTAAAAGAGCGCGAACAAACTTTTGGCAGGACATGGCAAAAAGTCAGCGTGAAACGACAGCGCGTAAGGAAAAAACGTTCCGTTAGCAAAAAAGAGTGCGCGCAGACTTTAATTTGTCATGAAAGCAAAATTTTTTGTCAGTAGTGTCTTTGCGCGCTAAAAGTGGCATGCGTGCTTGGGCCCTAAAGTGCCTAAAGTAAGAAATCAATGAAGTCAATGGTCCATTAGAGGCACAAGTAAATATTTTTTCAACCGTTTTCGAGGCTTTGGAATGCGCAAATGCGTAAAAGATTAAAGCCTTCTTTGTAACCATTTTCTGTAATAACAATGCGTAGCTTTTCATAAAGATTTTCAGTCGAAAACGTTTGTACAAACCTATGTTACAAAGAGTAAGAACTTTTCTATTTATAGAATGTTATTTTAGAAAAACATCCAAAAAAATATATACTTGTAAAAGTAAGTATCAAAGTGATTCTTTTCAATCTCTTAGGTATAGTGTTTTAACGATTATTACTCATATTTTAAATTTGAAAATGTACTTATTTGTTGGATATAATATTTGTCCTTAAATCTCGCTGTACTTTTAACAGGGATATATATGTAGTTTGTACCATAGGCTTAGAATAGCGAAAAAATTCTATGTCTATTTAACCAATTTTTATCCCGGAAAATTAAAGAGTTTCCAGTGAATTTTTAAGAACCTAAGAAATTAAGAGCATCATTCAGATTACATCAAAACGTAGCAATGCCGGAGCTTGTTAGACTAGTTTCAATCTTTGTTTACCATTGCAAATTGCTCTTACATAAAAAAATTGGATGAATGCCGATAGAAGTGAAAACGTTTTTTTTTTAATATATAAGGGATTAAAGTTTAATTACGAATGTAGTATATTTATATTTACCGAGTTTATTGCTGGTTCTTCTCGGTAGGAACGGCATTCCGAGCCAGTGGTAGATTCACTTGACGATTCAAAAGTACTTGTAAAAGTTTATTTGAATGAAAAAACATTTGATTTTGATTTTAAGACCTTTTGTCATCGTAACAACGCGAGCATGTCGGCGCGGAGCATGTCGGTGACGCGAATCCACAAGTTTACCCCCTACCAAAAAGTGCTCAACGCGGAAGAAGTTTTCACTTCAAAAAGTTACCTTAGCAGGGTCGTCAGTATCTAAAGCTGCTCCATACCACGGGTACTTCTGCTCGTGGACCAGGCTGTCATTGAAGGTCGCGTACAGCACCATGTGACCATCAGCTGACATCCATAACGCTGATCGGGATTTGAGGATTTCCACTGTAACAAAAAAAATTGTTACTGGTATCAAATCAGGGACCTTATAACGGTTAACTGATTGCTAGCTTTAATAAATTCTCGACGTGTAACGATCGCAATCACCTCTTATTAGCCTATTGGTAATCTTACTAATATTATGAATGCGAAAGTTTGAATGGATGTATGGATCTATGAAAGGATGGATGGATGGATGTATGGATGTTTGTTACTCAATCACACTGAGAAAAATCCGCAGCCTGTAAAGACATTACGATACTGCATATGCAATTTAGTCTAAAATAATGGCTCAGCAATCGTAATTTGGATGACCGCAACGTATTAATGAAGTAACCTACATACACGTCGAGATACCGCGACAATCCATTTACTGTGTTTGCTGTCAAATACGTAAAAAGACACCAACACCTTACTAGTATATAACGAAACAATCTCTTACGTACGTTTCGTACACATGCAGGTTTATAGATCTTTAATAATGATTCCAGTTCCTTGCAAATATGTAATACAATTATAAGTACTAAGTGTCATGATGAAGGCAATAATGGGCCCACAACAGTTTAACGGTAATGCATCACGTGTTCTGGTCTAATGTGTCTTAGTAATACCACGGTTACAGTCATAGTGTACTGGCAGTCGTTCTAAAGGTCCATGTACATTACAAAGATCTAGCATCTGTGTCATGTACCTACCCCTGTCAGTCTAATACGATTATACATTATAAATATGTGGCAAATTGCTAACAATGTCGCAGTTTCATTACAATTCACTAACTGAATATCTTAATCAGGGATGTTATGGAGCTCCGTAACCGTAACCGAAACTATCGAATATCCGAAATAAAAGAATATCCGTAACCGTAACCGTATCCGTTTCACAAGTTTCGGATAGTTGCGGATAAGTGTTGATTTTCATTTTAACAACATTTTGTTGATCCAGAATCGATGTAATGAGCCCCTGTCAGTTTAATGCGACCATACATTATATGGATCCAGCATACTGACAATAATGTCGCAGATTCATTACAATGCACCGACTGCAATATGTAAATAATAATGATCCGGCGACAGTACTATGTCAGGGATACATTTATTGAATATTATGTCAATACAATGTAAAATACACATTAAAAGGATTCGGTATTAGTGTAATGTACCAACTGCCATTCTAAAGTATCCACCACGCCACATTAATGTCACGGTCACCATCTTAATGAAACTACGGTCGCCCTAATCATACATGTACATTATAAAGATCCAGCATCGATGTAATGAGCCCCTGTCAGTTTAATGCGACCATACATTATAAGGATCCAGCATACTGATAATAATGTCGCAGATTCATTACAATGCACCGACTGCAATATGTCAATAATAATGATCCGGCGACAGTACTATGTCAGGGATACATTTATTGAATATTATGTCAATACAATGTAAAATACACATTAAAAGGATTCGGTATTAGTGTAATGTACCAACTGCCATTCTAAAGTATCCACCACGCCACATTAGTGTCACGGTCACCATCATAATGAAACTACGGTCGCCCTAATCATACATGTACATTATAAAGATCCAGCATCGATGTTATGAGCCCCTGTCAGTTTAATGCGACCATACATTATAAGGATCCAGCATACTGACAATAATGTCGCAGATTCATTACAATGCACCGACTGCAATATGTAAATAATAATGATCCGGCGACAGTACTATGTCAGGGATACATTTAGTGAATATTATGTCAATACAATGTAAAATACACATTAAAAGGATTCGGTATTAGTGTAATGTACCAACTGCCATTCTATAGTATCCACCACGCCACATTAATGTCACGGTCACCATCATAATGAAACTACGGTCGCCCTAATCATACATGTACATTATAAAGATCCAGCATCGATGTAATGAGCCCCTGTCAGTTTAATGCGACCATACATTATAAGGATCCAGCATACTGACAATAATGTCGCAGATTCATTACAATGCACCAACTTCAATATGTAAATTATAATGATCCAGCGACAGAACTATATTGTCAGGGATACATACATTTAACGAATATAATATCGCGGTTTTTACTTTCTATAGGTACAAAACTTGCAAAAATTCATCAAAATTGACAGAGTTACTTCCGCATTCATATATTTTTTTTAATATTTTGTTTATATATATATATATATATATATATATACTTATGAATACTATTAAATCCTTTTTTTTAAGTCGGTTAATTACTTTCTCGAAGTAATGGGCTCTCCACATTCCCGCGTGAAACACGGCGCGAATCACGCCGTACATCGCGGCGCGGATCGCGGCAAGAATCTGTCTCGGTTCCACACTCGCAAAGGTTCGCGTCGTGTTCACAGTATAGTTCGCGCACTTAACAACAAAGATGGACGCCGAAATTGCTGTTGCGGATGCGGGGCTACTTTTTGTAATCTTTCAATTTGTTATCCCATAATATTAGACTAAGAGATAGCTGCACTTTTTGTAACCATCCCCAGAGAAGCTGATTCAGTAATAGGTGGGTACTACACTGTCCACTGATAATGGTAGTGAAAGTCTGACCGCATGCTGATGGGCCTTTCCCTAGATATGGCCGGTCAAAGACGTGTTATCGTTACCAAAAATGAAACATAATTAGAAAAGCTGATTCTTGTACAGTATTAAAGAATATTTTATGTCGATACGTTGATTGCTGTTAAATAAATTCTTACGCCTTCATAATTTTTAATAGCAATCAACGTGACGTGATTAATTGCTAATATTTTTTTACAGTATGTATGTTCATAACGTCTTTGAGAGGTGATATCTACTGAAAGGCCCGATGTGTAGCGTCAGTTCTTATACTGTTTACATAGGTATTGCGTATACTTTAATGCTGCACAAGAATCAGCTTTTCTAATTATGGTTCATTTTTTGGTAACGATAACACGTCTTTGACCGGCCATATCTAGTGAAAGGCCTATCAGCATGCGGTCAGACTTTCACTACCATTATCAGTGGAGAGTGTAGTACCCAGTTATTACTGAATCAGCTTTTCTGGGGATGGTTACAAAAAGTGCAGCTATCTCTTATAATATTATATAGCACGGGTCCTGCTTGTTAACATTCCAAAAATGAAGGTACCGGTCGTTAGAACAATTTACGGCCATTGTCAATGCTCAAAACTTAAATTGACTATATAAATCACATGCGACCGCTAGCAGCAATCGCCTTCAAGCGACTGAGCCGCATGCGAATGTGGAGCCTTGTCGCTTTCGCGCCACGTTCGCGCGTCGGGAACCCTTTGTTGCGGAACAAAAAACCGACAAAAATCTGGGAAACAGGCGCGAACGCGACGCGAAGCCGTGAAGAATACGCGAATCGGTTCCACACTCATGATTCGCGGGTTCTTCGCGGCTTCGCGCGCGATTCGCGCGGGAATGTGGAGAGCGCTTAAGGCATGGACGACAATAAGAATAATAAAAAATATTAAAACAAGTGTATAAAGTCGCAGAAAACAAAACTAGGACATTCTAAATTCTACTTTATTCTTACTGCTTAAAAGCTCATTATTAACCAACAACCAGAAACAATTTATTTAAGTCGGTTTATTCTCGGGGAATACCCCAAACTTATGGAATGAAAACTAACGACTTGCGGTGGACCGCCGGTGGTGTTGCTGCTTAATTCCAATTTTTTTTCCCGAGATTGTGACGTGATTACTAATTAGTTCGGTCTGTCATAAAAACGCGCCATATTTGCCGCTAGGAGTTAATATCGAAATTTCAGCGCTAGGTAACCCAAAAAGCGCTAGATTTAACTCCGAAAGCGCTAAGGTGGCAGCACTGCTGCCAATCTAATGCATCCAGCACAGCACAAAGATTCGGTGTACGGCATGGACGTAATAATGATCTTGATCAAACGTGTGCGGTGTACTGCTAGTCATGTTACGAATTCATTATAATGCATCGAAAGCCGTTGTAAATGCAAGGCAAGTAGTTAGGTACAGTTCAAATACCTAATCACGGTTTTCACGTGTGAGTGTTGCCACATTTGGCACTTTTAGTTATATTTTTTATAATTAGGTATGAAGCATTTTCAGGTACAAGTCAGATCTGTTTTTATTTTAGTTTAGTTAAGTATTCGATACATTTGGAATCGATTAGGGGTCCCAAACCGGGATTCGTGGAGGTTATAGGGTTAGTGATCAATCTCAAAGTTCCAAGTTTTCAAGCCTCCTACAAGGTATAAGTTTTCGAAAAAGAACGGACAAGTGTGAGTTGGACTCGCCCACCGAGGGCTCCGTATTAATTTGTAGGTACTTTGTTCTTTTATGGTACGGAACCCTAAAACTTGAGGTGGCGTTGACGCCACTTTGAGAATCAATGATTGTATGAAATTGTTAAACCGTTCTTATAAATGTGTATTAAAATAAAATAAAATGGACATTTAGTACTTATATTTTTCATTCTATCGAGATTTCATAATGAAATAGTATCTTACACGAATGTCAGGTGCTGCTTTCAGGTTAAAATAATTCCCAAGAAGGTTCCCTTTAGGCTTCTTGAAAGTTCCTCTCGCAAAAATGTTTTAAAACGAAATTCGTGGGCAACTTGTCATTCGTGGTATCTGGCAACACCACAGTCCGCAACATGAACAGTGAACAGACGCACGCGCTCGCCTAGTGGCAAAAAGTAAAATGGCAGTGGAGAAAAAAATTGTAGTGAATATTATGTTAAACAGTTGCTGTCCTCATGTGAATTGGAAACATACATTTAAAAATTCATTGGTAAGTGCATTTTTATTACCTATTCACCAATATTAATTTGTGGTTTCTACGTTTCTCACGGAATTCTTAGGTCACGTGTCTCCCCCATACCTACCTTGTAAGGTTAGTTACCTACTTTTAAGTTTAACAAAACACACTAATATTTCTAGAGGTCATTTCTGGTAATGGTCAAAACTACCGAATGACCTAATGTCCTTAATTACAGATGAACGTGTTGATGATGACGTTCTAAAAATTCTGGATGACGAATCCATCAGACAATAATTAATACCGATCATTGGTCACAGAATGAAATTTAAAGAGGCATTAAAAAGCTGGAAGCTGCAAAATGAGTCTGTAAGTCTAAGTACCTACTACCTTCTTTTCGTGTGGCACATTTTAAGCCGCGTTGACACAGTCAGAGTATGCTTGGACCGAGTGGACTCGTAGGAGTAAGCTTCATGCGAGTGTAATGGGATAGCTGTTGACATGAACATAGTTTACTCGGATCATTTTCTTTATTCCCCAATTATTTTTTACAATGTCAGACAAAAATCTGTCCGCTATTTCATACCACGCCAGTGTAGGTACATATATCTCTTCCGCGCCCGATCCAGTACGCATAGAATTTTTAATTTTTGCTTTTTCCTGTATATAGGTGCTTCGAATGTTGTTTATTTTTTTGTTTACACCGTCCACAGTGATATCAAAACTCCGTATCAGACGCTGCACAGCCGCATTCCTGGCGTCTTTATTTTTGTATTCCTTAATTAACCTCACGTTCCAGAGAACCTCTTCTGCTTCGTACAGTTCTACAAATCTAGTTATGTCACGCTCTGACCACTTTTTTTTCGCACGAGACGCTTGGTTGCTGTCATTATACGCCATGTTTTTTTCGTACTCGTATACGAGCTAGCTCGGAAAAGTAGAACGCGATCCGAGTAAACTCAGATCGGACGCCGTCGTCCAAGTACGCTCGGATTAGGGGTTGACACAATACGAGTTGCGTCCGAGTAGGTATCCCAGTCCACTCGGTCCGAGCATACTCTGACCGTGTCAACGCGGCTTTTACCGTGCTATCATAAGGGTTAATTGACGGCAGCAGCCTGGTGTTGCACTTAGCATCATCCGCGGTCACGTGTAGGGTATTGAGTAAATATTCTCAGCCTATTCCAATCACTGATCATTTACAGTAAATGCATTGTTGGTACAGTAGATTACTGCACTAGTACACTACTAGAGATTACACAGTAAGTAGTAATAAATACGTAGACGACTCATACATTTTACTATTCATATATTTTATATATTTTTTTCCTTATCCCAGAGCAACTCTGATGGCAGAGCGATTATAGCAGAATGCGAAAGAACTGGAGGTCTATTGAAAGAAAGTGATCACAGACGATTAAGTCAAATAATAATACTGCATCTGTTGGAAAATAACTCTGCAAGAGTAATTACACCATGTGAATTCAGAAAAATTGCAACAGAAATACACCACTTGTTTGCAAAAGAAAGTCCATTAGTATATTATTCCTCATATGAATCTGACATCAAAGAACGTAAGAAAAACGCCAGTGGAAAATTATACGAGTCTTATATCAGCAGACGCCGAAAATTACGAACCAGAGGAGAATTGCCTGCCACGAGCCGCTCATCCTCGTCATCATCGACAGCTACAGCTACGACAGTAACAATCTCGACACCATCAGATAATGAATTTCCAGGTAATTTTGCATTTTTAAGCTGTTTCAAATGCTATACTTCTATACCAATATTATAAAGAGGTAACGTTTGTGAGTTTGTAATATTGTGAGTTTGTGACGTTGTAAGTGGTAATCTCTCTGGATCTACTGAACCGATTCAAAAAATTTATTTCACCAATAGAAAGCTACGTTATTGTAGAGTGTCATAGGTTAAAATAATTTTCAAAATAAATTATTTATGTTTACTTAAACTTAAATAATGTAATCCAAGTTGTAAAAAAAATTGCTTTCATCGCGTGCACTGTGGAAACTATTGAGGATAGAAGAAATGTACTAGAATTAGTGGTGGTATAAAAAGAATAAAATAACTATAATACTACTATTTATTTTATAATATGATAAAATACTTTTTGTTTTTGTTACAGATGATGAGGAATTTCTAGAAAAACTAACCTGGTTAAAAAATAGTGTCGAACCTTGGCAAATGGTGGAAGAATATTGGATGGCTACAAATAAAATCCGGCTTGAACCTATAAAACTTGGATTGGAGCAATCGACAATTGAAGAGTATTTTAGAACATATCCAGCTCTTCAACAACCTACAGGATATACTTTAGTAAGTAAATACTATTACTTTCAGACTTACTATATCACTTACCAAACAATATGTCGAGTGCATAGAACAATCTGGCGTTGCAATAATACTTTTACTTTGGATGTCCGGGTCTAATTGCACCATACTATATCTCCCATATCAATTGAATTCATTCGGTCTAGGGCACCCAAGCATGACGTTTGTCTTACCAGAGTACAGCTTGCTGCATCGTCTGTATGTATTTAACAGTGTGTTATCAACATATTTCTCGTTGTATTTACAGTTGTTACAAGATTTTGAGACCCTGTATGGAGACAAAAAGGATGGGCTATTTTCAAATATTGTTCTACTAAGAGAAAAAATATTAGCCCTTGCACGAGAAAAATTAAATAGAACAAGAGACAAAGATATAAGGAAGACTATTACCGATTATATTAATCTCACTAATGGTACGATATCCACCTTCTAGCTAATCCGATTCCTTATGAGGCTTTACAGGGTTATTTTTTTGACCATATATGCAGTTCGACCACATATTGGTGGGGTCAAACTGAACAACTTTGGTTTTACGACTTTGATAAAAAAAAAATAAACTTCATACGAATTAATATTCTATGACTGTTTGGCTAATTTCGATGAAGACTCCAAAAAATTTTATTGAGTTTTTCGCAAAGTCGTAGAACTAAAGTTGTTTATTTTGTCCCACCAATAAGAGTGTTAAAACTAGTGATGCAACTGATTTCCGGTTGATATCCGGTATCCGGCCATTATTTTACTATCCGACCGAATACCGGATAGTTGCGCATTGGCGGGATACCGAATAGTGATTCTGTTTGCTATTTAACTTTGAAAAATGGTTAGTTAGTATACAAGAAAACAACAACAAATTATCAATATTCGTTTATTAGTATTATTACCTTTAACGTACAATTTAAACTTATCATAAAGCCTCATTTAAGGTAGTTAAGAAATCCTATGATCAGCATTAGTATCCATTCAACCAATCGTAGCCTATCGTATGCTGATTCTTAATAAAATAAAATAAGTGTTACCAAATAAATAAAAAGAGAGTTTAATATTCATATGATTCACATTCAACCAACACGTAACAGGTAGAAACATGCACGACGCGCCTGCCGCCAAACTAAAATGTAGGTATCGTTTACAGCAGTGTTTTTCAATCTATTTGATTTCGCGACCCCTTTAAAGGTTTAAAAATTCTGGCGACCCCCTTAAAATGTAAGTACAAAGAAATAATTAAATTAGAAGACTATATGCGTTAAAGATTTAACATATTTTGATACATTTATTCAATACTAGATGATTCCCGCGACTTCGTCCGCGTGTATTAGGATTTTTGATTCCCGCGGATACTTTTTAATATTCCGGGATAAAAAGTATTCCTTCTGCGGGATAGAACCTATCCCTGTACCAAATGTCATCAAAATCGGTTGAACAGATGGGCCGTGAAAGCGTAGCAGACAGACAGACACATTTTTGCATTTATAATATTACTAGATGATGCCCGCGACCGTCCGCGTGGATCAATGTTTTTTTATTCCCGCTCTTCGCAGAACTCTTCAATTTTCCGGATAAAAAGTAGCCTATGTCCTTCCCCGGGATGTAACCTATCTCTGTACCAAATTTCATCAAAATCGGTTTAGTAGTTGGGCTGTGAAAGCGTTGCAGACAGACAGACAGACAGACGTCTGTCTGTCTGTCGCACTTTCGCATTTATAATAATAAGTATGGATGGATAGGGACCTTACGCCCTGCAAGAAGCCGCGAGTTATATCAAAGGCAAAGCATTACAAACCCGGTTATTCAGAATCGTTTGTGAAGATATGGGCTCGCTTCATCAAAACCTCCTTTATCACACAGAGGTCAGGTGGCTATCCAAAGGAAGGTGTTGACGAGAGTTCTAGAATAACACCACGATTTGACAAACTTTTGAAAAATAAACAAACCTATCCTTCTCACTATCATTGTGTTCTATTGTAGTGTAGAACCTTGTCTTTTTCTTTTTGCCTGCGACCCCCCGATCAAGGCTTTGCGACCGCCTAGGGGTCGCGACCCACAGATTGAAAACCACTGGTTTACAGGATACAGGATACAGGATCGGATACAGGATTTTCGGCCGGTGATCAGGCCGAATATCCGGTATCCGGTATCCGGCCAAACAATTATCCGTTGCATCTCTAGTTGTAATCGTGTGTCTAGTTTTAATTCTTATTTTAATTTTGACAGACCTTTGAGAGTTAATGAGGAACTGATAAATCAATTGTAGTCTTATTATCATTGTCTGACTTCAGATCTTTGCTAACTCTTTTAGACCATCTTTAGTATCTATTAAAGTTAATACGAAGTTTAAGGTTGAAAACATTCAATAAAAAGTTATTAAAACTTCAGAGACTTTAAATGTATTTAATCCCTGACTGTATGCTCTAAAGGTCAGGATGACGCAAATAAATACCATCATACACGCTCAGGCGTAATTCGTGACTGGACCGGGAGGAATAGCCCAAATATTCTAGCTTACAAACCACTTAGGCTTGGGCAGTTCGCTTGAGCGGATATGGCTTGTTTTATGGTGTAGCTTAACAATTGTACTGTAAAGATGTAACTGATGTATGGGCTCTTAATTATGCATAAATGATATACGTAATCCATACAATTGGACTCCATACAAAATAAGTTCATCATCGAGATCCTTTTGTATCAAACGTCCTAATGTTTTTGTTCCAATTGTATGGGTATTTGGGTAGTTAAGTGTGCCTATTTTAGCCACATGAAGCTACACAGGTTCCTGATATGCAGAGAATAGCCACAGTGTTGAAGAATGACATTTTTGGAATAAGACATTTTGGAAAAAGGACATTTTGAATCGTTTGTACACTTAGCATTAGAAGTAGATAAGCAACTCAAGTAACCAAATATTGGTAAGCATTTAAGTTTGCAATTACATCTTACACATTAAAAACTAAATGGTGTATATTATGCACCATTTAAAGATGAATACTACATACGCATACTTATACACTGTAAAAGTATGTGTATGTAGTATGTAACATCATTCTGTAGCTGTTATTGTGTAAATATTATCAGAAACTTGAATGCTTACTACTTTTTGACTACTTGAGATGTTGATCTTTTGATGCTAACTTTACCGGCGTGGCATCCTTAAGCCCATTTTCCACCGCAAGCGGAGCGGACCCATTAAGGCCTCCATTCAACTCGCAAGAGTAAACTGCATACTTGTGTACTAATTACTGGTGGAAACACAAGTATGCAATTTACTATTGCGAGTTGAACGGAGTCCTTAATGGGTCCGCTCCGCTCGCAGTGTAAAATGGGCTTTACAGTAATTAGGTTTTAGCATGACGTACGTGTGCAACATCTTTACTGTACGTCAGCTACATCATTACATACGATAACGTCATCCTTACCTTTAGGTACGCGGAGTCCTTTCGTACATAAGCATCATCATTACTTATGAACCATGAGTTCTTACAAGTAAGCCTCTCCATTACTGTACGTACACTGAATCCTTACGTAAGTATGCAACTTCATTACTAAACGTATTCTGAGTCCTTATGTAAGTAAGCTTCTTCATTACTAAACGTATACTGAGTGCTTACATAATTAAGCTACTACATTACTGAATATATACTGAGTCCTTACGTAAGTAAGCTACTTCATTACTGAACGTATTCTGAGTCCTTATGTAAGTAAGCTTCTTCATTACTAAACGTATACTGAGTGCTTACGTAATTAAGCTACTACATTACTGAATATATACTGAGTCCTTACGTAAATAAGCTACTTCATTACTGAACGTATTCTGTGTCCTTATGTAAGTAAGCTTCTTCATTACTAAACGTATACTGAGTGCTTACGTAATTAAGCTACTTCATTACTGAACGTATTCTGAGTCCTTATGTAAGTAAGCTTCTTCATTACTAAACGTATACTGAGTGCTTACGTAATTAAGCTACTACATTACTGAGTCCTTACGTAAGTATTCTGAGTCTTTATGTAAGTAAGCTACCTCATTACTAAACGTTTAATGAGTCCTTATGTAAGTCGGTCTGATGCTGACTGTACGGACGTGGCATCATTAAAGTACGTGGAATTTACCGTGATGTACGACTGCAACATCTTACTGTACGACAGCTATATCAATACATACGATGGCGCAATCCTTCCTCTATGTACGCGGAGTCCTTACGGAAATAAGCATCATCCACGTTTACGTACACAGTGTCCTTACATAATTAAGCCACTTCATTACTGTACGTATAATAAATCCTTATGTAAGTAAGCTACTTCATTACTGAACACATTCCGAGTCCTTACATAGATAAGAATAATTCTTGCAATATGTACACATAGACATCACATTAGTAAGCGTTACATTTACCCTAGATCTACCGAGTCCTTATTGTACATACACTTAGTGCTTACATAAGAAATCCACTCCATTACGGCTAGTATACTGAGTCTTTGAGACGATGGGCCACTCAATTACGGCACATGTGCAAAGTTCATACGTAACTAAACCACTTCATTACATACGTATGCAAAGTACTGATGTAAGTAAGCTAGTGCCATACATAGGGACTCAATGAACGTACTACAAGGTAACCAGCACCGTTTTATTTGTATGTCGGCTACTAAAGCTACGTAGGAAACCTACGTAATTGTTTGAATGTGTGCGTGCGTGTCTCATTTGATTCATAATGTTCCCTGGTCATTACAGCGAATACATTCTTCGTAATGTCACCGCTTACGTACGTACGCCTGGTACGTTTTTGTCCAGAAATACGTAGGCCACATACAGAATTACGTTTGTCCGCACATTATTTTTTTCTCAGTGCACGCCCCAACAGCTTAACGGATCTGGCTGAAATTTGGCACAGAGATAGATTATAGTCTGGAATAGCACATAGACTACTTTGAATCCCGGAAAATTAAAGAGTTAACTTTAGTAAGTAACCACAAAACCTCGATCCACGCGTACGAAGTCGCGGGCATCAGCTAGTAGCCAAAATATATGGTTGCAGCTAGAATAGATATAATAAATTCAGCCAATCACAACAAATTGAAATCGTAACATGATTGATGTAGCTTTTATGGAATAAGGGTAGGTACAGGATCTGGGCCTTTTTTCCACTACAAGCTAGCCCTAGACGGTGACCTCACCTGATGCTGAGTGATGATGCAGTCTAAGATGGTAGCGAGCTTAACTGTTAGGGGTACCTACATATGGCACTAATTGGTTTCTACACGGCATCGTACCGGAATGCTTAATCGCTTGGCGGTTCGTCTTTGCCGGTAGGGCTACTAAGAGATGACTTTGGCAGGCTTGAAGTTTATACATCCAATGATTGCCATTAGACTGTCGCAATAGGTTTAAGATTATCGAATATTTCAGCAAAATACTGTAAAAAATAGACCAATTATATATTTTTTTCAAGAGCCACAAATCACGTCTAACCCTTAAAGAGTTTAATGAAATGAAATCAAGACAAATGGCAACCCTATCAAGACACATACATCACTCTGTAATGCAGGAAAAGTGGTTGGTATTAAAGCGAAGAGCTAGAGCTTTAGAACTAGCATAAAGAGCTTAGCTTGAACTAAAGCAAATAAAACGTTCTTCAGAATTCGCTATTGTGAAATGAACTATTCTCCTCTTGGCTTTAAATTCATTTTATTATGCTTAATAGTATTAAAAGGTTTCGTCTGTATAGTAGGTATAGAACTTTAGTAGCATGCGCTTTCTAACCAATGTTTGTCTTTGTCATCGCATTTCTTTTGTTCCGATGTTAATTGAACAAATTGTATTACCATTTTGTTTTACTTTGTGTATTTTTTAACATGACTTTACGATAAAACGTCGGTTACGTTGGTTTACCTGAGAATTTTTAAGGATAATATATAGAAACAATCCTACAGCTGGATTACATGCACTTCTTATGAACAGTTGAGCCGAATCGAAGCGATTGATCTATACTAATACTTACTGATACTAATATTATATATGCGAAAGTTTGGATGGATGGATGGATGTTTGTTACTTAATCACGCCAAAACGGCTGAACGGATCTGAACGAAATTTGACACAGAGATATTATGTTACTGTCTGGAATAGCACATATAGGCTACTTTTTATCCCGGAAAATTAAGGAGGGAATCAAAAAAACCTCGATCCACGCAGACGAAGTCGCGGGCATCAGCTAGTGGTTTATATTTCGGCTTCCTCTGTTAATCGGACGCTCTATCTTCGGGCACGCACTACTAACTTTTCGGATTTACGTGCATTTTAAGCAAATTAATATCACTTGCTTTAGAGCTTATATGTATCTTCAGAATGTTCTCAAAGAAGTGACAAGTCTGCAAATCCGCACTTCGTCATCGTATCTATCATCAAAACCCTTGTGTTTCTGAGAGTGGACACGTGTTCGATAGTGGGCCGTCGATGAAGATTATGAGACAGTGACTAGACGCGAGAGTGTGCGCTACAATCTACTACTACCTAATTTTGTTTTAAAATACTTTTTATTTATTACCTGTTGAAACTCTACCATAATAATTATAGAATAGACTGATGAATAGCCGTAAGATAATATTAGCATATTAAATCTAGCACTCGTTTGACGTCAAATCGACGCAGCCATCCTAGCCTACATCGTTGCGTAATGAAGCGCGCAAATACATGAGTATACAGGGTGTTTTTAATATGAGAACCTAGCGTAGCGAAAAACAATGATGAGGTTAGAGCGGGGTGCCTAGAAGGCCTGTTTACAATCTATCGAAAAAAAAAGCGTTAGATTACAATCTTACGGTTTTTACAATCTTACAGTGACATATCTAATTCCCTACATAACATTCATAGTAGAGAAAATGTATCGAGTCTTCGGCCGTTACTATTCTACCATCACAGGCGAACCGATTTAGTGCTACTTATATCGTAATAGCTATTTATGCAACTGTATCGTAATGAGGGTCATTTTAATTCGAGTGCTGTTTTTTGATACGAGGCTTGCCGAGTATCAAAATAGGATAGTACGAGAATTAAAATGACTAATTACGTACAGTTGCATACAAGATTTTATCTACGACAAGGACGTCTTTATAATTTTTTACTTTATAAATTAATAAAAACCGATATAGTTGTCAAATTCGAAATTGGAACTTTTCGATGCTGGAGTAGATAAAGTCTTTTATCTACTCCAGCATCGAAAATTCTCGTACTATCCTATTTTGATACTCGGCAAGCCTCGTATCAAAAAACAGCACTCGAATTAAAATGACCCTCATTACGATACAGTTGCATAAATAGCTATTATCTACTCCAGCATCGAAAAGTTCCAATTTCGAATTTGACAACTATATCGAATTGAACCCTCTTTCGTGTTTGCTTCTCATAACGATACAGTTCGTTGTATGGGAGCTGTATCGTTATGAGTCGTAGCTGTATCGATATGGTTATCTTCATAAATAGGATACCTATAGCTTAGCGGCTCTGGGTTCTGGCACTTGATTGATTTGACTTTTTTATTAATTTATAAAGTAAAAAATTATAAAGACGTCCTTGTCGTAGATAAAATCTTGTATGCAACTGTACGTAATTAGTCATTTTAATTCTCGTACTATCCTATTTTGATACTCGGCAAGCCTCGTATCAAAAAACAGCACTCGAATTAAAATGACCCTCATTACGATACAGTTGCATAAATAGCTATTTCGTGTGAGAGTATGTCAACCTAAACAAAGAGATTACCAACACACTAGGTACCTACACAAAGAACAATCCATCATCCAGAGAAAGAACAATAGTTCTGTCTGTAGTTGATCTATATAAGTAGGTACTCCTTATGTAGTAGGAACAAGGTTGTGAACATCCTGAGCTCTCTTTTATTGCCTTTACCGATAAAAGACCAATATATATTTTATCCCAAAGAAAATTTATAATTATTAAGATTAATTTTATTCTAAACCAAATTTTTTCTCATCCATGTTTTTGCTCAAAGAAATTGCGGTGAAGTAAATATTTATGTTTAAGGTAAATTGAATCTCGTTAGATTCCGGTCACGTTTTCACTTGACGCGTGTCCGAAATATCACGATCGACGGCACCCGGCGATAGATAGATAGAGTTGGTTATTTTTACAAGGATTCCTATTTTGTCATGAAACCTCGCTGTTTTCTATGAAACATTTTTACGGGAATGATTTCTTATATTTTCATTTTCGTGATCATTCAATGTTGTTATGGTAGATTCATTCATGAATTAGTTACGGTATGCTATGAGACCGAGGTGGCTGGCTTAAGCTCGTATAACGTATCAGCCAGAAGTTGATTTATGGCATCGTGCAATTTATAAGCAGGTATTTTTCTCGAGAACTAAAATCAGCCACCTATAAGTACTAAAATTCTACATCAATGGCCACCGTAGTTGCGTAAAATTGACAGTTACACTCCAAAATCCATTGACGCAGCAAGAATATCATAAATTTAGCCAATCACAATAATTGAGACATGTAACAATGATTGATGCAGGTTTTACTTAAGGCTACAGTACTAATTTTATATAGGTATGCGAAGGTGTACTTGCCTGCTACGTTGTCATGGCTCATGCAATTTGGTACATAGTTTGCATTCCGGGGAACAACATATGGTAGGTACTTTGTATCCCGGATAATCAAAAAGTTCCCACGAGGTTGTCGAAAATGTAAATCCACGCAGACGAAGTCGCGGGCATCAACTAGTAATTACATAATATATGAAAGTATAACATATTCCAGAACAGCCTGTGTACCTACGCATTAAGTGGCCGTGTAATAATAGCACATCTGGTCACCCACGTTTGTTCTCAGGGCGTTCACATTTATAATTTGCCCTTTTATCTCCGAGCGTACATTATAATGATATTTTTTTTAAATATGTTACGCGTCATTGAAGTTCTTAAAAACAAGCCGTGCTGTCGATGAACATCCTCTAAGAATCCTGTAGTTACTTTCGCTATCCTATCCATCATAATATTATTAATGCGAAAGAGTGTATGTCTGCTACGCTTTCACGGCCCATCTGTTCAACCGATTTTGATGAAATTTGGTACAGGGAGCTACCAAAGGCTAAATGGAGGGGGCTACTTTTTATCCCGGAAAATTCAAGAGTTCCCGCGGGAATCAAAAACCTTAATCCACGCAGACGAAGTCGCGGGCATCATCTAGTAAAAGGGAACTTCTCTGAAATGAGGTAAAAATCGGGTGGCGAAAAAAAAAATTTTTTTTTTTGAGTTTTTGATTTTTTAAGTATGCTTTGACAAAGGGGTACCTTCATGTAACACAGTGATGAGGAAGGCCTGTATCAGAACCTAGTTTTCTTGGAGAAATAGCGTGTTTGGTAATTATGGTGTGCATGGTAGTGATAAAATATGATTTGGTAATGAGTTATGGTGTATGGTGATTAGGATTAAGGTTATGGTAATTTAATATAGACATGGTGATGAGAAATTCTAGAAATCCATAGGACGAAATCGAGGATCTTAGATCTTTGCACTCATTCTAGGAAGTAACTATCCCACAAATTCATTCAGATCATGATCCTCGCTGAGTTATAGTATCTTTATAAAACGAGAATTTATTTTTATGGGCTGAGGCGTGCAAAACTAACCTCCTATAATGACAATTAGCTGAATTCTTGAAGAAGAAGCTTAATAAGTGGACAAAGAGTAAATTTACCTGGGTCAATAAGAGAAAGATGATTTGACCAAGAATATTCACCATAAAATTCTGGCTGGCTGAAGGAAAGGACGAGGCTGGGTCACCAGCCTCGTCCTTTCCTACAGCCTTCAAGCCCTTCAGGCCCCCGACCTTCTCGTTCAAACCCCCTAAAACTTTCAACTTGAACTGCAGTCTTTACAATTACCTAGCAAAAGATTAATTGGTAGATCCAAACACAAACGTAATAATTATGAAACGTTCATACCAGGCGTATAAAAGATACCATCCATCGGAATACGAGATCAGTAATGGTCCCGAGAGTTCTGTCTCTCCAACATAGCTACCTGACGCGACTGAAAACTGAGTGTGATAGTATCCTTCATCATAGTAAATCTAAGATCTTGGGAGAAGGGAAAAGTGCTATGATGAGGTATAAAATCTTGATGAAGATATAGTTAGAAGTCCCATAGGCAGCTAAATTGACCTGATCACTCAAAATTGACAAAATATAGTCAAAAACCGGTAAATTGGCCGGCCATAATGCCAGACGTACAAGAGTGTGCGTGTTTAGCGGTCCAATCATGTAAGGATTGCCGATCAAATCGTCTAAGTTCGGCTTCAAAGTAAAATAAACCATAACAGCATTGAATTAGAGCTCAATTTTATGTATCCATTCTTATACGTTTAGGGTAGGGTTCTTCAAAATTATCAATTTTTCAATTGAAGAATTTTATTCTTGCTTGCCTCATCTTGCCGTTGAGCCATGCCTATTATAAATAATTGTTCTCGAGAGGAAATTATAAATCTCACTTACAAGTCGAATTCTGAATGACCCGAACAAGGTCCATACGCTGCTGAAGATACGGAAGACCGAGTAGGACCCAGGCTACGTTGCTTAGCGTTGGAAACTAGAATCTTTTAAAATTGATGCAGAGTTCCCAATGCAATCCTGTCAGTGCATAATACTGGACCAGACTATGATACCTAATCCAACCGCAACGAGGAGGGCTGAAAAATTAACATCAGAAAGACAAAATCATGCCTAATACTCACGTATCAGTCCACCTAGAAATCATTGAGACCCTTTTGTAATAGTTTGTATACCTTGGACACGCGGTTCAACTATGTAGGTCAAATTTTGAAAAATAAGTTTCCAGCTGAATTCGACTCGACTGGGACTGGGCAGCGTTCAAAAAGCTTGGAGATGTATTTTTCGACTTCGATAGTTCGAAGAACCAATAAAGGTTGGGGTCCCAAGGTGCTGGACTGCTCCCTCACAACATGGATGGATGACATGTAGCGAGTCGCAGGAATCCGCTAGATTCAGCGCAAGGTCAAGGCTCAGAAGTCCTTATAAAAGGGTTATGTCCAGCAGTGGACGTCATCAGTTGATGGCTAGGATACATATTAACTACTTAATTAAGTCCCTGTCTGGTTTTTTCACCACATTTTATCTCAAAAGTCAAAACAGATTCATGACATGCACCAAATGGACTGCTGTTGACGTTCCATTTATTCTATTTAGTCTTTTGATGTTTTATCAAAAACTACTGAATGGATTTTGATGCAATTTTTTGCATTCACTAGGTATTACTTTAGAGCAAATTTTAAAATATTTTTAATATTTATAAAATTAAGAATTATATTTTTAATCTATAATTTTCTAATTTTTACTGATATTTTACTGAATTTATTGTATTTACATAGTTATTTCAGCCTAAATTTTATGTTTTTCAATTATTTTTAGTATAATGTATATTATTTGCCAGTTATTTATAAATACTATGCTCAAAATATTTTTAATTTTATTATAAAATGCTTAAATTTGTGTCTTGTTGCCATTTTTATAAACTTTTTTAAATTTCATTCATTTTAATTTTTTTAACGTCTAAATATATTGCAAATAATTATTTAAGCTTATAATAATTAAAACCTTTCCTAAAAATAAAGAAATTTCAGAAATATCTTTGATTTAGTTTTAAAATAATTCAAAATGGTCATGGTAATTGTGGTAATTAGAATCATGGTAATGATAATTTCGCGATTTTTAAATTATTTAAAAATTAACAGATTTATTTTAAATTTTGCAGGCTATTTACGTGAATTAAAAACACGTTTTACATCATAAGAAAAAATAACAAGAAAATCTAACGTGTATTTTAAAAGTGGTGATTTTTTTATGAATTAGATAGGAAAGTTGACAAAGTGCAGAATAACAACATTATTTCCCAATACGTTCAAAACGCTTAGTCATGCGCTTAACCTGTTACAATAAGTTCTTCAAACACAAAAGCCTTACGTATTAATGCTATCATGATGGATGCAGTACATATATTATCATTGTTATCATAGTGTTTGCATCGGGTCACGTAAATTAGGAAAAAGTCGTGGGACAGACTTTAGTATCTCGTAATTTTTTCATTTTTCGTTATTTTGTTACATGTTACATTCAATTTTATAGGTTTATTATTTATTAACAATATATATTTTTTTTTATTTTTTTTTAATCGATAGTTTTTGAGAAAAAAAATAATGTTCCCAACAACTTAGGCAGTGGGACAGTCATGGTAGTGAGAAATTTGAGGTTTAAGATTTTTTTAAAGATGGATCTCACCTCTTTTATCTTCTTTTTCTTGATGGATGATATAGAGGACACTGTCTAGTGTCTACAAAAAAAATTGCATAAGCCTGAGTTAGTTTTAAGGTACGTTCTCCAGCTTGGGACACGCTTTTTACAACATTTCGAAGAAGCATCCAAAAATAAAAATGTGGGAATTTTGTGAGTCGCATTCGAATCTTCGACCTTTGATTCAAATTTATTTATAATTATTTTAATAATTATTATTATTTGATTAGAAGCATGCGACATCTTGCTTATGAGGCGGCTTTTTCCGAATGAGCTACTACGTATAGCTGCTTGGAGGTGTTAATTTTTTTTAACAAAAACTAAAATAATTACATACAGTTACTTTGTCATTGTCTCTTTCAATCCATACCTACTAGTAGAAGTGAGACAGAGAGTTCGACGCTTTTTTATCACGGACGATTGTTCCAGGCCAGGTTCATGCCATGGCCATGTTCATCGTCCCTTAAAAATCTCAGCATGTTCTGAAAATATGAATGCGTAAGCGACTTGAATTAAATCCAAGATTCCTTAGAATTCAAAATGAACTAAATGATGACTGCGACTTCGTCCGTGGTTTGAGGTTTTTGCTTGCCTCGGGAACTGATTTATTTTCCAGGATGAAAAGCCTAAGTTCTAATTCAGGTCATAAGCTATACCTATCTACCCAAAATTTCAGCCAAATCCGTTCAGTCATTTCGTTCACTTCGGAGTAACAGACATCCAAACTTAAAAATTTACAAACTTACAAACATACAAACTTTCACATTTATAATATTATTAGGATAAAAGCAGTGGAAAGGTTTTTATCGCCACAATAATTATTACAGACCGCATAATATGTCTTATGGTGGAAAAATCTTCTCCAACTATGTAGCTACACCAGCCCTGGAGCGCTTCTTTGATGAAGGCCCATTTAAATGGTAATTTTTCATTTGTGAACAAAAATTCCCTTTTGTATGGAAGCCCCAAGGGTATTGTACGAAACCTTTTGTTTTTGATTAATTCATGAATATAAGAGCCATATTTTAGGTAAGAATACCTTACTCCTGAGCGAAATAATCCCTAATTAGTATCATTTGTTCTGGGGTATTTATTAAAAGATGTTATAAGTATGTACCTAGTTACTCTTCCTTACAAATGGGTTGGTACATAAGCTATTTTCTTTGACTATGGTAAACACTAAAAAGTTGCCGCTAGATTGCAAGATGCAAAATTGCAAGTGGAATTTCATCAAAATTGATTCAGTTATCTACCAAAGCATCATATTAATATTATAAATGCGAAAGTGTGTTTGTTTGTTGGTTTGTCCTTCAATCACGCCGCAAGTGAGCAACAGATCAACGTGATTTTTGGCATGGGTATAGCTAAAGACCTGGAGTGTGACATATTTTTTATATAATATATAAAAATATATAATTAAGGAGTTCTCTCGGGAATCAGATGAAGTCGCGGGATCAGCTAGTGAAAAATAAAAAAAAGAAGGCTCAAAAACATTCTAAGCACCTACTAAAATTTACCGCTCGTTTGATTTTTATCAAAAATCAAATCAAATGAAATGTTTTTTTTATTCAAATATACTTTTACAAGTACTTTTGAATCGTCAAGTGAATCTACCACTGGTTCGGAATGCCATTCCTACCGAGAAGAACCAGCAAGAAACTCGGTGGTTGCTCTTTTTAAATAATTCATTTACAATAATTATTATATTAATGTGTACATAAGTAACCGCTGTCCTTAGCATTGCTGGAGCGATCAAATCCATGCTCCTCTATCATTGACATAATCTTCAACAGTATAATAAGCTTTAAAGCTTTTAGTACAATAATGGTAAAATTTACATATTTTTAAAGTATGAGGTATTTTTAAGTACCTCGCTTATCGGGTGTCGAATGGTAGGCATTTAAAAGAGGTCTTTGGTATCAAGTAAGCTTTTTCAGAGTAGGTAGGTATACAATCCAATCATTGTGAGTATGTCGAAGTGTGTAGGATGTTGTTTATTGAAGAAGACGAATCGCTTTACAGAATGTCGAAGATGAAGAATGAATATACTCATTAGTTAAAGTATTCGCCAGCTGGTTCGCTCCCTTCATCCTACTCTGCGCGCGACCTTGTTTTGTAGAGTTAATAACGAAAAATAAGAAGGTACCAGACCTTCTTACATAATTGCTCTTTTTTAGAGCACGAAATATATTTTTTCAACCGACTTCAAAAAAAGGAGTTTTTTTTTTAAATGTTTGTTACCTCAGAACTTTTGACTGGGTGGACCGATTTGGATGATTCTTTTTTTATTTGAAAGAGCATACTTCCCATGTGGTCCCATATAAATTTTATCGAAATCGGTCGAGCGGTTTTTAAAATATGAACAATAAAAGTTGGCGCGGGAGTTTGAAGTCAGTTGTTTAAAAAAGTATTTTTTATACTAAATTATTGATAATTACGCCCTGTGTAACTAGAAATCTTCTACTTACTCTCTACTAGACGACTACTACTTTCTGCATTTGTTTAGAAATAGTTCAGACGAAATTTTGAACCTCCAGAAATAGGTTGCATCCCGGTTGCATATAATGTACCTGTTCAACAATTTTTCCCGGGAGATAAAACAGCTCCCACGGGAACAACATCATTATCCAGTATAAAATATATATCAAATTAATTTGATCTTTTCTTTATTTATCTGGTTACGATGCTCTCTTAAATATCCGATTTACAAGTAGTTAGAGTCATGTTATCGCCAGTTTAACCCATATTCAGTTCAGTATTCATTATATTGATGAAGAAACGGGCATCTGTTTGGCTCTAAATAGATTTTTACCTCCTCCCTTAAAGCGATTGCCGGTTTTAAAACGCCTGAAATTCGCCGAAAATTGCAAACAGCCGATACTTAATTTTACAGCTACTATTACGTGGTACATTAAACTTTGTATGGGAGCCATAAAACCGCGTTTGTTAGTCATTCTCGCTCATTGTAAAACGAGCATAAACAAGTTTTGTTGACGTCATTCATTACGGTCTTTTCATTCGTTCGGTGGAAAGCGGCCGAACGCTGGAAATGCTTACAGATTTAGATCGGCAAAAAAAAGGATGCCTGTTAATATTTCAGCGGTTGTAAGAGGCCACTCTTTTAATATAGTTTATAATTTGAACCGCTTCAGTTTTCCCCTCTGTTTTTATTATTGCTATCTTCAAATCAACAGTATAAGCATAGATTAATTATAATACCAAGTAGTATAAGTAAATATTAAATAGGCATCTTATAGGCAAGCTCCACCTCTCCACCTTAGACTGTATTACCACGGTAATATTACCGTGGTAATACTGTATCACCACTTGTCAGCAAATCTGATTTAATTCCATCGCTACTGTATAAATTAAAAAAAATACCTTAAATTGATGACCATGAAACCCAATACTTATGTTGGCTCTACTAGCTGATGCCCGCAACTTCGTCCGCGTTTTTTAAGTTTTTTGATTCCCGCGGGAACTCCTTAATTTTTCGGGATAAAAAGTAGCATATAATATGTCACTCTCCAGATCCTCAACTATACCCATGCCAAAAATCACGTCAATCTGTTGCTCCGTTGCGGCGCGATTGAAGGACAAACCAACAAACAAATACACTTTCGCATTTATAATATTATAGTATAGATTTCGATGTGGAATTACCTACCAATATTCCACTCTAAGAGTACATTCAATTTTTTCTGTAAATGATCATAATAATAATTATCTTACCAACTTCCTTGAAAGATAAATCCCTTAGGGCTAAGGGCGTGGCGTTATACTTTTAACTTAAATAAACGAGGCACAGTAAATTTCCGTGGGACTTTTATATTCACTAAATAAGTTATTTACGATCCTATAGGCAAGGGGCAGCATTATCCTTTATGCCCCAGAGGTAGAGAGTAAGTTATAAATATTGAAAGAGGAAGTTCATTAGATACGCACTCTATCACAGGGGTTGTACCTAAAGAAAATTGGAATAAAATGTCATTTCGTTAACCTTAATTATTAACTTACCTTATACTGCCTCAAGCCGCTCTCGAGGGAGCGCTTATCTATAACATAGTTTAGAGCTATAATAATATGTGAATGAGATATACCTACATTATAGTCGTCAAATATTCGAATACATAGGGAACGGAACGAGGGTAGACGATGCCGCAACTTAAAAACCTTCCACGCGGACGAAGTTGCGGGCATCATCTAGTAAAAACCTACCCTTTTATTATTAGTCCGGATAAATGGAATATCCATTTTCCATCCAAGTTATTACAAAATATTTGCTTCGTCATTTACTTAATTACACTTTGATTACGTAAAAATACTAGCAGGCGGTAGGTAAATAAAAACGCCGATGAAGGCGAAATTATTAAACAGAGGTAATGGGTAATACGAACTTATTCAGTTTGAAACGATGGTTTGAAAAAACTAAATAGGTGGGTAGTATATATAGTACCATATTCGATATTTCATGGTCTTGGAAGTAAATACTGTCAGTTTCTTTAGAACAAGTCAGTAGATTCATTTTACTCCTATGTAATTATTATGTTTCCAGCAGTTAGAGTTCGTAGTATTTTAGTTAGTTAGTTAGTATTTAGCCTAGTGAATAAAGATACTATACGAACCATACAGGAAAAAAGCCCGCGTAAAACGTCAGCGCGCGCACTTTTATATGGAGCTGCACAGCCTTGCGCGACACGACTAAACGTGTTTCCTAAACGACATACTTTGTCAAGACTTGCTATTCATAGTGTGTTTTCGCCTTATCACTGGAGTACAGAACCGTACAGTAGTATTCATGTCCGAATTGAAAGATCGCATAATCGATTTCCGGTTCGGTAAATATTGCAAACGAACTGTTCAGTTCAACAAGAATGTGTTTTTGGTAGGTATTGGACACGGTCGCCAATTATTCTCCGAAATTGGACTGTGGTGCATATTGCTCGCTTTACAGAAAAATTATATACCTTCTCTGGAAATATGAGTGCACTTTTTCAAACACTAGCTGATGCCCGCGACTTCATCCGCGAGGTTTAAGTTTTTTTTTGATTCCCGTGGGAACACCTTAATTTTCCAGGATAAAAGTAGCCCATGTTACTCTCCAGGTCCTCAACTATACCTATGCCAAAAATTACGTTCCGTTGCTCAGTTGCAGCGTGATTGAAGGACAAACCAACATACAAACACACTTTCGCATTTATAATATTAGTATGATGGATTATACGCAATACGATTTTCCTATCTCATTTTCAGCAAAGACGACTTTTAGAAGTCTTAAAATACATTTCGAAACCTTTTTATAACCTATCCGAATAAGGGCACCACCACTCAGTGTGTACACGTTTAATAGTTTATTATTATTAAAGCTCTAGTTATTTACTTTAGCAAAATTGTGGCGATTTAATTTAAGTTTGCTGCGTGAATTGTTTTCAGTACACCAACTTCGGCCATGTACCAAAGTATATAAAATAAAATAATAAAATATGAAGCTGAGTTCATGTTATTATCATCTGTATGTACCTACGGGTCGCACTTTAAAGTGCGTTGCTATCCATAGAAAGGCGAGACGTGCAGTAACTTATAGATCAACTAGCGAATGCCCGCGAGTTCGTCTGCGTGGTTTGAGGTTTTTTGGTTCCCGCGGGAAGTCCTTAATTTTCTGGGATAAAAAGTAGCCTATGTGCAATTCCAGATTATGCCAATATGATAATCTCTGTGCCAAATTTCAGCCAGATCCGTTGAGCCGTTGGGGCGTGATTGACTAACAAACATCCATCCATACATCCATCCATCCAAACTTTCGCATTTGTAATATTTATTTGATTGATATTTCATATTTTATTAGCTCTCTATAACCAGATTGGTCTAATTGCACACGCGTTCGCTTCACTCCACAACTGATTTGCCTTTTTTCGAAAACCCCCACTCATTTGCCTTCAAAGTCAAAATATTATAATTATTCATAGTTGGTTACATGAACGTCAGGTATACAAAGTATGGTGATAATAATTAACAACGGTATCTTTAAACTAAAGTTACGAGGGTTCCAAACGCCCCCTGGTCGGAAAAGCCCACAGCAAACTCAACCGAGTTTTTTTTAGTATCACCAATCTCTCAAACATCGTAAATTAATTATTTCAAAAAGATATTCCCATAGGAACTTTTATTTATTTTCTTCTGACAAACATCTTAAAGAATTCAAGGCAGACTGGGCTCATTTAGATAAGCGACCAGGTTGGGACCCAAATTCACGACACTTTCACTGAATGGAAGCGACATTATCGCCCGCTTGATGGAATTAAAGCTTATTGCGTACGATGCCCTTTTCGCGTGAAGTTTTTAGAATTTGTTTTCCGATGTAGGTAACTTTACGTTGCTGTAGGGGAGAAGTGGCATGAAGGAGCCAAGTTTTGAAAGAGCCACTTACATTATTTTGGTACTTTATGAACGAATTTGGTTGGTAATAATATTTTAAGTGGCAGCAGCACCCACAAACATTTGACAGTCCGCCGAAACCAACAGACACCGGCACATCGAGTCCGAGTTTTTGGTACTAAAAAGTAAGTATTTTGCTTCATTTAACTTGTTTTTTGGTATTTTATTGTAAACAAATACACGTAAATGGATTGCAGATTGAGTTTGTGCATATATTTGGCTTTGCAACTGCGTAAAATCTGAGCCGCAAAAGTTTTGATATTATTGTTATTTTAAAGTTTATATTGTTTTAAAGAATAAGTTGTGAAAGAGCCAGGTGAATGGGCCATGAAAGAGCTTAAGACTTTGAAGCTCAAAGTAAGCAATCTTTTTTTCTTCTATCTTCTTAAGTTCTTAAAGATTTAACGATGTTGTTTTTGATTGAAGATATTATTTGTTATTTTATTTAATTTTTAAAATTGTTATTAAAAAAAAATTCGCGTCTTATATGTTAAGATTAAAGCAATTGTTATAATTACGTAAAACAACTGATAGAATTAAAAAATCCTTAATAATGTTATTAGTTTTTAAAAGGATTTGTAAGAATTGTCTTTTTTAATAGTGCAATTATTATTATTTTGCATAATTTTCACAATTACACTTTATAATACATACTGGCTCTTTCATTACTTTTAGTAGCTCTTTCAATACCAAAATGTTATGAAAGAGCCAAAACACTCATATTTTTAAAATGAATTTTTTGTTGATTTTTTCAAAGTATTTATCGTTTTTTCGGATGTAATTACCTACTTTAATAAATGAATAATAATTAAAGATAAAAAAATCACAATTTATTTCATTTAAAGAATATTTTTTGCTCCGTTTAGTAAACTGGCTCTTTCATGCCCCTTCTCCCCTGCAAGGCTGAAACCTTGTAATTTACCGTAACCAGAAAAATTACTAATATTGGATAGGCGTTATTTTGCGGAAGTCCATGTTAATAAAGGAACTAGAAATTGAATTCGCATTAATCCGCCACAGTAGGCAAATCAGTGGTACAGTGGTACAGTGTGTACCTTGCGATATTCACCACACCACACAAATCTTCCAAATTATTCTCAACGTACGTTTCACTCCGACACCGGAGCATCTTCAGGAGATGTTGAGTAGACAATGCACGATTGTAAAGCTGCTTTAAATTTCTATATAGTTCCTTCATTGAAAAATTACTGTAGGTTTCAGTTTTATTTCTTTCGTAGGTTTCGCTAATTTTCTAAGTAATATGTTATGTGTTTCACTATTTTTTGTACTATTTTTAAATTTTGTTATCTTTTGAAAAAATGTTAGACATTTTTTTCCTCTGAATACGTGCCAGACTGAGATAGTCGTGAAATGATGATAATTTATGTATTATGATGGCGTGTTTATTGGATTGGTTGGCTGTTTTCAGTGGTCTGAATGTTCTTTCAGTGGTTAAAATATTGTTTTATGCATATTATATAGTTATGCAAAATACGTCATAGATTTAATTTAATCAGTTCTTTTTTTGTTTTTTTGTTTTTTTTTACTTTTTTCCAGATTGATTGAGTAGGCAGGTGTATGGAAACGTGTGAGCTTACGCTTCAAAACCTTTTCACTTGCCTGGCTCGTTTCAACTGCAAATTACGTCATTTACAACTCGCAGATGTACCAATACTGAATGATTGCTATTGAGCAATCCATTGAGAGGGACTTGACTCCAAAATTTGAGTTACTTAAATTCTAACTTTATATACTATACCTTAAGAACTCTATTGGAATGCACTAGATTTGCTAGCATAACAGCCATTATTCAAAACGATTCGTAGGAAACTTGGATGACTAAATTGGCGACGACGATGAGGCCGTATTCGGAAGGAAGACATGTATTCTAAGCATACATTAAAAAGTTCTAACTGATTCTTAGATAAAGCATGTCATATTTGTGATTATAATTATTACTTCATCAAGGGTTGGTTGAATTAGCTATTGATAATGAAATCGAAGACCTGTTATTTAAATTTTTTATAAATTCTAATAAAATAATTGTCTATACAGGTCTCGTTATAAAGTTCTCAAAGGTTCAAAGTTATGTGAAGCACTGCCATTCCGCACTTGGTCAGCGTGGTTGACTATGGCCAAACCCTTCTCATTCTGAGAAGAGACTCGTGCTCAGTAGTGAGCCGACAAATGGGTTGGCGTGATGATGATGATGATTATGAATTGCCGAACATCATCATATTTTACATGTATCCAAAATTTAATACATTGCCCTAATAATGTATTGTACCTACTCAATTCCTTACAGTAGATTGCAAATATTACTACTATAAAGGATGAAATTCCCATGTGTACAGAAACAGAAGATGAAAAAATGATTTGATGAATATTTTATTCATATTTCTACTTTTTTACACCGCTTAATACATTGGGGATTTTGGATAAGATTATCTATCCATAGATAATATAATTCTCTATTTGGAATCGGCTTTTAGCCGACGATAAATCGACACATTCAACCATCATTCAACAATGCCAATATTATGACAATTTATTTAGCTATTGTAACTTAGATTATGTTAAGGTGCCAGCAGAGGGGGAATTGCGCACAAACGTAATATCAAAATAATTTGTAATTCGAGAATATTTCCACCATATTATGCGATTATTAAGATTGAACTTGTATTTATCTAGGTCCCTGGATAATTATTTTTTCAAAAAACTTTCCCAAAATTAAATGTAAGCACATTGCGTTTTGCATATTTTTACGACATAAATGACATGTTTTCTCCTTATTTGTTTCATATTAAAACCAACGATATCTCACGTACTAATTGATCAGGAACATAGCCTATATTGTCAAGTTACAGAATAACAACACGAAGTTAAAAACATAACAATTTTTCATTCATCATTTTTGGTATTCACGGAACAAGACTAAATGTATAGGAAATTCTGTATCTCATATTGCTATCTCGCTTGCACGCGATCATGTGTCTTCAGCCAAATAGAGATAGCAATATACCGGCAAATTTATATTTGCGGTTCGAATAGAAGTTGCGAGCGGCGCGGACCGGCCTCTTAAGAGGATTAATGCCGAATTTCGATTGCTGTTAATTCGCTTCGTCGCGCGTCGCCACTCTACTCTACTCTAAAGCCTAGAGGTCTACGTTATCCTCAAGGTTGAGTGCTAAGCTCGCTCCGCGTAAGAGCTTCATATAACTTGGTTCTACCATAGTCTATAGGCTCCGCCATCCGTTCACATAAGATATAAAAAGCATATCTGAAACAAAAACTACGACGAGGTCGTGTCGTGAATGCGTGGCGGCGTAAGAAAATTTTAAAGATAAAAATATATCAACGAAATCGAATTGAAAACGTCGTGTCGTGCATCGTATCACGTTAAAACAGAAGAAAATTTTAAGGATAAAAATATATCAACGAAATCGAATTGAAAACGTCGTGCCGCACATCGTATCACATTGCGATATCGTGTCTTAATTTGTTGCGATGCAAGTCGTAGATTTTCCACGACACGACATCGCATAGCCACACGACCGTACCGTGTGTATGTTGTTTGGCCCGTAGACGTCTAAGGTAAGTATGCGTCAGGTAGGTAATAGGTATAGCCTTATAGTCCTTCAGTCCTAAAATAAAACGCCTTGTGTCTGAAGACTCTTTAGAAGTGTTAATTGCAGACTTGACTCATTAAGATAAAGTTCCAAGTTGGGGCCTTCATTTACAACGCTTTACCAGAAAAGGACGCTCATTTTCAACAAGTATATTCAGGTTATTTTTTTTAAAGTTGTAGGCATTTTACGATCTTAATCTACATTAATTTACGTACAAGATTGAGACCGGAAATTAAATAAGGAAATCCAAAAAGATCCTGCTCATTACAAGAACAGATTGGATCTTGAAAAAAGGCATTTCATGAATAGAGGTTCTGTTAGAAATTTCATTTCAGGCTTGTGTACAATAGAGTAATAACTTTTAAAGTAGGTACTTATATTCATTCATTATTAATTTGCGAATTTCAATAAATGCTAATGAACAAAAATTTTCTTTTCATTTGCGTACCAAATGTTGTGCCTACTAAAAAATTCACTTCAACAACCGTTCTTTTAATGAGTATTCCCTTTTCAACAATCTCCGAATAGAAAATTCGAGGTATTCAAATTCGAACTCTGCGTATTTAGCGATAAGCTTTCTCTTTCAAAGTAACTTCATACTATTCCGGTCAGTATTCAAACCTATTCGTCGGAAAACTCGACGGGAAAATCGGTATCGATGAGGGTACAGCGAAACAGGACATAAAGGTACACAGTGAACGAGAGTAGGAGAGCGCTCTATAGAGGGCCGGGGTCGAGCGCCTCTTGAGCTTGCGGTCGGAAGTTCATTTGGAAATTTCACTCGAAATTAATGCAAAGTTGATAAGTGACTCCTGTAACGGTATATGCATAAACCAGCTGATGCCCGCGACTTCATCCGCGTGGATTGAGGTTTTTAAGAGACCGCCGCAAGAACTCTTCAATTTTCTGGGGTAAAAAGCCTAGACTAAAATCTATCTCTGTACCAAATTACAACCAGATCCGTTTACAACAAACATCCATCCATCCATACTTTCGAAATTATAATATAAGTATAGATACGAGTAAAACTAGAAACTGATATAATTATAATAGAGATATTATAAAGTAATCTCTATACAAAAAGAGCATTTTCAGATATTACTGAAAAACTGACTGACTGAAACCGTAGTAGCCAGTTGTAATCTAACTAAAACGGCGTGTGTGTCTATCTGTTACATTTTTACGGTTTAACCGCTGAAACGCTATTTACGTAATTTGGCGCAAGGATAGCATATATCCTGGAGAGGGATATACGATAACTTTAACCCTGAGATAAAATACTATATAAAACCACGCGGACAAATTATCGGTCATCTATATATACGAGGGAACGTTTTTATGTTCGCGGAATGAGAGGGTTGGAGGGGGGTGATTAGGCTCATTAGGATCGTAACGTGTTTAGTGACTCATAATTAGTATAATCATACGAGATTTCATTCTTATTAGACCATTAGTCTTTGAGCTATCGCCAACCAAGCAACATAATCAGGAGTGAAAAGTGAAATATGGAAAAAATTTAATATCGTGCCGTTATAAAGTTCCTTACCAAGCAAGGAAAATCAGTTGCGACCATAATGGATGAGATGTCATCGGTTTACCGTGACTCTTGTCCAGGAAAAACCATGGTGTACAAGTGGCACAGTTTGTTTAAAAAAGGAAGGGAATCCCTTGACGACCCGAGGCCGGGCAGGAGCATCGAGGTGACTTATCCAAAAAGTCGAAAAACTTGTACTCGACGATGCTCGACTAAAGAAGAAACAACTCGCAGAAATGGTTGGAGTGTCTGATACAACCATTTTTAAAATCCTGCATGATCATCTTGGCATGACTAAGGTCAGCACAAGATGGGTCCGAAGACCGAGAATGCTCACGCCGCCGCAAAAACAACAACGCGTAGAGTGTTCACGTGCATTTTTGGACCTCTGCAATGAAGACAAGGATGATGTATTGAGTCGAATTGTTACTGGAGACGAAACTTGGGTTCATCATTATGAACCTGAGTCGAGACAAGACTCTATGCAGTGGCATACAAAGGGCACAGCACCCCCCAAGAAGTTTAAGGTGTCACAGTCAGCTGGGAAACTTATGGCAACGGTCTTTTGGGACTCAGAAGGAATATTATTGATCGATTATAAAGATAAAGGTGTTTCTGTAACCGGAGAATACTACGCTTCAATATTACAGCGACTAAAAGAAGCCATTAAACAGAAAAGACGGGGAAAATTGACGAAAGATGTGCTGCTTTTGCACGACAATGCGCCCGCCCACAAGAGCCGCGTTGCGTTGGCTGCCCTGCTTAAAGTGGGCTTCGATATTTTGAACCACCCACCCTACAGCCCAGACCTGGCCCCGAGTGATTATTACCTCTTTCCGAAAATGAAAAAAGAGCTGCGGGGTAAAAAATTTACCACCGATGATGTTAGGAGTTAAGGAAGTAAGAAGTTAAGGAGGCAGTTTCAGCGTATTTTGAGGACAAAGACAAAACATTTTTTTATGAGGGTATAAATAAATTAATTGAAAGATCTGAAAAATGTGTCCGTCTTGCAGGTGAATATATTGAAAAGGAAAAATAATTTGTTTTTTTTATTTCAACCCATTACCCTTCATTCCGCGAACATAAAAACGCTCTCATAGGTACTGCTACTGAACTCACCGTTTCTGTTAATTCAAGTATGTTCATGATAGTGGTTATTTTAAAAAAAAATCAGGAACGATCATTTTTGCCGTTTACTGTTTTACTAGCTCCATCATCATCAAAAAAAGGGGTATTTAAGGTTTAAGAAAAAAGGCTTACCCTCATACAACCAATCCGGGACACCGTTGTTAATTCTACCAGGTACACCCGTATCTGTGACCCGGTACCCTGTGGATGACCTCGGGGCTGGCCGGTAGAAGATGTCGTAGTCCTTCACCGTGATGAGGCCGTGACCTTTGGGCGTCCACATGGCCAGGAGGAGGAAAGGACCTTCGGTAATAACCCCTCCGCCGACGTCGTCAGGTAGCGGTGTTAGCGGGTAGGACTCCCTGCAAACAAATATACACTTATTAACCTTACATTGAAAGGTATCAATTGAATACATATTATAACTGCGAAAGTTTGGATGGATGTCTGGATGGATGTATGGATGGATGTATGGATGGATGTTTGTTACTCAATCACGCGCCAACGTCTCAACGGATCTGGCTGAAATTTGGCACAGAGATAGATAATAGTCTGGAATAGCACATAGGCTACTTTTTATCCCGGAAAATTAAGGAGTTCCCGCGGGAACCAAAAAACCACAATACACGCGGATGTAGTCGCGGGCATCAGCTAGTCCTTAAAATATTGAGTAGGTAAAGTATTAAAACAAATAATAGCTTCCATGTAAGCTTATATTCAGATATTTTCAAAGCGCTTTTGCCTTATTCGTTGAAATGTATTCATTCACTTACGTATAATGCCTGCTGGAAGTAGGTACACAAATATTTTACAGTAGCATTTCTGTTTCATATGTATCGTGTATATTATGTTGTTTACGGTGTACCTTTTTGTAAATTAAAGAGGACGAACGGGGTCGGAAACGTAGTAGAAATACACTATAACATTATATAATGTGACAGTTTAGATGTTTGTAAGTTTGTAGGTTTGTTAGTACTCTTTCACGCTACAACAGCTACTTAAAGTATACTTACTGAAATTGTTTCATTTAAAATTATTTAATATTGTTAGCTATAAATTATTTAATACATATATACAAATTGCAATGCCCTGACGGGGCCTCATGTCATTATAATTAATGTAATATATTGTATGCACATGAATGCAATTAATAAATGAAATGAAACGAACAACTTAACCGATTTAGCTGTAGGTAACACATAGGCTAAGTACATTGTATCAAGAGTTTAACTCCGCAATAGAAAACCCTTAATCCTCTCGGACGAAGTCGCGGGTATCAAAATATAACCAACTAAGTCTTTGGGTCGAGCTTCGGACCAATTAATAGCATAATATTACTACTGCTTCATCAACCTGTATATTTACCTACTGTGTATAATATTCGGCCATTTTATATCATGCCCATGCAGTTTATGCTCTCTAATAATACAGTGAATATTGATGTTTTCACATAAGTAATTTCTATTAAAAATATTATGCAATTTTTTTAAATCTATATATATAATATAGCGAAATACCACTCACTCACTCACTCACTGACTGACTAATCACGATATCTCAGGAACTATAAAGCGTACAGACTTGAAATTTGGAAGGTAGATTACTTCTATGGTGTAGACGCTTGCTAAGAAAGGGTTTTGAGAAAATCCACCCCTAAGGGGTTAAAATAGGGGTTGGAAGTTTGTATGAAAGTCCATTGTTTTTAAAGTTAGAGACATGAAAATTGGCAATTAAGTTATTAGTAATAAATAATAAAAGCTTGCATAAGAAATTTTACGAAAATGTACCCCAATAGGGGTGAAATGGGGGTTGTAAGTTTGTATGAAAGTCCTATGTTTCTGAAGTTAAAGACTTGAAAATCGGGATTTAGGTTATTAGCGTTAAATAATATTGAGCTGTATAAGCAATTTTACAAAAATCCACCCCAAAAGGGGTGAAATGGGGGTGAAAGGTTACATACAATTTTTATGATTTTGAAGTAGGTATAGACATGAAAATCAGCATTTAAGTTATTAGTTTTAAATAATAAAAAAACCTGCATAAGCTATATAAAGCCTCTATAGATAGGATGTTTGCAGCGGGAAAATTTCATCATCTAATAGGAAATGAACAATTGTACGCGGACGAAGTCGCGGGCGACCTCTAGTATGAAATATAAATATTTCATATTGGAATTGGAAATTTTCCATCAACACGAATATGTAAATTCCAAGTCACGGTATCGGTCAAATACACCGAGGTCAAATAACTCCTGCAGCGAACGTGCGAAAGCACAAATGTACGAGATCATTACTTTTTATGTAGGCCTGGTAGGAGCGATCATAAAATGCCTGCAGAGCAGAAGTTCTCCAAACACATTCAATTCAAGCCATTAATACATAGTAACAAACCTACACAGAATGCTACTAAAATATCTACATACTAGCTGATGCCCGCGACTTCGTCCGCGTGGTTCAAGTTTTTTTTGATTACGGCGGGAATTTCATAATTTTTCGGGATAACCTATGTCACTCTCCAAGTCTTCAACTATACCCATGCCAAAAATCACGTCGATCCGTTGCTCCGTTGCGCCGTGATTGAAGGACAAAACAACAAACCAACAAACCAACAATTCAACAAACTAACAAACCAACAAAAAAACACACATTCGCATTTATAATATTAGTATGATTAACAATTAAGATTAAAGCTAGATTTACAGACGAATACTTTGCTTCTCTTAGCATTTATTGAGAGGCCATTAATGATTGATTTAAAACTAAAGGCGTCGATTTCAGAGATAGAGTTTATTTCTGAGTTTATAATATATGCTACATTCACTACATACATTCACAATACTACAAATAAGTAGTAAATATCATAGCTTTTCCTGAAAAACTGTTTTGTACTGAAATGCTGTACTTTTTAAATGTACTTAGGTTCCTATATTACCCGCCTATTTTATGTACCTAAAGCGCCAATACATCTATTATTTATCTACACTATATATAATATTAACTACACTATAATATATAATATTATAAATGCGAAAGTTTGGATGGATGGATGTATGAATGGATGTTCGTTACTCAATCACGCCCCAACGGCTGAACGGATCTGGATGAAATTGGGCACAGAGATAGATTATAGTCTGGAATAACAAATAGGCTTCTTTTTATCCCGGAAAATTAAAGAGTTCCCGCGGGAACCGTAAAACCTCAATCCACACTGACGAAGTCGAGGGGCATTAGCTAGTTGTTTATAAATATAAATACACACACACACAAAGCACAGCACTAAGTAGGTACTAGACAGCTTCAATAGGTATTTGAAAATCATTCTAAAATTCAAATTGGTTTCTGTATGGATGAATGCAGCGCGTTTCAGCTTCAGCGTTGCGTAGTGTTTACATTCATAAATCTTTAACCGAGGCTAGCGTATTCCGGACTCATAATTTAAATGGGTGCCCCGATTTTATTCGCCTTTCATTTCAAAGCACGTAGGGTTAAAGCAAAACTGAGAGGATTTTTCAGCCAAATGCAATGGGTGACTTTTAAAGGTCTAGCCCCATTATACCTAAATGCGCAACGCGGCGCGGCACGTAGCGGAAAATGCATGCATAGGCACGTTCATTTCCTATCTAAAATTAAATAACTTTAATCCTTTTTAAAATTAAGTTTTTTTTTAATTTTGAGTAGTTTTATTATCTCTTAGATAAAAAATATGTACTTTATATAAAATACTAGCTGATGCCCGCCACTTCGTACGCGTGGATTGAGGTTTTTTGGTTCCCGCGGGAACTCTTTCATTTTCCGGGATAAAAATAGCCTATGTGCTATTCCAGACTATAATCTATCTCTGTGCCAAATTTCATCCAGATACACTTTTAGGCCTTTTTATGGTAACAAATAGTGTGATAGACAGACACTTTCACATGTATAAAATTAGTATGGATTTAGAGTAAGATAGAAGATGGTAGATAGATAGTTCTCTAAATAAGTATCTGAAGAAGTAATGGGGTCAGTTAGTGATACAATTAAAAAACAAAACCGGCCAAGTGCGAGTCGGACTCGCGCACCGAGGGTTCCGTACAAACTGTGACGTGGTAGGCCGTCTACGATGTGGTGGCCGGCCTTTTATCACAGCTCCAAGGAACAGTAGATCTGAGTATTTGATATGAATTTACGCTTGATATTCCATGCGTTCCTCCTCCTTCCTCGTTTGATTTCTCCATGCGTTCCTGAGAAAAAGGGTCTTGACACACAGACGGACGGACAACAAAGTGATCCTATAAGGGTTCCGTTTTTTCCTTTTGAGGTACGGAACCCTAAAAAATGAGTCATTTTAAAACTTTTAGTAGAACAAGTTCGCAAACAGTATTTTAATCTCACCCGACCGTGGATCATAAAAGACAGTTTGAATGACTTTATGGGTTGTTTGTCCATCGAATCACTACGTTTAAACCGTTTTAGACCGTTAACTCCCATAAATCTCAGATCTCGGATCTGTTAGATTTCAATAAAATTTATAGTTACGAATTTTTGACCGAGCGAAGCGAAGGTCTCTGAGTCTACTTGAGTGAATTTGCACTTGTCCGTCCGTCCGTCCGTCCGTCCGTCTGTCAGAGCCTTATAACTTCTGAATTAATGAACGTAATTACTTCAAATTTAAATATAATATGTATACCGTTGGCATCCAGCCAAATATGGCTTCAAAAGTTATAAAAATCTTTATTTCATAGAAGTGAAAGCGAAGTAAAATATTTTTATGGAGTTACATAGGGATATCATTTTAAAGATAATTAGGAATAGAGTCCAAAAATATATATTTTTTAATTTTTCCCCTATAAATGACGAAATGGGGGGTTCTCAAAATGGAGATTTTCTAACGTCCAATGTTGACCTCAGAACTCTGAATTTTCTGAAAGGCTGAGCCGGAAAGTTGATCAATTATTTGAATTATATCCTGTACTTGAACAAGTTAGATAAATATTATAAGGAAACGAAATTATTTAATTTTTTATGAGCTTCAGTATTTTTAACAGAACTTCACAATGATGTCAATAGATGGCGCTCTGTTATGGCGATACCGCGAGGTCTCAGTTCGGGGCGAACCACTAGTCTAGCTATACATGAGTCGTTTTCGGTATAAATGTCGTGAACTGATCGCAGAACCTGTAATATTAGTATGAAGTATGATAAACAGATAATAATAATATATCAAACAAGTGAAACAACAACTGGAATACCTGTTACCTACAGATAATCCAACAAACACCTTTCCGTCCATCAACATGTAAATTGCATTATGTCCGGATAACAACATTAACTACTGTTTCAATTTGCCCTTTGTAATTGGCATTACCATATTGTGCTGTTTGTAGAAGCATTTCATCAAATTGGATGATACATGACATACACACGTATGTATATACAATTAGGTACTAGAAGATGCCCGCGACTTCACCATGCGTTAATTAAGGATTTTTGGTTCCCGCGGGAAATCTTAAATTTTCCAGGATTAAAATATGTGGTAGTATAATATAAAAACGTATACGAACATAAACATAAATGCCAATTTTCATGTCTCTAACTTCCAACCCCCATTTCGCCCCTTAGGGGTGAATTTTCTCCAAAACATTTCTTAGCTCATATCCACGTCATAGAATCATCCTATCCTATCCTATCTTCCAAATTTCAAGTTTGTTAGTGAGTGGTATTTAGCTTTTATTTCAATAGAATAAAAGCTGATTTGCTATTCTTTGGATACACCTGTATCCTGACATATCCAGGCATTCTAACCACACTCCTGAAGAGTGGAACCAAGTTGACGAATTATCTTTTTTTCTGCAACGTATACTAAACGTATTTACTTATTATAGCAGAATAATTAATTGTACGGATAACCGAAGCAAAAAAAACGAAAAGTAGCTTTTTTATAAAGAAGGCAGCGTAAAATTAATATTATAGCTGTCAGCAAGTCGGAAAGTGGAAATTTTCTAATTTCAAACAAAAACGCTTCCTTGAACACCGTCCCGCCATTCGTGATCTTATTCGTAATTTTATTAAGCCCCACGCGTTGTAAAGCATAAAAGATTTATTGCTGGTCTTGTATAGTGGGAAAAATGGATTTTCCTCATAAAATTATTTTATGCCATAAAATTTATATGGAAAACGAAAACTGCTGTCTTATTCTTCGACATTCTTAGTGGCAACCTCAACTTTGTGTGGCTGTAAGTTAAAGTAATATTTACGGCGTAGGTACTTACTCATACATATTGTACTCGTAATGGATATTCATTGCAAAATAATTGTTCCACGGTTGTTTGTTAAACACCAATCGTTAAATCACAACCCTCAGAAAAACATCATAGATATAGAGATGGAAAATACCTACTTATACCTAACATAATTTCATCTTGCAATAAGGTTAATAATTTACAAAATAAAATGAACTACTTAAACAAAAAGGTTTACATAGTAAATTCCATCGAGTGTTAAATTCAACCTAATACGATAAATTTCCTTTGAATCCTTATGTCAACGAGCCATAATTGTAAGGAATAATGACAATGAGCTCGAACCTCTTAATTTGAATCACTGAGCCCTTAAATGCTGGTTTAAATAATTAATTTCGTTGATATAGATGGACGTATTTTGCAGAATTTAGGCATTCGAAGATTTGAACATTCGAGATAAATACGAATAATTAATACAAATATTGATAAATAGCTCTAACTTTTCTTCTTTAGATTCATAAAAGCCTGGTAGTAATTCAAACAAAGCATCAATTGTATACTTTGCAGGATATCTTGTTTGAAAATTTGGCTCATAAGATAAGATTTGAATTATGGAGTTAGTTATATGTATTACTAAATGATGCCCGCGAATCCGCTCACTTTCAGGTTTCTATAAAACCCAAAATCAAAAATCACAATCAAATATTCTTTTGACAATTTCGGATTTGTTAGAACACTTATAACTCTAGAAATGCTGAACGGATCTAGATGAAATTTGGCACATAGATAGATCATAGTCTAGAATAACACATAGGCTACTTTTTATTCCGGAAAATTAAAGAGTTCCTGCGGGAACCAAAAAACCTCAATCCACGCGATCGAAGTAGCGGGCTTCAGCTAGTTTCTTATAAAACATGATGGTGATAATCAGTTACGGTAGCTTAAAATTAAAGCTACGAGTTCCAAACGCGCCCTGGTCTGAGAAGAGCCCACAACAAACTCAGCCGTTTTTTTTAAATGTCACCATTTCACAAATCATCTTAACTAAGGAACTATCAGAGCCATTAGAGCAAATTATTGCCAAGCTCCCGTGGAAACTCTTTCATTTTCCGAAATAAAACGTAGGTAGTCCGTTTTCTGGATACTATCTCTGTACCAAATTTTGTCAAAATCAGTTAAACGGATGGATATGGAAACGTTGAAGCCAGTTTTAGAACTTTAGGTAGGTATGTCTATCTGTGACAGACGCACTAATTGTAACATTAGCGTACTTTTAAGTATTCTGTGATATTAGTATGGATTAATAATTTAATATAAAAAATTCTTTTTAAACAACCGACTTCAAACTCCCGCGCCAACTTTACAACAACAAGCACACGCTATACAAAGTACTTATTTTATTGTTGATATTTTAAAAACCGCTCGACCGATTTCGATTAAATTTATATGGGACCACTTGGGAAGTATGCCCTTTCAAACAAAAAAAGAATTTTTGAAATCGGTTCAGAAGTCTTCGAGTAATCGGTGAACATACATAAAAAAAAAAGACTCCGACGAATTGATAACCTCCTCCTTTTTTGAAGTCGGTTAAAAATATGCAATGCCTGGTTAAAAACCTACTGTTTACATAAGCTATTACACTGATCGCGAGCAATGTACTCTTATCCGTTGAGGAGTTCCATTATCTGTCTTCGAAGATCTTCATCAGATCTTCACCAAATTTATATGGGACCACCTTTGAAGTATACCCTTTCAAACAAAAAAAGAATTTCCAAAATCGGTCCAGGCGTCTTCGAGTAATCGGGGAACATACATAAAAAATAAAAATAAAAGATTCCGACGAATTGAGAACCTCCTCCTTTTTTGAAGTCGGTTAAAAAGAACTTACGTTGTGAGTATGTCATAGACGGTGTACCGCGCAAGGTAGGAGTACTGATGCAGCTTGTGGACCGCATGCGCAAGCAGCAGAAACCGGCGGTCTGCTGACAGTGAGAACGAGGCTGGCTCCAGGACCCTCTGTGAAACAAAAATAATAGTTATTACAAGAGTGAAAAGTTGTTTTTTAACCGCGTGCTCAATTTTGATGACCGAGCAAGCGAAGGATTCTAAAATTGAATCACGAGCGCACCGAGTGGTTCAAAAATTAGAATCCTGAGCGTCAGCGAGGGAATCAAAAGAGCACGAGGTGAAAAATCTTTTCACTCGAGTGCAACACGTAACTTTTCATCCCACCTCAGCGAGGAAATGACATGACGTGAAAGAAAATGGTGCGCGCAAAGCAAATTAAAAAAGTACACCAAGAAGGTTACGAGTGTGAGTTTTTAACAAATTAAAAAAGGTTGTATGGAAATTCGGCACCATAGAGGTAGAAGTAAAGAGGTTTAAATGATGTTTTGAATTCACAAACTTCATAGACGAGTGATATTTACTAACGTGCACACGATGTTCTAAATTCAATTTACTTTATCCTCAAGAGGATAATAACGGCTTTTGCATTCAGATATTGAAGATTAAAAATACTCTTTCCGAGATGGTGGGATGAAAAGGTATTTTAGTCCAAGAATGTTATAAAAATCTCATATAGAACTAGTTACTCATGTAAAGAATACCACGATGCATTTTAAGAGAATCAGTTAAATAAAATGGTTCTAGATGGCAAGGCTATGGGTGCAAGAACTAAACATTATCCAATCTGAATTAAAAGAACCTGCTCAAGCTAGGGTTAGTCTTGAAATAAGAGCTTATGAAGAAGTACTTAAATGATGCCCGCGACTACGTCTATTAGATTAAGGTTTTTCAAAAACCTCAAAAAAACGTTTTTTTGTAACTATTCAGATCGAACGCAATCAGTTTTTGTTACATAGGTACTGACAACGTCAAACTCAATAAATCTATAAGTTATCATGGAAGACTTCTTAATCAACGCTACTTATAAGAAGAAAATATATAATATTTCTAATAAAATGTATTATGAAAATTTTAATATAAAGCATCCATGAAATGTTTACGGTTTTCAGTAATTTTTATTCTGTTTCTATTATCTGATTAAACCAAAATCGCGTGTCGGCCGTCACGCGAAATCTCTATCAAAATATTGACAAGGATCACGACAAATAGGAATAATTTTACGCTAATCTTCTCCATGTCGAACACGTATAGGGTCCCTTAGGTAGACCAAAATTTCCGTTTATATTTTTTTATCTACGTTAAAAACAATAATGATTAATTAAAGTTCAACACATTAATAGGGCAACATTTACAATAACATTATTGATTCATAACATCACCAATTAAGGTCACCGTGATGCCAGGCGTTATTTAAGAACGGCCTAACAAATACCTGAACACAATTTATCTAACATAAATTGCGTTTTAATCGTAAAAAAACTGTAGCTTGTTGCTCCAACAAATTGAATAACTACTAATTTAACCAGTTACAGTCTTCCGCGTGTGTTTCCTATCCACTGTAATATGTTGATAGATTACCCTACAGCCGTAGTAGCCCGTCTCTTGCTCGCCGGTAACAAATTCCTGCATGCTCCATTACATAGTTGGATCTTCTCTATTTTAAGCTTTACCATTTTAATAAAAGAAATTCTTACATATTTAAAAGGTCTAAGATAAATTTACGGTGCAGTTCAATTTAATGAGTTATGGTGGATTCGGAGCTCTATAACATCTTTAATGAGTCAAACGTTGTTTAGCACATTAAAATCGCAAGATTGCAATGGGCTGAACACGTACAGCGTATATGAGCACAGACCACCGAAAAAATTAACATCATCGCACCCAGATGACGCATTGGTCGGCCAAAACTTTGGTGGTTACGCGTTGTCCGTTGAGCGACAGAAAGGACGCCACGCGCCGCGAAGCGTACGACGTAACTAAAAATTCATGCGTAAATTGCGGTTTACGATTTATGACGTATTAAAAAAAACTTCTTACTAGATCTCGTTTAAACCAATTTACGGTGGAAGTTTGCATGGTAATGTACATCATATATTTTTTTTAGTTTTATCATCCTCTTATTTTAGAAGTTTCAGGGGGGGACACACACATTTTACCACTTTGGAAGTGTCTCTCACGCAAACTATTCAGTTTAGAAAAAAATGATATTACAAACCTCAATATCATTTTTGAAGACCTATCCATAGATACCCCACACGTATGGGTTAGATGAAAAAAAAATTTTTGAGTTTCAGTTCTAAGTATGGGGAACCCCCAAAATTTATTGTTTTTTATCTATTTTTGTAAGAAAATCTTAATGCGGTTCACAGAATACATCTACTTACCAAGTTTCATCAGTATAGTTCTTATAGTTTCGGAAAAAAGTGGCTGTGACATACGGACGGACAGACAGACATGACGAATCTATAAGGGTTCCGTTTTTGCCAAATTTGGCTAGGGAACCCTAAAAAATGACAGAGACAGATGAAGAAATCTCCAGGCCCGGGCCCACAAAGGTCTGTAGCGCCGATCATGATGATGACATATTAGGGGACCAATTAACTGATGTCGGAATATATGGCGTATTTATTACTCAGGCCTTACTGAGAACAAGATCACAAGTATCGATCAATCTGTGCTAAAGACCGGTTATAGGCAAAGATTGACCAATATTAGAGAAAATGTTCGTAACTGATACTATAAAAGTATCGACCGAAATAGCAATTGACGGCCTCGTTTACTTAAAAAGACCTCGGCTGGCCCCTCTTAAAATATTTAAATTCGTGCGGCAAATAATACACGGTTTTCCATAAAAAGCTAAGTAAATTAAAACAAGACAATCAATAAAAAATGTAAATCCTTAACGAAACAATTTAATAAAGTAAGCAATTTGCGAGAAAATAAAATGAAACATCGCACGCACCTGGCCCTCACGTCAAGGTGCGTGAGTTATGAAAACTGGCTGCCCCTGTTTATTTTTCCATCAATAGCAATCTTTATCAACGTCCGCTTGAATAGGCTTAGCTTGGTAGAACAATTTTCTACATTATTTGAACAAAGCCATTCTCGTGAGTAATATTTTGGTTCTTTATTTTTTTATCATCGTGTTATGTCATACTTATGCTTACAGCAATGAAATGTAGTTTGCAAATACTTATATAGGTCGTTTTGCTGATCTAACGTGTAATAATAGTCTGATCATGTAGATATGGTAGGTAAGATAAAAAGTAGCCTTGGGACCGTCCTAGACGATCCCGGGAAGACGGCAGCTCTACATCATGCTGATAAGCCTAAAGAAAATTGTGGAGATCACCTCCCAAGGAACGAGCCCATAATGGGTGTCGCACAAGAGAGGGGCACCGGCGTAAGTTCTTTTAAGAGTTCCCGGGGCCCCTCATTATGAGCTGAGGACGGTCACCGAGCGGGTTTTTGTGGGTAAAAATCCCACATAACCCGATCCCATGTGGTCGGGTATCTCTGGAAGATTTCCCCCGTACCTAACAACAAAGAAAAAAAAAGGACCGTCCCAGATATTCTCAACTATAACAAGTTTAGCAACTTTAGCGGCGACACATATACCTATTGTTTTAATTAACATTCTAGTAGGTACGATATAATATCACCAATACCAAAATAGTATCGAGGATGGTGGAACAACAAAGATAGGTAATATAGTAACTGACTCTGAAGGTAGCTTAAATTTATGAAAGTTTGCTAGCTACATCAATATTGGAACTGTCAGTTACAGGCTTCATCGACGTCCGGCCAACAAGTGGGCTGACTGCCTTCGTAATAAATGTAACAAACTTGTAACGATAGTCAATACAACAACAAGAAAGAAAATTTGCCCACAGGCTTGTTTATCGTTTTATTTTATCTTGCTAACAAAATGTTTCTTGTAATAGGTACGTGTTTTATCAGGCGACATTATCTTCTACATTTTTTAAAGCAACTTTTACCATAGTATAAATTATTCAACGCCCCTTATATATCGTCTCATGTAAACTCGAAAACTAAGAAGATCATAGTACATACGTTAAAATAAAGCGGCATAGTAGTAAACTATCACCATTTACATAATTTATCCAAGCATGTACCTAAAAGTACGGTAATATTGCTTTGCGTAGACTTGAGTGAACTACTTCAGAAGGCTGTCGAAGCTAAAGCGCAAGTATTAATTAATTCAAGAAAGCGATTTATCACCGAGCCGAATAAGGTCACACTCAACAGCTGCTAATACATTATCATTGAACTTTCTTCGTTCTCCTAGAAACTTCCAAGAGATCCAATACTTTTTATTACTATCAGAATGTTTATTGTGTTGTGTATTGTGTTTGCATACAGACTTTGGTAGATAATTTTTAAAATAAAAGTATGAGAAATCTCACTATGAATAGGTATAAACCTACCTACTTTATGTAAAAATCTTCGAACCTCCTTCTACCTTTCGCAATATTTTAAAAGGAAATTCCCTTCTAGGAATAAGTTTTATTTTGTTTTATATTTTTTTGTTTGATGCACAAAAAAAATGCACCTAAAAATTAAACCTCTAAGCTTTCAACCTTCAAATCAAGAGTAAATAGGCATTTTCTAGATAATTGCGCTCCACTTTATGCTGCATCAACACTTGCAAGCAGGTCTGATTGCAGCCAAGCGCTTCTTAAAAAAAGTATTTATAATAAGCTAGTATGTTGGGTATTAGTAGGAAAAAATGAATTGCTATCAACTTACAAACGTAGTGTTGGGCATGAGAGTCTTTGTGGTCTGATTAGCTGCGAACATGAGGCTGATGCCGCCCCACGGGTCTCGGAACACGAACTCGTCACCTGCGAACAACATTTGTTGAATTGTAACTCTTTATCGAGTCTCTAAAAGATGGATAAGATAGCTACACTCGCAAAAATTTTGATGAAATTTGGTATAGGGATAGTTTGTATCCCGGGGAAGGACAGAGGCTACTTTTTATCCCGGAAAATTTAAAAGTTCCCGCAGGAATCAAAAACCTTAGTCCACGCAGACGAAGTCGTGGGCATCATCTAGTAAAATAATAAGTGTTCAATCATTAAAACATTTAAAAAACCTTTTATGGTCCACCATACCTATTGAATTTAGTGTAAAGTATATTTTTTGTATTCTTCTCAGCAACCCCCTTTTTAACCCCCCACGCAAAAAGAGAGGGGTGTTATAAGTTTAACGTGTCTGTTTGTGTATCTGTCTGTGGTATCGTAGAGCCCAAACGGTTGGACCGATTTTCGTTTAGTTTTTTTTGTGTCATAGATAATTTTATCCCGGGTCTTAGCCATGTCTCATGAAAATCTGTTCAGCCGTTCGAAGATCTTTAATAGTTGATGAGGGGATCTGACTACCTTTCATAAATGTCCTATCGATTCGAAATTTGGTACCGTATTACTTCAATTATACCTACTTTAAAAAAGACAAAATAAAAGTAAAATTAAAAATTTTAAAAACCACCCGGCACTAAAAATAAACTCTAAAAACTAACAAATAATATTTTAAACCTATTATAATTATTATAGTCACATATATTGTGTAAGTTCAAATATTTTTATTTTATTCCGAGTATTCTTAGCCATGTTTCATGAAAATCTGTTCATCCGTCTGAAGGTCATCAGCTTTTTTCTTAATCTGTTACTTCCATATTATGTCGGGGGTTGTTTTAAATTTGTAATTTATACTTGTTTTGATGGTGGTGCTTAATGGGTGAATAAAAAATAACTAGTCCGCCATCTTTGGGAGTCTGCCATATTTGATCTAAAATGACGTCACTTAGCTAACCATGCATTGTCATCCAAACTACTCGTGTATGTAAAATTTTAGCTCACAAACCCACAACCATTACAAGTTTTTCAGAAAAGCTAGTAAAATGTGGGCTTCTACACACTCGAACTGATAGATTAGTCAGGAAGATCTAATAGTGCCCTAAATAAAGATATATTTAAAAAAAATGTATATATCTGCATCTACTTGTATCAGAAATGTGATACTACGCAGAAATTACAAACCACACTCTTCGAATGCATAGGCACTCATAAATGTGGCGAATCTTTAAATGTTGTGTCTGTCCAATCCTTGGTAAAAGCTCCGTTGATTTTCACATAAAAAGAGATATTTTGCAAGGCGTATAATAGAGGCCTTTTCACTTGATGGGCATCCCAAAAATAATACTGTTTTTGCAAAAAGTTATTCGATAAAGATAAATTTAGTGAACACGATAAGAATGTTTTCGTCCTTCTAACAATATTTTATTTCTAGCAATTTTATTTTTCGGCGATCAAATAACCACGAAAATCTATCCCATTGTTGCTAAGATTCTCGTTTCGAGTATCAAGTACCCATTTCTGATATTTCGCAAATCAAGTTCCTTTTACCGTTTTTTTTTAAATCTCATTTAAAAAATAACATAATTACAGAATATCATCATTCTGAGCTATACTTAAAGCCTTTATAAACTTTTTACGTTCCTGCCTAAGTTATCTGGAGAGTATACTGTCTACTAATTAAAACGTTAACACAAATTTTCTTTTAGCAACCATATGAAGCCCAAGCACATTTAGGTTTCTTGATGTTACAGTGTAGTGTGTAGGTACACGGTTATACACTTAAGTTTAACGTTAAGAGTATTTAGGTCGTTACAGTCGGCACTAAGTACGAAATGAGCGCAAGTATTAATGAACCAAGATTTATTTAGAACGTCCGCTAGTTATACTTAGGTTACACTAATGTTATGGGTGACGTGACTGATAGCAAGAGTTGAGAATAGTATAATGGTACTGATTCTGTATAACACAATCTCTAAACTAAACTAAAATGCTTTAAATCTAGTTCTGTCCCTGTCCGTAGGAAGTATTATGAAAGGGTTAGCAATATTTGTAATGCTCTAATTTTAGTTCAGTTTAGAGATTGTGCACTACAGAATCAGCCCCAATTGTATGGTTAGGGACAAACACGATTTCATCACCCGAAGTCTGCTCAGGCAGGCAACTTCGCACTCGTCTGAAATCGTGTTTCGTCCCGTGTCACACACTTATTTTTCACATTATCCGCATTAAAACTGCGACTTTTATTAAAATTGAATTTCTTTTTTAATTTAGTTGCAGAAATATAATATCTGTCAGTTTAGTTGATGGTTAAAATGACAATTATACTTCGTCGCTTCATTCTTCAGATATAATTCATTGAACTATGTAGTTTCCTTCACGTAGAAACAACCAAACGCACGTTCTTCAGAGGAGTTATAAAAAAGAACCCCTACTAACCGCCTCTGTCTCGCGCGACACAGCGGCTTCGTTCGTCATTCCTTTTTCGTGCGTAGCAACGATCACACGTTCCTACTTTCTACACACTTAAGATAATTTTATCTGTAAAGAAGTATAAAATAATATTAAAATTAGTCTGTCTGACTAATTAGTAGTCGGGTGAGTCTTTAATCTTTCATTTTCAGCAATTTATTTCAGCACTACGTGGTTGAGTAATCATTATTAATTCATGCAGTGTTCATATTTTACACTAAAGGTTTTATTGGGGGTTGGCCAAGAGTCAACACGAAGGAGAATAAACCTTTCAGCATGACGCGCCTAATCAAGCATACTTTCATGCAGTGTTTGGTTACACTAAAGGTTTTCCTGGCGGTTGTCCGAGGGTCAACACGAAGGAGAATAAACCTTTCAGCATGACGCGCCTATTATATTATACTTTCAAGCAGTGTTTGTTACTCTAAAGGTTTTCCTGGCGGTTGTCCGAGGGTCAACACGAAGGAGCATAAACCTTTCAGCATGACGCGCCTAACCAATTATACTTTCATACAGTGTTTATTTACACTAAAGTTTTTTCCTGGAGGTTGCCCGAGAGTCAACACTATGGATAATAAACGTTTCAGTACGACGCGCCTGAGGAATTGTGGTACAATACTATGTAAAATGTATGATTTCCTAAGGAGAATACTAAAAATAAAAGTTAAGTAAGGAGGGTACTTAAAATAAAAGTTAGTATTGAATCAGCTATACGCGCTCATTACAGGAATTACACTTTCATGCAATGTTAAATTGCACTAAAGGATTTCCGGGAGGTTACTCGAGAGGTAACACGAAAGAATATAAACGTTTTCAGCATGGATCGCACTTAAGAAATTGCTCGTCCATGGAGTGTTTAATTGCACTAAAGGTCTTTCCAGCGGGTTGCCTAAAAGCTAGACGCATCTGTCGATGACATCTGCCCAATTAGCAGTCCGGCGATGAAGAATTTGTCCACCAAATCAAGATAGCTGGCACTTAGCAAGCTGTTAACCGTCCTCTGAACAAGGGGGAAGACGTTGAGGGTCAAAGTGGACCAACGATCGGATACGTCACCAAGGCCCAGCTTTGTAAGCCTAACACAAATTGATTTCGACCAATACTTGAGAAGTAACCGGAATTCAGGTAAATACTATGCACCTACCATAAAGGAGGTTACCTTCTACTTCATTTATCAACTGCTGTAAATTATTAACAATCTTCAGTTTTTACTGGGTCAAGGATTGTATGGATACCGACTTACCTACGAGTACTTAATTCGAAATCAAAGCTAAACATTATCTTTCGTACCTAGGTGTTACCGCTGTATCAAAATAGTGGACATGATTTATTCAATCATAAGTACATTATAATATATTATATTATAAGTGTTTGCATCGCCTACCCTTCATAGTTCATAGTTCATACACTATCACCGCCAAGGCCAAAATCCTTATACTAATGAGGTTCTGTTTTTAAGATAAATCTATTAGCATGGAGGCACAATAAAAGTGTTTATTATTTACGGCGATAGATAAACAGAATACTTAAAAATATCTATGTATTTAATTTCTTTCAAGCAAGTAAATGCAATTATTAATCCAATACCGTTACCACAAAACGTTATTTTAAAATGTAAACCTATGGAACAAATTCCATAATAAAATCTCTGGAGTACCGTCTTAATAAAAAGGTATATCTGATCGACTATAAAAAAGACTAGTTAAATTCTATACCAGTGTTTTAACTTTCAATGAAACACTTGTGGTGGTTCTAGTCATTTCTTTAAACGTTACAGTTTACATAATATCTGCCCGGCTATAACATGAAAAGATCTAGCATTTCAGATTTTTATTTTGGAGACTGCAATAAACAATAAAGTTATATCGAAGCACTCTTACTAGATAACAAATATTTATATATATATATATATATATATATATATATATTCAGCTTAACACCACTACTTAAGTTTTCAGCTTTTGCATATTTCAGTGCCTTACACGCAGTCACTAGACCTAAAAGAAACATAAATGTTTCATTTAGTGTATGCAGATTCAAGATCTGGGGCTCAAAATTTTCAGATGTAATTGTTTACAATGCAAAGCCTCTTGGAATCAAACTTACATACACCTGCGGAGTGGTAACTAAAGTTCTGAGAATACTGAGGTAATAAATATATCTTTATCTTTTTTTTTTTTATCAGCTAAGTACTTCAGCAATAAATCAATTTATTTGCAAATACCGATGTAGATACAGAAACGTCGAATTTAAAAAAAAAAAAAAACTGCTAGTAGAAATCCTCAGCGTGGTAGGTATGCAAAGAACTTTTACGAAGGAAATGTGTGGTAAGATTGCAAAAATTACCCACAAGTTTTATGTTTTTTCCCTAACAACGTAGGTACTCTCGAGTTTTACAACTTAATAGTGCCCGGGAAGCATATATCATACACCCGTTGACAGGTAATACGGTTGATTATGCTTAAAACAGTTCGAAAAACCAAAAACTAACAAAGAACCTTCTTCTTTTTGGAAGTCGGTTAAAAATAAAGATAATCTAACGGCGAGTATTTTGACGACCGGATGTAGATTATATTATAATATTACATACTTAATAGTGTAAAATCACCAGCTAATTACTGTTTTAAAGATATTTCGTGGGCATTTGTTTAAAACTTAAAACGCGTAAAACGAGGGTTGTCTTACCCGAAGCGGGAATCCAAGCGGGGTGCCAAGGGTCACTGGTAGAGATCTCGTATAGAGATAACCTACCTACCTTCCTGGTCCACTATGTTTCTGTTTTTCTAAGTATTTCATAAATTTTTGGTAAAAAATAAAATAAAAAAGAATTTTAAGTTTAAGATCCATTCATATATATCCATTATCCACATATTGGAAACAATCTTCGAAAAACTTATAAAAAATATATATATATACATAATCGGACTGGAGACATCTGGACTCGAGCCGGGGTGTTCTGGTATCGTGGCCGCCCTATTTCCCAACTGAGCTATTTTAATCTTGTAGGTGGCGGCGAAATTTACCTTCGTATTCTAATGATAGTGTTAGGTTATTTTCGTTACGGAATTTCTGGATTCGGTCTCCACGCTCAGGGCCCGCGATAGAACCTATGCAATAGCTTAATAATACGTACATCGTAATCACTCGTGGCAAACATGGTACGTAAACAATATGCCCCCGCAACACTTGCCTAGAGCAAAATTAAAATTCTTGTTTAGTCAAATCAGACCCTGAATGAGAGTTACCAATTAAGACATTAATGGAAACCCAAAATCGGCTTATAGCAGTGGCCGCAAATGTAACATTTGGATCACGCTTACCTCACATAGATCAGCGGTGTCAGTGCATCTTCCTTAAAATATCAGGGAATTAATGCATCCATTCAAAAATTCTCATTTTAAATAGCTTATAATGAGGTTTATTTCTCTCATTTCATGTTTTTTATTAAAACTCTATATTCAATGGCCTGAACAGCTAAGTTATCTATCGTTGAAAAGTATCTTACTTTAAAGCTCCTAACGTCTGTGGGGCAAGAAAGTTCAAACCAATCGATTAACCCTTCAAAGTCGATAGTAGTCGGTCACAATATCGACCGAATATTCATTCTTCACCTATAATTGCGGGGTAACTTTTACGCGGATAGGAATTTATTAAATTCCATAACTTTAATGACGATATCATTGTTCGACAAACAACTTAAAACGGTATTTTAATATAAAATTTTACTCAAATATATAGCTAAAGCAATACTCGAAATACCTTCACAACAGGACCAGAATAAAACGGTTCTTTTCCCGCCGCGTTTCCAAAAAAAAAAAAACAAAATATGCATTTTTATGCTACTGGGCAGGATTTCGCACATAAGCGCCCCATTGGATGTCTGTTGTGCTAATTGTGTAAATAAAATAAAGTATTGTCCCGGCTAATATACTTTGTACTAGATTATAAACCTTGCAGTATTGACATCAATAACTCCATTCATTCCGTTCCATTCGTTTGCATCGAAACTATAATACGTTTATGCTTGTTACTAGCAACTAAAGCAAAAGAGCGCAAGATTATATTATTGGTAAATTGAAAGTTATTTAAATTGAAACTTTGTACAATAAATACTTAAGAAAAATTTTAAAGTCATCTTAAACGTACGTAGATAAACTTCTCGGGAAATCAGCAGATGCCACACTAAACATAAACTGTTTAAAACATTACAGCTCAAATAAGAGATAAGAAGAATAAATAAAATTATTGATAACAATAATTAGTATCTATTCAGTGTAGATACAGTTCTTGCAAAAATATATATCTCTTAACATCTACATAGTTCAATGAATTATATCTGAAGAATGAAGCGACGAAGTATAATTAATGATTAAACGAACTTACCTGTAAGTGAAGTTCTATCATAATTATGTGAGTCGCTTCATTCGAAGATATAATATTAAGCTCCCAACCCACCCATCCCAAAACATATTTTCGCAAGAGCTTTAAGTATAGGTACCTATATCTCTAAACTAAATGACGAACGAAGCCGCTGTGTCGCGCGAGACAGAGGCGGTTAGTAGGGGTTCTTTTTTATAACTCCTCTGAAGAACGTGCGTTTGGTTGTTTCTACGTGAAGGAAACTACATAGTTCAATGAATTATATCTTCGAATGAAGCGACTCACATAATTATGATAGAACTTCACTTACAGGTAAGTTCGTTTAATCATTAATTATAAAGGTTTGAAATAGACAATAGATACTCTGACAGGATCGAAAGCAGGGCTACAACGTCTTCAGCGAGCAGAAAATCATCGGTTTATTCCCTCGGGCAGAAAATATGATGACAGAGGTCCATAGATGATGACCGTGGATTCATCCGTGTGGAGTTATCTATGTTTTTTTCTTCAACCAGTGGGCCCGGCAGACTTTGTCCTGCCCTGAACCTCGAACCCGATTGCAGCGCCCCCTATCGGGACCAATTGTGTATATAAACCATCCCGGGGTCCAAACAATTACAACAAAAAAAGAATTAGCGAAATTGGTCCAGCCGTTCACGCGTGATGCCGTGACCAAGGGAAATAGGGATTCATTTTTATATATATAACAACTAGCTGATACCAGCGTCTCCGTGCGCGTGGAGGTATGAAAAAATAGATAGTAGCCGATTCTCAGACCTACTGAAAATACATATTAAATTTCATAAAAATCGGTCAAGCCGTTTCGGAGGAGTATGGTAACTAACATTGTGACACGAGAATTAATATATATATTAGCTGCTTGTGCTGATTCACTTACTGATTGATCACCTCTCCTGTAAAATTTTGTATGAAAAAATTTTTTTTTAGTCATCGTTTCGTATAGAAGACAAAAATTCATTCGGAAGAAAATTATGGAGAGAGCTGATGATTGAGGATTTTGAAGACGGATGTAGAGCACAGCCAGGGTATTGAAGATAGGTGGGGGGTGCTCGACCAAATGTCACTCGAAACTTCATCCAATTGACAGTGAGCTGAAAAAAAATTCAAAATGGCGGATTTAAGATGGCCGCCATACAAATTTCGTCGGTGTCTATCTCGGAGAGTATAAAAGATGGAAGAGTGGTTTCTTGGCAAAAGATGATCAGGACATAAAGGTCTACTTGATGAATAGGAAAAAGATTCAAGATGGCGGAATTTATTTTTCCATAGAAAATGTATGGCGAATATTGAAGAGGCTACAAGTGTAGAACTATGCAAGACTTTGATGCGGTTCCTTTTCAAAATTTGTTTTTAAAGAAGAACTCTCCATAATTTTTTGGAGAAAAATCAAATCAAAAATCAAAATCGAATTATTTTTATTCAAATAGACTTTTTACAAGTTCTTATGAATAGTCAAATGAATCTACCACTGGTTCGGAATGCCGTTCCTACCGAGAAGAACCAGCAAGAAACTCGGTGGTTGCTCTTTTGAAAAATAAATAAATAGTATATGGTATGTTTACAATAATCTACATACAACATATACAGATACATAAGTAACCACTGTCCTGAGCATTGCTGGAGCGAGTCAAATCCATGCGCCTTTATCATTAATATAATCTTCGACAGTATAATAAGCTTTTTTTAGGAGCATTTTTTTAATGGTTATCTTAAACTTGTGTAAAGGCAAGTTTATAATAGGTTGAGGAATTTTGTTAAACAATAGTATGCTCATTCCCACGAACGACCTTCGGACTTTAGTGAGGCGGAGCGATGGAGTCACGAGCCTATGACGGTTTCTAGTTGGCCTATCGTGCAGATCGCATATTCTTTTGTAATTCTGAATGTGCTGTTTTACAAAGATTAGATTACTGTAAATATACTGCGAGGCTACTGTAAGAATACCTATTTCCTTGAATTTCTCCCTAAGGGATTCACGTGGTTTTAAATTATAAATTGCACGTATTGCCCTTTTTTGTAATACAAATATTTTTTGAATATCTGCCGCTTTACCCCACAGCAAGATTCCGTAAGACATAATACTATGAAAATAAGCAAAATATACAATCTTTGCAGTTTCAACGTCTGTTAACTGCCGAATCTTTCTGACAGCGTAAGCAGCAGAACTGAGTTTACCAGCTAGATTTGATATATGGGTGCCCCATTGAAGCTTAGCATCTAAGGTCACCCCCAAGAACACGGTGGCCTCTTCTATTTTTAACATATCATTATTTACCACTAGATTAATGTTACGTGTATTCTTGGTATTGGGCAGTGCGAACTCAACACACTTAGTTTTTTTTGCATTTAAAAGTAAGTTATTTACAGTAAACCAGTGAGTGACCTGAGAAATGGCACTATTTACGTCGTCAAAATCATCCTTATTTCTATCGACTTTAAAAATTAAAGACGTATCATCAGCAAATAGCACAATATCGCAAGTATCCTGGACAAAATATGGTAAATCATTTATATATACCAAGAACATGAAGGGACCCAGAATAGAGCCTTGAGGGACACCCATTAATGAGGCTGATCCGGATGATTTCACATTGTTTACACATACCGTCTGAATACGGTCACTAAGATATGATGCAATGAGACTAAGTGCAGTGTCTTTGATTCCATAGTGGCTCAATTTGGTCAACAGTGTCTCGTGCTCTACACAGTCGAATGCCTTAGACAAATCACAGAAAAAAATATATGGAGAGCGATGATGATCGAGGGTTTGAAAGATGGGTGAGGAGCATGGCCAGGGTATTAAAGTTAGGTGGGGGCTCTTCAAACAAAAATACTCGAAACCTCATCCAATTGGCAGTGAGCTTAAAAAAATCCAAAATGGCTGATTCAAGATGCCTTAAAGACCTAAAGTTAGGTTAGTAGTAACGTAAGTTACTAACGTAAGGTACTAACTTACGTTAGTACCTTACGTTAGTAACTTACGTTAGTACCGGACGTTAGTAACTTACGTTAGTACCTTACGTTAGTAACTTACGTTAGTACCTTACGTTAGTACCTTAAGTTAGTAACTTACGTTAGTACCTTACGTAAGTACCTTACGCTAGTACCTTGCGTAAGTACCTTGCGTAAGTACCTTACTTAAGCACATTACGTAAGTACCTTGCGTAAGTACCTTACGTAAGTATCTTACGTAAGTACCTTACGTTAATAACTTACGTAAGTAACTTACGTTAGTAACTTACGTCAGTAACTTACGTTGGTATCTTACATTAGTAACTTACGTTAGTAACTTACGTTAGTAACTTACGTTAGTAACTTACGTTAGTAACTTACGTTAGTGACTTACGTTAGTGACTTACGTTAGTGACTTACGTTAGTGACTTACGTTAGTGACTTACGTTAGTGACTTACGTTAGTTACTTACGTTAGTGACTTACGTTAGTGACTTACGTTAGTGACTTACGTTAGTGACTTACGTTAGTGACTTACGTTAGTAACTTACGTTAGTAACTTACGTTAGTAACTTACGTTAGTAACTTACGTTAGTAACTTACGTTAGTAACTTACGTAAGCACATTACGTAAGTACCTTGCGTAAGTACCTTAAGTTAGTAAGGTACTAACGTAAGATACTTACGCAAGTATCTTATGTTAGTAACTTACGTTAGTACCTTACGTTAGTAACTTGCGTTAGTACTTTACGTTAGTAACTTACGTTAGTACGTTACGTTTTTTACATTTAAAGGCCCTTTTAGATTCTTAGGGGGTCTCTGTGTGTGAGTGTTTATGTTTTCTTATGAGAATTTTTTTTACGTCTGTCGGACGCTTGCCACGCTGGCGCTTCCACTGTGCTCGCTAGCATAGAAGTTTACTTCAGAACACGTAGGCAGTAAACGCTAGGATAGAAGGAGAGCAAGTAAGTAGACAGTGGTATATATAATGTACTCTGTGGACAGTGGGCCACACGGTCTACTACGCGGTCCGCGCATCCACGCGCCATACTAGTTTTATATATACCTATAGAGAAGATAATATTTTCCGGCATGTAGGTATAAACTAGCCCGTGTCCAGCTTCGGGGTGCGAGCTGTCGCTGTACTCAGCGAAATTTGGTTATAGGTAGGCAAAGTAAACGTATACCTAACATCTATTTATATCTGTTTGTCTGCCTGTTCACGCATGACGCTGAAACTACATACCGGAGAGTTTTTAGTAGCTCAAATAGTATATTTATCGTAGCTTATTAATGTATTTTAAAATCTTATTTGATCGCGCATGGACATTCGCCAAGGCACTTACTATGTGTGAAAACATCTGATAAGACCAAATCGTTATGTTTAAGGGTATGAGTGATGAGCATAAAGCAAATAGTACTATTTCAGCAGTACTTGCATAAATCCTGGTTGTCTCGACGACAAACTGTGACATTAATGTTGAACATAAATTTTGGTAGGTACACTTTGCCCACAGTTGTGCATTGTGGGAATTTTCTGTTATGAATTTGTGTCGAGATAACACCGCATCTAGTTTAACTATTAGTAAAATATATCTAACTTACTGCCTCATGTAAATGCTTTAAGATGCATAATTTTGTGAGAAAACGTTCACATGTAAATGATACTAATAGTAAGTTTTATACCCATGCGATAAGTATTTTGTGTTTTTGTAAAATATTCTTTTATCCAAACGAAGAAGTCATCGCATAAAATACCACCTGTTCACCCCAACATTACATTAACAGTACATTGGAATAGAAAAGTTAACCTTGTTGTTTTTATAATGTTCCTATACCATAGATTAATTATAAATACCTATTCGTAGCTACTTCGTAGCAAGTAGGTCCAAGACCCGGAGTATACATTTGGAAGAGCGTGGTTTGTGGTTATGGACGCGGAAAGTCGTATGTAAACTCTAAAAATAATTGAGTATGACGATGTCTACAAATTACCTACACCGCTAAAAAGGACAACTACATAAATCTACTTAAACTACATAAAAATTAGAAAAAAATCTAAGTTATAACTTCCGAATCAACAACAAAGTTTTTCCTTATAAAAAATATACAGTAATAGCAGTAATCATTTTCTATCGACGCTTAATACATGGTCTGTCGTAGACATAATTTACTACTTGAAAACCTTCGATAGAAAACTTTTCTACAAATCCAATTTATAGACGTCAGTTGGTTAACAGTTATAAATGAGAGAATTGCTTTTTGATATTTTGTTGGATGGAGAAATTGTTTATATGAGTTAGGGTTTCTTTATTCGTATAAATCCATTCTTTATATTATTATAAATGCGAAAGTCTGTCTATAACGTTTTCACGGCCCATCTATTTTCCAAAATTTGGTACGGAGATAGGTTGTGTAAGAGACAATCCAGAAGTTGGTATTTATGAGACACTTTTAATATATTTGTACTCTCATTTGGAACTGGAATGGAATGGACATGGAATTTGGAATGGTTAAACGTGTAGAGGTTCCACGAGAGATTTAATGTAAATTAGATAAAAGTTGACTAAACTTACAGATAATATTCATTTGATCCAGCCAGTTGGTCTAGTGGTTAACATGTTTGACTGCGGCTGACGAGGTCCCGGGTTCGAGTCCCGGGTCGGGCCATAATAAGTGTTGGGTTTTTCTGACTAGAAATACTCAGCACTAGCCCGGAGTTAGGAAGTTGGCGGTGTTTCACCCCCGTGCCTCGGAGAGCACGTTAAGCCGTCGGTCCCGGTTATTATCACTAACATGATAATAGTCGTTAAAGCCCGCCAACCCGCATTGGAGCAGCGTGGTGGGTCTAAGCTCTAATTCCCTCTCTCCTATGAGAGAGGAGGCCTGTGCCCAGCAGTGGGACGTTAATGGGCTGTAGTGGTGGTGGTGGTGGATCCAGCCACGATTGCTATCGTTAAGCTCTAAATAATACTTTTAACGATAGTACTATTAATTACTATCGTCAAAACACTCGTATTTATTTATACTAACTAATTTCAATATGGCGTCCATACCCGTATGTTCAATCGAATGAAATGAAACGAGTCAAATTGACAGATATTATACTTCCTGTTTAATGAGATATAATGACAAACAGTAATATTGCTAACAGTTGCATCCCGGGGAAAGACATAGGACACTTTTTATCCCGGAAAAGGAGACGGTTCAGATTTGTATGGGGCGTAGGCCAAGTCTTGTACAAGCAGAGAAATGAATGAAAATAAAATACTACACCAGTTTTTATTGGTCAAATCTACGAATTCGTCGTAATTTCAGTGGTAAAATTATTTGATCTTTCCAAGTGATGGAACACTAAACATGAGTGGGTAACAATGGCGGCTTGGAAACGTATCGAAAATTTGAAATACATTTTTTTTTGCTCCTTATTTACTTTACGGTTCTAAATTATTATATTTCTAATACAATCTATATATTTTCCTCTATTCATGGTAGAGTGTACAAGAGTGGGCCTAAAATGAACCTTTTCCTTTAAGAGTTTCCACACGATTTCAAAAACCTTAATCTACGCGGAATCATCTTGGTATATCATAGATAAGCTTTATTGCTTTCTTAGGTTGCTGAATCATAAAAAACGAGATCGTTAAATTTAAATTTCCTTTCAAAACAAAAAGCAAAATAAGTAGGTACCTCGGTAGTTAATTTTCATTATATTATATAACTGTTTAAAGGCGGGCAGGCCTGAGAACCGTATATTTCTTAAGAATATTGACTTTAAGATAAGAGGGTTCGTGACCTTAATAACGTGTTAAGTATACCTATTCTAGACAAGAGTGCAAAGCGTGCCTGACTCGCCGGTTGCGCCTAACGAACGTCTCTTGAGAGTGTAAGACAAACATACGACAATGTAACATATTACATTTTACAAAGTAATTATTTAATTAAAGTAAAAAATTCGGCCAAGCGCGAGTCGGACTCGCTCACGAAGGGTCCGTAGTCCGTACCATCGATTGTATATACTCGTATATTATTTTATGATTCAACTATACCCATGCAAAAAATCATGTCGATCCATTGTTCTGTTGCGGCGTGATTGAATGAAAAACAAACACACTTTCGCATATATTATATTAGTAAGATTTCCCACTTTCTTAAGTAATAATATTGAAATTAAACTCAAATACCCAAAGAATACAATGAAGCCGGTTAAATATGATTGGCAGCGGAGTTTACAGTTCCATTAAAATTCTTTCCAGTTTTTATTACAACGATCGGCATTAAACTGATCATTAAAATATGAAGCTGTTCTGAATCCATATCCATACTTAATATTATTATAAGTGTGAAAGTGTGTCTGTCTGTCTGCTACGCTTTCACGGCCCAGCTGTTCAACTGATTTTGATGAAATTTGGTACAGGGATAGGTTGTATCCCGGGGACGGACATAGGCTGCGTTTTATCCCGGAAAATTCAAGATTTCCCCCGAGAATAAAAAAAAAATATCTCTTCAACCGATTTTGATGAAATTTGGTATAGGGATAGGTTGTATCCCGGGGAAGGACATAGGCTACTTTTTATCCCGGAAAATTTAAGAGATCCCGCGGGAATCAAAAAAAACTTAATCCACGCGGACGAAGTCGCGGGAATCATCTAGTCTAAGATAATAGTAAGTACTAGACTAGCAACTCTGTGAGATACGCTTTCTTATAATATGCTCGAAATTTGTTATTTGTAATTAAACGAAAAGATTTGTACACCACACTGTGGTAGAATATATGATACCTTCTGTAAACCTAACATCTTACCTACTTACTGTATTCACAAATAAATAAATTTAATTTAGTTTTTTTTTTGATTTGAGGAGATCCGTAAAAGAACTAGAGTAACTGACATAGCTTGATGGATTGCGAAGCTGCGGTGGCAATCGGCGGGGCACATAGTTCAACCGATAGTCTTTGGAATCCCAAGGTCTGAGAAATAGCGACTGAGAATGGCCACCCAGAAGCTAGCACCCAGAAGCGGGGTCCCGTTGACAGGTCTTGTTTGACAGAAAACAGCCAGTTATTTGTAAGGAACCGCTGGATCCAGACAACGGTGAAAGACCGCGTCAGAGTGGAAGTCCCTACAAGAGCCCTACAGTTAAAATCTGTTATAACAACATCGAAGGGACTGTATAATTTAATAACCAGTGCGAATTCTATAAGCAACGTATAAATCGGCACTAAATTCGGTCATTATGACCAATATGTCGTTATAACAGACGTCGATGTAAGAGGTTTTAATTGTATACCACAGACCACTTAACAATTTCACCTTACTCACTTTCAAGGAAGGCTTGAAGAGATTTCTTTTTAGAGATAAGCTTTACCTTTGTCCACTTTTTTTTAAATTAGTTTTAAGACAATATTTTGTACAAATATAATTTTAAAAAAAACTGACGGTGACGGCTATATACATTATATTCCTATCAGAACATCAGAACTCTCTGAATTCTACCCTAGTTATTTAGTTTAATAACTGACCTAGATCAAAACTCAATAATTTGCAAATTAGTAACTGTGGAAGTGAGCGGTTATTTGTGGCAGTTAGGTATAAAGTTTAAGGTCTACACAAACACGTTTAATTCAGAGAGCGGGTAACAGTGCGTAAATAGGGTTAGCCTTTTATGACCCCAAATAGTTTCGTCGAGCTTTTCCATTTCAGACCATTTTCAGGCTATCACCGGAGCGGAATGAATTACATACCTCGTCGAATAGTTTCTAATTCCTATTTTAATGAGTTAGACGAATATTAATCATCCAAATTCCAAGATACCAGCTTTTGCTAGAGAGTTCTGTTTCTAAACATCCTGTAGATTTATGGTCACTTTAATTTCTGTGATAAAATGTCTATGTACTCGTATGTCTCCAGACTACAACACACAAGCAATGTACAAAAGCGTGATTTTAAAGCATGAATATTCGTAAGAGAGATCATGATCCTCTTTTTAGGGTATACCTAGGACGTCGTGTCCACGAAGTCTATTTTAATTATCAACCGACTTCAAAAAAAGGAGGAGGCATTCAATTCGACTGTATTTTTTTTTTTTATGTTTGTTACCTCAGAACTTTTGACTGGGTGAACCGATTCGGATGATTCTTTTTTTATTTGAAAGGGCATACTTCCCATGTAGTCCCATATAAATTTTATCAAAATCGGTCGAGCGATTTTTAAAATATCAGCAATAAAATAAGTACTTTGTGTAGCGTGTGCTTGTTGTCGTAAAGTTGGCGCGGAAGTTTGAAGTCGGTTGTTTAAAAAGAATTTTTTATATTAAATTATCGCTTATCAGTTATGTAAGCTATGGATTTGCGCATAATTCTTCAAACGATACTTTCCTAAATACGAGTACTTAGGCCTAATAAATGAATAAAAAAATCAATCAATAAATAGAGAAAACTGTACAGATTTCAGCGAATATTGAGAGGGACGATGACATTAACAGAACCAGTAAAGCTTAATGGACCGGATCAAACTATATATTTTTCCAAAAACGTTTTTTCACTTTTCACTTTTTATTATTTATACCCTGATGGCATAATGTGATAGTAACTTTCGATGTGAGCATTTCTAGACAATTGGCATGGAATAAGAAAAATTAGCGTTCTTAGTAAGAAAATCGTTATTATAATTTATAGGTACATGGACTTCGCCTTACGTTTCAAATGGAGTTTTGAGTAGGTAATTCATATTTAGTTAGCTCACCTATTTTACCCCTAACCCTATTTGCAATTTGCAAGCCAACGCGCACAATTTGTTTTTACGGAATTAATTATTCATCTCGACCCCTTTGCCGCCATTGTTTGTGTTACCTGTGTAAATGTAGTATGTACCAAGTTATATACCAAGGCCCCAGCCCAGGCTGTTTGAGCTCACGAAATGTAGAAATAAAACATACGACGGAAGATAAAAGCTTGTTTTAAAAAAGTCTTTAATGATTTAAGACTTAGGTATTTAAGTATTATATATGTCACCGTAAGATTGTAAAAACCGTAAGATTGTAATCTAACGCTTTTTTTTTCAATAGATTGTAAACAGTCGAAAAATTTTGAACCGATTTTTGAAATATTCATTGTATTTACGTTTCTTGTCTCTTCCTTGTAGGTTAGGTTAGGGTTCGACATAAATAATCAAGTTGTGCTTGATTATTTATGTTAGGTTATATCGGGTTAATAAACCTAACAGATTACTATCTACCGAAAAATAATCCGTTTTATTGTAATCTTTTGACAGTTTACAATTTCGCGAGTTAGATTATAATCTAACGGTTTTTACAATCTTACGGTGACATATACAAGCTTGTTCTTTGGAGCATATTGTAAAATTTAAGCCGATACCGACTTGCAGCTGTCCAAAAAACTAATATATAAATACAATTCTGACGAATAGAAAGTATATTACTTTGTTTTTAAACTATTACAAAACTGCCCGAGTTAAATAACTATTTGAAAACCATCACAATTCAGCCGCGCATAAATTAGCCACGTCTACAAGCCGCACTAATTGAAATCGCAGCCGACCAAACTAAATTAAACTATTTACTATATTTTACTACTAGCTGATGCCCGCGACTTCGTCCGCGTGGAATATATTTTTTTGATTCCGGGAACTCCTTAATTTTCCAGGATATAAAGCTATATATAGCTATATATATAGCCTGTGTCTCTTTCCAGGTCCTCAACTATACTCATGCCAAAAATCACGTCGATCCGTTGTTCCGTTGCAGCGTGATTGAAGGAAAAACCAACAAACCAACAAACAAACACTTTCGCATTTATAATATTAGTATGATATAAGTTAAATATATTGGATGCCTGAAGGTAGAGAAATCGACAAGTATGCGAATCAATACTAAAATAATGTTTTTGATAGTCGAGAAGCAAAAATGTATCATTACGACACGACAAAATATTATAAAGTCCCGAATTGGCTTGTGCTCGTAAATATCGTGGATAAATAGAATAGTTAGAGGTTAAATAGGTAATTTTATATCTCTGTAAGATAACTCATAAAACTTCTTCAAAACTTTTATGAGTACAATATTAAAGAGATGAAAATCAAAATGGAAAAGACGTTAGAGTGTGAAATCTAATATTACTTCTGAAACATTTATAACTCCCATAAAGCTGAAGTTTGGATCTCAAATCCTTCAAGTCCTTGCACGTCCATATTCAAAGCCATAAAACTAAGTTGAACAACGTGCCTATATTGAACACCTGTGGCTGCTTTATGGATTTGACTTCCTACCCTTACGAGGGTCTTAAAACTTTAGGGGAGTTAATTTTTGAAGACTCATTTACACTTCCTTGCTATCGATTTTATGAGAACGTAATTTGAATCCTATTGTTAAACATGTGTTATTTTAATCAAATATTATTGCCCACCAGTGTGTACTGGTAGATCTTCTCATAAGTTGTTCTAACTAAAGAGGAACGTGCAGCGACCTAACCTTGAACTTCGATAGCGTACAGAAGTTCTTACTCTTGTTCATTGTTACGGTGTCTTTTGGCTCTTTCACGGCAACAAAAGTAGTTTGATACTACTACTAATACTAGTTTCAACAGAATCGAACCCGCCAAGGGGCGAAATCAAATGCGCGATGGACAAAAACAACTTGTTTCTCGGACAAATAGCCACTTCTGACGCTTTTTTAAGGAGTGTGGTGTGTCTGTCACCGTTAGATTGCAAAAACCTTTAGATTATAATCCAACTAGCGATATTGTAAACTGTCGACAGATTGTGAACCGCTCAATGGTCCGAGTGTCAATTTTTGAAATATTCATTGTATTTACGTTTTCTTGTCTCTTTCTTGAAGGTTAGGTTCAACATAAATGATCAGGTAGGGCACTTCGGTTTTATCAGGTTAAATATACCTAACAGATTACAATCTACCGAAAAATAATGCGTTAAATTGTAATCTGTTGACAGTTTACAATATCGCTAGTTGGATTACAATCCAACGGCCTTTGCAATCTTACGGTGACATGTCCATTATAAGAAAGGACAAAACCTCGTTCCACTCATACATGGACATTTAGCGCGGACGATTTATCGTACATGTGTAAAATGGTAATGTATTTGTGCATGTGGGCTTCAAATGAGCTTTAAATGTTGAGTGATAACTGTCAAATGAGTTACATCGGGCAATAAGGCCGCCTTTACACCAGAGATGTGCTACGTTGCTAAGCTACGAATGGGTGTTAAGCCCACCTTAGGAGCGCTTGATTTTAGATTATGCGCTCCTATTAGTAGGTTTGAAATACACCCGTAGCTTAGCAACGTGGCACATGGTGGAAACGCACCTTATATTCGGCTCACTACCTTGTTTTTACACAATACGACATCGCGGTGCATGGTCTCACCATACCCCAGTCACACCAGAGACGAATGTGTCAAACAGATAGTTCGGGTCCCGACTCCCGACACGTTTGGCCAAGTCCACCATCCACTACAGTCCATTAACATCCCACTGCTGGGTACAGGCCTCCACCTCATGAGAGAGAGGGATTCAAAGCTTAGACCCACCACGCTGCTCCAATGCGGGTTGGCGGGCTTTAACAACTATTATCATGTTAGTGATAATAACCGGGACCGACGGCTTAACGTGCTCTCCGAGGCACGGGGGTGAAACACCGTCAACTTCCTAACTCCGGGCTAGTACTGAGAATTTCTAGTCAGAAAAACTCAATACTTAATTATGGCCCGACCCGGGACTCGAACCCAGGACCTCGTCGGCCGCAGTCGGACATGCTAACCACTAGACCAACGAGGCAGTTTGTTGTTGCGTCCGCATAGCTATGGCTAAGTTGGCTCTCTTTAAATGTGAAGTGAGCAAATGTGTTGATGAGATCGACCATTAGACAATTAATTATAATTAATTAATTAAATAATAGTTGTTATCAATGTGGCATCGTAGTAGGGAGATACCTACATCCTACATGTTACAAATTTTTATAAATATAATAATGAAAGTTTACAAAGAGATCGGGGTAAGTCTTGTAAATAATACAGTTTGATTTGCAGTGACGGTCGATAAACAAGGTCACAGGTTTAGGTCAGATTGTTTTATAACCATGTTTAAAAAAGGAGGAGGTTCATATTAAATTCAACTGTTTTTGTTAAGATAAAATTTAACTGTTTCATAGTAAATATTTTCAGAGCAGAACAAGAGACTGGCTGAAGCCCTCACAAAGCCATATTGAGAGCAATAAAACGAAGTTGAACCGCGAAGCCATTCCGTACATCTGGGACAAAAACTACCCACATGAGATATTTTATTCATAAAACGGTAGTTCGGAAAACTTCAGATTGCACCAAAATATATATTTACCAAAAATATAACTGCACGTCTGTATTTATACTAATTAACTATCTAACTGTAATACAGTATTCTTCTCAGTAGAAATATCATTTTGAATCAGTGATCAAAACGTCACTCGATGGTTCAAAAGCACTTGTATAAAGTTTATTTGAATAAAGAAAACATTTGAGTTTAATGAAATTCAATAATGTACAGTAAATATAAATTAATTTAACTAAATGTACCGATTATAGTTATATTTTATAACTCTAACAAACTATACCTAACTAAAATCGGTATAGTCGGTGTAAATATAACTATATCCACCCGGATAGCAGACATAAATGAATGACGATGTCCTAACCTTATTATGTTATGTACGAGCAGATGCCCGTGACTTCATCCAGTTTTTTAAATTCCCACGGGAACTCCCTAAATTTTCGGGTTATTATATAGCCTATGACAGTCACAAATAATGTGGCTTTCTATTGGTACCAGAATTTTCAAAATCGATTCAGTAGATCCAGAGATTACCCCCTACAACGTCACAAACTCACTAACCTTACCTCTAAATTAGTATAGATTTCTGTAAAATTTTACATTTTTTTAATTAATCCAAATAAATATTATAAATGCGAAAGTTTGGATGGATGTCTGGATGGATGTATGGATGGATGTTTGTTACTCAATCACGCCCCAACGGCTGAACGGATCTGGATGAAATTTGGCACAGAGATAGATAGTCTGGAATAGCACTGAGGCTACTTTTTATCTCGGAAAATTAAGGAGTTCCCGCGGGAACCAAAAAACCTCAATCCACGCGGACGAAGTCGCGGGCATTCGCTTGTTCTTAATAAAAGTAACCTAATCTGCTCTGCCGATTTGTGGCAGAGCCTTCTAATGATAATTGTGATGTGTTAGCCGAGGATCGCTGTACTTACGCATTTTAAGCAGATTTCTTGTTCTGTGGGTGTTTCACGCTTTCTGTCGATCATATTATTCGCGATCTCAGACGCGGCGACCGGGTGAACATGCTATGCAGGCACTGAGTATGCCTGATGCCTATCAAACTAGCTCATTATTTCTTCTGGTACTCAAGACAAACAAAAACAAAGTATTAAGTAAGTAATTGCTTCAAAATTTAATCCGATTAATGCGCCCGTACAGTTTATTTTATAAATCCGTATCAAGTAATAAAATGTTATGATAAACTTCTCTCGGGCCTTGTGTGTATGGTGAGCATCTGATTTAATAGAATTTCAGAGAGAATTTCCTATTTTAATATTAACGTAATGTTGCTGAAAAAATTCATAGCAAATTGGAAAGCGAAAATGTTGGAGTGTACTCATCTATAATATGAAGCGACAATTTTACTAAAAATATTATGCATGGAAAGCTTAGAAATGAACTCGTAATTAGGTAAACAGTTTTGGCGCCTACGTCGTTGAAAAGTACGCTGCATGTCTATCGCTCTGTACGCTTACTCTGAGTTTTAACATTAAAATTACGATTGATCGACGTGAGAGCTCACCATGCCAAGTGTAAGCGAACGTCAAAGTAAAATGAACCTTAATCGCATTGGTTTAGAGCTCATTTCATCATTTCGTGTATTTATTCACAGCCAGCGCTCCAAACGCTGAATTTGTGACTTTAATGCAAGAGCTTTTGGGTCCATTTTACTTTGACAATCGCTTACACTTGGCGTGGTGAGTTCTCACGTCGATCAATCGTATTTGCAATGTTAAAACAGAGTAAGCGTACTGTATTTATCACTCACGAGAAAACCATAATTCAGACATCCCGTTGGACGCTGACCGACCGACGCGCGACGCTTCTGTTCTCACTTCTCAATGGCTACGTGGCCACGGCCATAGAGATTATAATATATTTTATCTACTCCGGCATCGAAAAGTTCCAATTTCGAATTTGACAACTATATCGAATTGAACCCTCTTTAAGCGAACGTCAAAGTAAAATGAACCTTAATCGCATTGGTTTAGAGCTCATTTCATCATTTCGTGTATTTATTCACAGCCAGCGCTCCAAACGCTGAATTTGTGACTTTAATGCAAGAGCTTTTGGGTCCATTTTACTTTGACAATCGCTTACACTTGGCGTGGTGAGTTCTCACGTCGATCAATCGTATTTGCAATGTTAAAACTAGAGTAAGCGTACTGTATTTATCACTCACGAGAAAACCATAATTCAGACATCCCGTTGGACGCTGACCGACCGACGCGCGACGCTTCTGTTCTCACTTCTCAATGGCTACGTGGCCACGGCCATAGAGATTATAATATATTTTATCTACTCCGGCATCGAAAAGTTCCAATTTCGAATTTGACAACTATATCGAATTGAACCCTCTTTCGTGTTTGCTTCTCATTAACGATACAGTTCGTTGTATGGGAGCTGTATCGTTATGAGTCGTAGCTGTATCGATATGGTTATCTTCATAAATAGGATACCTATAGCTTAGCGGCTCTGGGTTCTGGCACTTGACTTTTTTATTAATTTATAAAGTAAAAAATTATAAAGACGTCCTTGTCGTAGATAAAATCTTGTATGCAACTGTACGTAATTAGTCATTTTAATTCTCGTACTATCCTATTTTGATACTCGGCAAGCCTCGTATCAAAAAACAGCACTCGAATTAAAATGACCCTCATTACGATACAGTTGCATAAATAGCTATAGTAGGCTACGGCATTGTGGCATTGCACACTCTTAACGAAATAATTCTTGCAAGCGCAATTTTAAAGTTCCATAACTTTTTCACTTGTTGACATATTTTAATGATTCATTCTGTTTTTGGTGTATATTTTACCTTATTTTTTAAAATAATTATAAAACTAGGAAACTACTCCATTAAGCGAAAAATATTTCAATGGTAATCACTCGTTGAAATGCGATGCGATTCGATATCAGCTCCGATGGTTAAACAGTCGCTAATTATGCCTAGCGGCTGCAATGCAATTGGCTTCACTCGATCTGGCGTGCAGCCAATTTCACCTAATCGTTTTGCACGAACTTGATTTCTATGATTTCCGATTTTGATATTGGCATAACATTTTTAATGTGTATGATATGAAGCGTTTAATAAGCCTCTAAGGCTTTACGACATTTTTTTAGGCTTCATGACTATTATTATACCTCTTACCCGTGGTCCTAGACCTAGATGAACAACGAAAGCGAAGCGATTCGCGACGCGATACGAAAACCTCAAAAGAAAATTACAAATTATCTGCGCGATAAAGTACTAGTACGCCACGTGAAGAAACAGCTACTGTTTAATACCGTCGCGTTGCGTTGCGTCGCGTTTATTGTTGACGTAGGACAGGGCCTTACACAAACCAATTTCATTAAAACGTCGAACCAAATATCAACGTTCGGCAGTCGGCACTACGCGTTTGCGACATGAGACCGAAGAAAAAACGGCAGATGGGGCCTTAAAAGCATACCAGACAGATCTTTCAAGCTTACATTAGTATGTATCAGTCATTTTTATCCTTTCATTATATTATATTAACCATATTTTATATTAACCGCTGGTGATGATAGTAATTTTTGAGACGTGTTAAGTAGTTCAAAAACAATGGCGCAAGTCATACATTTGGCCCGTCCTATGACAATTACTGCTTTTGGTCCAGGGATTTTCATCCGAGAACGCATTTTATTTAATATGCGCAGACAGCGAGCGTTTCACGAACGCGCTGTGTCTGCTAGTTTTCAGTTCAAAGACGCCCAGATGACGCGATGCAAACGCGTCGTCTGGCACGTAAAACTGTCGGCCTGCGCCTGATCTTTCTCCGGTCGTGTCGGATTTTCCGTCCCATCGGGACTAAAGAAACAGATAGTGCACCTGTGTATGCGCACACACTTGAACACTATAATATCTTCCGCGTATATGGCTAATTGGCCGCTGTTTCCGAAATTCGGTTGGGAGGAGTTACTATCGCATACGACAATTTGTCCTACTGTCTTATGCTACTCAAAGTCATCTGGCATTTAAGTAGTAGGTAATTTAAAAGATGTTCCATTACGTAGAACATGGGCAGTATCATCAAGCGTACATGACGTTGTAGGAGAAAAAGCCACTTCATTCCAGATTGTTATTTCTTTTATCTGGAAAAACATTGATACGGCTCGTATTCTGCACGCAACAATAAAAACGCTTTATAAGGCTGCACGGCAATGTACAAAATGGCCGAGACTTTATCAATCTGAACTAAATATCCAACAGAATAGGCAGATTGCAGAATAGAAATTAATTATTGGCAAAACAAAAAAAATATTGCTAGATTTTACTAACAAACATGTGCCTCTATTGCCTAAATAAAGACAGTTACTCATTTATTTATTATTATCCGCGTGGATTAAGGTTTTTTGATTCCCGCGGGAACTCTTGAATTTTCCGGGATAAAAAGTAGCCTATGTCCTTCCCCGGGATACAACCTATCCCTGTACCAAATTTCATAAAAATCGGTTGAACAGAACAGGCTGTGAAAGCGTAGCAGACAGACATACAAACAGACAGACACACTTTCGCATTTATAATATTATTAGTATGGATGTGGATTTGGGTTTCTTTCCATCAGATAATATGTTCTACGTTTATAAGCTACGGATGTGTATTCACAAATAGGAGCGCTCGATTTTCTTAGTTAAGAATAAGATCGCTAGATATTAAATCAAGCAGTCCTATCGGTGGGTTTGACACACACCCGCTCGCTGGTGCGTTGTGTTGGACGTTGAGATCAACGTAGCGCATCTCTGGTGGAAAGGCACCCTTAAGCGTAGCAATAAAATAGGTTTCAAAATTGGTTTCAATATTATAGGTACTTATTTTACAATATTAAAATCAAACGAGTGTAAACGCAATACTTATAACGCCGTATCAGCTATTGTTTTAATCAAATCCCTTAGTGCTGAATAGTAGGCAATTAAACCTGTCCCGCCAGGTATCTAGGTCACGCTATATCTAGCAATAGAATACGTTGCATTGCTGCCGCAGTTGGCAACATTGACTTTTCATATAACCTACATCGTGAGCATCTATGGGATAAAACCTATGGTAATTTATATTTTTGGATTTTTCCTGCTTCGGTGGGATACTTCGGTCGTGGCTAGTTACCACCCGACCGGCAAAGACGTGCGGCCAAGCGATTAAGATTTTTTGATTCCCGTTCGAACTCTTTAATTTTCCGGGATAAAAGTAGCCTATGTCCTTTTCCGAGATACAAACTATCCCCATGCCAAATTTCATCAAAATCGTTTGAACAGATGGGCCAAGAAAGCGTAGTAGACAGACAGACACACTTTCGCATTTATGATATTAGTATGGATGTAGGCATAGATTTTTTTACCCCAGTCTATACCGATTTTATTTTGGTCTTTGGTAAAAAACAAGACAACAACGTATCAGCATAGATAAATAGAGAAGCCAACAACTAAACAACGAAGTTTCGCGTAACTGCTGCTTTTCTTGCTTGTATTCGCGGTTTAAGAAGTTAAAACACGACGCCTTCTACTTTGCGGCGGAAAAGTTTAATGTAATCAATCAATTCAACTCTCTGTTTAACTGCAAACGTGAAATTGAGAATTGGTAAATGTATCTCTTGTATGAAAGGCTGATTTTGCATAGCTCCGTTTGCAGTGCCAAATTTAACGGCAGATTAGCAAAACAGAGCTGAGAATATCTATACTAATATTAATGTGAAAGTATATCTGTCTAACTTTCTCGTTGGTCTTGTTTGCTTAGCTAAGTTTGCGTGCACATTAATATCGCACTATAATATCTCCCGCGCAGATGGCTAATCTCTCCGGAGATGGGCCGCCGTGGCCGAAATTCAGTCGGGAGGACATTATATGTCTGTCTATCTATTACATTATCACAGGGTTCCCGCGGGATTTTAAAAACAAACCTGGACGTGGCACATGTTGCGGGCATCATCTAGTTGTCTTATAAAAATAACCATCCGCATATAATTTACCAACATAATGTTAATATGCTCTACATAAACTGCATTCGTTGCATATACCTACCTACCTATATTTTAAATTTTCCCTTGAGTAGGTACATGAGACAGTACAGCAGAATAGTAGATTATTCACCACGGGGGTAATGCGATGTATTATGTCACGGGCGCCGGGATAAATCCCAAGCGGAACGAGGGATTTTAGAGTAACTCCCGAGCGTAGCGAGGGTGTTGCATCTAGAATCCTGAGAGTAGCGCGGGAATTAGGGGCGCCCAAGATTAATACAGCATTACCCCTACGGTGAATACTCTACTTTTCACACCTCGCGATACAACCACTTCTTTCAGCTGGCGTGGCCTACTCGATTTGACAAACAAATTTCGTCAGTGCGAATCTAGTGGGCCACGGCTTTGGTTTTCGAAAATCGAGTTGGCCGCGCCTGCTGAGAACACATTATGTTTACCAAAATTAGACTTTATAGATATAGCAATAAGAATTATGAATAAAACCTCTTTGGAATGAATAGAATTTCCTTCAGATCTTGCTTCAGATGCGCGATGATTCTAAATTCAAATCACATTATAACCCTAGGGATTTAATGTCTTACTTTAACCTTAGATAACAGGCCATGTTATAAGGCGTTGTTGAGCGAGTGATGTGAAAATAGCTATTTATGCAACTGTATCGTAATGAGGGTCATTTTAATTCGAGTGCTGTTTTTTGATACGAGGCTTGCCGAGTATCATAATAGGATAGTACGAGAATTAAAATGACTAATTACGTACAGTTGCATACAAGATTTTATCTACGACAAGGACTTCTTTATAATTTTTTACTTTATAAATTAATAAAAAAGTCAAATCAATCAAGTGCCAGAACCCAGAGCCGCTAAGCTATAGGTATCCTATTTATGAAGATAACCATATCGATACAGCTACGACTCATAACGATACAGCTCCCATACAACGAACTGTATCGTTATGAGAAGCAAACACGAAAGAGGGTTCAATTCGATATAGTTGTCAAATTCGAAATTGGAACTTTTCGATGCTGGAGTAGATAAATATATTAAAGTGCTTTTTAATACGTACACCCGATCCTTCGTGCGAGAAGGGTTTACATAACGTCGCGTACTTACATGTTTCACACTTTATTTAAATTTTATTTCTCGTAACTGTAATAACATTCACACATTACTTAATAACATTCGTGTCATGTCGTCACGTGTGTAGCTGTCCTATTAACATTGCAAATGTGCTTATCCGTCTTTTGCCTTTCCAAAATTTGGCAGACCGTATACCAGTAATAAACCCAGGGCAGAAAAATTAACGGTGTCCACGGAGTAAAAAGAAACTCAAATTCAGTCATCATTATATAGTACAGATCCGAGTTCCCAAATTTAAAGTTTCTAAGTTTCTGAAAATCATCAGCCTAACCAGTGTCAGCTTTGTGTTTAAAATTGAATTGAAATTGTAATAATGATAAAAGATTGTTAGTTTATATAATGATGAATGTTTAATCAAACAGATATTTGACACATTCGATGTATTTCACTCGGTTTTTTCTTTGGCGGGGATACGCCATATTGGAATAATTAACATAAATACGAGTATTTTGCCGTTTGAAAGTCTGATCAAATGATTAATTAATTGTTGTTGTGATGCCCTGGCCAATTTAATACTTAACTGTTTACATTAAATCTCTCGTGAAACCGCTACACGTTGTGACCAATCTCTCGTGCACGTTTTGAAGAGAGTACAAGCATATTTTAAATTATTTGCCCACTTCTGGAATTATGCTAACATCAGTTACTAGGCTATCCCTGTGGGATTTATATTTTATGTATTTTGATTAAATTACTCGAAGACACTTCACGCTAGCACAATATATGTCGCAAGAGACTACTTTTATAGCGCTGCCCAGGCAAACTTTTTAACTTTGTCTAGAAATTATTTAGCTCATGAATCCCGCGTCGGTGTCCATTAATTTAAACTGGAAGTCCTAATCCTTATCCTTACTAATATTATAAATGGGAAAGTGAGTTTGTTTGTATGTTTGTTCCGCTTTCACGCCGTAACTACTGAACCGATTTGGCTGAAATTTGGAACATAGATAGCTTATAACCTGGATTAAAACATAGGCTACTTTTTATCCCGGAAAATTAAGGAGTTCCCGCGGAACCAAAAAACCTAAATCCAGGCGGACTTAGTCGCGGGCATCAGCTAGTAATTATTATAAACTACGAGATGCCCGCGATCTCGTCCGAGTGAATCTAGGTTTCAAAAGTTCCGAAACGTTTGATTTTTCGGGATAAATAATGGACTAGTTATCTATCTTTGTGCCACATTTTGTTAAAATCTGTTAAACAAATGGGCCGTGAAAGCGTAGCAGATACAGACATACTACAGAGGCACTACACAATTTGGCACTTATAATATCAGTATGGATGCGAAAGCTTGTTTGTTGGGTTCTCCGATTCAGGTTCAGATTCATTTATTTGCATTTAACATGAACAAAACAATAATTCATTGACATGTCACCCCATTAGGGCATATGCAGTTTGAGTGACAACATGCAACTAAATCCAGGCGGACAAAGGAATTTGGCGGCGGACCCAGGGGTCCATTAAAACACTGTCAGCTCCGTTTATCCGTTATTGTATGTATTTAACTAAGTAATGGTTTTAGTTAGTTAACACATTATAATAGTCGTTAATAACTAGTAAGTACAAAGAGCGCGCCAAACCCGGATGCTTTTTCGCGAGGGTCTAGCACGCGGAGGTGACGACGTCACCCGCAGTGTGGACCCAATACCGGATATGATATCCGACCTAGGGGCCCGTAGCCTACAAGGCAGGCCCTATTTTTTTTTTTCGGATTGAGTATGCTGCATAGGCCCTACTAGCCGCTACAGCCTCACCGGGGGGTTGGGCGAACGCAAGGCGCCGCCGAGAAAAGAGCCTTAGGGCTCGATGACATCGGGGGGGGAGGCAACGTCTTCCTAAGGGCGCCTCTGTGAGACTCGGACCTCGGCTTAGGATGACGTTGGGACGAATGGGAGGTTGGTTGGACTAGATTAGTCCACACGCCCCCGAGGCCGTGGGTTAAGACCACTTCCGGGTGACGTAAGATATCGGGGTCCTCGTCTTCGCCGGCGAAGACGCTGGCAGGCCCTAGCCGGTTTCCCGGCTTAAAGACACCCACCGGGGCACAGAGTTGCCCCGCGCCCCGCCCGGGTAAGGAGGCCCAGCCTCGAGGCCCGTACCCCTGCTTGGCCTTTCGGGCCAAACGGAGAAAATCCACACAAAACCCAAGTAAGAACAATGATTAGTGCAAACTTTTGACAGTTTTAGTATGGTTTTAGCTTTTTTTGTCAGTGACGACTGCGTTCGGAACATGGATGTAGGAACATTCCATGGAATATTCTATGGTTTGAAAACCGACGCAGTCGCCACCTTTGTCGCCACAGCATCATCTTTAAAGTAGGTACGTAATCAATAAATCGAACTACCACAAAGCTAAGGTACGATATTATATTATTACTAAGCTACCATAAGTACGATTGACGTAGGTACCGGTTAATTATTCTGACCTTCATGCCACATTACCTCGGTCTACCCAATTGTACACAGAGACGTCCAACTTTAGGAATATACGTCACTCTTTATTCGGAGCGAATTTAGGTTTTATTGTTAATGGTTTTTGGACTTCAAAACATCTTTAACAATTTCTTTCGCTCATTTCTAATGAGTCATGTGAAATGTGGTGAACGAAATCTATGGAAGCAGGTAATAAGTAGGACCTATTAGATGTACCTACTAGTAAGATTTTGTCATGGTGCTTTAAATCGGAGGTTGTAGTATCGATTTTCAACTGGATTAATTTGTAAATATATTAATATGATTTCTAGTGGGATTCTTATTGAGGCCGTGGCTAGTTAAAATTCTACCGGCAAAGCCGTGCCGCCAAGCGATTTAACTTTTTTGTACGATCACAGGTACGATGCCAAATAGAAACCAACTGCCATACCCCTTCCAGGTTAGCCCGCTTCCATCTTAGACTACATCATGGCTTAATACCAGGTAGAGTTAGAAGTTGTGGGCTACCTTGTATCTGAATAATAATTTAAAATCAATGTCTTTGCCGGGACGTTTTATATCTATGCCTCAAACACATCAAATACCTATAAATCTTTATCCCTTACCTGAAATCCACGTCCCATTCCATCGAGCAGGCACTAAGTCGTCACTCAGCAGGTCCTGTATCTTAAGCCTCCTCCCTTTCACCCTCGGGCCTTCATCAGGTGGAGTGAGTAGCACGACTGACGTCACAATCAGGGCCAGCACAGCGACTATCACTAGCAGAGCGATGAGGATACCCCTCCAGTTGCGTTGGTTTGGACTCCCTACCACCAGCTTCTGAAACAAGGACATTGGTTAGACCCACTGACTATTGGTGGTTAGACCTTTTTAGGGTTCCGTACCCAAAGGGTAAAAACGGTACCCTATTACTAAGACTCCGCTGTCTGTCTGTCTGTCTGCCTGTCTGTCTCCAGGCTGTATCTCATAGACCGTGATAGCTAGAAAGCTGAAATTTTCACAAATGATGTATTTCCGTTGCCGCTATAACAACAAATACTAAAAATTAAAAAAAAATATATATATTAAGGGGGGTCCCCATACAATAAACGTGTTTTTTTCGTATTTTTTTGCTCAATATTAAAAACGGTAACAGGTAGACGGTTCAAATTTTCACAGAATATTAACTTGTATATTACCTTTCAAAATAAATAATTAAATATCAATAAAGAAAATATTAAAGGGGGGCTCCCCTACAACAAACGTAATTTTTTGATATTAACAGTAAACCTCTACAAACAAAGTTAGTTTTGCGGTTCATTAACAAAGGTAATTATACCTACTTCTTGAGTACGGAACCCTCGGTGCGCGAGTCCGACTCGCACTTGGCCGGTTTTTTGGTAACGGGACGAGACAATAATGAAAGGTCCTAAAAATTAATAAACTCTTGCGTTTCGCTATACTAATATGATTTGTGACGTATTAGAGTAGCACTATTTTTCAAACCAGCGATCGCCAGTGACTTTGCTATCTACGTAACATCTGACCTACCGAAAGTAAGGGTGGTATTTGTATTCCCCAAATTACTCCTAGCGGAAGTCGAACTCAGGACCTCCAACTTATCAGACCACAACATAGTTCACAATTGCGCTTAGGGAGCTAGATTTGTTCCTAGATAGTAGTTTTTAAAATTTTCACTAGCCAAGATCCACGAGTAGGAAAAACCCATCACGAAATAAATTGGTTTAACTAACAAGGTGGTTTCCTATAAACGAGATGCGAAGTATCTTCGTAAAATGTTGGAATATGATACAGGCGGTCGTGTAGGCTCGCTATTACACCCAGGCGTAACATTTTATTTATTTTTTAAGAACGGGCGCCATCTTGTAACATGCTCCTACTTTGTCGTTCCCCGTGTTTTACCCAAAGATATGGAAAAACCGCGGCATTTTCAATGTACCTAGCGTGTGATAAGCAAATCAAGGTTGTAGCCCTATTTAAATAAGCAGGTTCTGTATTGCTCCCATGTGTAGAGGACCCTTTCGCGACGGTTGATTGAGGTTTATTCGGATATCCAGCACATTTTTATTTTTGTAAAAAAAATGTTCGAGCTTTGGCTACTAGCAAATAAAAATAAATTATTATGAGGTACAAAAAGGATACCTCCTTTTTACGTTTATGTAAAAAAGTTGATTAATAGAATACTTAAATATCCCAACACTGTAAGTTTTCATGTTAATAGAGCAAACAAGAGTAAGCGTTTCTACCGACTCTTTTATGTAGAATCTGGTTTTAGAACCGGAGAAAGAGGCTTGGCATACGAGTATAATAATTATCATAAGTTGATCTAGATTCTAGACGCTTAATAAATATTTGTTTTTTTTTAGCAAACGAGTTAAAACATCCCCCTAACAGGTTAGCCCGCTACCATCTTAGACTGCATCATCACTTACCATCAGGTGAGATCGCAGTCAAGGGCTAACTTGTAGTGGATAAAAAAAAAAACATACCTACCTACTTAAAAACTCAGGACCTATTAGCGAAGGAATAGGTAAAAGGTAAAGGATCTTTACCATTGGAAGTTTTCGCGTAAAGCATAAAATACTGCCTCGTTGGTCTAGTGGTTAGCATAGTCGACTGCGAATCACAAGGTCCTGGGTGCGATTCCCGGTCGGGCATAAAAGTTAGGTATTGGGTTTTTCAATAAAGAAATTCTCAGTGCCAGCCCGGAGTTGGAAATTGGCGGTGTTTCACCCCCGTGCCTCGGAGAGCACGTTAAGCCGTCGGTCCCGGTTATCATCACTAACATGATAATAATCGTTAAAGCCCGCCAACCCGCATTGGACCAGCGTGGTGGGTCTAAGCTCTAATTCCCGCTCTCCTATGAGAGTGGAGGCCTGTGCCCAGCAGTGGGACGTTAATAGGCTGTAGTGATGAGTGATAAAATACCATACCATTCGACTAGAAATGAATTATGACTCCAACACGCTTTGAGATGCATCGCGTCGTTGGTTCGTTGTAAGTATGATTCTGTTTTAAACATCGAGACAGATCGTTAAGGTGGAAACAACCGTAATGCTGGTTAATGGTTGAATTTTCCGTCGAAATGGCCTCCGAGGGTGTCGTATTCAGATAGCCATGTTCAGACACGACTTCTGAAATAATATTTCGCTCATATTACACAGGGTATGTGTTACAATGCCTCCGAATAGCTTGTACTTGGAACTTTGTTAGTCTAGATGTGACCTTAAAGTTCAAAAATCTTGAATTCATTCGTGTTAATTTACGAAAATTCATTCAACAAGATGATAATCTAGCTGATGTTCGCGACTTCGTCTCGCGGGAACTCGTTAATTTTCCGGTATAAAAAGTAGCCTATGTGCTATTCGAGACTATCATATCATACTAATATTTTAAATGCGAAAGTCAGTTTGTTTGTTGGTTTGTTGGTTTGTTGGTTTGTTGGTTTGTCCTTCAATCACGCCGCAACGGAGCAACGGATTCACGTGATTTTTGACATAGGTATAGTTGAGGACCTGGAGAGTGACATAGGCTTCTTTTTATCCCGGAAAATTAATGAGTTGCCGCGGGAATCATAAAAAACTTAAACCACGCGGACGAAGTCGCGGGCATCAGCTAGTAATCTATATATGTGCCAAATTTCATCCAACCGTTCTGGCGGTTGAGTAACAAACATCCATCCATCCATTCATCCATAAATCCATCCATCCATCCATCCATTCAAACTTTCCCATTTATAATATTAGTATAGAAGAAGAACAAAATGTTTCACAATTATTATTGGCTAACCCTTTTTAGCGTAATGGATTTGCAACGTACTCAGCGAGGCTTTGTTACACGTCCATGATATATTGACTATTTCCGGCCTGTCCCGGCAGTCCATACTCATGACAGATTTATCGTTTTGTAAACGCGATTCAGTTTTAAAATAAATCTAACCTAGGTAAACCTTTTCGTTATGTTACTATCGAATCTTTTATACCTAATTTTTTAAAATACAATATTTTTTTTGTAACATAAACAAATTTTACATTTAAGTACATCAAACTTATATACTTAGCAGATTTCCTTGAAGTCAGCGCCAAAACACACAATAAAAATACTATATTATTAAGTTGAAATTCATGGTTGTTCAAATAAGTATAAGTGGGTGTACCTACTCGTTTATAGATATAAGGTGAGTCAATGTGATGATTTATTTTTAAGCCTCAAGTATAGTAGGCGCGCGAGTTGAATGCAGTCGGGGCCTGAAACGGCACATACTTAAGCTCTGCAATCAACTCTCGCGCGAACTATAAATGTCATGATTTTAAAGTCTCATTTTACCCTACCTATAGTATTTTCTGTATATGGTTTACCTATCATCAAATTGGTTTATTAGTTTCCGAGAAAAATGCGAACAAACATACAAACACACATATACACATACAGACATACGAGTACATACGTACATACATGCATACGTACATATAAACAATATGGTTCGATTACAGAACCTACCCTTGAGGTCGTTCGATCGAGGTGGTTCAGATAGATTTAAGTAGGTATAAAGAAATCGCAATATAATGTGTCTGCAGCAATTTGCAGCGTCATGTTCGGGTAATAATCGGGTTCTCGTCTCGAATATAATATGTACATAAAAGTAGGTATGATCAATGGCCCTAAGGGTCGTTACAGCGCCTAAATGTTTTGCGAGGTCATAGACCGAGGAGGGTCCTTTACAATTATTTGGGTTGGTCTATATTTAATTTTCCATGTTTTTAGGGTACGGAACGTACCCAAAGGGTGCCAACGGGACCCTATTACTAAGCCTGCTCTTTCCGTCTCTTTTTCAGTGGGCTGTATAAGCTGTAATAGGTCGGCAGTTGAAATTTTCAGTTTGTATTTCTATTGCCGCTGTAACAACAAGTAATAAAAATATAGGCGGTAAGATACGTGATTTTTGAGTGCCTCTCTTGTTTCTTTACGAAATTATTTATAAAGTACATACTTAAGTAGTCGGTGGTACGGAACCCTTCGTGTGCGAGTCCGACTCGCAGTAGGCCTGTTTTACTTTTATACAATTTGTATTTTACGACAGCTACAAAAAAACGCACCGAATGGAAAACCGCATCGTTTTTGTAAGTCGGTTAAAAAGTTTTCTAATTTCCCTAACTATTCCAATGATCCTCATCAGCAAACAAGGGTTTTTGCTCAACGATCAATTCCGAACCAATTCGGTCCCATTAATTAATTTGGTTACCAATTGGGTTACAATAACGGTTATTTATCACCTTCCACTAATACCGAGTATTAAAGTTGTCCGCTATTATTAATGGGCTTTGGTGTGAGCTTTTTCCACTTATTAGGTACTAGATGATGCCCGCGACTTCGTCCGCGTGGATTAAAGTTTTTGATTCCCGCGGGAAATCCTGAATAGTCATGTTCTCCCCCGGGACTCGACCTACTTCTGTACCAAATTTCAACAAAATCGATTGAAAAGATGGGCAGCGAAAGCGTAGCAGTCAAACAGACAGACTTTTAGTATGGATAAAATAACTACACGACTTTTTTATGTTTATTGAATAAAAATCATCAATGAATATAGATAGACCTCTCCAATACATAATGCATCCATAAAATTTACCGCCCTTGAATATTTTTGTCCAATATTAACTCTCAGTCTTTTTTAAAATATAATTTCAACGTATATCCAAAATTATTTTTTAATCAACCGATATAATATTATTGTCCGATCGTACGTCCGAATGTACCATTTCAATCTAATTTTGCAAATCTGATTGATTTTATAGTTTTCTATGTTAATTGATTACAAAAACATAAATAAATGCCCAAAATATGTATATAGGCATCGATATATAAGTAGGTACTAGATAGGCCCTTTCAAAGAAAAAAATTTGGCTTCCGACCTTCCACACCTGTATAGCCCTGTCCTTGTCTCCGCCATGCATGCTGCCCCGCTTTTCAGACTAGATGGCGTAAGTAAATTAGGTCCACATTCTTTGTTTGACAGCCCGTCTATGTAAATTGAGGTCGTTGTGTATAGGCGCTGAAAAACAACATAGATGTTAATCCTAATTTTTATCTTTTACCGAATGAAATAGAGATTGTTGGATCCAGACCACCGTTAGTGGTATCACAGAAATAAATTACTGTTACGCGCGGGTTTTATAGCCTTTTGTGTTTTCCTGAATTATCGAATAGCGTACCGTGAATAGCTGTGTTTTTCGTCGTAAAACTATCAAAGGATCTTAATTTTAGAATTTGAACTCTCGTGAGGGGTTAATAATGCGAATCTTTACTTCTGTACTAATATTAAAAATGCGAAAGTTTGGATGCATGGAAGGATGGATGGATATTTGTTAAGTACTCAATCACGCCAGAACGGCTGAACGAATCTGGATGAAATTTGGAGACACAGAGATATAGATTATTGTCTGGAATAACACATCTACTACTACTAGCTACTTTATCCCGGAAAATTAAAAGAGTTCCCGCGTGAACTAAAAAAACCTCAATTCACGGGGACGAAGTTGCGGGCATCAGCTAGTATGGCTTAAATACATACAAAATCTTCCGGTAATATCTGTAATTGAGTGTGAACGACTATTTTCTAACCCCTTCTAGAATTAGCAATTTTTTTATTCATTTTCTGAGGCATAGCTATTTACTGGTAAACCTTTTCTATTGTACTAGTATTTACTAGTATAGATTTTCAAATAATTTAATACATATTATGAACCGGTGTAATAAATTGTTACGTATAAATGGTTTGAGTTATTGCCTATTGAACTGTAACTAGTAAATTTAACTGTCTCTAATTTTGATTTACGCTTAGAAGGTAGGAATGGTTAATTTATTGGTGCTAAAATGTATCTATTCATACATATCCATAATTATAACATAACTATTGAGAAAATAATTATTTTGTTGAAATAAGAAGTATGGATTTCTCTCTGAAGACGTTTTTATGAAACTTAAGATTTACGTCTCTCCCAGCTGAAACCTGTAGAATTTCATAAAGCACTTATATACGGCCTAACGTTACTTTCACGCTAAGTAATCCACTAAGTGCTATGTAAGTTCAAGAGACATTTATTGCCTCTAACATTAGGGCTGCCACCTGGTCGTCATAAATTATTCTATTGCTTTCATCTTTTATATCTGAGTAGCAGCCTACTATCGCAAGGTAAGTTAGTACCAGAATCACGATAATATTTTAAATCATATATATTTTATCATAATAGGTGGCTGCCATTTAATTATTTAAAGAATCCGTCATACAGGTATCAACAATTAATGGTCTATTATAGCTATTTAAATGCAACTGTATCGTAATGAGGGTCATTTTAATTCGAGTGCTGTTTTTTGATACGTGGCTTGCCGAGTATCAAAATAGGATAGTACGAGAATTAAAATGACTAATTACGTACAGTTGCATACAAGATTTTATCTACGACAAGGACGTCTTTATAATTTTTTACTTTATAAATTAATAAAAAAGTCAAATCAATCAAGTGCCAGAACCCAGAGCCGCTAAGCTATAGGTATCCTATTTATGAAGATAACCATATCGATACAGCTACGACTTATAACGATACAGCTCCCATACAACGAACTGTATCGTTATGAGAAGCAAACACGAAAGAGGGTTCAATTCGATATAGTTGTCAAATTCGAAATTGGAACTTTTCGATGCTGGAGTAGATAAATATATTTTAAAGCCTTTGCAAAAAAACTCTTTTCTCGATAACATGTCTAGGACGGGGTCTTATTGGATCCTGAGCCCTTTTAGCACGAGATTATAAGATTAATACCATGAAGGTTATAGGAAGTACCATCCGAAACCTACTGGAGTAATCAATATTAATCAATTAGGCCTTCGCGTCCTTTGTTGGAGCTACCAAAGGTTGACTACCTCAGAATCTTCCCTATCCGCCCATTTTCTGCCTATTCTATTAAAATTTAAATTATTCATTATTAGGTACATGGTAGGAATCTAGGAGGGACGAGTGATCTAGTTGTGACAATGCATATCAGTCGATTGCGAACACAGACCATACAACCAATTGACTGAGCATAGCGTGCCCCCTCACCAGCCAAACGTTAGCAGTATGACTGCTAACGCTACGTTTTGTGCCTATAGTCGCCCTCAGTCCGTATTCGACAGTGCTCGGGAATTGATCTAGTATAAAACGAAAATTAGGCCTCTCTGTAGCATTAAATGGCGTGGAAAGAGAAGCAATACCTCCAGCTATGTAAAGGATGGGATAACATTTCATAAGTAAGTGTAGTTTTGTAATAATAAATAAAAATCATCAATACGCAAAGAAATAAAAATATTTACAAAAATGAAAAGGAACCCGTTGATGTCTTTCAGTATTTCTTTGTCTTTCACATGTAGTTCTACATATCTCCGTCTCTTCCACGCATAGCCCAGTGTAGCCCGTGCAACTATCGATAAATTATATCGATAGCCTTAGACCACTTGAATGCCAATAAATTAATTTATTGAGTAAAAACTTATATTTCATTAAATTCCGAACAATTCTGAAGTAGAAGAACAGGTTTCTTATTTATTTGATTAAAAGTTGTTGTTGAAAACTTAAGTTCTTTAGTATAGAACTTGGGCAATTAAAAAAATATATATAAGTATCAGATAATTATGCATAATCATACATATGGTTGTATATTGCTGTTTGAATACAATTATTTGTATTGATTTTCCAATAGGTACCTACTGGTAATTTTTATCGATACATTTTTGTCGCGCAGCGGGCAGCCCAAGTGCCGCGGTAACATATACTTTGTACTTTTAACTGTGTAAAGTTGACCTTGAGTCAGCCAATGAGAAATGCTATTATTACCTCGTCCCCCGCCTGAAAGTGGTGAGATGTGTTTCAAAGCGAAAATGTGGCTATTAGCTCTCAATAGGTTTACTACTCGGTGATTGCGAAGGTTAAGCAACGTTGACCCAAGTCGGTATCTTTTCGTTTCCTCCGTGCCTCGGAGAGCACGTTAAGCCGTCAGTCCAGGTTATTATCACTAACATCTGATAATAATCATTACAAAAACCTAAGAGTTTAAATACTCATAGTCGAGTCGTACGCGGAAAGACGTGGGGGGAACCCACCGCATTATTATACCAAGAAAACATTATTTGATTAATGGAACGAGGTCACAACCCTCATTAATGAGGAATATGACGCAGAGAGAGGTAGGAATATATAGGAACAATGAAAGCCCTCACTATAAGTTTATTGCAATACCGTCACGTGCCTTCACTGGCGATTTCGTGAAACGAGCGACCATATCGCTGTTGACACAAACACTTCGAGCGCGGGCGAAAACATCCTGCGTGGACGTAGACCAATTAAGACTGCAGAGGTTTCACTTTATTTTTTAAATAATTATTTAAGACACAGAGGAATCTAGGTGGTATTTTCAGAGTGGGTTGCAACAACGTTATACTAATATTATAAATGCTAAAGTGTGTTTGTTTGTTGGTTTATTAGTTTGTCGGTTTGACCTTCAATCACGCCGCAACGGAGCAACGTATCGACGTGATTTTTGGCATGGGTATAGTCGAGGACCTGGAGAGTGACATAAGCTACTTTTTATCCCGGAAAATTAAGGAGTTCCTGCGGGAATAACAAAAAACTTAAACGGCTAGTATTATTTATCTGAGGAAAGTTAGTCAAAAAAGCGTTTATTCAAGATTTTATCATGAAGCAACGCTGGCAAAATTAAAATACGTAAAATTTCTTACGTGTGTTAAATTATATAATTTTCCAAGGCGAATGATTTGAATCAACAGGCCCTAACTAAAAACTGATATATGTACATTTTGGCATTCGCTGATCAAGCAGTTGGTGGCATAGATATGGCAAAGCAGTTAGATTATATAATAGGGTCTGTCTCAAAATGAAACGATCCAATAATTTAAGGATATTAATAATTTGAGGATCCAATAATTTAAAGACATAAATATTGATCGTCGATATTCCAACCCAAATAAACAGATCGTGGTCACCGACGGGACTGTAGAGCTGTAAGACGTGAAGTTGAAATTGTTACGGAGAATATCTAATTGTCCGCTATTACAAAAAAGACAATTAAAAGATCGTCATACTAATTATGACACCTACCAACCTATCTATCTGTCTTCTAAAATTATAATTACACCAATTGCATTGAATTAATTTACTCCATATTTCACACTAGCTGATGGCCGTGACTGCGTCCGCGTGGTTATAGTTTTTTGATTCCCGCAGGAACTCCCTAATTTTCCGGGATAAAAAGTAGCCTATGTCACTCTCCAGGTCCTCAACTATACCCATGCCAAAAATCACGTCGATCCGTTGCTCCGTTGCGGCGTGATTGAAGGACAAACCAACAAACCGACAAACAAACAAACTTTCGCATTTATAATATTAGTATGATTTAAACTTCTCTACACGTTTGTAGCTCTGTGAATAGGAGCGATCACAAAACCTATACAACCTTTGTTCGGTAAACCTCACTATACTTTAGAGATGTGGCGGGTTGGTTTGCTATTGATCCTGACTGCTCAGATACAGACTGAAGGGAAGCTTGACAGTGATGAAGATACGGGGGAATCTGGTAAATATTTACAAGACATGACTTCGATCATACTTAAGCTTAAGCTCCTGTTGAAGACTCCCGGTATAATACTGTCCCCCGATTGTGTAAGGAAATCGTAATCGCAATCGTTTGTCAAACGTATAACTCGACCTATTTAAGGAGTTCATAGATGCTTGCACGTCAAAAAGCATGTTTGAACTCTTTAAACAGTCCGAGTAATACATTTTAATCTGTCAAATGATTACGATTTGCTTAGACAATTGGGCATCTGTCTGAAAATAGCGATATTGATAGTTTCATGAATCAACTATATTTTGTTAAGAATAAGACCAAAAGAGCTTTTTTAAGTTAATTAAGAGATAATTACCTACTTACTTTTGGTCATAGACTTACATAATTTATATAATGATTTGTGAATTCGAATTAATTATGACGTTCATTTTGTAATTCGGAAGGAGAAATAAAACTTGCTGAAATCACTTTCACTGTGCATAATCGCAACTAGTTAATTAATTTGGTTAATTCGCAAGTTTCCACCACCACCACCACTACAGCCTATTAACGTCCCACTGCTGGGCACAGGCCTCCGCTCTCATAGGAGAGCGGGAATTAGAGCTAAGACCCACCACGCTGCTCCAATGCTGGTTGGCGGGCTTTAACGTCTATTATCATGTTAGTGATAATAACCGGGACCGACGGCTTAACGTGCTCTCCGAGGCACGGGGGTGAAACACCGCCAACTTCCAACTCCGGGCTGGCACTGAGAATTTCTTAATTGAAAAACCCAATACCTAACTTTTATGCCCGACCGGGAATCGAACCCAGGACCTCGTGATCCGCAGTCGACTATGCTAACCACTAGACCAACGAGGCAGTCAATCGTAGTCAAAGTAATTCGCAAGTTTAAACACTACTAAATATGCATCAAGTTTTATTGCCAGTGCAGTGGTTATAAGTCAGCTTTAGGATTGTAAATTAGGTTAACAGTTTGCAATGCACAATTGTTTATTTCAAGCGAAAGAATTTCTAAATAATTAACCCAGTTTATTCGACAATTAAAATAGAAAGCAACAAAGGAAGCTTTCAGTGCAAAATTTGTATTCTTTAAGTGGAGACGCGGAGTGTTTCCTTAATTTAATTATACTAAGGCAAACACTTAGCCCTCTCCTTTGTTACCAATTAGACAGCTTTTCTCGCTTAAAAAGTATTTCTTTTGTCATTGGACTTGTTTCACTGGACATTTCTTATGTTTCTTTCCCAATAAAGGTTCTGAAACGGTGTTTTTTTTTTAACAAGCTTTTGCCAGTAAAGGTCTAGCCTCACTACAGATGCAGTCCGTGGCACGTAGCGGCAAATATTTTTTGTATGAGTTGTTATGGAGCTGGGCCTACTTAAGCGAAGAAGCACGGAGATGCACTGTGACATAATTGTACAAAGAATACTTGTTGCTACGTGCCGCGCCGCGCCGCGCCTCTGTATTCTGTAGTGGGGCTAGACTTAAGTTTGACCGCGTGGATAAAGCGCGCGTTAAAAATCCTGTTGTAAACTTGCAGGTGTTTCGGGTTGACTGCCTCGTTGGTCTAGTGGTTAGCATGTTCGACTGCGGCCGACGAGGTCCTGGGTTCGATTCCCGGGTCGGGCCATAGCAAGTATTGGGGTTTTCTGATAAGAAATTCTCAGTGCAAGCCCGGAGTAAGGAAGTTGGCGGTGTTTCACCCCCGTGCCTCGGAGAGCATGTAAAGCCGTCGGTCCTGCGCCTGATCTCTCTCCGGTCGTGTCGGATTTTCCGTCCCATCGGGCTATGAGAGTTAAGGAACAGAGAGTGCACCTGTGTATGCGCACACACTTGTGCACTATAATATCTCCCGCGCAGATGGCTAATCTCTCTGGAGATAGGCCGCCGTGGCCGAAATTCGGTCGGGAGGACATTTTATTTATTTTTTATTTTTTCGGGATAAAAACTGTGCTGAATTACTACTAGGTACCTACTTACTATCCTTACTTAAAACCTATGCAAATATATGCAATATTCTTCGGTTCCTGCGAAAGTTACATGAAAATCAGTTCAACCGTCTCGGAAGATTAGCCCAGACAAACAATCTTGCAAAAGCAAAAGTTTCAAATAAAGCTATTGGTGTTTAAGTTTAAATAGCCATATTTGATATAATGAAGAATTAACTTGATGTTGTAAATCTTAGGTGACCGGGATCTTCGTGGGGAATACAATGTTACAAGTAATCATACTGGCTCGAAAGAAGAAACAGGTAAATCCGCATATCCGCATATCCGCATATCCGCGCCGTAAATCGCATTGAGAACAAACTTTATTTTGAGCAAGCTGAGCGTCTGATTTTTATCTAGATGCTTGGAGACCCTCATTTTAGTATTACCTAGCTGACGAAGACAATCTGAAAAGTGAAACTTCTCCATTAAATGTAACTGTTAATATGTGCACGCAGCCTATCTATACTAGGCAAATTATAAACAGATGTAGTCTAAAATCACTTAAAAGGTTTTGTTTTCTCGTGTCTTTTTCTAATAATATGAACAGAACTGGCTTCTATCTCCAGTCGTCCGTATCTACATACCTACTACTATTACTACATACGCTGTTTTTGACCTACACGTAAAAAAACACGAGTAGAGAATAATACAAATATTTATAGAACAAATTCATCTTTCTGCAACAAATGCAAAGTGCGGAAATCACTACACAAGTCTCATCCGATATAGAAGTTCACGGCCTTGTTTACTCAAAAAGGCCTCGGCTTCGTCTCGTCCTTCCAATATTACTCAGCCGTGAATTGCTTTTTTTTTAATTGCGAGTTAGGCTTGCGCTTGACGACAATTATGCTTAGTGCAAAGCAATGATAAGGTCTAGGTTGGATGCCTAATGTCGCAGAAAAGACGTATGCTGGGAGGGTGTTCCACACCCTAGCGGCTCATATCAGAAACGACGAGCATATTTATTTCCAGCTTGGGCAATAATGTACTATTATTAACCTCCACAGAAGTCCAAATAGATGACAGTGCAGAACGCATAGGGGCTGCGATCACTCAAGTGGTCAGGCATCCTTACGCCGCTGCTCTACTCAAGAACGACAGCTACGTGTGCAGTGCCATCATACTCAATAACTATTGGGTGCTAACCCTGTCCAAGTGCTTTGAATCGTAAGTATTAATACGATGGTAACGTAACCTTGAACTTGGAGACCAAGCAATCGATATAAATAAATGGTACACGCAATTTTAGTGGATTAAGTACTTGGTTGATACTTATTCTGACTAAGTTAATACGCGTTTTCTTCTTATTAATCAAAACCTATTATATATGTAAGGGGTCATCCATAAAGTACGTCACACGTTAAAGAGACACGGTAGGGGTCGACGAAGTGTGACATTGTGTCAAAATCTTATATTTATGTCTAAGTGTTAAAATGCCAATATAAACGAAAAACTTTAAAATATTTCAAAGCTTCGTTAATTTTTCAAATCTTTGATTTGATGTTGATTAAATAGTGCTGTTTTAATATAATAATTTCTAGATGTAAAATTACAAGATAAGTGACGTCACACTAGGAAGGGGGGGTCTCACAAATGTGACCAACTGTGACAAGGACGGGGGAGGGGTCAAAAAATCACAAAATTGGAGTGACGTACTTTATGGATGACCCCTTTAGTATAGAAAACTTCACTTTGCAGAATCATCAGGTAAATTTTTAAAGGATTCCTTACGATTCAAACCATTCTTTTGTTCCAGTAGCGCGCGCCTTATAGGTATTAACAATCTAACAATTTCGTTTTCAAATATTGAAATAGTAAATTATAAAACGAGTTAAATATAAGACCATTTGAAAATAATACTTGATTAAGTATATAAATTACGTCATTTACACAAACTAAGGATGAAACTCACATACCTACAAAACTGGAACCGCAATCCGAACTATTTAATAAATCCTTTGAACACTTAACCCAAAAGTTTATGGAATTTGAATAAAACTATGTTAAATTAAATTATTTAAATGTGTTGTCTAAAATAGAAAATGCAATTAAAGTTTCAGCCTTTATTTATTCACAGGTTAATTAGAAAAGATTTCTAGAAGAGAACTATTGCTAAGCATATTTATTTAATCTAGCAACACAACATAAATTCCGATTAATGTAGGTAACCTGCAGTCTAACGAACAGCAGTCGTTTAAGTAATTAAGTGAAGAGAATAGATTGCTTTGCTTGAATAAATCATCATTAGAGTTCATAAAATATGCATCAAAAATGTTGTACAGTCGAATAGGTTAAAACTAAATCTCACACCTAATATCCAACAGAAACATCATTTTTATATTCCCAACTAGAAGGTGCCTGCGTTTTCATCAGCATGGATTTAGGTTTTTGATTTTTTTAATTTTTCCGGGATAAAAAGCTCATGATATTTTAGTATATAAGCATGGGCCGCGAAAGGTAACAGACAGACAAACAGACCAAAAGACAGACACAGCTTAGCAGTTATTATTCCACCAAGATATTGATCTTACATTTGGTGCGAAAGTTATTACAAGAAATGGTATAAAACGCAGACCTATTACGACAGCCTTCTTTTCCAGCCTTTTGCTATAACCTACCTAACTCTAATAATAGTGAACCATTAATTTTGGTCGCCCCTTATCAGCTACGCGCTTGGAACCATTTTTTTTCTAAATACATATGTTGTTTTTTTAGATAACACTAGCTGATCCCCGCGAATACGTCCGCGTGGATTGAGGTTTTTTGGTTCCCGCAGGAACTCCATAGTTTTCCGGGATAAAAAGTAGCCTATGTGTTATTCCAGACTATAATCTATCTCTGTGCCAAATTTCATCCAGATCCGTTCAGCCGTTCGGGCGTAATTGGGTAACAAACATCCATCCATACATCCATACATCCATACATTCATACATCCATCCATCCATTGCCATTGCCATTTTCACGTGAAGTCACGTGCATCATCTAGTCTTGAATACTGAAATCAAAATATATGCGAAAGTTTTTGTAAAGGCAACAATAAACTCACCAAAATAGGTGCAAAATATAGGGAACTGCGTTAAATATTCCTTAAAAGGATCCTTTATGGCAATTCTGTTGAGAAGGGACCGTGGAAGTACAATAAAAAAGATATTTCAGGCAGACATATGCCCTACAAATCTTAGGGAGCTTTTCTTGTCCCGAAATGAGAAGCCACATTTTGCCGACATGTCTTTTTTAATACAACCTCATTTATTAATGCATTAGAGTTTTTTTATCAGTTATTTTAGCATTTCTGTGTTGATTAAACAGCATTATTAAAAATAGAGAAAAAAATCCTTTTTTCTACTATCCACCACCACCAGCTAAGACAAAATACATAAACAGTAGACCGGACTTACGTTACCTTTCTTGGCTGTACAAAAAAAAATCTTACTATTTTTCCGAGAAAACTGAACACACAATTTTGCATTCATGAGACGTTTTTATGCTAATCCAAGACATTATTTTTTTATACACCATTTTTCTTTACGTGCTTCATTAGAATATACCATTAAATTTCCATTTTCCATACGAAATTTCCTTCTATTCTTTTGTTTTAGATGCGCTATTTGTCTCTTGTACAAGATTGATTGTTTTGTGCCGATTGAAATAATTGAATGACTTAAATAATATATTCAGCTATTTAATGAATTAATATTAGATACTTTAATGGTTTCGTGTATATAGAATAACTAGCTGATGCCCGCGACTTCGTCCGCGTGGTTTAAGTTTTTTTGATTCCGCGAGAACTCCTATTAATTTTCCGGGATGTAAAAAGTAGCCTATGTCACTCTCCAGGTCCTCAACTATACCCATGCCAAAAATTACGTTACGAAACCCATGAACATTTTGTATGGGAAGGGAAAATGTTATTTTCTTTTATTTTATATTTTCGTCAATTTTCCAATGTTTTTAATAGTTATTCTGCTATTCGGGACAGAGACGAATACAAGAAATCAAAAACTATGAAAATCGGTCCAGCCGTTTTAAGAGTTATAAGTGTTCGAACAAAACCGACTTTGTTTTATATATTAAGATTTACCTCGGTTTATATTTTTAAGATTGCTGAATGAATCATTCGAAAATTGATTGAAATCACTATTTAAATGCTATTTAAATGTGACGAATGCCGTAAATGATCATGATCAAAACTTTCATCTAAATTATGATCATAATCGTTTTCTGATTTATGAGACGACTGGGTACTTACATTAATACGTTATAACGAGGAATATTTTGGGATCTAGAGGCATTTATTTATTTCTTTCTTTCTTCACCATGTTTTGCGACTAATGAGTAGCGCTCACGTCTGCCCCTGGTTGTTAAATGGTCGTTAATTATCCTTAGACATTCCTTACCATTTGGTGAATAATGAACAGTCAAAAATACAGAGATAATAAAATGAAAAGAAATAATTAACTCAGCTGAAAACTGAACTTACAACCTCTTGATTACAAAATTTCTCTTGAAATCCCGCAATCAATTTGCCTTCAAACTAACTTCAGTACTCCTTTTCGGTGCCTCAGCGAGTTAATAAAAATCCAATTTAATTTATTCTACAACTCCAGTCCGTAGTTACTACCGTGCTAGTATTAAAGCGTTCCAAGCATTGCAGAAACTTAATTTGTTAGCGTTTTGCAGCAGCGGGTCAGGGAAATAAAGAACACATTTCAATGGAAACACGTCTTTGAAGAAACTTGAATTGTTTAGCATTAACGGCAATAATTAAACGGGCGACGTTTGTACATTTCTGTAGGATACTGGTATCCGCATTATTTAGCGCTAGGTTTTGCTCGCGACACCGTCCGCTTGAATTCAAAGATCAGGTACCTACTAAGTGTATCTTTGGTTGCAAGTTTCTAAAAATCTCGTAGGAAAGTTTATTTTACTGAAATAAGGCCTTTTGCCTAGTCATTTAGCCCGCAAAAGATTTCAAAATCTGTTTATTAACTACATTATTTTGAAAACATCAACTTTCAATGCACTTTTTTTGATTATCAAACTTAAAACTAACAGATGACGTAGATTTTACGTCTTATATAAGACCCTTTATTTAATAATCACTAAGAAATAATTAATTTCGCAGATAGGAGTCTGTCTATTGAAAGCTCGGAATCGGGGTTTTAGAGACTGACATAACTGCGCCATACAAAACTCAAGGCAAATTAAATTTAAAAGAAACTATTCTTATACAATTTGGCAAAACCCATTATTATTTTTACCGGCCTTTATGTAGGCCCATCGTGCCAACGCTTTAAGCCATAATGTTTCATTATTGTTGACTTTCGTATTTAAGAATTATAATCCTTATTTTAGGAACATCAAGGTACGCCACATCAAACTATCATTTTGAGTAATATTGCATAGGTATACCTACTGCTTCAAGCGTTGGCAGTATGGCCACAGATGCTGTGTAAACAATGTTATCTTGTTCATCGACAGGAGCGTCATATCGTCGTACGTAACTCACAGATACCTCGGCAATTATACAATACGAGCTGGCAGCTCATACAATAACAAAGGCGGCGCAATCTCAAAGGTAAATTTACATTTTCTCGCTTCCTACAAGATTTACATTTCCATGAAATTTGTAGTCCTCTAGAGAAATTTCAACGGTCACCCTGGCGCAGTGGTTAGTGTTGTGATCTCATAGATAATTGGAAGTTCCCTCGTTCTATTCCCAGCTGGATAAATTTGAGAATTTATAGTTACTTCTTAATTGGCTCAGGTCTAGACAGTTTAGAAGCTTTCAGCTGTACTTGTAAACCACCCGCACCCTGCTAGCACAACCGTGATCCCAAGCGATTTCGCGTTCAGGCATGATACCGTATATCGAAACTACGAAGGTAACGTGTATGCGTTTAAAAAAGCTTGCATACCTCTCCCAAATTGGCTGGTTTCCATCTCTGCATTGTGGCTTATCACTAAGTAAGATCGCAATCAACGTCTGACTTTTCATCGATTACTTTCATCTTATTGTTACTTATACTGATGTCCTAATTTTTAAATCAGAACTTATCGACTGTTAACAAATCGAGTTCTTACGAAAAATACGGCCGGTTTCTGAATTGAGAATTTCATGTTGAGTCTGTCTGAAAGACTACTTAAGGACTTATTAAGCAAATTTTTGTTTCTGAATTGATATTGGGCCGGTTTCTGAATTAAGCATTCAAGCAAAAACAGCAAGTTCCAACTCTCGAACCTTACACAATATCAATTCAGAAACAAAAATTTGCTTAATTAGTCCTTAAGTAGTCTTTGAGACAGACTCAACATGAAATTCTTAATTCAGAAACCGGTCGATAGTCCACACTCAGTCATTGACTGACTCATCAACGCTCAACCCAAACCCTAGATGCAGAAACCTGAAAGTTTAAGGAGTACTAATGAGGCTAATATAATATCTACCTAACTACGTATCCACAGTCTAGAAATTAGCCTGCGAGTGCAGCTATATCAAATGAATATCTGAGATAAGGAAATCGGTATAAGTAGGTAATTTCCTTACCTCTGTTAAAAATTATGAAAAAATATATCTGTTACAGATAAAAATGCTTATAAACAACTTTGATCTGAAAGTGTCAGCGGCCAAATTAGAACAGCCATTGAAATTTACGTCCCAAATTCAATCGGTACTTTTACCTAAACCAGATGAAGATGTTTCTTTGGGCTACCTCGCTTCTATGATCGCTTGGACACCTACTGGGGTAAGCACACATCTACCTTTATGATAAACATAATATCCATATACTTATAATTGCAATCCATTATTGCATAGAAAGCAATAATGGAGTACAGCCACGCAGCTATAGGTAAAGACTATTATAACTTCGTGGGTATAGCGCGCTTGTTGAAGTTTGCCTAGAAGTTGACTATTCACTCTTGCCTTGAAGGCGCTTAAGTTATACGTGGCAGGAAACACGGGCGCTAGAAAGGCATTCCACTCCTTAGCAGTTCCGAGTAGAAACGATGAGCAAAAACGTTTCGTGCGAGTAGATTGGACGTCGACCATGTATAAGGATGATACTGTGGATTTCTTACAGTTCTATGGTAGAAAGGTGAAAGAGATTGTCATTCAATTAGTGTTGAGTAGCTAAATAACATTTTATTTCATTGTATTTTTCCATATCTTTTCCTTTAAATGACTGCAAACGTTTTATGTTATAGAGATTATAATTCTACTCGATCAGTATAATATCAAATACTTATCAGATATTTCTTTTTAGCATATTAGGGTGGTAAATTCACCCGTCATTGATTCGTCAATCTGCGAACCATCGACGAAGCTTCTACCAGGACGATACGTTTGTGTTGGTGGCGTGCAGGACCCTAATCGACATTTTTGTAGAGTAAGTTAAGTTATAATAACAAAAAATCATCCAATCATCATTACAACATACATAGATATATTAAAAAAATCTTAGGCCAACGAACCAAAAGTACGGTATGATACCGTCCAAATACCGGGCTACCTTTTAGGGTTTTTTTTAAAAATTGGTTTTGTTTTAAAAACACGCAATGAAAGTAGTGCTATCCACCCCTCCTTCTAAATATAGGCAAAACTGGATGTATTTTTGCGTGTATGTTTTTTTTCGATGCAGAGCTCAAATACATAGTAGAGCAAAATAGAAAACAACATAAATCAAAAAATTCAATAAGAATTGTATTTGAAATATTTTCAATGCACAGAAATAATACATGTTTCGCATTGAGTGTTATTATAATATTGATATAACGAATATGTCCATACAAGCTATTTCCTGCCCCACATTTGAGATGAAATAAAATGCGAGGAAACTCAATATTTTCTGCCATTTCGTATTTCCTAGTGATCTAAATTGTACTCCGTAGACAACATAAAGTTGCCTCGTGTTTTGTAATATAACTAACAAGATGTTACGAATTCATGGCTGGTACACTAGATATAGTATCAGCTACATGAAAGATATGATGTGTATTTACTACTAGATGATTCCCGCGACTTCGTCCGCGTGGATTAAGATTTTTGATTCCCGCCGGAACTTCAATTTTTTGGGATAAAAAGTCGCCTATATCCTTCCCCGGAATACACCCCTGTACCAAATTTCATCAAAATCGGTTGAACAGATGGGCCGTGAAAGCGTAGCAGACAGACAGACACACTTTCGCATTTATAATATTAGTATGGATGTGGTAGTCAACAAATTTCGTAATACAATGGATAAGAATCAAGACTAGAATATTACCTGTTTATTATTTAAGTACAATAATATGTGTAATTGTGTAATATAAACTCAATTATCATAATCATTATTTAATGTTTTATTAAAAGTTTGTGAAAAGACAAATTATTACAACCACCACTTATTCAGAATAAGTATTCCTTTACTGAGAAGACACAGAAAGAAGACATATCATATCAATTGTTTATTTCATTATTAATCTCATGCATTGTTGGATGCAGTTCGTATCAACTAAGCCAGGGCTTCCCTAACTGTGCGTCGCGACGCCCTAGGGCGCCGCGGTACTATCCCAGGGGCGTCGTGAGGCGATCTAAATACTTAGGTTGGCCGTCTGTGTCGATGCGACCGCCCGCCGCGCCCGGCGCCGCATTGTGATTTGGGGTGCGTCACATGTGGCGGAAGCGGGCGGCCAGTGCGGGGCGCGGGTCGCGGGCCGTCCACTGCCATTGACCGCCCCCCGCACGCAGGAATGCATACAATGGCATCGTTCGTACTTCGTTTAGTCAAGCTTTTGTTTTGATAAATTACGCACGCTTTTAATTTTCGTTTTAATATTCACTATGGCGGATAAATCTATTCAAAAAAATAGAAAACGAACTGAAGGAGGGAGCAGTAACGAAACTTTAGAAAAACGGAAGAAGTATAGAAAATATGACGATCAATATTTGGATTTCGGATTTACCTACTACTAAACTTACTAAAGGAAATTTAGAACTTCCTCAATGTGTTGTTTGTCATAAAGTGTTGGCAGCTGAAAGTATGCTTCCTAATAAACTTAAACGTCACTTGGAAACCGAGAGTAAGCCGAGAGACTTTTTTGTTAGAAAATTGCGAGAGCTAAAACATCAGTCCACGGCTTTGTTTTCAAGAGCATCTGTTCCTGCCAAAGCATTGCTCGCTTCCTACAAGGTAGCTCACCGTATTGCCAAATGTAAGAAGCCGCACACGATTGCTGAGGAGCTTATTTTACCAGCAGCAGTTGATATTGTCTCATTGATGATTGGAGGATCGGCTGCTAATGAAATAAAAAACGAACCTCTTTCAAATAATACAATTAGCCGCCGTATTCATGACATGGCAGAAGATATTAATGAGCAAATTGTGGAGAAACTTTCAGGTCTATTTGCCATTTAACTTGATGAGGCCACCGATAGTCATGACGATGCTCAATTGATATGTTACGTGCGGTACATACAAGAAACAAATGTGTGTGAGGATTTGTTATTTTGTAGAAAAATATGTGAAAGTGGCAAGGCTGCTGATTTATTTAAGGTCCTAGATTCATATATGATTGAAAATAATATAAACTGGGAGAATTGTGTGGGTGTGGGTACGGATGGTGCTCGCGCGATGTCTGGACAATATGGAGGACTACAAGCTCTTATCAAAACCAAGGCTCCAAATGTTAAATGGACACATTGTATCATACATAGAGAGGCCTTAGCTGCAAAAAACATTACGCCTGAATTAAATGTTGTGATGGATATAATTATTAAAGTAGTAAACTATGTGAAAACAAGACCAGTAAAAGCAAGATTTTTCCAGAAGCTTTGTGAACAATTGGGTGCTGAACATACTTCTTTAATTTATTACTGCAACTCTCGTTGGTTGTCCAGAGGCAATGTACTCGCACGTGTTTACGAATTACGAAATGAGTTTTACACTTACCTACATACAGAATCACACAATGATGCGCAAAACTTTAGAGAAACAGAGTTTTTAATAAAATTGTCATATCTCTGCGACATATTTCAAAAATTAAATGATCTCAATAAATCCTTGCAGGGAAATAATACTCACATATTACAACTGGCAGATAAAATCACTGGGTTTCAAAAGAAGTTGCTCTTATGGAAAAGAAAATTAGAAGAAGATCAAGTAAGTTCTGACTGTTTCCCTGCTTTACAAGGCATTCTACAAGAAAAATCGACAGAAATCCTCGATCCCTCTTTAAAAATTATATTTACACAGCACTTGTCATCTTTGAGCGAACATTTTGAAAAATATTTTCCCGAAAATCTGGAGCAATATGACTGGGTTAGAAACCCTTTCCAGTCGACTCCACCATCAACACTTTCGACAGCAGAAGAAGAACAATTAATAGAATTGTCCTGTGACTCCAGCCTTAAGCTCCAATACAACAAGGATAAGCCACTTGAATTTTGGAGCTCAGTTTATCAAGAATATCGTTCCATCAGCACTGCAGCATTGAGGGTTTTATTACCATTTGCGACATCATACATGTGCGAGACAGGTTTCTCTGCAGTTGCAGTAATTAAGAACAAGTACAGATCGAAAATAAATTTAGAGACCGAGACGAGAGTGGCAATTTCGAAACTTGAGCCTCGTTTTGAGAAACTATGCTCAGAAAAGCAAGCACATCCTTCTCATTAATACCAAACAAAAAGAGATAAAAAAGGGTGTGCTTGCTTTTTGTCTTTTTTGTTTGCTTTCATTTTTTGTTTTTATGTTTTGTTATTTATTTTCTAATAAATATTTAGATGCTATTTGGAGTTTTTCTGACAAATTGTTAGTAGGCTAAAACTACAACTAGTTACTAGTTAACTAGTAGGTAAATGTATGGCAAGAAGTCCAGGGCGTCGCAAAAATATGGCAACTACCCAAGGGCGTCACAGTTAAAATAAGTTTGGGAAGCCCTGAACTAAGCCATTTAATCTAATGATATTATGCTAAACAATTTATATTCGTTTCACTCAAGTTTTTATTTATTTTTCTTTACAGAAAGACAACGGTGGAGCAGTAATCCAAAACAACACGTTAATAGCCATTTCGTCCTTTTTACACACATGTGCGCTGTACACAAAAACACACGCCTTCCCAAAAGTGTCCAGTTTTTCACGATGGTTGGACAGCGTTATATGGGACGAAAACAACCGCCCAACAACAACTCTGAGTACATCTTTCAGCTCAACAACTACTACTAGTTCCCCTCTAAATACAACGGAATCCGTCGACAGAAATATGTTCGTTGATCCAAGAAAATATATGCTCACTTTACCATTTGACCCTATAAATGTTCCACTCGAACCAGCAGAGGACAATTCAGTGATACCACGAATGAGTTTATATGAATCCTATCTGCAGAATTTGGTGCGAGTGAAGACGTCCACGACGGCAGATCCAAACGGGACTGATGAAAAGAAAGAATGGTTTGAAAAGTTCGGAAAGTCTCTTTTAAGGATGCCACCTCAAGCGTTCAAAAAGAAGTACGATAATTATGACTATTAATAAATTAATAAATAGGCTATAAACAACAAATTGTATACAAGATGATGCCCGCGACTTCGTCCGCGTGGATTGATGTTTTTTGATTCCCGCGAGAACTCTTCAATTTTCCGGGATAAAAAGTAGCCTATGTCCTTCCCCGGGATACAACCAATCTCTGTACCAAATTTCATCAAAATCGGTTGAACAGATGGACCGTGAAAGCGTAGCAGACAGACAGACAGATAGACAGACAGACAGACACACTTTCACATTTATAATATTAAAGTATGTTTCATCAAAATCGGTTGAACAGAGGGGCCGTGAAAGCGTAGCAGACAGACAGACAGACAGACAGATAGACAGACAGACAGACAGACACACTTTCGCATTTATAATATTAGTATGGATATGGATATGGATTTTTAGACGTACCTATCTCTTGGGGTTTCCTTCAATTACGCCGCAATCGACGTGATTTTTTGCATGGGTATAGAAGAGGACCTAAGTAAGAATTCAAAGAGCTTCCCTTGGGATTTTAAACGCTAAATCCACCTTGGGTTTTCCTTCAATCACGCCGCAAACGACGTGATTTTTTGCATGGGTATAAAAGTGGACCTACTCGGAAGTGAGAGTACAAAGAGTTCCCTTTGGGATTTTAAACCCTTTCCACGGACGCGGGTATTTAAAAAACATGAAATGAAACACCTGTTTTTTTTGTGCCGTTCCTTAAAATAAATAGTCCATAATACAATATAGTCCAAGTTTTTATTCAGTATCCGGGTGACTCCAATTTGGCTATAATGAATAACGAAGTTGGTAATTCGTTTGGATGGCTCTTGACTCCATGCCGCAGGTGGCACCCCCTGTAACATACCTACTTGTACATTAAAGTAAGAAAAGAGCTGAAAATTGACGAATAAAAGCTGCGACTTTTGAAGAGACTTTTTTTCCGTAGTGAAGAGCTTTTTTAACCGACTTCCAAAAAAGGAGGAGGTTCTCAATTCGGCGCGTATCTTTTTTTTTTTTTTAATGTATGGCGGTGCATATCTCCGTGGTTTCTAAACCGATTTGAACATTTTTTTTTTCATTGGTTAGAGGAAGCTCACAAGGTGGTCCCATAAAAAATTCTGACTCCAAATCCTCAATCCTGATGCTGTAGGTGTACCCGTACTACATGAAATCATCAAAACTAGTGAGTTAGGAAATTTTGATGGTGAATTCATATAGAAGTTATCAAGTCACGTGTATACGATACAACTCTGAGTCCCAAATCCTCAACCCTGATGCTGCAGGGTACAGAACTCCTTAAAAATAGCGATTTAGGATTTTTTATGGTGAATTCATATTGTAGGTGTCAAGCAACGACTTTATACTTAAACCCAAGTCCCAACTCTGATGCTGCAGGGTACTGGATTAAGAGTAGGTACACTAAAAAGTTAAAATAAAAATTCTTTTCAAAAAACCGACTTCCAAAGCCACTGTAAAGTAAAAAATAATTTTGATTTCTACACACTATGTTGAAGTCGGGCGAGTATAACAAAGATAGGCAAAGTTGACGCGTCAGGCTCGCCCGACTTCAACATAGTGTGTAGAAATCAAAATTATTTTTTACTTTACAGTGGCTTTGGAAGTCGGTTTTTTGAAAAGAATTTTTTATGTTAAAAGATTTTATATTTTAGCGACCTATAAAAGTATGTATGTTATGTGTGTATGTTTTGTTTTTAATTAAAGTAGAGGTTTGTTATTGTATAGGTATATGTAATATACTTAGCTCTAAATCTTACCCAGAAACAAAAGCTATTACATGAAATTGCTTCGTGATTCTAGTTGTCATGTTCGACTTGGATGACGGGAACCTGGGCCTTATTCCGGGGTCGGCCCATAATCCATCCAAATATTAATATAAATGCGAAAGTGGGTCTGTCTGTCTGCTACGCTTTTCAACCAATTTTGATGAAAGAAGACGATTCAGATTTGTATGGGGCGTAGGCCAAGTCTTGTACAAGCAGAGAAATGAAGGAAAATGAAATACTAGACCAGTTTTTATTGGTCAAATCTACGAATTCGTTGTAATTTCAGTGGTAAAATTATTTAATCTTTCCAAGTTATGGAACACTAAACATGAGTGGGTAACAATAGCGGATTCATATTTTTGACGTTTTCAAAAGAATAACACGTCATTTTGACAGTGACTGTCAGAAATGACATTTGATACATTTCGCGCCTACTGCTTTCTCTATGGCTGAAGGTTGCCATCTTGGAAACGTATCGACAACTTGAAATACATTTTTATTTTTTGCTCGTTATTTACTTTACTGTTTTAAATTATTATATTCTTAATACAATCTATGTATTTTCCTCTATTCATGGTAGAGTGTACAAGAGTAGGCCTAAAATGAGCCTTTTCCTTTAGTACAGGGATAGGTCGGATCCCGGGGAAGGACATAAGCTATATCCCGCAAAAATAAGGAGTTCCCGCGGGAATCGAAAATACTTAGTCCACGAGGACGTAGTCGCAGGAATCTACTAGTAAAATAATAATGTGAGCATTTCGTGAAACGGTACATAATGTGGACATACGTATTATGTAACGAGCACGTATCAAATATTAAAATCCAATTTGCTAAGGGTTAGCACACAGATGACTTGTTTACCGACCTAATAGGCCCCCGAGAGGTTTTTGTTTGCAATCGGAAAAGGCATTTTTAGGGAACCGTAAACATTAACATGACCTATATTTCACAACAGCAAGGTCCTGACTCTTCTTAATCATAAAAGTCGCAATACGCGTTTCTGTGTTTATCTAAATAAAATTATTAAAAAATACGACTGCTCTGCCGTAGGACACACATACATACACGAACCCTGAAAACATAACACTCCTTTTTTGGGCAGTCGTGTAATAAAAAATCCCCCTCGAATGGAAGTACGGCTACAAGTGCTACTACGAGTACGTAACGATACCACAGTCATTAATTACCTTTGGAATCCTATTCACATTTTTATTAATTGATATTTTTTTGTGAATCACTGGATATTGAACTATAGTGTTATATATTTTTGGAATCTACTTATCATTTTCTAGATGATGATTATACAGGGCGTCCCACGGCTATGCCGCATGAAGGGGAAGTATCTTATATATCGTAGATGGAACATTTTACTGAAAGAATACTTCATTTTAATTTAAAATACAATTTAAACTGCATTCATAGATTTTTAAATAATTGCTTGGTTGAACCGGGACTCGAACCCGCTATACGAGAAAAAAAAAATTACCTGTAGCTGTATCATACCGATCGAAAGGCTTCATTATAAGGATTCTTTTTTGCTAAATAACTTAGCATCAGAAATAAAAGGAAGACCATAAATTTAAACATTTGATGTACAATTTTGTTCAGAAAAATGAAGAAAAGCTGACATACATCAATATCGGTTCAGGCGTATAGAAGTTATGGTGGAATATACAAACTCACATACATACATACATACGAGTACATGACCCCTGAAAACATTATACTCCTTTTTTCAAGCAGTCGTATAAAAAGTACTGACTTGAACTTCGATTAATCGTAATTTTATTACCGTAATGTGTGCCTAGTGGGAGATTTTCTTCAACGATCGTATTTAATGACGATAAATACGATTTGTATGGAACGGCTAAGCTCTTCATAGCTGGCTTTGAAGTTAAAGTTATCGCGCTCGAATTCGTAAAATATTGAAAAACTAGCTGATGCCCGCGACTTCGTACGCGTGGATTGAGGTTTTTTGTTTCCCGCGGGAACTCTTTCATTTTTCGGGATAAAAAGTAGCCTATGTGCCAGACTATAATCTATCTCTGTGCCAATTTCATCCAGATCCGTTCAGCCGTTGGGGCGTGATTGAGTAACAAACATCCATCCATACATCCATCCATACATCCATCCATACATCCATCCATACATCCATCCATACATCCATCCATACATCCATCCATACATCCATCCATACATCCATCCATACATCCATCCATACATCCATCCATGCAAACTTTCGCATTAATAATTTTTATTTGATACTCTCACTCGGCCTGCTGTTCATATATGTATTTGGTTTAGACTTTGATACCTTCATGTAGAAGGTTCTCTCAACAAAGTAGATTTTCAGATATTCAGTCAATCTCATCTCTCAGTGCCGCCAAGCGATTTAGCAATCCAGTTAGATGCCGTATAGAAACCGTTAAGGGTTTAAAATAATTGGCATACTTCTTACAGCTTTAACCCATTTCCATCTTATTCTGCATCATCTCTTCCCACCCGGTGAGATCGCAGTCAAGAGTTTACCTGTCATGTAGTGAAAAAAAAAATTGTGTGTGTCAGCTCCGACGCACGACTGGAGTTTACTCCTTGCGAAACGAAAAGTGTTAGCATGGAAACATAAACAAGTGTTACCATGGAAGCATAAAGTAAATAACGTAACGGAGAAAGTTTCATTTTACTCCCCATAAATTTTCATACCCCGGGCTTGTATATGAAAATCGATTCTTAAGGAGGTAAACTCCAAAAATAAATAATAGTTAATCTGTCTGTGTAATAATAGTTAATCTGTTAATCTGTCTGTCTCTGTCCTATGAGAGTGGAGGCCTGTGCCCAGCAGTGGGACGTTAATAGGCGACAGATTCTACCACCAACACCACTACAGTGGTGGTGGTGGTGGTGGAATCTGTCGTTTGATAAATTTAGGAAGTAGTGAAGTAGTGCAGCAACGAAAAGTGAATCTAACGTTTTGAATTATCACGCCAAATATAAACTGTTGTTTCAAGTTAGAGCCAGCCAGATAGCAGCCGTTGTTTACTATGCATCCGTTGTTTAATAATATTTGCATACATAAACATAAAAACACTGAATGTCAGTGCAAGCCCCGTTTCGCTCGTTAGGCACGCTGCCAATGATTGTAAAACATGGCCACCCTTAATTGCTCCCCGGTGGTGCTTGTGGATAATGTATGCATCGATACATCGATATGTACAACACTATTATCGGTAAATTCTATTATATGCGATATGTTGGGGCTTCAAGCCAGCTCAGTGAAGCAATTTAGGTCTGGCTAATTTTGGGGCCCATCTGCAAAACAGCGAGACCTATCACTGAAATCTGTGCCAGTCGAACAGATCTGTATTACGGGTAAACTTAGGTGGTAAGACAATAATGAAAACTATACTACGTACTTACGGAGTCCAAGGTGACCACGGCTCCTCGATAAGGAAGAATGTGGGTTAAAGGGTAGGAAAGGTCAGGAATGAGAAGGTACTTGCTGTTCGGCCGTAGCTTCTTGCTTCAAGACGGCACTAACACACAACACACACAGCACAGCACTAAAGTTCGTCTATAAGCTGCTTAGGTTAACTATTTACGGAATTATACACAGTTTGCAGCCGGCAGGTGTCAACGTGGCCACACAACTATCAATGCCACTCAGTACCGCAAGTAAGTCTTTACTTAGTACCGAAATAACTAGAAGCTAATTTCTCGCGGGAACCTTAAGCTATAGCGAGGTTCTAACAATACGGATTACAAAGAAAAGCTTATTTTTACAATCAACAATTCGAGGCGCGGCCGCTAGCAAAAACCAATCTGAACTCTGGTGAACTGTCAAAACCAAAGGTTTTTATCAAAAAACGCGGCAAGCTAGCTTCGTTCACAAAGTATTCATCTGTCACAGCGACCACAGACAACTAATACATAGGTGGCGCGAACAATCCCCCGCCCGTGGACGCAAGGATTTACGTCCACTCACTAACAGATGGGGAGACGTGACAAGGTGCAAACGGCTCGGTGCAAGACCGAATCTCCGACCATTACCTCGGCGACTCTGGGAACCCCATCAGACCCGTACATTAGCTTAACAATGCGTCCACGACGCCAATACAAAGGTAGCAAATTAGATTCCTTTACCAATACAAGATCACCAACCTTAGGGGGATCGGATTTGTCAGCCCACTTAACACGTTGCTGCAAAAGGTGCAAATACTCGAGTGACCAACGATGCCAAAAGCTCTGGGTCATTTGCTGCAACAGTTCAAACCGAGACAAACGTGAGGTTCTCGCGTCCCTGAAAGGGTATTCGGGCAAGGCGTTAAGGGGCTGACCAATCAAGAAGTGGCCGGGAGTTAAGACCTCCAGGTCGTTTGGGTCAGACGAGAGGGGGCAGAGTGGCCGAGAATTGAGTATGGCCTCAATTTTACAAAACACAGTGGCGAGTTCTTCGAAGGTCAAGATAGTTTCTCCTATAACGCGTCGGAGATGTGTCTTGGCGACCTTGACGACAGCTTCGAAGATCCCACCCCAGTGGGGGCAAGCTGGAGGGTCAAACTTCCAGGTTATCCCCATCTTGGACATTGCAGTACTTATACTAATCTTATTACTAGACAAAAATTCAACAATTTCTCTTAAATATCTATCGGTACCCTTATAATTAGTACCGCAATCGGTGCGAACCAGGTCAGGCAATCCTCGACGGGAGACAAATCTACTTAGCGTGGCCACAAAGGCCTCAGTGCTTAAGGCACTCACGAGTTCCAAATGGACCGCTTTAGTAGAGAGACAAACAAAGACGCACAGATAGGCCTTGAGTGACCGGGCGTTGCGGAGGTTAGAGCTCTTGATGGCGAAAGGGCCTGCAAAATCAGTGCCAACTCCGGCAAAAGGTCGAGTGGCCATGACGCGGTCGGGGGGCAAGTCACCCATCACCGGCTGCGCAGTAGGGGCCTTCAAACGGTAGCAAGGGATGCATTTGAAAATGACGCTCCGGATTGTGCGTCTCCCTGCCAAAATCCAAAACTCACGCTGTAAAATAGCCGAGAGGGCATTGCGACCAGCATGGGCATTTTTCAGGTGATAAGAGGTCACCAGCAATTTAACAAAGGTGCCGTCTTTAGGGAGCAGCAACGGGTGACGAGCACCATAGGGCAACTCAGCATTCCTAAGGCGTCCGCCAACGCGTAACAATCCGTCATCGTCCAAAAAGGGGCTTAAGCGAGCAAGCGGGCCTTTCAAAGCTAAGCCTCCTTTTATGGTGTCGATCACGGACGCAAAATGTTCTGCCTGAACCACACGCACCCAATGTGTCCGGGCTTCTCGACGTTCAAGAGGCGACAAGACAGGATTCAAATTTTTATTACCTGGGTTCCTTCCATTATGGATGAAACGTCTAAGCCAACCGGTAACACCAATGAGTTTATCAAGGGAACTGTATCGTTCCAAGAGGAAGTTAGAGTCTGGGATCGGTCTATCCTCCACGACTCCGACTCTTAAGCCCGGCAAAACTTCCGGAGCGGAGAACCGATTCTGAGGCCAAGCCGACTCAGGTTGCGTTAACCAACTTGGGCCCCACCAATGGGGATGGTTGACAAGTGAAGAGGCCTCGAGACCGCGAGAGGCACAATCGGCCGGGTTCAATTCTCCGGGTACGTGTCTCCAAATCAACGGAGTTTCAGAGCACTGAATTTGGGACACCCGATTCGCGACAAAGACCTCCAAGTTGTGAGGGGCGGCTCGGAGCCAACATAGGACAATTTCACTGTCCGTCCAAGCATACACGTCGGTCAGTTCGACCACGGATGCCAAAGATGAACGGACGTGGTTAAGAAGGCGCACCAAAAGAGCAGCGCCAGACAATTCTAATTTAGGGATCGTCAAGCGTGACCGAATAGGGGCCACCTTGCTCTTTGCCAAGACAAGATGTGTCGCTACCTCACCAGTGGCATCGACAGTCCGCATATATACCACGGCAGCATAGCCTCGTTCGGAGGCGTCACAAAACCCATGGAGACTGGCGTGGCACCTTCCTGGTGGTAGGAAGCGTCGAGGCATCGAAATTCGGTCGACGTCCGGAAGTGCAGACACAAGGGAGTGCCACTCCTTCAATAATTTCCCTTGGAGAGGCTCGTCCCAACCGACTTCAGCGATCCAAAGCTTCTGAAGGAAGCATTTGGCCAAAAATATTACGGGAGTGATCCACCCGTTTGGATCAAAAGTGCGGGCAACCGTAGACAAGACGGAGCGCTTAGTCCAAACCTTAGGAGGTGGGTTCAATTTAACCCGGTAGGTGAAGACATCCTGGACGGGCTGGTACTGTATTCCAAGGACCGTCAACAAATTAGGATTTTCAAGGTTTTCAAAAATATGAGGGTCCTGCTGATCCTCTCCCGGGAGATCCTTCAAAACGTGAGGGGAGTTGGATAGCCACTTTCGCAATTCATAACCTCCGGACTTCAGTATTGCGATCAATTCGTCACGCAGGGTCAAAGCTTCTTCAACACTAGAAGCTCCTGTGCAGATGTCGTCCATATAGACTGACGATTCCAAGATGGCTGATGCACGAGGATAATTCAGCCGCTCGCGGTTAGCCAATTCCAACAAGGTCCTAATAGCAATATAGGGGCTTGACCGGAGTCCATAGGTCGTTGTGTTCAATTCAAAGACCCGTATCGGCTCATTAGGACTCTCGCGCCACAAAATCAGCTGATACCTCCGATCATCGCGATGCACCACAGACTGTCTGAACATCATCTTGATGTCAGCAACAAAGACAATTTGGTGACGGCGGAAATGCGTGAGGATGTCGGAGATATCCTTGATCAACTTAGGGCCAGCGTGCAGACACTGGTTCAAAGTCACCCCGTTAGACGTAGCCGCGGAGCCGTCAAATACCACTCGAATCTTACCCCCAGGGGTCTTCAAGACAGCATGGTGGGGTAGGAAGTAGTGCTCGTGCGAACGCCAATCAAAATTGGATGGTGACAAGTGTCCAAGGTCTTCGTACTCGCGCATAAATTCAATATACTTGGTGCGGAAGGTAGGGTCGCGCCGCATGCGCCGTTCCATAGACAAGAGCCTTTTCTCAGCTAAGGCCCGTGAATGACCAAGAGGGGGGCGAGAGGCGAGGAAGGGCAAGCGAGTTACGAAGCGCCCGTCAGTACGGCGGCCTGTGTTATTTTGATAGAACAACTCGCATTCAAGGTCAAGAGGATTAACCGGTGCAGCGTGTGGCGGCTCCTCGACTTCCCAAAAACGCTGGACTACATCCGACAACGTTAAGCCGGCTGCCTGCAATTGGTCTAGCACCGGTGGGTCTGAAGACCACAAAACGGGTCCAAGAAAGCTATGACCAAATATAGTGGAGATGGCGCAAAGTCCATCTTTCTGCAGGACCCTAATTCCTCCTGACAAGATCAGGCCTAGGACATCAGAACCCAACAAAAGATCCATGGGACCAGGTTCAGTCCAGTCAGGGTCGGCAGGGGTCAGACCTGCCGTACAGGAAACCGCAACATCAGCGATTCTTTCCTGTGGTAGAGGACCCAAGATATCGTCAAGGACTGACACCTTGACCAAGACGCGGAGATCGCCCTTAATTGGGCCAAACATCAACTCCGCTTCACCCTTAGGAGTCGAGGGCTCGGCACCACCGATACCTATCATCCGAACCGCATGAGGACTCCAAGGGAGCCCTAGCTTACCCACCAAATAAGAAGAAGCAATACAGCGCTGTGAACCCGAATCCAAGAGGGCACGAACTATCAAACATTCACCTTTCGGGTTGTACACCTTCACTGAGACAGTCGGCAAAAGAACGGTCTGACAGACGGACTGCTGAAGATTAAGATTCTCAGGAGATGTGGCTGTGGTGGGGGCTAGGGCGGCGACTACCTAGCATTGGTCACCTGCATCAAACCGGTCCTCGAACCGGGGAATCTCGAATCGAGATTCATGCGGAACCTCCAGAGGCGGAGGAGACGGACCTCCATTTGGGTAAATCCACGCGCCATCCCGCGGCGGAAGCACAGGCCTAGTCAAGCGGGCAGAGGCCGGCACACCGTAGTGAGGTTGGCGACCCATACGAGGTGGGCGGCGCTCTAGTCGCGGCCACTCGTGAAGCGGGGGTGAGTAGCGGGTAGGACGGCCCGTCGCCGTGGCGGCAGCAAATCCCGCATCAAATTGGCGCAGGGGGGTCGAAATCCCCCCGCGGGGGGGTGAAGCCCCCCCGGGTGGGGGCGAAGTCCGGACACACCGGGGCACCTGACACGGTGCAGGAGAGCGACGCAGACTAGCAGGGGAGCGATTAACATAAGCACCCCCGCCCGTGCGGGGGGTGCTCTCCCCCACCTGGCGGCCAACGCCATTTTGGTTGGCACACAAGATCGCCAGGTGGTTGCCCTTACAAATAGGGCATGGCTGCTGATGTGGGCAGTCTCGCTGCCTGTGTACTTCCAGGCAACTATAGCACCAGTGGCGGTCCCTGGCGATGCCCCTCCGGTGGTTAATCGTCTTGTCCAGGAACTGGGGACAAGAAGGTACCCTGTGGCCCGGACGCTTGCAATATTTACAGGGGGTGGCCTCAGTGGCAGCAAGCCCCCTGTAGACTGGCATTGGCCTTCGGTCAGAGGCCCCCTTACCAGGGCCGCCAATCTGACGCCTTCCCTTCCTCGGCTGGGCAGGTGGCTCTGAGGTCCTTGAAGGACCAGCAACGCCAGAGTTGTCAGCCTGCCGGCACTCCTCCTCGAGGAACTTTAGCAAATCTGAAAAGGGGGGCAGATAGCTGGCACCGTCCCCACCATACCTCTGTTCAAACCGCAATTTTAATTCGGGAGGTAGGCGGGACAACACTATATGCAGCAACAGAAAAGACCACTGGTCCACCGGGAGCTCTAGTCGCCTAAGTGCATTACATGCTACAATCAACGGGTTTAACAAAGATTCCCTCAAACGAGCAACCCCTGAGACACGTGGCAGAGACAGAATTTGCGCCACGTGCGTGTCCGCTAATCGGCGCACGTTGGCATACCGCCGGGTGAGTAGTTCCCGGGCGGTAGTATAGCTCTCCTCGGAGAGGTCCAGGTGGCAGACCACACTCAGAGCCTCTCCCTGCAAGGAGGACAGTAGGTAGTTCAGTTTCTGGCAGGGAGACAGATCCTTCCTAGCATGCACCAGACTATCAAAGAGGCCGAGGAAACCTAACCACTCACTCAAATTGCCAGAAAATTTAGGTAGGTCTATAGTGGGTAACCTACCTAGTAGCGCAGGTTGAGTCGGAGGTATCAAAGGAGACTCGAGAAGAGAGCTTAGTCTCGCCTCCTTCTTAAGCTTAGAGCTTTCCTCCACAAGGCCGTCCGTTAGTTCAAAGAACTGCTCATAGTCTCGCTGAGCGGACTGGAGCAGTTCCTCGGGCGGTTCCAAAACCACTAGGTCCCTAAGCGCTTCCTCGACAATTGCCTGTCTGGTCGGCACCTGTTCACATCGCTTGAGCAGTGCGGATGCTCTGTCCTCACGGCCTATCAAGGTACGAGCTGTAGCCGCCCATCGGAGTTCAGCTTGTATAGAGCCAACGAGCCTTTTATGAGCTGACATCTTGTACGCAATAGGTATTGCAATTTGCAATTAAATAAATTACTTTGTTCAATATGGGATTGAGTAATCGAGCACCTACCTTACAGCACCGCCGTGTGAGTTGAACCGGGCCCGGTCGTCGATATTTTCCAATATTAAACACAATAACAATAGGTCACTGGTCAAGTTTGCTGTCACCATCACAATCACAGAGCACATTGATCACCATAGCATCAGGCAGAGTACGGAGGCACCAAATAGTGATTAGAAAATACTAATTATTAGTAATTACACTGGAACGCGTGTATTGAGCGAACATTGATCGGCGTCGTAATGTCATCAACAATAATTAGTTCCCAATTTCGCCGCTTCAGGTGCGATTCGCTGAACTAGCCAATGGGATGGTTTGGCTACTCCTTTCTCGGCCGCAAGGGGGCACTCGAAGATCAAACCCATTGAATAAAATTAAAACAATGCATTATGTTAAGAACAAAAATAACTCCAAATCGTGTTCATCCTTGAATACCCTGTTCCGGTACGGAACATGCCGCTCGCCTTAAAAGAACGTAGGGCTTTTAATAATAGAACAAAAAAATATAACATAAGAGAAAAGAAAGATATGAATACATATTATAGAAAAACTAAAATTATGGCAAAAATTTAAGCGAGAATATAAACTATTGACTGGGTAAAGGGCAAATCTTAACGACGGAACGTTTAAAAAGGTTGTTGCCGTGTTTCAACGTTACAACTCGCGTTACACCGTCCGAACCGGGATGAAGGGCGTGAACTCGAGCTAAGCGCCATTGTACAGGAGGTAAATTTTCGTCACATACTACGACGATATTGCCCTCACGAATAGGAGGGCCGTCATTACGAAACCACTTGTTACGCTGTTGAATTTCATGTAGATATTCGCGGCTCCAACGTTTCCAAAAATGTTGGACTGTTTGTTGTATCCAACGCCATCGCGTTAGCCTGTCGGGTTGAATATCTGTCAATGGAACGTCAGGAATAGCTGTAAGAGCGTCACCTATGAGGAAGTGTCCAGGTGTTAAAGGCAATGGATCTGCGGAATCCGCACTTAACACGCAAAGGGGGCGCGAGTTCAACACAGCCTCAATTTGACACAAAAGGGTGTGCATTTCATCGTACGTCTGTGTCCGTGTACCCACGACGCGATGCAGATGGTGTTTAAAGCTTCTCACCCCCGCCTCGACTAGGCCCGCAAAATGCGGCGAATTTGCCGGTTGGAAATGCCATGTTATACCCTGTTGAAGGGTTTTTCTATTTAATTCATTTTGAACTGAGTCTGATCTCAAGAACTCATACAAATCCGTTAGTAAATTATTACATCCAACAAAATTGGTCCCTCGGTTGGAAAATATGTCCTTACAAAGCCCGCGACGTGACGTCATGCGACGCAACGCGGCCAGTACCGCATCTGTAGTTAGTTCGGAAACTAGTTCTAAATGTACGGCCTTGACGGACATGCAAACGAATACAGCAACGTAGCATTTAATTATTTTAGCATTCCGAACCTTATTGGCGCGGACATAGAATGGTCCGGCGTAATCAATGGAAGTTTTGAGAAACGGACGTTCGGGTTTCACGCGTACTGCGGGTAATATACCCATGGGAGGCTGAGGTCGCTGAGGACGCACGCGGAAACATCTAACGCATTGGTGTATTCGCTTGCGAATTGCATCTCTGCTGGATAGTATCCAATAATTTTGATATAAAAAATATTGCACCGTTTGAGGACCGGCGTGCAAAAGAATATTGTGCGCGTCATCAATTAATAAATTAGTAAATGCGTGTTTCTTTGGTAAAATTAATTGATGTTTGGAATTGTAGGTGAGTAAAGATTTATGCAATCGTCCGCCCACTCGCAAGCATTCATTATTATCTAAGAAGGGATTCAAACACTTCAACGCATTAGAAGGTTGATTGCCCTTTGAAATGTTCGCAATATCATCACCGAAGGTGGTTGCTTGAACAACCTTAATTAAGCGATTTAGAGCAAAATTAAACTCCGGAACACTCACGTGGTTAGAATTAGAATCCTTATTTTTTTTACATTTATGGTAAAACCGAAACACAAGTGCTACTACGCGAATCAATTTCCCCAAAGAGGAAAATTTCGAAAATAAATCAAAATCGTCAGTTGGCTTGATCGTGGACACCGTACTCGAAGCAACTGGTAAATTACGTTTTTCTTCACTAGTACCACCTATACTTTTAGTTACTGGCCAAAAGCACTCGTCCATCAAGAGCCATGTCGGTCCCTGAAACCATAACTCATGTTGTATAAAGGTTTCAGGCAACATGCCACGTGACGCGCAGTCCGCAGGGTTGTCAGTTGACGGAACGTGACGCCAACAACTGGCTGGAACACGGTTTAGTATTTCGCTTGTTCGATTTGAAACAAACGTTTTCCATTCGTGAGGGGACGCACGTAACCACGCCAACACAATGGAAGAATCAGACCACGCATAAATATTCTGAAAATTGACGCGACCTTGGTATAGCTTAACGATCTTTTCGATAAGCTTTGATAGAAGTAGGGCTGCCATTAGTTCGAGGCGCGGGATTGTCAGTCGTGGTTTAAGGGAAGCGACCCGCGTTTTACCGAGTAATAAAAAAGTGTGAACTTTACCGAGTCTATCGATATGACGCAAATAAACACAGGCCGAGTACGCCTTTTCAGATGCGTCTGAAAAGCCATGTAAATGTATCGTATTATTCATGTCAGTAAAAACGTGACGTGGAATTGAAATCTTGGATAGGGTTGACAACTGGTCAAGAAAATTTGACCATGAATTGGCAATGTCGATAGGTAGGTTATCGTCCCACCCTACGCCAGATAGCCAAAGTAATTGTATTAGATGTTTTGCGTAAAGCGTTATAGGAGATAACCATCCCATAGGATCATAAATTTTTGCTATTTGAGAGAGTATGCTTCTTTTCGTGTAATTACGGGGCGAATCTTTTACACGGAAGGTGAAAATATCCGCATTGGGATCCCACTCGAGTCCTAGCACGTTGGTAGTAGTGTCGTTTTCCATACCTGCAATGGAAACGATATCAGGCCGCTCGCCATGAGCGTCTGAGGGCTTAACGGCAGCGATTATAGCTGGTGTATTACTGTGCCATTTACGCAATTCAAAACCGGCTGATTTACAAAGTTGAATTAATTCGGTTTGCAATATAAGTGCCCTCTCAACTGTGCTCTCACCTGACACAACATCATCCACGAAAACATCTCGGTCTAAAACTTTAGACCCCATGGGAAAGCGGCTTGCTTCGTCGCTTGCGAGTTGCTTTATAGTACGTAAAGCAAGGTATGGCGATGAATTAACACCAAACGTAACCGTACGTAGTCGATAGTCACGTATAGGCTCTTCGGGACTGAATCGCCACAGAATCCGTTGAAAGTCGCGATCTGATTCACGGACCAAGATATAGCGATACATTTGTTTGATATCCGCTGTAAAAGCGATTTTATGCAGACGAAAATTCATAAGTACATCTATAATATCTGGGTGAAGTTTGGGACCTGTTAATAGGACGTCGTTTAGTGCCAGACCATTGCTAGATTTACTTCCAGCATCAAACACGACTCTAGTACGCGTTGTCGGACTTGAGTCTTTGAAAACGCAGTGATGTGGAATATAATAGGTTCCGCCCGGCGTATTGCATTGTGCATTACTCACTAACTCCATATGATTGGAATCTACATATTCCTGAAGACACTCGTGGTATGAAAGTTTTAACTGTGGGTTGCGCTCTAAGCGATATTCTAATTTACGAAGTCGAACAAGAGCGGTATCGCGCGATTCACCGAGGTGTGGTGCATCTGGTTTAAACGGTAGGGCAACTACATACTGCCCTGTCTTATCACGAGTGAAAGTATTTTTATAGAAATTTTCACATATACTTTCCTCACGCGTCATAGACCGCTGATCGGGGAGGGACTCAAGCTCCCAAAAACGTTGTAAATAATTGTCATTATCGAAGGAGCTCGAGCATGCATGAATCTTATCGGAGATAAAATTAATGCAAGCGTGCGTGGGGTTAGAATCGAAGGAAAGTTTACCCAACAATAAATACCCGAATATACTATTCATGGCAATGGGCGTGCCAGGTGGTCCCGAAATGATGTTGTCGAGTAAAATCTCTGACAATACATCCGCACCTAAGATTGCCTCTACCGGCTGGGGAGTGTGAAAGTTGGGATCTGCTAAGTTTAGATTTTTTATGTGTGCCCACTCAGTACAAGGTAATGGCACACTAGGCATTTGCGAAATCAATTTTGGCAATATCATTGCATCGACTGGTATTACAGGATTATTTCGATGTCTAGGCGTAATGTAAAAAGAGGCTATCCCTCGCGGGTAGACGGGTTGGTCGTCTCCAATACCGAATACCGGCACGTGTATTGTACGTCGTGATAAACCCAATCGTTGAGCGCCAGCCTCGGTAATAAATGTCCCTTGACTGCCCGTGTCAATCATACAGCGAACGGTCCCACGATCGACACCGTCAACACGCACGTTAACTAGCGCAGTACCTAGTAATACGGTATGTGTGCGATTATTAGAAGCCGTTGAGTATGCATTTATATTGCCGGTGTTATCAACCGGAAGCGAGGATTCGGTATTGCATTCTTCTGTAGGAACGCAGTCATCATCCGAGGCAATACCAACAGCTGTCGCAGCCGTGGGGCTTTTAGGAGACAGACACGTCGCACTGCTGTGTCTCTCAAAACAGTGCCTACAGACAAAACTACTTTTACAGTTTTTTACGTCATGACCTTGAGTGAGGCAGTTCGTACATATGGTTTTATTTTCCTGCACAAAGGTAAGTCGATCTCGCGGAGAAAGATTCATAAACTTCGTACATTTAGATAAGTGATGAAAATCACCGCAGCAAATACATACCCTATTGCTATAGCCATAAGGTCGTGATTCGCTTGATGATTCCTTGATCTTAGCAGTGAATGAACCACGTGCGCCGCGAGTGGCTTGGGTCGTGGCAGGCGCAGGCCGGCCGGTGGCCACGGCGCTGTTACCGCGCGCCGAACTACCGGCGCTGTCGGGAAATTTCGATTGACCGGTGATTTCGCACGCAGCTAATTCACGTTCAAGAAATTCAATAAGAATATGAACGTTTGGGATTTCCGATGGGCTTGCTAAGGAAAGTTCAAAACGTTTTCGTACAGAATGTGGAATTTTTCGTAATAATATATTAATAAGAATAAAACTCCAATGTCGTATCGGAAATTGCATCGTCTCTAATGCTTTAATATTTTCCTGATAAATATTTAATAAATCCCGAAGGCATGATATTTTTTCTGAACATGGTTTCAAATCTAGAATTTTATTTATATGTTTTGAGGCAATAACTCGTTTATTGTCATAACGCGATACCAAAGTATCCACGGCAATCGTATAATTATCCTCTGTAATAGGTATGGACTTGATAAGATTATAGGGTTCGCCCTTTAGCGTAAGTAATAAATAACGAAACTTCTCCACATCCGTGTAGGCAAGATTGTCATGAATTAATGAACAAAATAAGTCGTAATAGGATTGCCAATCGGTGGATTCACCCGAAAATGATGGCAAAGGAAGTTTAGGTAATTTATCGAAACGCGTATTATTATTTACAGAAAATGATTGACGCTGTATTGTACTCGAACGTCTACGCTCTTCATCGGATTTTTTTAATTGATTCGAATGTTTTACAATTTCGAAGTAACAATCGTTAAACTCATTACGAATGTCTAATTGTTCTTGTTTATTAAAGCACTTAGCCTTTATTAAAGATTTTTCTATTTTAGTTTGAATTTTGGTAAACTTTCGATGCTGAGCAGTTAGGTCTTGTAATCTCGCCCGAAACTGCTCTTCATCAGAGACTAGTTCTAGTGTCCTCCGTAATTCCGAAATAATTATCTCTCTTTCGTAAATATCAAACGCCGCGGCGTCGGCCATATTGCGTAGGTACTATGTAGATAGTAGCAAAATGTACCGAAAACGAACGCGTGGAAATTGAAAATTTACTTAAATAACCCTAACTATTTCAAGGAAACACAATCTGGAGGTTTTCTGATTCGGCTCGAAGGACCAAAAAATATGTTCAATATGGGATTGAGTAATCGAGCACCTACCTTACAGCACCGCCGTGTGAGTTGAACCGGGCCCGGTCGTCGATATTTTCCAATATTAAACAAAATAACAATAGGTCACTGGTCAAGTTTGCTGTCACCATCACAATCACAGAGCACATTGATCACCATAGCATCAGGCAGAGTACGGAGGCACCAAATAGTGATTAGAAAATACTAATTATTAGTAATTACACTGGAACGCGTGTATTGAGCGAACATTGATCGGCGTCGTAATGTCATCAACAATAATTAGTTCCCAATTTCGCCGCTTCAGGTGCGATTCGCTGAACTAGCCAATGGGATGCTTTGGCTACTCCTTTCTCGGCCGCAAGGGGGCACTCGAAGATCAAACGCATTGAATAAAATTAAAACAATGCATTATGTTAAGAACAAAAATAACTCCAAATCGTGTTGATCCTTGAATACCCTGTTCCGGTACGGAACATACTTTGTGATTCACACTTACAATTTAGGCTGGATTGAGGTGGCAACCCTAACTAACAATTAGCCAGCTGTGTGAATTCACAACAAAACAACAACAGTATAACAACACACAAAACAGCAACAAACAACAACCAAATAACAGCAAATAAACAATGTTCAAATTCTATTGTAAACAATGAATTTATATGTTAGGTTGTTACACTAATTATGAAAGCCGGCAGGTGGAGGTTAAAGAAAATCCGAAATTTTCTTATAATTAAAATTTAATGAATAGTTTTACAATTAAAATTCTTATAGGTAATTACTTATGTACGTGCGAACTAGTCCGAAGTAAGGAAAATAGTCGTCCGTGAGAATACTTAATCTAACACTTTCACTTGCTGTAACCCTACGCGCTGATGAAGCGCAAACGTAATCTAAAAGACGTAGGGCTGGCGCTGTCTTAGAGTTCCAGGGTTATCACTTTAACACTTCCCCTCGCAGATCTGCAACTATTTCAGCACTTTTAGGGAAAAAGTTGCAGGATGAGATGGATGGATGGATGTTTCAGCTGCAGTTGGTATTTTCGATAGATCTTCACCTCCGGTGGCTGGCTGTGTTACGACTAGGCTGCGTCTCTTCATATAGCGGCGAATGAGAATGATTACTGTGAGTATAATTAAACTCAGAAGAAGTACATATAAGGGGATGGTTGTATGATAGACGGCGTCAGAGTGGCCGGTAATAGGAATCAGTGTTTGCAGCTCTACATTTTTTTGAATATCATGAAGATAGTGGAGATTGATTGAATTAATCTTAACTTGCGGTAATTTTAAGGTTGAGTCGATAGATGAGCTGTTTACCGAAGTTAGTAAAATCTTCATTGGGTGGCCGCGAAGTTCATCGTCTGCATTGACCAAAGTGAATTCATCGGTGCGTAAGAGACAGTTGTGTGGTATAGTAGCTAGATAACTGCCATTCAAAGTTATGTAATCGTTTCTTCCGCATTTAAGGCTTACTTTTGTTGCGTTTGGGAATGTAATTGAATAATGTTGGTCGTCTAATTTTTCCATGCCTTCTTTTGACAGCGATACTGTGGTTATTTTACACGACTTGTCTATGAGTTGGCTTGTGATGAGCGTCGAAATGCAGTCTGGTGTAGTGCGGACCCGATGGTTGAGGCTTGCTTTACAAAGATATCGGGCAGTATTACCAAGCTTCGGGCATTCAGCCTCTATGTACACATGCATATACCCATTGGTTGCAATGAACGGAAATGGAGGGATAAGGATTTGATTTTGACTATTAGGTAATATGGATAATTTGTAAAGATTGAAATTTTGGGGAGCTACTATCGGGAATCTTAGAACTATAACTATTCTTTTTTCTGAATAATATGACCCTGAACGTATAATGTTATAATATTCGCGAAGTTCTAAATCTAATAATTGATTCTTACTATATATTGTACCTAATCTACTTATCATTACTCTTAAAATATCAATCCCTATCATTATATGGTGTGCGGTAGCTGTACGCGTAAACGCTAATATGTCTTCAATTTTTCGAAGAGTAAGTAAAACTTCATCTATGTTATCGTTTAAAATATCTAAAAGTTGAGCAAATTTCGCAAATCTAAGAGTAACCAACTTGGTATCGGTCTCTACATTCATTAAGTATAGGATAGTTTTATTAATCTCTATCTGGTTATGAGCTAACTTATCTACTACTTGGGAGTACTCTGCCATCCAGTCCTTACTAAGACTTATATGCTGATTAGTTTCTAAAATTATTTTATCTTGGTTAAATTCCAGAGTTTTTAATGCGCTATTATATCTAATTGCATCATTATAATCTAAGTTGCCTGTTATGGCTTTGATTATAGATCCTAATCCATTTATCAGACCCCTTTTGACACGACCCGGTTCAAAACTTTTAAGGTAATATGAGGCTTTATCTAATTTTTGAATCAAATATTGGACACGAGATTCATAAAGTGAAAATGTATAATCATCGAAATGATTTTCTATATCGGTTATTTGATCTCTTACGTTGTTAATTTTAATTTCTATATCATTTATTTCTATATACTGCAGAAAGGTGTGGTAGTGAGTAATGAGGTTCATGCATCCAAGATTAAATGGTAATAGCCCAGGACCATCCTTCATACTTTCAAGTTTTATCTCTTGACTCGCCGCTAGTTGGGTTGTCATTACGAGCAGCAGCAGTATCCTGTAACAAGTTTGCACTTTTTGGAACTCGTTTCAGACGTGATTTTGCGACGGGCTGACGTTTTCTAGAGGTATAGATATGTATAGGTAAATTAGTTACTACAGTGTCCTGCGTAAAACGGGAAGCTAATTTTTGTCTAGAAGCTTGCGGATTATTAATAAAGATTTGTTGCTGGGGTGCTAAATCAACTACAGGTTCTCTATCTCTATTCCGATGATCTATAATTTGTGTTCGATCAGCAAGAGAGGCTTCATTAACAATATTATATACCTTTTTCATTTGTTCTTTATGGTTTTGGATGTATAACTGGAATAATTGTTCAGATAAATTAAAGTCTAACGGGTCCCGTGGGTCAGTATGTCCAATAATTAAATCATATGGTCTACATTTAGTAAAGCTATGGATGGAGCTGTTATAAGCTAGCAAAGCATATGGCATAAGATTGGTCACTGGTTCATCGCGCTTTTGTAATCTAAGGATTCTTAAATGTTCCAATATGGTAGAGTGAAATCTTTCGATATTACCGTTTTCATTAGGAGCATGAGCCGAAGTCTTATGGTGAGCAATCTTATGTAGTTTGCAAAATTCTACAAATAATTGGTTGGTAAATTCGGTTCCCTGATCAGTTACTATTCTGAAAGGAAGCCGGTGATGCGTGCTGTAATTCAGTAGAGCCTGTATTACACTAATTGCAGTTCCGTCCCTTAAATGATATGCCTGCCCATATTTTGAAAATACATCTATAAAAGTTACATATTTTTCATATTCTGCTGTAAAAAGATCCATATGTAGTACTTCAAAAGGTCGAGTTGGTGGTGGCACTATATTAAATTGTTGGTGAATCGGGTGTCTATCATATTTAGCTTGGCCACATATAGAGCACTCATTTATAAATTTTGTAATGTGATCTTTCATCTTTGGCCAGTAATATCGCCTAGAAAGTGCTAAGTAGGATTCATTAATACCACGATGGTTCGTTTTTCCATCGTGATAGTGTTTTATTATCTCTTGTTGTCTAAGATAGTCATTAATGTTATCCATTTCAGATTTTACTAATACAAGATTCATAGAGGAGCTTCTAAATTTACTTTGTAAAATTGGAACTATCGAATACATACCAAGAGGTGGTGTTACAAGAATTGCAGTTTTAATATTTGGGCGCACAAATTCTTTAATTACACTAACTAAATCCTCCTCTAAATTATTTTCTGAAACCTGGGCGGAGACGCGTGTATGTGTTTCAAACGGCTTAGAAATTTTAGGTCGCCGTTTCACTTCACTTACTATGTCAATATGCAATTGCTTTTGATATTTATTTAAAGGATCATCGACTATTGGAATTTCTAATATGGGGTTTTCATGAGAAGTGTGAGCAGTTTCCGTTGACGAATTGGGTGTTAAAGCAGTTTCAGTTGAAGAACCACGAATAAATACGGGTGATGGAGCAGTTTCAGTGGAAGAACTATGAGCTGGTGACGGTGATCTCTCTGTTGGGTTGACAATCATTGAATCGGATTCCTCGTTATAAATTTCAACTCTAGATAAAGCATCAGCGTTCGTGTTGCTTTTGCCTTTCTTATAAATCACTGTGTAATCAAATTCACTAAGCTTTAAACGCCAACGGGTAAGGCGAGAGTTGGGCTCTTTCAAGTTCATAACCCACTGTAAGGGCTTATGATCAGTGAGGATTTTAAATTTGCGACCAAACAGGTAAGGCCGAAAATACTTCGTTGCCCAAACGATGGCTAGTAACTCTTTTTCAATCGTGCTATAATTTAATTCGCTACTATTTAGTGTACGAGAAGCGTAAGAGATAGGTTTATCCGAACCAATCGGCCCTTGCGATAAAATAGCACCCAGCGCGACATTTGATGCATCTGTGGTGAGTATGAACTCTTTTTCAAAATCGGGGTATTGCAATATCGGGTCATTGGATAATAGCAATTTGCATTTCTCGAAGCAATTTATATATTCGGAATTCAACACTATTTTAATTCCCTTTTTCAAGCATTGAGTAAAAGGTTTTGTTATCCGTGCAAAATCTGGAATAAACTTACGGTAATATCCAAGTAAGCCTAAAAATTGTTTGATCTGCTTTGGAGTTTTGGGTATAGGATACTTCTCAATTGCAGATATTTTATCAGGATTCGGTTTTATTCCATCTTTACTAATAATATGTCCTAAGTATGCAGTTTCTAACTTCAAAAATTCCGATTTGTCCATCTGAATTTTGAAATTTGATTCGCGAAGGCGCTGAAACACTTTTTCTAGATTTATAATATGTTCCTGAAGGCTTGTGCTAAAGACTATTATATCGTCCAAATAGACAAGACAAATAACGTTTTGTAACCCGCGCAAGACATTATCCATCACTCGCTGGAAAGTGGATGGAGAATTCTTAAGACCCATGGGCATCCGTAAGAATTCGAAGTGCCCGTGTTCTACGTTAAAAGCTGTTTTAGGGGTATCATTAGGGTCCATCTCTACTTGGTAGAACCCACTGGCCAAATCGAGTGTGGTAAAATACTGACATTTGCCTAATTTATCTAATACGTCAGCTATATTAGGAATAGGATACTTGTCGTTTATGGTCTTCTCGTTCAATTTGCGAAAGTCAACGACTAGTCTCCATTTCTGTTTGCCAGAAGCATCTGACTTTTTGGGCACGACCCAAATAGGAGAGCTCCATGCTGAATCCGATGGTTTAATTATCCCTTGACTTAACATCCTTTCTATTTGGTCTCTAACTTCTTCGCGATGCACATGTGGATAACGGTAGCTTTTCGTATAAATTGGAATTTCATCAGTTGTTCTAATACAATGTTTGATTTTATTAGTGAAAGTAAGAGTTTCTCCCTCTATATAAAAAATATCTGCATACTTAGCGCATAAAATTTCCAGATTAGTTCGTTCTTCAGGATTTAAATGATTTGTACGTAGTCGTGCTAGAACTTCCTTCGTGCGAACTGGTAATGTTATTTTATCAAAGCTTTCGATGTTATTAATTTCGGTATTAATCGATCTATCCATTGAAAAGATAGCGTCATTTTGAGTCGGGTTCAATACTTCTAAGATACCGCGATTTTTCTTAACAGATGTTAAACAGCTAGGTATTATGCAATTCGAAATTTTTTGTTCGGGAACTAGGACATCGCCATCTTTACTATTAATCGGTACCCTAACCAGTTTAGAACTATTGGCTGGAATTATATCTTCGTAAAGGTTAACATTTTTGGAGTCATACATTACTATGGGATTAATAGCAAATTTAGTAATGAGGAATTTATCTTTCAAGTCTATTTTAGCTTCCCATTTGTTAAGTAGGTCTAGTCCAATTAAGCCATCGAAATAATTGTGGAATTTGTATACGAATAGAGTAATATCATCGGAGTCACCGAGTTCTTCGAAACATGGCAAGGTTATTGAATAATCACTTTTTGTAGTTGCGTGCACATTAGTAACCTCGAATGGGTCGTAGTTTAACGGAATATTAGAAAAATAATTTTCAACCACTTCGGGACTAATAAAAGATTGATTGGCACCTGTGTCTAAAAGAAATTTAAGGGGTGGCTCACTGATTTGGATAAAACAGAGTTGCCGCTGAATCTGAAAATTAATCTCTATGTTGGCTTTTTTGGTTCCGTTGCTAACCGAAAATTTTCATCATTAGAACCTTCTGTTTTTTTTTCATTTTCTTCCAATGCAGGGTTCGTAGAGCAAGGGTAGAGTTCATAATTATTATAATTATAATTATCTGGATATTGGTCATAGGTGTGATCTTGGCTATAGTTATCGCTCTCATAGTAATTATAATTTTGATCATAATCATAATCGTAATCGAATTCATTGAAATTAACTTCACGCGCCTTCATGTAATTTGTAGGGGGCGGATTGCCAAATCTGCGCCAGTCATGACCTGATGGAGGCAATGGCTTAGTGTCAAAACGATTTACGCCACTCATAGGTGTCGATCCGTTCGATGCTCGATTAAGATTAGGGTTTCGTGGGGGCAGTCTAAATAGGTTACTATTAGGGTTATAATTAGGCGGAAGGGCACGAAACATTTGTTGCGTACGGTTAGGCATTCTATTAAATTGTGGCCGATTATTATAATTATTATAGATAGGCATAGGCATTCTATGGGGTTGGGGCATATTCATCTTAAATTGCTGTGGCTGTGGAATATTTGCAAACGGTTTCTGCCAATTAGTTTGCATGGTAGGTATATGAGGCACACTAGAATTAGATAACCCTTTAGGTAGACTGTCGTTTCTTTGTTGAAGGTATAGCGTATTCTGTTCTTCCTGAACATACTCTAATGCTTTTTCAATAGTTTCTGGTCTCATGCACCTAACACGAGAACCCAGGGGTTCCTTAAGTCCGCGAAGAAAAGCTTGCATCGTTAACTTTTTGTATAAATCGCGCTTTGCCTCAATAGTCGTTTGCACGGACTCATGCAAGGTGACATAGGTCATTACGGTGCTAAAAAGGGTCTGACAACGTTCGTAGTACTCCATAGGAGTACTATTTCCCTGAACCTGTATAGCTATATCATTGTAGAGGGCGGATTCGTCTCTCTGGTCGGCAAAGTTATTAATAAGAGCACTTCTAATACCCTGCCAATTTTCAGCGATGCCATTGGAATTAATAAAACGGGCTGCAGGCCCTGTGATTTTATTGAGTATACCACTAAGCAGAGATATATTACAAAGTTCAAAACCTGGCTCGTCTTTTATATATGCGATAACTAGTTGGTGACAAAGTCGTATAAATCTAGTGAGGACATGAGGGTTGCCATCGAACTCGGGCAGGACCCTCAAAGCCTTATGAATTGTGTCGGGATTATAACTCATATCTAAATCTATATTAATATCTATATTTCTGTTGCTATCTAAATTGGCCCTACGAGACTGCCTTGGAGATGCAGCTCTAGGGTATCCTTTTCTGGGATGGAAAATTTTGTATGAGATACTTAGGCACTAGGATATGAAGCAACACAATGGGTAATTTCGTGTACTTACATTTTTTCCGGATATCTTTTTTTTCTTGTCTCGAAGTCTGGAGACGCTCCACCTGCGACTCTTCAAGGTTCTTGAACAATATATTCGACGAAGGCTTAAAAGCCAACCAGCCTCGCGGGGCTAGATTTTCCGGAAATTTTCCGGAAATTTTCCGAATTTCTCGCGCCGCGGACTGTCCCGAATATCCTACTACACCTGCGCCAATTATGAAAGCCGGCAGGTGGAGGTTAAAGAAAATCCGAAATTTTCTTATAATTAAAATTTAATGAATAGTTTTACAATTAAAATTCTTATAGGTAATTACTTATGTACGTGCGAACTAGTCCGAAGTAAGGAAAATAGTCGTCCGTGAGAATACTTAATCTAACACTTTCACTTGCTGTAACCCTACGCGCTGATGAAGCGCAAACGTAATCTAAAAGACGTAGGGCTGGCGCTGTCTTAGAGTTCCAGGGTTATCACTTTAACACACTGTTGATTGCTACAATAATCAAAGTAAAGAATTAAAAATAAACAAGAATAAGAACTACAATTAAAAGCAAGTTAAACTTACCTACATGAAAATTATCAAATTATCAGGGGTTAACCTTCAAATACAGACAGACATACATGTAAAAACAAAAAACAAGTTATGTGTATAGTTAACCCGAGACAAACAACAATAATATGTAATTATAGTAATTGTAGTATAATCTTAAGCATAAGTTAGAAGTTACAAATTCAAGTTTTTAAACTATTGCAAAGACAGGCAAAGACAGGTGAGCAACTATATATGTGACTGAAAACACTGTGTAATCAATGATTACCGTTCAATAATTAAAAAACAAGTTTTTAATTTGCAACTAGTAGGGGACAAAACCAAAGGTAGTGGTTAAATTTACAAATCCAATTAATAATAAGCAATTAATTCAAGACAACAAATTCATATACAGTCACAATCGCAATGCAGACAAGCAATATCAAACCTTGTAATTAGCAATATCAACATATAAAGGGTAAATAATGTATACATAATACCCTTTATTACAAGTTATTATCTGTACACAAATTCAGTTAAAGTGTTGAACAGCTGTTGACCAATTAATTTAGAAGTTTGCCAACAAATCAATAAGCTGCTAACAAGCTAGTATGTATTTAACAAACTAATTACAGTTTGCAACCTTTTCTCAATCTCAACTACAAACTTTCAATTTATAGATAAATAAGTACTTTCATAAACAAGGCAGTTATTTAATTAAACAGACACCAAGTACAAGCTTTGACACCACAAAAGTATAGTTTGTGCGGCAAGAATCAAACCTAATGTACAAAATTCTCTTATGCCGCTTCAATACATTTAACGCAGCAAGTAGGAACTATAGCTAAGTAATCCAAAGTAAAAGTTAAGCTTGTTTTAATTTACCTAGCTATATCCCACAATAAATTCCCCACTAGCTTACACTATTAAACCGGTACAGACCTGTCCGCAGCGTTTAGTACAACCACGCTCTTTGCGACCAAATGTTGGGGCTTCAAGCCAGCTCAGTGAAGCAATTTAGGTCTGGCTAATTTTGGGGCCCATCTGCAAAACAGCGAGACCTATCACTGAAATCTGTGCCAGTCGAACAGATCTGTATTACGGGTAAACTTAGGTGGTAAGACAATAATGAAAACTATACTACGTACTTACGGAGTCCAAGGTGACCACGGCTCCTCGATAAGGAAGAATGTGGGTTAAAGGGTAGGAAAGGTCAGGAATGAGAAGGTACTTGCTGTTCGGCCGTAGCTTCTTGCTTCAAGACGGCACTAACACACAACACACACAGCACAGCACTAAAGTTCGTCTATAAGCTGCTTAGGTTAACTATTTACGGAATTATACACAGTTTGCAGCCGGCAGGTGTCAACGTGGCCACACAACTATCAATGCCACTCAGTACCGCAAGTAAGTCTTTACTTAGTACCGAAATAACTAGAAGCTAATTTCTCGCGGGAACCTTAAGCTATAGCGAGGTTCTAACAATACGGATTACAAAGAAAAGCTTATTTTTACAATCAACAATTCGAGGCGCGGCCGCTAGCAAAAACCAATCTGAACTCTGTCGAACTGTCAAAACCAAAGGTTTTTATCAAAAAACGCGGCAAGCTAGCTTCGTTCACAAAGTATTCATCTGTCACAGCGACCACAGACAACTAATACATAGGTGGCGCGAACATATGCGATAATTTAACAGTAAGCAATTCAGTGCCTCTATATTATACCTCATGCCTTGATACATAAATTTAAAAAAATGTGTATGTCAGCTCCGACGCACGACTGGCGAACGATTATAAAATATATAGATTACTAAATGAGGGTAAATGAACGCATTTTTTATATTACTGAAAGCATGCTTGTGTGAGGAATGAACGCTATTCGCAGTGTTGTTGCGATGCTGAGTTGTGATTCATAGGTGATTTTGCATTGCATTTCATGTTCAATTTAGGTTTCTTGCAATGAATTGTTGATTTTACTTTGGAGGTTATATTTTGGCAACATTGAGTGTTGCAGGATGCAGTGTTTATTTTGATTGATGCTAAGTAATTTAATCACCAATCGTAGCTTTTCAATATATAGGCTGTAATCATGACAGCCAATCACAAAAATTCAGGAGAATGTTGGTGGGACGGTAACAGAAAAATAGTATAAAGGTGAGAGAAAATGGCGTCGGCAGTTCAGTCAGTATTAAAATTTTGAGGAGTTATTTCAAGTGGATAAAGTGTATATTATTATTGATTGTATTGGTGAAGATTAAGGGTGGATAATTACGGCATTTTGCTGAGATAAGTATAAATTATAATTACATACTATTTTAAGAGGTTATGTTAGGTTATCATTATCGATTTCTAAACAATTGGCTTTTGGAATATTTTGAGACAGATCTTGTAGTGATATTTATTAAAATCAATATAATTATAAAATCAACTTTAATAGTTCATCGTTTTTATATAATATTATGTTTTAATATCATTGGCTGTTCAATAATTTTTAAAGAGCAACTATACCAGTTTCTTGCAGTTTCTTCTGGATAGAATGTGATTCTAACATACACAACAAACTGGAATGAACAGAAATTAAAATCTATTCATGGTTATCTTTGTGTTTATTTTTAACCTACTAGCAGTGTGGTCTAATGTCTTTGACATTTTCAGAAGTGGGATCCTACAGAGGTAGGATCCCACAGCCCACATACAATTGGAGCACGAGGCCACTTCCTGATGCAATTGGAGCATGAGGCCACTTCCTGGGAGGCAGTACATCAAATCAGTATCCGGATTTACTGGTGGGATCTAATTAAATTATTATTACCGATAGTTATGCTGGGACGGTACCCGCATTTTATCTAATGTTTATACAAATTCGATCGTCCTACAATTGGTGGTTTAATAATAATTATTAGATTTTCCTAGCAGGTTTATTTTACTGTTATACAGGTATTACTTATGTTCCAATTATTTTACGTTACGTTCCATACAGGAATTATAGAAGAAAGCATAAATTTATGGTTCGATTTACATGGTGTCGTTTGGGATATTGTTTTATTAATTGGTTAATATCAGGATGGTTATGGTTATGGTGGTACGACATGTGATCTTGGTTTTCAAAAGTTTTTATTATTTTCTATATACCCTTATTTTGAGATTAAGTGGTTTAAGTTTTGCTGTTCAGTGCCGTATTAATGATCATTTGATAATTTGTGCTATGGTTTAAATTTAACGTATTTCGAAGTTATCAACAAAAAGTAATTATTCTACTTAAAACAAATTATTAACAAAAGCAAAGTTTTCAAGCAAATATTCTAAATTAAGAGTAAATACTTAAATTTGAAAAACGAATCTTATACGTAACTATTGATATTAGTAATGCTACATATTTCTTGATCTAGTTCCTCAATAAAACTTTCTTGTTTTACTACTTGCACTGCAAACGTTTTAGTATAGTTTGTTTACTTTAATTCTTAAATGCCAATTAAATCGTCAACAAAAATACTATGACAGGATGGCGTGAGCAGTCCAATTTTTTAGCGTATTTTGACTTGCTAAATTATTATTATATTGTTCATTTTAAAACGAAAGGATTGTAAATGGAGTTTCATTGAAGTGAATTTTTGATTATGGCTGTTTTATGGGGATTTTGTCGTATTTGGGTTGGAAGAAGATTCTTCTAGATGAAAAAAGAGAGGAAACTGGAGTACCTGTGTCGTGGCCCTAAGTATGACCCTCTACTATTAATTATTCAGGGCAATATACAAGGCAAAAGGGGCGTGGGACAGAGAAGGACATCCTGACTGAAGCACATACACCAGTGGTTCAATTAAATCATCCGATCCTTATTTAGATCTGCAGTGTCGAATGTTCAAGTTGCCAATATTATCACCAACCTTCGATAGAAGAGGCACCGATAGAAGTATTTGGGTTTATTTTTGCGTTTAAATTGATTACTGTTCTGGCAAATTCTTCTCATCCGAAACACAACTGTCGCGGAGTATCGTTGAAAGTATTGAGCAACAATTTAAAGATTTCAGATTTGTAACTCTGGAGTTTTGCTATCGGCTTTAGTTTCACTTATTTTTACTGAAGTTTGCTATTAATTGCGTTTTCAAAAATTTAATTGATAGATAGTTTGAGTGTTGATATGGTAGAGTCGATCGAGTTGATATGGTAGAGTCGAGTTGATATGGTAGAGTCGATCGAGTTGATATGGTAGAGTCGATCGAGTTGATATGGTAGAGTCGATAGAGTTGATATGGTAGAGTCGATAGAGTTGATATGGTAGTCGATAGAGTTGATATGGTAGTCGATAGAGTTGATATGGTAGTCGATAGAGTTGATATGGTAGTCGATAGAGTTGATATGGTAGTCGATAGAGTTGATATGGTAGAGTCGATAGAGTTGAATTAGCAGAGCTGATAGTTGGTATAGTTGTTATAATAATATGATTACCTAAGAAAATTTAATTATTGTTATAAATGAAATTCACAAATGTGAAGTACTTAATTCAGATTTTAGTGTCACGTGTTTCGTATTGCTTGTTGACAAAAGCCTCCTCGGTGCGCTCTACCTCGACACGTTTTGATCTCAATCTTCGTGTCTATTTTATTTAGAATGTCGGTTACTTTTGTTTGCTTTCTTATACCTCGGCTACTGTGTCGGTCTTTGATCTTTACTACCAGCATACTTCTTGCCTCGTGGCGGTACCTTCTCGTGGTTTGCATTAAGAGCCCAGGTTTCGCAACCATAGGTTAAGCATGGTAAGACACAAGCGTTGACTACTCTATTTGTAAGCGCAATCCAAGTCATAAGTCTCTTGCTCCATTCATTTGCAACCCTTCTCTAAATTTCTTTTGTTGTTAGATCTTTAACGGAAATTATCTGCCCTAAATAGATATATTCGTCAATGTAGTCAATATTTATCCGTCTATTGTAATGTGATAGGGAGGGTCTATATGGAGAGACTATAGTTGATGGTTTTTAACTATATGAGTTATTATAAGAAGTCTTATGAACGGAATGTCAGAGTAATGCACTAGACGAAAGTAAAGATCCGGTCACTAATAGAGACGCATTGACACAGCAAGGTTAGCAGATCAAAAATCATGTAAACATAGTGGACTAAGGCCACCTCGCTGCAGAAAACTTCAAAAGACTGAAGTTGATTGGTTGTTGACTGAGAAATATGATGCACGGGAAAACCGGCGTCGAGGATTTGAATAGGATATCTACTCATAGATGCTTTCATCGTTATCATCTCCGAAGACAAGATAACAGAGTGTAAAAGTGGGGACTTCCATACAGTTCTGCTGCTGCTGATTTTGTTTTCGTCATTTCCGAACTGTTGAAGATGCTTTCATCATAATCTCCAAAGATAAGAGGACAAGAAATATACTGCTGCTGCTGCTGCTGAGTTTGTTTTCATGATCTCCGAGCTGCTGAAGATAAGAAGACTAGAAACACACTGCTGCTGCTGAGGTTGTTTTCATCATCTCCGAGCTGCTGAAGATGAGAGGATTAGAAATATACTGCTGGTGCTCACATAGTTGATGCTGATGAGGACAAGGAGTGTAGAGCGAAGACTCATAAACAGTTGTGCTGAAGGTATCTACAGTACTTAAGGTAAGTCGCATGTTAAATGTGGCGAAATTTTTGAGTTATGTCTCAAGTCAAAATCTCTGGCCAGGTGCAGTAGCTGGGAGTATAAAAATTGGACTTGGCACTACAAATATTAAATAGCTGGTTACAACATACAGATTTGACTACAAGTAAGTTTTACCTTGGATACCCCTATTGATACTCCGTCGGTGAATGGATCAGTTGGACGTGTCTGATGGCGACTTATGAAGACTGTACTAGAGGTAATGATTGGTCTTGATTATTACTAATTGGTTACCCAAACAAGTTGGTAATATAAGGCCTACCCGAACAAGTTCGTAATAAAACTTAAAAGAAGTTCGTAATTTCGAGTTTAAAGATTTAATAGAAGTTAAAATATTATACTGTTTGGATAATCGATTAAAATTAAGTTGCAAGGTTTGCGACTAAGTGATTTGGAAAAAGCCGCAGTGGCTAAATGGTTTTATTGTAAGTGGCTTAATGGAAATTTGGAAATATTTGTGGCAAAAAAAAAATGGTTCTAATGGTTATAAATGGTTTTACTTGGCAAAAATATATGATGTTTTATTGGAATATATATGAGAAAGTTGAAAAAATGGTTTTAATGGTTTTTAATGGTTGCCACTTGGAAAAATGGTTATAATGGTTTATATGGTTGCCACTATTTGGTTCTGGAAGGTTATACTGGTTATTACAGATTTCTTTGGACAGTTGCAATGGTTGCGACTGAAAGGTTTGAATAGTTTTAATGATTGCAAATGAAACTTTTGTAAATGAATTTGATAAAAAGCTGAGCAAAATGTGTATTTTGGTAAATGGTCATATTCGATGATTATTTGTTGAGTAGGCTCATAGCAAATGGTATATATTTTGATGAAAAGGTATACTTGCTCGATGAATTGGTTTGATAAAAAAAATAGCTTATGGGTGTATTTGGTAAATTACAATTAAATTACAATTATAAACATTTGGTGAATAAATTTAATTATGAAGGCCGGCAGGTGGAGGTTGAGGAAGGTCTGAAATTTTCTTATAATTAGGGTTTACTGAATAATTTTACAGTTGCGATTTTTATAATTACTTATTAACGTGCGAACATGGTTGAAAATAGTTGTCCGTGAGAATACTAAATCTAACATTTTCGCTCACTGTAACACTATACGCTGATGAAGTGCAAACGTAATCTGTCAGCCGTAGGGTTGGTGCTGTCTTAGAGTCACAGGGTTGTCACTATAACAATTTGATAAACAGATGGGCAAAATGTGTACTTTGGTAAATGGTCATATTTAATGATTATTACTATTATTTGTTAAATAGGCCTGATTATCTAAGTGTGTTTATTTTGGTAATAAATAAATGAACAGCTCTTCCATATATAAATAATGAATAATATACTTGAATAACGGGAAATTAATGGAAACTATCTGATAAATGCGTATACTCTTCTTATAAACAGATGTATTTTATGAGTCGGTGCTTTATAAAATCTTGTGAAAATCTCTTTGAAAATAAACTATGTACTTTACTTTGCTCGCAATAGAGTCTTCATATTGGTCAAGTAAAAAAAGAAAAAAGCAGTGGGGAGCAAGGGATTGATTGGTCGTTACTACATAGAGTTCATTTTTCTCCAAGGTTAGGTTGCTTGGTTGTTTTCATGTATGCGGTGATCGAACCTATTCATACCAATTTTTCTTTGCAGGGACGCAAAGAGGCGTCAGGATGGGCGAGTGTGAGGAATGAACGCTATTCGCAGTGTTGTTGCGATGCTGAGTTGTGATTCATAGGTGATTTTGCATTGCATTTCATGTTCAATTTAGGTTTCTTGCAATGAATTGTTGATTTTACTTTGGAGGTTATATTTTGGCAACATTGAGTGTTGCAGGATGCAGTGTTTATTTTGATTGATGCTAAGTAATTTAATCACCAATCGTAGCTTTTCAATATATAGGCTGTAATCATGACAGCCAATCACAAAAATTCAGGAGAATGTTGGTGGGACGGTAACAGAAAAATAGTATAAAGGTGAGAGAAAATGGCGTCGGCAGTTCAGTCAGTATTAAAATTTTGAGGAGTTATTTCAAGTGGATAAAGTGTATATTATTATTGATTGTATTGGTGAAGATTAAGGGTGGATAATTACGGCATTTTGCTGAGATAAGTATAAATTATAATTACATACTATTTTAAGAGGTTATGTTAGGTTATCATTATCGATTTCTAAACAATTGGCTTTTGGAATATTTTGAGACAGATCTTGTAGTGATATTTATTAAAATCAATATAATTATAAAATCAACTTTAATAGTTCATCGTTTTTATATAATATTATGTTTTAATATCATTGGCTGTTCAATAATTTTTAAAGAGCAACTATACCAGTTTCTTGCAGTTTCTTCTGGATAGAATGTGATTCTAACATACACAACAAACTGGAATGAACAGAAATTAAAATCTATTCATGGTTATCTTTGTGTTTATTTTTAACCTACTAGCAGTGTGGTCTAATGTCTTTGACACTTGATACATTTATTTATATTAATTATACGTAACGGAGTTATTGATAACGGAGAAAGATTTTACTCCCCATAAATTTTCATACCCCGGGCTTATATATGAAAATCGATTCTAGGTAGAAAGAGGTAAACTCCAAAAATCGGAATCAAGCTGTTTGTAATTCTTGATATTTTAAGAGCAATAATAATGCAAAACCTTTAAATCTTATCATAGAATGAAGGAAGAGAACAGATGAATCCCACTAAGGCCTTTTTTCACACAATATACGGTTTCCGCAACTATTAACTGCGACCACTTAAACGGGCGACGTAGACCTCTGTACGCTTACTCTGAGTTTTAACATTGCAAATACGATTGATCGACGTGATAGCACACCACGCCAAGCGACAAAGTAAAATGAACCTTAAATGCATTGGTTTAGAGCTCATTTCATCATTTCGTGTTCGTCATTCACAGCCAGCGCTCCAAAAGCTGAATTTGTGACTTTAAATCAAGAGCTTGTGGGTCCATTCTACTTTGACGCTTGGCGTGGTGAGCTCTCACGTCGATCTATCGTATTTGCAATGTTAAAACTCAGAGTAAGCCTACTGTACACGTTTTGCAACATGGTTGCTATTACCTTCCTACATTACTCAACCGTCACGGTTCCATTAATACGGAAACAGTGTGTATATGAAAAGGACCTTACAGCTGCATTTCACACATTTGATAATGATTTGATTGATTTTGCGCCTTTTTTGGGTCATCTCAAAATTTACGTTCACATTAACAAAGCGCAAGTTACATCATAGTGCATGTTTTCCTTACAAGTTTTATAAACGTAGTAGATGATTCCCGCGACTCCGTCCGCATCGATTTATGTTTTTTGATTCCCGCGGGAACTCTTCAATTTTACGGGATTAAAAGGTAGACCATGTCCATCCCTGGGATGTAAGCTATCTCTGTACCAAATTTAATCAAAATCGGTTGAGTAGTTGGGCCGTAAAAGCGTAGCAGACAGACAGACAGACAGAGAGACAGACGCACTTTCGAATTTATAATATTAGTATGGATATGGATAGTATGGATGTGCGCTTGGCAACAATAATAATAATTTAAAATACGAAGCAAGAAATTTATTTAATGGCCAAGGCGAGGAAAATCTCTGCAATTATTTATAGGCGAGGCGCAGGCGGGGAAGCCCCTTAAAATACACTCTCTCTTAATGATAGCGTATGGATGTTACGATCTCGTTATATTTCGGCACGTTTTCATTAATTATTTTAACAAGTGAATGAAAATTAAAAAATCCCCGTTGGTAATGGACATAAAACTGGCTCATTAATTAATTTTTGAGTGAGTGGTCTTAATATGATAAATACTAAAATAGCATAATTATAAGTGTGGTTATCTGTTTTACAAGCGTCCTACCTAACTTGGTCTGAATGAAAAATCCGTAGATTCATTATAAACTAGATGATGCCCGTGACTTCGTCCGAGTGGAATAAGTTTTTTTGGGACTCTTTTTTCCGGGATAAAAAGTAGCCTATTTCCTTCCCGGGGATATAACTATCCCTGTAGCAAATGTTATCAAAATCATTTGAACAAAGGGACCGTGAAAGTGTAGCAGACCGACAGACACACTTTCGCATTTATAATACTAGTATGGATTTCCAAATTGACATAGCCTACCTATCTTAATATAACCTTGTACTCGTTTATGTCACCGTAAGATTGCAAAGGCCGTTGGATTGTAATCTAACTAGCGATATTGCAAACTTTCGAAAGATTACAATTTAACGCATTATTTTTCGTTAGATTGTAATCTGGCACTACCTGGTTTTTATGTGGAACCCTAATCTAACCTACAAGAAAAAGACAAGAAAATGTAAATACAATGAATATTTCAAAAATTGACACTCGGACCATTGAACGGTTCACAATCCGTCGACAGTTTACAATATCGCTAGTTGGATTACAATCTAATGGTTTTTGCAATCTTACGGTGACATATATATAACTAGAGGACGCCCGCGACTTCGTTCGCGTGGCATAAGTGTTTTAATTCCCATAGGCATTCCTTAATTTTCCGGGACAAATAGAACCCATGAAAACAAACACGTCGATCCGTTGCTTTGTTGCGGCGTGATTAAAGGACTATTTAACTTCCATTGGGATAGAATTTATAAAAACTGTGAATTATGTATTTCATAATTTAAACCGGTAGCCCAAATATCAAGTTTCATGACTATAACTTGAAAAACTCCGGCCTTTTACACCAACTTACAACCCCTATTTTACACGTTTGGGGGTAGAATTTTGAAAATTTTGAGAATTTTGAGAAAAACTGTTACGCACGTAATACTTCTTTATATTATACCGAAAGCCAAAATACCTAGTTTCGTTGTTATAACTTGAAAAATATCTTGATAAATGAAGGATATTCATCCCCTATTTCACCCCTTTGGGGGTCGAATTTTCCAAAATGGTGAAACATAACACGTAGTTCTGCATATCTACTGAAAGCCCAAATGATAAGTTTCATGGCTATAATTTGAGAAATGAAGGACTTTCAACTTTCAACCCCTATTTTACCCCTTTGGGGTTGGAATTTTGAAAAACTGTGCCACACGTGCTTTTTTATTTATTACTTAGAGCCAAAATACCAAGTTTCGTTGATACAGCTTGAGAAATATCTTGGGAAACGAAGGGCTTTCATATAAACTTTCATCCCCTATTTCACCCCTTCGGGGGGTCATATACCAAGTTTCATGGATATAACTTGAGATATGACGGACTTTGATACAAACTTTCAACCCCTATTTCACCCCCTTAGGGGTGGAGTTTTGAAAACCCCTTCCTTTATTGAGCGCCTACGTCACAAAAGGAAGCTACTGTCAAAATTTCAAGTCTCTAACCCTAGCCAAAGAGCATAAAGAACCAGGGGTCTTTATGCTCTTTGCCCTAGCGGCTTAGGCTGTGCGTTGATATATAAGTCAGTCAGTCAGGACTTAGAATTTTATATATATATTAGATAATCTTGAACCTTACTCTCTAAAATCAAACAGTATACACTACTGCTCCAATGAGATAGAAGAGGATAGCTGATATAGTACAGCTAGTATACTTTCTCAACGACGAATAAAATTATTCGCTTTCATCTAAAACAAAAACCGACTTCAAAACTATACCTATAAAGTACCAACTTAAACTAAAAAGTAAAAAACATTATCTGGGTATATATTTTGTTTTTTTGTTGATTTTCTCAAAAAGCGCTAAATCAATTTCTATAACATTTATATAGGACCACTTCTGAAGTATGATCTTCAAAACAAAAAAGAATCATCAAAATTGATTCATAATTGGCGGAATAATCTCGTAACATACATACAAAAAAAACATACAGTCGAATTGAGAATCTCCTCCTTTTTTGAAATCGGTTAAAATAGATAACAAGCGTGTAAAATGCAAAACGGGTATCAGAGACTTCCTATTCTGAGTGTAAAAATAAAGCACTTCATATTCCTATATTACGTTAGGAACAAAGGCTTTGCAGAAAGAGCTTTGTATTGTACAGACTTCATGCAAAGTAAAATTTGGTTAAAACTGTCGTACGTTTTATGTCTTTTATCCGTCGTACTAAAGTGTGTGGTTTAGTAAAAATACTGCTTCTTTCGCTAGAGACAATCGCAATATGTCCCTTCCAGTAATTGAAGAGTGATTTTGGTTATAAAAATAACTGGTGCTGGAATTCGTGTCTTTTTAACTTTTTCATATATTATACTAGATGATGCCCGCGACTTCGTCCGCGTGGACTAAGGTTTTTTGGTGCCCGCAGGAACTCTTGAGTTTTCCGGGATAAAAAGAGGCCTATGTCCTTCCCCGGGATACAAACTATATATGTGCCAAGTTTCACGAAAATCGGTTACATACAAAACAGAGCGGTTCCGATTACTATCTTGTGTTGAGCGAAGCTTCAGCTGGTACTTGCTTAGTCGCACATGAGTGCCGTTGCCACAAATTGCATTATTGCTGATTTAACTTCACACAGTTTCACGAAAATCTACCATCAACCACTTAGTGACTTTGTTCGTCTCTGCATAATGCTTCTGTGGTGTGTGCAGCGGCGAACCCGACCGACAATTTGCAATTTATTATATTGCACGCCCAAGCGTTGGAATAATATGCGAAAATTGCGTATTAATGAGATTCTTTAGAGTGCACCGTTTCCATATTAGACTTCGCTCAGCTTAAACAAAAGCCTTTCATATCTTACCGCATATTGAAAATCCGCAATACATTATTTTATTAAAATAACTGGTGAAATTTTTTATTGGCTATATATGGCTTTCCATTAAACACTTCTTGGGAGTTTGTAACATAAGAATTATAACCTGAATTGATAAATGTGTATTATCAAATGTAAACAAGTGTTCTTCTGTCAGACTGATAGTGTGTGAGTAAGAAAAAAACTTAATCGGATAATTTATTATGTTACACATATTATTATTAAAAACACATAAAATATGTGCTACGAAATGCTACGCTGTCGTAGAGGTGCTACAAGGTGCCAGAGGAGTAACAAATACCCAAACATACAAACTTACAAACGTCCATTAATCACAGACACGTGAACATAACGTCGTGGCGTTGATTGAAATTATTTCCTTTGATAAACTATTATACGATTTATTTTAATAATTTTAACAAACGAGGTAAACATAAAGTTTGTTAGTATCATTTACAATTTGAAACAGACCGATGTTAATACCGCAATTCATTTAAAGCGATTTAACAACATCCCACAAATTTCGGAGGCGAACTTTCTAAACAATCTGCCAAGTTTGATGCAGACAAGCTTAGAGACGTGACACGACGATTTTGGCCAGCCTTTCCACCAGTGATAAGCTAGTTTTCTAATCTACGTATGTGTGTCAAATCCACCAGTTACAGAGAGTGGCTGAATGAATGAAAAATTATTTATTGTACACCAAGAAACAGATCCACCACCCCACCACTACAGCCTATTAGCGTCCCACTGCTGGGCACAGGCTTCCACTCTCATAAGAGAGAGGGAATTAGAGCTTAGACCCACCACGCTGCTCCAATGCGGGTTGGCGGGCTTAAACGACTATTATCATGTTAGTGATAATAACCGGGACCGACGGCTTAACGTGCTCTCCGAGGCACGGGGGTGAAACACCGCTAACTTCCAACTCAGGGCTGGCACTGAGAATTTCTTAATTGAAAAACCCAATACCTAACAATTTTTTAATGCCCGACCGGGAATCGAACCCAGGACCTCGTGATCCGCAGTCGACTACGAAGAAACACATACTTATAAACAATTACAATAAAACTAAGCTATGGTACAAGTGGCGGCCTTATTGCTTTAAAGCGATCTCTACCAGGCAACCATACACACAACAGATTAACCCAGTGAGAAATCTTCAAGGCAAGGTGGCTGGTCTAACCTCTAGCGATCTAAGCTTTGAAAATCCATCGATCCTATTGGTGGGTTTCACACAAATCCGTAGTTTAACAACGTAGTACATCTCTTGTAGAAACGCACCCTTAATCTAGCGGAAATTTCACGTGGAAATCCACGTGTGGAACCCCACTCAAACCATTACGTGATGTTGATACAAGAGTGTCTGTACTAAAACAGGAACTCCCGCATTGTTCCGCGTTACGGATTCTTTTCCATGCAAACATGGTACCTACTCACGTTAGGACTTTTTGGAAGTGTTAGGGCTTAGGAGTCCTAACACTTCCATACGACTCATCCTAGTAAAATACCATTATTGAATAAATATATTTGCTTTCTTTTTTTTCAAATTTAACTAATTTGATTACTTCAAAGGTAAAAGACAAGTTTTTTTTCATTAATATTAGTCTAAAATTTCACCTGGTGGTGCCTATGGGAATAATATGCAGTCTAAGATAGGAGCTGGCTTAGGTACTTGGTAAGGATATAGCAGTACTACACAGAATTGTACCGGATTACCTAATACAAGACCGGAACAAAGACTATTTAGATATATCGAACCCGGGATTTGGTACTTAGGTATATATAACAGCACAAGTCGGGACGATATCATACCAATATTATAAATGCGAATGCGAAGTTTGCCCTTCAATCACGCCGCAACGGAGCAACGGACCGACGTGATTTTTAGGATGGGTATAGTTGAGAATCTGGAGAATGACATAGGTTACTTTTTATCCCGGAAAATAAAGGAGTTCTTTCGGGAATCAAAGAAACTTAAACCACGCGGATGAAGTCGCGGGCATCAGCTAGTCCAACAATAAAATTGATCTATTTTTCGACAGCTCGCAAACCAATCTTTTGGAAAGGCTTAATATTTATAAACAACTAGATGATGCCCGCGACTTCGTCCGCGTGAATTGATGTTTTTTTAAGATTTAAACTATCCTATCTCTCAAGTTGGATCGAACTGCACATGGTGTGCGAATTTTATTATAATCGGTTAAGTGGTTTAGGAGTCCATTGAGGACAAACATTGTGACACGAGATTTATATATATTAAGATTGAGACACAAATTAATTTCAGTTAAGCAAAACTTTATGAAAGGCGGGTTTTGAACGAGAAAGCTGTAAAACAATGCTGCAACAATTTTCATTTCCCAACCCACCTGCCTTCAGGGTGACAAGACACTTTCCATGAAAATTCTTTCCGCGCGACTTTAAACAAAGGCCCACCTGATCATAAATTCTAGTATCTTACCGGATTCAGTCGGGAGTATTATTGAAAATCACCGAGGAAATGAGATTTCCAGTCCTGAAAAACCTGTTTTTATTTTCAACCGAGTACCCAAAAGTAAATATTCAGGGATATATTAACTTGTAAAATACAAAAACGGGCGGTGTTGAGGCAATTTAGGTTGAAAAAATGTAGGAAGTACCTATGTTTTTTTTAATTTTTTCTCTTTTATTACTTTTCAACGCTCACCTGCAGAACAGATTTTTCTTTAAGTGTTGGCGACTAGATTAAAATTATTTCTCGAATGCGTTGAACGTTCTAGATGAAGACCAAATGTGCAATCAAAAGAATTCATTCAGGGAATTTCAAGTGGCGGACGTCGCACCGGGTTGGATTTTTTACAAGTGGCCATAGGCGCCCGGCGGCAAAAAACAATTACTAAAGGGATATGGTCTTTGTTCAACAGCTTTCGAGAGTTAAGATCTTACTAGAAATATGTTTTTATGTGTTGACTTTAGAAATAGGTAAAATTTATTGGTTTCTTTGTCAACTTTGTTTTTAAGATTAATGAGTTACTAGAAATTTACGAAATAAAGGGTCTCGAAGTGGTTGCACTCATTAGCGTTCGGGAATATTCCGTTGACGTAATGATTTGGTATAAATATTCCCGATAGACCGAACGCCAGTCAGTCAACCCTCAGCACTAGTACGGAAAATAACTCTTTTATTTCTGAGTACCTAGTCTAGTACCTCAAGTCTTCATACTATTACTACTCTACTGTCACGGTAGAGGTGCACGACCGGGGTGCACAGGACCGGACGCCTACCAGCGCAACATCGACGAGTACCGGCGGACGGGTCCCGATTTTTGCCCGCCCGCTCACTCCGTGGCCCGAGCGTTTCCGTCACCTTTTTTGTGGGACAAGTTCCCTGGCGTCGTCGAGGGTCTACGCGACCGACGCGCCTCAACATTAAGCTTAGGTTTATCTTATAACCATCCATATCGGAGATGGACCTAGAAGATCGTTTTGATACGGGTCAGACGTTGAATGGTTTCTACGATATTTTTAATAACCTAAATCCTCACAAGCTAAGTCGCACCCAAATCCTACACCTAGTGTAGTAGTTTTATTATACACTATTAGTAAGTTCTCCTATTCATAAGAAAAACAATGGTTTATTTTTGTTCGTACCACAAATAATATTACTCGCAAACCAGCAAGAACAAACATAATTAATCTATGAACAATTTCCTGCGTATTCTCATCCTCCATATCAACACGGGTTTAGTCCAAATTACAGCGAAATTGATTGAAAATAATAACTCAATATGCTGTATTATAATAACTAAACCATGAATCTTTACTAGCTCTTCCTAAATACATGAAAATATAGAGGAAACTATAGAAACAATATTATGTAGGTACAGTAATCGGTCGATAAATTTTCGAGAAATGTTTATATATATTATATACGTGAAAAAAACGATTCACAAACATAAATTTGACTAAGAAACGAAAATCTCGACTGCCAGACGATAATGTCGAAATAGATTGTGGCTAAAATAAGAATAGGAGAAAAATAAACCTAAAACGCTGACATTAACGGCACCGCCGACAAAGATCTACGGAACCATGCAAGCCTATAATTGCCGAAGTCGGCAGACGGTGATCAATTACTCGTATTATCGCTAATTTCATACAGTTTATTGTTTTGTTAGCTTCCACATAATAAAATAGAGGTCGTTGGCTTCTTTGGCTTGAAAGCAAACATCCTATATAAGAGTTGCCTTAAACAGTGACAGGGGAGGTACATTTCTGAAGACTTGAATAGATAAATGCTTGCTATAGTGTATAGTAAACTAAGCCTTCATTTAGTCTTTATTTTAATAAGTTTAAACTGTATTCAAGTTCAAGTAGTATCAGCAAATCAAACTATATGTATACTTACCTAATAGTCAAAATACATGTATACGACTATTACTTACTTCCATAGACTGATTTTTTATTTATTTATAACCGATTGCTTCTATCAATGCAACGACGACGACATATTATAAGTAGGACAGATTTTTCAAGCTAATACTCGTAGTTTGTATGAACTTTTTCATGATCGATCGATTGTCATCAGATATAACTACACAGTTATCTTGAAATCAACATTCAGAGAGAATAATTGCCTATCGCGCTCTAATAGCAGCAATCTGCAGCTATTAGACTCAATGATCTTAGAAGAAAACTTTTTCTTCTAAGATCATTGATTAGACTCGGTTCATGCATTTATCGAATCGGGTTCAATCGGTCATAAGCGACAATCATGTAGTAAAGAGGAGGATAGCGCGGTTGTTTGTAATATTCATATCCACTACAAATACGAAAGTGTTTTGGTCTCTTTTTATCTTTCTAGTCTTTATTTGTGCCCTCTTACTACAAGCTATCTATGTGCTGGGCCAGGAGGCGGTTTGTAGAAGAAATATACCTATCTGATACCGGTTTCACGGGCAATCCCTCATAGGTAACACGTAAATCCAATTGGTGACAATTCTCACGTTGCGAACTGTCGCCTAAGTGGACTAAAGATGTTACCTTAGGCGACAGTTAACCTTAATTGTGAACGGGTATTAGTTAAAAGCACAACACCTAAACGGGTGAATTCGAAGAAAACAGCTAGTTTAATACTTAGTTTAACAGTCAGGTGGCCTAGAGAATGAACGGAACTTGCGGGCAATTTAATGACTGGTTCCGGAAACACAAATTGTGAATTCAGCCACCAAGAAATTGTATTCGGAGCCTTGCCAAAAGCAGGTGGTTTAGTAATGAGGAAATAATTAAGCTCTTTTAAGTCTTGTTTGAACTCTCATTATATAGGTACTCCTATATAATAATAATGAGAGTACTCCTATATAATACTTTCAATCAAATGCCAGTTTCCGGTGTAAGTAATATTAAAACCTCACCTAAAATATTTTCACAACCTCACTAGTGCAGTGGTGAGCGCTGTGGTTTTATAAGTAGAAGTCCCGGGTTCTATTCACGGCAGGGTCAAATCGGGAATTAATAATTTCTCAATTTTCGTTGGACTGGCCTGGTGGGAGGCTACAACCGTGGCTAGTTACCAGTTACCACTCAGCTAAAAGACGAGCTGCCAAGCGATTTAGCGTGCCAGTACGATGCCTGTAGAACCGATTATAAGTAGTTCAGTAAAACAGTTCTCCAAAGCCCATTTACGTCCCACTGCTGGGCACAGGCCTCCACTGACCATTCTCATAGGAGAAAGGGAATTAGAGCTTAGACCCACCACGCTGCTCCAATGCGGGTTGGCGGACTTATTACGGACTTAATTGCCTATCGATAACATAAAAAATTATGTCTCGAAGGGTGTTGTACTTGTTTACGTCGAAAATAGGGTAAAAACAGTTTTTACCTGTGTGGGCGGTGGGGCTTATGTTATTATTAAAATATATTAATCTCACCTCATCATCAAAAGCAACGTTATCCGCCATCTTAACAGGTTAAAGCACGCCGCTTTGTCTGCTTTTTATGGTTAAATCACGTCAAACGTTACACTGGTCCACTTTCCATAGGCACATTGTTCCAAATCCCAATCATTGTCCTGAAACAATAAAAACATTACTTTAACAATACATTCTGCACAAACATTATTTATTGGAAATTGTAGATGAAAACTTACTTACTACTAACTAACTAGAATAATCAATTTAACGCATATGAATACATAATATTATTTATCTACTCCAGCATCGAAAAGTTCCAATTTCGAATTTGACAACTATATCGAATTGAACCCTCTTTCGTGTTTGCTTCTCATAACGATACAGTTCGTTGTATGGGAGCTGTATCGTTATGAGTCGTAGCTGTATCGATATGGTTATCTTCATAAATAGGATACCTATAGCTTAGCGGCTCTGGGTTCTGGCACTTGATTGATTTGACTTTTTTATTAATTTATAAAGTAAAAAATTATAAAGACGTCCTTGTCGTAGATAAAATCTTGTATGCAACTGTACGTAATTAGTCATTTTAATTCTCGTACTATCCTATTTTGATACTCGGCAAGCCTCGTATCAAAAAACAGCACTCGAATTAAAATGACCCTCATTACGATACAGTTGCATAAATAGCTATTAACATTATAAATGCGAAAGTGTAAAAGCATTAAGTCTGCTACGTTTTCTAGGCCCTTTTGCTCAACCGATTTCGACGAAAGGTTAGAAATAATCCCGGAAAATCAAACAGTTCCTACGGGATTTTGAAAAAGTAAACCCAGGCTGACGAAGTCACGGGCATCATCTAGTAGACTAAGAGATAACTGCACATTTGGTAACTATCGCCAGAAAGGCTGATTCAGTATTAGGTGGGTGAAGGGTTCTCTACTGATGAAGATAGTGAAAGTTTGCCCGCATGCGAATGGGCCTTTCACTAGATATGGCCGTTAAAAAACGGTTTATGGTTACCAAAAATGAACCATAGCTAGTAAGGCTGATTCTTGTACAGTATTAAAGTATGCGCAGTAGCAATGTAAACAGTATAAAAACGGACCTTTCACTTGATATCACCTCTCAAAGACGTTATTAACTTACATACTATAAATAATTATTAGCAACTAGCTGATGCCCGCGACTCCGTCCGCGTGGAGGTATGAAAAATAGATAGCTTAGCCGATTCTCAGACCTACTGAATATGCATATTAATTTTCATACTGTTTACGTCAGTTTTTATACTGTTTACATGGGTACTGTGCATTCTTTAATACTATACAAGAATCAGCTTTTCTAATTATGGTTCATTTTTGGTAACCATAACACGTCTTTAAGCGGCCATATCTAGTGAAAGGCAAACTTTTACTATCATCATCAGTAGAGAACCCTTCACTAGCGTGAGCTATCTCCTATAAAATAGTTTCTCATGCAAGTTTCGTTCAGTAAAAATCGTAACTTGTACGCGATCGAGTAGGTAAAAATTCTTCCTCTATAAGAATCACTCGCTTACGGGTACTATTATATTATTCTGTGCTTACGGCTATATATAAAGGAGCTGCGAATGCTTCGTTATATTCTGTTTTTATACATATAGATACTAACATCGTTTTAACCAGGTTACTGAAGCTCAGTTTAATTAAAGATTCTCTTTGCCGAAATATTATAATCTTACCGGATAAAAGCCCCCAAGATTAATATTAATGGCACCCTCATGTAAACCTTAATTAAAAGATTCAGGAATATGGGCCGCGAAGCCGCTCGAGGTGTGAATTTTTAATTAAGCCTTTTAATACGTCAACCAATTAATTTTTTAAATTATCTTCGGAAATTTCACGGGAGAATCTATTTTGATTGTGCTTCTAAGAGTTGTTAAATTGACTTCATTCAACAAAATTTTAAACAGGTTTTAAGTACTTTGAATATTTGTGGTAAAAAAATGTAAAATAGTATATTTGGAATAGACCATTGTAAAGTTGACTGTTGGTAAAGTAATACTGTCGAGGTCCCAATGGCTAAATTCAATTTCTGTTAGATATATTAAACAAAAAATAAATTCTTTCAGCAAAATAATTCCAATTTTAAGAATGTTTCACGAAGCTTCCGAATTTCTAAATTTCCTTATTATAAAACTACTTTTCTCACAAAACGAATTGGCACAGGCGCGGCCTAACTTTTGAATAAAGTGGAAACTCTACCGCTTAAAATATTCTTGCTTTTAAGGACGCATTTCCGAAATGGATAGGTATGAAATCGCACTACTACACATGGTTCATTCCCACGCACACACATGCACGGATAAGCTGCGAGGTCATTGATCTAAAATTCTACATCAATGCGTTGAATCAACTTATATCATAACTTCGATATATTATTATTTATTGGTGACGAGTTTAGGCTCGTTTTGTTAGTTATAATGAGATCTTAGCGCAAGACTTGGTAAAATGACCTGAAGGTACACTTCGATGACCACTACTGGAACTCCTAGACGCGTAGAGCTAGGTGTATCGAATTTGGACTCAATTTGTTAGTTATGATGAGATCTTACCTCAAGACTTGGTGGAGTGACCTGAAGGTACACTTCGACGACCACTACTGGAACTCCTAGACGCGTAAAGCTAGGTGTTTCGAATTTGGGCTCGTTTTGTTAGTTATGATGAGATCTTACCACAGAACTTGGTGGAATGACCTGAAGGTATGCTTCGACATCCACTACTGGAACTCCTAGACGCGTAGACCTAGGTGTATCAAATTTGGGCTCGTTTTGTTAGTTATGATGAGATCTTACCACAGAACTTGGTAGAGTGACCTGAAGGTATACTTCGACATCTACTACTGGAACTCCTAGACGCGTAGAGCTAAGTGTATCGAATTTGGACCCAATTTGTTAGTTATGATGAGATCTTACCACAGAACTTGGTGGAGTGACCTGAAGGTATACTTCGACATCCACTACTGGAACTCCTAGACGCGTAGACCTAGGTGTATCAAATTTGGGCTCGTTTTGTTAGTTATGATGAGATCTTACCACAGAACTTGGTAGAGTGACCTGAAGGTATACTTCGACATCTACTACTGGAACTCCTAGACGCGTAGAGCTAAGTGTATCAAATTTGGACTCAATTTGTTAGTTATGATGAGATCTTACCACAGAACTTGGTGGAGTGACCTGAAGGTATACTTGGACATCCACTACTGGAACTCCAAGACGCGTAGACCTAGGTGTATCAAATTTGGGCTCGTTATGTTAGTTATGATGAGATCTTACCACAGAACTTGGTAGAGTGACCTGAAGGTATACTTCGACATCTACTACTGGAACTCCTAGACGCGTAGAGCTAAGTGTATCGAATTTGGACTCAATTTGTTAGTTATGATGAGATCTTACCACAGAACTTGGTGGAGTGACCTGAAGGTATACTTCGACATCCACTACTGGAACTCCTAGACGCGTAGAGCAAGGTGTATCGAATTTGGGCTCGTTTTGTTAGTTATGATGAGATCTTACCATAGAACTTGGTAGAGTGACCTGAAGGTATACTTCGACATCTACTACTGGAACTCCTAGACGCGTAGAGCTAAGTGTATCAAATTTGGACTCAATTTGTTAGTTATGATGAGATCTTACCACAGAACTTGGTGGAGTGACCTGAAGGTATACTTGGACATCCACTACTGGAACTCCAAGACGCGTAGACCTAGGTGTATCAAATTTGGGCTCGTTATGTTAGTTATGATGAGATCTTACCACAGAACTTGGTAGAGTGACCTGAAGGTATACTTCGACATCTACTACTGGAACTCCTAGACGCGTAGAGCTAAGTGTATCGAATTTGGACTCAATTTGTTAGTTATGATGAGATCTTACCACAGAACTTGGTGGAGTGACCTGAAGGTATACTTGGACATCCACTACTGGAACTCCTAGACGCGTAGACCTAGGTGTATCAAATTTGGGCTCGTTATGTTAGTTATGATGAGATCTTACCGCAGAACTTGGTAGAGTGACCTGAAGGTATACTTCGACATCCACTACTGGAACTCCTAGACGCGTAGACCTAGGTGTATCAAATTTGGGTTCGTTTTGTTAGTTATAATGAGATCTTACACAGAACTTGGTGGAGTGACCTGAAGGTATACTTCGACATCCACTACTGTAATTCCTAGACGCGTAGAGCAAGGTGTATCGAATTTGGGCTCGTTTTGTTAGTTATGATGAGATCTTACCACAGAACTTGGTAGAGTGACCTGAAGGTATACTTCGACATTACACATTACTTCGACAGAGCTCCACGCGTCTAGAAGTTCCAGTAGTGGATGTCGAAGTATACCTTCAGGTCGCTCCACCAAGTTTTGTGGTAAGATCTCATCATAACTAACAAAACGAGCCCAAATTCGATTAACCTAGCTCTACGCATCTAGGAGTTCCAGTAGTGGATGTCGAAGTATACCTTCAGGTCACTCCACCAAGTTTTGTGGTAAGATCTCATCATAACTAACAAAACCAGCCCAAATTCGATACACCTAGCTCTACGCGTCTAGGAGTTCCAGTAGTGAATGTCGAAGTATACCTTCAGGTCGCTCCACCAAGTTTTGTGGTAAGATCTCATCATAACTAACAAAATGAGCCCAAATTCGATTTACTTAGCTCTACGCGTCTAGGAGTTCCAGTAGTGGATGTCGAAGTATACCTTCAGGTCACTCCACCAAGTTTTGTGGTAAGATCTCATCATAACTAACAAAACGAGCTAAAATTCGATACACCTAGCTCTACGCGTCTAGGAGTTCCAGTAGTGAATGTCGAAGTATACCTTCAAGTCGCTCCACCAAGTTTTGTGGTAAGATCTCATCATAACAAACAAAACGAGCCCAAATTCGATTTACCTAGCTCTACGCGTCTAGGAGTTCCAGTAGTGGATGTCGAAGTATACCTTCAGGTCACTCCACCAAGTTTTGTGGTAAGATCTCATCATAACTAACAAAACCAGCCCAAATTCGATACACCTAGCTCTACGCGTCTAGGAGTTCCAGTAGTGAATGTCGAAGTATACCTTCAGTTCGCTCCACCAAGTTTTGTGGTAAGATCTCATCATAACTAACAAAACGAGCCCAAATTCGATTAACCTAGCTCTACGCATCTAGGAGTTCCAGTAGTGAATGTCGAAGTATACCTTCAGGTCGCTCCACCAAGTTTTGTGGTAAGATCTCATCATAACTAACAAAACGAGCCCAAATTCGATTTACCTAGCTCTACGCGTCTAGGAGTTCCAGTAGTGGATGTCGAAGTATAACTTCAGGTCACTCCACCAAGTTTTGTGGTAAGATCTCATTATAACTAACAAAACCAGCCCAAATTCGATACACCTAGCTCTACGCGTCTAGGAGTTCCAGTAGTGAATGTCGAAGTATACCTTCAGGTCGCTCCACCAAGTTTTGTGGTAAGATCTCATCATAACTAACAAAACCAGCCCAAATTCGATACACCTAGCTCTACGCGTCTAGGAGTTCCAGTAGTGAATGTCGAAGTATACCTTCAGGTCGCTCCACCAAGTTTTGTGGTAAGATCTCATCATAATTAACAAAACGAGCCCAAATTCGATTAACCTAGCTCTACGCATCTAGGAGTCCCAGTAGTGAATGTCGAAGTATACCTTCAGGTCGCTCCACCAAGTTTTGTGGTAAGATCTCATCATAACTAACAAAACGAGCCCAAATTCGATTTACCTAGCTCTACGCGTCTAGGAGTTCCAGTAGTGGATGTCGAAGTATACCTTCAGGTCACTCCACCAAGTTTTGTGGTAAGATCTCATCATAACTAACAAAATGAGCCCAAATTCGATTTACCTAGCTCTACGCGTCTAGGAGTTCCAGTAGTGGATGTCGAAGTATACCTTCAGGTCACTCCACTAAGTTTTGAGGTAAGATCTCATCATAACTAACAAATTGAGTCCAAATTCGATACACCTAGCTCTACGCGTCTAGAAGTTCCAGTAGAAGTCGTCGAAGTATACTTTCAGGTCACTACCACGCTCGGGGAATAGAGACTCTGCAATAAATTTCTAAATGCTAGCAAATAATAAAATTGTATTGTGTTGGTAGTAGGTACCATATCTTATCTTTTCAAAATATCAGCACAGGTGATAATTATAAATATAACTTTGGTTCGCTGAACTAGGTACTCTAGGTAGGTATTTCGTGTATGTACAGCGATCTTTTCGACACCAGCGACTGCTCGCAACCGACGCAGGGTCCACTCCCGACGGCGGTCAAACGCAGACTAATTGATAATTTGAAATCAAACCAGAGACCCAGTAAAATCAAAATAACCCTTATGTTCACTCTGTTAAGATTTACAAAATATGTGAAAAAATACAAGCAATTTTTATTTTATTTCGTATACTATTTGTCCTATTTATAATATTTTTATTACCAAAATTTGTAGGTGAACATATCTACTAATAGATGGTATTTTTTAATGACAAAAAAACGGCATATTTACAGTAAAAAATGTACCTAAAGTCACCCCTAAATCGTCAATTTTGAGTGAAGAGGTGAGGGAAAATCATTTTTATAGTATTAAAAATAAAGATTTTTTACAATGTTATTACCAACAATTGGAGATATAGGATCAATCTTTGTATAGCAATTTTTAGTTCTATCCTATTTTGCTTGACTTAGTCACAAAATGTACTGAAAACTCCAATATTTTAAGGGATTTGCAAATCCGTTCTTAACTTCACACGATTTCATTGCACTGCCAAAACCTTTTTTTAAAATTTCGTTTCATTATCATAATACTTATTTTATTTATCTACATAATAGGTATTCGTTTCATTAACATAATACTTATTTTATTTATCTACATAATAGGTATTTTTACATTGTTACAGGAAAACTGTTTACCGTTTCTGAATGAAGCTAAAAAAAAATAGATTTTGGGGCATTCCTTGTAAAATATTCGTGTCGTGAAAATATTAGCTTATCATTTTCATGGTTCTGGGTTAAAGACAAACACACTTTCGCTACATGCTACCTTCGTTCGTGTATCTCGTGAGGCAAGTATTTTTGCAGCGGAACCCCGGCCTAATATTGGACTCCCACCAGACTTTATTGGCTACCTAGCAGGAGTAATAAATCTAATCTTTAAACGACTCGACGTCGACCCCGCTCCCGAACGTGAACTATTAGAACTAAGTTTGCATAATCGTTCTAATAAATTGCCGATCATGTTAAATCCATGCGTTTTTTTAGATAAAGCCTCTGCAGTAATACCGGTTTTACGAAAACAAGGTTTCTCAAAAACTCGGACCAAAACAATCCAAAAGTTGTCATGTAACAGAATACCAATGACTGTTTATCCTAAACTAGCTAATGCCCGCGACTTTGTCCGCGTGGAATAAGTTTTTTTGATTCCCACGGGAACTCCTTAATTTTCCGGGATGAAATTTAGCCTATGTTACTCTCCAGGTCCTCAACTACGAGTATACCCATGCCAAAAATCATGTCAATCCGTTGCTCCGTTGCGGCGTGATTGAAGGAGAAACAAACACACTATCGCATTTATAATATTAAGTATGATGAATAAGTTCAAAACTAGACAGGTAGATATTCCATTTCCCTTATCATGAAACAAGTTGGCAGCGACCTGACTTCAGAAGCGAATACAATGCAGTCTGAGCAAACTCGGCAAAATCAGTTTGTAACATTTTCGGTACGAAGACGGAATAGGCATGATGACTGATTTTGAAAAATGGTCAGATTATGTTCGGAAGTATCTACTATTTCGAAAAAATATCTTACTTCAATAGAAAAATAAAGTTTGGTAGATAAAATTAGCATTTGAAATTTAAATTTTAAAATTCACGCCAAAACGTTCGGCGGTGTCATGGCGTCGTTGTGACGTCACTATTGTCTTTACCAATGTACTCTGTGCAGTGTGCAGTAAGCAATAGTGTGATTTTCAAAGCTCGAAAACAAACAATTGTGACGTCGTTCGCTTCTTGGTGTTTTATCCAATATGGCGGATTGCTGTATTTTATAGTTTTATTTTATCAAAATAAATAGCAATCTGACTCGAAATAGAAAAATAAATACGTTTTTTATAATCCATGAATCCTATTTCATTAGATAAATTCATAATTTCATTGATTCTTGGTTACTGTCATCATGCCTATTCTCGAGCGCAGATTTGATCAAATGCAGGTCAAATGTCGAACCACTAGCCAGAATTGGGGATTTGACTACTATTCAAATAAATCATTTTTTAGTGATTATTAAATGGAGGATTTCCCAAAAGTCGTAATATCCACGTCCCCTGATAGTTTTATGTTGAATTACTATTTTTAATAAATCGATTAAAGTAAAAAAGTGCGTCGAACTATAATAACGTCACAGTTCAAAATCCATACTAATATTATAAATGCGAAAGTGTGTCTGTCTGTCTGTCTGCTACGCTTTCACGGCCCATCTCTTCAACCGATTTTGATGAAATTTGCTACAGGGATAGGTTGTATCCCGGGGGAAGGACATAGGCTAATTTTTATCCCGGAAAATTCAAAGGTTCCCGGGGGAATCAAAAAATTTTTCTGTTCAACCGATTTTAATGAAATTTGGTACAGGGGTTACAACCTACCCCTGTACCAAATTTCATTAAAATCGGTTGATCGGTTGTCCCGGGGAAGGACATAGGCTACTTTTTATCCCGGAAAATTTAAGAGTTCCCACTGGAATCTAAAAAATTTGGTCCACGCGGACGAAGTCGCGGGAATCATCTAGTTTCATATCATTCCCATACTTAGATGTCATACACACACAACAACCCATCTGGTCCACTACTGAGCACGATTCTCCTCTCAAATTGAGAAGAGTTTAGCCATCGTCCACCACGCTGGCCAAGTGTGGAAAAAAACCCCGAGCATCGGAATATGCAGCCGGTGTCTAAACCTAACCTAACCTAAACGGTTCGACTATAGCACTACAGGACAAAACGTGATTCCCCTCCAATATGAACGTTTCGTGTAGACGTTTTATCCAATTCAGCCATCGCGTTGGGGTGTTTTCACTCTTGATGTCTTTTTTATTGAAAGAGCTAGAGCTAGGCATAATGGTTTGCCTTGAAAACGGTTAGGTATACTTTACGGAAAGCATTGATGAGGTTTAGATAGGTGGTAAGGAAGGACCTTCGCAGTAAAAAATATACCTATGTATATTATAATCAGCTTTATTGCCCTTTCATCACTACAGCCCATTAACGTCCCACTGCTGGGCACAGGCCTCCACTCTCATAGGAGAGCGGGAATTAGAGCTTAGACCCACCACGCTGCTCCAATGCGGGTTGGCGGGCTTTAACGACTATTATCATGTTAGTGATAATAACCGGGACCGACGGCTTAACGTGCTCTCCGAGGCACGGGGGTGAAACACCGCCAACTTCCAACTCCGGGCTGGCACTGAGAATTTCTTAATTGAAAAACCCAATACCTAACTTTTATGCCCGACCGGGAATCGAACCCAGGACCTCGTGATCCGCAGTCGACTATGCTAACCACTAGACCAACGAGGCAGTCCCTTATTGCCCTTTAGCTTAATCCAAATCGGATTAGAAGGGTCCCGAATCCTTACAGGGAAAGCTGAGGGCAAAAGCTAGGAGCATCTCATCAAGTTCTACAGTAAGAATAATCTACTATATTCTAGTAAGAATACTTAGGTACTTAATATTATAAATGCGAAAGTTTGGATGGATGTATGGATGGATGGATGTTTGTTATTCAATGTCAAAAGTCAAAACGGCTGAACGGATCTAGATGTAATTTGGCACAGAGATAGATTATAGTCTTTTTATCCTGGAAAACCGGGAACCAAAAACCTCAATCCACGTGGACGAAGTCGCGGGCATCAGCTAAAAAATAAATAAATAAAGTAGGTAAATATAGTAGGTAAATAGTAAGCAAGAAAACAAAAACCGCAGCCAGCTATTATTTTTCTTTGTCCACAATTATTAACAAGATGTTTGTACAAAGGCCGGGAATTCTTTCTCTTATTTCGCAGCGAAATGATTAGAAGGTAACGAAACAGTGATACTTCTGTTTGAATGAGACGTTAAGTATTACCATTTCTGCGCATGCTGTTTGCTAAGAAATTGTGCGGTATAGTTATATCCATAAGAAAAGATAGATAGATAGATGGATAGATAGATAAATTATTTATTGCCACACAAACAAAAAATGATAAAGTACCTAAACAAGTATAGAAAACACAGTGCACAAGGGCGGTCTTATAACTAAGAGTGTAACTACGTAAAGTATGAGTTAGTATTTACGTATTAATATCCTTACAGTCGTCGATACCCAATCAAATTGCAGACCACAGGCTCTTCTACTACACGTACACTTTCGTATACTTTCGAGCTGCTTTGTAATATTGTCGTCGAATTACTAAATTTTGTACTGACAAGTGACCATCACTCAGAAAAAGAATAAGAATAAGAATAATACTTATTTTCGTAAAAGAGTGACATGAAACTCTACGCTAGGATAACCTGTATTGCAGAGGGTAGTTCCTTCCAGTGATACATGAAAATATAAGTAAATAAATAAATAAAATAAATAATAAATAAATAAATAATAATTTATTCATGAGAATGTAGGTGATATACAGGTGTCATGTTTACAGTTTGGGAGCCTTATACATTATACCAATTAATGGTGTATGAATATTTGGTATACATCATCAAAATTAAAAAGAGAAATTTAGTAAATTAAATTAATTAAAGGTCATATACAATTGCAATTAAAAACCGAAAGAAAATAATATAAAATAACCAATGATAATATGATAATAGAACTTAATTACAATTACAAATGCCAAATTCCATATAAGAGGGGATACTCAATTATTGCACTATAAAACCATTTAGTAATTCACGTCATCATCATCTTTACATATTATATTATTTAAAAGTTACTTGAGTACGTAAAACGTACGTAAAAACTAATTACTAAGTACTTCTACCTCTGCCTCGTTGGTCTAATGGTTAGCATAGTCGACTGTGGATCACGAGGTCCTGGGTTCGATTCCCGGTCGGGCATAAAAGTTAGGTATTGGGTTTTTCAATTAAGAGATTCTCAGTGCCAGCCCGGAGTTGGAAGTTGGCGGTGTTTCACCCCCGTGCCTCGGAGAGCACGTTAAGCCGTCGGTCCCGGTTATTATCACTAGCATGATAATAGTCGTTAAAGCCCGCCAACCCGCATTGGAGCAGCGTGGTGGGTCTAAGCTCTAATTCCCGCTCTCCTATGAGAGTAGAGGCCTGTGCCCAGCAGTGGGACGTTAATAGGCTGTAGTGGTGATGATGATGATGATGATGAAGTACTTCTACTACCAGCATGGAGATTCGCTTTCCCGTCTTGCCACTGTCACCCTGTTGCTATGTCTAGACTTCAACGTGGGACGACTGGTAGAATGAAAGTTTATTCAGTCTCTAATAAGGGTAAGAAGAAAGAAAAAAGGTACGTTTTTCCGATAATACAAATGGTATAAAAATAAAAATAAATAAAAAAAAGTAAATAGGTATATTGTAAAAAGAATTTTATTGAACTTTATCAGAGTGAATAGGCATCTTCTAGGCAAGCGCGCTCCACCTTAAGCTGCATCAAAACTTGCAAGCAAGTCTGATTGTAACCAAGCGCTTACTAGCCTATACATAATATTACATGTATTTAAAAAAAAAATACAACTTTGACTGAATACATTAGAACTCTATTCATTTTAATTTAACTTTCTTGAAAAACTCAATGCCTTCAGGGTCATGTTCCTGTATCAAAGCCTAGTTAGTCGATAAAGTACAGGGCAAACTTTGCGCAGCGCCGTTATGAGGCAAACTTTCCATGTTCCCCGCCCGTTATGGACTTTTGAGGGCACTAAACTTGTGTACTGTAGATACTTTGTATAGGCACTGAGTATGATTTTATGAATCGAACCAGTGTTGCGGGTAATAATCAGTCAGTTTCATCAGGATATTTGAGAAAAGTCTGATTTTATAGCTGACTTCCATAGGGAACATAAAGAGGTTTTCGATTTGCTGCGTTTTTTTACAATAATTGACCAAGCGAAGCGAAGGTCTCTGAGTCTACTTGAGTGAATTTGCACTTGTCCGTCCGTCCGTCCGTCCGTCCGTTTGTAAGAGTTTTATAACTTCTGCATTACTACACGTAATTACTTAAAATTTAAATATTATATATATAAACCGATGACCTCTAGCCGAATATGGCTTAAAAAATTATAAAAATCTTTATTTCAGAGGGGCTCTCATAGAAGCGAATGCGAACGAAAATATTTTATATAGCGTTACATAGGGTTGCGGTATATCATTTTAAAGATAATTAGGAATAGAGTCCAAAAATATATTTTTTTTAATTTTTCCCCTAATATTGACCAAATGGGGGCTTTCAAAGTGGAGATTTTGTAACGTCCATAGTTGACCTCAGAACTCTAAATTTTTTGAAATGCTGAGCCTGAAACTTAATCAATTATTTGAATTATATCCTGTACTTGAACAACAAATACTAAAATTAGATAAATATTATAAGGAAACGTAATTATTTAATTTTTAATGAGCCTTAGTATTTACAACAGAACTTCACAATTATGTCAATAGATGGCGCCGCGAGGTCTCAGTTCGGGGCGAACCACTAGTAATTATGAGTGTAGTTTTTAAGGTTCCGTACCCAAAGGGTAAAAACGGGACCCTATTACTAAGACTCCGCTGTCTGTCTGTCTGTCTGTCTGTCTGTCTGTCTGTCTGTCTCCAGGCTGTATCTCATAGACCGTGATAGCTAGAAAGCTGAAATTTTCACAAATGATGTATTTCCGTTGCCGCTATAACAACAAATACTAAAAATTAAAAATATATATATATTAAGGGGGGTTCCCATACAATAAACGTGTTTTTTTCGTATTTTTTTGCTCAATATTAAAAACGGTAACAGGTAGACGGTTCAAATTTTCACAGAATATTAACTTGTATATTACCTTTCAAAATAAATAATTAAATATCAATAAAGTAAATATTAAAGGGGGGCTCCCATACAACAAACGTAATTTTTTGATATTAACAGTAAACCTCTACAAACAAAGTTAGTTTTGCGGTTCATTAACAAAGGTAATTATACCTACTTCTTGAGTACGGAACCCTCGGTGCGCGAGTCCGACTCGCACTTGGCCGGTTTTTTAATTATCGCAGTTTTGTATCTACTTGATTTTGATCTTACCTAAATCTATCAACGCAGAAAAGATGTCAAAACACGTACTAAGCCTACAAATTGCTAGCGAGTAGCGAATAAAGGAAATACAAAACTATGTGAACACAATGCATGAGGATTTGTTGTACTATAGCTACCATATAATTAGATAGTGCGGGAGCTGGTTGCTGAATATAATTTGTTTGACTGAATATAAAACCATACTTAATACTTTTTTAATGTCTTAAAAAAATTTCAATCCATTACATAAGCGACTAAGGTAGTAATCCAAGAATCATTAAAAGTCGGCCGGTCGGTTTAATTTAATAAAGGAAAGGCAGCGAGGCCAAGTTTTAAAAGTTTGAAGCCAAACATTTGATTAATGGCTGGTATTATATTTTACTATGACTTTTCGAAAAGCTTAGTTCCCTAACAGTGTCATCACATAACGATCGCTATATTCTATACCTACCAGTACGCTTACTCTGAGTTTTTACATTGCAAATTCGATTGACGTAGTGAGGGTTCACTCACATTAGCGTTAAAGTAAAATGAACCTTAACTGTATTGGATTATAGCTCATTTCATCATTTCGTGTATTTATTCACAGCCAGCGCTGCAAACGCTGAATTTGTGACTTTAAAGCAAGAGCTTTTGGGTCCATTTTACTTTGACGCTAATGTGAGTGGAACGCTCACTACGTCAATTGAATTTGCAATGTTAAAACTCAGAGTAAGCGTATAGGCTCGGTCCTACGTCAGCGAAAAACGTGACAACGCGACTCGATACGACGCGACGCGTCAGTATCAAATAGATGCTGACCCTTCACGTGGTCGTCGTTTGTATCGTAGATAAGTTTGTTATTTTCTGAAGAGTCGTATCGCGTCACTTTGGAAACGTTCGCGTATCCCGGATGGCATGTTTACACCAATAAACATTAATACCTTGACAAACTTATGAAAAACATGACATAATTAGTGTGTCAAAGCATGTTATAAGAATGAGATAAACTTGTATCGTATTATTTGAAACATAATATTTAGTCGCTCTTTTATACTATCGGAATTCGGAAAGTAGAGCCAAGTAAATAAATGTTTACCGCTTGTTTACAAGTTTTATGTTATTTACTACTGTCACTACCTATACTTGACATGGTGTGGAAAATCATTTATATGTACACCAAGAATAAAAAACTACCCAAGATCGAGCCCTGAGGGACACCGATTAATGCAGACGAGCCCTCAGACTTCTCGTGGTTTATACATATCTTCTGAGCTCTATCATTAAGATTAGAAGCAATGAGATCGAGTGCAACATCTGTGATGCCAATGAGAAATGAACCGGTGGTTGAGTCTGTAGTCTTGAGTTATCTTAAGTGACACAAGTTGTCCTACATCCAATAAATAAATCATTTACTTACCTGCTATATCTATACATCCATACATACAAATATTGTAAACTAGATGGTGCCCGAGACTTCGTCTATTGATTCCCGCCAAAATAGAAGTTTCCGCGGGAGTCAAAAGAACCTTAATTTGCGCGGACGAAGTCGCAGGCGTCACTAGTCTACTGTCATTGGCGTATAATCGTTTAACTGAAGAACCTAATTTCAGGTTTTCAGCCTCTGAATCAAATCCTCGAGCAATGGATTTCCATGTAGCCGACAGACTTTGTGCTCACTTGAATATTAAGTGAATGTTTTACGTAAGGGTGGAAACGTGGCTAATTCCGTGGTACTCCATCCCTACTATACTGGGTAGGTGTGAATGCCTTTTCACAAGTCGAAGATTATATAAATGATAAAAGCGCATGGATTTGTTTCGCTCCAGCAATGCTCAGAACTGCGGTTACCTAAGTATCTTTAGATTAATGTAATTGTAAATATATTTTATTTTTTTTCAAAAGAGCGACCACCGATGTTCTTGTTGGTTCATATCAGCAGGAACGGCATTCTGAACCAGTGGTAGATTCATTCGACTATTCATAAGCACTTGTAAAAAGTATATTTGAATAAAAAATGTTTTGAATTTGAATTTTGAATTTGAATGTATTGGTATTACTTTCATATTTAGATTTAGATCTGTCGATTTAGTTTAAAGATTGTGTACAATCTACTATTTTAACAGATATTATAGTCCGACAAACTTATCTGACCCCGTGACAGCGTCGCTAGTATCTATGAAAAATAAAATAAAAACATAAACTAAACAGGTATAAAGATTAGTTCCAATTTTGGCCAACGGGTCAGATAAGTTTGTTGGACTATAAGCAAATGGGACTGTTCATTGGACCACAGGTTATGATGTAATTTTATGTGAATATATTAAGGTTTTTTTAAGGAACAAAAGTTTTTCAATATTACGTAGAGAAGTTGCCTTTCATACATTTTAAATGGTCCACATTGTACGGCGCTTACACACGTTTAAAATACGTTACGAGCATACTTCAAAACACACAAAACATGGCAGCAGTCTATAGAAGTCGTTGGTACACGTTAAAAATTAGGTTAGATATTTTTGTACGCCGAGTCTTGGCCTATATAATAAATGTTCACTGCAGTATTAAATCGTGTACCGTGATTAATTATGTAAGCGTCCCGCAGTGTCGACGTTCACTTGTTGGTGAAATAATTTGAAATGAGTTATTACTATAATCACGTTTGTTGCGATTTAATAAAACCGCTCGGTTTTTATACGACTGCCTGAAAAAAGGAGTATATTGTTTTCAGGGTTCATGTATGTATGTATGTAGATATGTATGTATGTATGTGAGTTTGTATATTCCACCATAACTTCTATACGCTTGAACCGATTTTGATAAATGAGGTATCAAGAAAAGAATACAATTATTTTGCTATTATCCGCCAACAGAAAAAATTCTGTATGGTCAAGCATGCAATTAAAAGCGAAGCACCGTTTACTTTCACCAAGCAAGAAAGCTTAGTTCCCAAGCAAGCAATGCCACCACCACTCACATGCACCACCAGTCACCACACAAGACTTTTATACTATTCTCGACGCACGTTTCGCCCCGACACCGGAGCACCTTCAGGAAATGTCGACCTTGCAATGCAAGATTGTATAAAAGTCTTGTGTGGTGGTGCATGTGAGTGGTGGTGGCATTGCTTGCTTGGGAACTTAGCTTTCTTGCTTGGTGAAAGTAAACGGTGCTTCGCTTTTAATTGCATGCTTGACCATACAGAATTTTTTCTGTTGGCGGATTATAGCAAAATAATTGTATTCTTTTCTTGCTAAATCATGAACTTCCGCAAAGTAACGCCTGATTCTATCCAAATGAGGTATCGTTAGAATTCCTAGCTTATTCCGGGTGACATAGAATAGTAAAATTTAAAAAAAATTGATGGGGTGACCATGGTCCCGCATTAAAGACTAAAGTTGGAATATTTTTTTCGAAAATAAGATTAACTATATAATCATCATGTAGAAAATGATGAGTAGATTCCAAAAATATATAACACTATAGTTCAATATCCAGTGATTCCCAAAAAAATATCATGTAATAAAAATGTGAATAAGATTCCATAGATAATTAATGACTGTGGTATCGTTACGTAGTAGATAGTGACGGTCTACGGCAGAGCAGTCGTATTTATTAATAATTTTAATTATATTCACTTGTTAGCAGATGTCCATGGAACTAAAAAAAATCTACGTCTATGCAGATTCTGGATTAGCCATTTCGTGATTGTTCGACGCTAAAATACGCCTACGTATCGCTTAGTATGACTGTTATTAGATTTATAATAGGAATAATAGCTTCTTTATAATAATAGAAAAAATATTTATTTATTCTATCTGTTACAACGATTCTTTTACAATGCCTTTTTTCAATTTATATTATTTATATGTGATAGTTTTTGTTAGTTGAGTTAGTAAACATATTGAGATTTAAAGGGAAGTGTAGTTAGTTAATTAGTAATTTTATTCTGAGATGGATCCCATATTTTGGGTGAAAGCCTATATTACTTGCCATTTAATCCGGTCCTTTGCCACGTGCATCCCAGTCCTTTCCGGCCATTTCTCTAATATCGCCTGACCATCTTTTCTTCAGCCAACCTTGTTATTAGATTTATAGAACTTTATTAGGGTCTCACCAAACCTATCAACACGGAACCGGCTTGAACCGGTCTAAAAAGCTTTATGTATAGCTCGTTAGGGCTGCCACCTGCGGAGACCAGAGAAAATTCAGAAATTATAAATTCCCAAATTGACCCCGGGAATCGAATCCGGGACCTCTTATTTGTTAGACCACAACGTTCACCACTACGAAAGGATAGTCAAAAACCTTATTTCGAGACAAGAAACTTGTACCATATTTTTCTTTGAAGTGTGGTAACGAAGCCTCAACGATCAACATCCAAAGGTCATAAGTCATAACTGACGTCAATAATAAAAAGTATTTTGGAACTCTGAAAATGAATTATTAATTAACAAAGCTCACGTCGCCCAAAGCACAAACAAAAGTGAACTCTATTTTAACATGTATAAACTTTCATTCCAGTTGTGCTGATATTTGGGCAATTTCATGATCAAATAAAATCCCCGGAGCCAATAACCAAAACAACGGGAAAGAAACGTTGAAATAATAACAACGGAAGCAAATATTAATGAAATCTCACTTTCGGCAAAGCTTTCAGTGGCTTTTTTATGCGTCTGCCTCAGACAATGCCGTCAATAATAGGCATGATGACTGATTTTGAAAAATGATCGGATTATGATCGGAAGTTTCTACTATTTCGAAAAAATATCTTATTTCAGCAGAAAAATAGGGTTTGGTAGATAAAATTGGCATTTGAAATTTAAATTTTGAAATTCACGCCATAACGTGTGCCAGTGTCATGGCGTCGTTTGTGACATCACTATTGTTTTTACCAACGTATTGCAGTGTGCAGTAAACAATAGTGTGATTGTCAAAGCTCGAATACAAACAATTGTGACGTCATTCGCTTCTTGGTGCATAATTCATTATGGTGGATTGTTGTATTTTATAGTTTTATTTTATCAAAATAAATAGCAATCTCACTCGAAATATAAAAATAAACATGTTTTTTATAATCCATGAATCCTATTTCATTACATAAATTCTTAATTTCATTGATTCTTGTTTACTGTCATCATGCCTATTATCACAAGATTCATCTAAGATTCGTGGAGTGAAAAGAGCATGAATATAGTTAAAGATTATTAGAGGTATCCATACCAATATTTTAAATGGGTAAGTGTGTCCGTCTGTCCGTCTGCTACGCTTTCACGGCCCAACTACTCAACTGAGTTTGATGTACAGAGATAATTTACATCCCGGGGAAGGACATAGTATACTTTTATCCTTTTATCCCGGATAATTGAATAGTCCCCGCTGGAATTAAAAAACATCATGTCCACGCTGGCGAAGTCGCGGGCATCATCTAGTGAGAAATAAATAAGTAATGTTTTTTACTCAAATAAACTCTTAAAGTGCTTTTGAATCGTCGAGTGAATATACCACTGGTTCGGAATTCCATTCCTGCCGAGAAGAACCAGCAGTTGCTCTTTTGTAAAAAATAATTTACAATTACATCAATGTGTAGATACATAAGTAACCGCAGTCCAAAGCATTGCTAGAGCAAGTAATCCATGCTCTTTTATCATTTACATAATCTTCGACACTAAAATAAGAGTTTTCAGGAGCATACTTTTAATGGATTTTTCAAACTTGGGTGCAAGTTTAAAATAGGTTGTGGAATTTTGTTATAGAATAGAATGCTTATAAACTCGACTTTGCGAGGTCACCCCCGTGCCCCCGATTACTCTTTTTTTAGGGTTCCGTACCCAAAGGGTAAAAACGGGACCCTATTACTAAGACTCCGCTGTCTGTCTGTCTGTCTGTCTGTCTGTCTGTCTGTCTGTCTGTCTGTCTCCAGGCTGTATCTCATAGACCGTGATAGCTAGAAAGCTGAAATTTTCACAAATGATGTATTTCCGTTGCCGCTATAACAACAAATACTAAAAATTAAAAAAATATATATATTAAAGGGGGTCCCCATACAATAAACGTGTTTTTTTCGTATTTTTTTGCTCAATATTAAAAACGGTAACAGGTAGACGGTTAAAATTTTCACAGAATATTAACTTGTATATTACCTTTCAAAATAAATAATTAAATATCAATAAAGTAAATATTAAAGGGGGGCTCCCATACAACAAACGTAATTTTTTGATATTAACAGTAAACCTCTACAAACAAAGTTAGTTTTGCGGTTCATTAACAAAGGTAATTATACCTACTTCTTGAGTACGGAACCCTCGGTGCGCGAGTCCGACTCGCACTTGGCCGGTTTTTTTTTCTTTTCTTTTTAATTTTCAAACAGAATACTGACTCATCAAAACATTGGACCTAGAAACCTGAAATTTTGGACAGAGGCACCCTTTATAACGTGAAAAAGGAAAGGATATATTTTTCGTAATTTCCACGAAAGCGAAGCCACTGAGCGAGCGTCCATTCAATTAGTGACTGTCTATTTTTGTATCTTTAGTAGGTTCGATTTTTTTTTTTTTTCAAAATGTTTGTGTGCACCTATTTGATGCATTTTTGTACCTATACCACTTAACAATTTCACTTTCCAGGAAGACTGGAAGAGATTTCTTTTTAGAGATAAGATTTACCTTTGTCCACTTTTTTTAAAAATTAGTTTTAAGACTATATATTGTACAAAAATAATAAAAAATAAAGAGTAATAAATGAATGCAAATATTCTTATTTTTGAAAAAAAAAGAACGTTTCCTTTGACTGAAATTTGATAGCTTCAATATTAATGTTTGTGTGTTCTTTTCTTCCACAGGAATAGGAATCTGCTTGTGTTTTCTTCCATGTACCGTTCGTTTTTAACCGACTTGAAAAAAGAGTAGGTTCATTCGACTGTATGTTTGTTTTGTTACGCGATCATTCCGCCAATTATGAATCAATTTTGACAACTCTTTTTTTTATTTAGTAGATCATACTTCAGAAGTGGTCCCATATAAATATCGAAATTGATTTAGCGCTTTTTGAGAAAATCTACAAAAAACAAAATATATACCCAGATAACGTTTTTTACTTTTTAGTTCAAGTTTGTACTTAAAAGTATAGATTTAAAGTCGGTTTTTGTTTGAGACGAAAGTGAATAATTATTTCCACCTTTTACACATCTTCAATACGCAAAGGTATCAATATTTAAATAACCCAAACCAAATCATGGAAGGGAAGAATCTAATTTAGCGTAATGCTTCAAAAAAGTAAGTTTTCCTGGCATAAATCCTGATTTATATGTATAGATTTTCCGATTGATTGAAGGCAAGTATTTATGGGCGAGCGAGTAATATATCGACTGGAACGTGTCGGGATTATCGCTAACCAAAATATACACATCAATATTTATGTGTTTAAAGCCTACATATAACATTTGATTTCATTCATTTTAAAGCCTCATATTTATGAATTCGTCCCATCTTGGTATTAATAAATCCATGAAAATTGTTGTAAGCACTTAAATGAAATATTTTTTTGTAAAACTGTTACAATTATTGTTTCTATATTAAACTCATTTTATCAATCAAGCCTCAATCGGATTCTAAGAAGTATACCTGTCACCGTAAGATTGCAAAAACCGTTCGATTGTAATCTAACGCTTTTTTCCCCGATAGATTGTAAACTGTCGAAATATTGTGAACCGTTCAATGTTCTGAGTGTCAATTTTTTGAAATATTCATTGAATTTACGATTTCTTGTCTCTTTCTCTTTCTTGTAGGTTAGGTTAGGGTTCGATATAAATAATCACATAGTGCCCAGCCTTAGGTTCTTTTGGAATAATATACCTAACAGATTACAATCTACCGAAAAATAATGCGTTATATTGTAATCTTTCGACGGTTTACAATCTCGCGAGTTAGATTATAATCGAACGGTTTTTACAATCTTACGGTGACATACCCAAACGCTAAATCGCCAATCACTTGAAAGTGCGACTTTGTGCACCGGACTATGGTGAAAGGCTTTGGCAGCATAGTATCTGCAAAATGAGATAAAAGTTGACCTAGCTTAGATATCGAACCCCTGAAAAGTCTCCTTCATTACGCCTAGTTACTTGGGTAAAACCAACCCTTATGGATGTACCTTCCTAGATCGAAAACACACTGGGCACCAAAATATCCGTATAATTCACGTTTATATGGATCTGCACTCACTAGCGCAACAGGACAAAACGTCGTTTCGCATTCCGCTGTGCTTGAAGAGTACAAACTCTAAGGCCAAGTAACGTTAGTCTATACCAATACTAAAAATGCGAAAGTTTGGATGGATGGATGGATGTTTGTTACTCAATCACGCCAGAACGGATGGACGGATCTAGATGAAATTAAGCACAGAAATAGATCATAGTCTGGAATAACTACTACATACATAGGCTACTTTTTATCCAGGAATATTAAAGAGTTCCCGCGAAAACCAAAAAAGCTCAATCTTCAAGGCGAAGTCGCGGGTATTAGCTAGTTAGTTATAATTTTTCAGAATAAAATAAACACGATAATTATCCTATTCATTGGCCTATTCAATGAGCCCGAAATATAAACAGCAGGGGTTTCTTGAAAAACATCGAAGTCTACTGCCGGGTTAAAGAGTTGCAGTCAAAAGCGTTCTTTTTGACTTGAAGTAGTGTGAAAATTTTTCGTTCCCCCTGAAGCAATTAAGTTTACATGACGTTTGCGAAGCGGGCGGCCATTGTTCTGCCGACTTATAAACAGAGGTCAGCGCGGAGTGCGATTCCTACAAAGCCACTTGGTGTGCTTTGTTAATAATGAAGAGATTTCAAACGCCTTGTTTTATTATGATTGTACATTTTCAAGCAAGTTCTTCTTTTACAAGCTGATGCCCGACTAGTTTTATTTATGGACTTCTTAATTCTTCTTCTTCTCCGGGATAAAAAATAAGCCTATGTGCCCTCGAGACACAACCTATGGCTGTACTATGAATGGTCGTGAAAACGTAACAAACAGACTCACATTCGCATTTATAATATTAGTTAGGAAGTTAGAATGTTCATTTGGAGAGGAGGCCCGTGCTAATGTGGTACACAGGCGATGTGCTAAGGTGATGATGACGATGATTTTCTAGTGTTTCAGTGATTCTTATCTAAATTATGTCTTGTTTTCTTCTCAAAATTTTATCTACTTAGTGACTAAGTCGTAATCAACGTTTTTTCTTCTTATTCACTATTTTTTTAAGGATGGCTTTTAAAATGATTATTACAGGAGGAAAATGTATTTTTCATAGTAAACTAAGCGATCTAGCGATCTCTCATCTCACTTGGTTTTGATTCGTCAGCGTACTTAAAGGCTTACCTGTTGTTCTAGGTGAGCGACGAAAGCGACGCAACGCAACGCGATGCAATACGATGCAAAAAAAAAAAAAAACTTATCTACGCTACAACGTAGGCAGCGTGAAGGCAGGTCAGCTACTGTTCGGTACTGTCGCATCGACAATGCCTTAGTGACATGGCTTTTTTGAAATGGTGGTAATTGGCCACAGCTGATGCCTACCACAGTCCTGCACAAGATCAAACCTATATTTCATATTATAAATCCCTACATTGACCCAGGTGGCGAATATGATTTAACGTAGCTTAACCAAAGCAATCGATTAACATTCACAGCCGCACCCAAACCAGGCTGCACTAGAATGATAACAACGTCAATGTAACATCTCAAGTGCTTTAAGGTGAACTGAAGTCACTTGTATTCAAAGGTACACACGCCCTAATACCAGCATTTGAAGCAGAGATGACGACGTTTATGCATTGAATCACAGCTTATGAATTATTCATGTCTCGCATCCCTTTCCATTTCATCCGAAGCATACAGCCATCTCTTTTGCATTCAGAATCCATGTTTACAAGTATAGAGCGTTAAAGTGCAAGGCACACCGGCAGAGTGGAGTGGACCCGACTGCCAAGGCACAGTGTTTGCTACGACTTGGATGGATTGGGATTTTTCAAAAATACCGTGGAAACTCCTCTATGCCAGTAGACGTCAGCCTAACCGGTACCTACGGTAACTACGTTATAGTGTCCGTAAAAAATATTAAAATATAAAATTATCGATGAAAAACAGATAGGTAATTTTCGAGTTTTAAGCAAACAACCGCTAAACAGTTTTCTTTTTAAAGTGCCGTCCCGAAATTTTAATAGGAAACCTCAGACTCGGATTCACTTTTAAAATAAAGGATAGAAAAATCAAAGCTACCCCAAAACTTTGAAGCTACATTTTGACAGGATTAAAGTAAATTTTGCGTGTTACACACATGTTACATGACACCCATGTTAGTTATAGACGCAGATAGTTGACCAAGAGTGGGACTACATTGGTTTGTTTTTGTTTGGACCCAGTGTAGATAAACTCTTATTTATTGCGGTTCAGATTAATGTGCTGCCAGGAGCAATTTATTGTCTATAATACGAATAATACCACAAGGGAACGAGAAATAAGGTTTTGGTAACTATGTGTAATAATTATAATGGAGAACGTTAGAAAGTCTATTTATTCTCTATTATAGTTTCTTACATAAATCATAATGAACTTCTAATACTCTCATTTATTTGCATACAGATTTCTGTAAAATTAATCTTAAACATGCGGGAAAAATACCTATTTCACAATCGTGTGGTCTGTGGAGCAGTTCGTATCAGAAACATGGAGCAAAATACTAATACAAAATACGACCGAGTTGATCTAACCAAAAATATCCTTGTCAATACAGAAATACGCCGTGGGCTAAAATCGATCAAAATTGATTTGCCCACCCAAGGCGTTGCTGCTGGTGGTCTTGAATTTCAGCTTCCGGTCTATTTCGAAATGCTATTTCGATAACGCATCTTAAAAATCATACCTTATGCCAAAATGCCAATAGGGTGGTAAGTAAAATGTATCTATTGGAAGCGAGGAATTTATAAATTAAAATTAAGAGTGAGTAGTCATCCTTGTTTCAACCTATAGACTGCTGGAGGAAGGTCTCCTGCATGGATTTCTACAGAACACAGATTTGTGCCGCTTGTATCCAGCGGCTTCCAGCTACACGCTTAAGATCGTCCGTCCACCTAGTGGGGGGTCTTCCAAAGCTGCGCTTCCCGATTCGAGTAGAAACTAGAAATATATAATTTATCTAAACATGTTTGGCTTTATGCTGTGTTCTCACAACAACATCTCACTTAATTTACGTGCGTGCATACCTGCGTTTTTACCTAGCGACATAATTTACAAGCAATAAAGCCCCGTCATAAAATAAATATATAAAAAAAATCTTCTGCGTAGCGTAGGCTATATATGTTTTCAAAAAGTCCGGCTTCCGGTGGCGGCTTCTCTTCGAAATCCCTAAGGTTCTTCCCCTCGGAATTTCGGTCGAAAAATCCGGTCTTATCCTCGTCTTTCTAGCTAACAAGTGAATATAATTAAAATTATTAAAAAATACGACTGCTCTGCCGTAGACACACACACATACACGAACCCTGAAAACATAACACTCCTTTTTTGGGCAGTCGTATAGTAAAAAATCCCCCTCGAATGGAAGTACCGCTACCCCTGCTTCTACGTAACGATACCACACTCATTAATTACTTACCTTTTCTTTGTGAATCACTGGATATTGAACAATAGTGTTATATATTTTTGGAATCTACTCATCAATTTCTAGATGATGATTATATGGTTAATCTTATTTTCGAATATTTTTTTTCAACTTTAGTCTTTAATGCGGTACCATGGTCACCCCATCAATTTTTTTTTTAATTTTATTTCGCTTATGTCACCCGAAATAAGCTAGGGATTCTAACGATACCTCATTTATCAAAATCTGTTCAGGCTTATAGAAGTTATGGTGAAATATACAAACTCACATACATACATACATACATACATACATACATACATACATACATGAACCCTGACAACAATATACTCCTTTTTTCAGGCAGTCGTATAATAAAGGGGACCTCTGTGCAATCAAAAAATTCAAAATCAAATTTCTATATTCAACGGTTAATGTTTGGCGTTGATGAGTCAGTCAGTGAGTCTTGACTTTTCTTTTCATAATATGTATTGGCGATAAAAACCCGAAAACATTCCTAGAAAGAAATGTATTCAACGCTTTTACAACCGCCACGTTGTAGACGCGATATCGTAAAAAGGATTATAACGAAAATTATTCGCGTGCGTCGTTTCCATAATGAACCAAATGGACAAAGTAATTTAGAGTATTGTTGGAACTTTTGTTGTTGTATTCATTTCAGTTGATTGATATATATATTCCACGTTCAGGTTACCTGATTTTATCGTTATACTTTGAAAAAACCAGCAAATCAAATTGCCGCAGTCGTTTGGCTATTTATTTACTTTAAATTCTAAGGGCTGACGCATACAGGCAGAGTTGAATCGAGTATTTTTACAAATAGTCTCCCAAAACAATATGCTAGACCGGTAAACTTTACATCAGCTTAATTATTAAGGTTCGACTTTAGTATTGCCTAAAATGTCCAATGAAAACAAAACACCGATCATACCCAAAGTGGGTACGCACCGTGCGTCACGCACAGTTACGCTGAGCTGTCAAAAAAGTCGACGCGCCTCAGCTTCGCTCTACTCAGCCGGTTTGCTTTACGCCTAATTCTTAATTGAATGAGTTTATAAGTTTGAGCCTAGAATATAATAAACTATGAAAACAGCACTGATCCTTCGATCCTTCTTGGGACAGATTATAAAGTTGTAATACAATAATTGAAACACGAACTAAAATCAAACTTTACGGTCTAATAAACTTTGTCAACTAGATTGTCAACTTTGCTCGCAGTGAGCCCCTGTTATTTATACGCGATCAAATTTTGATGAATTTCTGTTAAAATTAATATTAATTTTATCGGATTTGTAAATATAAAATCTGAAATTTAGAGTTACTTAGTATTATCACCGACGAATGATTGAATATTTAAGATAACGAACTTACCGAATAATTCCAAGTTTTAAGTAAGTAAATATTGTAGACAGTCAGTTCTGTAGCTTTAAAATATTATACTACTACTATATGTAATTTAATTATTGTAAACATACTAATATTATAAATGCGAAAGTGTGTTTGTTTGTTGGTTTGTCCTTCAATCACGCTGCAACAGAGCAACGGATTGACGTGATTTTTTGCATGGGTATAGTTGAGGACCTGGAAATTGACATAGGCTACTTTTTATCCCGGAAAATTAAGGAGTTCCGTGGGAATCAAAAAAACTTAAACCACGCGGACGGAGTCGCGGGCATCAGCTAGTGGTATATAAAAGATGTCAACTTCAGACAAAAACTAAAACCTAAATGAAATCCATTCTGATTCAATTCAGACTATTACGGGGCCTCGGACGGGAAGCGAATTAGTTTCTCGTAGTGAACTATATACCTATTTTTATCTTTTTCTTGACTCACAATTCACAGTTACCACCCTACCGGCAAAGACGTGCCGCCAAGCGATTTAGCGTTCCGGTACGATGCCGTGCAGAAACTGAATAGGGGTATGGGTTTAATATAACTGTCATGCTCCTAACATGTTAGCCCGCTACCATCTTAGCGTTACCATCATCACTTACCATCAGGTGAGATCGCAGTCAAGGGCTAATTTGTAGTGGATAAAAAAAAAATTGTCGCAGTATAGGTAATTATTTCTCAATTTGATTCCAAAATATGTGTCAAAACCCACCTGTATCAGCAAAAATTTAGGTAATAAAGCCCTTCCTCGAATTTTACTGCAGAGTGTCGTACTCTTATACCGTGCTACACGAAAAGAAAGAACTCTAATAATACTGAAAACTACCACAATTCTTTGTAGGGATGAAATAAATAAAAAAAGTTTTAATACACGTCAAGTGAAAATAAAACTTCACTTTTATTTTCCCGCTGCGCTTTAATTGCATTTCGCTTCGAATTTATAGCGACTCGAGAGTCGAGATTTAGCAACAGGGAGGAGGTCGTTTCGCACGCCGCATTTCCTGTAGAGCATAGACTACATAGAGGAAGCAATTACGGTGCACACGAGCTCGGCTGCTCGAAAAGAAATCATAAAGAAATGTGTGCACACTATTCCTTATGATTTCTTTTCTCCTAGTAACCTTTATTTTTAGAATGCTCACATGACTTCAATATTTTGTATACACAGTCGCCTTTTTACTGTTTCTTTGCTATATTACTAAGGCCCACTTGCAGAGACGCCACGCCGGGTTAAGAATGAATTTGTTGTTTTGACAGAAGTTTTGTTCTGTCTAAATAGCAGCTAACTCTGGGTTAAAAGCTTAACCCGGCGTTTCTACAAGCGGGCCTAAAACTAAGAACGACATTATTAAAAAATCCCCCACTTTTGACTATTTCTTGGATAAGGATTGCACGAAATAGCATCATTGTACAATTATTAACAAGTAATAAACAAACTACAACACTATCGATAAATAAAGTAATTCCATTTTATAAAGATTTATTATTAAAAAGTTCTTTCTGATTCGAAATCGCGGTCACTAAATTTTTAACTGAATCAAAGCATTGTAAAATCATGACGTGCTAAAGCACGAGCAGATATAGGTATATCGCTCGTCCAAGGCTCTGCTGATGAAATTTTATTAAAAAGTTTATGGTTTAAAATGAATAAATTTGCTTATTTTTCTTTATTTCATTTCAATTTCAAAATCAAACGGTTTATTTTTACGTTTCAAAGTACTGGATGAGTAAACTATACAGATTATTAACAATCAGCTAACAAGCAAATCACGCACATTTAATGATTTTAAGTGTACTAAAACAAGCTTGCATGGAACAAATATTTAAAAAATATCTGTACCGTTTATTCGAGACTCGAGAGTTTACTAAAAACTATGCCCCACGGTGTCAAAAGTTCAATCACTTGGGAAAAATACTTCCTTTTCCTCGTTAAGTTGGCGTTGGTCAGTCATTCAGTGAACGAGCGAGCCAGGACTTTTCGTTATAGAGTATGAGATATTTTATATAAGTAGTTGTTTATTATTATAGGTATTCTCACGGGACAAATTCCGGATCCGAGGAAATTCGCAACATGTAGAGGCTTCAAGAGACAATTCAAAATTGTGAGGTTGCAACAATTGGATGTGCGGTGATAGCCTAGTGGTTTGGACACCCGATATTCTTTGAGGGGTGCCGGGTCCGAACTCCGGGCACGCACCTCTAACTTTTCGGAGATATGTGTTGTAAGAAATTATACATCACTTGTCTCAAACGGTGAAGGAAATGACGACGATCTTCCTGGCGCAGTGTTGAGCGCTGTTGTCTTAACGTGGGTCCTGGGTTCGATTCCCGGTCAATTTGGGAATTTATAATTTTTAAGTTTTCTGTTCTCTCTGGTCTGACTTTATGGGAGGCTTCGGCCGTGGCTAGTTACCACCCTACCGGCAAAGACGTACCGCCAAGCGATTTAGCGTTCCGGAACTATGCCGTGTAGAAACCGACTAGGGTAACTATGGGTTTAATATAATATAACTGCCGACTGTCATCCTTATAGAATCTAGATAATATTAGGTTGCCAGTATATTATTGGTTACCAGCTGCTATTGAGTTGCTATCCGACTTACAAATAATGTCAAAATAGGTTAACGATTATAACCGTTAATAACTATAAACCCCATGGCTTAACGTGCCTACTTTCCGAAGCTAGGAGAGTAATAGTGGCCAATAAATCCACTTTCAGGTCATGGTTTTATAGACTGATAGGTTAAAGAAGACTCAGCATTTAATATTAAAACCAATAATGAACAGATGAACTAACTCCCTTGAAAAAAAAAAGTTATTTGTGGCAGCCCTACTATACTTGTGCTTGTTTGTATGTTGGTTTGTTCATCTTACAAACATTTTAAATACAGGCAACACAGCTCTTTTAGCAACGGCTCGACGTGATTTTTTGCATAGGCATTGTTAAGAAGCCGGAAAGAGGCGCAAGGCTTTTGCCTTTTTGATGCCGGAAATACACAGAGTCTACAGGCTTTATAAAACAAAGTCTCGGGAAAAAGCTAGTATGATATACCCGTACTCACCTGTAGCCGCAAAACCTCAATATCAACTCAGCTCTATCGCGGTTAACACTACACTCACACTAGTACTTAAACAGTAAATTGAACCGAACGCGAATCGTACTTAACTGAAAATACATCAAACCGAAACAAAAACTGTTTTTAATTGATGTTCGATTACTTATTCATCGATATAAATTAGATTTTTGAACCGTTTATCCGGATTGCCCGATTCATCCAACCGATTCGAGCTCCGGCGGGCGACTGAAACGACTGGGTCCATTTTCCCGGCGCTTTCAGGAGTGTTGCCAGGGGTGGGTGTAACACCCCATTAAATTTATTAAATATTATGAAAAGTTTGACCAGGAAAACAAATAACCTGCTCTGGGGGCGCTACATTGCTACTCCACAGTCTAAGCAGATACGTTTTCAATCCTATTGGCCGTACGACAGAGACGGAAACAGTAACAAGACGAGGGTGCACATCTCCAACCTGACAGATTAATTTCAGTATGAAATTCAGTCATACTGGCATAAACTTAGTACCTAAGTACGCAGCTTGGATGTGTAGGTATACGAAAGTGTAGGTAGGTGTAGTAGGTGAGCCTACTAAGGACCAACCTATATACTTAAGCTGTGGTAACATTAAAAATCTTTATTCAATAAACAAATTCTGACTCACTCACTTACTGACTTACTCAACGACGTCCAGACCAAGCCCTTCGAAATATTTATACATCAATAGAAAGCTAAGCAAAAAGAGCCTAGCCGCGGGCGGTCCCAAGTAGCATAAAAATTTGTTCACAGACAAACATAATTACACACTTTCTCATTTATAATATTAGTATGGATGCTTAACCTTCTCTGAAAGACGCTCTATTTATTAGTACTCTTAATACTTGAATAAGATTCTTTCAGTACCTAATTTATAAGACAAGCGGCCGGTTTCTGAATTGAGAATTTCATGTTGAGTCGGTCTCAAAGACTACTTAAGGACTAATTAAGCAAATTTTTGTTTCTGAATTGATATTGGGCTGGTTTCTGAATTAAGCATTCAAGCAAAAACAGCAAGCTCCAACACTCAAACCTTGCACAATATCAATTCAGAAACAAAAATTTGCTTAATTAGTCCTTAAGTAGTCTTTGAGACAGACTCAACATGAAATTCTCAATTCAGAAACCGGCCGTAGAGCTTTCGTGTATGATTGCAAATAGGTACTAAAATTCTACATCAATGGATTGCAAGTATAAAAATATATTAAAATTTTCCCGTAAAATCTGGTAATTTTCCCCACGGCGGCCTCGTGACCCCGAATCCTTTGTGCGGAACACTAACTGTGAACATACCCTTACAGTTCACAGCTTCCAGCATCTCCTATCCTTTTCCCACTTACTACTTAGTATGACAAACTAATGAACTTAACCGACGTGAGAAACTATTGATGTTACGTCGTTAACAACTTGCAAGTGTATAGGAGATTGATTTCAATGATGATATTATTATTCAATTTAGAATATCACTAGCTGATGCCCGCGAATACATCCGCGTGGATTGAGGTTTTTTGGTTCCCGCAGGAACTCCTTAGTTTTCCGGGATAAAAAGTAAGTAGTGTTATTCCAGACTATAATCTACCTCTGTGCCAAATTTCATCCAGATCCGTTCAGCCGTTCGGGCGTGATTGAGTAACAAACATCCATCCATACATCCATACATCCACACATCCATACATCCATACATCCATACATTCACACATCCATACATCCATACATCCATCCATCCAAACTTTCGCATTTGTAATATTTATTTATAATGTCATGAATATACCTAACTTTTTAGCTAAGCTATGGCTGGGGTGAATTTTTTTTTTGACCGTGCCTCCTGGATCCAATGACTCCCTAATATCGACGATGCCCTGCAAAATATGCCGTGTGAACGGGATCCGAGGTTATATTATACCTACTTGGTTATAAATACAAAGAGTCTGCCTACTGTCTAGACTCTAGCGACGCCCGAGAGTGCAAAATAGCGGTAAAAAAATACTTCGGTTGGGTTAGTTTAGGTAGAGTTTACCTTTAAAATACGTAGAGTCGTAGACGCAATAAACAGATTTTCTGTGGTCGTAGAGGTGCGACGGCCGACGACGTGGCACTTCACAGTTGACCGGTTCAATTTAAACAAAATTTATTTGAGCTCTAAAAGCAATATTATTTCGTTTCCATGTTCTTATAATTTTACTCAACTTATTTATGTATCTGTATGTAGGTCATACTGATATTAATTAGTCCTGTGAACTTTAATCTGCAATGCGGAGAAATACGACGGTTTTTAACTGAAAATATAGCATTCAAAAATCGTATTTCACCTCTATTGAAAGTGTTCACAAAAAATAAATTCAAACATTTTCATACGAACAGTTTTAACTACTCTTTTACTGATTGCGACTACGTTTTATTTTAGTTTTCATTTTAAACATTGTTAAGATATTGCAGATATAACATTATTTTCGAAAATCCTAATTTCTGCTGTTCGTTTATTATCATCATTATAAACATTACGATTTGCCGACCTGGGCGGCCTGATTGGATTCTGGAGTGAGCTCGGCTGGCTGGAGTGATCCAGCTGGGAGTCGCACCGTAGGTCTCACGCACAACGGGCACCTGTGCTTAAGTGCGGAAAAGCCCAGAGAAAGAAAGAAGAAGAAACATTACGATCAATCGTCAACTTTCTTTTGTTGATTATTAGTTATTTATGCAACAGTTGTGTAATAAGGGGTATTAAAACACGAATGCGAGTTTATCACACGACGCGAAGCGGAGTGTGATAATAGTATCGTATGAGTGTTTTAATACCTAATTATCAACAGTTGCATACAAGACTTTATCTACACTCATGATATGGATCCTCTATAACAGATTCTGAAATAGTTAGCTTACTGCTAACATTAAAACATCCAGTCCTAGAAACCTAATATCATCCATTACTGAGTTTAAACAAATAAACTAAGTATTAATGAAAGAATTATTCATTGTAGTAGTAATTAACATTTTGTATAGTGCAATTATTAAAATTCACTTGATGTTCTATAGTGTTGGAAGGTCCCGCTCCAGATGTACTCGGCGGAATATTTATATTTACCACTTCACTATTTTTATTTTCTATGGAATTCGAAATTACATTCGACACGTGGATTTATTATGGTTATTGCAGCGTTTAAAATATCTGGCGGTGTGCTATCAAAACTTGAATCGCTCATTTTTTTGTTAACAAAACAATAAAAAAAAACGAAGAAAAATGGCGGGGAAAATTCTAATAACCTACTTTTTTTTTACAGCGCGCGGCGTTCTGGTAGTGAAACGCGCGTGTATGACAATGTTCTTTTTTTGAAATTCGTATAGATGTTCTTTTTTTGTAATTCATACAGATACCACGCATCGAGCAGATGTAGCTGTCTGTTGAGTACCCTTTGCGCAGAGGGGATCGAAAAAAAAAACAAAGGAGTGTTGTAATGAAATTCAGTACAACATTACATCACCCGTTTGGATGATGTAATGGTTATTATGACATTGGGTGTTTTAATGTTGGCAATAAGCTAACTGTTGTTTCAGAACCTGTTATAGAGGATTTATAGCATGGGAGTAGGTAAATAATGATTATATCTAATGTCAATTCAAATCAAATACATTTATTTACATTATCTGTTTGGAGATGATAAAGTATCACATACATTCTGCCCTAAGTATATTATTATACTAGATGATGCCGCGTGGATTGATTTTTTTTAATTCCCGCGGGATCTCTTCAATTTTCCGGGATAAAAAGCCTTTGTCTATGCCTATGTCCTTCCCCGGGATACAACCTATCCCTGTACAGAAGGAAAAGGTTCATTTTAGGCCTACTCTTGTACACTCTACTCTACCATGAATAGAGGAAAATACATACTTTTAGATTGTATTATAAATATAATAATTTAGAACTGTACAGTAAATAACGCGAAAAAAAAAATGTATTTCAAGTTTTCGATACGTTTCCAAGATGGCAAACTTCAGCCATAGAGAAGGCAGTAGGCGCTAAATGTATCAAAAAATATGAATCCGCCATTGTTACCCACTCATGTTTAGTGTTGCTTAATTTGGAAAGGTTAAATAATTTCGCCACTGAAATTACGACGAATTCGTAGATTTGACCAATTAAAACTAGTCTAGTATTTTATTTTCCTTCATTTTTCTACTTGTACAAGATCAGGCCTACGCCCCGTACAAATCTGAACCGTCTCTTTTCATCAAAATCGGTTGAGTAGTTGGGGCGTGAAAGCGTAGCAGACAGACTGACAGACAGACACACTTTCGCATTTATAATAGTAGTATGGATATAGATACCTAACATGCCTCTAAACTCTTCCTTTTCTTTTAAAGTTAACACATTTAGTATTCAACTCAAATCAAATAATTACTTACCTATTAGTTTTGATATCTATTATTTTTATTTATATAATACTAGATGATTCCAGCGACTTCAATTAGGATTTTTTTATTCCCGCGGGAACTCTTCAATTTTCCGGCATAAAAAGTAGCCTGTGTCCTTCCCCGGTTAACCTATCATTTCATAAAAAACAAATGACAAATTTTCATTTCACAACCAACGCTTGGCAAAATTATTGATCCAAAATTCATCTTTATACAAACTACTGTGGTTCTATATATGACTTTTTTGTCAATTTTTTTGCTGACAAATTTTAATTTCACAAAACATTGTTTGTCAAACAAATTATTTATTATTCACATTAAATAATTAAAAAATACATATCATAAAAACGTTTGATATCTGTCAAAATTTTAGGTTAGGTTAGGGTTAGACATAAATATTCATAAGGTTCTGTCGGGTCGATATACCTAACTGAAGTTAAAAAAAATGTATTTTCAGAAGCACTAAAGATTGTAAAATGTACCGACATCTGTCAAAATGTTAGGTTCGGTTAGGGTTAGGCATAAATATTCAGGTAGGTTCTGTCGGGTTAATATACCTAACTTAAGTTTAAAAAAATGTATTTTCAGTAGCACTAAAATTTGTTAAATGTACTGACATTTTATAAAATCGCGAATTTGACAAATAAATTATTTGGTGAAGTAATAAATTTGTAAATGATACACCATCCAGCAATTTTGCAAAGAAAAACTTTTACGAATTGAATATTTGTCAAATGACCTTTATAAAATGACTAGCTGATGCCCGCGACTTCGTCCGCGTGGTTTAAGTTTTTTGTTATTCCCGCGGGAACTCCTTAATTTTCCGGGATAAAAAGTAGCCTATATCACTCTCCAGGTCCTCAACTATACCCATGCCAAAAATCACGTCAATCCGTTGCTCCGTTGCAGCGTGATTGAAGGACAAACCAACAAACCAACAAACCAACAAACCAACAAACAAAGTGACTTTCGCATTTATAATATTAAGTATGATGATGATATGATATGATTAGTAAAATTAGTAAATTAGTAAATTAGTAATTAGTATTAGTATTAGTATATTAGTATAGTATAATTAGTATATTAGTAATTAGTAAAATTAGTAAATTAGTAATTAGTATGATATGATGATATTTTTGCGGAATACGTTAGTTGTCACCTGAGTAGTTTTTGAAACGTTTTTTGTGAAACATTAGTGAACAAAAGTAAGAAACTAGGCTTTTAATTATATCCAATTCAAAAGTTCAGTAATTAAGCAAATTAAGCTTTGGATTGTCCTAAACCCCTACAAGCCCTAATCAAGACCAGCTCTTAAATATTAAATGTACCGCGTTCGTAATCACGTCGCCCTCGATTTTTGTTGTGAAGCTATTTTCAGAAAAGAAATCTTGATACATTTTTACAAGCTTTTTATTAATTTTCTATCCATACTTAATATTATAAATGCGAAAATTTGGACAGATGGAAGTTTGTTATTCAATCACGCTAGAACGGCTTAACGGATTTTGATGTTTGGCACAGAGAAAGATTATTGATTTACCGAGCGAAGCGAAGGTCTCTGAGTCTACTTGAGTGAATTTGCACTTGACGACCGTCCGGCCGTCTGTCAGAGCCTTATAACTTCTGAATTACTGAACGTAATTACTTCAAATTTAAATATTCTAACCGTTGGCTTCCAGCCGAATATGGCTTAAAAAGTAATAAAAATCTTTATTTCAGGGGGGCTCTCATAGAATATGAAGTAAAAATATTTTTATAGCGTTACATAGAGTTGCGGTATATCATTTTAAAGATAAATAGGAATAGAGTCCAAAAATATATATTTTTTTAATTTTTCCCCTAAAATTTACGAAATGGGGGGCTTTCAACGTGGAGATTTTCTAACGTCCAAAGTTGACCCCAGAACTCTAAATTTTCTGAAAGTCTGAGACTGAAACTTGATCAATTATTTGAATTATATCCTGTTGAACAACAAATACTAAAATTAGATAAATATTATATGGAAACTAAATTATTTAATTTTTAATGAGCCTTAGTATTTACAACGGAACTTCACAATGATGTCAATAGATGGCGCCGCGAGGTCTCAGTTCGCGGCGAACCACTAGTAGTCTGGAATGACACAGGCTACTTTTTATCTCGTAAATGAAAGCATCAATTCATCAGCTAGTTTTGTATGATTATTTAGGTCAAATCTTGCAACTGAATTTTAAGACAGTTATCCCCAACCAATTCGCATACCACGTTTAGTTTGGATAAGTGACGTCATTCTAAGTCCAATATGGCGAACTTGCACGTGATATTATGGGTATCAATTAGAAGGATTTGCTGAGAAGACTACGAAAAATCAAATGACGTCACACTGAATTCAATATGGCGTTCGATAAAAGCTTGTTTTAAAAAGTGTTTTAATGATTACGACTCATTTTAAGAACCTAGTACATACACATCTTTATAGTTTGCAAGCGTTAGAGCCAAATCGCTATGACCGTGCAGGAAATGGACCGACGCGTGATTTTTTTCCACAGAGTGACACAGGCTACAGTGACAACTGTCCCGGAAAATCAAAAAGTTACCTTGGGGTTTTTGAAACATAAGTAAACGCGGGGGCGTAGTAGCGGACATCATCTAGTTTGTTATAATCAATATCTAATCGAAAAATTCCCCAAAGTTTCAATAATGAACTTTTATTATAAAAACAATGTACCTAGGCATAACTTAAGTATATAATATACACACACTTATATTTATTTCAAATGAGTACCTACAATAAACACAGAAAAAGGCATCTACTTATTATAAACGTAGATATTTTATCCTTGTATCCCTTGTACCTATTCAAAATACAAATTATTATTAATATCAACATGAAAATCGTCGAAAACTTTTTGTGAAGAATTTTTCTTATGAAAATAACATTTGTATTTACGACGAATCAAAAATAATAAAACGAGCAACAGAACAATATTCCTTTTAATAATTTTATTTCGTACTACGTACCTATTCGCTCGGAGCTACGCGCGCTTTACATTTAGGGCAGTTTCAGTTTGGCGTATTTTTAAGTAAGTACAGAATACATACTAATATTATAAATGCGTGTGTCTGTCTGTCTGTCCGTCTGTCTGTGTCTTGTGGTTGTCTTTAGTATAGACATAACTTGCAACTCGTATGTATATACTAAATTTCATCAAAATCGGACAGACGGTCGGACAGACAGACACACTTACGCATCATTACATAGTATAAAACAAAGTCGCTTCTTAGGGTTTCTTAAGGGTTGCTTGCTTGGCGGCACGTCTTTGCCGGTAGGATGGTAACTAGCCACGGTCGGAGCCTCCCAGGGAAATTTCAGAAATTATAAATTCTTAAATTGACCCTGCCGGGAATCTAACCCGGACCCCCGCACGTTAAGACAACAGCGCTCAACACGTCAAGCCAGCAAGGTCATCAAGCCAGCTATAGGAATATGAAGTAGTAGGTAAATACAGCAAGCCTATCCTAAATTGGGCGCACTTTATCTGAAGCCGTCGAAAATTTCAGCATCGAAGTTGTTCAGGAATACAACTATCTCGGTCAGGTAACCTGACCCAGGTTATACAACTTGGTAGGAATAACTTCGATAAAGAAGCTGACAGAAGAATCCAGCTGGGTTGGGCAGCATTTGCAAAACTTCGTCAGGTCTTCGACTCGTCGATACCCCAAAGCTTACAGACGAAAGTCTCGAGTGTATCCTACCTGTGATGACATAAGGAGCGGAAACGTGGACACTGACAGCTGGCCTTCTCCACAAATTTAGAGTCGCTCAGCGGGCTATGGGCTCTGTTTCTCTGAGGGATATAAATTAGAATCCGTAACGAGGAAATCCGCCGGAGAACTAAGGTAACCGACATAGCCCAGAGAATTAGTAAGCTGAAGTGGCAGTGGGCAGGTCATGTCTGTCGCAGAACCGATGACGTTGAGGCAGACGCATTCTGGAGTGGAGACCGCGTACCGGTAAACGCAGTGTCGGTTGACCTCCAGCCCGCTGGACCGACGACCAACGACCTCAATTTTACATTTACATAGATTAGACGGCCCCTGTCAAACAAAGAATGTGGGCGTATTTTTAGCACCGCCATCAACGCCATCTAGTCTGAAAAGCGGGAACTTGCTTGCAACATCTTGAATGAAAGCTTGAAAACGGCCACTCCCAACCAACTCGGCCATAGATAATATAGGCCATAGCCATAGAAGACGTAAGGCCAGTTAGTAAAAAAAAAATATCATACAGTTTGCCGCGGAAATTAAATGATTGCGTAATGGATAAAAATATTAAATAGGACGATTAAATAACGTTTTCATCCCACCATCTCAGAAAGAGTATTTTTTAATCTTCGATATCTGAATGCAAAAGCCGTTATTATCCTCTTGAGGATAAAGTAAATTGAATTTAGAACATAGTGTGCACGTTAGTAAATATCACTCGTCTATGAAGTTTGTGAATTCAAAACATCATTAAAACCTATTTACTTCTACCTCTATGGTGCCGAATTTCCATACAACCGTTTTTAATTTGTTAAAAACTCACACTCGTAACCTTCTTGGTTTACTTTTTTAATTTGCTTTGCGCGCACCATTTTCTTTCACGTCATGCCATTTCCTCGCTGAGGTGGGATGAAAAGTTACGTGTTGCACTCGAGTGAAAAGATTTTTCACCTCGTGCTCTTTTGATTCCCTCGCTGACGCTCAGGATTCTAATTTTTGAACCACTCGCTGCGCTCGTGATTCAATTTTAGAATCCTTCGCTTGCTCGGTCTGCGGTCATCAAAATTGAGCACGCGGTTATAAAACATACATAATAACTATTTTTTGGAAATGTATAATTGTGACTTAAAACACTTACCTTAAAATAAAAATTGTACAGTGCCAAACTAATAAGACTTTAGATGTTAACCTAAGAATAACAAATTATCTACACGACGAGCGACCGTGACAGCGCTACGATGGGGACAAAGACAGGTTAGGAACGCGCTCTCAAAGTCGGTCGCCCGACCTTTTTCTATGAAAGGTCCCATCTAGTACCTACATATATATCGATACCGACGACCTTATAAAGGTAGCGGGAAGTGGGTGGATGAGGAAAACGGAGGACCGTGTGTGGTGGCGCGCTCTCCAAAAGACCTATGTCCAGCAGTGGACGAATGCCGGCTGATGGATGGATGGATATTTGAAGCATGTCGCTGACAGTACGAGATATTGATAACATTATCTAGAGTATGGAAGCTAAAAAGAATAATGCAATTAAATTAATAATGCAATTAAAAATAATAATGAGTAACTCAATTTATTTTGGTGCTTCTAGTACGAGGTCTGGCCGTTTTATAATTCAGTCGTATGATCCTTGAGTACTTTGACACTTTAAAAACTATATGCAGGTCTATTTAGTGGCGCAATTAAACTGGTCATCGCAGAAGAAAAATTTAAAAATTGCGCCGAATGAAAAGCTCTAGCTTTGTATCAAAGTTACACGCAGCGCCATCTAGTACACTTCATCTAAACTAATTATTCATAAATAAGAAACTTCTGCACAGATTAAAATATAATCAATGAATAAATTAAAACACAAAATCGTTCTAGAAAAATGTTATATTGTCTAAAACAAAACTAATAAAGTCTACATCTTTGCCGAAATTTAATACGCGGAAGTTACTCCTCACTTTCTTAGGTTGGCAACGTGACCTCAAATGCAGTCAAGTACAGGATTTCATTAAAATTAAACCTGCTTATTTGAGATTTGATAACAAGTAATAAAATAAATATTATTAATTTTAATAATTAATAAGGTTTCAAGAAAAGAAAATTTGTTTTAATCTATTTTAGCAATAAGTATAATGACGATAACCGACGCGCGTGACGTAACATCCGGTATTCGCTAGTTAATAATTCTTGCTGCGTGTCGCGTTCACCGCCCGCCCGCCATTTTGATACGCTCTTCCAGCGCTCTTCGCTCTGTTGTCTATAATTTTCAATAGATCGTCTTTATGGCAAGGTCCGTAGATAATTTTACTCTTTGGATATCTACTTATTGTGCTCTCTGCTATTGAAAAACTGTCAAAAGTAAAACAATGAATTCAAAAATGTATTTTATAATTTTTTCAGATTTTCCCGGTGGCATAAATATGTATAAAGTATTTTAAGATGGAATCATGGTCGAATTTGTGTCGAAGCTGTCTGTCTCCCGAAACGGATGTGTCACTTTTGAATGACGAGGAAAACATAAGAGAGCAGTTTTTGGAAATTACTAGTGTTGAGGTAAGGCTTTAATTATTACTAGCTATTATCATAGGTAATCCCTGACCTTTCGCGGCTTTAGCCCAAGCATCAACTTACTTGTTTTCAGTGCAATACTCAATATAAGTATTACAATAGCGTTGTTTTAGAGATAAGAGTTGTTCAATAGAAAATAGTTTCCCCCTTAGTCTATTTCAAAACAAATCTTAATAAGAACATCTTCGAAGCTACGGGTATTCTCTGTTAACTCTTTTTAAGTTTGGGCACTTAAACTGGTGTACATTTATGCTGTAAATGGGGCGGATTGACACAATCTGTAAACTAAATTAAAATGACAGCATTAAAAATATTGCCAACCCTTTCAAAATATTCCCTGCGGAAAGGGACAGAACTAGATTTTAAGCTGTAATTTTAGTTTAGTTTAGATATTGTTATGCAGAATTGGCCCCAATTATCTATAGTTCGCCCACAAGTTGAATGCAGAGGTTATGTATGTGTCACCATACATAGGCTCTGCATACAACTCGCGTGCGTACTTCATTTGTTCTTATACTTTACTTGTCACTAGACTAACCATCATAGGTATATTTTATGGATACAGAAAATAAGCATATACAATTAAAGTTTTTCCTTTCAATTTCAGGTGAAACAAGATGATGGGTTACCACACAACCTATGCAATAATTGTTATTCACTTATGATTTCAGCATATGAGTTTCGGTCACAGTGTATCAAAATAGACAAGGAATTGAAACTCCAGCTTGAAAAACAAATGGATCATCACCATAGTGAAATGTTCTCTCGTATAGAAACACAAGTTAAAGCCACTTCGGACATGACTATAGAAGACATCGCGAAAGAATCAATGAGGCAACTACAAAGTATGATAAAACATGAGCCTAATGATATTGACGATGATGACTACTACTATGTTGTTGTCGTTGATAATTCTGAGGATCAGAACAATGAAGATGATGCCACCAGTAATAGAATCAAAATAGAGCCAATCACTAGTGGCATAGAAAACTATGAAAATCAAGAAATGGAAGTTGATAGCCAAAATAATTCAGTGCAATTTCAAACTGAGACTAATAGCGAACAATTTGAGAATAATATTGAATCATTTCTCAATCCAAAAGTTTCTATGAATGTACCAGATACTATACTAGAAAATGAAGAGATACATAATGAAGACAATTTTGATGATAATTATATGTATGTCAACGACATTAACCAACCATCACAAGATCAAACTCTTTCAATAATTGAAGACTCCCAAGAGAAACCTTACTCAATTACAGTTCCAGGGAATATAGTTAGCAATCTCCAAAACAAACAATTCATTAAGATCCTCACTCCGTCAGGTGCAGAACGGACAATACTTCTTAAAAATGATGACACTATTAAATACATGATAGATTCTAACATAGTGAATGAAGATTCTGAAGAGGTGATATTCTATGAAGGTGATGAATCAGATCTTCAAATACTAAAATGTGACGGCTCTGAATTGGTCATAGAATACGCAGATGACAGTAACATAGCGACTGTCATACAACAAGATGACGGTACATTCCTGTGTGAATGCGGGGAGCAGTTTGATGACTTGGACAAGTACCAGACTCATCAAACAAAGCATCACACAGTTAATGAATTCCTGTGTAACTTGTGCGGCAAAGGTTTTGAGTCCAGTGAAATCCTAGCCGGCCATATGATACTTCACAGTTCAACAGGTTTCTATGTTACATGCCCGTTTTGTAACCAGGATATCAAAAGAAATTCTCTTACACAACATATCAAATACACTCATAATTTAAAGCCTCAATGTCATTTATGCCAGAAAACATTTGCAAACCAGAATAATCTCAAACGCCATATGATGATACATAGTGGTAGAAAAGACTTTGAATGTGAGATTTGCCACAAGAAATTCCATCAAAAAATTACAATGCAAACACACAGACTAACACACGTTAATCCTTTCACATGCTATCAATGTAACATTAAGTTTGAAAATAAACTTGCTTTAGCTGCACACAAGGGAAGTACCAACTGTCATAAATTGAGAAGGTCGAAGGTTAAAGAAGAGTTAATGAAGACGGTGAAGCAAGAAATAGTGACTGATTCTGGCAAATTGTTGGGATTTGCTTGTTCACTGTGCAAGAAAATGTTTTCCGTTGAGTCGGCTTTGGATCAACATGTCGAAAGTAGACATCTAACTGATAATGATGATTCCGGTGGTGAAGCAAAATTAAAAAAGGCCTCTAAAAGGTTTGATTGTTTAATTTGTGGTAAAGGATGCGCCAGTCAAGCAATGTTGATCATGCATGAACGTGTCCACACAAACGAGCGTCCATTTCCATGCCAACTGTGTTCATTAAGATTCAAGACGAGGACACATTTGAGAACACATCAGCTGACTCACACTAGGGAGAAAAAGTTTGGATGTTCAGTTTGCATGAAATTCTTTGCACTGAAGGGGAATCTGGTGGTGCACTTAAGAACTCATACTGGAGAGCGGCCTTATGTCTGTTCACTTTGCAATGAGGCCTTCATTGATTCAAAATATCTTAAAAAGCACAAACAAAAGAAGCATGCTATAGAAAATGTCCCATGGAACCAGTATGAGTAATGTTATAATATTTTTAATCCAATGTTTTCTTTCAAACTATGTGATCTAATAATTCTAAGAGCCTGTCCAATGGGCTGTTTGATATTCATAGATGATAAGAACGAAGACTTGTAGTATGGCATGAAAGTGATTTTTGTTTAGGATTAATATTGAAAATGTGGCTAATTCTGTTGTACACAATCTCTAAACTAAACTAAAATGACAGCATTAATTTTATTGCCGTCCCTTTCATAATTACTCCCTGAGGAAAGGGACAGCACTAGAGCTAGTCAAATTAGTTTAGAGATTGTGTACAAAAGAATTGGCCAAAATTACTTAGTTATATTCAAGAGAAAATTGAAAATGGCTCTATAATATAATTAAGACTGAAATGTAAGCGCTCTTCAAATATTATAATAAATAACATAGATAGTTCATGTTTAAAATTCTAAAATAAGTAGTATAACTAATCCTTGCCTTATCATTGGTTTAGATATGTTTGTTAGTTAACTTATCTGAATGACAATGGCCAATCCAGCAGGAATTAGCAATAAGTGACTGATTTTAGATACCAATTGGATACCTTGGTGCACACTGAACATGTGATCAAAGTGATATTGAGCAAGTTTCAAGAAGAATGTAAATGCGTTTCTAATAATTCTTACATTAATATTTTTCTTTTTAATGTTGCCACTTCATAATCTGTAAATTTGTTTGCGTATTAAACACAATAAAATAAGTTGAAGCTTGAGTAATAACTTAACATAATTCACTAAAACCATATGATGGTCTCTAAAAAGAACGTTACTTGGATCACTTGTGCACCTATGTATCCAATTGGGTTTTTGACAACTAGTTCAATAAATATTTTTTTTAGTTATTATTAAATAGAGGAAAGCAAGAAAAGGTGTAATATCCACTGTTAGTTGTATGTCGAATAACATTTTTAATTAATTATTATCGATTAAAGTAAAGAAGTATGTCGAACTTTGATGACATCACAATTCAGTATTCCATACAAAATCCCTAACTAGATGCGCGTTTTTACGTTTAAAAAATACTGATCTGGCAATTTGTCAAATACCCAATTATAGGGAAATTATGTTGGTTTTATTTAACATTATGATATTCACAAATATCTGTGAAATGTAGTCATATTTAATTACTATCTAGTAAGTAGTAAATTGTTATTTTATCACTTTTTTTTGTGTTTAATAGGGCAAAGCCTATAGTTATATAAGTTTTTTTAATGTAATAAGTAGATAAGAAAAATAAAATAAATATCCTCACATTGTTTTTCATTTCTGTAGAAATTTAGTAAGATAATCATTATTGTGTGTGTCTGTAACTTTTCATATCCTATATATCATAGGGAAGTTATGGGCTGCTTTTTAACCCCGAAAATTAAATTAAGGAGTTCCCGTGGAAATGAAAAAAACGTAACGGACAAGTCGCGGGCATCATCTAGTTAAATATTAATTGGGAAAATGTATCTACTCTCATTTGTACCTAAAGACGCTTCGAGCATTTCTAAGACTTTCCTGACCACAGATCGTCTATTCCCATAGAGTTATTATAGTAGGTATCTATTCCTAACTCAATGAGCGTAACTGACAAAGGCAGGTTATTCTAAAGGTCTTTCAATTTTTAATGAAAATTATTTTTGACAATTACGTACAATATCGATTTGAAATAAGTGTGCGGTCATGACTCGAAATTCTCAATGACATGATTCCAATAAAACAATATCTGATAGCTCATAGCCAGGAAATGCTCGAAAGGGTGACGAGACGTTTATAAATATAAATGTTCTAAACTAGTAGGTACTCATAAGCCATCGCGCTAGTGTGATTTGTAAACTGTATACCAAACCAAACGTGCCCGCGCTGGCACCGCTTCTGTTTGGAAAACTACGACACAAACGTTCACGAAGTAGTTTTCCTACTCCATAATAGATGGCGATAAGCCTTTCAATGTTCTGGAAAAATAAACGATTTATTTTATTTATATTAATCATCATACTAATGCGAAAGTGCGTTTGTTTGTCCTACAATCACGCCGCAACAGAATGACGTGATTTTTTGCATCCATACAGTCGTGGACCTGGAGAGTGATTTTCTTTTAATTATACCATGTCGCTATTGAGCAATAGATGGCGGTATACTCCTATGATATTGGTGGTGAAGAAGGTGAAACTTGTATTAATTTTAAAAAAGAATGACAGCACTGATTTCTTTTTTAACCGACTTCCAAAAAAGGAAAAGGTTTTCAATTTGTTCGACTACTTAGATAAAATTATTAAATGATATAGTGACAATCTCACTTGGTTAATTGATAATAATAGTTACCTACCTGACACCCTGACATGACACTTAAAATAAGATTATCTGTTCGATGGGACGGAAAATTCGACACGACCAGAGAGAGATCAGGCGCAGTACCGACGGCTTTACGTGAACTCTGAGGCGCAGGAGTGAAACAACACCAACTTCCTAACTCCGGGCTAGTACCTACTGAAAATTTCTTGACAGAAATCTCAATACTTTTTATGGCCCGACCTGGGACACGAAACCGGGACCTCGTCGGCCGCAGTACATTATTTTTTAAAAAAAGCTCTTAATAATTTAGGTGGGTAGGAAAAAAAAACCTTTAATAATTTAGGTGGGTAGGTAGGTATACCTTTATAAAAATAAGTTTATAAATGCTAACCTTTTGTAATTGAAATAGTATATAAGATAAACGTAGCCAAGTATTATTTCTTCTTTGTTGCCGTTTTTTTATATTGCCTGAAACATTAACTGGCTATATCTGTTTTTATTTTTATTACTTTTACTGATTTTCCCGGGCCTCAAACTAAATTTATGAAGGGATTTTATTCCCTGTAAGGCTATTTTCCCATTGTAACGTCGTTACCCAAATGCACGTTGCTTGGACGCTCTTTGGATGCTTTTTGGTTACACGGAGCGAGCCAAGCTCGGGTTCGAGATTATATATAAAAAAAAAAAACAGAAACTCCTTGCGTCATCTCTCACGATATGTACCAGGGCAGCAGCGCGAGCAGGCGTTGGCGCAGTAAATTAGGCGAGGCGCGCGCTCGTGCCGCAGCCCACACTCAGCGATATTACTAGCGGCCCGCCTAGACATTCGACAACGACTGCCACAGGGTTCACACTAGTTATTATTTTGTCAAAAATAAAATATTCAGCATATTACAGTACCTAAACAATAGTTTACGTCATTAATTAAATATTCTTTAAAATATTTGGTGAAATACCAAAAGTTTCGTTTGAATGATTAATTAATTATTTTCCTATCTGATTTTATATGGCAGATCGAATACTTATGTAAAGTTAATAACTGACTGTATCAATCAATCAATATTTATTTATTCAACTAGCTACCTGATGCCCGCGACGTCGTCAGCGTGGTTTAAGTTTTTTTGATTCCCGCGAGAACTCCTTAATTTTTCGGGATAAAAAGTAGCCTATATGTCATTCTCCAGCAGCCCTACAGGCTAAAAATTGTCGCAATATCACATTCAAAAATATCCGGATCTTATTTGTTACAGTCCTTATAACCGGCTTGCGTAAGCTTTTTCAGGAATGTAGCAATGGGTCGCAAACCACAGATTACTAGTCACGATGCGGAATATCGATATTTTGGTGGTGCAAACCTACTTATAAACCGACTAATTTGAATATCTATGGTAACCTAGCAATTTTAAATCGACATCGCAGTCTTCCAAATTTAACTGCATTACCTATCTAACCAAGTAATATTTTAGTCTGTGGTATCGTGTGATTTTCTATATACATATTATTTGGTTTTGTTTTTTAATAAATTAATATTACAAAATACATTATTAAAGAAGCCCTGCGCGTATGTTAGTAAATTTTCTATTTACGATGCAATCAAAGGTACCATAAGCTAGAAGTATCTCGAGATACTGAAATTGTCTATGGATATTTTCATTTATTAGTACCTACAGTTTATCATAATTTTTTGCGCAAAGTATCAGGAAAGTGATTTAAAATAGTAATTCGGTTAGGCTAGCTAGCTTTAAGTTCTATTGTATCGTTTTCAACATAAAAAAGTACCTAGTTAACTTAATTTTTTAAAGTTATCAATAACTAGCTAATGCCCGCGATTTCGTCCGCGTGAATTGAGGTTTTTCGGTTCCCGCGGAAGCTCTTTAATTTTCCGGGATAAAAAGTAGCCTATGTCCTTCCCCGGGATACAACCTACCCCTGTACCAAATTTCATTAAAATCGGTTGAACAGAATTTTTTTTGATTCCCGCGGGAACCTTTGAACTTTCCGGGATATAAAGTAGCCTATGTCCTTCCCCGGGATATAACCTAACCCTGAACCAAATTTCATCAAAATAGGTGGAGCAGATGGGCCGTGAAAGCGTAGCAGACAGACAGACAGAAAGACAGACACACTTTCGCATTTATAATACTAGATGATTCCCGCGACTTCGTTTCGATTCCCGCGGGAACTCTTGAATTTTCCGGGATAAAAAGTAGTCTATATCCTTCCCCGGGATACAACCTACCCCTGTAAAAAATTCATTAAAATCGGTAGAACAGATAAATTTTTTGATTCCCGCAGGAAACTTTGAATTTTCCGGGATAAAAAGTAGCCTATGTCTTTCCCCGGGATACAACTTATCCCTGTACCAAATTTCATCAAAATCGGTTTAATAGATGGGCCGTGAAAGCGTAGCAGACAGACAGACAGACATAACAGACACACTTTCGCATTTATAATATTAGTATGGATAGTATGGATTAGTATGAAGTATGATATGATTTAGTAGCCATAGAGTAAAGGGTGATGGTCTATGGACACGATATTATAGCTATTGGAATATGAAAAATCACTGAAAAATAAATAATGGAGCGTGATTAATAAAGCGGCAGCCCTGGGTACGGCGGCTGCCGGCGAACAAAGCAGCCGCGTCGAGCGCCACTCACCGCTCGCAGGCGACTATACCGCGCTCGAGTAATTTTCATACTTTAAATATTTTTTGCGTTCCGAATTTAAACTCTTATACGACTTCCAAAAAGAACAAGGTTCTTAATTCGGCTCGTATGTTTTCATTACCAGCGAAACCATATATGATTCTAATCAGAAATGATAAATGATTTACTTATTTATTTCACGTAGGCAACTCGTGTCACTTATGACATGTCATGACTTTACCTCCAGCTCGGAAAATTGATTCTACTGAGAAGAGAAGAGTGCCATTTAAATTTTTTGAAATGTAAACCCTTCAATCAAGCTGCAATGGAACAATGGACTTAATACGTTGTTATTTGCAAGGATATAGTTAAAGACCTGTAGGGTAAGATACCTAGGCTATTATTTATCCCAGAAAACTTAAGTTCCCAGTGAATTTGTAAAAAACCTTAATCCACATGATGTCGCGAGTATCATCGTAAGTCTATTTTTGCATAAATTTAGAATAAATCAAGTGTCATGAATGAGAAGTTTTATTTATAACCCATTACAATACTTACCACTCAATCTGAATCTACGGATGGACGGATCCAATAGGTACAGACATGGATTATTAGTAAGAAATAATTATTATTTTTAATTTATGTTATACCTAGTTAAATTTTACTCAATGTGTATTGATACTTAATATATTTTAGATTTTCATGTTGTAGGTTTAAAACCGCAACAAAGTGGCATCCCACGCATGAAACATGTTAGGAACAATATTCAAGGATCAAGAACGGCCACGTTCGCCGCGCTTCACCAATGATTCACCCAGGCGCGGCGGGCCGACATCGCAGCGTCCCGCACATTGCGCGCTAACCTCCTGCCGTTCATACATCATAATACCTACCAATATGTATAAAATATTATAGATCCCACCAAAAACATTCCATGTAAAGTTGGATGCCAAGATCACAAGTTCAAATCATAATGCTGTATGTACCTATATAATATGAACCTATAGAGCTCTAGTAGAGCCAAGCCCCTAGTTGAGCTCCGATTTTTAGACTTTCATGTTGTAGGTATAAAACAGCAATAAAATGGCATCCTTCGGATGAAACATGTTAGGAACAATATTCAAGGATCAAGACCGGGCCCGTTCGCCGCCGTTCATACATCATAATACCTACCAATATGTACAAAATACTAGCTGGTTGATGCCCGCGACTTCGTCCGCGTACAATTTCTGATTTCCTATGAGATTTGAAATTTTCCCGCTGCAAAAAGCCTATTCAAAATCATAGAACTTTACATATCCATATTCCATACTAATATTATTATAAATGCGTAAGTGTGTCTGTCTGTCTGTCTGCTACGCTTTCACGGCCCACCTGTTCAACCGATTTTGATGAAATTTGGTACAGGAATAGGTTGTAACTTGTATCCCGGGGAAGCACATAGACTACTTTTATTCCGGAAAATTACGGAGTTCCCGCGGGAAAAGAAATAACTTAATCCACGCGGAAGTCGCGGGCATCATCTAGTTTTAACAACTATTACCTATTCTGTGGTTATAATATGAACCACAGCGTAGCGTGAAGCGTCCCAATTCCCATGCATTATAATATAATAGTCAGACCAAAAGTCACATTAGATATACAGGGTAGAAAAAACGAATGGGCCATGCATGAAAAATTACTAGCAAACTACAAAATATACAACATACTGTCATCTTTATCTCTCTGGATTTTATTTATTACCTACTCAAGTAATACTTGAACTCTGTGTGTAAGGTTTGAGAGTTGGAGCTTGCTGTTTTTGCTTGAATGCTTAATTCAGACACCGACTCAATCGGCCGGTTTCTGAATTGAGAATTTCATGTTGAGTCTGTCTCAAAGACTACTTAAGGACTAATTAAGCGAATTTTTGTTTCTTAATTGATATTGTGTAAGGTTTGAGAGTTGGAGCTTGCTGGTTTTGCTTGATAGCTTAATTCAGAAACCGGCCCAATATCAATTCAGAATAAAAGCTTAATTAGTCCTTAAGTAGTCCTTGAGACAGACTCAACATGAAATAAATTCTCAATTCAGAAACCGGCCGTGAGCTGACTTACAAAATTGTAACTGGTTACTAGGACGACATACAATAGAAGCAGCTACTGACGCGGACGCCCACAGAGCTGTAATCTAAGCAAAGCAATGCGTTGATAAAAACGTGCCTGGTGGCGAAATGAAATATATCCATCCGCGGTGGGTTTCACGGATAAGCCTCGGGGCGGATAAAGTGGGAGGGGTCCCGAGTTCCCAACTAGTGAAGTAGGTGTCAATAGGGATGGCTCTATCTATTCTTTCGGTGTCGCTGTTCTTTATTTTACTTTATATAATTTTTGATTTGCTAGACCCGATCATATAAAGGCAAAGCTGAATAACTAACATATTAGGAAGTTGTTGGCGGTGATTCACCCCCGTGCCTCGGAGAGCACGTTAAGCCGTCGCGACTATCACTAACACTAGCCGTCAAAGCCCGCAAACCGCATTGGAGCAGCGTGGTGGGTCTTAGCTCTAATTGCCTCTCTCCTATGAGAGTGGAGGCCTGTGCCCAGCAGTGGGACGTTAATGGGGTGTAGTGGTGGCAACTAACTTATTATACATTTACATATTTTTAATTTATAATAATAATAATAACTTTTTATTTCAGGCAACTTCAAAACCCACAACTTGTTAGTAACAATCACTTAACCTAAGTTAGTAAAAAAAAACCTAAACTAACCTAACCTACTCTTAAACCTAAGCCTCGACACATTTACAGGGCTCTTTGAGGCTTCCTCATGAGAATGTGTGCACCATTCCAGCGCCTCCAGAGAGGGCTGTCCAGCTTAGTAGCCAATGTACTGAGGAGGATTTATATACTTACTTATTATATTCCTACCCGTCATTCCAACATATTAAGCATAAGTACTTATATGTTTTTGGCCACGTCTTTAATACGAAGACGTTGTTTTACAACAATCATTGATTAGTGTTCAGAATATAACATGTACTATGATTCTCGCGTTAGTGTAATGTGCATTACAGTAGATTAAAAAAAAAAATTTAGGGTTTATTATTTAAAAAAATATATATTTAGGACTGTTATGGTCTTCCTGACTCATGTGGGAGCGGGCCTCCCTTAAAGGTACTGCAGTATTATGGATACAGAGCGTACCGAGAATATAGATATTGCATAGTAGTAACTAGTCGGGTAAAAATTACAAATATTTAAGCTCGATGCTCGGGATTATCACATCACTATTTTCTGGCGCGCGGCTGGAGCGAAGCGGCGACGGGACGCATTAGTGAGCCGCTCCGTTTGATTGTATCATCGCTATAATATATGTACAGTACATAGTACATATATACCCTATACATTATAGCTACAACAACCAACATAACTATCTGTCGCTATGACGTCGCTATAGTCACAACTCACAGTCGAGAATATTTACTGAGCTAAGTAGGTATTGCTATTTGTCATGCGACATAACTGACGATTTCTGCGTGGCACCAGCGAATAAGGTGGCACTAGAAAGTAGCAACCACATGATGACATGAGTAACGTTGTGCTGCCAAATGCTATTCGGGCTGGTTCCACCAAAGCGAAGAGGAGCAGAGAGGAGATATTTTGTTAATAACCAATTGAAAAAAAAAAAAAAAAATTATCCATCTTCCTCTCCGCATAGGTACATTTGCTGGAAATCATTTAATTTTTCCACGCTCTATAGTCTATAGCCAGCTCACGTCTTCGTAATTGTGCAAATAACTGGCCCGCAACGCCGCTCGTCTCCTCATATCTCCTCTCCTCTGCGCTTTGGTGGAAACTAGAAAAGTAGACCCGCGCTCAACTAAAGTTCTTTGCCTCCACTCGAAGACAGCAGCGAGCCTTGCCCTAGCCAGCTCACGTCTCCGCTCCGCATTGATGGAAATAACATGCCCTCTATGCCGCCCGTCTCCGCATATTATCTCCTCTCCTCTTCACTATAGTGGTAACTGATAACCTGCCCTAGAAAGCGTTTACCATAGACCGCTCGGCCAAAGGCTCGGCCTGTGTGCCGAGCGCGGTCTATGGCAAAGTCATCGCATAATATTTAATCTTCTGATCGATATGCACTCCTAGTAAGAAATCCACGCAACAAATTCGAAAACCGCGTATCTCCACAACAATTTTTCAGGGCACTTGATTATATAGTTGGCGGGTTAACCCGCTAGTCGTCATTTACATATTATAAAGTAAGTAAACAGAGACGGAATGAGAAATTATATATAATCCTTGCTAATTAAGTCTAGGGCCCGTAAATAAATAACCGACATCGGTTCACATCGGATAAGAACAAAACGGAAAGTCTCACTCAGCATATGAGTATGACCGATCTAAGCATAGTGTCGGTCAGACTATACAGGCTTTAGACAAATTAGTATGGATACGGGCCTAGGAAACGAAACTAGTAGACCCTAATCACAAATACTATCAAATATTGACGAAGTAAGTAGGTATATAGCTAGGTTATAGCGAAATAAGAAACTTGTTCCTCGTGTAGCAGAGACGTGGGCTGCCGCGAAGCGCCTGCTTCTGTCATTGAAGTAATTCATACCTCAATGGCTTCTATCCAATTTTAGGAAATCAAAGCAAACCTTATAATATGTTTCCTAAATGAGTCTTGCCATGTTTTGTGATGATGATGAATAGATAACGAAAATTAGGTCTCTGTAACGTCATTCGTCACTTACCATCAAGTGGGAGCTTAGATGTGACGTGAGCTGATCGAGGCGTGAGCAACACAAATTATTTTTGATAGATTAGATTGTACCGCAGTAGATTCCTTATTTCGGTAATCTTCTGTACAAAAAGATCGAGTTCACGGTTGAATTTTATTTAATTTCCCGCCTTTTTGCTCTCTCAGCTATTACTAGCAGAATGAACAACATTTTTGTGCGCCATCTATCGCAATGTTGCTGAACGGCGTAGGTAAATAAAGATCTATAGATCGTCTTATGGCGCTATGAACTCCTGGTACAAATTCGACCTAATGAAGCAACATCCATGTTATTTTTTTTTTTTTTTACTTTTGGGAACTTTTTTCTTTTGTTCGAATTTATTTATTCTGCGTGTCTGCGGATTTAAAACTGCGGATAGTCTCAGAGTGATAATAACAAGAATTCAAAGTAATTATTATTATTGACTGCCTCGTTGGTCTAGTGGTTAGCATAGTCGACTGCGGATCACGAGGTCCTGGGTTCGATTCCCGGTCGGGCATAAAAGTTAGGTATTGGGTTTTTCAATAACTCAGTGCCAGCCCGGAGTTGGAAGTTGGCGGTGTTTCACCCCCGTGCCTCGGAGAGCACGTTAAGCCGTCGGTCCCGGTTATTATCACTAACATGATAATAATCGTTAAAGCCCGCCAACCCGCATTGGAGCAGCGTGGTGGGTCTAAGCTCTAATTCCCGCTCTCCTATGAGAGTGGAGGCCTGTGCCCAGCAGTGGGAAGTTAATAGGCTGTAGTGATGATGATGATGATTATTATTATGATCCACGGACCACAAGTCACAACTAATTTAAAAAATAAGATTTATTATTATTATTTTGCATATTATCACATATTTCCTGAAATTGTACTTACACTTACCTATCTATCTGTAATTTCAAGATCACAATAAGATGTAAATAAAACAACATAATATTCATGGGTCAGTTTTCTAACGAAAGTTTTCTCTAAAATGGCGTCATTTTCATTAGCAACTAGCGCTAGTTCAATACCGACAAGAAAACTTCAAGGCGCCCGCGTCGACGTTCCATGCTCGCCCCGAAATGACGTGTTGATGATTGTAAAACGACCTTTCCAAGCTTCATTAACTCCTAGTAACTTGCGCACTCTTCGCGCAAGCTGGCTGACTCGTGCGCAACTCTCGCGCGCTGGATGCGCGCGCGCATGTTTATTTACCCAATTTAAGTTATTTCAAAATGACGTAAATGGAATAACTTCTATACAGGAATAGTATATTGTGATACAAGGGTGGAAAGTAGGTTATTGCAAACGAGCTGTCATTAATAAGCCCGAGCTGAAGGTGAGGGTTTTTAATGTCACGAGTTTGCAATAACCTTCACACCCGTGTATCACACGACGTTTTTCAATACAGTTGTGGGAAATAGTAATAAACAAAATATCAAAGAATTACAAGTTTATTTCAACACACATACGTACATAGTAATTAATTCTGAAAATTGAGAGTAAAGCTTGAGCAATTACTAAAATTCAGTGAAATTTGCTGCTGTGCACGGGTTGAAGATCGCTCAAATCATAATATAGACTCAGTAGTTTTTTCAGTCGTATTTTTCTCGAAACATGTAGTTTCACTGAATTTTAGTTGCTGTGACTGCCATTTCATGAAAGCTGGTAATTATAGGTAACTTTGGAGATCTATGTCATTATTTGTTTTGAGAGTAGTTTTTAACATGGAATAACTTGACCACAATGTAGGTGGTTTTTATTTTCCACTCAATTCATGAAAATAAGCTAACAAAACATTTTCTGAGAATGACTTTTTTTTATGTTTTCTCCATGAAATAAAATTATTGTAAGCCATCATATATCTATCTTTCTCGAGATTTTGGGGCAAAATTCCATCTTGCGCAGTTTTCGCCTCAGATAAAATATCTGGTGGAGTTAATTCCATTTCATCATTAGTACTAGAACTCATATTAACAAAAATATAATCAATTTATCACATACAAAATAAAAAAATTCAGCAAATGGCGCGTATTTACACCTGGTCATTTTTTTTTTCAACGAAACTAGGCTACGGGTTCGTACCTACGCGCATACAGGCTATTCGATTTTTGTCAAATGTTGAAAATAATTAAATTAAACCTGGTAATTAAATATAATCAACAACCATTTAAAAGAATTTTGGAAATTCAATGCTAAAACGTACGGATTCATTCATTTTTCCTCGTAAAAAGCCTATCCGATTATATTCTATGAATGAAAACTCCTTGCTACTAAACTTTTTTAATTGACTTGGAAAATTTAAAACTAAACTGCAAAAGTAAGTGTCGAGCTTGTAAAAGTAAGTCACGACCGTGTAAAAGTAAGATGCCTATGCGAAAGATTCAATTTTCGAATCATAACTACGGCCACTGAAAGTGCGCCATGTTTGGCAACTGTATTGAAAAATATATTTTATATACCATACTATTATGATTCATTTCCTGGTTGTCGCTGCTCAGTGAGTAGAAATAAAATAATATATAACGTAGCGTAGAAGTGATAGTGCCCGCGTTCACATTGCACGTTTGTTTTAATTTCACAGTCGCACTCGCACAGATTCACCGTGGTTATTATGTACTTCAAGCTCCAATGATCCTTATTTTTGGTTGTCTTTGGGAGAAAAATGAAAAAATGAGAAATTTTTTTTCAGCAGAATTTGTTTTCAAAGAATAAAGACTGGCTGGTACGACGGCCCATAGTCGCGCCCGCGCCGCCGGCTGAATAAAAAAAAAGAAATCAAATTTAAAACGCGCGAACCACACCCGCGTTTTCGTAAATTTTCACGGATTGTTAAAAATTCATGGTTTTATTTCGATAAATGAGTTCTTCAAGTGACAGTGAAAGTATAGAACGAATTTAACTCCTGAAAGTATTAGAACCGACGCAAGAAATTTGATGAATAATCTATTATGTACTTGCAAAATCCTGGGAGAAATATATTATGAAATCTTTGGTAATTTTATTGAATGGAGAAATGCAAGAGGCGGCAAGAATTTTTCAGAATCTGTGTTTTTGGCCTACTTCCAGTACTTAGCCAAAACTAAACAACCTTTCACCCTTTGGAGTACCTATTTAATGCTAAAATCAACAGTCAGTTCTAATAACGACGTAAAACTGGACACATAATATTCGAAATTAATAGCGTATCTGAGGAGGTGATGTCTGATAGATTTGTAGTTTTATTATCTTATAGAGGGTGATGAAAAGTAGAGTGTATCACTCGGGCGCAATTTTTTTTGGCTCGGGCGACGTACTTTGAATCCCTCGCTACGTTCAGGATTCTACTAAAGAATCCCTCGCAACGCTCAGGATTCTACTCTAGAATCCCTCACTTCGCTCTGGATTCAAAAAAGCGCCCTCGCCGTAAAAATAATTATTTTGCTCCCTTATAATAAATACACTATACTGCAATAGCATCAATTAATGTATAAAACAGGTAGCAAAGCAATAATATAATATAGAATATTATGCTATGTAAAAACAAAAGCGCAAGACGTAACACAACGCCTCGGCAGCGCGGCGTTCGTTGTCTAGTCAACACTCAACACTCCACAATGGGTGTTATCGCAAGGCCGGGCATTATCGCGGCCCGGACGATCGGGCCGATTGTTTTGCGGGCAATTAGCATGGCCCGTCCCGCACGTGCCGTTTCGTGCCGTCCCAGACGCTGACGATTCCAACTTCCAGTAGTTTCAGTGTTCCGCGCGCGCTCCACGCGAGCGGCTGTGCAAGGGGCCGTGAGCGTGGACTTCACCCTCGATAGATATAGACGCCTGGTACTTTGTTTAGCGAAACTTTTTGACAGCTGTCAAAGTTGATGCGGATTGTTTTCATTAAAGGTCAGCAGGGAAAAGCAAAATCCTTCTAAGAAATAATTTCAAGCTTTTAGAGTTTTTTTCTATGTCGACTTACTCTTTAAGAATAAAAATAAACTTTACTTACATAAAGCATGTACTTATTATGTATTAACTAAAGATGGTTAGATGCATACAGACATAATTATTATTATCATCTTTTATATATACAGCTCATACCGGGAAGAAAAACTTAAGACGTCCTTGCTCCAAAATTTTTCCCGTCGGCGCGGCGCTAGGCAAAGTTTTCGCAAAGTCCTTTCGGTCGACGATAACTTGGCAGCCAAAAGTTCCCATTCTCGAAACTTTTACGCACGTTACTCTCTTAAGTTTTGAAATCCTGAACCCAACTTTTCTTGAAAACAATCCGTTTTAAGAACTTCCTTGTGGTAGATAAAAGAGTAGGTACTATTTTGAAATTTACATTTGAATTTGTGATTTAAATAGTGGATTTTGTGATGGAGTTATAAATCGGACATAAGTGTGGTGACTTGTGTTCCAAAATGGCGGCAGCCATGATAAAGGACAGGGGACTGCGAAAGAAATTAACCCAGGAAGCTATACCGGAGAAAACACCAAAAAAACCTTCGAAACGTAAATCCACTCCGAGCAGTTCCAAAAACGACAAGAAGAACGAACAAAACAATAACAAAAAACCAAAAATACAGACTGGCGACCCGAAAGTGGACTTGTTTTCCACGTATCAGCCGTGGGTGATACAGACATATGGAGATTTGGCCAAAACAAAGACAATAACTTTGAAAAAGTATGCTAGAATTCTCCGAACCCTGCGTGGTGAGGAATGTAACAGTTCAGACAGTTCTAAATTTCGCTTCTGGGTGAAGGCAAAAGGCTTTCATGTAGGTAAACCGACGGGATATGAGGCAAAGCCTGCCGACGGTATAGTTTGCCGATATAGTGTTGCTGATGCAGAGGGATGTGCGCGGGGTCCAGACGGACAGGAAATCTACACAGGATCGCAGAATGATCCCCCGTTGTATATCCCGACTCCGCCTTTAAAGGTATGATTAAGTTATTTGCGCCGCCTATAGAATAAGGAAAATATCTAAACACAAAATTCCATCCATAATTCTTGAGCCGTTTTCGAGGTCAAATGAATTTTTCAAATTTAAACAAGTAGCCAGCGTACGGCTTCAGCTTCCATTATATTTAATGAGATTCCTCTCAATAAGCGAACTTGAAAATATGTACCTACATATCTATCTATCTATCTCTACAACAGATCAATCTATTACATCTTGCATAATGTCATTATGATGGTCACTCATGGTCGTGGTTGGTGCATGGTGGACGGTGTGGCCTCGTCAGTGGGATCAAAGAACAGGTGATGTGTGCCACTGCAGTACCAGGATCGCATAGTGATCGAAGCGATTACTCGTCATTGTAAAGACGGATTCTCATTCACATCACCGATACTTGTTGCGAAGCGAGCAGTGCAAGAACCTTCCTAACTTCAACTTCACTAGTCTAGTACTCCTGTAATAAATTAATAATTTTATTGGTCTAATCTTTTGTGATGTGTACTTGTAATATTATATGTAATTGTATGATTATTAGATATATATAATACATGATTTAGTTTGTTGGTGCATATAATTTTCAGTAGCAAGTAGCAACAGCTATAGCAACCGATTATTTCAAGTCTTTATTTTTCATGATTTAAAACAGGATGTAATCTCTGCTAGACTTTAATGGCATTGTTATCGCGGAAAGCGATTTGCTTTGCGAGAATATAAACGTGTACATGTGAAAATGTACCCAGTAGGTACTTACCTACAGTACTACAGGAGTTCAATTTATTTTTTAGACTTGAGTACATAGTGTATACCGCCGTGTATTAGCTTTAAATTCATCCTTATGCTTTAATTGGTATTTGGTTGGAACTTCAGGTGACCTGAAGCTTGAATGGCTTGAATTTATGAATTTTAAAAGTCAATGTTTAAATTGGTTTCGTCATCGAACTTGTACCATGTTGATTTGAATTTCAGTCTACTCGCTCATTTATTTTCGCTGAGTAATACGCTCAACATTCAACATTGATGTTCCGCTCAAATAGTCGGCCAAAGAGATTTAATTGCCTCATGCATTTCTGATAAGAAAGAATAAAAAGAAAAAAATATAATTTGTTGTTTTTGTATGTCACCTTCTGGCTTTTTCATTAATTTTTCTGTGCTATTTTTAATGTTTATTGAATGAACCTCAAATATCTGAAGGCACCGAACTTTGCGATGCACTTTTCAGTAGAGAATGGTAAATTCTAAATTGATGTGCTCGAACCATAGCAATACATTTTGGAAAGCAAAACTCCAAAATAGCTCCTCACAGCGACGGGCAAAGCTCTGAGGTCGTCTAAAGATCTGACTGACTTCTGATCATCGATACTAGAAATCTCTTAAGTTGAATTAAACAAAAATCGTGATATTAAATTATGACAAGAATGTTGAAAACACAAGATTGTTCTGTGGTTGAAAAGGCTCAAGCGGTTGGTTTTCTTGCGTTTTCTTGTGCGGTCTATTTAATTCGAGAAAATTTCGATGCAATCGAAGCAATTTCATCGATACTTTCGATACAAATCACCAGGAGCGCACAACACGGCAGAAGGTTGAATGTTTCAAACCTATGAACATCGATCGCCGCTTATCGCTCGCGGTCGCTGCGGCCGCATTGTTCGGCTCGTTTTTGCTTAACCACGCGCCGCGCTTCAGCAGCTAAATTAGGGCTACCTGACACCTCGTTTTTTATTTTGCTTTTTATAGGGGTTTTTTTTAAGTTATCCCTAAAAATATTGCATATTGGTGGAAAATAACTAGCACACACGTGTATCGTTCTATTATAATATTATAATTTATCAGAAATCAAATGTGTAAGTAAGATTAAAGCGATATAACTAGTATTACGTAATTTTTATCTTTTACGAACAACTTCAGTTGCAAATTGCAGCATATAAAAGCTCAAAGGAATTATCTTACCTACTGTAACTTGTTAGATAAACGTTACATAGAAAAGCTAGCCGATTGAGCTTGACTACAAACTCAATTGCTGGTTCTTGTCAGTAAGGAAGGCATCCAGAACCACCAACCAGATTCTTTTAATGATAAAAAAACGCTTGTCTTCAGTTCAATTTTTTTTTTGTGATTATGTAGCTCGCGGCGTGGCTCATTAGGTATGTGTGCCTAATCGTATTCACTCATCTATTGTCAATTCATTACTTGAATACTGTGAACAATTTAAATACGAAAATACTGCAACAGTCAGCAGTTCCTATCGACTGGTGGGTAACAGCCCTACTGCGAATATAAATTGAAAAGCGTTTATTTAAAGTTTCACGCGTTGATGGTGCATCCCCGGGGCACCCTTTGTTACTCCCATCGCATCCAACCTCGTAACATAGGTAGGTGCTAGATTCTAATTTAAAATAATTCGTCCGCGTGGATTAAGTTCATTTATTACCGCGGGATCTTCTAAATTTTCCGGGATAAATAGTAGCCTATGTCACTCTCCAGGCCCTCAACTATACCCATGCCAAAATTCACGTCGATCCGTTGCTCCGTTGCGACGAGATTGAAGGACAAACCAACAAACAAACAAATTTTCGCATTTATAATAGTTATTAGTACCTAATTAGTATGATATGAGCACAGCAGCTGTTCACGATATTAGGCAGGTACCAGGTAGGATAGTAGGCAGAGGCATGCTCTATAATACGTATTACTTTTAAATTTCGATCAGAAGCACTTTAACGACTGGTACCTATTTTGTAATAATCGAATGTAAGCCACAGGTATGTAGTAGGTTCTTGTTCACAAGTATACTTGTTATTTTAATTATACATCACTGCTTATTATTATTTCTATTGGTAAGTCATTGTTTCTAATACATAGGTATAATACTTATGTACTTACCTATTATAATTCAAAATTCCGCCATTCCCTTGCCGGCAATTAAATTATCACGCGTCATCACAACCCTGATACCTTTTAGCCCCTAAAGGTCGGTCTCGGAATCGTGTCTCCTCGAAACCACGCTGTGTAAAAAAATATACAAAAATTGAGTAGCTAGTAGAGCTACACTATAAACTTTAAAGTGTCACATACCTTGACGTTCCTAAAATAAGGATTACTAGCTGATTGCCAGCGAATTCGTCAGCGTGGTTTGAGGGTTTTTTGGTTCCCGCGGGAACTCTTTAATTTTTCTGGATAAAAAGTAGAATGTGTTATTCCAGACTCAAATATCTCTGTGCCAAATTTCCCGTTTAGCCATTTTGGCGTGATTGTGTGACAAAAATCCATCCATACTATGGATTAAAGAGTTCCAGCGGGAACCAAAAAACCCTCAAACCACGCTGACGAATTCGCTGGCAATCAGCTAGTAATCCTTATTTTAGGAACGTCAAGGTATGTGACACTTTAAAGTTGGCAGTGTAGTTAGCTACACTATAGACATCCACAAATTTTCAATTTTTGTATATTTTTTTACACAGCGTGGTTTCGAGGAGACACGAGTCCGGGACCAACCTTTAGGGGCTAAAAGGTATCAGGGTTGTGATGAACGCGAACGAAGTCGCGAGAATTATCTAGTAATATTATAAATGCGAAAGTTTGGATGGCCAAACTTTCGCATTTATAATATTACTAGATGATTCCCGCGACTTCGTTCGCGTGGACCAAGTTTTTTTGATTCCCGCGGGAACTCTTGAATTTTCCGGGATAAAAAGTAGCCTATGTCCTTCCCCGGGATATAACCTATCCCTGTGAAAGCGTAGCAGACAGACAGACAGACACACTTTCGCATTTATAATATTAGTATGGATAATAATTAGTATAGAAGTACACATAAATAATAATACTTAAACACCAAAGTTAACCATAATGAAACAAAATGGCTTTATGCTGTTTAAGCGTTGGTAGTATGGAAATTGACGGACCACAGTATATCCTCCGCCTAAGAGCGGACCGCTTGTATCCCGGGCCACTGTCGGCTGTGACCGGGCGCGGCGTGCAGTGGCCATTGTGTAATAAATCGGGCGGGCCGTTGGTAGCAGCCCGTAAATTATGGGAACGGATGGCGCGGGCGGGGACGAATGGAACCATGCTCGCGACATCACAAAGGCACGCCGGAAAAATATTGTTGGGGCGGTCGCGCACTGCGGTTGACGATATTATATTTTTTTAAATTGAAACTTCTTTAGAATCGTTGTGATTTGAAAATTCGATGAAACGAAAAGGTGAGACGGAAAACGACACCAAAAAGAGACAAACAAATTCATAAATAAATAGGATTTAGCCTGCGAGAGACTGAGATACGACCTCTATGCTGAGATAGAATACAAGTAGTATGTTCGCGACCAATAGATGGCGCTGTACGATATTGAGTCGCGCTACTTCTCCATTCTCTCGTAGGCTACTTACTGGAGAAAAGTGTGTGCACAGTGCACACACAGAACAGAACTTTTCTGCTCATTCAAAACTAACTACGAATAAAGTTTGAATTTTTTTAAAGATTTAGTTGACAGTTAGTAAAAGTTAAGTTAAGACAGCTAAACTTGAACCGTCAATGAAAGCAAAAGGACAAAACTGTAATCAGAATCCACTAACTTGTTAGTATTTTTTTTTTTGAACTATTAGTGTACTTAATAGGATGCTGTAATGTAATGCTGTATGTGTTAGCTTAAGCAACCTTAAGAAAGCAGTTTTATTAGCTCATACACATTTAATCGGAATCGAGAAACGGCAACAACTTCTTAATTGCAAAAACCGGGTCAATTTTGGAAAGTAAACGAAAGAATTGTTTTTAACATCCAGAGAACTTGCTTATTAGGCTGAAAAAGTGTTCTTGTGGACCCTATTCAAATACTAACAGGCACATCTTGACACCTGCCATTAAACTCCCTCACAAACATAATGATGTTTGTGAGGGAATTTAATGGTAATGTTGTTTTTGAAATAAGCAGGAGCTGGGGCCATACTGCCAACGCTTAAAGCTACACAATAAGCAATATCACTCAGATGTCACGCCCCTTGATATTCTTAAAATAAGGATTATGAATCTAATACCCGAAAGTGAACAATAATGAAACAATATGGCTTTGAGCGTTGGCAGTAGGGCCCCTGCTCGTGCACGGTGCAACATTGCGTCTGTTAGCATTTAAATTGTGTCATATAAAGCTTAACCGTAGTGCGTATAAACCCGAAAGTCGGTGAGAGCAAATAGCAGAGGGGGTATGAGTATGGGATCGCTTGAACGTTCACCCGACAGTTGACAGTCGATACACACCATAGTCATACCTACGCACTGCGGAGTGCTCGTTACTTACAATATGAAACATGACACTGTTATCTTGCTGATAGCTCTAGCTATAGAACTAGACAATACACTGTATATATGTAGTTTTACTTGGTGATCTGGCTATAGAACTAGAAATAATACACTGTATATACGTAGTTTTACTGGGTGATACTCTAGCTATAGAATTAGACATAATACACTGTATATACGTAGTTTTACTGGGTGATACTCTAGCTATAGAACTGGACATAATACACTGTATATACGTAGTTTTACTGGGTGATACTCTAGCTATAGAACTGGACATAATACACTGTATATACGTAGTTTTACTGGGTGATACTCTAGCTATAGAACTGGACATAATACACTGTATATACGTAGTTTTACTGGGTGATACTCTAGGTATAGAACTAGACATAATACACTGTTTATACGTAGTTTTACTGGGTGATACTCTAGCTATAGAACTAGACATAATCTTTAGTTTCACATTAACTAGAGTCTAGACTCTAGACTGGAGACTGAGGATAGGTGGTCGATGATAAACTTAATGAAATGCAAGTCATTTAGGTTATTTCACACATTTTACGAGTATTACAATTAAATGCGATGAGAAAAGTCTTTGTTACATTATTGGCAACTATTGCAGAATGCATATAAGCGCAAGCTAAAGAGTTGAAATTAGACCGTGGTAAGGCTAGAACGATAAAATTTACCAATAAGATCGCTTCACTTTCGCTAACCCAAACTAATTTGGAGGAGTCTCAATCTAAATCCAGTCCAGATTCACATAAATTCTTACACATAAAACCACAAGATTTCAGCAAATATAAATGGGGCTTCGGCTGAGCATCGTCCGTTTTCCCAATTTTTCCTGTAAAGTGTAAAATAAATGAAGGATTTGGTCTTGTTCCCAGACGCTATCAAGTCAGCCAGCAATTAATTTAAACGTCAGTGAACTAGCTAAAAACCCAATATCTTTGACTTCCACTAGTAGTTAGATAAATGATTTCTCTAAATCATGAAAACACCCGGTAGTGACGGCTCGTATGATTAATCTGAAGTGTAGGTACTTACACTTTTTTTTCTGTGATCGAAGTACTTGTGTGATCTACAATGGTGTCTTCCTAGTAGAAATTTTCATAATATGTTTTTGTGGACTCGTAATTCTACGCAAGTTTGTTAACTGTTTGAGTTTTGGCAAAAAAATTATCAACTGAATTATGAATCTATCATCATACTTGAAATCTTTGGACGATAATAATAAATACATTAATTCACTTATCTCTTCTCTCTGTGTCTCAGTAAAATTATCTTTCCGAACCGGTGGTAGTCTTGACTTATTATAAGTGACACAAGTTTGTAAATAGATTATCATTTATCTCTGATGACTAATTAGTAATTACCTAGGTCTTCTTAAACCGTATAGGTTTAATGAAACCTATACGGTGTTTGAGTGCTAAATTTTAATGTTCCTGTTTGAATGTATTATAATTTTACTTATAAGCATTTGACGGGACACTAGCAGATAAATCCATACTTATATATAATACTAGCGGACGCCCGCGACTTCGTTCGCGTGGCTTAAGCTTTTTAATTCCCACAGGCACTCCTTAATTTTCCAGGATAAAATAAATATGTCACTCTCCAGGTCCTCATCTATACCGATGCAAGAAATCACGTCGAACTGTTGCTCTGTTGCGGCGTGATCAAACTCTATTTAACGTTCTTGAGGATAAAATTTTCGAAAACTGTGAAACACGTATTTTTTATTTTTAACCCGCAGCTCATATACCAAGTTTTATGGCTATAACTTGAGAAATGAAGGACTTTAACTTTCAACCCCTATATTACCCCTTTGGGGGTACAATTTCGAAAAACTGTGACAGAAGTATTTCTTTATTTTTTAACGAAAGCCATAATACCAAGTTTCGTTGATATAACTTTAAAAAAATCCTGAGAAAAGAAGGCCTTTCATAACAACTTTCATCCCCTATTTCACCCCTTTGGGGGTCGAATTTTCAAAAACTGTGAAACACGTATTTCTTCATTTTTAACCCGCAGCTCATATACCAAGTTTCATGGCTATAATTTGAAAAACGACGGACTTTCATACAAACTTTCAACCCCTATTTTACCCCTTTGGAGATGGAATTTCGAAAAACCCTTTCTTAGTGGATACCTAGTTTTCACAAAGAACACACTCTCCAAATTTCATGTCTCTAGGACCAGTAGTTTAGGCTGTGCGTTGATATATAAGTCAGTCCGTCAGTCAGGACTTTGAATTTTATATATATAGATTATATTATAATATTTTATAATATATATATATATATAATATATATATCTAATATTATAAATGCGAAAGTGTGTCTGTCTGTCTTTCTGTCTGTCTGTCTGTCTGTCTGTCTGTCTGCTACGCCTTCACGGCCCATCTGTTCAACCGATTTTGATGAAATTTGGTACAGCGATAGGTTGTACCGGGGAAGGACATAGGCTACTTTTTATCCGGGAAAATTCAAGAGTTCCCGCGGGAATAAAAAAAACTTAATCCACGCGGACGAAGTCGCGGGAATCATCTAGTACAGTGATTCCCAAAGTGGTCCAGGTGGACCCCCAGGGGTCCACGGGAGACTCGACGGGGGTCTACGTTGGCGTGACAGAAAAATGGGGGTCCACAATTCGTAAGCGGGGGTCCACGAAAATTTATCTGGTTTCGATAGTGAAGAACTAAAATGTTGGCTTGACTTCACCTATCAATGTAGGCAGATAATATTTTAAGAAGCTCAGCGACTGTTACTTGTAAAAACTTGTAATATTCCATAATCAGTACAACGTGTCGAGACTTGCAAAGCACCGCCGCGGCCGCCCGCCTTATACTCAAAGCCGCCCGCCGACGCGCCGTCCGCAACGCTTGTTCAGACGTGCAAAGGGACCAAATACGACTTGTGGGTGGTGTGCGTGCTTGCAATCTTGCAATTTGAAGATATTCTGTTAATGGAAATACCACCATGGATCATAAATCCATTTGATGAAACGGAAGTGGAGAATGTGATATTACAAGAGGAGCTAGTCGAGCTTAGCACTAATGAGGAGCTGAAGGTGAAATTTAAAAGAGGGTATCAAACATTTTGGCTGCAAGCAGAAATACCCGAAAAATATCCTGGACTGTGGGGAATTGCGAGAAAGCTTTTGATAGCGTTTCCCTCGTCGTATCTTGTCGAAAAAAGTTTTAGTGCCGTAACAAACCTTTTAACAAAAAAAAGGAGCAGATTGAATATCACAGAACGGGGAGATTTGCGGTTATTCTTAACAAAACTAAAGCCAAATATTGATAATTTGCTGTCAATACATCAAGTACATCCCTCCCATTAAGTTACGTTACCTACGTTATTAATTTTTAATTTTGATTGTAGGTACAATTATATTTTGATTTACTATACTTACTTAATATAATATTGTAAAATATGATAACAATAATAATAATTAATAGTTACTTACATAGTATTTGAATAAATACAACACAAGAAAATATGCTATTTTTTATTTTTACCACTCCGAGTTTTCTTAATAAAATAAGTGAGAATTGATTGGTTTTTGTGCTGTGAGTAGATGTCAAAAATGTAAGTTTGAGATGGAATCACTTCTTTTTGAATGGTCAACTTTACTTTTGACATCCACTCACAGCACAATCAATTAATTAAATTACCAATCAATTCTCTTTTTTTTTCAAAGAATGTTTTTTTCGTGATTGGAACTCACTCGCAACGCCAATTTTCATAATTTATCTTCACATTTTTTGTCGACTGGAAATATGATAGAAATTTAGCTGCAGGGGGTCCACCGGAACCAGCAAACTGTTGAAAGGGGTCTATGAGCAAAAAAAGTTTGGGAACCTCTGATCTAGTAGTTACATAATCCAGAATGTAGCAAAACCAAATTGTTATTTAAATATTTCGCACATAACAGCGTTATCAATTTTCAGTTTGGCTAACATAAATCAAAAAGGCAGACCATTCCATTTCATGCTTGCCAAGTCGCCTTAAAAGCTTTGTGTCGGGTAGATTTCTTTGTCCTGTAAGTGGGACACTGCGTTCACCATTGCAATTGTGTGCTTAACGTGCAAACCGACGTGTAGTGCTGGGTAACTTTATATTATCTGTGAGGACAAGTTTCTAATGACTTTCCTTCTTCAACTATTCAAGACTGTTTGCTCTTAGCTTGAGGGTAAAAATATATTCTTCACCAGAGGCCCGATTGTTTAAGCAAATCGTAATCATACTCGAACTGTTTAAGGAGCTTTATACATGCTTTTTATGCCGGCGTAAGCTCTTTAAGAGTTCCCTGGGCCCCTCATTATTAGCTGAGGACGGTCACCTAGAGGGTTTCAGTGGCTAAAAATCCTATCTATGGAAGATCCCCCCCACCGCCCCCCTCCCTCCGTTAACAAAAAAAAAAGCATTTATGAAATTCTTAAATAGGTCAAATTATACGTTTGACAATACACAATCGGGGGGGGCTGATGGTCAGTATCTTCATTCGTACCTATTTTGATATATTTAAATAGCAAGCTATTTCGTCACGACTTTTCAATAAAACCTAATGATTTGTTGCAACATTAATCCAGCACAACCATCATCATGAAATATTGGTTTCAGTCATTTCGTATAAGAACTGCATGGTCTCACCTCTTTCACAAAATTAAGGTCACTAGCCGGTATGTCTGCACTGGGATGTGAAGAGCTTAAGGCGTTATAACCTTTGGTCTTTGACAGCAGACAGAGACTCCACCCAACAAGCTTTCTATAAATTCTTATATCCAATAATATTGTGAGCTCACCTAATAGTTGTATACTGCCACATATTAGTTGCTTCAAAATTTTGCTATTACTATTAGCATTTTAAATGAATCAGATTTGGTCGTCTCTGATTATTACAAATGCCAAGCCTTGGTCTTCAATCGTTGAGTGGGTGACAGGCAAGACATGATTGTTGCATGAACGATGGCTTCTGGATTGGAGACCGCTTACTAAGATCACCATCAAGACAGTGACGGAAAGCAGATGAGAAAGAAAGTTTGAGGACTAGGTGCGGTGGCTCATTACGAAAGGCCTACGATGACGAAGAAAAGACGTCCACAGGTTTATAATATAATGATTTTTAGAATTATTTTAAGACTAGATTATTGAACGTTTCCACATACTTAAGAATATTAAGCAACAAGTCGACGAGATGGCAATACGTTGAACATAAATACAGAAAGAAGGTGACGGGAAATAGCTTGATGGGAGAGGTCACTAGATGTGGTGCACGTATTGGAAAATGCATATTATATCGAGCAGACGATATCCGTAGGATGATAATAGTTATTTGTTATACAAGAGTGAAAAATCTTTTCACTCGAGTGCAACACGTAACTTTTCATCCTACCTCAGCGATTAAATGACTAATTATATGGAAATTCGGCACCATAGAGGTAGAAGTAAATAGGTTTTAACGATGTTTTGAATTCACAAACTTCATAGACGAGTGATATTTACTCGTACAACGTGCACACGATGTTCTAAATTCAATTTACTTTATCCTCAAGAGGATAATAACGGCTATTGCATTCAGATATCGAAGATTAAAAATACTCTTTCCGAGATGGTGGGATGGAAATATGATTATTACACCTCTCTCAGATAATTATTAAGGCTACCAACCAGCATGGTGACCCTAAGGCAAGTAGAAGCGATATCGCAAGCCAATGACATCAGTTGACTAGTAATCGCCGCGAGCCCGACTGGAAAGCTAATCTATGTGTGCAATTCCATCGGCGGCTTTGTCATTTAAATCCACTCGGAGTCGGAACTCGGACATCGTGAGAAAAATGCACAAATGTAACGCGACTCGACTATCTTTCACTAAGATATTGTTAAGTAAGGAACGTTTGAAGGATGACTGAATATTGTATGTGCAAAATTTCCATGATTTTATGTATCTTAAATTCCTAATCGTCGTCGTAGCTTCAAATCCTACACATGCCTTCTTATGGCAACTGGTGTGCATCTGATGGTGTAATCGTTAACCTTGCATTGACAGTCAGAGGTTCCCTATAGATCTTATCATCTTACTGAAAAATTCAGACCACAAAAAATAAACCTAAAGTATCTTCAAGCATTTAACATATTATTATTAGAGTTACTTAGTTACTCGGAAAATTTCCTGCGTGCTATAAGGAACGATGAAAACTTGCTATCAGCGAACAATGCACGAGATAATGTTATGACTCTATGAGATAAGAGACCACTATACAAGTAGGTACATAAAGTGTGCGATAAAGAGTTGATTCGCACTAAACGGCCGGATTTAGAATCCCCAAAACAAGAAGGTAGTATAGAAATGCTCTCTAAAGTGAAGAAGAGGCATTATTTGAAGTTGTAGAACAAGGAGTGTAAGGTGAAATGAACGACATGACTCCGTATTATCCAGAACTAGAAATCTGTAGTCACACGTGCCGTTCCATTATAGCAACGAAGTACGAACACGAACCATCCATGATCTCACCACACACGTGCAACAAAAAGCCAACGCATTCATTCGCATTGCGGGCGTTCGGCTGGCGGTATAGTACCGGGCTCTCAGAACGGGCGAGAGATAAATGGGGGGCCGGGTGCCGGTAGGGGGGCGTAGTGGGAGGGGGGTAAATGCCCGCGCGGCGGCGGGTAATTGGTTCGCGCCGCCCGAGGCGAGCCCGTAGTATCGCGCTTTAGCGACGGCGCCCTCCGGTGTCAGGCGTGGATAATGGGATCCATTGAGTCGACTTTCGTGTTCAAGTTGTTTTTTTTTTTAATATTTTGCATTCAGGTTTTGAATATAAAAATTTTGTTGGCTCAGACAGTCAGGACGTTTTTTAAAAGGGAAGGTTACGGAGCTCCATGCTTGTATGTGCGTACTAATAGGTATAATGCATAATTATTGCGTCCTAAATAAAGTATTTTCTCATGTTTTTGTTTGTTGCTATATTAGCTAGGTATAACACATGAGGAATTAGCATTGTTGTTCTGATCTATCGTCTAACTCTATTGAAATTGTTGTGTTGAGCGATCTTATATGTATGTACAACTACAGGTTGTCTGGTTGCCCTTAGTCAATTTGGATCTATTTAGCTAGTTGGGAACTGAACGAATAGTTTACTATTCGAAAAAAATACATAGTGAAAAGTACATGGACATTTAAATAGATAGCGTTTGAGGGTGACTTTTCAAAGTAGATATCATTTAGCTATTCAAGACGATTTCCCTGAAAGTACTTGATAAACTTGCCATCAAATACACGGAGCTCGCTAATAATTCACTCCTAATCAATTGTCAACTGAAAAACGAAAGTAAAGCAAAAAAATAAAATAAAGAAAAGCAAACGTGTCGACTCCACGCCACCCCAGCGGCTGTTTGTCATGCTACCGCGGAGTTATAGCTATGTCATGCGGCCACCGGCGCGCCACTTTATACATCCGACGGCGCTACCGCCCGCCACGAGTCGAGCGCTTATAATATTATAGAGGTAGATATAGCGTGTAGAAGCACCAGATTGGGAGCGTCGCTTTTGAGACCTCGCTCGGTTCGCACTTCGCAGTGATTGATGTAGGTACAACTTACAAGCGCCCGCATGAAAGTTCGTCGTTTCTTTTTGCATCTCGCTATCGAAAATTTAGCGTGCCTCGTGGCTGACTAAGTTCTCTATTTGAATGGTTATTTTAAGGTTAGAACTCGAAAGATCAATGTCACGAGTGCTTACACAACGATAGATATATACCAGTACATTTGCTTTTTTTTTTAATTATATAGGCTAGCGCTTGGCTGCAATCAGACTTGCTTGCAAGTGGTGATGCAGCCTAAGGTGGAGCGCGTTTGCCTAGAAGATGCCTATTCACTCTTGATTTGAAGGTACCTTAAAAGAGGAGGGGAAAACGGAAGCCGGGAGGGCATTCCATATCCTAGCGGTTCGAATTAAAAACGAGGAAGCAAATCGCTTCGTACGAGCCCGCGGAATTAAAATAACAGCTAACATAATTAATGGTTATTTTAATAAATTCTAGAACTCGAAAGATCAATGTCACAAGGAGCGCTTACACAGCGATAGATATCCCAGTCGATAATAATAGGTATATCCAGATTGGGAGCATAGCTTACGAGACCTCGCTCGGTTCGCAGTGATTGATGTAGGTACAAGCGCTCGCACGACAGTTCGTAGTCGTTTCTTTTTGCATCTTGCTATCGAAAATTTGGCGTGCCTCTTGAAGTTCTTTATTTGAATGGTTATTTTAAGTCTAGGACTCGAAAGATCAATGTCACGAGAAGTGCTTATATAGCGGTAGATATATACCAGTAGGTAGATAATAATAGGTATATCCCGATTGGGAGCGTCGCTTTCGAGAGTCGAGACCCCGCTCGGTTCGCACTTCGATTGGTTCGAGTGATTGATGTAGATTGTCGACCAAGCGCCCGCACGTTTTCGTTTGCCGTCGTTTCTTTTTGCATCTTGCTATCGAAAATTTAGCGTGCTCCGTGGCCGAATGATGTTCTTTTTGAATGGTTATTTTAAATCTAGAACTCTGTGAATCCAGACTCATATTATTTAAGTACTACTTATCCAATGTCATTGCTGTGAACGAAAGATAAATGTCACGTCACGAGGAGCGCATACATAGCGGTAGATATTATACGACTAGATAATATTATAATACTGGCCCACGACTTTGTCTGCGCAGATTAAGCTTTCTTTATCCACGCGGGAACTTCTTAATTTTCCGGGATAAACAGTAGCCTATATCCTTCCTCGGGATGTAATGTAACCTATCTTATTTACCCAAGTTTCATCCAAATCGATTGAAAAGATGGCCCATGAAACCGTAGCAGACAGACAGACACACACTTTCGCACTTATTAATATAAGTATTTAGTATGGAATTTGGATTATAGCGTGTAGGAGGTCCAGATTGAAAGCGTTTCCTTCGAGACTTCGCTCGTGATCAAGATATAGAATTGTGGGTAGATTTAGAATGTAAGTAGATCATACCTACAACAGCTGAAACGTCCCTCCTCGCCGCGGTCCCGTCGTTTCATTTTGCATCTCGCTGTCGAAAATGACGTAATGGAGCTTCTATAGTAAAATAATAGTAGGTACTATTAGTGTCTGACCAAACCTTCCGCTTCGGCTTCGGCCACCTTCGGTCAAAAGAAACTTGAAAACTTCGGCCATACCTACCTTCGGCTTCGACCAAAATGGGCCGAAGTTTTGGCCGAAGCCGAAGGTTTCTAGCATGCACCAAAATTCGTCGCTTTTCCTACGAAAGGACCTAACTGACATCGAGTTAATTGTTCAGGGCAAGCGTTTTTCGGTTTCGTGCTCAACTATATTGTCCACAGCTTGCTCAAATAAAGCTATATTAAAATAAAAAAAATATTCTTATAATCTGTGAATCAAGGCCTTTTTGCAAGTAGGAATTGTCTTATTTAAATGTGCGTATTCATTTAGGTAAAAATATTTAAAAGAGTTACGCCACTTCATAAGAACTTTGTTTTTCTGAAAAATTAATTACTTAGGAGATACGACTGTATTTTTTACTGAATTATTAAATCACATTTAATTCAAAATAATATGTTTTTTATTTCTTTATATTTAATAATAATTAGGATAGTTTTAAATCATTTTTTGACTGAAAGTTTTTGGATTCGTACTATTTTGGATTTTTTTACTGCCCAAGGTTTTATACATTTTTTGTCACCAATTTACATAAATTTTTAACTCTATTAGTTAATGTCTAAGGTATTCCGTCGCAATCAAAATTCAGACGTAAGTGAAAACCCCATTTTTATTCAATATAGTCTAGTTCACACTAAATGACGTATTTTCAGTTACGTCATAGTTGATAGATTTTTATTTAGCTGATCACTAAATAAAAATCTTTCTAATAGCCCTAAGTATAAAATACGCCACTTAGTATGATTTCCTTTTCGCAAATGAGCATATACGCCATACTTACCGATTGTCCTAGCCAGTAAACGGTAAAAGATATGAAAAAGTCGATAAGACAGATCGACAGAGAATCAAAAGTACATTATTATGATGTATTTAGTGCAGTTACGTCAAAAGTGTCAGATAGGTCCTTTCGTAGGAAAAGCGACGAATTGACCTCGGTGTTTAATAACTAACTAACTCTAGCACTTACTAGTACCTATGCGTTTATTACACATAATATGATATTATTATACGTATGTAGTAGGTAATGTACGTCTTGTTTGAGTATGAAGCAACTAAGTATTATTTCAATATAATCCTATTTTAGTTATACAAGCTTCCCGGGAAATTCACTCTTACCTTTGTATTTTGTTATCTTAAAATAACTTGTTTCGTGCGGTTGGTTAATCTAGATGTTGCGGTTTGTCCTTTAACACTGTTTCTAGTTTGAAGCGAAACTTGAACTAAAATATAATAATGTATTTATATACTAAGTTTATGCTGGGGTTTGTTGAAATATAAATAAAAGACCAACCGCCAAGTTTCTAGCTGGATATTCTCGGTAGGAAGGACATTTCTCAGCAGAGGTAGATTCACTTATAAAAGTTATTTGAATATAAATCTTTATCTAAATAAATCTAAATCTAATCTTTAATCTAATCTAATCTCTAATCTAATCTTTATCTTTATAAATATTTATTATCTTCTATTGCTACAGCAAGCACTAAGCAGATTAGGGGTATGAGTTAAATATTTAAACTGCCATGCCATATATTACCATCAGGTGATATCGCAATTCGCAGTCAAGGGCTAATTAGTAGTAGATTAAAAAAAAAAAAAAAGAATCTCGATCTCTCAGCTCTTTGCTATAATACTGTGTTCTACCACTGTTCTACTGGGACTATCAACTTAAATCTTAGAAGGCGCTACTTTACCAAGGCACATTACCTACATAGGCAAAAGGCATGTCCTCAGTCCTACGTACAATAACCTTGTAGAGGTAGACTAGTTAACTACGATATTCACATCAAGTCACCATAGCAAGTGTTTGTGAGTAACAACTACATAAATTCTGAACTCGTATCATCGCTGTGCGAGCATGGAGTTCGGTTTCCGAGTCGTTATTTTTCATCTGTACTCGTCAAAGCCGCTCATTACGGCGACGGACGAGTTTCGAGAGGCGCTCGGCGTGACGGGGCGCATGAAACGCGTTATGTTGACGACGTGTCAGGGATACACGACCCGGGGCTAGAGACGTAGCTTTGTTGTATCGATATCGATGGAAACTGAACTCATCATCGCGGTTTGTGTCCCTTTGAGCATGGAGTCCGGTTTCCGAGTCGTTATTTTTCATCTGTACTCGTGAGAGCCGCTCATTACGGTGACGGACGAGTTTCGAGAGGCGCTCGGCGTGACGGGGCGCATGAAACGCGCTATGTTGACGACGTGTCACGTATACACGACCCTGGGCTAGTGACGTAGCTTTGTTGTATCGATATCGATGGAAACTGAACCCATTTGACGTTTGAGTCACTTTGACCATGGATTCCGGGTTCCGAGCCATTATTATTCATCGCGCGAGAGATGGGTAGGTACATTATGTTGTTCTAATTCAACATTTATGACGTTGGATTTAAAATCATTCAGGTTCCGTTCTTCGTACCACATACCTCCGTTCACTCCGGTGTCCGTGCTCTAAATAAATCTATCGTATTTTTGTTTCTTTTTTATGATTTGCCTCGATAAGAACGATCAAGGTAAATCCAGTAGTAACGATGCAATCAGTTACGGTCAACGTTTACAAGGCCATATTTGATGCAGTTGATAAACGTTATCAAAACCACTTACAATTTTACCAAAAGGTGCGATATAGCTAAGGCACTTCAATGTATTTGGTAAATACGTAACATATTATGTAATATGTTCCTGCTCCTCCTTTATTCGTGTTATTCCTACTAAATATTTCCATACTAAATATTCTAAATAATTGACAACGATGTCGAAACGATCTCGATTAGGGCATGCTACCGGGAATTACCGGTATCAAAAGTACCGGGAATTCCCGAGACTTCTGAATATTTTCAGTCCCGGTTCTCCACACCACAAAACCGGTACTTTTGATACTTTCGAGACTCGAATTAAATAGATTACTTCTCTAATTAAGTGCGTATATTTCTGAATGTAACAAGAACTTCGTTCACTACACTGTATTTTATGATCACAAATTCGAGGTTTTAAACTTTTAGTATAAAAAATCCTATTTTTACTTTGAGTATTTATACTTAGTCTTTCTAAATATTATTTATCAGCTTTTTTGAAGATCAATTAATTGATGAATCTGTCACTCCAATAAAATTTGTTCTGCAAAATGAGTTACAGTAGATTAATTATGCTACTTTGATAATAGGCATGATGACAGTAACCAAGAATCAATGCAATTATGAATTTATCTAATGAATTAGGATTCATGGATTATAAAAAGTGTATTTATTTTTCAATATCGAGTGAGATTGCTATTTATTTTGATAAAATAAAACTATAAAATACAGCAATCCGCCATATTGCATAAAACACAAATAAGCGAATGACGTCACAATTGTTTGTTTTCGAGCTTTGAAAATCACACTATTGCTTACTGCACACTGCACAGAGTACATTGGTAAAAACAATAGTGACGTCACAACGACGCCATGACACCGTCGAACGTTTTGGCGTGAATTTTAAAATTTAAATTTCAAATGCTAATTTTATCTACTAAACTTTATTTTTCTGCTGAAATAAGATATTTTTTCGAAATAGTAGATACTTCCGAACATAATCTGCCCATTTTTCAAAATCAGTCATCATGCCTATTGTATTATATTTCAGTTCAAAGTTTAGTTTCAAAAAAAAAGAAAGAAAATTGAATGAATACTGTAATATAAAATATACCTCATAAGCACCAGGATTATGGCTGCTAAATTTTGTTTTTTGACTCCACTGTCATTGACACCAACGGCAGACGGGAAGAATTCATAATTCTCTTAAATGCTCAGCGTTTTTCCGTTAAATCTTATATACCAAGATAATTAGTGAAAACACCAAGACTGTGGTCAGTCCAATCTTGATGTATGGAACTGGATTCTGGACAGTAAACTCTTAGTGGCTGATAGGAAACATGATAGGAAGATCCTATAGCACCACACCACGGAACCACACCGCACGCACACCACCACACCACCACACGCACGGAGAGGACGGTGGTTGGAGACATAGAAATACTAAGAGGTACCGAACCCAGTATCCCCCAACCCACCCAGAACCCAGAATCGACCAACCGATCGACCAACCAATTGACCAACCGATCGACCAACCAACCAGCCAACCAATCAGACAACCAATCGCACAACCAATCGACCAACCGATCGACCAACCAATCGATCAACCGATAGACCAACCGGTCGACCTACCAATCGACCAACTGAGCGACCAACTGGTCGACCAACCAATCGACCAACCAATCGAACAAACAATTGGCCAACCAATCGTCCAACCGATCGATCAAACCAATCGACCAACCGATCGACCAACCAATCAACCAACCGATCGAACAACCAATCGACCAACCAATCGACCAACCTATCGACCAACTAATCGACCAACCAATCGGACAACCCATCGACCAACTAATCGACCAACCGTTCGACCAACCAATCAACCAACCGATCGGCCAACCAATCGGACGACCAATGAACCGATTGATCAAACCAATCGACCAACCGATCGACCAACCAATCGACCAACCGATCGACCAACCAATCAACCAACCGATCGAACAACCAATCGACCAACCAATCGACCAACCTATCGACCAACCGTTCGACCAACCAATCAACCAACCGATCGGCCAACCAATCGGACGACCAATGAACCGATTGATCAAACTAATCGACCGACCGATCGACCAACCCATCGACCAACTAATCGACCAACTAATCGACCAACCGTTCGACCAACCAATCAACCAACCGATCGACCAACCAATCAACCAACCGATCGAACAACCAATCGACCAACTAATCGACCAACCTATCGACCAACTAATCGACCAACCAATCGGACAACCCATCGACCAACTAATCGACCGATAGGTCATGCAGTCGATACTGCTTCTGAGTACCGGGAATTTTCGGACCGATACTGGCATAGAACCGGGAATTCCCGGTACTTTCGATTTGTTTTGTGATAAATTATCACAAAACAAGGCAAATACGTAAGTATGAAATAGACCAACTATTTGACATAATATATAAAATGTCGCGTAATATTTCCACACAGGATCATAAATTCATGATTTTTAATGAACTTGTGCAATAATTCGCATCGTTCCAAATTTCAAACTTTTATTTCAACTTTATTTATTTCAATTTTGGTTCAACGCGAAGGGCCGGCGTATAGGTTTTACAGTGATAGCGTGGGACATCTTGTCTGAAAATACACTTCGAAAAGCTGTTTTTTTGTATCGTGATAAGCTTATAATTTTATTTTTATAGCAATTAAATGCCTCAATCACTACTACACAACAGTTCCTACTACAAGCAGTTTCTAGAAAAAAGCCTTGAGGCTTGGTCAGAGGGACAACAAAGTGATCCTTATCATCTTTTTAATATGTAGTTCTTTTTAACCATTTATTCGTGCAAGTTCCAAATGAGAGTACAAATATATTAAAAGTGTCTCATAAATACCTACTTCTGGATTGTCTCTTACACAATCGACCAACCGATCAAACAACCAATCGACCAACTGATCGACCAACCAATCTACCAACCAATCGGACAACCAATCGACCAACCTATCGACCAGCCAACCGACCAACCAATCGAACAACCAATCGGCCAACCAATCGGACGACCAATGAACCGATCGATCAAACCAATCGACCAACCGATCGACCAACCAATCGACCAACCAATCGATTATGATCCTGTGTGGAAATATTACGCGACATTTTATATATTATGTCAAATAGTTGGTCTATTTCATACTTTCTGTAATGTATTTGCCTTGTTTTGTGATAATTTATGGTAGTATCGAAAGTACCGGGAATTCCCGGTTCTATGCCAGTATCGGTCCGAAAATTCCCGGTACTCAGAAGCCGTATCGACTGCATGCCCTAATCTCGATATTGTTTGTAAATACACGTCCCTATGAGCGAGCTACCCTCGCATGCAATCAGTCGGGGCGAGTCGCGGCGACGCCACTCGACGCGCCTCGTAAACGTTATCGGCTACATCGTAAAAATGCGACGTAAAATGGAGAACGTGCCGGCTGCCGGCTGCGCCCGAATCCACGTTCTAAATATTATGATTTTTAAAAATATTTTATTTTAGAAGAGCGCGTGTTTAAAAAGAGTTTGTACTTCGTGTTTAATACTTCGTCGCATTCTCTCTTTAAAATCTAGAATTATCGTCGTCGTCGGCAGGACTTGGGGTCATCATTATGATGATGATCATCATTTTGACACATCACTACTGAGCACGAGTCTCCTCTCAGAATGAGAAGGGATTCCAACTTAGAGTAGGTACCGCGCTGGCCAAGTGCAGAATGACAGACTTCACGCACCTTTGAGATCATAATATTCTGGAAGAACTCCCGGGTCAACACTTTTTTTTATCCACTACGAGTTAGCCCTTGATTGCGATTTCACCTGATGATAAGTGATGATGCAGTCTAAGATGGTAGCGGGCTGACCTGTTAGGGGCATGGCAATTATATTTAACTCAAACCCCTAATCGGTTTTTACACGACATCGTACCGGAACGACAAATCGCGTGCGTTTTAAGGGTGCAAAACCCTTAAAACACATATAAATCCGAAAAGTTAGAGGCTGCGATCAAAACCTCTACCACCCCGTCGTATCTAGTTATCTACTATCGTCTATCACCGATAAGACATAGAATACTTGTGGGAAGTTTCACGAGGAAAACCAATAAGCATGATGCCTATATCAAAAATAGAGGGTCTTCGAAAAGACCTAAAATTCACATCCTCGGTTAGTTTAATTTAAAGTTTAAACCATTTTAAAATATAGATTAAAGAAAAAAAGTGCGTTGAAATTTGATGACGTCACAACTGTGAATTTTATACAACTTCTATACTAGAAGTGCGTTTTTAAGTTTGATATAGAGTTGCTGATTTGATTTAGTGCGATTCGGCATACTGACAGCTGCTAGTAAAGGATTTTAAAAGTGTTTTGAATTTTAAAATTATTTTTAGCACTCAATTTTAACGAGATGAGAACATTATTGCACAGTGAAAAGGGAGATAAGGTCAAAATCTACACATAAAAGTTTTCAGGCAGAAAAAACACAGCGTACGCGTGAACGTGGAACTGTTATCATTCCATCCCGCGCGGTATTACGATTTACATAAAATAATAAACGGGACAGTCGCCCAAAGCACCCGCCACTAAAAGCAGCTTTCTTTTCCAGATAATCCCGGGGCCGGATTGTGGGATTGCGAGATCGCGGGACTCCCGGGGGTCGGTTATCAAGTTATCAATTTGACGGCTTGGTACACATATACAGTTTTCGTATATGTGTGTGTTCTTTCACTGTTAGGTTAGCTCAGGGTTAAACTTCTGTGAGCAATGAGTTCAAAGAATGCGGTAAGTATCTTTGCAAAGATTGAGGTGACTAGAAACGAGGATTAGGAATATCGGGGACTGGTAAACCTTTAAATTAGGGAGGCGTAGGCTCTAAAAGGCGTAGGTATTGATCCTACGCATTTTATACTCGTATGATAATCATCAAAGAAGATATGAGAAGCGCAAAATAACTATGAATGAACAAGTGAGTGTTTTAGTTTTTGATAGAAAGATTTTTTTAAATAAAAAATAATGTAAAACCGACATTTATTTTATACTTGTGGACCTGGCAGATGTTGTCCAGTCCTGAACCTAGAATCCAATTGCAGGGCCCTACCAGGTCTAATTGTCAATATAAACCATCCCGGGACCCACTCAAACACATCATACAAAAACATTTCAGCAATTGTTTTTTTTTTTTTATAGAAGATTAGAAGAGGATAGACGGGTAATAAAGTAGCCAATTACCAAGCGCACATGAAACGGCAAGAGTCGGTGCTGCCGGTCGTTCTCGTAGCTGGCGGCACGAGGTTTCCTGAGGAGGCGGAAAATGCGGAAATAGGACTCGTTCCGGTCGACGCTAATAGGCTTGTGCCAGACTGCTATGCTGTTTCTAAAGCTTGCCATTGCCGACGCGCGACTGTCTAAGAAGTTGATTTAGATTTTTTGTTTCGCGTTACCCTACGTTATTTAAGAATGATAGAAGTAAATCCTCAGTTTTACGAGTCTGTGTAAAATTACTTATTTTCTTGAAATTCTGATCATCGAACTGGATTTCTAAAAAAATCAATAAGTAAAATTAACTGCAAGATCATTGATTTTACAGTAATTTATTAAATTTTTATTAAAAGTCGATTATTCGGCTTGGGCCAAAAATCAATCTTCAATCGTACACTAAAAATATAATTCACATTCTATTGCTCAATTAAATAGGTAATAGCAAAAGTAGGTCATTGTAGCGTGTGTACCACATCTCAAAAAAGAAAAACAAATAACTTGGAGTTGAGTATAATGCTCAAATTATATTTTTTTAACACGACTCGTTAGTCGTTTGTGAATATAAACCAATAGTAAATATAATAAGTCCATAGTATAAAATCTGGTGGACTCGTGGGATCAAGCGGCTTCCTAAAGGAAATAGAGCCCCTTCCGAACGATGCTAATGGAGCGGGAAGCCTACCAAGCTACGAAAACTACCTGCTGTTCAAGCTCGTTAGAGATCGTGACAAAATTCTTATTTAGATTAGGAGAAAGCAATTTAGACAGACAAGTATTAAAAAAGTAATTGATTTGCCTACCTTGGACTAGCGTCTAGAACTCTAGACTCTAGAGTTTTGTTTTGTAAAAGATGTATCCTATTCCTACCGATATACCTACCTAATAAACTTGTGGTTGTAGGAAACTTGCGGGCGGTTTCCTCTAGCAAATAGAGCTTTTCGAGGTCGGACCAGCAGCCAGCTTATAAATTTAACCCGTGTAGATACAAAGAAGCTATCTTCTGGTTAAAAGAGGTTAAGTACTACATATTTTTTGAGAACATGCGGAAAACCTAATTATTCAATATTAAAGAGATTTTGGAAGGGTAGTTTAGTTTAGTCAGGCGAGATTTAAGTAATGTGAGGGTAGGTTCTAGGTATGGTAAAATAAAGTAGCCGATTACCAGGCAAACATAAAACGGCAGGAATAGGGCGGGCGCGACTTCCTTGCGGAAATAGAGCCTGTTCCGGTGGTAGCTAATTGCGCGTGCCGCCTGCTTATGTAGGCAGCGCCATCTTTTGCCTCGTATACATTATTTTAATAATATCAATAATAGTATCAGATGTTAAAATAAATTCTCATATATAGAGAGTAGATTAATTCAAGGTTCTTTGAACACAGACAACGGGAAAATGATAGACAGTTAATTAATGACCCTAAAAACAAGTACTTATAAGTTAGAAATTTAAAACAACCCCCGACACAATATGGAAGTAACAGATTAAGAAAAAAGCTGATGACCTTCAGACGGATGAACAGATTTTCATGAAACATGGCTAAGAACACTCGGGATAAAATTATTTATATAAGACGCAAAAAAAACTAAACGAAAATCGGTTCATCCGTATGTGCGCTACGATACCAGACAGATACACAAACAGGCACGTTAAACTTATAACACCCCTCTCTTTTTGCGTCGGGGGTTAATAATATAAAGTAGTTACCAAAGTTTTTGGTAGGTATTTCGATTTTTTTTACATTTCATACTAAGCTGTTTTGTATAAGATGACAGTTCGCGTAAAAATATAATTTATTCGCCTGCAGCTATGTAACGCAAGTCCCCGAATACGAAGTAGCCAACTTGCAACACAATGCAAGAGTCCCTTTGAAGTTTGAACTGAAATTAGTTCTCATAAATGCTCGTCATTTGAACAAGAACTGCTCATTTTGCACAAACTCTGAGAGGAGTAATAAAAATAAACATTACTCTGGTAATATTATGTCTCGCACACGGCGCGTCCGGGCGTCCCGCACTTAAACGCAATGTCCCGGATATCCGACGCCAGTGTGGTCCCGGGCTATTACTGTCGCGAAATAAAATAATGAGATAACATTAGTGCGATTGTGTGAAAATCGTTATCATTGACAACTTAAAACCATCAGCGTTTGTCAAACGGCTAGTTAGAACCGCAGGGCGACCGCGTATCTTTTGCATCAATCATTGATACATCGCAATCACCTCCGATTGGCCGAATTTATGGTATTCTTGCTGCGTCAATGGATTTCGTCCAATAGTGGAAGAGTGTTAACCAATCAGAGGTGATTGCGATGTATCAATGATTGTTGCAAAAGATACGCGGTCGCCCTGCTGTTATAGGAGTTAATAGATGCCTAGGCTCAGTAACAATAAATAAGTTTATGTATACGTAAGGAAATATTACGTATACTTACGTATAAGAACCTTAACAATTCTAGACAAGTCCACTGCCAAGTGTTGGTGCGGCGTTTACACAGTCCCGCGGGAGACATCCGATATTCTTTTAGCTTCTGGCTAGAGTTGGAACTTCGAATGCATGATAAGCAAGTTTCTTATTAGATTTATGCGAGTTTTTTTTGTATGAAGAATGTTTATATCAAAACTCAAAATTCAAATTATCTTTTTTTTCCTAGAATTTTGTAGAGCAGGTACGAGACCGTTTTACACATGATTTTGTACCTAGTCACTTACCACTTTTTCACGAGAATTATTGTTGTGATTGCAAGAAGATACGTGCACGGTTTTTCTAGCTAAAGACCTTTCACCCCTTTTCCGCGCGTAAGGTCGTAAATCGTAACGTCCACTATCTTGCAGAAAATAAGATTTTTAGCTTACCTCAGAACGCACCATAATTTTTGAAAAAGGATTTCTGAGATGTCTTCGATTTTTATCCAGAAATAATTATTTTAAAAAAACTGGTAAGTAAGTATTTTCTGGTTACGTTTGTAACTTTGAAAACGTTTGGTTATACCTATTATAATAATCGAAGACATCGCTCTTCCTCGTCAATGTCAATTTCTGGAGTGACTGGTTATTATAGGATTCCTTGTTAGTACCTATTTGGTAAGTGTACGAAGTTCTAGTAAATCAGGTCTTAGTTCAGGGTGAACCACTAGCAAATTAGCAGTCGTTAGTATTAACACTCAGTGGCGTGCAGTTCATAGAGGCACGAAAGCACAGCTTACCCAAATGGAAATACGTCAATGCTCATTTTAATCATGACAGTCAGTGAATAGGTATTCTGACTTACCCTATGCACGCCACTGTTCACACTCATTGTTAGCAGAATAACGAAGGAAAAATAGGTGGGCGTGCTAAGCCTAAACCCTCCACGACCGATGCATTAATCAAAATTAAAAGAGAATTAGGCGGACACGCGCGGACCAAACTTGGCTAAATGAGTCCTCTGTTTTGGCTTTTGTCCCTTTTATTAGTGGGACCGTATTTTTGAGCGTGAAAATCGTTGGAAGGTTCGGAAGAAGCGTTTTTTCAGTTTTTATTTTTAAAGTGCGTGTAACTTCAGCAGTATCGGATGTCTCCATAGACCTCAATTTACATAGACGGGCCCTGTCAAACAAAGAATGTGAACTTATTTGACTAACGCCAACTAGTCTGAAAAGCGGGACAGGTAAGGGGCACGCCCTAGAAGTCGGATACCCAACTTTTTAGGGTTCCGTACCTCAAAAGGAAAAAACGGAACCCGTATAGGATCACTTTGTTGTCCGTCCGTCTGTGTGTCAAGACCCTTTTTCTCAGAGACGCATGGAGGTATCAAGCTGAAATTCATATCAAATACTCAGGTCTACTGTTCCTTCGAGCTGTGAAAAAATCAAACTTCTAAGCCAACGCAATCAAAATTTTCGACACTCGCAAGGGAATCAAAACCTACAGGGTACCTACTTCCCGTGAACTCAGAATCTTGAAATTTGGTACGAAGCAACGTCTGATAGCACAGATGAAGGAAAAATTGCGAAAAGCATACTTACATTTTTAGATAATAAAAATAATTTTAATAATTTTAAACTTAGTACAGGTTTGTACGGAACCCTCGGTGCGCGAGTCCGACTCGCACTTGGCCGGTTTTTTTCTATGAAAGGGCCCATCTAGTACCTACATTATATCGCTGGATGTTACACAATAATGCGCGCCACGACGTCATCTTCGTGGGCTGTTAGTAGACAGACGGTCGGACAGAAATACTGTCCTTGTTTGTTCTTTTCACCGACTTGCGGTCAATGTAAACGGACACTAACCAAAGCAGGTTCAGTTATCTGTGGGCCAAACTGTCAACGCTTAAAGCCATGTTGTTTCATTATTGTTAACTTTCGTGTTTTAGAATTATAATCCTTATATTAGGAACGTCAAGGTACGTGACATCAAACTGTCATTTTGAGTAATATTGCTTTGATCGTTGGCAATACGGCCCCAGGAAAAAGATACTTATTATTAAATTGTTCACAAGTGTGTGCAAACTGAGTCATTGGTGTAGTTGCCAGCTCATTATGCTTCGGATCATGAGAAGTCGGGTTCAAGTCCCGGGTCGGGTCAAACATGGTTTTATTTTGTCAAGAAATTGATATGATATTTTTACCGGCCCATTCAAACATGTGCCAGTCGTTTTTACACGTCCCTGTCAAGCTATCTTCTTATTTCTACGTGCTGTAAATAACTATTATTAAAATGTGGCTGAGAAGTGACAACCCTAGATACAACACAAGCTATGTTGGCTGCGAGTGCTATAGAAACTGCCGCCGTGCCCCGGGCCGCGCCTCGCAACCGAGGTGCTGACGGGGCGTACTGCGATCGATGCGGCTTGATACTTGAACAATATCGTATTGCTCGTATTTAAGTGAAGTGTGAAAATGCAAATTATGTCGCGTAGGAAATAGCGGTTTCGTGACTAAATTGAATAATGATAACGTGGCGTAGGTACAGTGGAGCGTGGAGTAACGTGGAGTAGGTAGCGAACAGTGACGAAAAAGCGGAGACAGGTGCTCTCCATTTCATTGAGTCTTACCCGGGTTACAAACTTCAAGCATTAGCAAAGCCTAGAAATAATTTTTATCAAAAACATATTTAATGCATTTCATTATCAACATTTAATTATAAAAAATGACGTGTTTGGTTTTAATTATCTGGAAAAAAATGTTTGTTGAGTGACAAGTTTCCACCCAGATGTTCATCGCATTGTGCCAGTCGCACGTTGTCAGATCAGAATTTAGAAATTCAGGACCCTCGCGCTCCTTTATTTTATGCTCATTACTCCTGGGCTCTTCATATTTCATGACCTTGGCATTTTTTACACCATTTCACTTTTGAATTTACAACTATCAGCTAGGTACATTTATTTCTTAAAAGTACGCCGGTTATATTAATTTTATTTTACCTACTCTTAATTGAAATGTAAGTGAAAATTGAACTATTTAGAGAACACTTCTTACAACTTCTATGCCCTTTTGTAACCTACTTAAGTGGTCATTTAGGTGCGTATTAATTAGTTTTGTTTAAAGTAGTGAATGTAATCACACAAAAAAATATTACGTAAAAATCAATATCCAAGACCTTCTAATTTCAATACGTCTTTGAGCTCAGTCTGAAAGACCTAGTTTATATATAAAAGATCAGTGTTCACATTATTATATAGCAGTGGAAACATACTATTATCGCCTCGATTGCCAGTCTTTACCCCGAGTGAGCATCAAAAGTAGTTTGACAGCCGACAGGTTAACTCCTCGGCCTCACCCCGTCACCCCACAAGAATCGTGATACATCGCACGCAGTTAACGCGACGGTTTGAAACACTGATTATTTTATACAACTTGCAAGATGCCCTTAATACGCGAACGCGATGTCTAAATCTTAAAAAAGAGGTTATCAATTTGACGCGTAGTTTTTTAAAGTGAATTTGGGATGGAGAGGTAAACGAAAAAAGTGAAACTAGCGCTGCCCATATAAGAGTGAGTGCAGCTGTGCCTGGCCTTGAAACTTCAAGGCTTTGTATTAAGATTAAACTCCATACTAAAGGAATATCTTCCGTAGATGGACTCATGGAGCATGGATAATCTCTATCCAAGAGATTTAAAATCAAAGCAGTAGGTAAATCCATTGATGCGAATTGCGATTTGAGTTATGTATATTAGATAAGTAGGACTAAAAGAAAATATATAACTTTACGACTTTCTAGTAACAATTTGTTATAGATTCAAATATAGAATAGAAGAGTATTTGCACATTACAGGTATTTTAACGGTATATTTCACAAAATTTAGTGTCAGTCTTAAGTCTATAATGCGGATGTTTAATGTGAGCCCGCGATGGGTCAAAGCATGCAAGAACATCTATCTACGGTGGTATATTATTACGTGTAAGTTTCCATCACATTTAAATCATTGCAATGTCAGCTTTATTACGACGAGATAAGAGTTGAAATGAAAGAATGCACATAAGATTTCTCTCGGCTTGATAGGTGGCAGCGAGGCCAAGAAACGGATAAATATCTCTTTTAGTAGTCCTGCTGTGTATATCGCGAGCTCTGACTATGATTCTGACGAGCTATGACACCTCTCACCTTTTATCGTGGCATTATGACTAAAATCAAGTCTCATAATAATCCTTACTTAAAGTCACTATGATTTACTGTCCTGTCTAAAGTAAGTCAAACATAGCGAGTAAATTGACTCAATGAAGGTTGGCTTTTCCCAGTATTCCTTTATACGAATTCCAAATAGTGGTATATTTTTTTGATTCTATTATTTGACTATTCAAAAACGCTTTATATTATAGTTTGTTTATATAAAAACCTTTCTATATTCATTTTAAGTCCTGACCAAATACGTCTATGAATGTGGTGGATTTTAACAACTTCAATCTCCAGAGTCCAGACACAAATATTTCTTTATGAGAATCATTTTCATTACACTTTGATGCTAATGGCGAACTATATTTCTAATGATATTCATTTTCCTCTCCAGTTATTGCAGGTTATAAATGTTTCTCAGTACGAAGTTAGCACTCACCGTCTCTTTGAAGCTGCGCGGTCAGTAATTGCCCCGCTCTCTCTGAACCGTCGTAAATATTTATCACTAGCAGATGCCCGTGACTTCGTCAGCATAACAAAAGATTGTCATCGTTCTCACTGCTTCGTAGATATGAGTTCTCTTTCGTAATAATTCCGTCCTTTGGTAAACGTCGCGCTCACAAGTCGACAAGTATTATCTGCATTTTGTGACGCTCGAGCTCTCCAATCTCCATACAAGCTCGTCGATAAAAGTAGCAATTTCGAGCGAGGCGGTAGGTACGACATTTGAATGGCATCTTGGTCGTCACTCGTCTTTAAGGTTGAGGTATGTTACTTACTTATTATGTGCCAATTAATGTTATTTATATTGAAATTTTTAAAGGGCATTATTTTTAATTTCAAAATAAAAGTAATTTATTTACAGTTCGCGCGCGAGCTGAATGCAGAGTGTTGAATGTGTCACCATACATTTACTCTGCATTCAACTCGATGAATCGACGCGAACTATAGTTACACAAGGGTCAAGAATAGGTGCTATCATTAGTTTTACTGTTTTAGTAATACTTAGTATCGGTGATTTTGTGTTGCTTATAGTAGATTTCAATTTCAACCACATCTTGCATCGTGGTCACGCGACGGTACTCAAATAGGTATCCTACTCATAGATTATGACGATCGACCATCTTTATGAACACGATGTCGATGTGCCATTACCTTCGTTTTTGTCCTACAGTCACGTAATCGACAGTATTGTGCATTGTCTCCGTAAAACCATGAGCTTCACAACCTTGAAGCGAGGTGGAAGTGCATAATTTTCTTGTATATTAGAGCTGCCACATTATTTTGAAAAATGATGGTCGCATTTTATTTGGGAAAAATGTTTTTTTTATTTATTTATTTATAAATTTTATTTTATTTATTTCAATTTTCCAATGTTTTTAATAGTTATTCTGCTATTCGGGACGGAGACAAATACAACAAATCAAAAACCATGAAAATCAGTCTAGCCGTTCTAGAGTTATAAGTGTTCGAACAAATCCGACTTTGTTTTATATACCTACCTATTATAGATTTCATTTCGGAACGCGCGTAAAGATATAGAATGTGCCTGACTTTTGGCGGAAAATCACAGATTCACATTTCACACCTCAGGTTGTCTTTAGAGATTATACATCATATTAATATTATAAATATGTGTTTGTTTGTTGGTTTGTCCTTTAATCACGTCGCAACGGATCAACGTGATTTTTGGCATGTGCATAGTTGAGGACCTGGAGAGTGACATAGGCTACTTTTATCCCGGTAAAGATTGATTAATCATAAATTCATAAATCATAAATATTGATCTTAAAATAATCGTTTTTTCAGTAGGTATCGTCAACGCCTTCCTTAACAAGTATTGAATATTTCTCTAGTCTACACCTATAAGTTTTCCCCTTTACAATATATTGATTGATGTTCTCCATCCATAATCCACAATGTGCTTTGAATTCAAGGCAATCACACATCATTGTTTAGTTAACTACATTGACCATCGTCCATCCGTTGTCCGGTCGTGGAGTGTTCTACTATTGAAAGGAAAATCCATCTGTTTACGAAACTACCAATTTGCGCCAAGTTAGGACGGATTTCATACAAAGCATCCACTGTAGAGTATAATATATAAGCCATGCTTGTCCACTTACACCACTATTATGTAAAAGCTAAAAGTCGTGTTCTTATAAAAAGTACTTATAGTGAATTCAATGCTCAAAATCTTGATCGTTTGCATATCAAAATATTGTTATTAATGTTTTCCTTAAATATTTATATTTTTAAATTTATATTTTGTCATTTTTCACTGGAAACTATATTGCTTTTATACTTGAAACATCATCACCCCCGCTGTTAAAAGAACATCGTAATATTCAGAATGTAATTTTTTAAGTGTCGTGCATTATTCTCATAAAATCGCTTAAATATCAAAGAGACGTGCAACGCTTAAGATACGTGACATTTAAACCTTCTCTTTGCTCGTGTGTCACTGCTTAAAATTAAATTTTATGACTTAAGGTGCCGACTTCCTTTATACTCTTGCAGCAAAACATTTAGCAAACTGCGTTTTTGCATTTAATTGAACTAACATAAAGCCAGACGTTGCGTCGTCCATACAGTCGTCGATCTATCTAGCATTCTGAGGTAATTATATTATTGATAGCCAAAGATCTATTATTTGAAGGCCCAAAAACGTAACATGAGATTGGTAGCTCGTTCGGGAAATTATATTTTAAATAAACTCTGTTGATCGATGTGATAATTATTGAGCTGAGCTGAGCATCATCTTAAGACAGTGTTGCCAACGGGCAGAAATCTCAACACTTAATATGGTCGCAGGAATCTCGTGATTATATGGATAGCAGACTTGGAATTCTTGGAATTGCAGGAATTTAAGGAATCGTGCCAAGCCGCACACGTACGTGATAATGTCACGTAATGATGGAAACGGTGGATATGTTTTAATTGAGTGTAGATTTCTACTACCATACTGTGTCGCAACATTTAAATCAATTACAGCAATACCATTTGGGAGCCAACATTTGTAAGTATTTAAAGATTTCTCTGAAGAAGTGATTAAATGCATTACACTATTTTCAATCAATAAAAAAGATAAAAAGATAAATACATTATAGAAAGCTACTTTATCAGCGAATAACATAGGCTATATCTTATTTTCAAAAAAATTACAGATCCCTACGAAAAGTGGAGCGCGAGCAAACAAGAAATATGTGAGATGTGAACGCTTGGGTGGCGGGAGATTGAAGGAATGGCTCGCATTGTGTTTTTCGACAGACCTTCAGAGATTCACATCTTTATTCATAGTTAATTGTAATAGGTATGCATTTTATGTTCCCACTTTTTTTACTGATTAAAGTTTAGTTTTGAGTAAAATATGACAATGTGTTGTTTTAAGTTATTGAGTTGTTTAAGTAATCTTTATATGTATACTTGTTTATGAGGAATGTGCAATATCCAGATAAACTCACGAGAGTTTCAGGATGTGAAGATGTAATTTGTAAAACCGATTATTGTTGAATAAAGAATAAATAAAATTAAGAATTAAAAATTCTTTACATTATATGAGTTATTTTCATATAAAATTCCCAACCTGGAGTCGATAGAATTTCTCTCCAGAGATGTTCACTATGTTATTTTGAAATGTCAACCTAGTAAATTGTGAGTCTCAAAATGTGTTGTTTTTACTATAAATCGTTGATTGATGATTCTAATTTCTATTCAAACAATATTGATCCGAGGACAATGTGTTTCTTTTGGATTTTTTGAGTATTTATAAAGCCGCCTATTAACTATTAAGTTAAAATACTACCATGAATAATTAAGACAATATGCATCTGTCACCGTAAGATTGTAAAAACCATTAAGTAGATTATAATCTAACTCGCGAAATTGTAAACTGTCGAATGATTACAATATAACGGATTATTTTTCGGTAGATTGTAATCTGTTAGGTTTATTAATCCGATTGAACCTACTTACTTGATTATTTATGTCGAACCCTAACCTATCCTACAAGAAAGAGACAAGAAAACGTAAATACAATGAATATTTCAAAAATTGACACTTAAAACATTGAACGGTTCACAATCATTCGACTGTTTACAATCTATCGAAAAAAAAGCGTTAGATTACAATTTTACGGTTTTTACAATCTTACGGTGACACATCTAAAAATTAGAAAATTCAATAGAAGTAAATAATTTTAATATTTATCCAAAGCCCAACACAAATCTCGGATGAAGTCGCAAGCATGAGCAATGTTCTATAAATCGGCGGGAATGTCACGTCAACACGCGCTCCTTAGGATCCCTCTGCGAACAGTTGAGTCTACCTCCGAAAAGGTTCAAGACATTATGCATTAAAAATTGGCTTTGGCAGTCATTGGGACTGCCGATAGAAGTGAAAACGAATATTGAAATATTTTTTATTTTTTTATTCATAAAAAATTTTAATATGAAAAAAAAATACTTAAACAAAAAATAATATTTCAAATAATTAAAATATAAACCTTAAAACTAAGGTATTAAAGTTTATATTGCGAATGTAGTATATTTATACTAGCGGACGCCCGCGACTTCGTCCGCGTGGATTGAGGTTTTGTGGTTCCCGCGGGAACTCCTCAGTTTTCCAGGATAAAAAGTAGCCTATGTTTTAATCCAGGTTATAAGCTATCTATGTTCCAAATTTCAGCCAAATCGGTTCTGTAGTAGCGGCGTGAAGGAGTAACAAACATACACACAAACTTTCGCCTTTATTATATTAGTGTGATTTAAGACCTTTTGTCTTCGTAACAACGCGGTTGGTGACGGTCACGCGAATCCACAAGTCTGCCCCCTACCAAAAAGTGCTCAACTCGGCTAAAGAAGTTTTCACTTCAAAAATTAGAAAATTCAATATAAAGTTGAAATATTTTCAATTTTATTACTTACCCCAACACAAATTCACTCGAACGAAGTCGCAAACATGAGCTACGTTCTATAGATTGGCGGGGAATGTCACGTCAACGCGCCTCCTTGTGTTTCCCTCTGCGAACAGTTTACAAACTGCGTACATATTTGGCGATGTTTAAATTACTAATAATTTTAGAATCCCTTTCTGGAATTAAGGAAATTAAACTTGAAATTAAATTTCAGGCTAATGAGATAAAATATAAATACAAATAAATATTTACCATTTTTTTTCAGGATTAAAAGTAGCATAGCTATTGCATAAATTGCAACTTGCAATGCTGTTGCAAATACCAATCAATACAAAATCGTCGAAAGTTCGAAACAGCTTAGAAGATTTATATAGCACAACTAAACAGAAATGAGTGATAAGGTTATTTAAAACGAATAATGCTCATTATTTTTATCGGCTTAGTAAAAAAATGCAGCTAGCAAAAAGAAGTGAAGGATCTGGATTCCAGCCGAAAAAAAAATAACTTCAGGTAGCCGGCTTGTTAAGCCGGCAGCTGTCTATTGTATTTGTGTTGTATATGAATCTTCTTTAGGCTAGGTTACGGTCAAGTACTTCAGCTCATTATAATCCAGCTTATTAATTTTTTCAAAATAAGTTTCTATTCGTGTTAATTATTTCTACGCTGTCAAATCAGAAAATAGTATCAAGAATGCATATAGAGCGATCTACTTGTAGCAGAAGTTTACAAAACGCCAAGACGTCTGAAAGTAGCGATGTGCAAACGGGTCCGGTCGCCGCCGCCGGTCACAAATCTTCCATTTCACTCGAGCTCAGCCTCCGCGCGCTACGGAGGGGAAATAGCACGCTCCAAAGCACGCGGCTGCGTATCGGCTACTCCCGAAATAGTCCCCCCGCGCAGGGTGCCGGCCCATCGACGTGCTTTTAGTATGCTGCGCGCATGCGACACGCCCGCACCCTTCTGCGCTCCTAGTAGCTCGCCTCGTAAACTCGCGAATCACCAAAATAATAAATTAAAACAAATGAAATGGTCGCTATATTAGCTAACCCGAAATGGAGCGAGGACCTCACCATCCAGATGATCATTGAATACGAAAAAAGAGAATACTTGTGGAACCCTGTTTCAGAGAACTACAAGAACAAGAAAATACGTGAACAAGGATACGTCGAAATACTGAAAACTCTTAATTTAGTTGACATAACGGTTAAGGAGCTGAAAAATAAGATAAAGAATATACGATCATCGTACAGCGTCGAGTTGAAGAAAATTCGCGCGGCAAGGAAGGCTGGCGCGCATGCGTACCGGCCGAGCGTCACGTGGTTTGAGCACGCAGACAGGTTTCTGCGAGCGATCGTCACTCCTAGCTCCGTAAGTGTCTTTATTTACGTTATTCTGGACCTGCGCTCTGGGATTGTAACTTTAATGAAAAACTTTATTTGTTTTAGGTCGACAACAGCTTGCTCGAAATTGCAATGAGTGACGACAGCGACGCTGTGCAAGACTTGAGCGAACGAAAATCGCCGGAAAAGAAAAGCCCACGCAAACGACGCAGCTCGACGCGGTCGTCAACACCGTATGTATTAAACACGCCGTCCCCGCGTCCGAGTACGCCCTTCGGGCTCAGTCAAACTTCGTCCCCATTCGGGATCCTCCCGACCTCGACATCCGCTCCATTTCTTAATCCCCCCGTCGGTATAGCAACGCCGCTAACAACCTCGCTTGCAACAATTTATCCGGTGCCGATCAAACAAAAAAAGAGCAACTTTGACGATCGGAGCGACCAGTCGGAAACGCCGCAGGACTTGAGTCAGCATTCGGAGAGCGGGAACGAGAATGAATTCGAAATGTTCGGTAAATTGATTGCGAGCCAGCTTCGAAAATTACCGCTCAGCTTGGCACTGGATACGCAGTTGAAGATCCAAACCTTAGTGAATGCGGCAAGAATACAAGCAGTATATCAACAGTACAGCTATGCGGGTCCATCGCAGGAGGCATTGTCAGTTCAGGCACTTTCCAACGGTATATTAGCAAGCATGGCCTCCCAAAGCCCTTACACATCGAGGGCAGTATTGGACCTGAGAAACGATTCTCCCGATGACTTGAATTTGAAAACTGAATACAATCTAGGATCTGAATTGGATGACTAAATAGCATCTAGAATTTAAAAAAAATGTTCTGGCTCATAATGAACATGTTGACGTTGTTGCATCTAAAGAATTTAACGAAATTTATACATTCTCCTGAATTAGTCCCTGTCTATTTGACTAATTGCTGGAACAATTTGCGGCCATTACTTATGCCGTATCTAAAATTTTCTTCTTCACGGTGCCAAATATTCCTATGCAGATGTTTTGCCTGTTTCATTAATTACGGGACGTGTTTCATGCATTCTATAGATAGATTGAATGATACAAATGTCTGCGTAATAAACACAACTAAAGAGGAAATAAGAGTGGATAAAGAAAAAGAGACAACATGATAGACCTTAACAATAGTTCACGAATATATATCCATACTGAAAATTTCAGCAGTGAACACAAAGCCCGCAATTTTTTTCTGGAAGCTGTGATGTAATTGATACAGAGTTCAGACCCAGAGCCGCAAAGGAAAAATACTTATGTAATGTGGCATCAGGATAAAATATTCCTTAGATTATTGTATTTTGCACCAACCTGTTGAAATTTTTCGTATCGGCATTGTCATATTATGTGTTTTAGATGTTTAAATAAATGTGATAGATGTTATATTAAGACCGCGAATTATATACACATTTAGCAATGATTATTATATTATAAATGCCAAAGTACAAATATTCGAATATAATATACACTTGAAAATCAGATGGGATAGTTTTTCTATCGATCTAGATCTAGTCTGTGAGTGAGTTTAAGTTAAACGTTTGGCTGTGTTTAGGTTATTTTGTTTTTTGGTAACAATTTTTGGCGGAATATTTTTTAGTCATTTGGAGTGAAATATTAAGGTGTTTAGTTTGGTATAAGAAGGCGATTTTAATAGGTTTTGTTGCAATTAAAAATATGTCATTTTTGTAAAAGTTGTATTTTTGTAAGGGTACGTTCTATATTCGTACCTATACCTACCTGAAACAATTTTGAGACTTGCATTATTAAAAAAAATTAATGTTTAGAAATGTCTGAATCTGAATATTAGAAGTATATTATTACGAATTTATTTTCAGTGTGATAGATGTAAATTTTCGTCATTATTAGATGTTAAAATGTGATTAACATGACAGAAAAATTAAAAATACCTCATTATAGAATAGTATAGATTTGATATTAGCGCGGAAGTATATTTTACCTGTTATTCGATGTGCCACAGTTACGAGTATATATAAATGGTATGTGATTTATTAAATACAAAAAAATTATAAAACTGACTACTTATTTTATTTTAGTTTTTTTTTAATTACAGGTATTTCAAAAAGTATAAAAAAAAATCATACGAAAATATAATAAGTACTGAAAAAATATTTTATCCATTTTTTTATTTATTTTAGCTTTCATAACCAAATTATAAACGTTATTATTTAACGTACTAAAACGTAATTTTGATCAGTCAGCAGGTATTTTATTTCACTTTTAATGTCCTATTCTACTTGCAGCTGTCGTAACCGTAAAGCTGGAATCGTCCCGAGCCGAAAGACATAATAAAAATGCTTCAGAGCAGATTCTGTTTGCTATAACCTCTCTACTGAGTACTATAGCAAGAGTACATTATGCTAAATTTGTATTATTATATTTAAAAAAAAATAATAATGTTATTTAAATTAAATGTCGCATTTAACATAAAAATATCATACTACTAGATGATTCTCGCAACTTCGTCCGCGTGGACCAAGTTTTTTCGATTCCCCCGGGTACTCTTGAATTTTCCGGGATAAAAAGTCCTATGTCCTTCCCCGGGATAGGTTATATCCACGGAATAGATAATCTATGGTTATATCCCTGTATCAAATTTCATCAAAATCGGTTGAACAGACGGACCGTGAAAGCGTAGCAGACAGACAGACAGACAGACAACACACTTTCGCATTTATAATATTAGTATGGATTATACATATTTTGTAGAAACCAGAAATAAAAAGGGCTGTGTAAAAAGTGTGCTGAAATAGTAACTATGCCGAAATGTTATTTTCTTGTTCGCTCGTTCTTGTTAGGGTAATAGGTATCTGGTGGATTAGCATATACTAGGTTCTTGTTGCGAGTGTCGCATCGTTTATTTGCTTAAGCTGGATTTTGTGCTGCTGATAAGTTGATAACTGATTCGGGTTGACATTATATTTTGCAATGCGTAGTAGTTTATTAAAGCAGTATAATTTCAAATACCTAATACAAACTTAAACCTGATAATACAGTTGTTAAGCACACATACCTAATATGTAATTATATTCTTGATAATTTGGTCGTCCCGAGTTCCGCGCCTCTTTATCAGACGACCAGGTTATATCTACCTATCTGGAGGAGATAATATTATTATGTCCTCGGCTAAAAGTTTGAAAATGATATACAAACGAATATGTTATTTTTTTAAATTAACTTTTACAAGTGCTTTTACAATTTGAATCTTCAAGTGAATCTACCACTATCCGGAATCCGGATTAATGCCATTACTTCAGATCGCCCCCGATTGTGTAAAAAAATCGTAAACGTAAACGTGTGTCAAACGATTAATTCGAAATATTTAAGGAGTTCATAGACGCTTGCACGTCAAAAAGCATGTATGAACTCCTTAAATAGTTCGACTAATACGTACCTACTCTCAAATGATATTTTAGAGAATTGGGAAACAGAACCAACACGTTTTGTTGACACCACAACTTAGCTGAATGTCAGGGGAGAATTCAAATTGTAATTTCAAAAGAGACGGTTCAGATTTGTATGGGGCATAGGCCTGGTCTTGTACAAGTAGAGAAATGAAGGAAATTAAAATACTAGACCAGTTTCAATTGGTCAAATCTACAAATTCATTGGCGAAATTATTTAATCTTTCCAAGTTAAGCAAAGCTAAACATGAATGGGTAACAATGGCAGATTCATATTTTTTGACGTTTCCAAAATAAAAATAATTTATTTTGACAGTGACTGCCAGGAATGACATTTGATACATTTCGCGCCTACTTACTTTACCTTTACTGTTCTAAATTATTATATTTTAAATACAATCTATGTATTTTCCTCTATTCATGGTAGAGTGTACAAGAGTAGGCCTAAAATGAACCTTTTCCTTTTTATGTATGTGAAAATATTTACATAAGAACACAGAAAATTACTTGAGTGGCTATGTTTAGACCACAGAGAAAATGAAGAGTAAACAATTTCCTAATCAGAGCTTCAGGATTCACTCGCCATTGGAATTACTGAACCTTTAAAACTCGAATCACGTTTGTTCCCGGATGTAGAGGAAAACGATGTTATTGATTCTTGATCAGGCTCGTGTCGGAAACCGGGGGAGGTTGGTCAGGCGTGCAAGGTTACTGGGCTATTGATGAATATAGGCGATGACTTTTTTAATATACGCTTTTATATTCCACCATTAGTCCAGTCGAGTCCAGACCCTAGGTACCATCCGTTTCAACCATCGGTATACATGTTGGTACTATGTAGATGGGCTCTTTCATAGGAAAAATGGGTGTCCACACTGTCCCCGCCATGTACGCTGCCCCGCTTTTCAGACTAGATGGCGTTGGTAAATTAGGTCCACATTCTTTGTTTGACAGGGCCCGTATATGTAAATTGAGGTCGTTTGTACTAAACACATTACCGGGTCACCAATGAGCACGAAATCCGCCATCCAAACCAATCCGCCAACACAGACACACATACCAACACGTCATAGTTGCTCGTATTGTGGCTGTAACTATAAGTAGTTATAGTTACAGCCACAATATTACCCTCTTATAGATATAGGTATAATTATCGAGTTTAAAAAATACACATATAAAATACCTACCTATCATGCCAAATGATGTCGATTCTCGACGATGCAGTCTGTTTTCACGCGGCATTCTGCGCCATTACTATGCGATGCTCGAATGAAACGGATAGAACTGAATTTGCATTTCACTGAAAATGCTTCTGGTAAAATTTCAGGGAATAAAAAACTATATTTTATGCGAGATACTTATGCTCTCAAATAGAGATGTTTTTAATACCTAATATCTTTACAGACTCATTTGTTGTCTAGAAAATTAATATCTCCGATACAACATAATTACCTATCTTGGCAGGTGTTAAGAGTACATAGAGATATTTTGTATACGGATGAATGATAAACGCATATATGTATAGGTATATGATGTGTGTGAAGTGCAAATTTTGCGCGTTATTAATTTAAAATCATCAGTGCATCACAAACCATTCGAATTAGTGTAAAAAGTGTATAAGTGCTGTGTCAGTGAATCAGTGCTTGTGCTACTTATCTAGGTCACAAAAACGTAGTGAACACTAAGTATATTAGAACAAACTAAGGACAGTTAATGAACTGTAAATTAGATGTAGAAATTAATTATAAGTAGAAGTTTAAGTTAAATTAATATTACTTATTAGCCCACAGGCTAGATGGTAGTAGATAATAAAGTTGCCATTATAAAATTGTAATGGAACTTTATGGCAAGGAAAAAAAAAGTGGCAAAATATCCAGTCATAAATAATATGTCACTTATAACGATTAGCAAAAAAATGTTAATACACTATACAGCGCAGCGCCAGTCCTTATTAAATTTTTATACCGCCCGTAGCTGGAATAAAATTCGTTCGCTCGGGGCTTAACTTAAGCTCTTGCATGTACGGGACGTGTCAAAGCGGGTGTTTGGAGTGAGCGAGAGGGCGTTACAGGTGCGAAAAGGATGAAGTGATTACTGCGGGACTTCGCCAACGGGCCTGCTGTGGTGGCCGACGGCTTACATAGCTTACGACCGCGTCCTGGATACTGTGATTGGATGTGTTTGATACTAGATTTTAGGAACTTCATTTTATTTCAAAACTAATTTTATTGGCCAAGAGAAACTATTGTATTGGTTTTTCATAATATACATAAAACAACGCAATAATATATCAATAATTTCATTTCTCTTTATTACCTTAACAAAAAAATAAATATACCTTATACCTATGTTAAGCAAAATTGATGCGGCAGCACTGTAAGTCGCTACTTAGTTAAAAGCTGTAATACTGCAGAATATGTCGCTGTGAGCCTAAAATACTGCGAACCTGTATGCCAAGAAGGAATGCATATACACGTAAAGATATTCATCTCCTACATGGCTACGTTTTGGCACTGCAACGCGGTTGTATTCTCTATAAAATAGTTGGCATATTTTTCTCTTATGACTTTTTAGCTGTGTTTGCCCCCCTTATATTGAAGTACTTAGTAGGTATTTCTAAAATGTATGAAGTGGCAATACATACAGTTTAGTATAATATATAGAGAACTTTTAAGCCAGTAAATACTAAACAAACATAACCATAATAATGTCTTATGTAATAAAAATATGTAGAGAGTACCTAAAACCAAATTCTGCTGTTTAGTAATTTTAGCGTATGCCCTCTATAGTTGCAAGTAGTAGTAGCTTGATATCGCAGGCCCTAAATTGCAGCTTACACCAATCTCAGTTGTTATTTAGGTTTAAATTAACGCTACTGACGCTTGCCTACTAGTTTACAACGGCTCTTTATAATAATTGCCGATGCGCGGTCGGCGGCACCGATAAGGGATTACACCCCTGCACCCCATTTAGGGGTGGTGTTGAGCCACCCGCTACCCGTCAGCTCCAGCTTTTTTCTCGTGAACTTACATTTTGCGACAGTGTTTATTGAATTATGAACTAAGAAATACGATAGCCCACTTGCCTTATGCCTTTTGATTATTTCTTATCGTAGAATTTTAATTTAATTCAAATTACTTTTATGCTTCTCCGGTATTTGTTTACTATATATAGAATTTAAGTATATACGTACCCAGTAGGAGCTGTTAATTCGATTATTGGATTTAGAATAATGCCATTTTGACCTGTCTATAACTATTTTTATTATTATTAATAAACTAGATTATGCCCGCGACTCCGTCCGCGTGAATGAAGTTTTTTTTCATTCCCGCGGGAACACCTTAATTTTCCGGGATAAAAAGAAGCTTATAACCTTTCCCGGGATACAAACTATCCCTGTACCAAATTTCATTAAAATCGGTGGAAAAGATCGTGAAAGCGTAGCAGGCAGACAGAGTCGGACAGACACACTTTCGCATTTATAATATTAAGTATGGATACTAATCTCAACGCGTAACATCAATTGCGATCAGTGGATCTAATAGCTTATCGAAAAGTGGATTTTTAAACATACTGTTGTGGTTTAATACATAGGTAAATGATGTAGTATAAACCACCCGTTTGATGCCGGGTAGGTCAGTTAGTCTATAATTTCCATAGATATAAGGTACAGAATATTTTGTTATCGAAAATTAATTTAAGAGCGAAAATGAATAAATAAAATTAGTAATCAAAGGAATATTATAGAGTCTACATTGTTACATGTATTACATAACAAGTAACAACTATTAGAAACAAATAATTTTCATTTCAATATTCAGTTTCTAACCTCCTATTTTTGATACTGAGGCCAAAACCCCTTGTTTACGTCAGGTTTGCTTAATCCGCAAAACCACGGGGATTATATTTTTTGGCTTATGTATTTTGCGCCCTTTGAAACTTGATTTAGGTAGGTGTCCGTTAAATTTCACATGAACCGATTTCTTTTGTAAGCGTACTGTTACAATATATTTTCCTTCCTTCTCTTTATAAAAGTTGAAATTCAATTCATTTAACGAAATGGAAATTACAGCGCGAAGTTAGTTTGTATTTAATACTAGCTTATGCCCGCGACTACGTCCGCGTGGATTGAGGTTTTTTGGTTCCCGCGGGAACTCCTTAATTTTCCGGGATAAAAAGTAGCCTATGTGCTATTCCAGACTATATTCTATCTCTGTGCCAAATTTCAGCCAGATCCGTTCAGCTGTTGGCGCGAGTAACAAACATGCATACATCCATACATCCATACATCCATCCATCCAAACTTTCGCATTTATAATATTTATTTGATTTGATTGATTGATTTGATTCATTAAGCACAAATACCAACAAAATTAGAAGAGGTGGAATTTATATTTTCCTATGGATCAAACTACGAACCTTTTTACGAACCTATGGGCCTTGTATGGACCCATATGTATGACACTACTTAGTCTTAATTATATTATGTATATTCAAATCGTCTTTATAAGATTTTTACCTTGAGTTAGGTAATCAACGGTACCTGTCTACTATTTGAGCCTAGATTTAATAATCGCAAAGTTTTAATTAGATGTTAATTAGGACAACCGATAAATGATGCGAAAAATACAGGTTAGAAAATGCAAGGTGAGGAAAAGCTTAAAAGGTTCTTTGAATCCTAATTTCCATTCGAAACCCTAGGCGAGCAATAAGCCAGCGATTCTTCAATCGAGCAACTCTACAGACGCAAGCCGATAGAGCCATAACGAAATACAAAGCGTAGCGCGGCGCCCGGACAGAAACCAGTCCGAGCAAATTAAATATGTAGGAGGCGAGCGCTCGCACCCACGCTATCAAGGATGTACATGATCCAAATATTATATTGTTTGTACGTTGCGGCAAGTATTATTTGTATGAAGTTTTATGGGGCTCATACAAATAATATTTGCCGCTACGTGCCGCGTTGCTCTATGCATCTCAAGTGGTACTACACCTTAAAAATTCGGATTCGAGACCCAAATATCTTAGAAAAGTGAAGCCGAGGCTCATAAAATGTAAAAGTACTCTGGGTCGGTAATCGAAATATGCGAAATGAGTACTAATTACCGTGGCATGTACCCGTAGTTGGTAAGTAGACATCATCATATCATTATACTACGTTCAAAATATAAAATCGTTAATCACGTAAAAAAAAAAGAATCTCTCTCGATTGCCAACCCTACGCAGGAAACGAGCGCGGTGAGTGTGCCGTCATTAGAGGCGGCGTTAGCGACCCGCCGCCAGGCCAGACATTTTTTATGCAACCCACAAGCCGGCTTTTTTCAACAGCATATTGCGGCGAACTAACGCGGAGTAGGATCGCTCTAATGATACTCATCTTATGGGTATGATGTACCATTGATTCCTTTTTGATGATAGCTTTTTTGTTTAGATGTTAAAAGTTGGTATTTACTATTTATTTACTAACTTGTAACATCGTAAGATCTGTATACAGTTAACTGTATTGATAAATAATGTAAGTCACACCCAAAAGTTACATCGGACATCACACCGTTATCTGAAGCAGTTATTGTTTTACAAGTTTCAGCTATGTATCAGTGTAAAGTTATGAAGTTTGGTCATTCATGTAATGTGCACTGAGGTAGATAGGGTTTCAAGAACGAAAATAAAATATTGACACAGTGTAGTTAATTTTGCAGTAAACTAAACTACTCTTTAAATAAATCCTAAATAGGTAGTAATGGTAGTGTTTAGTTTTCTGGAGATATACATAGATTCATAAATCATGAAGCTTTCGTTTCATTTTTTTATTGCATCTAGTTTTGGTGGTGTAAAGGTCTTAAATTCTCTCCGTGTCTGAAATAGCATGTAGAACCGTCGGTCTTGGACATTAACAATAACGTTCGAGTATTTCTCGAATACAGTAGGTAACATCTGATGATAATGATAGCTGATAAGGGTCACCCCTTTTGTACATTGCACGTTGACCCTTTTGTACTCGCGTACACGCGTACGCGTTGATGCAAAATGTGGAACCGCTTAAGCTTGCCACTACCTCGTGTAAATTATAATAAACTTTTAACTAGGGAATAATATTTCTGCATTAAGTTTTAATGATGTTCATCCACGTGGATTTATGTTAAAGAAAAATTTTGTTAGATTGGATTTTCCCAGATAAACAATAGCATTTGTTTTTCCTTGGAAAGCAACCTACCTATGTACCAGATTTGGTCAAAGTCGGTTGAAAAGATTGCCGTGAAAGCATAGGAGACACACACATATTTTCTCAATCATTAATAAATAATATATTACACGTTAAAGTATCAAGACGGCTCAAACACTGTACGCGACAGCCCATTAAAGCGCTCGGTGACAAGGTGACGCGCTCACCGCGGGGGCGCGATAACGCGGCCCGTATCCTGCCGTGATGGTTGCCTCACTCGATATTACTTTTAAAGGGGGTAACACACGGTTGGAAGTGGCCTGAGGCCTGACATTGGTCGTCCCAAGGTCTTGATTTGTTAGCATGTTCACGCACCTTTTACTCTACAAAAATAAATTCCAACTACCAATCATATAAGATTTTTTTATAGATATTAGTAAACTTGCGCGCGATTTTACCTTTAAGGATTGAGATTTTGTTGTTTAAAAATAAAAATTCTAAAGTTCCTAGGCCTCTCTCGAAGTAGTTTTCAACTTTAAGTGTCAAGTACGTTTCAATAAATTTACATACAATTACACTTGCAGATTTTAAAATATTAGTATGTATTTAACTCCAATGATATTTACAAACATATTTTCTTTATATTTTACATAAAAAGTTTATAGAAACGCGACAAACTAAAAAATTATAAAACTTCTCTGTTTCTTTAATATGTTTTTTATTTGTTCCAGGTAAACGCTCATATTAAACAGCGGCCGTGATGGCGCGATATACACCTTTATAATTTATAATATGAGGTAAACATGCAATCTATATACTTATTTTCAAACTATAACTAGCCGATTCCTGTACAATTCAGAGCCCAAACCAATTATTTTGTATGTTTTAGTCAGTCTGTCTATTACGGCATCATGCCGTAACTCCCGGGGGCATACTACCAAAAAATAGGGATGATTCGGGATAGGGGATAAAAGTTCCGGTCCATTTTACTCAATAATTTATTTAAACTGAAACTAAAAAAAAAAAAAAACTAAAAATTTAAAAATTATTAAAAAGTGATTTTACTAGCACAAAGTTTAGTAAACGACGATTCCAAGTTGTAAAAAAGTAAAATAAAATAATGATATTATCATTATCAGGCTAAGAAATAAATTTAAAAAAAACTCGTCATTGAATAAAAAAAGTAAAACTACAAATAATTCAACGCTCATGCTCGCTTCGGTCTCTCTATACGGCCGGTAGTTGAGCACGCGACGAAACGGGCCGACAGATCCCATGTCACGCCGCGCCCGCCACCGCGCCGCCCGACTGCGGCCCGAGGGCGATAGGGTTGCGCATGACAGACTTAATTATTTTTATTAATTATTTATTAATCAGACTTAATTATTTATTTTATTAAAAAAAGTAAATATAATTATATTTACTTTTTTATGTAATCACAAAGATGATTGAACAAAAACTTCGATTCAAATCGAGCCAGAACAGGCTCGCCGTAATCGGTGGTATAATTTAAATAAAGAGTTACTCTCTCCCTAATTAAATTATACACTAGTACCTACTTTGACAAAACATGTAAAACCCTCAAAAATATCTTAACGGTATAACAACTGATAAATCCATAAGGTTCTATTATATACTTTTAATAATATGTATTATTAAACATATTATAAGCCTCAAAATTATCAACATTCTACACTATGGTATTACGGCGCTCGCAGACTGTTGTGACACGAAGAGCAAGCGGTTATTACATATATTTTTATTGTGTAGATTTTTCTTTGTTTTATTACATTTTGATGAATAGATCTGTCAAATATTTTTTATTATTGTTATTAACTTGATTTTGTGTTCTTTTCAATAAGAGTAATCTGATTCTGTCCGTTGTAATAATAAAATATTAATAAATAATACATAATAATATTTGACCGGGAAATAAAAATTTTAAAAGTTGATAACCCTAGTGCAGGTTTTTTTAATGTCTGTAGAGACCGGCTCACACACACGGGACGGGTCGCTTCTGGACGGTAGAGATTTTATATCATTTATTATTTATTTGCGAACTGACAGACTGCGGCGTGCCCTCGGCGTTATAGCTCCGAGGAAAAACGTGATGCGGGCGAGATATTTGCTATTTGCCTTACTTGACTTTGGAGACTGAAATCAAGAATATTCGGACAACTATTATGTTTAGTCTAGCAGCTAGCTCTTTACTGGGTATAGGTATGTACTCGTCTACTTGTCTACGGTAGCATGAATAATGTAGGGGTTTGTACCCAAAAGGCGCCAACGGGACCCAATTTACTAAGCCTTCGGTGTCACTCCGTCTGTCTGTCAGCGGCCTGTATCTCATGAACCGTAATAGGTAGACGGTTGAAACTTTCACAGACTGTATTTCTAGAGCTCCTATATTATCAACAATTAATAACAATAAAATAAAATATAAAATAAAGGGGTGCCCCCATAAAAGAAACGTGGTGGTTTCTATTACGAAAATATTTAAAAAGTACATAATATAGTGTTAAATCTTGTACGATGGTACGGAAGCGGAACCCTTCGTGTACGAGTCCGACTCGCACTTGGCCGGATTTTTTATAGTGCCTACGAGTACTTTGATCAGTGATGAGTGATCAGTTGACCGCCTGAGAAGTAAGAATTCTTCATAATATAATTTATTGGTGGTTTTAGTTTGGTTGTGTTAAATTCGTTGGTAGCAGGTAGGACTAGGTAAGTACCTACTAGACTACATATTACCTGATGTCTTTGTTGTGTCATGTGTGTGTCATCAGTACAACAAAGTACAGTTCCGTGTTCGATTCAGCTACCAGGAGAATATAGGAACATGGAAGTAGAATCTGTGGTGATAAATGACGAATCACGAATAGATGACGAACTAACTACTAACGAGTAGGTACAGTGTACAGTTGTACACCATGGCTGTGTTTGAGCTCCGAATCTTCAGATATTCGCAGATGTTTCATAAGCTCACTTATTTGTACCTAAACTAATCCCATAATAATATCTTCGGAAAAACCCGTACTAGGAAACGATAAACATATAGTTACGTACTAAGAGTAACTAGTAATAGGTGGTAATAGTGCCCATAGCAGTAGGCCGTATAAGCGAACCGCTTTTCCGGTTCATATAGGTTTAAGACGTTCAGTCCCCCGATTGTGTACGGAAATTTTAATCGAATTCGTTTGTCAAACGTATAATTCGATCTACCTATTGAAGGAGTTCAAGGATGCCTCCAAGTCAAAAAGCATGTGGGTATGAACTCCATAAACAGTTCGAGCGTTTTAAGCTGTCAAATGTTTACGATTTGCCGCAATAGGCATGATGACACTAACCAAGAATCAATGAAATAATGAATTTATCTAATGAAATAGGATACATGGATTATAAAAAACGTATTTATTTTCTATTTCGAGTTAGATTGCTATTTATTTTGATGGAATAAAACTATAAAATACAGCAATCCGCCATATTGGATAAAACTAACGACGCGAACTAACGACGAACTAAGAAGCGAATGACGTCACAATTGTTTGTTTTCGAGCTTTGACAATCACACCATTGTTTACTGCACGCTGCACAGAGTACATCAATGGTAAAAACTATAGTGACGTCACAAACGACGCCATGACACCGCAGAACGTTTTGGCGTGAATTTTAAAATTTAAATTTCAAATGCCAATTTTATCTAATAAATCTTATTTTTCTGCTGAAATAAGATATTTTTTCGAAATAGTAGATACTTCCGAACATAATCTGACCATTTTTCAAAATCAGTCATCATGCCTTTTGAGTGCCTCAGGTTTCTGGGGTTTGGGTTTTCACTAAAGCGCCATGGATCATCAATCAAGCGCTCTCCATCGCTAACTTATTATATTTTATCTGCTAAAAGAATAATTCAATATAATTAATACGTTACACATAGTAAACAATAACTTATATACATTTCGATATACTCGGCTTTAAAATATGCCTACCTATTTTTAGAAGAAAAAAGCTAACCCGGAGGCGAAAAACATTTGCCTAAAAAGTTGAAAGCTTCAACGAAAACAAGAAAGATTTTCTTGAGGGCCTTGGGCGTTAGGGAGTTGGCGACACTTGCTTGTTGACAACTTAACTTAGGTATTTGTAGTGCTAGCTGATGCCCGCGACTTTGCATGGATTGAGGTTTTTTGATTCCCGCGGGAACTCTTTAATTTTGCGGGATAAAAAGTAGCATAATATGTCACTCTCCAGGTCCTCAACTATCTTCTTCTTCATGTGCCTCTCAATTACTGAAGGTCAGCAGTCAGTTTACTAAACTTCTCCTTGTCCATGGCTAGGCGGAATAGTTCTCCGGCGATTTTTATACTCGTCCACTCCCTTATGTTACGTAGCCATGACTTCTTCCTTCTTCCCACCCCTCTTTTGCCTCAACTATACCCATGCCTAAAATCACATTCACGCCAATCCGTTGCTCCGTAGCGTCGTAACTATTTGAAGGACAAACCAACAAACCAACAAACCAACAAACATACAAACTTTCGCATAAATAAGTATATTATAAGTATGATTATCCCTACTATGTTGCATGTACATCTTTATGGGATGTAGCCACAGAGGTACTATACCACAACTATACTACCTCTATGGATGTAGCAGTCTGACGTCTCGAGCATGCAAGTTTCCTCACGATATTTTCCTTCGCCGTTAAATTTTCTTAAAACGCAACCTCCGAAAAGTTTGAGGTAGCCGACCAACTACCCGAATAATTCGAAAAAAAAACCCGGACGACTTATTCACTAAGCTACGATTAAGTATTACTGACAAGCTGATGCCCGCGACTCTGTCCGCGTGGTTTAAGTTTTTTGTATTCCCGCGGGAACTCTTTGATTTTCCGGGATAAAAAGTAGTCTATGTCCTTCCCCGAGATACAATCTATCTCTGTACTTACCAAATTTCATCAAAATCGGTTGGACGGATGGGCCGTGAAAGCGTAACAGACAGATAGGCAAATAGACAGACAGACAGACACACTTTCGCATTTTTAATATTAGTATGGATTCCGGGATAAAAAGTAGCCTATGTCCTTTCCCGGGATTTCCGGTTTATCTGTATATTTAATATTATTTTATATATTTTTACATGTTCTCGTTTATAGGTATATTATGGCATTTATGTGGTAAATGTACTATCGAATAATTATAATATGATCTTACACGGGGGATGAAAACAAGGGCACCAATTTCGACGGCTCGCTCATTAAACGCGGTCCAATCACTGATGTTCAAATTAATGAGTAATTTTAATCATTAAATACTGGAATTAAAATCATTTAATTAAGTTTTAATTAAATGACTTTAATTTTTTAAAGTAAGTTTAATATATAATTAACTAGATGATGCCCGCGACTTCGTCCGCGTGGATTATGTTTGTTCAATTCCTGCGGGAACTCCTTAATTTTCCGGGATAAAAAGTAGCCTATTTCTTTCCACGGGATAAAACCTATCCCTGTACCAAATTTCATCAAACCTTTCCCGGGATACAACCTATCCCTGTACCAAAGTTCATCAAAATCAGTTGAATAGATGGACCATGAAAGCGTAGCAGACAGACAGATAGTCAGACAGACAGAAACAGTTTCGCATTCATAATATTAGTATGGATTTGTTACAAAAAAGAATTATTTATTTGCAGTTTTAAACAGATGCCTGAACAGCCTGATGCACGTGCAAATAAAGAATTGTTTTGTTCAGATTTGGAGATCATGAATCATGATTCATAATTAGTATGCTGTTTGGTCATTAGTTTAAATCCTACTCTTAGCAAAAATAATGCAATTTCTGAGGCCTTATAAATTGATAATATGATTTAATTCAATCAGGACTATAATTTTGTTCTAGAGATTTTAAATGTTGGATTGGAGCAGAATTCACAGACAGACTTTTTTTTGGACAGACAGGTCATTTCTGCCACGTACCCGCAAATTGTGGAACCAGCTTCCATCTTCTGTGTTCCCTCATGATTATAATATGGGGCTCTTCAAAGGGCGGATAAACAAATATCTCAAAAGCCAGCAACGCATTGGCGGTTACTCTGGTGCTGCAAATGTTCATGGGCGGCGGTAATCGCTTACCATCAGGTGACCCATCTGCTCGTTTGCTCGCTATACATATTTTTTTTTTTTATGTATAGCGAGCAAGCTTTATTTTATTTAGACAATTATAAATTTGCATGTCAGTAATGACGATACATGTTTTAGTATGTGTCATGTTAATTGTACCATGTTTCCAGCAAATAAACGATATATTTATTTATTTAATTATACAGCCACATAGAATTTCATGAACGAAATTTCTTTTACAACTTACATTTCACACCTCTTGTGCTCATTTCCTGCATTTTCTTTCCACTTTGGCTGGCCTTGGGCATCATACTTATCATACTTATAATATTATAAATGCGAAAGTCACTTTGTTTGTTGGTTTGTTGGTTTGTTGGTTTGTTGGTTTGTTGGTTTGTCCTTCAATCACGCCGCAACGGAGCAACGGATTGACGTGATTTTTGGCATGGGTATAGTTGAGGACCTGGAAAGTGACATAGGCTACTTTTTATCCCGGAAAATTAAGGAGTTCCCGCGGGAATAACCAAAAGCTCAAACCACGCGGACGAAGTCGCGGGCATCAGCTAGTAAGATAATAATTATGAGACTGTTGGCACTCAAATCTACGCTCGCGGAAACAACGACCTCTAGTAGCCACCGCTATTTTGCCTCGAGATTAAGTTCTAGGAACTTTTGGTTACTATACTGACTAATTTAGGTTTTCGTGCTTTATAATTATTACTGTAGGCTCTACCATCTTAAACATCATGCTTCATACGAATATAACCATGACATGACACTGCTTACGCTCGCAAAATCCATACTAATATTATAAATGCGAATGTTTGTCTGTCTGGCTATGCTTTAACGGCCCAACTACTCAATCTATTTAATGAAATTTGGGGAAACCTGGGGAATAACATAGGCTACTATTTATCCCGGAAAATTGAAAAGTTCCCGTGAGAGTTAAAATACATCAATCCACGAGAAGTCGCGGGTATCATCTAGTTTCTTTATAAATATACTTAGCAAATAGGAAAAATAAAAATACTCTTTTAAGGTGAAAAGGAAGATTGAGAAGACGTACTTAGAACAAAATCTACCAGCGACCGTAAAAAGACAAGTTTAAGCCCCTCAAGCTCCGATCCCAGAGGCCAGAGCAAATCACCCCCTGTTAACACCCCCCTCCCCACTCATTACCGTCACCCCCCCTTGATTGATTGATTCATTCCGGGCCGCTACGATAAGTGCTCATACCGTGTTATCAAGTTAGGGCCGTAATTTTGCGTTGCCATGGTGTGCCGTGTGGATAATAGGTATTATCATATTCTGCGGTAGATAATCTAACCACACATTACCTATAGGCTATACTTACATGGCTTCTGGCCTAATGTTACTATAGTCTTACAACCTTAATATAACAAGTGGTTAAAAATTTACCCCTCTAATCTAATCTGCCCGTTGAGGAGTTCCGAGTTCCGACCTCGTTCTTCAAAGGTTGATTTCATTGAAAATTAACACAGACAGCGACTAACCTACTGTTAGGCTCAGTCTGAAAGAGCCCTTTATTTTGTACTCTACGGCTCTGCGTGGTCGAGAGTGGGGGACTGCCCCTCAATAATTGTGTACGGAAAACGAACTCGTAATAGTTTGTCAAAAAGATAATTCGACCTGTATGAGAAGTTCATAGATGCCTGCACGTCAAAAAGCATGTATGAACTCCTAAAACAGTTCGTGTAATACCTTTTAAGCTGTCAAATAATTACGATTTGACAATTGGGCCTCTGGTCTATCTATGGTTCTCTGTAATGGGTTGCGGCTGTGCTGTGCGAATTGCTAAATTAAAGTGGATAACCGAGTTTCCTTTTAACACTAGGAGTTTAGGACGCATGCGAAAAATTCAAGGAGAAATAGATAGGTATACAACCGCGAAACCTTTTATGGAGAACTAGTAACTACGATAAAGAATGTTATTCCGCGGGAGAATAATATCTTTATTCGCCATGTTTACGGTGTCGTTCCGTCGTGGTCGCGCTTTACCAGTTTATGGCTCCGGCCGCCGAGTTGTGGGGCCGTTTTATTGGCACTTTCAGGCGATACTGTGATCGTCTGCAAACGTGTTTTTCCAGACTTTTCATGATAACCGGTTGTCATTTATTCCTGGAATCCAGTCCAACAATGTAACATGTTCATTCCGGACTGTGATTTTTATTTAAAAATAGGGTTCTATAAATCATCTTGCGTTGCTCTCGACTCCCGACTTACCTAAAGGTTCGCTTTCCTGTTGACTGCACTATGCACGGTCTATAGGTACATAATATTATCCCCTTTTTAAAGACTATTGGGCCTTGCGTCCTATGTGCGTTATTCCGAAACAGTGGTAGATTCACTAATTGATGATTTGTCATTCGAAAGCACTAAAGTCTTAAAAGAATATTCGAAAGAAAACGGATCTGGATGAAATTTGGCACAGAGATAGATTAGTCTGGACTCTGGAATAGGCCATAGTTAGGCTATAGGACATAGGCTAGTTTTTATCCCGAAAAATAAAAGAGTTCGGCGCGGGAACCAGAACACCCCAAATGAATGTTTGTTACTCAATCACGCCAGGACGGCTGAACGGATCTGGATGAAATTTGGCACAGAGACAGATTATAGTCTGGAATAACACATAGGTATAAGGCTACTTTTATCCCGGAAAAAGACGCGGGCATCAGCTAGTAATTTATAAAGATCATGAAAATAGCAAAGCTGGGCAATGTTTAAGTTTTATTTTGTGATAAATAAACATATCTTATAGTTATTTCTGTGGCATAATAACAATATTATAACCATCGCGTGCGCCAAGGCGTAATCAGTAGGTAGAGTCCACGAAGCTGTCTCCGTCCGGCGCCACTCTGCGCTTCCGTGCAATTACTGCTCGACCGCCACCCTCTAATTTATGATGTCCTGGCACCACGCCCTGGTATGTGTCGTGGCGTAATTCGTATTTTTCTTTCTTTCTTTTCTTTTTTTCTTTATTTGCCCACAAGATTCTTTTTTTTAAATTCTACTACGGTTAGCCCTTGACTGCGATTTCAACTGGATGGTAGGAGTACATAAGTGATGGATGATGATGCAGACAAAAATAGTAGGGGGCTTTTATTTGTTAGGTGTCTGACAGCTAACCGCTTACCACCAATTAATTTGGTTTCTGCTTTCTACACGACATCGTACCAGAACGCTAAATCGCTAAAGAGTAGAGAAAATTTTAAAGCAATCCTTCGATTAGCCTTCCTTCGATTCGTAGAGGAAATCCTTCGATTTTACCTGTAACTTGTAAGCTATGAGTAATGTAAGTGGTGACATTTCTTCTTTTGGGAAAGACAGCTGTGCACAGCAAGTCTCTTGGAGAGTATTACCACAGTTTAACGAAATTTCAAGGCTGTGGTCACAGAATAATATAATAGTACTGTGTGGTATTACACTATAAGTACTGTAATAATTACACCTCCATTGAGTGTGTTGGGCCAATGTGAAATAGTAAGTTAGTCATCACTCATCACTATAAAACTACATATAGTCCGCGCACGAGCTCCGAGGAATCTGGGTCTGAAGAAACGACGGCTGTACGCCACCCCCGATCGTCGCTCCATATCCAGCTCGCTCCCAGAGCTCGCGCGCGGACTAGTCTTCGCGCGAGCTTTGAGAAGCCCTATGGAATGTTAAAGTAATGACCTAGAGTTGTTTAGGCTCGGCGCAAACGGGCCACCAACCACAGCCACCAGTGGCTAGCGACAAGTAGTAAGTGCAAATCAATACTGCTATCGCAAAATTACACGCGTCAAGCTCGAAACTATAGTGCTGGGAGCGAGCTTGGATATGGCGTACAGCCGTCGTTTATTCAGACCCCGATTCCTCGGAGCTCGTGCGCGGACTTATAACTACTCGTCAACTCGTGTCAAGTTTCAGTTTTGGATTCGGTAGCCGCTCTCCATCTTTCCACCCTATGATCGATCCATCTATGGGTAGATTATAGTACAGAATTATCTTTGCACAACTGCAAGTTATCGAGTTGAGATTACGGCAATTTAACTTGATTTTGTTCACGATGGTCCAAAACTTCACACCACACACCGTGTGATTGGTAACCAGTATTAATAACAATATTACAAACATCGCGTGCCCCTTACACGTAATCAGCACGCCCTCGGCGCCAATCCGCGATACTGCCGAGTGCCGGCCGCTGCCTTGTAATTTATCTTGGCCTGGTACCGCGCTTGAGAACGTGACGGAACATTTTCTTTTGAGTGTCCGCTATAAGTAAGGAGACCGGTACGGTATGTTCTGTGAAAGGAGGGTGTATCAATTGTAACTGCGTTCTTTTATAAAACAACGTAGTGTTTTTTTGAGAACACATGTAGGTATATAATATTTATCCTGTATCTTGTACACTGGTAGGTAGGGTTAACAAATACGAAAATGGAGCCACACTATTATTTTTCTTTTCCGTCTCTTTAGAAAAGTTGCTCATTTAGAGGACTTTCCACTCTTGTTATGGTTTTATAGTCGTAAGAATATTACAAGTCCGGTAGTGTTCGCCCTGGACCTCGCCCGCGTACAGATTTTCTATAAGATTATGACATTTTCCCGCTGCAAAAGGTCTATAACTATATCTACATAATATGGAGGCGATATAATTGTGATTTTGTACATTGCTGTACATGCATTTTGTACATGCTGCGCGTCTTTTTGTCGATATGACGTCGGTTTGCAAATTGCAATGTTATATTTAAAATCATTTAAATATGTACGGCAAAGTGGCCGGGGCTCACAGAACCCTAGTCTCCCCTCAGCGAATCAGTTGCATCACTTATCAGATGATATAAACTGCCCCGGGCCGGCGGGCGATAAAAAGGCTTGGGCATAGAAAACGCGCAATGGCAGCAAAAAGCAACGCGTCTGACGCGACTTTTTTTTACTGGCTTACGAAGTTACGCTTGATCACAAATCACAATCACACCAAAAGATGATGTGTATTAAGATAAGACGCGTTCGCCTATAAATGACTTTTCACTCGTTTTGAAGATCCAAAAGGTATTGCAAATCTTATAGTAGCTATGCGTATGCATTAAAGGTATAGGGAACAAAATCGCAAAGCGTTTATTTAATGACTGTAGGCTATATTATCGAAAATCGACATTATAAGGCAATACTAGATGATGCCCGAAGCTTCGTCCGCGAGGAGATTTTTAGAACTCTTTAATTATCTGGGATAAAATTTAGCCTTTGTGTTACTTAATTCAGGTTATAAGCTATCTCCATTCCATATATCAACCATAATCAGTTCAGTCATTGTGATGTGTGTCGTAAAGGAGTAACAAACATCCAAACTTTCAAATCTTACTTCTTACTAATATTATAAATGCGAAAGTTTGGATGGATGTATGGATGGAAGTATGGATGTTTGTTACTCAATCACGCCCCAACGGCTGAAAGGATCTGGCTGAAATTTGGCACAGAGATAGGTCTGGAATAGCACATAGGCCACTTTTTATCCCGGAAAATTGAAGAGTTCCCGCGGGAACCACAAAACCTCGATCCACGCGTACGAAGTCGCGGGCATCAGCTAGATTTTATATCATTAGTAGGACTAGATGATGCCCGCATCTTTGGCAGTTGATATAATTCCCTGGTTACATTGTTGTTTGTTACGATCACGCGCCGTCACTTCGTGACCCGCCGGCCGTCGCGATTTGTTTCTGTCTGTCCAGGGCCTAAAGCAGATGATATAATCTGCCCTGGGCCGGGCGACAAGTACGGGCTGACCGCAGGGGGAAAAGGTCCTTCCCAAACGTTCGGGTTCACACTACACGAGCTCGCATTGTTTTGTATTTTGTTCTATTCTGTTCGATAGTAATTATTTTTAAAAAGGTTGCGTAGGGAAGTTAAAGCACTCTATATAGCTAGTTATAAGACCATATTTTGTACAAAAAAAAGCTATTTAGGTACTTATTAGCCAATAACTATTAAGTAGTCATACAAGCCACTTTTATATTTTATATAATATAATATAAATTAATGTTTCTGCAAAATTAAGACATTGTATTATAGTATAGTATAATATACTAGCGGACGCCCGCGACTTCGTTCGCGAGGCTAAGTTTTTTAATTCCCACCGGCACTCCTCATTTTTCCGGAATATAATAAATATATCACTCTCCAGGTCCTCATCTATACCCATGCAAAAAATCACGTCGAACTGTTGCTCTATCGCGGCGTGAATGAAGGACAAACTCTCTATTTAGCGTCCTTGGGGATAAAATTTTCAAAAACTGTAAAACACGTAAGTATTTTTTTTTAAACAGAAGCCCAAATACTGGCTGGCTGGTAGTTTCATGGCTATAACTTGAAAAATGAAAGTTCATACAAACTTTCAACCGCTATTTTACCACTTTAGGGGTAAAATTTTGAAAAACTGTGATACACATATTTCTTATTTTTTACCGAAAGCCAAAATACTAAGTTTCGTTGATATAACTTGAAAAAATTCTTGACAAATGAAGGCCTTTAATACCAACTTTCATCCTCTATTTCACCCCTTTGGGGGTGGAATTTTCAAAAACTGTGATTCACTTATTTCTTCATTTTTAACCCGCAGCTCATAAACCAAGTTTCATGGCTATAACTTGAGAAATGAAGAACTTTCATAAAAACTTTCAACCCCTATTTTACCCATTTGGGGGTAGAATTTAGAAAAACTGTGGCAAACATACTTCTTTATTTTTTACCGGAAGCTAAAATACCAAGTTTAGTTGATATAACTTCAAAAATATCTTAAGAAATGAAGGCCTTTCATACCAACTTCCATCCCCTATTTCACCCTTTTGGGGGTCGAATTTTCAAAAACTGTGATACAACTATTTCTTCATTTTCAACCCGCACCTCATATACCAAGTTTCATGGCTACAACTACGAACTTTCAAAACTACGGACTTTCATACAAACTGTCAACCCCTATTTTAAAAAAAGGTTCCACCCCAAAAGGGGTTTTGGGGTGGAATTTCGAAAAACCCTTTCTTAGTGGATACTTAGTCTTCACAAAGAACACACTCTCCAAATTTCATGTTTCTAGGATCAGCGGTTTAGGCTGTGCGTTGGTTGTGCAGGACTTTGAATTTTATATATATAGGTAGATTCAAAAATCTCTTAATACAATCGGGAATCGGGATTCAAATAACAAAGCTGCCCCAGATTGTGTAAGAAAATCGTAAGCGAAAACGTTTGTCAAACTTATTTTTAATACGAATTCCGTTTAAGGAGTTCATAGATGGCCTGCACGAACATAATTAATAGGTCCTCGAAGCTATAGGTAAATAAGTCTATGCCTCCATGTCAAAAAAGCATGTAAGTATGAACTCCATAAACAGTTGGAGTAATATGTTTTAGCTTTAGCTCTCAAGTGATTTCGATTTTCAACAATTGGGCCTCAGGTCCCTCATGCAAGAACTTTGATAAAGAAGACTTGAAGAATAGACTGCCGCGCCGGAAGTTTTCATATAAAAACCGAAACGGAGGCAAAATAAAATAAAGCGAAGCTTTTATAGGTGGCGAGTCGAGACCCGGAGAGCAGAAGTTTCACAGGCACTAAGTAGGAGGCGGATGCCATATTTACCGCGGTAGGGTTGCCACCAGGTTGTGAATAATATTCAAACAAAAATTATTTATAGGAAGTATTATTACTGCACTAGCTGATGCCCGCGACTTCGTACGCGTGGATTGAGGTTTTTTGGTTCCCGCGTGAACTCTTTCATTTTCCGGGATAAAAATGTAGTAATTGCCTATGTGCTATTCCAGACTATAATCTATCTCTGTGCCAAATTTCATCCAGATCCGTTCAGCCGTTGGGGCGTGATTGAGTAACAAACATCCATCCATACATCCATCCATACGAAAGTTTGGATGGATGGATATCCATCCAAACTTTCGCATTTATAATATTTACTGCATTAAATAGCACAGTAAAGTAGTAACAAATGAGTAGCTTGGGCATTGTTCTAGAGGAAACGATAACTGTTGGCCGTGTAGAAGCTGTGGCTGGGCAAGTTGTCAATATATGTATTTGTATTTTGTGCACGAACAAAGCACGGTGCAACTTGAATTACTCTATCCAATTCTTTGAACCGTACATCCACATTTGGACCCTGAATAAAATAAGTACTTAACTAAGCCCGTTCACAACTCCATAATTTGGTAAGTAAAATTTAAATAATGAATGACAGGAAATAATGTTTTTATGGACTCAGCAGTCGTCAGCACATGATTAACTCTCAAGTCTATGAAGATATAAATATTATGAGTTTATAGCGTTCCAGGGCTTTTCAGATTGAAAAATTACTACTTTTTCTAACAAACATATATACTAAAAAATAAGGACAGCCAGTTTGGCAACCCTGCACACGTCAGTGAGCTATGTACGTGTGGAGTCGACGCCGACAGAATCACCTGGGCTCGCAATTTTACGAGCAGCCGTTGGCGGCCGCCGTTCTAGGTTTCACTAGTGTTGCATCAACTTTTAACATATCGATAGATAGTTTTTTTCTTCTGCTTATTAGGTAGGTAATGAATTCTTGTGAAGTAAATCAATGCAATCAGTTACCAAGCCTGAGGAATAAGAATGAGTTTTTCATTTTCAAAATATTTAAATTTCTGCTGTACACATGAATAAATAGGTCAATCACGCTACATGTTTAACAAATGGGAAGTTCATACATGATTATCTTGAATTGAATTATATGTAGTGATTTATATGATATATCGCTGTGAAGCGGTGATAGCCTAGTTATCTAGTGGCTGAGACAGTCGACACGGGGTCGAGGCCCGGGCACGCACTTCTCGCGATATTTGTTAAGGAAAATATCGCGAGAAAACCTGCATGCCAGAAAGGTATAATGTTATCGAAGATGTGTCAAGTCTGCCTATCCACACTTTGCCAGCGTGGTTGATTATGGCCACAACCTTCTTATTCCGAGAGGAACTCGTGCTCAGTAGGCAATAGGTTGAAATGACGATAATGATGATATCGAAATTCTACATCGATAATCGATATCAATAATTAGGGTTGTGCACGTCCTCCCTACCGCTCGAGTACACTCAAGCCGCCGTCCCGGGCGAGGCGATGGAATTAAATCGCACGCACGACACTTCCGCCCCCTCTGAGCCCCCTCCCGTTGCTCCGATACCGCTAGGGTTGACACCACCTGAAATTTTATTAATATTTTTACCATATATATAAATTTTATTATCTGTAAAGTTCTTTGGTAATAAAATCGCACTGCTTAAAATCGTAGTACTAAACTGGTTCAGACCCTCAGAAATGAGGTAGTAAGTAAGAAGAATTACTATATCACTATGAATTAATTGGTTACATATATATCTTAAATCTGATCAAGATGATGATGCCTCATGCCTTTGTGTCCATCCGCGTTGGTTAAGTTTTTTTTAATATCCTGGGATTTGTACTCTTTGATTTTCCTAAATTAAAAGAAGCCTTTAGATAGACAGATAGAATAACACACTTTTTCTTTTTAATCTATGTAGTAGGTTTCTATATTTCCAACACAATTAGTGTTTTCATTTTTCATTGTGACGGAAGTTTAGAATAATAATATGGTCAGTACTCAGTAGGTAAGTATTTTACAAAGTCACCAAATTTTCTTTGATATATTTTGTAGAGATCTGACTGATCGGAATGGACAGCTTTGTCAATAGTGAATTTAAATTACAAAGTAATAAGACGAGTATACAGGTAATATTCAATTCTTATTTTTACAGCCAGTGCCAGCCCTACAGGCTAAAGACTGGCAACGAGACTTGACGCCGTCAGCTCTGTCTCGAGATATCATCTGTCCCACGCTTCACTTGGTCTCTCTCGGCTTTGAGTACGATCTAGGCATACATGTGTCTATACAAATACATACAATACACGGTCGCATATAAATGAAACATGTACTGTAATCCGTATATGATCACACAACACACATCTCGCATAATATAGTGTCTAGTGAAAGCTGAGGGTCGATTTTTTATTTTGATACTCAAGGATAATTTAAAAAAAAACTTAGTAACATTTGGATACTCGATCAAATTTTTGGCTGGCACTTGGCAGAAAGCGCACAGTGTAATCTGGTACTTAGATCTAGAAATTTGAAATTTTTACATGATATCTTCGTAGGTACCTAGAGTAAGAAATAAGAATAGGTACCTACATTTTGGAAAATTCTAATAGGATGCGGATGGAGTCGCTTGAGTCGCGGAGAACAACTTGTATACCTAAGTACTTATCAGTTATCTTCTATATATAAATATAAATATAATAATAAAATATTAATATAAATCAATGTTTGTATGTTTGTCCTCTATGCGTTCCGAAACCAATGTGATGAAACCTTGGTAGGGTGTTCTGGGGACACCCACGAGGGTTCCTGCCCCAAAAATCAATATATTTCTTTATACTTTACGTGGCATTGCAACGCATGCTGGGTACAGCTAGTAAAATATTATATATGCGGAAATATATCAGCCTTTGTAAAGGTCACTACACATAATATACAACTTATATAGGTCTAGCCTACATAGCAGCACTCGCGTCAAAGTGCTAAGCGCGTGCGGTTATGCGGTCACTCCGACTCCGGCAGCATGCGGGCTTGCGACCACATTCACACGGACGCTTCCCTTTATTACGTCCCCATCCACCTCACTTTAAAAGCTTAACTATAAAATGGTACTGCTGTGCCTTGGTTAGTTGTTTTTTTAAAAGTACACCTATAACTACGATCTACGAGCTTATACCGACGCAGGTTTCTACGTCGTAAGGTGAGATCAAAAAATAAGGAAGGTGCGTAGGTATTAGACTAACTAAACACCTCAGAACATTCCCGAATCCCGATGAGAGAGAGAATCTTGAATGGCTGATAATAAGATGATGATGATTGATGATGATGTTCTTAGCAGATGTCGGTTTATTTTAATACGGGCCTATAGAACACACAAAGAGGCGAGTCACCCGACTAATTTCAGAGAACATACAAAAATGGAACCTGGCATCATTTTACTTACCTTCTTAACTTGGGTGGTTAATGCTGCAAAATTCGATTATTTTCTTGTTAAATAAGTACTTTTTTGTTATGATGACTCTTTTGTGCTCTAGGCTCCTCAGATCCTAGTATAGTACTGCGGCTATGGTATATGTGTCAGTCACCGTAAGATTGTAATCCAACGCTTTTTTTTTTCGATAGATTGTAAACAGTCGAAAGATTGTGAACCGTTCAATGTCTTAAGTGTCAATTTTTAGGGTTCCGTAGCCAAATTTGGCAAAAACGGAACCCTTATAGATTCGTCATGTCTGTCTGTCTGTCTGTCTGTCTGTCTGTCTGTCTGTCTGTCTGTCCGTCCGTATGTCACAGCCACTTTTTTCCGAAACTATAAGAACTATACTGTTGAAACTTGGTAAGTAGATGTATTCTGTGAACCGCATTAAGATTTTCTTACAAAAATAGAAAAAAAACAATAAATTTTGGGGGTCCCCATACTTAGAACTGAAACTCAAAAATTTTTTTTTCATCTAACCCATACGTGTGGGGTATTTATGGATAGGTCTTCAAAAATGATATTGAGGTTTGTAACATCATTTTTCTCTAAACTGAATAGTTTGCGCGAGAGACACTTCCAAAGTGGTAAAATGTGTGTCCCCCCCCCTGTAACTTCTAAAATAAGAGAATGATAAAACTAAAAAAAATATGTGATGTACATTACCACGCAAACTTCCACCGAAAATTGGTTTGAACGAGATCTAGTAAGTAGTTTTTTTTAATACGTCATATAATCAAAATATTTTTAATAATTTAAAACTTACTACAGGTTTGTACGGAACCCTCGGTGCGCGAGTCCGACTCGCACTTGGCCGGTTTTTTGAAATATTCATTGTATTTACGTTTTCTTGTCTTTTTCTTGTAGGTTAGGTTAGGGTTCGACATAAATAACCAAGTAGTGCCCGGCCACATGCCGGGCACTTAGGTTCTATCGGGTTAATAAACCTAACAGATTACAATCTACCGAAAAATAATCCGTTATATTGTAATCATTCGACAGCTTACAATTTCGCGAGTTAGATTATAATCGAACGGTTTTTACAATCTTACGGTGACATATGCATAGCCATGTGCATACTAATTTATTTTAGGCCTGCAAATGGCACAACTTGCCCCGCTAAAGTGTGGAATAAATCATGCCATGGAACCCGAAAAGCCTGGAGCCAATATTTTTCGCTCAACGTTCAAACATTTCGGCACGATGGAACATTTAATAAAACGTGTCTAATATTCGGCAGCGAGTGTGTTAGGAGAGCAAACAGTGCGGGCGAAAATACGCGCAGCTAGCAAATACCCCGCGGGCGAATGAGGGGCAAACATTCGCCCATCATTCGGCCGCATTCTGCGGCCCCAGAATATCATTAAAGACTATATAAACTACTAGATGGCACCTGTATTTAATATCCTATGTCTGTATATTCGTTTGGCGCTCTTACAGATCCATGATATTGAGTATTGATATCTTCAAGATCATATAGGTAAGAGCTGAAAGAAGGTTGTAAATAAGAGTAGCGAATAAAAGTTATAGACTATAGTACAGCAGTGTGTTCGCGGATTTTGCATTGAGCTCGCTAATGAGATGTCGTCACGATGGCTGTTTGTTATAGCCTCGAACACGGACCCCTTTCGAAATATCGAGCCCCTCGTCGCGCTCATGGTGTGAGATTATAAAAATAAAAATTTAACAGCTACTATCTTCATATTCTAAGATTTCGTACCTAACTAGTAGTTTATGGTTACATTATTTAGTGGGACTAACTAGAATTTGAGTCCAACCAGTGACTGATCTATGAGTCCAACTGTAGGCTCAATCAAATTAGTATAGTTATAAATAGTATGTACTAAGTTGTCTGTAAGAGATTTCTCTATCAATAAGGCCGCCTTTGCACATTTCTATGTAGCCTTACTTCTTACTAATTATAAAACTGTATACTTACTTATATTTTGTGTGTGCAATAAAGAGATCTCAATATAGTACATTACTGCAGCGGCCAGCAAAACAGGCATTGAAGAACGAACGTGTAAATGTTGGCCGAGGCGAAGCCGAGGCATACATACGTAAGTCCATCAATGCCTAGTTGTGGCCAAGGCTTGTATAGTACTTTTCTCAAATAATGCGCGGAAATTAAAACTAAGTAAGTACCTAGTACCTAGACAGAACTTCGATTTCGATTTTCTTTCATTCTTCCATTGAACAAAATTTTCATAGGTTTTCAAATATTTTTCTTTTATTTTATTATTTCATTATATTTTGGCGGTAACAAGTTTCCTATTACGGCTCTTGCCGCTTCTTGAATTTCAGGTGGCGTTAAAGTAAGTTCATCACACTCATTGTCTTCACTTGAACTCATTTTGTCAAATACATTTCAAAATCAATGACGAACAACGAACAACAATAATTTTTCCCGCGTTCAAGTGTTCATTTGTTTTTTTTTCAATAAACAGCTTTCTATTTGCAAGCTAGTTCGAAATTTAAATAAAACCTTTGATAAGTTACCTCCTTGGTTGCCATGCTTCGGAGTAAAAGATCGTTCCATTTTTAAATTACATGACAGATATGAATTTACTATATGTACCTAATTTATTTGGTCGCTAAACTACGACAGATATGGATTTTCATACAACTTTAGCCGGCCGCTGCTCGCATGTATTTGGCTAGTACAGCAAGTTCGATTTATCTCGAAGAAGGTTGTCAAAAATGCTCAAATTTCCAAGCATGTTTGAGAAAAATCAATAAATAAGTTTACTAAAAAGTGCGCTATCACTTTATTAATGCTCCAATTTCGACACAGAGCGCGATGGCAACTCGCATTATGACATCACCGCGCCGCGTGAAGTACCAAGGCATCATAGAGATGAGAAAGTGTAACACGATGGTAGCACGCTTAGCATTCAGCTGTGATGCTCTATAGAGATATTGCTTGACGCGTCGGATACAAAACGCGTGCTACAAAAATCACGAAGAATAGTGTAGTTCGTCACATTTGCGTTGCTGGGATTAATCGATAGTTTTTGAACATGTACTTAGATTGTAGGTAAGTATCTGTTTTCATTATCATTGCTAAGTGAATAATTTTTTACAAAATTATGTAGGTACGGTTTCTCATTCCATATAAAATATAATAGGTAGGTAGTTGAGAAAGTGCGGTTTATGATAATTCAGTTATAAGAATATTTTAATAATTATTATGAAATAAGAGTTAAGTACACTGTGTTTATGACTGCGGTATAGGTATGTGTATGTATTTCATAATACCCGTAATAATTTGTCGTTCATTCAATGGGAAAATCCTGCTTTTTCACTAATGATGCCGGGCTTCGACGTGAACTGCCGAAACGCGAGCCGTGAGGGGCACTTGTCAACGAGAAAGTTCCCGTAGGGTTTCCACTTTGTAAAATAAAATATACAATATTTTATTTATTTTATCCTCGTGCGGAAACCTGCATACCTACCCGAGAGTCAGAGTATTTCCGAAAGAATGTTCCTAAAGGTGTGTGAATTGTAATGTCTTCAAAAGTGTGTGAAATGTGAAGTCTGCTAATCCGCTTTTGCTCAGCGTGATGGACTATGGCCAAAATCCTCCTCATTCTGAGAAGAGACTCGTGCTCAGTAGTGAGCCGGCAATGTGTTAAAGTGATGATGAATTTTATTATTATGTAAAATAATATTCTAGACAAATTTAATTATGTATATTCAATAGTCAAATGATGCTAAAGAAAATATGATACATATATGTATCTGAGTGAACTAAAGTCAGTTTATTACAGTACAACTAAAGTAACTTACTCCTACGGTAAGCATCGACAGAAATTTACTAAGATGTGGTACAATTTTTCACTTTCTTGGGGAATATTTTTTTGGCATCTAACTTATTTAATTAGGTAAAATTCTATTTTAGTTGGCCTAAATATAATTTAAATGTATACTGTGTCAAGTGAGATCGCAGACAAGGGCTAACTTGTTGTGGATAAAAAAAAGCTTGGATGGATGGATGGATGTTTGTTACTCAATCACGCCAGAACGGCTGAACGGATCCGGATTAAATTTGGCACAGAGATAGATTATAGTCTGGATTAGCATTTAGCACATAGGCTATTTTTTATTCGGCGGCAAAGTCGCGGGCATCAGCTAGAAGAATTTAAATAGGTAAAAGTTTTTTCAATTTGTCGTAAGCAATATTCTTTGTATAATATAAAACAGTCGCGACCTTTTTCATAATAAATTGGTGGCAGCCCTACCATCAGTCGGCGCGGCGGGTCGGATCGCTGGCACGCGGCGAGACCAAACGACAGCTGATTAATGCGCGGCAAACGGCCATAGTGATGCTCCTATAGATAGTCTGTGTTACATTGTTGTCGATAATATTTTATTTTATTTTTATTTTATTTTATATTGTTCAGGAAACTTACAGTTTACAACAAAAACGGATAGATAAATAAAGAATAAGTATAACGCCAATTACAATTCAACTCAAGTTTAGTGAAAACGTTACAATAAAAATATGAAGTAATAAGTAGGAACTCTTTAACTATGATAAAAGTAGGCTATGTGTAATTCCAGACTATAATCTATCTCTGTGCCATATTTCATTCAGATCCGTTCAGCCTTTCTGGTGTGATTGAGTTACAAACATCCATTCATTTATCCAAACTTTCCCATTTATATACTAACTATAGATTTTTATATCATAAATAAAATATGTTTGGACTTTGGACCAATTATCTGTATGTATCTAGTATTTCTAATCCTCAGAAGACGTATTATAATACTTTGAACGTTATCTTCTTAAAACAACCTTGTTCATCCAAGAATACAGATCTAATCGAAAAAGTATTTTGACCCGATACCGGATACACATACACAGTACTCGTACTTTAAACTCTGCAAATCGTTGTTTATATTTAAATCACAATATCGATATCATCCCTATTGTTGGCGGTGGATCAGCTTCGCTGGCACGCGGTGAGAGCGAAAGGCTGATTAATGCGCGAGAAGCGGCAATAGTGACGTGCGTTAATCGATCTCGATGTTAATTTCATTTACGTCAATCCTATTTTAACTGGAAATTAGAATACCCTAAATAACTTCTACAATTTAAGATTACAAAAGAATTCGTTCTTAAATCTTTATTTTAAACTAGATGATTCCCGCGACTTCGTCCGCGTGGACCAAGATTTTTCGATTCCCGCGGGAACTCTTGAATTTTCCGGAATAAAAAGTAGCCTTTGTCCTTTCCCGGGATACAACCTATCCCTGTACCAAATTTCATCAAAAGCCGTAAAATCGTAGCAGACAGACAGACAGACAGACACACTTTCGCATTTATAATATTAGTATGGATGGATAAATTCTTTAATTTGTATTTTAGGTGTAAAAGGTATGGAAAGAGTTACTTTCTCATTTATAATATTAAGTAAGTATGGATTAATTAATATTAAGTATGACATTTACTAGTGTAAAATACAAAATATTCAATGATGTGTGTGTTTGCAATTCACACACGGGCCACGGCAGAAGCGAAACTTGAGAAAAGTAGCCTACAGGAGTTATATTTATCTCATATAAATATAACTTGTATTCTGTCTCATTTTGTCGCAGGCTAAGTCCTATTATGAATGTTATGTTTATATATTTATGGTGTCGCTTTTTCGTTTCATCGAATTTACAAATCACAACGATTTTAAAGAGGTTTCACTTCAAAAAATTTCAAAAACGTTTTATTATATTTTATAACTGCAGTGTGGCAGCACATTTATACCGTTAATATGCAGCAGTGTCGTTTATTAACTTTAAATTGATAAAATCTTCTTGTTCAGGCCCTCAAGCTGAGGTAGCAATCAGCTTCATATGTCTAATTATTTATTATTTATGTGTATTCGTCGCGAGTCGCGTACCAGTATCAATCTAATACATTTTTAATAGTCTGTCTGATATATAAATGAGCTATCGATGTCGAGGCATGTTATTGCTTCTCAGCCCTATTCCTCAGGTGGGAGCTCCGACGCGGCGCGCCCGGCTGAATCATTATTGACGCGGCCGACCAGAAACGTCGATATTTTCTCGCCATACAACTCCGCATAATGACGATGTCATTATGTCCTAGTAGTTCTGATAACGTTTATGTATTCTCTACCACCACCATTACAACCCATTAACGTCCCACAGCTGGGGACAGGCCTCCACTCTCATAGGAAAGAGGAAATTAGAGCCACCTCGCTGCTCCAATGCGAGTTGGCGGGCTTTAACGACTGTTATCATGTTAGTGATAATAACCGGGACCGATGGCTTAACGTGCTCTCCGAGGCACGGGTCGCAACACCACCTACTTCCTCACTGCGGGCTAGTATTGAGAATTTCTAGTCAGAAAACCCAATACTTAATTATAGCCCGACCCGGAAATCGAATTCGGGACCTCGTCGGCCGCAGTTGAACATGCTAACCACTAGACCAACGAGGCAGTGTTTTCTATTTGTAGATCTACACAATAGATCATAATATCATAACACAACACTATTTAAAAAGCATTAATCTATTTTTATATGACTAGTAGAACTTTTAACACAAATGGATTTAATATCGAAGTAAGAATTTCCAATAATAAAGTTCTTAACAGTCGAAAATCACTTCAGTTGGCCAAGGGGGTGCCACCTGTTGCATCGATATATTATTTTGATGACGCCCCTCACTTGAATCTAAACATTTTCCATTCTGTAAACACCTAATTAAGATCAGTGCATATGCATATGCGTGGGCACAGAATCCATACTTATATTATTTAAATGCGAACGTTCCTATCTACGTATGCTTATCCATGTGTTTATAATATGTAATTTTAATAAAAAAATATTGAAGACTTCCTCCATGGCGCAGTGGTGAGCGCAGTAGTCATAATAAGTGAGAACTGAATTCCCAGTCTTTAGGTATATTTTCTGAATTTTTGGCCTGGTCTGGTGGAAGGCTTCGGCCGTGGCTACCTACCGGCAAAGATGTGCTGAAAAGCGATTTAACTTTCCGGTACTCTATGCACGAATACGTGTAAAATCTGCTTAGGGTTATGACTTATAACCTATGGGGTTAATAACAATACAACTCCTACCATAATAATGGAATTCAAAAAGCCCAGGCCCAACGGATTATAGCGAATAAGCTTCTTGTGCCTTGGCTTTTCCTTGGCTATCAAGGACTCCTGCAAAGTAACGTCTGTAGAAATCAAAGAATTTAAAAAAATAACCTTTTTAGTTTTTACGAACCATTCGATTATCCGATAGCAGAGACAGCGGGCGTCTTAGAGACCGCTTATAATTTTAGTCTGAAAAATCAAAGAGTTCCTTGCGCGGGATTGATAGATAAATTAAAAACTTTAATGCACACATGAAAGAATACACAGAGTACAGTTAACTAAAAACTACGTATGCAAAGGCGGCCGAATCTCCAACAGGCAACCTTTGGTGAGAGGATTGAACAAGGATTGATTAAAAACCTAATCAAAGTCTTGCTTTCGAACCATGATTTTGTGGATTCAGTAAAATGTAAATCGCAATTCATTTTAAATAATTTCATAACGCCTTTGTAAACAGCAATACACGCATTTCACAACATGAAGTAATAATAATTAAAATCCACAAGGGGCAGACTTCGCTATTATATCGCGTCGAGAGTGCTAATTATACCGCGTCACGGTCGACCCGTCCCGTCATTCGTGATTCCGTCCCGCTGACCGCTGGTGATTATCCTCATCCCGGGACCAAAGCGCCTTATCCCCTATCTCTGTACCACACTATTCCCTTTTTTCATTAAAATAACTAGGTGCTTTACTATTAATATTACTATTTTTATTAGGATTATGTTCATTGAAGCACAATATTACGTGCCTAGGTGTATTTATTTATTTAAAGAGTACCAATATTTTTATACGTACTACTTTTGAAACTGTTGTGTACAAAATGGCGGGAAATAAAATACAGGCTGGGTGGGTGTCCCGAATATACTACTAACGCTATCTAGCGACAAGTAGCAGTACTTCGCCAAACTTTATCTTAGCTACTCCGTAATAGATGGCGCTGTATTTATTAATTTGTTCTTTTTACCTTTAATTTTCTCAGTAAGTAAAACATTGTAATGAAAAATGTAAATGCATCATTGTTTCAGAATGCGGCTAACCAGGAACCTGTGTACAGGAAAGTGGCGATTGTTGAAAATTTCTTTGACATTATTTACACTGTCCACGTTGAGTTGGAAGGAAGACCTGGCAAGCATGCAGGACAAAAACGAACTTATAGAACTGTGAGTACTATTATAATTTTATTTAATGATACTAGTATAAACATAATAAAATATTACATCTTTCAACTTTTTATATGTTGCTGCCATCTACCGCAATTAGTGTAGACTGTTTGACTCTTAAGTGCTGCTCCGAAACGAACCATTCCTATAGCAGCAAGGGTCTTCTCCGGTTGGTCTAGCATAAGCTTTACTTCAAACTTATTACGGTAGATGGCATGAATGTTGTAATAAATATTAATTTTAATATTAAATTGAATGTATAGCAAGAAGTTGTATTTAGAGTAATTAATTATTAAGAAATGAAATATTATTCTGAAAATTTAGTGAAAATATCAGTCAGCTAATCTAATTACTGTCGTGTCCGCTTGGAGTTGTGCCACGTTGTGCTAGCTGCATTTCCACGCTGAAAACCCAGGCTGATCATCTATTTCAATGCAAAAAAACAAGGTTGCCCCTCTGACATCAAAGGAGACAATTATTTTTACTTGTTTCATACTTAGGTAATAACTATTAAGTGTCATGATTGTTTTTGTCATTTTATTTAAGTAAGTGCAAGGAGACGTCATTACCTACATCTCCATTCATTATTGTCCACAGATAACAGAAACCTACGCGTTCCTCCCACGAGAAGCGGTGACACGTTTCCTCACCGGTTGTGCGGAGTGCGCGCGGCGCCCGCGCAGTGCCTCCCCTCCTCCCCTGCCCACGCCCTCCCCCTCGCCCACCAGGCACCCCTACCTCCCCTTCATCCCCCACTGCGCTCCCGACTACAGAAATTGGGAATCTGAAATCGACGCCGCACAAAACTACTCCTACGAACCCAAATTCGACTACACAGACCTACAGCCGCTCAAGAAAGTTGAAAGTCCAAAACCTGTAGAAGAAGATGAGCCCACGTACATAGAACTCACGTCCAAGAGTTTCGATGCAACCACAATTTACGACAGAAGCTCATTAGAACCTTTCAGAGAAGAAGAACCTGTAAGAACGGATCCCGAAATAGATAAAGACGATAGTGTCATTGACGTAGAAGACGTCCAGTCAAGTCCACCTCCGATTCAGAAGAAAGAAGAAGAGAACTCAGAGGAAAGCCCTAAAGAAAGTACCAAAGCAACAGAAGACGACGTAGTTGAAAAGACTGAGAATAAACGAGACAAAAAGTACAATCCCCTTGACGTTGCGAATTTGACGTCAAAAGATCCCCCGAAATCAAGGTCACCACCACGAAAAAAGCTGTTACCTGCCTGTTTAGACTTTCCCCATTCCTATGGAAGGCTTCCAAAACCTTGGCGGCCAGATGGAGGTGTTTTCTACGGCGACGACATAGACTTTAGTGTGCCTATTACGACGGCGTATTTGAAGCATATGCGGAGCATGGGGTACCAAGATCGAGTAGATTTGGAAAATAAGGTAAGTGATTTTTTTCAACAAACGCAATTGATGACTTAAAAAAGATGTGTATACTCAAAAAGTTTTAAGTATTACGTTGGTTGACTTGGTACATAAAGGTTAGACCATCGGTTGGTATGTTCCTAGGTAGTATGATAAGTTATGTAAGTACCTAGGTATAAAATATAATAGTTTTCTTACTATTTTGAACATCGAACTCATATTATATCCATATTAATATTATAAATGCGACAGTGTGTCTGCCTGTCTGTCTGTCTGTCCGTCCGTCTGTCCGTCTGTCTGTCTGCTACGCTTCCACGGCCCGCCTGTCCAACCGATTTTCATGACATTTGGTACATGGATAGGTCACGGTGGTATTATAGGACATAGGGTACTTTTCATCCCGGAAAATTAATGAGTTCCCGCGGTAATCAAAAAAATTTTATCCACGCGGACGAAGTCGCGGGCATCATCAAGTATTTTATAATTAGTATACTTAATATGAAGACAAAATTGGAAATATGCACTTATTTATGTTAATTTTGCATTAGAAAGTTTTACAGTAAATAAGTTGCTGCATTTATGATTTTGTATGAAATGTTATGAAATAATATGTTTATACATAATATTGAAGAGAGTTCCCAAATCATAACAAGGGGTACAGAATTTCTCCACAAAGCGCGTTTGCGGGTCGAACAGACCGCCGGCTTTAGCATTAGTTCGGAAAGTTTAAGCTAGGGTTAAACCCGTCCGCGCATTATGTTTTCGTTAAATATTTGTATAGAAAAATACTTTTTGCGGTTTCAAAACTGTAAAGGGATCTGGGATTTTCCGCTGTGTTTATATTTACCATTACTTTAAATAATTCGTATCCATACTACATACAATTATAAATATGAAAGTGTGTCTGTTTTTTTTTTTTTTTTTTTTTTTTAATGTTTCGCACTCAGTTATCCTCTGACAGGGTGTCAGAGACCTTTTTAATGCGAGTTTTGCTCTGAATTAGGTGCCACTCACAATAGTCGTAAAGTGGTGGTTTCTTTTTTTTTTTTTTTACAAATGGTATATATAAGTATAATATATAATTTAAATATACTTATTTATTATTTTGTTAGTGGTAATGTTTTTTTTTCTTTTTTTTTTTTTTTCTTGTGTATGTTAGTGTGAGTAGCGACCCTGAATTCAGACACCTGAGTGCTCCGTCAAAATAGTTAAATATAATTATATTAAATATTATTAGATAATTTTATACTAAAATTATTAATAATTTATTAGTAATTTAGTCGAATTTCCAAGCATTAATTTATTTATTTATTTTAATTATCATAATAATATGTACTTCAACATGCATTATTTCTTACATTTTAATTACTTTACTAGATTTTTACGCATAGAATACTGCCCATAAGCATAATATTGTTATTAATCTTTTAAAGCTGTAGAACACCTACCACGGCCGGCTCGGGTAGTTAGTCGTATTTGATCTAGTAGCATTTTTTTTTTTTTTTTTATAAAGTACGACAGTTTTGATGTCCATTCTACCTACCAGACTCGTAGAGGATCAGCTAAGTTATGCTATGGCTTAATCGCTTAGTATTCCATAATATTATATTAAAATGTCAATAATTGAAGAATGATAGCAATTAATTAGAATATAAGATTTAAATTATTTCAGTCATTAGTCTCTTTTGTTATATATAATAAATCAGTTATAGTAACCCGTTAGTACATTAAAGGCCTTTTTTTTTTTTTTTCTCCTCCTTGGCCCCTCCGTCGCATCTGGAAACAAATAGTAGCACTGCAATCGCAAACCTTGTTGGTTATTATTTTTTTTTTTTTTTTTTGTTATTCTTGTTAGCTGATCAATGTAGGTAGCCATTTTGCAGTGCTACCATTCGCTTTGCCTGCTGCCTTGGCAATAACCTCACAATATTTAATGAATTTTTTCTTATGCTTATCGTTTGTAATGAGAGTTCCTAAATTGCTTCTCGTAATATGTAGTTCTGTTTCAGCAGTTATATCTTGCCTGAGCGATCCAAAACGAGGGCAGGTTGTAATAACATGCTCTACGTCTTCGACCACTCCAGGTTCGCACACGCACCAGGGATGTTCGCGTAGCTTAAAGCGATGTAAATATTGGCCGAAGCCACCGTGGCCAGTTAAAATTTGAGTAAGAAGCCCACCAGGTCGTGTGAATTTAAGGAGCCTGTACGCTATGGTGACATCAGGGAAAAATAGCTCTAGCGGTTTATGCTTTATTTCTGCTGTATAAATGTCATTCCACTTGTCAATAGATTGCTCCCTGATGGCTCTCTTTGCATACGAAATCGGAAACAGGTCGTAATCAGCTGCTGTTTTTTTGAACTTAGCTGCACGTTTGGCAAGTTCATCAGCTCGTTCATTCCCTCTAGTACCAACGTGGGCTCGAAGCCAGTGGAGACGCACATCTATGCCTTGATCTTTTAGTTTATCGATTTGTGCCCTAGTCTGGAAAGCGATTGGATGGAGAGATGTCAGATTCTTGATAATATCAAGGGCCGTTCTACTATCTGATAATATGTTTACCATTTTTGTTTTCAAGCTTCCTGCCAATTCAGTCGCTTTCCAGATGGCGAGTAATTCTGCCTGAAATACGGAGCAGTAGGATTCGAGCTTAAGGGTTCGGTATTTTATTTCTTTTCCGTCCCTCCAAATAGATAGAGCCGCCCCTACCTTCCCGTCAACTTTGCTCCCGTCAGTATAGATATGCGTCCCCGATATATTTTCTATGTCTTCCTCTTCTACCAAAACATAATCTTTAGAGCATTGTTTAGCTGGATGAGGTTGTTTGTCGTAGGAAACACAACTTTCTATTTCGCGGTCTGCGTGAAAGTCAAGAGTTCGTTTTCCTCTTTTAATCTCATAAAGGCGAGCAGACTCCTTTATGCGTATGTCCAATGGTAGCACTCCAGCTATTGCAAGTGCGGCGGTTAGAGACACAGTTCTGTACGCTTTAGCAATTTTTTGAACAAAGCTTCGTTGAACCGCCAGCAGTCTACTTCGGATGGTTTTGACTTGCAATGCTGGGGCCCACACGCTAGAAGCATACAGCGCAATCGGTTCGATGACCGATACATATATAATTCTTATAATGTCAGGGTTAAGTCCCCATGAACATCTTGCAGCCCATTCCAGTTTTCTATACAACTCTGTTAGCCTCATGCACATTGCCTCGATATGAGGCCCAAACTTTAATCTGTCGTCTAAAATAACTCCCAGAATTTTTATTTGTTTGGTAATGTGAATTTTCACCCCATCCATATTTACATTTACCTCGCCAAAGTTTCTTTTCCTCGTTATAAGTATGGCGTGTGTCTTTTGAGGACCGAATCTGAGCTTGTTTCTCCGACCCCATCGAGTCACCACGTTTAGGACGTTGTTTGCTTTGTCTTGGATATCTTCAGCTGTGTTGCCGGAGATGGCTAAAACCACGTCATCCGCAAACGCTTGACAGTGAATTCCCAAAGTGCCAACCTCGACGAGAAGGGAGTTAATACAGATGTTCCAGAGACTCGGTCCAGCAATGGAGCCCTGTACACATCCTCTATTTGTGTGTTTTAAGAAATGCTCCCCGGCGTATGTAATTTTTACCTCTCTTTCACTCAGATATGAGCAAAAAATTTGGAAGATGTTCTTGGGACAATTTGCGCTTAGTAGACTGCTTTTGATTGCTGGCCACCATGCATTATCAAAAGCGCCCTCTATGTCTAGAGATATGAGTAGCGTTGTTGAATTCTCTGTTCTTTTCTTAGTTAAGTGAGAGACAAGGTCATAAAGGGCGTCTTCTGTACTCCTCTGGGGCATAAATCCGTATTGTTTGGGGCTGATTACCTTGTAAACGTGCCACCTCAACCTACCCACAAGCATCTTCTCCATTATTTTGCCTAAAATTGCTAAAAGTCCAATAGGGCGATAAGATTTTGGATTTGCTATGTCTTCTTTGTTGGGTTTCGGGATTATGACCACTATAGCGCGTTTCCATAAGGCCGGAAAATATGTCAGTTTGAGACATGCATTTGCTAGTCCAAGGTAAATGTCTCCATCGGCAAGCACAGCATGCTCGCAAATATCAGCAGTAAAATGGTCTTCTCCGGGTGCTTTTCTTGCTGAAAACCTCCGTACTGATAACTCGAGCTCTGTGGCAGTAAAAGGTGGGTCGTCAGGTTCGGACGGAATCTCTTGTTCCGCTAGTACTCGAATGTTCCTATGCTCAGCGTTTTCCATGTTAAAATCGTCATCAGGAAACAGAGTTTCTGCCAAGAGTTGAGCTGACTCTTTAGCTGTACAAGAGCTTCCGTCTGATTTCCGTAATAAGACATCCGGACGCGGTCGAACTGTTCGTCGAAGTACTCTATATACCCCGTCCCAGATGCTGTCTTTCTCAGATTTACTGCAATATTCTTTCCATGAAGTAGTTTGTGCTTTCTGTGCCGCTATGACATATTCTTCACGTGCCCGCTGATATTCTGCAATTACATGATCTCGTCTTCGTGGCGCTGCACACTTGATGCGACGTTTTTTGGTAGTCATGTCTTTCTTTTTGTTTTCGAGATCTTTTGACCACCAGGGAGGATATTGTTTAGTACCTGATTGTTTTATAGTCGGAATTGAGGCCTCAGATGCGACTGTGACTGCCGTTGTGTAGTTTCTTACTGCCTCCTCAACTTCTTGCACATCTTTGTACTTGTTTATATTTTCCGTGGTTAGACTCATTTTCTCCAGTTCTGCCTCCAGTGTTTTGTGAAATTTATTCCAGTCAGCTCGCTTTGTGTTATATTTTCTTGTTCCATTTTTCACTGGCGGTAGTAATTGTTTGTCCGACGTCAAAGTTACTTTAAATATTATGGTGTTGTGGTCCGACGATGTTATTTCACGGTCCACAGTCCACTCATCTATTTTATCAAGTAGCGAGGAGTCACATACTGTAATATCGACGTGGCTAACGCATGGTTGTCCCTGTCGGTAGACCTCAAAAGTTGGTGTAGTTCCTTTGTTTAAAACATACATTTCTACTTCTGTAAACCATGCGGCAAGTTGATCTCCTCTTAGGTCTTGTTTGGTACTTCCCCACCACATGCTCCATGCGTTAAAATCACCTCCAATTATTATATTTTGACGCATCGCCAGTGTTTCCTTGATTTGTTTTAGCTCGTTTAGATCTACCTCAATGTCTTTATCCTTTTCAAGGTAAACAGCTATTAGTGCTATCTCTATATTGCCATATTTCAATATTACTACTGCTATATTCGCTCTCTGTAGTTGTGGGTCGATTAACAATGCTGCAGACTGGTCGAGAATTGCTATTGCGGCTTTGTTGGGTCCAGGTAGACTATTATTTTGTACAATCCGTATAGGATGTGGTGCGTGAAGTTTCCCTATCGATCCCACATATGGCTCTGATAGAATTAATGCTGTGGCTTTGCGCTTTATCCCTTCGGATAAAATTTCAGTGGTTGCTAATTTACCCCTGCCAAGATTTGCTTGAAGGATGAGCATAGATTCTGGTGAGACAACTTTAGCAGTAAGTGATGTGTGTCTGTTTGCTACGCTTTAACGACTCATTTCTTAAACCGATTGTGATGAAATTTGTTATAGAGATTTTGATTAGATTTTGTCACGAAGAAGGACATAATTATACTTTTTATACTTACTAGAAAATTAAAGAGATTCCGTGGGAAGAAGTTGTGGGCTAGTCATCTATAAATAAATAATTTATCTAAAAGCTTGGCACAAAACTAGCGCGCGAAGGGATCGCGCCCAAATATAACATAACTTACCTACACAGGTACGCGCGCGCCCCTTTCAATGTCCGACCTTGCAAATTCCGTCCTTTTGTATGCCGTAAGCGTTGAATTGATTAAAATTGGCGTATAATCCATAGACTCAGTACAATATTAGTACCGGTATAATACTTATTAGTTAAGGAACTAGAAAGAATTTCGATTTTATAGTGTTTCATTTATAGTTTAGACTTTAGATTATCTACTTGTACTAGAAAACTTACTATAACCGTCTTCAAGTTTGGTTGATTTTGCTTCGAAGATTGCAACTTTGGCTACGTTACTACGTTTTTGAAAGGCTTTGTCGAATAGATGTTTGAGTTATGAGTACAGGTTCTAACTTCAAGATACACTTTGTAGGTTGAAAACTTGATAGATTTAAGATTGGACCAATAATCCTGATGAGATAAATTAAAAGATACTGAAGGAATATTTTATAGCTGTTTTTGATTACTTTGCTCATAAAAGTGTATGAGTTTTTTGTGTGATGGTCATTATACGTCTTTTGGCTAGTAATCTAGGTAAAGTTACTTAAGTACTTCAAATTGGCAGCTGAGCTGACTGTGATAAAAGTAGTAAATTTAACCAGTCACTAACTGACTGACAAGTTATCGAAAGAATGTTGAAGGATTTGGCATTAACTCTACCAGGACATGAGGATTTATAGGCGGTCGTACCTGACTAGTAACCGTGAGACGTACGCGAAGGCCCTTGCGACCGATTGATTCAGAATGTCCCACACAAAGGCGCGTTACGCCATAATCGGGCGCCGCATCTTTTCTAACTCATTTTTCTCGCTCGAGGCGAGGGCGTAGGGTGGTGGGGTACGGTTTCATCAGGGGGGGCGTCACGGCATTAGACAAGACACAAAAACGATGCCCGGCGGAGAAATGAGAAAGTAGAATTTCTGATGCTTTTTTTTGTGATACGTTTTCGTTGCGATAATTCTCATTAAAAGTATTGATTCTGAAAATAATATTTAATTTCCCGTTAAGGTTTAATTAAATACGAATTTGCAATAGATTTCAGGTGGAGCATATCGTCCCATGTGTATTGGCGTCAAACTTGATTTTATATGTATGATCATTACTATATTAAGATCATTATATAATAATCATAAGAACTGGTTCCATCCACACTCCATAACTTGCTGTTCAACCACCCATAAATGAAAAAAACTTCTCAATTTATTTAGTACTGCTATTTTTACCTGTCTGCATAATTTAATATGTATATTATAATTTAGTTACAAATTGACGAAATAACTAATTCTGTTGTTCATTGTCTTTATTTGAAAATTAAAATGCATATTTAATATAGTTTTGATGAATGAAAAAAATATCAAACCCACTTAAAATGTAGACCGAAAAAAACCGATGTCCCAAATTCATTAAAATGATAAAACCTCTATATAAACGGTACATTAATCACAAACATTAAACCCTCTACAGTAATATTCCAGAGTTTAGGTCCGACCTTTTCCACCGAGCCGTCCCGAAGGGTCAGTCAGACCGTAAGAGGGTATGGTCCCTTCGACCCCCGAAAGTGCCTCTCCCCCCGGCGTACTGCGACTTGTAAGATTGATTGGGGCTCCTTCAGTCCATTGCCGGCCCCCCCTGTGGGATAGTCGACCCTCCCTCCTTTTTTCTCGGATACGAGGACAAGGACTTATGGAGTCTGGATGGATTAAGCACTAGAGGCGAAGCCTGAAAAACTTCAGTAAATACAACGCTGCGGGGGTTTGTTTTTCAACGGAAAGTACCTAATCTCGACTCGATAAATGGACTTAATTGAACGTCATAAAGATATAATCTTTTATATTTTATAGGTACTCAAATCTTATATTAAATGTATTCCTGATTATATTTTTAATTCCAATATTGATTATATCACTTTTTCTGTAGATTCAGTTTTGATTTCATAAATGTTATATTCAAAATAAAAATAGAACACACTATACATACTCAAGGAATCCCATCAAAATCATTGTTTATTTAAGATACAATAATCTAGTGATTAAAGAATTTTTTTTAGACCTATTAAAATAACTTGACTCATATTAATTTGACGTCCAGATTAGACTAGACTGTAGAGATTATTATTATTCATTTATTGAAAACGAAAAACAGCTAACTAATAATGGTTATTAATTATTTAGGTTTATAATTACACTGGGTTTAGATAAAATAGGCCAAAATTTGAGATTATGATGTAATAAAATTTTAGATTTGCGACTCTTAAGAACTATAAACCCTGTGCCACATCCAGGGGTTATACACACGCACCCACCCTCTTTTTTCCTATAGGGGCTGTTAATAACACGAGCGGCTATTTTATTCGTCCGCCAGCACTTGCGGCGTGTGACGGCTTTGATGTCAGAGATTAGAAGTTTGTTTAATTCTGGCTCAGTATGTTGTTGGACGTACAAATGGTGCGTTTGATGTGAGTTGTTTCAGCGGGGAATAACGTTGCTTTTGATAACCTTTTGATGACAATAACTAATGTCTACACCCACTGGATAAAAATGTTGGTTACTTTTGCGAAATCCTTAGCTCTAACTTTCGATAAATCTCTTATCCAACATGCGTCCAAATTATTTAACGTAGGCCTTTTTTAAAAGCGCACCATTATTCTGCTCCATCCACCGACTTCACCACTTTCATTCTTTCTCTGCCACTACATTTATCGATATAAGCTCATACCACTCTACAACACGTTTACTGCGTCGACGGCTATTGGTTCTACGTCCAATAGGTTGATTAAATTCTGAAGCTTTGTATCAAAGATTGACAGTATAATTATTTTTTGTTTTGGCGTCGCCAGTCGCCACCCACTTTTTCCGGATGGATTGATAGATTTATTACGCACAAATGCATCACGGCTGACCTTGAACGATGACATAATTAAGTTTAGTCCCCTAGTTCCTGCGACCGTCGCGTTTCGATAACAAGGGGGTCCGTTCGGCCCCCATTCGCAGTTTAAGGGTTATTTGTCGAATATGACGATTTATTAAGGAATATGCTTAGTTGTGGTTTTGAAGAGTACCTAGTCCTTTACGAACCTGTACGAATTTTAGTCTTTTCTGCACCTTTTTCTTTTGGATATTTTACGTAATATTTGATTCAAGTTAAAAGTGACAGATTTGTGAGGTTAAAAAAATATTAGAATAAATTTTGCAGATAATTTCGTTATTTCTTTTACTGAGTAAGTAAAAGCCATGCTTCAATTAGACTACATTAATCTTCCTCTTCCAAATACCTAACCGTACCTAAACCTACCTTTCAATTTCTAGCAAAAGCCATGCTAGAATTTGAAGTTTGATAGGACAGAAATCCAAAAATCGTAGCTTTTGGATTTCACCACTCCTAGTTCAGCATTTCAGCCTCTATGAATGTATCTACGAGTACTTACTGACGTTATTATTTTAGTTCAGTTTATGAAATTTCCTTTACATTTATAGCGGTGTAGTAGATAGTGTTACATGATTCTCTTACCTTAAGGAACGGGTGGATGGCAGTCCCCTCGTTTACCCTGCTTACCGCTACCAGGCGGGTATAGCGCACTGAGAATTTTAACGGAATTAGTCGCGAGCCGCCTGCAGGGCGCCGCAGTAACTCACCGCACGCACAACCTCCCACCAAATTCAGTACCCCTAGTACTTATCCCACAAGGCATAGAGACTTGGATAAGTAAACCAGTAAGTTGCCGTTGCCTAGTGTACTAGGAGTTGTGGGATGGAATCACCCGCCTCCACGCGTAGTTTTAGCGCCTAGTAACTCGCGAGGTAGGGCACACGCAACAAAATTAACCAACCGAAATAAGGGAAATAAGTAGCTAGCTGACATAAAAGAAGTTCTCTCTGCATAAGTATTGCATAAGATGTACCTATTCTGTAGACGGCGACCTTGTGGGCGCCAGCCTTAATGATGAAAGATATTATATCCTCGAAAATTGTTAATCCAATTTTAATAATACAACCACCAGAAATAGGTAGGTATCTGCTTCTCATCTTTTGTTCTGTGAATACAACAAATAATGTAAACTGCAAATATACAAACGTTAACTTAGAAAAAAATAATATTCAAGCTTATTCCGTCAACAACAAATACATGCAAATGATAGAGGGAACAGAATGCTTCAGAAAGAAGAGTAGATTTAAAAAAAAAATTAAACGGTCTCAAAGCTAACTAGGTCACAGAACATTAGGACTAGTTACACTGTAAATAAGCCCCATGCAACCATAAGCATTGAAATCGCCCTTCGTGACATGTTGACCTAATCACCAAGCGGGTTTTTAACGTGACTTTAAAAATATTTTTCTTTAGGACTAATGCCTGCTCCACACGTTAATCAGGAGTTAATCTACTGGCTATACTAGAACTACAGAGCACCCATAGTATTAGCCTCAAATCAATGAACTAAAAACTTGTATCGTTCTTTATGACCGAAAAGTATTTGTCGCTATATTGTGCTTTTCAAGTTTTCTCTAAGCAATTTCGTTTACGGATAAAAATACCTACACAAAATTTTCAGGAACAAAACAATGCGGCGTTAGGGTAAGCGCACACTGAGCTATAAACTACAGTCGTGCAATGTGCCAGACATCGAAATAGAATGAGTACACTAAAATTCTAAATCAATGTGCATAGAGCTCTTGTATTACGGATATACTTTGACTTATATGTGTGTGTTTGTTTGATAGTTTGTATTTCAATCACGTCGATAAAGAGCAACGGATCGACATTTTTTTTTGCATGGGTACAGTTGAAGACGTGAAAGATAAGATGGGCCGTGAAAGCGTAGCAAACAGCTAATAAAAAGACACACATACACTTCGTATTTATAATATTAGTATGGATAAAAACGCTATTAAAGAACCTGGAGGTTTTAGTCAGGTCCATTTTATAACTCCCTATTTTTTTAGTAAAATACTATAAAGTAGGTGTTTCAAATTAGTAGGCACTGGCTGTAGAAATAGTAATGAACCTACCCTACAGCACAGAATAATATAATAGTACTGACGTACCTACAGTCCCACAGGTTAATGCGTGAGGGGCACTCAAGTAGGTCAAATGATAATATTGTACTCGCAGGTATAATGAATAAATGGTAAAGAGGATGTCTGTTTAATTATAGGATTACCCGACTTGCACAACACTGTAGCCGATTTAGTTAAAAATTTTGATGCTGTCACTTTTTGATAAGTTTTTTAATAAGTCCGGGGTTGACACGAAAATAACAGGCTAATTTAACCCAGACTAATTACTTAATTTACACACATTTAAAGGTTTTGTGCAAGTGGGCCTAAAAGTTTATTTCCTAATTTTTCACATCAACTATTGAGAATTATAATGATTTATGTAAGTTTTAACTTAAGGCTCTTAGGAACTGAAAAGTGATGGTAATCGTTATAACATTAGACATATTATATGAAAATAAAACATATTTATTTTTAAAATGCTTTCAGATAGAATTTAGGTACTCCTTATTACTGAGTAGTTAAAAAGTCGTGATACCAGGCGCACATAAAATAGGAGTAGCACTTATTTGCCAGAACAAATAGCACCGCACTACGCCGGGTCCGAACTGATTATTTAATGGCAACCCTCCCTAGCCCTTAGCCCCACAGGCCGCAAGGGGAGCAAGACCCTAGAAAAAGTTCCGCCGCGCCGTGTCTATCAAACTAAAAGGCCATTCATACGAATATTATGTCCTTAATTCGTCGCTTGATTTCAAAACGCTATGATTCTGGTTGACTTTTTATTTTCATATACTTTTTTATTGTTGGCCGTCTAACATTACTTTTCATAGTTTACAGTTATTTCACGATCTTAATTACTATGTCAAGTATCCACGCCTTGCTATTTGTAAAAAAACTTAACTGAACGAATTTACCGCGCTATGTAATGCTATGTTTCATCTTCAGTCAAAATTTTTAAGGCCAGTTAGGTACTTTTCAAGTTTTCACTAACGTTAGGTATCTTTAATAAGTTAATAAGTATCTTTTTTAATTTTTAATTCAAACTTGCTGATGCCCGCGACTTCGTCCTCGTGGTTTAAGTTTTTTTGATTCCCGCGGGAACTCCTTCATTTTGCGGGATGAAAAGTAGCCTATGTCACTCTCGGTCCATGCCAAAAATCAGGCCGATCCGTTGCTTCGTTGGAGCGTGATTGATGGACAAACCAACAAACCAATAAACCAACAAACAAACTGCACTTTCGCATTTATAATATTAAGTATGATTACAAAATACATATAATGTACATTGACTCTAATAATTTCCTTTGAATCTTTCAGTAATATCACATTTGAGTATGATGAATTGATGATGATAATTGATAACTATTTTTCTTAACTCAATAAAGCTACGAATGTTCCAAAAACTCTGGCCTCAGACGAAGTTTGCAACAAACCTAGGCGGTTATTTACAACGATATTCTATTCACATTTGTGTATGGGGACCGGGGCAGACAAAAATCAGGCTCGAATGAGTTTCCCGAACCTCAATAAATGTTTTAAGGGTGCGTAAATCATTACGACGCGCACCCGAGCCGCACGCCGTACTTCGAAGAAGCGAGCGTAAGAATTGAAGGATATGGTACAATTTTTTCGACTATGGAAGTGGATCAGTGTCTTTATTTGTTTTTATGTTCGGTTACACGAAAAAAAACTCTCAGTTCAAACCATCATGGCAACGGCGGTGGTGGTTGATTATTCGATTTTCTTTGACTTTTCGGTATAAAAAGCCCTAAAGTTATTACCTATAAAGTTGTGTTTTTAACTCCTGACCTTACTCACTTCAGCTCAGGTTAAGTAATGTAGGAAGCAAACAATAAGTACTAACATCTAACATCGCAAAGTTAGGTATAACCAATGACGTAGTAAATATTATGAGTCTATGGACATTACCATGCCACATCCAATATCTCCTTGAAAGTTCTGTTGTCTTGGTAGTTTGTGGAGGCCTCACCCGGGAGCCCTTGGTACAACTCAACCCCATATAATGTGCACTGACAGCGTCGTGCCGAGTTGCCGAACCGCCCGCCTTTGCTAATGTAGCGGTATATCTTGTAGCTTATGTTGTTTAGGTATGTATGTACCAAATATAAAGCTTATTTAAGCTTGAATCATCTTTCGTAGCCCCCTTTATGCCCCTTGAATTTGAGACCTGGTGGAGAATAGGTAGAGGTACCAAGTGTCCATGGTACCGTACATAACCTCAGTATATATTATACCCTGTACCCTGAAAAAGCAGGTTAGTTAATGACAAAAATTCGGGTGGAGTGCAAAATTTTGAGCGCCAACACTACTATTATTTATATAATTTATTTATTACTGTCTGTCTATCTAACAATAACACAACAAAAGTAAAGATTATAAAATATTATTATAAAGCAGTTTAGATATTATTATCTACCGCTTAACCGCTTTGTGGGACTATACTAGGTACTCAGTACTCACCAGAAAATAATTTCTCAAGCCTCATAATTATTTCTAGATTTTTTGGCAATTGCGCGAAAAGTAAAAAAAAAACCGGCCAAGTGCGAGTCGGACTCGCGCACCGAGGGTTCCGTACAAACCTGTAGTAAGTTTTAAATTATTAAAAATATTTTTATTTTAAATATTTGAGTTGATGGTATGAAAGGTAAATTGCAGTTTACGATTTATGACGTATTAAAAAAAAATTTAAAATAAAAATTGTAAAAGATACTTTTAAGATTCGTTCGTAATACTGTAGATGTAACACGACTAAAACTGTAACGACCAAAGATGTGAAACGGTAATAATTACCTTTGTTAATGAACCGTAAAACTAACTTTGTTTGTAGAGGTTTACTGTTAATATCAAAAAAACTATGCTAGTTAGAGCATTGGCTATAGTTTTCCTGTAAAATATACATAAATTCCTATTGAACATAATTATTTCAGATTTTTCGATTGGTAAACTCCGGAGATAAGGGGGGGGAACGGTATTTTTTTAGACTTTTTCCCCGATAAATCAAAAACTATCATGACTAAAAATAATTAAAAATCTGTTTTAGAATGTACAAAGTAAACCCTTTTATATGATACCCCACACAGTACAGTTATCTCACTTTTAAATTTCAACCCTCTGATTTTCCCCCCTTTTTAAATAAGAACAAAAATAATTTCCAATTTTTTTTAATTCCAGTGTCTTTGGGCCACTAATATACACAACTATTCCAAATTTCATGTCGATAGCTTCGGTAGTTACTGAAATAATCGAGTGTGACGGACGGACAGACGGACAGACGGACAGACGGACAGACAGACGGAGAAAGTCGCACCATAAGGGTTCCATTTTACCATTTTGGTACGGAACCCTAAAAAAACAAAAAAATAGCCCTAATTTCAGTAAATTTAACTTACAAGCCTCCGGGCTACTGTATTGAAAAAGTTTTAAAACTCTATTCTCATGACGAATGAATTAAAATATAATAATTCAATTAAGATATTATTATTAGTCTGCAATTAAAGATAAAGCTAACATTTCAATATATATGTACGCATATTGCTAAGGACTATATATAATCTGTTATGAGGAATTCACCCACGTTTAAGAGGGATCCGGTACCCTGTACCCCTGGAGGCGGTGGGAGGGAAACCTCATAATTATTGTCACATCTGAATTATTTTGTTATTTCTTCAACGCTCGCGTTATCCTCCCTTCCATCTTCTTTTGCCAGATGACATTTTATGCTGTTTTTGTTATGACTTATGACACTCTGTGATTCTGATAGTTAGTCTGAGATCTTCACCTGTATTAATACCGTACACCTGTATTAAAAATCTTAAGTTATGAAAGGAACATTATATTCGATTTAAGTTTCATTTTTTGGCCTTTATATTTATGATCCCTGAGATGCCTTTTTTTAACTTTTTTAGGGTCGATATGATACATCTGCGTGGATTTAGGTTTTAATTAATCGCGTACGATTTCCTTGCTTTTCCGGGAAAACCGTACCCGGTCTGCCTCCGGGATGCAACCTACCTCTGTACAAAATTTTGTCAAAATCGATTACACTGATGGGCTGCAAACATGTATCAGACGGACGGACTGACAGACCACTTATAATATGTATTAGTAAATATGTACAGTCCGTTCACAGTTATTTTACCTCCGACTGTAAGGTTGGCTAATCTTAGTGTTCCTGTTGCCACTTGACGTTATTCTGCAGCTCACTTGTTTAATCTATGCTATATTATGCTTACTTACTAGTGATAAATAATATTTTTTTTAATAGCTTTTATTTATTTTGAGTATGGGTGATCCATGCGGATAGCTAAGGTCGGCAAGTTGCTATGAACCACATTACTTAGCCTTATCGATTGACCGCACAGAACTTTTATATTATGACGACCGCACAGAACTTTAATATTATGACGACCGCACAGAACTTTTATATTATGACGACCGCACAGAACTTCTATATTATGACGACGACGACTTATGACGACCTCCGTGGCGCAGTGTGCAGCGCTGTTGTCTTAACGTGCGGAGGTCCCGGGTTCGATCCCCGGCAGGGTCAATTTAGGAATTCATAATTTCTGAATTTTCCCTGGTCTGGCCTTTCGGCCGTGGCTAGTTACCACCCTACCGTCAAAGACGTGCCGCCAAGCGATTTAGTGTTCCGGTACGATGCCGTGTAGAAACCGAATAGGGGTATGGGCTTATTATAACTGCCATGCCCCTAACAGGTTAGCCCGCTACCATCTTAGACTGCATCATCACTTACCATCAGGTGAGATCGCAGTCAAGGGCTAACTTGTAGTGGATTAACAAAAAAAAAAAAAATATTGAAAGATAAAAATACTTTAATATTTTAATATCTTGTTTTCTACTATCCAAAGTAAAAAGACCACTAATAATACGCACCAACATCTAAATGTACTTGTAGTGGTGACTAAACCACCAGACTTAATGGAAATTCCACTAAGTTGGCAACATTCCCACCAAGATTCCAACTTAGCAGATGTTTATCTGCTATATAAGTGGGAAGAATGCCTTTTATCAAAAATAAATTATTTTTTAGTGATCATTAACTAGTGATCCTCAATTCGCAAAAGACGTAAAATCCACGTCCCCTGTAAGATTTGTTTAACTAGCTGATGCCCGCGACTACGTCCGCGCGGATTGAGGTTTTTTTTGGTTCCCGCGGGAACTCCCTATTTTTCCGGGACAAAAAGGCCTATGTGTTATTCCAGACCATAATCTATCTCTGTGCCAAATTTCATCCAAATCCGTTTAGCCGTTCGGGCGTGATTGAGTAAAACATCCATTCATACATCCATACATCCATACATGATACATCCATCCATCCAAACTTTCGCATTTATAATATTAGTATTGATTGATAACCATTGAAAATTAAAATTGCGTCGAATTTTGATGACATCATAAGCAAGTAATTAATACAAAATCACAAATCGAGCGTTTAGACATTTGAAAAGTGTTGCTGTTGACTAGTCAGTCGTCAAGTAACCTATTTCCGGTGTCAGAGATAACTTATCTGTGAAGTGTGAACGGAATAGAGTAGGTTTTCGTTTTGATGATGTTGGAAAACTTATACACAATATTTCAAGCTCCAGCCAAGCGATTAGGCAGTATCCGACCCAACAAACGCGATAATCCCAGTGGCCACTTCGACGTACCCTGATAGTGTACCAACTTTAATTTTCCAAATTCACCTGCCGTTTATGTAATTCGCCTCCACCATACATGTGGCGCCCCCAGCGGCCGGGGTGTCTAATGTAAGGCCGGGGGAGGTTAAGGCGACGCTCACCAAAAGGAAAGGGTGGGTACCGAGCAATTTTTTTCTGATTTTTCCCCTCCGCCCTTTTTACCCCGATAATACCCTAATGGTCGCTCGCTTCCTTTTCGGCGGATTTTTTCGCCGGCGAAGATCGAGACGTATTTTTTACCCACTCGTAATTTCCTCGTTTCCCACTGAAATGAAAAATAAACGGCCGATTCTTCTATTGACGCGTGATTCCGTGCTCGGACGTTCCACGGAGATTGCCACTTGTTTTTGCGAGCATTAAAACACAATGATCGCCGAAAGGACACGCCACTGTGAAAATGATTTTATTTTTCCTTTATAGTCGTGATTCATTCGCAAAGTTTCTTATGTTTCTATTTTTATATTTGCATGTGCTGGGATATTAAATATCTCGCTGTGAATACGTGTTGCTTCTAGGTTTAATTTGAAAGAAGCATAATAATTAGTTATCTAGATTTTAGAAAGCTCGTAACTTTGTTAACTCGTTATGTTCCTTTACAAGTTTTGTAAATAACACGTAATTATATTAAATATAGTTCAAATATATGTGTTTGATGTATGTACTTTATTGACTGTTTTCGATAAATTTCGAAGTCGTGCATGCAAATAATGCAAAGAAAAAAAAAGGGAAAAAAGCGGAACACCAGGGAAAATTTCTCCCCCTCTACGGGGTTTCTTGGAGGTGCCTACCAGGCTAGCAGGGGCGTGCAGGAGGTTGCGTCCCTTGCTAAGATTAATACGGCACCGCTCGCCCGCCTGACGCCGCAGCTTTCATTAAAAATACTGAGAAGTGCGGACCCCATAGTACCTAGCAACCTACTTAGGTATACCCCTAGTACCTATCATAATGCCACTACTATTTAAAGCGCGAAAAACTGCCGATGATCATAAGCTTAATTTCTTGCTTATTTTATTTATTTTTTATAATATTACCTCACAGCTATTAGCCTACATAGGAGTTTGGTAATTTAATGGCCGCCATACAAAACAAAGCTGTTTTGATGCCGCCATCGTTGCCGAGGTAATTTATAGAAATAAGCAATTAGTATTATAGTAAGATAACATTGTTAATTATAAAATCTCTAAAAACAAAAACCATATTATTATATTACTGCGCACTTCGGGTATCGACTAGGTATGCATACAAATAGTGCATCGCAATCGCTTATAGGGGTCAACAATTCAACGCTCCTCTGATTTATTTGTATCGACTGGCCCCGCCACGGGTGCTTGTAAAAACCGGTCAAGTGTAAGCCGTACCTCAGCAATTAGCGATCATCAGAAATCTTCTATATATATATATATACTAGCTGATACCCGCGACTTCGTCCGCGTTGATTGAGGAGTTTTAGTTCCCGCGGGAACTCTTTAATTTTCCGGGATAAATAGTACCCTATTATTTAATCCGGACTTCTAACTTTACGTCTGCAAAATTTCAAAGTAATCGGTTCAGTAGTTACGGCGTGAAAGCGGAACAAACATACAAACAAACTCACTTTCGCATTTATAATATTAGTAAGGAAGTAAGGATATATATAAAAATCAATTGCTGTTCGTTTGTGTCGCTAAAACTCGGGAACAGCTGGGCCGGCTTAGCTGATTTTGGTTTTGAAATGTTTTTCGTAGTCCAGGGAAGGTTTAAACGGTGAGAAAATATGGAAAAATTGCTAGGAAGACTATCTTCCTCGCAATTTTTCCATATTTTAGTGGGCCCACTAGTTACATAATATTATTTTATTATTCACTAGAAACTAGAAGTCTATGCCCTTCCCCGGGATACAAACTATCCTTATACCAAATTTCACCAAAATCGGTTAAACAGATGGGGCCGTGAACTAACTTTATTGTCAAGACTTGGATCGGCCACATTATTTTGTCAAAAGTACACTGGGACTATCACAATCATAGAAAATGTTAATGTGCAAGAGAGAGGGAAAGTCTGGATGAGGTATCCAGGAATTTTCCGTAGGACCGTAGGACCCTAAGAGTATTCTATAGTAGGACCCATTGAAGTATCAAAGTTATTTTATTCATAGCTCCGAAAAAAACCTACCAAAATTGGCAAAATTTTCAATATCGACCCTTAACAGATATTATATTCTAATTATAATATTATTGTCCTATTATGGGATGTTCCCTATGTCATATTTTTTTGTGATTGTTAATTCAATAGAGGACCTAAACTTACTTAAATACATATCAAAAATTTGCGGAAATCTTATTGGTCGGTAGCGACTAATTCAATTCAATTTCAATTTATTTATTGTGAATACAACAATATGTGCACATTCAATATACTCCTTAAAAACTAGACAAGGTTATTATTATTCTGATACAAATGAGCAAAGGAGTGCTTAGACACCCGTACTAAGATAACTTGTATTACGGGTGTCGGGTAATGTGTCGGGACTCTCAGATTTATTGAAACCTATATGGAGTTAGGCGACTGAGCAACACCTACGAGTCCGCTCTAAGAAATCCGTCATGTGGTGCGAAGTTTTTTTTTTTGAGATACTTATATAGATAAAATAAACGGTAGATACATCATAGTTCGTCATGTTCGAAGTTCGAATAACTCCTCTTGCGAATAAAATAGCAAAATATGACATTGACACGCGGTTTTCGAACAGTATAGAGAGCCGTTCAATAAGTTTGCCACGATGCAATGGCTTGGAAAATGTGGATGAACTTGCCGATACTAAAAAAATTCGTTTTCACTTTGATTTCCTCAAACGCGAACGGTGTTTCAATTTATGCACCTAGTCTGTAGATGAATGTTTAATGGTTCTTAGGTAAAGAAAGTAGATTTTTTTTTTTACATTTGTGTTGTTGTGGAATGTGGTATTATGTTATTTCACAAAACAAAAGATAATAAGCAGATTCCTTTTTAGATATGAATGAGCTTTTAGGACTCCAAAGTATGACTTGACTATCGAAACTAAACGACGCGTTACGAGTCACATCAAAGCTTTTTTTCTTAATTAATTAAGTCGCAAATTGATTACTTTCGACGGTAGGAAGGAATAAAAAGCGGGGGTAGGCACTAGGAGCGCAGCGGGTGGGTGGGGGTGCCGCCTTGCGAGTGGGTAATGTGAAAGCAGACACACGAACCCTGCTGCTAGCCCGGTACGGACAGCAAAATAGTAACCCTAATTTTCTTTCACTAAGTATATGTGGGAGTAAGTAATTTTGGTGAATAGAACACTGAAAAATACGACAGTTCAAATGAATGCTCGGAAAGTTTCAGCAGTAATAATAGTTCAGTGGCTCCGAAGGTCGAATTGAGTATTTTCATTTTCGGCCTAAAATAGAGACTATAGAAAACAAACTGAACAAAACAAGTCATCCTATTAAAAAAAATATTATGCTTATTTTTGTTGTTTCTTGACGAGGAGACGCAATTTACGATTTTATGTTATCAAAACCATCGATCTCTGAATTACTAAGTAAACACTAAATTGGCCATTCCGATCAAGAAATTTTGGATGAGAGTACCTTTAGGTACTTATCTTGAGCCCTTATTACTCATAAAATGTGAGGCACAAAGGCTCTTTGGCTCCAGGACATTGATGAAAATAATACGATTTATGTGGGTAAAAGAACAAAGAAACTATCAGAACTGAACAGTTCCGGTTTTGCTGACGCTACGTTTAGACGGCCGGCGTGCCCGGCGTATAGCAGTTATTATTTACCGGCTTTATCATTTCGAAAATTTCATATTCCCCGTACTTGGACGCTTGAGGTTTAAAAGCGTAAGCGTAGGGGGGGTGTACTTTTTGCCTACAACTCGGTAGTTTGCTCGCACGGGGGTCATGGGGTGTGCGAGCTAAGGAATAATAAACCGCACTTGCTTAGGACTGCCGTTCGATGTAGACTGGCACACTATATTATGTCACCCTGGTATTCGTGGAAAATGTATAAAATTACAAACTGGCAAGCGTAGTAAGGAAGCATTAAGTAAGAATTAGAAACCCACATTAACCGACACTACGTCACGAATGTGCTTTTTAGGGTTCCGTACCCAAAGGGTGAAAACGGGACCCTATTACTAAGACTCCGCTGTCTGTCTGTCTGTCTGTCTGTCTGTCTGTCTGTCTCCAGGCTGTATCTCATAGACCGTGATTGCTAGAAAGCTGAAATTTTCACAAATGATGTATTTCCGTTGCCGCTATAACAACAAATACTAAAAATTAAAAAAATATATATATTAAGGGGGGTCCCCATACAATAAACGTGTTTTTTTCGTATTTTTTTGCTTAATATTAAAAACGGTAACAGGTAGACGGTTCAAATTTTCACAGAATATTAACTTGTATATTACCTTTCAAAATAAATAATTAAATATCAATAAAGTAAATATTAAAGGGGGGCTCCCATACAACAAACGTAATTTTTTGATATTAACAGTAAACCTCTACAAACAAAGTTAGTTTTGCGGTTCATTAACAAAGGTAATTATACCTACTTCTTGAGTACGGAACCCTCGGTGCGCGAGTCCGACTCGCACTTGGCCGGTTTTTCTTTCTTTTCACCACTGCAGACCCGTTGTTAAGGCAAGAGCCTTACCAACGGGTCTTTATAGAGTCATCTCTTATGCTAGTGTTTCATGAAAGCGGTGTCGTCATACTGTCGTCACTGAAATCTTGTCTATAGGCGTAGTTTCCTAGGCCCGTAGTAATAAACCGACATCATGGTAGGTTCTTAAGCAGCTATCGATCAATCTTTTACATAGGTCTTAAGCATAGATTGACCAATTCTTGAGAACCTGTTGGCTTTAGAGATTGAAGTTCAAGTTTTCAGTGAAATCTTTCGACCCTACATTGTGTTATATGTTATAATATTAGGTGAATGGTGACGTTTTTATTCCTTAGTAAACATTTCAGTGGCGCCGCTCTCGTAGGAAACTGTAGCTTAATATACTAATTATGTGGTTTTTATAGCCAAGCAACTTTCATATTAATTCTGATATACACATAATATATTATGACCCAATTGTATAATGCCGACTACAAATACTTTCCCCGTAGTTTCGTTTCACGATGGTTGTTATCTTGTTAGAGACGAGGGTACGAAGGGTCCAGTGCCGCACAAAGACGGTGCGTGCCCCAAGCACTATTTATAACAGTTCCTGGTAAACCATCAGTCTTATAGCTTACGATGCGCATTTATATGCTAGACTAGCTGACGCCCGCGACATCGTCCGCGTGAAATTTTCAATCCAAAGTTTCAAAGTTTTTTCAATTCCCACGGGAACTCCTTAATTTTCCTACGTCACTCTCCTGCAGGTCCTCGACTATACCCATGCAAAAAATCACGTCAATCCCGTTGCTCCGTTACGGTGTGATTGAAGGACAAACAAACACATATTCGCATTTATAATAAATATTAGTATGATTAACACAATGCTCAAATTTTATTATTTTTATTTTTTGAATATTTAAATTGGGTAAATAAAATAGGTCATCTTCATATAAATCTATGTAAGTTTAGTATGTACGTTCTATATTCTATTAAATCTGAACTAATCAGTTTTTAACCTGAAATTCTATATGGTATTTTTTTTCACATAATTTTTTTTCAATATCGCTTTGACTTTGTGTTAGTCAGTCAATAATCAATATCATTTATTCAATATACACTGTAGGTACGCTTATTGACGTTAAAAACTTACTTAAAAAAACATGATGGTGATAATCGGTTACGGTATCTAAAGCTACGAGGGTTCTAAACGCGCCCTGGTTTATGAAGAGCCCACAACAAACTCAGCCGGGTTTTTTTTTCATTATCACCATCTCACAAATCATCTTAACTAAGGAACTATCAGAGCCATTACAGCAAATTATTGCCAAGCTTCCTAGTCATTTAAGTAATCCTTCACATGGTAATAAGATTTTTCAATGAGTTTTACATTAACTTTGAACTTATTCAGAGACATCTTTAACATGTCTTCTGGGAGCTTATTGTAAAAGCGAACACTGCTTCCAACAAATGAATTGCTAGTTTTACTAAGCCTAGAAGCAGGCATTACAAGTTTATTTTTATTTCTAGTATTGACATTATGACAATCACTTGTCTTCTTAAATTTATCAATGTGTTTATGCACGTATACTAAAAATACTATACTATACTAATGTTAAAATCGTAAGCTGTATGAGTAATGTAATCTGAAGTTCCTCACGTCTTTTACTCTAATTTTGCGTAACTCGATATGGCAGTGGATGGATGGATTTTAGACGTTCATTAAATACGGTCAATATTCGCGGTCGCGTCAGTATTTATCTATCGCGAATCGATAACAACTGAATAATGACGTAATGTGGTGTGAATTTGAATATGTCACGATTCTGGGTGATACTTGATCGCGATATAATATAGTTACCTATGTCCAAACATAGGTATCCTATGCAGAAATTGAGAAATTAGAATTTCTTTATGTGAGAGCTATAAATTATAAGGTTATATTTCTGTATATCGTCGCTTAGCTCTTCATAAGGAACCTTAGCTTAATCAACATAGCTAGTAGATACGTAAAGCGAATGAAGGATTGTATTCTCGCACGCCGTAACCAATTAGGCCACATATGATCTTTGTAATGAGTTTTTTTCTTAATATTTCTTTTCTCGCTGATTTCGCACCCTTGTTTCTGTACCGTTGTTATTATTTGAAGGAGATTAGACGTTGAGTCCTGCAAGCAATATTCATTGTTATATTCTTACATGATATTTTCCTTTACTGTGTTTTTATCAGTTCTTGGTCGTAACTATTTTCTTTTGGTTGAGGTTTTATCTGCTTTATTTTTTTAAGTTTATGTGGATAGAGTATTATTGTAATTATTATTTTTTCTTGCAATTATAAGGTTTTCGTTTACCTTGGTCGATTTACGCAATTAAGGTGCATAAGCTTTTTAAAAACTTTAAAAAGCAACCATGTGCTGCGTAAACTAACATGTGTATTCAACGACTCGAAATAGAAAAACATACTTACTAATATTTCACAATATATTATCTATTTCACATTTCTATTTCACATTTCCATTAACGGCCGTAATTATTAAAATTAATCTATCTTTAGACTTTAGTTAATTTGTTTAAATTACCTACTTATTTGTGGAAAAAATAGAAAGTAAAAACCGGGATATAATAATTTTGTCTGAGGGACATGTTTATCGTACCGGGACAGCATATCGTCGAGGCAACAAACTTCTTTGTTTACTGGGTTCTCTTAGGCATGTTTAGAGCCCGAGGGTCGGACCCATATTGGACATTTTGTATAAGTGTGGGTCCGATCCCAGGGTAAATCCCTTTCGGACCCTTCCGAAGGACTGGCCTGTATTTGCGGATTTTTAAGGTAAAATTTATACGTAGGGACTATTGGTAGCTTTAATATTGTTACATTTTTAATGTGTTTTATCTTAGAAAATGCCATTTAGATTAAGCATACTAGGTATCTACCTCATAATGTTTCATGTTAGCACCACAAGCTTAACGAAGTTTTATTTTTATATTATAGGGCAAGGTATTTTTTTACATCGATCATACCAAAGTACTTTTAAAGCAAAACATAGAAGAGTACGGCAAGTTACGACTTGCGTAGGAGGTAAGGAAGATTCCTACTCCTTGTAACCTAATAAAACACAAAGTCAGACTTTATAAAGAGTGGTTTGTGTAGTAAAATAAAATTTGCATATTATCTACGCAAATTTTACACACATAATATTTAACAACACTAAACGATTCAACCCTTTTTACTTCCCGTTTTAAAGCCCGTTAACCCTAAAACGTTATAACCACTCGATAAGCATTCATAATGACAATGAGCGTTAATAATGAAATGGTCGAAAGTACCCGCGCCGGTGTGAACTTATCCTATGCAAACAGCTTAGAATAGAAACTATATTGTGTCCGAGGCAAACTGAAGGATCAATTTATACCGGTCCACTTCCGTTTAGTTGCTGAAAGTTACGAAATTTATCCAGGGAGTCGTACCTATCTTTTGCTTTTTAAAATTTCGGACCAAATACTTAAACCAAATAATTTATTTCCATTCCCCTACAGCCCATTAACGTCCCACTGCTGGGCACAGGCCTCCACTCTCATAGGATAATATATTTGTCATATGAAAAACCTATTATGATGATTTTTAGGGTTCCGTACCAAAATGGTAAAATGGAACCCTTATGGTGCGACTTTCTCCGTCTGTCTGTCCGTCTGTCCGTCTGTCCGTCTGTCCGTCCGTCACACTCGATTATTTCAATAACTACCGAAGCTATAGCGACATGAAATTTGGAATAGTTGTGTATATTAGTGGCCCAAAGACACTGGAATTAAAAAAAATTTGGAAATTATTTTTGTTCTTATTTAACAAGGGGGGAAAATCTGAGGGTTCAAATTTAAAAGTGAGATAACTGTACTGTGTGGGGTATCATATGAAAGGGTTTACTTTGTACATTCTAAAACAGATTTTTAATTATTAGTTATGATAGTTTTTGATTTATCGGGGAAAATGTCTAAAAAAAACCGGCCAAGTGCGAGTCGGACTCGCGCACCGAGGGTTCCGTACAAACATGTAGTAAGTTTTAAATTATTAAAAAACACGTTTATTGTATGGGGACCCCCCTTAATATATATATTTTTTTAATTTTTAGTATTTGTTGTTATAGCGGCAACGGAAATACATCATTTGTGAAAATTTCAGCTTTCTAGCTATCACGGTCTATGAGATACAGCCTGGAGACAGACAGACAGACAGACAGACAGACAGACAGACAGACAGACAGACAGACAGCGGAGTCTTAGTAATAGGGTCCCGTTTTACCCTTTGGGTACGGAACCCTAAAAATACCGTTCCCCCCCCCTTATCTCCGGAGTTTACCAATCGAAAAATTTGAAATAATTATGGTCAATAGGAATTTACGTATATTTTACAGGAAAACTATAGCCAATGCTCTAACTAGCATATTTTTTTTGATATTAACAATAAACCTCTACAAACAAAGTTAGTCTTGCGGTTCATTAACAAAGGTAAGCTTCTATGTCGGGCCTTGAGCGTGGAGACCGAATCCAGAAATTCCGTAACGAAAAAAACCTAACACTTTGGTTGCTATGACTACTTGTGTTGTTGACTTCAAGTTGTTGAAAATAAAAAGACTATTTTTATGAAAAGATGATTTTGGTTGCTATGACTACCTACTTGTGTTGTTGACTTCAAGTTGTTGAAAATATAAAGGCGAAATAATTTCAAAGAATTATGTTTTCACTAGCGGACGCCCGCGACTTCGTCCGCGTGACATAAGTTTTTTTAATTCCCACAGGCACTCCTTACTTTTCCGGTATAAAAAGAAGCCTATGTCACTCTCCAAGTATTCAACTATACCCAATACCCATGCAAAAAATCACGCCGATCCGTTGCTCTGTTGCGGTGTGATTGACGGACAAACTCCCTATTTGACTTTCTTGGGGATAGAAATTTTATAAATTGTGAAATCCGTATTTCATCCTTTTTAACCGGAAGCCCAAATACCAAGTTTCATGGCTATAGCTTGAAAAACGACGGAATTTCATAAAACTTTCAACCCCTATTTAATCCCTTTTGGGGTGGAATTTTTGAAAATTGTTACTCACGTCCTTCTTATTTTTTTACCGAAAACCAAAAGACCAAGTTTCGTAGATATAACTTGAAAAATAACTTGTAAAATAAAAGATTTTCATACAAATTTTCACCCCCTATTTCAGCCCTTTGTGGGTAGAATTTTCAAAAATGGCGAAACACGTATTTCTTCATTTTGAACCGGTAGCTCAAATACCAAATTTCATGGATATAACTTGAAAAATGACGGACTTTCATACAAACTTTCAACCCCTATTTTACCCCTTTGGGGGTGGAATTTCGAAAAATCCTTTCTTAGTGGATACCTACTCTTTACAAAGAACACACCCTCCAAATTTCATGTCTCTAGGACCAGCGGTTTAGGCTGTGCGTTGATATATAAGTCAGTCAGTCAGTCAGGTCTTTGAATTTTATATATATAGATTAGTCCGGGTGTCCAAGGGGAATCAAAAAACCTTTTGATACCTTTTGAAATATTTCGCCTTTATATTTTCAACAACTTGAAGTCAACAACACAAGTAGTCATAGCAAGTTGATAAAAAATGCTATGCAATAGCTTTACCGTGGAGTCTCCGAGTGCTACACGTGTTTTTTTTAAACATAAGTGCCTTTAAGTATGGATTTAGAAAACCTATAAGAAAAGCCTTAATGAAAAAGACTATTGACCAAGTTCTATTTATACAAATTTTCAGCAAATAGAGCGTTCCGGACAATGTATTACAAGTTTATAAGTGTAAAAACTCACGTAAGTACAGTAATTCTAAGATGTTAGTAATTTAGGTTTGCCCAGCAAAGAGCAACTTTCATTTAACGACGGCACACATGTAGGGACCCCAGAAAAAGTTATAATAACATTAATGTAGGTTCTTTTGACAGCTCTCCGCTCGTCGTTAGCAGCCCTGCTCTGTATCTTGTCATAATCTCTAGGAATGTCCCCATGTTACTTTATCGACAAATGCTTTTATCGTCGTCCTATAAAATTCTCGATTTTAGTTGTATGCAAATAATTATCATTCATTAAACGAGCAGTTCTTAGAAATATATTATAATATCTATGTATTACAAAATTGGTTTCTTGGAAAAGGCTTTATCAATTTCGATGATTTTTATTTAAGTTATTACAATTTAAGTTTATTTAAATTAGTATTTAGCTATCGGGCTGATGTCCGAGATTTCGACCGCGTGGTTGAAGTTTTTTTAAATCCCGCGGGAACTTCTAAATTTTTTCGGTTGTAATTTCGGATGTAATTTGGGAATAATTATTAGAGTAAATAATAAGAATAAGAATAATATTTATAGGTTAAAATATATTAAGAATAAATAAGTTTTAGACTTATACTGTTAATATGAATTTGAAATAATTATGCACTTCGTTAAACCAACACGTCAAACGGTCATGTAAAACTTTATCGGTTTCATTTATTGTATGTAAATCACAAACCCATATATGAATCTAATATTTTGTGCTCACGACTCTTTTGCTTTTTTTATTGTACCTATGCAAATTGCAAAACTTTTGATTCCATTCTAATTTCAATGCGCAAATATGAAGCTGTTTGTTTGTTATGTGTGTTAACTTGTTTACTTGCTAAAAAAATAACCCTGAATTCTGCGAATGATAAGGTCTTGTCCTATTATTGTACAACTAATTAAATAAATGATTATGAATGATGTAGTAATTAAAAATAAGCTAAAAAAATAGCTACAATTTCATCTAAAAAAATCATCGACAAAAATAATCGACTAATACCCACCCCACCGCATCACTAATTACGCAGACGGCAGCGGGTCGTACCAAGGGTACACGGTCGTCTGAATTTTTTCCTTAACACCCTGCCACCCTCCGGAAAAGGGGAGGCAACCCTCCCAGACCCTTCTTAACATTTCCCTGCTCGGAGGCACAAGACGCCTGATATGGACCCGTGGTACCTTCGGGTTATATACTTTTTTGGGTCCACAAGACCCTTGGAGGGCTCGTGTTAGGCCTATGTATCCCATTTTCAGCGTTTTGACCTTTATGTAGGTTTAGGATTATATAAAAGTTTGTGGATTAGGCGCGGTTCGTGTGAATAGATCTCTGGAGGATTCTCGTTTATATTTTGCTGTACATAATTATTGTTGTTTTATTAAGTGATATCATAGGTACATAGAGTACCACTTTTATTCTAACACAAACTAATGGTACACTTCATTTTTTAATGTAGTCAAAAAGAAAAACTTGCGAAAGTTTCATCCTTCTGTAAGCCTGGCCATACAAAATATCAATGGAAAGCAAATTTACTTGTGAATAGTGGTATTGTAAAAAAAAGTATTTTTATTAATGAAATTACTGAAGGTCAGAAAATTTGAAATTCTTTATTTGTCTTTAGGTACCTACTAATGAAATATCTCAAAATTTTCTTAGGCTGGTCACCTATTGACGTTTTTGGACGAAGCATTTGCATAAACGCAGTTGAGAAGCTTGAGTGTCTTCCTTGGAAGCTATGGCGCATAAACAGAATGCATAATAGTACTAACTTAGTGGCTGCTAGAGATTATGGCTGTTAGGCGCTCAGGCGGCAGTTAGCCAATGTGTGCTGAGCCTAATTTTTATATTCTTCGATGAGGCCCGCGATGACTTTGTCCGCATGGACATAGGTTTTTGTTAAAAGTATGCCCCTGAAAAGGCTTATTATACTGTTGAAGATTATGTTAATGATAAAAGAGCATGGATTTGACTCGCTCCATCAATAGGACTACGGTTACTTATGTATCTACAATTCTACACATTGATGTACTGTGAATCTAAATACAGAGTAACCATCGAGTTTCTTGCTGGTTCTTCTGGAATGGCATTCCGATTGGTATATTCACTCGATGATTCTAAAGGACTGCCCTTCCCCGGGATGTAAAACCTATCACTGTACCATAATATTTCGTTAAAATTGGTTGAAAAGATGGGCTGCGACAACATGTAGCAGACAGATAGATAGACGGACAGACAAACTTTCGTATTTATAATATTGGTATGGTCAAGCGGAACCTCGTCGGCTTCTTCGGATGTTATAAAGAGAACCCACCTTCATAATATCAAGTTTTATACAGTTGGTTCGGTTTAGGCTATACGTTGATATGTTAGCCAGTTAGTTTGTCCTGTTATGTTTAACAACATTTTGGTCTAGAGTTCTAGACTGATGCTCGGAATAATGCAGTGACGAATAAAATTCGTTGACCTATTTAGTTCATGGAAACACTAGACTTAAGCTCTTAACTGTCTTTAACGTGGATCTACCTATAGGAAACCTTCTTGACGTTTTTAGAGATTTTAGCTAATTTGAAGAAGCTAAATTGAACCTGACGGAAACTGAATTCTGTTCTGTGTTAGAGCAGGTTCGTACCTGCTATGTTCGAAAAATAAAAGGATTGCATGATTCTTGGAATATTATGATGTTATACATTATTTAATCTCAGTAATTTCATCATTTTGATGTATTGTACGCAAAAACTGTTTCAGCGTCAAATTGATCCTTCCGAATCCTTATTTAGCAATCGCTTGCGATTTTATAGACCCACAAGACAGACAGACGCTACAGTCTCTCATTTAATTAAAAGTAAATTAAGTATTAAAATAAAACATATTTTGTTATAGCACATCTCAGTAGTACATAGTTGTATTTACTTGTACGTACTTTCGTTGACTCAAAAGGTAAAGAGAGCAAGCGATGCAGATATTATAAACATCAACATATGACTACCCACTAAACACGTTACACGGTGGAAAGTTGGCGCGTATAACGCCACTTTAACATTACGGTGGCCTCGTGTGCACGTCCCTTAAGTGCCGCTGTCACGCGGCAAAAGGCGAACAAAGTAGCAAGCCTTCCCGCCTACACTTCTGCTACGAATAGCCACCGAGGCAGGCAAACTTTGATACCCCGCAACCTCCACCCGGCTCCTACCACCCCAGTACCCGAGCCACCCACTTCGGGCTTTGAGGACGTCTTTGAGCGAACTTTAGCGGGAAAACCCCAAAATTCAAGCCGTCCCGATTAGTTGGCGATATCTTTGAAATTTCAGCGTGCCTTGATGATTTAGGTTAAAGCTAGGTCGGGGGAGATTTTTCACAACGTCAGTTCTTGTTAAGGCCACGAGCAAACGGAAGATTCGGGCGTTTCAACGGCAACGTCGTCTAATAAAGGCAATAAAAAATCGGCTTCGAAAGGTTTCCTTTGCATCTATGACAATAACAGAGTGAATGACAGTAGATACTACCATTGTTGGTGCCACATTTCGGCACGATTAGTGTTGAAAGATTTTCATACGACGAGAGCAGTTAAAAACAGCTTAGACTACAAAAAACATTAAAAGACTATTTTTCATCCAAATAAATCACTAACCCGTGACTAATTTAGCTCATCTTTGCCAGGGCAAAAACAATACCTCGTGGGATTTGAACCTGCGAGTTTCTTAAATCAGGCCTCCATCTCTAACCTGTAGTGTAAACTAAGCTCTATCTTTTAGTTTTTTACAACAGAAGCCTATATGAAATTAAAAAAATATGAAATATGTTTATATCCTTTTTAGGGTTCCGTACCAAAATGGTAAAATGGAACCCTTATGATGCGACTTTCTCCGTCTGTCTGTCCGTCTGTCCGTCTGTCCGTCCGTCACACTCGATTATTTCAGTAACTACCGAAGCTATCGACATGAAATTTGGAATAGTTGTGTATATTAGTGGCCCAAAGACACTGGAATTAAAAAAAATTGGACATTATTTTTGTTCTTATTTAAAAAGGGGGGAAAATCTGAGGGTTGAAATTTATAACTGTACTGTGTGGGGTATCATATAAAAGGGTTTACTTTGTACATTCTAAAACAGATTTTTAATTATTTTTAGTTATGATAGTTTTTGATTTATCGGGGAAAATGTCTAAAAAAATACCGTTCCCCCGTTCCGTAAAAATTTGAAATAATTATGGTCAAAAGGAATTTACAGGAAAACTATAGCCAATGCTCTAACTAGCATAGTTTTTTTGATATTAACAATAAACCTCTACAAACAAAGTTAGTCTTGCGGTTCATTAACAAAGGTAATTATTTATTAATAATGGTACCGAACCCTTCGTGCGCGAGTCTGACTCGCACTTGCCCGGTTTTTTTTTTACTACAACTGCACTCGAGTACCAACGTCATAGGATCAAAGCGAAATTTCGGCTCATATTTGTCAAGTGGTCGTTGAAGTGGAATCCAGCTCTTGTACCTTGCCTTATATTGAAAACTTTATGGCAAAGAAGTCAGACCATTGTTATGGATGCAAGTTCCAGTAGCATAGCAGAAATATTGATTATCAAATAAATATTATAAATGCGAAAGTTTGGATGGATGGATGTATGGATGTATGGATGTTTGTTACTCAATCACGCGCCAACAGCTGAACGGATCTGGCTGAAATTTGGCACAGAGATAGAATATAGGCTGGACTAGCAATTAGGCTACTTTTTATCCCGGAAAATTATAGAGTTCCCGCGGGATCCACAAAACCTCGATCCACGCGTACGAAGTCGCGGGCATTAGCTAGTTTATTATAAACCACTTAACATGTTAAGTATACCTATATTTATTTTGTTAATTCTTAGTGTTCCTTACCTGAAAAGGAAAACAGGAACCCTTTTATAGAATCACTTCGTAGTCGGTTTTTTTATATGAAAGTTGCCTAGTTTTTTTAATCCTTCAAAGCAATCTCTGTGCTGAATTTAGCCACTCAAGATATAATATTTTAATTAAATGTATACACCTGAGAAGCCTACTCCTCTACTCAATACACATACATACTACTTCTTTACAATAAAACCATTATTTGAAATCCCTTGAGCATCCTTATCATGTTTATTATTATATCTATTATCTACCTATTTAATAAGATGTTGAAGAAAAACAATAATTAACTTTATAATTTTGACTAAGTACTGCGGTAAATTCAGCGCCCTAAAATAGTTTAATGATAATTTTATTTATTAAAAAATAAATAATATTTATTATTAAATAAGCTTTTAAAACATGTAGGTAAATTAACACACCGCGTGGTAGTCCCTATTATTTTAGGCAACACGTTGATGTCTTTTCCTTGACAGAGTGTTTTAAACTTTTATTTCGAACGGATTGAAGATAAAAGTGTACAGTGTCTCTTCTGAATTTCTTTACACTTCTCATAGTAAAAATAGATTTGTTATACAAGAGTGAAAAGTTGTTTTTTAACCGCGTGCTCAATTTTGATGACCGAGCAAGCGAAGGATTCTTAAATTGAATCACGAGCGCAGCGAGTGGTTCAAAATATAGAATCCTGAGCGTCAGCGAGGGAATCAAAAGAGCACGAGGTGAAAAATCTTTTCACTCGAGTGCAACACGTAACTTTTCATCCCACCTCAGCGAGGAAATGACATGACGTGAAAGAAAATGGTGCTCGCAAAGCAAATTAAAAAAGTACACCAAGAAGGTTACGAGTGTGAGTTTTTAACAAATTAAAAAAGGTTGTATGGAAATTCGGCACCATAGAGGTAGAAGTAAATAGGTTTTAATGATGTTTTGAATTCATAAACTTCATAGACGAGTGATATTTACTAACGTGCACACGATGTTCTAAATTCAATTTACTTTATCGTCAAGAGGATAATAACGGCTTTTGCATTCAGATATCGAAGATTAAAAATACTCTTTCCGAGATGGTGGGATGAAAAATATATTTTATACAAGTAGTTAAACCACCATGTGTCATGGTGTTTTAGAGACTATGCCCATGATTCATGAATTATCAAAACTGGTGATTAGGTAAATATTACATGTAAATAATATACTAATTAATATCTTATTTAAGTATAATTGACTCTTTTATTTATTAGTTATTTATTGTTGAGTGAGGGAGAGAGAAGCAATGCAACCACGGGCCAAGCTTTGGAATTTAGATACCAGGCGCCTACGCGCAAGTGCATGAAATCATGACTAGGACCGCATGAACAATTAGAATTTAATAAAAATAGAGAGAAACACCGCGCACATATTATGCGTCAAATTTTTAGTTAGGCTGAACACCCAACGCATGAATGAAACCTGCCGCATGAGCATCCGCATTTCTATGGTTTAAATCAATTTCATTAATTGAGCTTAGTAAAAAGAAAATAAATAAGAAGAGTTGTTTGTAATTAAAGTGTTATCAGAAACTACCTGAAAATTTATTTTACCAGTAGTGACTACTTGCAAACAGGCAGGTTAATTGAGTGTGTCAATTGTTGTAGGATTTCAAATAAATTTAATACTTGGAATTGCCCGAGCTACGAAGTAAATACTGTGCAGTTAGATTTAATAATTATTACGAGATCATAATATGTTACACTACAAGATTATTATTAAAAAAAACTACGAACATATTAATTATCTTCTAACAGTTTTTCCATGTTCAAACATAAAGCTCGCCTTTAATACGTTCGTATACCCTTCTCTTAATTAAAAAGGCGCTCGTATGTGCCAATACACGGCGGGAGGTGCGAGCAAGTTCCCGTAAATAAGCATAGTATACTTAGAAGAGGAATTACCGCCTGCCCGCTGCTGCCCGGGTAAGCAACCGGATATTTCTTTTAGCTGTCCAAAGAACCCCCCGGTCATAATGTGGGGCCGCAGGGGGGCAGATATAAAGATACAGACCCCCACTTATCCGGAACCATACCCGGGCCTTTTGCTTTTATAGGGGGTGTGTATAAAACCGAATCGCTCGGTTTTAGCTGCGCTAGACTGTTACGAGCGGGCCCGACGGCGGCGGTCGCATTATGCTATGAACGACGCTATATCTGTAGGGTAAGCACGAATATTTTCAACTTTCGAATAGTAAAGGTAAAGTTAACGCCGACAAGAAATTTTGTATGAAAACGACTGCAGCGCTCCTGGTGAGCGTTTTTGGCGTTAAATTCGGCAGCACGAATCAACTGCAGCCACGTTAAGTTAAACGTGACGCTGCTATGACGTCACTGTCCGGTTTCGCCGCGTTTTTCCCGAACAAATTAAAAAAATCGCAGCACGAATATTTTTTTGACGTTCGGTATCGAGAGTTTTCGAAAGCTGGCTATCGAAAATTACCTAACCTAGCTCACTGAACTTTTTGAAGTGAGAACATTGACGTGACCATCATACTATTTACTGTATATGTGAATAATATAAATTAAATTAGTATTTTAATTAATAATATAACATTTTTTTAAATGTTTAGGGATAGAGAGCCTAGAAATAGCTCGGCGGCTTTTTATTATTTCGCTTGGCGCATGCAAGTTACAAGAAATGGGCGAGAAACTAGGTTTGAATTGTCGTAGCTAAACGTATTCCCTAATTTTATTAATAAATTCATTAAAATAGCCACCACAATCTGACGATATCATGTTATATTAACCTAGGGGAATTAGTCGACGCGTATATCTAAGAAGTATATGTATAGTACCTATAACATTAAATTCAAATAAATTCAAAAATGCCGCGGTGACGATCCCTTTGACATAGGTACTCAACCACCGACCAATAACGAATTGACGATGCGCGACGTCATTAATTGTGACTAAAACATTGTACATATTTATCTATGGACTAAAAATAAATAGTAAATTATTAAAATGTGAATAAATCAAAGTAAAAATGTCTACCGACTAACTATTATGTAGGTAAGATATGTCTTAAATTATGTATCCAGAAAAGGAAGTGTAAAGTGTTCCAAAGAATGCCAAAATGTACCCTAAAATTGCTAACTGCTGTGTTAAATAAAATCTATAGTGGACGTACAACAAGTGTTTTTTCCTGTGTGGATCATTTTGATGCAGGTTTAAGTTGATATATTATCACTTCAGTTTTTTATTTCATGAAATTAAATCAAACATCATTTAACCTATTATATTGAGGTTAGGTACAGTACAAATAATGTGCGCTTGTTGATTAATGTATATTATCCACTAAGAATACTAATTAATACCTAACTATTTTAGCAAATAATATTCCAGCCTGATTCTATAAGATCAATAGGTACCTACCTATGTATTTGGATAATATACTATGTTGTTTATGATTAAGAGTGGGATAAACATACTTTATCAGTACCTAAGTATAATAATTAATAATTAGTATATAAATGCTTTTATAAATTTTACAGATAGAGGAAGATTTTGTACACTTTAAGTACATACTTACACTTTACTATAAGTTGGACATGATGCCAAAGATTTATTTATCAGTAGAGAAGCAGTTTTGCCATCAAAGTTTGCATGATGATGATAGCAAGATAACAGGAAAAAATTGTAATGCTGGTACTTCTCGAGGTGTTTATATCTATAGAAAGGCCAAACCTTATTCAAGAATGTGATGAACTGAACTCAGTTAATTGATTATATTGGCCAGATTTTTGAAAAATACCACTGTAGCCAATAACCAACTTGACTGCAATATAGAGGAGGCTGTTAAATCAAAGTGTGTAATTATAAAATTCCTGAAGCATTGAAATGATAGGTACTTATATTATTATGTTTAATTAATTATAATTGATTGAAATGAATTATAAGTTAGCCCTGTAATGTGATCTCACCCGGTGGTAAGTGATAATACAGTATATGATCGAAGCAGGCTAACTTGAAAGCAGTATAGCAGTTAAAATAAATACTGTACACTTAATCAGATTCTACATTCCATTAGGCAGGAAACGAAACCCGGTGGCATAACATTGCTGGTAGGAAGGTAACTAGCTACAACTGATGCTTCCATAAGATTAAGGTAAAATTGTAAATTCCCAAAATATGTAGGGAAGCTGCCAGGAATCAAACCCAGTATCAAACACTTTTAAGACCACTTGCTCTCACCAACATGCCAGGGCAGTTGTCAACAAATTACAATTTATATCCCCACAATATTTATATGTATTTATTCAAATTTATTTGATATTTCAGAACTACCACAAAACACATGATGGAGTTAAACTTTAAAACCCACAGGTTCTGCATTAAAATTTTCCAAGACTGATGTGAAGACAATCATTGTTAATCTAAAAATTTATATTGAAAGGGTATAATGAGTGTTCCGTTCCATATGTTAAGCTGCATTCTGTTATTAATTTAAATATTATTTTGGTGTGTGTCAAATTAAATGATTGGTAAAGCATTTCACAAGCTATAATATGTTAAATAAAACAATAAAATTGAAATCATGGTTTTATTTAGCTATCCACAGGTGGTGTGGTCTCTACATTTCTTTTTCAATTCTATAAGTAGGTACCTATTATTGGCAAGTCAGTAAAGTTACTGATAAGATGATGATTAATATAAAAATAATAATAATAATTATTATTATTATTAAATATTGCTATGAAAAAAATCCATGTTTTAAAGTAATCTTTTAGGATTACAGCAGTGCAAATAATATTTTTAATACAGTCAAATATCCTATTCAGAAATACCTAAAAAGGATTCAATCTTAAATATGCATATTAATAATGGAATAAACAAACATGGAATATGTAAAATATTTTAAATATTAAAATATATTACAGATTTTATAGAAAGTATGGGATACCAGGGTGTATGTGGCTGCATTGATGGGTCACACTTTAGGATATTCACACCAAATAAAAACATTGAACACCTTTTTTACTCCAGGAAACATTACCACTCTTTAAACGTCCAAATTGTAAGTATACCTAGTACCTACCTACCTATTTCTCTATTTTAGTCTATACAAATTAATAAAAATTACTATTTAGTATCAATAACTCAGCACTGAATAGCTAATTTCCCTTAAATCCTATTAAAGTGGTAAAATTTAGGTATATTATTGTTTTTTGCAGGGGATTCTGGCTATCCACTTCTAGATCCACCAGTGGGCTTAGATAAGTCACCGTTTCTGCAAAATAAACCGAAGAAAGGTTAATCTAATATATATAAATCACGTGTCACGTTGTTTGTCCGCGATGGACTCCTAAACTACTTAACCGATTTTAAATTAAATTTGCACACCGTGTGCAGTTTGATCCAACTTGAGAGATAGGATAGCTTACATCTTAATAATGTTATAAATGCGAAAGTGTGACTGTCTGTCTGTCTGCTACGCTTTCCCGGCCCATCTTTTTGACCGATTTTGCTGAAATTTGGTACAGAGGTAGGTTATATCCCGGGGAAGGATATAGGCTTTTATCCCGGAAAATAAGGAGTTCCCGCGAGAATCAAAAAAACCTTAATCCACGCGGACGAAGTCGCGGGCATCATCTAGTAAGTGTTAAAAAGATGTTGACTGTATTTGTAACTTTAAGCTACCTACTATCATCTTGATACATAATAATATAATAAAGTAGTACAAAGGTATATATTTACTTACTTCTCCATAAAATCCACCATGGTAACGAATTGCGCATAACTAGTTCTTACTGCCATTATAATAACAAATTAATTGGAAATTTACAAATTATTATTATACCTACCAAATAAAATTTTACAATTTAAAAGGCGCGCGTGAATTCATATTTTAACAATGTACTCTGTGCGTGAACTTAAGACCACAGACAACAACAACTGACGAGTATACGTCGAAAAACAGAAATTTAAATTTTGTTACGATTCATTGGCAATTGTATTGAAAACTATAGAAAAAAATATTGAAATGCACTTTATTTTGAATAAAAATGAATTATGTGAATACCTAGTTACTTTTCTGCATAATTTTGTATTTTTTTTCCTAAATCTGCAAAAAGTTAAAAACCGGTAAAAGTGCATTTTTGAACGTGCAGCAAATGGTAGTGAAGTTAAAGTAAAGTAATCGTATCGAGTAACGTGAGTGAATTTTTTAGGCTCGTGCTGAGGGTGATTTGCGTTAAAGTATCGAGTAAGTATCGCTATCGTCACTCGATACGATTACTTCACTTGACATTCAAAATATTCGTGCTTACCCTACTGATGTGCTTATGCCGCCTTGGTACTTTGGTACAATGTTTCGGCGATGGCTTTGTGTTTATTTTATTAGTTAGTTGTGCCAAATAATGAAATGACAGCTTGTTTCGAAAGAGGAGGATATCAAACGCGCCTACGTGAGTTCTGGCATCGATAAATCCATGCTTCTTAAATCATTATGATGAAGCTGGTTGATACGAGTACCAGCAGCTGTAAATCGGATGAAGTTTTCCTGGATAATCAGACTCGATCATTAAGATAGAATTGAAAACTTTGAAGGGAAAATCAGAACTTTGAAAATTCAACCTACACTTTTAACAGGTCGATTCCTGAAGAAATCCAACAGTTTTTCGGAATGAAAAATATCCTGTATAATTTTCTTAAACTAGCTAACCCAGAGTGTGTTAGTTATAAAAGTGCCAAGTTACAGACAGACGGACAAAAATAAATAATATTGGGGTTTTTAACTATAACAAAGATTCCTCAAAATATCAAAAAATATATAATGTACTTACTGAGGTAAAATAAAACCTACTTGAATCGTCCAGTTACATTTTTTTTAATTTATAAGGTTAGACCAAGACAATGCTTCGGTGACCTACGACACGAGTTGCGACGTAGACTAGTGAACTAAATAAAAATCTGACTGTCATTTTTAGAGTGCAAGATCCAAAATTGCGGGATTAGTTTTTCGGCTTTCCCGGTTACCGTATCGTTATGGTTTATGCTAGCCTTTCTTGATAGTAAGTGGGCCGTATACCGAAATGGTCGGGCTGAGATATTAATTTCTGTTTATTACCCAGAGCGACATGTGTTTATAAGATGTCTAACTATGTTGTTTCATTATTCGAATGTTCGCTGGGGGGAGGCCGTATAAAAACGACAATTTCCTCTAAACGCCGCGCCCGCGCTGCGCCTCGCCGCGCCCTCTTACTAATTAACTGCCGCAGCGTTATGTCACCCTGGTACCCCTGTGAGGGTGGTGCTTATTTTTAAATTGAAAAAAGGCAAAGAAAAAAGTTAGTTTTATCCTTGACAGGAAAAATACTACACACTAAGTTGAAGTCGGACGAGCCTGATGCGTTAAATTTTTATTTCTAAAAAATGATATGAAATGTGCACATTTCATACCCTGTAAATGAGTTCGAAAGTTAAACTTCCCGGCCTAGGCCAGTAAAGAATGAATGTATTTTCATTACATATCATAAGTTTGAATTTGGAATCTTTCTTCCTGAATATCTTGTAACTTGTTATAATGTTCTTTGGCCTAAATAGTTTAAATTTGGAACCTACCGTAATTACGCGTTCAGCACTCACAGCGCAAAAAAAAAAGGTATAAATTAAAAGTACTTACCTTATTTATTTTTTATCTTTATAAAAGAAAGGCGGGAATTAAATACATACCTAATCGTTATAATTTATTATTTAAAAGTGACGAAAAAATGAGTTCGAGTGAGGATATTATGGATTGAGATTGTACGCCTCCTTTTCTGAGAGCGGAGGCCGAATTAGCTAAAAATAATTTGCTTCCGCCGAAATCCAAAGAAAAGTCACTTGTTTCATTTTTTAGAAAAGCACTATACACACCTCGACCGGGAGAGCATTTCTGGTCTCGTATATAGCCTAACTAACACTCGACCAGAAAACGCGTACTTCCCGGTCACGCGATGTAATGTACTATTATACTCGTCCGACTTCAACAGAGTGTGTAGAAATCAAAATTATTTTTTACTTTACAGTAGCTTTGGAACTCGGTTTACAAAAAAAAAAACTTACCTTTTAGTATACTCCTCGTAAGTTCAATGATGGAATCCATGCTCGGTGCTTGCAATATCAATTTACCATCAACAGTTCCTAAATAAATTTTAAAAAAAGATACACGCCGAAATGAGAACCTCCTCCTTTTTTGGACGTCGGTTAAAAAGACGGCTTGACGGCTAGGTAGCTTGGACAATATCCAATCAGAGCAATCCGCGTCACTGTATTACCACAGAATAGGTAGTACAGGTTAATACGATGTTCTAAATCGAATCTATAACCTCACTTGTGTCTCTGCTCCGGAAGGCCGAACTCCTTAAGCACCATACGCATTGCTCTGAAACCAGCCTGTTTCGCGGTTGGAATTGAAGGTGCGTGCTAGTTGTTATTATATTCTATAACATTATAAATCAAATTAATTAACATATACGCATGTTATAAGTTATAACGTATAAGTTCTAACACTACCTTCCTAGAATAATATGAGATTCAAACTAAACCCGCAGGGCGACCGCGTATCTTTTGCATCAATCATGGATACATCGCAATCACTTCCGATTGGCTGAATTTATGGTATTCTTGCTGCGTCAATGGATTTCGTCCAATAGCGGAAGAGTGTTAACCAATCAGAGGTGATTGCGATGTATCAATGATTGATGCAAAAGATATGCGGTCGCCCTGGTCATTATAAATTAACGTATCTATTCGATATTGGAGAATATACTGTACGAGCATGTAATGAAAATTAAGATTGAATTTGCAACTTGTGCGATTACGCATGTCGTGAGCCACCTTAGCAGTAATTATTATAATCTGCTACGTATGTGACATGTGTTTAGGTTACTGAAAGTTTTAAACACTGACATTTTCTATATGCCCATACTGCTCTCACAATATCACACTTTCTACTAGTAGGCTAACACATTGGTGCCATAGCTCAAAATAATTCTTGTATTATTCTCTGTCCAATGATTTATTTTACTTTTGGGAGCTCGAGTCAATGATGTTCTAATGCGTTTCTGATTCGATTTTTGATAACAATCGACTTTCTTTATGAAAAAGTTTTAATCCATTTGACACATTTATACTTATTTATCTTTGCTCAACTTGTTTAATTATTTTATGAACATACCCAAGCGTCTTGACTAAGTATATTAATGTATGTATTAAAATAAATCGTTTATGTAATACAGTACAGTAAATATAAATGAATCAGTCAGGTCATATAAACCATCCATCGCCAAAGGAGCTTGCGTTGCAGCTTCGTGACTATTTTGAAAAGGAAATTCGAAAAAGGAAGGAAATTTGAATAGGAGCATATGAGTTACAAAATATCGGATAAAAAGGGAGCGAGTAATTAATATTATGATTACCGACTTTAATCTTGTACAAGTTGGTAATCATAATATTAATTCACTACAAATTTCCATATTATCTTCTCAAAAATAACTGAAAAAATTAAATGAATTATTTCCTAATAAGCATTTTATTCCCTGCAACATAGGTATTAGGTATTCCTTTAGCTCGTACCTATACCAATTGATGCTTTAGTGTCGCCTTCCTCCCCGTAACATAAATTCTATAGCTTGGCCTACCTATATTATATGTATATTCCATAATTATGTTGATACAGTTATATTATATATGTTTCATGTATTCATACACCTGTGTAAGTATATGGGACTGTTAACTACGCAGACCACTACAACTGGACCCCTGACACTTGATATTTAGGTTAATCTATAAAATAAGGAACGCAACGCTATAATATCACTTAGCAGCACGTCTTTGCCGCGGGTAGAGTGGTAACTAGCCACAGCCGAGACCTCCTTCCAGATCAGACCAGAGATAATTCGTAAATTATAAATTCCCAAATTGATCCTGCCGGGAATCGAACCTAGGATCTACCACTTAAAAGATCACAACGATCACACTGCACTAGGGAGGTCGGCAAGGGTAATTGCTTGATATTGTTGGTTTTCCCGCATTGGAGCAGCGTGGTGTGTCTAAGCTCTAATTTCCTCTCTCCTATGAGAGTGGAGGCCTGTGCCCAGCTGTGGGACGTTAATGGGCTGTAGTCGTGGTGGTGGTTGGTTTTTAATCAAAAATAGAGAACTAATGCTGATATGGCATGGCACATTACAGGTCGAGATTACAGGAAAAAAAACCCGACTGAGTTTGTTGTGGGCTCTTCTCAGACCAGGGCGCGTTTGGAACACCCGAAGCTTTAGTTTTAAGATACCGTACTTAATTATCACCGTCACGACTTATACTTTGTAAGCATGACGTTCAGAATGTATACTTTGTAGTTACCTATCTATGCTAATATTTTAAATGCCAAAGTTTGGATGGATGGATGTATGGATGTTTGTTACTCAATCACGCACCAACGGCTGAACAGATCTGGATGAAATTTGACACAAAGATAGATTGTAGTCTGGAATAACACATAGGCTACTTTTTATCCCGAAAAATTAAAGAGTTCCCGCGGGAACCGAAAATCCTCAATCCACGCGGACGAAGTCGCGGGCATTAGCTAGTTTAGAATAAATATGTTTTGAGCTTGAGTTTGAGTCACACATTAGTTTTCTTGAAAATTTAACGATTTGTGACTGATTTCATCAATAAGTACGCATGTTTGGTACTGATACTCAAACCGCTAAACGGATCGGGCTGAAATAATTATGCATCCGTTAAGAAATAATTTTTTGAAATTTCAACTTTTAAGGTGGTAAAATAGGGGTTGAAATTTACCAATCAAAAGCGAACTTAGCGTGAGCGAACCCGCTGGCAAAAGATAGTTCTATATAAAGCACGCGTAGTCGAATTAAACGTCTTACCGATAAGGGCAGGCTTCGCAGCAGATTGATATATACGCAATGTAGGGAGGAGGGTACATACCTATAGCTGTTATTGCCTAAGTGACATCTTCCTCCCTGTGGCATATTATATTCCATAGCACGTCGTATATAGTGATCGATAAACCTCTGCTGTGTGTGTTTATGTGCACCTGTGTGTGTGTGATTCATCTGTGAACGCGTTTGTTGCTCCCTAATCTTGAATTGATATTTGATATAGAATACGTGTTGCTCGCGGTTGGTATAGGCATGCTGTGATAGCTTAGTGGTTAAAAATTCTGAATCCTATTTGAGGGGTCTGGGGTTGCATGCAAATTGTTTTTGTACAGTGCAATAATCCGAATTTTGCATAAAAATGCTAAATTCATGCAGTTACATGCCGGTTACATGCCGGTGGACACTTGGCCTTAGATTGACCTTCTTCACTAATTAATAAAAACGGAGAATATTTAGGAAATATCGGAAAATGTGTGAAAGTCGTACAAACTTTGAGGCACTTCCGAATTTTTTGCATAACATTTATATCAACCAATGTGACACAAGACCGATGGCCTGTGGCCTATTCATATAGGAGACCTTCGTCCAGCAGTAGACGTCTAACAGTTGAGACGAAGACGATGACGAAATGATGATGCAGGCTAAGATAGTAACAGACTAGCCTATTGTAAAGTGTTACCAGATAGTGTGTATAGCTAGGATGTTGCCTATGTCAAAAATATGATAATCAAATAGAAAACCTGCCAAAAGACGTAATATTCACGTTTCTTGTTAATTTTATATCAGAGCTAACCTGGTAGCACTTTTCGTTCTTAAGGAGTAAACTCCAGTCGTGCGTCGGAACTGACATACACAATTTTTTTTATACATACTTTAATATACTAAATTACTAAGTTATTTAAACGCATTGGTATAAAACAATAAAAAAAATGAGCAAAGATAAATATTAATGTGTCAAATCGATTAAAACTTCTTCATAAAGAAAGTCGATTATTATCAAAAATCGAATCAGTAAAATCTCCATCCAAACACCACTCCACTGCCAAAAGTAAAATAAATGATTGGACGGAAATAATTGTCAAATACATAATTATGTATAACTAGCTGATGCCCGCGACTACGTCCGCGTGGATTGAGGTTTTTTGGTTCCCGATAAAAAGTAGCCTATGTGCTATTCCAGACTATAATCTATCTCTGTGCAAAATTTCAGCCAAATCCGTTCAGCCGTTGGCGCGTGATTGAGTAACAAACATCCATACATCCATACATCCATCCAAACTTTCGCATTTATAATATTTATTTGATTGATAGATACTGTGCTTAACGTATCGTATAACTATAAATGCTCTTCTATACCAAACCTGAGATTGTCCAGTTGTAATCAGGGATTTCTCCTGAGGGATTAGTGACAAGATACTTGCAACATAGATGTCTTGCGACATCACATACCTGTAACTACTAGATACTTAAAATTGTGGCAATTAACTATAGTTTATTAGAGGTAGACTAACTTTCACCCATAGCTCGAAAAGTCGCTAAGATGTGGACGTGCAAGACGTGCAGATCATAGAGGCATAAAAGTGCTGCTTACCCTCTTATTTTCCATTGTGCAATGGCAGTAAATAGGTTCTTACCCAAACACCTACCCTGGCTTCTCGTCAAGACCGTATCCTGTGGAGATCCATGCAGGAGACCTTAGTCCAGCAGTGGATGTCTAGTGCCTGAGACGACGAAGACGAAGACGAAACTGACTCTATATTATATTGGTTGTTCAGAAATTCGCAAGTCTAATAAGGGTGCAGAAGATTATAATATTTGAGCACAAAGCTAATCTGAATCAACCTAAGCTGTTACTCTCATAGGAGAGAGGGATTTAGAGCTTAGACCCACCACGCTGCCCCAATGCGGTTTGGCGAGCTTTACCGACTATTATCATGTTAGTGACAATACCCGGGACCGACGGCTTGACGTGCTCTCCGAGGCACGGGGGTGAAACACCGCTAAGTACTTAACTCCGAGCTAGTAGTGAGAATTTGTAGTCAGAAAAACCCAATACTTAATTATGGACCCGGGACCTCATCGGCCGCAGTTGAACATGCCAACCACTAGACCATCGAGGTACTCAATATATAAGTATAACCAACTAGATGATGCCCGCGACTTCGTCCGCGTGGACTAAGTTTTTTCAATTCCCGCGGGAACTACTTAATTTTCCGGAATAAATAGTAGCCTATGTCCTTCCTCGGGATACAACCTATCCCTGTACCAAATTTCATCAAAATCTGTTGAACAGGTGGGCCGTGAAAGCGCAGCAGACAGACAGACACACTTTCGCATTTATAATATTAGTATGGATTATGGATATATAACTGATACTTATAGGCAAATGTACATATTATACTACCTAATCAATAATTACAGTTAATCATCGAAGATTGGCAGAACTAAATAAAATCTAGCCTCTATTCAATACGCCTGTTCATGCCCGCTCTATATTATGTACCGCGCGTATAGCTGGAATCGCCTGAGACAACACGCCGCGTGTTAATTACCGATTGCTCCCTCGAGAACAACATCAATAGCGCCGTGCTATGCTACAAGATGACGGAGGCATCTGTGCAAAACTACTATACAGTACTATAAGTACATTCGTTTAGTTAACATTACATGAGTTTCAAACAGGTAAAAACCACTGTACAACTTGATCATGAGGAATTTGATTTGTCTAGTGGATACTGCTGTTTTTCTCGCAATAAGCGTGCTAAACTCCAATGGGGCCCTCATATAGATGACTTATCCAACAGACTCAGTTCTGCCTTATGCGGTTAAAAATATTCGCCAGTTAATATTATTAACTAGATGATGCCCGTGACTTTATCCGCGTGGAGTTAAGGTTTGGCGACCTCCCCGGCGCAGTAATGAGCACTGTCTTATGAATGGAAGGTCCCAGGTTCAATCAATTTGTAGTGCTCCAATTTTCCAGTGGATTCCAGTTGCTCGAATTTTCTGAATTTTTCAGAGAAAATAATTTATCATCAAGTAATGTTTAATTTCTTAAAAATTAAAATCCACAACTCCGCTAAATTAGAGATACGTGCCCGGGGATCAAACCCGACCCTTTTTTAAAGTAGGCTGGGTATCTAAATAAACCACTAGAACTATTGAAAAGATGGACCAGAAAAGCGTAACACACAGACAGACAGTCACATGTGCGCATTTATGATGTTAGTATGGATATAGATATGGATGTACGGATTGTATCTCAGTTTTTCACACTGCACACCAGTATGGTGGAAACACATACATTAAAAGCTCATATTATATACCTATATGTAGTATACATAAATCCCTCATACATAAGCCGTGCACATAACCTACTCATACTATATACCGACATGTGTTTGTGTGCGTAAATTACGTCATTATCAGTTGGTAATCACGCGTGCATCGGAAATTGATTTGCCCTAATTGGTATAGTTCTGCCGGCACATGAAAATCAGTTTTCTTGAAACCTATTTTCTATTTTTAAAGGCTAGATTGAAAGACAAGGTTTTTCTGTTGTAGAGCTTGTATGTAGAGGTAGATATGCTAAAATATTTGAACTTTTTTGAGCTTTAAGTCATGGTTAAGCTTTCAGTTAAGTACAAAGATTTCGTACAAGATTACATAAAATTTAACTGAAAAAATCTGTAAAACTTTTGAATGATAAGTATACGTTTTAGTTGTGCTGATGTATGTAAATAAAACCTAAAATTCGTTTGATGTTGTCTTTCCATATTTCAGTGCAGCGGAAGAAATCAAATTTCCTGAAAAGTTTTTCGTACTTTTAAGTTAGGAATAAGTTAAGGCCATAGGATTTTTTTCATTGCATCTTAATTACTGGCGTCATCATCCTAACGTAAATGTATTCGTTTGATGTGGTCTTTTCATATTTCAGTGCAGCGGAAAATTTGTTTCTGTAAAGTTTTTCGTGCTTCGAAGTTAGGAGTAAGTTGGGGCAATAGATTTTTTGTCATTACATCTCAATTATCATCATTATTTTGCCGCAAGTTCTAGCGTTTGATGTTGTCTTCCCATATTTAACTGCAGCGGAACTCGGAAATATTTTCGTAATTCTAAGTTAGGAGTAAGTTAGGGCCATAGGATATTTTTCACAATCATTGCATCTCAATTACCGGCATCATCCTAGCGCAGTGCGTTTATTACAGGTATGTTTTTTTTTTCATCGATTGTCCGCGAACCAATGTGCGTGTTTCGAGTGTCATTGATGCATTTCGGAATGGGGCCGGGGGGATGGAGGCAGGCCGGACAAGTATTGCCGAACGCACTAACCAGTGCCAACTGCCATTGGACCAGTGTGCGTTTCATAGCTGTACTGTGTGGACGTACGTCGCGTTCCGACAACTTATACGCGAAACTCGATCCCTGAAAAGAAAAATCGCATTAAAAAAGTGAATTGAAGGTTTGTTGTAGTGCTTCGATTGCGTTTCAAACTCGATTATATTCTAAAAAAAGTTGTATTAGAACAACTTCTTGTGTTGTTGTCAGGAATGGACTTCGCGATGTTTAAGTGAGCCTTGACATTAGTAGGTATAGGTACGTGGTGATTGCAAAAAATGCAATTAGTCCATCGATGAGGCTGTCTTAGCTAAGTTTCCTTTGTCACGCTAAGAACGAGCCATTGTTTTTAAAATTGGCCTTACTTGGGCCTTACCTGCCACTTTGTATTCGCAACGAGTTTCCTGGTACCTTTAAATATTCAACTTGGAAGTTGTTAGTTACTAGGTACTGACTTAGCTCTTCAATGTCTGACTACTAGCCGGCTAGGTAGGTATGCTTACTTATTCTCATTAACTTAAAAGAACAGCTGCCGGGTTCGGCTTTGACGAAAAGTGACGACAGGCAAAAAAGTTTCAGGAAGTTGACAAATTTTTCATGAACTTTTATGTAAAAACGATGTACAGCATTTTCCTGTAAAATTTGAGAACACATACCTATTATATACTAGGTGATACCCGCGACTTCGTCCACGTGGATTGAGTTTTTTGATTTCGAGGGAACTCCTTAATTTTACAGGATAAAAAGTAGCCAGGAGTTACATCCCAGGGAAGCTATTCAAAATTTCAACAAAATCGGTTGAATAGTTGGGCCGTGAAAGGGTAGCATACAGACAGACACACTTTCGCATTTATAATATTAGTAATGTACTAACATAGCATGTGGTAAAGTTTAACAAATTATTCCTAATTCTCAATTACTGTAATCTTGTAACCAAAAAGAATTACAATAATTAATTCCCCAAAAAGCCTTATCTAACATTTTTTGAAATACCCAAAGGTTTTCTTGTAGTTTACATAATGTTATCAGGCTCGCATAAGTTGGCAAAAGTTTAGTGTATCGCTGCAGTCAAGTTTGAAAGTAATTTCGGAGTGCAGGCGTGCGTCGAACTAATCAAATCTTTCACGGTATTTACAGTTCTGATAACAGGCCACCAACTACCTACTAGGTGATGTTATTCTGGTAACTGAAAAACTACTATTATCTACCTACCTATATAAACTGCATAGGTGGAAAGAGTGCATTCTTTTGTTTTACACCTATTAACATGATGTTTTCTAGAAGTGACCCATTTATTTTGAATTCAGCGCTCAGTGATTAATTTTAAAAAACTTGTCTTAATTCAATAAAGAATTGATTAAATTTTCAATGAAAAACATCATTGGGATATGTTTATAAGTACCTATTAAAGTTTTAACTTACAGCACTTTTATTTTCTTTTATTTATTATCATTGCTTTTACAATTCCTATAGTCTTTTGATTTAGGTTATTCAATAGTAAAAATATCATTTAATAATTATTATACTATTGATTTATTTTTAGCATTAAATAAAAACAATTTTATTCTAAAAAAGTATGATAAACCTTTTATAATAAGTATTTCCGGTAAATTAATTTATTCTTGCACCTCTATTAATGATCTATCTATTAGTGGTTATAAATAATGTTAAGGCTATGTTTGTAATGCATTCAACATCGGAATAATATTTTATCATCAATCAACGCATATAAGATCACCAAAGCTTCGCGATTAATGTATTGTTAAAGAATAATAAAAATTATTAAAGAACATTTCCACTGGTATTTAAATAGTTAACATAGAAAATCATACTTAGTAAGTACATTATTTATCAAGTATTTCAAATAATACACATCTGTGCCTTTCTAGCCTTACTCTATCTATAATTCAACATCAATTCTGTACTCACCTAGGAAAAAACATCGAATAAAACCGGCCAAGTGCGAGTCGGACTCGCGCACCGAGGGTTCCGTACTCAAGAAGTAGGTATAATTACCTTTGTTAATGAACCGCAAAACTAACTTTGTTTGTAGAGGTTTACTGTTAATATCAAAAAATTACGTTTGTTGTATGGGAGCCCCCCTTTAATATTTACTTTATTGATATTTAATTATTTATTTTGAAAGGTAATATACAAGTTATTATTCTGTGAAAATTTGAACCGTCTACCTGTTACCGTTTTTAATATTGAGCAAAAAAATACGAAAAAAACACGTTTATTGTATGGGGACCCCCTTAATATATATATTTTTTTAATTTTTAGTATTTGTTGTTATAGCGGCAACGGAAATACATCATTTGTGAAAATTTCAGCTTTGTAGCTATCACGGTCTATGAGATACAGCCTGGAGACAGACAGACAGACAGACAGACCCTTGGGTACGGAACCCTAAAAATTATCCATTTAAAGAACTTTAAACGCACACTACCCGCTGCGCCTGTAACCGGAATGCAATTCGGTCATTACACACTTCTGATCATCATAAAATCCTATTAAGGTTCTTCAAGTACCAACTTGGTATATGAAAGGAACCTTACTGCCAACTTTTAAGTGGAACAACACCATTTAAAACATAAGTACATGAACATCACAGTTGACTTTACGTGTACTTTAACAAATTAACAACCTATTATGAACCTTTTTTAGTCAATTCTAAACGTCAAATGAACTCCTAGGTCATAGGCCCTAGACTGTGGTGTAATGACTAATGTCCTTCGGGATTTGTGGGTATTATTTACCTATGGAATAGCAAAAATCACTTAAATTAAAGTAACAAATTAGTTTGGCAATATAGGAATTATGCACATAATATAAAACCTTGAAGTTTATAAGCGTTTTTAGAAATTGGTTGTATTTGTGGAAGGTTCAAAGATTAAGTAGTATGTGCAACGGTAATAGGCGCCGAGTGAGTACACAGTCAATCTGGATCGCGAATCTAAAATAACTATCTATTTGTAATCATAGATCTAAAGAGAGGAAAGAATAAGGGCTATTCAAATAAATTTCCAGTTTCCCGCTTTTAAAACAAAATTAAAACCATTTAAACCTGAGTTGATGGTAATTTTTGTCATGTACCTACCGTTATTTTTAAAGGGTAGACAACGTACATAGGTAACGTAAACGAAATATTGGACTAAATTAGTCTGGTTCATACCTAGTTCAAAGGTTATCCATCGCCATTCAGCGTGGCAATGCTGCAAGTTAGATGGGTACCTTTGGCCCAGGGGCAACCAAGGGTGGTCTTTTTGATTAGGGTTTTATTTTAATTTTATGTAAGTAGGTATTTAAAATTTATTTCATAGTTAGTTTAATATTTAGATTTTAGCATGTTGATTAAATATAAATAAAATAATTATTATGTTTAAAGCATAGCCTGATATTGCTTTGATAGGCTGAAAAAAAATATTAGTCAAGTTAATATGAAGATGCAGTGGCAGCTGCGCCGGTAGCTGGAATGCAATTCGGTCAGTGCACTAGGCACTCGCTACTTGGCCTGGCGGTATCAGCAAGGCCGCGTAATAGCTTTGGGCACGGTGTTCTTGTGACTATAACCATTGGCGTGCACGCCATCAAAGAAAATTGGTCCTTTAAATTCAGCTGGAGTTTTTTTTTTTAGTTCTTTTGTTACTGTAGAATCACATGGTAGCTGTTTATGCATATACAATCTGTAATTGCCCTTTTTTTAAACTGTGTAGCGATTCGCTCATCAGTTATGACCTTCTCATGGACAAAATATTATAACGTAGACAGCTGGAGGAGGATTAGATATCCATGCAGAAGAGACGCAGCATGTGTGATGATTTTCTGTGCTTACGTTCAGAATCTACCGTAGTGTAATTTGAATTTATTTGACCTTTAATGGGTCTTCTATTTTATTAAAATACTAAAATATTTTTTTAGTTTTATCTTCTACAAAAATTGCAAGATTTCTAAATTGCAAGAGGTTCTAACTTAAGGTTGAGTTTAAGTTTATTGGAAATAACTTTTTGTTAGTCAAGCTTATACTTCATTAATGAAAACGTTACAATTAAAATTTATACCTCCGTGCAATATTTGCTTGTTTACTTTTTAGCGTTTTGAAAATGAAACACTCTTAAAACTTATTTTTGTCCAACCACACCTCAGCATAATTAGATATGGGCAATATACATCTGCATTAGGTATATCCGAAATCCGGTCAAAAGGTCTATCCAAAGACACATAGGTATAGGTACCTACCCAACTAATGTATGTAATTTACGTAAAATGCAATTATTGGCACGTACCTACACCTACTTCATAGTAGGTATTTTTAATGTCGATTTAGAAAACTAAACGCCTAGCGATTCAGCTGATAAAGCGAACTGGCAACACACGTTTTTTGCGAATTCCGTGAAATAAGGGAAATCGCTTAGACCTGCATAATTGAAATTTCTTGCATACAAGCCTTTTCAATGTGTTGTTTTATACATCATATCAAGTTCTTTATTTATGACGCAATGATACAAAATTGATACAGAAAATAGTAAGTGATTACCTTCCCTAGGGACGACCTCCATGGCGCTGTGGTGAGCGCTGTGGTCTTATAATTTTGAGGGCCCGGCTTCGGTCCCCGGTAGAGTTAATTCTGAAATTTATAATTTTTGAATTTTCTTTGGTCTCGCTTCCGCTTCCGCCGTTGCTAGTTACCACCCTACCGGCAAAGAGGCATGTAGCGCCGAGCGCCGAGCGATGTAGCGTTCCGGTACGTGCTATGTAGAAACCGATTGGAGGTATGGGTTTAATATAACTGCCATACCCCAACAGGTTAGCCCACCACCGTCATAGACTGCATCATCACTTACGATCTGGTGAGATTGCAGTCAAGGACTAACTTGAAGTGGCGTTAAAAAAGATATTCGGTGCACGTAATATATAGAGCATTTATTTTCAAAATTATTGTTATTGTACTGAATCTATAAGCTATAGATTTCTTTAGTACGTAGTACGTACCTACTCTTCACCGGAGCTGCAGTCTTTAAATCATCATGCGAAATGCTTTCTTGAAAACTTTGTCCACGTAAATCATTTAACTTTTTTGTTTTTGAGAAGAACTCATGGATAAGTTTGTTTACTTGATAACAGACTCAAGGCTGATCTTTTGGAGTCTGGGCCAACCTAACTAAATCTGACACAAAACACTGTATTCTATATTGAAATGTCCGCTTACTTATCGCAAATCTCATGCGAATGGTAGGTCTTTTGAAATTTAATCTGCTCACTGCGTAGACCTCTACAATGCCTTTGCGCTCCTAGTATTTTTTCTTTGAATCAAACTGTTCGTGCAGTTTTTCTTATTAATCTTTATGGTTCTTTCTGGCTAACGTTGAATGAATATCGAAGTGTTTCGCGTGGCATGATGACATCAATTGCATTTTTAGTAGGTGGATACCGCGCGGGCATTCGAGCAGTTGGTTAAATATGCTCAATGGAGATTTGAAATTATCACCATCACACGTCTTATATTTTTTTAAACGTGACGTTCAGAACCTTTACCTTGTACGTACCAATTTTGAATAAATATACTCTGAGTTTGAGTTTTTGAGTTTGAAATCAGTTTAATAAACTTTACTTAAAAGAAGACTAAGGCTGGGCATACACGGACTGCTCGAGCAGTACGTGTACGTGTATGCAGTTAGCCAGTGATCAACAAACACGGACCGCTCTTACAGTCATAGTCAACCGCTTGAAGCTACCATTGATAACCGCTGCCAACCGCCCGAAGCAGTCGCAACTGCTCGGGCTGTTGTATGTGTGTACGTAGAAGACTGTAGTTCACTATGCAGTCGCAGCTTGAAGCAGTCCATTTTGACTGCTTCAAGCTGTCCGTGTATCCGAGGCCTGATAAAGCGAATAGGAAGAACGAATTTTCTTTTTAAAATGCGAGCAAAAACACAAACAGAGAACACCGAACATTTTTTCAAACAAAAAAGTAATCAGTCAAAACAATTGGTCGGAACAACCGTGCCGTAATCACCCCACTGCCAACAAATAGATAGTTGTGTATTTAACGGTAGCAAACAATGATCATTGGAAAGTATTGCGCAAACAGGGGCGCTACGCAACCCCTGCTAAAGTTGCCGGCACGAAAATAAGGCACAAGAACGTTGAGTGGTTCCGTATAAAACGATATCAATGTTAATCTGCCGTGCGATTGTGTAGGAAAATCGTAATCGGATAGTTAGGACTGTTTAAAGAATTCATAGATGACTGCTTATCGAAAAGCATTTATAAACTTTTTAAATAGCTCGAATGGTTAATTTTTGGTGGGTAAATGGGTAAAATTTGGTTTGACAAACCATACTTAGAATTCGATTTTTAGAAGGAGGGACTCTGGAGGGTTTCTGTTATCTATTCATACTATAAAAGGCTGACTAACTGGCGTGTCAACGTTAATCTGGATTTAGATAATTGTGATTCTGCATGTAGATCTCTTTAGACTTCTATTAGGAAAGTATTTTGAAAAATTCCATTCCACCGAGCGTAGCACGGTGATATTATAAATGCGGTTTGGCACTACTCACTGGCAGTAACAAATAAGTAGCGGAAACGCTGCTAGGCCAATCTTGACTTAGCGCCGAGATAGCTGGCGTCCTGGAAACGCATAATATAGGACACTTTTTATCCCGGGAAATAAAAGGGTTCCTACGAAATTTAAGTAACCTTCATCCACGCGGACAAAGGTGCTGGAAAACCCAAGGAAGATGACTGTTGAACAAAAATATCATTTAAATCACGAGATATTCAGTTCCAAGGAAACTAAGCTTGAGCTTTTGGACACTGTAGCTTTTGGGCCCGCTTTCATTGGTCCAGTGGCGTGAAAATAAAAACAAATGCATGTACCTACGAGAGAAAAAGGGTAAAAGGACTTTTTTACCGATTAAGTTAGTGTACTCGTATGTAGCTCTGTAAATCACAGTTAAAAAATAAGTTTGATAGAGTTTTTCCGAATGAAAGGAAAACTCAGTTAAGTACGTAAAGTAAAGGTCACAATAGTAAGGAATATAATCTACAAGTATGTTCCACAAGGTGTTTTAACGGATGCTGTATTGTTTAGCCCACAACTCGAAGTGTAGGTATTAACCTTTCTACAAGCAGGAGTCATAAAAAAACTCATAAATAAAAGCCTGTGACGGTTTTCAATGTTTTATAAAAGAACCCTTACGCTGTGACTGACCTACGCAACTCCGCGCTAAGACGGTCCCCTCGTGCGAATTCGCGATATTTATGACTTTTAAGTATGAACCAGAATCCAGACACGCTTTTTTTGCATTAAGAATTTATGATGCCCGTATCGATGATACGAGGTACTTATATTAGGTAATTGCATTTTATCGCATAGGCTTAATTCATACTGCGTATAAGTAACTCTTCTTTTATTTTTTAAACTGGCTTTTAAAAGTAAATCTAGGATCTTAACCATCTCTACATTTAGATAAAATAGGTAGGTAGCCTAAACGAAGCACTACAACAAACTTAAATATTCATAGAACCTACGCATAAAATGGGGTCAGAATATTAAATAAACAAAACAAGTGACAACCTCACCAAACAAAAACGTAGACTTTGACGAAAATAGAACCTCAAGATGGCCGCCAAAAGAAAAGCTGGCGCACTGCTGCAACATGTTCTGCCAAAGGTAACTTTTTTTACGCATCCTCAATAGCTGTAAGTCTGTCGCCAAACAAATTTGATCCATCACATCGCTTAGGTTATTAAGATGCAGAGGTCATACTCAATGGTCAAGTTAAACAAGCCAAGTCTCTGCGATGGGACTAGTATAATATGACCAGGTTCCTAGCAAGTTACTATCAAGTGCAGTTGAAATAATTAAAGGGATTTATTAACGACACCCATAGTAGTACGATCGAATTAAAAATGGGTGTCAATGTATAGGAGGCCTTGGAAATTGTCTCCGTCTGAATGCGGTCGGGTAGCAAACGTTGCCGCATCGAAATTGGCGCCAAAGTCAGTTTTCCCGCCGCGGGCGGTTCGCCTTGCAAAATGGCGGAGTCTCGAATGTCACGCAGTACAGTTACATTAGTATGGACACGACACTTTTAATGTTTTCAAGAAATCTTGAATCGCACCAAACTACTTTTTAACCGACTTCCAAAAAAGGTTCTCAATTTGGCGCGTATTTTTTAAACTGATAAAGTTAAATGTTATGATGTTGTCATGCAAGTTTAATAAGTTTATTCTAGGATTGACAGAATAATCATTGAAAATTTCAAGCGGGTTGGTGCAAATGAGCTTAAACAAGTCGTTATGCTTCAGTACGTAGGGGAAAGGTGTACAAAATGGTCCCTCTTAGGGAAAATTACTTATTAACCCAAAAAAAAAAAAAGTTTTATATGATGTTAAATAAGTTTCTAAATATTTATATAAGCGATGAAGTATTGGTAAACCATTTATTTTAGATTTATCTATCTCTTCTGAATTAAAATTCAAAAAAAATCAAAATTCAAATGTTTTTTATTCAAATAGACTTTTTACAAGTGCTTATGAATAGTCAAATGAATCTACCACTGGTTCGGAATGCCGTTCCTACCGAGAAGAACCAGCAAGAAACTCGGTGGTTGCTCTTTTGAAAAAGTATATGGTACGTTTACAATAATTGCAATAATCTACATACACATACACACAACTTAAACAGATACATAAGTAACCGCAGTCCTGAGCATTGCTGGAGCGAGTCAAATCCACGCGCCTTTATCATTAATATAATCTTCGACAGTATAATAAGCTTTTTTCAGGAGCATACTTTTAATGGACTTCTTAAACTTGTGTAAAGGCAAGTTTATAATAGGTTGAGGAATTTTGTTAAAGAATAGAATGCTCATTCCCACGAACGACCTTCGGACTTTCTTGAGGCGGAGCGATGGAGTCACGAGCCTATGGCGGTTTCTAGTCGGCCTATCATGCAGATCACATATTCTTTTGTAATTCTGAATGTGTTGTTTTACAAAAATTAGATTACTGTAAACATACTGCGAGGCTACTGTAAGAATACCTATTTCCTTGAATCTCTCCCTAAGGGATTCACGTGGTTTTAAATTATAAATTGCACGTATTGCCCTTTTTTGTAATACAAATATTTTTTGAATATCTGCCGCTTTACCCCACAGCAAGATTCCGTAAGACATAATACTATGAAAATAAGCAAAATATACAATCTTTGCAGTTTCAACGTCTGTTAACTGCCGAATCTTTCTGACAGCGTAAGCAGCAGAACTGAGTTTACCAGCTAGATTTGATATATGGGTGCCCCATTGAAGCTTAGCATCTAAGGTCACCCCCAAGAACACGGTGGCCTCTTCTATTTTTAACATATCATTATTTACCACTAGATTAATGTTACGTATATTCTTGGTATTGGGCAGTGCGAACTCAACACACTTAGTTTTTTTTGCATTTAAAAGTAAGTTATTTACAGTAAACCAGTGAGTGACCTGGGAAATGGCACCATTTACGTCGTCAAAATCATCCTTATTTCTAAAGACGTATCATCGGCAAATAGCACAATATCACAAGTATCCTGGACAAAATATGGTAAATCATTTATATATACCAAGAACATGAAGGGACCCAGAATGGAGCCTTGTGGGACACCCATTAACGAGGCTGATCCGGATGATTTCACATTGTTTACACATACCGTCTGAATACGGTCACTAAGATATGATGCAATGAGACTAAGTGCAGTGTCTTTGATTCCATAGTGGCTCAATTTGGTCAACAGTGTCTCGTGTTCAACACAGTCGAATGCCTTAGACAAATCACAGAAAATACCAATAGCATTCTGTGAGTTCTCCCAAGCATCAAATATATGTTTTAACAGCGCCGCGCCCGCATCGATTGTTGATCGACCTTTCGTAAAACCATACTGCTCGGAGTGAAGTAATTTATTTAAATTAAAATGCCGGAGCAGTTGGTTGAGCATCATTTTTTCAAATATCTTGCTTAGGGTTGGCAAAATTGAAATTGGTCTGTAATTATTTGGATCACTTTTGCTACCTGATTTAAAAAGAGGAATCAATTTACTACATTTCATGAGGTCAGGAAAAGATCCCAAATCCACAGACTCATTAAAAATTTGAGCAAGATATGGCGCAATGACATCAATAACATTGCAGATAATTTTCACTGATATCCCCCATAGATCTCCCGTTTTTTTGCATTGTAAAGATTTAAATGTTTTTATAATATCATAGGGGGTCACATACTCAAACTTAAACTTAACACTGCACTCAGAGACATTGCTACTGAGAATTTTATAGGCTTCTGTTGGCGAGGAATTAAGGGAACTGGTAGTAGAGATTGGAATACTTTGGAAGAAATTCTCAAATGTATTTGCAATTTCTGCATCAGAGTCAATAATACAGTCATTAATTTTAAGCTCCAGTTTATTGTTGTCCCTTTTATGTCCACCAGTTTCCTCAGAGATGACATCCCAAGCTGCTTTTATCTTATTTTCAGAGTTGATAATTTTCCGCTTTATGTGAAGGGACTTTGCTTGAATACAAACCTTCCTAAATAATTTTGAATAATTTCTCACGTATCCCAAAAATGTGGGGGTGTAATTATATTGCTTTTCAGCATACAAATCAAACAACTTATTCCTACTTTTATAAATTCCAACAGTAGCCCAGTCGCTGAATTTGAGATTTTTAAACAGCTTTCTTTCTATAATTTTAAATATTGAATTAAATTGGTTATTTAACAAATCAAAAAATGCTTTATAATGTTCATCCGGACCACCCTGTGTAAGGTCAAGTTTAGGCAACATAATGGATAAATTTTGCTTGAATTGCCTTACTTTTTTAGTGGTGACTGGTCTATACTTTATTATCTTTGTTGTGTTTTGTTGAGAGCTAGGGATAGATACCATCTGTCCGCAGTGATCGGATCTTAGATTGGTTATAACTGATTTCTTGACAACTTTACAGTCACAGAAAATGTTGTCAATACAAGTAGCCGAATTTTCTGTTATTCGTGTTGGTTCAGTAAAAATATTTTCTAAATTAAAGCTTTTAAATAAATGGAGTAATCTATCACGCATAGTTGTGTGAATCAAAATATCAATATTAAAATCTCCACAGATTAATATTTTTTTAGATGACCTACATATTCGCCTTAGGATTTCCTCCATCACTTCCTCAAATAACAAAAAGTCACCTGAAGGAGGTCGGTACACGCAAACTACAATATACCGATCCAGCTCAACACAGGACAGCTCAATAGTGCGTTCAACAGAAAGATTAACTATGTCTTTTCTTTCTTTGCAATTAATGTTGCTGCGGGTCAATATCATAGATCCTCCACGTATAGCCTTCTTTCTGGAGAACGCGCTTAACAGAGAGTAATTCTTGAGATTGACCATTAACTGATAACTATTGAGCCAATGCTCAGTTAGACATAAAATATCAATATCACAGCTTCTAATAAAAAGATCAATCTCATGTTCCTTGCCAGATAAGCCCTGTATATTTTGATGTACAAGATTAATTTTACAAAGCTTATCTGTTGTCTCACTAATTAGTTTAAATTTTTATTAGAACTAACAAACGAACTACAATTATTTGTATTTATGGATAAAATACCTGGAGTTGTATTCATACAACTTGTATCCGTCAAAAGACTGGAATGAGTACTTTTACTCACTAAGTTAGTATTTTTTGTACAGCATGTACAGTTTCCAACAATATTACAGCTAAAAATAGCTGGGTCATGTATATTGCAAGCTACCAATGTAGCTAGCTGTTTCTTATATCTAGGGAGCAGATACATAGTATCTTTTGTCAAAGTAAATTTACTTATGAACTGGTTAGTATTAAATTTAGTATAATATAATTTTAATTTATTATAATTAGGTACTTAAAGGGTCATTTTGTACACCAAATATATGTGTCCCTTTATCAATTTTACTGATTTCTCTCTCAATTTTCTAGTTCGCTTTCCCAGTCAAATAACATCAAAAGACAACATATAATTTTTATTTAATCTACAAAAATATAAAAATGTGACATGAGATATTTTGAATCTACTTACAAACATATTTTGTTTAGCTCAGTAACATTTTTCCTCTTTGACTAAATGCGGTTAGTATGCTATCCACTTAATATTTGAATTATTTTTGCTACAATAAAGATATGAGACAACAAGTTACCCCACCAGGTTAGCGCGCTATCATCTTAGACTGAATCACTCACACAGGTGATTTAGCAGCCAAGGGCTACAAAGGTTGTAACCACAATAACCTTAATGAGTATAACGTCTTAATATCGTTGAAACTACAGACCTACAGAAGTAATATCCACGTTATTCCAACAAGGAGTGACCAATGAGGCGCCGGGCGACCTTGCAGCCTACCCTACGTCTAAACTTAGCATATCTATATGTACCTACACCTATGCCTAGCGCAATGTTATGGCTTCTAGAGATCGTCTATAGGTATATACAACTACGAGTCAGTTTCTAGGAGGATGACACATATACGGACTTTATAAATTTAGTAGGTACGTAACAGCTATAAAAGTAAAATAGAGGCTTAATAGGATCAGCCCCCCGATTGTGTAAGGAACTCTTAATAGTAATCGTTTTTCATACGAATAATTCGACCTGCATAAGGAGTTCATAGATGCCTGCACGTCAAAAGGCATGTATGAACTCCTTAAGCCGGTCGAGTAATACGTTTTAACCTGTCAAATGATTACGATTTGCTTACACAATTGAGCCTCCTTGTCATGCCTTTGCCATGGATGTCTTTTGTTGATGTAGATATTAAACGTAAATAAATCAATTTATAATACAAAATACAAATGTTTTATTTTGCCAAATGTGGGTACAGAATATAGTAGGATGGAAATTAAATTATTGTGCCTGACACATTTTGCCAAATAATTGGCGTGCAAAATTGGTAGTACAATTACATACATACTGCTCAAAATACATAATAGGTATGCGTTATAATAAGTTACAAAATTAAGTATTAATTATTAGATTAACATATAAAATTACAGAATTAAGATAATTAGATTATATATAAGCTTACAACATTAAAATAGATTTATTAGATTATTTATTTATTAAATTGAAATGTCATAATATCCTATTATAAAATTGAGATACTCTCAGGTCAAATCTTACATTTAGCTAAAAATTCGTTAACACTATAAAAACATTCGCCAATTAAATATTCAAATAACTTTTTCTTAAATATGGATGTTGGTAAAATTTTAGTGTTGTCAGAGAGCTTGTTGAATAAAGTTACAGCCATACAGTAAGAGTTGCGAGAACATTAAATTTAGAAGTGAGCTTTAAGAGCAAAATAAAACACCCTATGCCGGAGATAATGAGGTCAATTTATATGTCTAATCACAATCAAGCTAGGTACTTAATGTATACTAAATTCAGCGAAGTAAGTTTGTAGTTCATACAACAAAGAGAAAAGTTGACTCACTCAAGTTCTCACTCACTGACTAACTCATTAACGCCCAGGTCGAACTCATGGGCACAGGAAGTTGAAATTTGCTCAGACGTATCCATCATAGTATAACGTAGACTAGAAATAAAGCTGGATTTTCTGAAATGCCTATGGGAGCAAATCCGAGGGTGGTTGCTTGTCAAAAAATATAAATGCGAAAGTGTGTCTGTCTGTCTGCTACGAGTTCACTGCCCATCTTTTGAACAGATTTTGATGAAATTTGGTAGGGATATAGGTTTAATCCCGGGGAAGGACATAGGCTTTTCCGAGAGTTCCCGCAGGAATCAAAAAACTTGAATCCACGCAGGCGAAGTCCTCAGTGTTGAGGACTTTGCCGAGGAATTGAGCTGAATATTGCTAATACAAGAATAATACGAAAACGTATTTCTCATAGTATCACGCGCCACGTTCATACAAGTCTAGGTTCGTACAGTACTTTCGTGCCTAGCCTCCGAGTCACTTAGACCTAAGTCTAATCTCCCATCGAGGTCTAGGATTATGTTATTAGGTCTGCCACCTGTCAAGTGTCTAGTGCACTAAGTCTAGACTCCAGATGAATATAGCCAGCTTTGTGATACACCTAAGTAATATACAATCGAACGTATTATATTATTTAACTAGCTGATGCCCGCGACTACGATCGCCTGGTTTAAGTTTTTTAAATTCCAACTTTAATTTTGGCAAAGTTCCGGGGATGTGTGCGAAAAAAGTCACCCAGATTCAAATTAGTGCACTAAATAGGCCAAGAGTACGCGGGTATGCGCAAAGCTTTATACACGGTAGATACTAGATATGTCACCGTAAGATTGCAAAGGCCGTTGGATTGTAATCTAACTAGTGATATTGTAAACTGTCGACAGATTACAATTTAACGCATTATTTCTCGGTACATTGTAATCTGTTAGGTATATTAACCCGATAAAACATAAGTGCCCTACTTGATCATTTATGTCAAACCCTAACCTAACCTACAAGAAAGCGTAAATACAATGAATATTTCAAAAATTTACACTCGGAACATTGAACGGTTCACAATCCGTCGACAGTTTACAATATCACTAGTTGGATTATAATCTAACGGTTTTTGCAATCTTACGGTGACAGATCATGCTAGGATGTGTAGCTTGAATAGACGGCTTTCCTTATGTCAGTACGCTTACTCTGAGTTTTAACATTGCAAATACGATTGATCGACGTGAGAGCTCACCACGCCAAGTGTTAAAGTAAAATGGACCCAAAAGGTCTTGCTTTAAAGCCACAAATTCAGCGATTGGAGCGCTGGCTGTGAATAAATATTCTGCTTCAATGCAGTTAAGGTTCATTTTACTTTGACGCTTGGCGTGGTGAGCTCTCACGTCGATCAATCGTATTTGCAATGTTAAAACTCAGAGTAAGCGTACAGGTCTCATCCGCCCACAGACATCCGCCTGTGAATGGCTAAATTTTGCAATGGAAAAGCTATCAAAGAAGTGGTAAAAATATCACTTGCTCCAAACGGTGATGGAAAACATCATGAGGAAATCTGAGAGTTCTACATAATGTTCTCTTAGAGTGTTAAGTCTGTCAATCCGCACTTGGCCAGCATGGTGGACTATAGCCAAACTTATTCCAAGGGGAGACTCGTGCTCAGTGAGAGTGTGAGTGAGATTGCTGATGATATGCAGATCTTAGAACAAGTAGGTAAAGGTGACATGAAGAAACTCACATAATAGGTAGTAAATAATTGTTGATGAACAGATTAGTTGATGCTTACATAATTCTTGCGCGTGGATTTAGGGATTTAGGGTACTTGTACAGATGGCCGTGAAAACTTAGCAGACAGATGGACAAACACACTTTTGCATTCATTATTATTGACAAGACAAAGTATAAATATATCGAGTAGGCCAAGAAAAGTGAGTATGCAAATAACAACCCATAGACAGTAGATTTCGACTTACTAAAATTTATTATAATAAAAAGCTTATAAAAATACACAGACTATTGAATATTATAGAGTTGTATGGTACTCCTATGAGAGTGGAGGCCTGTGCCCAGCAGTGGGACGTTAATAGGCTGTAGTGATGATGATGATGATGATGATGTATGGTACTCGTAGATTCTAACTTGCGTTTACCTATATCTTAAGTGGATAACACTTGATGTGGAAATATGCTAAGAACGAATAAGAACAAAATGCAGGACAACGGTGTTTTACCACAGCTGCATCACAGGAAATCTCTTTATTACCCAAAGAGCCTACCTGACAATCGTAAAAAATTAAACGCCCTTCGCAAGAGTGAAGCCTCTCTCATTTTCAGAAGGTACTGAAACATCATCTCCTAAGACTCTGACAGGTTTTGTAAGCTTTGCTGCTGTGTGCGATCTCCTTTATGACCTATATTCAAGCTATATTCGTCAAAGATTTGACACTGACAATAAAGCGCCGCCATTTGAAACGAGGAAGCATGTTCGTAGAGAAATAACCACATCCCGCGAGCGAATGAATGAATGAATGAACGCCGTGCTATTCAGCGTGACGAATAGGACGGTGTATGAGAGTCGACGAAATGACGCGCTGACAAATCTGAGGTCACTAGGGCGATTAGAGTGACTTCATTAGTGAAGCGACACTTTTTACAACTTTTATTATGTATTTTTTTATAAATATTATGTAATTATGAAAGGACTTTAGGTAGGTTTTAAACTTTCAGTATCTCTCTGCAAAATAGATAGTTTTTTTTAGAATATTACATGCATTTTCTATTTTATTTGTTATCTGGGATAGCAAACATTTAAAATTAAATCTAACTGCAGGATTTCCAGAAAAAATTATGAGCCGTCAAGTAACCTCATCCCGCGAGCGAATGAGTGAATGAAAGCGATACTATTCAGCGTGACGAATGGGACGGTTTATGAGAGTCGACGAAATGACGCGCTGACACATTTGAGGTCACTGGGGCGATTAGATGACTTCATTAGTGAAGCGTCATTTTTTACATGTTTTATTCTACTAATATTATAAATGCGAAAGTGTGTTTCTTTGTACTTTTTATCCTGGAATATTCGGAGCTCTCACGGGGTTTTGAAAAGCTATATCCTGCACGCGGGTGAAGTCGTGGACATTATCTAATCTGTAGATCCTTCCTTTCAGTACTGGTACCACCTTGTACGTAGATATATTACTTATAGAGATAAAAAGGCACAAAATTATTTTCTACTAGACGATTCCCGCGACTTCGTCCACGTGGATTTATGTTTTTTGATTCCTGCGGGAACTCTTCAATTTTCCGGGATAAAAAGTAGCATATGTCCTTCCCTGGGATGTAACCTATCTCTGTACCAAATTTCATCAAAATCGGTTGAGTAGTTGGGCCGTGAAAGCGTAGCAGACAGACAGACAGACAGACAGACAGACAGACAGACAGACACACTTTCGCATTTATAATATTAGTATGGATATGGATTTGTTACAAAAATCAAAAACCTGTTTATATGTAGGTACAGTTTGCACTGTGTTGGATATTATTTAAATATCTAATTTCTTAATTAGGAAATAATCGCAGTCGTAAACATCTTTAATTTAATTTAACTGCAGAGGTGCTCTTGAGGAAAAAATACGAAAAGGTTTTTTGTAAATGGTGCCATTGGATTGGAATGAATAGAGTTACTTCACCTCGCTGAATGAATGAATGCAGTGCCATTCGGTTTTACGGATAGGACAGCGTGTGAGAGTTGACAAAATGACGCATTGACAAAACTGAGGTTACTGGGGCGATTTGAGTGACTTGATTAGTGGCTTGACTTATTATTTTAACAGTAAATGAAGAAGTATTATTTTGTTTTGTTTGAATTTTGAGATAATTATGACATACTCGTATATCTAAACTAATATTATAAAGAGGAAAGATTTGTTTGTTTGTAATGGATAAAATAATAATCATCTATAGAAAGCTACTTTGTCAGCGAGTAACATAGGCTATATTTTATTTTCAAAAAATTAGAGATCCCTACGAAAATTGAAATAATAATTTGATTATTTCAACTTCTGACTATATTATATTATATTTAAATTCAGACTGACTTTTATAGGTATCATATTTGTCAATATTTTTTTTTGCCACTACAAGTTAGCCCTTGACTGCGATCTCACCTGATGGTAAGTGATGATGCACTCAAAGATGGTAGCGGGCTAACCCGTTAGGGGCATGGCAGTAATATTAAACCCATACCCCTATTCGGTTTCTACACGGCATCGTACCGGAACGCTAAATCGCTTGGCGGTACGTCTTTGCTGGTAGGGTGGTAACTAGCCACGGCCGAAGCCTCCCACCAGGCCAGATAATTATGACATATCTTAAATAAAAACAGATTCATATCCGCTTTATTACATGGGAAAATAACTACGAAGCGTCAGATGAAATCGTTTCAGAGAAAATATTAAAACCAACCTTTACCTCACGACGTATTGCTATCGCTTCTTAATTTTTCGAGATTTACCAAATTTCATCAAATTAGGTTGATGATGTGCCGTGAAAGCGTAGCAGACAGACACACTTTCGCATCTATAATATTAACTAGCCGATGCCCGCGACTTCGTCCGCGTTGAATATTTTTTTTGATTCCCACGAGAACTCCTTAATTTTCCGGGATAAAAAGTAGCCTATATCACTCTCCAGGTCCTCAACTATACCCATGCCAAAAATCACGTCGTTGCTCCGTTGCAGCGTGATTGAAGGACAAACCAACAAACAAACACACTTTCGCATTTATATGATATGGATTCGAGAGCAGCATCTGCTCATTTTAATAAACACTATGAATTGACCACGTCTAAATAATTCAATACTAATTGTTACATTCCTTTGGCAACTTTGCATGTGCCAGCTGATGGCAAAAACAGTTTTCGAGGGCTCAGGAGGCAAGGTGTCCCGTATATTTAGATTCAGCTGCGTCATTTTTAATAAATGTGGACTAAACTAGTCATCCTAAATAGGCAATGGTTATTAAGGCTCGATGTTACCATAAAAAACTATGGGTTAGCTAAATTGACGTTTTGACAGTTTTTGCATGGCTACGGTAAATTGGTACGGTTAACTTGAGTCCGTAAGTAACCCTTTGCCTTCGGTAATTGATCAACTAAACTTTGGACTTTAGAGCATCAATTTTAGGTAGGTATCTTCCAAACGATAGAGAGGGTAGACTGAAATCATGAAGCTTATATTATATTCTTGTCAATAATATTTTATTCTTTATAATTGATGTGTATTCAAAATACCCTCAAACACCTTTTAATATCCGAATTGAAGCTTTGATGCTATATCATATCAATAAGTTAATATGACAATAAAATAATTCAAATTAAAAACGATATAATACTAGCTAATGCCCACGACTTCGTCCGCGTGGTGTAGGATTTTTTCTTAACTATGCTCATGCCAAAAATCACGATCTGTTGCTCCGTTGCGGAGTTATTGAGGGATAAACCAATAAACAAATACACTTTTGCATTTATAATATTAGTAAGTAATTAAGTATGACTAGATGATGCCCGAGACTTCTATATACTATAGACCGAATAACCAAGGTTTAAAAAAATTCCATTAGACTTCTTAGGATCAAAAGATCCTTTTCATCATACCTATTCGAAAAACGAATATTGGCTTCAGAGGATAGCGGGAGCAAAATGAAATTTTTAGGCCCATGGGACTTTTCATTTCTCTGTTCTGATTGGTCCGCGTTCGTGCTTCTGATGTGCTCAAACGTATAGGTAATGTCCATACATAGTAGGTTGTTACTCCTAGCTTTTTCTCATACGTAATGATGAAAAACAGTGTGTGTCACTCGGGGCCAAATTTTTTGTTCTCGGGCGGCGTATATTGAATTCCTCGCTACGCTCAGGATTCTACTTTAGAATCCTTCACTTCGCTCTGAATTCAAAATAGCGCCCTCGGGGAACAAAAGTTTTCTTTGGCCCCATATAAAACAAATAACTATTTCTTCCCCGCGATGCAAGTTACAACCTATTTCTGTACCACATCGAAATCAGTTGAACATTTCTTTTGATCCTTTTTAATATGAATTAGTATGGAAATAGGACAAGATTTCAATTCGGAGATGATTGAATCAAACATGAAAATTCCGGAACATTACCATGCAGTTAGTATAACTTTATATGAGGTGAATACGTCCCGCAAAATAAGAGATCCCAAGCGGTACGCATCAGATTAAGAAAAATTCTCTCGGAGTCACCTACAAAAACGAGGCTACCACGAAGCCGGCTAGGAACCCCCGTGGGCCGCCGGCGTCTGCTTCAAGTAATTACACCCCGAGTCCTCCCTAACCCGCCGCCTCGTGCCCTCCTCCCCGGGATAAGTAAAAACAATATTTTTACGAGACCAGGGCAATGGAAGTGAAAGATAGATTCGGGCGAATGACACTTTTTTCTTGAGTGTTAGGTGCTTTTTCCTTGAACATGTTTAGTATAGTTATAATGGGCTAGATTTTGCCCTCGATTTTGCTGACTTATATTAATATTGTGTAGGCCTCCTAAGAAAAAAAGACTTATTTATATATTTTTTTATAATTACTAGCCACAGATCACGGAAACAAGGTGATCCTTGTTTCCGTGATCTGTCTAATGCGCGCGACTTCGTCCGCGTGGTTTTAGTTTCTTACTGTCTTTTTATTAGTTTTAGTTTTTTATTCCCACGGGAACTCATTGTTTTCCGGGATAAAAAGTAGAATTTGTCACTCTGTAGGTCCTCAAGTATACCTATCGATCCGTTGTTCCGTTGCGGCGTGATAGAAGGACAAACCAAGAAACAAACACACTTTTGCATTTATAATAATAAGTATGATAATTATTATTTACTTTAAGGGCGTTGATAGCCTAGTCGTTTAGACATCCTTTTTATTCGTGTGGTAAATTTTATTTTACCTTAGAGAATCACATAGCTGTGCGTTTTAAGAAATTAAATATCACTTGTTTTAAACGGTTACAGAAAACATCATCATCAAACATTTGTGTGGCTTTGGAAATACATCTATTGAAATTAAAAAAAAATACTCTAGAAGGCTCAGATTAGAAGTTCACGATAGGACCTATCAAATTTATTTTTATAAATACAAAGTACTGGAATTTATGTTCGATTCAAGACAGTGATTGTAATGCAATGCGTTTTCGACCACTGCATTCCAAACACGTTAACGACAGTCGTAGATTTTGTAAGCAGGAGGGTGCATTAGGTAATGCTTGGAATGGCTGCAGATTCGTTCCATTGACCTTGAGGATTGAGTGTGAGATCTATAGAGCGAAGGAACCAGAAGTTTAATTCGCTATAATCCGCGACAAAAGGAATATCTATGTGGTACAGTGATTTTATATATATATTGATTATATATTTTTTAATTATATATCGTGAATTTATTTATATTTTATTAATTTATTTTATATTTATTTACCACACCACAGAATTCCCCCAAAAACTACCCTTTATTGATAAATATATATTGATTATATATAATGTATTATATATATTATTATATTATTATATATATATATTTATATTTATTTAACGCACCACAGAATTCCCCCAAAAAATGGTAAATAAATATAAAATAAATTAATAAAATATAAATAAATTCACGATATATAATTAAAAAATATATAATCAATATATATATAAAATCACTGTACCACATAGATATTCCTTTTGTCGCGGATTATAGCGAATTAAACTTCTGGTTCCTTCATTATGATGGACTTCCGCAAAGTAACGCCTGCCTCTATCCAATATCTATAGAGCGAACTTTGACTTTGCTTAGACTTAAGACATGATTAAAACGAGACAGATTTATGTTACTCACATAAGTCCATCTCGTTTTAACTCTTTGTAAAGTCTGAGCCAAGTCACTTGCGCTCTATAGATCTCAGCAGAGACCACCAATATTTGCAAGAACATTGGTAAAGCAATAACACAGTCACATATTATGGGGTAACGAAATTATTGTAATTTTGCAAACCATTACTTTCTAGTAAATAATTATTCTAGCTTGGAAGATTCTTTATTGAATTAAAATCTACTTACTTATTGGTCGAATTCTACGTAATATCGGCCGGACGGGACGGACGACAAATGGCAGAAAAGAACTATACTTACAGACAAAATGTATTAAATTAAAATTGTCATAGTCACACATGATGTTTAAATTCATACTAATGTTATAAATAAGAAAGTGGGTCTGTCAGTCTGACGGAATTTGGTACAGACATATTTTGGAGCCCAGAAAGTACGTAGGTTACTTTTTATTTCGGAAAATCAAAGAATTTCCATTGGGCTTACATAAGATCCTAATCCACGTAGACGAAGTCGCGGGCATCATCTTATAATCTTATATTATAGTATCAAGACTACAACCTCTTGATTTAAAATTAAAACTAGATAAATAACCTCTAAATACTAGATAAGTTAAATAGTAGTTAAATTACTATCTACTTATAAATAAAATAGCTGTAGATAAAAGGACAATATTAGAGATACGTAGGTACCGTGAAGTAACCTTGTGAAACCATCGGATAGGTTCAGATCGATTTCATTGCGCTACTTTACTTGAACGTACCTATATGTTACTACTCGTATGTCAAATTAACAGATATTATCTATATCTTTATTGAATAATCTAGGCAGCTGCATATAGTGCGGTTAAAGTTACGTTACGTTAAACTTTGACCACCAACAAACAACCAAAAATAGTAAAGTTGTTAAATTGCACATTTTATAATTCATACCGCCATGTTAAACCGAATTCGAAACTTTGACATTGAAAATTGAGAAAACCGCTACATGATTCGCTTAGCGAAACTCAATCTTATGCCAAACAAACAGGCCTCAATATCCAAAATTTTGCGTTAGAACATTGCTTCAGCTTAGCAATCTGGAAGTATCACTAAGCAGCAAGTGCTTAATAATAGAAAGAGATACGATAGTATGTCTTACTGAGGTCTAATAAGTATACGGTACCATATCATTGATATCGTGACGAATATAATCATACATTCATAAGTCAATTTGCCATCATAAATAGTCTTCAATAATAAATTAATGTTCCATCGTGTAAAATTCAAGTCGGCTTCAGTGACGGCGTTATCTCGTTTGAGAGCAACCGCGTCTCCGCGTCTGTAACTAGGAAGCTCTCAGAAATTCGCCGCCTCGGTAAAGCCCTGCTCTGGTTTTTCGAGGCCGCGTTTCCCCTTGTAAAGGAGCCGGCAGAATGGTCTTAAAAGCAAACACACTACGTTTTGTCTGGTGGGCAAAAAGTCTGTGTCGCGTGATAAGACGTCTTGCGAAGACGTTTTATCCAGTCCCTAGTATGTTTGTAGTCTAACGGATGGATGTTACTCTTGATTTCGTTAAAAGTCAATATATTTAAGCATTTTTTCGGAAGGAAAAAGTCCGTCCGAATTTCTGGATGTCGGCAGGACATGTCCGCCTTGCACGGACTAAAACAACCTCCCCCCACGTCTTCCAGGTCAGCACGGAACTACTTAGCATTACTTCTTCCTTCTGTTCTCTTTTGATTTGATTTCTCTGCTTTTGAGCCACAGTTAGCGAAATATCTAAGTCTCACTGTACAATTATAATATTATTGGTTAACATTTGTATGTCTACTTATCTACTACCTATATGCAAGATTACGAGTGTACCCAAAGAATTTAGTGGCAAAAATGGTGCTGTGGAGAAATAACTTCAAATTCTCAACCGCAACCGGTTCTGGAGAAATTCGTATTATTGTGTATGCTCCTTTACTAAGGATTTCACCGCGTGCAAGCGTGATTCTTAGTCAGCTAGAGCCCCCGAGCATTTCAATTATTTATTAATTTGCCACCATCTCGCGAACCGTGCGTCTGATACACTAAACAGCCCTTACGGGTTTAATTAATGCTAGTTATTCCGGTGTGTGCACCGCCTTATGTAAAGGATCGGAGGAAATTATGTAAGAGAAATGCGAAAATCTCATGGGCTCTGCGAAACTATACTTGAAGAGACGTAATGAGTACGAACAATAATATCAAACTTCATCATCATTTCCAGTCTCCAACTCTCCACCCATCGCCGGTCTTCTACTGAGAACGGATCTCCTCTCAAAAAGTGGAGAGTTTTAGGTCATATACCTCAATGCTGAGCCATGCCCAGATTTAAAGGATTTCACACACCACCGTTGGGAAAATTATGAAGAAGCCCTAGGATCCAGGTTTTCTTACGGTGTTTTCCTTTACCATTTAATCATGTGATTGTGAAACGCACATAATTTAGAAAAGTGCGTGTATTTAGCTTCAAAGGCCGAATTAGGCTATCAGACTACTACACAGTACATGTCTTATTATGTCAGAGTGTTGGGTTGAACATGACCGCTCACTACTATTATAAATAGTACTACTCAAGTACTTACTACAAAGTACTAGGGTACAGATAGGGTGCAGGAGCATGATTTTGTTTCACCATCACATGATACTGCAGTGGACAGACAGTACAGGAATCTTGATAAGTCGTCATTTATTTTGTTTAGTGGAGTACTTTCAGAAGTATCCTGTAACATACAAAGACAAACAGACATGTATGTATTTAAATTAGATTAGGCCTCTGCCTACCCAACGTAAGTACCTAATGCATGAATCGCTGGAGGCAGTGTTTTTGTTCCATCTATCCCGTTTTGTATAAATGCTGGTTATATGTCAGTCCGCATGTAATCAGTAACTAGGCTATTGTGATTATGCTAGTGTGATTTGAGTGTGATTATTTTTTGCTTAATACCTTGTAATTGTCATCGCGCCGATGACAGCTCGCGTCCGGCCCAGTAAATCAATGCTGCTATGTACACAAGTCATCGCTTATGTACCTATGTACTACTGGTATATAACCAGCGTTTGTATGGGTATATACGCGTACGTAGATAATCTCGTCATAGCTCGCACCCGTTATGGTATTACTGTGTGTGGGTGGTGGGGTGAGGAACGAAGGGGTGTATAGGGGGTGAAAATAGTCCCCGCGTGTGCCGCAGGGGGGCCGCTGTCCGCTTTAAAAATACTGGAGCGAACGAAACTACCGAGCCAGCAGAATGTTAAAGGAAGCCGTTTATTTTGAAAGACCGCGAAGACTCTCGCCCGATGCTGTACTCCTGGTGGAGATGGGTAAAAAGTTGTAAAATGGCGAATAAAAAAGAAAGCCCCCCCGTTCGAGCTATTAGCGTGGTGCAGGCGAAAAATATGCTTTTTTGCTCGGACTTGAGTGCTTTAAAAAGACTTGTGCAAGTTATCTAGCAATTTGCAAATTTTTTGTGTAGGTAGTTGGTTAGCCTTGCCTTCTATAAAAATATAATATCTTATGTAATGCAACAGTTTTTCAAAACTAAACATTTTAAAACAAGCCGTAATTGTTGGTTTGCGCCGTTTGCGCATATCTACCATTCAATTGGGTGCAGCGAAATGCATTCAATCACACAATATAAGAGTAAGAGCACACTACGGAGTACGCACCCAACGTCACCTGATACGTGTGCATCTGAGGGGTTTCGTCCTGTCATCTAATAATGCCCGTTTCATAAAAAAGTACTAGACATTTTGTCGGTAGAGTGTTTTCGCCCTTACAAAAGTTTGTTGAAAAGTTGAAACAACTAAGCAAAAACAATCCTTCTGCCCTAGCAATGGCCTTATATCTACTGAAGATCATGACGTCTTTACCATAATATAGTAGTAACACTTAAGTATTAAATAATTTCATTGTCCCGATGATGATGATGTTATCAATGATCGTCACGGGATTTCTGTAATAGTTCCTACAATATGGAATTATTGCGAATCTGTTAAAAATGGTAGATTTATAAACTCAGAGTTTGCGAAAGACTTAAACAGTAGGTACGTTTAAGCTATTTAAACTGCATTAAATGCGAACTGAAACAAAAACAGAAAAAGAAAACAATCTAATCTAAACTAACACACAAAGTAGGTACCTACTCGAGTCGTAGTACCAGTGCATCATAGTATTGCAACGATCTGAGCTAAGTATATAATTATTGAAATAAGATCATATTCCAATTTATATATCCGGCATCACATTAAAATTTCACATATCTTCGAGAACATTATGAAGAACTCTCGGGCATACAGGTTTCCTCGCGATGTTTTCCTTCATGTAGCAAATGATATTAAATTTCTTAAAACGCATATATCTCCCAAAAGTCAGAGTTGCGTGCCCGGGGATCGAACCTGCGACCCTGTATAGGCGGTCGGGTGTCTAAGCCACGTTTTAATCATCGGTGTCATGAATCATCTAGTTATTCTATGCAGATTAAGCTATTACCTATTTGACAACAAACAAATAATAAGGATGTGACGAAAATTACTATGCCTTTATTATCGATATATTTCGCGATCGATAAATCGAATCATCCTGCGTTGAAATTTAAATGTATTTTGTTCGTATTTTCATAATTGGGCGCGGGTGGAAGGTGGCGCCGCGGGCGTCATCACCCCCGCGTGGGTATTTAATGATTATACGCTGACTGCCACCTGATTGCCGTACCGTGCGATGATTACTGTTATCGATAAAACTAATTGATGTGGGAATTGTTTAAATATATTTTCTATTCAGCCAGTCTTAAATGACAACTCGATTATTTATAGGTGTAGAATTAATAATAATGATTTACACAGTTGTAAATTCTTAACTTGTTGATTTACCTATATACCTAATTACGTGGATGGTATATATATTGCATTATTATATGCTATTATTTTAGTGCGTGTATCTTAGTTTGTAGAACCCTAAAAGCATTTAACATTATTATATTTTAATTTCATAGTAATTCATACTGATACTAAATGTAGAGCTTCCCTTATAATAACTCTAACGTCTTTTTCCGCAAAAGCTGCATAACTTCAATGGCAAGTAAGTTATTTTACCAAACATGCAAATGTCAACTATCTTGTTTAAACTGGTTCTCATAATATAAACAGAATAACAACATAATAGCACAACATCGCAACGTGTTATCGTGCATCACTAAAGTAAAAATGAACATGTTAAATGCATACATTAAATGTTTTAAAGTAATAAAATGGCAATTAGAGATTGATTGAATTGCAACGCTATCGAGTATCGAGCATCGATAGTCGATAGTCACTCATCCGTCATCGCATCACTATCCGCGGGGTGGCACTACACGGGGGTCCAATAGGGGGGTGACGCGGTACATAGGCCATGTATCAGTACATAGTCAGCAGGTACATAAGCTGTGGATGTCGAATTTTGCAGTTATTTTGTATCGGAAACTAGGTTATTTCACAATTTATTCCCCGACAGATGACCTGCAGGCTGAAGCATTCGCGGGCTGGCGGTTCGCGCGGATCCGCATGAATTACTTTGGTACTAGCTAATAACGGCAATATAAAATACTGCAGTCATGTAGATAGGCTTTCACCAAAAACCCCTTACCATCGATGTGCAATTTTAATCATCCGGTGAAAAATGTAAAGCTATTTGATCATTAAACTTTAACGCCATATAAACTTTTTTTTTGCAATTTGAACCCTAAGCGGGCTTCATGCATAATAAAAACGATATTTTTGTTAAGCTCTTTTGATAATTGCTTGCAAATCAGTAAACGTTGCCAATTTATCGATTTCATGCACTATCCATTTCGTACTAAAATTTTATAAACTTTCTGACTGGCTGACTGACTGATTTCTTACATTTTCACAGGCTATCTATTGCAATTGATTTCGACGAACTTTGGTACACGTTGCATCCTACGAGTATGATCCTGGTTATAAAGCGATCTAAGAGTTCGCGGATTTTGGTATTGGATGATGAAATTTGGCACAGAGATAGATTTAGTCTGGAATAACACATACGCTACTTTTTATCCCGGAAAATTAAAGAGCTACCCCGGGAACCTAAAAACCTCAATCCACGCGAACGAAGTCGCGGGCATCAGCTAGTAAATAATATTTGGACGTACGTACTACCACGTCATGATTTCTGCTTCATCTTTTCGATCCAAGGGCTGAGGGTTCATAGTTTCGCACCCCCTGTGTGATTGACAGTTTACGGCGGCAACGCACAAAGCGTTTGTTTCTTCGTGTGTAGGGTGTGAGGGTAAAGCGAAAGGCCCTTTGGCTGTACTGTCTACATTCATAGTTGGTGGGAAAAGCGTTGAGTGTATTTTTGCGTAAGGAGACCTCAATGAAAAATGGAGATCATTTTTGCCATTGACAGTTTTGTTCTAGCTGTTATACCTACTTAGTTTTTGAGAAAATTACAAAAAACACGACCGGGGAGACTTTTTAAGAGGGATGGGTGGTAAGCGTCCTAGGAGCGGGGATTTTTGAAGAAATACTTGAAAGACCCTAAGGAACACTTGTGCCATAAATCATACTAATATTATAAATGCGAAAGTGTGTTTGTTTGTTGGTTTGTCCTTCGATCACGCCGCAACGGAGCGACGGATCGACGTCATTTTTGGCATGGGTATAGTTGAGGACCTGGAGAGTGACATAGGCTACCTTTTATCCCGGAAAATTAAGGATTTCCCGGGGGAATTGAAAAAAACTTAAACCACACGGACGAAGTCGCGGGCATCAGCTAGTCCATCATAAATTACATATATTGTGCCATAATTACTTACTTTTTATTTTTGAGGTGAAGGTTTATAATTCCCGCTCTATATTGGTCACAGTGACAGTAAATACGCAAATCTATTTCAATGTCTCATATACGGAACCGTGGTCTAGATTTAACAGATGTTACATGACAAGACTTGGATAATGTTATGTGGTGCAAATATTATGGACTTTGTATTGTATGCGTTGCGTTCGTCCGTTTATCAAACAATTTTATAATAGCCGAAGTAGCTTCTGATGAAGAAGCTATTTTCGACCTACCTTCACGGTAATTCCGCCGCTGGAAATGCCACAAAAAAAGCATTAATTACTTATCAATAGTAGCTATATCGATATACCTACACGTACGCGGTAATTATGTATTCCCGTTTGTATATGTATTATGTATGCACGCATCGCTGAACCTTATCTGTCATTGAGGTGTAATTAATTACAGGCTAAATTGCAGCGGGCATACCGTGCTAGGTATACATAAGTAGGGAAGGGTCAACGGATATTTAGTGTCCGCATAGCAGATGCGGTCCTTGGCCACCGCCCTAAGACGGTCGATATCACCCCACCTAACTCCTAACTGTCTATGTGCACCTGGTACTTAGGTTAAGTGACATGATTACATTTCAAGTGTAAACACTAGGTGTTTATTGTCTATCATACTCGGAGAGTTCAGTACGCCTAGTAGGATATGGTTTTATAAGTGGGTGGCCATGGGTTCGATTCACATCAGGGGCAATAATTAACAAATTTTAATCTGTCTCCTTTCTGGCTTGACGAGAGAGTCTTCGGCTGTGGCTAGTACCGGCAAAGTTGTGCTGATATGGTGTACGACTTCTGCGAAGAAACCATTGAACTCTCCTACAACTCCTACAAGCTATAATAAGTCTTAAAGTTAGCACGTGTAGCCCTTTGACTACATCATCATTCATTACTTACCATCTACTCGTGTAGTAAAATCGCAGTCAAGGGAGCTTACATTATCTTCGAAGAGGCATTCTATATGGAAACGCCCGATGTGAAACTAAGACAACTAGCGCAGTAGGATATACCAGTAGCACTGTATTACGAATTACGATATAAACTGTGGTAGTAGGGAACATGAAACAATAAATAAACTAATGCAAAGATTAGGTACCTATTGAAACTAAGTTGTGCTAAATTATTAATTTCGACGCGTAAGCAAATATTTTGTGCACAGTTTTTGAATTATAGTTAAATTATATTTCGGTTATGACATTGTTTGGAAATTATAGCACACTAATGTTATTTAAAAAAAAACCGGCCAAGTGCGAGTCGGACTCGCGCACCGAGGGTTCCGTACAAACCTGTAGTAAGTTTTAAATTAAATGTTTTTTTTTTAAATATTTGAGTTGATTGAATGAAAGGTAAATTGCGGTTTACGATTTATGACGTATTAAAAAAAAACTACTTACTAGATCTCGTTCAAACCAATTTTCGGTGGAAGTTTGCATGGTAATGTACATCATATATTTTTTTTAGTTTTATCATTCTCTTATTTTAGAAGTTACGGGGGGGGGGGGACACATTTTACCACTTTGGAAGTGTCTCTCGCGCAAACTATTCAGTTTAGAAAAAAATTATATTACAAACCTCAATATCATTTTTGAAGACCTATCCATAGATACCCCACACCTATGGGTTAGATAAAAAAAAAATTTTTGAGTTTCAGTTCTAAGTATGGGGAACCCCCAAAATTTATTGTTTTTTTTTCTATTTTTGTAAGAAAATCTTAATGCGGTTCACAGAATACATCTACTTACCAAGTTTCAACAGTATAGTTCTTATAGTTTCGGAAAAAAGTGGCTGTGACATACGGACGGACAGACAGACAGACAGACAGACAGACAGACATGACGAATCTATAAGGGTTCCGTTTTTGCCAAATTTGGCTACGGAACCCTAAAAATCGAAGAAAGCTATGGTTAGGATAAAAAGTGCTTGGAAAAAGCATTAGTTCGGTCCCATGTGAGTGTTGTGTGTGACTCAGCGCCTTTGGGCCATAGAACTCCAGTAACAGCTCCTTCCCTTTGACCGAATCTCGACTGACAACTGACTGACCGAGTTCGACTCGTGGACAATCTCAAAATTACTTGTTCGTTGGAATCCATAGAACATCCCTAGAATGTCGTTTGAGCATAATGGGAATCTCCGGGAACTCTCAAAGCACATGTGCCGGAGCCTCCCTTGCGCGATGCTCCCATTGCTCCCATTGGGCTCGTCCTGGGTGATAGGTATTATAATCCCTGATTGCATGCATCAATCAGAAGAAGAATTTCATTCCTAGAGATGTCGGTTCTCCTTCTATATCGGCTATACAACAGAAAGTGATGAGTTATTAAATCTAATACACCACCTCCCCTGTTTCTGATCATATCTCAGATCTTACTTAGAAATCAAGGAAAATCGGTTTAATTCGCCTAATTTCTACAGTAAATTGTAACCATTTTGTTTTCAGGTACCGATAGATAAGATAGGTATTAGAGATTTAGATTTAGACACACAATACACAATCAACTTTGAAAATATTTCAATATTAGTAAATTTAGTCTTTATTCCGTTCTAATAAACGTCAAAATTCCACGAAGGTATTCTTATCATTCATACAACGTTGAATCGAGTACAACGGCCACTTGTTGAATGAAATCTTCGTCACATCGTGTGTTTTGTGTTTTCGTAAGCTGACGCCAAGCGTGAAATAGAAGCCGCTAAAATGTTGCACTTTTAAATATTGTTTTGAATTTTGTGTTTTCTGTGGCCGTTTTTTTGTCTTTTCCACCAAATATTGGATTATCTTTTTTATTAAGTGACCTATTGCAAACTAAGAAGATTTTTAGTGCCCGTATTCGTATTAGCTGAAATATCCGTTTCAGTTTCCGCCTTTTGTCACATTTGATAAATAAAGGGAAATATTATAAGATTAATAAACAAATCACAAAAATTCTTCACAAGACATTCTCATTTCGATGAGATTTTTTTAAACACAATGCATGATTAATTTTGAAGAAAACATACTGGGATTTAAATCAACAGCTATTCAAAATCAAATCGAATTCGTCCATTGTCGATAGATTATTTACTTACCTATTAAAGTAAATAACCTTACCTAAAAGGGTATTTATTACAAAATCAAAACAGTAATAGTATTATGGTACCTTTATGGCATTATAATTTACTCACCAATAATTATTTTCAAAGTCAAAGCGGTATCTTATCACCTCTACCGAATTACCATCCGTATGTTTTCAGTGTACATAGAGGCTAGTTACTATCCGACTGAAATCGGGATTTATCTACGTGCATTCTGGACTCCAGTCAATTGAAATCTAAACCTCTAACCCCTTTCATACCGCACTGCAGATCAAAGAAAAAGCAAAGATACAACAGAATTTTAGTCCATGGGAATGGGCATTAGAATAGACATCGATCTTCTTATCGTCGTATTAATTATATTAATGTAGAGTTGGAAACTAAAAAGGTAACGGACAGGCAAAAGTCGAAAGACAGAAAGGTACATCGAATCTTTGATAATATGTATTTAAACTGTGGTAAATAAAAATTGGATGCAAAGAATGAAAAAAAATTGCTTGCAACAGCAGCTGCTGGTCCCGTTTTTTCGATATAACTCACGTTGCACGAAAACGCGAATAATAATATCGTTTCGGTGACTTTTCTTTGTGAAAAGAACTATTAAAAAATTAGGGACAAAAAGTATAAATTAACTTCAAATCATACTAATAATTCTGATATTATAAATGCGAAAGTGTGTTTGTTTGTTGGTTTAGTGGTTTGTTGGTTTGTCCTTCAATCACGCCGCAACGGAGCAACGGATCGGCGTGATTTTTGGCATGGGTATATAGTTGTGGACCTGGAGAGTGACATATGCTACTTTTTATACAGAAAAATTAAGGAGTTCCCGCGAAAATAAAAAAAAACTTAAACCACGCGGAGGAATTCGCGGGCATCAGCTAGTAATTTCATAGCGAAGAAGAAAGAAAATTGAATGTTACAAAACTTCGATAAAAATTATGGGATGGACAAGTACGGCAGGCAGGCGGGCAAAAAAACAAGTACGCCTCGAGGCCCGAATAGACCTCTAAATGTCAACTGCACCAGGGACTCAGCACATACGTGAAGCTATATTTAGTGGCATGTCCATTTGAAGCACTATCGATTCGCGTTGGCGGCCTGGAGCGATGACCCGGCCCGCCGACCGTTTCGCTAATTTATTAATTATTTAACTCCAACCGACTCACGCTCTACTTATAATATATTATCAGGACTGTTCTAAATATCTTCTGTTCCTGGTTCCGAAAAGCGCCAAGAATTCTATCGTTCCTTTACGACTCTAGACAGTGGCAAATCTATTAAACGGCATTTTCGATAACTTTGTTTTAAACTTGTAACATTGATAAGCTCTTGTTTCTAGTTCCGCTCAATGTATTTCATACAGTTCCGAAACATTGCTTTTTTCTGTATTATTAAAAAGGTTTTTTTTTGTTACAGGATAATTTAACTCCTGAACCATCGGATATGAATGATGATGACAATTTTTCGAGTAAGTATTTTACCTACCTACTTATTTACTGACAAAAACTAGCAGTTCAGAAAATCAATCTCAATAAATTACAATAATATCGATATCGTAATATTTTTTTTAAAAGATATACTTACTTACATAAAAAACTACAAAATGTGAGATAAAAAAAAAAAAATTGAGATTGATTTTTCTTTATTAACATGCAGCCACTTGCATCAAATCAATCAGGTATTTTACAAGGCACAGGCAAAAAGAAAAATTTGAAGAAATGTGTCTCGTAACAATGCAACCAAATTGGCTTTTAATTTTATTATGAAAGTTTGTATCGTATTCCAAATTTGAAAATTGACTGGCGAATGTGATTGGGTGCAGGTCATGGCTACGCGAAAGACGCAGAGAAGTTGAAAATGATGTTGCTGGCATGGAATTATCACAGCCAGACGCAAGGTAATTAGATAGAGTTTTAGAAAAAAAAAAACAATAGATCAATGTAAAGTAAGGTTAAAGAAAGATAGATTCTTGTTTTGATCGTGAGAATCTAGTTTATTGTCTCTATAGAGGTGATTTTAATGTCTACTTGTTTTTAGCGTTCAGTTGTTTGTTACGTTATCCTTTGGCATTGTTTTGATTTAATAATGCAATAATCAATAATAATAATTAATCGATGGGGTTTCTGATATACATAAAATCATGATATACCAGACAAATATAGTAGATAACTACCTACGGTTCATGTAGGCCTGTGGGCTTTTTATTAAATTAAACAAACCGAATTAGGTTTCACGTGAAACAGTTTTTATTTAGCAAAGTTACGTGGCAGTGGGCTGAATTAATTCCAGGCAAACTGTCAGGCTATTTTTACCTAGCGAAGCCATATAAAGGGGGCGTAGGTACCAGGGAGCGAAACGTTCCGAGGCACCTCAAATTATTTAAAAGTACGAACTTGTTTGACTTGACATTTAGCTAGCAGATGCACCGTCCAGACCCTGGAGTGCCTTCTGTACCTACACGATCATTAATATCTTATATCTGCCGCCTTAGTAAACGACTGCGAAGATGCAATAGGCCCGAGTAAATACGAAAATTACCGCTTTTTCTATCCGGTCGTTCAGTCTTCTTAAAACGAGTTAAGTAACGGTCATAGTTTATTTCTTGAGGGAATATTTTCTGCAACTAACCTGTTTCGTTCTTGCAACTTCCATGCTAACATTGGAGAAGTTTTAAAGCTCGTAATTGCACGTATTCATTTGAAAATTATTAACTGGAAGATAGCAAACTACCTGACGGAGGGTAGCAACTCTTAATGCTACTACTTTTTCACTCCTGAGATCTTGGTACTTGCAGGTCGGAACGGTGACATAACAGAGAGCGGAGCCGACAGCATGGCAGACCTCTGGGCCTCTTACCACAGCGCACTAGGTCTTGGAAGCAAACCTCCTAAGCCACCCACTCCATTGGCTACCGGACACTCGGTGAGTTTTAAGGTTGAGCAGCGTTTCATATATTTCTTATGTGTAGATATTTGGGACCCAATCATGACCCAATAATATTCATAATTTAGGGTAATATTAATTTACTGTATTGACTCAAGTAGTAACTAGTATTACCAACGTTGGTATTACAAAGTGGACAAAAGCTTAGCTGACGTAAAATAAAAGTTTAGGTAGATATTTATTTTCCTCCTACTTGCTCGGAAATTAGTTCATTATTTATAAAAATCAATGCGTTCATTATGTAAGGCATCGGCTGGCGCCTCGTCCTTTTAAAATCACTTGTGAAGTCCTCGGCTTCGCCTCCTCATTCCAATATTACTCAGGCGTGAATTGCTTTATTTGCGGCCTGGTCAGTAATGTAATATTGTTTTGCTGAGATTAAAACCAAAAAAATTGCTTCGAACAACATCTGCGCCACCTACAAAGAATGTCTTCATAAGCTTGGAACTAATATACAACTATGCAACTTACATAAAAACGATTTAGACCTCAATAAATTAAACCCCAATTTTGTACCAAAAGAATACTCCTATCGATGCCCAAATCTGGATTAGTCAGGATAATAATCATAGGGCAATTTTTTAACATAATAGCTCTTCACCCACAGAGTCCAATCCACGTTGGATCAGCTACACCAGTTGAACCGGCGTCGACTCACGACGAAACATCTTCGTCAGATCGGACGAAAGACGACGATGACGGTGGTGCGTCGGATGACGATAGTGACGACCGAGTCGATCCTCAGCATCATGATCCTGAACGGCTGAAAGCTTTTAACGTAAGTTGTGACGAACTTGGCAGAAAAATTCCATCTTACCAATAAATATAAGGCCTCGCAAATTTTTCTTTCTATCAGACGATTTAATCCGACGTTAACTTAAGCCAAATTGTTTAAACCTACTTTTAAGAATTAAAAGTTTTGGCTCATACTCTTTTCTATCCGAAACCATTGCGTACTTAGTCCCATATTTTTTCTCTGAAGGCCATTTTGTTGCCAAATTCTTTTCAGAAATTTAACCAGTATTTTCTAATCAATCTGCTATCTAAAGGCGTTATTTTAAGAAAGACACATCGCCTCTCATAAAAATTCAGATTATAATATTATTTGTCTTCACAGATGTTCGTGCGTCTATTCGTTGACGAGAACCTAGACAGGATAGTTCCTATATCAAAGCAACCGAAAGAGAAGATCCAGGCCATAATAGACTCGTGCACCCGACAGTTCCCGGAGTTCGCCGAACGGGCCCGGAAGAGGATCAGGACTTATCTGAAGAGCTGTCGGCGGAACAAGAAAGTCCGCGGAGAAGGTCCGACCAGTGGCAATGGAGGAAATACGCCGTCGGGCAATTCCTGGGATACTGCGGTGAGGGTCCGATCTCCAATCATATTACCAATCTATATATATTGCCGTCCAAATAATACCACCAAATTTATTGGCGTCAAACAGCCAGGTTCTCTTACTCCTACGATATTATATTTCCAACAAAATCAGTCCACGCGTTTAGTCTGTAGCTGTCGCCACCGTTCCTAAAAGGAACAAACAGACATAAATATTTAGATTCAGATGGTCCTTTAAAAATTGAGGTAGCTTCTTCTGGCGACGTTATTGTGGAGCAAAAATAATTGATTGATAAGAATTATTAGGTATTAACGATTGATTACAATGAATTTATTTATAACTAGCTGATGCCCGTGACTAAGTCCGCGTGGAATAATTTTTTTAAATTCCCGCGGGAACTCCTTAATTTTCCAGGATAAAAAGTATAAGCCTATGTCACTCTCCAGGTCCTCAACTATACCCATGCAAAAAATCGCGACGATCCGTTGCTTTGTTGCGGCGTGATTAAAGGACAAACCAATAAACCAACAATCAAACACACTTTTTAATTTATAATATTAGTATGATGTAACTAATTTTACGAATATAATTCATCCTCAGGTACGCCCAACGCCCGCGCACTTAACCTCAGTCCAAGCGGAGCACATCCTGGCGCAAGCTTGCGAGAACGAGAGCCTGAACGCGAAGCGCATGCGCCTCGGACTTGACCCTGTAAGCCAGCCCATGCCCACTGTGCCCACGCCCATGGTCAGTTTTAGATTCCTTGACACATTAAACACTCGTTTATCCAGACTTACCCCGAATACCTACCTGCTGGTCGATAGCGAAAGTTGTTTTTTTTTTAATTTATTTTGTACTAAAAGCTTATTAAATACGTAGAAAAACAGAAACATAGTAGACGTAGAAGCACTTATTTCTATAAGAGATCTCTACCAGTGACCCTTGGCAGTGGGAAAAGTTGTAAAGTAAGATTGATCTCTATAGTTATTGTTGTTATTTACTGAATTGATGGTATTTTTGCTGCAGCAACGCTTATCGTCAATAATACGAGAGAGAAATATTACGTCAATCAGAGATGCTTGCGAGCGTCACCCTATGGCTCCATTTTAACGTAACTTTTTTTTTTTATCCACTACAAGTTAGCCCTTGACTACGATCTCACCTGATGGTAAGTGACGATGCAGTCTAAGATGGTAGCGGGCTAACCTGTTAGGGGCATGGCAGTTATATCAAACCCATACCCCTATTCAGTTTCTACACGGCATCGTACCGGAACGCTAAATCGCTTGGCGGCACGTCTTTGCCGGTAGGGTGGTAACTAGCCACGGCCGAAGCCTCCCACCAGGCCAGACCAGGGAAAATTCGGAAGTTATAAATTCCCAACTTGACCCTGCCGGGGATCGAACCCGGGACCTCCGCACGTTAAGGCAACAGCGCTACACACTGCGCCACGTAGGTCGTCAAAACTTAACAACTCGTTTGATTATCGCGTCTTATGGCATCGATAAATTGTACTCCGTAAATCAGTCACGGAACTCTTGGACGAGAAGCAGGAAAACGTATACCTATCTCTAAAATATTTTATGCATTCATTGCCTGAACCATATTATTATCTTCAGAAAATTATTCCATCCTTAGCACACAAATCATAAAGACTTTTACGTACCAAACTGAAATTAAGGAATTAAAGTATGAACAATTTTGATGACTTCAACAGGTCATAGACACGACAGCCACATCAGCAGTCGCCTCATCATTCCTAAGCCTGTACAGCGGTGCTATGAGCAGCGCGTGTACCTCGGTTAGCAGCTCAGCAAGCACCAGCCTCGCGTCAGCAGCGCATAGCAAAGCGGTAGCCGATACCACGCGCCCTGCGAGTAGCCCAGCGCTGGACAACCCTCTGCTCAACAACAACAGCTTGAAGCTGGATAACGCCAATGGAAACACTGGGAGCAAGACTGCGAGGTGAGCTAAACTCCTTCTTTATAATCCTGACCTGCACGGTAAGCACCAGACTCGCGACAGCAAAGCGGTGGCGGATACCACGCGCCCTGCGAGTAGCCCAGCGCTGGACAACCCTCTGCTCAATAACAACAGCTTGAAGCTGGATAACGCTAATGGAAACACTGGGAGCAAGACTGCGGGGTGAGCTGAACTCCTTCTTTATAATCCTGACCTGCACAGTAAGCACCAGCCTCGCGTCAGCAAAGCGGTGGCGGATACCACGCGTCCTGTGAGTAGCCCAGCGCTGTGCTCAACAACAACAGCTTGAAGCTGAATAACGCCAGTGAAAACACTGGGAGCAAGACTGCGAGGTCATTCCAAACTCCTCTTCATTCCTTAAAGGCTTAACCTGTATATTGGTGGCATGAACACTTAGTTTGCATAACATAGCACAACAAGTGCTGGTGTGACTTAAGCAGGGCACATATATCAAAGCGACAGCATATATACCACACGCCCAACAAGTAGTCCAGTGTTGGAAAGTTCTCTGCTTACAACAGCTTTAAACTTGATAACGCCAATGAGAATACTAGGAGTAACGAGTAAGATTGCAAGGTAAATTTCACTGCAAAATATTGTGTTTTGACGAGCCCATATTACAAGAGGTTTGCACTGTGAACATTGGTAGGAACTCGTAAAAAAATTGACGATGATAGCCTGCAAATAATTCTTGTCATTCGAAGTTGCCTAAGAGCGTATAATATGGAGCCTACTCAACTCTTGCTCAAAGCCGAGAACACAAACGGAAGAAGAGATGGCAGTAATTGAGGCTATTGAGGTGCTTTGAGTACCATACTAATTCATTCGGCATTTTATATAAATCAATTCAAATTATTTGTTTCAGTCCAGCGTCATCACCGGCACCCTTATTCAGACCGTCATTCCCCAACACATTTGGGAATCCGCCAACATTTGGAAGGCAAAGGTAAATTTCCATATTCCATACCCACATCAGCCGAAATGAGGTGTAGACTTTGCTTCCTGGGTACTTTTTATCCCCTGAAAATCTAAAATTAAAGATCTAAATTCACATGCATTAAGCTCGTAGTAGGAAGAGACCATTTAAGCTAGTAGTAGTAACACTACTACTATTAGTACTGTATAATATAGTTAGAAGAATATAAAGAGAAGACGGTTAAACTGTCAAAGGATTTGTGTAAATGGATTCATTTTTTATTTTCAGCTCAAACACAAATCCGACGTCAGCTTTATCAAGCACTGCGTTGTTATCAACTCTGACTGCCATTCCTCCTTCAGGTAAAAACATTATACGTCGTCTATTCTTCGGGTTGCTATCTTGCTATTCATTTCCGGAAGCAGTATGCAATACTTCTGTTTGTTATAAATTTTTTTTAGGTGTTGGAGTCAACGCAGCTATGGCTGCATACCAAAGCGCGTTATTATCTGCGATGGCTGCGCATACGCACACATTCCCAAATCTGACAGGTACTGATCTAACTATATGTTACTACCAGTAAGATGGCACTGTCTATGATTGTCTATATTTATATACAAGACACTCTTTCACACGTATTAAAAAAATTTTGTGGCTCAAAAACTAAACCAACCTTGAATTTACACAAAGATTTACATAAAGCTTGCGTCCTATTTCTATCAAGCAAAATATTGTGTTTATCCGAAAGGGATATAAACGGACTGAAATCATATCCCAATTGTGTTTTAATATGATTTATTATGATGACTCGACGATTCAAAAGCACTTAAAAATTTTGTTGAATAACGAATGTTACATATTAATTTATTTGCTCATGGGCCTTGTTATAATGTCAAATGGTTGGCTAGTTTAACAATTTGTTTTTACTTTCGGTTTTTACTGATATTTTACAATTATTGTTTTCAGCCCCTACGGATCTATCGCTCAAAACATCAGTGTCCACACCCCTGCACGCAACATCCACATCGTCGTCTCTCTCAGGCTCAGGATCCCAGAAGTCGCTTCTGGCACACAAACTGTCTGGAGCAGAAGTGGGCGCGGTCCGGCAGCTCATCACGGGATACCGTGAGTCGGCCGCTTTCCTCCTTCGATCCGCTGACGAATTAGAGGCGTTACTGCTAAACCAACCCTAGGACACACCTAAACCCTTTCCAGATTTATTCGGATTCAAATTTGGGTACTTCTGAATGGACAATTACGTGCAATTTTAGAAATTCGTGGCAAAATGTGTTTCAAACATTTGGCTATCTTGTTTTTGGCCACAAGTTGGTGGTGGAAGTTGAAAATATTAATAGCTGTTGATTTTGTGGTTCCTTTATAAAAACTACTACCATGTATATTCCGCTGAAATACGATCAGTATCGAATGAACGTAAGTAAAATTTGTCCTTGTGGGAATATAGAGTGGATTCGACCTATCAGTTACCGAAACTAATTGCTGTATTCGATAGTAGATCGTGTGTCAACGGAAATCCCTATTTTGATGCGGTCATAAATTGTGGACAAAATGGTGCTAGTTTGATTGTATACAAATTTTAAAACCAAACCAAATTGATAGGCATAAATTAGAATCCGGGAAATTAAAACGAAAAAGGCTACTTTTGTACTTGACGATTTAGAGCACCATTTTATATTATTTATTTATCGAATTGTAGCTTTAGCGAGCTCGTATTAAACTCAATGGGGTATGCAATAAGATCTCCCTTTTCATGAATATTGGACTAACTCAATGGGTTAAAAATAGGCAACTTTTTAGGCGTATTGCTGTTTGTAAATTGTGGCTTGTTTTATAGGGAGGTGGAAGGGAAGTACTTAAAAAAATGAGTACACATTTGATAAGGTACAAAAATTGTATAAAATTTTATCCATAAACTCAGTTTAGTTAAAACAAAGTTTTTTTGTTGGCTGCAAAAACTGTTAGCAATTCCGGACTAATTAATTAACACCTAGTGAACTTTGAAGTATCAATCAATTTAATTAAAAGCATCCATTTAATTTATCATATGATACATTTTTGGCGGTTTTCCCTTACCTCTCAGTTCAGTTGGTCAGTAAAATTATGTTTAGCCACGATTATATGCCAGATTTATCTGACATATTTTATTGTTACGGTTTAAATAAAGTAAATGGCCTAATTATTTTATTCAACCAGTTCAATTGTATGAAGTAATACATAAATTAACGTTTCTGTGTGTACCTAAACTGTTATTTATTTATTTACTAAGCCTCGATTCCGAAACTGTTAAGAAATAACGCGTCGAATATTTTAGACGATGTGAAATGAATTTTCAATTTAGTTCTGAGTTGGTAGAATTTTGAAAATAATTTAAAATCGGGGTTAATCATTTTTATGCTCATCAGATTAGAAGTAAGCAGTCTAATACCAACTCTTTATTAGTACTAAACTCAAATTTTAAATAAAATTTATAGTAATAACTATAGGCAACCTCGTCCTATGAGCGACCTGACTCAGGTCCAAAAATATAAATGAATACTAGATGGAATTTTAATTTCCTGTCCAAAATACACTCGAGTGCTAACGAGCACTAGGGTCAGATCTTGTTAATTATATCTTAATTAATATAGGAAAGTCATTATTCGTCATTCATTATGAATTTCCATAAAATAAGATTTACGAGTTTTGACAAAAAAAAATGCATTCGGCGTTCGTAAAAGCTGCCATATTGTAAAAAGTGTTGCCATTCTAAACTCGTCGAAGAGTACAAAATTATTTTGTGTATAATTAGATGTAAGAAAAAAATCAGGGAGTTTTTAGTGTAAGGTCAAAAATTTCTTGCCTGGTGCGATAGATTAGTGATTAAAATTTAGCGGCAGCTGATTTATATATTTTAATTATAATTTGGGTGATCGAAATACATTATTTGTCTTAGTAAGTTTTAGCATAACAGAGTCTAAAATTAGATTTTAAAATGGCATTCTAGATTTAAGAAGCACGAATTTATTTGTTGTTTTGTATCATACTAATAGTTCTGTAGTTGTATTTACAAACGATTAATATATTTCTATTATAACAATATTAATTCAAAATATCTACTACAGTATCGTGATTGGCTCCATCCAAATTTATTATTTTGTTAACTTTTGTTAATTGCAACACTGATATGATTTTTTAGAAGCTTTATTTGATAATGAAACGGTTTTTTTTTTTTTAATAATTTAAGTGGCAGTGTTGCTAGTTATTAACATTTAGAAGTACGTCAATTTTTTCGCTTTGCTCAGTACAATAAACATCTGATCTTTATGTATTTACTTGTTACCATAGATTTTATGGCCAGGTACTTCTAGTTAGGATTAATGTTAGGGAATGCTTACAGTGTACAAATTAAGGTTCAATTTTTCGGAAACCAACTACATTTGACACTTATTGGTAAAACGTTTCTATTTTGGGCCTAATTCTTTTTTGTAAATTTTGAAATACCTCGTAATGTTATTTATATTCCGTTATTAGTTAACGTAAGTATGTCTTTTTTATATTATTATTCTACTGTACAAGTATAATTTTCGGCCAGTTACAGTTACTTCACCTCATGCAATAGTGTTATTAATAGACAATAGTTTTCTTTAATAAATAAGTTAACACATACATAAAATAGATGATAATTCAAATAAACGCTTATTTGTTTGCCACTCAGTGACTGCAAATTTTTGACTAATATAAATAAATATCGTAATTTTTGTTACTGAGACTGGATTTTTGCTCTTTAATTATAGTTTATTTACAACTTAAAATTTTTGTTTGAAAATTAGAACTTTAAAAACTAGAACCTTTGGCAGAGATAATCAAAATATTACAAGTATTTTTTTGCCTATGGAAAGTCTATGAAAAGTCGAATTAATAGTTTATTTTTAGCCAGATTAAATCAAATTTTTATTTGAGGTTTTTGTAGCCTTTAAATTAATTGACATTTAGATAGAAAATAATATTTTCAGAATATATAGAAGTGTCCAAAAAAAAAATTTACATTTAAAAAATTAGTCAAAAATTATGCGGTTCTTAACAGAATGTACAATAGTTTTTCCACTTTGCCAATTTTTCTCAATAGTATAAAGCTTGTGCCAGTTTTTAAAAAATTGTAAATCCACTTTTGAAAACGAAAAATTGCCAAAGATCAGAATTGATTATTTTCTAATTCTTTATAATTATTATGTATTACTGTATTCAAATGAGTTATTGTAAGTTTTGTTTTTTAGTTTCAAGCGCGCGTGATTGATTTACAATGGATCATAGGATTGAATATACACTTCATCTCAGATGGGCGGGGCTATAATATTTGGGAGACCAATCAAATTATTGATAAATGACGTGTGATCATTTTTCATATCACCTATTAATAATCTGATTGTCTGCTGAACAAAATCTCCGTTTTGCTCCGTTCAAGTGTATATACCAGGCCTTACATTTGGGTCAAATAAAACTCCTTTATATTTTGATGTAAGTGTACCATGAGAAAGAAATTACAAAATAGTTATTTGTTATACAAGAGTGAAAAGTTGTTTTTTAACCGCGTGCTCAATTTTGATGACCGAGCAAGCGAAGGATTCTAAAATTGAATCACGAGCGCAGCGAGTGGTTCAAAAATTAGAATCCTGAGCGTTAGCGAGGGAATCAAAAGAGCACGAGGTGAAAAATCTTTTCACTCGAGTGCAACACGTAACTTTTCATCCCACCTCAGCGAGGAAATGACATGATGTGAAAGAAAATGGTGCGCGCAAAGCAAATTAAAAAAGTACACCAAGAAGGTTACGAGTGTGAGTTTTTAACAAATTAAAAAAGGTTTTATGGAAATTCGGCACCATAGAGTTAGAAGTAAATAGGTTTTGATGATGTTTTGAATTCACAAACTTCATAGACGAGTGATATTTACTAACGTGCACACGATGTTCTAAATTCAATTTACTTTATCCTCAAGAGGATAATAACGGCTTTTGCATTCAGATATCGAAGATTAAAAATACTCTTTCCGAGATAGTGGGATGAAAATTGTTTTTACTGTATTGAGATCACATCATGCGCGCTAAACCAGAAGTAGGATTTTGGTGTTAGTTTTCAAGTCATTCCAATTTTTTCTAAAATGGCGTCATTCGGTGCATTAGAAAGAAGACAGTAGTCCTGTGTAAATGGAGAGTTGTAAAAAGTATGTTTAGAGTATTATAAAAAAAGTTGATTAGAAATATGAGAAAGTTGATGTTGGGATAACGAAAAATAACGAAAATCGTGGTAAAAAGTTGAGATGAATTTGTTAGACATTAAAATAATTATATTATTATTAGAGATGTATAAATGGGTTACGATTATTATTATTAATTTTGAGAGTAATACAGAAATGAAGTAAACAAAATGGCGATTGTTACTAATAATAAACGATATGAGAATTTAGTTATAATTTTGCAATTTCAAAATGTGAGTTTTACAATTTTGAAAAAGAAAATATTAAATATGCTCATATACAATAAAATATTTGTTTTAATTCATGATATTATAGTGCACAATCAAACTACATGTACCGGGGTAACGGGTATTAACCCGATAATATGTTAGATTAATATTTTTGTTTGTTAACAAAACGCACTTAAGTATGAATAGTCCCTCTTATCTACGACGTAGCACTTTACATATTATAATCGAAGTAGGTATACTGTAGAACTTAGAATCAACTTGATTCTGACAAAAATTAGCTCTTTACAGCTAAATATTTCGGTAACGGATCCTTGAATCGAAAAATAGTGTTCCCACACCCAAAAATCCCCACTTTTCGTGTAACTCCAGGTACCCATAAACATATTTTTTTTTCAATTTTATTTTATCACTTTGTCGGCGTGCCAATATGCCAAATTACAGCTTTCGATACTAACAGCCTCTGAGCTAAGCCGCGGAATTACGGACGGACGGACGAATGGATATGGCGAAATTATAAGGGTTCCTTGTTGACTACGAAACCCTAAAAATCGAATTAAAACAAAAATACTTATTTAAAATATTTAATACTAGCTGATGCCCGCGACTTCGTACGCGTGGATCGAGGTTTTGTGGTTCCCGCGGGAACTCTTTAATTTTCCGGGATTAAAAGTAGCCTATGTGCTATTCCAGACTATAATCTATCTCTGTGCCAAATTTCAGCCAGATCCGTTAAGCTGTTGGAGCGTGATTGAGCAACAAACATCCATGCATCCATCCATACATCCATCCAAACTTTCGCATTTATAATATTAGTAAGATGTTATTTATACACAATTTATGGATATTTTTTATGAAGTTATTATTTCCTCCATAAATAAAACGCTTTTTCGATTGTACGCAATGTCCGAAACTAAACTTAAATGTCAAAAATAAAAAGTGCAATGCCTTTTACAATGTTCCCTGGACCGCAGATTAATTTTAAAGCTGTCAATTTAGAGATTGTATACAACCGAATAAACACCGATATCGACTTATAAAAAGTGAGTGGTAGTTGCAGTGGAGTTACTGACAGCTCGATTGACGACAAACCGATCGCCATACGGGTAGTACCGCTTGTCTGACATCAAGTAATTTGTGGCATTGGTGATGAAGTCCAGGTTTGAACGCGATGCCAAGTATGAGAACATGGCTGGGTATCGTTCTGTGCCGCATCTGGAACAAAACATATTATATTATCATCACAAACCATCATCAACTCTCACTCTTACGAAAAGCTACGAAAACTACTGCCCATCTGATTAACCGATTTGGACGAAACTGTTGTTGACGATGTGGCGTACTTTTTATCCTAGAAAAACAAAGAGTTCCCATATAATTTTTCAAAAAACCTGAATTCACGCAGACAAAGTAGCTGGTATCATGCCTTATGCCTAGCGGATTCAAATCAGGTAAGTTTCTGATTGAGAGCAGATATCCTTTTACGTGATTATAGATACTTATGTTAAATGGATTAGGTACCTACTTATTTTCAGGACTCATTTATTAGTCCTGAAAAGTACTAAAGTAGGTACCTAATCCTTACATTTTAAGTAAAAATATGAGGAGTGTGAAGGACGTAGATACTTACAGTTTCCGAATACCCCACGACGCTAATCCCCATAATATTCCGTCACTTACGGCTGGAGCGCCCGTGTCACGCTGCAACAATATTAATTTAATTATCTTAGAAATGCCCATTTTTACACTGCTATAGCTGTTCAAAAAGTTTTCAGGGTTTAGGCATAGGTAGTCCAGACGTTAGTCGTTAAAGACAGTCAAACGTTAAAATGAAATTGTTTAAATCTTACTAATATTATAAATGCGAAAGTTTGGATGGATGTGTGGATGTATGGATGTTTGTTACTCAATCACGCCCCAACGGCTGAACGGATCTGGCTGAAATTTGGCACAGAGATAGATTACAGTCTGGAATAGCACATAGGTTACTTTTCATCCCGGAAAATTAAAGAGTTCCCGCGGGAACCAAAAAACCTCAATCCACGTGTAAGAAGTCGCGGGCATTAGCTAGTAGTAACCTATTGGCTTGGCTGGCTGATGGTGGAGCTCCAAATCTGCGTGAGCTTGACGCATAGGCGACACGGCCATACTGAAATGGACGTGACAATTATTCTCTTGGTCCAACAATAAGTATCGTATGGTAAACTTGCAAAGTCACACACTGATTAAAATCAGGTGAGATGCTAACTTGTACCTAATCGTAAAGAAAGAAATTCTCATGGCGCTTAGTGCTCGTCTCCCAGTCTGCATGACACATAAGAGATTGTATGACACGACCACACTAATGAGCATTCAAATATTGCATATTTCTCGTCCATCAGAAGTTGTAGAATACTGCCGCGGCCCACTGTTATTAAAAATATTATATAAGCTTGCGCTTGGCTGATATCCGACATTTAGATTAATATATATAATGATATCAGATGAGGTGGCAGCCAAGTGCTAGCTTGTACTTAATCAGATAAAAAATAAGTTCTTACAGTGCAGGGTGCTCGTCTCCCAGTCTGCGCGACGCATATGAAGTTGTTTGTCACGGCCACACCAAAGCGCATCGTCACGTTGTTGCATTTCTCGTGGTCCATTAACATCGCGTGGTATACTTGAAGCGTTACGCCTACTGATTGAAATATGCCGTCGCGCTAAAGAAAAACATTGTGTGAGGAAACTAAAATATGATCAATGATGACAACCTTGGCAGGCAATAGCTAAAACCTATATTTTGTTAATGGTCTTAAGCCTATACAAATTGTATCAGCCTCAAACTTTAGTAGGTATAGGTGTTATTGTTTCCAGGCGCTACAACCCTAAATATTGCTTTGTAATTTATGTAATTTTAAGGATATTTTCAGGGAACCAACTTACCCTTTCAGCTCCCCAACTAGTGACCCAAACATCTTCAAACGCAGGCCACATGGCACGGTTCGGAAGATCTACACCGTGTACTGAATCTGAAAACCTGGAAAAATAATGATCCACACAGTGGTGTTTCATAATCACAAGGCACGCCATTGTCACCAGCTTTATTCCTCCTGTTTAAAAATATCTAGGTTGAAAGAGAAGTAAGTTACACATTATCCAAATTATATTTTATTATATTATATTAAGTTATATTCTATTCGTGAGTAATATCCATTGTGTGGTATTTTATTTATTTATTCAAGTTGACTTTGCCGACTGCTTTTGAATACCACTGGCTCGGAATGAAGTTAGGGACGTTTTAGATTATTATTATGACGATGATGAAAGTTTCAAAAAAATTAGGATTGCCACTAGAGGCCAATCTTTCTATCGAGTCGCTGGAAACTGATGAACATGAGCTGATAAAGGCTTATGCAACAAAAATCAGTGTTTGTTGCGAAATCCTTACAAGAGACTTGTCTGATATGTCCAGCACTGGTTGCTATCAATTAAGTTTAATATTACAACATTGAGGAAAAAATCTCGTGAAAACTCACTTCACACTCCTATCCAGTAGTAGCAAAGCCACATCGTTATCTGGCAATGTGCGTATACTCCAATTCGGATGTTTGACCACTTCCTGGATCTTGACCAGCTGACCATCTCTGTCCATATACCTGCTTCCGGCTCTGACGCGCATGCGACTTACACGCTGTGCTCTTCAAATCAAAATTCATAGGGCTTATTATTAGCGCTAATAATTTTTTTTAAAATTTCCCTGCCCTCGGACACGTTTCAAGCATTTTCACTCCCCGAAATTTATTCTAAAAAAATTCGTCAGGTAAATTGGCTCATGCATGGTTCGTTGGTTTTGTCGAATCACCAAAACGACGATATTTTTTAAGTTGATACTAAAATAGCCTAAAAATCGAAATTTACCGATTTTTGGATTTATTTGTGGATCGTAATTATTTCTGATTTTTATTTAAAAGTTTTCAGTGTTATTTTTAATGAGTGTTAATTTGCGTAATCATTCCTATTCCAGCAAAATTGTTTACCTGCGTATTGCAATCATACTAAGTATAATATTATAAATGCGAAAGTGTGTTTGATTGTCCTTCAAAACTACGAACTACTAGCTATAAATATATAATGTAAGTATAACATAGAAATGCTTACTTCCATACACAATTGGCAGTTGTGATAACGAGACGGGGGTTAAGCAATGCGCCTGCGCACCAATGGCGGTGATCCTTCTGTATGGACACCACATATGGATAGTCTTGTATCATAGCGTCCCTCCCGGCTATCAAACGTCTATTTCTTACTATAAAACATACAAGAATAATATATATATATATATATTTTAGTTCTTTGTTAAAGCCCTCAAAAAATCTAATTCAGAAAATATGAATGAATACTACTTACTACCTAGACTACGTGAAATAGGTAATTTAGGATTTTCGATGTTGAAAGTAAACTCATTAAAATTTCTGATGCATCTTTATTTTAATTTGAACAAATCAAGATTTACCTTTTTTTTCTTGTTCCATTGTCTCTTTTTTATCTTGTTTTGGCTTTTTGGGTCCTATCTGGTCTCGCCCGGGATATAGAAATTTTGTTTGATTATTATGGTTCTTCGCGGATTTAACACTACCAGACAGCGTCTTCTTACCACGTTTAGCATTTCGCAAATTTGTTGGGTGACCGACTCTCTTTTTCCTTTTGTTTACGTTAGGAATTTTGGCTTTGACATGCTTCGATTTACTTTTTAACTTTTTCCTTCTTAATGTTGAGTTCCTTGCAGTACCATTGAGACCTTTACGTTTAATTCCTTTTTTGTTATTTCGTCTCCGTTTGACGTTTTCATTATTTTCCAGAGCTTTAACAATTTCAGTAGTGTTAGTAACTGGAGCGCCAGCAGACCTTTTTCTGCGTAATAAAGCGATTCCATACTCGGGCAATACCTTTTTCACTCGCAGTTTTCTGTTCACATCACCATGGGAAAGAAGAGTTTCTGGAACGTCATTTATATTCTTTTCGGAGATTGGTGGGAAGGCTGTGTAGGCCTTCTTCTTTACGATGGGCTTCTTGAAATATGCCCTGCGACTATCTAACGCTTCCAATTTTCCAAATTTTCTTGAGTTTACCAACTGGATACTCTTCTGTAGGGGTTTATCTACTTTTTTTGGATATGTATTAATGACAATTTTTGGATCATGTAATTTATTAGCGGATTTCAACGTTATATATAGTGTGCATATAAGCAGTATAACCAACAGTGCCTTCATGGTGCCATGGAGAATTGGCTAAACTTCAAGCTGACACAATAAAGATTTTACGACATTTTTATGTATTCTCGGTTAAATTCGCCAGTCGAGCGATAACTTTTTCAATTTCATAGCATTTGCAATGTCAATAACAACTTAATTTAATTAAAACAAAAAATATTATGTACAGAAAACCGTTTGCCTATACGGTTCTGATTTTAATTTAAAGATAAAACTTTTCAATAAGTTACATAGTAAATAATTTATTGAAAACAATTATGTACCTAATTCTGCTGTTGAACATTTTAACATGACAAATATAGATTGCTAAGCTTAAAGTATACAATTTTAAATTTAGGACTGAATCCAATAATTATAAGATTTTCTATAAACTATACCTTAGAATAAGGTAGTTAGTTATTCTATACCTTCAATCAGATATTAACGTCACAGTAACGTGGCTTAGGCGTTCGTTAGGCCATGCCTATACCCAATTAAATTAGATCTCAACTGTGATGATCACCACGATGGTGATGATAATGATGATGATTTAATCAAAGTTTTTTTAATATATAGGCTAGCGCTTGGCTGCAACAGACTTGCTTGCAAGTGGCGATGCAGCATAAGGTGGAGCGCACTTGCCTAGAAAAAGCCTATTCACTCTTTATTTGAAGGTATCTATATTAAAAGAGGAGGGGAAAAGCCGGAAGGGTATTTCATATCCTAGCGGTTCGAATTAGAAACTAGGAAGCAAATCACTTCGTACGAGCCCGCGGAATTTCGACTGCATAAAGGTGCCGACCTTCAAGTGGATGTCCACATGCTAGCGATGATGATAATGATGATGATTTAATCTCGTGGTGCGATCTTCTTGAAGGTAGCGAGTTGTACGGCGAGCTGGTGTAGGATGTGCTTGCCGGCGGGCGCGTCGTCAGCGGTCACCGCTCGAGACAGTCTGACAGCGCGGCCGCATTCACGGACGAAATATTCCAGTTCGTTCTCGAGCTGCCTGCCATCACCTGCAAACATACGCTTAGGCTCAACGACTTGAGCTTAGGTTGCTGCATTTGTTTTCACGTTTCTCAGATTTTACACGAAAAGAAATGAATATACCTTTACGACTTGAGATTACTTCCTCACTGTCCATAATTCAAAGACAAATCTAACGCGAAAACGAAAACGCTGTTGCTACTAGGCCACAATTGGGATTGGGCGATTCCAAGGATTCCATGGATCATATTATTACTAACACATACCACAGACCACTGCTCGCAAATCGAACTATGGGCCTGTTAAGATACCTACCAGGACTTTTAGGCAATTTAAAAATTTCGGTAGCAGAAGTAAGATCCTCGATACAGTACTGCCTCGTTAGTCTCGTGGTAAGCATGTTCGGCTGCGGCTGAAAAGATCCTGATTCCCGGGTTGGGCCATAAAATATTAAGTATTGGATTTTTATAGCCAGAAATTTTCAGTACTAGGCCGGAGTTTGCAGTTGGAGGTGTTTCACCCCCGTGCCTCGGAGAGCACGTAAAGCCGTCGTCGGTCCTGCGCCTGTTCTCTCCGGTCGTGTCGGATTTTCCTTCTCATCGGGCTTCTGTTTGCGCATAGACTTTTGCACTTTATTTATCTCCCGTGCAAGCTATCCTCAGTGCAGATTCGCCGCTGTGGCCGAAATTTGGTCGGGAGGACATTTATAATTTTTATACAGTACCCACCTTGTCCCATTCTTGCGTTGTAGGGCTGCAGACATTTATTAGCTAGCCTCGCAAGTTGCGACTTTTCTGAACTGAACGCTTCGTCCAGATCGAAGAGCTCCAATGGCGGTGGTGGGGGCTCTCTGAACGTAGGCGCGAACACCTGAAAATGATTTTTTGTTTCGATGACAAGCCTGACACTGATCTCATCAGATGCATCTTTAAGACAAATTTAATTTCAGAACAGATTGTCCAACATATCTTAGTGTTCGCTTATTTATCGAATGTAAAAAAACTGCAATTTTGTAATAATATAGCTATTTATGCAACTGTATCGTAATGAGGGTCATTTTAATTCGAGTGCTGTTTTTTGATACGAGGCTTGCCGAGTATCAAAATAGGATAGTACGAGAATTAAAATGACTAATTACGTACAGTTGCATACAAGATTTTATCTACGACAAGGAGGTCTTTATAATTTTTTACTTTATAAATTAATAAAAAAGTCAAGTGCCAGAACCCAGAGCCGCTAAGCTATAGGTATCCTATTTATGAAGATAACCATATCGATACAGCTACGACTCATAACGATACAGCTCCCATACAACGAACTGTATCGTTATGAGAAGCAAACACGAAAGAGGGTTCAATTCGATATAGTTGTCAAATTCGAAATTGGAACTTTTCGATGCTGGAGTAGATAAATAATATTTATTTGAAAGTCAAATATTACTCTTAGTATATTAATATTATTATAGACTCTTTAAAGGAGATCGGCGAAGTATGACCCAGCTAATTTAAGAACCATTCAGATTCAGAAATCATTAAATATTTTTTAATATATTTCAAAGTATTTTTCTGTGTAAACACCAAATTTTTAGAAGATGGGGATCACAAATAAAAATAATTACGAAACAATAAAAAAAACATTCTAATGGCAATTTGGAGTATAGATACCAGAGTATAAAAGTTTATACTAACGTGTCAAAATATGTCAATTACTGTCAACTCAATCAAATGTCATTCTTGGACCGTAGATGTGCCAACTCGGAAAAAACACGTTAACACGAGTTGAAATTCAGGTAACTCGGAATTGAATTCGATTTACACAACTCGAGTTAGCTTATAGAAACTAAATGTAGGTATTTTATTTCTTACTTTTTTACATATTTGTACTTCAATCCAACTCTCTGTTAGGACAATTATTATCATCATTGCTAAACTTCGTAGGTAGGATTGAAATAAAAAGATTTTATTAGTTATTTTAGTAAGTACTCATATTTAACAACAAAACTAGTTAGGTCACTTTGTTTGTTGGTTTGTTGGTTTGTTGGTTTGTCCTTCAATCACGCCGCAACAGAGCAACGGATTGACGTGATTTTTGGCATGGGTATAGTTGAGGACCTGGAGAGTGACATAGGCTACTTTTTATCCCGGAAAATTAAGGAGTTCCCGCGGGAATAACAAAAAACTTAAACCACGCGGACGAAGTCGCGGGCATCAGCTAGTACAAAATAATATCAGTCTAACTTTATAATGTAGGTACATATGCTATTAATAGTTTAATCATCACAATGAAAATAATTATAAATAACTTTGTCATCGTTTGTGTCATACGGTCGATGCAATGGCGGTACGTAGACAGAGAAAGAGATATAGACAGGGCGTCAGCGTATACAGTATGCGATGGTAATTAATTAATTAATCAAAAACGTTAATTTAATTCAAACGCGATGCATTATCGATCTAGTCCTTCGGCACCCCTCGCTCTTCTTTTACCCGATGTCGCCTGAAATGCTCACGCGTTAGCAAATACTTCGCGACGCGATTGTATCGCTACTGAATTGCTTCTGTCGCGCGTTGTAAATGCGACTTTACGCCCAAAAGTAGCGATGCATAAGCGCGTTAGGGAAACCCCCTTTTTCAAACAGTAAGAATAGTATACAACCATCATATTGTATGTTATAATATACTTACTGGCCGCGTTATGAATAACATACCTACCATAGGTTTAATGTAGGTAACTTGTTTTTATATAGGTAGGAAAGCGTATTACTATATTTTGGTACATAGTCAGATAATGTTAATCTGCAGTACCTGATAGATTTTTCAAAGCTATTAAATAGTCATCCGGCTTAAAAAACATGAAATAGAAATCTAACCTCACTTTTAACTATTACTACGAATATCTTTTTTCTCCCAACTTTATTTGATTGACTTTCATAAACTTTTTTGTTAGTCTGGTTTAGTATAAAAATTATGAGAAGTTTGATGCGTGAACGTGAACCTCAAGTTTGGGTCAAACACTATATGGGAGCTCGCCGACCTCCTTTTAAAAAATCAGCACCATTTTGAAATTCTTTGTTAATTGACCGATTTCGTTCAAAATCTATATTTAGGGCTCCCTGGGATCACAAAACAGGAAACTGGTACCAAAATTTTAAAAAATCAGCGCCATTTTGAAATTATTTGTTAAGTGATCGATTTCGTTCAAAATCGATATTTAGGACTCCCTGGGGTTACAAAACAGGAAACTGTTACCAAACTTTAAAAAAACAGCGCCATTTTGAAATTCTTTGTTAATTAACCAATTTTGTTCAAAATCTATATTTAGGGCTCCCTGGGATCACAAAACAGGAAACTGGTACCAAAATTTTAAAAAATCAGCGCCATTTTGAAATTATTTGTTAAGTGATCGATTTCGTTCAAAATCGATATTTAGGACTCCCTGGGGTTACAAAACAGGAAACTGTTACCAAACTTTAAAAAAACAGCGCCATTTTGAAATTCTTTGTTAATTAACCAATTTTGTTCAAAATCGATATTTAGGGCTTCGTGGGATTACAAAACAGGAAACTGGTACCAAAATTTTAAAAAAATCTGCGCCATTTTGAAATTCTTTGTTAATTGACCGATTTCGTTCAAAATCGATATTTAGGGCTCCCTGGGGTCACAAAACAGGAAACTGGTACCAAAGTTTTAAAAAATCAGCGCCATTTTGAAATTCTTTGTTAATTGATCGATTTCGTTCAAAATCGATATTTAGGACTCCCTGGCGTCACAAAACAGGAAACTGTTACCAAAATTTTAGAAAATCAGCGCCATTTTGAAATTCTTTGTTAATTGACCGATTTCGTTCAAAATCTATATTTATGGCTCCCTGGGGTCACAAAACAGGAAACTGGTACCAAAATTTAAAAAAATCAGCGCCATTTTGAAATTCTTTGTTAATTGATCGATTTCGTTCAAAATCGATATTTAGGACTCCCTGGGGTCACAAAACAGGAAACTGGTACCAAAATTTAAAAAAATCAGCGCCATTTTGAAATTCTTTGTTAATTGACCGATTTCGTTCAAAATCTATATTTAGGGCTCCCTGGGATCACAAAACAGGAAACTGGTACCAAAATTTTAAAAAATCAGCGCCATTTTGAAATTATTTGTTAAGTGATCGATTTCGTTCAAAATCGATATTTAGGACTCCCTGGGGTTACAAAACAGGAAACTGTTACCAAACTTTAAAAAAATCTGCGCCATTTTGAAATTCTTTGTTAATTGACCGATTTCGTTCAAAATCGATATTTAGGGCTCCCTGGGGTCACAAAACAGGAAACTGGTACCAAAGTTTTAAAAAATCAGCGCCATTTTGAAATTCTGTGTTAATTGACCGATTTCGTTCAAAATCGATATTTAGGGCTCCCTGGGGTCACAAAACAGGAAACTGTTACCAAAATTTTAGAAAATCAGCGCCATTTTGAAATTCTTTGTTAATTGACCGATTTCGTTCAAAATCGATATTTAGGGCTCCCTGGGGTCACAAAACAGGAAACTGTTACCAAAATTTTAGAAAATCAGCGCCATTTTGAAATTCTTTGTTAATTGACCGATTTCGTTCAAAATCTATATTTATGGCTCCCTGGGGTCACAAAACAGGAAACTGGTACCAAAATTTAAAAAAATCAGCGCCATTTTGAAATTCTTTGTTAATTGACCGATTTCGTTCAAAATCTATATTTAGGGCTCCCTGGGATCACAAAACAGGAAACTGGTACCAAAATTTTAAAAAATCAGCGCCATTTTGAAATTATTTGTTAAGTGATCGATTTCGTTCAAAATCGATATTTAGGACTCCCTGGGGTTACAAAACAGGAAACTGTTACCAAACTTTAAAAAAACAGCGCCATTTTGAAATTCTTTGTTAATTAACCAATTTTGTTCAAAATCGATATTTAGGGCTTCGTGGAATTACAAAACAGGAAACTGGTACCAAAATTTTAAAAAAATCTGCGCCATTTTGAAATTCTTTGTTAATTGACCGATTTCGTTCAAAATCGATATTTAGGGCTCCCTGGGGTCACAAAACAGGAAACTGGTACCAAAGTTTTAAAAAATCAGCGCCATTTTGAAATTCTGTGTTAATTGACCGATTTCGTTCAAAATCGATATTTAGGGCTCCCTGGGGTCACAAAACAGGAAACTGTTACCAAAATTTTAGAAAATCAGCGCCATTTTGAAATTCTTTGTTAATTGACCGATTTCGTTCAAAATCTATATTTATGGCTCCCTGGGGTCACAAAACAGGAAACTGGTACCAAAATTTAAAAAAATCAGCGCCATTTTGAAATTCTTTGTTAATTGACCGATTTCGTTCAAAATCTATATTTAGGGCTCCCTGGGATCACAAAACAGGAAACTGGTACCAAAATTTTAAAAAATCAGCGCCATTTTGAAATTATTTGTTAAGTGATCGATTTCGTTCAAAATCGATATTTAGGACTCCCTGGGGTTACAAAACAGGAAACTGTTACCAAACTTTAAAAAAATCTGCGCCATTTTGAAATTCTTTGTTAATTGACCGATTTCGTTCAAAATCGATATTTAGGGCTCCCTGGGGTCACAAAACAGGAAACTGGTACCAAAGTTTTAAAAAATCAGCGCCATTTTGAAATTCTGTGTTAATTGACCGATTTCGTTCAAAATCGATATTTAGGGCTCCCTGGGGTCACAAAACAGGAAACTGTTACCAAAATTTTAGAAAATCAGCGCCATTTTGAAATTCTTTGTTAATTGACCGATTTCGTTCAAAATCTATATTTAGGGCTCCCTGGGATCACAAAACAGGAAACTGGTACCAAAATTTTAAAAAATCAGCGCCATTTTGAAATTATTTGTTAAGTGACCGAAGTGATCGATTTCGTTCAAAATCGATATTTAGGACTCCCTGGGGTTACAAAACAGGAAACTGTTACCAAACTTTTGAAACATTTTGAAATTCTTTGTTAATTGATCGATTTCGTTCAAAATCGATATTTAGGACTCCCTGGCGTCACAAAACAGGAAACTGTTACCAAAATTTTAGAAAATCAGCGCCATTTTGAAATTCTTTGTTAATTGACCGATTTCGTTCAAAATCTATATTTATGGCTCCCTGGGGTCACAAAACAGGAAACTGGTACCAAAATTTAAAAAAATCAGCGCCATTTTGAAATTCTTTGTTAATTGATCGATTTCGTTCAAAATCGATATTTAGGACTCCCTGGGGTCACAAAACAGGAAACTGTTACCAAAATTTTAGAAAATCAGCACCATTTTGAAATTCTTTGTTAATTGACCGATTTCGTTCAAAATCTATATTTAGGGCTCCCTGGGATCACAAAACAGGAAACTGGTACCAAAATTTTAAAAAATCAGCGCCATTTTGAAATTCTTTGTTAATTGATCGATTTCGTTCAAAATCGATATTTAGGACTCCCTGGGGTCACAAAACAGGAAACTGTTACCAAAATTTTAGAAAATCAGCACCATTTTGAAATTCTTTGTTAATTGACCGATTTCGTTCAAAATCTATATTTATGGCTCCCTGGGGTCACAAAACAGGAAAATGGTACCAAAATTTAAAAAAATCAGCGCCATTTTGAAATTCTTTGTTAATTGATCGATTTCGTTCAAAATCGATATTTAGGACTCCCTGGGGTCACAAAACAGGAAACTGTTACCAAAATTTTAGAAAATCAGCACCATTTTGAAATTCTTTGTTAATTGACCGATTTCGTTCAAAATCTATATTTAGGGCTCCCTGGGATCACAAAACAGGAAACTGGTACCAAAATTTAAAAAAATCAGCGCCATTTTGAAATTCTTTGTTAATTGATCGATTTCGTTCAAAATCGATATTTAGGACTCCCTGGGGTCACAAAACAGGAAACTGTTACCAAAATTTTAGAAAATCAGCGCCATTTTGAAATTCTTTGTTAATTGATCGATTTCGTTCAAAATCGATATTTAGGACTCCCTGGCGTCACAAAACAGGAAACTGTTACCAAAATTTTAGAAAATCAGCGCCATTTTGAAATTCTTTGTTAATTGACCGATTTCGTTCAAAATCTATATTTATGGCTCCCTGGGGTCACAAAACAGGAAACTGGTACCAAAATTTAAAAAAATCAGCGCCATTTTGAAATTCTTTGTTAATTGATCGATTTCGTTCAAAATCGATATTTAGGACTCCCTGGGGTCACAAAACAGGAAACTGTTACCAAAATTTTAGAAAATCAGCACCATTTTGAAATTCTTTGTTAATTGACCGATTTCTTTCAAAATCTATATTTAGGGCTCCCTGGGATCACAAAACAGGAAACTGGTACCAAAATTTTAAAAAATCAGCGCCATTTTGAAATTCTTTGTTAATTGATCGATTTCGTTCAAAATCGATATTTAGGACTCCCTGGGGTCACAAAACAGGAAACTGTTACCAAAATTTTAGAAAATCAGCACCATTTTGAAATTCTTTGTTAATTGACCGATTTCGTTCAAAATCTATATTTATGGCTCCCTGGGGTCACAAAACAGGAAACTGGTACCAAAATTTAAAAAAATCAGCGCCATTTTGAAATTCTTTGTTAATTGATCGATTTCGTTCAAAATCGATATTTAGGACTCCCTGGGGTCACAAAACAGGAAACTGTTACCAAAATTTTAGAAAATCAGCACCATTTTGAAATTCTTTGTTAATTGACCGATTTCGTTCAAAATCTATATTTAGGGCTCCCTGGGATCACAAAGCAGGAAACTGGTACCAAAATTTTAAAAAATCAGCGCCATTTTGAAATTATTTGTTAAGTGATCGATTTCGTTCAAAATCGATATTTAGGACTCCCTGGGGTTACAAAACAGGAAACTGTTACCAAACTTTAAAAAAACAGCGCCATTTTGAAATTCTTTGTTAATTAACCAATTTTGTTCAAAATCGATATTTAGGGCTTCGTGGGATTACAAAACAGGAAACTGGTACCAAAATTTAAAAAAAATCTGCGCCATTTTGAAATTCTTTGTTAATTGACCGATTTCGTTCAAAATCGATATTTAGGGCTCCCTGGGGTCACAAAACAGGAAACTGGTACCAAAGTTTTAAAAAATCAGCGCCATTTTGAAATTCTGTGCTAATTGACCGATTTCGTTCAAAATCGATATTTAGGGCTCCCTGGGGTCACAAAACAGGAAACTGTTACCAAAATTTTAGAAAATCAGCGCCATTTTGAAATTCTTTGTTAATTGACCGATTTCGTTCAAAATCTATATTTATGGCTCCCTGGGGTCACAAAACAGGAAACTGGTACCAAAATTTAAAAAAATCAGCGCCATTTTGAAATACTTTGTTAATTGACCGATTTCGTTCAAAATCTATATTTAGGGCTCCCTGGGATCACAAAACAGGAAACTGGTACCAAAATTTTAAAAAATCAGCGCCATTTTGAAATTATTTGTTAAGTGATCGATTTCGTTCAAAATCGATATTTAGGACTCCCTGGGGTTACAAAACAGGAAACTGTTACCAAACTTTAAAAAAACAGCGCCATTTTGTAATTCTTTGTTAATTAACCAATTTTGTTCAAAATCGATATTTAGGGCTTCGTGGGATTACAAAACAGGAAACTGGTACCAAAATTTTAAAAAAATCTGCGCCATTTTGAAATTCTTTGTTAATTGACCGATTTCGTTCAAAATCGATATTTAGGGCTCCCTGGGGTCACAAAACAGGAAACTGGTACCAAAGTTTTAAAAAATCAGCGCCATTTTGAAATTCTGTGTTAATTGACCGATTTCGTTCAAAATCGATATTTAGGGCTCCCTGGGGTCACAAAACAGGAAACTGTTACCAAAATTTTAGAAAATCAGCGCCATTTTGAAATTCTTTGTTAATTGACCGATTTCGTTCAAAATCTATATTTATGGCTCCCTGGGGTCACAAAACAGGAAACTGGTACCAAAATTTAAAAAAATCAGCGCCATTTTGAAATTCTTTGTTAATTGATCGATTTCGTTCAAAATCGATATTTAGGACTCCCTGGGGTCACAAAACAGGAAACTGTTACCAAAATTTTAGAAAATCAGCGCCATTTTGAAATTCTTTGTTAATTGATCGATTTCGTTCAAAATCGATATTTAGGACTCCCTGGCGTCACAAAACAGGAAACTGTTACCAAAATTTTAGAAAATCAGCGCCATTTTGAAATTCTTTGTTAATAAACCGATTTTGTTCAAAATCGATATTTAGGGCTTCGTGGGATTACAAAACAGGAAACTGGTACCAAAATTTTAAAAAAATCTGCGCCATTTTGAAATTCTTTGTTAATTGACCGATTTCGTTCAAAATCGATATTTAGGGCTCCCTGGGGTCACAAAACAGGAAACTGTTACCAAAATTTTAGAAAATCAGCGCCATTTTGAAATTCTTTGTTAATTGACCAATTTCGTTCAAAATCGATATTTAGGACTCCCTGGGGTTACGAAACAGGAAACTGTTACCAAAGTTTTAAAAAATCAGCGCCATTTTTGTTTATTTTGTTATCACCATAATAAATGAATTCAGTTTAGGACAGTAAAATCTGTACTACTTGTAAGTCTAACCACAACCCGTGAGCTGCTTTAGCAGCTCGCGCACAGGGCGAAATACTAGTTAGATATATATAGCTTGAGAGAAGGTTCCTAGATATATTTTAGGACCATAGACAACCAAGCTGAGCTGTCTCTATGATTTTAATATTTCGATATGTTACCATTTTTTACAAAAAGTACTGGGCCGATTGAAATGCTTTTTTTTTCATTAGATGTGTATAGCTTGTGAGACGGTTCTTAGATATATTTTAGGACCATAGACAACAAAGCTGAGCTGTAGTCTATGATTTTATTTTTTCAATGTGTTACCATTTTTCTCAAAAACTACTGTGCTGACTTAGATGCGGGCTTTTTGTTTTAGATATATTTAGCTTGTACCTAGATGCTGCCCAGGGTATCATGATGGAGTCAGGAGGCGATCATGGGAACTCCTTAAATTCTCATCGTATACCCGTCGCGTTTGGACTCTTTTGATTTGTCCATTTGAAAAGGGTTTGGCCATAGTCCACCACACTGGTCAAAAAAACTACTGAGCTGTCAAAGATGCAGTTTTGTGTTTTAGATATTATGCAATATATACGTTTGCTACGTTCTAATTGTTGTTTCAAAGTTATAAATGTCAAGGGTATAATGGAGCTCTGCAGGTCGTCGTGGGTTTTTTTAAAATTTTTAATATAGCGGTTGGCTGCAATCAGACTTTTTTTTTTATACACTACAAGTTAGCTCTTGACTGCGACCTCACGTGATGGTAAGTGATGATGCAGCCTAAGATGGTAGCGGGCTAACCTGTTAGGGGCATGTTAGTTATATTAAACCCATACCCCTATTCGGTTTCTACACGGCATCGTACCGGAACGCTAAATCGCTTGGCGGCACGTCTTTACCGGTAGGGTGGTAACTATAGCCACGGCCGGAGCCTCCCACCAGGCCAGACCAGGGAAAATTCAGAAATTATAAATTTCCAAACCCTGCCGGGGATCGAACTCGGGACCTCCGCACGTTAAGGCAACAGCGCTCAACACTGCGCCACGGAGGTCGTCAAAACTTGCTAGAAATAGTGACAAAAGTGGAGCCGCGCTTGCCTAGAAGATGTCTATTCACTCTTGATTTAAATATATCAGAGAACCCCCAATATATGTCCAAAATCTATGCAGGTAGGTAAGTATATCGATGTGATTCATGAAGAATAAACATGTCAAATCTAATATGGCGAAATATAGCGAAACACTCACAGCTAGCTGCAGTGGTGGAAAAGGTGTTTCGAACTGTGGAGCTATCAGTCTTAAAGGTTCATGTTTTACGCCTAGCTCTCCATATAATCCCAGAATTTCAGGCACTGAAAATAGTACAAATGATTAGATTAACGTTATTCTATCAATTGTTAAGAGTACTTGTAGGAAAATTGAATTGGGTAAGAGTAAGGCGTAGGTTATGCCATAGCTCTACAAAGTTGTCGTCTTCTTTAAGACAACACTTTTAAAATCAGGTACAAGTCCAGCGAAGCAAAGCACTTATCTTCTTATTCGTCGTGACCTCATGGCAATAATGATTACGATACCTGTACTTATAACTTTTCCAGTGTGGTAATTATGAAATGGTTATACTTTACTGCCGATTGTCACTCGCTAGAACCTTGTTTGTAGATCAGCGAGGTGCAGGTGAGGATGGCTATTGGAGCACTAGATTATAATGCTTCATACTTAATATTATAAATGCGTAGGTAAGTGTGTTTGTTTGGTGGTTTGGCCTTGGCCTTCAATCACGCCGCAACGGAGCAACGGATCGACGTGATTTTTGGCATGAATATAGTAGAGGACCTGGAGAGTGACATAGGCTTTTATAGGGATGGGGATAGGGATTTTATCCCGGATAATTAAGGAGTTCCCGCGGGAATCATAAAAATCTTAAGCCGTGGACGAAGTCGCAGGCATCAGCTAGTAATGTATAAAACGGAGACCAGTCAAGGCGAATCGGAAACAAATCTAGTGAGTGAGTAAGTGCTACCCAAGGCTTACCCAGGCACTTACAACAAAACTTTTTGCATAAGACTAATATGACGGGCGATATACTGGGCGATGGAATTATGTACCTACTCACAATGGGATAGGTTGAGCGAGAATAGCGTCCAGGTGAAAAGAGCGTGAGGATGTAAGGGCGCCAGTCGCGGTGGTGGTGCGCTGGCTGGCTCTGGCAGTGGTACTGAACTTAGCCATAAAGTGTCCCCCAGAGTTCTGTATTCGTTGATCTGGAACAATTTATTTATTGAAACTCAGGAGCTTCATTAGGTAAATAATCAAATGTTTGAAATTTCAAAGGATAATACCTATTAAGGTTATTAAACTGAGTTAGTCTGTCAATGCGCACTCGGCCAGTGGGGTGAAATATGAACAGCCAAACCTTCCTCATTCTAAGAAGAGACTCGTGTTCAGTAGTGAGCCGGCAATGGGCTGAAGTGATGTGATGGTAAAACTAAAATGCCACTTCGTACAACCGATATTTCGGAAACGCTCAGTAAAAAAATTAAATTGAGGTCAAGATATTCGGCCACACCTATTGATTGTTTTTTTTAAATATATACGAACGTTTTCGAGACAATGCAGAAATAATTATTTTATGCCTCTTTGGTGGAAAGTTTACTTTGTACGATTCCTTTCGAAATTCAAATTCGACAGAGAAATATTTAATCGCAAAGTTTTTTTTTAAATAGAAACCTTGCTCTGTTACAACCACTTACATCAGGGTCCTCAACGTCGACGGCATTGAGATGAAAGTCTGTGACACCTCCCAGATAGTTGAATATCATTTCCCGAATGAGGTCATTGCATTCACCATCTAAATACTGATCTGTGAAGAAGTGGCCGGACCCGATGACAAAGAGCTTTCCTAAAAATATATTTAATTTAATATCTATAAATATTCTTGCTTGCAAGCTTGTGAGAGTGCTAAAACCTATACAGGATATCGTTGAATTTTTCTATAAGCGGTGCTTTGCCAAGTAGTTTAGACAACGGATTCCTATTCGGTTAGTGGTTTGACCCTCGTACACGCATTTCTAACTTTCAGAAATTATGTGCGTTTTAATCGATTAAGCAAATAGAAGTATCACTTGTTGGTGTTGGTGTGTGAAGTTTGAGTCATTCATTCTGCACTTGACATTGACCAGCGCGGACCAAAACCACTTCTCACTCTGAGACTCTTACTCAGTAGTGGACCAGCGATGCGTTAAGTTGATGATGACACTGAATATTCTCCTTTTCCCCTCCAACTAACAATAAAGCTTGCACTCAGTGAAGATAGGAATACCACAAAAAGCCAACTGATCGATCACAATCTTCGATCTTTCAGATTTAAGTCCGTTCTTTGCCTAGCACAAAGTACCGATTGATCTACTCACCTCCACTTTTCTCCGAGATGTACATGGCCGCAACTGGTCGTTTCACAGGATAGCACACGTCACTACTTGAAAGTATTGCTGCTGAGGGTTTCTTGACCGTCAGAGTTGCGCCGTAGGGATAGACAAAGTTGGGAGTTGGCGGGTCTTCTCTGTAATAAAACTAGACTTTATGACTTCTCAATAGGAACCTGGCAGTGAGATATGATCTCTATGGCTGTCCATTTCATAATCTGCGTCACGTTCGATCTTTTAACTTTGCTAATTGGATCCTTAATGACCAGCACTTCGCTCCAAATATCAATCCAAAGATCCAGAACCAATCTAACTAAAAATGCTGAACGAAACCTAAGTACATGATATACCGTATCTGTACCTAATCCAATCAAAGTCTGTTTATTTATTAAAGTTTACTATTTATATTAAAAAGTAAGAGAAAACGGCTATAAGTTATTGTAATGTCTGTGTAAATGTGGGTAGTCAAAGTTTAGTTGTCATCTTTTCGTATCGACTCCTCAGGGCAACCGCGTATCTTTTGCATCAATCATTGATACATCGCAATCACCTCCGATTGGCTGAATTTATGCTATTCTTGTTGCGTCAATGGATTTCGTCCAATAGTGGAAGAGTGTTAACCAATCAAAGAGTTGATTGCGATGTATCAATGATTGATGCAAAAGATACGCGGTCTCCCAGCCGTTGTCGGAAATTATGTTATATTATGTATGGAATACGTGTTGTTATTTTCTCCATATTTCAGTAACCTGCGAAGAAGAATATTAAATACTTAAAAACCTGTCATGTGACCTGCTGTAAGCTGCACGTGTGCTGTGTAGTCAACTTACAGAAAGTCATCAGATTCGCTGATATAATTCGGCATCTTCATAATGTACTTCAACACAGCTCGATTGAGGATACCGTTCGATATGTGACACTCTTTAGGGTGGTAGAACTTGTGATACTTTGCTCGGACTACGCAATCTGGAATTTCCAAAGATATTTATGGTTATAATTAAGGCGCAATCTCTATGAAACATTCATTTTGAAAAGGTTCTTTAAGTGATATATACCTACTTACAGGTAACTTGTTTTTAAAAACGTGCACTTATCAAAACCTACCATTATTAACCACAATTCCATACTCCTCCAGAAAGAAGTTGATATTAGTGTTCATGCGTTCCTCCCCACCATCTGTCATCATCACCAACACAGAGTCTCCTCTTTCTACAACACTTTTCAGCGCCGCGAGTTCGTCATCTGTAAACGCATTCTGTGGTCCTGGTATCACCAGGATCTTTACATCTTGGAGTATGTGAGGAGATATTTCTTCCCGATTTCTGAAATTCGATCCAGTAGATTGGTAGGTAGATTTCGTTATTAGGGCAGACGAAAAAACGGACGATAAGTAGTTATTGCTCAGTAACTGATTAGTTTAGATGAGTTTAAATTTTACAGCAAACTTTGAAAGGATTTTTTGTTGTTTTATTTAAGTCTGTAAAACTACCTACTTCAAAAAAAAATGTGTAATATTTCGTGTCTATGAACGAAATTCCATCTGTCTTAGAAATGATGGATTTATCGTTAAAGAGAGGTAGAAAATTTAAAAGGATTATCCCTAGTTTACTAACATTGACAAAAAGTATGTGCATAATCATAGTGGTAGAGTGATGTAGTCCAATGCGTGTTTACAAACGCTTCATCACCTCAGTAGTTGTACGGCGCTATGCTAAAGAAGCCTTCTAAGTTCTATACCACAACGTAAGCTGTGTTGAGTCAAAGAAGGGCTTGCGATCCATAGGCTAGGTCTAGTCCGATACAATTAAATGTTGATCTGACTCGACCGGCGAGAGATTAGGCGCAGGACCGACGGCTTTAGTGGTCTCTGAGGCATGGCTGCATTGATGCACGCGGCCTGCGGGTTACACCGTCAACTCCGGATTTTCGGAGTGTTATTACTGAGAAATTCTCGACGGAAAACTTTTTTGCTAGATCCGACTCGAACCTGGGACCTCATGATCTGAATAAGCTAGCCATCAGACCAACGAGTCAGTTGCCTATCAGTGGAAAATATTAATAAAACATTAACAAACCCACATCATGACCTTCCAAGCGCTCTTCAATTTTCGATGCAGCATTTTAAAGTTCTCGTTGATTTTGAACAATTCATTCTTAGAAATATCGAACAGTATTGTGTCTATCGCCTTCATTATTATTACTTATATTTAATTAATTCAACTAAAGTAACTATTTTATAAAATTCTTGTCTCTTCAATATTAATAAATTGAAGTCATGTTGCTTTGTTGTGTTTATTGTTGTCAATGCTGTTGCCATGGTAAAGAATAAAGTCGATGTTACACCACCTAATCAAAGGTTACACCTTTATTAAAGGCGCATTTACACTTTCCCACGAAGCTCGAGACAGATTTATAAAGTGGCTCGAGACCACAGACATAATAATATAAAGAAAAGCTGGAGACGAGACATATTCTTTCTTCCGCACTCGGACACTGGTGAATTTGTTTGTACGGTTGGCAAAAAAAACACGATACCCTAAAGTCTAATCTGTCGAGGCTGTACTTACGGTGTGTTTAATTTTTAACTACCCATATTCTAAATGCGAAAGTGTTTGTTTATTGTTCTTTTATCACGTCGGAAATAACCAACGGATCGACGTGAATTTTTGCATGGGTACATCTGTTGTGGACCTGGAGAGTATACAATCTCTAAGGCCCGCTTGCAGAAACACCGGGTCTTCTTTTTAACCCACATTTAGCTGCTACTTTGACAGAATGCGTATAAAACTTCTGTCAAAATTTAAACGTAACCCGGCAACGGATTCTCTGCAAGCGGACCTAAACTAAACTGACAGCTCTATTTATATTGTTAACCCTTTTTTATTACTCCCTGCAGAAAGGGACAGGACTAGATTAGAGCTGTCATTTTAGTTTACAGTCCGTCAAACTTGTGGCCAAAATTGGAACAAATTTTTATGCCTGTAAAGATTTTATTTTTATTTTATTATCCGGGTCAGATAAGTTTGAGGGACAATAGAGTGTTAAACAGAATTGTCTTTTTTTGAGTGACATTTACACTGAAAAATTAAAAGTTCCTACAGGATTTTATTAAGTCCGACTAAATCCACGCGAACCAAGTCGCGGGCATTAGTACTTAATTAGATAAATAAATAGAAACTACTAAACCCTAAAAAGAAATGAGTAAAACAATGAAAAATAATCGTCAAATAATATATTTTTTTATTTACAACTCGATTAATCATAACTTTCGAATCAAATTTTATATCACTAGCATATTAGCTATAATTTCTTTTAAATCTAATATTTGAACTGTATTTACATTTTTTGAATTTTCGTATTTATAACCGTATTGCTACGTATAAAATAGATACACTCTATTTCAAAACATCACAAATAAAAGTTTTTAATGCAATACGTACAAAAAAATATTTTTTGTAGGTCAGCAAAAATGAATACTTTTACAGTTTGCATCATATCATATCATATCATACTTCATATACTAATATTATAAATGCGAAAGTCACTTTGTTTGTTGGTTTGTTGGTTTGTTGGTTTGTTGGTTTGTCCTTCAATCACGCCGCAACGGAGCAACGGATTGACGTGATTTTTGGCATGGGTATAGTTGAGGACCTGGAGAGTGACATAGGCTACTTTTTATCCCGGAAAATTAAGGAGTTCCCGCGGGAATCACAAAAAACTTAAACCACGCGGACGAAGTCGCGGGCATCAGCTAGTTGTGTATAAATTGCGATATGTAAAAAAGTTGTACAAATTTAAATAATACGGTCAGAAAATAAAAATATATGTGCGCGAGAATAATATTATGTGCGAATTCTCACAGGATATAGAAACACAATAAGGTAGGTAGGTACATAAAATATTAAAAATAGAATTATACATTTTTGCAGCAAATGCTTTTAAAATAAACTGTTGTAAAAGATACTCCTAGACAGAAGTTTTAAAATGTTTTGGAACATCGTAGAACATTTTTTTTTGTTACTAATGTGCTAATAACAAATAACAATTGAGAATTTCAATCACATCGCCTTGCACTCGCTTTAGTTCAGCAGCGAAGTGACGAGTTTCGGTCCTGAGGCATTGTCCTGGGCTACAAACGCGATAACGCGACTTAATGATACGACGCGACGCGATAGTATTAGTAGTTAATATGGCATCGCGTTGCATCGCGACGCTTTCGTTGCTCGACAGGGAAAGCGGGTTAGAATGCGTTGTAACTCAAGATCTCTCTACGTCACATTATTTTTACTTTAAATGGGTGTACAATAGACTACAAAAAGATTCTTCAAACCGAGTACCGTTTTAGGCCTGACAAAAATATAACACTAAAATATTTGTACATGTGAAAAAAATATCAAAAAGCTTTACCTAATAGTAGTGTTTTAGCGTATAAATAACATTTATCTAAAAATATTGCAGTATATTGTCAGCTATTTGGCAGTAAATATTTAGCTAAATTGAAATTAATATAAAATGAACTTACACATTGACACAAAATGGAACATTTTTCTATCGTTCCGTACCAAAATGATTAAGGAAAATTATGATTTTTAACAGTTGTTTTAACAGGGTTTATTTTAAAATTGTTCGAACATATTGAGTCGCAAGTTTCTTACCAAAATAATGGGCATAATAAACGCGTGAGATAAATGCCATCCTCTCATACCATAAGATTAAGGTTTTACATCTCACCGGTAACGACGTTGAACTTTGGCGCTAAGGTAAAATCGACATAATCATCCTTGTTTTAAAGCTCAATTTCGACGATACATCTACAGTTAAGAATCCAGGCAAGAATCTTGAAATTTTATTTATTAACTTTATCAATGAAAATTAGGTCCAATATACTCCTATTTTACCTTGGCTTGATTATTGGTCGATATTTGTACAAGTTTTGGCTGAAGTAATTTGAAACTGTAGCCCCAAAGGCGTTCAACTAACACGTTGTTTAAATTTAGTTACTTATAAACATAGTTTGAATTTAGCTTTTGAAAAACAGTGATTACAAACAAAGACGGATTTATTAAATTGAATGATATAAAATTGTGCAATACTCAAAAAACATAATTTTTTAATAACAGTTTATTGCCGAAATAAATATCCAAAATAATATTTAAGGTGCAAATCGATTAAATCAATTTCACCTGCAAACGTCACAAGGGCAAACTTTCCAGGTATTTCCATTATTATTTTTTACTAAAAATAAACATTTATAATCTGTACATTGTATAGAATATATAAAAACTTACGTAGTAGGAATGGAATTAGAATAATCCTAACGTATATTTTTATTGACTACGATTGAATAAATATTTACAAAAAAAAAGTGTCTAGAAACGTTCGCCTCCGTAAGTTTTGAGCTGACTTTGAGCTTTAAACTAAATAAGTTATCGTTAGAGACTTCCGAAAGCTCAAAAACTTAACAATAATGATACAAAACTGTACTTAACAGAGCATCCTATGTCTAAGCCATTACTGATATGGTTTGATCGCTGAAATTAATATTACAGACAAAAATGCGGTACTATTTTGAATTTTCATGCAAGGTCTACTGTCTATGGTTTAAGTAAGACAGGTAATAAACACATGCAATACTTAGGGTATATTTTACACCGCGAGCACTGTAAGGTGTGACGTCAACTTTGTATACTGCGAAGTTGTTCCTTTATAGTTAGCTATACTGGTTACTGTTTAAAACGGAACGCAGTCAGCACTGAGAGCACCTTACCTCGAAAACGCCAGTGCTCACAGTACAAAAATGGCGACGATATATGACGTCATATATTTCCCTAGGATACTGCGGCAGTATACTGTCAGTTCATAGCGGAACGAATTTCTCCCCAGTAAGAGCACAGTGAACAGAACAGTTTCTGAACAGTGCTCGCAGTGTATATCGGAACATACCCTATGTTTGTATATTCCATAGCATTTACTTTAGACATTCTTGGAACTGTGTAAAAAATACCCCATAAGAATCTTGTTTTTGAACTACAAATTTCACCTATTTTTAAATGGTGACATTTCAGTGCAGTTAAAAGCCTCGCTTCTTAAGAGGGGTTTCAATATAAAGAGAAGTGAAATACCAGGATAGCAGCAAATAGTGAGAAGCGATGTCCAAATATTCAGGTATTCTCCAAAAAGGGTAGTTCATTGCCGAATCTTCTTCAAGTCTGCTGTCTACTGCCATCAAGTGATCTTTCAGGTCCGTTATAGGAGGTTTCAGGTTTACTTTCTGTTTTTTGTGTGACTTATTTCTTCAATTTTAATAAAAGAAGATAGTACCTGGGTGGCAGCAAATCGTAAGCCAATATCCTATTCAATATGCCCTGATCTGTGACCTCCTCCAAAAGGGGTAGTTCTTCCTAGCCGCATCTTCTTCATTAGGAGTGTCTTCTACTATCAAGTGACCTTTCAGGTCTTTTAAGCGCTAAGGATCTTTCTACTTCATGTGATTTTTTCTACAATTTCAATACAAAGATAACCAAAGTACCAGGATAGCAGCAAATCATAAGAAGCCCATGTCCAATGCGTTGTATAGCGCGGCGATGTCCGAATGTCCGGATATTCTCCAAAAGGGGTAGTTCTTTTTCTTGGCTGCATCTTCTTCGTCCGGTCCGTCGCCGATCGCTACGTATGTACACCGATCGCCGAACCGCTGTTTGATCTTTTCGAAGCACGTTTCTTTGCCTAAAATATTAAATTATGATCTATGATTAAATATTCTTCAGTGGAAATCGTGTGTACAGACAATAAAATAAATGTATAACTTGGTTTCTATAAAATTTTCTTTGAAGAAAGGGATGAAATACAAAGCAATTTTGAAGAGAAACTGCTTTAGAATCGTTGTGATTTGAAAATTCAACGAAACGAAAAAGCGACGTCAAAAAGAGACAACCATAATATTTATACAGGATTTAGCCTCCGAGAGAATGAGATAGAATACAAGTTATATTTCTCTCATTCTCTCGTAGGCTACTTTTCTGAAGTTACACTTCTGCTGTGTGTGAATTTGCACAAACACTATTTTTTCTATTTGTTCGCTATTTATAGGATTTGTTGCAGTGACTTTAATTAATCACATCCACACATACTGCTGTTTTAGTACCATAAAGCTAGATTTTATTCTAGCTTAGTTATTTATACTAATAGTTATGTTTGTCATTCTAAAACTAACCTGTCTTGGTAGCGGAATATATGTTTTCAATCGGGAACACTCCGCCGAGGCCAAATAGCAGCACTTTGGCGAGCGCCGGCACTAGCTGCGTGTTCGTTACTAGCACATTCACGCAGTTTTCCCTGCGAATACCAACAACATATAATATTATTAGATTGAACTGGGGTTCATACTTCGTTCTGTCGTACACAATCTCTAAACTAAACTAAAATGACAGGTCTTAAGCTAGTTCTATACCTTTACGCAAGGATTATTATGAAAGGGCTAGCAATATATTTAAAGCAATCATTTTAGTTTCGTACAATAGAATTAAGTATGAACCCCAAAACAGAATTGGCCACAATATAATAACAATGTCCATTTATAAAATTAGTATGTGGCCACAAACTTGTTTAATATCAGAATGACCCATTTACTACTACTACAACAACCCATTAACGTCCCACTGCTGGGCACAGGCCTCCACTCTCATAGAAGAGAGGGAATTAGAGCTTAGACCCACCACGCTGCTCCAATGCGGGTTGGCGGGTTAATGACCCATTTAAGTATCTCAAAAAAACTTGAGTTGCTATTAAGGATTCAACACAACTCAAAGGAATGGCTCTTGCAGTCAGCAAAAATCTTGCAGGAGATCCGTTTTCCTAGGATAGAGCATCCTATGTGCTATCGAGTCCTCCAGGATCCAGTTTATTATTATTTAAAACTAATAACCCAGATCCCGATTTTCTAGTCTTTAACTTAAAAAAAAAAGGACTTTCATACAAACTTCCAACCCCCATGTCAACCCCTTAGGGGTGAATTTTCTCAAAACAGTTTCTTAGCATAGTGATGTCTGTCAGTGTGAGTCTACACTATATCCTAATCTAATCTTCCTTCTAAATTTCAAGTTTGTATGCTTTATAGTTCCTGAGATATTGTGATTAGTCGTCAGTGAGTGAGTGGTATTATGGTTAAAGAATTTATTCTCAAAAGTAATTTTTAAAAAAATTATTTCGCTTTTATAAATATGTTTACCTTGCGTTGATCATGTTGAGACATTTGCATGCCAGAGTCAGCCAGTTGTCCGTTGCCTGTTCCAACTCCGCCCGCAGTTGTAACCATTGTTCTCTTTTCGCTGGCCCTAAAAGACCTCCAACACTGTAACAATAGAAAAATATCTAGAATTTCCGTCCAGTACAAGCAGTGGCGTGCACGACAGAGAGGCATAAAATCATTGCTTACCCTATTTAAAAAAACTCAATGAGTTCAATTTTCAAAGTTGATTTCAAGCTATCGTCCTATAGTTGTCAAGGAGCAAAGTTACATATTTTTGCTAAGTACTCGTAGCTCTATTTAATGAACATCTTGAATCAATTATTGTTTTTTTTCCTATAACCTTATATCCAGTGAAAGGTGCTGAATATAAATTACTATCTAGCCAGACTATTTGGCTAATAAATAATTTTAGTTTAACTGAAGCTTATAAATTACTAGCTGATGCCCGCGACTTCGTCCGCGTGGTTTAAGTTTTTTGTTATTCCCGCGGGAACTCCTTAATTTTCCGGGATAAAAAGTAGCCTATGTCACTCTCCAGGTCCTCAACTATACCCATGCCAAAAATCACGTCAATCCGTTGCTCCGTTGCGGCGTGATTGAAGGACAAACCAACAAACCAACAAACCAACAAACAAAGTGACTTTCGCATTTATAATATTAAAGTATGATGTTTGATAATTATTATGATAATTAGAATTTTCCAATGACGCATCATAGTATTACTTGTTAGAATAGATACTTTGTTCATGTGTTCTTTCAGGCAGGACTTCACTACACTATCACTATTGAGTATACACTAACACAATTTGTTGTTGAACATTGTTGTGAGTGACTGGCTTTGTAGCAATCATTTTTACGAAGGATTAAACAAGTATCGTATAATTGTCACTTAGCTGTGATGAAAAACCGCGGTTGAGTAAATCAGCGCTGCGAAATTTGGCATTTTGCCTAGCGCATTTTCCAGCAGAATTCTGAGAAATTGAAACTGTAAGAAATCGTTGCCGTATTTGTTGCCGTATGCCGTTACGACTGCCTGCAGCTTCATACAATTTGCTAATATCATAGAAATCTGCAGGCAATTTTTTTAAACTTTAATTATTGTTGTTTTTGGGCTTCAATAATGGATGGATAAATCGATATCTGGCTTAGTTTTACGTGAAAATAGCAGTAATATGTTTAAATTACTTTAAACGGAGAAACTAGTAAGAATTGTTGGCCCCAAAAATGTTAACTCCAAAAGTATTCACCTATTCCTATAATTATTGTAGGTATCCTTAATTTTTCTGTATCTAAAAGCGAGTTTCCTCATCCAGTCGACCCCGCCGCGCACACCAGGCGCGCATAGGCCGGTGTTAGGCGCGGCGCCCGCGTGGAAGCCGTCTGACGAGAAGTTGTATGCCGAGAGATCTTGACCGTTGTCATCTGCCGCCACTGCATCTATGTGCTCCTGGTCACAATCCTGGAAATAAACAAGGAATCATATCATTGACCTTCTTGCAAGTCCCAACAACAGCTGTACAAATGTTTCTTCACAATAGGGATGATGCCTTTATCAAAAATAAATTATTTCTAACTGATTATTAAATTTTAGGTCTTTCAAAAGACCTAAAATTCACATCCTCGGTAGGTAAGTTTTAAGTTTATTAACCATTTAAAAATATAATATAAATTATAGAAGAAAAGTGCATTGAAATTTGATGACGTCACAACTGTGAATTTCATACAACTTCCATACTAGAAGTGCGTTTTTAAGTTTTATAAAGATTTGCTGATTTGATTGAGTTGTCACTTGTCATCATCCCTATTAGATGAATGGTCAGTGTAAAGGACAAACAAAGTCAAACAAAGAAACAAAGTTTTATATTAGGACAGAGAAATTGATATTATGTTCATATTATTTTGTGGGAAAGAGACAGAATAGCGATTGACGATACAATACATAAGTCATTTGACTTGAATCTAAATTATTAAAAAAAGTCGGAAATTCCATGCCCATCATAATTCACAGCTAGTCATTTGGCGTCATGACATTATTGACCGTGAGTGCAAAATCCGTCGTAGGAGGCCTCATTGATCGCCTACCTACCTACCTAAATTATTTGGACTGATGGCTTAAGTGGGCGAAAATTCTGGTGTCCATCCACTTTTGACTCGTTAGACTTAAGTCAAATGACTGACTGTCAATGGCTAGCTTTAGTGTTTTTTCTTAGTAAGCAGATTTCATTTGTTGTGCATCATATTCACATTGAATCATTAGTCTTACCTCTACATCATTGAAGAAGAAATGCATGTCACATAAACTGTATATTAGTTCCTCCATTCTAAAACCTAATTGCACTATTTGCTGTGTGTCCTGAAACAAAAGAGACCTTTTTCAGTTTTATATTCAACATTAAGTTCACTGTATAAGGTATTTTATCTAAAGGTATATTGCTAGAGGTACCACTTAGATGATAATCAGTATTTGAGGCCAGTAAAGAGTAAGTATTCATAAAGCATTTTTGTGAAGCTCTAAAAATAGTCACCAAAGGTGATATAAATTAAGTACTAGATGTGGTCCACATTGATTAATGTTTTTTGGTTCCTGCGGGATCTGTTTAATTTTGTATGATAAAATGTAGCCTACATGTTAATAAGGTATTTCTATTACAAACAGCCAAACCAGTTCAGTTATTGTGGAGTAAAGGAGTAACATACATACAAACTTTCAGATTTATACTTACTTACTGTTATGTGTACAGGAATACTATTACAAAATGTTTAATTTATGTTATGGTGAGCGTACTTTGATACTTTGTTTGTCAGATATAGTATGCCATAGTCAGTTTGTGTCAAGCTAATACATCATAGCTGTTATATCAAACTCCAGTGTTTTATTTATGTTTCCAAACATATTACATAATACTTAGTACTTACCTTATTATACTTAGTTGCATATGTGCCTGTAAGCAGCGTGTGGAATATGATGATGGTTTCATCTAGATCCCATATAAATACTCTGTCTGTGGCTGGCTCAGGGACGTGTTGTGCTGGAGATGAAGAGGTGTTGCGTCGACCACGCCCTCTTGATCTACTTGCTGTGCTTTCACTGAAAAGAATAAAACAAATTATTGGAGAAGCTATCATTATCCATACTTGCATACTAATATTATGAATGCAAAAGTGTCTGTCTGCCTGCTACACTTTAACTGTCCATCTTTTCAACAAAGTTTGTTGAAATTTGGTACAGAGATATATTGTATCATGGGGAAGGACATAGCCTTAGAATTCCATCCAAATAGCAGATGTGGGTCAGATAGTAATAAAATATGCTTCTAATATTTTACCCAGAATTTTCTCTACATCTCCGACTAGCAGCATGTACTTCATTTTTGATAGGGGACAGGGGAGTGTCAGGTAAAGTTGGCAACATTGATGACGGAGACTCTGAAACAAAAGATTTAACTAATTTATATTATACCTACTTATATTGTATAGTATAAATTAAAATATAGTATAAATTAAAATTAATTGGTTGCCTTACAATCTAACCTCATCATTTAAGGAGATGCTTTTTGAATCCTGAAATTTATAATGAAAATATTATAATCCTTCTCAATACAGAGGTCTAACCTCTGTGTAAGTTTATGTAGTTACTAAATCTTTATAGTGATTTGTTATGGCTACAAAGGTGTTCATGGAAACTTAATTGTGATGATAACATAAAAACTATTTACATAATGTCTATGGTCTCTATATTCATCATCATATAGGGTAGACAGTCCGTACAAGTAAGTTTATTTTTAGGGTTTAACTTTTATTTTTAGTCAGCCACAGCCTCACAGGTTATGTTTATCATATTAACAAAACTATTGTTTCTATCGATAAATTACCGTTATCACTCTCGGAGTCAGGCCAGTAATCCGAATTATCATCGTAATATCCTTGTGAATTATCATTTTCTCTATCATCTCGTCTAATACGCTTGCTAGGATGGAAGTTATGGTTTTCTTTATCCATACTATATACTATGCCCGCAGTGGAAACTCACAAAACGGATGCTTATTATCGAATTTTAATAATTACACTTCTTATTAGGTTTCCTTGCCTATTTACAAAACTGTAAATTCAACAGTTACACTTTACAGCAGCTGTTGTCATCAAGGTAAACAAACCAACGTCAAATTGACAAATGACAAGTTGGCAACATTAAAAAACGTTATGTAACTGTCACTTTGAGATGCGTTCAAGTTAGCTCCGGTTTCTATTTGGTTGTACAGCATCGTATACAGTGACGATGGGTAACATTATTAGCCTTGGACAACATTGAAAGCAGCATGTTATGACTTTCTCCAGTTTTTGTTTTTTAATACTATTTTGACCTAAAAATGAAATTTATTACCTGATAACGTGCCTCCCAGATGGTATGAAGTATGACCAGCACTTCCACTGCTGCTAGGCGAACTCACATAGGGCGAGTAACTTGGGGTTGCGTAGTAACCGCCATATTGTGCTACACTATGATCCGCGTAGCCCGTTGCGTAACTACTGTAGTCCTGAATATAAAATAAACACAAAAAAATATTAACAAATCGAAGAATACGACGATGTACCTAGGACAATAATTTGTAGACTGAAAAATTACAAATTAAATGGTTAGTCCACGTTGGGATGGTCTGCGATGGTGAAAATCAGATTTTCAACTATGCTTAGATTATGTAAAATATAATTAGACAATATTCTAATGTTACCTGTTGGCTATTTGGGAAGGATTGCGTCAGTCCACCATTGTATGAGGGGTAGGCGTATGGTGAAGGTTGTGTGGCGAAATTGCCTGGCACTGTACCCATGCTACCTACGCCATAGCTCAGATACGTCGGCGTCGCTTTGCACGACGACCTGTAACACGATAGGACAATGTGTTAGAATCTGTGCTGTAAATTATTATTATTTTTCAATCATTGAATAGTATTTGACTATGGGTATAATAGCTATACAGTTTTAATGCAGCTTTTACCTGTTATTAGAATTGTGCGCTGGAGGGTACGCGGCGTAGGGTTGGTTGTACAGAGTCGAGCTGACGTACGACGATGCCGTGCCGCCGCCTCCATACTGTTGCATACTGGGGAATTAGAATTTGTTATGCAAAGCTCAAACTGTATATAATCAATAAGTCCTTTTTATTTTTTATTTTATGCAACAAATGACTATATTGTATTAGATCAATTGATTCGAGTATAAGACATAGGTTCAATTTCGATCGTTTCCTCCAATTTTGACAGCTTGATATTGACGGATATCGAGCCGCCCGAATTATTAATTTAATTTTCCTTCCAGTTTTAAGTAAGTAGGTACTTAATCAATGTAAAGTAATTTCCCTGTACCGAGTAATGTCATTAATTTCCGATGAGCCTTCTTTTTAGGCTTCCATCAAATCCTATAAGGTTCGTTAACCTCTTTTATTATTGGATCATTGCGGTAAAAATCTATTAAGGCTAGTCCAATTGGAACTTTTAATATTAAATCTTATTAGGTTGGCCTAGCCTGCAATCTATGCAAAATATGAACTCTCTACCTTTTTCATTAATTTTATTATAAAAACAAAATAAGAATTTTCAAAAGTATAACCTCGCGCACATTTTTGTTTGTTAGTATTGTTTTTTTAATTGTTTTACTTACTAACTGTGTATTGTAAAATGTTGTATGATACAAGTGCACATTGAAAATTAAATGGAATGGCATTCCGAACCAGTGGTCCTCCAATCAAAATTTCTAAAATAAATTACCTAACGACAGGTTCAGGTTCAGTACAAGTATAGGTAGGGGTCAGGAAGTGATATAACATAAGCTTAATTTATATGAGTGAGTATGAGTATTTACTATTTACCTATTATAATACTGATAGGGCAGTGTAGACTGTTCGTAAGGCAACGTTTCGCCGTATAGCGCCACGTCTGCTTCGCAAAGCCCTGGGCTCCGCACCTCACTCTTAACACCGCCACCTAAAACAAATAACAAGTTTTATTGTGTTTTACTATGTTTTATCGTTGAAAGTTTTACTACTCAACTAAGTATTGTAATATTTATTTGATTATTATTTATACTTTATTGTATACTAAAACAGGAAATGGGTTACAAGAAATAAATATAGCCAAAGCTTTGCATGCAAAGGTGGTCTTATTACATAAAGCACTTATAATCCATACTAATATTATAAATTCGAAAGTGTGTCTGTCTGTCTGTCGGTCTGCTACGCTTTCACGGCCCATCTGTAAAACCGATTTTGGTGAAATTTGGTATAGGGATAGTTTGTATCTCGGGGAAGGACATATATGCTACTTTTATCCCAGAAAATTAAAGAGAACGGGAACCAAAACCTCAAACCACGCAGACGAAGTCGCGGGCATCAGCTAGTATTGTAATAAATAGTTAATAAAGTGTTTGTACCCGTGCTATCCTCATTCATCAACCAAGCAACTGCTGACGATGATGTTGTTGAACACAATCCCCCAGTCGACGTCAAGGGTAAAGCCAAACCGGCTAGTGAAGAGCTCGTCGCGCATCCGTTCGTTAAACTGCAGCTTTCTACTTCCGAGTTTGGTAAGCCCAGATTGTCTACAGACGTCAGACTTAATGCAGAATTCGTTGATGTATTTGTATTTTGAAATAAGGTCGTAGCCCCTGATACTAAAAGAGCTGGCAATGTGGCATCCTGGAGCAATGAAGGTGGAGAATCAGACGTTGATTCGGACTCGCACGGACTTGTGTTGACTTCGCCTGATAACCTTTAAACAAGAGAAAACAACAAATCAAAAAAGCGGTCATTTCTAAAGCAGTATTCGGTAAAGCTGCCCGAACTAAACACCCTCAGTTTTAACACAGCGTTGGAAAATAAAAAATCCATTAACCAGCGCCGTTGTTTACTAAGACGCATCTTTTTATAAACAATCACTTATCCTAAATGTCTTAATTTCGGAAGGAGGCGGAAAGAAGGTAAACAAACAACTTTTAAAGCATTTGTAAAAACGTTGTGACGTACCTACTATAGCCACGAATTATAAATGTCTATATTTAAGCCTTTTATGGGGCTATGATTCGTGATACCAATAAAAAAGATTGTACCAATTAAAATACGATTTCCAACTGTAAATCATGGGTTGTTTACCATAAAAATTAATCACCAAAATCAAATAGCAGATGTCTTTATAGCAGACCCCTCATATCTCGTTATGATGTGCTGACTGAATTTATCTAACAAAATGTTTACACGTGTTCTGATTAATTTAGCTTGTTATTAACGCCTGTGAACGTGCTCGCACCATTTAATCAACTCCCTTTCTGTCGACTGTCATACATGATGGCTGGATATGACGTCACGAGTCACGACGTCAAGAACTGAAGTGAGTAGGCGATTAATGGAATTTTAAACTTGTTCACATGCAAATTGCAAAAGGATAGAGGCTACAGTAATTAATTAATCTTATACAAGTCATATAATTACTTCACGACATCATAATTATACATATAACATGTCACATTTTTAATAATCATCACTTTAATTCGTATTTTTTTTTTCGATCAATTATACATTTCAAAACATCACCGAACCAAATATTACTGTGTAGTAATTTACGTAATCAGATTAATATAATTTATGCAAATTTATACTAATAGCTTGATATGACAACTTTTTTTTACTTTATGTCAACTGTTTTATTGCGGTTCAAATATTAGTTTTATTGCAAATTACGAGCATGATTAATCACCATTAATTATTCATTTGACTATATTGTCATTAAAATGCGGCGACATGATTATTAAATAAAATTTTAACAGGCTATGTTCAACCTCTTCTATATAGGAGGAAACAAGCCATTCCGTGGTGATTACTCAATGCGTATTTATAACATATTAATCAGATGCCCAAGAGTTCGAACACCATGGTCTTTGTGTAGAAAAAAGAACCCTTGTTTATATTAGTTCGCGCCTTTTTCAAGTGTCACTTTGCTTTTTGCCGCCACTTCAAGAGTTGCCTTCAAACAACACTATCGTATATCAAAAGAACGCTGGAGCGGAATCGCTGTTAATGTTGGCAGCATTGTCACTATCTTTTTAATTGAAAGCTTTTTTACTGTTTCGGCTTTTTTCACTGACTCTTTATACTTGCAGTAGTCATCGTAAAACTGTTTTAAAATTGTCTGACAAAAGACTTCAAAGGTTTTGATAGCTGGCCGGCCTAGAGTAAAGAATGACAATCCATATGGTGTGATGATTTAGTTGTCACTTTTTTATTTTATGTTCTGCCTGCTCTCAAAATTTTGATGTCTGCTTAAAATACTTTTGCCTGAGTAGGTATAAAACCTAATAACATGAAAACCTGAGATGAAAACTCTCCTTTTTAGGGTTCCGTACCCAAAGGGTAAAAACGGGACCCTATTACTAAGACTCCGCTGTCTGTCTGTCTGTCTGTCTGTCTGTCTGTCTGTCTGTCTGTCTGTCTGTCTGTCTCCAGGCTGTATCTCATAGACCGTGATAGCTAGAAAGCTGAAATTTTCACAAATGATGTATTTCCGTTGCCGCTATAACAACAAATACTAAAAATTAAAAAAATATATATATTAAGGGGGGTCCCCATACAATAAACGTGTTTTTTTCGTATTTTTTTGCTCAATATTAAAAACGGTAACAGGTAGACGGTTCAAATTTTCACAGAATATTAACTTGTATATTACCTTTCAAAATAAATAATTAAATATCAATAAAGTAAATATTAAAGGGGGGCTCCCATACAACAAACGTAATTTTTTGATATTAACAGTAAACCTCTACAAACAAAGTTAGTTTTGCGGTTCATTAACAAAGGTAATTATACCTACTTCTTGAGTACGGAACCCTCGGTGCGCGAGTCCGACTCGTACTTGGCCGGTTTTTTAATAAGTTATAAAGCTTAAAATACGGGTGTCATATAAGACATGGTATATATATATATATATATTTATTTTGTAGTATATGTTATGATATCGTTCTCTATTTTAATTGGTCATACGAGTAATCTTGTACAAAAAATCGTGATTTATTTAAAAAGCTCTGGCATAATTTTGGCCTATTATTCTAACTAATCCAATACGCACGTCACACATGCAAGGAAAACAATAAAATCTCTCACTGCCCTCTGACAAGGGCATAATGCCTGGCACACTCCGACCGTTAAGAAAAAATAATAAGAGCATATTGTTTGCCGATGTTTAATCAAAGGTTCTGTAGCAGATTACGTAAATTTTATATAATGTAGTGTATTTGACGCCATCTTGCTTTATGAAGAATTTAAAAAAAAAACTTAAAATGAAATCGACATTTTTTTTTGCCAACGCGACGTATGGAAAATGGAGAAAAATTATAGCCTGTTAATTAACTTATTAGTAGTAAGTTATTTAAAATTGAATTCGAATACTATACATATTATACTATATATTATGAAATATCCCCCATACGCCTTGTTAAGTTTCTGGATTTTTAGATTTAAGCCTATCTAAAAACTTTTGGCTACGGATCCCAAAATTTACTGGACCCTTTTGTAACCGACATTTGGCTTCCACGTGTCAACCGTTCGGCCGGACTTTTAGTTTCTATTAATTGCATATTTTTTGTTAGATGTGAAACTACGAATAGCTATTTAGAAACAAAACTATTTTGGTATACCAAAATCAAAGTCAAAGAATGAAGACAAAGGGTTAAAATAACTATAACCACGAATTGCGCTTTAGCAAAATTTTAACATACCTTTTTTATTTCTATTAATGTCTGCAAATATGCATTCTCTTAATTTTTTTATTAATGAAACAACAAATGATAAATAAATATTTGTGGGCCACATTTAGATTTATATAATTAAAATTGATCTTAAATATATTTCTCAAAAATGCTCAAAAATGATACTTTTTATTTTTAACAACAGAAAAACTTGTCATAGATCACGAGAATAAAAGTAAAAATAGACAACAGCGAACATCTAAACTCGCGTCATACGATATCTTAAATCCTGTCTGTCAAAACGTAAAAAAATCATAACACGTAACGGAACGGAATTGCGTAAAAAATGATTTATTATTATACACACAAACATCTTACTGTCGTTTTAAATAAATAACATTTGAATCCTTAAAAACTTGTGGAACGTCGTGTTAACCACTAATTAACCCAACAAATGTGTCATCTAAATTGGAATGCAGTTCGTTAAATGCCAAGCACTATTTCTCTTTTCTTTATCGCTTTGTAATTTTAAATTTATTGTCTTTCGGTTTCTTCTTCGATGTTCAAATGTTAGCCATGTTTTATGAATTGGTATTTTAAATCTTATTACATACATTAAATAAAATCAAAATCACATTATCTGAGAAATTATTTATTAAAATGGGTAGGCAAATATAGTGTTGTTATAACAACACTATATTTGCCTATATATAGGTAGTTTTCATAAATAACACTATTTCATGTCAGCGTATTTTAAAAAAAATAACATTATCTTCAAATTGTGACTTGTTTGTGGATTTTTGCCTGAATACGGCAGAGCCAAACGGAAGGGTTACGTTCGTTTGTATTTTTGTATGTTCCACCGTAGCGTCTAAACTAGTCCACTAGTCAATTTTAATGAATGAGGTGTCAATCGATTCGTTATTATAGTCCGGGTGACATAAGCTACATTTTATACGGAAAAATTGGCATGACAGATGTTACATCTAAAAAAGTGGGGTCTCCAATTTTTTTTTGCTATTGTATCGAATGGGATGTCAAATGAAACAGGAAATAATTGTGAATTCATAAATATAAATATTTAAATAGACTATGCGACAGGAGAGCAATTTTACTGTAATATTATTACCGTAGTGAAGTTATAGTTCTTCTACTACTTCTTTTTATCTTGTAGGTAAACTATGTTCACAAAACGGTATTTCGCCAATATATTACTATAATTGTAGTGAAGTACATGAAGAATTACTGATCTTTAATAAAATTCGGATTAGTGACACACCAAAATAGCAGAACATCTTCAAAATGAATTCCTAAATCGACACGCTGTGTAACACAAAACCCATTGTGCATTTGAATCACTTCCTTTGATCGGGGCGTGATAATTCGTGAAGCTCTTGATAAAGGTAGTGTCCCATTTGGGAATTCGCTAAGTAGCTCTTTTCACGGCAATTGTGTATCGACAATATGGGGATTACATGGAGATTAAGGGCCCTTTTTTATTATGATATGAAAGAGGCTGCGGACTATTTGGGAGCAAAGTTTTATTATGAACCGATAAGGTGGAAATGTGAAGTATATGTTTATATTTCTAAGACTTAAGTAGTTTAAGGACAGGACTTAACCAACTTCTTAGAAATATATTAAATCTGTAATACTAATGAAAATAAATATGGAAAGCGCATTTAAATTGAATTGGATTTCGGTAAAAGTATAGAATATAGACAATATTATGTTTTTTAAATAAGTTTAATGCTATAAAAACAATTGTTCTAAAAATAATGGGGCCCACTCGAATACATTTAAACTGAACGCAGCTATAAAATAAGGCGCGAAACGACACTCGGCAACTGACAATCAAAATTGCCAACATTACGGACGTGCAAATGTAGATAAATTATTTAAAAAATTGGACGAGCGTTCAACGCAAATTAAACACATTGAAAACTGAATTCATGTGTGAGAAAATTATATATTTTTATTTTTTGCGAATAAAAATACAAGCTCGAATGTACTGAAGTAACCAAATACCTATTTACAGACTTGAGAAGTTTCAGAAGAGGAAGGGTAACTTAGCGGGTAGATAATATTTTATCCTAAATTACTTGATCCTTATTGTTTTTTATTCTACTAAAAGTTAGCCCTTGACTGCGTCTTATCTCACTTAGTGGTAGGTACCTAAGCATGATGCAGTCTAAGATGGTAGCGGGCTAACCTGATAGATGTTGGCAATTAAAGGTATTAAACCCATATCCTTAATCGGTTTCACCACTACGCCAGGGAGGTCATTAACGTTTACATATTGATTTGTACCTAGTAGATACGAGTAAGTATAAGTATAGGTATTTTACGATACTTACCGTACATCAGTGCCCGTATCCGGCCTGGATCGCTTTGCCTGTAACAAAATGAAAATAAAATTAAAATATGTGAATTTATTACAAGTAGGCAAAAAACCAAGTGAAAATTAATTTACTTAGGTACTCAAAGTGGGTAGTTACAACAAAAACCCCAAAGAGCTCGTGTTTCAACTTTAAAGAGGTTTTATAAATTTGTCGTCGTGTATTTTGGTGTTTGTACGTTTGTCTATGACATCGTATTGCCTCTATCATCATATAATATATTCGGTATTCATCATATAATATATACTCATATTCATCATATAAATCGGTGAGCCGATTTCTTGCTTCATTATAGGCGGGTTATGAGTTAAGACAAACGATTTTTAATTATTATTGGATTCATAATCCTTTACACGATGTACAATAATAGTTCAACGGAGACACGGCCTAAAATATTTTTTATAGCCTAGGCTAGGTCCATGGGTTTTTGGTATTCTTGATGCGGCAATAAATTTCCTCAACAGCGATAGAGCCAATTTGAGACCCAACTGTCTTGGAAAATCGTAATCATTTGAGATTGTCTAGGAAAATCGTAATCATTTGAGATTGTCTAGGAAAATCGTAATCATTTGAGATTGTCTAGGAAAATCGTAATCATTTGAGATTGTCTAGGAAAATCGTAATCATTTGAGATTGTCTAGGAAAATCGTAATCATTTGAGATTGTCTAGGAAAATCGTAATCATTTGAGATTGTCTAGGAAAATCGTAATCATTTGAGATTGTTTAGAAAAATCGTAATCATTTGAGTTTTTCTAGGAAAATCGTAATCATTTGAGATTGTCTAGGAAAATCGTAATCATTTGAGATAAATCGTAATCATTTGAGATTGTTTAGAAAAATCGTAATCATTTGAGTTTTTCTAGGAAAATCGTAATCATTTGAGATAAATCGTAATCATTTGAGATTGTCTAGGAAAATCGTAATCATTTGAGATAAATCGTAATCATTTGAGATTGTTTAGAAAAATCGTAATCATTTGAGTTTGTCTAGGAAAATCGTAATCATTTGAGATTGTCTAGGAAAATCGTAATCATTTGAGATTGTCTAGGAAAATCGTAATCATTTGAGATAAATCGTAATCATTTGAGATTGTTTAGAAAAATCGTAATCATTTGAGTTTTTCTAGGAAAATCGTAATCATTTCAGATTGTCTAGGAAAATCGTAATCATTTGAGATAAATCGTAATCATTTGAGATTGTCTAGGAAAATCGTAATCATTTGAGATTGTCTAGGAAAATCGTAATCATTTGAGATTGTTTAGAAAAATCGTAATCATTTGAGTTTTTCTAGGAAAATCGTAATCATTTGAGATTGTCTAGGAAAATCGTAATCATTTGAGATTGTCTAGGAAAATCGTAATCATTTGAGATTGTCTAGGAAAATCGTAATCATTTGAGATAAATCGTAATCATTTGAGATTGTTTAGAAAAATCGTAATCATTTGAGTTTTTCTAGGAAAATCGTAATCATTTGAGATTGTCTAGGAAAATCGTAATCATTTGAGATAAATCGTAATCATTTGAGATTGTCTAGGAAAATCGTAATCATTTGAGATTGTCTTGGAAAATCGTAATCATTTGAGATTGTTTAGAAAAATCGTAATCATTTGAGTTTTTCTAGGAAAATCGTAATCATTTGAAATTGTCTAGGAAAATCGTAATCATTTGAGATTGTCTAGGAAAATCGTAATCATTTGAGATTGTCTAGGAAAATCGTAATCATTTGAGATAAATCGTAATCATTTGAGATTGTTTAGAAAAATCGTAATCATTTGAGTTTTTCTAGGAAAATCGTAATCATTTGAGATTGTCTAGGAAAATCGTAATCATTTGAGATAAATCGTAATCATTTGAGATTGTCTAGGAAAATCGTAATCATTTGAGATAAATCGTAATCATTTGAGATTGTTTAGAAAAATCGTAATCATTTGAGTTTTTCTAGGAAAATCGTAATCATTTGAGATTGTCTAGGAAAATCGTAATCATTTGAGATTGTCTAGGAAAATCGTAATCATTTGAGATTGTCTAGGAAAATCGTAATCATTTGAGATAAATCGTAATCATTTGAGATTGTTTAGAAAAATCGTAATCATTTGAGTTAGTCTAGGAAAATCGAAATCATTTGAGATTGTCTAGGAAAATCGTAATCATTTGAGATTGTCTAGGAAAATCGTAATCATTTGAGATTGTCTAGGAAAATCGTAATCATTTGAGATAAATCGTAATCATTTGAGATTGTTTAGAAAAATCGTAATCATTTGAGTTTGTCTAGGAAAATCGTAATCATTTGAGATTGTCTAGGAAAATCGTAATCATTTGAGATAAATCGTAATCATTTGAGATTGTTTAGAAAAATCGTAATCATTTGAGTTTTTCTAGGAAAATCGTAATCATTTGAGATTGTCTAGGAAAATCGTAATCATTTGAGATAAATCGTAATCATTTGAGATTGTCTAGGAAAATCGTAATCATTTGAGATAAATCGTAATCATTTGAGATTGTTTAGAAAAATCGTAATCATTTGAGTTTGTCTAGGAAAATCGAAATCATTTGAGATTGTCTAGGAAAATCGTAATCATTTGAGATTGTCTAGGAAAATCGTAATCATTTGAGATTGTCTAGGAAAATCGTAATCATTTGAGATAAATCGTAATCATTTGAGATTGTTTAGAAAAATCGTAATCATTTGAGTTTGTCTAGGAAAATCGTAATCATTTGAGATTGTCTAGGAAAATCGTAATCATTTGAGATTGTCTAGGAAAATCGTAATCATTTGAGATAAATCGTAATCATTTGAGATTGTTTAGAAAAATCGTAATCATTTGAGTTTTTCTAGGAAAATCGTAATCATTTGAGATAAATCGTAATCATTTGAGATTGTCTAGGAAAATCGTAATCATTTGAGATAAATCGTAATCATTTGAGATTGTTTAGAAAAATCGTAATCATTTGAGTTTGTCTAGGAAAATCGTAATCATTTGAGATTGTCTAGGAAAATCGTAATCATTTGAGATTGTCTAGGAAAATCGTAATCATTTGAGATAAATCGTAATCATTTGAGTTTTTCTAGGAAAATCGTAATCATTTGAGATAAATCGTAATCATTTGAGATTTTCTAGGAAAATCGTAATCATTTGAGATTGTCTAGGAAAATCGTAATCATTTGAGATTGTTTAGAAAAATCGTAATCATTTGAGTTTTTCTAGGAAAATCGTAATCATTTGAGATTGTCTAGGAAAATCGTAATCATTTGAGATTGTCTAGGAAAATCGTAATCATTTGAGATTGTTTAGAAAAAACGTAATCATTTGAGTTTGTCTAGGAAAATCGTAATCATTTGAGATTGTCTAGGAAAATCGTAATCATTTGAGATTGTCTAGGAAAATCGTAATCATTTGAGATAAATCGTAATCATTTGAGATTGTTTAGAAAAATCGTAATCATTTGAGTTTTTCTAGGAAAATCGTAATCATTTGAGATTGTCTAGGAAAATCGTAATCATTTGAGATAAATCGTAATCATTTGAGATTGTCTAGGAAAATCGTAATCATTTGAGATAAATCGTAATCATTTGAGATTGTTTAGAAAAATCGTAATCATTTGAGTTTGTCTAGGAAAATCGTAATCATTTGAGATTGTCTAGAAAAATCGTAATCATTTGAGTGTTTGAGAGCTTAAAACATATTACCTACTGGAAAGTCGAATAGGTGATACATGCTTTTTGACTATGCAGGCAAACTATGTACCTAGTACCTACCTACTCCTTAAACTGTTCGAATTATCCGTATGTCTAGGCAATAAAGCTAGTCGACCCCAACAATAATTCCTCAGGCGACGAAACTTTACAGTATGGTAAAGTTTCATGAATTAAACGTATATTATAAATAATAAATATCCAATAAAAAATCAGAAAGGAAGTAAGGGTTTTATGCTATACCTAATTGTTAAAGCAGGAAAGTACATTATCGCGTAAACGCAGTTTAGGTTTGATAATTAAATCGGTTTAAATATCGATGCTCTGCATGATTATTTCGTTTGATATTTCGGTTTTGAGTGTAAATATACCTACCTACTATTATTTTAAAAATCGATAAAATATTCAATCATAAATATTAAGTTTTAGGTATAAATACCTAACTTCCGGCTGGATTTTTTGTTGGATATTTTTGTAAGTAATGGTTCATAGTTTCATACCATTCATACAACCCTGCCAAGTGAATCCGTATCCCCGCTAACCGACATTTTAAGAACTTTTGATGAGCTTTGTGCATGAGATATTAGTATTATAACAAAAAGAAAATTAAAACATTAAAGTTTAATCCCTCCTTAGTAGAATGTTGCAAAAAGAAAATTAATTTTATTGAAATATAATAGTGAAATTCTCATTCTTGCGGAATACGATTACCATTTTTACACTTTTAGGCGATACTTTTGACCCATATAAATCCAAGAAAAATTATAATAAATGACTTATAAAAAATATTAATATGATAAACACACTCTTAAAATTGGACTGTTGCAATTCGTTTGTATACGTTCTATACAAAATTATTTCATAAAAAAATCAAATCAATGTGCACGATTTATCAAAATTTACGCGTCACAATAACCCCTATTTCTCAAAAGTTTGGCGAATTTACTGATAAAATAAAATTTCCCGTGAATTTTTAGTATTTAAATAACATAAATTGTAAAAAAATAAATTTCTATAAAATACCTATATGACCAAAAAAAATTATCAAAAGTCTAATAAATTTCACGTTTAAAATGCTACTGCAGACCACACGACCGGCATACCGAGCCCAGCGCTCTTCGAGGGAGGACGTGTTGCTGGATGGGCTCTTTTGTATGTGTGCGTGAGCTCTCTCACAAGCCTTTGTAAAAACGTGTTGCTAACAATACATAGCGCGACTGCCTTAGTTTGATGAGCAGAGAATGTTAGGTTCTTGATCCGATTCAATCGATATTGAATAAATGCGTGATACGTATTTAATTATGAATAAATAAGAATATTTTTTATAACTATTAAATAATTTTGAACGATACAATATTGAAACGAACTGATGATTTCCATTCTACGAGGCATCGTACTGGAGCGCTCAAGGGCTTCAGAAATTATGAATTCCCAAATTGATCGTAAACAATCATTATATCGCGCCCCGCGGGTCAATAAAAGGTACCTATTATAAAAATGTTTATACGACTGCTTGAAAAAAGGAGTATATTGTTTTCAGGGTTCATGTATGTATGTAGGTATGTATGCATGTATGTGAGTTTGCATATTCCACCATAACTTCTATACGCGTGAACCGATTTAGATAAATTAGGTATCATTAGAAGCCCTAGCTTATTCCGGGTGACATAGGCTAGTAAAATTTTCAAAAAAGTGATGGGGTGACCATGGTCTCGCATTAAAGACTAAAGTAGTTTTTTTTTTTCGAAAATAAGATTAACTATATACTCATCATCTGGAAAATGATGAATAGATTCCAAAAATATATACTAATATAGTTCAATATACAGTGATTCCCAAAAAATATCATTTAATAAAAATGTGAATAAGACTCCATTTTTAATTAATCAATGACTGTGGTATCGTTACGTAGTAGATAGTTACGGGCTACGGCAGAGCAGTCGTATTTATTAATAATTTTAATTATATTCACTTGCTCATTGTTTGCATAGATTTTATTTATTCTTTTACCTTTCGACAATAGTACCGTGCAAATCGCACTGCCTTTCAATCAAAATACTAAACAATATTATAAGTCATAAAATATTACCGCAACGATTTGAAATTCTAAAACGAAGAAGCTCATCATGAATACAATTTAATTTGTACTTTATCGTAAGCTGCATAAGGTATATATTGCAATACACATTTTAATACAATATCATTTCATTTACCAATTTACTTAGAGTTACAAAGCTCAATGGTCATAAAGTTTTTATTTATAGGATATTGTTTCGTTTCTGGTAAACAAGACGAGTTTGTATGAAATTTTATTACTCAAATCGACTGGAAGTTTTTTGACTTTTAGTTGTCTTGGATTTCTTATCTAAACTGATCTAATTGCATGGCCCGCGTGAAGTATGGTATTTTTATATTACCTGATATTTGAAAGGGTCGCTTTTAATATTATTTATGACCTAATCACGTGCAGATTGCACTTGCATAATACTCAAGTAAACCTGTCTATCGATTACTTGAAGACAACCAAAATTGCAAATGGCAGGTATGTCTATATTTTTATATTCTAAGAAACCCACAAATCTCTTACTGTCACCTTTATAGTCGCTTGCGATCATTGAGGTACTCTGCTCTGCTCAACTGCTTCCAACAAAACCATACAAGTTTAGTGTTTTTGTTTTTCTGACCTTGGCATCTCTATATGGACTTTGACACTGTAATCAGTGAAAATAATATTTAGGGCCTTGCTTTGTAATTGGATTAGAGTATTCGCTTCTGGATTTGATTTTACTTGTTTTATATATCACAAGGTAAGATTATTTTATATTCAGTTACCTGAAAGTTGCATAGTCACTAGCCACGGCCGAAGCCTTCCACCAGACCAGACCAGAGCAGAAAATCAATAATAATATTATAAATGTGAAAGTTTGTTGTGTCTGTCTGTCTGTCTGTCTACTACGCTTTCACGGATAATATTTCAGCTATACAACTTGGTAGAGAAAACGAAGCTCTACTGCTTTTTTTTTTGGGTGCCACGCCAGATGCATTGTGTAAAGAGATAATAGAAATAAAATGTCCCCAATCTGCCATTGGAAAGGAGGATCATTTCCAATGGCAGAGGAAGCCGTAAAGCAAAATAAAACAAAATAAAATAAAATAAAATGTGGAAAGCAGTAAACCAATCAATGACACAAAATAAGAGCTATGGTATTACCAAATTAGGGCCAGTTACACATAACTCAAAAACCCAGATGTTTATTTGCCGTGTGGACTGGCCCTGAGCATAATCTAAAAATCGAAGTAATTGAAAGAGATTCATATTTTTGAAAAAAAAAAAACATGGAAGTTAAATTATTATAATTATTTACTCCAGAAATTTTGGATTCCTGAAAAGCTAGATCTATGCCTCTCAGAGACAATGTTTTATGATAAAAACATTTAGATAAGTATACTATATAAGAATATTTAAAACTCAGCCCTTGACTGCTTTCTCACCTAATGCTAAGTGATGATGCAGCCTAAGACGGTAGCGGGCTAACCCGTTAGGGGTGTCATATCCCTAATCGGTTACAACCCATAACCCTTATCGGTTTCTACACGATATCGTACTGGAATGCTCACTACCTTGGCGGCTCATCTTTGCAGATAGGGTGATATATAGCTACGGCTGAAGCCTTCAACTAGACAATACCAGACAAGATTTGGAAATTGCAAATTCCGGAAATAACCTTGCAGTGGTCAAATTGTGAATTGTAAATAGGGTTAGGTTTTATTTATATATTTTAACTAATCATGATTACAATTTACTTTGTACTTAATCATAAACTGCATAAGGTATGTTTTGCAAAGACATATTTTAATACAATAAATTGGTAACATTTACATTACCTGATACCTGAGAGGGTCCGCGTATTTGTGATATTATTTATGACCAATCCTCTGCACGTGCTAACTAACTACACCTGCGTAATACACAATACCAATCGCTTATCTGTGAGTTGTTTTCAAAATAACAATGGTGTTTTCGAGACAAACTAATTACTCTGATGACCCATGTAGTAAAACTTGGTCAATAATCGTGTACCTCAATTGTTAGTAACAGTCAGATAGCCGTATAGGTTTTAAAATTTAAGAAATCATCAATTTTAATGAAAAGTAAATAAACGAAAAACTTGTAGGTGTATCTAGTTTTTAGTGTTACATTATGATACCCATGTGTAAATATATTTTATAAAAGTTTATGTACGCCAAATAAACATTTATTAAAAGGGAAAATAATATTTAAGTGATAAGTAAGATTATACAATTTTATTAATATAGTGAAAATATTACGAACTTGACTACACAACATGGCAAAGTATCAAAGTATCTTTATCGGCCTATGCCGTCTTTGTGTGAGTGCAGCTAACGGTCTTACTGTGCGCTATACCTACAGATTCCAAAATTGGCCGAGCGCGCAATTAGGCGGGCGAGAATACGGACCCTTAATGCAGGGGTCTCCATACAACAAACCGCCCCATTGCCTAGGCCCTAGACTAAACGTTTATGTTTACGATTTTCTTACACAATCGGGGGCCATCGTGACACTAGCAATCATTTTACCGTATTAGGGAGGCCACAACTTGTTATTTAACTTCTGGTCATGTCGTTTATACACAGTTAGAAGTGAATGACAATAAAAGTGTAAAACGCATTTTTACAAACTTCTGCCGCTATTCTGAGAAATTACCACACATTGTATGGTACATTATTGATGTTCAGTGTCGCGGTGGCATTAAACAGTCATTGAAATAGTTATTTGTTATACAAGAGTGAAAAGTTGTTTTTTAACCGCGTGCTCAATTTTGATGACCGAGCAAGCGAAGGATTCTAAAATTGAATCACGAGCGCAGCGAGTGGTTCAAAAATTAGAATCCTGAGCGACAGCGAGGGAATCAAAAGAGCACGAGGTGAAAAATCTTTTCACTCGAGTGCAACACGTAACTTTTCATCCCACCTCAGCGAGGAAATGACATGACGTGAAAGAAAATGGTGCGCGCAAAGCAAATTAAAAAAGTACACCAAGAAGGTTACGAGTGTGAGTTTTTGACAAATTAAAAACGGTTGTATGGAAATTCGGCACCATAGAGGTAGAAGTAAATAGGTTTTAATGATGTTTTGAATTCACAAACTTCATAGACGAGTGATATTTACTAACTTGCACACGATGTTCTAAATTCAATTTACTTTATCCTCAAGAGGATAATAACGGCTTTTGCATTCAGATATCGAAGATAAAAATACTCTTTCCGAGATGGTGGGATGAAAATGATATTATTAATTAATCCATATTCTATGAATGTGTCGTGTCGTGCCCTTATCGTATAAATGATCATTTCATAAAATAGTCGACCATTTCGTTAAATGGTGGCGTTTCATGAAATATTATCATGTTTGTTGAATATTTTCATAATATGGCTTGACCATATTATAAATTATTAATAAATGAAAATCGTTTGATGATATAATATGCAATATCTAAAGTCACGCGGCTATTACAATATGATAAGCCCAAACAAAGAACTATCATTAATGTGGTGAAATACATAGTTACTCAAACTCAAACTCAAACTCAAATGATTTTTATTCAAATAGACCTTTTACCCGACTGCGGAACGCACAGGGTTATGTGTTCATCAGTCTATATATGTTTGTATGTTCCTTGCAGGACAGCTACAGCCTAAACGCGTGGACCGATTATGATGATTCTTGCACCAGTTTGTGCCGAATATTATATAATTAGAGTGTCACTGTGGACGCCAAATTTGAGAAAAAACAAAATGGCGCCCTCTAGAAGCCATAATATAACAAATTAAAAAATAAAAGTCGATGGACTATGGCAAGTGGGGTATCGATGAAAAGGTCTTGCAAAATCATAGTTAGGTTTCCTTGATCATTTTCTCATTTGAATGATCATTTAGGATTTACGAGGTTTCAAAGGTTGTATTCCTTTGTGTCACAATTAAGTAGGGAATGCAATCTCGATCTCGCGAGATCCCGATCATCCGAGATCTCGCCTCATTTTTCGAGATCAATCTCGAAGCATAAAATGACGAGATCTCAGCCGAGATTGACGAGATCAAGCGGCAATAGTATCGAGGGGTATGTTTTGCAATTTGCATACAACAGGTTGCTCACGCTGATACCAACTAGCGTTGAATCTGGGAGGGCCTTTTCAGCCACTGGCTACATAGCGACTGACATAAGATGCCGTTTATCTGACAGCACTCTAAACACTATTTGTTTTTTAAGAAGCTATTTTCAAAATCACTCTTAATTTAGTATAGGAGTGATCACTAAATACGCCCACTAGGTACTAAATACGTACAAATTGTGTTTTTCAAATACTTTTTGCATTGTCTACGGGCATTTTCGTAAGTGGCCGACGTTCAATGCCGAGGTCTCGTGACGTCGCGTCGATGCGATAGGACTCTCGAAAATTAATAAGCTCATTTTTAGGAAAAATAGCAGATTTACAAACTTTATCAAATTAATAATTTAGCATTATAACAATGCAAATTTGATGATGGTTATGGTGATCACCGCTCGTCATTACGAATAAATTAATCCGCTGCTTATTATGCTATGCGTAGCATTAAAGGTACTAATAAATTTTGTATAAGAAGTAGTATTCTTATACAAAATTTATTAGTACCTTTAATGCTACCACAGAATAGATAATAGATGCTACTTCGAGCAGATAAAACATCGCCTGTTTACGGTAAATGCTTAAATAAAAAAGTAATTTAAAAATAACAAAAAACCAGACTGCTTGAATGCCAAGAAGTATAAAACAAGACATGAATTGAAGTATTTCATTATTATCAATTTAAATCGTATAATATTAATAAAATTTAGCTATTGAACGTGCGACTGCGCCTTGATAAATTTTATTAATATTATACGATTTAAATTGATAATAATGAAATACTTCAATTCATGTCTTGTTTTATACTTTTTGGGATTCAAGCAGTCGGGTTTATTTTTCTTTTTAAATTACTTTTTTATTACAAGTTCTTATGAATAGTCAAATGATCTACCACTGGTTCGGAATGCCGTGCCTACCGAGAAGAACCAGCAAGAAACTCGGTGGTAGCTCTTTTGAAAAAATATATGACTGAATTCTTTTTGAATTCAAGATCAATTATTCGATTGACGACATATCAATTCTTCTTCGAGCATGACATGTAAAAATTAAAAGCAGCGGATAATTTGAGACCAAGTTTTAGAAGTAAGCTCGGCGAGCCGTCGGCTTTTCGATGCCTATAGGTAACTACTAACTATTCAATGTACTCTGTGGTAACTAGAGGACGCTCGCGACTTCGTTCGCGTGGCTTAAGTTTTTCAATTCCCACAGGCACGCCTTAATTTTCCGGGCTAAAAAGAAAGCCTGTGTCACTCTCCAAGTACCCAATTATACCCATGCAAAAAATCACGTCGATCCGTTGCTCTGATGCGGCGTGATTGAAGGACAAACTCTCTATTTGATGTACTTGGGGATAGAAATTTCAAAAACTGTAAAATCCGTATTTCATCATTAGCGGAAGCCCGAATACCAAGTTTCATGGCTAAAGCAGCTTGAAAAACGACGGACTTTAATACAAACTTTCAACCCCTATTTAACCCCATTGAGTTTCAAAATGTGACACACATTCTTCTTTATTTTTTACCGAAAGCCAAAATACCAAGTTTCGTTGATATAACCTGTAAAAATATCTTGAGAAATGCAGGCCTTTCATACCCTATTTCACCCCTATGGGGGTCGAATTTTCAAAAACTGTGAAACACGTCTTTCTTCATTTTCAACCCGCAGCTCATATACCAAGTTTCATGGCTATAACTTGAAAAACGACCGACTTTCATACAAACTTTCAACCCCTATTTTACCCCGTTGGGGGTGGAATTTCGAAAAACCCTTTCTTAGTGGATACCTAGTCTTTACAAAAAAGACACTCTCCCATATCTCGAGGACCAGCGGCTTAGGCTGTGCGTTGATATATAAGTCAGTCAGTCAGTCAGTCAGTCAGTCAGGACTTTGAATTGAATATATATAGATGATGATTATGATGATGATGCAGTTCAACTTTCAAGATTGGTGCAGGGTGTAGATCAGTTTGGAACGCTGACAACTTAATCGAGGCGTAACTATCTCGATTATGTCTGATTTCTACTAATTTGTAACTTATCTAAGTACCTATAATGTCTGATAATCACAAACGACAAACCCACGCTGTTTGTCTTCGATAAAAAACCGGCCAAGTGCGAGTCGGACTCGCGCACCGAGGGTTCCGTACAAACCTGTAGTAAGTTTTAAATTAAATGTTTTTTTTAAATATTTGAGTTGATTGAATGAAAGGTAAATTGCGATTTACGATTAATGACGTATTAAAAAAAAACTACTTACTTGATCTCGTTCAAACCAATTTTCGGTGGTAGTTTGCATGGTAATGTGCAACATATATTTTTTTTAGTTTTATCATTCTCTTATTTTAGAAGTTACGGGGACGACGACACACATTTTACCACTTTGGAAGTGTCTCTCGCGCAAACTATTCAGTTTAGAAAAAAATGATATTACAAACCTCAATATCATTTTTGAAGACCTATCCATAGATACCCCACACCTATGGGTTAGATGAAAAAAAAATTTTTGAGTTTCAGTTCTAAGTATGGGGAACCCCAAAATTTATTGTTTTTTTCTATTTTTGTAAGAAAATCTTAATGCGGTTTACAGAATACATCTACTTACCAAGTTTCAACAGTATAGCTCTTATAGTTTCGGAAACAAGTGGCTGTGACATACGGACGGACAGACAGACAGACAGACAGACAGACAGACAGACAGACATGACGAATCTATAAGGGTTCCGTTTTTGCCAAATTTGGCTACGGAACCCTAAAAAGCCAACAAACTCATTTTATTAACGGAAGAAGAAATTCACTTTTAAACACAATTTTTCTTCGCCATAGATTCTGTTACTGCCCTAATCATTCAGATTCCGAAATAAAATTAATTTCTTACAAGTTAACGATTAACGGATAACATATTCAACTTTTCTAACCTACGACAGATTTGAGATAAAATTCGAATATAAATAATAAAACTTCTAAATGTCTACCTCCGATCAAGATTATGGTAACAACATTAATAAAATCAAGCTGAATTTATTTTACAACCGTGAGGGCGCCACCGAGTCTTTTGCTGTTGATAAACGAATAAATAACAATGGTTAAAGAGACATTAATCTTATCTGAATTACTTTAGAATTCATTTTAGAGTAAGCGTTTTCTCAGTTGCCTTTAAGTCGACCATTTTTAAGTACCTTCGCGTCTTCTTGTGCTATGTAACTCTGGTACTATTGGGCCGAAATCAGTCTCAAGACTGACGGGAAAAATACTAATTATTATCAGTGCTTGTTTCGATAAGGATGTAATGAAATGATGTGATTTTATATTTGACCTAGGTAAAACTTGTGCCACTTATGAAGTCTCTACCACCGTCTACAGGTTTGGAAAGCAAGTTATATTGAGAAGAACCGGCAAGAAACTCAGCAGTTGCTTCTTTTTTTTTTTGAAGTAAAAGGAATGTTGCAATATGTAAAGGACAGGGATTTGACTCGCTCCAACAATGTTTTTGTTGCATTGACCCATTTTCTTATTTTACAACGAGCCTTAACTAAACCTTCTATTACTAACCTACAAATAGCGTTCGATCTGAATACCTATAATTAATTGGCATCTGTTAGTGACGCATTTATTAATATTTCTTGATTGAATCGTTCATTTTGACGTAAGGATGCCGTTTATTGATTGTCAATAAAAGACGGGAGAGTCTTCAATTCGTCATTGATAAATAAGGACGTCAATAATTTCAACGTCATTGAAAAAATGCATATTCCACAGATATGCAATAAGTACCTTTGATAAAATGTTAAAATAATAAATGGTTCTCGTCAATTTTGATTTCCAAAAATCTTGTGGTTTTGATTTTTAGATTTTCCGGAATAATCTATAATAATCCTTTAAGAAGGATTGGGAGTCCCCGGAATAAAAAGCTAAAAGCTACGAGTATCGATGTACCAAATTTGGGCAAAAAAAAGCACGTTTAAAATTATTATAGCTACAGTTGTTGTTGGCACGTGCGTATCAGTTTTTCACATTATACACCCAAGCCTGGAATTACTTTTAAACTAGAACCCCCAACGCATAGCTAGAACGGGGTGTTAGTTGCTTGTATAATCCTAGTAGATAGAACTAGGATTTCAGCAAGTGTGGTTTGCACAATAGTTCAAACCTAGATACGACAAAACGATGTTTAGGTACTAGGACAACAGAACTCCAAGGAGATGTCTTGTGAGAAAACGTAAATCACCCTCGCATAACGCGCGAGGTGTGAGGCCGGCCGATCTTGAGATAGTGGGTTTAATTTATACGTTTTACGCGGCGACAACGCGCGCTTCGTGATCATTTGTTACACAGGCTGCTCCATACATTCTGTTTTAATTTTATGGACTGATGTCATTTTTGACTTTAACAGTTGGAAAGTTAATTCGACACATTGTATTTTTCATCGATTCCTTGTAATCCGAATTTTATGCAGATAAATCTGTTGGCTACAAAGAGAATTATGAAATGTTAGACGGAATTCTGAAAAGGTATAATTATCTTGAAGTACCGAAAAGAGGGAAAGAAGTTACGAAGAAGTAAGACTCTCTGCGTTGTCAAGTCAAAGTATATTTATTCAATATAGGCAGGTACACTGTACATTTATTGACGTCCAGTTTCTTATAAAATTATATGATTATGATGGTGATATAATCAGTTACGGTATCTTAAAACTAAAGCTACGAGGGTTCCAAACGCGCCTTGGTCTGAGAAGAGAAACAAACGAGAAGACAAACTTGTATTCCTTAAACCTGTAATACGGCTCGATTCTGCTGGAGCAATCAATAAAACCATTTTTAAAACTTCTTCAGGCGTGACTTCAAGAATACATAACTCTTAGATCTCTTTTGGCCGGAAGTACTACTGTTATGACTATTTTTCAGCAAAGAAGAAGTTAATAAACTATTAGGCATTTATTGGTAAAGTCAAAATAACCATTAAGTTTATCCTTTCCTCAAGATATTCTAGTTATGTTCAACAGTAACGATTTTATTTTATTGGATACTCAATCCAAACAAGCAGTATCAATATGATTGATTTAAAACACCATCAGATTGTATCCCCCGATGACACTAACATAAAACAAGCGCAAGGGTCATAAAAGAAAATATTAAATCCAATTAATCTTGGAGCAGCCTCTAACCTAAACAAGACGCGGACAAAACTGTTATTTATTTAAACGTAATTCGTTTATTGTTTTATCTCATTTTATTTACGATTTGGGACTCCTCGTCTCGTCCCGTCGCGCTCCCGAGTCCTCGAGAAATAAATTTTCAAATTTATCGTCCGCCATATTTATGTTTGGTTATCGTTGATAATTCGAGATATACCTATATATTGGTGTTATATTAATTCGATGGGTGTTTTCTTAATCGTGTGAAATGTCGGCTTTAAAATAGTGATTTATTTAAGGGTCCTACCCTTGGCCGAGATCTAGGCGTAGCTGTCAGCCGCTGTCAATTGTTTCTTTAAACATACAACCACAGTCTACGCAGGCACACATAGAAAGATTCAGCCCCTACCACGGGAGCACACAATATGCGATCAACTATCTCACTATGGCACAAATAATATTATTTATTGATTGATAGCTAGATGATACTTACGGCTTCGTCTGCGTTCGTTAATTTTTTTTATTTTTTTCTGCGGGAATTTCTCAATTTTTCGGGATAAAGGTAACTTATGTCCTTCCTCGGGATGTAACCTTACTCTATACCAACTTGGTTGAAATAATGGGCCGTTCAATTACACGTCTTTGGCATTTTTAATATCATAGTATGGATTGTAGAGGTGCTTCTTGATAATATACCAACCGGCTGATTTAATAACTATGAGTAGGTATAGGTAAAGATAGGTGTTTATTTGATAAAGGTTGTATGCTTAGGTAGAAAAATAAATTAAATTAATAATGGCGCTTAGTATTAGTAGTAGTTCTGCATGAATAGTATAAAAACGGTGTAAGACAGCACTAGGAGATTCCATTTCCATCTGAGATGTGCGATGTAGGTAGATGAAGTGGTTTGAGAAGTAACTAGTCAGCTTCTGTGTTCCATACTTCAACTAGTATAATGTGTAATGTAGGGAACATTATGGACGTAAGTAAGCTGCGTGACTGTCATGCTGTCATTCCCTCTCTCGTAATAAATACTTAGAAGGACGTGTTTCCTTTCCTCATTATGTGAAAAACTTCGTTGCTTAGTTGAACCCCTTTCCCCTAGAGCTAAGCTATGAAAATCAATTGATGCTGGTGGGTTTGAGACATATCCGTAACAACTAACGTAGCATCAACTGATGATTTTCCTAATGTTGCATGGAAACTATCCACTAACAGCCCACTAAATCAGAGTAATACTTGATACATTATGTATGTACATATATTTATGTAGCTCCCTATATATTGTGTATTATTTTCTAGGTACATTATTGCAATTTTTTTTCTTTTTATAAACTGCTGAGTTATTGTCATCTCTCCTCAGTAGAATCTCCTTTTCAAGCTGGGTAAAGTCCCGTTGATTCATCATAAATGACACAACTCATCCTAAAAAACCTATTTCCATTATTTATTTAGTTTGTGATGTGAAACTTTTATAACACTGAAATGGAAAATAAAACCGCAATTTATTACTACAATATTAAGTTTATTAGTATAAAGTACCTAATATAATTGATATAAATAAAAATTATCCTTGTCACATTTTGACAAACCGAAGTTTTATGACAGCAAAAAAACGTTTATAATATCATGTAGGTACTGACTATGAGATAGCTGCACTTTTGGTAACTATCGCCAGGAAGGCTGATTCAGTATTAGGTGGTTGTAGGGCTCTCTACTGATGACGATAGTGAAGGTCTGCCTGCATGCAGATCAGCCTTTCACTAGATATGGCCGCTCAAACACGTACTATGGTTACCAAAAATGAACCATAACTAGGAAGGCTGATTCTTGTACAGTATTAAAGTATGCGCAGTACCTATGTAAACAGTATAAAAACTGACGCTATTCATCGGGCCGTTCACTAGACATGGCCGCTCAAAGATGTGTTAGCCTTCCTAGTCATTGTTAATTTTAGGCAACCATAAGACGTCTTTGAGAGGTGATAAGTAGTCAGACCCCATCAGCATGCGGGCAGTCCTTCACTATCGTCATAAGAGGAGAGCCTACACCTACCTAATACTGAATCAGCCTTCCTGGCGATAGTTACCAATAGTGCAGCTAGTTTTAAATAAATAAAAGGGACTCTTTTATTTATTTCAAACCTTTATAATTGTAATTTTACCCATCAACTAAACCGACAGATATAATTTGGAAACAACAACAAAAAATGAGGTTTTTTGGTTCCCTTAATTTTCCGGGATAAAAAGTAGCTGTTTTATTAAGTAGTAAGTAGTATGTGTTATTCCAGACTATAATCTATCCCTGTGTCAAATTTCATCCAGATCGGTTCAGCCGTGCTGGCGTGATTAATTACCTAACAAAAATTCTAATTCAAAATAATTTGAATTTGAATTTCAATCCATCCATCCATACATCCATCCAAAGTTTCGCATTTATAATATTAAGTATAGATAAGTAGGTACCTACACAGTACACCTGAACGTCACGTTTACAAAGTATAAGACGTGATGGACAACGGTATCAAAGCTACGAGGGTTCCAAACGCGCCCTGTAGGTATCATACACCTTTACACTGTAATAGGACTTTTCAATAGTTGACGTTTTACAAAAACTTTGAACTTGTTGGCATCTCAAATATTTCTTTTGGGAGTTATTATAAAAACGCATACTGTTACCGACAAATGAATACCTAACTAATTTTACAGAGTCTAGAAGCACTAAAAATTAATATATTTTCTTGAATGGTTACTGTTTTTCATTCTTGAATTTATTGATGTTTTTATGCACATTTTTTTTTAAATCCACTACAAGTTAGCCCTTGACTGCGATCTCACCTGATGGTAAGTGATGATGCAGTCTAAGATGGTAGCGGGCTGACCTGTTAGGGGCATGACAGTTATATTAAACCCATACCCCTATTCGGTTTCTACACGGCATTGTACCGGAACGCTAAATCGCTTGGCGGTACGTCTTTGCCGGTAGGGTGGTAACTAGCCACGGCCGAAGCCTCCCACCAGGCCAGACCAGGGAAATTCAGAAATTATAAATTTACAAACCCTGCCGGGGATTGAACCCGGGACCTCCGCACGCTAAGGCTGCGCAAAGCACTGCGCCGCACGGAGGTCGTCAGACCTACTACACACATAATATTATACTTAATCCATACTAATATTATAAACGTAAAAGTGTGTCTGTTGGTTGCTTGTTTGTTTGGTTGTATGCTTTCACGACTCATCCGTTCAACCGATTTTGATGAAATTTGGTACAGGAGTAGGTTGTATTCCGGGGACGGACATAGGTTATTTTATTCCGAAAAATGAGAGTTTCTGCGGAAATCAAAAACCTTAATCCACGCGGACGAAGTCGCTAGCATCATTCAGTCCATACTAATATTATAAATGCGAAAGTGTGTCTGTCTGTCTGTCTGCTACGCTTTCACGGCCCATCTGTTCAACCGATTTTGATGTAATTTGGTACAGGGATAGGTTATAGTCTGGAATAACACATAGGGTACCCGGGGAAGGATAAAGGGTACTTTTTATCCTGGAAAATTAAAGAGTTCCCGCGGGAATCAAAAATCCACGCGGACGAAGTCGCGGGCATCATCCAGTTTTCAATTATGTATTGGTCGTGGACCGTCATAATTTCAACTTCTTTGAATTTAGTTTTGTATATGGCACGAACAGCCCTTTTCTGCGAGACCAAAACAGAATGAACATCAGCATTAGGTACCCCATAGACCCGAAATTGATATTTCGCCAGTTTCCCCTTCGGACGACTGTTATAAAAGAAAAAAATCTACTTAGACTGAGCTATAAGAACCAAAATACCCATTCAAAGTTAGTTTTAGTGGAGTTCGTGCACAAACAGGCAAAATAAGACAGAGAATAAAATACCGTTTTGGGCTCAGTGAATAATAAAATAACCACCAATTAAATTTTCAAAATAAATATTTTATATACAGAAATCGTCCAGTAACATTTTTTTATACGTATAAATATCGATGATTAGTTTTGTTCAATGGTAGTGGATGCATTGACGTTTGTGTACGGATACTAACAGTGACAAACGTCAGTTCAGGAGCAACGGGACGCAACCTCACGCCTTGAGAGCCCGCAGGCGTATGGGAAATGACTGCCGTATTTCATGAATATATTAACGAAATTTTGTGATGCGCGCGCCCGTACTAAATTTGTATGAAAAATTCGTGCTGTAAAAATGAGGGATGTTTGGAACCAGATTGTAAAAAAACTATAAGTTTTATTGAAAATATTATTTATTTAAAGTGTTTTTTGATCTTTTACGATCAATTTAAAATAACTTTTGTCTAAATAATGTCTCAAATTAAATCACAATAGTCGGAACGCGATAAGACCTTTTTTGAGATTTCCATGAATTTCCCAATAATTTTCTGCCGTTACTATACGATTTTTTGACCACTTTTTTTAATTACATCATACTATATCTCAATGAGTAGCGAATGGTATTTATTCGATAATGAAATTTTAATTTTTGCTATACTAAAATGTCGGAACAGAAAAGGATGTTTCCCCCTATTACAGTACATCCGTCCTTAATGGCATCCTTCAATTTATTTGATTTGTTTCTGAACATTCGAAATTTGCTTAGTGGAGGAAAATGTGTTTTCCTTTGTTCAACGTTTACCTTTTTTGAAACATTACTGAAAAATTGAGTAACAAATTATCATATTTTCTTCCATATTTCACAATCTATGATCGTTCAATTTCTGATCTCACTTATTTAAAAAAAGTTTGTTGTTTAGATATAGGTACCTAAGTAAGATATCGACTGATAAACAAAAGTGCCTTAGGTCGTTCTGGAATTCGTCCGAATATGTAAACAATTTAAGGAGTACCTACTATCAAGAGAGACATCTCGCTCGATAAATCGCCCCGTGCGCGGCTATCAACTTGTACAAATTTGTTTTTATTGGTGTTATCTCTGGGTGGCTTTGTGTATCGATGCTTTAGGCTCTTTTTTTTTTAAATTTGTACATTGTTTTTACCGTGAATCGGAATTTCTCTCTCGGACGTTAAACTGTGACGATGTAAGTTAACTGTAAGGGTCAAGGCAGACTGTCTGACATGTTATCTGAAGTTTGCAGCTATACACCGACCGCGACGGCACGCGGCATGAGTATTGAGTAGGGTCGACCGACAGTGGGTCGAAATTCGAATGTGATCAACTGTCATTTTGATCAACACTCGGCATATAGCTTGCAGTCCAAATGCCGACGGCAAAGACACGAAATGCTCATAACACACACACGTGAAGGAAACCGAGACGACCTTCTGTGACGCGTTGCTTTCTGAAATTCACTAAACGATAAACATTCAATAATATAATATGCTAATAGTTGGCTATTTCATGAAATGATCAATTCCACAATATGGCATATGGGCACAAGATAATACAATATGATGTTCTTTCACCAACCCATTTGTTAATAACCGAATAATAAGTAAGTTGAGTGTAGAGACCCTGTTTAGAAAATCACAAATATTCAGGATATTAGCAACGTGAAATAATTTTTAAAGTGCTTCTCGACTGCACTGCTGAATGCCGAGACGAGACTACTGATTTCCGTTCATTCATTAATAAATACTATAAATAATAAGTGCGTTTTAATTATTTCTTAATGCCTTCTTATCAACAGCTGGCGATATTGTACACGATTTTAATTTGCACTTGACCTCGTTTATAATCTGTCATCCCGCATTCCAAATTCAAATTATCAAGTGTCATTTGTCTGAAAACTAACTCTACGCGATCATAACCGCCTGGTATCGAGTGGCTAACGACGCACTGTCCCGTAGGTACGCTAGCGACACCACAGACGTATTACGACTTTTTAATGGCCCACAAAGTTTAACGTATGAATGGGTAACATGAGATCTGACGCCGTTCAACTTGGAAAACATAAACAGTTTGTCCGCACTTATGTTTGTGTGTATCCGGACGATAAAATTCGGTGTTACTTACGATGAACCACCAACCTACCACTACAATAATTCATATTAACAGTGTTACGTCGAAATTATAATGCTATAATTCTCTCGATTCTCATACTATTATAATAAGCTCAAAAGAGACAGTTACTTATAGTTATCACGGAATTAATAGTCGATTAGAACAAATAATAGTTTAAAATTAAATAAACCAAACTAAAAAGTAGAAAATAAATAATAGTTTAAAAAAACTAAAAAACACGCTTTTTATAGAAAACCGAACTAAAAAAATAGAAAATAAGTTTTAATAAATTTAAATTAAGAATAGTGTTAAAAATTTCAATAAATATAAGTAAATAATAATAGTGTAAATAAAAAAAAAAAAATTTATTTAAAAAAAGCGTGGGATGTTTTTTAAGATATTATCAAAATGATAATCAATCTACTCATTTCTGTCAATAAAATATTTATAACTATTGACACCATGCACCCCACGCTTATTTATTTTTAAAATAAAATATTATTTTTTTTATTTACACTATTATTATTTATATTTATTGAAATTTTTAACACTATTCTTAATTTAAATTTATTAAAACTTATTTTCTATTTTTTTAGTTCGGTTTTCTATAAAAAGCGTGTTTTTTAGTTTTTTTAAACTATTATTTATTAATATAATCTATGTATTTTTCCTCTATTCATGGTAGAGTGTACAAGAGTAGGCCTAAAATGAACCTTTTCCTTTTAGGGGAAAATAGCCACCTGGCCAAAGAAGAACATCTTGGCTTAAGAATTTACGGCAATGGTACGGGAAGAGAATCAATGTTATTTCGCGCAGCAGCTTCCAAGATGCCGCCCTAATGTAGGTATGCCATTGCCAACCTCCGATAGGAAATGGCAATAAGTAATGGTAATCTATTGCGATTGCGATCTCACCTGATGGTAAGTGATAATGCAGTCTAAGATGGTAGCGGGCTAACCTGATATGGGCATGGCAGTTATATTAAACCCATAGCCCTATTCGGTTTCTACACGGTATCGTACCGGAACGCCACATCACTTGTTGGCACATTTTTGCCGAAGCCTCCCCCCAGGCAAATCTATACCTACTAATTTTATTTATTATAAGAGAAAAGTGAATAGTGGTCTACATCTAAAAGCATTCATGCATAATATCATGCGTTTGTCACTATTTTACTAAAATCAGTGGATACAGTTATCATGCAAAAATGTAGCGCAATCGTGCAATATTTTCATGAAAATATACAACTTTAGAGTGTAAATCGAAGGTAAAGAAAAGTTCGAAAAGAAAAGTAACTTATTTGCTGGTTAACTGTTCTTATTAACTTTTGCAATATTTACAATATATCGAGTTTAATATTATAAAAGTTACCGATTCCGAAGCGGTCGCGGTGAGTTAAAACGACAAATCGTACCTATTCGTGACAATTTTGAGATTGAGTTTTCTGAGTAGGGAAATTAACGTTCTGTGATGCTATCTACTACCTACTACCTACTACCTACTAGCTACCTAAGAAAATTGCTGGTTTGGATACGTATTAGGTATGAAGGAATTTAGAAATTAGTTGGTTAAGTTCAGAGGTGGAATAAAACGCATGTAGATTAAGTAATTCCATCTACACTCAGAGTGCAGCTAGAGTCAACGACATACTTGTCTTTGACTCTAGCTGCACTCTGAGTATAGATGGAACTGACATATTGGTCTTAAAGAAAAGTAGTCGTCAACTTAGAGTTAAAACGAGATGGACTTACGTGAGTAACATAAATCTGTCTCGTTTTAACCATGTCTTAAGTCTAAGCAAAGACAAAGTTCGCTTTATAGATCTCACACTGAGAGTAAGGTGGTTAAGGTATAGCCTGTGTTATTTATGATACTAAAAGAGGAGCAGTCTATTTTAATTTTTAAATTAAAGAATCTATGGTGCGACTAATAAAAAAAAGAATAGAACGTTCGGAAATGGTGCAATACAATTATATTTGCATCTGACCTTAGGCTCGTGATCCAGATTGCAGCGCGGTGAGGCGCCGCCGAGGTACCCACAGGGCATCAGTGTCACCATGTTCCTGAACCGTTCATTACGTTCGTTCGAGGTTCGTTCACTCACACATCACTTTGGCGGGAAAGTTTATATAATAGCATTTTGTTTTTACGCACGCAATGTCTTTGGTCCATTATCCATAGCACTGTACCTACGAAAGATTGTTTAATTTGTTAGAAGAAAAGTAAATTCACGTCGTTTGACTACTATTAAGTACTAATTTGTACTCTTAAATACGGGTTGTGACAAAAATGGGGATCAAAGAACGACTAAAAATAAAAAAAACGTATTTAGATAAGGAGTCTACTCTACGTTTTGCAAATTAAAGGAAAACTTGGGAATAACTAATCAAATAAGGGATGTGATGTGTTGACAAGGGGAAGATTTGTAGAGCTATAATGATACTAAAATAAACATACTAATATTATAAATGCGAAAGTGTGTTTGTTTGTTGGTATGTTGGTTTATTGGTTTGTTGGTTTGTTGGTTTGTCCTTCAATCACGCCGCAACGTAGCAACGGATTGACGTGATTTTTGGCATGGGTATAGTTGAGGACCAGTAGGCCGAGCATGGGCGGGGAGATTTTATCCACGGGGAAAGGATAAGATGTCCCAGTTGGCTCGAGACATCTTTTTTATAATTTAATGGTATGAAAATAAACTTAAACCTACGTCCTATGCACAAGTCAAACAGGGATATACTTCTCCTTTCCCCTGTTGCCATGCTCTAGCATAATTTTATCTCTTGTAAGTGGATATAATCGGGGGATAAGATTTTTGTCCCCTCCCATGCTCGGCCTGCTGTAGAGTGACATAGGCTACTTTTTATCCCGGAAAATTAAGGAGTTCCCGCGGGAATAACAAACAACTTAAACAGAGATAGATTATAGTCTGAATAACACATAGGGTAAGTACTGTTTATCCCGGAAAATTAAAGAGTTCCCGCGGGAACCGAAAAACCTCAACCCACGCGGACGAAGTCGCGGGCATTAGCTAGTGTATTATATTTTTTGAATAAAATAGAACATAGATAGTACTTTCGTGTCTATGAACGAAATTCCACCTGAACTAGAAACATGCTATAAGTATAGCTATGATTCCCCATATTACGCCCATATTACGCTACCGCCCAGTAACAACATATTATTATACAGTATGAGCTTTGCTTTGACACCTTTTTGTTACTATCATTAGCTATATGATTAGTACAGTTGAAACCACAAGCGGCTAAACTATAAATAAATAAAAAACTTAATTCGTTTTGATGAAACGATTGATATTCGACATCCGTTACGAATTTCACGCCAAAATGATCAATCATTATGCTACGCCGGCGGCTAGCTATCGAAAGGCTTTAGTCATCGCCCTACATCAAAGAAAAAATAAAAACAAAAGAAAAAAATACATAGAAAAAATCTACACGCCCGGACCACCCACACGGTTTTCAAATTTCAAACGTCGATGGAACGTGTTCATCAAGTTGTCAAATCGAGTTTGACGTAATCGAGAACGGTTTTAATGATTTTTTTTATAAAGGTACTTGTTATTAGCTTCTGTTGCATACGATTTTTAGTTACAAGCTTACTTCAGATGTAAGATGATTGCGATAGTTAAAAAAAACTGAAATACTTCATCCTTACTAATATTATAAATGGGAAAGTGAGTTTGTTTGTATGTTTGTTCCGCTTTCACGCCGTAACTACTGAACCGATTGCTTTGAAATTTTGCAGACGTAAAGTTAGAAGTCCGGATTAAATAATAGGGTACTTTTTATCCCGGAAAATTAAAGAATTCCCGCGGGAACTAAAACTCCTCAATCCACGCGGACGAAGTCGCGGGTATCAGCTAGTGGATAATACGAGAAAGGGGACATACTGGAACTTTGGAAGGCGCTACTAAGTTTCATGGATGTTAGGGGTACTTATGTTTCATATAAATCATAATATTATAAATTACTTATTATATAGTGGGTAAAACTTATTTTGTTTTATTTTTCTCAAGAACACGGTTTTTTACCGGAATCAACTCCAAAACGTGTTCAAAAAATAAACTTCTGGTTATGAAATTAGAAAAAGGAACACGTCAGACCCAATTACTGTCTCGTTCTAAAATATAAACTTAGAAATAGAGAATTAAATGTCTATAACGTTCCATCCCTCGCTACTTCGTATAAAATAGGATGGTTTAGATCAGGTGAGTTTGAAGTGGCGGGGGGTTACAGTAGCGTACACTGCGCTGCGTGACGCGTAATTTATTTAAGGGTGGCCACAAAAATAGAACAATGCAGAACTAATTGTGCATTTAGTCTAGATAAAATCGTAGAGAAATTAAAAAGTAATAGGTATTTTGCGTCTTGTATTACTACTATTGATCACCTCCGAATATGTCAAAATATACAATTTAACTAATACCTATTAATATGTATTATTGTATTTTTATCTCATTTAGATTTTATCTACTTAACACCGGTTATTAATAATCATAAAATTCTTAGCATGAAGTCACGTAGAAGCTTACACCTCACAGTGATGACACACAGAGTTACACCGATCACCGTACTTAATATATGAGCGGTTACATTAGCGTAAAGATAGAGGCACAACTCTTCTGCTCCAGAAAAGGAGGCTGGCTATACCTTCTCACAAAAAGCTTTAGGCTTTAGGGGTTGTTTCCGATTAGTTGCAGCAAAGATCTGGAATGATCCGCCTCCCCCTCTTCGTGAATGGAATAATCCTACTACCGAGATTACAAAAAAAAAAAAGGAACTTCTATTTAAACGCCCAGATAGAGGCAGCTAAATATGTCACAAAAAAATAATTTAATTAAAATTAAATAAATCAGCGTTTTGTTAAAATTATTGTTTATTTATCTGTTTAATATTGAATAATTCGTGTTTTTAACAGCTATGCTACGTAAGTACTTTATTTACTAACTTTTGTTTTATGTTAAGGTAATTAAGTTTTTAATACTTTTCTTTTGTCTTTTTTGAAACAATAAAGCTTTTATTTATTTAATAAAATATATACTAATGGTCACCCTACGCCCGCCATTTTGGAACACACCTGACCCACCACGGGGGGCCGACGCTAGCACGTCACATCTCTAAAACAAGCACTTAATATAACTCATTTATAATTTATTAATATCTTGGGAGGTATTAATTGATAAATAATTCCTTGATGTGTGAGAAAAAAATGTTCGAAACTCTGGAAAAATCTGCTGAGATTGGAACTCGGTCACGATATTAATTTCTTTATTCAAAGCTTAGTCAAGACGATAGTGACGATGATACTGTAGTGACGATAAGTCTGTAAGCTTTGGCAGTATGAGTAATGTCCTCCCGACCGAATTTCGGCCACGTCGGCCTATCTTCAGAGAAATTAGCTATCTGCCGGGAGATAATACTCGTATAGTGCACTAGTGTATGCGCAAACACAGGGGCACTCTCTGTTTCTTTACTCTCATAGCTCGATGGGACGGAAAATCCGACACAACCGGAGAGAGATCAAGCGCAGGACTGACGGGTTTAGGTGCTCTCCGAAGCACGGGGGTGAAACACCGCCAACTTCCTAACTCCGGGCTAGTGCTGAGAATTTCTCTAATAGTACGAGTATAACGCTCCCGAGCACTAGCTGGGAAGACCCAGCTAGAACTTTTCGGGATTTTTTTTGCACTCCCTTTACTGCGTTACTGCTTCTGTACTGCGATAGAATGTTTTTTCGCACTCGCTATACTGCGTTACTGCTTCTGTACTAGCGATAGACTCTTTTTTTGCACTCGCTATACTGCGTTACTGCTTCTGTACTGCGATAGACTGTTTTTTTGAACTCGCTATACTGCGTTACTGCTTCTGTACTGCGATAGACTGTTTTGTTTACAGGACTAATATGCACCGCAACTTTTATCGTAAGTTCACTTAACTTACGCTCAAGTTCATTATGCCAAGTCTAGACCGTGGGTAATATTTAATACAACGTAGTGGCATTCCATAGGACTTGTTCCTACGGTGGGGTATGTCATGAGCGGTGGAAATTATTTTATGGAGGTATGTCCCATTATGGGTACAACCGGTTTAATGTGGAAATGTTTTAGTAAGTTTGATCGTTTATAACGATAATCGACGGGATTTTCGAATTATCATTATTTAGGCTGGGTGCACACATCATTTACTGTTAGCATTGAATCCTATTCTCTCGAATGACTTGAAGCATAAGAGGAAAATTAATGAACCTATTATTATCCTAATAGCATCTAGATTGGGTGGTAATCTGTTAATTAAAGCTTTAAAATATTGAACCTAGGTCGCTTTCTTTTGATAAAAGCTCCGGTAAAACTTGGGACAGGACTTTTTCTTATTTATCTCGCTAAATAATGAGGTGTCTTTTAGTGGGGAGTTTAGTCACCTAATAGACAAAATGTATGAAGAAGCTGTTACACGTAACAAAAGCTCGCTGCATTAATTAATTTCCCAAGAAAAGCCTTACGATTTTGTCATAAATGGAAGAGGCCAAAACTCATAAGTCACAACCCTTACCACAGAGGAATACAAAGAAAGCGAGAACAAAATATGTCCAAAGTTGGTGATATATTATATTATTTTAGTATGTAATGTTTTATTCGATAAAAACCTCAAAAGTATTTTTTTTATATATTAGCAAAATAACAAATAGATGCCGATCGCAAAAAGTGTTTTTGCATTTTAAGAGTGTATTTTTAAAATTTAGAATTCGTTCAATTTAAATTGAAATAAAATACAAGGCAGTTCTGCCAGTGTGTCACTTCGGCTGTGGGAATCGATATGGTGATCGTGTTTACGATCGAATTAAAATCGATTGCTGGTGATCGCTCGGATGGAGGCCCGTTTGCATCAATACAATCGAGACAAATCTATGTTGTTAAAGATAACTTTTCCACTTGAAAGTTATAATTAAGTTAACCAACGTACCTACTCGTATAGTACCTCATCTATTATTAATCCATACTTAATATTATAAATCCGAAAGTGCGTCTGTGTCAGTCTGTATGTCTGCTACGCTTTCACGGCCCACATGTTCAACCGATTTAGATGAAATTTGGTAATGGAATAGATTGTATCCCGGAGAAGGACATAGGCTACTTTTTATCCCGGAAAATTGAGGAGTTCCCGCGGTAATCGAAAAAACTTAGTCCACGCTAACGAAGTCGCGGGCATCATCTAGTATTATAATAATATCTCCTTTAATCTCCTTTGAATATAAATACTTTACGGTAGTAAATAATATCTAATATGTTTCTGAGAAACTTGTAGATGCCCGTAACTACGTTTGCGGTGGATTTTCGTTTTACGAATTCCGGGGGAAGTCTGATTGTCCTGGACAACAATAGAAGCCTTTATCACTTTCCAGCAACTATACCCATGATATTATTTATCCTTCCATCAAGCTCCAACAGAGCAACAAATCAACGTGATTTTTTGAAAGTTGAAACCTGGGGAGTGATATAATTATAGGCTGCTTTTTATCCCGGAAAATCAAAGAGTTCCACCGGGTGTTAAAACCTAAATCCACGCGGATAAAATGACTGGATTCAACTAGTTTGATAATAAAAGATTTTTGAACGATAAAAGCAGTCCATTGGAGACTAAACGTGGCATGGCGTAGACACGGGATGCGACGGGCCGATGACAAAGTCGACTAAACGCTACAAGTCTACAAGAAAGCGAGTCGCATACGAGCCATAAATTAACATTAATTAGATGCAATTTTACGGAATTGCTATATGTCTGACGCTGCACTTGTTTTCTTGTGGCGAAATCTTCGTTTTTTTTTTTGGGGTTCCGTAGATAAGGAACCATAGTTTAGTCTAACTCTAGACTGTCTGTCCGTATGAATATATTGAAAAAAAACTGTAAGTATACTTTACCTCCTGAAAATGAAAAACTGAGCCAAAAATGTTTTCGTTTACGTATCCCTAGTTGAATAGGTATTTTAAAACCACCTATAAGGTTTTCTAGTTAGTTTTTGAACAAAATTCCCGTATTTTTTTGGCAATTAGCATTACTAGGTATTTACTTACAACGGATCCTGTAGGTACGCGTAGCGCACGCAGTACGCACTTCACCACTTGTTTGTAACCTAGTAAGTTTTCAAAATAGAAGGAATTACACCCGCCGTGCACCCGACCTGGCCCGCGCCCTTTCCCTGTGTGTTTTGCCCTATGGGTACTACTACCACTACTACCACTACTGTCTATTATCTATCTAATTTTTATACCTCGTGATATGCTGAAAGTAAATAGTTAGTATGGGAACTCCACTTTGTAATTTTTGGTGTTAAACCGGAAGTGTCAATCATAGTTTCTGAGATTTAGATGGTAATCAGGTGCTTTATAAATTCCGATGTCACATACCATCAAACTACTTTTAATTGAGCTTGTGAAAAATGTAGGTAAACCGCATAAAATGACTCACAGTAAGTTGTGAAATTGAATTCACACCTAGTGTAGATATACGTACCTATATGTAACGTATATGTAAGATTGCAAAGGCCGTTGGATTGTAATATAACTAGCGATATTGTAAACTGTCGACAGATTACAATTAAACGCATTATTTTTCGGTAGATTGGTATATTAACCCGATAAAACCTAATCAGGCAGTGCCCGGCCGCAGGCCTGATTAGGTTTTATCTGATTATTTATGTCGAACCCTAACCTAACCTACAAGAAAGAGACAAGAAAACGTACCTAAATACAATGAATATTTCAAAAATTTACACTCGGAACATTGAACGGTTTACAATCTGTCGACAGTTTACAATGGCGCTAGTTGGATTACAATCTAACGGTTTTTGCAATCTCACGGTGACATATAAAACTATTAACCATCAATACTAATATTATAAATGCGAAAGTGTGTCTGTCGGTCTATTTGTCTGCCTGTCTGTCTGCTACGCTTTCCCGGTCCATCTTTTTAATGATTTTGATAAAATTTGATACACAGGTAAGTTTCATCTCGAGGAAGGGCATAGGCCTTAAGGGGAATTACTTTATATGCCGAAAAATTCAAGAGTTCCCGCGGGAATCACAAAAACCTTAATCAACGCGGACGTCATCTAGTTGCATAATAATTGTAAATTCCATTGTGTTACTTAATACTTTTCGCGGATTTAATAGTTTTTCCTTTAAATATCCCAAACTTACATACATATGTAAAAGTGTTTGAGTGAAGCTTCCGTGGCGGCTAGCTTTAAGACCCTGTTTAGCGTAAAAGGTGGTTTTTAAAAGCAGTGTATCCATCAAACGGTGACATAATGTATGCTTGTAAAAATAATTTGCTGTTTTCAAGACCTTTAAGCAGACATTGACGCATCTCAAAACACAATTTTAAATAAATCTCTGCATTGAAATTTGTTTTAAACATACCTCTTAATTTACCTTTTAAAGCAATTTTTAGGGTTCCGTACCAAAATGGTAAAATGGAACCCTTATGGTGCGACTTTCTCCGTCTGTCTGTCCGTCCGTCACACTCGATTATTTCAGTAACTACCGAAGCTATCGACATGAAATTTGGAATAGTTGTGTATATTAGTGGCCCAAAGACACTGGAATAAAAAAAAATTGGAAATTATTTTTGTTCTTATTTAAAAAGGGGGGAAAATCTGAGGGTTGAAATTTAAAAGTGAGATAACTGTACTGTGTGGGGTATCATATGAAAGGGTTTACTTTGTACATTTTAAAACAGATTTTTAATTATTTTTAGTTATGATAGTTTTGGATTTATCGGGGAAAATGTCTAAAAAAATACCGTTCCCCCCCCCCCCTTATCTCCGGAGTTTACCAATCGAAAAATTTGAAATAATTATGGTCAATAGGAATTTACGTATACTTTACAGGAAAACTATAGCCAATGCTCTAACTAGCATAGTTTTTTTGATATTAACAATAAACCTCTACAAACAAAGTTAGTCTTGCGGTTCATTAACAAAGGTAATTATTTATTAATAATGGTACGGAACCCTTCGTGCGCGAGTCCGACTCGCACTTGCCCGATTTTTTTTTTTCAAATGATTTCATGCATGTTTTGCGACATACGCTTGCTCGATCGTGTGTGTGTTTTTCATCTCGTGAGCTCACAGCGCCCTACCGGCAACAAGACATACCTATTATACATAATTATATAGGAACTTTAATTTAATATTATATTACCGTTCCAGTATGACACCGCTAAAACTGACTGGTGAAAGGTATTTATTTATATATACCTACTTATGGTATAAACTTTGTATAGCGTGACCAGAAACAAATTTTTTATTTTCCTAGTCAGTCATTAAACCACAGTCTGACTAAAGCATGCTTAAGCTTAACACATAATATTAGCCTAGAAATGGAAGAAAAAATAAATTATTGATAAATAATTTATTCAATCTACTCTTAACCATAGGTAATTATAATATTGAACGATTAGACTCTCTAGTGAATAAATGTCAGTGTTCAAATAAGGTTCCTTTAGTTGTCTCAGCGGAAAATCAATGTACTGATTTCAAAAATTCCTGTAAGTGTAATAATGTACTAATGTGTCCCTCCCCACAGCGAAAAACATTTGTAATCTCAGACGGGTTTGGAAAAGACCTTGGTTATTTGCTAAAAAGTGAACTACACCAACAGGTCCTTAACATATGTAACCCGGGGGCCCCCTATGAGTACATAATTGAAAATATTAAAGGCTGTTGTTTAGATAAATACAGCACAGTAGTATTGTTAGTAGGTGACAGTCGGCAAATAACCAAAAAAGAAATACTCAGAAGTTTTGCATACCTACAAAGTGTACAAAAATATTCTGAATGTAAATTTATACTTTGTGCGTTTCCATACTCATGCTCTTTGACCTCAGCACAAAATAGGTATGTTTATAAACTTAACATGCTTTTACATAATTTAAGCTATGGTCATAGAGACCATTTCCATGTACTAGACACAAATAAGTTTGTTAAGCGATTTACTCTGACAAAAGGTACTATGTATCTGCCACATAGATATAAGAAACAAATAGCTACATTAGTAGCTTGTAATATACAAGACCCAGCTATTTTTAGCTTGGATGCAACTGTGAATGGTACATGTTGTACCCATAATATTGATTTATCTAGTAATATTAGTACCAATCCCAGTATTTTGGAATTGGATACAAGTTATCATGAAAAATTAAATACAAATTGTACAAATTGTACTAATATTTATGTTAACACTGACTCAAGCTGTGCTGGTGGTACTACCAAGTCAGTAAATAACTCAAGCTACAGTAGTAGTACTACCAGGAACACTGCTTGTTTAAACTAGGCAGCAAGACAACGGAGAAGCTCTGTAAAATTAACATTGTACATCAAAACATACAGAGTCTCTCCGGCAAAGAATTAGAAATAGAATTATTTGTGGAAAAATGCAACACACATATCTTGTGTTTCACTGAGCACTGGCTTAAGAGTGAACAATTGCCAATAACCAGGATACATAACTTTACAATGTCAAGTGCGTTCTCTAGAAAATCTGCTATTCATGGTGGATCATTAATCCTGGTCCATAAAGACATTAATAGTAAAGAACGAAAAGACATAGTGGGTCTATCTGTTGAACGCATTGCGGAACTGTCTTGTGTGGAGCTGGAGCGTTTTATTGTAGTCTGTGTTTACCGGCCCCCCTCAGGTGATCTCACCCATTTTGAGGATATAATGGAAGATGTGTTAAAGCGATTGTGCGTGTCCACTAAGAAGATTATAGTATGCGGCGATTTTAATGTAAATATTTTAATGGAAAATGCTTTTACTGGTAGGTTGCTAAACTTATTTAAATGTTTTAACATGAAACATGCTTTTAGTGAACCTACTCGGATAACAGAAACTTCAGCCACTTGCTTAGACAATATTTTTTACAGTGGCGATATAATTTTGGAAAAAGCTGTTATAAACAAGCTAAGGTCGGATCATTGCGGGCAACAGATAACTGTTTTAAGTAGTGCCAATAAAAGAAAACAAATCATCAAGTGTAGACCAATAACTAAAAATAAATTGACGCGGTTTAAAGATCAAATTTCCGCCAAACTTCCTGCAATCACCTATAAAAAGGGTCACCCAGACCGCACCTATACTAGTCTCTTCAAGACAATAGACAATGAATTTAATAAGGTATTCAATTTGAAGCAAATAGAAAAAAGTGAGAAATTAAAGTTCAGTGATTGGGCTACTGTAGGCATTTACAAAAGTAGGGACAAGTTGTACGAGTTATATGATGAAAAACAATACAACCAGTCTCCCAGTTTTGTTGAACGCGTGAAAACTTACTCAAAGACTTTCAAAAATGTTTGTATTCATGCTAAGGCACTACATATTAAAGAGAGAATTGTGAAGTCGGATAACAAAATAAAAACCACTTGGAACATAGTAAATGACGAGTCTGGTAAAACTAAATCTCGTGATGTCAACTACGAGATTGTTATTGATAATAATAAAATAACGTCTGATAAAGAGGTTGCAAAAACCTTCGAAAAGTTTTTCCAGGATGTTCCTATTTTGTTGACCGACTCTCTAAACTCCTCACCCACCGCAGCTCAGAGTATATTGAGGGAAAATGTAAAAGAGTGCAATGTTTCTTTTGAATTTAAACACATCACTGCTATAGATATTATAAAAAACTTTAAGTTATTAAAATTAAAAAATACTGGTGACCTATGGGGTATGTCTGTGAAAGTCATATCAAACATAATAAGCGACATTGCCCCTTACTTAGCTGTAATTTTTAACGAATGTGTAGATTTAGGCACCTTCCCGAGTTTAATGAAACATGGTAAACTCATTCCTTTATTTAAGTCAGGAAATAAAAACGATCTTAATAATTACAGACCTATTTCAATTTTACCAACTCTCAGTAAGGTTTTTGAAAAAATTATATTGAGCCAATTATTAAATCACTTTAACACAAACAGCTTACTGCATCCCGAGCAGTACGGCTTCACTAAGGGTCGTAATACAACTGATGCGGGTGCAAAACTATTAAAACATATATACGATGCCTGGGAGCGTTCACAGAATGCTATTGGTATCTTCTGTGATCTGTCTAAGGCATTTGATTGTGTTGAGCACAAAACTTTATTGCTGAAATTAAGCCACTATGGCATGAGAAATGTTGCACTCGATCTCATTGCTTCCTATCTAAATGATAGAACTCAGAGGGTATGCGTAAACCACGTGAAGTCAGAGGGCTCAACTGCATTAATGGGTGTCCCACAAGGCTCGATCTTAGGTCCATTTCTATTTTTGGTGTATATAAATGACTTACCATACCATGTCAATAATGTCTGTGACATTGTATTGTTTGCTGACGACACATCACTTATTTTTAAAGTGGATAGAAGTAAGGACAATTTTGACGATGTAAACAATGCAATATCACACGTATCACACTGGTTTACTATCAATAATTTATTATTGAATGCTAAGAAAACCAAGTGCTTAGAGTTTGTTCTACCTAATGTAAAGAATATTAACAAAACTATAATGATAAATGGAGAAACACTAAAAATGGAGAACTCCACAGTTTTTTTGGGGGTGACCTTGGACAACAAGCTTCAATGGGGCGCTCATATAGATACACTAGCGGGAAAACTTAGCTCGGCTGCCTTTGCTGTTAGGAAAATAAGACAGTTTACCGATATTGAAACGGCTAGGCTTGTCTACTTTTCTTACTTCCACAGTGTTATGTCGTATGGCATTTTATTGTGGGGCAGAGCCGCTGATATCCAATCAATTTTTATATTGCAGAAAAGAGCCATTCGTTCTATTTATAAACTCGGATCACGCGAATCACTTCGTGAAAAATTTAAAGAGATTGGTGTTCTTACGGTGCCTTCACAATATATATACAATAATATAGTCTTTGTTAGGCAGAACATTAATAATTATAAACAAATATCTGATACTCACAATCTATGTACTAGAAACCGCCATAAGCTAGTAACAGCGTCATATCGTGTGCGTAAGGTGCAGAAATCCTTTGTGGGGTCGAGTGTACGTTTTTATAACATGGTTCCAAAAGAGTTTATAGATTTGCCATTACATAAATTTAAGGACTGTGTCAAGCAGCATTTGTTAAGTCGAGCTTATTATACTATCGACGATTTTATTAACGACAAAGTTGCATGGAAGCAACCGGCCTCGAATCCAGTGACCCACAAGTCGGTGTAATACTTGTAACGTTGCGTATGTATTGTATTGCTTAAATATTGTAACCTCTTTCTTTTTTTGAGAAAAGAGCAACTGCTGAGTTTCTTGCCGGCTCTTCTCAGTAGAACCAGCTTTCCGAACCGGTGGTAGAGTCTTGACGTATCATAAGTGACACAAGTTGTCCTATGTGAAATAAATAAATCATTTATCATTTATCATTTATCAATGTAAACGAGGCATATTGCCTGGCGACAAAACGGTACAAGATAACATCTCGGGACGTTAGGCATAAATTAATCGATTTTAATCCGATGCAACTCGCCAAATTACTCGTTATCGGACACAGTTAATGATTCAGACGAAAGAGGTTTTATATTTTTACTTTGTGCATACTTTATATTATTATGGGAAGTTAAGTGGTGACACGTCATAGTTTTACGATCACATATAGATTTGCATCTTGTGTCTTGTGTATAAAGTAGTTATTTATCCTCTCACGTACGACGTAGTCGCGGGCATCAGCTAGTCAGGTATAATTATGCGAGTTTATATTTAGGTAGTATCATGAAAAGTTCATTCCATGCTGTGGCACAGGCTGAGGAGGCGGGCCCATTGAACACAGTTTTAAAATAAGTAAGTAGTATACATATCATGTAATAAAGATTCATTTATTTATTTAAATAGCCAAATCGGTTTAGTCATATTGTGTGGCGTGAAGGAGTAAAAAACATTCAAACTTACAAACATCTAAAGCCTAAACTTCACATTTATAATATTACAGAAAAGAAAAAGTGACTGACTGATTGACTGATCTACTTATGAACGCACAGCTCAAATCACTGGACCGATCGGGCTGATAGCTTTTATGAGATAGGCATCCGCTAAGAAGGGATTTTTGAAAATTCAACCCCTAAAGGGCTAAAATATAGGGGTTTGAAATTTGTATGAAAATCGAACTTAACGTAGGTACCTACCTAAGCGAAAATGCGGGCAAAAGCTAGTAACTACTTATAATATAAAACATTGAAAGAAATTGAAGCATATAACAGGCATTTTTGTGATGTAAAATAGCTTTAGTTTTATGTCAAAAAGTGCTCTATCGCCTGAATTATGTTTTTGAATAGAAAAGCGGATTTTTAGGTACCTATTTAGGCACAATGTGCTTGTTTTCATTTCCGATGTTACTGTATGTTCCGATGTATGTGACCTTGACGGGGTCATTTGATTTATTATATTGAAAGTATTTATTTTATAGCAACTTATTAATAACTTGACCTTTTAATGGAGATTTTTTGCATATTACCATGATAGGTTATGAAACTTTTTCGAAGTTGCAATGTACAGGCTAGATGCCTAGTTGCCTATCTATTGTATTAGTAGATATAATATGTTTGGCGTAGGTAATAGTTCTAAGGTAGGTAAGGTAGGTAGGAAGGTGTAAAGTTCTTAATTGTGTAAGTATCAATCATAGGTTTTTTAGAGAAAAATGCAATGTCCACATCTAAGCTCATGATGTTAAGTTCATAATTGTGTAAGTATCAATCATAGTTTTTAGAGGAAAATGCAAAGTCCACATCTAACTAAGCTCATAGTGCAAAGTTCATAATTGTGTAAGTATCAATCATAGTTTTTTAGAGGAAAATGCAAATTTCGCGTCTAAGCTCATCATGCAAAATTCATAATTGTGTAAATATCAATCATAGTTTTTTAGAGGAAAATGCTAAGTTCCACATCTAAGCTCATGATGTAAAGTTCATAATTGTGTAAGTACCTATCCATCATAGTTTTTTAGAGGAAAATGCAAAGTTCACATCTAAGCTCATGATGCAAAGTTCATAATTGTGTAAATATCAATCATAGTTTCTAGAGGAAAATGCAAAGTCCACATCTAACTAAGCTCATAGTGCAAAGTTCATAATTGTGTAAGTATCAATCATAGTTTTTTAGAGGAAAATGCAAAGTCCACATCTAACTAAGCTCATGGTGCAAAGTTCATAATTGTGTAAATATCAATCATAGTTTTTTAGAGGAAAATGCTAAGTTCCACATCTAAGCTCATGATGTAAAGTTCATAATTGTGTAAGTATCCATCATAGTTTTTTTAGAGGAAAATGCAAAGTTCACATCTAAGCTCATGATGCAAAGTTCATAATTGTGTAAGTATCAATCATAGTTTTTTAGAGGAAAATGCAAAGTACACATATAAGCTCATGATATAAAGTTCATAATTGTGTAAGTATCAATCGTAGTTTTAGAGGTAAATGCAAAGTCCACATCTAACTAAGCTCATGGTGCAAAGTTCATAATTGTGTAAGTATCAATCATAGTTTTTTAGAGGAAAATGCAAATTTCGCATCTAAGCTCATGACGCAAAGTTCATAATTGTGTAAGTATCCATCATAGTTTTTTTAGAGGAGAATGCAAAGTCCACTTCTAAGCTCATGATGTAAAGTTCATAATTGTGTAGGTAAGTACCTATCAATAATAATAAGTATAAATCAAAAATCATAGTTTTTATTAGAAGAATATGCAAAGTCCACATCTAAGCTCATGACTTCTGGACGTCGTCTGAGTTAAATTGAAGATACTTAGTTAGTTTGCACATTGTAGAGAGTTGCCAAATTTATAATGAAGGTAAATAGAGCAGCCAGCCTATAAATTGACCGTTACAAGTTATGACTGCCGTTGGCCATAAAAATAGCATTTGGTCTACCTATATAAAATTATTTAACTAAATCTAATTTCTTTACAATCTCACAAAAAATATAGTTTCCGCCCGCCCTCAAACATGTAATAAACATAAGTAGTCAGTACAGTAAATTTAAGACTAGGGCACATTATTGCGCAACTGAAATGCTACGTGTGTATTCCATAGACAAACAAAAGAACAAATTCACTCCGGTACAATAGACAAGTCACACCAAAAAGGCCTCTATTTCTTTATAAACAGAGGCTATATTTCAGGAGTAATCCTAGTCAATTGTTCGAAATTCAATTTAGTTTGGGTGGGGCGTGGCCGGGGCTGGGCGGTACGAGAAGAAGATAGGACGTCGGATGTTCGTAATTCAAATTTCGCAGCTGTCTACAGATAATCCGACATTATAATGGAAGGAATCGAAACTTTTCAAATGTTCTGTTGGCAAATTCTGAGTTTTTTATAGATTTCACGAATTCACGATCATTTGATCAAGATTGCTGAATGTAAAATCAGTCAAATATGTAATTAACTACAAAATTTTAGGTACCTACATGGTTTTATGAATTACCTAGTTAAGAGTTTAGTTGAGACTCACGCCTACCCTATCACTGATGAAAATATAATAGACTAGCTGATGCCCGCGACTTCGTCCGCGTGGATTGCGGTTTTTCAGATCCCGCAGGAACTGTTTAATTTTCCGGGATAAAAAGTAGCCTATGTGTTATTCCAGACTGTAATCTATCTCTGTGCCAAAATTCATCTAGATCCGTTCAGCCGTTGGGATGTGATTGAGTAAAAAACATCCGTCCATCCATCCATAAATCCATACATCCAAAGCAAAGACCACACATTTTAAATAAATAGAATAATGTCATAGAATGGGACATGGGTTGGTAGTACCAACCCATGTCCCATTCTATGACATTATTCTATTCTAAAGATGCCATTCTATGACATTATTCTATTGTGGTACTTGGTATGACTCACGTAAATAGGTAAAATTAAGTGTACTGAAATCAAAGATGGATTATATTTACGTAAAGAAAATAATGAACAGTAGGATATGTACTACTACTATAGTCTGGTGAGAAGCTAGGTAAGTCCCTATGTTTAACCAGTTTGTCAACTTAACCTATGGCTATACGTATATCTTCCGGTAGTATGTAGACACGGACATGCTGATTTTTATCTAAATTGTACATTAAGAAAAGATAGAATCACAGATATTTTAACCGTAACCAGATAAGGCCTAATTGGCTATTTAATGAATTTTACGGTAAATAATAAATATCAAATAACATGTTGAACTGTCTTTTTAATATTTATAAAGACTTTCTTGTCATCTATTATTTTCGACTACTCTAAAAATCATCGTAATAATTGACATCGATTATTCTCTAATAATTTCTCTAATTGCTCTAACTAAAGGCTCTGTACGAAGTCTATGCCTAAGCCTAAATGACTAAGACTTTCTTTTTATCCCTAGCCCTGCTTTAATTTCCAGTAAGTATACCTAATGAACAAAGTGTTAAATATACTATTGAAAATTCATATAGTGATGGAATAAGGAATATTTTTGGCAAAACAATTATTAGGTAGGTACCTATAGTACCTACCTAATAATTGTAGACTTAGTAGTAGACTAAGTAGTAGTAGACTTTCAAAAAAGGAGGAGTTTCTCAATTCGGTGTATATCTTTTTTTTTTAATGTATGTCGGTGCATATCTCCGTGGTTTCTAAACCGATTTGAACAAATTTTTTTTCATTGGTTAGAGGAAATACGCGAGGCGGTCCCATAAAATTTTCTGACTCCAAATCCTCAATCCTGATGCTGTAGGTGTACCGTACTACATGAAATCCTCAAAACTAGTGAGTTAGGAAAATTTTATGGTGAATTCATATACCTAGTATCATAGGTATCAAGTCACGTGTATACGATACAACTCTGAGTCCCAACTCCTCAACCCTGATGCTGAAGGGTACAGAACTCCTTAAAAATAGCAATTTAGGATTTTTTATGATGAATTCATATTGTAGGTGTCAAGCAACGACTTCATACTTAAACCCAAGTCCCAACTCCTCAACCCTGATGCTGCAGGGTAGGTACAGAACTCCTTAAAAATAGTGATTAAGAATTTTTTTATGGTGAATTAATATTGTAGGTGTCAAGCAACGACTTCAAACTTAAACCCAATTTCCAACTCCTCAACTCTGATGCTGCATGGTACTGCACTCCTAAGCCGTAGGGATTTAGAGTACACTAAAAAGTTAAAAATAAAAATTCTTTCCAAAAAACCGACTTCCAAAACCACTGTAAAGTAAAAAATAATTTTGTAAAATAATTTTGTTAAAAGTAGGTTTAACAAAGATAGGCATTGTTGACAGTGTTGTTGATAGTGTGTAGAAATCAAAAATAATTTTTTCGTACCACTTGCTCAAAAAAGTGACATTCTATGCCACAAAAAGCGAACATAACAATAGTCATTTTTAATCTGTTAAAAACAGGGAAAGGAAATTGTACTGAATTTCATTCATCCTCTAGGGGGAGAATGTGATTTAAATTTGGAATACCTACTTACCGAAATTTATACTGAAATACATCTGTGTTTACACCATTGAGTTTGTATATAAAGCATTAAACATCTTTTTGAAAAAGGAATAGGTACGCATTTATTATGCAGTTATGATTATTAAATAAAATTACGAAAACCGACGAGGCCGTATGGGCAGCTTGATGCCTTTGCTTCTCCGACAAAAAAATATTAGTCTAGGAATTTGCCGCGTTTTTGTTTTCTTCAAATACAAAAACGTTTTAAGTTTATTTTAATTTATTTTTTTATAAATAAGTTAATGTTCTAAAAATACGTTACGATGTTAAATCAAAGCTACAGTGACAGTGAATTGTCGGATTCCATCAGTGCAAATGCTGCAGCAATTATAAATAATTTGCTTCCAACAAAATCCAAGGAAAATTATTTAAAAACTTATGAACTCTCTCTATCAATAATTGGACCAATTTTTCGAATGTTAACTTTTACTTTTGATTGTCATTATTTTTAATAAATGCTTAGCTCATATTATCATTGTGTTAATTTTTTCGCAAATGGTACGAAAAGTAGAGTATTTTCCTCGGTGATAAAGCTGTCTTAGTCTTGGGTGAACTTAAATCCCTCGCTACACTCAGGACTCGTCTTAAATCCCTCGCTTCGCTCGTGATTTAAGTTTTTAACACCCTCGCTACGCTCGGGAGTAAACCTTGAGTCCTTCGTTACGCTCGCGATTTAAATCGTCACCCGCGACAGAAGACACTGCTTTATCCCCTTGGTTAATAATCTACTATTTACTTTCCAGTGGCTTTGGAAGTCGGTTTTTTGGAAATAATTTTTATTTCTCTGATGTTTATTTGATTTGGTTCGATTCGAAGGAGGTGAGTATTCTTGTTTATTCAACTTTCCCCTCCATAGTGTGCAACACGAAGATAGTAGGCTATCAGAACATGCAGAGCGATGCACTTTGCTGTTTATACAGAGTCCATATCAGGAGTACACCTACCTACCTACGCTATCGGCTATGCTCCCCTGGTGGTCGCGATACGCAAAATACGATGATGTCATTTGTTTAGCAATCGATAAACTTGACTAGGTAGGTATTAAATCCAACTAACTACCAGGTGAAAAAAAGGCATACTATGACACTACCCGGCGAATTATGAAATAGGGATTTCTAGTTAGCAACAGTCGTGCTACATGTTGCGCTTTCAAAAATCTGTTGCAATAAACTTCCTATTGCAATAGTGTCCCTTAGCAATTATCCACACTCAGGTTGACTTCTGCAACTCATAATATTGCCAGTGTACACTTGGCCTAAGTATGTTGATTCTAAAAAACTTAAACGGAAGATAGTTATGCCAAGAACCAAGTTGATACAGTTTAATAAACAAAAATATTGAACTATTTAAATACATCTTCGAGCATTGAATACCTAAGTAGTTAATATATTATGTTGGAAGAAACACATGTAACGATGTATAATATAATCAGCACCAAGAATAAACTTAGAAGCATGCTTAGCGATGTACAACTCTACCTACATAAATTGTAACAAAATAAATGCTTGACCTGATAAATAAGGAATTGTTTACCTATTTAAGTTGCCTCTATTGTAAACTTAGTGAAATATAACACAATCGTCATAGGTCGGCGCTTTGATATCCTATACCTTTGGCACCATTGCACATAGTGTTATTATTAATTTATTAGTGCCATTTGCATGCGTCACTGCAGGTTTGTATAATCAAATTTAAACGATAAAATACTTCGTCATCGTCGTCTCAACTCTCAACCAATAGATATCCACTATTGGACAGAGTTCTCCTACGTGGAGAAGTGAGAACACGTAACGGTCTTGTGCCGCTTGCTTCCAGCGCGGCGACTTCCCCGGCTATACTGCCATGAAATCGTCCGTCCACCTAGGGTTCCACCTATAAAGTACTTATTGTTTGTATAAATATTTGCCAACCGTAGGCCTATCGGGGGTTTTCAAAAAAAATAATAATATGGCTGTGAACAGACCTGCCACCATCTTGCAGGCTTCGATATTAGCTACCTATTAATTATTATCATACTAGCCAACCCGGCGAACTCCGTTTCGCCACCAGATGGCTTTCCCGCTAAAAAGATTTTCCCGCTTTTCTGTTGAAATTTTTCCTGAATTTTCTTTGCTATAAACCTCAAGGAGCCCGAGACCTTTCCAACGAATGCAAAACCGTGGAAATCGGTTCGTGCGTTCTGGAGTTATAGCGTCAGGAAGGAAAACCCGACTTATTTTTATATAGTAGATTATATTATTATCAATAGGATTTAAAGATAATAATTATAAGAAATCTTAATGCTATAGACTGATAACATGATTTGTTTTTAACAATATTAATTAATAGAAATCACCAAAAAATAATTATTAAGGAAAATTAGAATTTTTCTTAACAAAATATTCAGATTGTAGCAATGCCTGGGAAATTGATTCAGAAGGTAAGCACAGAATTGTTAATGTTTCCTTCTAAAAGCCTACTTATAACTTTGCAGTTTATATGAAAGTGCAAAAAGTGTCAGCCTTAATACACGTGATTAAGGATTGTCATTTGTCTTATAGCTTTTTCTTTGATTAATTTTTCTATAATAGCGTACCTTATATGGTATTTTAATTAAGATTAAGGTTTTACGCTATATGGCTGTTAAGTAGTTATCTTTTATTAGGTATTATTGTAGGTAGAGTTTATAGTGAGGGTTATCTCTTTTCATAAAGCTGATACAGTATTTCACAATAAACATATTTTAAATTCATCTGCCTAATTCCAACATAATCCATATCAAATGTGAACGTTTTTTTTAATAGATGATAGTGATAAAAGTTGGGCGAACAAAAATTCGTCGCTCGAAGATACGTGAGATAAGGGACGTTGAAAGGACCGAGATGGTTATCACGGTGGCCTCTTACACATTCCTGAGTTCCTGGTACAACGTATGAATTTATAATTTTACCGAATTTAATTTTTTTATGTTAATCCTATAGGTAGCTTTAGAGAGAGATAATTTTTGAACATGAGTAAATAAACGTGTTATGTTTATTAATTTTGTCCGCACACGTCAGAATTTATTGTTGTCGCGCCACTCTATTCTATAATACCTATTTTGTGCTAGACCTCTCAGAAATTGAAATTTGGCCGGATATGGGCATACATTTCTGAAGTTCGCATAGTACCTAATTAGTGCCACAAAAAGTTTTCAGAAAGCTCAAATAAAGTTTTTTTTCCAATGAATGGTTAAGTTCAACGCTGTTGAACGGCTGTTTTGACTGAATTCATAACTAATTTTCGATAAAACGATAAAACGAAACGACGTCGACGAAGACGATGTTAAAGCATGACGTCAATTGTCAATTGTCATGCAAGAAACGTTGCGATAAGAATATGTGTATGTAATTTCTAAAGCTTTGTATTAGGTAAGTACTAAAGTTAAGAAGTTACTCGTAGTAAACGATTATGCAGGTGCAAATCAACTACCCAAGCCAATCGCCAAGTCAAGCTTGGCAGAATATGTGGATACTATATCTTAATCCTAACACCTATGTCAATATATTGCATGTACCATATTCTGGCAAAATAAATAAATATTATGATTATGGTTATCGATCTAAAACTGTTTCCCAAGCACACTCAGTGCTGCAGCGAAGACGCTTTAGCTTGGTAGGTAAAGCGTTGCAAAAAGCACAAGAAAGCTTATAAGCACTGCACTGAAAACTTGTATCAGATCAAATACAGAATCAAACTCGTAAACTGTACAGCGCGAGGAAGAGAATAGTAATTTGTTATACAAGAGTGAAGAGTTGTTTTTTAACCGCGTGCTCAATTTTGATGACCGAGCAAGCGAAGGATTCTAAAATTGAATCACGAGCGCAGCGAGTGCGCGCAAAGCAAATTAAAAAAGTACACCAAGAAGGTTACGAGTGTGAGTTTTTAACAAATTAAAAAAGGTTGTATGGAAATTCAGCACCATAGAGGTAGAAGTAAATAGGTTTTAATGATGTTTTGAATTCACAAACTTCATAGACGAGTGATATTTACTAACGTGCACCGATGTTCTAAATTCAATTTACTTTATCCTCAAGAGGATAATAACGGCTTTTGCATTCAGATATCGAAGATTAAAAATACTCTTTCCGAGTTGGTGGGATGAAAATACAATTTACCTCCGTTAACTTTCCTGACTCAGAATAATTGTTCAGTGTCTAAATTTGCGTACCTAAATCTCTAGCGGATGGCAGTTTGTTGAAACTTGAACCGAGTCGTCTACGGGCTTACGGCAAAATCTGAATTAAGATCTATAAGCCGAGGTTTCTCTGACGAAATACAAAGTGTCGAACAGTACGGCCCTTTGTGTGGTGGGTCTTAAACGGATGTATTGTTTAAGCCCACTCGGTATTTTCGGCCATTTATTTCGTGAGTAATCACTGTAAACATTATTTTTAATACGCCGGTTCCGGCCGTTTTCGTATGCTCAAATCTATCATCATTGAGATTTTGTTGGTTCGTATTCTCAAACAATAGAACAAGACTTGAGTGTTATTGTGTAAGTAATGTATTTAGTTTATAATATACGTACAATTGATTTGTCGTTTGCTTTACTACCTATAATAAGTAGGTACCTAGGTAGGTAGTAGGTACCTATGAAAAAAATACCTAGTACCACTACCTACGCAATTCCGTAGACCGTACTGTAGTAACTAAGTGACCTTTATAGTGCAAAGCCCAATTACAAAATTACTAGAATATTAGATCCATGCAAATATTGCAAGTGCGAAAGTGTGCCTATCTGTCTGTCTGGCTGTTACCCTATCATGGACCATCCATTTACACCGAATTTAATTTAATTTTATTTTATTAAATTTTAATTTTGATGGTCTGATTTTGAATCAGTGTACAGAGGTAGCTTGCATGTCGAATTTGGACATGGATTTTCTACAAGTTAGTGATATCACTCATCATCAATCACATAATACTTATAAACTAATAATTATAAACTTACTGCTGTTAGCTGTATCAATCTCAAAACACAATACATAATAAGATAAATCTCTCGAAAAACCTCTATACGCGTTTTATCTATGTCCCTGACTCCCTGCGCAAGCTTAAAGTTCGGGCTTTGTCCTATCAGATTCAGAACATCGAAATATTTATCAAATTCCCAACTCCCGAGTAGGAAACGTATTAATTAAAATAACACCAAAGTTCAGTAACCATGCCCTAAAAACGCGGGACAAAATAAACGAGACAACAAATGACCATAAGGTCCAAGAACAATCGCCACATGTGGCCACAGATTAACGAAAAGAAAAACAAAATTAATATCCACATCCCATCCCTCTCTAACCCCTTCAGATTAAGTATATCCGTCCCGTTTCAACGAAATCATTCTTGGAAGTGCCGGAGCAGCGCGCGCGCACAATGCGGGTGTTGTAGCCACGAATTCCAAATTCAAAAAAATAAAAAATATTTGCTCGCCGGTTGGCTTGTGCTAAATAGCGTTTTCGCTTAATTTCTTAGATCAATTGCGTTTTCATGTAGATAGGTAATTTCATATACTTACATAGCTAACAATCATGGTGGAAAAAGTTTTTCTTTTTCACTTAAATTAAATAATCATAACTTTTGCTTTAACTTTTTTTAGTAGAGTTTTAATGTCTTTAGATTTATTTTACTTTAAAGAGCAGTTCATTTCTATAGTGGCGAAGTCCTCCTAAAATCTTCTTTTACACCTTAGCTCTAGACCTAGTACTATTGATGAATTTCGAAGTAGGTATGGAAACAATGGGATTGGTTTTTTAGGTGCCGCCAGCATTTCAATACACTGATTAACAGCTATTTGCATGGATGATGGATCTAGGAAATAAAGCCCCCGGAAAAGACGCTTCTCTAGATTTTATTTCCGGGAGCTATTTTCCTTTAGGTTTCCTATATTTATATAGATTTATTACTTTTTATTATTTACTTATTTAGTTCATAGTAGCTTGTAACTTTTACCTCTAGTATACATATTGAACTTCACTTGTCCCGTGGGACATTAATTTTTTTCAGGATAAAGATTAAGCTCGTTAAAAAATCACATTACTCGATTTTAACGAAGCTGCTTTAATGAAGGAAAAACTAACAATGACATGTTCGCATAGGTCAGTATATTATGTAACATTTGCTTACTGGATATTTATTCCCCATCTCCTTTTTATGGCTAAAAAAAATCATTTCATCGAATGCTTTCGTGAACTTGGTAAACCGTAGTCAAGTTTTGCAAAACTTTTAAATCATGCAAGTCTCATCTCTATCTGACTTCTGAGATGAAATTTTATCTGAAGAGAACGGAGCCAATATGACGTCTTCGACATTATTTAACCTTTTATTATTGAAGTGTGCGTTGTCCTCTTTTTACAGGCACGAGCTGACTAGTGTTGGGTATGGGTAATGTCGGCCGGGTCTATCGATGTTTTCAAAATAAAATAAGCTAAGGTTATATTAGATACTTTCGGAGGCATGAAGGCATGCTGCGGTGGAGCGCGCTAGCCTAGAAGATAACTATTCACTCTTGATTTGAAGGTACCTACATTAAAAGAGGAGGGGAAAACGGAAGCCGAAAGGGCATTCCATATCCTAGCGGTTCGAATTAGAATAAAAGGAAGCAAATCGCTTCGCATCCGTGGAATTTCGACTTGCCTAATTGTTTATTAAAATATCGATAACTTACCTAGCTCAATAACCATCACTATATTCCACTGAAGCACGCTTGACCAAGCTAAGTAATCCCGACGCGTCTGGTTTTAAAAGTACAAGAGATTCGCAGAACCGCCACCACGCCACGCTTCGGTAGGCAAAGACTTAGTGCGCCTTTGTATTTTTTACTTTTTGCCTATCTTTGTTTAATTAGGCCCGGGTATTTGCAGATGGCACCAAAGTACGACAATCTACGAATATTTTCACACAAACCATTGTAAGTCCTATTATGTTTTGAATAAGTGTTTCTATGGTTTGAAGTAATAAAATATGTCTTAGGGAAGAACGTGGTGGGTGTATGTGTATTTCATGCGTCGACGGTAGCTTTGTGAATTTTGAAATTTATTGTTTTTTAAAGCTTAACATACGTGAACGATTTTAAAATCGCTAACGGTTTTTATAATCCTTCTTAAATTAGAATTTAGAATTTATCGTATCGATACGATACTATCGTACAAAGTACAAACGTCCGTAGATTATTAATTTATAAAAACACAAGGTAAATTATAGATCGAGACCAAATGCGGTTAGAAAATGCCCACGACTTCTTTCGTGTGGATTCCAGAGTATAATCTATCTATGTGCCAAATTTCATCCAGATGCGTTCAATCGTTCTGGTGTGATTGAGTAACAAACATCCATCCATCTATCCATCCATCCAAACTTTTGCATTTATAATATTAGTATAGATCAGTTAAATAGGTGCTACGCCGGCTCACGGTAGCTGGATATTCTTATTTCTTTTTCTTTTGAAAAGGAATTATTAAGATTGTACTTAAAGATCTCATTATAAACTTTAAGCAGTTATAGCACTTAAAATAATTGCCATTAAGGCTTAATTTCTGTGGGATCAGTTTAAAAGTGTTACGGACCATCAAGGGGGATTTACACCAGCTTATGTCAGATTGTTTTAATTTCCATTATCGTCTTTGATATTCAAAAAATGACAAATTAAAAGTTATTAACAAAATCTGTTTTTAAAAAAAAACATTTTGCCTGCGGATGAAACCCTAAAATATGTGGAAAATGGTTTTTCTCCTCACTAGCCCGAACAGGCGCCTTTGTTGCTTTTATACAAAAGCAAAAGTCATTTTTGTTCACTCAGTGAGAAAAAGTATTTTTAATTTAAAACCAGTAAGCATAGGTCGTTTTTGCTCACTAAGTGAGAAGGTAGGTTACCTAGCTGCATATTATAAAGGGCGTTCATAACTTTATTGGGAGCTATCACGACGCTATTTATCTTGATCCGTTAGAGACATAGCTACTATTATATTTTATTCTGTGACACAAGTTTAAAGGAAGAGTAGGAGTCTTATTCGATTTGAAAGAAAATAAAAACTGCATTTACAGGGAACCATTTTAGTCAAAATTTAGTATCCTCGGTAATTCCTACCCTAGTAAATTGGATTGGGTACGAATCAGCCGGTTTAAAAGGTAAAATAAATATTTACTGACCAATAAATTAATATTTTACAACATTCTAATACGAAATACGTGTTCATTATCTCCCTGTATTAACTTAACATAATTTAAGATAACTGTATGTTTTAACAATCATGTTATAAAAAGTTCCATGTCATGTTACCTATTATAAATTCCACTTTGATCGTTAACAAGTACCTATCTACTTATTTACAGCTTCGTAAAATCATTAGTTACGACGGGGACAGCATTCATTCAAGTTATAGACATGCCCTTTACGCTATTTAAATATTTTATCAGGTTTGATTTGATTTACTGTCAGAAGTTGATGCTTTAATGTCTCCATACAGCTAAAAAGTCCCACGGGTTTCTCAAAACCTCTGAGTTTAACCTATTATGCTCCAAATTCTGTGGTGTACCACAGTGGTGGTGTGTGGATGTATCCACGCGGAAAAAACGCAAACATCATCTAGACCAGGGATTCCCAAAGTGGTGGATGTTTTTTTCAAAAAATAATAACTTACCTTCATAAGTATTTTTATATTATTTCTTTAAATAATGATTGTACAATTTTGATGAGAAAATGATGTCAAGTTTACTCAACCAACCGCAAAGTTTTTAATTGGTAAGTATTTTGTATCAATAGGATAAAAACTATAGAGATGGGATTTTTAAAGTAATTTGGCTATAGGGGTCTGAGGTCATGATTTTTCAAATCATTTTGAAAAAGGGGTCTCTTGCCCAAAATAGTTTGGGAATCCCTGATCTAGACTCTAATAGGTAATATTAGAAAAAAATGTGTGTTTGTTTGTAGGATTATCCTTCAATCTAGTAAGTCAATCTAGTAATCAATCGTCTAGATAGGTACGTTAAGTATACATCAATGACTAGGAATATTATATAAAACAGCCGTTGAATAAATAGCTATAGAAAGCTAACTTAATAAGCTACTTTTTATCCCAAAAATATAATAAGTATCCGTTTTGACACATTGTGTTATCTAGGGTTTCGAAGTCCCTGGCTTAGTGGGCTGTGTTCCAGGCAGAAAAATGTACAAATTTTCCACTGCACAACTGTAATGCGTCCAGTTTTGATAATTGTTTAACAAATTTCATCGTATTTGTGAAAACGCGCCCGTACTATAACCGTAATAAACGCAAAAACTAAAACAAACCAAAAGTAGAATTCATAAACATCGTCGTTCATAAATTCATTACAAGAAATTGTTTTTTAGTGTCCCGCACTTGAAAAGAAAAACGGTACCCCCTTTATCCGTACTGTATGTCTATGTGTCAAACTTGACACCTTTGCAAATTCATACATTTTATGTATTTCACCGTAAGATTGCACTTACAATTTCTCCAGTTAGATTACAATCTTACGGTTTTTGCAATCTTACGGTGACCTATACAAGGAAAAGTAGAACCCTGTTCTACTCAAATAAAAAAATGAAAGTTTGTAGTTCCCAAAATTCCTTTTTGGAAACTTGGAAAAAAAGGAATTTTTTGAAAGGATATAAATCTCTCAATGAAATGCTTATCGACAGAGCATTGAATCAAAACGTTTCAGCTTTGAAACGAAACTTACGGAGGTATTGTAAAGTTTCGAAACTTTACAATACCTCCCTAATACAATACCTAAAAATACTCGAGCGCGTCAGATTAAGGTAGAGTGAGTTAATTACATGCTGAAAAGTGTACATTCAAATAATCTGACGATTTGAGCGAGACCTAAAGGAGTTGGAGAGTTACAAACTTAAAAAAAAAGATGCGCGCTGAATTGAGAACCTCCTCGTTTTTTGGAAGTCGGTTAAAAACCTCCAACTCCTTTAGGTCTCGCTCAAATCTGACGATTATTTTAATGTACACTTTTCAGCATGTAATTAACTCACTTTACCTTAATCTGATGCGCTCGAATATTTTTGATGATCAATTTTATTTATTTAATATTTTGATCTGCTGTCTTAGACAGACCCACCAATATACAGGGCTCATATATTAAGATGAAGGTACTCTACAGAGTCCAAAAATCCCCTCTTGAGCTCCCCTACCATTAATTTTATGTAACTATAACTAGCTAGCTATAACTCACTAGATGCCCATGACTTCTTCCGCCTGGATTGAGGTTTTTCGGTTCCCGCGGGAACTGTTTAATTTTCCGGTACAAAAGTTAGCCTATGCGTAATTCCAGACTATAATCTATCTCCGTGCCAAATTTCATCCAGATCCGTCAAGCCGTTCTGGCGTGATTGAGTTCCACACATCATCCAAACTTTCGCATTTACAATATTAGTCCTAGATTGCCGACGGCAGAGTATAGAGGAAAAGTTTTATATTATTTATATCTACAGATAAATAAAATCACAACGTTGATAACTAACTAGTTATCAACGTTGTGATTTTATATTTAAAGAGATGCTCTACGATGTACCTAACTAGGTAGGTACATCGTAAATTTAGAGCATCTCTTTGAAAATTTGTAATTTTCCAAAGAATTTTTAAGTTTCATTGTATAAGTAGGTAACTATAGCTGTACGAGTTACGACAATACGTAGGTAGTTTTGAAAGCTTTAGCTTTACAAGATCTACGTTAAGTTATACCTACCTACCTTGACGCTTTTTCTTTTTAAATGATAAGGAATATTAAAAAATATTTATTTAGTTAGGTAAATTTCTATATAAAATTAGAAATGCAGAAGTCATAAGTAACTAGTTTTTAGTTTTTAAGAATCCGTATCCCCGCTAACCGACATTTTAAGAACTTTTGATGAGCTTTGTGCATGAGATATTAGTATTATAACAAAAAGAAAATTAAAACATTAAAGTTTAATCCCTCCTTAGTAGAATGTTGCAAAAAGAAAATTAATTTTATTGAAATATAATAGTGAAATTCTCATTCTTGCGGAATACGATTACCATTTTTACACTTTTAGGCGATACTTTTGACCCATATAAATCCAAGAAAAATTATAATAAATGACTTATAAAAAATATTAATATGATAAACACACTCTTAAAATTGGACTGTTGCAATTCGTTTGTATACGTTCTATACAAAATTATTTCATAAAAAAATCAAATCAATGTGCACGATTTATCAAAATTTACGCGTCACAATAACCCCTATTTCTCAAAAGTTTGGCGAATTTACTGATAAAATAAAATTTCCCGTGAATTTTTAGTATTTAAATAACATAAATTGTAAAAAAATAAATTTCTATAAAATACCTATATGACCAAAAAAAATTATCAAAAGTCTAATAAATTTCACGTTTAAAATGCTACTGCAGACCACACGACCGGCATACCGAGCCCAGCGCTCTTCGAGGGAGGACGTGTTGCTGGATGGGCTCTTTTGTATGTGTGCGTGAGCTCTCTCACAAGCCTTTGTAAAAACGTGTTGCTAACAATACATAGCGCGACTGCCTTAGTTTGATGAGCAGAGAATGTTAGGTTCTTGATCCGATTCAATCGATATTGAATAAATGCGTGATACGTATTTAATTATGAATAAATAAGAATATTTTTTATAACTATTAAATAATTTTGAACGATACAATATTGAAACGAACTGATGATTTCCATTCTACGAGGCATCGTACTGGAGCGCTCAAGGGCTTCAGAAATTATGAATTCCCAAATTGATCGTAAACAATCATTATATCGCGCCCCGCGGGTCAATAAAAGGTACCTATTATAAAAATGTTTATACGACTGCTTGAAAAAAGGAGTATATTGTTTTCAGGGTTCATGTATGTATGTAGGTATGTATGCATGTATGTGAGTTTGCATATTCCACCATAACTTCTATACGCGTGAACCGATTTAGATAAATTAGGTATCATTAGAAGCCCTAGCTTATTCCGGGTGACATAGGCTAGTAAAATTTTCAAAAAAGTGATGGGGTGACCATGGTCTCGCATTAAAGACTAAAGTAGTTTTTTTTTTTCGAAAATAAGATTAACTATATACTCATCATCTGGAAAATGATGAATAGATTCCAAAAATATATACTAATATAGTTCAATATACAGTGATTCCCAAAAAATATCATTTAATAAAAATGTGAATAAGACTCCATTTTTAATTAATCAATGACTGTGGTATCGTTACGTAGTAGATAGTTACGGGCTACGGCAGAGCAGTCGTATTTATTAATAATTTTAATTATATTCACTTGCTCATTGTTTGCATAGATTTTATTTATTCTTTTACCTTTCGACAATAGTACCGTGCAAATCGCACTGCCTTTCAATCAAAATACTAAACAATATTATAAGTCATAAAATATTACCGCAACGATTTGAAATTCTAAAACGAAGAAGCTCATCATGAATACAATTTAATTTGTACTTTATCGTAAGCTGCATAAGGTATATATTGCAATACACATTTTAATACAATATCATTTCATTTACAAATTTACTTAGAGTTACAAAGCTCAATGGTCATAAAGTTTTTATTTATAGGATATTGTTTCGTTTCTGGTAAACAAGACGAGTTTGTATGAAATTTTATTACTCAAATCGACTGGAAGTTTTTTGACTTTTAGTTGTCTTGGATTTCTTATCTAAACTGATCTAATTGCATGGCCCGCGTGAAGTATGGTATTTTTATATTACCTGATATTTGAAAGGGTCGCTTTTAATATTATTTATGACCTAATCACGTGCAGATTGCACTTGCATAATACTCAAGTAAACCTGTCTATCGATTACTTGAAGACAACCAAAATTGCAAATGGCAGGTATGTCTATATTTTTATATTCTAAGAAACCCACAAATCTCTTACTGTCACCTTTATAGTCGCTTGCGATCATTGAGGTACTCTGCTCTGCTCAACTGCTTCCAACAAAACCATACAAGTTTAGTGTTTTTGTTTTTCTGACCTTGGCATCTCTATATGGACTTTGACACTGTAATCAGTGAAAATAATATTTAGGGCCTTGCTTTGTAATTGGATTAGAGTATTCGCTTCTGGATTTGATTTTACTTGTTTTATATATCACAAGGTAAGATTATTTTATATTCAGTTACCTGAAAGTTGCATAGTCACTAGCCACGGCCGAAGCCTTCCACCAGACCAGACCAGAGCAGAAAATCAATAATAATATTATAAATGTGAAAGTTTGTTGTGTCTGTCTGTCTGTCTGTCTACTACGCTTTCACGGATAATATTTCAGCTATACAACTTGGTAGAGAAAACGAAGCTCTACTGCTTTTTTTTTTGGGTGCCACGCCAGATGCATTGTGTAAAGAGATAATAGAAATAAAATGTCCCCAATCTGCCATTGGAAAGGAGGATCATTTCCAATGGCAGAGGAAGCCGTAAAGCAAAATAAAACAAAATAAAATAAAATAAAATGTGGAAAGCAGTAAACCAATCAATGACACAAAATAAGAGCTATGGTATTACCAAATTAGGGCCAGTTACACATAACTCAAAAACCCAGATGTTTATTTGCCGTGTGGACTGGCCCTGAGCATAATCTAAAAATCGAAGTAATTGAAAGAGATTCATATTTTTGAAAAAAAAAAAACATGGAAGTTAAATTATTATAATTATTTACTCCAGAAATTTTGGATTCCTGAAAAGCTAGATCTATGCCTCTCAGAGACAATGTTTTATGATAAAAACATTTAGATAAGTATACTATATAAGAATATTTAAAACTCAGCCCTTGACTGCTTTCTCACCTAATGCTAAGTGATGATGCAGCCTAAGACGGTAGCGGGCTAACCCGTTAGGGGTGTCATATCCCTAATCGGTTACAACCCATAACCCTTATCGGTTTCTACACGATATCGTACTGGAATGCTCACTACCTTGGCGGCTCATCTTTGCAGATAGGGTGATATATAGCTACGGCTGAAGCCTTCAACTAGACAATACCAGACAAGATTTGGAAATTGCAAATTCCGGAAATAACCTTGCAGTGGTCAAATTGTGAATTGTAAATAGGGTTAGGTTTTATTTATATATTTTAACTAATCATGATTACAATTTACTTTGTACTTAATCATAAACTGCATAAGGTATGTTTTGCAAAGACATATTTTAATACAATAAATTGGTAACATTTACATTACCTGATACCTGAGAGGGTCCGCGTATTTGTGATATTATTTATGACCAATCCTCTGCACGTGCTAACTAACTACACCTGCGTAATACACAATACCAATCGCTTATCTGTGAGTTGTTTTCAAAATAACAATGGTGTTTTCGAGACAAACTAATTACTCTGATGACCCATGTAGTAAAACTTGGTCAATAATCGTGTACCTCAATTGTTAGTAACAGTCAGATAGCCGTATAGGTTTTAAAATTTAAGAAATCATCAATTTTAATGAAAAGTAAATAAACGAAAAACTTGTAGGTGTATCTAGTTTTTAGTGTTACATTATGATACCCATGTGTAAATATATTTTATAAAAGTTTATGTACGCCAAATAAACATTTATTAAAAGGGAAAATAATATTTAAGTGATAAGTAAGATTATACAATTTTATTAATATAGTGAAAATATTACGAACTTGACTACACAACATGGCAAAGTATCAAAGTATCTTTATCGGCCTATGCCGTCTTTGTGTGAGTGCAGCTAACGGTCTTACTGTGCGCTATACCTACAGATTCCAAAATTGGCCGAGCGCGCAATTAGGCGGGCGAGAATACGGACCCCTACGTTTTTTTTTATCCACTACAAGTTAGCCCTTGACTGCGATCTCGCCTGATGGTAAGTGATGATGCAGTCTAAGATGGTAGCGGGCTAACCTGTTAGGGGCATGGCAGTTATATGAAACCCATACCCCTATTCGGTTTCTACACGGCATCGTACCGGAACGCTAAATCGCACCGGAACGCTAAATCGCTTGGCGGCACGTCTTTGCCGGTAGGGTGGTAACTAGCCACGGCCGAAGCCTCCCACCAGGCCAGACCAGGGAAAATTCTGAAATTATTAATTCCCAAATTGACCCTGCCGGGGATCGAACCCGGGACCTCCACACGTTAAGACAACAGCGCTACACACTGCGCCACGGAGGTCGTCAACGACGTAGAGTTTGAGCGCGAATATGATGACTTTTAGATTTGAATGAGGGGTTAGTTTATTGTATTTTTTGGAAAAGAATATGAGAATAATAAAGGAAATATTTTGAATGGGTTCATATAAATAAACGTGACGAACGAAATAAAAAATGGAGTAAATCTTGAGTTTGTGGTGAACCTATAGAAAAGTTAGCAAAAAAAAAAATATTTTTGCATAAAGACTGTTAAGTAAAAGTCTTACAACCAAAAACATTAGTGATCTGCAAACTCCAATCAGATTTTAAGAAGTCTTATTAGTTTTTAGTAGTAAAAATCATTTTGAAAAACGGCGAATTACCTCCAGCGTTATCGTCTTCATTCCCGCTACATTTGGAATTTTGAGTTTGTTTTAGCATGCGCTTTAGCTAAGAATTAGACCATGCCATCGTTTTAACCACACCACCACAGTTTCCAAACCGTATCACCTCACTTACCCGAATTATTAAATTCAGCAAACATTTCACGTAAATAACACTAACACAACACTAAAAAAATTACACTAAAGTCCTAAACCGTGATATAGTACAAAAAATTACTTATTTATGTTTGCTTCTATCTTTAAAAACGGGTTTGTCAAAAGATCCGGTTTGTATTTTGTCCGACGATAATAACCCCGTAGGATATTTAAAAAAAAATCGCCTCGGTAAACAATTCGTATTGAACAAAAGCAGTGCTTCGCGGCTATCCGAAGCTGTACTGAAATTCTAAACCCCGACTTCGGTGTCTGTGTCGAGCACCCCCCATTACTAAATTTCCAGTCTTACTTAAAACGACTCAACACCCGACTCAAATGAATCTACAACCAACCTTATTGCTGTTGATTCAAAGTTGAAAATGCTGTAGCGCTTAACGGAAATTCAGACATTTATCCAAATGCCCGGCCTGCTACAAGGCTATGAGAACGTATAATTTAAAGACGGTTCAGATAAAAGCACCGGGCGAGTATACTGGTCCCGCTCACTCACGCCGAATAGGCGGGTACAGCTTTCCTCCTTATGATGTCCCATTGCTCATTTTTTGCTATTCTGTATTAAATTACGTATTATTTTGTGAATTAGATTGTGCTGCGGTATCATATTTTTGCTTACTGCCTACCTGGTGCCTTTTCATGGGATAGATGGGGAAGCAGGTTGATGTTATTTTATGCAATTTAAGTCCCGCAGGTCCTTTACTTGAATTATTTTGACGTAGAACTTATTTTTAAAAGCTTAAATTAGCTACTAGTAGGTAAGTACTAAGTAGAAAACAATATAACTAGTAAGTTTTGCCAAAAGCTTATGCCATGAACTTAAAGCGTCATGTTATTTTTATTGTAATGAAAACCAATTTTAAAAACTAAAAACAATTTGGGACAGGAGAAAATATTTTTCTTTATAAACTTAATTTAAAATATTTAATATTTTAGTACTTTTTAAGAGCTATAAACGTGTTTATTTAATTATTCATAGCAAAAGTTATTTTAGTGGCAACTTTTTTTTTAACATTTTTTTGGTATACTAAAAGCTTACCCACAGTAAGCTAGCGCTTTTCCATATTGACTACATCATTAGGTACCTACTTTGTAAAATAGTAATGTCCCACAAAATTATCTGATCCGGTGACAGCGTCGCCAGTAGATATTTCGTTTCTTGCTATTACAAGGGTAAAGATAAACCGATTGTCATTTTTGTGGGTCTAAAATTTCAGATTTTGCAAGTAAATTGTCTCTATAAAGTAGAGCTCGATAAAGAGATTATATGAAATAACATTTTACTTTAATCTATCATCATCATCATCATCATCATCCTCATTCGATAGACGCACTGCTGGACATAGGCCTCTTGCAAGGATTTCCACACGCCGAGGTCTTGCGCCGCCTGGATCCAGGGGCTGCCTGCGACTCTCCTGATGTCGTCCGTCCAGCGAGTAGGGGGTCTTTAATCTATAGATAGTTTAAAATACAGTCGAATTGAGAACCTCCTCCTTTTTTTGAAGTCGGTTGAAAATCTTTACTCAACATAAAACTAACGGAAGATTATTACGATTTTGGGAGATCCTCTATTTAATAATCACAAATAAATAACTAGTAGGTAGTCCAAATACTCAATTACACTGTTGAAATCGGTGGTATGTGGAACCAAGATACATGCTGTCATAATTATATTATTACTAGATAATGCCCGCGACTTCGTCCGCGTGGACTAAGGTTTTTTGATTCCCGCGTGAACTCTTGACTTTTCCGGCATAAAAAGAGGCTTACTTATGTCCTTTCCTAGGATAGAAACTATCTCTGTATACCAAATTTCATGAAAATCTTCTTCACTTCTTTTAGGTTGGCTCATCACACATCAGCTCATTTCGCTATGTTTTTAAAGGTTTTATGAGCTAAGCAATGTAAACTGTGAAAATGAAGCGGTTTGCAGATACGTCGCGAAATTAAACTCAAACCATCATGAAAACTTTTCATGATGGTTTAGTTTCATTTCGAAACTGACTTTACATTGAAAAGTTAGTTTCGAAATGAAACTAAATGTTTTATTTCATTTCATTTCATAGTAGGCACTTAGTTCATGTTAGGTAGTTTCATATCTGTGTGCTGTTATATAAACAAACATGGCATCTGCTTATTATAGTTATTTAAAAGATAAAGTAATTATTTTACGGGTCCATAATAATGTGACCTCTACCTTACTTGATAATGTACCTACTTAATAAGAGATTTCTTAAAAAAATGTTCAATCCGTGTTAATTGTTAGCTAGTGAGCTAGTAGGTACAAGTAGGAAATATTCATAGGATATTTTTCCATGTTATTGTTTGGCAATTTCGGTTGGTGATCTGACGATATAGATCCTGGGTTCTATCCAAAAGATAGGATTGGGTTGTTCTGTCAAGTAAATCTCATCTTGGTGGTATTTTACCCCCGTGCCTCTCTCGTTGCAGATGCTAATCTCTGTGGAGATTGGCCGCCGATGGCCAAAATTCAGTCGGGAATCGGGAGGACCTTTTTTTTGCAATAAATAATTACCTACTTAGATCTTTTACTAAATATTCTGAAAAAGGGAACAACAATCACAAAGTGCGCTTTTGAAATAAAAATAAGGTTTTCCTTTTCCATAATTCTTTGATACCGAGCCATATTTATGATGTCGATTTTTGTCAAGCTCGTAATTTAGTTACCTACAGTTCAAACCGTGAGTTAATTAACGTATCCACTATCTGCTTGATCTCGGAACGAGACTGCTAGGCCGGAGGCTGCTCACACAGATACGAAGCTCAAACTCGATAAATGCTTTATAATGTTAGAAACCTTAGGGTCTCACCAAACCTGTCGATGCGGAAACGGTTTGAGCCGGTCGGAAAAGCTTTGTGAGAGCTTTATGTATACGGGTACGCGGCAAACCACAGAATAGGTAATAGTATGGCAAAACGTCTTTCGGGTAGCCATCGCGTCACGGCAGCCGGAGTGGGCGACGTCTTTTTCACTCTTAGTCCATATAAGTATAATAAATACTAAAATGTGATCTGTCTGTCTGCTACGCTTTATCAGCCCGTCTTTTCAACCGATGTCGATGTAATTTGAAATTTCCTGTGATAGGTTTACATCCCGGGAAAGAACATAGGCTACTTTTTATTCCGAAAAATAAGGAGTTCTTGCGGGAATAAAAAAAAAATTCGTGCGGACGAATTTCTGGGCATCATCTAACAACCATGTAACATCAAGCTTTTTCTGACCTGACCGGCTCAAGCCGGTTCCGTATCGATAGATGTGGTGAGACCCTTTTAGTTTCATCCCGCCCGTCTGTCCGTCTGTAGGTACCTACTCGGTCTATCAGCTGTTTGTCTATTCATCTACCGGTCTGTTTTTTAGGGTTCCGTACCTCAAAAGGAAAAAACGGAACCCTTATAGGATCACTTTGTTGTCCGTTCGTCTGTGTGTCAAGACCCTTTTTCTCAGGAACGCATAGAGGTATCAAGCTGAAATTCATATCAAAAACTCAAGTCTACTGTCACTTGGAGCTGTGGAAAAATCAAACTTCTAAGCCAACGCAATCAAAAGATACAGCCATTTATGCTGCAAATTTTCGACACTCGCAAGGGAATCAAAACCTGCAGGATACTTCCCGTGAACACAGAATCTTGAAATTTTGTACGAAGCAACGTCTTATAGCACAAATAAAGGAAAAATTGCGAAAAGCATAAATTTTTAGTTCCTTACCATACCTATAATAAAAATAATTTTAAACTTACTGCCCCTTTCCGCATGAACGCGTAGAGGTATTAAATTGAAATTAAAATAGATAAGTGAAATAAAAATACCATAACTTTTACTTACTTATATACCTACAGGTTTGTACGGAACCCTCGGTGCGCGAGTCCGACTCGCACTTAGCCGGTTTTTTTTGTATGTCTGTCTATCAGTTTGTTCGTTTTTGTTTTATGGCTATTTAAAAAATCATCAGCGTAAGTATACTTTAGTTGGTGTATTTGTGGTTTTGGTGGTTATCGGTTCCGATGGCTGCATGAGAACCGATTACCATAATAATATTATACGGAGGCATATAAAAATAATTCAAAAATGTAATTTTTCAGAGTTCAGTTTTCTTCCGGAATATTTCTTTTCTTCTTTTTAATTACATACCAAATTAAGAAGACGAAGAAAACAGTGAGTTGATGTTTTTGGTTTGCCCTTCTTGACTGACGCTTGTTGAATAGGTTTTTTTATTATTATTAAGTATTATTATACACCTTATTATTATTATTTACCCACTCTTCATACAATCTAACTTCTTTCATATAGGTTGCCTGCATGCTTAGCATGCGCACAACGTGATATCTCGCGACGAGAGGGAAAGATGTCGTTGCCGGCTAATTTTTCGTTTACCGTAACATGCACAAAATGGGGTTTAACTATTATATTTAAAAAAATAGTCGGCATGTAAGGGTTCGTAGAGAAAAATACCACAGATAAAAAATATTAGGTACTTTTATCTCTACTTTTGAGTTTTGACGTAACGAGACAAGTATAACCATACGAGATAACGGGTAGACATAATTTTATTCGTTGTGCGCATGCTAGCCCTGGTGGAAGAAATCACTCGTAGTGATAAGGCCGACTTCGCGCAACAACAAGTTGTAAAAATTTGTGACGATTTGTGTATGTACTCGTATATCAAATCTGTTTATGTATAGCTGTAATAAAGTGTTTTTTATTCACTTGCATGACTTAGTACGGCACCCCTTTGTGTTCTGAAACGCACTTGACCAGGTAGGTATTATTAAATTAATATACCTACTTACCTAATTAGAATTATCGAGATAAATCGACATGTATCAAGTCTTGTATGTAATTTGATATGAATTATTGAGCGATTGATTGATTTGGATGAATCATTACCGCAACCTTGATGAATGAAGGGAGATTATAATAAAATTATTATACCTACTAGCTGATGCCCGCGACTTTGTCCGTGTGGAATAAGTTTTTTTAATTCCCACGGGAACTCCTCAATTTTCCGGGATAAAAAGTAGCCTATGTCACTCTCCAGTTCCTCAAATATAACCATGCCAAAAATCACGTCGATCCGTTGCTCCGTTGCGGCGTGATTGAAGGACAAACCAACAAACAAAGTGACTTTCGCATTTATAATATTAAGTATGATATGATATGATATTATGATGATTAGATATCTACCTACTAGTTAATACATTGTTGTGTAACTAGAACTCAAACCTTCGACTACTGTGACAACCATGCTAACATGTCGAAGGAGATGAATTAAAATTTTATGGTTCAAACTTATATAAAGGTACTATTGCGAAAAACAGACAAAAGTACTAGTTTTGTCTAAGGACGCGGTGGCCAAAACCACTTTTGTAAAAGTAGTTTTGGCTATGGACATAACCTGCTGAAAATAATGCTGAAAATTACTTTCAACTGCGGAAATTGTTACAGTGATTTGACCCACGCCCATGGTCAAAACTAGGTACTTTTGATAGTTTTTCGCAGCCGGTTATGAGTTTCGACGGTAAGTACTTAACGTATGTAACCAGCACCTTCGTCGTCAACAGGTAGACGTCCACTGCTAGACATAGATGTCTTGCAGGGACCGCCACATGCCGCTGTCTTGCGTCGCGTTTCCTGAATAGGCATGATGACAGTAACCAAGAATCAATGAAATTTTGAATTTATCCAATGAAATAGGATTCATGGATTATAAAAAACGTATTTATTTTTCTATTTCGAGGGAGATTGCTATTTATTTTGATAAAATAAAACTATAAAATACAGCAATGCGCCATATTGGATAAAACACCAAGAAGCGAATGACGTCACAATTGTTTGCTTTCGAGCTTTGACAATCACACTTTTGTTTACTGCACACCGCACAGAGTACATTGGTAAAAACAATAGTGACGTCACAAACGACGCCATGACACCGCCGAGCGTTTTGGCGTGAATTTTAAAAATTAAATTTCAAATGCCAATTTTATCTATCAAACCTTATTTTTCTGCTGAAATAAGATATTTTTTCGAAATAGTAGATACTTCTGAACATAATCTGACCATTTTTCAAAATCAGTCATCATGCCTATTCAGGTAGGCTGAAGTCCTTAGGTAGTTACAGTGGGGGTCTGCCAACGCTGCGCTTTCATCGAGAGACAAGCGAAACTTACTGCGAAATTAAAAAGTTATTCCATCAAAAGGTATTTTTACACTGTCGTAAGCTATTTATTTTAAAACCCTACATTTCGCTGTAAAACAGTCTGTAGGTAAGTACCTAAGTACTTAAAACAATCAAAAACCCCAAATTCATTTTATCATCAATATTAGAAGTTGTTCACAGTAATTCACCTATTTGGATTGGATACGATAATGGCAAACTTTTAAGTATTGTAAGTAAGTATCTAGTGTGCGATCATACTAATTTTATTGGTAGATAAGGCTCGCTCGCCTATTGTACATTATAGCTAGATTTTATGATTGTACAATAAAGTTAATAAAAAAGTATCATAGTACACGAGATTGGTCCAAAATAGTCTTTCTATAGTATATTTAGTTCAATAGAGAAAACCGAACGTCAAAAATCGAAGCTACAAATTAGGGTAGAGTACCGGGTAGACTATAAAACGCGACAAAATGGCCAAGTATTAATTGAGTGCAGTGGTGCAGTGTGCAATTAACCGCGTTAATTGTGTCCCGTGCGAGTTGCAGTGACAAATGGCGACTCCGACAGCTGTTAATTTGATGCACTGCGTATTGGACACAGAGTAGCGTAACACAGAGACGTGATATTTTCTTCTGCTGTAGTTTTAGGGCAGGTGGGAAACTGAGGTTCTGTTTGAACTGAGTGTTTGTTCAAAGACTCAGTTTTAAACTCAGTCTTTTAAAGTGTGTGTGTGATAAAGTACCTATTTCTTTTTATCGATCTATCTTTGTATCTACCAGTTATTTCAACAAACTTTGTAAAACGTAAACTCATTAAAAATCTTATTACCATGTAAAGGATTACTAATTACTTAAATGACAAGGAAGCTTGGCAATAATTTGCTCTAAGGGCTCTGATAGTTCCTTAGTTAAGATGATTTGTGAAATGGTGATAATAAAAAAAACCCAGTTTGCTGTGGGCTCTTCTCAGACCAGGACGCGTTTGGAACCCTCGTAGATTTAGTTTTAAGATACCGTTACTTACTGATTATCACCATTATATTTTATAAATAAGTGGACGTCAATATGTGTAGTACTTACGTCAAAACCTCTTACAACGACATCATTTATTTTGACATATTGGTTATAATGACTGAAAATTAGTGCCGATTTCGATGTTGCCTAAAGAATTAACATCGGTTATTAAATCGAACCGGCTATTGCGACTTATTATAGTGGTCCCTTCGATGTTGTTATAACAGATTTCTACTGTATATCTACCTAAATTGAATAAAATATTTGATTTGATTTTGATTTGATTTGGTTTCGATAAACGATTTCTCCTACACTACACTGTTACACTTCCAAAACATATTTGATTACTCCAAGCCACAAAAGTCCTTAAATTTGTATTTAAATTGTAGTTGATATTCAAAAACATCGCCTTCTTTTAGTTCCAAGGGGCATACTTTGTCTTACATGTCTTTACATGTGTTCTGTACCAGTTGTCAACCTGTCATTTCGCGTAGCGAATGTTACTCGACATTGGCGAAGTGCATTGTGCTGCCTTGGCACTACTGAAAGCCATAAACCAAGAAAAGAAGAAGAAGAAATTTTAGATATCGATCAAAATGCATTTCCGGTGTTTAACCACAATACCGTGATCCATCCTGATCAAGCGGTGGCCATGATCTAGTGCTCATGACGTAATTTTTGATGCGGTTTGGGTTTACGGAATATACAATTTGATTTAGACAGCTCTTAATTCCTATCTACGTCATAGTTTTCATCAAACATTGAACGAGTTAAATCAATAGCAAGACAATTTGATGCACTGCAGATTGGTCACAGAATAAGTAGCATAATACAGAGGCAAGCATTTCCTTCTGGCACAAGTCAATTAGATATTTTGCATATTGGACACTGAGACGCATAATAAAGATGCTTGCTGTATTTCCTTCTAGCACCAGACAATTTGTACAGTGAATAAAAATGATAGTCCACAGAGTACTTAGCAACTAGCATCATATTCATAACATAGAGATGTGCTGTATTTCCTTCTAGCGTCATAAAATTTGATTCACTGCGTGTCAGATTCTGAGTATAATACAGAAGCTGGCTGTATGTCCATTTTTAATAGAGTGTGCTAGGTAAGAATGGCTAGGTAATAAGTACTAATTCAGTGCTGTGCAGACTTGTGAGGTTGCTAGTTTTCCACTTCAATTTTGTTTCTTAAAAATTATGTCTCTCTGTCCAAGTTACTCTATGCTAGGGAGTCACAATATTGCTCAATTGAAATGCCTGTTTGTATATAGGTAAAATACATAACGTATTGGTGCATAAATTAATGAATATTATTTTACAACTGCGCATCTTGTTACAGAAGTTGTTCATTAAAATTCCAAATTAATGGCTAAAGACCGTAAAATTAATTTGGAAAAACTTTGATTTGTCAATATTTTTTAAATTGGAACTTAGAAGTTGTAAACTTTTTAAGTTATAGCTGAGGTCGTTTGAGACCAGCTATTTAATTGTTTAGAATTTTTAATCGTCGTCATCAACATCGTAAACCAAGAGACGTCCACTGCTGGACGTAGGTCTCTTTTAGGGACTTCCTTATTTTCTTCCTTAGTTATCCTTCCTTTCGCCGCGGTCTAATGTTTTTAATCCAGGATCCAGGGGCTCCCTACGACTCGCTTGATGTCATCCGTTCACTTATTGTCTGCCAACGTCGCGCTTTCCATTTTGATGTACCATTATGAATTATAGACAGGGGAGCAATTTTTACCTACTACAACAGTCACCAAAACCCATCCTGTTAATGTTACCGTCCGGTAGTTGGGCCAATGAATAGGGGATATGCAAGATTTATTTTTATTTCTTAAATCAATCATTTACATCTTTATAACATAGTAAAAAATATAAATAGGTTTGAAAATAGTCAAATAATTACGTTAATTGGTGTTTCAAAGTTAAGTACTTACAAATTTGAGCCGTTCAAACGCCACCATTAATCGCGCGCTTTTGATGACGTCATTGGTTATGTCAAGTGTTTGTTTACTATAGCGATTCAGTTCAGTTACTTCATAATTATTATTATTTAACATGTATTCACACAGGAATACAGTTTTAAACCATTTTTTCTCACAAACACTACTAACACAGTATGAATATCGACACCGATAAATCCACTGACGTGACCATTTACGTCACATTTCGTTTCGACCAATGGTGACGCGTTTTGCAAGTTTGAATTTGCCTCCCTTATTTTTCACTTTCTATTTAATATTTTCTGGGTTTAAATAATAACTAAATAAAAAAATACCTTTTAAGTATAATGTAAAGACAATAAAGAATCTAGAAAAAAATATTTGAGACAAATTTAAATTTTATGCATATTCCCTATTACTTAACACTTTCGCTGCGTTACGGCAAGTATTTTGCCGTATTTGACGGTCAGCCAGTGCGGCAGCTAGTTTTCCTTGTTTTGCGCACGGTGCGGGAGTGATTTATCTATGTTCCCGTACGTGTAGGAAAGAGACAGTGATTTTTTCTATATGGTTGCTTTTAATATAATGATATTGTATACTAATAATGTACGGCAAAATAGTTGCCGTAACGCACAGCAAGGTAATTATTTTTATTCAGTGCGGTACGGCGACTATCTTGCCGTACCCCCCCAACCCCGCGCCTCACTGCATGCGTCCGCGCGGCCTCGCAGTTTGCATTAGTGTTGGCCGTAAGTGCTCGATATTTTTTATGCAAAAAACTACGCGACGAGACTTTCACGTAAAAAACATGATATGAGTAAGGGAATTACCTACTTTTTAAAATTTATTTTATTTCGTTAAAGTTCCTAATATGATCTCATCATAGATTAAAAATAAAAAGTAATTACTAGTGGTTCGCCCCGAACTGAGACCTCGCGGTTTCACAGAGCGCCATATATTGACATCAGTGTGAAGTTCTGTTAAAAATATCATCATCATTAAAAATTAAATAATTTCGTTTCCTTATAATATTTATCTAATTTTAGTATTTGTTGTTCAAGTACAGGATATAATTCAAACAATTGATCAAGTTTCAGGCTTGAGAGTTCAGAAAATTGAGAGTTCTGAGGTCAACTTTGGACGTTAGAAAATCGCTACTTTGAAAGCCTCCCATTTCGTCAATTTTAGGGGAAAAATTCAAAAAAAAATATTTTTGGACTCTATTCTTAATTATCTTTAAAATGATATACTGCAACCCTATGTAACGCTATAAAAAATATTTTACTTCGCATTCGCTTCTATGAGAGCCCCCCTGAAATAAAGATTTTTAAAACTTTTTAAGCCATATTCGGCGGGAGGCCATCGATTTACATATTATATTTAAATTTGAAGTAATTACGTTCAGCAATTCAGAAGTTATAAGGCTCTGACAGACGGACGGACAAGTGCCAATTCACCCAAGTAGACTCAGAGACCTTCGCTTCGCTCGGTCAATAATAATTTGGTACCCTAATATGAATCAAAATTTAAAAAACCTATTTGTATTTATTATTATTTATTTATTAATCAGTGTATTTGTACTAAACTTACATGAGTGACTGCTTTTTATTTTAATTTTTTTTATCTTTAAATATATTTTTTTAAATTGGCGATAGGTACTTGTAAGAGTAATTATTATGTTGACTAATTATGAAGAATTATGTTGATTTATACACTTAAATTTGTTGTGTCTTTAATAAAGAATATCTTTAAAATATCGATTGTCATTTCAGAAGTAAACCCATCCCTAGCAATTTTTTAACTTCTATGCTATACGGCATATATATTGCCGTAAATGACTGATTTTGAAAAATCTCTGTATCTTTCGAAATATCATAGAGAACCCGGGGCTACCGCAGCTAGGTATACACGAGGATGTAGCCTATCGATTTGTTCAAAAAACCCATTGATATGGTGAGTTTCCACGTCTCCATGGACTTTGAAAGTCAGGTTCCGGTACGGCAAAATAGAGGTCGTAACGCATATCAGGAAATATAGATACGGGCAGTATTTGTCTCGTACCGCACGAGCCGTAGGTTTAGGATCCAATGCTGCCGCAGCGAATGTGTTAACTAAGGTAACAATAGGTATATTGGTGTAAATTTTACCACTGGGCCATACCAACCTTATTTGCGTTCACTGCTGTACTTCTACTTGTTAAAACTTAATCGTAAGATCCATGATTAAATCCGATATTCATTAAAACTTTCTTTGCTCTCACCGCATAGTTACGACTTACGAACAACCGAATTACGGAGCAATGCTAATTAAATGCAAGCTAAAAGTACCAAAATAACTTGAAAAGACGCATCCCTACTAAATTACGGATAATTTGGGATCAGGCAACTGGCAACACAGACATTATCGGCCAGGTTCGAATTTCAAATTACGCGCTGGTGTCGGATAGCGCCCTCCGCGTCGCGTGGCAACGCAGGTGTATCGATCTTCTATGAAGTTATGTTTGTCTGGTACTTATTACTTTCGCCTTTTGAAGGTACGTACTTATAACTTGACGATCTAGTTAGGTAAAAAACTGTGAGTCCACTTTAATGAGTAAAAATTTATCCACTTTCTGTTATTAATGGTGCCGTAACAGAAATCAGAAGGAACGTCAGGAAATTTTATTCTGTAGGTAAGTATAATAATTCTTTAAGTTTTACTATTTTCAACATAGGTAGCAGCCAGCAGGTGTAATGTTTTACTGCTAAATTACCAATACAGTATAGGTTCATAGAACTTTAATCAATAATTAACTTAATTAATTATTTAATCAAGAAATTAACAACCAAATTCATACCATGGGCTAACGGAAAATCAAAGTGGGGTCTTCGATCGGTCTACAGTCTACACTCTACACATTTTTGAAAAAACTAGTTATGTAGTTCTTAGGGTTGCAGTGACCAATTTATTCTGTTCGGTTTTTCCCCTTTTGAGAACGGGTACATAGCTAATGTAGTGAATGAAATCTGTAGATACTAAGTACTTATATGATAAATACGAAGGTGAGTCTGTCTGTCTGTCTTTAACCTTTTCATCGTCCATCCGTTTAGCCAATTTTAACCAAAATTTTGTGTGCAGAGATAGGGAGAGGGTTTGTCCCAGAGAACGACATAATAAGTTTCTTTTTAAGCTAACTATTGCATAGCTTCTATCGCGGGCCTTGAGCGTGGAGACCGAATCCAGAAATTCCGTAACGAAAAAAAACCTAACACTTTGGTTGCTATGACTACTTGTGTTGTTGACTTCAAGTTGTTGAAAATATAAAGGCTAAATAATTTTAAAGAATTATGTTTTCAATAGTCCGGGTGTCCAAGGGGAATCAAAAAACCTCAATGCAAAGAGGTCAAATAAATAGCAACCAAAATCATCTTTTCACAAAAATATTTTGCCTTTATATTTTCAACAACTTGAAGTCAACAACACAAGTAGTCATAGCAAGTTGATAAAAAATGCTATGCAATACTCGAGCTTTACCGCGGCAGTCTCCGAGTGCCACACGTCTTTTTTTATTACTTTTGGAAAATTAACATTATCACGGGTATTATCCGTTCCTGCGTAAGTCTGTGTCTCCGTTTGCTTACGGTCGATTTCTGAATTGAGAATTTCATGTTGAGAATGTCTCAAAGACTACTTAAGGATTAGTCCTTAAGTAGTCTTTTAAACTACTAAGGCAAATTTTTGTTTCTGAATTGGTATTGGGCCGGTTTCTGAATTAAGCATTCAAGCAAAAATAGCAAGTTCCTATACTCTCAAACCTTACACAATATTCAGAAACAAAAATTTGCTTAATAATTAGTCGTTAAGTAGTCTTTGAGACAGAATCAACATGAAATTCTCAATTCAGAAGCCGGCCGTTAGTCTCTCGTTTTCACGGCCCATCCGTTTAACCGATGTTGTCAAAATTTGGTAGGCTCAGCAATGTTATATTATTCACAACCTGTGTTCACAAAAAATCGAAAAGTTCCCAAATGATTGTCAAAAAACCTAAATCCATGCGAAGTCACGCGCATTGTGAATTCCGAGTCATAAAATGGCTAATTTCCATAACTGGCTGTAAACCATACAATCGAAAGACGTTCTAGTTCACAGTCCCGTAGTTAACTGCGATCTAACGAGTTAACATTAGTTTAAATTAAAACACTTGAGGCCGTTTCCATTTGCATCGCACGTGATCGTCTGTCACCGCGTCTAGCCGGCTCATCACGGCCTGAGCGATTAATTCTAATATTTTTCCCATTTAAGGCATGGGTTGAAGCGGACGAATTCGCAAAGGCGGATGAACATTGAACAACCCATGTGAAATTGTGTTTTTTTTATCCACTACAAGTTGGCCCTTGGTAAGTGATGATGCAGTCTAAGATGTTAGCGGGCTAACCTGTCAGAGGCATGGCAGTTAAATTAAACCCATACCCCATGTCGTAGGATATTATATGTCTGCTTTTTTTTATCTTTATAAGTAGGTATACGTAAATAAAAATCAATTGCCGAAACATGTATGTTCTCGCTTAACTTCAGAACGGCTAAAATGATTTTGATGGTTTTTTTTGTGTGTGTTTGAGTGGGTCCCGGGATGGTTTACAATTGTACCCGGTAGGGGGCGCTGCAATTGAATTCTAGGTTCAGGACAGGGCAACGTCTGCCGTGCACTCTTAAAAGTGTCAAATAAATAAATAACAAATTAATTGCAAAGTGGGATTCGCACTTGCAACATCTTGCTTACGACCCGTGCCAAAAAAATAAATCCAGCACCTTGAATTTGAACATTTTTCGTAATCAGCACCCTAAAACGAGTGTAGGGTCATTGATGTAGAATTTTACTAAGGGTATATTAGGACATTGTAACTTCAAAAATATCGTTTTTCGATATTCAATTTTCGTTCGACAAAAGGATTAGGTATACTGATGTAAGAATCGACAGGTACACCTATACCTAATCTGAGGAGGCCAATGATATAAATTACAATAGTGTACCGATTTCAATCAGTGAACGAATATTGCATGTTCGTTCATGTCTTTCATCGTTTCACACATTCGTTCATCTCTTGGGCCACTGGCTTATCATTAGCCAGTCGGGCCGGATGGTCTCCAGTCTCACACCTATTTACGCTTCCTCTTATGTCTGCCTGGTCTCCTGGTAACTGCTGCTGTTATTTATTTACCTATTACAAAATTATAGCAACTACTTACATACTTTGCCCAAATGTGGGCAAAACTCTCCTCACTTGTAGGAAAGAACTAAAGCAAGTATATACGTCAGTACTATTATATTATTCTGTGGTATATATTGTGTCGAATCTTACTTAATATTTATAAATCCGAAAGTTTGGATGGATGTATGGATGTTTGTTACTCAATCACGCCCCAACGGCTGAACGGATCTGGCTAAAATTATAGGCACAGAGATAGATTATAGACTGGAATAGCACATAGGCTACTTTTTATCCATACTATCCATATCCATACTAATATTATAAATGCGAAAGTGTGTCTGTCTGTCTGTCTGTCTGTCTGTCTGTCTGTCTGCTACGCTTTCACGGCCCATCTGTTCAACCGATTTTGATGAAATTTGGTACAGGGATAGGTTATATCCCGGGGAAGGACATAGGCTACTTTTTATCCCGGAAAATTCGAAGGTTCCCGCGGGAATTGAAAAAACTTGGTCCACGCCGACGAAGTCGCGGGTATCATCTAGTCCCGGAAAATTAAAGAGTTCCCACTGGAACCAAAAAACCTCAAACCACGCAGAAGAAGTCGCGGGCAGTAATCACTCTCAATGTAAAGACTTTATAATCGTGCATTGTCGAGTCAACATCTCCTGAAGATGCTCCGGTGTCGGAGTGAAACGTAGGTACGTTGAGAGTGATTTGGAGGATTTGTAATAAAGTAATAGCTATTTATGCAACTGTATCGTAATGAGGGTCATTTTAATTCGAGTGCTGTTTTTTGATACGAGGCTTGCCGAGTATCAAAATAGGATAGTACGAGAATTAAAATGAATAATTACGTACAGTTGCATACAAGATTTTATCTACGACAAGAACGTCTTTATAATTTTTTACTTTATAAATTAATAAAAACCAAAAGTGCCAGAACCCAGAGCCGCTAAGCTATAGGTATCCTATTTATGAAGATAACCATATCGATACAGCTACGACTCATAACGATACAGCTCCCATACAACGAACTGTATCGTTATGAGAAGCAAACACGAAAGAGGGTTCAATTCGATATAGTTGTCAAATTCGAAATTGGAAAATTTCGATGCTGGAGTAGATAAAAAATTATAAAGACGTCCTTGTCGTAGATAAAATCTTGTATGCAACTGTACGTAATTAGTCATTTTAATTCTCGTACTATCCTATTTTGATACTCGGCAAGCCTCGTATCAAAAAACAGCACTCGAATTAAAATGACCCTCATTACGATACAGTTGCATAAATAGCTATTATGTAGGAAGGTACTAGATTTAATTCCAAACATCTGATCCTGTATTCGAGCTACGTATAAAATCTCACAATCAAACTCACATCTTACGGTATTGTGTCTAAGCCTGGACTGAAAATATCGTCGATAACACGTACAGACTCAGGGTTGTCGACACTATAATTATAATTAATATCAATTATTATCATTGATAACAATAAATTACTTGACAAACCTCGGTTACTGATCATTAAATAATGCAGTAGGTATTTTTTAGGTAGAGCTACTTTTTTCCTATCTCCCTCCTTGACAAAGTATCTAAACGGCTTTAGGATATCACTATTAGTCATTCATCATCACTCAGTCTATTGGCACTCGTGTTTATTGTTTATAACTAATATTATAAATGCGAAAGAGTGTATGTCTGTCTGCTACGCTTTCACGGCCCATCTGTTCAACCGATTTTGATGAAATTTGGTACGGTGATTGGTTGTATCCCGGGAAAGGACATAGGCTACTTGTTATCCCGGAAAATTAAAGATCTCCCGAGGGAATTAAAAAAACTTAATCAGCGGACGAAGTCGCGGGCATCATCACGCATCTAGTGTATAATAGTTTTGTAGATTAATTGGTTGACCTAAATTCACTTTTAATTAATTTACTCCTCACATCAAATAAGGTCAAAAATCAACATTGCGTTGACTAAATTAACAATGTCGCAGTTTTGGTAGGTTTTAGAAGGTTTATATTAATTTTAAAATAGCTCTACCACTCCGGACGTCATACTGCGTCAAGTACCTTGAACACCTACAGCTACTTTTTTGGATACGGAAAAGGATCGTTCTCGAAAATTTTGATGAGTAGATCTAAGAGAAGAGTAGTATCTCGGAGAAGCGTATAGGACTTAAATTACAGTGAACATTACGACAGGAAAATGCTGTACTAAAACCGCCAACCCTACGTTACATTGTCGAGCAATTACTCGCTAAGCTAACAATTTAGCTTTCAATAACAAAACAGTCTGTTTGTCTTTTTGCTCCGCTCGAACTCGATAATTATTTAGCGGAACCGTGATTGTTTTCAATTCGTCTAAATTTAACGGCCCTTGGCACTCGTGTTTATTGTTTTAATTTTTACTAATTAAAGCTTTATTGGAAGTAACGGGATATCGTAATGGTTTGCCTGTTTGGAAATTGTAAACGTGTTTCAATCAACGCATTTCTGAACTGACGATTCAAAAGTGTATAATTAACCGGATGAATAAAAAGTCATCGTACTTAGTGTGTGCAGTCTATGGGCAAACTACACGCAGCGAGCCTACGGTGCCCTGCGGGTACAGTACTACCTCTATGAGTACAACAATGTGGTGAGGGCGGTGCTGAGGAAGCCTCGACACTGCAGGGCGTCGGCAATGTTTGCGGAAGCTCGGGTGGATGACTTCTACGCGATCATACGCAAGCGTGCCGCGTCCACAATGAGCAGGCTATTGAGTAACTCCAACACCCTCCTTGGCGCATTGGTGGTTAAACTGGACAGCCCTCTCTAGTCTCTGGACTTGGAGGTGCTGGAACGGACCACACAGTCGCGCGAGGAGGCCCCAAAGGGCCTTGTAGTTGTGTTAGGTCTATGCATGTATAGGTATAGATTAGGTTAAGTACTTTGTAATTTACTAACATAGGATAAGTGATTGTAAGTAACAAAACATGGGACAGTTTCCTGAAATAAAAATTATATTATATTATATTATTGGGCACCTACTACCTACTTGTACTTGTGTATTGATAAAAAAACTTTATTTCTGTAATTATTTGCGTAATTTTGCAGATTTTTTAAAAGGATAACAAAATTACAAGTTGTTATTTTGTAATTTACAACCTCATCATGTGATGAAACCTGAAAAAGTGATTACTGATGAATGATGATGCATTTCTAAGAGAAGTATAGAGATTTGCAAGGCCACCATCTGAATTCTGATCGTCTTCTTTCCGATATATGACTTCACCTCTAGTAATACCCAATCTATTTTTAGTTACGACTAAAAAACCGGGCAGGTGCGCGTCATATTCACAATCCGAGGGTTCCGTTGCCATATAATATAATTATAATATATAATAATTATATCGTAAAATTAACCTGCAGTCTTAAAAACGAATCCTTTTTACTACTGCAAAATTCAGTTTCTCAAGGATTATAACTGAATTAAGAAAAAACTGTGCTGGTTGGATACTTCGTTTTATTTCTGCTGTAATCAGTACATCCATAAACCTGTATCGATTTATATAATAGGTATTATAAATCATAATTTTTTTATCCTCAAAAATGAAAGGTGGTAAAAATTAATCAAAATCTATTTTAGGATGTGCAAAGAAAGCTATGGGTGAATTTCCCAACAGCAAAATTTATGCGGCATGGATGAAATCGGTAGTGCAGAACGTTACTATACAGTCCTAATATTTTTTTCTAGGTAGAAGAGCTAGTTACCTATGTGCGTAGCAATAAATATATTTTCTTGATTAAGCTTTCAGTTTTTTTTAAAAAAAAAAGTTAAGCTCCGAATTTTTCATTTCGGTGGCTGTCACTGCAATATGTTTCTGTGTAATTTTCCTCATAAAACAAAAAATATTAGTTACTAAGGTTTAAGGCTACCTTTATTATAATCATGAATAGTTCCATAGTATTTTTTTAATAATATCTACCCAGTTTAATAACAGGAGAGTAAAAATGCATGTGTCCCAGAAATTTCTTTAATTTCGGTGACAAAAAGTTTATCAAGTAGGTATATTTTTGCTTAAAACAACTCTAGCTCCTCCCGCGTGGGCTTAAAACTTACGCAATAGTGGCCTCTAGGTGTTGATCGTGGGAGGACGTGCGCCACTTGCCTGCGTGTTCCCGCAAAAATCGAAAGTATGTCACATCGGTGACATGGAACACATTTCTTTTCATTTCCGTGTATAGGTATAAATTGTCTTGCAATAAGTTAGTAAATTTATTTGAGTATTCATGAATGGGCTAATGGTACTACGTTTATTTGTGTAGTATTCCTTACATCCTATAATAAATAGTTTTCTCGTAATGCTAATTCTTTTCCTTGATTTTAATTTCGGTGTTTTCATTTCGGTTGATTCGGTGGCCTAAACTGGCCACCGAAATGACAAAATACTCACCGAAATGATAAAAATTCTCATTTCGGTGAGTTTTTATCATTTCGGTGTATAATTGTTTCATTTCAGTGGATGTTTTTATCATTTCGGTTGATTATTATTTCATTTCGGTGAAAATCCAAGCTAGGAGGTGAATATTTCACAATCTTTGAATCATCATCATCATCATCATCAGCAACCGACAGACGTCCACTGCTGGACATAGGCCTCTTGCAAGGATTTCCACACGCTGCGGTCTTGCGCCGCCTGGATCCAGCGGCTCCCTGCGACTTGCCTGATGTCGTCCGTCCAGGTCCACCAAGTAAGGGGTCTGCCAACGCTGCGCTTCCCAGTGCGAGGTCGCCATTCCAGCACTTATTGGGGCCCCAACGTCTGTCGGTTCTTCGGACTATGTGTCCCGCCCATTGCCACTTCAGCTTCGTAACGCGTCGAGCAATGTCGGTTACTTTCGTTCTTTTGCGAATCTCATCATTCTATATCTTACTTATTACGTTTCCTGATTTGATCGCGCAAAGAAACTCCGAGCATTGCTCTCTCCATCGCCCGCTGTGTGACCCTGAGCTTTCTTCTGAGGCCCATAGTTAGCGTCCAAGTCTCGCATCCATAGGTTATCACTGGCAAAACGCACTGTTCGAAGACTTTGGTCTTCAGGCACTGAGGAATCTTGGACGAGAAGACATCTCGAAGCTTCCCGAACGCTGCCCAGCCGAGTTGGATTCGGCGGTCCACCTCTTTCTCGAAATTGGACCTACAAAACTGGACCGTATGTCCCAGGTAAGTATATATACCCGTCTACAATTTCGAGTGCAGAGCTCTGGAACATGAGCATTAGACATGATTTTTGTCTTACTCATGTTCATTTTAAGGCCCGCCTGTTGTGAAACTCTACTGAGGTCATTGAGCATTGTATTAAGGTCTTCCAGAGTCTTGGCCATGATGACTATATCATCGGCAAACCGAAGGTAAGTGGTGTACTCGCTATTGACGTTGATGCCAAATCCGTTCCAATCCAGAAGCTTAAAGACGTCTTCCAACGCGGCGGTGAAGAGTTTCGGGGAGATTACAACCCCCTGTCGCACTCCCTGCTGCAGTTGGATTGGCCTTGTAGTCTGGTCCTGTATACGAACTGACATCGTGGCGTTTTCGTACAAACACTTCAGCACTTGGATATACCGGTAATCTATCCGGCATCTCTGCAGCGACCTTAACACAGCCCAAGTTTCCACCGAATCGAAGGCTTTCTCATAATCCACAAACGCTAAGCATAGTGGCCGGTTATGCTCTTGCGTCTTCTGTATAATCTGCCGCAGCGTGTGTAATGTGAATGTGGTCTATGGTACTAAAGCCTTTTCAGACTACGGCTTGTTCGGGAGGCTAAAAGTCGTCGAACCTTCGAGCGAGACGATCCGTAATGACGACTCTCGAGAAAACTTATAGACATGGCTCAGCAGTGAGATGGGTCTATAATTCTTCAGCAACGTATTGTCACCCTTTTTTAAGAACAGAACCACCACGCTCCTGTGCCATGCATGTGGCGTTATACCCTCGTGAATGACGGAATTGAACAATCGCTGAAGGACCTTTTGACGACCTCCGTGGCGCAGTGTGTAGCGCTGTTGTCTTAACGTGCGGAGGTCCCGGGTTCGATCCCCGGCAGGGTCAATTTGGGAATTTATAATTTCTGAATTTTCCCTGGTCTGGCCTGGTGGGAGGCTTCGGCCGTGGCTAGTTACCACCCTACCGGCAAAGACGTGCCGCCAAGCGATTTAGCGTTCCGGTACGATGCCGTGTAGAAACCGAATAGGGGTATGGGTTTAATATAACTGCCATGCCCCTTACAGGTTAGCCCGCTACCATCTTAGATTGCATCTTCACTTACCATCAGGTGAGATCGCAGTCAACGGCTAACTTGTAGTGGTTAAAAAAATAAAAACCTTAAGTATCGGTTTTCCACCCGCTTTCAGGAGTTCTGCTGTGATTTCATCCTCACCTGGGGCCTTGTTGTTTTTAAGTTGCTTGAGAGCCATACTAATCTCGTAAAGGCTGAAGTCCAGGTTATCTTCGGTATAGTGTCGGGTCAATTTGGCTCTGGGATTTCTAGCCAAATCGTCAACAGGCGTTGTGGTGTATCACTGTCCATAGAAGTCTTTCTTTCTTTCTTTCTCCACGTCTCCCAAGATCTCGGGTTTGGAAGAAATGAGACTACCATCATCAGTTATAAATCGAGTCAGCTGGTTCTGTCCGATAGACAGATCTCTTGTGAATACTTTGGAGCCCTTGTTACGCTCGATGGTACTTTTGATGTACTCGATGTTAAAATTTCGCAAGTTATGCGTTTGCGCTTTAGAAATCTGCCTATTAATCTGCCGGTAGGCCGACGCGTCCGCTGTAGACTGTAGTCCCATCTCTGCTCTCTCATCCCTGAGCTTGAGAGTGTGGTCTGAAACCTTTTGGTTCTTTTCGAACGGTGGGTCTTAAAGAACTTTGACCCTACCGTCTGGACAGTTTCCACCATCTTTGAATACATTTTTCTAATGTGTTTCCATGGCCTGTACTTTTGTGCGATTTATTGTAAATTTCACCCTGAAATTTCGCAGAACATCCAGGTAACTAGATTAATATTATTAATCAGGCTTGATAATAATAAATATACCAAACTTTTTAAAGATGCTAATACATGCAGCAATTTAGGTAAAGTGTAAGGTTGAGTTAGGTAAGTCTTTGCTCAGTAGGAAGTAATATTTAAATATTAAATATTACTAAATTAAGCCTGCTTGTATTCGTTTTCGGTGGATTTACATTTCGGTGGATAGGTTTTTTTCATTTCGGTGGCTAGTTTTTTCATATCGGTGAACGAATTTTTCATTTCAGTGGCATCACAAATTTGAACACGATTTCTCATTAATTTATTAGGTATATTTTGATGGCATTAAATAAGAGCATGAAGAATATCAAGACGAACAATAAGCTACTGTTTAAATTTGAGAAAACTTTATAATACGAAAGTTCACCGAAATGAAACAAAAAAACGCCTTTGTTGAAATTGACCCCTATTCTATTTGATATGCTGTGGACGGACATACGGACAGATGTACTTAGTTGCACTGTACAGGTACATTTTTTATCAGTTTGTGACGGAACCATAAATTACTTGCATGATTAATGATTCTATATATTCAAATTTCTACTCTTTATGATGGTGTCACATCAGTTAAAATCATTCTGAAGTGCAAAACCGTGAAATTATTTTTTTTAGCTAGCTGACCCGCCCGGCTTCGCGCGGGATGAATTTATTATACATAAATCTTTATTAATAATAAAGTTTTTTTAAAGGGTTTATGGAACGTGAATTTCAAGTTTCTAAGCCCAACGAGTTTTAAGCTTAGGGCAAAAAGATTACGGATCGCGCGATCGCGCGTTAGTTTGTAGAGCTCCATAACAAGTTCGCGTACTTACTTTTTGCCAGCCAGACAATTTTTTTTGTCCGAAGTGAGTTTTCGCCCTTAGATGAGTTTTCGACATCAGCCAGTCTATAGAATTGAAAAATAAGTCCACCCGTGCGAACTACTACAGTAATTATTATTGGTGTAGTAGTTTTTTTAATGTGTGGTACTTAGAATTTCGAACGTGTTATAAAATATTGAAATTCTGTAACTTTCAGTTTGCAATATTTCAATATAATATTACATCGAGTTTTCTATTATATAAGTTGCGGTTCTAAATTCGAATGTCCGCTCCGTATGACAGCTGTCACAACGGCGTCACGGCGCCGCAACGCGGCGTCCGGTTACCGGCGCGCGCGCACCGTGAAGCGCAAAGACACTGGCAAAAAGATCATTTCCGATATTGGAATAGCGTGACCACTTCTATTTAAATAACTTATTAATTATGATTTTAAATATTATTCAAAGTCAAACTCATAATTTTTTTATTAAAATAAACTTATTCTATAAAGCTTCTTTGCTTTTGAATCGTCGAGTGAATCTACCACTGGTTCGGAATGTATTTGTGAGAGCTAAAGTAATATTCAGAAAATGCAGTTATGCAAACGCTTTAGCATTCTGCTAGGCACGACGCGACGTACAATGAAGATCTTTAAATTACATAATCATCATTTTATAAAAATTGAAAGGATTTATAAAACTTGCTGGTTGCATGAATGTCTATTTTTAACCGAATTCCAAACAGGAGTCAAGTCGGTACGTAAGTAGGTAGGTATTTTGATTTATGAAAAGTTATAGCACTGATAAAGCGCTTAACATAATATTATTCAGCTGGTCAAGGAAAATCTGAGGTGAAACTGAAGGTTTTTTATCCAAAGGTTTCCACTTTCCAGTACCTACTACCTACCAAAAAGCTGGAAGAAAATTTCAAAATGACGATAGTCCACTAGTAAGTTACAATTTACCGCTCTACTCCACTCCGTCCCGCTTCGCTTCAGAAGACTGTCACTCTCTTTCTGTGTAATCAATGTAAACTTTCATTTCGCACATCGGAAGCTTAATTCTCATTTTGTTACATTTCCCTTAGATTACCCGCGGTTGGACAAGCAGATGGGAAGCGTATGTGACAACCGCTTAAACTTTACAACTAAACATCAATTTTCATTAACTTAAGTGTCTTCTAGTCACTTCGAGCTTCTGAGTCATTAACTTAACTTTTCCTCATCGAGGTAATAAAATGGTAGCTTGGTCTTACTAAAGGAATGGTAAAATCTAGCGGCATTTAGTTGGTGCCCAACTACGAGTATGTTTCATCCCGCGTCACACACTTTTTTCATATAATCCGAATTAAGCGAGCGAGTTTAATTAAAATTGTATATGTTACTCATTTTAGTTGCACAAATATAATATCTATCAGTTTACTAGATGGTTAAAATGACAATTATATAAAGGTTTGAAATAAACCATACTCTGACAGGATCGAAAGGAGGGCTGCAACGTCATTCAGCGGGCAGAAAATCACCGTATTCTGCCCGCTGATAGACGTATTCGTCTGAAAATGACTAGTTTCGGGACTCAACAGACTTTCAATGCAGGTTATATGAAAACACATTAACTTCTTTTACTAACCGACTTCCAAAAAAGGATGAGGTTCTCAATTCGGCGCGTTTTTTTTTAAAATGTATGTCGGTGCATACCTCCGTGGTTTCTGGACCGATTTGATTTTTTTTTCTATCAGTCGTTAGAGGAAGCTCTTGAGGTGGTCCCATAAGAAATTCTGACTCCTAGTCCTCACCCCTGACACTAAAAAGTTAAAAATAAAAATTCTTTCCAATAAAACCGACTTCCAACGCCACTCTAAAGTACAAAATAATTTTGATTTCTACCCACTAAATGGAAGTCGGGCGGGTATAACAAGGATAAGCAAAGAAACGCGTCAGACTTAACATAGTGGATAGAAATCAAAATTATTTTGTACTTTACAGTGGCGTTGGAAGTCGGTTTTTTGGAAAGAATTTTTTAACTGATTGCTACAACTCAAACTCAAATCTTATTTTTATTCAAGTACCTATACTTTGACAAGTGCTTCTGAATTGTCAAGCGAATCTACCACTGGTTCGGAATAACATTCTCATTGAGACGATACTACTAGTAAGCAACTCGATCCCACGATCGCAATCACCCCTGTTTGGTTAATCATACTAATATACTAATACTAGCAGATGCCCGCGACTTCGTCCGCGTGGTTTAAGTTTTTTTTCTCCACAGGTACTTCTTAATTTTCCGGTATAAAAAGTAGCCTATGTCACTCTCCAGGTCCTCAACTGTATACTCATGCAAAAATCAAATTGATCCGTTGCTTTGTTGTGGCGTGATTGAAGGACAAACTCTCTGTTTACCATCCTTGGGGATAAAATGTTCAAAAACTGTGAAACATTTTAAATCGAAATTCCAAATACCAAGTTATACCTATCTTGAAGATGACAGATTTTCATACAAAGTTTCAACCTTTGATTAGGTATAACATCAAAGGTTTCAACCCCTATTTTTATTCTATAATTTTGAAAAACTGTGACACACGTAGTTCTTTATTTTTACTGAAAGCCAAAATATCAAGTTTTGTCGATACAACTTGAAAAATATCTTGAGAAATGCAGGACTTCCATACAAACTTTCATCCCTTATTTCACCCCTTTGGGGGTAGTATTTTCAAAAATGGCGCAACAAGAACTTCGTCATATTTAACCGAAGCTCAAATAGGTACCAAGTTTCATGGCTTTAACTTGAAAAATGAATGATTTTCATACCAACTTACAACCCTTATTGTACCCGTTTGGGGGGTGGAATTTTAAAACTGTGACACATTCTTCTTCACTTCTTTATTTTTTACAAAAAGTCAAAATACCAAGTTTCGTTGATATAAATTGAATAATATCTTGAGAAATGAAGAACTTTTATTTAAACTTTTATTTCACCCCTTTGGGGGTCGAATTTTCAAAAACTGTGAAATACGTATTTCTTCATTTTTAACCCGCAGCACATATACCAAGTTTCATGGCTATAACTTGAGAAATGAAGGACTTTCATATAAACTTTCAACCCCTATTTCACCCCTTCAAGGGTGGAATTTTGAAAAACTGTGACAGACACATTTACTTCTTTATTTTTTACCTTAAGCCAAAATACTAAGTTTTGTTGATATAACTTGAGAAAAATCCTGAGAAATGAAATACTTTCATACACACTTTCATCCCCTATTTCACCCCTTCGAGGGTAGAATTTTCAAAAACTGTGGAACACGTAATTCTTATATTTTTACGGGTAGCTCATATATCAAGTTTCATTGATATAACTTTCTAACTCCAGCAGTTTAGGCTGTGCGTTGATATATAAGTCAGTCAGTCAGTCAGTCAGTCAGGACTTTGAATTTTATATATATAGATTATTAATGCGAAAGTCAGTTTGTTTGTTGGTTTGTCCTTCAATCAAGCCGCAAAGGAGCAACGGATCGACGTGATTATAGTCGAGGACCTGGAGAGTGACATAGGCTACTTTTTATCCCGGAAAATTAAGGAGTTCCCGCGGGAACCAAAAAAACTTAAACCACGCGGACGAAGTCGCGGGAATCAGCTAGTAGATAATACTCTTCCGCTATTAGGCAAAATCCACTGCCGAAGCATGAATACAGCAATTTACAACCACTAAGATTATCAGAATAGTTGATACAGGTTTTACAGAATATAGGGCTACTGAGGCCCGTGACTTCGGCATCATCGCTTACCATATTTAAGTAAGATTCAAGGGCATGTAGAAGAAATAAAAGAAAAACCTACTTAACAACATAATGTTGTTTCCAAAATAAATTGTCCAAACTGATCCAACCGCGATACTCTCTCCTCATTTTTAAACCAACACCTAATACAATAATCAATTAGTGGTTTTTCTCAGGATAACAAAATAATCCCTCACTCCCCAAATCTCCAGTGAAATAACACTGCCAAATTATATCTAACACACGTTACCAAGCATCGCCCCCTATCAGCCCTATCCCATAACAACCCATCCCTTGAGGTCACTTCATTACATCTACGCAGGGGTTGGTTATTAAATCCGCCATATAGGTACGGTTTATAAATTTAGAAAATATGACACTAATTCTTGGGTGCAGTCTGTTGCGAATAATTGTATGACTAAGGAAAAGCGTGAATACAGGTGATGCCAATGTAAAAAATAAATTATTTCTTAAATAAAATAAAATAAATAAAAAAGCCTTTATTTCTACTACCACTTATTACATTTACATTTTTCTTATATTACATACATTAAATTTTTATTAAGTACATTAGGTACTTTATATTTTCTATTACATTAAATTATATTATACTAGCTGATGCCCGCGACTACGTCCGCGTGGTTTGAGGTTTTTTGGTTCCCGCGGGAACTACTTAATTTTCCGGGATAAAAAGTAGCCTACGTCCTTCCCCGGGATACAACCTATCCCTGTACCAAATTTTATCAAAATCAGTTGAACAGATACATTTGTTTGATTCCCGCGGGAAATCTTCAATTTTCCGTTATAAAAAGTAGCCTATGTGCTATTCCAGACTATAATCTATCTCTGTGCCAAATTTCATCCAGATCCGTTCAGCCGTTCTGGCGTGATTGAGTAACAAACATCCATACATCCATACATCCATCCAGACATCCATCCAAACTTTCGCATTTATAATATTTATTTGATTTCTATTACATTAAATTATTCTTTTTGTGTGCGTCATTGTGTGGCAGAAGTCGCCTCCTCGGCGTACGCCTCCCCCATTTGTCTCCACGCGGCTCTATCCTTGCCATTGTCATCCAGTTTGTACCGACTATTTCTTTGACATCTTCAAATTATTTCTTAAGACCCCTCTAGTTAATGATCACATCCTCGGATAGTTTTGAGTTTGATAACTATTTGAAACTATATAGATTAAAGAACGATGGAAACATGTCCATTATATATCGAGGCTTCCAATGCTCCTTTACCCCATATATTTTACCTTCTTTAAGGATAGTTAATGCTACATTTCAAGGTATAAACTATAATAGTGGCTTTGCTTAAATAAGCACGAAATGTACCCATAGTTTTACACTAAGTAGCTATTCTTATGTTTATCTAAGATCACATCCACTCAATTACGTTTCTCGTTATAATTTACAATTCAACGCGATTTGTCCGATGCCTATCTCCCCTCGGATATGAGTTATTTGTCATTCGCACCTCTTTTAGGGTGGCTTTATCATTAATAGTAACGTGGTATGAAGCATTATTGTTATGTTGTGGCGTGGAAAAAGTTATAAGATTACTGAATTGGTCAAAATAATCTTCTCTAAGGTATTATCATACTAATATTATAAATGCGAAAGTGTGTTTGTTTGTTGGTTTGTCCTTCAATCACGCCTCAACGGAGCAACGGATCGACTTGATTTTTGGCATGGTATAGTTGAGGACCTGGAGAGTGACATATGCTACTTTTAATCACGGAAAATTAAGGAGTTCCCGGGGGAATTAAAAAAACTTAAACCACGCGTACGAATTCGCGGGCATCAGCTAGTATTGAATATTTATTTTAAGAAAAACTAACTTACCCTTGCCTAATGACCAATTTGTATTTATAGTACTTAGATAAAGTCCCGTTCCACAGATAGTCCCACAAACTTATCTGTCCTGGTGGCCAAAATTGGAACTAATTTTTATTTTTCATAGATACCATAGCGACGCTGTCACCGGGTCAGATAAATTTGTCGGACTATACTTACTTCCAACTAATGTGGTCACTCAGGAATCAAAATGTTCAGTATTATGTCAAAAACTTTATTCGATCGAGCAAATCGAGCTTTTATGAACTTTTTTTATGGTTCCAGCTTCTTTTCTAGGAGATACGAGTTTCTTTATATGATATATATAGACTATAAGATATTATACAGAAATACGAGATAGGTATTTTTAAAGAGAGAGTTAAACATGGAACTACACTGATGTTCGGACAGTTTACAGTGCTACCAACTTTGAAAAAAATCGGTTTTCATATTGACTTTTACCCTCTATCTATAAATAAAAATATATCTATATGACTGTAGAAATTTTCTTTCAATGTTTTCATGGAACTTAACTATTTAATATGCCGCATATTTTGATTTGTTTCTTCAACAAGTTTTATTTCAGCAATATGCACGCTTTAAAATGTCCATTACCCACTTGTGGCCCTCAGTAGACCCTACTCCCATGGGTGTACACGCACGATCCGATTTGTAGGACATTTTCAATTATATCCCCTGTAACATCACACCGCGACCCGAGAGTATAAATTAAACTTTTACTCCACCCGTGTTGGTGGTAAGACATCGAGCGTGCTTAAATAATCTATACCTTCATGTTAAGATCTTATATTGTTTACAGCTTGGCATTTGATTACATTTTTATTATCCTCTTTAATGGTATTTGAATTTCGAACTCATGTAACTGGATTCTTAACGCCACTTCGATCAGGGGATTTAACTATTCAACATTTTGTTATTTTGAATACCGAAATATTTAACACTATTTTATGCTTTTTTCTTCGTTCATAATAAGGTCTGGTATATATAATACATGTCGTATGGCGTAGACGTAGCGCGGTTACTTATGTCTACTCCATATTCTATTCTATGGTATAATACCCCGAGCATTTGCCGTAAGCACCGATATGCGACAGATCTTTGGATTTCTGATCACAGTATCCAATTGTGCCCATCGACGCCGGTCCTTTTCTGAGCTCAGGTCTCCTCTCGTCGGTTTTGCCGACGGAGCGACGCTGGCTAAGTGTGATCCCCTGCAATGAAAGGTCGACTTCATAATTCCGAAAATTTAGAGATGCGTGCCAAGGAAATAGGAATCGTACCTTAGATCTATCGAATAGGCGGCCAAAGAATCACAAGGCCATCATGTTCTTTAAGAACTCTCTAATATTTTAAAAGAAACACGGGTAGATATTATCAAGTATGTAGATGATGTCATGGATTTAGGTTTTTTAAATCCCGTGAAAGATCTTTAGATTTCCGGCGGATTTTATAGCTCTATACAACTGGGAACTATCCATCCCAAAGATTGCCCGTTCGGCGTGATTGAATGACAAACACACACATTTTATAATAGGGATAGAAATTAAAGACCTCGACTAGTTCTAAGCCAAAACACGCCAAAGTCAAGCCAATGGCGAGAGGACTCTGGGTTAAAAATAATATTATACCTATTGACTTTTAGTTACAGGGAAGCTAATAAAAAGTAAATAATTTCATAATGGTATTCACACGTCAGACCAAAGTAAGCTTCACTCCGTCACTTATTGAAGTGGAAGTGAAGGAATCCCTACAAGCGACGCTTGTGGAGATTCTGGCCGACAAATAAACGGACTTCCGCTGCTAGGCGCGAGGGTGGAGGGTTGTAGGAACCGTGCATTATCTTCCTTGAAACATTTTATCTACTACAAGTTAGCCCTTGACTGCGATCTCAGTCTCACCTGTTCACACACGGCATCGTACCGGAATGCTAAATCGCTTAGCGGCGCGTCTTTGCCGGTAGGGGTGTACTGATTGATAGACACCGCACAGCCTAATCCGGTGGGCCTGGAATCATGAAATCTAAATCTGCATAGGCAGGTAGCCACATACATAGATATTCTCATACCTAGCTACCTACATAGATATTATCTGAACCTCGTTAACTCGTTCACGTTCTCGTCAGTAGGAAACGATGTCCTATCCTGTATCGTGTGCGCGTTGAATAAAAAAGTGAATGACGCGGACTTTTTGTCCTGTCCGATCCCTAGTGTGTTTTCGCATAATTATAATTGCATCACTGTGTCTATGACGCCATGAACCTGTTTTTTTTAACGATGACTTTAGCCCCCAACTACGGTCTCACATAAATCGGTGAAACTGTAGTTAAATATGGAAGAGGGCTAACTTGGCTCTCCACGCGGCTTTCTAAATCGCTTAGCAGCTCGGGTTTTCTGGACAGAAGGTACAAACTACAGTAAGGTAAGGTAAAACTACTAGGTAGTGAGCTATAGATACTCAGTTACACGGCTGAAGTGAATCAAGTCTCCCAGTGACCAGACAAGGGAATTGTTGATCCCTTTTAAGTTATAATCGTGATGATAGATATTATGAAGTGACATAAACGTGCATCGATAAAGAACAATGCGACACACATTCCCACGCTGAACGCTGACTCGTCTGTTTCATTAACAGTGGCTGAGTTGGCGATTATTCGTCAAAGAGTAGAAAAGTACAGACCTGAGACCTGAGACCTCATCATTTCAACCCATTGCTGGGTCACTAAATACTGCCCTAGCCCTCTCAGAATGGGAAGGGTAGTAGCCACGTAAGCCATAGGTAATGGCCGTTTTCCACGACGATGCCCAAACGCGTATTGAGAGACTTCACACACCTTTAAAATACATTTTGAATGACATGTAGGTTTCCTCACGATGTTTTCCTACAGTATATAGTTGTACAGGAATAATATGCATCCCGGTGACTGCTTTTTATCGCGGAAAATCCCGCTGAATTCAAGCGGACGTCTCGTTTTTCATGATTTCAAAATTCTATTTATTATGTTTACCTACTGTAGATTTAGATTAGCTACTGAAAAAACTGACGAGTGTCTAATTTGGTAGTGCACAATGCATATGGATGTTACTGAACAGCAATTGTTGGGTCTGAAATCAATAGGTATAGCGAAGTGTTTTTATTTCGTTTGTTATATTATTTTATTCTCATTATAATCTTTGCTGAAATAGTTTCACCATTGCCAAGGTTACGTTATTTTTTTTTGTCCACGTAAGACGACTATTGCAAAACGTTCGGTGCATAAAAGACAAACAGCTATTTACGTATTCAGTGCTAATTTCTCGGTATTTACAGATTCATATTACAATAGCGTCCTACTTTTTATCACTTAGGTAATAGGTACCTAGGTACTTATTATACTTGTTATGTATCAGATATGCATTTTTTCTACTTGTAACAACAAATAATTTAATATAAAAAATACTTTTTAAACAACCGACTTCAAACTCCCGCGCCAACTTTTATTGTTCATATTTTAAAAACCGCTCGACCGATTTCGATAAAATTTATATGGGACCACATGGGAAGTATGCTCTTTCAAATAAAAAAAGAATCATCCAAATCGGTCCATCCAGTCAAAAGTACTGAGGTAACAAAAAAAAAATACAGTCGAATTGAGAACCTCCTCCTTTTTTTGAAGTCGGTTGAAAATAATGTTATTTTCTTTATGCTCCAACATATTTTTATATTTGTCTAATCTAAAATCTAAATTAGAACTCTGAAGATACTTTTAGTAAACTGGTATTTTCAACATGACAATAGTTTGCCGGTGTCGCACCGAAAGCTGATGTTTTATTCTCTATGATCAAATTAACTCTAAAACAAAATTAACCAATCACAACACACATTGTGCTTATCTGTGGTTATATTGAAATTAACAAATTATTTACATAAAATTATTATTATAATAATATCACACCAGGTCGTCATAAGTGATTGTAGCTATAGCGGATGACAGGCGCCACTGCCTGCCCACTACGTCAACGATATTTGTGCTGAGTTGCTGACTCGCTGTTATCGGAAACGTACCTACAGTAATACCTACGCTGCAGTTATGCTCGCCTGGTAAGCGAAAGTCAAGGGAAATATTTATAAAACCAATTACTATGGTAACCAGGCACCAAAGCACCAAATCTCGGTCAAATAGACGTCTGCGATATTCGTTGATTGCGATGATAAATTATCGTCAATATTTTATATAAAAAATAATTAATTAAGTAGTTCATAGATAACCATTGAAATAGAACTAAAATTCTACATCAATGTAGATAACACATAATCACGCATTTAATATTTTGATTCATTTTCTACGGTGCATCGACGATTTTCTGACTAAATTAACGAATTGTGTTATTTAAATACTCAAAAGGTACGACGCTACTTTGAGCTGTCGATGCTTCTAGAGCGAAATAAATAGGAAATTAAAGTCACATAAAATAAAAACATTTTTAAATTTGAACCATAAAAATTTCTATACCCACCGAATACAATTTATCTCAATAATGAAAATTATAATTTTTTACGTCACCGAACAAAAGTAAAGCCATCACTCGAGTGAGCCGTACGTAACCCAATACTTCGGAAATCGGATAGCAGACAGTGTGGCGCGGCCTTAAGTTTTCTTTTTAATTTTTCTTTTTTTTAAAGAAAAAAGTCAAAGGACTTTTATCTTACAGCCCGGTTATTGTTTTTTGTCAAACCTTTTTTGTATCGTGTGTGATCCGCTCGTTGATGAACGAATTGTTTTGGTGGTAGTTTGTGTACGGGTTGTATTTTTTTAATCAATAATACAAAAGTTGCATATGTGTGTGCTTTTCTCGACTCCATGAGGGCTTGGTAATAAACTTTAAAAAAGAAGTGCAAGCAAATGGCCTTCCGTAAGGACGTTTCATCCATACTTACTTATATTATACTCAAAGTAAGTGCAAAAGTGTGTCTGTCTGTTTGTCTGCCTGTCTGCTATGTATCACGGCCCATTTTTTCTATCGATTTTTATGAAATTTGGTACAAGGATAATAAAAGTATCACGAGGAAGGACTAGTCTCCTTTTTATAAGAGTTCCTGCGGGAATCAAATAAAAATTTAATCCACGGGACGAAGTCGCAGTCATCATCTAGTATATTTGTATGACGTGTACAGAACAGACGTGTGTGGGGCAGAACTACGTTATCTAAATGAGTTGATAAGTAAGTGTGTGTGACTAACAGATGACCGCATGTCCTGCAATATGGCCAGTAAATCATAATTATAAAGACTGATATGATAATATGTCCTGAGCACTGTACCTACACCATACACTGTGGAACGTATTGGGTACGCATGATCAAAATCAGCAAAAAAAATAACAGTCAAATCGAGTGCAATTGTTGTATAGGTATTTAAAAAAATATTCAGGGCTATTAATCTATTAAGTACTAGCTAATGGACGCGACGTTTTCCGCTAGGATTGAGGTTTTTTGGTTCCCGCGGGAACTATTTAATTTTCCGGAATAAAAATAGCCTAGGTATGTACTATTCCAGACTATAATCTATCTCTGTGCAAAATTTCATCCATATCCGTTCAGCCGTTCTGGCGTGATTGAGTAACAAACATCCCTTGAGGTTTTTTTGGTTCTCGCGAGAACTCTTTAATTTTCCGGAATGAAAGTAGCCTAGGTATGTGTTATTCCAGACTAAAATCTATCTCTGTGCCACATTTCATACAGATCCGTTCAGCCGTTCTGGCATGGAGTAACAAACATCCATCCATCCATGGCCATACATCCATACATCCATCTATCCATCCAAACTTTCGCATTTATTATAATAATATTACTTTAGCATAGATAGTGATTAGAGATGATACCGACCTAAGTATGACAAGAATGAAATATTTCTTAGTGACTAATTCAATACAGGTTTTCCAAAAGACCTAAAATCCACTTTCTTGGTTAGTTTTAATATAGGAAACTATTTTAAACTATCGACTAAAAAAAGTGCGTCGGATGACGTAACAATAAATAGGTAAGTACAAATTCCCATACTAAAATCACCTATAAAATGCGTTTTGACGTTTGATAAAGGGTTGCTGATTTGACTGAGCTGGCTTGTGTCTATTTAAAATAGTAAAAACCCCTTACATAACACTGAACATCTGACTAAATGAAATTGTTGGTGCTGACTTTCGCTTGTTGCAAGACTTTCTGATATTTTAGAGGTGATTGTTCTTTTATCTTATCAAGCTATAATAATCAGTCGCAGATAATAACTGTCTAAAATATAAATGAAGCAAATACGCCCCTTACCCATACGACAACTGAAAGAAACCAAACCCTTTAGTGACATGATAAATATTTTCGCTATTCGACACCTCGTGTTCATTTAAAATCACGTTAAGCCATGTTAGGACATGTTTTAATGAGCGTATTAAATTTAGAACGTTTACTTTTTAAATTGACGTAATGGCTGCTGCGGTTTTATAAATAGCTGTGATTTATTTTGATAAGTTTATTTACTGTTCTTACTTGGTTCTTACACGAGGTTCTTACTAGCTGCAAAAACTGTGGAAATTAAACCTCAATAAGTCGGATGTTTTTAGGGTTCCGTAGCCAAATTTGGCAAAAACGGAACCCTTATAGATTCGTCATGTCTGTCTGTCTGTCTGTCCGTCCGTATGTCACAGCCACTTTTTTCCGAAACTATAAGAGCTATACTGTTGAAACTTGGTAAGTAGATGTATTCTGTGAACCGCATTAAGATTTTCTTACAAAAATAGAAAAAAAAACAATAAATTTTGGGGTTCCCCATACTTAGAACTGAAACTCAAAAAAATTTTTTTCACCTAACCCATACGTGTGAGGTATCTATGGATAGGTCTTCAAAAATGATATTGAGGTTTGCAATATCATTTTTTTCTAAACTGAATAGTTTGCGCGAGAGACACTTCCAAAGTGGTAAAATGTGTGTCCCCCCCCCCTGTAACTTCTAAAATAAGAGAATGATAAAACTAAAAAAAATATATGATGTACATTACCATGCAAACTTCCACCGAAAATTGGTTTGAACGAGATCTAGTAAGTAGTTTTTTTTGTAATTTAAAACTTACTACATGTTTGTACGGAACCCTCGGTGCGCGAGTCCGACTCGCACTTGGCCGGTTTTTTTGTAAGTTGAGTCAAAAAACGAGATGTGACTCTTCGACCGAATTTTATCCGAAAATCTTGTATTTTCAAAACCTTTATCAGAAACACATGCTCAAAATTGGAGTTCGTCAACCGAAAAATAAATTTCAGAGGTGAATAGACAAGTAATCCGATATTTTTGCACGAAATTAGGGAATATTGTAAAAATGTGTATTTATCTTAGACCCATTGGCGCATGTGGTTGCGGTGTAGCGTTACATGAAAAAAATATACTTTTTATTGCACGTCTCTTTTCGTGAAATTTGGACAATAGATTTGTAGAAAGGGTCAATCATTTTTTTACTTTTTCTGTTAAAAAGGGTCACTTTTTCATTTCACACAAATATCAAAAATTATGGTTCCTTTGTGGATAGTGAAGGTATCGATGACCTTTTTGAAAATTACAATAGCTTCATTTGTCATTTGTCAATTGGTTACAATATTAACGACATTGGATTTAATAGGGTCACCCATTATAACTTTATGGTAACGATAAAAAATAGACCAGGTAATAATATAGACGAAAATAAATAACAATTTATAAATTTAAGAAAGTTCTGCTCTGTCAACAACTACTTAAAAAATATTTTTGATTCACCTAAAATTCTCATATTTTTGTTTGCTTCTCAGACAGAAGTTAAAATCGAGGCGACACACCTGTATAATTGTACGTTTGTAACATCACCACGTCAACGTGTTCAATTAGAACCCATTTAAAATTAAAACTAAAGCGAGCCACCGGACACAGCTGTTATGTTTCTAGATTATTTACTTTAGTTCTGTCTTGTTAGTCATTCATACATTAGTAATGTTTTACCCGCCAACTGAAGCGACCACCAAAATAAATCACCATTCAAGATTTAACTTTGCCTCGACAACGCAAGTGCTACATAAATTTTTGTCAGCCGTTAGAATAAATTGGTCGAATGAAATGAGATAAACATGCCTGCAGTCGGAGTGAGACGTCAATCAGCTGTCAACGACTTTCCGCTACGCCTTGCTCTCCTAGTACTGTATCTCATAATGTACTGGGATTTGGACGGATTAGGCTCTAGGTATAAAAAATATCTATCAATGTAACGAACGTATTTAATATTATAAATATCAATAATATTGTTTTTTAACTATATAAATGGTCCAACACTAGTCTAGACCATAGATAATAGTAGCATCAAATTAATGCTAGAGCATTAGAATATACATCAATATCTCGAGAATAGGCATCTTCTAGTCCAGCGCGCTCCAACCTAGACCTCTTCATTGCTTCAAAGCATGATTGTCGTCAAGCGCAAGCCTGCGTAATTTAGCAAACATCATGGAATACGTTCACAGATTACCTTAGTAACAGTACAGTCAAAGGAACGCTTGTTGGACACGGATCTCTAATATGTTAGATTTCTGAGTAGACCAGTATCTAAATCGTAGGGATCGTCATCAGAGTTACTCGAGACTCATAGATTCTGATTTATATTTCGTAGCTGAAACTAATGTAGAATAAAGTCAAATCAAGATCGAACACCTCAGCTGTTATATACCTAAAAGTATTGACCTAATATTTTATGAATTTAAAACTACTATTAATACTATTTGTAGTAGTTCTGCTGCAAGGTAATAATAGTATGTGAAACCACAGGCTTTACTAACAGAAAATATATCTAGACCGTTTCACCAACGTAGGCAATACGCAGTATCTGTACCACGTCGCGGTTCACCACACCGCTGCAGTCCCACGAATATCGCTCGCTTTCTAGCGCGCTTTACGCCTCAATAAATACCATAATTTTAATTCTTATACCACTCTAAGATGCAGATGCTGTCTGTAAAAAAAAACTAACATAACAAAATTCGGCATTCTCAAAAAAATATAAGTAGGTACTTAATAATGTGCCTATTATTATATTTTTGGGAAAGAGGCTCCATAAGCTTAAGTCAAAAAACTTTAACGAATAAGTTATAGTTTACCTATTATCGATAAAAAAATAAGATATTTTGAAAAAATCACAATCACAAATTCTCAAGGGTCACATGAAATTAGTTTTCAAATATTTTTGAGGTCACGAACTTTTTTTCATAATTTTTAGGGTAAAATAAATCCAAAGAATTAACCCTTTCGTGGGAGCGGAACATTTTATACTATTTTAAAAAAAGGTATACTTTAAAAAAAGTGTTTCCTTAAAAAGTTAAAACGTTCCTTCAAAAAGTCTGTCAATTAAAATCAATTGTTGTTTGTAAGAAGGTCACACTTTTTCTCAAGGGTCACAACTCACGACCGCTTTTAACCCTTAAGAGCACAGAAAAACAATTTACTGTTTCATTTACTTACTTCACTTATTTCTAAAATAGAGTTCAATTATTTCGACGCTTTGCAATTATTGTGGTTCATACTTCTCTAATCCGACTATGATTGACTCCGTTCAAGAAATGAAAATGCTCTAAATAACAACAGTTTCTTATTTCGCGAGCTGCAGATATAGATTATTATAGATTTTCTTTTTATGCTTGGTTTTTGCCAGTTAGTGATGAATCCTTTATTCATCACTTGCAAATGGAACCCCAAAAATCAAAATCAGGCAGCTTGGGCAGGTGCTCACGTCGGACCGGCGCCGGTTGTTTGCCGACCACTCCCGACCGCCCCCGCTTTCTGCCGCCCTAGTACTTTAGCCCGAGCAAACAATATGGATTGGCGAAAAAAATTCTAAGGTCACCTTTAACGACCTATCAAGAAAAATAACGACCACAGGTTTAAAAGTAGCTATTCTGTGTTTCGCTACGAAATTGTGAAAAACGACTGATAAAACCTTACGTTTTTCATTTTTTGATTAATTGATGGCGGTAGGTATTTTTTTAAGTTCATTTCCATATAAAAATAGTAAAAATAAATAAATGAAAAACAATTTAAAAAATAGTTAAAATTTCGAAACGCAGAAAAAGAATCTTGAAGGGCATGCAACATTCAAGATAAAGAAGAAACTTAATTTCTTCCGTTAGCGGATTGAAACTTAATTGGTTAAGCCAATGTTACTTGGAGAAATGCAATATTATTAAATACTCATGTTTAATTTTGTTTTGCACAAGGAAATTATAACTTTAAAAACAAAAGTCATTATAAATATTGGATAGAATCAGGCGTTACTTTGCGGAAGTTCATGATTTAGCAAGAAAAGAATACAATTATTTTGCTATAATCCGCCAACAGAAAAAATTCTGTATGGTCAAGCATGCAATTAAAATTGATGCTTTTATTTTAAAATATTAAAATTGAAAATTTATATTAAAATTGAAAAAAAGATGCTCCGGTTTCGGGGCGAAACGTGCGTCGAGAATAGTATAAAAGTCTTGTGTGGTGGTGCATGTGAGTGGTGGTGGCATTGCTTGCTTGGGAACTTAGCTTTCTTGCTTGGTGAAGAGAATTTGTGATTGTGATTTTTTCAAAATATCTTATTTTTTTATCGATAATCGAGCAAACAATATGGATTGGCGAAAAAAATTCTAAGGTCACCTTTAACGACCTATCAAGAAAAATAACGACCACAGGTTTAAAAGTAGCTATTCTGTGTTTCGCTACGAAATTGTGAAAAACGACTGATAAAACCTTACGTTTTTCATTTTTTGATTAATTGATGGCGGTAGGTATTTTTTTAAGTTCATTTCCATATAAAAATAGTAAAAATAAATAAATGAAAAACAATTTAAAAAATAGTTAAAATTTCGAAACGCAGAAAAAGAATATTGAAGGGCATGCAACATTCAAGATAAAGAAGAAACTTAATTTCTTCCGTTAGCGGATTGAAACTTAATTGGTTAAGCCAATGTTACTTGGAGAAATGCAATATTATTAAATACTCATGTTTAATTTTGTTTTGCACAAGGAAATTATAACTTTAAAAACAAAAGTCATTATAAATATTGGATAGAATCAGGCGTTACTTTGCGGAAGTTCATGATTTAGCAAGAAAAGAATACAATTATTTTGCTATAATACGCCAACAGAAAAAATTCTGTATGGTCAAGCATGCAATTAAAATTGATGCTTTTATTTTAAAATATTAAAATTGAAAATTTATATTAAAATTGAAAAAAAGATGCTCCGGTTTCGGGGCGAAACGTGCGTCGAGAATAGTATAAAAGTCTTGTGTGGTGGTGCATGTGAGTGGTGGTGGCATTGCTTGCTTGGGAACTTAGCTTTCTTGCTTGGTGAAGGTAAACGGTGCTTCGCTTTTAATTGCATGCTTGACCATACAGAATTTTTTCTGTTGGCGGATTATAGCAAAATTATTGTATTCTTTTCTTGCTAAAAGTCATTATAATTACCACAAAATATAGCAGAGGGCTATTAAATTTCGTTAATGGATGATCAAATTAAAAACCGAATCATACCCCCAAAAATGGCGGCGGGCGACCATTACGCTGTTTGTTCTATTAAAAGGGGCAATGGAAACAAACAAGGACCCTTCCTCACTGTTTGGGGAGTACTCGATTGGGAGGCGATTCACGAAAAATAACGAGCATATTGCATTAGGCTATCTTATTGCTATCTATACCTGCATTCAGTAGCTGCAGGAACATTTCCATTCCTTAATTTACTCCCTTATATTTCATTTATTATTCCGATAATGCTCTTGTTTTATAAAAAGAATCCTAAATACCGATGTCCATATTTCTAACTTCAGAAATAACGAACTTTGAAGCTATACCTACCTATTACCTACTCAATAGTCAAAACTTCCAGCCCATTGCAATCTGCCTAATTTACAACTTTTATCAAATAAATCATCGTTCGTTCGATCGTTAAACGTTTTTATTTTATTTAATCAGTCTTGAATAAATAAAATTTATTTAATCAGTCTTTATAACGAAGAGCCCAAGCAGAAGACATTCTGCTCTGCCTCATCTCGACATGAAGTTGCGAAGTCTGTACTGGCTTATTGGCAAGAAATCACAGCTTACCTCCACCAGCAAGATAGTTGTCTACAAAGCAATACTAAAACCCGTATGGACGTACGGTATCCAGCTTTGGGGTACAGCCAGCATAAGTAATATTGAGATCCTTGAAAGATTCCAAAACAAGGCTCTCAGAATTATGTTCAACATCCCGCCATACATAAGTAACAAAAACATTCAAAAGGATCTCAACATTAAAATCGTCAGAGAAGAAATTGAGGCAAATAGTAAAAAATATCAGGAGCATATAAATTGGAGGGAGAAGGCAGCCTCCGATTCTGCCGATTGAAACGAAATAGTGTCTCGGATCTGCCCCGTAGATTCTTCAGCAAATAGGGAATTCCGTCACTGGATGGATACCTAGCTCTCAAATACAAATCCGCCACCCACAACTGCCCGGCTCAATGTCGTAAGACAGATTGCCGAGATACAGAAATAGACAGGAAAAAAAATTTAATCAGTCTTTATTATTGTAAAATAAAATGAAAAAAGAATTAGCATTAATACCTACAATACTGGGACCGAGCGTATATTATGATAGTCAAAATTTAATTTACCAATAAATGGCCTATAGGTGTTTTATAATCTAGGTCATAACTACGTAAGATTTTGTTAAATTAAGTAATTATCGTAATAGAGGGTAGGTAAACCTGCAGCACCCTAAATTGGGTCGCAATATAATTATTCCCATAATGTGCCACGTGGCACATAATTGCGAGTAACTAGGCATGTTTCGTAGAGGCACGGACCTCTAATTATTAATAATAATTTATTATTCCAAAAGCTATTACCTTAGATACCTTTTTTGTTTCCTTATTCTCCTTCCGTCCAAAAAACTAAATCTCTACACTCTTTAGGATTTCATACTAGATGATGCCCATGACTTCGTCTGCGTTAATTCCCGCGGAAACACCCTAATTTTGTGGAATAAAAAGCCTATGTCCTTGCTTATTCAGGCGTCGTGGGTTCATTCAAATTTGAATAATGGCAGATCATAACCTATAGAAGATCCTTTGCCTTTTAAAAAATCGAGTTTTATCAGATTTTCTTCTAATAATTTTAAATAATTAATTTTATAACCACAGAATAAATGCATAGCAGATTCGTCATTCCGATTTAATAAATCTAATAAAGTGTCATAAAATTGAATCGTCTAGGTACGATCAAAACGTTGATTACAATGGAACGTGTAACCTGTTCTTATTCAGTTAGAGTGCATATTAAAAAAGTATCACGAAGTCTAAATATATACAGCGTGTTCTAAGTTACGCAGGCTCACCGCCACCGCAAATGTGACCGCAGTGGGCCGTCACACGGCTTATTCAATGTAAGGAAGGAAACAAAAAAGTGTAAGGGTTCAGTTCAACGGTTGGTTAAATAAACAACTACCTAAATTGTTTTTTTAATATTCAAGTTAAGTTTATTAGATTATAATCCATGTTAATGCTAAGGAGATGCGTTCTTTATGAATATAATATGCTTACGCTGGGCTAATGCTATAAATGCGAAAGTGTACCTATCTGCCAATCTGACAGTGTGTTGGTGTTGGTGTTTTGACAACCTCTTTGGCGCAGTGTTGAGCGCTGTTATCTTAAAGTGGCAGGTCCTGGGTTCGATTCCCGACAGGGTCAATTAGGGAATTTATAATTTCTGAATTTTCTCTGGTCTGGTCTAGTGAGAGGCTTCAGTCGTGGCTAGTTACCACCCTACCGGCAAAGACGTACCGCCAAGCAATTTAGCGTTTCGGTACGGTGACGCGTAGAAACCGACTAAGGGGTATACCCCTAAAAGGTTAGCCCGCTACCATCTTAGACGGCCTCGTCACTTACCATCAGGTGAGATCGCAGTCAAGGGCTAACTTGTAGTGGAATAAAAAAACCAGTCTGTCTGTTACCTATTCATAGCTATAATTAACTATTAAGGCTGAACCGAGTTTGACGAAATTTGGCATAGAAAAAACTACATCGGCATAATTAATGTTAATAAAACTGATTACTTTTCTATTTCTTTTCTAATCTAGCGATAATGTAACGGACGCGGTCAGGGGATGCAAGCGGGAGGCTGAAATCGATATCATCTGGCGGTTGAGGCTCATAGACGGTTTCCGGGGTAGGCAACTTCTTTTAACATAAAACAGGTGTTCTTATGTTTTTATTTTCTTGGTTTTATTTACTGTTTAGATATGACCGTCACATGATTACTTACTATATTTTACTTGAAAAAAGTTGTAAAAAAATTGAGTCTGAAAATTCACAATATAGTTACATCAAAATCTATAAAGACCATGAACTCTAACTTTATGATACATTCGACTATAATTTGCGAGCATAAAGCTTTTTCACTAATATTAGTCATTTTTAACCGTCAACCGATTTCTTAGACTACTTATTTAAAAAATATATGTGAATATATTATGTGTATATATTCACGTAAAAGATTCATTGACGCCGGACAAAGTAAAATTGAGGTAAAAGTTTCGTCGAAAAAATTCCCCGAGAGCGGAAGTGTACGAAAATACACGTAAAAAACGCAGCCTGTATATCAAATTACCGTGCATCTGGTTTTAGTGGAAATTGGAGCAGTTTTTAAACGAGTGTTTTATTTTAATCGCCTCGTTGGTCATGAGCGCCCAGTACAAAATATCATTAATGTAATTTATAATAATGATTTTTTACCTTTTAAAGCAAATTTAATTAGTTAATTAAAAATAATGAAAATAAGTTCAAAGTCGATAATATTATAATTATTCCTGACCTTACCCAGAAAGGATACATATAGGTACTTTTAAAGTTATTAAAAGTACCTACCTACAAGTATAAGTATTATTATTAACTTTGTACAAGTCAAATATTTTTGCTTACATAAAAAACCGGCCAAGTGCGAGTCGGACTCGCGCACCGAGGGTTCCGTACAAACATGTAGTAAGTTTTAAATTATTAAAAAAACTACTTACTAGATCTCGTTCAAACCAATTTTCGGTGGAAGTTTGCATGGTAATGTGCATTATATATCTCACCGTAAGATTGTAAAAACCGTTAGATTATGATCTAACTCGCGAAATTGTAAACTGTCGAATGATTACAATATAACGGATTATTTTTCGGTAGATTGTAATCTGTTAGGTTTATTAACCCGATAGAACCTAAGCGCCCAGCCTGCGGCCGGGCTCTACTTGATTATTTATGTCGAACCCTAACCTAACCTACAAGAAAAAGACAAGAAAACGTAAATACAATGAATATTTCAAAAATTGACACTTAAAACATTGAACGGTTCACAATCTTTCGACTGTTTACAATCTATCGAAAAAAAAGCGTTAGATTACAATCTTACGGTTTTTACAATCTTAGGGTGACATATATTTTTTTTAGTTTTATCATTCTCTTATTTTAGAAGTTACAGGGGGGGGGGGGGGGACACATTTTACCACTTTGGAAGTGTCTCCCGCGCAAACTATTCAGTTTAGAAAAAAATGATATTACAAACCTCAATATCATTTTTGAAGACCTATCCATAGATTTACACGTATGGGATAGATGAAAAAAAATTTTTGAGTTTTAGTTCTAAGTAGGTATCTTTTGGGGACCTCCAAAATTTATTGTTTTTTTTCTATTTTTGTAAGAAAATCTTAATGCGGTTCACAGAATACATCTACTTACCAAGTTTCAACAGTATAGTTCTTATAGTTTCGGAAAAAAGTGGCTGTGACATACGGACGGACAGGCAGACAGACAGACATGACGAATCTATAAGGGTTCCGTTTTTGCCAAATTTGGCTACGGAACCCTAAAAACATAGGACTCAAAGTGGTCGATATAGTGTTCTTTTTGAGGTTTTTCTCCTTTGGCTTTCGAAAATAAATTGTTTGTGCTTTTTTAATGATGCAGTCCATTTTTTTAGATATAAAGTGTACGACGCAGTACAAGCATTGCATTCACAAAATCTAATCATACTAACTAATATTATAAATGCGAAAGTGTGTTTGTTTGTTGGTTTATTGGTTTGTCCTTCAATCAACAATGCCGCAACGGAGCAACGGATTGACGTGATTTTTGGCATGGGAATACCTAGTTGAGGACCTGGAGAGTGACATAGGCTACATTTTATTCCGGAAAATTGAGGAGTTCCTGCGGGAAAAAAAACTTAAACCACACGGACGAAGTCGCGGGCATCAGTATCATAAGTGCTTATAATATTTAATATTAAAGTGTAAAGAGTTGCCGCGGGAATGAAAAAATCTTAATGCCCGCGGACGAAATCACGGGAATCATCTATAAAATAGATATTATAGGTATTGTTCAAGTTTTTTTAAAATTTTCACTACAGATTTTCACATAGGTACTCAAACAAAGTCGCTGATATCTCAACCAATAGTATATTATGACAGATTATACAAAATGGCGATGGCTTTTGTTTGACAACAACAAAGGAGGCGTGTTAAGAGGCACGTGACTTGCCATTATTCGATGAAAAGACCATAATTAATGGGAAAATACACCACGGGTATTAACATACAGGAGTAGGGGTGCGTTGATGTTTAATTAACCATAGTTTGATGGTTGTTTTGGAAAATAGGAATGGATTCCGAACTTGTTGTAGATTCACTCGACTATTCAAAAGTACTTGTCAAAGTCTACTTGAATAAAATAAGTTTTAGTATTTGTATAATGAAAAGATGAAACACATGAGCACTGTCAGTCGTCATTGCAGGTCTCTTTTGTGTGCGATCACCGGTAGGGTCAATTTGGGAAATTTCTGAATTTTCCCTGGACTGGCCTGGTGGGAGGCTTCGACTGTGGCTTAGTTACCACCCTAGCGGTAAAGACGTACCGTCAAGTGATTTAGCGTTCCGATACGATGCCGCTGATGTAACAGTAATTCGTATTCTACTGAATAAGGGTAAAGACTTCACCCTTTGAATAAATGCCTTTAAAGAAAACCACAGGTAAATAACTTTTTTTTACACTCAGAACACCCAGTAGGCACAACACATTAAATTCTCATTAGCAATGTACCTACTTTACTTACTTATCCCTTTTTAGAGATCCGTACCAAAATTAATGCTGCTAATCAAAACGAATACTAACTTATTCAGACGCGGAAGCAAAGAATACTATTTTTTTTTAAATTATCAAAATATAAACTGTTACGGTTTTGATGGGTAGTTGCACTGCGTAATTCCACGTAAGATAACCTAAATACGGACTATAATTATACTATAACTATGTATTTATAAATCTACGTCATATTAGTAAGTACCTACCTACAACAGTTTAATAGTATGTATACAGTATACCTAGTGTCTGCCTGCGACAGGATCAGTTCAAAGGTGTGTGAAGGTGAACAGACAGAAAAGGACCTACTTTCACATCTATAACATTAAACTCGCAGAGGATAACTGCTTACGAGCACTTTCACCAACAAAGAGCTAGCAGAAAGGACTGAGCAAGCAAAAAGAGTTCAAAAAGAGTAAAATTGAACTCGCTCATTGCAACTGCAACGGCAACTGTCAAAACTATTTGCTAGTGGAAGTTAAACCTATTAAAGTCTACGCACAGCCTTACACAGAGTCCATTCCACTAAGCCATTTCCCTCTCATTACCTTTTATTGTAGTACAAAGTGTATGCGAATTGCGATCATACGCATATTTCATTAATCTGTGTTAGGAACACAGCTTCGGATTTATGATAACCTTTATACCATAGAATCTATGCATAGATGTTGTGCACTCCATTATAATTTGACAGCTAATAAATATGTAGGTAGTATCTATAGTCTATAGTCCATGGAGCTCTGTCACCCTCTGTCACATTCACTTTCTCTCTGGTCGTGTTTACCAACCTTTACCTTCCAAGCATTCTCTTGATTATAATATTTTTTGTAACTAATTTAAACAAAGTGCAGAAATATAAAGAACTAGAGGTCGCCCGCGACTTCGTCCGCGTACAATTGTTAATTTCCTATGAGATTATGAAATTTTCCCGCTGCAAACAGCCTATTTATAGAGGTTTTCTATAGCTTATGCAGGTTTTTTTTATTATTTAAAACTGATAACTTAAATGCTAATTTTCATGTCCATACTTCAAAGTCATAAAATTTGTATGTAACCTTTCACCCCCATTTCACCCCTTTTGGTGAGTTTCACCCCTTTGGGTGGGTTTTCGTAAAATTGCTTATACAGGTTATTATTATTTAAAGCTAATAACCTAAATCCCGATTTTCAAGTCTCTAACTTCAGAAACATAGGACTTTCATACAAAGTTACAACCCCCATTTCACCCTCTGTGGGGTAGATTTTCCTAAAATTGCTTATACAGTTTATTATAACTTAAAACTAATAACCTAAATCCCGATTTATAAGTCTCTTACTTCAAAAACTTGGAACCCTTATGTAAGCTTCCAACCCCCATTTTACCCCTATTGGGGTACATTTTCGTAAAATTGCTTACACAGGTTTTTATTATTTATAACTAATAATTTAATTGCCAATTTTCATGTCTCTAACTTCAAAAACAAAGGACTTTCATACAAACTTCCAACCCCTATTTTAACCCCTTAGGGGTGGATTTTCTCAAAACCCTTTCTTAGCTGGCGTCTACACCATAGAAGGAATCTACCTTCCAAATTTCAAGTCTGTACGCTTTATAGTTCCTGAGATATCGTGATTAGTCAGTGAGTGAGTGAGTGAGTGAGTGGTATTTCGCTTTTATATATATAGAAGATTTCAAAAATCATCGAGTTTTTATTGGCCATATCCAACACAAAGTACAAGCCTTTATAAGGAACCTTTCCTCGTTAGCTCGCCTCTCGCACTCACCAACTAATATTTGCATAAATTATTTGCTCGTTGACCAAAGACAAAAGCGTACGACATTTTTCATTTAAAACCACCTGTTTTTTGGCCAATATTGCATTTAATTTGGCTTATGCAAACCATAAATTACCGGTTAGCCGGCAAATATTTGAAGTTAAACCAATAAAGAGTTTATATGAAAAGCTTCCAGTATTTGCCTGCTTTATTTTTAATAGAGAAGATAAGGACTTAAAAACCGGCCAAGTGCGAGTCGGACTCGCGCACCGAGGGTTCCGTACAAACCTGTAATAAGTTTTAAATTAAATGTTTTTTTTAAAAATTTGAGTTGATTGAATGAAAGGTAAATTGCGATTTACGATTAATGACGTATTAAAAAAAACTACTTACTTGATCTCGTTCAAACCAATTTTCGGTGGTAGTTTGCATGGTAATGTACAACATATATTTTTTTTAGTTTTATCATTCTCTTATTTTAGAAGTTACGGGGGGGGGGACACACATTTTACCACTTTGGAAGTGTCTCTCGCGCAAACTATTCAGTTTAGAAAAAAATGATATTACAAACCTCAATATCATTTTTGAAGACCTATCCATAGATACCCCACACCTATGGGTTAGATGAAAAAAAAATTTTTGAGTTTCAGTTCTAAGTATGGGGAACCCCAAAATTTATTGTTTTTTTTCTATTTTTGTAAGAAAATCTTAATGCGGTTTACAGAATACATCTACTTACCAAGTTTCAACAGTATAGCTCTTATAGTTTCGGAAAAAAGTGGCTGTGACATACGGACGGACAGACAGACAGACAGACATGACGAATCTATAAGGGTTCCGTTTTTGCCAAATTTGGCTACGGAACCCTAAAAAGAATGTGTTTAAACTAGCGATTTCGTCCGCGTGGGTAGCTGGATATGTGCATAGACTTTTTAAAAACCTAAGCTACTGTCTGATTTTTGGTTACATACATAATACATAATATGTACAATGTACATCATCGAAAAGTAATTTAGACGGTCATCAACGCCGAGTCTTTAAAGCTTCAGGCATAAACTGCCCCCCGATTGTGTAAGGAAATAGTAATCGTAATGGTTTGCCAAGTATGGATAATTCGACCTGTTCAAGGAGTTCAAAGACGCCTGTACGTCCAAAGTATGTGTGAATTCTTAAACAGTTCGAGAAATACGTTTTGAGCTGTCAAATGATCACGATTTGCTTAGAAAATTGGGGCTCAGAAGTAGAAATCTGTAACGCTACTTCAGCTTTGAGCTTTGCCGGTAAGTGTAAATGACTAGTTACCTACTCATCCGGTGCAAAAACAAACTACGGACAGAAAAGGACAATTCAAAAATCATTCTCATCGTCAATTTCCGGGTACCTCATCACTACAGCCTATTAACGTCCCACTGCTGGGCACAGGCCTCCACTCTCATAGGAGAGCGGGAATTAGAGCTTAGACCCACCACGCTGCTCCAATGCGGGTTGGCGGGCTATATCGATTATTATCATGTTAGTGATAATAACCGGGACCGACGGCTTAACGTGCTCTCCGAGGCACGGGGGTGAAACACCGCCAACTTCCAACTCCGGGCTGGCACTGAGAATTTCTTAATTGAAAAACCTACTTATTAGTCAACACGTGCGAGTAGCCTTGGCGTGATGAGATTTTTATTCCATAAAATTTGTCATCACGATCAAGTACGTTTGTCCACAAGTGCGTGTTTTTCGAGCACGTAGGTAATACCCATTACAGTTAAGCTCACTACCACTTGAAATAATACAATGCCGATCCAATACAAACACCATCGGTTTCGACGCAGCCGACAAACAAAACAAGGTACACGCACTTAAAGTACCTAATCTTGGTGGGTGCCTAAAATGTCCTATATGTCACCGTAAGATTGTAAAAACCGTTAGATTATAATATAACTCGCGAGATTGTAAACTGTCGAAATATTACAATATAACGCATTATTTTTCGGTAGATTGTAATCTGTTAGATAATTATTATCCCGATAATAACTAAGTGCCCGGCCATTTGGCATTTATGTCGAACCCTAACCTAACCTACAAGAAAGAGACAAGAAAACGTAAATACAATGAATATTTCAAAAATTGACACTCAGAACATTGAACGGTTCACAATATTTCGACATTTTACAATCTATCCAGATAAAAAGCGTTAGATTACAATCCAACGGTTTTTACAATCTTACGGTGGCATATATATTCAGAACTAGCCAATGCCCACGATTAAGTCCGCGTGGATTGAGGATTTTTGGTTCCCGCGGGAACTCCTTAGTTTTCCGGGATAAAAAGTAACCTATATGTTATTCCAGACTATAACCTACCTCTGCGCCAAATTTCATCCAGATCCGTTCAGCCGTTTGGGCGTGATTGAGTAATAAACATCCATCCATCCATACATCCAACGCGTTTATAATATTTATTTGATAAACGCTAAACCGCATTAACACTTTCGCTGCGTTACGGCAAGTATTTTGCCGTATTTGACGGTCAGCCAGTGCGGCAGCTAGTTTTCCTTGTTTTGCGCACGGTGCGGGAGTGATTTATCTATGTTCCCGTACGTGTAGGAAAGAGACAGTGATTTTTTCTATATGGTTGCTTTTAATATAATGATATTGTATACTAATAATGTACGGCAAAATAGTTGCCGTAACGCACAGCAAGGTAATTATTTTTATTCAGTGCGGTACGGCGACTATCTTGCCGTACCCCCCCAACCCCGCGCCTCACTGCATGCGTCCGCGCGGCCTCGCAGTTTGCATTAGTGTTGGCCGTAAGTGCTCGATATTTTTTATGCAAAAAACTACGCGACGAGACTTTCACGTAAAAAACATGATATGAGTAAGGGAATTACCTACTTTTTAAAATTTATTTTATTTCGTTAAAGTTCCTAATATGATCTCATCATAGATTAAAAATAAAAAGTAATTACTAGTGGTTCGCCCCGAACTGAGACCTCGCGGTTTCACAGAGCGCCATATATTGACATCAGTGTGAAGTTCTGTTAAAAATATCATCATCATTAAAAATTAAATAATTTCGTTTCCTTATAATATTTATCTAATTTTAGTATTTGTTGTTCAAGTACAGGATATAATTCAAACAATTGATCAAGTTTCAGGCTTGAGAGTTCAGAAAATTGAGAGTTCTGAGGTCAACTTTGGACGTTAGAAAATCGCTACTTTGAAAGCCTCCCATTTCGTCAATTTTAGGGGAAAAATTCAAAAAAAAATATTTTTGGACTCTATTCTTAATTATCTTTAAAATGATATACTGCAACCCTATGTAACGCTATAAAAAATATTTTACTTCGCATTCGCTTCTATGAGAGCCCCCCTGAAATAAAGATTTTTAAAACTTTTTAAGCCATATTCGGCGGGAGGCCATCGATTTACATATTATATTTAAATTTGAAGTAATTACGTTCAGCAATTCAGAAGTTATAAGGCTCTGACAGACGGACGGACAAGTGCCAATTCACCCAAGTAGACTCAGAGACCTTCGCTTCGCTCGGTCAATAATAATTTGGTACCCTAATATGAATCAAAATTTAAAAAACCTATTTGTATTTATTATTATTTATTTATTAATCAGTGTATTTGTACTAAACTTACATGAGTGACTGCTTTTTATTTTAATTTTTTTTATATTTAAATATATTTTTTTAAATTGGCGATAGGTACTTGTAAGAGTAATTATTATGTTGACTAATTATGAAGAATTATGTTGATTTATACACTTAAATTTGTTGTGTCTTTAATAAAGAATATCTTTAAAATATCGATTGTCATTTCAGAAGTAAACCCATCCCTAGCAATTTTTTAACTTCTATGCTATACGGCATATATATTGCCGTAAATGACTGATTTTGAAAAATCTCTGTATCTTTCGAAATATCATAGAGAACCCGGGGCTACCGCAGCTAGGTATACACGAGGATGTAGCCTATCGATTTGTTCAAAAAACCCATTGATATGGTGAGTTTCCACGTCTCCATGGACTTTGAAAGTCAGGTTCCGGTACGGCAAAATAGAGGTCGTAACGCATATCAGGAAATATAGATACGGGCAGTATTTGTCTCGTACCGCACGAGCCGTAGGTTTAGGATCCAATGCTGCCGCAGCGAATGTGTTAAGCGGTGCGGCACGGCGATGCAGCGGAGCGGCGCGACCCGACAAATATTATTTCTATAGATTCATATTATGACAATAACCGCATTACAGCGACGCCGCAGCGGAGCGGCGAAGCGGGGCGGTTCTGCGGTATGCAGGGTTAAGTTAAAAATAACAAAATGGGCAACTTCTCTACATAATACTTAAAAACTTTTGTTCTACAGCTTTACAAAAAACGTATGAAATTCACGAAAACAATTTAATATTTCAGTCATTCATAAGCAGCAGCGGCGGTAGTCGAGAGACAATCGGTTTGACGCTCCAGCTGCAGCGTGGAGTAATGCCATCTTCGCAGCCAAATTAAATACTTTAATTTTTGTATGAAAATGAAAAATATTTTCTAACAGAACTAAAAAAAACAGAATATAAGTTACAGACAATAAGAACAAAGTTCTTTTTAGCACGATATTTAAACGTACGTGACAAAAAAGCGTTAAACTAAGCAACAATATTTTTATTTAATAATAATTTATTATTTAATAATAATATTATTATTATTATAATAAATAGTCACCTCATTAATTAATTATCATATTATTCAAAAATAAATAGGTAAATTGTCGTGAAGCCGCATTGATCCATCTACCAAGTTTTAAGCGGATACACAAACGCACGCCGATGACAATTTTATTTCATACTATGTTATCTAGAGAAGAGATGGCATTTTATGTGCCCAAATTCGGTAAGAACCGGAACACAGACGAATAAACACAGGGTGCTTTAATATTGACCGAGACTTGAACCCGCGACCAACAGACAAACACAGAGGCAAACAGATTAACTATAAAACAATGGAGCGGAGCGGCGGCGAAATGTGGTCATTCGAAGGCTTTAAAAAAAAAGATACGAAGGTCGGAATGCAATATTTTTGAAGAAGAAAGTTTTTGGACTGTGTCGTTTATGGGATAAATAATTCAAATTAAAGATTTCACGCGAAAAAAAGAATTTAAATTAAAGAGTTCACGCGGGAACCAAACAAACCTCAAACCACGCAGAAGAAGTCGCGGGAATTCGCTAGTTTATAATATTAGTTTTATGATACCAATAGGAGAGATAGGTATTAGTAGTTTCCTATGCGTACCTATATGATAGAATAAATTAAATATGGAATTACTAATCAATTTTTTAGAGAATTTAAGTTGTCCTATATTGATTTCAAAATAAAGTATGGGAAAACAACATTGATTTTTAATTTGGGACTGACGTTTTAAAGATTTTTAACACTTTTTCATACTTATCTGCAATGTCATATTGCTTGTAAGGTTTCCTTCGCACTCTTTGCGAAGCGATTTATAGCATCCGACTTTTTTACGTTTTATTATCAACTGGTGCGTAATGTTTTTTGTATGAACAAAGTTAGCCTAGTGGTTTAGAGGTGTAGGCTTTCTGTTCAGGTGGTCGGGGGTATGATCCTTGGGTAATCTATCAAGATCAAAAGTATGGAAATCTGCCACTTGGCCAGCATGGTAACAATGGCTAACCCTTAAACATTCTGAGAGGGAAATTAATGCTCAGTAGTAGGCCAATTATGGGTTGAAACACACCGCCAACTTGGAAAGCTAGTGCTAGGTATGTACTTATCTCAAGCTGACCCCTGCGACTATCTCGAGATTGTATGTCCTCCTATTAGTAGGTCTGTCAAAGATGCGATTTATTTTAAAATGGGGAAGCGATGATTTAAGCACCTTAGGATTTGTGCACCGGGCTCTATTAGACTAATTGATAGTAAGACATTCGTCTTTGTATAATTTTTTCTATGTGCCCGGTTTATTCCCCCTTCAGAAGTTCAGCATGAATACTACACTAGATATATGAATGGTTACACTAGATATACCAATTCTACGTAGTTTCTGATTTGATGCGAGCGTAACACTCTCCATCACTCACTGAATGACTCTGACGTTTTTGATCAGGTCTATAGTGAGCGAATTTATAGCGTGACATATCTTATATAATCCTGACAGCAGATAAACTTCTTTAGTCACAGCCCATCATAGCACGTCACGTTACATATTAATTATTTATTGCTCAAACGATAGTCAATAGTTGGACCTATAAGCTACGAAGAGTGTTTGTTTCTATCGTGCCCACTCACAGTAGTTGCACACCGTATTTGACTGTTGCAAACTGGGAGAAGGAGAGAGAAGAAATAGTAAACAAAGCAGGAAGCATAACAGTAGAAAACATAATTCCCAAAATGCTAAGAAACGAGGAAAACTGGATTGCTGTCGCAAATTATGTAGAAACAATAATGAAGGAAAGGCAGAAGAGGAAAGACGCAGACGAAAAAGTGGGTGAAAAGGCAAGAGTGTTGTCGTGTTGTAGGCTGCTAGGCGGGTACACGGTCAGCAAGGAGATAGCAGGGGCTTTAGTCGGTAAGAGTCCGGCACTACCCAACAGGTGTCCATGAGGATTTCCCCCTGCTGTATAAACATAAAAAGTAGCCGAGCATCGCTTAGCTTCAGCAGTCAGACAGTAGACCCACTTCCCCGGTCACAGCCCGGCGCGACGTACAGTCTATCATATTACAAGTCGGTAAAATGACACTCCGTCACGCGCCGTGACGACACGGACACGCTTCGAAACTCTGTTTACCTACAAACCTGTTTAATTTGACGGTACTGTTAGTGAATGTACAGTGTACTGTTTATAATGCCTTATTTTTTTCAAAGTTTACAAAACATGTCTCTTGACAGATCTAACCTGTCTTTCGGTTAATTAAGTCATCGTCACCAGTAAATTTTTCACTTACGCGTGAGTGTCTTTTATTTGTTTGTTACCTTTTTATTGCCCGTTATTATGTAGTATAAATAAATGTAGAACTGCCTCGTTGGTCTAGTGGTTAGCACGTTCGACTGCGGCCGACGAGGTCCCGGATTTGAGTCCCGGGTCGGGCCATAATTAAGAGTTGGGTTTTTCTGACTAGAAATTCTCAGTATTAACAAGGAGTTAGGAAGTTGGCGGTGTTTCACCCCCGTGCCATAAGTATCATCTAGCTGCTAGTAAAACATCTTCACCGGAAACTCTGTTTCTCTATACATAAAATGTTGTCCAACGTTAAAAAGAAAACATATTTTAAGCTTTTAATTTAAACAAAACTAGGGGAGGCGCTTCCTACAGGGCTTCTGTCGGTATACATTTCCACTGTTTTCCCTCAGAAGGGTTGCGAAGCCAAACAAATTGTGGCTTTTGCTTTTTAAGTTAAGGATCGTCTCGGTAGTCGGTTTGGAAGTTAAGGCATTTTGTATTTTTTTTTGCGGCTTCTCCTTAAAAAGTTTTACTTTATTTTTTTAAAGTAAATACACACTGGTATTAAAATTCTAATAATTAAATTTTTTCATTATCATTTCTTCTTAATTTTTTTTCTTTTCATTGTATTAATAGCTTTGCATTTTCCAATTTTCGAATCATTTGAGGTGCGATTAGATCTCCAATCGCAGGCTTATAGGTACATTTTGTAGTTGTATATTTCATGTCGTGTACGTCATAACTACCTAATTCATATACTTAGAAGAAAAGTTACCTGCAACTTAGTGATAATCATTCTGGCATCTTTATCTGTCCGTCTCTGGGAGGGAGCGGGGACAGGGGAGTACGCCCTCTTAGGGGTATAGGTTTAATAGAGTGGTAAAGAGCTGTAGAAGACGCCGGACGTCCGGTTAGATCCCGGACATACCATACAAATTTTTAGCTACGATCTCGGTCGGTCAAAATTAAAACTTCATCATGATTGCGTTTAGCGGCTAAACCAAACTTGTGTGTTATTGAAACTCGAGGAAACTTTCTTACACGTATTTGTTCTCGGTAGATAATTACAATAATCAGAAATATGGTGGATTCACTGTCGAAAACAGGAACAATGCGAACAATAGAATGCCTCTACGCAGTACGCCCTTCAAAAGTCCTGGCATAGACTTCAGACGGCTGTCAAAACGAGAGAGATGGCGCGTCTATGACTGCGTTCGGAAACTTGGCGTTACACTTGTTTTTTTTAAAATGTTACTGTATGTACTGTATGTCAGCGACTTGTGTCCCTTTGGATACGGAAACCTAAAAACTAAGATTCAAGATGATTCTATGATTCAAGAAGACTTGTTAAAGTTTGAATTCGAATTCGGTGTAGTCTGGCACATTTCTTCCACCTATTCTGTGTCCATTCATTTACCTGTCAATAATGATAAAACTTCATAGGCGTACTTATGTCAAAAGTAAAATAAATGGTTGGACAGACCAAAGTATTAATTAGCTCTTCGTTGAAATTGGCCACGAAATTCGGTCAAAACAATATTATAGGTAGGTAAGATGGTTTTAAATGTAAGTAAATTATTGTACTTAACATATTGAGTTCCAAATTGCCCTATTATCCCCATATCCAGATCTCTATAATATAATAGGGACAATGCAACAACAGGACACTTTCATCATCTCCAACCGCCCGTCTCCTCTTGACTGAGTAAAAGTGATTTTCAAGTAGATACTTACCTGTCCATGCAAAAAATAATACAATTTACTCATACTTTATTTTCTATTCAACTTTTTATATTAGGTACAGCGCAAAATACAAATGTTGATCATTTGTAGAGTCTACGATTTAAAAAGAATAGAAAAGAAACCTAAACTCATTGAAAATACAATTCAAAATAGTGTCTCACGTTTTTTTTATTTATTCAGAGGATTTATACTATCTACCTTACTAACCAGTGCATTTGGCTGGGTACAATATGTTCAGTTGTCCGTACTATTCGATAATGATGCAATTCAAGATGGACGCATTGTTATTTGGCGCCAAATTTTGCGTCAGCGTCGCGCACGCATACTTTATTCATTTAATTATGATCCGTTTGGGCCGATTTTTTCTTCTTTCTGTCCTAAAGTATACCCAATACGTGTAATTCCCTCATATCTTGTGGGACTTGTGGCGCCTATATTGTTTATTTTACAGTCTGTTTCACGATACCTAGTATGAATTCTTACGACAATAGTAAAGCTGCTTGACCAGACAAATAGCTAAGCTATACAGCTAAGCTAGGCCAGTTATAGATAAAATAGAACTTTGTTGCGTGCACATCAATAACTAAATGAAACCACCAATTTCTGGCCAAATCCAGTTGGAAAAGGCAGTAGAAAAGTAGGGTTTTATCAATTTTCAATCAATTTCATTATAATGGAGAAGTCTCAAGCATGCCGGTTTCTTCACAGAAAACTAATTACTAACTATAGCTTCGGTTACAGTAAACTTACTTAATTGTTTATAATTAAAACGAGTTAAGGTCTAGCCCACCACAGGGGCGCGGCGCGGCGCGGCACGTAATTATGTCGCAGTGAATCTCCGTGCCGCGTCACCTATGTGGGCCCAGCTCTATACAAACTCATACAAAGAATTCGTGCCGCGCCGCGCTGTGCTTCTGTAGTGGGGCTACACCTTTTAAGCACATAGAACCTATCAGAGATAGCTTTTGTTAGGGCGGATCGAAGTTCGATCCTCTGACTTTTCAAAGGCATATTTAAACTCACTAATACTCAAACCCATCCGCCGGGTTTTGCTTTTTAATAACACGCTAATATTATCATTGTTTCGCAGAAAGTGGCATCTGCAAAAGAATACAATAAAGTATTATAAATGTCGTATAACCCAGCATGTGTATAATTACCCAGTTCTAAAAGCGCATCGGAGTCTGCCCCTATGCGCACAATGGCGGCGGGATGCGCATTTTATTCGTAATCTGATATTTTATTACTGCATTGTTTAAACAATTGCGTAAGTGATTGTACTGAGGCCTGCACCTTGCTGGGCTGGTGTTATGCTGGAGGGAACCATTTTTAGCAACAATGCAAGAGTCCTTTTAAATGGTAGATTTTTATTTATTTATTTATTATTATTATTAATCTTATAAAATTAACATAAAATTGTGTTAGAAACAGTGCCACAAAAATCACAGATGCTTTGGGTTGTTGATTGTACCTACTCAAATACACACATACCTACATAGTATACGTGTTCTGGAGTGGAGACCGCGTACCGACAAGCGCAGTGTAGGAGGACCTCCAGGTCGCTGGTCCGATGACCTAATAAGTAGGTAATGATAAAGAAGGTGGCGGGAAGCGGGTGGATGAGGAACGCAGAGGACCGGCAGGCTGATTACGTATCAGCAAACGATTCGCGATAGCAAAAATTGTACAATATTTGCTGTCTAATCGCAAATTCGTAATAGGTAGTTATCGACGATACATAATACGAATTTGTGATTAGACAGCAAATATTGTACAATTTTTGCTATCGCGAATCGTTTGCTGATACGTAATCAGCCTGCCGGTCCTCTGCGTTCCTCATTCACGTATTAACCCCGCGGGTTTGGTGGCGCGCTCTCGAAAAGACCAATGTCCAGCAGTGGATGCATAGGTACAGGGTGATGGATGGATGGAAATTCACACCTCATATTAATAATTTGTGATAGGGAGAATATCACAATTATAACCACACTTTATTATAGGCACTTGCAAAACATTTTTTGAATAAAAATTCTTTGTAACAGAAAGAGTAGGTACCATGCTTTGAGAGTCTTTCCTGAAAAGAATTTTTCTAAGTATCTGATAACATTATCATCAAATGGCGTCTTAAAAAATACTACAAAAATAATGAGTGAAAATAACAAATAAATAAAACAAGCTTCGGATAAGAAACGCCAATGTTCGGAATGATCTTCCGGCGAGTTTTCACTTTTCAGGCATTGGGCATCTTCTAGTCCAGCTTATCCAGATCTCATCATTGCAATCCATTAGGCATCACAATATGATCATGATCATACGCAAGCCGACCTCCGTGTCGCAGTGTTGAGCGCTGCTGTCCTAACGTCCGGAGGTCCCGGCATCGATCCCCGGCAGGGTCAATATGGGAATTTATAATTTCTGAATTTTCCCTGGTCTGGCCTGGTGGGAGGCTTCGGCCGTGTCTAGTTACCACCCTACCGGCAAAGAAGTGCCGCCAAGCGATTTAGCGTTCCGATACGATGCCGTGTAGAAACCGAATAGGGGCATGGGTTTAATATAACTGCCCTGCCCCTAACAGGTTAGTCCGCTACCATCTTAGATTGCATCATCACTTACCATCAGGTGAGATTGCAGTCGAGGGCTAACTTGTAATGGTGTAAAAAAACCCTGTTTAAAAAAAGAAAATGGTTTGTAAAGTATATAGTGATTATAGTCCGTATAACGAAAGAAGTCCCGCGGCAATTAATGGAACTAATTAATACTACATTGTACTATTTACTATTCTGTGCTAATTTTTTTACATACAATAATTGCATAAACATGCGACTATTAGCGCCGCTTCTAAAGGACATCTTTCGTGACACGGACTATACCAAACATGTTTTATTTTATTTCGTACTCTTGCATAAGCCGGTCCGCTATTCAGTATTGAGCGGCATACGTTCCGCGTTACCCCCAGAGGGGGCAGAGGTATCGGGTTACCCCCGTCGGCTCTAGTTTGTATAATTTTAGATTCACAAAACGGGGAAACGGGGGATGTTCGTATTAGTTTAGATAGGAAATGGAGTCGAAGTGTTGGCTGCGGCATAATAAATTCTAACATATAAGAGATATCTTTGGTATAGCTATATTTTGTGACTTGTATCATAGAATGTAGTATCTACTTAGGTACTATCTTGTATGTACTTAGGTACGATTAGGTATACCAACCAACTGGCAAAGACTTGCGGTACGGTACGATGCCGATTAGCTTTAGTGATAGCCGCTTTTGCTCGGATTGGCACCAATCTAAGTACTCGGAGCTACTTAATGCAAAGGTACGATTAATATTATTATCAGATGTTACTTAGTAATAAAAACGCGGACCGACTTCTTGATATGTTGTCCACGACGCCAAGAATCCAACAGTCGGTCATGCAATGACATAAAGTATACCTTCTATAATAATTTAATAATTAATAATTTATTTATTTCTTAAAATTATCGGAGCCTTAAAAACTATAGAGAACGATAACAACTGCGTTAGTTTGAAACTGTGTTGCAGTTGCTAACGCCCACCTCCAGATTACAAGTCCATGAGAATTACACATTAAGAACATAATTAATACATAATAAAGAACTGTATGTGTGTGTATATGTAGAAGTGTGTGTGTGTGTGTGTGTGTGTGTGTGTGTGTGTTTATGTGTGTGTTTGTGTGTGTGTGTGTGTATGTAAGTTCGTGTATGTGCTTAAGTGGATTATTTCAAAGTTACGATATCTTCTGTGTCACTATAAGAGAGTTTTCTAAATCATTTAGATGTAAGTATTTTACATGAGCGTAAATTTTCAGGGTATATATTTAAGTGATAATTAACTTTATTGTAAATTATTGAGCTAGCATAACAGAAGTGTTTTCTTGCTAAATCAGTTCTGCAAGGTTTGATCTGGCACACTTTATCAGACCTTCTCTTACGATTTTGTAAGGTGGGGTCAAAGTGTAGCTGTTTGTGCTTACGTAATATTACATGGAGTATGTAAATCTGTCTCACAGTGAGCACATCGCACAAGCCTCTAATAATTCAACCTCTTTGTGGTCACCTGTACAGTTACCGAATTGGGATAACTTTGCGCACTTACCCAGCGCAGTGGACTGGACATCATCGGCTCACTACTGATCACGAATCTCCTCTCAAAATGAGTACGGGAATTTTGAGAGGACTGCCTCATCTACTGGTAATATCCACTATCACTATTTTCTTCCTACCTACAATACTTACGGCCGGTTTCTGAATTGAGAATATTCAATCAAAAACAGCAAGTTCGAACTCTCAAACCTTACACAATATCAATTCAGAAACAAAAATCTGCTTCATTAGTCCTTAAGTCGTCTTTGAGACGGACTCAACATGAAATTCTCAATTCAGAAACCGGCCGTTACAGTAGGAGCCTGATTGTGTGAAACTCGGGCACAGCAACTAATCCCACTCAAAAAATATAAGAACCTCGTAATTTTAATACAATGTTCCTATTTGTAACTTAAAGTTCAGGGTTTAAATACCCTGTACAACAGTAGTACCATAGTCTACTCTTATCCAGAAACATCTCACGGGATTTTTCAAAAACCTAAATCAACGCGGATAAAGTCGCAAGCCTGTTTGCGTGGTGGGGGGCTTCGGCCGTGGTTAGTTACCACTCTACCGGCAAAGTCGTGCCGCCATGCGATTTAGAGTTCCCGTACGATGTCGTGTAGGAACCGATTAGGGGTAATGGGTAAAATATACCATACCATACCCCTTGTCAGGGGTTAGCCCGCTACCATCTTAGACTGTATCGTCACTTACCATCAGGTGAGATCGCAGTGAAGGGCTAACTTGTAGTGGTAAAAAAGCAGATAGTAATAACATACCGGACTACTTATTTATAAAATTTCAAACAAATCCTTATCATCCCCGATCGACACCCAAAGATTATGGGCCACACGCATTTTCACACATCGCTAGCTTATATAAATATAATAAACCATTAAATTGGATTTCGGTAAATTTATAACCGCCGTGTGGTCGGTGTTGCCAGCTTCAGGCTACTTGCATAACGTCAAACCTCTTCACAACTCAAATCAGCCGGAAGAGGTGAAAAAAGTTGCTCCGAGTTTTGTGTTGCGTTTTTGAGGGTGTTTTTTGATTCTATAGTATGGATGGGTGATATTTATTTTCGTTGAAACCTGCTTTTGGAAGCTTTGTCCTTTGTACCCTTTCTACTTAGTTCGTTAAAAAAAACTGGTGTAGGTACCTAGACCTACTCAGAATGTTATCAGGAATGAAACAGCGAAATCATCTATTCTACTGAATCTTGGGTCTCACCTTATTTTTGCCACCATATTTTCTTACAGGCATGATCCTACAGTTCCCGCATTACAAAAACCACGCGGACAACGTCGCGGGCATCATCTAGGTAGTTTCAATGAAACTAAAAGTTCATAAAAGCTTTTGATTTTTCTTCTTTAATGGATACCATAGTTACGTAATCTGTATTCTTTACCTAAATAAGTTGAACCGATATTTTTTGCTAAAAAACGCCAAAAATTTTATACAAATAAGTACGTCATTGGAATCAAGTGAAAGTAAACTTTTGGGCTGAATAGCCAGTTGCAAGCGGCGTCACCTCGGCGCCAGCATCGTCTAAGGATAATCCCTATTTGTTGTCTGTGTGAGCAGGAATTTATTTATTTTTGCACTCTACCTACCTACAGCCTTCACGCTCGTTTTCTCGGATTATTTTAATTTACGATGAACGTTGCGAGATAAACAAATTGTTAATGCTGATTTGGGTTTGTGTATCTTGTTTTTTTAAAGTATTTTTATAGTAATTATTGGGAATAATAGAACTTGAGTAGGCTTCCGATCTACTTACACATGAGGTCATGAAACTACCAAGTTACTGCCTGTCATTATTCTTTTGCATGTTCAAGCCTCCTCTATGAAGCAGAAGGTGGCTGGACCACTGTTTAGGCACGGAGGCGGCATTTAAAATAATAAAAGGTATAAGTGTTCACAATGATGTAAACTGGTCAGACCACTTTCCGCTACTAATTGATATTGATATTGACGTCATTGTAAAAAAAGTAGATTGTAACATAGGCAATACCCATAATAATAGTAAAATAATCTGGAATAACAGAAATCTTGACCAGATTAATCAATATGGAGAAATTTGTTATAGAAAATTAAAACTTGTTACATATTCTAGTCATTCCGATAGCTGTAATAAAGATAACTGTGATAATTTAGAGTGTAAGTTTATCATAGATAGTATGTATGATGAAGTGATAGATATTTTACAGACCGGAGCGGAATTAAGTTGTTCTCGTACCGGTGCAGGACAAAAAGATAGACAAATCGCTGGTTGGAACTATCATGTAAAATCGTGTCATGAACAAGCTAGACTATATTTTAGTTGGTGGGTTGACGCTGGTAAGCCTGGCAATGGATATATATATGAAAATATGTTAAAGTTTAGAAAAATATTTAAAAGTAAATTAAAATGGTGCCAAAGAAACGAAGAGATGATATAGATGGACTTAATAGCTGAAAATAGAGATAAAAAGAACTTTCCAAAATTCTGGAAGGCCACTAAAAGTCTCCAACATAAAGATGTCCTACCAGTATCGGTGAATAATGAACAGGACCCGAACAGAATCGCTGACATGTTTGCTAATCATTTTAAAATCCAGCCTACGGAAGTTGGTAGTGTGCAAAATGCTGAGGCCATCGTCACCGATACTTCATTACAGCAAAATTCGTCTGTCGATCTAAATAATATTTTTACTCCTGATAACATTGCGAAAACTGTAAGAAGCATAAAACGTGGCAAATCTCCGGGGCACGATGGTCTCAGCATTGAGCACATACTTTATGCCAGTGATGAGATGTATCGAGTCCTGTCCATTATATTTAAGTTATGCTTAAAGCACAGCTACTTACCAAAGGGCCTTATGAAAACAGTAGTGGCCCCTATTGTAAAAAATAGAACCGGCGATCTGTCTAATCTTACTAACTATAGACCCATATCGCTAGGTACTATTGTCGGAAAAATACTGGAAAGGCTCTTGCAACCCGAACTGACAGGGAATTTTAATATTGACGATGCTCAGTTTGGTTTTCGTGCCGGACTCTCCACAGATGCGGCCATTTTAAGTCTCAAATATACTGTGAACTATTATGTTAATAGAGATACTTCAGTATATGCATGCTTTCTCGATCTAAGCCGGGCATTTGACCTCGTTAACTATAAAATACTATGGCGTAAACTAGCTAGAAACGCACCGAATGAACTGGTGAATCTGTGGAGATTTTGGTACGAAAACCAAACTAACTATGTAAAATGGGGCGACGCACTCTCTAGTGAATACAGGTTAGAGTGTGGCGTACGTCAAGGAGGACTGACGTCTCCGGACCTGTTTAACCTTTACGTCAATGGCCTTATTGGGGAGCTGAGAGGTAGCAAAGTCGGCTGCCATATTGGTAACGTATGCGTTAACAATCTGAGCTACGCTGACGACATGGTACTTCTCAGCCCCTCAATAAACGGACTTAGAAAACTGCTCAATATTTGTGAACAGTTTGCTAAAGAACATGGTCTCAAATATAATGTAGCGAAAACCGAAATGCTCGTTTTCAAAGCGGGCAAGGGTCCGGAGACCATTCCGCCGGTGTTTTTGAATGGGTCGTCAGTTCGGGTTGTTAAGAGCTTTAAATACTTGGGACATATTTTAACAGACGACATAAAAGATGACAAAGACATGGAGAGGGAGCGCAGGGCTCTCTCGGTACGAGCTAACATGATAGCGCGCAGATTCGCGCGTTGCTCTGATGACGTGAAGGTGACGTTATTTAAAGCATTTTGTCAATGCTTCTACACTTGCCAGCTGTGGACAAAGTTTACCAAGCGCAGCTATAATGCGCTTAGGATACAATATAACAACTCCTTCCGCATCCTTATGAAGCTCCCGCGTTTCTGCAGTGCTAAAGCCATGTTTGCTGCTGCGAGAGTCCCTGACTTCTTCGCCATACTTAGAGCGAGGACGGCTTCCTTCTGGGAAAGACTAAGACAAAGTACCAATTCTATCTTGTGTGCCGCTATCGAGGATTTGAGTAATCCTTTTGCTAAACACTGGTCTAACCTGCACCGGTACGACAACAACACATTCACTTGATTGTTTTTTTATTTTTTAGTTTTTTAGTCCGATTTATATACATTTTTTTAAATGTTTTACATATTTTTGAATATTATTTATTTTTTAAACTTAATTTTTTTTTTTTTGTGTCACATTTAATGTAACTTATCCGTTTCATTTGTCATGCATTGTCATAATAATTTTTACTATGGGTTGTAAGTATTGCCTGAAATAAAAGTTATTTATTTATTTATTATTTATTATTTTTTTTAACATAGACTAGCGCTTGGCTGCAATCGGACTTGCTAACAAGTAGTGATGCAGCCTAAGGTGAAGAACGCTTACCTAGAAGATGCCTATTCGCTCTTGATTTGAAGACACAAATATTATAAGCTTTCTTAGTTTTCATGGAAAGACGTACCGCCAAGCGATTTAGCGTTCCGGTACGATGCCGTGTAGAAACCGATTAGGGATATGGGTTTAATACCCTTACCCCTAACTGGTTAGCCCGCTACCATCTTAGACTGAATCATCACTTACCATCAGGTGAGATCGCAGTCAAGGGCTAACTTGTAGTGGATTTAAAAAAAAAAGTAGGTTAGTAGATACCAAAATTAAAAATATGAGTAGATATTACCAAGGAACTTAGTACTTAGGTACCTACTTTAGGACATAATGATACGGAGGCCTTACTCTATGTAGGTCTAGGTAGACTACGTTCCTATTCTACAGTCTGTATTTCTGTATGCATCCCTAGCGCAGCGCCAGTCAATTTAGTAACTAAGTGTACAGAATTCAGCGGGTAGGAAAAATCTTCTTTAAAATTCCAGCTATACAGCAGGGGATGGGACAGCCCCTTACTAGGTGGATAAGCCTACGTACTATACCACCTGGGTAACTTATCTGTGGTGAGGGTCTCCTAGGCGATCTGCTAGAATACAATTACCTCGGGTCTATTCAATCTACCTAGTACCTACATCAAAATCGAACTTTACACCAAAAGCCCACTAACAAACATAGGTACATATCCCATGTATCGTAACTTACCTATGTCCTACCCTATGATGTTTGTAAAAGGTCATAGAATATACCTAAATCTTTTACTGCACAAAAAACGACGGCATCAATGCATCAGCCCGTGTCGCAAAACTTCAAAAGCTTTCATTTTTATTTGGTTGTCTTTAAAAAGATTTTTCGCTTCCCCGCTCATCTACTAAATCCGGCGACAACAAACAAACTGACAGAGACATTCTCACTTTTAATCCTATTGTTATCAGTATAGACGAGTCGGTATTTTTGCTGATATCTATAATCTAATGTAGCGAAAGAATAAATTATAGCAAGATAACGTAACATATACATACATCTACCCATATACCTAAGTACCTACCTATTTTTAACTCCGACATCTAAGTAATACCACAGTTTAACGCAATACTGTAATACCTAGCACAGAAAAGGTACCTAATACGTTATAGTATGGTAATAGGTAAGTACCTATAACAAAAACCGGTCAAGTGTGAGTACGGAATAGGGTTCCGTATTCCGTATTAACGATTTTAGGATTTGTCCCTATACTTACGTGTGCTGTGAGACCTCGCTTCTTGCCAAATTTCATGATTCTCGGTTAACGGGAAGTACCCTATACCTAGGTTTTGATTTAGTGTCAATAATGTTATATGCAAAATATGCTGGATAAACGGCCGTATCTTTTGAAGCTTCTTAGAAGCTTGATTTTTTTACAGCTCCAAGGAACCGTACACTTAAGAATTTGAGAAACCTCCACGCGTTCCCGAGAAAAGGAGGCTGACAAACAGATAAACAGATACACGGACAAACAGAAGTGATCGTGCAAGGGTTCCTTTTTTCCTCTTGAGGTACGAAACCCTAAAAAGAAGTAGTTAGCAATTACTTAGATGAAAAGTTTCTATCTTCCTAGGCCCTAGTAGAAATTAGTCGAATGCCTAGACCGATATTGATGAGACTTGAAAGAGTTACTTAATCCTGCAGCCGTTTCAACAGCTACCTATAATATAAACTATAATAAAGTAGGTACCTATGTAAACTACATCTTTCCGAAATCAGCTGGAATAGAAAATCCTAGACAATCATTCATGTATCTACGCAGGAGTTAAACAATATTAAATGGTATACTTGCATCATGCATGGGTCATGGTAGGATTCTCATTCTCAGCTTAGACTTTAGCATTGCAGCAAAACGATTCTGCAACATCGTGATTTTGTAAAAGACGGTGGTAAGCCCTCTGTTCGTCTGACTACTCCCCTGAATACATCTTGAATACAAGGGTAACTATACCTACCTAATTCTAATTAGGTATTAGCTTATTACCTAATTAATATCTAATTGTTACCTAATTATTATATTAATTATTATTGTCCCAAGAAAACTCCTACCATTATTTGATTAACGGAAAGGGGTCACGACCCTCAGTATTGAGGAATACGATGCAGAGAGAGACCTAATAGGTACCTACAGAGTACCGACTAAGAATTTAGAAAACTACGTTAAGGTAAGTTATCACCACTGTCTACGTTTAATCGTAGCAATGTCGTAGCACCGTAGCCTGGATCGATTTTGATGAGTTTCGTGAAGGGAACAAGTGAATATAATTAAATTTTATAATTTTATTACAGTGCTTCACACACGAGGATAGTTTCTAAATCTGTCTGAGAGCTGCTTGAAAGAATCTGTGGAGCATTAATACTAAGTCTAGGTAGGTATGTACTATGTAATATTATGTATATTATGGTAGGTATACCAAGAGCGGAAAGAAAAAAAGCAAGGTTTTGCAAACCGCAGCGTGGCGCCGGCCTTTGCAAACAAATCCTAAAATAATATTGGCAAATCAATCTGCAATAGGTAGTTTCTTATCTACCTACCTACTTGTTCCAGCTACAAGCTTTGGACAAACTAAGTATTATTTCATCCAATTTCATCTATGCTTTGGATTCGAAGGCAGAGACGCCTCGACTAGGTACATATAGTTAGTTACCGCGACTTTTCCGTGGATTTCGTGGCGTGGATTTTCATTACCAAAGTAGCCACCAACCAAGTTTCATTACCAAAGTAGTTACCAAACTGTCTCGGTGGCCTAGTGGTTAGCATATTCGAATGTGGCCGACGAGGTCTCGGGTTCGATCGGGCCATAACAAGTAGGTAAGTACCTATTGGGTTTTTCCGACAAGAAATTCTCCGTAAGTACTAGCCCGGGGTTAGGAAGTTGCCGGTGTTTCACCCCCTGATCTCTCTCCGGTCGTGTCGGATTTTCCGTCCTATCGGGCTATGAGAGTTAAGGAACAAAGAGTGCACCTGTGTATGCGCACAGACTTGTGCATATCTCCCGCACACCTATGGCTATAATCTCTCAGATAGGCCGCCGTGGCCGAAATTCGGTGGGGAGGACATTATTATTACCAAAGTAGGTAGGTATAGGATTCTTCCTCAAGAACTTATAACCTTTGCCGTTGCCTTTGCCACTCTCCAGGTTTTTACCTGATGAATGAAGTGAGCCTACGAGGGTGAGAGAAAGGATTGAAGCCAACGACCCTTGTAGCAAAACAAGGGCCAAGGTGTCAAATGTCATTGCTGTAAAAATTATATTTACATTCTCATATCTGACTCCTTGATGGCGAAATGACAATCCATGCTCTAGCTACTCACATGGGTCTAAGTAGGTACATACTTAGTTTATTATAATCTATGTAGGTACCTGCCTAAGCTGCAATGCCCACCACCACTACAGCCTGCTGGGCACAGGCCTCCACTCTCATAGAAGAGAGGGAATTGGAGCTTAGACCCACCACGCTGCTCCAATGCGGGTTGGCAGGGCTGCAATAACTGATTAGGTAAGTAGGTATTTCAAATGGGAATTCGATACCTACCTACGATTATCTTCGCTATTCAGTTCTAACAAGCCAAATTAGCAACTTTATAGGAGAGCAAAAACACCTGTCGCTTCCAAAGGTTTGGATTGTTCGATGCATACCTACTGCGCTGTTATGTTGTTTTCTTGTTTTTATGAATTCGATTCTCTAGTGAATAGCATCAAAAGTCAAAATCGCCAAAGCTGGTGTTCGAACGTGATGGTGAATGAACTACTTAATGAATGAATTAATATTCTTTATTGTACACCAATACAAGAAACACATAGGTATCTTCCTACAACACAAAATTTAGCAATGGTACAACTATGTTTGTGTTAGAACTTAGCGACGCTATAGATAAAATTAATTTTAGTTAGGTCAATATATATTTTATCGTGGTGTCGGCACTCGGGATCACAAATTTACCATTTCAAGTACAAAATCGCACTTTATCTGTACGTTCAACGGTCACCCTTCGAAAATCCAAATGACATTTAAACAGAGGCGTGTCTCAGGCGTTATCTCTCCCCACCAATCAGAATCAAAGGATCACCCTCGCAGGATATCAGTACCCTCCGATTGGACCATTCGTTCACACACAATCGATCCTTTGATCCTATTATACGCGTCTCTTTCATTTATATTTATCCTCGCATCCTTGAACGGATATCTATCTCGTTTTATAGGTAGTTTATTATATTTGTCTCCTCGCATCGTTATCTCTTTCGTTTATTTAGAATAGATTTGCTTTCTCTTTTTATTATATTGTCGGTAATAATTCACGTTTGGTTTATTGACTAGCATATTATTAGGTAGGTGGTAACTGACAAGTTCTACCTATTTATCTAAATAGGTAGACTGAAGGGTCCTATTTACTTAAAGTTATGGCCGATTAACATTTTATAATTCTATTTGGTATAAAAATAATTAATTATTATAATTACTTACCACTTAGGTACTGAAATCTCACTCCACCTGGACATTCAATAGGTAATTAATTCAGAACTAAACAACCTTTTTAAAATAATTGGGACTCGGATCGTATTATTGAAAATCTATAGGTAGGTAGGTACCTTATCTACCTAATTAGCTACGGATTTACATACCTACCTGGTACTAGATAATTATCTAAATATAAGTAGGTTATTAGGTAGGTAGTATAGGTACCTACTTATTTGTCCAATTTGAACTTATTTGAGAATTTACTATTTAGGTAGGTACTTACCTACCTCTGGCTACCTATAGATAGGTATCTACGAATAGAATGCAGGTGAGGTGCTGTTTGGACCTCATTATAGGAACCTATACCATAGAATTATTATATCTACTTAGGTAAGTAGGTACCTAATATTATTATTTGGGTACATCCAATGTCATTTTATCATACACTTGAGCTTGATAAAAGTTCACGCTAAAACCCAGCCTAGATTGGGGGGCTAGACGAACCCGCGATGGTGAATTTTCCATACCTCAATGGTTATGTAGAGGTGTGGAATTCTCCGTACGGTCTTTACTACCTATGGTCCTTCTTAATAGAGAAATATTCGTATACCGCCATCTAGTGACATTTTCAAACAGTTTGTAGTTATTGTGTTGTTACTGCCATCTATTGGAGGTCGCATTTACTAATTATTCATTTCAAGAACTGGTATCGCTACTATGTAATAGATGGCGCTTCTAGACGTTATTATTTAGTATTTCTACCGTCTACTAGATAGCGGTATTGTGTTTTTTTTTTTTTATTAATTTTTTACTAAATATTTACGATTTGAAATAAAACTAAAAATAAAAATCACCTTTGATCATGATATAATTAAAATCAAACAGGAATTATTACCTACCATACCATATACCTACCATGCCATATACCAAAATTATAAGTGCAAGTTTATAAATAATGGCAATACATTTTGACGCGTGTCAATTGTCAAAGTTGCAAATGACGTTTAGGCGCGACGTGTTGATGTTTCATTTTGTAATTTTGTTTCGTGGTTTCACTTTTAAATACGTGTCAAGTGAGTTTGAGCGTGTTTGGCTTTTAGAGCCTTTAATTTTAAGAAAACTGTAAGTATTAATTGTATAATAACTGTATCATTATGTGTAAAATCGATGTCATGCTTAGTAAAAGATAGTGCGAATGTAAAAACATTGTTTAATTAACCACGGAAAAGTAGAACGTTTTCTCCAGAACATATGAGAAGTGATTAATTTATCATAAAATCAACGTTAAAGCCGTACAAATTTCATATTTGTTTAAAAATTTAACTGCACAAGAGGTATGTGATGAAGCTAGTTTTAAACGTCCTTTTGTTTTCAAGCTAACACCATCCAACAGCTGTCTCAATACACATTTTCTTGATCACATTGAATATTTGTTTACCTTCCAAAGAATTATTCTGCGTAGTTGCAAAAAACGTGTATTGTATAAGCGTGTCAAAAGCATAACTAATATAATAACAGTAGGTGTTTTTATTAATTTATCTTTAACTAGCGAACGGCTGCGGCTTCGCTCTCGTCGGAGTTCCCTATACCCAATATACTTATAAATTATAGCTTGTATGTTGTTCTGACGTATAAGCTATATTACTGTAAAGTTTCATCAAAATCAGTTCAATAGTTTTTGAGTGAAAGAGTAACAAACATATGTCCATCCATCCTCACAAACTTTCCTGTTTATAATATTAAGACAATCCATATTTCCATACTTAATATTATAAATGCGAAAGTGTGCCTGTCTGTCTGTCTGCTACACTTTCACGACCTAACCGTTCATAATAGTTAATAATATATAGTACATTCAATATTAACTGGCGTCTTTCCACTTGAGACCGTCATTAGCAATAACAATAGGATTAAGTCGTGGCGGGTGAATTCTTTGTATTGCAAAACACGTGCGGCGTTCAAACGGTGTTTCAAACGTTTTTGATACTTTCCCTATGTTATCTTCCCTTATAATATAATCAAATAGAAATACCGCTCAGTTGTTTTTTAAACTTTGAAGAGATTAGTTCAGTGGAAATATTACGTCTTCCGATATGTTTCGTCCTTGGGTGAAATCACCTTCCACTGTGCCATGTGAAAAAAATAAAGACGATAAGCCGAATGTGTTCAACAAGCATCTAAGTCGTGATGCACAAATAATTCTCTTGAATGTTTATTTTAATTTAATTGCAGTTCAGAGTGAGAAAGGTGCTCTGAAAGAAACTTCCCGCTTGACAAAAGTATCAGTGCGAACGATACAGCGAATTATTTCAGATGGACCAATTTCTTCCCCTCGAAAAAGAGCTAAAATAGCGTTACGTATTACGTAATTTTTTTAAATTATTCTATGATTATTCAAAAGTATCAACATTGGTTGGTTTGCAACAAAATAGATAAGGCCGAAACTGCTTCTTTAAAAATGAATGGGCTCTATGAGTGTTTGGTTTATTACCCCTATTGTTTAGGTTCAAGTGGAAAGACGCCAGTTAATATTGAATGCACTATACTTTAAATGAAGATTTTTATGGTAGGTATTTTACAATTAGACACACAATAGCTTAGTGTCTAGATGTAGAGCTTATTTTTGATTTAAAAATTCACACAATATTCTCTTTAGGTACAGATATTTTTTCTGTACTTTGAATCTGTAGGTAACTATGAGAATAGAAAAATAAACAAATCCTTTTAATGTACAGCAACATGTTATATGTCAGCACGAAGTTGAGAAAATTGCCTAACCCTTTGATATTTTATTGTTTTCAGGACAAATATAAATATTAATCAAACAAAATGGCACCAAAACAGAGGATGCGCATCGCTAACGAAATTGCCAGCAAAAACATCACACAGCGAGGAAATGTACCCAAATCAACTAAGGTGACTACTAATTTTAATCCTTATTCTATTAAAAACATAGTATTTTTGTTATAAACTCGCACTAGAGGGCGAGGAAGATCACCTTTACAATGAACAGACCAAATTAAGTCAGGTGTTCTTCTTCTTCTTTTTCTTTTGAGGTTTCAGTCCCTTATGTCCTGTATCACTGCGACCGTCTCCGATCTATTGTGATGTGACCTCCATTTTAAATTTCCTCGCCAATGCCTGCTTCAGTCAGGAACAGCAGCGTTTTCTTGACTGGAATACGGGAAGCATCCTCTGGGTTAATAATATGTTTGCCCAGATGGATGCTTCGTTTATGCATTAGAGCGGGACATTGGCAGATAATATGCATCGGAGTCTCACAGGATTCCTGGCATAGTCTGCAGATATCCGTGTCCCTAAGCTTAAGGTTAAACATGTGTCTGTTAAGACCGCAGTGACCTGTTAAAGCTCGTGCTAAAATGCGTAGGTTTTTCCTGCTGAGCGCTAGCGCCTCGGAGGCGGCCTTCTTATTGAAGGTTCTGACTAGCGCCTTTGAATGGTTTAGACCACGTAAGTACTAAGTTTCTCCAACGAGTGAGTGTTTCATAGAAGCAGTAGGTTAGCAGGGTGAGCTGCACCAGGCTTTTAGGTATACCGCAGACCGGTTCTGGTCCGATCTGCCTTACCTTAGCGCCCGTTTTAGCCAGGGTATCGGCGTTTTCATTGCCGGCTATACCCATATGCCCTGGAATCCAGCGAAGAACCACCTTGTTGCTACGGGCCAGGGTGGTTAGTGTGTCCCTGCAGCAGTCAACCAGTCTGGAGGTAATTACCTCTGACGATAAGGCTGATAGAGCTGCCTGGCTATCCGAGTGGATGTAAATAGTTTTGTTGCCGTAGTTCTCCTGCAGGATAGTTTCCGCACAAAAGAAGAAGAAGAAGTCAGGTGTTGGCAGTTCATTGCACAAGTGTACCAGGCTGACGGCCAGCAGGGAGAAGGAAGAAGAAGAGAAGGGCAGGGCGGATGCTCGTGAGGCGCATTACATCTGCCACTAAGTCCCTCACTTTATGATGACCACAACCACTCTGTCAAGAGTGCAATGACAAAGAAGGATTTTCAATTTTTGTTATCAGCCAATTTTATTGTGATTATCTTCAACTTGGTTATTTTCTGTTTCATTTTGTGTTCACGGTTGAAGCAGTGTTGGTTAAACTAAGCTGTCTAATAGAAGAAGGTCACACACACATAAGCAACAGTGTGACAAATTCTGTTGTTTATTACAATCTCTAAACTTAACTAAAATGACAGCTCCAAATATATCACTTTCCTTTCAATAATACTCCGCCTGCTTTCCGTACCCGTGGTTGAGTCAAAACTTGATGTAACATAAGAGACACCTGTTCCTACATATTATAAACAAATTAAATATTGAGCATTAAAAACGACAGCACTGAATGTTTGTCACATTATGGAATTGGCCACAAAACTACAACAGTGTCCAACACACTCCTACATCAATTTTGAGTTTAAGATGTCAGACAAGAGTTACACGTGGACATGCTAATTTTTGTGCAAAGTATTTTTTACTCAATCGGGGGGGCAGTATTGTATAAAAATTAAAAGTAGATTTGATTTATCAGGCTTAAAATATTCCATAATCACTTATCTAATCTTTCACACGTTTTAGTAGTAACCAATTAGTGGCTTTGTTTTTTACAATGGCTTCTTGAAATTAGTAATTTCAAATCGATTTTATCAGAAATCATTAAAAACATTACTAATGACATAGACTTATTATATTACTAGACTAATGATTATGAATATGTTTCGTTAAATATAAGTACTTAAAAAATTTAAGTAATTCGTTAAATGATGAGATGACTGCCCACTGATGAGAGCAATTTTTCTCTCAGAATGAGAAGGGTGTAGGCCATAGTACACCACATTGGACAGGTGTGATTTGGCTGACTTGACATACCTGAAAACATCCTAAGCAACTCTGGTATACAGGTTCCCTCACAATGTTTTCCTTCACCATAAAGCAAGTGCAAACATTCATTAACATAAAATATTATCACAGGTGTTTTGATTTAGTACATGAATAATTATGAAATTGAAATAAATGAAACCATACTTATTTTTAATATTCTCGTTACAGGAAAAGGATGACCAGTATCCAGTAGCACCTTGGTTGATTGGCCTATTCCTCTTCGTAGTCTGTGGCTCCGCTGTATTCCAAATCATCCAGGCTATTAGATTTGCCTAAAACCCTCTGTGATTCCCGACTGATAATTTTAGAAACCACTTGCAACCTGTGGCATAGGTTTGTCTCCTTCGTTTCTATATTGCTAAAGCAGGATGTAAATCTACTTTTGCTCTCTTATTAAAAGTAATGCAAACGTAAATTCAATGTTTAAAAGATTTTTTAACAATTATTTTCTTTGGAAAACAATTCGAAATCGTATATTTGCATATACCTAACTACGTATTTGAATACATGTTCCAGTTTCTTAAAATTAAAAATAAACACCTATGCCACCTTGTGTCTATTAAATATTTTGTAATTGTATGAAGTATTTGATACATACAAGGTTTTATCTGCATATTTCTAACTACATAGCTAATATAGTTGCATACAAATGGTTTAGTGTAAGTGCAGTTTAATTATAATCTCAAAAAAACTTGTATGTACTATATTATTCTTGTATATTGTAAATTAAAAAGTTAGGCTAGGGATGTACTGTCCAACTTTGGTTAAGCATGCTTTGTAGCTTTGTTAAATAAAAACTGCAAGAGGACTTGAAGCTTAAAATTATTTTTAGAGCAAACTCGGATTGCTCCCAATGATATTTTTCAGATAGCGCATGATAATTTCTACATAGTCATCAACATTTTTTTAAACAAAGTTGCTTGGTGGATTTCTAGCCCTTATTATAAAGCAGGGTTTTCAAGTATTGTGGATTGACTCGACACTAGAAGAATTTTGCTAAACTAGACTTTTCTCGATTTTCTGTTTAATGATTTTCAAATCATTTAAATCATACGCATTTTCTTACAACCTTATCTTGAAATATAAATATCTTAGGAATAGAATTTCTTAAATTCCTTTAGTGTATCGACGATATAGAGACAAATCAGTTGTAGTTGTTTGAATTGATTTGATAGTAAAATAGTTTTTACATCAATTTTTACAGATAACTTAAATGAATTATAACTTATAGTCAAAACATTATTAAGTACTTATATCACTTGTTACTGTACAATAGTGAAAACCTTGCTTTACATTTAGCATTTCGATGTAATAATGAATTTATTTTCCATTCCTAATTATTGTTTTACGACCAAGTTATGAAAGACGCACAAGAAAAAGACTTTGTGCTGCAAAGTTATGTATTTTAATGATTTTAGTCCAATTTTAATGAATTGTTTGAATACATATGTTTTTAACCTCACCATGTGAAATTATTTGTCGGTTCTATTTTTTATTTTAAATATAATTTATTTGATTAATAAATACAGTATATTTGTCGACTCTACTCTTTCATTTAGCTTAACCTATACTCTATTGAACCTACTCTATACTATTTTAGGCTCATGTTTAACTACTTACCAGAAAATAATACATTGTTAAGTAACTCAAAATCGGTATCTGTTCATCAAAAATTGACACCCCATTTTATGTGAAAGTAACTAAAAATTTTACATCTTGCTATCATATTATAACTTGCAAATGACTTCAAAATAATCATTGGTAACCCAAAATTAGTAAATGAGCACCTAAATGACCATAACCACATTTTATTTTAACTTTAATTTTTAACCACATTATAGGTAGGATACAAAAGGCGGCCTTATCGCTTAGGCAGCGATCTCTACCTAATTGTAACTTTTATCTTAAGTAATAAAATAAATAATAAAGCCTTCATTCAGACAATAATTCTTAATCTTAACTAGGTCTTATTTAGTACTGCCTCGACAACCCTGTCCGTTTGCCTAATGGCAAAGGCCTCCCCCAATATCTTCCACACCTCTCTATCTCTCGCCTTTCGGGACCATATGCCACCTGCCACTACTTGAATATCATCGACCCATCTTTTCATTGGTCTACCGGTCTACCCCTTCTCCTCTTTAAATGACCCGTGTACCAGTTCATTACTTTTTTGCTCCATTTATCCTGACCCCTAATTGTGTGCCCCGCCTACTTCCACTTAAGGCTCTTGATTGTAACAGTAATATCTTTTGTTTTTGTATATTCCTTTATAGTAGTTGTTTTTATTGTCTGTCAACCTTTTCCCCATCATACCCCTGTTCATGGCATTCTGACAAGATGCAATTTTTTTCATCTGTGCTTTAGTCAGGAACATGTTTGATAGCCATTTATGTAAGTACTGGTAAGATACAGGTATTAAAAAGTTTTCTTTTTATGGTCATATTTATATCTCTATTTTTGAAAATTTCTTTGACACTCCAGGGCCCGTATTCTCTAACTCAGTGACTATCAAAAATGAAAGCCACTAACAATAATGTAATATCCATTGAAGGTTTACTATGAAATGTTACTTTTTATTTCATAGTAAACCTTCAATGGATATTACATAATATATGTCAGTTGCTTTCATTTTTGATAGTCACTGAGTTAGAGAATACGGGCCCAGAACCTCTTCCATGCGTTCCCTATGCGTCTTTTTATTTCCTTTGTTGCTTGGTCTTTTAGTGATATTGTCTGGCCTAGATATATATATTCTTCTACATATTCAATTATGTTGTTCCCAAGGTATATAGGTACTTTTGTTCCATTTGTGATGGCCTTGGTTTTTTGTGTGTTCATAACTAATCCTGCTTTCAGACTTTCTTCAGCTAGTTCATTAAGCATTCTCTCGAGACTATCGTGTGTTGGGGAGAAAATAATGATGTCATCTGCGAATCTTAAATGAGACAGACTTTCCCCATTTATTTTTATACTACTATTATATTTTATACTCCCAATTTATTTGGCGAACGATCTCCTCCAGAACTGCAGTGAATAGCTTCGGTGACACTGGATCGCCCTGGCGGACACCTCTTTCTATCCTTATTTCGTTTCCTTCTTTCTCTAGTTTTATCCTTGCTTTACTGTTTCTGTAGATGTTCTCCAATATTCTGACATATTTTTGTTCGACCCCCTGGTTCTTAAGTGCTCGCCAGATCACCTCATGTTCGAGTGAGTAGAATGCCTTACTAAAGTCCACAAAGCAGCAGTAAAAGGTTATATTGTATTCCTTGCTCTTTTCAAAAAGTTGTTTGACTACATAGATGTGATCTAAGGTTGAGTAACCACTTCTAAATCCTGCCTGCTTCACTGGTTGGTTTTCATCCAGTACCTACCTTGCTTATCCGGCTAAGATTTATTTAAGCACAGATTTCTCATTATCTCAAGTACCCAATTATAAAACCGAAGTGAATGTGGGTGAGTTTAATTTAATTGATATTTGACTGATTCGATGGTCACTAGATTCGTTCTCTGGCGTTTGCATAAATAGGCACGAGTATTTTGACGTTTGAAAGTTTTATTTTTATTCCACTACAAGTTAGGCCTTGACTGCTATATCACCTGATGGTAAGTGATAATGCAGTCTAAGATGGTAGCGGGCTAACCTGTTAGGGGTATGGCAGTTATGTTAAACCCATACTTCTACACGGCATCATGCCTAGCACGTCTTGGCCAGTAGAGTGGTAACTAGCCACGGTCGAAGCCTCCTGCCAGGTGAGACCAGAGAGAATTCAGAAATTATAAATGTCGGGAATCGGACGTGGGACCTCCCACGTTTGACAACAGCGCTCAACACTGTTGAGGTCGTCTAAACATCTAATCTTACCAACATGTAAAGCCTCGTGGACTGCCATAGGGTCGGATTCGGATGGCCGGACGTGTTGCATTTACAACATCACTCTGACTCTGAATTCTGATCATGATGTGACGTGTTTCATACATTAATAATGCTTGTAGTAAGTACGTAGTATCGTGACAGGCAGTTTCCATGACGCTTTGTGTGGGTTCAAGGCTTCATATAACCCTTACAAGCGGTCCGCCCTGGCTTCGCACGGGTAGCACTTGATCAAAATAGTCCATACCCAATAATGGTCAGTCGGCACTGAGACAAACAACTCCATACGTTCTCAAATTTTGTTCAGAAAACCGCTGTGAACGCTTGGCACTTGAGTCTCCAATAGTACGACGTATTTTCGATGCCCTCGCCTGGGAACTATGTTTAGAACTAACAACTAAGTTGTTAGTTCTCTCTTTTAGGAATTTCGCAGTCTGTCTACAACAGTTAGATATTAAAATGTTTAAAAAATGAATGACATAACAACATGCTTGTCAACACAACACTGAAAAAAGTTTCAATTTGACAGCACAATCCCCATCTGAAAAAGTTTCAATTTGACAGCAAAATCCCCACAAAATGATCCGCCATTTATTGTAATTCAAAAGTACTTGTAAAAGTCTATTTGAATAAAAATCATTTGTTATTTTTTTTGAATTGAATTCATTTGTAAAAACAAATGTGATAAATGAAGAACCGCTCGACCGATTTTGTGCAAACTTCACATAAACCATCTACTAAATAGTCCGAACAAAGCCTAAACATTTGGTTTGGCTAAGTGAACCCGTGCTTGAGTTATAAAATTACAACGAAAAGTGGCATTGATTTTTTTATATGTCACCGTAAGATTGTAATAGCTTTTTTTTTCGATAGATTGTAAACAGTCGAAAGATTGTGAACCGTTCAATGTTTTAAGTGTCAATTTTTGAAATATTCATTGTATTTACGATTTCTTGTCTCTTTCTTGTAGGTAAGGTTAGGGTTCGACATAAATAGTCAAGTAGGGCACTTAGGTTTTATCGGGTTAATTAATAAACCTAACAAATTACAATCTACCGAAAAATAATCCGTTATATTGTAATCATTCGACAGTTTACAATTTCGCGAGGTAGATTATAATCTAACGGTTTTTACAATCTTACGGTGACATATATAACCCGTAGATGAAAAAAAACAATTTATATATTAGGTATTCGTTTATTCATATCTTGAAAGCATCTCTACAAACAATATTTTTACATTTCGTTTTCGAGAGCATCAGACTTAAATCGATTTAAAGAATATTATCATACAACATTTAAAACTATATAATACAAAAATTTACAAATAACATAATAATTATTGTCATGTGATATGTGATACTTAGAAAAATAGAGCCCAATTGATACGATGATATTATTGTATTGCAAAATTATAATATTTTTTTTCTCTTTCTATGCTTAGTTAATATGAGTTTGTATATCTCGTCAACGATGATAGATTTCGAGTATCAAAACAACATTTTTATTTTACAAAGTTTTCGTTTGAGGCGCTGGATTTCAAAAACAAGTGCAGAGCTATGTATGTATTAACAAAATATCTATGTAGGTTGATGAGCCCCATCAAATCATCAGATGTAGGTACTTCATCTACTAGATTTTACAGAAAACACAATCACAATCACAATTCTAAGCATCCAACGTCAGAAATCTGACGAATCTGACGTTGGATGCTTGGAATCTATCGACGTTGTCGAAATCTCGTGCTCACTCGTACTAAGGGGTACACATACAGTTTACAAATGATTATTTGCAAAACGACATTATTATACTATTGTATTTATCGTAGGAATGAATGCGTTCAAAAGGGCCTTATTTCTGCATAGTATGGCCTTAATAATATATAGAATTACAATTAATTTGAGCACCTATAGTAGCACCGATTTTGGCTATCTTAGGACATCTTGCCTATTAATAAAAATTGAAATATTTTGCGTTCACCTAAATTATACGGTTGTTGGTGCCAAAATAATATTCGCTAGATTCCTAATATTGTAAAAATAAAAAGGTAGACTTTTATGTCAACCTTAAAATATAATATTAGCTGTTGTTTAAACTGCAGGGTACTGTTTATTTTAATAATTAGTCGATACAAAATTCGATGGGCGAGCGATTTTTAAAGCGTGTGTTCGAGTAAAATGGCCCACCTAAAGACTTGGGACGCATGCTTTTGTAGGAACCGATAAAAATTTGCCTTCGGTTAAGCACGTACCCAAAGCTATACCTTACATTTAGAATTTTGTTTTGTTTTTTACAATTATTATGCTTAATATGGAATACATAGTGTTCACAATAAAAATATGAGATAAAAATGGTGTGGCGTGGTGAATGTCATCTATAATGTTTAAGAGTCGCATAATCTGCAGTAAGGTATTTGGGTATTTGGGTATTTGACATTTGACAACTAACTATTCACATTAATTATTTTTTAGTGATTAATAAATAGAGGAGATATAAGTAGTAACATTCACGTCCCCTGTTAATTTTATGTTTGAAAACCATTTTTAACTATCGATTGAAGTAAAAACGTGCAGTCACAAGTATTTCATTTAACATCTCATAATAAGCGCGCGTTTTAAAGTTTGAAAAAAGTTGCCGAGTTGACTTGTCAAATAGCCAATTATGTTTTTTCGATAAAAATGTCGTAAAATCTTTCGCGAACTTTCAGCCTCTACTTTGCAATAATATTATCATCTATATGACACGTGATTACTTGAAATATACCTTATAAAATAAAGCAAAATTGTAATAAAGCGACATAGAGGCGACATTTTAATACCATTCGAATAATGTAACTACCTACTTATATTTTGTGACTCTTAGGTGTACTTTTGCAATAATATAATACAACTATTTTAAAGTATCATAGATGGCCTCGTTGGGATATGTACCATTCAAATGGATACTATTGCTAAAACTTAAAGAATTATCTTTACTAAGGTGAACCTCTGTGGTTTCTAAGGTTTGATTCTCAACTGGGTAATCATCCATATTGCTAGTTATTTCTAATCTTATAGCGTGGAGTTGTGGCTCCGCACTTTTACTTTTATCACGTTCCCAAGAATCTATCGCTATAGATACATCATTTTTACTTCCCGTTTCATCGAATTCACTGGATGCTACGCTCGAATTATCCAATTCGAAATCTGTAGTTTTCTCTATTACGACAACTTCGATATGTCTAAAAGGATTGTCTTGGTTAACACTCATCTGTCTAGCTCTTTCATCGTTACGATTTATGATTTCTTGTTTGACATTGCATATCACAGGATCTGTTGCAAGTACATCTACATTGTAGTCGTAATTGTCTTCTTCATTTGCTTTATTACCGTTGGGTGTACAAATTTCAGCATATATATTATCAGAACTTGAATCTGTATCTAATTTTTCCTCTTCTAATTGAACAGCATCTGCTACTTGACCATACGGCAAATCTTCAATAACAGGTAACTTTCGCTTTTGAATAGATGATATAGATCGTCTGAGCTTCTTCTGTATTTGAGGTTCTTCTTCCGATATATCTACAGTTACTGAATCTTCTATTTCAGATTTGGGTGTAGGCGCCCTGGGTTTATCTATTTTCTTTCTAAAATTAACAAGCTTCTCAGTTTCGTTGGAGCGCTCGGTTTTGGCTGGCATACTGTTACTGTTGTTAGTTTCTTTTTTGTCGTCAGGCTTTTTAGGATGCAGTAAATTTGATGTGGACTTGCTTAATACCCTTTTTGTTTTAACATGAAATTCAGAACATAATTTTTCAGTAATAAAAGAATGTTGCTTATAATTTATTTCGAAGTCATTATCATTATAAAGTGAGCCAGCTCCAAACATATTGATATCTTCGCAGCTTTGTATTTGGTTATATGATTCTGATTTGACCATAGCTTTTTCGGGTATTAAATCTGGTTGTATCCTTTGTCGTCTCTCAAGATTTGTTGACGATTTTGTTGCTGATGATTTCTTAAGCATGTTTTCATCCAACGATTTAAGTTTTCTTCCATCACTTGAACCACTTTCCATTGAACCACAATAGTTAATTTGATCTACACTAAGATTTTTACGACCATGCTTCATATTGATACCACTGTCTTCCTCTTCCGTACAGGAGCCGTCTGGCATGCCCGTCTGTACTGATACTGATTTTGTCAGTACTGGTTTCTTATGACTGGAACTACATTGACTTGTTCCCATTTCAGATGAAGACGTTGTAAGACTTTTATAGGAGTGAGTTTTTTCAGCTGTCCCATCGTTCTTTCTAAACGCTCCAAACCGATCTTCAATAAGTTTAGCCATGTCTTGGTATCGTTCAATTGAACTGTGTTTTTCACCCAATGGATCAAACGGATCTTTAATATCTCTATACTTTTCAGTGTTTTCTATAGCTGTTATTTTGTCGTTTAACTTTTCTGTGCTCTTTAAAAGTTTAAGATTTTTGAACCAATTACTCTTTTTCTTATCTGAGTCTTCTCTAAATACTTGCATTTTATCCGTAAACTGTTCCGATTCTACTTTCTCCTCGCTTTTATCATCCTTACCTTCATCGTCGCTATAAACATCGTAGTTCATATGCTCGAGTTCGTTTTTACTTAAAAATATTATGGAACCCTCTGTTTCACCAGGTATGTCTTTTAAAACTTTATCACTTTTACCGAATAGTCTCGTGGGGTCTAGCTTTAAGCCTTGGAGGGTAAATTTCTTTTCTTTTTCAAACTTCACTGGTTCGTGGTCTTCTTTGATAAGTTCCTCGGCTGTTTTTCCTTTGCTGACAACAGTCGAGTGTGCATACGAGATCTGCCTGATCCAGTTGTCAACGTTCAGTTGACAGAAGGTTAGTGCTTTCTGAAGACGAGCGGACAAAAACATTCTCTTCTCATTTTCGAACCCAAGCTGCGTTCTACGGACCTTGATGTTGCTGTTGAGTGGAAGCAGCTGTAGAGTCTCCTTCGCATGGTACCGTGGATCCACCTGCTTGCTCGGACTTGACGGCATGGAACTATATTCTGGTAGGGTACACATAACCAATACTGGCTCTGTGCTTGCCGATCGCAGCAGTAGATCGTCTGAAATTAAAATATGCAAATTGAACCATGTTTACTGTACGCATAACCAAGCATAAGATCTGTCTGTATAGTAAAATATTTATTCTTATAAGAAGATTATGATCGTATAATATGATTTATCGGTGTGTACATACATGACAAAAGACTAAATTTAATGAAACAAGTTGAACTGGTCAGCGAACCTAGCGAAGCCAGTTTATTTATAGGATGATCTCTCAACGCGGTGCCAGCAATCGCGATTATTATCTTTATTTTATCGGCCATATCGGTAAATTACCGAGTGCAATTATGATATCAGCGGCGGATTTTGTAACTTCGTAGTGAAAAAGTTAAGATTGTCTCTCAATGGCTATTATACTTAAAAGTACTGGCTCTAAAATAATAAGTACAAATGTCTCTCAATGGCTATCAGAGTTAAAAGTAGTGGCTTTAAAATAAATGTCCTCCCGACCGAATTTCGGCCACGGCGGCCTATCTCCAGGGAGATTAGCCATCTGCGCGGGAGATAGTGAAGTGCACAAGTGTGTGCGCATATACAGGTGCACTCTCTGTGCTTTTACTCTCATAAAAGCCGATGGGACGGAAAATCCGACACGATTAGAGAGAGATCAGGCGCAGGACCGACGGCTTTACGTGCTCTCCGAGGCACGGGGGTGAAACACCGCCAACTTCCTAACTCCGGGCTAGTGCTGAGAATTTCTTGTAAGAAGAACCGAACACTTCACGCACAGCCCAGAGAAAGAAGAAGAAGAAGAACCCAACACTTTTTATGGCCCGACCCGGGACTCGAACCCGGGACGTCGTCGGCCGCAGTCGAACATGCTAACCACTAGACCAATGAGGCAGTTGTAATAAAAAGTCCAAAAAAGGAGCCAGCGATTATTTATCACAGTCGTTTCAAACCGAGCGCATCTTTCGTGAATATTTTATAGCCAACATTATCAGATTAAAACTTAATTTATACAATACTTAATAATTTTATACAATGTAACGAGTAGGTACAAGTGATTTTAGATAAGTAATAGCTGTTTAGATAAGTGTGCGGAGAGCCCTAATAGATGATAATGTAGGAACATAGATTTAATACTATTATAAATTATTATTCATTCCGTTCACGAAGCTGTAATGGCTAGAGATTCATTAGAAAGTGTTGGCTCCAAGACAAAAGCACACGAACCTTTATGTGGACATTAGGTAATACATATTTTAGGTGCCACAAGGTCTGGGAAAACAATTCCTTACGAGTTAAAAACTTGATACCTAATCTAAACTAATATTATAAAGAGGAAAGATTTGATTGTTTGTTTGTAATTTTAAAATAAATAAGAAATCCCTTCGAAAATTGCAATAATAATTGGATTTTTTCCACTTCTTACGTTAAAATTATACTCTTTGCCTCTATCCGTTTATTCATTTTTAGGGTTCCGTACCCAAAGGGTAAAAACGGGACCCTATTACTAAGACTCCGCTGTCTGTCTGTCTGTCTGTCTGTCTGTCTGTCTGTCTCCAGGCTGTATCTCATAGACCGTGATAGCTAGAAAGCTGAAATTTTCACAAATGATGTATTTCCGTTGCCGCTATAACAACAAATACTAAAAATTAAAAAAATATATATATTAAGGGGGGTCCCCATACAATAAACGTGTCTTTTTCGTATTTTTTTGCTCAATATTAAAAACGGAAACAGGTAGACGGTTCAAATTTTCACAGAATATTAACTTGTATATTACCTTTCAAAATAAATAATTAAATATCAATAAAGTAAATATTAAAGGGGGGCTCCCATACAACAAACGTAATTTTTTGATATTAACAGTAAACCTCTACAAACAAAGTTAGTTTTGCGGTTCATTAACAAAGGTAATTATACCTACTTCTTGAGTACGGAACCCTCGGTGCGCGAGTCCGACTCGCACTTGGCCGGTTTTTTATTATATTCAAATTCTGACTGACTTTTATTGGTATCATATTTGTCAATAATTGTATGTCATAATAAATACAAGAGAACTTACTAACATTTTTTTTAAACATTTTACTATCTAACTGTTGTAGACAGACTGCGAAATGCCTCAAAGCGCCAGGTCTCAACTTAGTTGTTAGTTCTAGGTAAACTTAGTTCCCAGGCGAGGGCAGTGAAAATGTACGTCGTATTGGAGACTCAAGTACCAAGCGTTCACAGCGGTTTGCTGAACAAAATTTGAGAACGTATTGTGCCTGGTGGAGTTGTTCGTCTCAGTCCCGACTGACCATTATTGGGTATGGACTATTTTGATCAAGTGCTACCCGTGCGAAGCCGGGGCGAACCGCTAGTATAAAATATGTGCGAGGTAATTTTATGCACGATTAAAGTAAAATGAAAAAAAAAAAGTGCGATAATTATTTTTGTGAGCCGGCAATACATTTTGATTGTGTACTTTAATATAAAAAAACCGGCCAAGTGCGAGTCGGACTCGCGCACCGAGGGTTCCGTAAAAACTTGTAGGTATATAAATAAGGTATATTAGTAAGTTTAAAAATATTTTTATTATTTGAATGCTTTTCGCAATTTTTCCTTTATCTGTGCTATAAGACATTGCTTCGTACCAAATTTCAAGATTCTGAGTTCATGGGAAGTTTAGGTTTGATTCCCTTGCGAGTGTCGAAAATTTGCAGCATAAACGGCTGTACACCTGAGTATTTGATATGAATTTCAGCTTGATACCTCCATGTGTTCCTGAGAAAAAGGGTAGACACACAGACGGACGGACAACGAAGTGATCCTATAAGGGTTCCGTTTTTTCCTTTTGAGGTACGGAACCCTAAAAATATATATGTTAGAGACAAAAAGCACCACGATATAATAATTCTGTTTGACGGACGCTTACGGCGGTAGTGAAGTTTGAAAGTTGCGTCCATCCGAAAAACATCAATCATGGTTACAATCTCAATTGCGATCGTAACACTATTAGCAATCATTTTTACGTTGTTTTACCAGAAAGGTACTAAATTAAGTATTCTGTGGTTTTACTTCACAATGTACAGTTCGCGCGCGAGTTGAATGCAGAGTAAATGTATGTGTCACCATACATTTACTCTGCATTCAACTCGCGCGCGAACTATAGGTATAATTTTACCTGTAACGTAACTGCGCCTATATACGAAGTTTTACCTCAAAGTTAGTAGGTAAACTTTAGTAGGTAATGTAATATTTACCTCCAACGTCATGTGCCATTTCAATGGGTACAGTGCCGGCCAACAGCCTGACTCGCGTTGGAAGTCTCCACAGGCTTAGCAGATGGGGTAGTCTATGAGCTCTCTGCGCAATTTCTGGCGGCACCGGCGTGGTGGATGAAGGCGCGTCTTCATATTCCGTCGGCGACAGCTCTTCGGGGCAAACCTCGTACATCTCGCCCTTGGTGTTGATTGGCACGAAGAGTTCCTGGAAAGTATGATTGCCTGGTAAGTATTTATCAATCACTACCCACACCTATAATAGATGCGAAAGTTGTTTTTTTGTTGGTTTTTTGCAAGGAAATACCTAATAGTTAAAGACCTCGACGGGGTACAGACTACAGGCTACATTCCCGGAAAATCATAGAGCTCCCACAGATTAAAAAAAATCTTAGTCGACGCGGACGATATTGCGGACATTGCGGACATTGCGGATATTGCGGACTGGCCCTGAACTATTCTCTGAGAAGGAGAATGGTTTGGGCCATAGCCGACCACGCTGGCCAAGAGACTCTGCTGGCAAGAGACGCTGGCTCCAGACATCTTTGAAAACATTAAAAGGAGCTCTCGGGTATGCAATTATTGGCCCTTAACTGCGATCTCACCTGGTGGTAATTGGTAAGATGGTAGCGGGCTTGTCTGTTAGGCGTATGGCCAGCTTAATTCATGTGGTATGGCAGTTATAATAAACCCGTACACCTAATCGGTTTCTGTACGGTATCGTACCGGAACACTAAATCGGTAGGCTTTGATGGATAGTTAGCCACGGAAAAAGCCTGCCACCGGACCAGAAAAGAGAATATTCAGATATTATGAATTCCCAAATTGTACCCGAGGTGTCCCACTTGTAAGACCACTGCACTGAGGTCTTCAAATTCTTTACGAGTACCCTCCCAGATATATACCTATGTCTAATATCCTAGGTATATTATAATACTAGATAATATATAGGTACCTATACCTAACTGTGTATTAGAGGTACCTAGGTATATAAAATCTAGCTAGATGTGTGGAAGTTACACTTGCATAGGTACTAGCCTACAACAAGTTTGATATTAACCTAAATAAAGTTTCATACAATGGTGTAACTGCTTATCTGATGCGAATACAAGTTCATTACTTCATCGATCTTATAACGTTGCTAGGGCTGGCATATCATCTTTCAGAAAAAAATTTATTTTATTTTATTTAGGCTGAGCTATTTTAAGTACCTACCTATTTACTAACCTATTTTATTACTTATTCCAGATTTATTTTCGTAGGTACCTATCATCGATATAATTGAAAAAATACAAATGTTTGTAATTTCAAGATTTAACTTCTATGCGATTTATTCGCTTATTTTACTTTACCCATTTAAAAACAAGAAGGGTCACTAGTTTTCAAATCAGATATGTAATTGAGCACACCTAACAACACACATTTTCTGACAGTTTTTACATGAGTAAAGTCACGTTAGCTAATTTTAGATTAGCTTTCCAACAAAAAAAAACAGAAATAAGTAAATTACCAGAAATATAATTAAATTAACGACTTTCCTACGGTAGCAACCCTTACAGCTTTGCAGACATGTTACAAAAAAGGTAAGAAAAAGTTGAGCTTGTATGCAAAACAGTTTAAGTTCACGCCTATTTATCACCCAGTTTGTCACTTAAATGTTATGATTACTCGCTAATGAGCCGTCACCCTTAGTTAGTACTATTGTTAGTATACTGCATGTATACTGTTTCATAAGATTGCTATCGCTCCATGCGACAGCTATAACTAATATAACTATTATAAAAGGAGATAATGGTTTTCGTTTTAGTGCATCTCTATTATAACGAGTATAATAACATAAAACTGCCCGGCAGAAAATGTATGTACTTATATCTACTATCTACGTACTATCTAGTATCTATAGGGTTATTATGGATTTTATTCTCGCTTTGTAACTTATCCTACAAATCCATACATAGCGATATTATATAAAAAAGTGTTTTGTTAAAAATATATATTATAACTATTATAGTTACCTACCCATCGACAACACATTTAATACCAGAGACCACTCTTTTTAATTTTTATTTGACCCTAAAGGTTCTTGAAGGATATTTATTCTACAGTTACCGGAAGAAAATGACACATATATGACATATTTTTTGACATGACATCGTCAGGATTTGTCACACTTATTGTTGTCACTAAAAACTCGGTAAAAACCCTATTCATTTATTATATTTATTGGTAAAAACCAACAGAATAGGTACTGAATTACCTATTTATTCCACTCAACAAAAATCTACGAAATATTCAACATTTCGTATAGGATTCATTATAAAATCTGATATTTTCGATATAATAACTTGTGTGAGTATAAATGGAACCAAACGATTGTGCTTTGAAGCCCTACAACTGGCTTGCCGAAGCTGCGGTCTTCAACAAAAACATGGACCGGATACCGTTCGAATGGTTTGAGATAAACGCAGATACTATTGTCCTACTTTACACAGCCGGCAACACCGATAAAGACGGGATCATCGAGAAATTCTACGAAATTTTTGAAAACATCAAATTCGTCAACATCCCTATCGAAGTAATATATGTACCTTTGGACGAAACTGAAGAGGAAATGCAGAAATCTTATGAAAACCAAGCAAACTGGTTCACCCTTAAATTCTCTGATCCCTTAATACCAGTGCTGAAATACTTCTACGAAATCACTTGCATTCCTCATCTGCTAGTGATGAGAATTGATGGGACAATCGTATCCAGACATGGGATATTAGATTTGGAGGAATATGGCAAGAATGCTGTCATAACATGGCTATCTAAATCAGCTTCAACTAAAAAATGCAGGAGATTCAGCAAGGAACTCTCAATGTATGGAGAAAATTGGCGTTACATCAATGTAGATCAGCCACACAAAAGCACTAAACCAGATTACCAAAGGAAATTCTCGAACTATTTACCTGTATGCACTTTAAAATTCCCAGCATCATCTAATATTTCAAGTAACATCTAAAACATATAAACCAAAATGTATACTTAAGTACTCTCCTCATGTTTTAATCTATAACAAGATATTTTAATTTGGCTTTAGCCAATACGCAGTATGTGAAATTAGGTTTGGGATTTTCCAAATAATAATAGTTCACATACATAACGGAACAGAAATAAACTGACACGGAACCTTGTGAATATCGGCCTTCCTAATATGGTTCAAAGTTGACCGAAACAAATCCAGAGGCCATTATAATTGTTTGCAGCTCCGAAAATGATGTTAGCACTCCTGTTTCCAAGAAATAAGGACGAATATATAATGTCATTTATTACTTGTAACTGCAAATAAATGTCGGTCACAACCGAGCTCACAAAGTTATCTCTGCGTCTCCTGTAGGAATTCATAGTCCTTGTGTTTCTAGTATAAGGTTTGAATTTCAATAAATTGCTTACCCTGTAGATGCAAATTTATATTCGTGGGTACATTCGTGCGATGCTTATAAAATATCGAATGCCCCAACTGTACAAGACTGACCGTGGTCGAAACGTGACCATAAAAACTGTCACAGAATATAAATGCCCCATCTATTGTTTCACTATTTTGAACTCAACTATTTGATATTTCTACTAATTAGATTGTAAATCGTACTTTCTTTTGCTATCAGATGGCATTGTTTATTATGATACTTGCAAGTATTTTCTTCTTATTAATAAGCACGCATTTCTTAATACCAATATAATAGCATTGGTCACGACTCACGACTATTAGCTTTAGTCCTAAGTATTATACATTAAATATGTCCAGATACTACTTCGTCGAAGGACGCCTGAACCCCGTTCATTATACAGTTAATAAAATCAATCGGTATTTATTTAGACGTCAGAGTGATATTTTTATTTTAGGTACTTCAAGTACAAGTAACAGTAACCAGAGAAATGAAATCTCTATCAACGGAGCTTTTTCTACTAGCATTATTATTAGAAATACCTAATGTAAAAAATGTTCTTTTTCTAGATATTAAAAGTCGTTGAGCAGGCGCATGTCAGTTAGTAAGGAATACTTTTTTCGCCCAGCTCCATAATTAAAGGGGCATGATGGGACGTAATTACGTTGTGTGCGAGCATTAAATAATTTGTTACAGTAATGTCTTTATAATTTACTTTACAATGTTGCGACCTACTAATAAAATGTAAGCACCAAAAATCTATCTTTTGGTATGGCCTAAATGGCTTAGTGCAATTTAAGATGTTCGGTTTTTATAACGTACAAGTTGTACGAGTAGGTACATGAGTGTTATTTCAATTAAAGTAATATCTAGTAATAGTAAATTATACCTTAGTGGTTATTCCCGACGTTTATCAGGGTGCTGATGATAAAAAATGAAGTCCATTTCAAAACCCAGGATGGCGTTATCAAAAAAAAAAATATATAGATATATCCTTAATGATAGGATGTTTCTATTTTTTCTCCTTCCTGTGTAACTAGGATACACGTACCCATACTTTTTGCTTTTTTAACGGAGTGAATATTTCCTGAACATACCTAGTTTACCAGCAGAAGCACAGAATACATAATAGTAGGTACTATTACTATGCTGGCAGAAGGTTGGATAGTGTAAGATTTCTTCTCACACAAGAAGAAGAAGAAGAAGACAAGACAAGAAGGTTGAGTCCAATGATTTCAACTCAAAAATAATCCTCAGGAATCTTTGATTAAAATACCTTTTATTTCGAAGGCGTTTATCTTATTTTTTACTTAAGATACATCACTTCTCGTAAATAGATCACTATATCATATTTTTAAACTATACAGCTCAGTCACGACAATCATTATGTTCTTCTCAGAATTTCTTCATTATATTTTCTGAGATAGGATGGATCGTCCCTTTGACCTAATACTAACCAGCTAAAATTTACCTAAATGACCTTTCAAAGGCGTCTGGATGTTTGAAAGGGATCGAATTGGGATCTTGATTATAAAAAATTATAGCACGTAAAATGCCCATGCGAATTTTTTAGGTACCTAGCCATTCTTAGTTAATGTTAAGAAATATTTTTAGTAAAGACAGGTTATTTTAATTTCATAAATTCTGTTTCCAAGGCAAGGCAACGTACGGATTTGCTTGAGACTTTTTGGAAAGCTGAAATGAAAATTCGTCAGATTTGACTTCAGGGGAAATGAAAGTTTCTAACTACTACATTCTCAAGAACTTAACTACAATGTAAACGAGACCAAAATATAATTTGAAGCACGCTAAACGACAAAGAAAATTTTACATCACCAAAGAATGTAACAAGAAAGAGCTAATTCAACACGAGTCACTTACACCCCATTACCATTTCTTACCATTCGTCTTGAAGTCGTGCGCTTTGGGACTAGCTCGCGGCTGTCGGATAAGCTCTTACATAATTAAGCTCATTATGCCGTAAACAAAATGGAGTGCATCATTTTTCGCATGCGTCTGTTGCAATAGGGCTGGATGAAATATCGAGCACTTATGTTATTGGGGCACATAGCTGCGTAGATTAAAACTCAGAACCCAATTAAAATAATGCCGTCTCGAATTGGCTGAACCGATTTTAATGGTACTTTCGCAGACAGTTTGATAAATGGATAATGAGTGGGTCAAGTTTACTTTTGACTATGCAGGAATACAAAGGCTTTCCAGGACATTGATAAAAAACCTTAATCCAGGCGAAATATTTTCATGGGCGAACTGTCCAAGAAATAATTTAATGGAAACCCAAATCAATATTTTCTCAACGTTCTTTTCTAAAGCCCTTAGGTTCCTAAACGTCCGCGTATTTTCTCTTCAACAAGAAAAAAAATAAAAATCGTGACAGCCCTATTCCGTCGTCCTAGCAACACGGTTCACCGAGGACACTGCCCTCACATTGCAGAAATGTACAAAAGGACTCTCCGTGCGTTTTCTACACTCTCTATTGCAACGCAATAAAGTTGGCTTTTCTATTTCATATTGTTAAAATAGCTTTGTATTACAATAGAATTCTTAACTTAATTTTGCGTTCTGTTTGAGCGTTATCCTGTTGAAATACGGTTTGTTTTCGTTCGTTTGCATTGTTTGTTTTATTTTGCTAGATCTTTACTGTCGAGATCCTGCTGTGCGTTACTATGGGTTGTCGAAGCAAAATAGACAAAGAGTACTTAATGTTCTTTCGAGTGTAAGGAGGTACTTCTTTTTAATTTCATTGCAAATGGCGGCCGGTGTGGGGAATTGCGATTTTATATAATGAAGCCTTTACTTTAAACATCTTAGAATACAATAAAGTACGAAGACGTTTTCTATGGGGATTTAAATTGGAAAATAGCTAGGCTCTACCACGGAACTTAATGTTTGTGAGATGAATAAAATATAGATTTCTATTACCTCTTTTAAAATATAGATTCCTATTACCTCTTTTATTGCTTAACAGCTAGGTACTTAAGACGTTTATATGGCTAAATCAAGTTGTTTATGAGGGAAGAAATTATTTGTCAGATGAAAATCCAAGTTAAATTAAAGAGAAGCGCTTTATAATTCAAAAGGTTTCTAACAATGTAGCTTCAACTAATAACGTTTTGCAAGACTTTGAAAACATCTAGACATTCGTTACAAACAGCTAGACTAAAGTCTAATTACGATACGATAAATTACGATTCGAATGTTGTTGTTTTTTAAAAAAACAACAACATTCGAATCGTAATTAAAGGCAAAAACGCTTTAAAAAGAACCATAATATTTATTTTAATACTACACTGGGGCTTTAGTTTTTAATTCGACAAAAAATCGACTCAAAATCGAGAACCATTGTTACTGGCGCATCGATTTTTTTGCTTTGCATTGTTCGATGCTCTCGTGATGTAGTTGATTAATCGATATTAGTTCAGTAATAAAGTTCTGCTCGCGTGTTTCCACCCCGTCGTTTATACTTAATAGAAACACAATTTTGCTCTGCCTTTTTTGAAGATAAAAACAGGCGTCCATAGAACCGAGGATCCGTCCATAGGAACTTGCTAGAAGTTTATAGAAATAATATTGTTGGCAATTATTAGATACTAGATGATTCCCGCGACTTCGTCCGCGTGGACCAAATTTTTTACCGCGGGAACTTAAATTTTCCGGGATAAAAAGTAGCCTATATGTCCTTCCCCGGGATACAACCTATCCCTGTACCAAATTTCAAAATCGGTTGAACAGATGGGCCGTGAAAGCGTAGCAGACAGACAGACAGACAGACACACTTTCGCATTTATAATATTAGTATGGATTTGTTTTTAAAGCTTCCTTCAAGTCTCACCTTGGCGTTATTCTGTAACTCCAAGTATTAGATCAACATTATTGAGATTTCAGATGTGAGATATTGTATGAACATCCATACTATCTATACCAATATTATAAATGCGAAAGTTTGGATGGATGGATGGATGGATGAATGTTTGTTACTCAATCACGCCAGAACGGCTGAATGGATCTGACATTAAGTATGGTCTTTTTATCCCGGAAAATTAAAGAGTTCCATATTTATACAGTCCATCAGCTAGTAATGAAATATAAAATATGTGTCTGTCTGCTACGTTTTCAAGGCCCATATATTTATGTTCAACCGATCGTGACGAAACTTGGCACTAAGAAAAGACATAATTATTACCTACCTTTTTATCCCAGAAAGTCAGACTTCTCGAAGGATTTCCAAAAAACCTAAATTCACGCAGTTGAAGTTGCGGATCATACGCTTAGTACACCAGTACGCTTAGTCTAAGTTTTTACATTGCACATTCGATTGATCGATCGTATTGAACGTTTGATCGCATGGGTGTCAAAGTAAACTGAACCATCATCACTACAGCCTATTAACGTGCCACTGCTGGGCACAGGCCTCCCACTCTCATAGGAGAGCGGGAATTAGAGCTTAGACCCACCACGCTGCTCCAATGCGGGTTGGCGGGCTTTAACGATTATTATCATGTTACTGATAATAACCGGGACCGACGGCTTAACATGCTCTCCGAGGCACGGGGGTGAAACACCGCCAACTTCCAACTCCGGGCTGGCACTGAGAATTTCTTAATTGAAAAACCCAAAACCCAACTTCTATGCCCGACCGGGAATCGAACCCAGGACCTCGTGATCCGCAGTCGACTATGCTAACCACTAGACCAACGAGGCAGTAACTGAACCATAACGAACCATAACGGCATTGATTTAGAGCTCAATGTCGTGTATGTAATCCAAATCACAGCCAGAGCTCCAAACGATACGTTTCGAAATTAAATTCGGTTGTTCACAAATTCAGTATTTGTGACTTTTAATCAAGAGCTTTTGGGTCCATTTTACTTTAACCCTAATATGATCGAACGCTCAATACGATCAATCGAATTTGCAATATAAAAACTTAAGACTAAGCGTAAACTGTACTGTTTTGTACACAATATGTACAGTACAGTTTACGCTTAGTCTAAGTTTTTACATTGAAACAATGACCTCAATTTACATAGACGGGCCCTGTGAAACAAAGAATGTGAACTTATTTATTAACACCATCTAGTCTGAAAAGCGGGACAGCGCTATGGCGGGGACAAAGACAGGCTTGCACAGGTGTGGAGCGCACTCTACAAGTCGGATGCCCAATTTTTTTCTATGAAAGGGCCCATCTAGTACCTACATATACCTACTTATATCGACGCACTGAAATAACTTACATGCAATAAAATAACTTACATTTCCTTGCGGATCGATGAGCTGGGCATACTTCGGCGCCTTAGCTTTGCTGCCGTCCGCGAAAACTCCTGCCAGCCTCAGCGGCGTCCCCGGCCGAGTCGCTGCTCTCTCGTACTGCGCACCCACTCTACCATTTTCTGGAAGAAAGGTTTTATGTTTGACGACAAGTTAATTCTTCACAGCGATTCGATAGTTCCCAAATTGTGTCTCCTGAGAATCGATGTTGAGACCTTCCAATTTAAAGGTCATTTGTCATTACCTCGTTCACTCTGCCGCCACGCCTGCGAAGAACGTCGTAATCAAACTTAGCCTGAGTAAATGTATCCATAAGTAATAAGTAACCTACATAATAACTTTACAGTTGAATAAATATTTTCATTTTCATTTTCAGTGGAACGGCCAATTTTTTCCACGATTAGATATGGTAAGTATCGGTATTTAATACTCAATTACAGGCACCTTTTGGAATTTAATAATAATAATAATAATAATAATAATAATAAATCATTTATTTCAGGCAATAACCCATCATTAATAGTAAACAATAACATATAAGAAAAAGTATAAAATAAAGTGAAAAAATAAATAAAATAATAAATGATTAAAAGTAAAATTAAAAGTATAAAATTACCCCCAATGGGGTTCGTTCACATTTTACCTACTTACAGTTTTTGTCAGTATGCACGGCAAGCCAGTTCCTAATAATAGGATTATCCGGGTACTCCGAGCACACGCCGAGGATCTCGTTCTTCGAGTTACTAATACGGGTCCAAAATGCCGCAACCCTCGATCTTATGATTGCGAAGTAATCGGGAACTCTGGCGTCGGCAAACATGCTCGACGCACTACAGTATTTTGGCAGTCTCATCAGAATGCGGTATGCGTTATTATACTGCACTCTGATGCTGCCACGTGCGCTTTTAGTGTAGTTGACCCAAAGCTGACACGTGTAAAAGCATTGACAATATGCCCTAAACAGCGTCAGCTTTGCGCCAACACTGCACCGCGCAAAACGGCGTGCGAGCATGTTACATCGAACAGCCAGTGCCCTCCTTTCGCGCTCGATATCCTCATTATCACGTAAATCCTCAGTTATAATATGCCCCAAGTACCTAAATCGTTCCACTCTCTCTACCTGCACTCCATCTAACAACACCGGTGGAATCCTCTCCGGTCCCTTACCCGCACGGAAAACCATCATCTGCGTTTTTTTCACATTATATTTGAGGCCGTGATTCCTCGCATATTGCTCGCAGATGTCGACCAGCCGCCTAAGTCCCCCCTAATGCCCCCTTTCTTATTTCTTGAAATCACAGCAAGTTCTTAGAAAGAACCAGATGAAGTGTTTATACTAATGCAAGCTGTTTAGGGTTGGGTATTTATATTTGGAACGTCATTCCGGCGTCAGTGTTTCTCTTGTTTAAGTTATGTATCATCAAGGTAAGAATGAATAGACATCTAGACCATCTAGGCGATCCAATCTAGACCTCATCATTGCTTTCATTAGCATGATTATTGATTGCCGTCAAGCCTATGAACAAAAAAGCTCCAGTAGGAAATTACACTGCCTCCAAAAACTAAAAAGTAAATTACCAGATGTAGGCCGTGCTCTATAGGCGGAGATTGCGCGCGGTGAGACAAGCGCGAAGGCTCTACTTCTTAGCAGTGCCGCGATGGAGCCCCGGGCAGTCGCGAGAGCCCCGCCGCGACAACCGCACGCCGAAAACCAGCCTGCGAACAAATAAATACATATTTAAGTACTGCTCATCAGCCATCTCAGCCTGCAGACTTCCATCGAAGAACATAGGTCTTGCCTAAAGAGCGCTCTCAACTTTTCTGAAGTCCATAAGTTTGCCTTGGTTATAATCGTGATGCGCCGGCGTTTTGGCTTTGGACTATAGTTACCCACATAAACATAACATATGCATGCTCAAACAAGCGCTGCTGGGTCCAGTTTGAGATTTTGCATGTCGGTTTTCCCTTGAACTTTACTGAGAAAAGATTTTAACAAATCCAACGGGATCCAGGAATCAACTTAATAATCAGGAGAGGTAAAAGCAAATTGAGAAAATTCGCTTTGTTGCTTAACCGGTCTTGATGAAACTACACGTCAAAGATAGCCCGCACCTTAGATTTATGATATTTTTTATCACCGGAACGAGTTTCTTTAAACATCCATAATCCACTCGGAACCTATTTTAACGACCTTAAAATCCATGCGGACGAATTCTTTGAGGCTGTTGTTTCTTGGCCGAAATTACTATACTTGACCTACCAAAGTCAGGTATTGATCACGATTGTATAATAAATAAAAACTCTATTCAATCTGATTGACTAGTTGCAAATTGGAGAACTCATCGATCATTTTCAACAAGATCAATAGCCAATACAATTTGATCTCTACATACAATGTTATGTTTAGTACAAGATAGATTGTTGTGCAAAATACTTCTGCAATAATAATCATGGTAGGTAATCGATAAGTTTAAGTAGGTACCTATCTAGTTTTTTAAAAAACTATATAGGTACCTACTTAAACTTTAAATAGGTTTTGTTAAAAACTTTTGACAAAGGCATGAAATATTAAAGTAAAATTACTTATTAGTCAAATAGTCTGGCTAGTTTGTAATTATATTTAGCAACTTTACATTGGTACTCAATAATAGAAATAAAAGCAATGAAGACTAAAAAACCGGCCAAGTGCGAGTCGGACTCGCGCACCGAGGGTTCCGTACTCAAGAAGTAGGTATAATTACCTTTGTTAATGAACCGCAAAACTAACTTTGTTTGTAGAGGTTTACTGTTAATATCAAAAAATTACGTTTGTTGTATGGGAGCCCCCCTTTAATATTTACTTTATTGATATTTAATTATTTATTTTGCAAGGTAATATACAAGTTAATATTCTGTGAAAATTTGAACCGTCTACCTGTTACCGTTTTTAATATTGAGCAAAAAAATACGAAAAAAACACGTTTATTGTATGGGGACCCCCCTTAATATATATATTTTTTTAATTTTTAGTATTTGTTGTTATAGCGGCAACGGAAATACATCATTTGTGAAAATTTCAGCTTTCTAGCTATCACGGTCTATGAGATACAGCCTGGAGAGGGAGACAGACAGACAGACAGACAGACAGACAGACAGACAGACAGCGGAGTCTTAGTAATAGGGTCCCGTTTTTACCCTTTGGGTACGGAACCCTAATTATGTAAATCCTTTATACTCGTATCAAAATATTTCAATACCTCAGCTCAGTCTGATACTTAACTTGAAAGATTTGATTACAGACAGACACCGGGACAGGTAATAATAATGAGGAAAACAAACTTTTTTTTTAAAACCTGTGTAAGCAAATATATTTTGTGTCAAGCGAAGAAAAACGCGATGGTGCAAAAGGCACATCAAGTTTTAAATGAGGCGATACCTCATTGGCGACCGAGAAAACAATACGAGAAGCATGCCGACACCTGATCTCTGCTACGATGTAAAATGCAATTTCCAGTAGCCCACATACTCGTTACTACCAGGGTTAGCAGTTTTCTTCAGACGTTAATAATTAAAAAATAATTAATGTCGTAAAATCATAAACTCAAACTCAAACCTAGGTATTTTTTGAAGTAAAACTTCTTTAGAATCGTTGTGTTTTGAAAATTCGATGAAACGAAAAAGCGACACCAAAAAGAGACGAACATATTCATAAATAGGATTTAGCCTGCAAGAGAATGAGATAGAATACAAGTTATATTTATATCATTCTCTCGTAGGCTTCTTTTCTGAAGTTTCACTTCTGCCGTGAGTGAATTGCTTGCACACACACGCTTTTTTTAATTCAAATAAACTTATTAAAAGTGCTTTCGAATCGTCGATTGAATCTACCCCTGGTTCGGAATGAATATGAAAACATTTTGTCTATGCCTAAAGTAAGTATTATTAACATATTAAGTAGTTGGTACCTACCTTTTTGTATGAATATTTTGCTCCACATTAAAATTATTGGTGAAAGAAACTATGACATAAACCGGCCAAGTGCGTTTCGGGCCACACGCAGTGTAGAGTTCCGTAGTTGCCCGTCACAATGTGAAAATTTAATAAGCTGGTCGACTATTACTCGACTTGTACTAAAGCCTGCTTAGCTGTGATAGTTTATTGAGCTAAGCATGGATATGGTGACACTATAAGAGTTCCTTGTTGATTACGGAACCCTAAAAATTAAAAATAATAATTATAAAATAAATCTAAACCTGCAGGGAAAATAGTATAACATGCGGCTCTAATGTTACCCACCTTGACTGTAGTGATGAATGATGATAACAGACACGGTAAGAAAAGGCCTGATTACGTTTCACATTCATAACAACTAACGGTCCACTAACTCCAAAAAAAAATTAACAAATATCATATCATCATGCTATAAGCTATTTAATTTCAAATGCCACTCATTTAACCAACCTACAATAATCAAACAACTTTCTCCTGCAAAAACTGTAATAAAGGTCTGTCCTTATAAAGTCCAGACAATGGGTCGTTACATAATTCATGTGTATTGGAAATGAGGGAAAGGTCAGATAGCTATTAACTTGTACATAGAATTAGTTTATATTGTAAGACACATATAATAGTAATAGCAAGGCTTTTGCGTTTTATACGGCGATAATAGGGAATATGCATGATTTATTTTTATTTCTTAAATCAATCATTTACATCTATAAAACATAGTAAAAAATATAAATAGGTTTGAAAATAGTCAAATAATTACGTTAATTGGTGTTTCAAAGTTAAGTATAAATTTGAGCCGTTCAAACGCCACCATTAATCGCGCGCTTTTGATGACGTCATTGGTTATGTCCCGTGTTTGTTTACTATAGCGATTCAGTTCAGTTACTTCATAATTATTATTATTTAACAAGTAATCACACAGGAGTACAGTTTTAAACAATTTTTTCTCACAAACACTACTAACACAGAATGAATATCGACGCCGATAAATCCACTGACGTGACCATTTACGTCACATTTCGTTTCGACCAATGGTGACTCGTTTTGCAAGTTTGAATTTGTATCCCTTATTTTTCACTTTCTATTTAATATTTTCTGGGTTTAAATAATAACTAAATAAAAAAAAACCTTTTAAGTATAATGTAAAGACAATAAAGAATCTAGAAAAAAATATTTGAGATAAATTTAATTTTTATGCATATTCCCTATTGATAAGAATTAAGAAGGATGGATAATTGATAAGGAGGGCCTGATAAGAAGGCTCAGGGTCACTCAGCGGGCGATGGAGAGGGCTATGCTGGGAGTGTTCCTACGTGATCAAATCAGAAATGAAGAGATCCGTATAGCCCGAAGAGTTGCGAAGCTGAAGTGGCAATGGTCGGGGCATAGTTTGGAGAACCGATGGACGTTGGGGTCCCAAGGTGCTGGAATGGCGACCTCGCACTGGAAGGCGTAGCGTCGGCAGCCCCCCCACATGGTGGACGGACGACATCAAGAGAGTGGCAGCGAGTCGCTGAATCCAGGCGGCGCAAGACTGTGGCTTGTCGAGGACCCTACAGGAGACCTATATCCAGCAGTGGACGTCTATCGGTTAACGACGACGACGACGACGATGGCGATAATGGAAAAGGTTCATGATGTTGTGAATATCATATTTAACACAACGGAAGTAAAGTGTAGATTTAAACTAATAAATCAGTGTTTTTTTAAAATCCATCAATTAATGACTGAGAAATAACGAAAAACTTCTCACTCGAGTGAGAAATTTTGTGAGTGAGTTTTAATACCTAGCCGAGATTTAATACTTCAAAATTATCTTCACACACTTCAATTAAGTCACGTTAAGACCATTTATTTCTTTTATTCGGCTTTATAAAGTCGGTTGATAGGGAATTATGACGTCACGTCTCCCGTTTTGCAAGCGCAACTTTAAAGTCCCATAACTTTTTCATTTGTTGAGATATTTTAATGATTCTTTCATATTTTTGTTTTATTTTATCTTAATTTTCATAGAAAATTAAAAAAAAATGGTAAACTTCTCCATTGAGGTACAATGTACTAGCGTACGCTAATAGGTACATATTACCTATGCTACTTCAATGATAGCGATAGCCATTGGAGCTGAAAAATTGGGGAAGAGAAGAGTCAACTTACTTTTTGGTGGGACACACTGTTGGGATAACTTGGTGGGGCAAAGTGTAAATAACCTCCTATTAGTGGAGAAGGTGTAGGTACAAGAAAGCATAAGGTCTTGAATAGAAGCAGCCGTTACTTTGCGGGAGTCCAGGATAATAAATGAACTAGAAGTTTTATTTGCTAATTGCTTTAATCTGCCACAGTCATTGATGTAGAATTTTAGTACCTATGCCACAGTAGACAAATCTATGTGGTACAGGGTGTATCTTGCACTTATAGCTTGCGATATTCACTGCACACGAAACTTTGAACACAGGGAACTTTAGTAAACTCAAAACGCATATTTTAATACCTACAGAGAATAATATTACATAGATAACGATCAACCCTAAAACGAGCTACACAAAAAGCCCCTTTAGGGTTAACCCTACAATGTTTTATTATTTTAATGCATTCCCCGTATTCTTTTTCCTGTTGCCCCCGAGTACTGAATGCTAATGGCTACGTGTAAACTTGTTAACAGATGAAATGCTGGCGATTTTGAATTTCAAATGGTTTACATTGTTTTCAAATCGCGTGAAATTTATTAAATTAATTCTTTATTGAACAATGCCATGGTAGTTTGTCAAAAGGGTGTACCTACAAGAGTTTTGAATACAAAATATGGTTTTAATTGAGTTATTATTATCAGATACATGGTATCCAGCTTTTTGGTTCAGGATACTTATACATATTTCTAATGACCATATTTTTGACGTTGTCTCGTGTGTCGATCCTGGAATTCCGGATAAAGAGGCCTCAGAACCCTGACAAATCCTTATTAGTCCAGACCCAAATCAGTCCCACATATTAACAGCCAGTTTGTAGTTGGAAGCCCTTATACTTTTACCTCTTTAAACTTAGGTACATAAACTATCCATAGTTACTGAGGGTAAAAAGAAAAAAATTCGCGGTCCTTTGTCTCGCGAATGTATTCATTGTATAGTTTCTGGATTCTTGTTCGATTTCTGCTCGGCGGCAAAAAAGCGCCAGTACCGAAACCAGGATCCTCATGCAATGAGCCCACCCTGGGCCTCCGACGGGTGGTATCAGTCCGCCTCTGACGGTAACTATAGAGAAAACTAAGTAGAACAGGTTTAAGTTTACCTATTATATTATCTGCAGTCGTCAATCAGTTTCTTCTTTCATATCTACAGATTTAAGTCTTAAATTAATATATTAGCCGCACACAAATTTCCCATACATATTTCACGGTGCACATTAGAGCTTTTTATCTGTTCGGGCCTTTGAGGGCGTGTCCGAGGGCTGCGCTGAAATCATGCAGACGCATAAAACGGTTGTTACCCCGCGCCAGGGCTTCGCTTCGCTACGGCAAAAAGTTGAGAAGAACGCTCGCGTAGAATGCAGAGTAAAAATTAATAGAGGACAACACAAATAAAAAAATTACGTAGTAATTGCGTTTCCCACCACCACTACAGCCCATTAACATCCCACGGTTGGGCACAGTGCTCCATTCTCATAGGAGAGAGAGAATTAGAGCTTAGACCTACCACGCTGTTTGCTGATCTATATAATTAACAAAAAGTTTAGCATACTAAGGAAGAAGTAAATTTTTGAAAAGGAAAATGTGCTTTGGACTAGGGAAGAACCAAAATCTAAAGTTCATGAATGTTTTATTACAGGTTATTATTTTTAAATGGCTTTCAAACATATCTGAAGATGATTATGAAGCTTCATGACCTGAGCACTTTTTTATTATATTTTTGCTACTACTAGTAGTAGCATTGGCTTCTAAATTCAAATAGTACTATTACTTCAGCCCGCCAACCCGCATTGGAGCAGCGTGGTGGGTCTAAGCTCTAATTCCCGCTCTCCTATGAGAGTGGAGGCCTGTGCCCAGCAGTGGGACGTTAATAGGCTGTAGTGATGACTATTACTTCAGTGTACATAAATATTTGATGGATTAATATTATATCTGTCTTATACCTACTTTCTTTCTTTATCGATTCTGTACGTCATGGTGTAGCGGTCTTTTAATCCAAAATGTATGAACGCACTTTATAATATGGCTTTCCTTTTTTCCTTCCTAATTCGATATTTTACACATGTATGACTATGAGACTTTAGTGTTATGCCTGTGTTTTCATTGGCCTGTGCATTAAATCGCTCGACGTCTTATGGTAAACTTTTATGGTTAGCAACAAATGCAGCCTGCCCATCCGACCTTCAAGGCCAGCCGCTCACAGGGCGCCGCGAGTTGCGAGTTTCCGATTGTTATATCACTACACTATTGCATTTTATATTACATCCACCTCTTTAATTAAACCCGTTTTACTGGAATCCAATGTTAATTAATACCCCTTTGACGTTTTAAGTAAGCATAAGTTAATAGGTCGATTTATGATACCTGTGTTAAGTTTGACTTGTCACATAGGTAAGTATTTTGGTGTAAGGTATTTTTGACAACGAGTCAAATCAGCAACTTTTATTCAAACGTCAAAACGCGTGCTTAATATGCGATTTTGTGTGAAATACCTACTGAATTGTGACGCACTTTTTTTAGTTTAAAATGGTAATTCAACATAAAACTAACAGGAGAAGTTGATAATAGGACTAATATTAATATTCCTTTATTTACTACATGATCACACAAAATTCAAAATAATTATATACTTGCTTTCAATAAAAACAAAACACGTTTTTTTCTTTTTTTTCAGGTTTATTGGTGCATTGTGTTTAAACGTTAGAATTGTGGAAAATTTCAAACAATTCGGATGTCTGGAAGTTGGTGAAAATTTAATTGAAAGATTCGACGTTATAGGTAATAGCACAGCGTAAGGAAAATGTTATATTATTCATTAGATTGTATTTCCTTAACTTTGGTATCATAATGTGTGTTAAGGAAATTAACTATTAGGTACCACTGGTATTTAATAGTAAGTTTTCTGTGCCGTTACATAAATACGGTCATACCCAGCATTATAATATTTAAAAAAAATCCTTGATTCTTTCCAAGTCAAGCCAATGGGGAAAGATATTAAAAAGAAAGCCCTGTATTTCTTCCATTGCTCTGTACAATAATAATAATTGAATGTTTCATGGTAATTTCTTTATGGTTGGAAACTTGGTATGGACGGCTATAGAACCTGCGCGTGCGACCTCCAAGGACAACCGCTTTGCAAGGACGTTTTTCGAGCTCTCGTTTTGCTTTTATGTTTCTTTTAATCGAAACATTACGAGACGTACATCTTATATAAGTAGGTATAATAACGCCTTTGAGTAGCTTTTCTCAATGCAGGTATAGAGAAAAGCTACTCAAAGACACTAGGTATTTTTTTAATATATATCAGCTGACTCATTGAGTTAGTCCACTAACTCTATGAGTCAGCTGATATATTAAAAAATCTCAATAACATCTACATGTTGATCACTTACCATTCTGTTCATCACTGATAACATCTAGATGTTATTAGTGATGTTATTGGACTAGATCTTAACTTTATGTAGCCAGTAATCCGTCAGTAGGTACCTAAAATATAGTAAACTACATGATGCCCGCGACTTCCTTCACGTGGATTAAGATTTTTTGATTCCAGTGGGAACTCTTTAATTTTATGTCCCCCGGTATACAATCTACCCGTGTACCAAATTTCATCAAAATCGGTTGAACAGATGGGCCGTGAAAGCGTAGCAGACAGACAGACAGACAGACATACATTCGCATTTATAATATTAGTATAGAATTTATACTAACTACTTTTAACTTAATACTTAACAGGCGCGAAATCGCCTGCGTATATTTAGATTTCGAAAAATCACATGGCAATTGTTGAAAGGTCTTTATCCGTGTCCGATACCAGAGATAACTGGTATCGGACACGGATAAAGACTACTTTTTAGTCCGAAAATCAAAGCGGTACCACACAATTTATAAAAAAAAAAACAGGGAAATGCGTGCCATCATACTAATATTATAAATGCGAAAGTGTGTTTGTTTGTTGGTTTGTTGGTTTGTCCTTCAATAACGCCGCAACGGAGCGTCGGATCGACGTGATTTTTGGCATGGGTATAGTTGAGGACCTGGAGAGTGACTTAAGCTACTTTATCCCGGAAAATTAAGGAGTTCCCGCGGGAATCAGAAATACTTTAACCACGCGGACGAAGTCGCGGGCATCAGCTAGTGTTAAATATTTTCCCTTGTTTTATTATTATGTCTTGTCTATGGTTCCATGAAGCACGTAACTTTGTTTATGATAGAGCACCTGACAGATCAGTGACAGATGATTAACTCCAACGCAATACATATGCAAGCCACGGTGAATGTCAGATACCTGTGAAGACTATTTACATGCGACGATGCAACTATAAAGTCGTACATAATATACCTAGCTTAGTTGGATCATAGATTAATTAAATAATACCAAGTATAGATTGCTAACTCCCTTATAAATTTTTTTCTAGGTTAATACTATCGTTAGATGGCGCTACCAGGCTCGCTCTTTATATGATTATAGTAAAATCGGTGAAATATCGTATTTTCTTGGTTCAATTTGTATTAATTATTTATATAAAATTATCAAAATACAAAAATTTGATAAAATCACTCAAGCAAATAGCAAATTTACATTCAACTAATTTTAGCAAACAGCTTGCACAGTTACGCCATCTCAGATTGTGCGAAGAACTACAAGGTACTGGCGACTTTAATGCGCATTTAGCGAGCTTTGATTGAATGTATGAAGTGAACAGTCTTTATTGGTTTATATATTGTCTTTGGTTGGATTGTCTATATAATATAGTCAGAGTTTATATAAAAACTAGCTGATGCCCGCGACTTCGTACGCATGGATTGAGGTTTTTTGGTTCCCGCGGGAACTCTTTCATTTTCCGGGATAAAAAGTAGCCTATGTGCTATTCCAGACAATAATCTATCTCTGTGCCAAATTTCATCCAGATCCGTTCAGCCGTTGGAGCGTGATTGAGTAACAAACATCCATCCATCCAAACTTTCGCATTTATAATATTTATTTGATTGAATGATACTATTAAAACCTCTTAAGGGTGGCTTCTGTACCTATATAATACTGAACTTCTTTTATTCAAAGATTCAATTCTTTGTAAAATACAGTCTTTAAAAAAACATAATATTAAAGTTGGGTGATCTAAGCCGGCATTAGGTACACTACGCAAAAAGCTATTTAGTATAACGGAGAGAAGTTACCCATCGCGTTATTAGTACCTATTTATAAACCTAAATTTTCTTTTATTAGAAAATGCTTAAAAATTCAGTAAGTACCTACTTCTTCTTTCTCTCTGGGCTTTTCCGCACTTAAGCACTGGTGCCCGTTGTACGTGTAAGTGCCTACTATTTAAATACCTAGGTAATGGGATAGGTATTTAAATAGTACCTACTAAGTTAAAATCGATAAATTATTATTTACGATAACTTAAATTATATTTATTGTACGTTTTACCATTATATTAGTAATTTAGTAGGTATTTGGCTTACATGAAACAGTAAACATAATAATCATTATGATAACAATAATAATTAAAATCTAAATACATATTAAGTTTAATATTTAGATTTTATCTAAATATTGAAATTAATATTATCTATCTATCAATAGTAATCTATTTATCAATAGTTAGTTAACTATAAAATAAATTTAAAACAAATACCTACTTACAAAAAATAAAAATATAACCCTAATCAAAAAGACCACCCCTGGTTGCCCCTGGGCCAAAGGTACCCGTCAAACTTGCAGCATTCTGCATTGCCACGCTGAATGGCGATGGATAACCGTTGAACCAGGTAGGAACCAGAACGTGGGTAGCAGCCTCTTTTTCTCAAACGACGGCTGTTCTCTTTTATAAATTTTATTGCTTCCCCACACCAGCATCCCATTGTCTCCACCGCCAGTGGAACAAATAAATATTATCATAAAAACTATAATATTTATTACTAGATGATACCCGCGACTTCGTCCGCGTGGATTTATGTTTTTTGATTCCCGCGGGAACTCTTCAATTTTCTGGGATAAAAAGTAGCCTATGTCCTTCCCTGGGATGTAACCTATCTCTGTACCAAATTTCATCAAAATCGGTTGAGTAGTTGGGCCGTGAAAGCGTAGCAGACAGACAGACAGACAGACAGACAGACAGACACACAGACACACTTTCGCATTTATAATATAATTTATAAAAATTTATAAATTTATAATATAATTAGTAAATTAGTAAATTAGTAATTAGTATAATTAGTATAATAGTATATTAGTATATTAGTATAATTAGTATATAGTATACCTATTAGTATATTAGTATATTAGTATGGATAGTATGGATTAGTATGGATTTATATAAGATTGGCAGCATAATTATAATTAAAGAACAAGCTCCAACGTCGTATTCTGTAAAGTGCCTAAAGCGCACGTTTTCGCATAACTGCGAAGTAAGACAAGTTTGTCAGGTTATTTATTGTACTGGATTTCGCGTGATCCCCATAGATTAGGCTTATCTGCTAGTTTGCTTCGTATCTGGACCGAACCCGGTACTAGCGGTCGTTACTCTTTAAGACAAATAGGTAGTTGGAATGGTGGTGGGCAGTAACATTGTCTGAACATAATGCATTAGTACAACTTACTTAGCGGGAAATAAGACGTAGGCAAAGTCGCTACTAAGCATTTTATCAAAAAACTGCATCTGTTAATTCTTGACCACGATTTTATATTTTATGACAATTGTATGTACTTTCCATTGTATGTACAGTGTTGGTCTAGTAACTGCCTCGTTGGTCTAGTGGTTAGCATGTTTGACTGCGGACGGCGAGGTCCCGGATTCGATTCCCGGGTCGGGCCATAGTTAAGTATTGGGTTTTTCCGACTAGAAATTCTCAGTAGGTACTAGCCCGGCGGATATAAAATTTCACCCCCGTGCCTCGGAGAGCACTTTAAGCCGTCGGTCCCGGTTATTATCACTAACATGATAATAAAAGATCGCCAACCCGCATTGGAGCAACGTGGTGGGTCTAAGCTCCAATTATCTCTCTCATAATTATGAGAGAGGAGGCCTATACCCAGCAGAGGGACGTTAATGGGTTGTAGTGGATGGATGTACTTTCCAATGTGAAAATACTTCGTCGTCGTCGTCGTCGTCGTCAACCGATGGACATCCACTGCTGGACATAGGTCTCCTGTAGGGTCCAGCGACTCCCTGCGACTCTCTTGATGTCGTCTGTCCACCGTGTGGGGGGTCTGCCGACGCTACGCCTTCCAGTGCGGGGTCGCCATTCCAGCACTTTGGGACCCCAACGTCCTACGGTTCTCCGAACTATGTGCCCCGCCCTTTGCCACTTCAGCTTACCAGTACAAATTATTGCACCGGAAAGTTATCTATTTCTCAAAAGTTCCCATTTCCAAGTTTTACCTGAGCATAAAACCGTCAAAAATTTACTTACATTTAAAATAAAATATCGTTTAACTAACCTAATCAAACCGCGCCGTCTGCGATTTCAGTGTCCCGTGGGAACTTTTCCATTTTAGGGAACGAAAAGTAGCTTATGTCCCTCCAAATCTAACTAAGTATGTATCCATCCAAAAAGTCACATCGAGCCTTGGTACGTTGCAGCATGACTGCAGAACATACCAACAAACACATTGAGGAATGCATGACATTTATTAAATTAGTAGGATTCATACGTTCAATCGACGTACGTGACCGACATAAACGTAAGAGGTATTTATCGAATCGGTTAACGAGGAAACACTCTCAATATACGGTAACATAAATACATTTTTGCATACCCACTGAGCTAAATTCTTCGAGACTTGAATAACTATCGACTAAACTAATAACCCGTAAACCTTGACTCTCGCTTAAACGGAATCCTGAACATGCTCCAAATAGTAATTAGCCTAGTTAAATTTAACTGTACTATATCTTAAATACGGATCTTCGGCTTTAATCAGCTTTCTCGTTGATAAAATACGTGCAACGGGCACGCGCGTTGTGTGCCAAGCGGGATCGATGTCGTGGGATAATCGAAAAAATTGTCTCTTTGTGAAGATCCTAGAATTTATATTTATACTTTTTAATATCATAAATGCGAAAGTGTGTCTGTCTGTCTGCTATCTCTGATGTGATCTATGTAGATCACATCCCGGGGAAGGACATGGGCTATCCCGGAAAATTAAGGAATCCCCCCGGAATCAAAAAACTTAATCCACGCGGATGAAGTCGCGGACATCATCTAGTTTTTATATAAGGAATCCATTTCCATACTTATAATATTATAAATCCGAAAGTGCGTCTGTCTGTCTGTCTGCTACGCTTTCACAGGGTATCTGTTAGACCAATTTTGATGAAATTTGGCATAGGGATAGTTTGTATCCCGGGGAAGGATATAGGCTTTTTATCCCGGAAAATTAAACAGATCCTACGGGAATCAAAAACCTTTATCCACGCGGACGACTCGCGGGCGTCATCTAGTTTGAAATATATTTTAGAATAGAATAAGAATAGAGAACCTGATAATATTATCAAAACGTTCTCAAGTTCAAACCGATCCCGATTGTTCGGTCACAATAGCACATGAAGAAGGTCGTTGACCAAATGCAAACCGGATATCTTTCCGTGCTTTACTAGGTTTTGCAAATCTGACCGTATTTGACAACACGTCCCTGGTCTGAACTCTGGATTACGTAGGTTACTATATATAGTATTCTTACGTAATACACTTGAGAAAAATATAGGTAGGTACTTTTGACATTGACTTTAGCTTGGCTAAATTCCTGCAAGAGTGTGGTAGAACAAAAAGGTTAAAAAGAAGCTTTTAAACACGGTCTGATACAAAATTGGAAATGCTCTTTGGCCCTAGTATCAGCGTTATAACTTATTCGAAAATGAAAATCTAGGTAATGGTACGGTAATGGTATCATTACACCACCGTCATCATCATTATCATCTCAACTCATCAACTGGTCAACTCGCGTGGCATCGTAAGGGGTTTTAGTCATAGCTCACCACTAAACCTAATGCGGATTCGGGATTGGTAGAGTTCACGCAACTTTAAAAAATATACAAAACTAGCTGATGCCCGCGACTTCGTCCGCGTGGTTTAAGGATTTTTGAGGATTTTTTTCTTTAATATTCCAGGATAAAAAAATAGCCTATGAGTTATGTCAATCGCCATAAGGTTACAAAAGGAGTAAAGGTTAAAAAAGGTTAGAAATTTTAGTTAGTTTTCTTAAATTTTCAAATGTTCCGCGCAACGTTCTTAGTTTTTTCTTTCGTATGAACCTTCTCCTTACAATAACAAACACAACAAAAATAGAATTCGCGAAATCGGTCCAGCCGTTCATGCGTGATGCCGTGACCAAGGGAAATAGGGATTTATTTTTATACATATGTATATAGATTTGACCGGACGGACATAGTTCAAATGGGTTGCTAACCTACCTTTTAGGTACGCAACCCTAATAAGAACATTATGAAGAACTCAGACATGCAGGTTTCCTAACGATGTTAATCCGTCAATGTATACCTACTTAGTGAGTGATATTTAATTGGTATAAACGCACATTGACTCCGGATTCGAACCCAGGATCACCTGAAAAGGAGGACTTCATGCTCCTATTCAATGGTCGGTGATAAAATAAATAAATAATCGCTGGAAATATTGTACAATTATGATGACACAGACCAAATTTGACTGACGTGAAAATTTTAAACAAGAGTTGAATTAATTATCAAAAGGAATTATAAAACTATTAGTCCTAGTTTAATGGTACTTTATTTAGTGGTATAGAATATAGATTTATAAATGTAGACACTACAGAACAGTAAAAGGATAGGAATCTGGATAAATTCATAAAACTGATCCTGGTTTACGGTACTGATCAGGAAGATAATAGGTAGAAGCGGAAATAGGAGGAGTGTTATAATTTATTCCTTATTGGCCATACACCTAGTTTATTTTATGTTATTGCGTGCGTGCCTTACATGCTAATATATTGCCAATATAATTCTCGTAATTTATGGTCGCAAAACCCTCGTAAATTCCGGTAACATTTATGGTTAAAAATGAAGTTCACGATTTGTTTCCAATTATTGCATACCATTCTATCGCAGAGATTTAACTGAAACGTAAAGCGTTAGGTACTAAGAATTATATTGCTCATTATCAAATTACTAATGTAGCAAAGGGAGCAAAAGTAACATCGATATTGATTTATAAAACATCTTTATGAAATATTTTTTTCAAAGCTTAATTTTGGGGATTTTTTTCTGCCTAATGAATGACATCCAATATCAGGAAAAGTGTGTTTGAGAGTATCTTTACTAATATTTTAAATGGCGAAAATATTTTGTCTAGTCTATCCGTATCTGTATATTCACGGCCTATTTACTTAGCTGATTTTGATGAATTTTGGTAAGCACCTATCTACAAATATACCTATTATCTTGCATCCCGAAGGTCAAACCAACGAGTATCTATGGGACTTTTTTAAATATCCCCTCCTCCTTAGGAGTTGAATTTTCAAAAATCCTGCTTTAGCGGATGCCTACTTCAGTCAATGATCTGATCTGTATGCCAAATTTCGGCCCGATCCGTCCAGTGGTTTAAGCGGTATGTAATAGATCAGTCAGTCAGGCACCTTTTATATATTTAGAAGATAAAATAAATAATTACGAGTATTATGTCTATGTATATTACCTATGTGTTTCGCTATCGTCTCTCAATAGTGTTTTGTCAACAAAAGAAGTATCATTTTATCGAATTAACACAGCATCCTACGCATTCCTAAGGCTAGTGCGTGGGTTCTGTGCGTTTCTCAATGTTGATATATCTATTAACATATGGACACTTCTTTATTTATACGCTTTTTAGAAAGACGCGCGTGTTTATGGTACTCTTACGCTTCGGGTACATTTCAATGATTAACGGTTGTGTAATATTTACTTTGCACTTGTGACAGCATTTTTTCTTTTTAGGGTTCCGTAGCCAAATTTGGCAAAAACGGAACCCTTATAGATTCGTCATGTCTGTCTGTCTGTCTGTCTGTCTGTCTGTCTGTCTGTCCGTCCGTATGTCACAGCCACTTTTTTCCGAAACTATAAGAGCTATACTGTTGAAACTTGGTAAGTAGATGTATTCTGTAAACCGCATTAAGATTTTCTTACAAAAATAGAAAAAAAAGAATAAATTTTGGGGTTCCCCATACTTAGAACTGAAACTCAAAAATTTTTTTTTCATCTAACCCATAGGTGTGGGGTATCTATGGATAGGTCTTCAAAAATGATATTGAGGTTTGTAATATCATTTTTTTCTAAACTGAATAGTTTGCGCGAGAGACACTTCCAAAGTGGTAAAATGTGTGTCCCCCCCCCCCGTAACTTCTAAAATAAGAGAATGATAAAACTAAAAAAAATATATGTTGTACATTACCATGCAAACTACCACCGAAAATTGGTTTGAACGTGATCAAGTAAGTAGTTTTTTTTTAATACGTCATTAATCGTAAATCGCAATTTACCTTTCATTCAATCAACTCAAATATTTAAAAAACATTTAATTTAAAACTTACTACAGGTTTGTACGGAACCCTCGGTGCGCGAGTCCGACTCGCACTTGGCCGGTTTTTTCCTATGCAACTTTACTGGTGTTTCCTCGGTGTTTTACTCGTAAATGGAACTTTACACATTTTGCATCACAGGTGTAAGTTCAAAGTGTTAAATTGGAGTTACATTGAATTAAAAGACATTTTACAGTCTTCATACATATTCATTTTACATATTCTTAGATTTCTTAATCCCACCTCTTTAACGCTCATTTATATTATTGTAATGAACCTGGGCATGTATGAACCAGTGGAAGTTTTGGAGTAATTATATACTTACTGGATTAATCTGTCATTAGGGCATATTACCATTTGTTCGTGTTTTATAATATGTAATCCTTATTTTAGGGATGTCAAGGTATGTGACTTAAAACTTCTCAAACACAATTTGCTGTCTCCGAGATTCGGCAAAATTGATTGTTATTATGAATTTAAAACTTTTTCAAATACCGTAGCATGCACGGAGCGTAATTCCCGCTTTTCCTACTATACTTAGAAATCGGAATAGTAACTCTACTATAGCCCTATTTATCGCGGAATTCCCCCTCAATCAAGATTGGATGCAAAGCCAGGGATCGATCCTGTAATTTATGCCCACGATCGCGACCGATACTCCCTATAAATAACGATTATACAATTGACAAAGCCCACAAAAGCCAGGTCAGAATAGTGATAATAATTTGCATTGCTCCAAACTGGGAAGTGTACTTATCAAAGCCTCGGACAGTACATCAGTCTGGCTTTCTCTGCACTAGAACTAACTACACTGGATTTTGATCCTTGAAATTTAGAACAGAAAGGTGAAAATTGTGTATAATCAAATATACATTCCTAAGCATTATTCTCTTTGGAGGCAAGCAAGGAGGTTGTGAACGCGCACTGGCCAGAGACAAGGCCTCCGATAAAACGTTCCAATTTTGATATTTGTAATCTCACCGTTATGCAAGATTGCTTCTGCTGGACATATTCGTAGATCATCATCAAAGCGATTAAATCTTACTACTTAGATGACGCCCGTGACGTACGCGTGTATTAAGTTTTTTAATTCCCGGGGAACTCCTTAATTTTCCGGGATGGCTTAAAACTTTTCCAGGATGTAAACTACCTCTTTACCAAATTTCATCAAAATCGGTTGAAAAGATGGGCCGTCAAAGCGTAGCAGACAGACAGAGAGACACGTCACTTTCGCATTTATAATATTAAGTAGTATGGATTAATTTGCCATTATCTTTATTTTGTTTTTATTTTGGACTTTTTTATAAACGTATCCGTATATCAATAGGAATTTTCGGATAAACCCATATCAATAGCTTTACGGGAAATACCACAATATGCTGTTAACTGCAAGGTCATACAAATTATTTTCAAATGACGCGAACCAACTGATCGATTTGCTAACATCTATGTAGTCAGACCTACCTAGATTATCTGAAATCTGAACCACCACATCAATACGCATTTCGGTGAAGTCGAATTTGACTACTAAATTATCATACAGTCGACTTTAGCTAATAAATTATCGGACTGTCTAGATACCTACTGCAAATCTTAATGCACCTTAAATATACATGTAGGTACTGGTCTACTGAGCGAGTCTCCTCTCAGAATGTAAAAGGTTAGGCCATACTCCACCACGATGAGCACCTGCGAATTGGTAGACTTCACTCGAAAGAAATCTCGGGCATGCAGGTTTCTTCGCGATATATTTTCTTCATTGTTTATTTTTTTTGTAATCAAGCGATAAGTATTTAATTGCATATAACGCGCATAGCTTATTCGGAAACGTTAGAAGCGCTTGCCCTAGGATAGAAACGCTGAATAGGAGGTCAAAATGTCTTAACAACTAGTCTGTGACCGCTTTAGAATAGGTAGGTACATACGTAGATTAGATCTACATATTTACGTTCTCTAGTAAACTTTCGCACATCTAAATTGTAAAACATTGTTAGCCAACTGTTGGCTCGCTTAAAGCTTATAAAATCGTAATGTATAACAATTTCATAACCTCGTTTCACGATCCGTCGACGGCGGGTGCTCGTGCGTGTAAATCTCTTACATTATACCTACACAATACACATCATTATACACAACTAGATGCTGCTCGCGACTTCGTACACGTGATTTAGTTTTTTGAAAAATTTCGAGGAGAACTCATTGATTTTTCGAGATAAACAGTACTCTGTAACTGCTCTATGGTGCACTATTTCTATGCCAAATTTCATCAAGATCGGTTCAGCGGTTGTGCCGTGATACTTTGCATCCTGGGGAACCGCATAGCGTAGGTTTGTAGATACTTTTATCCTAGAAATCCCCCAAGAAAAAAATGGAAATCTCGGAAAGCCTAAAATCTAAATCCACGCGGACGAAGTCGCGGGCATCCGCTAGTTTTTATGGATAATAATCAAAGAACACCACTAGATCCTAATAATTATCTCGTTTACTTACCTCACTAAGCTTTACCTCTCAAACATTTTACGAACTGTTATGTAAACTCTAAACGCAAATATTTATGCAGATGGCTATCGGTGTTTGACAATAAGATAATTCCATAACACGATGTTTATCAAAATGTTTCACACAAACAAACACGCCTCGAATTTTATCTATTTATCTAGTGTAAAGTAAACGTCAGTACTCGTAAGTTACATCTTAAAATCGATTTAACTTTTATTTAGGTAGGCCTGAAGTTTTTAGGAGGAGGTTCTCAATTCGACCCTATGTTTTTTTATGTATGTCTTACGCGATCATTCCGCCAATTATGAATCAATTTTGATGATCATTTTTTTGTTTGGTAGATCATACTTCAGAGGTGGTCCCATATAAATTTTATCGAAATTGATTTAGTGCTTTTTGGAAAAACAACAAAAACAAAATATATACCCAGATAATGTTTTGGTTTGTGGTTCCCTTCAGCAAAAATTTTGATGAGGACTTTCAATCTCTGTTTTAACTGTTATCACAGAAACATTAGCCAAGAACAAAGAAGATTGTATGTTTTGTATAATACCTATTCTGGAAGACCTAATAAAGAAGAAAACCTACCTATTTGTTGGAATGATTACTCCACCGTATCATTTCTGTTTCTAAGCTTTAATAAAGAAAGCTTTTTTATCGTGGGGTCGATTTAATCAGTATTCAGTTCTTTTGAAGACGGTTCCTTTAAAAAAAAGTTTTAAAAAGTAACTAATTAAAAAACTTCTATCTGCTTCTAAGTTCTTTAACGCTTACGACTTGTTGCAAATGTCAAAAATAATTAACAATCAGTAGCCAAAACAATAAGTCTAAACATACATTACGCGCACGCGCATTTGACAGATAATCAAACATGGTGGCTGACAGATTCATTTGTCTTCACTGCATCATTCTATGATCGTGAACCAAGACGGATGGCCTTATTGTTTTTGTTCTAAATATGGCTTGTACGTACAAAATGAAGAGAAAGGCGCAGGCAAGTTTTTTTATTCTGTAAATCAAAATTTAAAAAACCGGCCAAGTGCGAGTCGGACTCGCGCACCGAGGGTTCCGTACAAATCTGTAGTAAGTTTTAAATTAAATGTTTTTTTTTAATTTTTGAGTTGATTGAATGAAAGGTAAATTGCGGTTTACGATTTATGACGTATTAAAAAAAACTACTTACTAGATCTCGTTCAAACCAATTTTCGGTGGAAGTTTGCATGGTGATGTACAACATATATTTTTTTTAGTTTTATCATTCTCTTATTTTAGAAGTTACGGGGGGGGGACACACATTTTACCACTTTGGAAGTGTCTCTCGCGCAAACTATTCAGTTTAGAAAAAAATGATATTACAAACCTCAATATCATTTTTGAAGACCTATCCATAGATACCCCACACCTATGGGTTAGATGAAAAAAAAATTTTTGAGTTTCAGTTCTAAGTATGGGGAACCCCCAAAATTTACTGTTTTTTTTCTATTTTTGTAAGAAAATCTTAATGCGGTTTACAGAATACATCTACTTACCAAGTTTCAACAGTATAGCTCTTATAGTTTCGGAAAAAAGTGGCTGTGACATACGGACGGACAGACAGACAGACAGACAGACAGACAGACAGACAGACAGACAGACAGACAGACATGACGAATCTATAAGGGTTCCGTTTTTGCCAAATTTGGCTACGGAACCCTAAAAAGGCTTACTAAGGTACCACAAATAAAAAAAATAACATCAAAGGTATTCTTTTAGCTTTCACGGCTATGGGTTCTAATCCTTTGAATACCATACCTACTTATACCTACTGGGCTTGCAAACTCAACTTAAAGTTTATTTCATACAGGACATACAGGTGTCTCTTTTGATACTCACGTCTTATTAATTATTATAATATTTTGAATCAAGTCTCTACCACTGGTTCAGATAGCAGATTCCCCCAAGCCAGAAAAACTCAGCAGATGTTCAGATTACATATATACTAAGTTTACAGCAGTGTAAGTATTCTCTCCTGTTTTGGCTGAAATGCATTAGTATTTCAGTAACAATACCATAAATTAAGCTAATCAAAACAATAATTGAAATTAAAACTATAAAATTGCTATTCCCATTCACACTTATAATATTATAAATGCGAAAGTGTGTCTGCCTGTCTGTCTGCTACGCTTTCACGGCCCATCTGTTCAACCGATTTTGATGAGGTACAGGGGTAGATTGTATCCCGGGGAAGGACATAAGCTACTTTTTATCCCGGAAAATTAAAGAGTTTTCACGGGATCAAAAAATCTTAATTATCTAGTCCATACTTAACATAATAAATGCGAAAGTGTGTCTGTCTGTCTGCTACGCTTTCACGGCCCATCTGATCAACCGATTTTGACGAAATTTGGTACAGGGGTAGATTGTATCCCGGGGAAGGACTTAGGCTACTTTTTATCCCAGAAATTATGAGTTCCCGCGGGAATAAAAAAATCTTAATCATCTATTAATAAATAAATCGCACACGCAAATACGAAGGAAAATTCCCAAAGCTTATGGGCTTCTAGAACAGTTGCTTAACCTATGCGACATGAAACATCTGTGGGTAATTAAGCATGTGTAAGCTTGGTATGGAGTATGGACGCATAGCAGCTTAACTAGATAATTGCTATGTGTAAGTAACTTGAGGTAACAAAGTCACTTTTAATAGAATGCAGCATGGTAAATGTCATCTGTAGTAAGCAGAGTAAACGAAATCATACTAATATTATAAATGCGAAAGTCAGTTTGTTTGTTGATTTGTTGGTTTGTCCTTCAATCACGCTTCAACGGCGCAACGGATCGACGTGATTTTTGGCATGGGTATAGTTGAGGACCTGGAGAGTGACATAGGCTACTTTTTATCCCGGAAAATTAAGTAGTTCCCACGGGAATGACAAAAAACTTAAACCACGCGGACGAAGTCGCGGGCATCAGCCAGTTAGTGATAATTTAATCTAGAAAATTCTTTTTAAACAACCGACTTCAAACTCCCGCGCCAACTTTACAACAACAAGCACAAGCTATACAAAGTACTTATCTTATTGTTGATATTTTAAAAACCGCTCGACCGATTTCGATAAAATTTATATGGGACCACAAGGGGAGTGTGCTCTTTCAAACAAAAAAAGAATCATCCAAATCGGTTCACCCAGTCAAAAGTTCTGAGGTAACAAACATTAAAAAAAAAAAAAAATACAGTCGAATTGAGAACCTCCTCCTTTTTTTGAAGTCGGTTGATAATTGCTATGTGTAAGTAACTTGAGGTAACAAAGTCACTTTTAATAGAATGCAGCATGGTAAATGTCATCTGTAGTAAGCAGAGTAAACGAAATCATACTAATATTATTTAAATGCGAAAGTCAGTTTGTTTGTTGGTTTGTTGGTTTGTCCTTCAATCACGCTTCAACGGCGCAACGGATCGACGTGATTTTTGGCATGGGTATAGTTGAGGACCTGGAGAGTGACATAGGCTACTTTTTATCCCGGAAAATTAAGTAGTTCCCACGGGAATAACAAAAAACTTAAACCACGCGGACGAAGTCGCGGGCATCAGTCAGTTAGTGATAATTTAATCTAGAAAATTCTTTTTAAACAAACGACTTCAAACTCCCGCGCCAACTTTACAACAATAAGCACACGCTATACAAAGTACTTATTTTATTGTTGATATTTTAAAAACCGCTCCACCGATTTCGATAAAATTTATATGGGACCACTTGATAAGTATGCCCTTTCAAATAAAAAAAGAATCATCCAAATCGGTCCACCCAGTCAAAAGTTCTGAGGTAACAAACATAAAAAAAAACAGTCGAATTGAGAACCTCCCTTTTTTTTAAGTCGGTTGAAAAGTGAAGTCCCTTGTGGGTTTGGTTGGCACAGATAAAATAAAATAAAATGATTCGTTATTCTTTGGGTACTATTATATTGCCTTTACATTAAACTAAAATTCAATCAACCTCAAGTATGCTGGTAAAATTAGAATTCACTAATGTAATATGCTACGGATTGAATAATGTTAATAATATGTTATCACTGGCAGACGTTAGTCTTCTCAAAGCAGGCCATTGATGTAGAATTTTAGTATGAAGCAGGCCTATTATATAGGAATAGGCCAGGCTATATAGCAATTCTTATGTTCGACTCGTAAAGCCAATTAGGAATAGCCGTTAAATTAATGGAATAGCCGTTAATTTAACTTGTGGGTTCCAATCCAACGCCCGTGATCAAAGCCTGTCGAAGACAGTGCTACCGATGGATAGCTAAAACTGAAAAACAGACAAACGACGTATAAGAAGCTCTTTTAATCCTTACATTGGTTATAATAAAAGAAACCATTAAATAGTTTCGAAATTTGTACGACATAGCCTAAATTAGTGATATGGTAAAGGATATCTATGTCAGAGACACATCCGCGTTATGCAACTAGTATATTAATAACCATAGCACACTCACCCACGCTGATTGCACTATTGTTTTGTTGACTGTTATGTTTAGAGCTATGACGACCGAGTGGTTATCACGTTGCTATAGGTCAAGAAAGGATTGAGGTTTCGAAATCAAATGGAAAATTGACGCAAAATGCGACACATACCTACATGTAAAATGTGACCCCTATACGAATTATACTACAGTATAATTCGTGTAAATAACTATATACGAATTATACTGTAAAATAGTTGAGTAATGGAATCCAAGCCCTAAACTTTGTAACCCCGGAGCTTGGCTGCTTCTGAATACAGCATTCTTGTCAGCTCTAGCAGCTTAATTTTAATTTTGTATCCCATATAAATTTAATGTAATTATTTAATAATCGTCAACAATTCTGGGCCCTTTAGTTCTAATGAACGTTTAAAATTCACCCAACTAGATACGTGTAATAATAAATTGTAGACGAGGAATCAAAAAAATGAGTTATTCGACACACAAGTTAAAATGAATGCTCTAGTTTTCCCCTCTTGTATCACAAACATCACATCAATTACGCGACTGAAAAAATTCGCACCATGATATAAAATTTAGTTTTTGGAGCGTTACCTCTACTTATTTTATTACAATACATGTATAGAAAACTCTATAAAAACTGTTAAAAACGTGAATAACCAGTAAGTATACTGCACTCAGCTGATCTTGAACTAATGCCGATACTTTCACTGTGTGCTCTGAATATTTTTACATTTCTAATGTGTAATGGCGGAATTAGTTCCAGGCAATGGTTCGCATGGCGAATAAATGATTTTTACATATTTTATCATTGAGTAAAAAAACACTTTAATTTTTTCGTAAATCTTAACATATCAGTTTGTCTATTCAGCGGGGTAACGCAGCCAGCTTTCTGGGCACACTGCCTCATTGCAGCGGCATAGATGATATTTTTAATGGTTAGTTTTTAATTTAGATTTAATTTAGATTTTAATATTATAATTGTTTATCTTTCCTATTAAAGGAATTTACCATAATAATAATACGTCAATTAGAGTACAATGTACCTACCATATTGAAAAAAAAGAATAAGAATAAAAGATTTAAAATCTAAACAGGTACAATAGATCCGTTTTTCATCCGCCTTGAATTTTGTTAAATTGTTTTTAAATAGAATATTTTTTATTCTTTGAAAATGCAAATTTTAAGCGTATAATTTATTAGATAACAAAGTATAATTCGAGGATTCATTATCATCGTCACGATCCCCATACCGTTTCCTGGGTAAAAATTGTGAAACGCGTAATTTAGTAGGGTATTTTAAAGATTATTATTAATAGATTGACGATTTTCCGCACGAATAAAATAAGTATTTAATTATTTATGCAACTAAGTAAAGTAATTATCCACTAAACCACACGACATATAAGTCACTAGCTGATACCCGCGACTTCGTCCGCGTGGATTGAGGAGTTTTAGTTCCCGCGGGAACTCTTTAATTTTCCGGGATAAAAAGTACCCTATTATTTAATCCGGACTTCTAACTTTACGTCTGCAAAATTTCAAAGCAATCGGTTCAGTAGTTACGGCGTGAAAGCGGAACAAACATACAAACAAACTCACTTTCCCATTTATAATATTATATATAAAATATATAATATATTAAGTAAGGATTCCGACTCACGATATCCCATTGCGGCTCCATTTTTGTAAACAAGTCGTTAGGAGCTCCGACGTTTAGTGTTTCCCTTTATTACTTACCATGTGATAAGACAAACTTTCACTTTTTATGGGGATTTTAAGTGGATTTCACATGAGCATTTTTAAAAGTAAACGAAAACACACAGGGACAAAGTAAAAATTGCCTGGCGGAAACAAAAATCGACCATATTCACTATTTTTTTATATTGTTTTCGGATCGTAGTATAGTTACACAAACTTATCTGACCCGGTGACAGCGTCGCTAGTAAATACAATACAATACAATACAAATGTTTTTTATTCAAATATACTTTTTACAAGTACTTATGAATAGTCGAATGAATCTACCACTGGTTCGGAATATTAAAAATAAAATAAAAACTAAACAGGGAAAAAAAAATTATCCAATTTTGGCCACCGGGCCAGATAAGTTGGTTGAACTATATTAGTTAGGTACATTATTGTATCATAGAAACTGTATTGTCCGGTTAACTGCTCATAACGTTGGTGATTTTCATCACTGCCCAGCATTGATGTAGAATTTTAGTAATACTGCCCAGTGATCAGTCAGTCGCGTGGATCAGTGTCGTATATTCATTACCGCTTAAAATGTCAAAAAAATATCTCAATATTACACGAGTTTCATTTAATCGTGCATAATTAATTGAAAAGTCATAGAAAGTGTTTCGCACATGTAGCAGGAAACATTACACAGTGGGACGTTCACACGTACATAGTAATTGTTCGTTCCTTGCCAAGTGAAAACGCCCGGATGCTACGCTGATTAGATTTTTTATCTAGTTCACTTGCGTTTGTGTTACACTTACGTTCTCAAATTAGTTACCTACTAAGTGTTGAAAAAGTGACATAGAATTAGGTTGTAAAAGCATAGGCCGCAATTTCCGCTAGAAATAAACTTAGGTCGTCGTCGTAAAAAATCATACAAAGCAGAGACCTCATCACGCCCAATTCATATAGCCTTGTATATTTGTAGACCTTGTTTTTATATTGTGGCCTTAGGTTTGCGGAATAAAAAGAAAAATATATGTACTGTATGTAAATCTATAAGTACTTACAGTTATTAATATTGTCTTGAGTACCTACCACCGAAAAAATGTTCGTGGGAATCGCTGTGAATGAAGATAGTTAAGCATTTTAATAGTAATTGTGACCTTTGCGTGTTTAAGTTTATTTTGGGCACTAATCAGACCCAGGGGCGGGTTCGGAACCCTCATAGCTTTAGCTTTCAATAATCGTAATTATATAGTAATCACTAGTTTTATTATTGGCGATCGATAAGTGCACAGTTCTGCCCACTTTGAAATAGATGGATTTTGACTTTAACTTTGAAGTAAAACTAAACGCGACTTTTTACGAAATAAAAGATGGCGGCCTTAAAATAGCTGTTCTGTTTGGCGGCTCTTTTCAGCGACTCAGATGGCGGAAGTGACGTATTACTACTAACGTTGTTGCAGTCCGAAAAAGGCCTAAATTACTCTCAATCCGGGCCTCTATAGAAGTTTTACTAAAATTGTACCCCTCTGTGGCTCGAGCTCGGGGCAGCAAAACGAGTCTCGGTGCACTTGTTGGCAGACTGTTACATGGAAATAAAACACTGAAAGTGCCTTATAATTTATATTTAATCGGCCACCGATACAATAATGTAGCTACTTAACTACATCGATGTGAAAGAAAAATTAAGTATGTCGTACTATATTACCTCTATGGTCGTATTTATAGAGGTAGGTAATATAATATGACGTATTTCAGCTGTTCCATCTGACGGAGCGTAATAGATCGCAGTCAAGGGCTAACTCGTAGTGGATTAAAAAAAATAATAGGTCCCGACTACTCTGTGTCCCGACTCCCAGTCCTGGGTGAAAACAACCACGGACTAAACATTTTTGTCTACACCTATTCAAAGGGACTATGGGCTACACCGACTACCGCGAAACGTCTAAACGACTGATGTCTTGTCCATAGTCCACTCCGTTGGACTATGTTGTCGCACTTGGTCAGGTCAGTCATACCTACCTGCTTAATTAAAAAAATATTTGAAGAAAAATATAGGTAGGTACACCTTTAAGTAAATATTATAAATCATATACAAAAAAAAAAAACTATAAAATTATCAATGTCGTATTTGAAACTTAACATATTCCACGTCTAGTATTCTATTTCTTTTCGACCAAGAAATGCTGAAGTTAAATCAACTATCATTGCTATTAAGGTGAAGGTTCGATGACCGATCACGGATATGCAACTAAAAACGTTTCATCGACCAGTAAGTATTTCAAAGTTTTCAAAATTCTTCAGCTCGACTAAGACGCTTTTAGAAATCATTGTATTGTACCTATACTAGTAATAGGTAGTATTATTATATACCTACTTCTTATGTATTTAATAAGTAGCCTGTATTACTCATTGTATAATAACTAATACCAATTGAATCTTAAGAAAATCTTAAGAAACTATCACGTGCATACGTACAACGAAATATAAAGTTATTAGCCGACGAGATTATTCTTTCTTATTTCTTTCCTTCCACCACTTACGGATCGACAAAAAAGTTATCGAGTCTCATCTAGCGATCATATGATTCTTGTAGGACAAAGACGCGCATAGTTTGATTCAATTGTCGTTGTTCTGTTGTTATCAAGAATCAAGATGGAGACGCAGCGAGTTCGATGCCCGAACACGGATATCGGAACTGAGATCGGCAATGGCTAAAGCTGATCGCAGACTATAGAAAGAGCCGCAAATGCCGCAAGAGCCACAAGATCACATTTTAGTACTACAAATGCAAATAACGTCAACTTCAGACTATAGTCCTATAAAATACTGCAGACTTGCAGTATCGGCCGTTGTTGCTCTTGTCAATGGTATTTCAATTTTCAATGCAATTCATAAGCAATAGGTGCTGCCTTAACTTGAAACCCCGCGAGCCGAGAGGCGATATTTTTTTTAGAACTAAAGGCCCCTATAATAGCCCACTAACATATTTTAGACTGCATCATCATTTAACATCAGGTGAGACTGCAGTCAAGGGCTAAATAAATTTGTAGTGGCGTAACAATCATAATAAATAATAGTAAAATATGTTATTTTGCTTATTTTTAAGTTCGAAGAACCGATGGACGTTGGGGTTCCAATGTACTGAGAATAGGGATGGCGACCGCGCACTGGAAAACATAGCGTTGGCAGACCCCTATTAGGTGGGCGGACGAGTGACGACATCAAGCAAATTCCAGGGAAACGTTGGATCCATCGGCGCCAAACCGCGGCGTGCGGAAATCCCTACAAGAGACCACGCTGGATATAGGTCCAGCGGTGAGGACTTGGTGACGTTGACGTCATTAAAATTTTCAGAACAGTAAATGCCCATAAATGCACTTTACGGTGCAGTACACTGCGTTGCATTCGAACTTTGTAGCGCTATCTTATAATTACTTCGGCATATCTACAGTGTGAAGTCAGCTTTAACCGCGATAGTTTTCCGAATACCGAAGACTTGTTCTTGTAGCAGATAACCAACAGCAGGTAGATATTAAGCAAAAACCCCGTAAAGCGAGAAGCAAAATTTTTGGCTGTTATCTTTTAAATCTATAGTTAAGTAGACAACGGTACAAAATTCAGACTTCATCAGAAGGTATTTGATCCCAAGATTTGAGCTAGACTATATTATAACTGCTATATTATGACTGCCTCGTTGGTCTAGTCTAGTGGTTAGCATGTTTGACTGCAGCTGACAAGGTCCCGGGTTCGAGTCCCGGGTCGGGTCATAATTAAGTATTGGGTTTTTCAGACTAGAAATTCTCAGTAGTAGCCCGGAGTTAGGATAACTTGGCGGTGGTTCACCCCCGTGCCTCGGAGAGCACGTAAAAGCCGTCGTTCCCGGTTATTATCACTAACATGATAATAGTCCTTAAAGCCCCCAACCCGCATTGGTGCAGCGGGGTGGGTCTAAGCTCTAATTCCTCTCTCCTTATAGTCCTATGAGGGTGGAGGTCTGTGCCCAGCAGTGGGACGTTAATAGGCTGTAAAGGAGGTATATTATAACTATGGAATTTTCATTTTGCTTTTGAGGTACCTCGAAAGCAAAATGGAGGAGGTAAAATCTCGAGATCAAAAGCGTAGCTAAGGCAGCTCAACTAGTACATACATAATATGGTTGATCGAACAGTCAAGTCAGACGCCATAAGAGGGTTGTTGTACCTAAACAAGTAACTAACCACTAACTGAAAGATATAGAAGATACGATTTTAGTATACTTTCAAGATAAACCAAATGCAAAAAAACTGAAAAAAATTAAAAAAATCTTTAAATCCTACATAATAATGTTATCGGTATCCGTTGATCACAAAAATAAAGGGCATTTCCATGTTCCGTAGATAGTGCGCACGGATGCTGGTACAAGAACTAAAAGTGTTGAATTTATTCATCTATTCAGACAAGCTGTGCTGTGGAATTGTAAACCAGAACAGGGGCAATAGGGTAAATATAATTTTTCATCCTTTACAATATTTGATATACATTTTTGAGATTAAAAAATACTATTCTATTGACGGAGAGTGTTTAACCAACTTATTAGCCCAGTTTCTGCCTTTTTTATCAGACCAATGTACGTCTTATATTTATAGAGGCGTCAACGAAAGCTTATTAGGTATGCTGGATCTATCATGTCAAAATATTAACTTTTAAAGTTTGCCTCAGACGTCCTTAAAGAAGAACTTAAAAAAAACTTAGCTAGAAGCAGATTTTCAAAATCTAACCATAGCCAGCTTTAAATGGTACCTATCATAAAAATTATAGGTACACGACAATGAAGTCTGATGTAATGTGTTTCTTGCAGAGCATAATATATATTAATTATTTCCTTGTGACATTTTTACGGTAAGTAATTTGATAGGAAGGTAAAATGTCAGAAGTCTGAATGAGCCATTTTTTTCCGGTAGATAAATGATTAGGCCATAACCTAGAAAATATTTTCAACTTATTATCGAATCATGAAATCAAAGTAAAAAATTAAATAAAAGGTAAGTAAAATGAATATAGTAATGAAATAATAAAATTCTTACAGATATTAACATTTATGATTGTATGTTCGTTCGTTCGTTACCTATGCTTGTAGAGTCTAGACTAGAGAGACTATAGTCAAAACAAGACTCATCATAAGACACATATTGTATCATCGCGCATCGTCTATCCCGATTCAGTATGATGATGAAACTCTGCACCGTTGTTGTCGACGCTAGCGTGAAATTTTTCTGACAATATACCATCAAAGAACAACAAATGATAGAGAGAGAGAGAGAGAGAGAAAGAGAGAGAGACGTCTTGCCACGCATGTCGGGTTTAGTAGGTATACCATAATAAGCGGTTATTTTGCATATTTATGACGTCTCTATTTCGTTCTTTAAAATCATAGTGATCATTTCATCACAGTACAGTCATAGATTTAGGATTGGTCTCGCTCGTAAGACCAATGCTAAATCTATGAGTACAGTACCCTACTGTTATTTTTCTCTTCCTCAATCTTCGAAGGTAATTGACTTTATCATCATCATCATAGCATCGATAAATGTTCATTATTCAATATCGATATTTATTATGATCGTAATAATATCCGAACGAAGTTCGATCTATAAATCGGCTTTGATGAATACAACTCTTCAATTAATAGTGAGCAATTATTTGGAAGCATATAATGATAATATATTAAAAGCAATTTATTTTACTGTTTCCTAATTGGATTTTAATTTGAATTGACCATTTAGAATCAATTTAAATCACTTTTGTAAAGCAGTTTACATAATACACAAATTTTTGATGGAAAGAAAATGGACCTGCTAGGTTGTTAATTAATATAAGGGTAGCCAGCCAGCAGGTTAAAAATTAATACAAATAATAAAAAAAACAGTTTTGGCCAACGAGTTTTAGCAGATTGATCGAGGAAATTTAGATTCAAATCTATAAGTTTTTTAGTGGGTGCGGTATGCGTAAAGACATTTTTCCAGCGAGTAAATAAAAAGGTAACGTTTTGAAATAAAATCAGATAATAATGCAGCCCATAAGAATAGGATCGGAAGATCCCTTGAACCATCTCAGTAGATGGTCAAGGTACATGTGACCGAAATAATTTATTTTATTACGTAAAAATGATTGCTACAGTGTAACAATCGCAAACAATTTGTCGCAGATAGCATACTATAAATTCAGCCAATCACAGCAATGATTGATGGTAGTGTTTCAGGTATACATACGGCTACAATTAATTATATGTTTGTAAGAATGATTACTCCACTGAGTGTTCATTCATAAGTATTGCTCACCTTTTTGATTACAATGAAATCTTAGGCATCTGCTGGTAATTAATATGATAAATTCATTATTTTTGAACAGAAAATTTCCGTTTGTATATTTGGACCGACTTCCGATGGGAGATTTGCTTTGTGGTTATTCAGGTCACGTTATGCGTGTTAGAAACGATTTTAATCGTTCGAGAAGTATCATTAATTTAAATTAGCGTAAACGCACGAAAATTTTTTAATCTACAAAGTACAGACGTATTGTAATTGCTAATCTTTATGCTCTGTGTTAATTTGAATAAATGTTGTTTTTGCTTTCAAATAATCGTGTTGCAAACCTTATAAGAAATAGGTACAACAGACCGTTCGTACTTGCACCGTACGTACGTTATTTTTACATAATATTCTCTTATCCGTGTTTCATGCATACGTGATATTTTATTTAATGTGTCTATCTATATACCATATCTCTACCATATGTCTACCTAAATCATGAAATGATTTTAAAATTACTAATTCTTGAATGGCCAAACAGATTTTCAAAAAGAAATATTTTTATACTTAATCTTTATTCTGTGAAATATATGATAGAAGCAGTAAACAAAGCATGTTTAACCATAGTGAGATTGTGAATATTCGTATAGGAATAGGAAATTCTGTTCCAACGTCACATTACACTGAGCCCAACTACAAAACAACTAAGGACATTAAATTCACGATAATAATTCGCTGGCAACAATTAGTCATTACCATAGAATGGTGACAGGCTCCCTTACTGTTGTTGCCACTGTGGTATGCGGAGACGGTTACGAAAGTGCATTACTCTAGCCTTTATGGTCTCCTTGTACAATAAATTAAATACATGTATAATCTGATTCTTTAAAAAATTAGTGAACCTTTTAAAGTTATTATAATTGCGAAATGACAAATCAAGAAGTTTTTCAACATTTAAGCTCCACAGAATTATGCCATTTTCACACGAGGGCACAGCAGAGACGAAGAATAGTTGCTGAACCATTTTAACTATTCAGTGTCCTGAACAGAACAATATTTTTCTGTTTAAGAATGCGCGTTCTCATGGTACCTATAGTAGTACAGTTCAGTTATAGTAGTACAGTTAACTATTTCAAGGCTACAAATTGCCAGACTATTGCAGTAATTAGGGTGACAAAATCCTTTGAAAGTTTGCTATCATATTTCTAGAAATTTTCTATGAGCTAGAAAACCCATTAATTTACATAAAACGCACCATCCCACAATAATGCTTGTTAGTAGAGAAAGCTATGCGACGATGACAGTGATAGACCTATGCATAATAAAGTAGATCAGAATTTAGATAGATACATTATTTAGATAGATATTTATATATAAGTACAGGCCCATAAAGCTTATAATATACTTACCGAGGTACGTTTAAATAATTGTTATTTAGCTGAATTACAGAAGATATCTATCTCAGTATAAAATTGGGTTGGGTTATAATAAACCAGATAGGGACTAGAAATTTATTATTACGATGGTACAATACCTAATACAGTTTTTGAAACCTGAGACTATTTACACTGCTCAGATATTTGCGAAAAACCTTTGACCCCGTGTACAATTTTTAGCGGCACTCGGGTCGATAGAGACTTGACATTTTGGTAACAACAACAAAAAGTATCTATATAATAGGTTCCTGCCAAATCTAAGCTTTCAGCAGAGCAGGGACAAGCCTAGTTTCCCGAGGCATCGGATTCGATTCACCCAAGCAATAATTCATAATAGGTTATCAAAATATCTACAAGTCCTACAATTTTTTAATGCGGTGACTTTTTGCCTATAACGCTTTAACGAGTAAAATACAGGAAACGCAAACGCAACACCACGTAACCACTGCGTCACAGTTTTACGAGCCTTGACGATCACCACACAGCAAATTATGTATTTTTGCATGTTACCAGCCTAAACACCGGCTTAATTCATAAATCACTCAGTAGCATTAGCATTACGATTCGATCCAGTGACTTTTCGCCTATTACGGGTTGTTACCCCAACGTAACACCACGTAACCTCTGCTCCAAAGTTTTTACGCGGCTAGTGTAATCAGAATAATGTAGCATCGGGAACCAGTTCCAAACTCGCTCTGGGTTTATGAAGCGCAATGGATGCGGTAATTCTTGCTTGTTCATTCGGAATTATGCTATCGTCTTACCGATAACGATTTTGCTATTGCGGGAGTAACTTTATCTACATATTACTATAGTAACACTTCGATTAACATTTATATTCTAACTAACGATTCCTGTGCCATATATAGCCATATAACACCCTTGTTTGTTACTTATTATTTAACATCGAAAACTCAGTGTTAAGTAGGATTGTGTCTTTATCCATATTCAATATCTAACCTAGCACTTCGTTTTGTTTTGATCTCTTTTCTGTGTATTTTTATGGCTTGTGTAGCAATAAAGAGTTTACCTATCTATCTATCTAGATAAGGGATTTCACTGCTTCACATAAAAAGGAATAAGTATAATACATAATACATAATACATAATATTAAAATATAAATATTGAACGCTTAAATCCCTTGTGAGGCTTTGTTTCCATTAACAAACAGCAATGCGACTCTAGAGATTCAGTCAAGGTCTTTGTAATCACGAAAGATATCCTTGATTACTAGGACATTGATTATTACAAACTACCTGTAACCTGTAACCTGATCTATTCCAGCTTTGTTATGGTTGTTTCTGAATATCCTCTTGCATTATAGAAAAACAGACACGCCTATTTAAATCGCCTATACTTAATGGTTGATATAATATCGGTCAGTAAGTTTCTTCCTTAAAGGTAGGGAAAGGCTTTCCTCCTCCTTTCCTTCCTCAAACAATGCTTAAGCCCATAATATCAATAAAAATTACTACGGTCTATGGTTCAGCCACATCCACATAGTTTCGTACTCTGTTGTCTGGTTTCGCTTATAACGGTTCCCTGCCACTGATTCGATAACAGCAGTAGGGCGTTGGATTTATGGTCGAAACCAATAACCTATACTGACCCAAATAATTCATGCGCTTCCTACATTACAATACGCGGTGTTGCAAGTCGGGTGAAGGTTAAATATTAATATAGGTAACAAACTAACTGCGGGTAAGCTAATTTCCAAAACCTTATTTTGTTTTGATCTCAACAGGTTCCATAGTCAATTATAGCTATCCAAATGTATCCAATGTATGAAGATATGAAGATTTGTTTCGATGTTCCCGCTTTTGATTTTTATCTAGCAACGTTTCCTTTCTCTATTATGGGTAATAACCTTGTACCCATTTCATCAATTGAAAAAATGCTTTGGCTAATTAATTCGGCTAGTTTTCGTTTAATAATTAGTAATATTTTAGTTCGTTATTGTTGGTTAGTATGAATCTTCGAGTACAGTAGGTACATCAGTCTGTATTCTCTGACACAATCACAGAAATCATGGAGCTAAGACGGAATTTTTAAAAACGTATATCTCCACTTGCTTGTAGTAAATAGCTCACCTCCGAATTTACGATTTCTCCGTAAAATAATCTGGTAATCGAAATCCAAACGAAGGTCAACGGAACCTACTTATTCATTTTCTTGAAACGTGTCTCGAAAAATTGGAACAAATTTTACTTTTCCACCGACGCGACACCAACAGTTATGTGGTAGCAAATAGCAATTGCAACACGATACACAATGGGCCATGGTCTATGGGACAGTTATGAAACTACTAACAATAGTAAATACTGGCCGTCTATTATTAAATGGGAAAAACTCTCAGGAGGACATGGCCTCGTGTGAAGATAACATGCAAGCTTATCGACAAAGGGCTTATTGAAAGTTACACCGTTATGAAGTTACTAATGGTGGATCAACACATGCCCATGAGTTCAAAGTTCAAACCCGCGCCGCGCCGAACGGTGACGTATGTTTATTGTATAATATGTATTAAAAATACTTTGGTTAACATTAATTAAAGATATGAAATTTCACTCAAAGGAAACATTCCTTTATTTTTTAAATTAAGAATATCCATTTTCAATTTTTTTTTTAAAAGCTTACCTGAGCCGGGAATCGGACCAACTAAAAATGCAAAAATAATCACTGTTTTACTAAACCAATAGATAGGAGCTACAACGAGGATTAAATCTCTCAAATCTTAAAATAAGGGAAGACCATGAAATCTAATGATTCGATTTCGTAGCTATTGAAGTACCTAACCCGAAGGACATGATTGCTCTCTCTGATTGGCTAACACTTTTACGCTATTGGCCAAAATCTATTGTTGCATAAAGAATACCATAATTTCAGCCAATCACAACAATTAAGATTGTATTAATGATTGATGCAGCGTTTCCGTAATCGACCAACTGTACCCAATCAAAGTGTTTACTGATGTGTGAAACAGACACAAACTTAGTATATAAAATTCAAAGTCCTGACTGACTGACTGACTGACTTATATATCAACGCACAGCATAAACCGCTAGGGTTAGAGACTTGAAATTTTGACAGTAGCTTCCTTTTGTAACGTAGGCGCTCACTAAGGAAGGATTTTTCAAAATTCCACCCCTAAGGGGGTGAAATAGGGGTTGAAAGTTTGTATGAAAGTCCGTCATTTCTCAAGTTATATCCATGAAACTTAGTATATGAGTTATCGGTAAAAAATAAAGAAATACGTGTTTCACAGTTTTTCAAAATTCCACCCCTAAAGGGGTAAAATTGGGGTTGAAAGTTTGTATGAAAGTCCTTGATTTCTCAAGTTATAGTGATGAAACTTAGCATTTGGGCTTTCAGTTAGATATGCAGACGTACGTGTTTCACCATTTTTGAAAATTCGACCCCCAAAGGGGTGAAATAGGGGATGAATGTCCTTCATTTATCAACATATTTTTCAAGTTATAACAACGAAACTTGGTATTTTGGCTTTCGGTATAATATAAAGAAGTACGTGTGTAACAGCTTTTCAAAATTCCACCCCCAAACGGGTAAAATGAGGGTTGTAAGTTGGTGTAAAAGGCCGACGTTTCTCAAGTTAAATAGCCGTGAAACTAGATATTTGGGCTACCGGTTTAAATTATTATGAAATAGGTACATAATCCACAGTTGTTATAAATTCTATCCCAAAGGACGTTAAATAGTCCTTCAATCACGCAACAAAGCAACGGATCGACGGGTTTTTTTTCATGGGTTCTTTTTATCCCGGAAATTAAGGAATGCCTATGGGAATTAAAAAACTTATGCCACGCGAACGAAGTCGCGGGCGTCCGCTAGTATGAGTATATAATTTAGATTCAAGATTACACTATACAGAAGCTTATATGGCACGCAAAGAAAGAAAATACGATAAAAAGAGCAAATAAAACAATTATTCACGGAACAGATAATTCCAATCAGCCACTTTCCATTTTATGGTGCGCAGGCGCAACGCAACTAACGCCATACGCGTTAATTGTAACGCGCGTGAACGTAATAATTGTTATTCCTATATTATAATACTAGATGATGCCCGCGACTTCGTCCGCTTAGATTAAGGTTTTTTTGATTCCCGCGGCAACTCTTTAATTTTCCGTGATTCCGTGATAGCCTATGTCCTTCCTCGGGATATAACCAATCCCTGTACCAAATTTCATCAAAATCGGTGGAACAGATGAGCCGTGAAAGTTAGTAGCAGACAGACAGACGGATAGACCGAAAGACAGACACACTTTCGCATTTATAATATTAGTATGGACATGGATTTATTAAAGAGCAGTGAAAATTTAGGGGCTGAGTTCTTCCATAAAGAAAAGTTTACTTATTTTAACAATAACATTTTCCATCTTTCAGCTTGTGTTCCTTCATGATTATAATATGGGGCTCTTCAAAGGGCGGATAAACAAACAACTTAAAAGCCGGTAACGCATAGGCGGTTCCTCTGGTGTTGCAAAAGTTCATGGGCGGCGCGGCGGTAGTCACTTAACATCAGCCCGACCGCCTGCTCGTTGGTTCGCCATATACACTGATTTAAAAAAACATGCCATAAACTTTTGAAACAAATTGAAGAATTTCGCAGCCTGATCGTTAAACTGGTCATTCCATAAAACATTTACTCAGAAGCAAATTGAAACAAAGGTGTTAAAAACAGCTTAGTGATTCTTAGATAAATTGAAACAAATCAAGTGAGTTATGTCCAATCGTAAAACTTTACGATATACGACGTGTATAGTAGTAGGTATAAGTAGGTAGTATATGAAATAATAATAATAATAATAATAATAATAATAATAATTCGTATTTAATTTCATTCAGTCGATCAAGTTCTGGGCAGGAGCAGTTGTCATTTTTATTGAGGTCCAGGCAGTCGTAAGTATGAGAAGTAATTTTGTATATGTCATTTAATGGTTGCAAATTTTTTAGCATCGAAAAAGTGACATACTTTGTTTTACCCCCATTCAAGCTAAGACGGTTCTGGCCTAATCTTTGTGAAATTAGATTTAATCCCTGCTGTGCATAGAAAAAGGTCTGGTCCCAACTCTCTCCCCTAAACACTAATGCAGTATCATCAGCAAATGAGAAGACTGTACCATTTGTTAGGTTCATATTGCATATGTCGTTGATAAAAATAGGGAAGAGAATGTATATTCAGTGTATGTCTTATTCTCGTCTATTACTGAAACCCCCTGGCGATTTTGATGTTTGACGACCTCCCTAGCCCAGTGAAGAACGCTCGCCTTAAAAATGGAACTGGGAGGTCCCCAGTTCGAATGTATAGTTTTGAAATTTCTCTAGTTTGGTAGGGTGGGAGGCTACGGTCGCGGCTAGTTACCACCCTATTGGCAAAGACTTGCCGCCAAGCATTCCAGTAGGTACGTTGCCATGTAAAAACCGATTAGAGGTTTGGGTTTATTTATAACTGTCATGGCTCTATCAGGTTAGCCCGGCACCGCATCTTAGACTCCATAACCACTTACCACCAGGTGAGATCACAGTCCAGGGCTTACTTAAAGTGTGATAAAAAACCTCTTCCTCACGTGTCAACATACAAGACAAAATAAACAAACCTATCCTCGATACGGTCGATCGAACATAAAGGCGCGCCTACACTACAAATTATACAAGTACAATCATCATCAAAATTTAAATCCCAAAATTAAATTTGGGATTAAATAAAGATTCCGTTTTCCCCTCCTCAAGGTACCTATGTACCTTCATATCAAGAGTGAATAGGCATCTTCTAGGCAAGCGCGCTCCACCTTAGGCTGCATCATCACTTGCAAGCAAGTCTGATTGCGGCCAAGCGATAGCCTATAATATATTTTAATAAAGTTTCATCATTCGGGTACCAAATACTATTTAACAATTACAAGATATACAATTATACATTAACTTAACAATTTATTAATATTGTTAAATCATTACTTCTTATTGCACAAAATTGACGGAGCACTCGAATCTGTAACGCCAAGAAAAAAACATCAAATTTCGCGACCATCGCGTGTTGATACTTTTTTAAAAGAGCAAAAATCGTGTTTATATTTTCCCAGTTTTGTATTGAACAGATGTTCAGTGTACGTAACTGTACATTATTACTATCATTAGACGAAGTATGCATGAAGCGATGTACGTGATGATGTTTATACGTTCGTGAAAATATGATCTTCCTATTACGTGCTAAGGATAAAATATAGAGGAATATTTGTAAGAGATTTTAATTTTCACACAGCTCGTCCATGAGGGTCGTGACTCGTGACGTCATCCTTTCTATTAACCACAAGCTCCTCGTCTTTTTGGGCATTGTGCAGTAGGCTTCCAGATCCTTACACATAAGACTCCTTTTAGAGTACAATTTCGGCTGTTAAGATGTCATTACAGATCAAAAATGATATAATTTGGTAAGAATAAGGGATTAAATCACTGTAGTGTACGGAGAAAAAATGGAAATAAGCAATGTTGACCTCGACGGGAGCATAAAATCATAACGTTTTAAGATCTGAACGTTTTAAGATATGTAATAAAAAAACTATTTCATGACGATTTTGGATATTGTAAATTATACACATACTCGTATATAATTTAAAAAAAGCTACCAAAAAATCAATAACCGGTACCTACCGTTAAAATTACAAAATCTGGATATGTGGAGTTTTGGATTTTGATCGAAGTATAGAGAAGATAATAACTATGTACGTTTCATGACGAACTCAACCCAAAAATAAAGTTTAATTAGGTTATGATTTTGAAATAAAACGCGGCTAAAAGAAGCAAAATTTTCAATATAGGCCTTTAAATTAAAATAATTGACTGACGTTTTTAATCGATCGCCTACCATACTTCTAATTTCGTTCGTAAATTAAATAAGTGATTTAAGTTTTTATCCCTAAATCCAATGGACATAGTCGCGGGGATCGTCTAGTTATCAATAAAAAACCAAAAGACAACATTTAATGATCATCATTAAATGAAAAGACCGTGTTATGAGCACATTAAATATCATCATCAATTTTTGAATACTTTAGAAGTTAGACCGTAATTTTAATATTTAAAACTGTCCACGCTCGTTCACTTCATGAGAAGTGTTGAAGGCGTGAGAAGGGCTTTAAATAGTTTCGTTCCCGCCATTCCCTTTCGTCGGCAGAACAATAGCATTCTACTTCTATCATCACATGATCACGATCACGCACGTCCATACCAACGTTTCTTATATCTTACTGAAATTCAGGCAAAAGTGTACCTTGCTACGTACGTCATAGACGCGATTTAGTAGATTTTAAGAGGAAATTAAAAGCATGTATGGACGGACCTTTATGGCAAATCAAAATTAAATAAAAATATACTTTATTACGACTGCATTAAACTGCAATATATAATTAGATGAAAGATCATTTCCGGAAAAGAGTTTATAAGTGTCTTTTACATAAACCTAAGTACATAACTCCATATCTCAGCGAAAGAAAGTGCTAATCCGGCAAAATATATTGATTAGAATCTCACTACAGCAAATGATTTTTACTAATAGACTTACTATTATGCCTTATACATAGAAAGTAATATTACAAATGCGAAAGTGTGTATGTCTGTCTGCTACACTTTCAAAGCCCAACTACTCAACCGATTTTGATTAAATTTGGTACAGAGATAGGTTACATCCCAGGGAAGGACATCGGCTACTTTTTATCCCGGAAAATTGAAGAGTTCCCGCGGGAAGCAAAAAGCATAAATCCACGCGGACGAAGTCGCGGGAATCATCTAGTCGCTACATAAGCAAGGCTTTCGAGTGTTTTTATTGGAACTATAAAGAGAATGGGAGACATCCATGCTAATATTATAAATGCGAAAGTGTGTCTGTCTGTCTGTCTGTCTGTCTGTCTGTCTGTCTGTCTGCTACGCTATCACGGCCAAACTTCTCAACCGATTTTGATGAAATTTGGTACAGAGAAAGGTTACGTGCCGGGGAAGGAGATATGCCACTTTTTATTCCGGAAAATTGAAGATTTTCCGCGGGAATCAAGAAAACATCAATCCACGCGGACGAAGTCGCGGGCATCATCTAGTGCCCAATAAAGGGACTTAATTAACAATGAAAAGCATGCTTCCGTTACTATCAACACAGAAGTTACGAATCTTTTCACTTTGGGTGTTTTTAAATTATGCAACAGTCTCCAGGAAATTATAGCTTTCTGTACAGCAAGGTAAACTACCTTTAGTGTAAACGAGCTGACTCGGCCGTTTTCGAAAGAGTGTGCAGTTCCTAACATAAATAAAAACTAAAAGAGAACTAAGACCAGATTCTCAAGCATCGCTTAAGAATCTGTACTTAGCTGATATCGGTTTATTAATACGGGCCCTAGTTAGTAGGTAAGAGCACAGGTAAGATAAAATTTGAAATTAAAATCCAAACAGTTTGTTTGTTAAGTTTTGATTGTTCTTCATTTTTTTACCCCCGCGGTTTAAAAAGAACAGCCTCAATTTTTAAACATTATGGCAGCTCAACAAAACTTTATTCCTTCAAAAATGTACTTTTCATACCTAATCCTAACGGAAATGCTATCGGTTCTTTACAAAAATTGATTCATTCCATTGTTTTGTCATTCCGTGCACGTTTGTTTACAATGTGTAGGTCGTTCCAAACTATTGTAGAGTACAAATGGACTGAGTTGTGAATCATTTTATAGGTATTGGTATGTAATGTTAACTTATGCTCTGATTTTAGGGCTGACACTTGATTGGAATGTATCGCTTTTCCCTTGAATTTTTATAGAATTAAATCTAATTAACTACCATGCTAGTGGTGTGATCTACCGCCTACGTATTTATACTGAATCTATTGATTAGCTTAGTAGAGCTTGATATTAGCATATTAGATATTTATTTCCACTCGGCTAAAATAATAATAAACCCAGCCCTCGGTGGTATTCATCTTGCGAGCTGCGCGTCCTGCGAGTGCGTTCCTAATTTGAAAAATCGACAATAATAAAAAAAACTTAGTTGTTATGTATCTTATTATAATATAATGAAACATTGACATTGATGTTCCTAGATGATGAACCTGCCACTAAAAAAGATATAAAAGTAAATTTTTGTTAATAATTTATTCAGTCATTCGTTAATTTAAATTAAACCTAGGTACTGGGTAACCCTACAATATTTGCGTCGTAGAACAAATACCTACTACTTAAGTATTCAAAATGAACCCTGTGACAATATTGTTTTATATTCCCATAGAACTGAGTAAATAGAATTTCATTATATTCACAGTATATTCTAAGTTATAATATAAAGGTCCTTCTAGTTTTCCATTTAAAAATAAATAAATGAAAAGTTAAATTATTCTCCCAATTAAACCTTATTGATTCAGATTAGAAATTAGATCGGTTTTAAATTCTTTAAAACCGATCTATATAACCTTCTCGTTTTATCATTAATTTTCATTTCATTAGTACTCTTGAAGTAATTGTTGCCCGTTCTCATACAACCACCACCTTAGAGAACATTTAAACTTAATAGGTGACAGTTTTCACGTTGTCGTCACTTATTGGCCTTAGATGGCCCCTTTTTTGTCGGTTAGGGACGCCTTAGATACCTACCTTTTTCGTCCTTAACTGCTATATCGGACTAATACATAAAAAATCCGATAGCATATTAAGATCGCAGTCAAAGGCTAACCTGTAGTGAAATAAATATATGCGTAAAAGCTCATCGAAATAACGCCTCAGGGCATGCCTCGGGTATTGGTAATTCTTATTTCTTACTGGACTTGAGCTGGCTCTAGTGGATATAAACCTTGACAGAAAGAGTCAGTCAGTACTCAACAGCTGTAGTAGGTCCCCGTCACCGCGGAATATAATATAATAGTACGACACTCAGTTCCGTTTTTGGAAGTACAATTCTGTAATCAAAGCTGTCCGAACAATAAATCACATAAAAATGCATTGATGTTATCTAAACGGCTGGTAGTTCCTAAGGCCTCCCCAAGTATGGAGTTCTCAGTAATAGGCCCTCCCACGCTTCGAACAAGGTTTTAAAACACAACCTGTGTATTGGGCCTGAGATTTATTATACCCAAAGTTGTTTGAATGTAGTTAGTCAAATGTCGTATTGACTGTATTAGATTTGCATGGGGTGTTTCAAATCATTCAGAAGCAAAATAATCCGAATTTTATTCCTAGCCCAAAAAAAAGATCAAAAGTATTTTTAAAAAATGTAAAATATATTACAAGGAAAAGGACTGATCTATCAACGCAAGACGAAGTTTTGGACGGATTGGGCTAAAATATGGCATATAGACTATTATGTTGTCGCAATCCGCTAAGAAAGGATTTTAGAAAATTGATCTCTAAGGAGTAAAATAGAGGTTTGAAATTTATCAATAAAATTCGAACTTACGTGAGCGAAGGCGTGAGCAAAAGTTTGTTTGTGTCTTTCCAGAAAAACTTTAGGCACGGTTTAAACAAAAGTTAAACGCGTTCAGCCCTTGTTTCGGTTTTTGTGGGGAGGCGTTTAAAGTCTAGTTTTTTTTAAGTTAAAAGGCTTTTACTCTTTTTTTAAATTGCACAAAAGCCGGTTTCTACTTTGCATGATAAAAGAAGATCATTTAAATTACTCCACCCACAGGGAAATTGCTACGTTGTAGGGATATTTTGTATAATAGCTGGGATACTTCATAACGGATATTGGACTTGTCTGGTTTGAAGTGAACCCTATTAGAAGTTAATTTTATGCCATGTTTCTCATGGACGACGTCCCATTAGGTTGAGCCAAATATGGTATGAGATGTGAAGGGTCGATGGACTCTAGCAATTTGTATATTTAAACTTATAGCATCTAAAGTAATTTTATGCTTAGGTACTGCATAGACTTCGTATAATGTAGATCGGTCACCTAATTGGGCTCAGGTGGTCCCTATACTCACAGATAAGCTAGCTTCTTATTCTAAGACTACTTTACCGAATACTCTTCGGTCCTTTAATCCTGTTGTCACAACAGTCTGGTAGACGGGCGAAGCGCGAACATCGTAAATTTTAACACAAATAGGCATATGTTCAGCTATTTGTCTCGACATACAACCGGTTATCATCTAGCGTCGTCCTATTATTATTGTACGGATCAAATTTGCATATACCTTTTTCAGACGTACATACTCACCGTACAAATTGTACTCAAATTACTGTACGCTGTTTACATCCTTACATGCTAAACAATAAGTGATGAAATCCTACATAATCATAATAGCGACTACACAGCTGTTTCCGACCGTTTAGGCATTTGGGTCAGAGATTATGCATTGTTGTTCTTAGGTAATACCCTAATGGCTAGGTGCATATTGTCACGAGGTTATATAAAGGAAAACGTTAAAATTTAACGTGCAAAGGGTCGTGACTCGTGAGCCAATATTAAAAGTGTAACATTATGAAACTTAAAAGATAAACATTCATTAAAAAGCCAAGATTTTATCTTCTTATCGATTTTCTAACCAATAAAATCACTCTTAATGTGTCTGTCTGCTACCTTTTCACGGCCCATCTGCTTAACTAATTTTAATTAAAGGTACCTACAGAGTTGGCTTGAATCACGGGTAAGGAATTTTTATTCCGAAAAATTAAATAGTACCTATCCGCGGGATTTTTGAAAACCTATATCCATGCGAACTAAGTCGTAGAATTCAGTTAGAAGGTAATAATATTAAGCAGTAGGTATAGCCCTCAATTTGTATCAGGAGTGAAGACTGTAAGGAACCGTTATCGCCATTCATCATAGTTTCAAATTATGAATGAAACCCCGTTTAAATAAGTCCATAACATAATGTCCATATCAAATAAGAGCACGAGAGTTACATAAGTGACTCATGTTATTATGGTAATCGTAACACTTTCTTCTTTGTTATGATATAAACCAAACTTATAAGCAGAGAAAATTCCTATTGCTCAGATTTCAGGCTTAGTTCATTCGTTGATATTCGATAAATATCAAATCGTTATTCGCATTTCGCCTCGCAGTTGACAATTTTACAAACTCACCATCATAGGAATCAGGGATGTACAGCGGCTTCCCAACCAGCTTTCCTTTCTTCCCCGACAGCGGCACAGCTTCAACCCGCCTATGAGCTTCTAACACACGATATAATAGCACAGCCCTATCTTCTCCTTCGAACCTCACGACACGAGGCAAGGAAAACTTATCAACAAACTCTTTTAACGTCATCACATCACTATTTTCGTCTTCCGGCTCGGCGGAGCCATTTCGTCGTCCGAGAAGGAAATTGTCCGCCCATTCGGGTGCGTTCGGCCGTCGCTCGAGGAAGTCCGGCCTTCGCTCACTACTCCTCGGTTTGTACCTCGGTGGTCGGTCTCTTCGGACTAATGCTTCGTTGGCTTCCGCCAGCCATCTTGTGACGAGTCTTTCTCTTTCTACGTCGAGGTATCGAGGTTTGGAAGCGTCGCAAGCGAAGCGGGCAGCATCGAAGCAGTACTGAGGCGGCGGTGGGCGGATTCGAGGCGGGAAAAAGCGGGGTGGAACGTAGGGAGGGTGCGGGGCGTAGGCGGGTGGCGTCCTCGGCCCGGAGCCCTCAGCTGACGCCGTGCGGAACATGGCTCAAGCCATTGATGCTACCGCCTGAAACAAAGAAATTTTGATTGAGACCTGAGTCCTTCTCCTTGGTTTTAATGGTTCGATTCCACCAAAATCTTGTGCATAGTACATTTGTGAATGGAGTGGATGGAAAGAAAAACACTGCGAACATGTTTTTTGTGCGAGTCCGCCGTGAGAAAAATTTGTTCCACACACAGCGCAACGCAGTGCCGCACCATAATCTTAGATAGGTAAAATACATATCGGAGTGCAAACACACTACGGACCAGACCGGAGAAAACGTCTGCGCGAGACGAACGCTTTGGAGGGGAACCATCATGTACAGTCCTGTCGAGTTATACAAAAATGAAAAACGCGGATGCTCTTATAGAATATGAATAAGTAGTTATTAATGTACAGTTTGGCTTCGGCAGAGAAAGGCTGTGTGTGCGCATAAGTACTTTTCTTTTCACGCGAACTAAAAGACAAAAGCAATCGGGACAAACACTCTTCGTGCCACCAATCACCAAGTATAGATCGAATAACAACCAACTCAGCAAGTTCAAGGTCCATGCTCCTTTTTTGATGACGCCAAACTGTATTTCATACGGGTCAGACATCGTATGATTTAGAGTTTTACAGGTATAAAAACTTGTAGTGATTGTTCTTGGGTTGTTGATCTAATTTTTTACGAAATAATTCGTATCATAGTAATAACCCAAAAATGACTTGGCAAAATTACTTACTTTATAGTTTTTGCACGTCGCTCCTACTTATTTCACGTTACTGAGAATTATTAGATTAAAATCTCATTATCATTATTATTGTGGCAAGTCAATAAACCCAAAGCCTTATTTGCTATAGCCTCCCGTCGGTTATGGCTAGTATAACTAAATAAGTGCTCATGGAAGTCTGTATGTTGATGAATTTACCGGCTCTACCATCGCATCGATATCCTCCCCTCTGCGGAAAGTCAAATAAGCGAAAATGGCGGGCCTGCGAGGGTCACGTGACAGGTGTCGAATTTCGCGAGCCGCCGGCGGCCCGCGCGATATAAATAAATATAACTCTTATTACTTGCACTAAAGCTATGTAAACAAAGCACGTCATTTAAATCGTTACGAACTATGGCTGTAGATTAAAGCTTGAAAGGTAATCGCTCTTCTTTATGGTTAACACAGAAAAATAACAAAAAAAAGACCAAAAATTACCCCCTTTTCTTTTTTTTTGGTACCAATAAAATAAACAAAATTACCCGTATCTGTAGATTTTTTGATTGATGTGCACTATGGTCAGTCATTTTAGAGTAAAAACACACGTAACAAAGACTCTGTCCCATAATTCTTACTCTAGAACAAAATCAAAAACGACAAAATTTTTTTTTTTTTTTAAAGTTGGTGTCCTCCTCGCACGAAATTTCTACCCATAAATTGATTACATAGATTTAGGACGTCAAAAAATTCCTACTGTGTCCTTGTCTATCCTAGTAGGTTTTACATAAGTTTGAAAAGAATATAATTTATACATGTGAAGTGGAATAGGGAGTAACTGGGAGTGGGGAGGGGGAACGGTGATAACTAGTCTAGCTCCCAAAAAAATCATATGCTGAGGAAGTTATTCGGTGGTTAAGATTAAAGAAAAATTTATACTTCTATGCTAATATTATAAATGCGAAAGTTTGGATGGATGGATGTTAGTTACTCAGTCATGCCCCAACTGCTAAACGGATCTAGATTAAATTTGGTAAAGAGATAAATTATAGCCTGGAATAACACATGTAGGCTTTTTATCCCGGAAAATTAAAGAGTTCCCTTTAGAATTGTAAACCCTCAATCCACGCGAACGAAGTCGCGGGCATTAGCTAGTATTATATTATTATTAGACAGTAGCTTTAGGTAGTAGGTGCCATGACCTTGTTGATTCATTTTATTTGCCTTTACAGAATAAAGTTTTTCAATTGCGTCCAAAATTTATTAATCTTCTGAATCGTAAAACTTCATAGTATCATATACAATTCGTATCATATACAATTAAAGTTCATATCTACCAAGAAATCGCTTTATTCAAATTCAAAAAAGCCGTAACTGCCAATTTAATCATACAAATATCCACTAATAAAAGGTGTTTAATGACAGTTATATGTATTTGAACTTTGTTTGCTATCAAATAGGTTCCATAGAACGCAAAATAAAATCTGTTACATTATTCGTATATAATCCTTTTGCATTTGTACATAAGAACTAAAATTGCGCTATAAAAACTTTTGCACAGTGGACAGCCAAAGACTTCTATTAGACAGCACATAACTTACGATTTTCCCACACAGATAAAATAAGTGTATAATATTATCTAGCCAAGATGGTAATAAGTGACGTTCGTTAAAGTGTTTCCAATTCTTTTGAAATCTTGGGCTATTTATTTTCTGCAATCAGCCGTGGACTTTTTTTGTAACTGGACTGTTTTTTTATACTTAACGTTACCAGCTAACATTTTTTATTCATTTAAATTCTTGATCATTTCTTCTTTGAATTCATATTTAATACGCATAAGGCTTAAATACTTATTTATTATAACTAGATGATGCCCGCGACTTCTTCCGCTTGGATTAAGATTCTTTAATTACCGGGGGAATTCCTTAATTTTCCGGGATAAAATTTAGCCTATGGGACGTAAGCTGGGATTTAACCTACTTCCATACTCAATTTCATCAAAATTGATTGAAAAGATGGACCGTTAAAGCGTTGCAGAGGTTATAATTATTTTAGTGTCGATTTTAAATTAATCTAATGTTATTTATATTTTTTTAATTTTTACTTAACTAAGTATTTTGTTTCTTAATTACTAGATGCCGTAGCAAGACAAAATACAATAATTTTGTCATGAATATAATATTATGTTCGCCTTACTGCTTAGCTTGAGACTTCAGAGGAATACACCGCAAACATTATTTTTCCATCTAACCTGTTGAGTTCTTACTGCCAATATAAAAATAGTTCGAATCTAATCTGCATCTATCTTAAACGTTTTACAGCCTTAATAATAAAGAAGTAAAACGTATCATCGTTTAAAGTAACATAACTACTTGCACATAATACACCCTCACTTTTTCAACGTTTCAACGTTCCGATTCGATTTTTTCATTCAGAACTTTACAAGGATATTATATTACGTTCATAATTTGATGCATAATTTGTCCAACTACATATATTTTTAATATTTGGCATGGTAAAACCGATCATAACGGAAAATCTAAACATTCAACTCAGTGGGTGTTATTATCTTTCATTGAGGAACTTCAGAGGAATACACCGCAAACATTATTTTTCCATCTAACCTGTTGAGTTCTTACTGCCAATATAAAAATAGTTCGAATCTAATCTGCATCTATCTTAAACGTTTTACAGCCTTAATAATAAAGAAGTAAAACGTATCATCGTTTAAAGTAACATTACTACTTGCACATAATACACCCTCACTTTTTCAACGTTTCAACGTTCCGATTCGATTTTTTCATTCAGAACTTTACAAGGATATTATATTACGTTCATAATTTGATGCATAATTTGTCCAACTACATATATTTTTAATATTTGGCATGGTAAAACCGATCATAACGGAAAATCTAAACATTCAACTCAGTGGGTGTTACGTTAAGAGAAAGGTGTTCCTTGCAGCTTTACGTGTTGAAATTGAAATTTACACCATATTTCATTTTCAGTGTAATGATGAATTTTATTAACTTTTCAGGCATATTTTTAACATGACAATTAAAAGATTGATAGATACAGTCTTTATTACCATATATAACACAGAATTGAACACACATAACACAGAATGATTAAGTATCTCTCTCTGCGTCGTATTCCTCATCGCTGAGGGTCGTGACACCCTTCTATTAATCACATAATGGCAAGGATTTTCTTGGAGGATTTTCTTGTATTAAGATTTAATTAAGATTAAGAAAGAAGAAGAAAATTACGTTCCTATAATACAGTTAAACCTGGTGCGTATTCTACATTTAGTTACATAGTATTTAGTGTTAACCTACCCATTTTGGTATCGACACGACTTATCGCATACAATAAACAACCCCGCAATATCAAGTTCCCTCCCTCACATAATCCCACGATTCACAATTATGCTAATGAGCCCGTATCCACTTTAATTTGTTGGCATTAATACTTATTTGTTTACAAACCTAGGCAGTCGCATAATTTGCATACGTGTAATTAAAATCTTCGAGCTGGTTACAGGATTAACTAGTTTTAGTTCATTATTTATACATATATCTTTATAATGGTAGAAATGTTGATCTTATAGGATAGAGAGTGCGATAATCATCTTTTTTATCGAACAGATGTTCAAAGACATTAAAAAAGTATAAATACCAAATAGCTTATATATAGCTAGTTAAAAAAATACGTGTATAGAATCAGACTAATAGTAAAATCTGAGATCTGAGTACGTATCCCCAAATGTACATTTGCTCGAAATAATGGCGAGAAATTAAAACTGGCGTTACCAGTTTATAAAAACGTAAATAATCGGGATTTCCATAATTGGTATCATTAAAAAAAATCTGGGTTTTTTATTAATTCAGATTCTTTACTTTTTAATAGAAAATTATATAGTCCACGTAAAGTCCTGCTGACTAAATGCGTACCTACATAATAAACATTTACAGACACGGAAATGGCGCTTACGTTAATTTCCGTAACACACGTGTTATCCTATATTTTTTGCGTTACTAGATGCTATCGCTATGAAATAACTGTAGTTACATTACACAATACGCAAAATTTAGTAATAGTTAATTCATATTGTAACTATACGTATCTTACTATTCAGTGGAAAATAGGTAATAATTAATGTAAAAAAAAAATATATATATATATATATATATTATCATAATAAAATAATAGTAAAGTAATATTAAAACGATAATAGAATGGTAGTATAGTATGGGTGTATATGAATGCGCGACTAAAGGCTTACGGGGAAGTTTCCCGTCGTTACGACCACTCGCCAAGGGTGGGTATGGCGGTGGTGTAGGAGGAATCAAGCAGTCGCAATCGCAACGTTGTCAACTGCGTGTGGTAGTGTGTGCGCGTGGGGCGATACATAAAATTAATATATTGAGCAGGTATATTTGCAATAGATCGTTTGAACGCACTGTGTTGTTGGATGCTGTCTAATGTGAGGACCCTTAGCGGACCTAGCTTTGAGAGCATTCGACGAAATCTTATCTGCCTCTGGTGGATTTATATACATATCATAACTACAACATATTTACACGTAAATTACTAAACAAATTATTATCGCAGGTCGAGTCGGGCTGTGGAGCGTAACGGTGTCTCGCTTCAGCGATGCCTCAGCACGGCTGGTTCTGTCTGGATGTCTACCTAGTTGGACGTTCAGATGGGATTGGTTTGTTGTTGAATCAGAGAGCTTGCTTTCTGAGCGCAGTGCAGTTCGAGTATACTTCTACGTTCCACAAAACGTCTGACTTTACCTTGCGATCTACTTATCTAAATTACGTACGTCGTTCGCAATACTCGAACGATAACTGACCATGGTTGGAAGGCCGCTGTTTCTTATTGCCGAAGGTTGGATTATGCGTACGTTGCGCCTGATATCTTACTACGTTTTGCACTACGCTTGTTCAGCCTCGACACTTCAGAGTTTCATGGATTCACAACCCATGTTACTTGTAAAAGCATAGCTTCACGACCTATGCTGCACATTGGCTAAAAACCATGTTACGCACAAACGACATTCTATCACCCATGGTGGTTCCGCGCTGTATTTGGTATAACATATTATTACTGAAGGGTGCATCACGCCTGTGGCTCTGTTACGTTGCGACGAACGACCCTGCAGTGCGTCCGGTGTATCCTTGAAACCTATTACAGGTATATGTGGAAGTGCACCACTCTAAAAATGCAATTATCCAGCTATACGCTGACATAAGTGGAACGCACCACTCTAAAGTATGCTCGTACATACGTTGCGCTGGCCTTCGCGATTGATGACCAAGTGGTTAAAGGGGGGGGGGGCTGTTGACTTTTGGTATTCTTAGAGATGTATTAGTCCATGTATTGATGTGCCTCTAGGGGTACCAAGAGAGGGAAGAAGCCTACCGTTGGTGGCGGGGAGGAGCCAGCCAGCCATCATTTATTTTTTAGAAATATAAATGATGCCATACAAAGCATCTTCCTTTTCTTTATTAAAGGTTATAAAAGGAAGGTGCTACCACTTGGGTTAGTTCGTAAATATCCCGAAGAGATTTATCTCTTCGCGATCACGTTACTTAATGCCTGTTTTAAGTTAACTGAATTACATCTAAAATCTGTATATAACTTAGTCGTTGGGTTGATTGAATTCGAGGCTTCCGAAACTCTAAAAGATCTTGGTTTATTATGGACACAGCAATGTTGTGAAGGTCTTACTGCTAGATGTATCACGTGCCATTTTAAAGAAATATTGAATTTTATAAGTAGAGAGAGGTGTAGATGCTTAGGGACCCCGTCAGGTTGGTTACAATATTATCATACCAAAGATCAAAAACGCTAATTAAAAAGACTATTCATAGACACTTTCATACACACCTCAGTAACATCTATACATTTCATAAATGTTCTGCGAACAATCAATCAACGACTAGTCGATGCCTCAATAGTAACTGCATTTAGCTTAACTGTTTGAATGTGTAATGTAATGACCATTATCTATATATATAAAATTCAAAGTCCTGACTGACTGACTGACTGACTGACTTATATATCAACGCACAGCCTAGGGTTAGAGACTTGAAAATTTGACACTAGCTTTCTTTTGTGACGTAGGCGCTCAATAAGGAAGGATTTTTCAAAATTCCACCCCTGACGGGGTGAAATAGGGGTTGAAAGTTTGTATGAAAGTTCGTAATTTATCAAGTTATATCCATGAAACTTAGTATATGAGTTATCGGTAAAAAATAAAAAAATACGTGTTTCACAGTTTTCGAAAATTCTACCCCCGAAAGGGTGAAATAGGGGATGAAAGTTTATATGAAAGTCGTTCATTTCTCAAGATATTTCTCAAGTTTTATCAACGAAACTTGGTATTCTGGCTTTACGTAATAAATAAACAAGTACGTGTGACACAGTTCTTCAAAATTCCATCCCTAAAAGGGTGAAATAGGGGTTAAAAGTTTGTATGAAAGTCCTTCATTTCTCAAGTTATAGCCATGAAACTTAGCATTTGGGCTTTCAGTTAGATATGCCGAAGTAAGTGTTTCACCATTTTTGAAAATTCGACCTCCAAAGGGGTGAAATAGGGGATGAATGTCCTTCATTTATCAAGATATTTTTCAAGTTATAACAACGAAACTTGGTATTGTGGCTTTCGGTATAATATTAAGAAGTACGTGTGTAACAGTTTTTCAAAATTCCACCCCCAAACGGGTAAAATGGGGGTTGTAAGTTGGTGTAAAAGGCCGGCGTTTTTCAAGTTAAATAGCCGTGAAACTTGATCTTTGGGCTACTGGTTTAAATTATGAAATACATAATTCACAGTTTTTATAAATTCTATCCGTCCTTTAAATAGTCCTTCAATCACCCCAGCAACAGAGTAACGGATCGACGGGTTTTTTTTCATGGGTTCTTATTATCCCGGAAAATTAAGGAATGCCTATGGGAATTAAAAAACTAATGCCACGCGAACGAAGTCGCGGGCGTCCGCTAGTTTGACATATAAATTGAATTTTTATAGCTATACTAGATGATGCACGCAACTTCGTCTGCGTTGTTAAAGATTTTTTTAATCACCTGGAAACTTCTGAATTCTCCGGGATAAAAAGTAGCCCATGTCCTTCCCAGGGAAAAACCTTTCTCTAACTAAACTTTATCGAAATCGGTTGAAAAGATGAAACGTTAAAGCGTAGCAGACATACAGACACTTTCGCATTTATAATATTAAGTAACTAGTATACTAGGTATGTTGTTTAAAAATGTTTAAAAAAAATACATCGATAGTTAGATGTACGCATGCAAACATATGATCATTTGGCCGTAACAAACATCTTTTAGTATTACATTACCAGTTACATTTATGTAACATACATGATATATGTTTTACCAGCGATCAATCAATACGTAATCGACGGCTCATTACAAGAAGCTGGTAACTGCACGCAACGGATGAGAACATTTTAAATAGTTGAGGGCAATTACAACGTTTAACTCGGAAAGGATGTTACGGTAAATCGAACAAGATTTCATATTAAAATCAGTAGAAACTGAATGGTCTTAATGTTTGCGATTATTCTGAATAATTATATTTATTTAAATTTTTCATTCTTTCCATGTGACTTTACGTAATTACAATAATTACTAGGCAGTGCTATAATATGACAGAATTAAATTTTAATTTATTATGTTAATTCAATAATCATTTTTCTTAATGCTAATTTTGAATTTTGTTAATAACTTATGGTCAGATTCGGGTGGTTGAAGTTTTTATTATGTAGTTATTAGTTTTATTTAAATTAAATTTGAACCTTCCTTACCTAAGAATTTACCAGTCATAGGTAGATCAAGAACCCTATATAAAATCCAATATTGAATACAGCCACCCGATTACGGAAAAGCTGCATCAATCATTGCTACAATATCGATCGTTGTGATTGGCTGAATTTATGGTATGTTTTCTGACAGTGGATTTGAGCCTATAGCGAAGGAATCTTGGCCAATCAGAGTTCATTATATAGCGATCGTTACACTAGCTGTCATTCAGCTGTATCCCTACAGAACTGCCCCCCAATTATGTAAGAATTGTCAATCAAATCGTCTAAGTTCGGCTTCAAAGTAAAATAAACCATAACAGCATTGAATTAGAGCTCAATTTCGTGAAACCATTCTCATACGTTTAGGTGTGTACGATATCCTATACGTATAAGAATGGATACACGAAATTGAGCTCTAATTCAATGCTGTTATGGTTTATTTTTCTTTGAAGGCGAACTTAGACGATTTGATCGGCAACCCTTACATGATTGCACCTCTGCTTAGTCATAATCTATAACATATTGGTGTTACTCGCTAAGGTTCTGCGAGTTACATAGATTGATGATTTCTCAGTAAAATGAGAATAGTACAAAATTAATTACGCAACGGCTCCCCCATGAAGCAAGTTATAGGAGTTATTTACTATTAAGAATTGGATGGGATTAAGGAAATACCGGACGTTTTATATTGCTTTTCCTCCAAAAGCGTGTGGTTCAAAGTATACTCTATGATTACCATTATATATCAATGATTATAACTGACATAAATTAACCAGGGAAGTGCATTCATTCATTCGAGAGTTTACTATAGAGAAATACTTTTTTTGCACAACTTTTTGTTTTCTATGTCCAGTGTAAAGTGTACGAACTTGATGATGTCAATTTTGTCATTATATCGGTACCATATTATAGACTACTATAAGAATACCAGCTGTCGTTTAGCGCTATACCAACGATTACTCTCTCTTAAAATCGTATATAACCTAGGAGCAACTTTTATGGTATATTGTACAAAATAATAAGATGATGTTCTATAGAGGATCAACGGGCATCACGCTCCGAGTAGTCAGAGGTGCTCAGGTAGACATCCGTGTCACCACGCCCTGATCGATATTATTCGCAGGGCCCTAATATCTACTGATGGGAAGCGGCCCGATGACCGGACTTTGGCACAAGGAAAGGAGGCTCCTTTAGGACGCTACATGCATTAGCACGTTCGCCGTTCGCGTTTAGCACTGCTGAATCAGCAGCGGCGAAAAAACATGCTAAAGACTCGGTCTGGCATAAAAACTTACGATAAAACTCACGATTCATTGTTAATAATATGATTTTTCAAAAGTGAAATTAACACATTATGAAGAAGTCGATAGCCACGACTGATGATGAGCATTTTTTGCACTACATTCACTTCCAGCTCATTTAGAAACAAACAAGCAATTAAATTGAATGCAAATTGATTCGTTGTTTTACTTTCGTAACTTTCTAAGTGCAGTAAATTACATCAAAGACAAGGTCATCATTATTATTACTTATTACTCTTTATTTTGTACACCACAACACATAAATAACACAAATAAATACATAGAAATAATCAAAGAACGAAGTAGAATACAAAAAGGCGGCCTTATCGCTTAGCAGCGATCTCTGCCAGGCAACCTTAGGATTATAATATGACAGGTTTATATTTTAATTTATTATGTAAATTCAATAATCATTTTTCTTAACATGCGATTGATAGTTATATCTCAATGGAGAGGGACACTGCCAATTTATCCCGCTAGGTGTCGCATCGTCGCTGGTGTCGTTTACCTGTCAAACACCATATATTTTTTACGCGATAGTTTCATTTTCTTAGATTAATTCATTTTAATGCCTAAATGTTGTGCATTCCGTTTTCCTGCTGATGAGAAATGAAGAAGGCTATGGTACAAAGCCTTAAACCCTTTTCATATTGAAAAGAGACCGAGGTGCAGTTGTTCAGCGATGATGTAACAATGATGTTACTAATTTTATAAAATGGCCATAAAATATATCGACTTTCAGATTTGAAACCAGATACCTCGGGTAATATTCTTTGCAACTAACTACAATCATCGATTTAATTTTCCAAATAAGTAATCAATTTTAATTCAGTTTGATTTTAACATGGCCAATTATATTCACTTGACTTATTGCGGTAATACAAAGTCGAGTAAAAAACAGTAGTAGGTATAAATTCATCTTGTTTAAATAACTCCCACTAAATAATAAGACATTTTATAATAGAGCTTGACATAAAGTCGCCCATATTAATGAGCGTGTATAAGATTTTTTAAACGGTCGTATATCTCCTTCTCTATAACGTAATACGTCATTATATTAGTCAAAGAGTTGGTGGGTTACTTGATATACTTTTGAAGTATTTAAGTTAATCAATTTCTTTTTATACGACTGCCTGAAAAAAGGAGTATATTGTTTTCAGGGTTCATGTATGTATGTATGTATGTATGTATGTATGTGAGTTTGTATATTCCACCATAACTTCTATACGTCTGAACCGATTTTGATAAATGAGGTATCGTTAGAATCCCTTGCTTATTCCGGGTGACATAGGCTGAAAAGTTTAAAAAAAAATTGATGGGGTGACCATGGTCCCGCATTAAAGACTAAAGTTGAAAAAATATATTCGAAAATAAGATTAACTATATAATCATCATCTAGAAAATGATGAGTAGATTCCAAAAATATATATATAACACTATAGTTCAATATCCCGAGTGACACGGGCTATAAATTTTTGAAAATTCAATACGGGCTACGGCAGGGCAGTCGTATTTTTTAATAATTTTGATTATTCGTTTTGCGCAAGCTTATATCCAAGATATGAATGAGTGAGGTCTAAAAGTTTTACTATCCAACTCGTATGAGAAAACTGTGCTTTGCAAACTTGCGTTATGTACATATCTACTCATATTTTGTTAAGGGAGTAGGCACTCCAAAGAACTGCATCTAAAAACATTTAAGCTACCAAGAGTGTTTATGTACACACTAAAATATAAAAAATACGATAAAATATTACGTTTAGAGAACTTTACATAAGTTTTTTATTATATAAACGTTTCAATAGAACTTATAGCTATACCCCTAATTACTGTACAAATCAAGCCCGCGTGGGATGGCAGCAAGGATGGTGGCAAAGTACTCTGCTTAATATTTATACCGATAGAAAAATGTAGAGGGCGCATTGACTGGCTGGGTAGTCAATCAATAGAGGAAGGTACAAAAGGGGTTTCAAGTCTTTTGAAATGTCTTAGACTATTATCATTAAAGCCACTCCACGGATAGAGATATAGAATTTCATAATAAAAACCAACCACGTGCACGGTCATACTTCTTGTTAATATGTATAGATATTTAAATGGTCTGTCTATTCATAGAAAAAATGTTATTTGTGAGAAGGCAAGTTGATTTGACGAAGAAGCTCAAAAAAGGATTTTTTTTAAATCATAATATTGCGCTTGACGACAATCACGCTTAATACATAGCAATGATAAGGTCCAGGTTAGAGCGCGCTTGCCTAGAAGATGTCTATTCACTCTTGCCTAGAAGGTACTTAAGTTATACGTGATAGGAAATACATGCGCTCGAAGGGCATTCCACATCCTGGTGGCTCGCATCAGAACCGTTTCGTTGCAGCAGACTGGACGTCAACCACATAAGGATGCCAACGCTGACGGTTTCTTGCTGTTCTGTGGTAGAACGGTGAAGGAGGAACAAGGTTGAAAAGTTCCTGAGCACACTCTCCAAAGTATATAAATACAGAGATCGTACAGCATAAGACAAAGCGCAAGAGGTGCAATTTTGATGATTACAATGCGTGCAATGTTAGCAAAATTCGGCCGCATTGGGTACATCGGAAGAATGTTGATCTGACGCTTGCGGCGCGGCGGGTCGGCGGCCGGCGCTAACGTGACCTATGCTCACACATTCTTTAGATGCAATTTTTGCGATCTTGCGTCTTAGGATTCTATTTCAACTGCCTTAATTGAAGTGCGATGAACTTGAGGCTGCGTTCGACTGCATTTCGAAAGCGCGAAATAACTTTTCGTTAGCTTGAGTCGGAACTTAGCACGGAAGACTTCAACGCACGTGCAGCTCGGTACAATTTTATTTTTTTAAATAATTTTCTATAATTATGGTTCACTAGATAATATCCTTTACTTATTTATTAACATCTTACATAAGCTTAATTTAAAACCAACCTTAACATAAAAGATATCTTGGAAGAAAAAACTTCGATTGAAAATTACCAAAAAAATTTGTTAAGGCCAAAGTCCCTATAAGAGGTAAACAGCCTATAGCCGTTTTTTGCTGTAACCTCAGGTGATAATTAAAATATCTTAAAGTATAAAACATCTCATCAATATCAATAAAATGCCGCAATGTGTAATACGATATATACTTTTTCTTACAATAAATTCTAAAGCCTATTCTCGAAATTTATTTTTATTAGACTGTACTATATTAACTAGACAATATTTATATATATTATGTTTGTTCCATAAATATAACTTTATGTTAATAATTTGTACATATAAATACACATAATTTTAATGTTTACGCAAGAAAATAAATGTGGTTATTTTTTATACTTTATGTATGATTGAAAAGTATACCAAAATATTAGCTCCTCTGATAAAGCATGATATACTGAGAACTGTTAGATTTATCGGGATAAAAGTTATCCTTTGTCTGTCCCCGGGATGCATTTGTATCAAATTTCGTCGAAATTATTTAAAAATAAGGCTCGTTATAATTTTACAAACAGACATACTTCAGCATCTATATAATATTAGTTTGGATAATGCAGTTAAAACATAGAGAGGACAACAACTAGAGGACACGCCTCATACATGTTATAATATAATTATGTACGGAAGTGGTAGAGACCAGAGTGGGTAAATGACTCATTCATCTCATTCAAGTTGACATTGAATTTCATACCTATTAGTTTTTTGGTATCAGGTTATTATAATCATTCGTAGATTTTTTCTCATCTGTATTTATGATTTTTTGCCGGCTCGCGTGGCTATTGGAGGCATAAAATTTGCTTAGCAGGTGCTATTGAAATTTTTTCCCGTGGGTGCCTTGTGGTCTTGATTTTTTGTTTTTAAACGGCGAGGACTAGAATAGCATGGATACGTATTACGCAAATAAGCTTTCCTTATGAAATATGTATGCTGAAGGATGGTATACTCCGCATTGATATCTACCCAACCAAGCTTAGAAGCTTAGAAGCTACAATAGAAATAAAGGTGTGGCTGGAAAAATATGGGTACGTTTATTAAGATTCCCACCTTATTACATTAATAATTAAGGGATACTGAAAAGAGCCAGAAGTAAATCGTAGTCAAAGAGAAATGTTATGGTTATAGTTAGAGACTTCTGGGTCTTTAGGATTGGAGTTTCAAAATTGTAAAATATAATTTATTATGTGTTTAAATGATATGTTTAAGAAGAGGCACCGAAAGAAGAAGATATGTTTAAATAATAGCTATCTATAAATTATAGAACTATAGACATGAATTTCAAATCGTTTATTTCTATGTAGTAGGAATAGATTGGTTCGATATTCCTATAGCTATTGTTCTAATGGCAGTAAAAAGTTTATTCATCTCCGACCTTGGATCTACCCAACTTCAGCTTTAATCTACGTGGGAGATACAAAAAATATCGGCTACCTTTGATAAATAATATTATGACATCTTTTATCTACAGAGAGACAGAGATACGTCTAGCTGTGCGATGTACATCCGAAAAAACATCCGATTGAAACTCAAAATGATGAAAAATGGAAATCCATTAGAATTTTTTTACAGATTTTTATGACTGGAATACTACATAGCAAGTATCTTACTTAGACTCAGTAAGTAGTGTGGTATGGCTGTGATAATAGCATGTAGGCATATAAACCAAAAATACAAGCTTTTATTACCTCCTTTCAAGCCAGATAATATGATATATATAACTAAGAAAAGAATCTTAACCTTCTCAACTAATAAATTAGGTATGTTAGTAGCAAACGGTTCATAATAAAAAAAACAATACCATCAAACACAAAGTAGATCCTTACCCCGTTGAATACAAAGTGGATACGTCAGAATTAATATATGCAGTATGCACACACCATATCAAACGCTTGCGCATGTATAACTGGCTAATACATACACGCAATTAACATACTTGGTGTATTAGATGTAAGGTTTATAATTGAATGAGTTTATTTATTGGCGAGTACCTCTATAAGGTACAAGCTGCAAGTGTCATCGTTGACGAATATGGTAGTCCGAGGAGGAAAATATGTGTGGAATAAGTTATGACTTCTTGCGGACTGAGCGTCTGAAGTCTGAATACTCGTATTATAATAAGATCCTAAAACTATCATTAATCACACACAGAACTACTGCTGAGTCTCCTCTCAGAAGGCCATAGTCCACCACGCTGGCCAAGTGTGAATTGACTGACTTCACACAACTTTTAGGAAATTATATATGGAGAACTCTCAGGCATGCAAAGCAAGTGATAGTGGTTAGGGTTGTGTTGCCGGGATTCTTAACTACTAGGTTATAATCACTTCTATCTATTACTCAAGAAATAGAATAGGATGTAACTTAATTGAAAAACCGCTATTTGCTTGTGACTCGAACAGACCTTGCCCGAGGTCGCCTCAGCCATTCGACGTCAAGTTGGGACGCTAACATGGCCAGTTGCGAGCCCTGAGGGCGGCTAATGGACGTATTGAGATACCGCAAAGCCTGGACGAAGAACAAACGTTGTTTTGTGAAAATGTATTCAAGAATTTAAATATAGGTACAGTCAGCAATTTATTTGTAGCAAAGACTTCTCTTCGTTTGCATTTTGCTGACATTCAACCGTGATCTACTTATTCACGTAAACAATACGATTGCATGGACTGGTACCTTCCCAAACGGAGGTACATTTTCGTCTGGATTTTATAACTAGGCTAGGATTTTAGAGTGTTTTCGCGATTTCGAAGGCGTGGATTTAGGATATAAAAGGTACGATTGAAATGTCTCCAATAATGCTAATTGAAGTTTCAAACTCTACTGGTTTAGGCCGTTCGCTGTGTATCAGTCAGTACCGTTTCATATGTTTAGAAATTTATATTTTTTATTATAATACTGTATACTTTAGATTTATAATTACTTTGTTTATGTACATAAATAAAAGTAGATGCGTTTCTGCGTCTAAAATGTATCCTTTAAGTCTTTTACCACATTATTTTGTAAAGTGCTGATGTTACTCATCAGAAGATAAGAATAGGGATCATCTGACGTACCTACACATCAGCGAGAGGACATGAAAAACACAAAGTAATACCTTACTAAACGTTAGGTTTACACAATATAGTTAATGTTAACTGGAAACTTAGCTCTAAAGCCAGTTACGCAACAAACATGAAATCGTAGAGTAATTGTTGATTCACCGCCAATCTCTCGTCACTTACACGTCCTTGGCCGAGGGTAATTCAGCCCATTTGACGTCAGTTGAGATGGTAACATAACGAGCTGTTAGCTAAAGGGCTGTAAGTGGATATATTTAATAACATAGGAATATTTTAAGTTATGAGCAGAAGCAAACTGACCGAAACCGTAAATTTATGGATTGACTCAATTTTCTGGTTCACTTCTAGCTCTTACCTTTTTTTTTTCATTTTACAAAGTTTTGTGTTCCCCAGCCAGTAAAAGTAAAGACTGTTGTTTACCTAATCAAGAAATTAAGTCAGTTATCAGCGACATATTTTCAGACTCCCTCCTCCCTCAGAATCATTTAGCGCGTTTTGGGGCTTATATTGTAGAGTGTATTATAGTATTGTAGATGTTCTTGTAGTGTAGTTGTACTACTGTTATTCCAGACTATAATCTAGCTATGTGCCAAATTTCATCCAAATCCACTCAGCTGTTCTGGCGTGATTGAGTAATAAACCTCAATCCATACTTCCATCCAAACTTTCACATTTTTAACCGGGCGAGTATAACAAAGATAGGCATAGTTGACGCGTCAGGCTCGCCCGACTTCAACATAGTGTGTAGAAATCAAAATTATTTTTTACTTTACAGTGGCTTTAGAAGTCGATTTTTTGGAAATAATTTTTATTTTAATTAGTATCGATCAATTGCTCATCGCTCTTGACTTAAACACACCAAGCATGAGTCGACGTCAGTTGCAACTCGAACATGCCGAGTGGTTCGCCCAGAGGACTGCAAGTGGACGGGGCAACGTATTTCAACTCACGCTTGAATTGCGAACAATTGCTGTGTAATTTCTTCAACGCGGAGTGAGAATTTATAAATTTCCATAATAACTTATCGCCTATCACTCCTCAGGCATCATTTAAGCATCGCATACCCGACTGTTACCCGTTTCGTTCTTGCAAGTAGAAAGACTTCAAATGAGCTGATCGACGACCAAATGAAGAATATGGATGATGCCTATGTCAAGACTTAAGACCATAGTTACAATGTTATTATGGATGAGGACAGTTTTAAGTTTGATAGCCATTTAAAACTATAAGTAGATTAAAGAAATAAAACCGGCCAAGTGCAAGTCGGACTCGCGCACCGAGGGTTCCGTACAAACCTGTAGTAAGTTTTAATTTATTAAAAATAAGTTTAATTTAAATATTTGAGTTGATCGAATGAAAGGTAAATTGCGGTTTACGATTTATGACGTTTTTAAAAAAACTACTTACTAGATCTCGTTCAAATCAATTTTCGGTGGAAGTTTGCGTGGTAATGTACATCATATATTTTTTTTAGTTTTATCATTCTTTTATTTTAGAAGTTACAGGGGGGAGGGGGACACACACACACACATTTTACCACTTTGGAAGTGTCTCTCGCGCAAACTATTCAGTTTAGAAAAAAATGATATTACAAACCTCAATATCATTTTTGAAGACCTATCCATTGATACCCCACACGTATGGGTTAGATAAAAAAAAAAATTTTGAGTTTCAGTTCTAAGTATGAGGGAACCCCAAAATTTATTGTTTTTTTTTCTATTTTTGTAAGAAAATATTAATGCGGTTCACAGAATACATCTACTTACCAAGTTTCAACAGTATAGTTCTTATAGTTTCGGAAAAAAGTGGCCGTGACATACGGACGGACAGACAGACAGACATGACGAATCTATAAGGGTTCCGTTTTTGCCAAATTTGGCTACGGAACCCTAAAAAGATAAAGATTAAAGATTTTATTTTTAAATATTGCAATTGCTATTAATTATTATTTACTTTGTAAGCATTTCATTTTTATTATAATTCGTCCGAAACTTTTGGATCCACGGAAGACTAGCGCTATGCCCCTGCTCGCCCCGCAGTCAGCAAATGCTGAGTGGAGTCCATTTTGGGATCTAATCACACAACTCATATTTCTGTCTCATAGTCAAAACTGTCTACAACAAATGTATTGTGGTTCCAAATAAACGTTTTCTTCATTTCTTAAGAAAAAAGGTGCGTTGAAATTTGATGACGTACAACTATGAATATTCAAACTGGAAGAAATATGATTGGATTGGGTTGTCATCGTTCGTATTTTTATTTGGAGGGGTATCCTCAAGATTTAATTTGATTTCAAAGATATTATACTTTTTAATGTCAACACAAAGCATAAAATTACATACTCGTAGTTAACAGGTCCACTTGTAGAAAACCGAAGAAAATCCTCTAAATGCAGACCTAGACACATCACAAAATTTAACTAAATCACTATAACACTGCCTGACTGCCTCGTTGGTCTAGCGGTTAGCGTAGTCGACTGCGGATCACGAGGTCCTGGGTTCGATTCCCGGTCGGGCATAAAAATTGTTAGGTATTGGGTTTTTCAATTAAGAAATTCTCAGTGCCAGCCCGGAGTTGGAAGTTGGCGGTGTTTCACCTCCGTGGCACGGAGAGCATGTTAAGCCGTTGGTCCCGGCTATTATCACTAACATGATAATAGTCGTTAAAGCCCGCCAACCCGCATTGGAGCAGCGTGGTGGGTCTAAGCTCTAATTCCCTCTCTCCTATGAGAGTGGAGGCCTGTGCCCAGCAGCGGGACGTTAATAGGCTGTCCAACAACTATAACACTATACTTTGATCCAAGATAGCTTAGGCTAATGGCTAGAAGTATAAATAATTTTAATGGTGACATTCATTTACTTTGACTTAAAACTAAAAATATGAGTGTTCCAACTTCCAAACGCGACCAAAATAAAAACCTTGTTAGACTCACTAAACAAATTTTGACTAATATATTTTGTCGAGGAAGTAAATGACGTTATACTTATTTTGCTGTTTTTGTAATTTGATTTACCTACAATACCTAGGTACATAGACTTCATTCAGTTCCGATCACGTTTCCTTCACTATACTTAGACACTACATAAATATTCTATGAAAGATTATCTGACCGTGAAGGATAAATAATTCTTCATACCTATTTATTGTGCATTATTATGCATACCACAAAGTCTATCATAAACAAAAAGATTCTTACGTAATATGGCCTCCAATTCATAAAATCTACACTTCGTTTGCCCATGCCTGCCGTGTGAGCCGACAAATCCTAGGCCCGTTTTAATAAACCGTCATCAGCTAAGAGCACATCCTCAAGTATCGGACAATCTATGTTTAAATCAGGTATTTAGTATAGATTGACCAATAATTGAGGACCTTTTCCTAGCTAATGTCGGCTTATTAATACGGGCCCTAGAGAGTGGACCGCGTTCAAGTTTTTAGCCGTATTGTGGGGCCCACCTCCAGCACGATAGACTGGTTGGATTGGGGGGGCCGAGAACGGGTTGTGATGGCGCTCACATAAGCCCACTAAACGTACAGTTTAAAAACCATTAAACTCCAATTTAAAAAATTATAAGTGAGAGCGAGACTTCTAAGCTGTCTCTAGCCTGGAATTCAGAAGGATCTGTTAGTCCACTGCAATATTATCCCAAGAAAACTCCTACCATTATGTAATAAGTGGCACAAGGTCACAGCCCTCAGCAACGACAACTATAACATTACCAATTCTGTGCTACAAAGCAGAGGTATCGAGAGTCTTATGGATAAAAAGATCGTTTTTAATCATAACCTCTTGTATGGGTCCGGTGGCATTCACTCCATAAGTAGTAGGTAAAGAAAAAAGTTCAAGTAGAAAGGTAAACTCACAAAGGTTAGCATAATATCTTCAGGCATTACTTCCAGTTAACCTTGATTGCTATGGACAAAATAGTTGCCTTTTTTTTTTATCTGTTGACCAATTAGCCTTTTGAGTTCAATTTCATCTGGTAGTAGGTTTTGACAGTTTTTAATTAAACCCATACCCATAATCAGTTTCTATGTAACATAATATTACCGATTACCGGAACACTAACTCGCTTGGCGGCCGATAAAGTCGAAAATGGCATTCCACCAAACTAAAGACAAAATATCCAAAATAACTACACCGGGAATCGAACCCTAGAAATATCTAAAACCAGAGCTTTCAGCAAACTACCAGGGAGGTCGTCAAATAAATAAGATTTTATCATTAAGGAGATTCCATATTAATTCCTCACAAAGATCCCGAGTCCCGACTAACGGTAGCACAAATTTCATTACACCGTATCGGATCTGCTAATAAACGCAAATCATTTCCTCGCTCCTGGATACATTACTATCAATTACACCCATCTATTATAATTCCCGTATCTATGGTCTAAACTCTACATGTACTCTAATAAAACATAGGGCTAGGATAACTCTAGTGAGGTACTGAATTTTTTTTTTTAATTGGATTCTTTTCTAAAAAAAGGAACCCTTAATCCTTATAGTTTCGTCCAGTTCGTCTGTCCGTCTGCGTAGTAAAACAACGCTAACTTCCTAATTTATTGTCAGAAAAACTCAATTTTTGCCCAACCCGGGAATCGAACTTCGTCATTTGCACTCCAACATGTTAACAAATGACAGTAAAACATGGATACTTAATATTATAAATGCCAAAGTTTGTCTGTCTGTCCGTCTATCTGTCTGTCTTTTACGCTTTCACGGATTTTGTCGAAATTTGATACAGATATTAGTAGATAAGTAGGTTTCAAAGGGGAAAAGGACATAAGGGCTACGTTTTATCACGGAAATTTAAGGGTTCCTAAACTTACTTAATTATGTTAAAAAAATATCAAAAATTACAGTAACATACAGTTAGTTTAGAAACAGTCCTCGTGTGTGAAACACTGTAATAAAATTATAAAATTGAAGGGTTCCACGTGGACGAAGTCGCGGGCATCCTCTTGTGCAGCATTAAATTGGCATGCGAAAGTTTTGCGAACCCTAGCGCTTCGTCAAGCTGTAATCTATCACAAGGTGGGTTTTACTTGTCGGGCAAGGAAGCGTTTTCGTGTAGGTACCCTCTAGAGTGCATAATGTTACGTTCAAGCGGTTTGAATAATAGAGCGCTCACGTGCATTATACTTGTGCGGGTACTTGTTTGTTGTGCACTGAAGCTTATATTTTTGACTAGCTATAGCTAGCATACGGTTTCGCCTGCATAAATCGGACCTTATCTTCTTACAGGGACATGTTCTATCCCGGGGCAGGACAAAGGCTATATTTATCCCGGAAAATTAAAGAGTTCCCGCGGAAACCAAAAAAAAAACACGCGAACGAAATCGCGGGCATCATCTAGTTGACAAAAAAAAATGAAATTTTGACAAGATTCCTATACAACAACTGTCAAAACAGATATTATCGTTAGATAAGGTTTACTTGGTGATTGTGGAACAGGCCCTTAGTGGTGTTATAAAAGGTTGCGACAGGAGGACCAAAGGCACTAGATAGTGATATCTTTCCAAACCTAACCAAACTTTAAGTGGCATCAAACAAACAAAGTTTTAATGCCAGCCAATCAGGCCAGCACTGGCCTGCCCACTTCCACATAAAGTTTGCCGTGACAGTTTTTTTTTTAATATAATTAAAAGGGCTAGCCCGCACTGCACAATTTCTCCGCGCGTTATTATGTGCTTGCATCTGTATCATAAACGGTCCAAATTGTAACCAACTTATTTTTTTATATTAAAACGGGTATATAAATATGATTATGATGCCAGCCAGTGTTACAGAATTGAACAAAAAATCTTGCGGTTTCGTTTCGCAGCATGAGCTAATAACAGCTAACTCTATTGCCAAATCCTAGTTTTTACGAAGTTTGAATTTGGTAATACTTAACTAAAAGTTCAAATGAAACAACCGATGACAAAAGTTATTCCCAAATCCTACGCAACCTTAAGATCAGTATCAACAGCCTCAGCGCGTAAAAACCAAGGATTTTCATACAATTAAAACACGTGGGAACGTAGCTATATTGTTTATTGTTGCTACAGCAATTGTATTGCTGAGTAGGAAACAATCCTAGAGATGTGGCTATGAGGTCAGAATGTACTGTGCAATTTGTCTTACCGCTAAAGTCTTTGCTTTTGTCATTGAGTAATTTTATTTTAAAGAATTATGTAGGTAGTAGGATTTTTGTTTTGTTCATAAATTAGTAGCATCATTTTTGAAAAATAAGGTGCTGTTTTAATAGGAGTGGTGACTGCAAGGAGACGTAGTTCTGGTGAAAATGTTTCCTTTAGGTAAAGAAATGGTTCTGCTTTAGCATTTACACTTGGTAGGGACACAGCAGGTCAGAAAACAACAGCAGGGCGATTGGCTAAAAACTACAGGGCAAAACAGCGTCACCCACCACGCGCCCGACCCGCGGCCGCGGCAAAATACCTACCATAAATTCAGCCAACCAAAACAATTGAGACTGTAACAATGATTGATGCAGGTTTTACATAATCGCCCAGCAGTACTGTACAAATAGAAGCAGATGTTCACCACGCCTTATGTCTATACTGGCCTTTTGTGAAACGGCCATAAGATCGAGCGACGGATCGTAAGGATAATCTCGTGCTACATGAAATATTTAAATCGAATTTTAACAGGAACCTAATTTTTTTTTTAATATCAAGGTCAAAATGTTTCAAGTTTGTAATCGAGTGACTCAAGCGAAGCGACATCATGTGAAAACCAGACATCTTACATAAACAACGCCATTGTAATGACGAAAATCTTCAATTGTTTGCATTCAACCTTCAACTCGACACCATTTCAGGTGACAAATATGAAACAATGGGTGTTGATACAGCATGCGGTATGTCCCATAAGCAACGCATATTTCACCACTAAAATATTCATCGTGAAGTGCTTGCCCGAAAATCGAACCCCCGACCACACAAATAAAATGCCGACGCAACGTCTAAACCACTGTTACCAGTTAAATACAAAGGAGACGGTTCAGATTTGTATGGGGCGTAGGCCAAGTCTTGTACAAGCAGAGAAATGAAGGAAAATTAAATACTAGACCAGTTTTTATTGGTAAAATCTACGAATTTATCGTAATTTCAGTGGTAAAATTATTTAATCTTTCCAAGTTATGGAACACTAAACATGAGTAGGTGACAATGGCTGTTATTGATTAAAATATTAATAATTAAAAAAAAAAAAACTAAAGTGACGTGAGCACATCCATAAAAGTCGATCTATTGATCGTTTGCGACTTTACAAATATTATTGAAACTAACCTGTATCCATCATGTCATTTATGATACTATACCCTACAAAGTAAGATTTTCATCTGTTTATTAACCCCCGACGCAAAAAGAGAGGGGTGTTATAAGTTTAACGTGTCTGTCTGTGTATCTGTGTATCTGTCTGTGGTATCGTAGCTCCCAAACGGATGAACCGATTTTCGTTTAGTATTTTTTGTGTCATAGATAATTTTATCCCGGGTGTTCTTAGCCATGTTTCATGAAAATCTGTTCATCCGTCTGAAGGTCATCAGCTTTTTTCTAGTCGGGGGTTTTTTTAAATTTGTAATTTATACTTGTTGCTTTTGTAAGCAGTGCCAAGCAATAAAAAAAAAGTGTTAGTAGTGGTAAAAAAAGATTTAATTATTATACATATACCGAGATAATATTCGTTAACCCAAATTAAATGTAGGTATGTACCTATACCATTTTCCTTAAATTATGTAGCATGAACCGCTCATTAAAAAAACCACACGTTTTAGATATCTACTAGAATAATTGAGGATAGATGCCAACTGGCGTCTGCGTTCAAAAGAATATAAATGTAAATATGAGGCCATTGCATGTTTATAGTTTAAGGTGATGATCGCGACTACTTCCGTGTGGAATTCTTCGATTTTCAGGGATAAAATGAAGTCTTTTTTATTCCCTGGGATATAAAAGACCTTTCTCCGTTCCAAAAGTCGAAGTCAGGTGTGAAAACAAAGCAGAGCGACACACTTTCGCATTAATTATAATATTACAATTTCTTTACCATTTTGGTCTACAATTTGCTTTAGCAGTGCTAATATAGTGAGCAAACATATTGTTTAAATGTCAAGTGATATGTTAATAGCTTGTATAATAATCGTAAGTAGTATTTGCCATGAACAATCAATAACATTGTGATCCTTCGTTACGGGTTATACATAATATGTGTACAATGTACATCATACTTATATTATTTAAATGCGAAAGTATGTTTATTAGTTTGCCCTTCACTTAGACCGCAATAGAACAACAGATTGGCGTTATTTATACCTGAGAAGAGCACCTAGAGAGTATAGACTACTTTTTATCCCGGAAAATAAAAGAGTTCCTCCGGAGTGCTTGAACTTAAATCCACGCGAACCAAGTCGCGGGCGTAATATAGTAAATTAATACTTAGAAGTTATAAAGTTTTCTTTTAACCCTAACTATCAATAAATAATCGATAAATCTTCCGTCCTGACGGTTTATGTGGCCATTGACCCTGCAGCATCAACATTGAGGTTTTGAAAACCGAAGTTTATTGACGTCTTTAGGTACTTCCCACAAAACAATTCAATATCGGCAGACATTGATGTAGAATTTTAGTAATGTCGGCAGATCATAAATGTCCTCGCAGTTTATATGCTATGCAACATCAGGGCTGGGTAGTCAGCACTTGTGCCGAGTTTCGGCACAATTACGTAGAGATACTGTAAAATTTGTCGCAAGATTTACGAAAGTAACGCTAAATAAACTGTTAAAAATGTTTAACTGTTTATTTATTTTTACCTTAATTATCTCTATTTTCATGAAAAAGTATGCTTTCTAAAAATTGCTCCAATTTTCGTTTCAAGAAGTCTCGACCCTAGTTGCAATATTTCGAAAATAAAGGTAATTTTTTATATTTATATTTATTTTATGTTATGAAGTCGAGTATAGTAGTATGCGAAAAGACCTGGGAGCCCACTGCATTATTATCCCATGAAAACCCCTGCCATTATGAGATTAATGGAAAGGGGTCACGATCCTCAGCAATGAGGAATACGACTTAGAGAGAGAGAGAGAAGAAAGAATGTTTAATGGTAGGAACTTGGAAGTGAAAAAGCAGCGCTAATATACGAGCATGCTTTCGATTAATGAACTCTTGGCGTTTTAATTATTTAATGAATTCATTAGTCCATAAACACATCGGAACAGTTTAACAAAACTATTAAACTAGCCCATAAAAATGTTTGCTAACAGAAACTAAGCCTACGTACATCTAACAATAATGTACGATTTCCCAATAGCCAAAAGCCCGCTCCAAGAAGCCGTAGGAGGGCAAAGGCCTGGTAAGTAATTGCCTATTAATGTTCCTCTTTAGGGCAAAGTTCCCTCTAATTAAACTTAATTTCACCATACTTTAGTCACTCGTGAATTATTCAAATGATACGACAAATATAACGGTTCGGTTCGGATAACTTCCTTATTTTGATTATAATGGGTAATATTATCTTCAACCAGCTGCATATGCATTAGAATAAGAAGCCTCTTTGAATGCATTAACAATGCAATTCGAATTCAGTAAAGGATTGAGACTTTTATTGAAGTGAAACTTCAATAAAAAAGTCTAGTTCAATAAAATAGAATCGTTGTGATTTATAAATTAAACTAAACGAAAAATGAAACGAAAAAGCGACCAAATAGAGACAAACATATAAAGGATTTAGCCTGCGAGAGTGAGATAGAATATAAGTTTTGTTTATCTAATTCTCTCGTAGGCTACTATTCTGAAGTTTCACTTCTGCCGTGTGTAAAAAACACACACACACTTTTTTGTTTTTAAGCTATTGCATAGCTTCTATCGCGGGCCTATTGAAATAAAATTAATAGAAATTGAAAACCTAACACTTTTTTGTTGCTATGAATGCTAAGAATTATGAAAATAATTCTTTAAAATTATTTCACCTTTATATTCCAAATCATCTTTTCATAAAAATAGTATTTTTATTTTCAATAGTTTGAAGTCAACAACACAAGTAATTATAGCAACCAAAGTGTTAGGTAAGTTGATAAAAAATGCTATGCTAGCTTTACCGCGGCAGTCTCCGAGTGCCACGCGTCTTTTTTTTATTTTATAGGATATCTATCTCTTCATTTAAGTTATAGGTTTATTAAGTAATTATTAAAAATACAAATCATTAAATTCTAAATTAAACCTAAATAAAAAACTAAAAACTAAACATTAAAAATATCATCTATCCCGCTGCAATGAGGCAGTGTGCCCAGAACGCTGGCTGCGTTACCCCGCTGAATAGCCAAACTTATATGTTGGCCGAGGTAACTGCCAGCCCTCCGGTCACCTGTGGACTCTGTGAGACGAGAAGATAGATCCTTAAAAAAGGATCTAGCATCTTCGCCCCACGACCCCAAGGTTTCAACACCAAAAGGCACAAAAATGAAATTATTTTCAATAATTTCATACTTGCGCCTCTTGGCTCTTTCTGCATTAGTGGCCGCCGCTCCCGCTGACATGGAGGACGCCTGCAAGTGGGATAACGCTAGCGTATCCACGCATGTGGCATTCCAAACAAGCGACCTTCCTTGCTTCCACGGAACAAGAGTCATCCCGTCAGGTCTCTTACCATCACTGCGCGCCAAGCCATTAGGCTCTAATACTGCAGGCACTTTAGCGGTGGCAAGAGACCTACGAATGATGTTATAGGTTAGTACCTACATATTGATTTTGAAAAAAGAGCTATTTTTAAAACTTTAATTTGATTTCCAGTCCAAAGGTTAATAATTTAGAAGTTTTTCGGAAAAGTTTATTCCAATAAAAAAGCTTATTAATTCTAAATCGAAAAATTGAATCAGTACATTGAGTAACTTTTAATTAGAAAAGCTGGACGGTTCAAGTCGAGAGAGATAGAGAGATCTAAAACTCTCGATTTGAACCGTCCAGCTTTTCTATTAAAAAGTTCATCATCATCATCATCATCACTACAGCCTATTAACGTCGCACTGCTGGGCACAGGCCTCCACTCTCATAGGAGAGCGGGAATTAGAGCTTAGACCCACCACGCTGCTCCAATGCGGGTTGGCGGGCTTTAACGACTACTATCATGTTAGTGATAATAACCGGGACCGACGGCTTAACGTGCTCTCCGAGGCACGGGGGTGAAACACCGCCAACTTCCAACTCCGGGCTGGCACTGAGAATTTCTTAATTGATAAACCCAATACCTAACTTTTATGCCCGACCGGGAATCGAACCCAGGACCTCGTGATCCGCAGTCGACTATCCTAACCACTAGACCAACGAGGCAGTTATTAAAAAGTTACTCCATATTAATTATTAGGTCAATAGATTCTGAAATCATGAAATGAATATGATATAACATAGACAAGATCAGTAGTTACAGATACTATCGACAATAGGCTTCGATGTTATCGATAATTACATACAATCCACTTCCAGATGCACCTCACTATGACATAACTTCGCCGGGGTGGTGCAATTGATTTGCCAACGAGTCGGCAGAGTCGGGTTTATAAATCCAGACATTATTAAATAGAGAGGTTAGTTCATTGTGATTTTTGATGCAGCATTCTCTATTTCGAACCCAATATATTTTTAAAGAAAATTAAGGAAACTTAAATATGACTAACAACACTCTTGCCCTGTTGCAACTACCTACATATTATATGTAATTGCAGTTTGTGCCAGTTTGTGCACACATCCCATAGTTGTGGTTAGCTGATGCCCGCAACTTAGTCCGCGTGGTTTAAGTTTTTTTGATTCCCGCAAAAACTCTTTAATTTTCCGGGATAAAAAGTAGCCTAAGTCACTCTCCAGGTCCTCAACTATACCCATGCCAAAAATCACGTCGATCTATTGCTTCGTTGCGACGTGATTGAAGGACAAACCAACAAACAAATATACTTTACACCATAGACTTAGAATTTTTTCGCTACGCTTTATACACTCGCATTTATAATATTAGCACAGTTTAACGAAATACTAGGCTGTGATATTAGTAGTGATTGACTGCCTCGTTGGTCTAGTGGTTAGCATAGTCGACTGCGGATCACGAGGTCCTGGGTTCGATTCCCGGTCGGGCATAAAAGTTAGGTATTGGGTTTTTCAATTAAGAAATTCTCAGTGCCAGCCCGGAGTTGGAAGTTGGCGGTGTTTCACCCCCGTGTCTCGGAGAGCACGTTAAGCCGTCGGTCCCGGTTATTATCACTAACATGATAATAATCGTTAAAGCCCGCCAACCCGCATTGGAGCAGCGTGGTGGGTCTAAGCTCTAATTTCCCGCTCTCCTATGAGAGTGGAGGCCTGTGCCCAGCAGTGGGACGTTAATAGGCTGTAGTGATGTGATGATGATGATGATATTAGTATTATATGCGCAATACCTACACTCCTCCACTTCCGGAAAAAATCTGTCGGAAACTGTCGGAAAAAATCCTGGCGCTTTCGTTTAAGCCTTTTAAGGGAAGGAAGTCCAATAGTCCACCTTAGCAGGCACCTTTGTAGAGCTAAATACTTATACATACCTATTATTTATACCTTTCTATTAAAATAAGCAATAATAACATTCTAATTTTATTGTAACGAAATTGAAGTAGGTAGTATGTACACAATCTCGGTCTGTCAAGCGCAATTGCAGAGATCGTTGCATGATTCGCCATACATCTAGATTATCATGAATCCCACGTTTCGTACCGCGACCTGATTTAAGGGTTTTTGCGAATTACTTTATTGTTGACTCGTAATCAACTTGTTATATAACATGTTGTTTTAGTAATCAGTGCGTATCTATTGTATAATAATGAGCATCGTGATAGGTACATGTGTAATTATTATGGGTAAGAGTTATGTAGAGCATGGGAGTGAAAATCGGAGGCATTTACGAGCATTGTTGTGAAACAAAAACGGTGATAGATGAAAAAGATAAGTTACAACAGCTTATGGGGTATCTTGAAACTACCGGTTGTAAATCAAAACAGTAAGCTGTTCCCTCGTATACAGCATCATTACTGACTAATAAAATGTTAATATAGGCGTAAAACGCTCATCTGCATTCCGCCGCTTAAGGTACCTTTCCACTAAACATGTGCTACGTTGCTAAGCTAAAGATGTGTGTAAAACCCATCAGATAGATCGCTTTGGCAGTACGTCTTCGCGCCACCAGCAAAGACGTACCGCCAAGCAATTTAGCGTTCCGGAACGATGCCGTGTAGAAACCGACTAGGTGTATGGGTTTAATATAACTGCTAATACCCCTAACAGGATAGTCCGCTACCATCTTAGACTGCATTTTAACTTACCATCAGGTGAGATCGCAGTCAAGGGCTAACTTGTAGTGGAATATAAAAAAAGATTCATCTAAAATCTAGCGATCTAAGCTATGAAAAATTTAATTGAGTTAACGCAAAAGTATTGCAAGGTAATCGAAGCAATCTTTCAACTTGAACAATTATTCAATTAATTGTTGTATCGACAATGAATTATATTAGGTAACGATAAACAATTACCTAACACCATCCACTGCGTGGGCGAGTCTCGGGTACCTACATTGTTTATGCCCTAAAGCACGGTTAAATTCCCACTAAATCTTACCATATTCGGTATAGTAATATTAGCAACTGTGTTACTAAAAACCATGTAATTACGGCTTATGCTGAGCGAAATTTCCGATTATTCGTCCAGTTTTTTTTAAATTCCAGATTCCTATCATAAAAGAGACTTTTCCCGATTTCGGTAGAAATTTTACAGTTTTCCATTTTGGTAGGCAATGCTTCAGAAAAGAATTCAATTTAATAAATTATATAAATCATAAATCATATCATACTTAATATTATAAATGCGAATGTCACTTTGTTTGTTGGTTTGTTGGTTTGTTGGTTTGTCTTTCAATCACGCCGCAACGGAGCAACGGATTGACGTGATTTTTGGCATGGGTATAGTTGAGGACCTGGAGAGTGACATAGGCTACTTTTTATCCCGGAAAATTAAGGAGTTCCCGCGGGAATAACAATAAACTTAAACCACGCGGACGAAGTCGCGGGCATCAGCTAGTAATAAATATATTCAATTAATCAAATAAATATTATAAATGCGAAAGTTTGGATGGATGGATGTATGGATGGATGGATGCATGGATGGATGTTTGTTACAACGGCTGAACGGATCTGGATGAAATTTGGCACAGAGCTAGATTATGGTCTGGAATAGCACATAGGCTAGGCTTTTTATCCCGGAAAATGAAAGAGTTGAGAGAGAAAATGAAGAGGGAACCAAAAAACCTCAATCCACGCGTACGAAGTCGCGGGCATCAGCTAGTAAGGTATAAATATTTTTATATTTAATAACAGGATTGTTTGGTTTGGACTTACCAAGTGCGGATTCGCACACCTATGTGTACATTAAATACAAAATTCTCAGGGACGCAGGTATCTTCAAGATTTTTTCCTTCGCCGTTAAAACAAGTGATATGATATGCTCAGATAAAACACAAAAAGAGAGATGTCATCATCATCATCACTACAGCCTATTAACGTCCCACTGCTGGGCACAGGCCTCCACTCTCATAGGAGAGCGGGAATTAGAGCTTAGACCCACCACGCTGCTCCAATGCGGGTTGGCGGGCTTTAACGACTATTATCATGTTAGTGATAATAACCGGGACCGACGGCTTAACGTTCTTTCCGAGGCACGGGGGTGAAACACCGCCAACTTCCAACTCCGGACTGGCACTGAGAATTTCTTAATTGAAAAACCCAATACCTACATAATTCAAAATTCTTATTTTTTTTATTAAGATGTAATTCAGATCTTCTCTTGTCTTTTATTTCATAGGGATGCGGATATAATAATATTATAGTTAGTATATATACGGACGATACACAATTATTACCTAACGTCATTGCGTGGGCAGATGCCGGCTAGGTACATTGTTTATGTCCTGGAGCACGAATAAATTCAGTCTAAATCTTGCTTTATTCGCTGAATCAAGTGATCAAGGTAAAACATGGAACGAGAAATTTAATGCAGAGACACGTTTATTGCAAAAATACGTTCCCGTTACGTTTTACTGCTTTGTGATTATGAATTTCAGTGGCAAAATATTTTACGACATAATTTACACAAACATTCCGAAATCAATTTTACAATCGCAAAAGTCTATTATAATATTATAATCCATCCATACTAATATTATAAATGCGAAAGTGTGTCTGTCTGTCTGTCTGTCTATCTGTCTGTCTGTCTGTCTGTCTGCTACGCTTTCACGGCTCATCCGTTCAACCGATTTTGATGAAATTTGGTACAGAGGTAGGTTGTATCCCGGGGAAGGACATAGGCTTCTTTTTATCCCGGAAAATTAAAGAGTTCCCGCGGGAATCAAAAATCTTAATCCGCACGTGAACGAAGTCGCGGGAATCATCTAGTAAATCTAATATATATATATAAAATCGTTAAGGGATAAACGCACAGCCTAAACCGCTGGGGTTAGAAACTTGAAATTTTGACAGTAGGTTCCTTTTGTGACGTAGGCGCTCACTAAGAAAGGATTTTTCAAAATTCCACCCTTAAGGGGGTGAAATAGGGGGTGAAAGTTTGTATGAAAGTCCGTCATTTCTCAAGTTATATTGATAAAACTTGGTATACGAGCTACTGGTTGAAAATAAAGAAATAGGTATTTCATAGTTTTTAAAAATTCTACCCCCGAAGGGGTGAAATAGGGGATGAGAGTTTGCATGAAAGTCCTTCATTTCTCAAGATATTCTCGAGTTATATAAACGAAACTTGGTATTTTGGCTAACGGTAAAAAATAAAGAATTACGTGTGTCACAGTTTTTCAAAATTCAACCCCTAAAGTGGTAAAATAGGGGTTGAAAATTTTTATGAAAGCTATAGCCATGAAACTTGGTATATGAGCTGCGAGTTGAAATATAAGAAATACCTATTTCACAGTTTTTGAAAATTCAACCCCCAAAGGGGTGAAATGGGGGATGAAAGTTGGTATAAAAGGCCTTCATTCCTCAAGGTATTTTCCAAGTTATATCAACGAAACTTGGTATTTTGGCTAATGGTAAAAAATAAAGAATTACGTGTGTCACAGTTTTTCAAAATTCAATCCCTAAAGTGGTAAAATAGGGGTTGAAAATTTTTATGAAAGCTATAGCCATGAAACTTGGTATATGAGCTGCGAGTTGAAATATAAGAAATACATATTTCACAGTTTTTGGAAATTCAACCCCCAAAGGGGTGAAATGGGGGATGAAAGTTGGTATCAAAGGCCTTCATTTCTCAAGGTATTTTACAAGTTGTATCAACGAAACTTGGTATTTTGGCTAACGGTAAAAAACAAAGAATTACGTGTGTCACAGTTTTTGAAAATTCCACCCCTAAAGGGGTAAAATAGGGGTTGGAAGTTTGTATGAAAGTCCTTCATTTTTCAAGTTATAGCCAAGAAACTTGGTATGTGAGCTACCGGTTAAAAATAAAGAAGTACGTGTTTCACAGTTTTTCAAAATTCCACCCCAAAAGGGTAAAATAGGGGTTGAAAGTTTGTATGAAAGTTCTTCATTTCTCAAGTTATGGCCATGAAACTTGGTATATGAGGTGCGGGTTGAAAATTACGAAACACACATTTCACAGTTTTTCAAAATTCGACCCCCAAAGGGGTGAAATAGGGGATGAAAGTTGGTATAAAAGGCCTTCATTTCTCAAGGTATTTTACACGTTATTTCAACGTAACTTTGTATTTTGGCTTTCGGTAAAAAATAAAGAAGTACATGTGTCACAGTTTTTCAAAATTTCACCTCTAAAGGGGTAAAATAGGGGTTGGAAATTTGTATGAAAGTCCTTCATTTCTCAAGTTATAGCCAAAAAACTTGGTACGTGAGCTACTGGTTAAAAATAAAGAAATACGTGTTTCACAATTTTTCAAAATTCCACCTCCAAAGGGGTAAAATAGGGGTTTAAAGTTTGTATGAAAGTCCTTCATTTCTCAAGCTATAGCCATGAAACTTAGTATATGAGCTGCGAGTTGAAAATGATGAAATACATATTTCACAGTTTTTGAAAATTCAATCTCAAAGGGGTGAAATGGTGGATAAAAGTTGGTATAAAAGGCCTAAATTCCTCAAGATATTTTCCAAGTTATATCAACGAAACTTGGTATTTTGGCTAATGGTAAAAAATAAAGAATTACGTGTGTCACAGTTTTTCAAAATTCAACCCCTTAAAGTGTTAAAATAGGGGTTGAAAATTTTTATGGAAGCTATAGCCATGAAACTTGGTATATGAGCTGCGAGTTAAAAATGAAGAAATACGTATTTCACAGTTTTTGAAAATTCAACCCCAAAAGGGGTGAAATAGGGGATGAATGTTGGTATGAAAAGCCTTCATTTCTCGAGATATTTTACAAGTTATAGCAACGAAACTTGGTATTTTGGCTAACGGTAAAAAATGAAGAATTACGTGTGTCACAGTTTTTCAAAATTCAACCCCTAAAGTGGTAAAATAGGGGTTGGTATTTTGTATGAAAGTCCTTCATTTCTCAAGTTATAGCCAAGAAACTTGGTATGTGAGCTATCAGTTAAAAATAAAGAAGTAAGTGTTTCACAGTTTTTCAAAATTCTACCCCCTAAGGGGTAAAATAGGGGTTGAAAGTTTGTATGAAAGTTCTTCATTTCTCAAGTTATGGCCATGAAACTTGGTATATGAGCTGCGGGTTGAAAATGAAGAAGCATATGTTTCACAGTTTTTGAAAATTCGAACCCCAAAGGGGTGAAATAGGGGATGAAATTTGGTATAAAAGGCCTTAATTTCTCAAGATATTTTACATGTTATTTCAACGTTACTTTGTATTTTGGCTTTCGGTAAAAAATAAAGAAGTACATGTGTCACAGTTTTTCAAAATTTCACCTCTAAAGGGGTAAAATAGGGGTTGGAAATTTGTATGAAAGTCCTTCATTTCTCAAGTTATAGCCAAGAAACTTGGTACGTGAGCTACTGGTTAAAAATAAAGAAATATGTGTTTCACAATTTTTTAAAATTCCACCCCCAAAGGGGTAAAATAGGGGTTTAAAGTTTGTATGAAAGTCCTTCATTTCTCAAGCTATAGCCATGAAACTTAGTATAAGAGCTGCGAGTTGAAAATTAAGAAATACATATTTCACAGTTTTTGGAAATTCAACCCCCAAAGGGGTGAAATAGCGGATGAAAATTGGTATCAAAGGCCTTCATTTCTCAAGGTATTTTACAAGTTATATCAACGAAACTGGGTATTTTGGCTATAGGTAAAAAATAAAGAATAACGTGTGTCACAGTTTTAAAAAATTCCACCCCCAAACGGGTAAAATAGGGGTTTTAAGTTGGTGTAAAAAGCCGCCGTTTTTCAATTTATAGCCATGAAACTTGACGTTTGGGCAACGGGCTTAAATTATGAAATACATAATTCACAGTTATTGAAAATTATTTCCCAAAGGACGTTAAATAGTCCTTCAATCATGCTGCAACAGAGCAACGGATGTTTTTTGTGCACAGGTTCTTTTTATCCTGGAAAATTAAGGAATGCCTGTGGGGGTTATAAATCGTATGCCACGCGAACGAAGTCGCGGGCGTCCGCTAGTAATAATATAAATTTCACCAAATATAATTATCTCCATTTTAAATTCCCGGAAATTCTCCGGTTTAAAAAAATAGTTTTAAAAAGCGGTTCGTTAAATTTTTTATGAAATTCTAATCATTCTTTGACCTATCTAGGCAAATTCTAGGTAAGATTACTTATCCTCCATTATATTGCTATCGAGCAATGGAGATCCATTTCTCGATATCCAAAATCATTATCTCGATATTCATCCAAATCCTTTCGAAATAATTGGTTTGCTTGTTGATAAGATAGCTAAATAGATACAATATCTATTTTTATAGTCAGGTTCCCTGTATTAGAGACACAAGTTGTACTACATGAAATAAAAATTCCCAATTCTATTCATTACTTGTGGCAAGACAACATAATCTGATCTCTAGAAACAGATTAATTAAAATACCACCAACTCTTAAATAATAAGGTCTCCTATTAGATATTGTCTTATCGCATGCCGTAATAGAGCTGTTAATAAGGTCAAAGAGTGGGTAGATATTATACAAACACGAATAAAGTAGCAGACGACCTCTAGTAATCCATACTTCTATGGTATTAGAGTTACTCAGGCATTTCCATAAATCGTAGAACAATAAGGCACGGCACGGTTTCCACGTTGACTTTACGTAACAATGCAGGCGACGATTGAAAGTGTTGTTCTAACATCTACCAGTATCACAGCGTTTTGAATAAAAGGTACTTTATAATAATGGTAGTGACCTGCTTTTATGTAGGCGTTTTTAATCGCTAGAGCGATCGCACGATGTTAAGTAATAGCTGAACATCGCGTGTGGACATATTATGCAGAGGTCAAAAAGGAGTAATATCCGTACTATAATAATATTATAAATGTGAAAGTGTGTTTGTCTATCTATCTGTCTGTCTGCTACGCTTTAACGGCCAGAATAACGCTTTTTCATTTTTACTTTTTTTTGATGAAATTTGGTACTGAGATAGGTTGTATTCTGGGGAAGGACATAGGCAGTAGCCTAAGATTTTCCTGGATAAAAAGTAATTTTCCTGCATAAGAAGTAGGTATCTTATCCAGGAAAATTTAAGAGTTCCCATGGGAATTAATAAATCGTAATCCAACATCTAGTGATAAATAAGTAGTCTTACTAAAGTAAAAAACCGGTTTTTCTCGGTAATTTTTCTCGCGAAAACAAAACGTTTCATTTGCAGATTAATTGTTTAATCCGCAACGAATTAAACAATTCCGAGTAAGTAAGTAACTCGAAAATTGCCTGCCCGCAGAACGCATATTTACTCGTATTAAAAAATTAGAATGCTTTGCTTGCTGCTCTTGAAAGGAAAATTATGTGTATATAGAGAAATTAAATTAAATCCGAAGATCGCAGGTTCAAACCATTTATTCCATTATAGTAGTACCTACGTCTAGCTAATGCTTTTCGCTCAGGTTTGGAAGAAAAATGAGAACATGAGGCAGATAAATAGAAGATATTAATTACTATAGATTTCAGATTGTCAATCTCAACTCATATACCTAGTACGATGATAGCTGCACCAAAGAGATCTTCGAATAAATATGAAAAACAATTCCGAACAGGAAACCGATAGTTCAACATACAAAACGACCATTTATAAGTAGGTAACTGAATGCAAAGTCACGTCTATTGACTTATATCTCTACATATCTACTGACCCGGTTTATCTAATCTGCCATTTAGTTACAGTACTTCATATAGGTACGTAGTCATAGTTGGCCTAGTGGGCATAGTGGTTTGTTTATCCGTGTACCTACCACAGTAGAAACATGAATTTTTAATATTTGATTGAATAAAAAAGGTTCTCAGAAAAATCAATTTGCCTGTGTTTTATTAGAAAACTATAGCTCACCCGCCCCAGCTTCGTATGCGATCCTACGCAAACATCTTTTGATTTTTTGACATAATATACCTAAACCTTCTTCGTGAAACGTCCTAAATAAAGTTTAAAACCCCTTACATAAATGAGTTTTGATGTTACTATGCAAACAAATCCTAATTGAAGCTTATAAACCTACCTTATGAAAATAAACTTCGTCGATTATAAAACTTAGATTAAAATAACTCGACATGTAGCTTATTTAATTGAGACTGCAATATATTCAAATTAGACTTACGATTAAATACGTATACGAATACGTCGAACCTATTATGTTAATTATTTTAAAAAGTCTTTACGGTCTAAAAATAGTATGTAAAATTATGATTCATAAAGTACCTATATAATACTAGTTACCGTATTTATATATATATATAAATATATATATATAAATACGGCGCGCTTGCCTAGAAGATAATTAGAGCAACCTTCGTGTGTTGCAAGGATAAACATTATGTACCTAATCAATCTATACCATTATCTATTTGGATATCAATAGGCCATCAATCCTAAGTCGAAATATTAATGACTTTGTTTTGATTAAGATCGTATAGCTACATACTACAACTATATTGAGGTTTCAGTTTCTGAATTAAGCATTCAAGCAAAAACAGCAAGTTTCAACTCTTAAACTGAATTTCTAATACTAATAAGGTGAGGAAAGATCCATCATTCTTCACATGTGCAGGATATTTTTTTTACATTTTGACTCGCAAAAGAATACCTGTTATCCGTTACAATAATACACACACATGACTCAATAAAACTACGAGTAAATCAAGGTGAAAGAAACCGACTGGTTTCTAGGCTTCCGGAGTACTTTTCGAAAGGAAACGGATAATAGAGTTATAACAGTATTTGTTATAAACAGCTAACGTTCAAATTGTACCGTAACATGGCGGACATGATTTCGGGATGATACCGCGAAATTGTATTTACTTTGAAGATGTACCCATTCTATCACTAAGTACTCGGGCAAAAATTTTGAATCTGCTTTGTGGATTGCTGATTTTCATTAGTAACATAGAGTTTTCAACATATTAAGGGATCTCACGCTCTGGTACCTTAGTACAAGTCCAAAACCATTGGATGCAAGCTAGACGACACAAGCAATAGATATAATAGTATTATGTACTCTCGGACATGCAGGTTTCCTCACGATTTAACTTCACCGTTAAAGCAAGTGATAATTTGCTTTAAATTCCCGAGGCCGAACGTCTTATCACCGTGAAGATTAATATGGTAGTCACAATTAGATTAGAATTGAATTAATTTGTTAAGTTCCTAATAGCTCTAGGTGCAGCTGATTTTACAATCGCCTAAAACAGCGTAATATATTGCAAATAATTTTGATTTATATTTCGTATAAGCACCTACCTACCTAGCAGCTTGGAAGATTGAAATTTAGATAACTATACCTATAATTTTCTAAGGTATGCTTTCGAGATTGTTCTTATCTCATTGTACTTGTTACCTAGTTACCATTTATAGGGTACCTAGGACCTACTTCTGTAGAGAATTTGAAAACAAAGATAGAGTATAACCATTGATCAGTTCAAAGCCCTATCATTGTTTATTTCAGTACCAATACGAACAGCCTCAAAAGGGTCTTATATCATACGAGTTCTAAAAGATCTATCTCTTAACCCATATATGCCTAACCATTTCCTCGTGCCTTCCCTTATAGGAACCTTTGCTAGCTTACTGAGATAAAATTATCTAACATCCAATCCGTGCCAAGGTACCGTTTTTTTCACTCTTGCATCCGATCGCTCGCGCCAATTTATTTACTTAACCATTCATTCGGTTCGTTGAACTCGACCATGTTAATCTTCGTCTAAACAGGGGAATGACAACCTTAGCACATTGTTTTATGTACTGTTATAACCGAATAAACCTATCTGTGTTTGGCTAGTACTAGCAACTTTACATTTACACTCACTTTTTCGGTTAGTATCGAAATTCAAACCTTAGAGTAAAGTAATAATGACGATAATCGCTTAGTTTAAGTGCTTTTTGGCAGGCAAATAGAGTATTTTCGTATGTGTCGTACGAGTACGTGACGATACGCTGAATAAGTTCTTACAATCGTTTCATTCACAAAAAGTGTATTTGATTTGACACTCTCGACCTTTTAATTGAGCAAATACGTTAAACGGTAAGGCATGGACTTCCACTACTCTTGGTTTACTCATAAACATAGAATATTACTACCGGTATAAATTGATTATATTCTGAACAGCAGAAAAATAGAGCAAAAAGTTCAATTTTCTACAGTTTAGCAGCCTAGTTAGTAGAAAAAACTAACCTTCTAAAAGCTTAGTATTTTTTCTTAGCAAAAGTGCACAAAAAGTATTTTAATAAAAACGAATACATTAAACCATCGTTGCTGTGGCGATTCACTGCATAGCGAAGCATTAGCATTTAGCATCTAGGTATTTTGCTGATTTCGGGTACAACCGCTGGAGAAAAGTACCTAGTATAGCAATAAAAAACAATTGATACATCGGCATGTCTAGGTATCAACATTAACAAAACGTGCGTGCCCGCCTTGAACTAAAATCTGTTAAGTACGATTTATATTTCGCTAAAAAGTAGGTGCAATAAAAAAAACTTTTATTTGCGAAACTAAATTAGCTAGAAGTGAAGGATGCATATTAATTTGTATTTGTTGATCTTATGGCTGTGTTACATTAATCCAGTTGCTAGATCCAATTAAAGAAGCTTTTTCAAATACACAATAGGATGTTCGGGAGCCCTTCACAGCGATCCTGACCTGGTAAGTGATAATGCACTTTAAGATGATGGCGACTGGCGGACCAACCAGAAAATTATAGCAATTTTGTTAAACCTATATATAACCTATATTGGTATATATTTTTTTAACCTGGTCGGTATCTACAACGCTAAATTGCTTGGCGGTACGATTTCGCTAGGTGGAAATTTAATCAAACGAGAATTCTAGGTTTCCAAGTTGGACTCCAAAATTAATGACAATCATATCGTATATATGTGACTTTTTATAGGCGTAAATTGAACTTGCAAATAGCAATATGGTCCGGGATGTCATTGGGTAGGGCACTCCAGACGTGCTGTACCTACTGAAGTAATGTGAACCAGCCATTAATGTTTTAAATATTATAGCATCCTCCGGATATGTAGTAAGAGATCTTTGGCAGCAATAAGCCAAGCACTACAATAATTATATGCAAATAAGCAACCACACAGTTTGCCAGCTGTGTTTTATTTCACTGAACCTTTTCCATCCAAAGCAATTTAAACCTTTCAACTATGTGTAACAGAGGTTAATTTACAAATCTACATTAATGTAGCAGATGTGCAATGAGCTACCACGTGCCATAGATCTGCAAAAACTCAATAGAAATGTAACAACAATAGAGCACAGCGATTTGACACATCAATTCTCTGTTCCGTGGCAGATGGTTAGCCAAAAAACGTTTTTTATAAAGTTTTTTATAGGGTTGATGATACCATAGAAATAGGAATCTGCTTGTGGAGGATACTTTAGATAGGCACAGAATCTATACTAATATTATAAATGTGAAAGTGTGTCTGTCTGTCTGCTACGCTTTCACGGCTCATTTGTTCAACTCATTTTGATGAAATTTGGTACAGAGGTACGTTGTATCCCGGGGAAGGACATAGGCTACACCTTATCCCGGAAAATTAAAGAGTTCCTGCGGAAATTAAAAAATTAATCCGCGCCGATGAAGTCGCGGGCATCATCAATTACATAATAAATAGTACTGCTATAGGTACGTCAGTACTATTATATTATTCTGTGCTATAGGTCACTACTCACTAGGAAGCTCGAACGAAGTATTCGAAATAAGTAATTTTAAGTAATTTCGAAATAAGTAATTTAACATTTTGTAATTAGGTACACATGGATTACTGATGACTGATTCATTATTACGTATAGTATAGCTTAGTCACACCTATGTGATAAAAGTAACACGATATATTGAATAAAACTAGAGATAATAAATTAAAATTAGGTAACATCCAAAATTTTCTAAATAGAATTGCATAAAGGTATGTACCTACTTGGTTAATATTATTATTTGGAAAGATTTCTTTTTTAAACTAAGTATGGCATAGACCTTGTTTTCAGAATAAACAAGGGAGCGCACGGGCTACCTATTTCATCGGATTTTTCTTTTTAAGTACTTATTACTTATATCCATACTAATATTATAAATGCGAAAGTCTGTCTGTCTGTCTGTCTGTCTGCTACGCTTTCACGGCCCATCAACCGATTTTGATGAAATTTGGTACAGGGATAGGTTGTATCCCAGGGAAGGACATAGGCTACTTTTAATCCCGGAAAATTTAAGAGTTCCCGCGGGAATCGAAAAAATTTGGTCCACGCGGACGAAGTCGCGGGAATCATCTAGTTTATTATATTAAGAGAACGGATAACTAATGTTTTTTGATAAAAATGATAAAGTAATCTACATAAAATAAGTAGGTACATACCTACTCTATCCTTTTTGAGATCTTTGGTTCGTTATGTAAAATACCTACTCAAATGAGCTTAATTACTTAGCGATTTCCTACTGCTTTGATGATTATTAAGATAAGACCTAAGCCTAATGCTTGTAGAATAAGAATTTTTAATGTGCCATCAACAAATAACAAGTTTTTAGTCTTAATATGGGTGATCAACGAATAACGATCTTGCAACCTCCAGTTAGGTAAATTACGGACCGTTATATTTTAGAGTTTACTACAGTTATTTGATTGAACACATCCTGATGGTCGCTGACAGCATCACCTACTTTCCGTGGGAATATGTCAGCTCAGTCTTAACCTAGTTTCCACTCAGGAACATATATTAAATTGTAGCTAATTGATTCAATAGAAACAACATTAAATTTTTCGATAACTCTAAGGATAAAGACGAAAACCCACTACGAAGTACGAACAGCTGCACAAACCACTGCTACCGCGATAGGACGAAACGTAATGATTTAAGACCTATTTTGTGGTTATACGACATAGTATTAGTATCCATAATAATATTATAAATGCGAAAGTGTGTCTCTCTGTCTGTCTGTCTGCTACGCTTTAACGCCCAACTACTCAACCGATTTTGATGAAATTTGGTACAGAGATAGGTCACATCCCGGGGAATGACATAGGCTACCCCGGAATATTGAAGTGTTCCCGCGGAAATCAAAAAAATTATCTGTACCTACAACAAATTTTCACGAAATTTGGTACGGGGATAGGTTGTATCCCGGGGAAGGACATAGGGTACTTTTTATCCCGGAAAATTGAAGAGTTCCTGCGGGAATCAAAAAACATCAATCCACGCGGACGAAGTCGCGGGCATCATCTAGTAATGTAATAAACTAATACAACTGGGTCGATATATCGACAAATTACCCACTCATTACATTAATTAGTAGGTATATCAGGACGAAATGTGTTTATATATATATCCAAGTCGTTTGTGTTTCGCGCGGATGTTTTGTCCTGTCCTGTAGGTACGTAGTTATTCTGCCATGTTGTTATTGTTAGTAATAGTATCCGTTCATTGGTTTCCGAGAAAATTGCGATCATACAAACATACATACCTACGGGTCGAACGCAGAACATATTTTTTTGAAGTCGGTTAAAATGCCTCTGGCTGGCTTTGGTATACACTAGGCAGGGTGAGGACTGCGCGGTGATGTAGAGAAACCGATAGCCGGGTTACAGTGATACAATTAATAGGCAGGTGTGCGAGGCGATAAGGCTCAAGTATTTCCAAAGTTCTGTTAGGCGGTCTTTGTCGCGGTATCGGCTAGTGCTAAATAACAGCCTATTAAGCCCCGTGCTAGAACAAAGATCATCTCTTCTAGCGGGAGGGTTCCGTATTGACCTCTCACGCGATTTGCTCCGTTAACGGGCTGGCGTACTCGTATGCAAAGATCGTAAAGCCACACACAGAGTAGGTGAATACAAGGTGTTTTAAAATTCCTCTCTACTCATTTTTAGACATTCAAATCCATACTAATTTTATAAATGGGAAAGTGTTTCTATCTGTCTGTCTGCTACGCTTTCACGGCCCGATTACTTAATCGATTTTGATGAAATTTGGTACAGGGGTAGGTTGTATCCCGGGGAAGGATATAGGTTACTTTTTATCCCGGAAAATGAACGAGTTCTTGCGGGAATGAAAAAAACTTAATTCATGCGGACGTAGTCGCGGGCATCATCTAGATTCTAGGTAGTTAATATTATAAATGCAAGACTGAGTCTGTTTGTCTGTCTGCTATGCTTTTTCGGCGCATCAGTTAAACCAATTTAGGCGAATCTTGGTACAGAGATAGGTTGCATCCCAGGACATACCTAGGCTACTTTTTATGCCGGAAATTAAAAAAAAACCTGGGGAAGACCTTAATCTACGTGGTTCTTAATCCTTATTCGCGCGCATTATCTAGTCATCATCATCATCACTGCAGCCTATTAACGTCCCACTGCTGGGCACAGGCCTCCACTCTCATAGGAGAGCGGGAATTAGAGCTTAGACCCACCACGCTGCTCCAATGCGGGTTGGCGGGCTTTAACGACTACTATCATGTTAGTGATAATAACCGGGACCGACGGCTTAACGTGCTCTCCGAGGCACGGGGGTGAAACACCGCCAGCTTCCAACTCCGGGCTGGCACTGAGAATTTCTTAATTGAAAAACCCAATACCTAACTTTTATGCCCGACCGGGAATCGAACCCAGGACCTCGTGATCCGCAGTCGACTATGCTAACCACTAGACCAACGAGGCAGTTATCTAGTACCTATACAATATTAGCATCAATTTATAATTGAACTGTGTACATAATATGTTATATGATACAACAAATGCTATGTACATAGTATTGTATGTAGGCAAGTACTACTGCGTGATCGCGTGCAAGTCCTGAGGTGCTTTTGATGTGTATCAGTGATGACTATGCTCGTTTTTAATTAAATCTTTGCTCTAGACGCCCAGTCGCTTGGCTTTTATATTTGTTGAATGCATTAATTAAGGTTTTGGTTGATTAAAATAGTTTAAGTTATAGGGCTAATTATTTTTTCGTAAAAACACATTATGGCTAGTTCTGTAGTACACAAACTCTTACTTACCCAAAAGACACATTATCCCTTTAATAATAGCATAATAGCAAAATATTTAGGGCTTTGAGGATACTTTGCGCAAAGGATCAACCTGGCTGCCCAGCGCGGAAATGCAGCCCGCATTCATGGCGCTATTCCACTCAAGCATGATTTGTATACTAAATAATAAGATTAGGCTACATGACTTTTATTGTAATGTTTTCATTAAAGATTCCCATAGCGTTTAAAAAACCGGCCAAGTGCGAGTCGGACTCGCGCACTGAGGGTTCCGTGCAAACATTAAATATAAGTTTTATATTAAATAGATTTTGAGTTGATTGAATGAAAGGTAAATTGCGGTTTACGATTTATGACGTATTAAAAAAAATCTACTTACTAGATCTCGTTCAAACCAATTTTAGGTGGAAGTTTGCATGGTAATGTACATCACATATTTTTTTTAGTTTTATCATTCTCTTATTTTAGAAGTTACAGGGGGGGGACACACATTTTACCACTTTGGAAGTGTCTCTCGCGCAAACTATTCAGTTTAGAAAAAAATGATATTACAAACCTCAATATCATTTTTGAAGACCTATCCATAGATATCCCACACGTATGGGTTAGATGAAAAAAAAAATTTTTGAGTTTCAGTTCTAAGTATGGGGAACCCCCAAAATTTATTGTTTTTTTTCTATTTTTGTAAGAAAATCTTAATGCGGTTCACACAATACATCTACTTACCAAGTTTCAACAGTATAGTTCTTATAGTTTCGGAAAAAAGTGACTGTGACATACGGACGGACAGACAGACAGACAGACAGACAGACAGACAGACAGACAGACAGACAGACAGACAGACAGACATGACGAATCTATAAGGGTTCCGTTCTTGCCAAATTTGGCTACGGAACCCTAAAAACACCATTAATTAATAAGCAACTCTCCTACCTGTACGAGTATTGAAACGGTTTAGTTCACTGACTAATATTAGGTATAAATGCGAAAGTGTGGTTGTTTATTGGTTTGTCCTCCAATCACGCCGCAACAGACCAACGGATCGACGTGGTTTGCATGAGTATAGTTACTTGGACCTGGAGAGTGACATAGGCTAATTTTTATCCCGGAAAATTTAGGAATTTAAAAAAATTTGTCCACTCGGACGAAGTCGCGGGCATCAGCTAGTTAGTATAAATTCGAAAATGTGTTTGTTTGTTGGTTTGTCCTACAATCACGCCACAAAAGAGCAACGGATTGACGTAATTTTTTGCATGGGTATGTAGGGTCAACACGTCAGTTCGCCGACCACCCCCCGTTCACGACCGTTTTTCCGAAAACAACCAAAAACAGTTGCAATATTAACGCAACGATCACTCTTTTTTCTTGAAAATCATGCTCTATCTATCCCTTACTCTCAGGTCAAATTTGGCCAACCTAATATATTTCAGTATAACTCTGTGAGCCGATGAATCTGAGCCGGAGCACACACATTGATTTTGGAGCAAAATGCTAGGAAAAAAATTAGTGAGGAGCAATGAGGAGGCCAAACTTAAACCGTGGGTAAACATGTTTTATTAAAGTTATTGCATACATTTTGTGCTTAAGGTGTCAGAATATTATTAAATTATAATTTAGAATCCATATTATGTCCATAAAATGCTTATTTATTTAAATAAATGGTGGTCGCTAATGGGCCGACTAAAATTGAGCTTCCTTCCTTTTACGACCACATGGTCGTAAACTAGCGGTTTGTAACGAATCATTTTTGAGCTCTTCTAACTTGCCGCATAATATTAGCGCAAATTTTATTGTTTCTTGACATCCTATTATGTATGGTTTATTTAAACGTCAGTTTGCGACCGGCAAAATAAAGAGAAAACCGAAAAATCTAAACGTATTTTAATGATGTAAAACAACGTGGTCGGCATCGGATCATTTCTCGACCATCGATGTAATTACATACATAAGTAATAAAAAATACAATATTCTTGTGGTCGTATACGGACTAGATAACGACCATGTGGTTATTTGCATTAGTTTGACTACATAGTAGTGGTCGTATACTGATTAGCTACCGACCATGAAGACGGTTTTAAATTTTTGTCTATATTTTGGCGGTTGAGTATTGACTACTACTTTATTTTATTTTACTTTTTACTTTTTAAAATAATCTGGTAGGGTGATATGAGCACCAATTATTTTTTATATGATTCCAGAAAACTGGACTGAGTAGCAGGAGTTTGTGGACCAACTACTTCAGGCTTCTAACTAAACTCAGCTAAAAATTATCGAATATCTGTACAGTACTATGTTAGACTTAGAGCTTTCCTCCTCGATTTGTAACTGCAATTTTCAAGAAGCCTTGGTGTACTCAGTTTATTCTAGATTAGGATTTGTTTGGATACAAAATGTGTCAATAATCTTTGACACATTTTGTATTTAATCCAAAGTGTCTCGTTTAAGAGATATAATCCACACTTTCAGAATCCATTTCTGATTACCGTATATCTTCAGATTATGCTTCAGCGATCAAACTCATATCAGTTGATCGAAGCAAGTGTCTTGCATTTGCCGGTATGTTTGTTATAACAATAATTTTCCTCTTGGATTTCTAAAATTCGCTTAAAGAGGCTTAGTGCCTGTCTATAAACTGAAAAACTGGCTTTGTTATGATATAATTTTTGGTTAAATAACCATTGAAATTATCGTTAATGGATTCATAAAATACGTTACTCTTCATCCAATCGCATTTTGTAAGTCCAGATAGATAAATTAACTCTTTATTGCACACACTTAAAATAACAATAAACAAAAGGTTAAAAGATAAGATCAAGGGTGAGAATTGCAAAGGCGGTCTTATTGCTAAAGCAATCTCTTCCAGACAACCTTTGGGGAGAGGAGATTATCAAACAATTGTGGGATAGTGTAACAATTAAACATTAAAATATATATAGTAATAATAGTAGCATAAATATTCCTCTATTTGGTCTATTCGGGCCAAATAGAGGGATATTAATAGATAGGACCAAAGTGAATTAATTGCAACCTAAATGCTTAAACAAGCGACTTCTGAAGATAGAGAGACTGTCGTATATCCGCTGGAAGGCTGTTCCACAATAATACGGATTTACGGGTGAAAGATTTACCATAATATCCTGTGCGACTGGCAGGAATGTGCAAGCGATTATCCGTACATGACTTTAGGTGTTGTAGTTCGTTGTTAGAGCCAAGGAAGGAGAAACACTGTTTGAGGTAAGATGGTAAGAAGGAGTATGAGGATTGTATAGAATAGAGTAGAGGAGTGTCAGAATGTGCAGATTGCGACGGAGTCTGATTGGGAGCCACTTCAACCTTACGCAACCCGTAGATAAATCTTATGCATAGGTTTTGAAGATGCTCGAGCTTATTCAGCTGTTCTTCGGTTAGATCGGGGTAGGACGAGTCAGCATAGTCTAGAAGTGGCAAAAGAAGAGAGTTAGCTAAAAAAAAATTTGGTTTTAACTGGAAGAAAGTTTTTCAGCGTTGCTGGCCACCAATTGACGCAAACAACTTCCGGCTAACCTCAGCGATTTGCGAGACCCAGGATAAAGAACTGTCGATATAAATGCCAAGTTTTTTGACCAAAGAGCTAATGTCCAGGCTAGTTGGGCCGAGGCGGATGGGAGGTAAATTGCTTTGTATGCTCTTGTCAAGCTGCTTGGAGCCACCTGATAGAGCTACTTAAGATTTTTCTGGGTTAACAGACAGTCCGTAGGATTCGCTCCAATTAGATTAGATTGGATTCTTAGGAGTCCAGGTACATATAATTAAGACAATTTATCATCCATTGCTTCAGGGGTTCTTACCTCTAGTAATATTCCCTTAGGTCAGACTCCCTAAAGCCATCGTTGATAATATGCCAGAATCATGGGTACTTGAATGTTTAGAAATTCGATGGATGAAGAGCGAAGTCTTTTATGAATATGTAAGCAATGCTTTCAATGATTGGGTAATCAAAAATGTTATAAAAAAGCCCGTAAACCTATTCATAGATGGGTACAAGTCTCACATGACTTACTCTCTGATACTCTAAGTGAGTTAGATTAGGAATGGTTAACCAGCTATACAACCCAATATCATTCAGCTGGCTGACGTCAGGCAACTAAAGCAAAAGCTGGAAAGCACAGTTAAGAACTGGCAGTCTCGTACCGAACAGACAGAACAAAACAGTTTCAAAATATATTTTTTGTAGAAATTCTAGTTCAAATAAAAACACAGTGCGGGCCAGAGATTTTGATGCAGCTTCGAAGTTTAATATCTCCTTGTTACAACCTAAATATTGACATTGACAGCATTGCCCACAAGCCCCTGCCTAGTCACATTCCCGCTCGAAATTTGATATTTTGACAATTTAACTAATTAGGACCGATGCTACAATTAATATCTTACACACCAAATGAGATGTCTTTTGATGAGTGCCAAATGACAAAAGCGAAACTTAGACTAAGCTACTAAGTGCAATTTCCACAAGCATGAAGAAATAATATTTTTAGAAATGGGTAAAGAAAATTTAGAATTGGAAGAACACGAAAGCAGTAATTAAAAGCAAAGGAAAAACAGGAAAGCAAAAGAAAAAGAGAAGAGATGTAGAAAAAGAAGACTAATCAAAAAAGAAAAAGAGAAGAAATGTAGGAAAAGAAGACTAATCAAGAAAAAAATTTAAGCATGCAAGTTATGTCCATAATATTCTATGTTCGTTAGAAAATATATCACTTTTTTGCTATTTTTTATAAATACCAATAAATCATAGAAAAAATAAATAAACGTGTTTTTAGAACAATTAATTGTTATTTTTATTTTCGACCTTATCTTAATATATCAAGAGATCGTTTTTCAGTGGCTGTTGAATGGTCGTAAACTGACTACAGTGTGGTCGTAAAATAACGAAAGCTGGTCGTAAACTGAAAAAAACGCACTTTTTGACAAATCGGCATATTGCATAAAATAGGGAAATAGAAATATTCAAATCATACGGTAATTATGTTCCTTCATGTTTCTTTCATGCATATAAATTGTTATTTCGTCAAAAAAGGTAAATTTCAAAGAGCTGTGTAACTTTAAAGACGGCAAGTCGACTAACTGGTCGTCAACTGACGTGTTGACCCTATAGTTGAGAACCGAGAGTGACATAGGCTAAATAAGGAGTTGCCATAGAAATTAAAAAAACCTATTTCACGTGGACGAAGTCGCGGGCATCAGCTCGTCGGTCTACTATGAAATTACATTCAATATTTCTGTATCCCATAAACTAAACGAATGGCCCGAGGGTTGGAGTCCAGAATCCAGATAGCGAAACCGTAAACGGCAAAAATACGAAGCATTTTCAACATCTGCGCTGTGGAATGTCGCACAGCCCCGGGCGACCATCACTCAGGTGCCACTTATTTTGCTATATAAAGTGTAAATATACATAGTACATATTACGTCTGTGCTGGCCCTAGCTTAGTAGTTATTTATTAATAGAAATAGAGAAGAACGCTTAGGTATCGCTTGCTATAAGCTATACCTACCCAACCCACTGGTACATGCATCCGACACTTTGGCGGCGATTTCTTTAATAGACTTATGTAGGTAGTTAACCTATTAGAAACCTGATTATTAAATTCTGTTTCTTACGTAAGATTTTTTAAAGTATATGTATAACCAATATTAAAAACCTCTAAAGGTACGTATATGAACAGTTAATTTATATATAAAAAAATTGTACATACACACAATGCATAAATACCTAATTCCGAAATGAAACCAGTTGAAGCCCGCGACGTGTGGGTTTTTTTTTCATTCCTTAATTTCTGGGATAAAAGGACCCTATGTCACTCTCCAGGTCCTCAACTATACCCATGCCAAAAATCACATCGAACCGTTGCTCCGTTGCGGCGTGATTGAAGGACGAACCAACAAACAAACACACTTTTGCGTTTATAATATTAGTTTAAGATAATATGATTAAATGGTACCACTTATTTTAATGGTGAAGAAACCTGCATGCCCTATAAAGTTCTTCATAATGTTCTTAAAGGTGGGTGAAGTCAGCCAATCTGCATTTGACCATTGTGGTGGACTGTGGCGAAAACCTTTCTCATTATGAAATTAGACTCGTACTAAGTAGTGAGCCGGCAATGGGTTGAATTTTGATTGTTATAATGTAGGTTCAAAATAAACAAAATATTCATAATAATATATTGATACCTCCTCGCAACAAATAGCCTCAAAAATATGTGCGACATATTACATATTATAAACAAACCAATTTAAAAGTTCAATATCCACATTTAAGTTGAATATTTGTTTTATAAAAAAGATATAGCAAAAAAATATTAACATACCTACTTAATATCGGACCTGTCTGAAAATAAAAGCATATTTATTTGCATTCATGTTCAAAATAAAAGTCCCGCATTGTTTCGCTTCGTGAATAAATTTCAATACATTAATTGACACAAGGAGTTATTGATCTGAATTGACAACAATCATCTTAATTCATAAAGGCTTGGTCAGACGCAACACGAGTCGACCTCAGAAAAGAATATGATGCATTGAAAAAAAAAAAGTTTAGCTGTTTAATTTTTGCTTTTATTTCAAAAGTAAATTGACTAAAGTTAAGTTGAGTTAAAATTTGCTGTGGCAGCTACAAGTTTAGCAGTCACCACAGCAGCATTGATAACTGACACTCAAACAATTTTTCAGTGTAAACTGCCTGGACAAAATAAGTAAGTCCCGAAATCCAGTTTCGCCAGTAACAAGAAGGTCTTACTGTGCAATGTAATGTTGTCAACCATCTGGATAAAATCCCACCTGCTACCGGTTTGGTGTTCGGTGAAACGTTTCTGTAGTCTCTGAACTAAATACCTACTTTTGCAACTCTTGTTTTACAGTTTCAAAATAAATTAAAATGTACGTGATTACTGCGTATGCCTACCTATACTCATAAAAGTAAGGCGTCGATCCCACAGGGGCGCAATCTGATGACTCCACATAAGTCTCTGATAGGGACTTCAATACACCGCGGTCAAGAGGGATCAAGAGAGCCCTATCTGGATTCAGTGGCTCCTACATAGCCTAAGTAACTAATACAGTTTTTATTTTTGACGACTTTGACGACCTCCCGCAGTGGCGAATGCTGTGGTCTTACAATGGGTGGACAAGGATTCAATTCCCGGTCAATTTACGAATTTATGATTTCTGAATTTATTATCGCTGGTCTGGTCTGGTGGAAGGCTTCACCGTGGCTAGTTACCACCGTACCGGCAAAGATGTATGATGTATATGTAAGACCGCCAAGTGATTTTAAGCGTTCCGTCACGTTCCGGTACGATGCCGTGAAGAAATCGATCAGGGATATCAGGGATATAGGGCCGTATCCCTAATAGGTTAGCTCGCTACCACAGAGTACATTGCTCGCTACCATCTTATATATACTTTACCATCAGGTGAAATCACAGGTCAAGGGATAAATAGTAATAGTAGTAGTAGTCTTGTAGTGGAATAGAAAGAATTACAATACTCCGCATCCATAAAAGTTGCCAAAATTAAATTAAACATATCTAATTAAATATTGAACCAAAATATAGTGTACAAGACTACACCTGAAATGAACCTTCTTCTTTGCTGCCAACTCCAAGCTATAAACACGAGCCATTGTTTTAAATATGTTTTATTTAGTTTTACAACCTATGAACAGTTAGGTAATAAAATTCATACGGGCGATCGATGTGATAGTGATATAATATGTAGGTATAGCCTTATGATAATGCTATAAACTATATTATAGCCTTATAAAGCGCTATATAGCCGTACTGGTATTAGAATCAATTACCTTTTTAAAAACGTATCTGTATCATACTAATATTATAAATGCGAATGTGTGTTTGTTTGTTGGTTTGTTGGTTCGTCCATTAATCACGCGGCAACGGAGCAATGGATCGACGTGATTTTTGTGACCTGGAGAGTGACATAGGCTACTTTTTATCCCGGAAAATTAGGGAGTTCCCGCGGGAATCAAAAAAACTTAAACCACGCGGACGAAGTCGCGGGCATCAGCTAGTTCTATATATTTTAGGATATTGGACCTTAGATTCAAAGCTTCAATGGGGCACTCATATATCAACTCTGGCTGGCAAACTCAGCTCTGCTGCTTACGCTGTCAGAAAGATTCGACAGTTTACTGACGTTGAAACTGCAAAAATTGTGTATTTTGCTTACTTTCATAGTATTATGTCTTACGGAATCTTACTATGGGGTAAAGCGGCAGATATTCAAAAAATTTTTGTATTACAAAAAAGGGCAATACGTGCAATTTATAATTTAAAACCGCGCGAATCCCTTAGAGAGAAATTTAAGGAAATAGGTATTCTTACAGTAGCCTCGCAATATATTTATAGTAATCTAATCTTCGTAAAACAGCACATTTACAATTACAAAAAAATATGCGATCTGCATGATAGACAAACTAGAGGCCGCCATAAGCTCGTGACTCCATCGCTCCGCCTCAAGAAGGTCCGAAGGTCGTTCGTGGGAATGAGCATTCTATTTTATAACAAAATTCCACAACCTATCTTAGACTTGCCTTTACACAAGTTTAAGAAGTCCATTAAAAATATGCTCCTGAAGAAAGCTTATTATACTGTTGAAGATTACGTAAATGACAAAGGAGCATGGATTTGATTCGCTCCAGCAATGCTAAGGACAGCGGTTACATATGTATAAATTAATAAAATTGTAAATTATTTTTTTTTCAAAAGAGCAACCACCGAGTTTCTTGCTGGTTCTTCTCGGTAGGAATGGCATTCCGAACCAGTGGTAGATTCACTCGACGATTCAAAAGTACTTGTAAAAGTCTATTTGAATAAAAATAATTTGAATTTTGAATTTTGAATTCCGTATTGTCTTACGTAACGTGCGTGACGATAGTCTTGTCCTTGACACGTACGGCAAATATGTAACTGTTCAAATCGGAAATCACTGTTTCGTAAATTTCATCGAAAATAATTAATAAATCAAACCTACTAATGGGTTATATTTTTGGGATTATACGTGAACATTTAACAAAGTATTGGCAGGTCATAATGGAAGTTGCGAATTCAGCCAAATTAACTAGGGTAAGCTGCACTTTTATGTCTCTATTTGTACTACTAGCCAGTCGCTACTGTTGTATTAAAACAAGGAAATCCTATAGTTTTGTCTACGTACCATTTTGAGAGCTGTACCTAAAGTTGCAACTTAGCAGCTATAGAAAACCCTTGGGGGCTGCGGAGGCATACTAAGATTTAAAAAAAGATATTTATAATAAATAAATTTTCTTGGCTGAAAATTTACCATATTACTTATTCACTTTCACTATAACATTTTTGTTGTTTCATGGTTGCGTTGTGTTTAGCATCCCGGACATTTAATGTAATGTCTGATTTCTATTATAACAGTTTTATATCTAATCACTTGTCACATAAGTTCAATAAACTACAAAAACCTGCCTTAATAAATAACATAATGTTATGCAAAAAATAGCTCCTTTTGTTAAACGATACGAATATGTTAATAGGATGCGAGAAATAAATGTGATATATTATTATCTTAAAATAAAATATCAGTTCTACAATGTAATAACAAATTAAAATGTGTGTATACGCTTTTTTATGTTACAAAAACGTAAAAAGAGTAAAAAGTAAAAACATTGTCTTGCTGTCAAACAAAGAACATGAATGTTTTACTAACGCCATCTAGTCTGAAAAGCGGGACAGTGCTTTGGCGGGGACAAGGTACAGGTGAGGGGCACGCCCTACAAGTCGGACGCCCAACTTTTTTCTATGAAAGGGTGTAGTAGGTACTTACCTTCATATGTGTATATCGATGGTTGTCCTAGGTAAGCGACAAACAGGGGTAACACAACCCGACACGAAACTATGAAACAGTAGCTCCTAGCAGTAGACTGTCAAATTCTATGGCGTCGCTTCGCGTGGCGTCGCTTCTGTCGCTCACCTAGGATCACACACGTGGACGTCGCGCGATAAGTCTGACCAAGCCTTTAAGTTTTAACCAACACATAACCGTTTGATATACATTACACGCTGTCGCAAGTCTAAACCGAGCACTCTGCCTCCAAAAACAGACGTCTATAGATGAAATCTAAAGATTTGTTATGCCGTAACGTTACGGTCGGACATTGCGCTCATCCTGGAAGTTTTAACGCGTTTCGACCTTACGTACTTCCTCCTAAGCTAGTTTTATTCTAGGCCAAAATAATTTGATTTATTGCATAATCGTATTTCCATACTGTGAGTAGGAGCTCGTTTTATGCAAATAGAGAAAATGTGCGTCGAACAGCTACCTAACTAACATACCTGCCTATAAATGAATAGCATCCTCCATAAAGTGCAAAAACATCGGCTCTGTGCCCTTCATTTTTTTGTTTTCTCTATAAAAAAAGTAAATATTATATTTTTTTGGAATGTGATCTATGAGATGTTTGATATAATTAACATTTTGATACCAAGCTTAATAGCTCATTCACTCTGGTATTAATCACAATGTTTATAATATTAATATACGTACTTACTTCCTTCGGCGCTACAACCCATTGTGGGTCTTGGCCTCCTCCACAGTTTCTCTCTACCGGGCTCTATCCTTGGCCTCCTTCCTCCTTCCTCCACAAAGGGAGCTTTTCGAGTTTCTGTATTATAATAATATTAATATCCATACTAATATTATAAATGAGAAATTATGCCCGTCTGTCCGCTACGCTTTCACGGCCCATCTATTTAACCGATTTTGATGAAATTTGGTATAGAGATAGGTAACGTCCCGGGGATAGATATAGGCTTTAACCCAGAAAATTGATAAGTTCCCGCGGGAGTAAAAAAACTTAATGTTTCTTTCATGCATATAAATTGTTATTTCGTCAAAAAAGGTAAATTTCAAAGAGCTGTGTAACTTTAAAGACGGCAAGTCGACTAACTGGTCGTCAACTGACGTGTTGACCCTATAGTTGAGAACCGAGAGTGACATAGGCTAAATAAGGAGTTGCCATAGAAATTAAAAAAACCTATTTCACGTGGACGAAGTCGCGGGCATCAGCTCGTCGGTCTACTATGAAATTACATTCAATATTTCTGTATCCCATAAACTAAACGAATGGCCCGAGGGTTGGAGTCCAGAATCCAGATAGCGAAACCGTAAACGGCAAAAATACGAAGCATTTTCAACATCTGCGCTGTGGAATGTCGCACAGCCCCGGGCGACCATCACTCAGGTGCCACTTATTTTGCTATATAAAGTGTAAATATACATAGTACATATTACGTCTGTGCTGGCCCTAGCTTAGTAGTTATTTATTAATAGAAATAGAGAAGAACGCTTAGGTATCGCTTGCTATAAGCTATACCTACCCAACCCACTGGTACATGCATCCGACACTTTGGCGGCGATTTCTTTAATAGACTTATGTAGGTAGTTAACCTATTAGAAACCTGATTATTAAATTCTGTTTCTTACGTAAGATTTTTTAAAGTATATGTATAACCAATATTAAAAACCTCTAAAGGTACGTATATGAACAGTTAATTTATATATAAAAAAATTGTACATACACACAATGCATAAATACCTAATTCCGAAATGAAACCAGTTGAAGCCCGCGACGTGTGGGTTTTTTTTTCATTCCTTAATTTCTGGGATAAAAGGACCCTATGTCACTCTCCAGGTCCTCAACTATACCCATGCCAAAAATCACATCGAACCGTTGCTCCGTTGCGGCGTGATTGAAGGACGAACCAACAAACAAACACACTTTTGCGTTTATAATATTAGTTTAAGATAATATGATTAAATGGTACCACTTATTTTAATGGTGAAGAAACCTGCATGCCCTATAAAGTTCTTCATAATGTTCTTAAAGGTGGGTGAAGTCAGCCAATCTGCATTTGACCATTGTGGTGGACTGTGGCGAAAACCTTTCTCATTATGAAATTAGACTCGTACTAAGTAGTGAGCCGGCAATGGGTTGAATTTTGATTGTTATAATGTAGGTTCAAAATAAACAAAATATTCATAATAATATATTGATACCTCCTCGCAACAAATAGCCTCAAAAATATGTGCGACATATTACATATTATAAACAAACCAATTTAAAAGTTCAATATCCACATTTAAGTTGAATATTTGTTTTATAAAAAAGATATAGCAAAAAAATATTAACATACCTACTTAATATCGGACCTGTCTGAAAATAAAAGCATATTTATTTGCATTCATGTTCAAAATAAAAGTCCCGCATTGTTTCGCTTCGTGAATAAATTTCAATACATTAATTGACACAAGGAGTTATTGATCTGAATTGACAACAATCATCTTAATTCATAAAGGCTTGGTCAGACGCAACACGAGTCGACCTCAGAAAAGAATATGATGCATTGAAAAAAAAAAAGTTTAGCTGTTTAATTTTTGCTTTTATTTCAAAAGTAAATTGACTAAAGTTAAGTTGAGTTAAAATTTGCTGTGGCAGCTACAAGTTTAGCAGTCACCACAGCAGCATTGATAACTGACACTCAAACAATTTTTCAGTGTAAACTGCCTGGACAAAATAAGTAAGTCCCGAAATCCAGTTTCGCCAGTAACAAGAAGGTCTTACTGTGCAATGTAATGTTGTCAACCATCTGGATAAAATCCCACCTGCTACCGGTTTGGTGTTCGGTGAAACGTTTCTGTAGTCTCTGAACTAAATACCTACTTTTGCAACTCTTGTTTTACAGTTTCAAAATAAATTAAAATGTACGTGATTACTGCGTATGCCTACCTATACTCATAAAAGTAAGGCGTCGATCCCACAGGGGCGCAATCTGATGACTCCACATAAGTCTCTGATAGGGACTTCAATACACCGCGGTCAAGAGGGATCAAGAGAGCCCTATCTGGATTCAGTGGCTCCTACATGGCCTAAGTAACTAATACAGTTTTTATTTTTGACGACTTTGACGACCTCCCGCAGTGGCGAATGCTGTGGTCTTACAATGGGTGGACAAGGATTCAATTCCCGGTCAATTTACGAATTTATGATTTCTGAATTTATTATCGCTGGTCTGGTCTGGTGGAAGGCTTCACCGTGGCTAGTTACCACCGTACCGGCAAAGATGTATGATGTATATGTAAGACCGCCAAGTGATTTTAAGCGTTCCGTCACGTTCCGGTACGATGCCGTGAAGAAATCGATCAGGGATATCAGGGATATAGGGCCGTATCCCTAATAGGTTAGCTCGCTACCACAGAGTACATTGCTCGCTACCATCTTATATATACTTTACCATCAGGTGAAATCACAGGTCAAGGGATAAATAGTAATAGTAGTAGTAGTCTTGTAGTGGAATAGAAAGAATTACAATACTCCGCATCCATAAAAGTTGCCAAAATTAAATTAAACATATCTAATTAAATATTGAACCAAAATATAGTGTACAAGACTACACCTGAAATGAACCTTCTTCTTTGCTGCCAACTCCAAGCTATAAACACGAGCCATTGTTTTAAATATGTTTTATTTAGTTTTACAACCTATGAACAGTTAGGTAATAAAATTCATACGGGCGATCGATGTGATAGTGATATAATATGTAGGTATAGCCTTATGATAATGCTATAAACTATATTATAGCCTTATAAAGCGCTATATAGCCGTACTGGTATTAGAATCAATTACCTTTTTAAAAACGTATCTGTATCATACTAATATTATAAATGCGAATGTGTGTTTGTTTGTTGGTTTGTTGGTTCGTCCATTAATCACGCGGCAACGGAGCAATGGATCGACGTGATTTTTGTGACCTGGAGAGTGACATAGGCTACTTTTTATCCCGGAAAATTAGGGAGTTCCCGCGGGAATCAAAAAAACTTAAACCACGCGGACGAAGTCGCGGGCATCAGCTAGTTCTATATATTTTAGGATATTGGACCTTAGATTCAAAGCTTCAATGGGGCACTCATATATCAACTCTGGCTGGCAAACTCAGCTCTGCTGCTTACGCTGTCAGAAAGATTCGACAGTTTACTGACGTTGAAACTGCAAAAATTGTGTATTTTGCTTACTTTCATAGTATTATGTCTTACGGAATCTTACTATGGGGTAAAGCGGCAGATATTCAAAAAATTTTTGTATTACAAAAAAGGGCAATACGTGCAATTTATAATTTAAAACCGCGCGAATCCCTTAGAGAGAAATTTAAGGAAATAGGTATTCTTACAGTAGCCTCGCAATATATTTATAGTAATCTAATCTTCGTAAAACAGCACATTCACAATTACAAAAAAATATGCGATCTGCATGATAGACAAACTAGAGGCCGCCATAAGCTCGTGACTCCATCGCTCCGCCTCAAGAAGGTCCGAAGGTCGTTCGTGGGAATGAGCATTCTATTTTATAACAAAATTCCACAACCTATCTTAGACTTGCCTTTACACAAGTTTAAGAAGTCCATTAAAAATATGCTCCTGAAGAAAGCTTATTATACTGTTGAAGATTACGTAAATGACAAAGGAGCATGGATTTGATTCGCTCCAGCAATGCTAAGGACAGCGGTTACATATGTATAAATTAATAAAATTGTAAATTATTTTTTTTTCAAAAGAGCAACCACCGAGTTTCTTGCTGGTTCTTCTCGGTAGGAATGGCATTCCGAACCAGTGGTAGATTCACTCGACGATTCAAAAGTACTTGTAAAAGTCTATTTGAATAAAAATAATTTGAATTTTGAATTTTGAATTCCGTATTGTCTTACGTAACGTGCGTGACGATAGTCTTGTCCTTGACACGTACGGCAAATATGTAACTGTTCAAATCGGAAATCACTGTTTCGTAAATTTCATCGAAAATAATTAATAAATCAAACCTACTAATGGGTTATATTTTTGGGATTATACGTGAACATTTAACAAAGTATTGGCAGGTCATAATGGAAGTTGCGAATTCAGCCAAATTAACTAGGGTAAGCTGCACTTTTATGTCTCTATTTGTACTACTAGCCAGTCGCTACTGTTGTATTAAAACAAGGAAATCCTATAGTTTTGTCTACGTACCATTTTGAGAGCTGTACCTAAAGTTGCAACTTAGCAGCTATAGAAAACCCTTGGGGGCTGCGGAGGCATACTAAGATTTAAAAAAAGATATTTATAATAAATAAATTTTCTTGGCTGAAAATTTACCATATTACTTATTCACTTTCACTATAACATTTTTGTTGTTTCATGGTTGCGTTGTGTTTAGCATCCCGGACATTTAATGTAATGTCTGATTTCTATTATAACAGTTTTATATCTAATCACTTGTCACATAAGTTCAATAAACTACAAAAACCTGCCTTAATAAATAACATAATGTTATGCAAAAAATAGCTCCTTTTGTTAAACGATACGAATATGTTAATAGGATGCGAGAAATAAATGTGATATATTATTATCTTAAAATAAAATATCAGTTCTACAATGTAATAACAAATTAAAATGTGTGTATACGCTTTTTTATGTTACAAAAACGTAAAAAGAGTAAAAAGTAAAAACATTGTCTTGCTGTCAAACAAAGAACATGAATGTTTTACTAACGCCATCTAGTCTGAAAAGCGGGACAGTGCTTTGGCGGGGACAAGGTACAGGTGAGGGGCACACCCTACAAGTCGGACGCCCAACTTTTTTCTATGAAAGGGTGTAGTAGGTACTTACCTTCATATGTGTATATCGATGGTTGTCCTAGGTAAGCGACAAACAGGGGTAACACAACCCGACACGAAACTATGAAACAGTAGCTCCTAGCAGTAGACTGTCAAATTCTATGGCGTCGCTTCGCGTGGCGTCGCTTCTGTCGCTCACCTAGGATCACACACGTGGACGTCGCGCGATAAGTCTGACCAAGCCTTTAAGTTTTAACCAACACATAACCGTTTGATATACATTACACGCTGTCGCAAGTCTAAACCGAGCACTCTGCCTCCAAAAACAGACGTCTATAGATGAAATCTAAAGATTTGTTATGCCGTAACGTTACGGTCGGACATTGCGCTCATCCTGGAAGTTTTAACGCGTTTCGACCTTACGTACTTCCTCCTAAGCTAGTTTTATTCTAGGCCAAAATAATTTGATTTATTGCATAATCGTATTTCCATACTGTGAGTAGGAGCTCGTTTTATGCAAATAGAGAAAATGTGCGTCGAACAGCTACCTAACTAACATACCTGCCTATAAATGAATAGCATCCTCCATAAAGTGCAAAAACATCGGCTCTGTGCCCTTCATTTTTTTGTTTTCTCTATAAAAAAAGTAAATATTATATTTTTTTGGAATGTGATCTATGAGATGTTTGATATAATTAACATTTTGATACCAAGCTTAATAGCTCATTCACTCTGGTATTAATCACAATGTTTATAATATTAATATACGTACTTACTTCCTTCGGCGCTACAACCCATTGTGGGTCTTGGCCTCCTCCACAGTTTCTCTCTACCGGGCTCTATCCTTGGCCTCCTTCCTCCTTCCTCCACAAAGGGAGCTTTTCGAGTTTCTGTATTATAATAATATTAATATCCATACTAATATTATAAATGAGAAATTATGCCCGTCTGTCCGCTACGCTTTCACGGCCCATCTATTTAACCGATTTTGATGAAATTTGGTATAGAGATAGGTAACGTCCCGGGGATAGATATAGGCTTTAACCCAGAAAATTGATAAGTTCCCGCGGGAGTAAAAAAACTTAATGCACGCGGACGAAGTCGCGGGTCGTCTATTTTGAAATAATTTCGTAAGTAAAATATACTGAGCTTGCCTGATATCTGCCATATTAAATTTGCCATGACGTCATTAGTTATGGCACGCGAAAAGCTAAGACGAAGCCAACGACACCATATAGTAGGCTTTATTTATCAAAAACCAGTTCAGTATGGGCGACGCTAAGCTAAAACGTTTACTTATCGATAAGCCTTACAGAATATTTCCTCCTCTTATATTTTCACAAGGGATAAAAGTGTAAACATTTCTAAAACAAAGTAAGTACCTACCTGCCTACTGAAATAACAGACCATCCATGCTAATATTATAAATGCGAAAGTGTGTCTGTCTGTCTGTCTGTCTGCTACGCTTTCACGGCTCATCCGTTCTACCGATTTTGATGAAATTTGGTACAGGGGTAAGTTGTATCCCGGGGAAGGACATAGGCTACTTTTTATCCCAGAAATTTGAAGAGTTCCCGCGGGAATCAAAAAAATGTATCTGGTCAACCGATTTTGATGAAATTTGGTACAGGGATAGATACGTCCCGGGGAAGGACGTAGACTTTTTATCCCGTAAAATTGAAGAGTTCCCGCGGGAATCAAAAAACATCAATCCACGCGGACGAAGTCGCGGGCATCATCTAGTAAGTAAATAATTAAAACCGTGCGTGAATCACAGCCAATGCATTCGTCCGGCCGACACCGATTGAGATATTCATAACGATTGTATCACAACACAAACTATACCACAACTAATAAGATAGATAGATGGATAGATGAACTATTTATTGCACACACTTAAAAATAATAACAATAAACAAAAGCTTACAATATAAGACAGAAGGGTGCAAAGGTGATCTTATTGCTAAAGCAATCTCTTCCAGACAACCTTTGGGGAGAGGAGATTATAAAACAAGAGCGCGGGATAGTGCAACAACTAAACATTAAAATGTATAATATATACACACAAACATACTTATATGAATACATACAAAGATACATATAAAAATAAATATCTACTAAATAATTAAGTATATTTTTTGTAGCACAATTACCTTAATGGACACAGAAATAGAGTAACGTTTTGTCATGTTATCCGTCATTCCAGCAACGCCCGGCGCGGGCGGCGCTACCTCTCCATTTCTTCTGCTAAGGCGGTTGGAAGATTCAAAACATTACATGGGCTTCCCCCGAGAAAACCATCAACAAGTGAAAACTCCATGCAAGTGCAATAAGAAAAACAAGAAAGTAACGTGAATATGAATACAGTATCTAGAGAAGGAGTCAAATCAGTATTGCATGGATACCTACAAAACGCCTACAGCTAACTAGTAAATAAATAATTCTTTACGTAATCGGGTAACAATAAAATACAACCTACGCGAACAATATAGGTATAAGAAATACTACAACAATAACATTTCCAAATTCCAAACAAAAACTAGATCATGAAACATACACCATTATTTGTACGAAACACGTACTAAAATCTTAATAAAACAATACAATCAAACCACGCAACACCTGGTACCAAATTTCATTCAAACCAGTTTAGTGCTTGAATAATTGTTATGAAACGCATAGCTAACATTTTAGTTACAGAGTCCGGCTGAATTGATTAGCTCTAGTCTCTAATCCAATGCTAAGCCAATTGTCTAAAATTTTGTATTCTATAATAAAAAAAATTCAGCTGGATAGAATGCCGCATACAAAAAGGAAACAAAAAGGCAGACCAACGAAACATCGTCGAACGCCTAGAAGACATACCTATATACCTTTATAACTTAGAAAGATAGGAACTAGTTGTAGAAACGAGATCCGAAAGACCGTGACGGTGCCTGCCACACATCATCAAGACTCAAGCATAACCAATCTACAATAATTTGATCAAGTATATTTTAACATTCAAATCGACATCAATACACGAATTTGCATGATCAAATATCATATTATTATACGATATATTATGCTTGTTGATGTTCCAGGATGCGTGGTAGGCATACATGAAAAAACTATGGAAGAAGCCATGTCTTACGCAATGGTCGCTGCAACCTGCAGAATCGTGACCAATTAGAATAAAACGAAGAGGAATACTAAAAGAACATTCACTAGAAGATGGATAAAATATTATTTTATCTAGAAATTACCACTAATTTTTAACTTAAAATATTTACTACCGAATTATTCTCAAAAATTAATTCGTCATCTCCACCATCGTACATAGTCGATTGATATCAACTCCACAGCCGACGAAGGTCTTCTTTATGGATTCCAAAAGAATGCGGTTTAAAATTATTCGCAATAATAAAATTCCACATCTTCTGCGCCACATTGACTATTGAGCATTGTTTATTTTCACCGTTGTTGCTGTCTTTGGATTCTTTGGTGGACGTGTTTGCTTTGAAGTGTCCATCAAACTGTGTTTGTAGCCAGCGATAAACTTTCGTCTTTTCTATTTTCACGTTGTCTTGGTGCGCCAGTTACTCGTATCTTGAGGATCAGATCACAACTACAATAGCTTGATTGATCGTGTAAATTTTTATCTTTGCTCAACTTGACCTGCTGCCTGCTATGTAAGGTCATAAGGTTTCTTACTATGTAGAATAATATCTGACGCCATGCCATACGCATTTGCATGAATCTGTGTCAATTGTCATCATACTTTGGACCTTGGCATTTTGTACACTATAACTCTACCTACCAAAAACTCCTGTGGCAGAATCGAATATTATGATATTGAATGATAGATAAGGATTATGTGTTCTAGTTGTGATAGCGCATATATTAATCGATGGTGCTAGACCTTTGCTAGACCCTTTGGATTTCAACAATTTGATAATTCTATTGGTTACTTTAGTTATCGATTTTGGAGGTTTTTCACATTCGTGCCTCGGAGAGTCCGATAAGCGTCCGTTTACAAATAAATCCAATGGTACGGTGATTCACGCTTCTCTTCGTAGAGTCTGTGGAAATCTGAGAGTATGCAGATTGTGAAAGGATCTTAGAGCACCTGCATTTTAAAATATTATCCCATCGAACTGCTACCAATATGTGATCTTAGAAGGGATCACCACCCTCAGAAATTAAAAATACGATGCAGAGAGATGATCTTGAATTGATCTCTGTAGGCGGGTAGGTACGTCAAGAAGCATTACGAGCGGCTATAAACCAGTTCAGCACAGATTATAAGATTATAATCTAATACTTGACCGGCTATACACCGATACCATCAGCTGACCTTAGCAGTCCGTCAAGGATTAACGATGTACCCTTGCCTAATTCAAAGTTATCTGATAAAGTGAGCCCGTCGGCCGTCACGGTTACACTTACTACGTCTATAAGGGATCCTTTCATTTTTTTTGTCCTTGTTTTCATTTTGCTTTTGCTTCCCTCAAAAATGTCATGTTTTAGTCTTTAGATAGGCATTTTCGACGGCATCCCTGGCGCAGGAGACACGATACGCCAAAATGATCAAATGTCGGCATTCAAAGAGGAGGCCCTAGTTCAATTCCCAGGGGGTCAATCCGGGATATTTTATATTATAAAACTTATTTGATGGGAGCAAATTATGCACCACAAATCGCAATGTATAGTTTTTAGGATTGTATTTTATTTAATATTGTTTTTATTTTTTGTGTAACTTGTATTGTATGTATTTTATAATATGGGCCTTGATGCCTAAATTAAATAAATAATAATAATAATACTCCACAAAATAATAAACCTTTAGGTCTAGGAGCATTTTCACGAAAGCGTATGGTCAAAATCAGAGAGGTGAGCATTTTAGGTTTTCAAATATCTGAGAAATTAAGTTTTCTTTTGAAGAAAACTAACAAGTGGAGTCTGTTGTGTAATTTGTCATGAACCTTTCCTGTGAAGAGGCACGCACAAAAATATATATTTTAGAAATTATACCTGTTAATAAGAATAATGCCAGGGCCAAAAGTCATTTCGGGAACATTTTTAAATATTTTTTAAATAATAATATAACCAACGTATTTAAGAATCACCTTCAAGAAATTGTAATTATCCTGTTCCTAAATCGGAAAATGTTGTTATTTTGTATATTTTTATAATGAAAACACTTATTTTTCAAATTACTCTCCATAAATTCTCAATTTTTGTAAATTTCGCTCCAAAATTTCATTTTATTGTATACATGTTTGCACTACGTTATATATTAATAATATAAATACAAAAGTTTCAAGGTCATTTCATGTTGTATATGCAAGATTTAACTATAGCATTACTTATTAGTGATTTATTTGCCGTTTTTGTGATGTTCCCGGAAATGATGGGAGTGTTCCCAAAATGACAATGAAGTTCCATAAATCACGTTGACGTTCTCTAAATGAACGCAACGCCCGGTTTTTGGCATATTTTAGGCATGAAAATAATATACATTTACAGTATTATACCTTTATTTGTACTTAAGGAATGAGGAACGGAACATGAGTACCAAAATTTAAACTTTAAATCTAATAATAAACTTTGTAGGTTTCAATCAACAACATTAACAAATGCTAATTGCACACTATCATTAAGATTTCTTGCACATCAATGCTTAAATCAAAATATAAACTTTGTAGTTTTAAAATAGACAGACATTAGGAATAGAAACATTATATTTATAATCACATAATAAAACAAAGTAACTTGAGTATCAAAGTTCGACCTTAAAGTCTAGCAATAATCTACTTTTCGAATATATCCATATTTTCATCAAAACAATAATAGCTACGACTTTTTATTGCAATTTCGGTGTGGGTAAAATTTTAACTACTTGTTCACAGGCGACATATGCAACATCATTTTGTTCAACTTAAATATTTTTGCAGAGTTCCGCTGACAACGAAGAAAGGTGACTTTTATTTCACCATCTTCATCAACTGAGGTGTCAGCGACTGCAACGTATCTGTATTCAATTTTTTTATTTTCAGTGGATACATTTACTAGCAAAAATGTCTTTGGACGTATCATGTTTGGGTGGAAGTTCTCCTTATCATTTCCGTACGATGTACCAGCACAAATATTGAGAATTTATCCTCCACAACTTTCTCTGTTTCCTCTTCTGTCTTTTAGTCATATCACTAACAGTCTTAACTTTATTTTCAGCTTTCTTTCTTTGGTAATATTCCCTATCTTTCAGTCTCTTCATATCTATTTGTTCAGGTGTCATTTTATTTAAAAACTTGCGCTTCCTTGCATTAGCCTTTTCACGATATTTTTTATAAGCTATACTGTCCTCTTTTAATCGTTTTTTCGACTTCCTTTTCGCTTTATTTTTATCGTTTTCCATGTTACTCGTACTAAATGGATACCTAAAACCAAAATTATGCATGATTATGTTTCTAAAAGCATTAGAACATCATTTTGCCCAAAAATTGACAATTCAGGATCGCCCGCGTCATTTCGGGAACGCCCGTCATATACGAGAACGTTCCCGAAATGACCGTTCCCAAAATGACGATTCGATAAATATTTTCATGTCACGCTTGACGCCGCCATGTTAGATATTGGTTTTAGAGATTATGAACAAGCGAGCTGTAATTTTTATAATAATTTTGCAAAAAGTATGCAAATTTTCGAAAAACTAATCACCAAACAGCGTTCCCGTAGTGACAGGGAATTAAAGTACGCTTCACATATATCAAATTAAAAAGTACTTACCAGCAAAATCAATTATTTTTTTCCGTAAACACGACACACGTCTTTTGCTTTGACTAGTGAACTTCATACTGTTGCTCCCTAATGCCACCTAGCGTGTGTTGTTTTAATTACATAGATCGTTAACCACCGCGTTCACGGAATGATTTAATAAACGTCAGACAGCATTTGAATAGCCAAAATAAGAAGAAATTAAACTGGTATTAATGTAATTTATACGTATATTCTTAATTTGATGATTTTCAAAGCTAATATTAAAATATGTTAATTTTAAGTCGTAATTGTAAACATTTTTGACTTGTCTGAACTATGAAACTTGGTATAAGGACGCATTCCCGGAATGACTATTTAGACCTTTTTCTGCCTAAAATCAAATAAAACATTATTATAGAAAAGAAATATGCTAAGTGCCTTGTAATTATGCATAGAACCTTTATTATGAAATAAATATTTTAGTAATATCATGTTATTTATTGAGAAAAGCTTTGTCAGAAGCATATTGCTCACCTGTCTGATTTTGACCCAATGGGTGTTCCACACCCTAGCCATTCGTAGTTTGACCATATACTATCATATTTAAGTATAAGAAAGCCAGGCGTTTCATATGGGTTTTTATAAATTTAAATAGGTACATTGGTAGAGAGACATGTCTATATAGGGGGTATTTAAAGCAGGGGTGAAGGATAACGTATCCTCGCGGTGCGCGTCTTCCTAAAGGTATTTCAGGTAGGTAGAGTCCCACATAATTATTTTAATTATTTAGGAGGGTCCAACCCCCTCCCGTTGCTCTATTATCGACTATCGTACTACGAAACAAGCTTTGCTAGAGCGAAAACATACCTACTTACTGCTGACCGATGAGCACAAAACGTCTGGGTCATTAACTTTTATACGAAGCGCGTACACTAGGACCGGACAAAACTTCGTCCCACTCCGATGCGAGCATTTCGTCCTGTCAGATACGTAGGGTATTTCGCTCTAAAATATTGAATGACGCAAACCTAGACATTCTTTAATACGCATGTTTCGCCTTCAAATGTAATAGCTAATTTGCCAGTGTATTCGTAACCCAACTTACGATATATACATATAAGTCTAAAATGAAATATGTATCTATAATTTTATTTTTATTATCATTACCTACCTCATATTTTATATTTTTACTAAATCTAAATTGATACAACTTTGCTCTTAGATAGTTACAGAAATAAGAAAGTTACAGAGGAGTTGCAGTTGCTTAAGTAGGTAAGTAATATAATATGTACAATTGTTTTTAGTAAAGGTTGTAGCGTAGGTACACATAATAATAATATACCGGATCTAAGCAACGCCAAAACGACGTTCACATTTTCTTCGTCCGCTTAACATTCCATCGATACAAGGTCGGAGAGATTCGGCCACCATAACAAAAACTTACAAAACTAGTGTCTCAACGTTAAAAAAACGGAAATTTCGCAATTTATTCAGTTCATAAATACACCGTAACATGCTTAGAATGCGAATTGCCTTGCAAAAGTTGAACCTAAGAGTAAAACTATTAAAACGTTAAAGCTCCAAAAAAAGCTTACCGATATAAAGTGAACCTCCGCAAGATTATCCGACCATTGTAATCACTGGATGGAACTTTTTGTGTCACGTCAATAATGTTTGATCACTGAAACATCGGCACGGATATTCCCTGTCACTGAACTGGACGCACGCTCATTCGTATAGACGACTCGCGCATAACTAAAGTGAATTAAAGCCTCGAGCCTGGCGGCTGGCAGAACCGCGCCACTGCACCGTCGGAAACTTGCCTGGTCGGTCTGCGCTCGCGCACCCAACGGATGGTCCGGTTTGGGTCGATTCGACTTCGCCTTTTGTCATAAGAATATCGCCTTACAAAAATTATGTAATGAAATACTTGGATTAGTGGCTTGGTTAAGGCTGTTATGGAGTTTATAATTAGTAAGATAAACGCTATCTTACTTAAAGTTTGGATGTATGTAAGTTTGTATTTTTGATACTCCTTCATGCCACAATGTCAGAACCGATTTGGCTGAAAATTGGAATGGAGATAGGTATCTTATAACCTGAATAAACAGATCTAGATTAGGTACCAACATATTTTTATCCCGGAAAATTAAAGAGTTTCCGCGAGAGTCAAAAACCCCTTTAATCCAGGCGGACGAAGTCGTGGGATAGATGATGCCCACGTGTTCGGTTTAAAAATAACATATAATTTGGCTATGATTATTATTACCCACCCAGCTATGTATGTTGTAGGCTTCTTCTCAAACATGGTTGCGTTTGGAACCCTCGGAGCGTTTGTTTCAAGCTATCGAAACCATCATGAAAAGTATCAATGAATTCTAAATCGATTTAAAATAACATTCAAAACTGAATTAAGTAAGAAAAATAATTTGACCTTTTCTTCAACCATACAGCTATTATACGTTTGTGATTTGATTAGGATTGTTTTTTATACAAATACCTGTGGTGCAATCATGTAAGGATTGCCGATTAAATCGTTAGGGTATCGTACATACCTAAACGTATGAGGATGGATACACGAAATTGAGCTCTAATTCAATGCTGTTATAGTTTATTTTACTTTGAAGCCGAACTTAGACGATTTGATCGACAATTCTTACATAATTGGGGGGGCAGATATTTTATTGTAATCGTCATAATTGTATCCTTGGTCCTCCTATCCTTGGTCCTCCTATCCTTGGTCCTCCTATCCTTGGTCCTCCTATACTTGGTCCTCCTATCCTTGGTAATCCTAGAATCCTTGGTAATCGTCTGATTCGGAACTTCGGATTGCCATTTCTACCGAGAAAAATCGGCAACAAAACTCGGACGTAGTAAGTAAGGACGTTAAGTTTTTTGGTGACTTTACTGCTGGAAAATATCTTGGTTAGTAAAATTACATCATAATAAAATATAATAACGTAAAGCGGATGGAAAAATTAATTTAAAATCATTTTTAATTACAAGGCAACGTTATTTAACTTAGCGTGCGTTACCACACTGAGGAAAATATGCTACCGAACATGAACATTTATCATATATGCAAAATAATGTTAAATTAAATCACTTAATTGACTACGCAATATCGAATGAATATTGAATACCTATGAGTGTTATGACATAAGTAATAATATGATTTTTCATTTGCGTATCTTCTGTAATAATATGGAAAGTCCTAGTGAAGAACCTCTAAATTTCTCCTCCTTACAAAACTGAGCGTAGTGCGGGACGCCCACCAGGCGAGGACTTTCGGTAGTAAATGTCCTCCCGACCGAATTGCAGCGGGCAGCGGCAAATCTGTACAAAGTACAAACCATTATCTGCCTGGGCGGCAGTGGCATGCAGTTCATAGAAGCATAAAATCACTGCTTACCCAAGAGGAAATACGACAATTCTCATTTTTATCAGGACAGTCAGTAAATACAATTATAAGTACCTTTTTTTTATTTATTTATTTAGTACCAGAAAGTTATAAAATAAGAAGAAAAACAGACAAATAGTGGACAAGGAAGCACTTATCTCTATAAAAGATCTCTACCAGTGACCCTTGGCAGTGAGAAAGGTTGTGGAGGAAGAATGGGTACAACAAGATATGAGATAGCATGAAACGAGATATTATATCATAAACTTACATAAACACACAAATATACATACGAATGACATAAATTATATATATACCCTTAGCGCACATACATTTGCGCAAATAGATAATATCCCTTGATAATATATCTAATAAATAATAATATTAGATTTAATACTCTCTATATCTTTATTCTGATAGCCTGATGTGATGAAAACTCCGACACGACCGAAGAGAGATTAAGGGCAGAACGAACCGAAACCCCTTGCTCTCCGCTCCGAGACACGGGGGTGAATTGTGGAACAATGGCAACTGCCTAACTCCGGGATAGTACTGAAATTTTTTCGGTTGAAATACCCAATATAATGATATAATGGGTAATTAACGGTACCTAACTATGGCCCGACCCGTGAACTGAAACTGACCGTCATCTGCAGTCGAAAGTGCTAACCACTGGACCAACGAGGCAGTTGCTTGAAGGTAAAGAGAATCTCACACTAGTGGGTAGGTAATTACGAAGTAAATAATATTATTTCGTCTGTGATAATAGGTAGGTATCTACCTATGTATCCATTATTTACTAAACTACCTACCTAACAATAAAGAGCTTTCGAGTTTCACTTAGAAAATACAATGTGGTGACAAATTGTAGGAAAGTTTGTATCAAACCACAACAAAGAGGGACTATCTACCTAAATCAAATTTTAATAAGTAATTCCATATAAGTAGTACGTCAGGTTACATAATATTACAAATGCGAAAGTCTGTCAGTCTGCCTGTATGTTACATGTATGTCTGTTACGCTTTCACGGCCCTTCTTTTCAGCCGATTTTGATGAAATTTGGTATAGAAATAGGTTGCAACTTGCAGCCCGTGGAAGGATATACCTACTTTTATCCCGGAAAATTAAGGAGTTCCCGCGGGGATCAAAAACTTATTCCACGCGGACGGTTGGTGACTCGGTCGAAGACTCCCACCAGACCAGACAGCTTAGAAACTGTAAATTTCCAAATTTCTCCTACCGGACCTCCCACATAATATTCTAAGACCACAGCGCTCACCATTGCGCCAAGCAGGTGGGGAAGGTCATTAAAGTAGGTCATGCGAGTGCGCCGCGTGGATCTCAGGACCATATTCTACATCCTTTTAAGCCATTAACATATTTAACATTTTGGGAAATATGTTAATGACTTAAACATCATAGTCTTTATTCTTTAAACTTCATAAAAAGTAGGGCTACAGTTGTCAGATCGTAAACTACATTTTCGCACCTAGTTAGGCTTCGCGCCTATAGATCAATTAATTCCTTAATACACAGTAACTACCTACACTATCATCCATAAAATGAGTGATAAGGATTAGCCTAATATTATAAACTATGTAGATGTTGCACGAGACTTTCGCGTGAATAAAGAATTTTTTAATTTCCGCGGGAATCTCTTTCATAAGTAGGTATCTTGTGTCAATGAACAAAATCCCGAAAAATTCAAAAATTCCCGCGGGAATCTTCAGCTAGTCATGAGCGTATCAACCAAGTATTTGAATTATAATATCCAACTATTTTATACCTACCCGTGTGGTTTTGGTGACAATTTGTTATAGGTACCTACTTACCTACTTTCCTTTATTTTTCTAATTTACATAATATCGACTCTGCAAATTAATATTTTAAAACAATTTTAAGTTCGCTTACCTGTCAAATGAAATAGTTACACCAATACAATAATATAAAGGTTTAATTTCCATGTTCGTAATTCTTTACATTCTCTTTGGTTATTCTATAGAAAAGATTTAAACGCGTTCATAGTTCATAGTAAAAATCTGGAAAATGGAAATACTGCTAGTGCGACATCTATCCTCAAAACAGAAAAATACAAAAACTTGGGGAAACTTAAAAAAACGTTTCACATTACGCTTAGGTACTACATCTACAATGAAGGACAAAAATTGTCCTTCATTGTAGATTTGGAACAAAAAACATTCCACATAGACGTTTTAATTGTTGAATTGTTTTTAGATTCTAAGAAAAAAACTGATACATTCATAACAACACACATTGATTCAAAAAATACTAATTTCGTGAGTTAAAAACATTGAAACGTGAAAATAAAGTCTTGTCAAATCAATGTAACGTTTACGTCAGACGTGACTTTGACGTGAATTTCTATTAAATTAAAATAAAATAATAAGAGAAATTAGAAAACATTATTTAAACAAGCCAAAAACTCATTAAACTTCATAAATTATCAACAACAATGTCTAACAAAGAAAACAAAAGTGTGGAAACTATAACGACTGATTTAAGTGTTGAAAACCCTCCAGTAATAATTGATGAAGGCCAGAAAAAAGTCAACGAAATGTTGAAGAATCGCTTGAGAAAATATATAAGAAAGTTAGACGGTGAGTACTAGTTTTAAAACGACTTGCTTACCCTCGGGCTACACTCCATGTTGTAAGGAGAACATGCAAGACCCGTGGCTTGAGCTTTTAAAAAGTAACAATTGCATAGAATTAGGAAAATCCTACAGGAGCCTTCTGCTTTCTGGGATAAAAGTATGCATTGATACTCTGTAGGTATAATTAAATATATATATGTGATTTTCGAGTTGAATAAACCTTGAGGCTCTTCTTCAATATAAGTGTACAAATGTATGGCATTAGGTTATACTTACCTGTAATGATAGATATAAGTTGGAAGATATAATGAAATAAAATAAAGTAGCAATCATAATTTTAAAAAGCATAATAATTTAAATAATTATGTTAGTTTGTGTGACACAATTGTGTGACAAATTAGGTGATTTCAAATTTCAGCTAATTTGGTTCAGTGATTGTGGAGTGAAGGAGTAACAAACCCCCCAACGTACAAACAAGATTGTTATTGTTTACTTAGGTAGGTACTTATTATTACTTATTAGAATTATACTAAATTTATTCTATGTTTTAGAAACAAACACTAGTATAACTAAAGAAGAAAGTGAAAAGATAGAGCTGGAAACATTCAAACAGCTTTACAAACCTAAACTAGACGGGGAAGAAGAAACATACAAAAAGATTCCTAAATTTTACTTTAAGCTGCCGAAACTTGACGATGTTCTTGCTCAGAAGTTGAGAGAGGAGACAAGGGCTCAGTTCTTGCAGAAGAAAAGCAAAGAGTTACTGGATAATAGTGAATTGAAACATCTTTGGAGTTTATTGGAAAAGTCTAATGGCAGTTACAGTATGGCAAATAGTGATGAATTAACTATTGACTATCTACAATTTAAGAAGATAAGAGATGAAGCAGGGCCAAAGTATAGGTATTAATTTTATTCTATTTTGCACTAGATGATGCCTGGGATTTTGTCTGCGTTTGACTTCAAGAATCTGAAGATGATAAAAAGTAGCCAATGTCACTCTTTTGAAGTTTAAATATATATCCATGCAAAAATGTATGACAAAAAACATTTTCCGTTACTTACATAATAGTAACTTAGATAATATCCGAATATAATAAATTTATACAAACTTAAAACTACCAAAGGATGAGAATTTTAGGTCTCTTTGAAACCCCGCTATTTAAGTAATAATCAGTAAGAAATAATATTTTTGACGACAGCATCATCCAAATTGTACCTTTTGCTTTCGTAACGTTAAATTTTCCTATAAATATGTTAGGTCTTCTTCTCAACTCAGTCTACTCAAGCCATTTTAAAAACTTGTTTCCTTTTAGGCCATATTTTACCCCCGAGGTATTCGGCCGTCTGCAGGCAGCAGAAGGTGGTATAGGTCGCGTTCGCGGCGTTTCTCTCTTCAACTACGTGATGCGCCGTGTCTGGCTACAACAAACTAGGATAGGACTTTCCCTGTATGACGTCACTGGACAGGGATATCTCACTGAACATGTATGTCTAATTCACTGTTTCTTTCTTCCATCTAGGCAGGTTTCTGCATTTAGACTCAATTTAATAGATTGGCTAATATTTGAGAACCTGTTCTTAGTTAATGTTGTCTATCTTTCTATATATCACATAAAAGAGACATCTGGGAAGGTTTACCTGTGGAAACCTGCCCAGAAGAAAGAAAAAGATTCTTCTTAATTTCCAGGATCTAGAAAGCTACATCGCAGAGCTGGTGCCATCTCTGGCGGCATTGGATGGACTGGATTCCTCCTTCACCTCGTTCTACGTGTGCACTGCTGCAAGGAAGTTCCTCTTCTTCCTAGACCCTCTACGAGTGGGCCGGGTCAGGATTCGGGACGTGCTCTCTTGTTCATTCCTTGATGATTTGTTAGAGGCAAGAAAGAAAATTGTTATGCTAATACTTTTTAAGCAATACATGTTGTTACTTTGACGACCTCCCTGACGCAGTGCTGAGTGCTGCTGTCTTAACAACGTGCGGAGGTCGCGGGTTCTCTTCCCGGCAGGGCAATTTAGGAATTTATAATTTCTGAATTTTCCCCGGTGGGAGGCTTCGGCCGTGGCTAGTTACACCCTACCGGCAAAGACTTGTCGCCAAGCGATTTAGCGTTCCGGTACGATGCCGTGTATAAACAGAATCGGGATATGGGTATAATAATATAACTGCCATGCTTAGACTGCATCATCACTCACAATCAGTTGAAATCGCAGTTAAGGGCTACCTTGTAGTGGATAAAAAAAAACATAATGACGGTGGCTGGAAGGAAGTTCCACGTCTTCCTAGAACCGCTGCGAGTGGAGCTGGTCAGGATCCTAGATGTCTTGTTCATTCCTTGATGACTTTATGAGGCATGAAAGAAAATTTTTATGCTAATATTTTTAAATGGTGATGGCTTAGAGCTTAAGGCTTCAAGTCGAACTTTTTGGAGCTATGTGCCTTTTAAGCAATCAAATTTTACTTATTTTATTTGTAACTGAGAAATAAACAATAAGGAAACTGGCATGCCTATAAATATAAGTGTGTGAAGTTTGCCAATCTGCACTTAACCAGCAAAGTTGACAATGGTTTTAACCCTTCTTTAGAACATATGCAGCTAATAGCTTTTGTCTATTTAATGTTTATCAAAACGTTTTCTATATAGTTACGAGAAGAAGATCTGCCCATGGAACTTCAAGAACAAAATTGGTTCAGCGCCGCGTCAGCCCTACGAGTGTACGGGCAGTACCTAAACCTGGATCGGGACCATAATGGCATGCTTAGCATTAACGAACTCGCCGGGTACGTATGCATTTTTAGTAAGCCAGCCCTTTATTAGAAATAATGAATTAAGGAAACATCGATGAAATTAATTATCAAAGAATAAATATTAACTATTGAATTGAAATTGGAATTCACTAGCGCTTAGAGCTAAGTCTACAGTTTGAAGATGTGTTCTTAGAAAATATTTAAACCCCCTGAGGAATTTTGAAAGATGAGGTGTTTGATTCGTCCAAGATTAGATTTTTTGGAGTTTACTTCCTTTAGAATCGATTTTCATATATAAGCCTGGGGAGTGTGAAAATGAGTTTGAAAATTTATGGGGAGTAAAATGAAACTTTCTACGTTACGTTATTTACTTTATGTTTCCATGTCTATGTAATGTATTTTAATGAATATAAATTATATAATTAATATAAATAAATGTATCAAGCACGCTTTCAGTAATATAAAAAATGTGTTCATTTACCCTCATTCACAAATCTCTATATTTTATAATCGTTCGTAAAGAGTAACAGTCGTACGTCGGAGCTGACACATTTAGATTCACTTGACTATGTCTAGAGTAAAAATCCAACTTAGTTTTCACTAAACAGACTCTACTCACTCTTATTGTTTTTTGCATTGGGTAACTATTATAATTCAATAAAATTTCAGCTACGGCTCAGGCACCCTTACCCGAGCTTTTCTGCAGCGCGTATTCCAACAGTGCCTGACTTACGACGGGGAAATGGACTACAAGACCTATCTAGACCTAGTCCTAGCGCTAGAGAACAGACGACAACCGGCCGCCCTGGCCTATTTGTTCAGAGTCCTGGATATCAACTCGCAGGGATACTTGGATGCTTTCACGTTGAATTATTTCTTTAAGGTAATTAAGCTTTTTGATCTGAATTAATGAAAAGAAAAGTCCTGACTCACCGACTTATCAACACCCAGCCTTGGACCTAAAAAGCTGAAATTTTGGATCCCTTTATAAGGAACAGAATTTAACAAAACTCACATTGGAGCCAAGCCTTGTGCGGGCGCTTGTCTCACATACCTATTGCTGCTGATGCCCGCAACTTCGTCCACGGTTTTAAGTTATTTTTGATTTCCGCGGGAACTCCTGAACTGTCCGGAATAGAAAGTAGCCTGTCTTTCCTCAGGACACAACCTATGTCTATGCCTGTACCAAATTTCATCAAAATCGATTTAAAAGATGCCCGTGCAAGCGTAACAAACAAATTAACTCACATTCGAATTTATAGTATTAGTTAGGATTCGCGTTCTACTCTTGCGAGAGTATTTTAAATGTTAGTAAATTCAGGCTTGCGAGAGTATTTATTTTAAATGTTAGTAAACTTAGAGTAAAACTCATTTTTTTATGTTCCAGGCAATACAGGAACAAATGGTGGCGCACGGCGCCGAACCCGTTAACTTTGACGACGTTAAAGACGAAATATTTGACATGATCCGTCCCGAGCATCCTTCCAGAATCACCCTTCAAGATCTGATCCGAAGCGGACACGGCCATACGGCTGTATCCATTTTGCTGGAACTGCACGGGTTTTGGGCATACGAGAACAGGGAGGCTTTGGCCGCGGCTGGAGATCATGCTTGACAGGAGAAGATGGAGTTTAGGAAGAAAATTGATATCACATTGTGATAAGAGATCTGGGCAAGGCACAGAGCAGAATTTCATTGATTTGTGGCGGTCATCGCAGTCCGCACATAATCCAATACCTAGATGGAATTACTAGTACGATGCACGCGACCACGAAAAGCCCAACTCACGATTATGAAGTGTTCTCTGAATTACGCTATATAAACAACCTCCAAAGATGAACGATCGGACACACACACCCCCCTCGCACAACACCCGCCCGGAGGATGATCCAAGGAGGATATTGTTCTATCGGATCTGATCGGGGGAGGATATTGTTACGGCCGAAGCTAGTGGTGGGTCGTTGTTGTATTGACGGATACGGACTGTTTTCCCGACGACGAAAACGGTTGCAGAAAACGGTCGTCGTTGCAACTATACCTACCTAAATTGAATAAACGTTATTTTGACATTTTGACTGGTTTGAAGACTGCTTAAAAACCAATTGCGACGTTGACCGTCGCGTCGCATCACGAACGACAGCATAGTTTAGTCTACTGGTAATACATTATTATCGACTGTATGTCATGGGCATAAAGTTCACTTTTGATTGTAAGAACTGTTTTGAGAACGAACGTGGAACGAGGACGACTACGATCGCAACGACGTGTCTCGTTGAATCAATTCATTCTCGACTGTATTTTCTTAGGCGTAAAATATAAAATCGCACCAAGTTATTCGAAGACTGGTTTGTGCAACGAAGACTGTTTTACCCAGGACGTAAAAACGGTTTCACCGTCGCAGAACAGAGAACGGTCTTTAGAAACGGTTCGACGACGCAACGCCCACCAGTAGTCGAAGCCATATCACCTGTTCCCGTACAGATTGCTAGTACAATTTAAAACAAAAACAATTTGTGTCTGATGTGTGTTTTTAAGCACAATTTGACAAAACTGTATATCGGTTGACGACGCACGAATAACGTCGTCGTGTCATGTTGTGTGTTTTGCTTGCAAACCTTAAAATATATTATGAGTCAAGTTTATAATAAGTATGGAGATGTCCAAGTGAATAGGCATGATGACAGTAACCAAGAATCCATGAAATTATGAATTTATCTAATACAATAGGATTCATGGATTATAAAAAACGTATTTATTTTTCTATTTCGTGTGAGATTGCTATTTATTTTGATAAAATAAAACTATATAATACAGCAATCCGCCATATTGGATAAAACACCAAGAAGCTAATGACTTCACAATTGTTTGTTATCGAGCTTTGACAATCACACTATTGTTTACTATTTGTCTATTGTATGTCTGTCGTTTAGAAATAATAACTATGGATTAGTGTAGCGATTTAAAAAAGAAAAACCAGATATTGTAATATTGAATTTTAATAATATTATAAAACATTGTATTAAATAACATGAAACAATTACTAGAAAAATATAAAACAAAAAATTTAAACATTAATAGAAATATAACAATTATAATATTATTATGTAATTTTCCTTAAGAGTAAATATCTTCTATATATATAAAAGCGAAAGGTCACATAACCATCACGATATCTCAGGAACTATAAAACATACAGACAGCTAAGAAACGGTTTTGAGAACATTCACCCCTAAGGGGTTGAAATGGGGTTTGGAAGTTTGTATGTAAGTCCTTTGTTATTGAAGTTAAGTCATGAAAAGTGGCATTTATGTTAATAGTTCAAAATAATAAAAATCTGTATAAGCAGTTTTACGAAAATCCACCCCAAAGGGGGTGAAATGGGGGTCGGAAGGTTGCATGAAGGCTCTAAGTTTTTGAAGTTAGAGTTTTGAAAATCGGGATTTAGGTAATTCGTTTTAAATAATAATAACCTGTTTAAGCCATTTTACGAAAACCCACCCCATAAAGGTTGAAATGGGGGTAGAAAATTTGTATGAAATCCCTATATTTTGTAGAAAGAGACATGAAAATTCAGCATTTGGGTTAAAGTTTTAAATAAAAAAACCTGCATAAGCTCTAAAAAGCCTCTTTAGATAGACTTTTTGCAGCGGGAAAATTTCATAATCTCATAGGAAATCGTCCGCGTACAATTTCGCGTACGACCGCTAGTATTATTATATAATATTTTTGTACTTACTGCTTACTATTTAATAAAATATAAGAACACTATACTGTTTTTTGTTGTGCTGTTTTAAAGCTTATAATTTTAACCTTGTGAATTTTTTTTGATATCAAGAAATCGGCGTCCCTGCGAACTGCTGGTGATCGTTATGCCTTAAGCGGGGTTTCCACTGCAAAAAGGGTAATGAGCGGGAAATGGCCAAGTAGAACTGACTCTGTATAAACAAAATAGGTTTACAAAGAATGTCTACAAAGAACGCTCAGTCCTTTCCGCTAGCACTTCGTGGGTGAAAATTCTTGTATGCAGTAAATGGAATCCGTAAGGAACTCGTTATGCTCGCGGTGCGATTTTACCCCTGCTTTACAATGCCAGCTTTACTTCGTTGTTACAAATCGATGTCATTTTTAGGGTTCCGTACCCAAAGGGTAAAAACGGGACCCTATTACTGAGACTCCTCTGTCTGTCTGTCTGTCTCCAGGCTGTATCTCATAGACCGTCATAGCTAGAAAGCTGAAATTTTCACAAATGATGTATTTCCGTTGCCGCTATAACAACAAATACTAAAAATTAAAAAAATATATATATTAAGGGGGGTCCCCATACAATAAACGTGTTTTTTAATAATTTAAAACTTACTACATGTTTGTACGGAACCCTCGGTGCGCGAGTCCGACTCGCACTTGGCCGGTTTTTGTAATTTTTTATGCCTTTACATATAAACAATAACAGTATTTAGTTTGTACTTTGTTTTTAACAAGGCATATTTGATAGTGATTTGGTACTAAACTTGCGAGACAAAAAATCGAGTTAGTTATTAAAATAAAAATTCTTTGATCGCGAAATAATCGAGCACTCAAACATGAAAGATCACTTAAAATGACCTTAAAAACTTAGGAAAACGCACTGTGTATAAGGAGCATTCATAAAATATTATTAAACTCGCGTTACATTAAACTATACCGACTCTTGTGCACTCCTGTATTCGTAAACGCTTCCCCTCTCTAAGAACTCGCTGTAAGGCTTGTCTGTCTGCTCGTTTGTTCCAACTGCATCTGATTGACAGCCGTAGCCTCCGCCGCCGGGGGAGTTCATTATGTATTTATCCTGATAACAAAAAAGACGTTTATAAACGAAGTCTGCCATATTTTAAAAATTAAAGTTAACCGATATCGATCATACGGTACAGAGATAGCTTGAATTCTGAGGACCGATATTTTATTTAAAAAATTCGAAGAGTTCCAACGGGATATCATAAAAAAAAACTAAATCCGTTAATGTTATGATTACAATGCTTCAAATTGTCTTTGTCATAATAATTGTTACTATGGGTTGAAATTATTGCCTGAAATAAAAAATAAAATAACTAAACTGGACGGAACTCCTAACTAAAAAGCTTGAGTATAAATTATAATGCTCACCCCAGAATAGGCTTCAACCGAAGCCTTCCCTCCGAGATTGATCACTCTCCCGTCAACCCGCTGTAAAAGATTTAAACCTCTTTCCCCTGGCTCCCCTCCTGGTAACATTAAAAATCATATTAAATATTATTACGAGTATTTCAAGATACATTTCAAAAGCTGTATGAAAACTATATTTTTCATCCCATCTATTCGAAAAGGACGACTTGGTTCGCCTTTAAGTGCGCCCAAAGGTGGCGTTTTCTATAAGGAACTTTTAGCGGGCAGAAATGAGCTTTTAATCCTCTTTATTTCAAAAAGTGTGCCGCAATTATCTTTTCCGCGCACTTTTTGAATTTGGAACATCTTAGTGTTCATCACTAAAGAAATCGAACGCAAATATTGAATAGAGACTGAATGGTACAACGGCCCATAGTCGCGCCGCCGGCTTTCATTAGGTTTCCTTTTTTTTAATTTAAAAAAAAATGCGCGAACTAAAGGCCGCGCTTTCGTAAATTTTCACGGATTGTTAAAAATTCATGGTTTTATTTTGAAAAATGAGTTCTTCAAATGACAGTGAAAGTATAGAATTAATTCCTGAAAGTATTAGAACTAACGCAAGAAATGTGATCTATTACTTGCAAAATCCCGGGAAAAATATATGAAAGCCTATGGTAATTTTATTGAATGGAGAAATGCAAGAGACGCCAAGAATAGTTCAGAATCCGTGTTTTGTGTGTGTGTGTGTGTGTGTGTGTGTGTGTGTGTGTGTGTGTGTGTGTGCGTGTGGTTTGTGTGTTGGAAGTAGTTCCAGTACTTAGCCAAAACTGAACAACCTTCCAATCTTTGGAGTACCTACTCAATGCTTAAATCAACAGTTAGTTCTAATAACGACGTAAAACTGGACACATACCTATTCGAAATTAATAGCGTATCTGAAGAGGATGTCTGATGGACTTGTAGTTTTATTGTCTCATAGAGGGTGATGAAAAGTAGAGTGTATCATTCGGGCGCAAAATATTTTTCGGCTCGGGCGACGTACTTTGAATCCCTCGCTACGTTCAGGATTCTACTAAAGAATCCCTCACTTCGCTCTGGATTAAAAAAAGCGCCCTCGCCGTAAAAATATTATTTTGCTCCCTAATAATACAATCTACTATTTCTTGTCTCTCAGAATCTATACATAAGCGCTATCATGATTTCGTTTGTCAATGCGTGCCACGTTTTATTTGTGCTGTTATTATCTGAACATGTTGAAAAAACAACACGAATAAATTATAACAGTAATGATACGTTCGCACTCAGGGCAAACCTCGCAGCCCAGTATTTAGTATTTATTGAGTACTAGCTGATGCCCGCGACTTCGTACGCGTGGATCGAGGTTTTGTGGTTCCCGCGGGAACTTTTTAATTTTCCGGGATTAAAAGTAGCCTATGTGCTATTCCAGACTATAATCTATCTCTGCCAAATTTCAGCCAAATCCGTTAAGCTGTTGGGGCGTGATTGGATAACAAACTTACATACACACCACCACCAAACTACACACATACATCCATGGGATGTCCATGGGATGGGATGGGATGGGATCCATGGGGATTGGGATACATCCATCCAAACGTTCGCATTTGTAATATTATAGTATATATTTATATTTTTATAGTAAGATTTAAAGGCACCCAGTTTCTTCAGTCGTCAATCGTCAGCTTCGGTTCTTAACGACGAAGCTGCCGAAAGAAGACATTGAACGAAGTTGGTCGTGAGGGTGAACCTATCATAAAAGTATGTACATTTACCATTCATCCCATAAGGCTGGAAGGCTCTTCTCTCAGTGAGCACCGATAGCTGAACAGTTCTTCTGAACACTAACTCCCGTGTCACGCCATCGCCGCCCTTCCATTGACCTACGACAAAGCAACAAAGGTTTTTGAAGTGAAAACTTCTTTAGGCCCGTTGAGCACTTTTTGGTAGGGGGTAAAAATGTAGATTCTCGTGACTGACATGCTCGCGAACAGCGATATGCTCGCGAATACCGACATGCTCACGTGGTAACGAAGACAAAAGGTCTTAAATATAAATATACTACATTCGAAATTAAACTTTAATGCCTAAGTGTTAATTAAGGTTTATATTTTAATAATTTTAATTTAAAAAAAAAGAAAAAATGTTAATATTCGCTTTCACTTCTTAGCAGTCCCTTTGACTGCTAATTTTTTTTTTACTTTTTCTATCAAGAAATTCTCAACGAATGTTGACATACCTCGTCCTCCGGAGCCCTCGCGAAGGGAGAAATGTGTCACAAGTATGGGGTATCTGATCTCCACTATCTCAACATCTGTGATGCGTGTGTTGGTCATGTGTGTGTGGACCCCGCCCGTGCCGTGCCAGCCGGGACCCTGAATTAAAGTGAAACATATTGACGTGTGTTGGTGCCAATTCTAGCACATAACTATGTACTTAAATTTATTTATTTTATGTATTTGTGTTATTAACCGACTTCCAAAAAAGCAGGAGGTTCTCAATTAGGCGCGTATCTTTTTTTATATTTCTGTGTATGCATAGCACTGTTATTTAAAGAGCAAATAAATATGCGCCGAATTGTGAATATTATTATGTGAAATACGAAAATGCCCATTCAAACTGCTGCTGCTGTTCACATTCAGTAACCTGGGGCCTGGTAGGTGACTCTTCGAGCAAGTTTTCCACTAAACATTTTAATTGTTTTTTGTAAAACTTATTATCGTTTGAAAGTGGCCATTGTTTTTTATTAAACTTGAGATTAATTAAAATTTTAGACGAATGTACATTTGTCGACCGATTGACGTCCAAAAGTAAACATACGTTTCTATGTCCTCATCAAGAGTATCTATCAGTTCCCTGTCGTTTCATTTCGTCTGTTCACCAAATGGGGTATACCGAATATCGACCGAAGTATTTCAGTAGACGAAATCTTTACTCACAGCCCCGCTTCCTCCGGCTACGGTCTCATAGTATCCCCAGCTGGTTTCGCCCAGAGTCAAATTGTTCATGCAACCCTGCGAAGCAGCGCAGACCTGACAACAAAGAATTGGCCTGAATATTTCAATGATATATTTAGCTCCACTCGTTACATAAATCCCGATTCCCGACTGGCACGATCTCACTTGGTGGTAAGTGATGATGCAGTCTAAGATGGTAGCGGGCTATAAACCTGTTAGAGTTTATATGGCAGTAATATACATACCCCTAATCGGTTCCAAGCCAAAAACTGTCACCAGAACAGACTAGAGAAATTTCAGAAAAATCTAACAGATTTATTTCGTTCATTATCCTCACAAAAATCGGAAAACAATCAGAACAAATAATTTTGAAAAAGTTCTATGGACCATCCAGTCCCATGGTCGAAAAAAAATTGAAATCTTACCTGGAACGCTTTGAAAACGACGTCAACTATTCGCTGAGAAGTTAGCACGTTCCCTCCCACTACAGCAGCGTCTTCAGACGGGTCCAATATGGAACCAACTGGAATTATCACTTTTACCGGATTGAGACAACCCTGGAAGATGAATGAATTTTGTAACAAAATATGACTTAACAATAAGAAAAGTAGTGCTTTTTTTGTAAGATTTTTAGCGATCGTTTTGGCCCCAAAAATGTGGATGATTTTAAGTTTCAAGATGTGTCGTGTACACGCTGTGGATCACACAACAAACATTGGGATTCAAAATGTCCTAGATAATATTAAAATAGAGTTTAATACGTAATACATTCAAAAAAAGCTACTTGAAGATAAGGATGTAAGATCATAGAGTAAGGATGTATCCCCTAAGATGTGTAAGGGTGTACCCTATGGTAGTAGATCTCACTAACCTGATTCAAAGGTACGTCGTGTCCGACCATGCATCTCAGGCAATATATCAACGCAGATAGGGTGATCGCTCGAGGGGCGTTCAAATTACCCCAAACTTCTACTCCTGTACCTCTGTCAACATTGAAAAAATAAGTTCTACAATGAGATTTGTTGTTGAAGACAGCCGGCTGCCGGAAATATATTAAGACTCTTATTTTCGTCTTTTTTCTCAAGTTTTTTATACGTTATTCGTAGTAGTACCTGTATTTGTAGTAGTTACAATTGCCAGAAAAATAAGTAATTTGAAACCAATTTTAAGCTAGAAACAAAATTTTTACACAATTTTTAAGTGATTTTAAACTCACGTGAAATCACACACGGCGCTGCCTTGATCCTTATCGAGAGTAATCGTAAGAGCGATGGGAGTGCCATTGTCCAGGTATTCAGTAGCCTTCAAAACTGCTGAACCAGTCTTGGCTATTGTGTTCTTAGCGATTTCCTGAAAATGTTTATAAATTACCAACCAAAGATATTTACTGCAAGAGAACCTCGAGGAAAACTATATCAGAAAAAGCTTCTTAGGTTTTTTGAAAAATGGTGTGTGTATTATTAATTATTATAAAGTTAAAACCAATTCTTTCGTGCTTTTATTATCTTTGGGTGGAATCACATTTTTCAGAATTGATTCGGTTTTCATCCATTGAAAATAAATGTGAAGAAGCGTACGCATTGGAAATGCGAACCTGTTTTGCGTCTATTTTTAATTACATCAACGATAATAAGCCGAAGATTCCTACTTACTACTCGTTTTAAGTGATTGAAGCATACGATCCTGGGGCATACCTCAGTGTGGCGTTGTATTGCTTTGGCGTAAAACAGCATCTAGTGAACAACTATACCAAAACAGAATATAGAGAGCAGAGGATAGGACACATAGGGCTTACCTTTAACATATCTCGGACAGCTAGCTCCGCGTTCTTCTGAATATGCGCCATGTAAGCCTGAACTACATCTAAACTATATTGCTCGATCAACTCAGTGACCAATTGTATACCCTGCAAGACAGGAATGAGAAATGTTTTCAGTATGGACTACTGGATGCAAAAAAAGATCCCGGGAAACTCTTTGATTTTCCGGCATAAAAAGAAGCCTATGTTTTGTACTTCCTTCTGTGTTTGCTGTTCCTTCTTCCGGACTTCTAACTTTACGTCTGCAAAATTTCAAAGCAATCGGTTCAGTAGTTACGGCGTGAAAGCGGAACAAACATACAAACAAACTCACTTTCCCATTTATAATATTAGTAAGGATGACCGAGTCATACGTTTTTAAGCTTTCATTCAAGATGTTGCAAGCAAGTTCCCGCTTTTCAGACTAGATGGCGTTGATGGCGTTGCTAAAAATACGCCCACATTCTTTGTTTGACAGGGCCCGTCTATGTAAATTGAGGTCATTGTTTTTAAGTCCTTGTGTCAATGTTTCTGAATAAAAGTTTACGTATGGTTTTTGCAGATCTGTATTCGCTGCGAAGCCAGCATTGTCAGCTAGTCTGCCTGTGTATGAAGGCGAGCCGGACTTGCTTGCCTGAGTCCTTGGAGCTGTTTGCGGCTATCATATCACAATATAGAGGTTACGGCTGATAATAATTAATCCTTACTAATATTATAAATGCGAAAGTGTGTCTGTCTGTCTGTCCATCTGTCTGTCTGTCTGACTGTCTGTCTGTCTGCAACGCTTTCACGGCCCAACTACTCAACCGATTTTGATGAAATTTGGTACAGAGATAGGTTACATCCCGAGGAAGGACATGGGCTACTTTTTATCCCGGAAAATTGAAGAGTTCCCACGGGAATCAAAAACAAACCCACGCGGACGAAGTCGCGGGCGTCATCCAGTCATCGATCTATGTAGGTACTAGATGGGCCCTTTCATAGAAATAAGTTGGGCGGGCATGCCTAGGGCACATGTATAAGCCTGTCCTTGTCCCTGCGATAGTACTGTACCGCTTTTCAGACTAGATGGCGTTAGTACAATAAGTCCACATTCTTTGTTTGACAAGGCCCGTCTATGTAAATTGCGGTCGTTGCTGATAATATTTAATTTTGACGTCGAAAAGTGAACGACGGGAGGTCCCAGCTCGATCCTCGGCAGGGGCAATTTAGTAATTTATAATGTCTCTCGTCTGGTGAGGTGGAAGGCTTTGGCCGCGGCTAGTTACCACCCTGCAGAATCTGCCTGTGGGACAGGCACAGGAAATGTTCCTCAATATTTTTTTCTTTCTTTAATTGTGTTGTGGTGTACAAATAAAGTGTAAAAAAAAATATGTTATTCTCTAAGTCCTCAACTTTACCGATGTAAAGAATGACATCGACTCATTGCTTTATTGCGGTATGATTGAAGGTAACACACAAATTGGTAAAGCACGCATTGGTAAAGGAGAAGGAGGAAGTTCGTGATTCAGAAAACTCTTTAGAAAAAACTTGGATAGCAGTGATAGATTAGCTGTAAGTCATCGGCCTCCTGTCATTGAAATGTGGGGATTTTAGACAAATCTTCACAAACTTAAAGAATTTAAACTTTCTAATTGATATTAATGGTGAAGAAAAACATCGTGAGGTAACCTGCATGCCTTCTCCATACTCATCTCAAAGACAGACGATATATTAAAGATAGCCGATATTTGATGACGATGATAATGATGAAACTGCGAGATACATCTACATACATACCCGTTGGTTCGCAGCGACTTGCGCTTTCAAATCTGACAAGTTGTCAGACAAGTTCCTAGTGCCTGAACAGCCAGATACCTCGCCCGGCTTCATTAGTTCTGAAATTATTTTGAACCTTTAATACTGAAAAACTTCTGAGTTTTTTGCCAGCTTCTGTCCATTTGAGCTGCTTTCCGAACCGACGGAAGAGGCGTTAATAAGCATTTTAAAATAGGTATACGTAAATTAAATTGAATTAATTCTCTCGGAGCATTTCTACTATTCCTCGTTTTTTTTTCAAAATGTGTTTTTATAAACTTTGAAATTTCTGACTCTAGGTCTGATGTTATAAAAAAAAACTACGACTGTCGACTTAACCAGTGGCTACAAAAGCTACAATCATATTTAGCCTCTCATACTTGACCTAACCTTTGCTGAGAGATCAAAATCCCTATCGAATTAACCCTATCGTATTTTTTGTTACCTTTCACAAGAAGTTCTTCGTTAAACAAGCCGCCGTCAACGAGCAGCATAGACTTGAAAGCGGCGCCCTCTTGCGCGAGGCTGGTGGAATGTGGCGGCATGGAGCCGGGAGTCAAACCCCCGATATCCGCGTGATGGCCGCGAGAGGCCACGAAAAATATTGGGCGCTTGCTAGACCTGAAAAGGAACAACAAAACTACTAATTTCGTAACTAAATTGTTGCGCCACACCAGTTCATGTTTAAACAATCGTTGGACGTAAGTATATTTTAAACTTTTTGACGACCTCCGTGGCGCAGTGTCGAGCGCTGTTGTCTTAACATGCGGAGGTCCCGGGTTAGATCCCCGGCAGGGTCAATTTTGGAATTTATAATTTCTGAATTTTCCCTAGTCTGGCCTGGTGGGAGGCTTCGGCCGTGGCTAGTTACCACCCTACCGGCAAAAACGTGCCGCCAAGCGATTCAGCGTTCCGGTACGATGCCGTTTAAGACCGAATAGGGTAGGGTAGGGTATGGGTTTAATATATGTAAATGCCATGCCCCTTATCATCATCACTTACCATCAGGTGAGATCGCAGTCAAGGGTTAACTTGTAGTGGATAAAAAAGACTTGACAGTTTGCATGCAAATATGCAAGTTGCGTGGAACCGATCTTATTGGTTGAATTTTATTTACATGCTGAAGCCTGTATTTCTCTGCCTTTCCTCATGCTGCTTTTCCAACAGGAAAGTGTTTGGAATGTCCAATAATATCACTTAATTTATAAAGTTTAATTTATCTAATCATTTTTTACCAGCTAACTAGGTTTAGGTTTGAAAATAAAGAGATCTTATCGAAGACATCCCTTACTTTGCTTTGCATATTGTTATAAGGATCCATTGTTTGCTGATACGTAAAAATGGCACTGAAATTTATGAAGATAATAGATGGATGACCGCGACATCCGCGTGGATTGAGGTTTTTTGGTTCCCGCGGGAACTCTAATTTTGCGGGATAGAAAGTAGCCTATATGTTATTCCAGACTATAATCTATCTCTGTGTCAAATTTCATCCGTTCAGCCGTTCAGCCGTTGGGGCGTGATTGAGTAACAAACATCCATCCATACATCCATACAAACTTTCGCATTTATAATATTACAGTATATATAGAATAGTATAATAGTATAGAAGTATATATTATGTTTAGGCTCACTTGTGAAACACAGGCGTCATGACAGTCAAATCGGGAAGATGCGAGCCTCCCGCTTTAGGATGATTGGCCAGCAGTACATCTCCTGGCTTCAACGAGTCCCCTCTGACTTTCATCTATTGAAATGTAAATAATATAACCCCTGAGTCAAATTCAATAACAATTCTATGAAATGTTAACAATGTGCCACAGGGTGTTGATGTCTAATGTTTTTCAATTTACACAAAACTTTGTTAATTTTATCACTGAATGAAAAATGGAAAACAGAAAAAACACCAAGCGTTATAATTAAAAGACAGATCGAAGCACAAAGAAAATCTTTACTACGGTTACACATGCTTCAAACAACAAAACTTAGTTGGCGCCAGGTAAAAAGAAAAGGTAGAAAACGAGGGGTAGCCACAAAACAGTGGGTAAACCAATTCAAATGTTTTTTTTATTCAAATAAACTTTTACAAGTGCTTTCTACACTCGCCGGCATATTTAGCGGAACATAAAAAAAAGGTTTATACGTCATTTAATTTAAAAAGAAATATTTTCAAATTAAGAAAACAACTGAACATCACATTTTATGCAATTGTTTTAATTTTATTCAAATACACCTCATGTGGAGCGAACTTCGAGTATTTCTTCCTTCTGAGTTTGATTTAAAATTTCATTGAAATACTGTTTTTTGTTAGTTTTTTTAATCGCGTATCTTTCTGGAGTTGATGACTGAATTATGCCTGACTTAGCCCCAACGGAGATTGCCAGGGCACTCGAAATGCGAAGAAATGGTCAAACCTACAGAGTGATATCCAGAGATCTTCGTCGACCAGTTTCAACGATCCATCGCAGTATCCAACGGTTCAGGGAGACCGGTACTTATGTGAGAAGAGCAGGACAAGGCAGAAAAAGACTCACTTCGAGTAGGGATGATCATTTCATTCGGCTTCGTGTACGTAGGAACCCCCGTTTGACGGCCGTCCAAGCCCGACATGAGTTAGAAGCAGTGCGGGGTGTAACCGTAAGTGAGCGTACGGTACTAAGAAGGCTCGAAGAAGCTGGTTTGGGTTCATTTGTGCCCGCCAAGGCTCCAAGGCTCGAGGTAAATCATCGTAGAAACAGGTTAACTTTTGCTCAGAAACATCGACTTTGGAACGCGGACCAATAGAGTAAGGTATTGTTTAGTGATGAGTGCAGAATTCTCTCAAATCAAATTGACGGCAGGCAAAGAATATACAGACGCAAAGGAGAACGATACATTCAGACAAATTTTGAAACTACAGTTGCATACGGTGGTGGATCAATAATGGTTTGGGCGGGCATTTGTTTGGGAGCTCACACAGACTTGGTAGTGATTGACAGAGGAAGTCTGACTGCAGACCGCTATATCAGAGAAGTTTTAGAAGAAAATGTCGTACCGTTTGCCCCATATATCGGTGACGATTTTGTTTCTATGCAGGATAATGCTCGGCCGCATACCGCAATAGAGCACGTTTGGGACTTGCTGAAAAGAAAAGTAAAGTCCAGAATTCCAGCTCCTGCCAACGTGGGTGAACTGCGAATCGCCGTAGTTGAGGAATGGCGGAGACTATCCCAGGAGTCCATCATTCTCAGTATGCCTAGACGGGTAGAAACTTTAATAAGAGCACGTGGAGGAAATACGCGATATTAATCACCATTTTTCTAATTTAATTAATTGTTATTTTAATATTTATTAAAAATTTCACTTTTCCCGGTTACATGAAAAGTTCAAAAATGTACCATTTTTCACAAATAGCCTTTACTCGCTAAATCTGTTTTTAATGTGATCTCATTTTAAGTAAAACAAATGAAACTTTAAATAACAAAAGAAGTGTAGTAAGTAGATTATAAAAATAAAACCATATTTTTTAAATTATGGACCTTTTTTTATGTTCCGCTAAATATGCCGGCGAGTTTAGTTAATCAGTCTATTTGGTGGAATGATGGGTTCTTAGTAACTTTGCCCTTCTTGCGCAGTAGGAAGGTACCTTTGCGCAGGCAAGTCGAGGGTACTTTCATATAGAGCTTTTTCGTCTGAAATCAACACACAAGGGACGATGAAGCGTTAATCCTTACTTGAGGAGTATTATCTCTGTGTACAAAAAGTGTCCGTCGAAACGCATTAAATGGATTAAATTCAAAATTTAAAAGGAAGCGTCAAATATTATTAGAGTAGGTTTGAGAAATAAACAAGGAAAGAAAACATTCATCATTATTTTGTACAACGTAAGTTATTGAAATTTTTAATAAATCTAAAGTCTGACTGCAGACCGCTATATCAGAGAAGTTTTAGAAGAAAATGTCGTACCGTTTGCCCCATATATCGGTGACGATTTTGTTTCTATGCAGGATAATGCTCGGCCGCATACCGCAATAGAGCACGTTTGGGACTTGCTGAAAAGAAAAGTAAAGTCCAGAATTCCAGCTCCTGCCAACGTGGGTGAACTGCGAATCGCCGTAGTTGAGGAATGGCGGAGACTATCCCAGGAGTCCATCATTCTCAGTATGCCTAGACGGGTAGAAACTTTAATAAGAGCACGTGGAGGAAATACGCGATATTAATCACCATTTTTCTAATTTAATTAATTGTTATTTTAATATTTATTAAAAATTTCACTTTTCCCGGTTACATGAAAAGTTCAAAAATGTACCATTTTTCACAAATAGCCTTTACTCGCTAAATCTGTTTTTAATGTGATCTCATTTTAAGTAAAACAAATGAAACTTTAAATAACAAAAGAAGTGTAGTAAGTAGATTATAAAAATAAAACCATATTTTTTAAATTATGGACCTTTTTTTATGTTCCGCTAAATATGCCGGCGAGTTTAGTTAATCAGTCTATTTGGTGGAATGATGGGTTCTTAGTAACTTTGCCCTTCTTGCGCAGTAGGAAGGTACCTTTGCGCAGGCAAGTCGAGGGTACTTTCATATAGAGCTTTTTCGTCTGAAATCAACACACAAGGGACGATGAAGCGTTAATCCTTACTTGAGGAGTATTATCTCTGTGTACAAAAAGTGTCCGTCGAAACGCATTAAATGGATTAAATTCAAAATTTAAAAGGAAGCGTCAAATATTATTAGAGTAGGTTTGAGAAATAAACAAGGAAAGAAAACATTCATCATTATTTTGTACAACGTAAGTTATTGAAATTTTTAATAAATCTAAAGTAGATTTAGTCGACAATAATGAATTTTTTTAGCTCTGCATACTTCACTTCAATCTACAATTGCTACATTCATACCATACCCTATGTCTACACCAGCGCCATTGTGGGAGTTTTTTGAACTGTTATTTACAGCAACCACTGGACACTTTCAACTTTTCTCCCATAAAAGATAACACTCCTTCTAATCTACCCTCCATACTTACTTGGTACTGCACAGTCTCTTGCATAGCGCCCAAGTGGACGGGGATGTGTGGTGCGTTAGAGACGAGCCCGCCGTCTGGACCGAACAGGGCACAAGAGAAGTCCAAACGCTCCTTGATGTTCACTGATATTGACGTACGTTGTAATACTCTGTAGAAGTTAAAACACTATAAATTATAGTGACTACTTTTGGAAGAAAACACTAGGTTTTGACGACCTCCATGGCGCAGTGTTGACTGTTGAGCGCTGTTGCCTTAACATGCGGAGGTCCCGGGTTCGATCCCCGGCTTCTAATTTCTGAATTTTCCCTGGTCTGGCCTGGTGGGAGGCTTCGGCCGAGGCTAGTTACCCTACCGGCAAAACCAAGCCGCCAAGGGATTTAGCGTTCCAGTACGATGCCGTGTAGAAACCGAATAGTGGTATGGGATTTAGTATAACTGCCATGCCCCTAACAGGTTAGCTCGCTACCATCTTAGACTGCATCATCACTTACCATCAAGTGAGATCGCAGTCAAGGGCCAACTTGTAGTGGATAAAAAAAAAAACAAAAAAAAAATTGTTAAAAATCTACAACAAAATTGCAAAGAAAATTAAGGTTCAGAAAGAAATTACCGTATTTAAATTCGAAAAACTATATCTTAGCAACGTACCTGCCCATTTGTTCCGCAATAGACATGAACCTGTGTGAGAAAATGCTCAACTGCACTGAGTCTAACTCTGCGGTTACAGATTTCGACTGACTCGCGCCCACTGTGATACGGATATCACCGTACTTTGTTATGTCAGCCCGACTCCCTGAAAGAGGACGAACAAAAATGATTGAAAATTAAAAAAACACGAAATATTATACCTACTGCTTGTACCAAAAGAACTAAGTAATTGGAAACAAGTTCATGCTTCATTTTGGCCGAAAATAGCCTTTTCGCAGGAAAAGATTTAATTCAATGTACGAGTACGTAAAAGTTACGCGCACAATTTTTGAGGTGAAACTTTTTTACAATCGTTGTGATTTGAAAGTTCAATGAAACGAAAAAGCGACACCAAAAAGAGGCAAACATATTCATAATAGGATTTAGCCTGCGAGAGAATGAGATAGAACACAAGTTATATTTATCTCATTCTCTCGTAGGCTACTTTTCTGAAGTTTCACTTCTGCCGTGGATGAATCACACACACAATTTTTTTTAAAATTGTCAAATTTGTCTCTAACAAATTCTATTGGTAACCATAGCAACCAACAGTGTGTTCTCTTGCAGATTTTGTGAAAGATCCTGAATAGATAATTTTTAGGGAATTCTGTTGTTTAAATGAGTTTCAGAAGCTTCGATAGAGATGTATAGTCCCATAAACTTACCTAACCTGGTGACAGCGTCGCTAATAGATATGAAAAATAAATTTAAAAAAAAAACTTAAGGCATAAAAAATTGTTTCAATTTTAGCTACCGGCTCAGATAAGTTTGATGGACTATAAATGCTACTGGAGGTTTATTTCAAAAGTAGGTACTATTCAGTGAAATAAAATAATGCATACAATCCATACATTATGTTCTGCTGGACTAACCTGGTTCAACTAGGATAGTAGATAGACTGTCCATAATGATAGCGGGCCCCGGGATCTCTTGTTCGGGACGCAATTTCTCCAGCAAATATACTGATGTATCTTGATAACCACCTTCAAAGTATACTTTGACCACCTGCAGATATTTAGTTTCATAGAATGTTGTCGTTATACTTGCCCACCAAAAAGCTAGCAAAGTGAGTGGCATAAGTCAGTACATTTATAAATAAGTTTTAACACAGGACAGGGTCAATTTGGGAATTTATAATTTCTGAATTTTCTCTGGTCTGGTTTTGTGGGAGGCTTCGGCCGTGGCTAGTAACCACCCTACCTGCAAAGACGTACCGCTAAGCAAGTGTAGTGTAAAAAAGTGTGTAACATATGTAGGTCACAACTCTCATTCATAAGATTACGAAAAACTATAAAGAAGCAGAAAGAGTTTATAACTACCTTTTCCACAGGTGGTTTTGTGCCTTTTCCACTCGGTGGTGCGATATTTTCTGCTGCGGCACTTTTACCGATGCCTCGAATACGCACATCATCGACAAAAACGTCACGATCGGATAGTGTAAAGCCGAATTCGTTTTTATATCTGAAAATATAAAATACTACATATAATTGTGATTGTTTTAATTCCATGTGAACTCTACTAATGGTATGGTATGTCCGTAGTCCGTACCCGGGATAAAAACTTTCTTTGCCTTTTGTCAAAATCAGTTAACCAGATGGGCAGGTAACAGTAACAGACATGGATAATATAACGTGAATAACTTATAACTATCAACATTAATTCATAATGAATAATTGAGTCCACCCTTTTCCACAGAGCAAATTCAGGAAAGGATTGCATTGCATTTGCGTTAGGTTAAAATCAAAGTGCAAAGTTCTTATTCTTACCCTAAAGAGACAAGATCTCTGCATATGTATAGTAATTGAAATTAAAAAATATATTCACAAAAATACCTACAATTTACAGAGTTTTTCTACGAATGAAACAGACTTAAATTGCATAAAAATGGGCCAATTAAAAAAACCTACTTACCTATTGACGAAAGCAGTATAAAAGTCGCCATGTTTCGTGGCATGGGCGGAATCCCCCGGGACGGGTGAAACCATCAGTGCGCAATCCGTGCCCGCATAACGCAAGTGGAGATACGGCTCTAGCACGATTTGTGAATCTGTGAAGCCCTGTTTAAAAAAAAAATACTATAAAGGTGACCGGCAAGCGATTACCAATATTTCAAGAATTTACAATGCTTAAATTGAGTTCAACATTGCGAGAATTCACCTACTTATGAAGTATGGGAAGTAAAGTTTAGGAAGAATGAAATAACTTTTCGAATTACATAGAAACTTTAAATCTAATTCTGTCCTTTTCCGCAGGGTGTATTATTAAAGTGTTTTAGTTTAGATATTGTATACAACAGAATTAGCCTCAGTTGTCTCCTTCAAATTTTTGAGATTTTTTGTAGAATAATCGGTAGTCAATTCTAATTTCACGCCCCTCCATGAGAAATAATATAGAATCATAAGAAAATCTTCCGATAGAAAAGCTTCTCCAAGCTACCTAACTGATATTTACCATATTTATTGATTGATTTACTGATTTTTACCATATTTTTTTTTCAAAAGAGCAACCACCGAGTTTCTTGCTGGTTCTTCTCGGTAGGAACGGCATTCCGAACCAGTGGTAGATTCATTTGACTATTCATAAGCACTTGTAAAAAGTTTATTTGAATAAAAATCATTTGAATTTGAATTTGATACCGTTGTTTATTCAATTTCAGTGACAATGCCAGCGGAAGAGGCAAATTCATCTTTAGTGTCACTGGCAGCAAAAGAGGTAACTCCTCGCTGACAATTGTCACTAAAGTTGAAAAAACAGCAGCATCTTAGCTTTACCTGGGCTTTGAGTTTATCCCTGCAGACTGCAGCCAGCGTGTCCAGTCGCGTGTCGAGCTCGCTGAAACTGTTCGGACAGTACACCAGTGCGCACGGCTCCTGGCCTTCTTGTACCACGTCCGCTAGCGCCATGCCGTATGCTGACAGGATACCTGTATGATAACCTTACTGTCACTACCCATATCTATACTCTGTCTATACTAATATTACTAGCAGATGCCCGCGAATTCCTCCGCGTGAAATAAGTTTTTTCAATTCCCACGGGAACTCCCTAATTTTCCGGGTTAATATATATCGTATGACACAAACAATGTGGCTTTCTATTGGTACCAGAAATACTTGCTATTGATGGAACTGAGATACATCGACATATCGATCAAATTAAAGAGCGTCCGGAAGTTTCTTCAAATACTTCTGAGTCCACTGAAGTTGTGGATAGGACTTCAACGGGGCGGTCCAGAGGCGCATTAGTGGCGATTACATTGAGCTCGCCGTCCGGGCCGAGTTCGCCGGAGCGTAGTACGGAGCCGGGCGCGTCAGCGTCTCGTACGGCGGGGGAAATAGAACTTAGTTCTCGGGCCGAGGTTTCCGGCGAGTCACATTCTCGTGCAGTGGGGGAACCTGAGACAGGGGACCGGCACGGCAGGCGGTACAGCGTCGCCAGCTCGTGCGAAAGCGATGGCCGCCTATAGACGCTATGGCATTGACGATGTATTTCATAATATTATTGTTTAGTGTTATGTTGTTTAGTTTTAATTTTATGATAAAGTACTTTTAATTTCATTCATTATTCATTATGAATAGATAAGAGCTGAGGTGTTATGTAAGGAAGTTCGTTTGTAATGGTTTGATGTTTTATAAAGAAATAAAGTTGTCACTCGAGAATTTTACAAACACACTGTAAAATTTTATACCGAAAAATGAAAGAGTTCCGACTGGAACCAAAAATCTTCAATCCACGCGGACGAAGTCATCACCTAGTAGGCTTATGAATGAACGGACGGATTCGAAATTAGTCGGGCATATTCCGACAAAACATGCGAGTTTAAAACCTGTTACATATAATCACACACACAACGCTAAAAAAATAAAAACTCACCCGCATATTTGTGCACGAAAACAGTTCGTATGCCGAGCCTTTCAGCCACTTGGCAGGCGTGCTGACCTCCCGCGCCCCCGAAACAAGCCAACGCGTGTGTGCGTGCGTCGTAACCACGAGCGGTGGTTAACGCCCTGAAAAATCAAGTCTTTTCAATTACACTTGTAAGAGTTTATGTAAATAGAGTACGTAAGTAACTTAAATAAGCGCATTATAAGAAAATTTCTTGTGTCTTATGAGTAATATCTTATATTATGTATATGTGTGTCTGGTCTGATCCGACACAAGAAAAAACATCTTGTAATATGTATGGTCTCATGCAACAATCACTGCGACTGAATTTCTAAGACATTACTCATAAGACACAAGATTTTTTATAATGTGCAAAAGGCCTTACGAAGTGTCACGATATCGATAATCGATATATACGATAATCTTGTAAGTCGCGAATCGTATGCAAATGTTAGTTTTGTAAGTAAAAAATTACAAGTGTTATCGCGGCCTAACTAACATTTGCATACGATTTTACGTTTCGTAAATTACTCACATAAGCTACTTACATGAGTATAACTCACCAGTGTAATCATGACCTAAAATAGGTCTCCGAAAAGAGGTCAAAAATATTGTGATAAAATATTTTTAAGAAACGACTCTTTTCTTGTAGCAGACGCCTACGTCAATATAATAACTAGGTATCTGTGTGCCATACAGCCTGATCCGTTTAGTTCTTTAAGCTGTGAGTTGATAGATCAGTTAGTAAATTATTGAATTACTTAATTAACTTAATTAATTATTGAAGTAATTATTAGTTGAATTTATAATTTCTGAATTTTCCCTGGTCTGGCCTGGTGGGAGGCTTCGGCCGTGGCTAGTTACCACCCTACCGGCAAAGACAATGACGTACGTGATGTACGATGCCGTGTAGAAACCGAATAGGGGTGTGGGTTTAATATAACTGCCATGCCCCTAACAGGTTAGCCCGCTACCATCTCAGACTGCATCATCACTTACCATCAAGTCAGATCGCAGTCAAGGGCTAACTTGTAGTGGATTACAAAAAAATATTTTTATATGTTAAGATAATTATTCGCTTTCATCTAAAACAACAACCGACACCAAAACTATAACTGTAAGTACCTACTTAAACTAAAAATTAAAAAAACATTATCTGGATATATATTCTTTTCTTGCTAAATCATGAACTTCCGCAAAGTAACGCCTGATTCTATCCAATTTTTTTATTTGTTGATTTTCTCAAAAAGCGCTAAATCAATTTCGATAAAATTTATAAGGGACCACCTCGGAAGTATGTTCTACCAAACAAAAAATGCATCTTCAAAATTCATTCATATTTGCGGAATTATCGCGTAACATACAGTCGAATTGAGAACCTCATCCTTTTTTGAAGTCGGTTATAAAACTGGGATTGCTTGTTTACCTTATTGGGCGACACATAGCTTCGTTGGCAACATTAATGAATCCCATTGCGACTTCCTCCATTGTCATCTAAAAAGTATACCAAGATGACATACAGATACAAAAAAAGATATGTGTATAATAGAGATAATATAATGGGTATAATTTATTTAAAAAATCATACCGTTCTTCCTCCACTTTGTTTAAGAAAGCTATTTATTTGATCTGTTAATTTCTTGAAGGCCGTGACCGTTGCATCCAAATCTAGCCCCTGGTTTTCATTTGGTCCAAATATTTTGGGGAAATATTCCGGTAGAAGGCGTCCTAATAAATAAAAATGTTATGGTCGAATAATGTTGTAAAATAAGCTCAAGGAACGGAATACGCTCATTGAACGAACGCAAAGTGTTAAATCGTTTACAATAGGCATGATGACTGATTTTGAAAAATGGTCAGATTATGTTCGGAAGTATCTACTATTTCGAAAAATATATCTTATTTCAGCAGAAAAATAAGGTTTGGTAGATAAAATTGGCATTTGAAATTAAAATTTTAAAATTCACGCCAAAACGCTCGGCGGTGTCATGGCGTCGTTTGTGACGTCACTATTGTTTTTACCAATGTACTCTGTGCAGTGTGCAGTAAACAATAGTGTGATTGTCAAAGCTCGAAAACAAACAATTGTGACGTCATTCGCTTCTTGGTGTTTCATCAAATATGGCGAATTGCTGTATTTTATAGTTTTATTTTATCAAAATAAATAACAATCTCACTCGAAAAAGAAAAATAAATAGGTTTTTTATAATCCATGAATCCTAATTCATTAGATAAATTCATAATTTCATTAATTCTTGGTTACTGTCATCATGCCTATTACAATAACTGCCCAGAAACGTTGCAGGTAACTCTAAACGACCACAAGGACACATTTTTCTAGATTGGCAGTTAATAGTTACTGTAGTAGTCGTTAAAAGAGAGAGAGAGAGAGAGATACCTTTATTTTAATAAGGTAGGTTATACATAGATATATTTTCTTATTATTTAAAACCAAACAAATGAATCTTGTAGAGAACTGACAAACAGTTCTTTAAACTTTCAACTTCCTGTTTGTATTTTAGATTGATTGTTTTAATAATTAAATCTCAAATACAATCTGAAACAGGAAAATTAATAGTAAGGAGATATTTATATTTATAAATACTACACTCAAACACTAACATAAAAAAGGTAAACTAAATTTAGCATAATTAAACAAGTGTAATAAGAATAGGATAGCAATTTGACGCCTTCGTAATATTTATTAGCACATCAACCAACCGAAGAAAATCGTTTCAGAAAGAAAACTGTTCACACAGGTACTACTTCTATCATAATGCCATACTAGTATCAGCTTTCCTAGTTATTGTTCATTTTTGGTAACCATAACTTGTCACTGATAGGCGATAAGTAGTCAGTTGGACAGCTGCATGCGGGCAGACCGTCACTATTGCCACCAGAGGAGAGCCCTACTTGCACCAAATACTGAATCAGCCTTCCTAGCTATAGTTATCAAAAGTACAGTTATCTCTTAGTCTATACGCACCTAATAACAAATTAGCATCAGTGACCGTGAGCGGGCCTCCTTTCCTGTAGCAAGCAGGCCCGGGCTGCGCGCCCGCGGACTCCGGCCCCGCCACGAACAGCCCTGAGCGGAACATCAGCATCGAACCGCCACCGGCCGCTACTGTGTTTATATCTACAAAAGATACAAACATATAAACAGACACCCAAAAATTTTAAATGTACAGCCTATATATAGAGATACTAGATAATGCCCGCGACTTCGTCCGCGTGGTTTGAAGATAAAAAGTAGTTTATGTCCTTCCCCCGGAATGCAAACTATCTCCATACCAAATTTCATCAAAATCGAAAGTGAAAGCTTAGCAGACAGGCAGACAGACGGACGGATAGACAGACACACTTTCGCATTTATAATATTAGTATGGATTTCATGCCAGTGACATGTACAGGGTTTGAAGCCAGGGTAGGCATTTAGGAGGGAACCTATTAGGTATAGTGCATGTAATGGAAAAACGGAGTACTTATTCGTAGCCTAATGCAATCTGAAATCTTTGTAAACAAACCATAAATCATCATTTAAATAGGGTTGTCACAAGTTTAATAATCCAGATCTACGGTCTTGCGCTGCCTAGAATGTAGTAGGTAGGTATTTTAATTTACTAGCGGATTAGCGGTGTATGCTAATACGCTAAAAAAAGAAAGAAAGAAAAAGTGTGTGTGTGCAATTCACACACGACAGAAGTTAAACTTCAGAAAAGTAGCCGACGAGAGAATGAGATAAATATAATTTGTATTATATCTCATTCTCTCGCAGGCTAAATCCTATTGTGAATATGTGTGTCTCGTTTTGGAGTCGCTTTTTCGTTTCATCGAATTTTCAAATTACAACGATTATAAACAAGTTTCACTTCAAAAATCATCTTCGCATTATTGCCTTTCTAATGATACCGGTTTGGGGCATATAATATGTTGGATGGTTTCAAAGTCTGTAACAGACATAGATTAAATTAAAACATTTTTTGTGTTTTATATATACAGATTGTGCTATAGCTATTGGATAGAATAGAGTTACCCAGTTGCGGCGCTTGTATGGTAACTCCAGCGGTGGTCGCTTCGTGCACGTGTTCCAAAGCACCGGCGTATCGAGACACGTCGGTCGATGTGCCGCCCATATCGAAACCTAAAATAAATCGTATATGAACATTTTTTCATAGATATAATTTCATTCATTTTTTCATAGATGATGCCTGCGAAATCTTCCAAGTGGATTATGTATGTATGTATGTATGTATGTATATGTGTACTTTATTGTATACCACGAATATACAAAAGCAACTTGTTACAAACAAGAAAACAACAATAAGTAGGTACATTAAGGCGGTCTTATCGCTAAACAGCGATGTCTTCCAGACAACCTTAACGCTAGGGAGAAAATGAAAAAGAGGATAAAGGGAGGTGGTGCAAAAATAATAATAAACTTAAATACTAATACCGAAATAAATTAATCAATATCATATGTAACATATTATGATAAACTAATATATACTTACATTATACAAAATAATAATCATAGACATACATAAACTAAATAGACATACCAATAAATACATAAATAAATCTATCTAGTAGAGAAAACAATAAATATGTCGTTACTAATGATAACAAAGAGATAAGTAATAATTTTTGACGTCAATTTTAAATTTATTAAGGGTTTTAGCGCGATGAATATGAGGGAAGTTCATTCCATAGACTTGACCTTTGGAAATATTTAGTCCGATGTGTAGGCACCTCAAGAACTAGTTTACCGGCCGACCGAAGGACTCTATCTTGTCTATCATGGCCGAGATATTTAAACTTATCCTTTAAATAACCAGGAGTCATGGGATTGAATAATACACAGTACAGAAGAGAAACAATATGCAGATTCCGGCGAAATCGAATGGGTAACCACTTGAGCTTTGAACGAAATTCGGAGACATGGTCATATTTGCGCAAACCAAATATAAACCTAATAGCCAAATTTTGAATTCGCTCAAGTTTATTTAGTTGGTCCTCAGTTAAATGAAGATAGCTTGCGTCCGCATAATCGAGAATTGAGAGCAACGAGTAGGAATAGGAAGAAAAGAACGCAGACGCCTTAGTGAACCCATGGCTGCAAAAGTTTTCCTACTGACTTCTTTTATATGATGAGACCAAGAGAAAGTAGTCTCAAAATGTACACCAAGATTTTTGACGGTAGAACTTTAAGGAATAATAACGCTATTTAATAAAACTGACGGAAGGTTATCCCAGTCAACTCTGGAAATCATGCCAGGACCACCAATAATTATAGCCTGGGACTTAGAAGGATTTACCTTTAGACCATAGCACTTACTCCATTCATTGATAACCGCCAGGTCACTATTAATAGTAGAAATGGCATAAGCAGATCTTCAAGAGTGTACTGTGAAATGTGAATAAACTTGGAGATCATCTGCATACATGTGATAGAGAGAAGTAATTTTTTGGGAAATTGAATTAATGAAAATAGCAAATAGTAAATGCGACAACACACCACCTTGAGGTACGCCAGCAGATGTTCACACCAAGAAGAAAACTTATCTTCAATGCGAATACGCTGCCGACGACCCCTAAGATAACTCTGAAACTATCGAACCACTGATGGGTGGATGGTTAATAGAACGCAACAGACTCAACAACATGTCAAAATCTATCGAAGGCATTGCTAAAATCCAACAATACCACGTCGAATGTTGTCAGTAACTTTAACCAGCGCTGTAGTCGTACTATGTCCTGCCCGGAAACCAGACTGAAAGGGATTCAAAAGGCAATTTCTGTTAAGAAAGAGATTCAATTGATGGAAAACAAGCTTTTCTAATACTTTGGACAGAAATTGAAGAATAGAGATAGGGCGAAATTCGGAAAAATGTAAAGCATGAGCCTTTTTTGGGGGAGGAATAATATGAGAACTTTTCCAAGCTTCGGGAAATATAGACGTAGAGATAGATACATTCGGGATATGGGTTAGGATAGGAGTAACAACTTCAAGGATTGGTAAGATCATATTACGACTTACACTGTCATCACCGACGGCATTAGAAGAGACTGATAATATGTTCTTTTTAACATCACATTCAGTGAAAGGAGTGAAATTAAACGGTTGGAAAGCAGGAGTTGGCAAAGAAGAAAGAATACTCAGCGTGCGATCTTTATCCGAGCTGTCTATTGTACTAGAAGAAGTAAAATGTTGGTTAAGAAGTTCAATATCAATATTCTGATGAGGCGAGCGAGGGGATGCTTTGCCAACTCCAAGAGTTTCAAGAAACTTCCAAACTTTGGCTGGGTCGCCGTTTTCGACTGATTTATGAATGTGGCGTCGTTGTGCATCCCTACACGATGTATTGCAGCGATTCCGAGCTTTGTTATACCTCCGCAGATTTCTATCAGAGTATTCAGCCAGCTTATATTATAAGGATTTTGAAAAGTCCCGCGAGAGCTGAATCGCGAGTTAAAAAGTTGAATATGTCCTTCTCCGGGATGCAACTTATCTCTGCACAAAATTTCGTAAGAATCTGTTGAATATGTGGTGAGGCACGGGAAACACCGCCAACTTCCTAACTCCGGGCTAGTACTGAGAATTTCTTGCCAGAAAAATCCAATACATGTTCTGGACTTGAACCCGGGACATCGTCGGACTTATTATGGCCTGACCCTGGACCTCGTCAGCCGTAGTCGAACATGCAGTCAAATAAGGCAGGACAACAACTAAGTACTGTATTATCAATTGAACAGTGTACGTACCAATGACGGGTAACCCAGTCTCCTTTTGGTAAGAAGTAAGTGCGTAACCCACTACTCCTCCGGCGGGGCCCGACAGTATCGCCCGGGACCCGTTGAATCTAAAAAATATTGACTCACTTGAGCACGAGTCTCCTCTCGGAATGAAAATAGCTTGGCCATAGTCCACCACGCTGGCCGCAACCATGAGTACCATTTTTATGAAAGACTACTGAGCCGACAAAGGTACGGTTTTGTATTTTAGATATTATGTACCTATACTACTGAGAAATTCTAATTGTTGTTTCAAAGTGTAAGGTCACAATTGGAGCGCTGCAGTTCGTTGTGGGTTTTTTAAATTTTTTATTTCCTACTTGTAGTTAGTTACAAGCTTCATGGAATTTCCTTCAGTATTACATTTGTTAGATCACCGCAGCATTGCATGAAAAAATATTTGCTGAATATACTTAAATCCTAATTAATATGCTTATAAGGAGTGACTGTGGGAATTAAAAAAACTTATTCCACGCAAACGAAGTCGCGAGCATCTGCCAGTTTGATATATTTTATCTTCAAAATAAGTTGCAAAATAAAATGTGCTATTCTAACCAAGAATCAAATAAAAACAAGCAACTCCTGATGAAACTAGTAGCTTTTAGTTAGTTCACCAAAGCTCACTCTTCCCATTTTCCCATTCCCATCCCATTTTTTGGGTACTACTCACAAATTCATTGGCGTCAATCCTCCATCAGACTGCATGAACAGTACATTGGAGTTCTTCAAACCATCGGTGAATCCATCGGAGAAACCTCTCACGTACTCCTTAATATGTGGAGTCAAATATGCATCAGCAGATGCTGTGAATCCACGCGGAACCATTCGTACCATGGACGTGACAGAATGCGACAGAGATACCTGGTTAAAACCTGTGAGAAAGAGAAAGAAATAAGTATAAAATTAATTGGAGCATATATGCATCTCATCTGAATAAGTGTAATTATACCCAAGCCTAGTTAACAGCACCAAAAGTAGAACCTATGGCTTCCTTTTCTTATTGCTCATTATGGAGGACAGAATTTTTAAGTTTTATTTACTCACCTAACTGCTCAGCAATCTCTCCAATTTTCAGTTCATGCTCTCTATAAGTATAACTGTGAGCAAGAACAACAGCAATACTATCTATCCCTTTCTCTCTCAACGCTTTTAAATCTTTTCGCACTGCTTCCTCATCAACATCTTTGACAACCAGAATCTTTTGACCTGTGGTGCCATAAGTTTCTCTCCAGTTTAGTTTGGTCTTGTCAATCTGACATTGATCCATGCCTGGTATAACGCGGCAATCTACTTCGACAACTTCTGTGTATAATACTTCAGGACGTTTTATGTTCTGAAAATAAAAAAGGAACCCTGTTACTTATAAAATAGGTAGGTAGATAGGTAGGTAGGTAGGTAGGTAGGTAGGTAGGTAGGTAGGTAGGTAGGTAGGTACTACCGCAACATAGTTTACATTGAAATAGCAAATGTCTATTTCAAGTGCATTGAGCAAATCCGAATTTGTGTATAATTATAGAACTTCTAAAATGTCCATAGCAATTGTTCGACTTTTCTTGCACTTTTAATATCAATGATTGAATCTAGGCAGAAGCCAAAGACAGGAGGACTTGCTGCAGCCCTAAGTTCTACAAAGGAATAAAAGGACATCATCATCATAAAACCTTTTTTTTTCAAATACACATAACACTCCAATTAAGCAAACAAGAATCAAAAATAAATTACCAGATGAAATATATGAGGTCTGGCCTGGTTCCCAATATACAGCAAATCTTTGAAGCCTTTATTGATGACTAGAGCCATTTTAGTGCCCTTCCTTTCTAGCAGAGCATTCGTAGCTACTGTAGTGCCCATTCGAATTGACTCAATGAGTGATGAATTCACTTTGCCATCTTTATCTAAGGCATTTCCTGTTTCCTGAAATTATTTATTTGAAGTTCTTGTTCACAGATAAAATAAAAGTTAAGTATCTAGTATTTACCCAATTTTTAGATAGCTTAGTTCTCCACCAGCTTTTAAGAGTAACTTTCTACATGTAGGTATAATTTGTTAGTGGAATAATCAATTTGAATAGAGTAAACACAGGAACAATTTGGCTTTTATGTGGGTCAAGTGCTGAGACCATACTGCCAAAGCTTGAAGTCGTATTGTGTTATTATTGTTGACTTTTGTGATTTAGAATTATAATCCTTATTTTAGGAATGACAAGGTACATTCCATCAAACTGTCATTATTAGTAATATTGCTTAAGTATTACTTCAAGCATTGACAGTATAGTCCTAGGTAGAGTTCACACTGCTGTGGAGGAAGGCACATGATAGAGTGACTTGCCCCTGGTAGAAAAGTAGCTCCTCTGAACTGTAACACTCTACTCTACCTAATCTGTGTTCTTCGGTGTAGCTAGCACTCTACTGTGCTTTTATGCTGTTTACTTTGCTAGTGCTTACTTTGCCATATTATATGACAGATTTACACACAGATACACTGAAGTCTGAGTCTTGTCTTTCCATCACACCCCAAGGGAGCGATTCATCAATGGGAGTTTTTTGCCTAAGGAAAAGACCTGAAGGCCATAGGCCTTTTATCCTGGAAAACCAAAGAGTTTCCACTGGACCGCCAAACTGGATTGGACTGGATTTACCAAAATCCATGAGGCTGGCAATATTTGATTATGATATTGATGTTAGATAAAGCATTTTTCTGGGAGAATTTTTGTTACCTCCTGTAATATCCTCCTTATTGCTTCTCTTGGTGCATCGTCATAATTCTGGGGGTCCACTGATAACAGTTTCATAACCCGTATTTTGCCATTTGGGCAAGATGCAAACACATCCGTGAAAGTGCCCCCTCTGTCTATTGCAAACTGGAAGCCTTTGGGACCCATTTATACCTGAAACATAAATTTAAGATCACAATTATTAAAAATGCACCCTGAATAACCACATTGAGTTTTAAACTATGTACAGAAATAAATAAACTTATCAGTAGAGCAAAGTCTGTCATTTTGGCTAGTTCACACTTATCAATCTAAAAATTTACTTAGATTTATTAATATTTTTATATATTGAATTAATATTTAAGTAACTACTCAATACTCAATTTATTTATTACATGTAGGACATAGATGTCTCTTATTTTACGTCATATTTATGTCACTCTACCAACAGTTCAGAAAGAAGCTCCTACTGAGAAGAGCTGGCAAGAAACTCAGCAGTTGCTCTTTTTATTTATTACCTCCTTAAAATACAAACAGTGCTAAAGTTATGTGGGATCTCAATTGATGCCAAATACAGACTATTGAACTTAGCTGAACCATACATAATCTTATCATAACTAAACATTGCGATATTATTGTTACAATGACATAAAAAATAAACAGATAATATTGTAATTATTTCTTATTAGAATAAGGTATTGTTTGAGATAATTTTAGTAACACATGATAAGAATTGACATAATACCTACTCATTAAGTCTATCCTACCTATTCTTATTACTTTAATTAATTTGTGTACCTCCCTGGCACTGTTGTTTTAACGTGGGCAGTCCCGGGTTCCCTGGCACAGTCTATATGGGAATTTTAATTTCTGAATTTTCTGTGGTCTGGCCTGGTGGGAGCCTACGGCCGTGGCTAGTTACCACCCTACCGGCAAAGACATGCCGCCAAGCGATTTAGCTTTCCGGCACCATGCCGTGTAGAAACCGATTAGGGGTAGGTATGGGTTTAATAGAACTGCCGTACCCTTAACAGGTTAGCCCGCTACCATCTTAGACTGCATAGAAGGTGAGATCGCAGTCAAGGTCTAACTTGTATTGTAGTGTTTAAAAAAAAAAAGAAAATGTAGGTACTAAGTAAAAGTTACAATTTTCTTTTAGTACCGTGAGCGTGAGATAGACAGTCTTACCTCACAACTTTTTTTAAATTTAATCGTAAGAATTAAAAGAAGTTTAATAAAACTTATCACAATTATGTTAGTCGGCCTTAAAATTTAATTATTATCTTCAATGGCCAAAATCCAAATCAAAATAAATAACACCATTCAAATGTCAAAATCTTCTTTTTCCGTCTTTTTCTCATTTCTGGTCGGTAACATTCAATCACCGACCAAAATACATTGCTCTCTACTCTCTGGTTACTTGTCTCTGCCCATAGATGATTAAACCTTTCTACCGGCAGAATTTCATTATCAGTAGGGTAAGCACGAATATTTTCAACTTTCGAATAGTAAAGGTAAAGTTAACGCCGACAAGAAATTTTGTATGAAAACGACTGCAGCGCTCCTGGTGAGCGTTTTTGGCGTTAAATTTGGCAGCACGAATCAACTGCAGCCACGTTAAGTTAAACGTGACGCTGCTATGACGTCACTGTCCGGTTTCGCCGCGTTTTTCCCGAACAATTTCAAAAACCGGCAGCACGAATATTTTTTTGACGTTCGGTATCGAGAGTTTTCGAAAGCTGGCTATCGAAAATTACCTAACCTAACTCACTGAACTTTTTGAAGTGAGAACATTGACGTGACCATCATACTATTTACTGTATAGGTGAATAAAATAAATTAAATTAGTATTTTAATTCAAATTCTAACATTTTTTTAAATGTTTAGAGATAGAGAGCCTACAAATCGCTCGGCGGCTTTTTATTATTTCGCTTGGCGCATGCAAGTTGCAAGAAATGGGCATGAAACTAGGTTTGAATTGTCGTAGCTAAACGTATTCCCTAATTTTATTAATAAATTCATTAAAATAGCCACCACAATCTGACGATATCATGTTATATTAACAGGGAAATTAGTCGACGCGTATATCTAAGAAGTTTATGTATAGTACCTATAACAATAAATTCAAATAAATTCAAAAATGCCGCGGTGACGATCCATTTGACATAGGTACTCAACCACCGACCAATAACGAATTGACGATGCGCGACGTCATTAATTATTGTGACTAAAAATAATAGTAAACTATTAAAATGTTAAAATCATTTAACTCAAAGTAAAAATGTCTACCGACTAACTATTGTAACATGTAGGTACGATATGTCTTAATTATGTATCCAGAAAAGGAAGTGTTCCAAAGAATGCCAAAATGTACCCTAAAAGTGCTAACAGCAGCTAAATAAAATATATAGTGGACGTACAACAAGTGTTTTTTCCTGTGTGGATCATTTTGATGCAGGTTTTAAGTTGATTTATCACTTCAGTTTTTTATTTCATGAAATTAAATCAAACATCACCTAGCCTATTATATTGAGGTTAGGTACCTACAGTACAAATAATGTGCGCTTGTTGATTAATGTATATTATCCACTAAGAATACTAATTAATACCTAACTATTTTAGCAAATTAATATTCCAGCCTGATTCTATAAGATCAATAGGTACCTATGTATTTGGATTATATAGTATGTTGTTTATGATTAAGAGTGGGATAAACATACTTTATCAGTACCTAAGTATAATAATTAATAATTAGTATACCTATAAATGCTTTTATAAATGTTACAGATAAATAGAGGAAGATTTTGTGCACTTTAAGTACATACTTACACTTTAATATAAGTTGGACATGATGCCAAAGATTTATTCATCAGTAGAGAAGCAGTTTTGCCATCAAAGTTTGCATGATGATGATAGGAAGATAGCAGGAAAAAATTGTAATGCTGGTACTTCTCGAGGTGTTTATATGTATAGAAAGGCCAAACCTTATTCAAGAATGTGATGAACTGAACTCAGTTAATTGATTATATTGGCCAGATTTTTGAAAAATACCACTGTAGCCAATAACCAACTTGACTGCAATATAGAGGAGGCTGTTAAATCAAAGTGTGTAATTATAAAATTCCTGAAGCATTGAAATGATAGGTACTTATATTATTATGTTTAATTAATTATAATTGATTGAAATGAATTATAAGTTAGCCCTGTAATGTGATCTCACCCGGTGGTAAGTGATAATACAGTATATGATCAAAGCAGGCTAACTTGAAAGCAGTATAGCAGTTAAAATAAATACTGTACACTTAATCAGATTCTACATTCCATTAGGCAAGAAACAAAACCCGGTGGCATAACATTGCTGGTAGGAAGGTAACTAGCTACAACTGATGCTTCCATAAGATTAAGGTAAAATTGTAAATTCCTAAAATATGTAGGGAATCTGCCAGGAATCAAACCCAGTACCAAACACTTTTAAGACCACTTGCTCTCACCAACATGCCAGGGCAGTTGTCAACAAATTACAATTTATATCCCCACAATATTTATATGTATTTATTCAAATTTGATATTTCAGAACTACCACAAAACACATGATGGAGTTAAACTTTAAAACCCACAGGTTCTGCATTAAAATTTTCCAAGATTGATGTGAAGACAATCATTGTTAATCTAAAAATTTATATTGAAAGGGTATTATGAGTGTTCCGTTCCATATGTTAAGCTGCATTCTGTTATTAATTTAAATATTATTTTGGTGTGTGTCAAATTAAATGATTGGTAAAGCATTTCACAAGCTATAATATGTTAAATAAAACAATAAAATTGAAATCATGGTTTTATTTAGCTATCCACAGGTGGTGTGGTCTCTACATTTCTTTTTAAATTCTATAAGTAGGTACCTATTATTGGCAAGTCAGTAAAGTTACTGATAAGATGATGATAATTATAAAAATAATAATAATAATTATTATTATTATTAAATATTGCTATGAAAAAAATCCATGTTTTAAAGTAATCTTTTAGGATTACAGCAGTGCAAATAATATTTTTAATACAGTCAAATATCCTATTCAGAAATAACTAAAAAGGATTCAATCTTAAATATGCATATTAATAATGGAATAAACAAACATGGAATATGTAAAATATTTTAAATATTAAAATATATTACAGATTTTATAGAAAGTATGGGATACCAGGGTGTATGTGGCTGCATTGATGGGTCACACTTTAGGATATTCACACCAAATAAAAACATTTTACACCTTTTTTACTCCAGGAAACATTACCACTCTTTAAACGTCCAAATTGTAAGTATACCTAGTATACCTACCTACCTATTTCTCTATTTTAGTCTATACAAATTAATAAAAATTACTATTTAGTATCAATAACTCAGCACTGAATAGCTAATTTCCCTTAAATCCTATTAAAGTGGTAAAATTTAGGTATATTATTGTTTTTTGCAGGGGATTCTGGCTATCCACTTCTAGATCCACCAGTGGGCTTAGATAAGTCACCGTTTCTGCAAAATAAACCGAAGAAAGGTTAATCTAATATATATAAATCACGTGTCACGTTGTTTGTCCGCGATGGACTCCTAAACTACTTAACCGATTTTAAATTAAATTTGCACACCGTGTGCAGTTTGATCCTACTTGAGAGATAGGATAGCTTACATCTTAATAATGTTATAAATGCGAAAGTGTGACTGTCTGTCTGTCTGCTACGCTTTCCCGGCCCATCTTTTTGACCGATTTTGCTGAAATTTGGTACAGAGGTAGGTTATATCCCGGGGAAGGATATAGGCTTTTATCCCGGAAAATTAGGAGTTCCCGCGAGAATCAAAAAAACAATCCACGCGGACGAAGTCGCGGGCATCATCTAGTAAGTGTTAAAAAGATGTTGACTGTATTTGTAACTATGAGCTACCTACTATCATCTTGATACATAATAATATAATAAAGTAGTACAAAGGTATATATTTACTTACTTCTCCATAAAATCCACCATGGTAACGAATTGCGCATAACTAGTTCTTACTGCCATTATAATAACAAATTAATTGGAAATTTACAAATTATTATTATACCTACCAAATAAAATTTTACAATTTAAAAGGCGCGCGTGAATTCATATTTTAACAATGTACTCTGTGCGTGAACTTAAGACCACAGACAACAACAACTGACGAGTATACGTCGAAAAACAGAAATTTAAATTTTGTTACGATTCATTGGCAATTGTATTGAAAACTATAGAAAAAAATATTAAAATGCACTTTATTTTGAATAAAAATGAATTATGTGAATACCTAGTTACTTTTCTGCATAATTTTGTATTTTTTTTCCTAAATCTGCAAAAAGTTAAAAACCGGTAAAAGTGCATTTTTGAACGTGCAGCAAATGGTAGTGAAGTTAAAGTAAAGTAATCGTATCGAGTAACGTGAGTGAATTTTTTAGGCTCGTGCTGAGGGTGATTTGCGTTAAAGTATCGAGTAAGTATCGCTATCGTCACTCGATACGATTACTTCACTTGACATTCAAAATATTCGTGCTTACCCTACAGTTTTTGCACGGGTCAAAGTTCAAACGCGAACCGCCGCGCACCCCGCGTGCGTCGCGTTTTAGAAAAATGCCTACAAAAAAATACCCAGACCACTTAACATGGTTCTGTAAACGGCATTGGCTTTATTTAAAATATATCTTTTTGAAGGTATAATTTATAGAAGCTGAAGATTACAATCACTTACATATAAACGGAAAGAATGCGTCAACGACCGCGATAACGATCGCGATTTCTCAAAGATATATTTTCCCGATAAAGATATTACATTTCAGTGATAATCCAGTCTATTATTGCAATAAAATATATTTATAAACATATTGTATTGAGTTTTTATTTGTATTTGTCACAACAAACCACTCTGGTTAACTTGTCTCTGCAACAAACAATAAACAACACAAAACTCAGACAACAAAACCCAAAAGTTTGGCACAGATTCAAATTACTTCTTACTATAGCTTTTTATTTTATTTATTTATTTTTATTTTAGAACTTGACGGTTTTAGTGTGGCAGTGTATAGATTATTTAATATACTTGTCTATGATCCAAAGTTGTTCAAACAAAATATAAACTCTTTCATTAAGAAAAAACAGTTTCAAATAGCTCGGACCGGCCGGACCCGCCGGCGGGTCCGTGCCTGTTTAAGCAAAAGTACAATAGGTTAACAAGGCGGACCCGCCGACGGGTCCTCTGCCGGTATGTCACCAGTCACCACTGTCACCAACTAACTCAGACCTATTTCCATTCTCGTTTGTCTTTGACGCATTGACGTCAACAAAGGAAAATCGTAGGGCGATTGTGTAAATCATGTATCAATCATTGTTACTGTCAATTGTTTTGTTTGGCTGATTATAGGGTATTTTGCTGTGGTATTTTGGCTGCGTCAAATGTCAATGGATTTCGGCCAATTGTGAAAGAAGGTGATTGCGATCGTTACACTGTAGCTGTCATTTTTTACCAATCGCCCTACCGGAAAATTATTACCACAATACGTAGTATTCTTTATTAATCTGTGATTACCACATTTCAATGTACAAGTCTAGGCTATACTACCTCTGTGACTAGTCTCAACTCTGAAAATTATTTTTGAAATCGCCGATGTTTTGAATTTCATGCTTTTGTCCTGTTTTACACAAAAAAGATTTGTTTCACTTGGCGAATATCTGGGAAGAATGGGTCGTCGAAACCGTAATGTTAATAAATTTGCTCAAAGGAAAAGGGACCGCAAAGAACAGGTTAAAAATGGTCTCATTTTATGAACCACTGTGTTTGTAGTTAAACTAAATATTCTTATATTTTAAAGGAAAAGAACCGTCAAGAAAACCCGGCACCCGATACTCGTAAACATTACGAAGATATTGTACGCGAAAATGCGGCTTTTGAGGAATATTACAAGGTGAATAAAATATTGAGTTAGGATATATAAATTGAGGTTATATTTTGTCTTTGATGTTATAAAACGCGTGTAAATTAACGTACATTATTCTAAGATCATAATATATAATAAGTTTAATGTATAATATCTAAATAATTGGTTGAATTTATTTCATTCATTACTCTTAAATGTTTTTTTTCTCTATAGGTTCAAAAAGTATGCCCAGAAGATCAATGGGAAGATTTCATGAAAAGTATAAAGGAAAACCTACCTACCGCATTCAGAATAACAGGTTCCAAATGTGAGGCGAATGCCTTACTGAAAATTGTAATGAGTGAATATTTCTCTGAGATACTCAACATGAAGTTAAAAGTGGAAGGGCAGGCAGAAGAAGAAATTCAGCCTATTAATTTACCATGGTAAGTTCAGTCAATCGACCAGATTTATCCTGGTGAAACTAGTATCCATAGTGTGAACTAAACTTTATTAGGTACATAACTAGAAGATGTCTGTAATTTCGTCTGCGTGGTATTTCAATTTCCACAGAACCTCTTTAATTTTCGGGGATACAAAGAAGCCTATGTTTTTGCCTGAGATAAACCTATCTCTGTAGTATATAATATTTCATCAAAATTACTTTATTGACTTTGTCCGCATGGAATAAGGTTTTTTAATTCCTGAGTAAACTCAATTTTCTGGATTAAAAAGTAGCCTATGTCCTTCCCTGGGATGCAACCCACCACTATACGGAGTTTTACCCAAATTGGTTGAACTGAAGGGCCGTGAAAACATAGCAGACAGACAGACACACTTTCGCATTTATAATATTGGTATGGATGTATGAAAGTATCATATTATGTTTATAAAATACACAAATTGAGTTTTGATAATGACGATAAGTGTTTAATTCAGGTACCCAGGAGGTCTAGCATGGCAGCTGCGGCTAACTCGCACGGATATCCGACGTAATGAGGCACTGTACCGTCTCCACAACTTCCTTGTAGCGGAGACCGCAGCTGGAGGCGTGTCGAGACAAGAAGCGGTTTCCATGATACCCCCAGTTGTTCTACAAGTAGAACCTCACCATAAGGTAACTTCACTCCCAAATAAATCTTTATTCTTACATGAAATACTAGCTGATGCCTGTGAGTTTATCTGAGTTTTCCAAAAATGCCATGATAAATTCTTAAAATTAGATCAATTTGTGGCTTACCCACACACAATCCCCTAACTAAACTAAAACAACAGGTGTAACTGTACTTCTATCTTTTAAAATAATCTGTGTGGAAAGAGTCAGCACTGATTTAGAGTTGTTACACTTTAGTTTCGTTTAGTTTGTTTAGAGATTTGTTTACAACAGAATTAGTTACAATGTGTCCTATTGTTAGTTTCAGCTAAGTCAAGTGATTTACTGCTGTCAATGTAGTTTAATTTTAGTTAGAACTAGTCTCTGCCTTCTATTGCGCTTGTGTTTAAACTATTTTGTTCCCTTTTTGTAGGTATTAGATATGTGTGCAGCTCCAGGCTCAAAGACTGCACAACTTATTGAGTTTTTGCATTCAGATGAAGACAAAACTCCTACTGGTAAATATTTTATGTTAAGTGATAGTTTTATTTCTTGTTTTAGTTATGTTAAGGTTTTTTCTAAAAAAATATATACCTATATATATATATAAATATATATATATATATATATTTTAACCCCCTAAATTATTACCTATTGCAATAACTTTTAATTTTAATACAACATTAAGCTCTGGGTCAGGCACATGAAACAACGCGGGATGACACTGTGTCCAATGTTTCAATACAAGAAATTGAGTATTTGGACAGTTACTTAAAAATTATGAAAGAAAAATAAATCCAAATATATTAATTAAAAAATCAATTGCTGTTCATTTGTCTCGTTAAAAGTCGAGAACAGCTTGACCAATTTAGATGGAATTTTTTGTGTGTGTTTGAGTGGGTCCAGGGATGGTTTATATTCATAATTGGACCCGGTAGGTATCACTTTGTGTTAAGTACATGGTAATTAATAGATCTTGGAACTATTCGAAGTTAACAATTATTGTGCTATTCAAAAAATTTACATAGCAAGGTCGCAAGATCAAAAAAATGATGTGGATTTAAGTTTTTTTATACTTCCTTCGGCAACTTTAGCATAAAAAATAGCCTGTGCTACTCCATTCTGTACCAAATTTCGTTAAAATCAGTTTTTTCGATTTTAAACAGACACAAGCATTGGCATAGCTCAGCAAGTGTTAAAGTTACACTTTTTAGAGCGTACTGTACATCTATGTACACATGCAGCCTGTGGGCTAAATACACAAAGAAAACGTACAGTGATCTCCGTGTCCTCTATAATTATAATGCTTTCCGAACGTTGTTGGAGCTGCCCCGATTCTGCAGTGCCTCAGGCATTTTTGCGGATGCGCGCACCGACTGCTTTCACACCACTATGCGCAAGCGGTGCGCGTCTTTGGTGCGCAGAGTACGGGGCAGGTCCAATGCCGTTATGAAGATGATTGCGGACCAGTTTGACTGTTTCTACCTTCGGCATTGCTGCGATAGGCATCTTGGAATACCAATGCCAGAGAGGAAATACTAGGGCCTGTCCGCAAACATCAATCACTGTCGCAGAATATGGAGGGCATACGAATTTTATAATATATAATATAAATAAATTGTTTATTAATTTGACTTTTTAATTTAAATTTTGATTTTGATTTTTAATATAATAATGATATTGAAATAGGTATTAGGTATTTACCTATGAAATTGCCTTTCTTCAGTACTGTTCATTTCAAATAAAAAAAAAATTGTAATGGCTCTGTATTCTAAATTCAAATTAATTTTGTTTTAAAACCATGAAATTCTTTTTACAAACTCAGTCTTTTGTTTTTGATTAGCGTTGTATTTTCATTACATTTCAACATTTTTCGTCATAATGGATACTTTAAAAATTCGTGTAATTATGGAATATGAGTTCCGTCGTGGCACCAACGCGACACAAACGGCACGTAACATCAAAAACGTTTACGGAGGGAACCGTACAAACGAACGCACAACCCGTTATTGGTTTTCCCGGGTCAGTTCTGGAAATTTAGACTTGAAAAATGAAGCTCGTGGTCGTCCGGAGACTTTGGTCAACAATAATGAATTAAAGGCGATTGTGGAAGCTGACGAAACTCAATCTACAGCTGAGCTAGCAGCAGCTTTTGATGTAAGCATCAAAACAATATTGATTCATTTGAGACAAATTGGATAGGTAAAAAAGCTTGATAGATGGGTGCTCCACGACCTTAACGATCGCCAGCGCAACTTACGCGTCGAGACCTGTCTTGCGCTGCTCAACAGGCAAAGAAATGAAGTAATTTTGAAACGAATTGTAACGTGCGACGAAAAATGGATTCTGTTCGACAATCGAAAGCGCTCAGCAAGTTGGTTAGATCCTGGTTCAGCACCAAAGCAATGCCCTAAACCAAAAATGACCACTAAAAAGGTGATGGTCACTGTTTGGTGGTCTAGTGCGGGTGTGATTCACCACAGCTTTTTACAAAACGGCATGAGCATTACTGCAGATGTATACTGTGAAGAACTGGAGAGAATGATGGAGAAGCTTGCACATCTGCAACCAGCTTTGGTCAATCGGTCGTCCCCACTGCTCCTTCACGACAACGCGCGACCCCATACTGCGCAACAGACAGTCTCCAAGCTGCAAGAGCTGGGGTTGGAAGCTCTCCCTCATCCGCCATACTCACCAGACCTTGCACCTACCGACTATTACTTTTTCCAAAATTTAGAAAAAATTTTAGTGGGTAAAAGATTCAATTCCCGAGAGGTAGTACAAAACAGAAATAAAAAAGTTTGAAAAAATAAGTACTTTCACTTATTCCATACAAAACGGCAATTTCATAGGTAAAAACCTATTATGATCGTAAAAATATGGATTTTTGTTATCTGAAATAAATAAATTGAATTGAATTGAATTGAGTAGCAACAGTTCACATTTATTTGTAACTAGATGATGCCCGCGCCTTCGTCCGCGTGGATTAAGTTTTTTATAACCGGAGGAACTCTGACTTTCCAGGATAAGTTCCATGCCAGAAAAGTAGTCTATGTCCTTCCCCTCGTTAACAACTATCCCTATACCAAATTTCATCAAAATCGGTTGAGTAGTTGGGCCGTAAAAGCGTAGCAGACAGACAGACACACTTTTCTTACTAATATTATAAATGCAAAAGTTTGGATGGATGTATGGATGTTTGTTACTCAATCACGCGCCAACGGCTGATCGGATCTGGCTGAAATTTGGCACAGAGACAGATTATAGTCTGGAATAGCACATAGGCTACTTTTTATCCCGGAAATTTAAGGAGTTCTCGCGGGAACCAAAAAAACCCCAATCCACGCGGACGTAGTCGCGGGCATCAGCTAGTGCATTTTTAATACTAGATGATGCCCGCGACTTCGTCCGCTTCAATTGATGTTTTTTGATTCCCGCGGGAACTCTTCAATTTTCCGGGATAAAAAGTAGCCTATGTCCTTCCCCGGGATGTAACCTATCTCTGTACCAAATTTCATCAAAATCGGTTGAGTACTTGGGCCGTGAAAGCGTAGCAGACAGACAGAGAGACACACTTTCGCATTTATAATATTAGTATGGAAGTATGGATATGGATTAATTCAAAAAATTCAAAATTCAAAATTCTTTATTTGCAGAAACATTTTTTACAATGAGATGTTATTTGTTAGTTTCCAGTATAAATGTTTCACCTTAAGATCAGGCATGCAAAATTACATATTTTGTTTATAATATTGTCTATTAATTTAGGAATATGGATAAGTATGGATATACAGTCAAAATCTGTTATAACGACATTGAAGGGACTGCTCATATTCAGTCGTAAAAACCGATAGTCGTAACAACCGGTGATATTTAATGTGTATCGTGTAAGTACAAACAAATCGATAGGTACCTAATTATTGGAAAAATATATTGATAAAATTTTTTGCGACATTTTAAAAGTTTCACGAATAACTCCACCAAGATTTGGTGCGTCTTGTGTACAGATAGGTAACAAACTAACTGAATAGATATGAAGAAGCGGGCTTTGACTCTACTGCATGCACATGTTATGTTTCTAAGAATTAGAAAAGACCCTACACTAAACTAAATCCTATTGTTTTCTTTCCTGATTTTAATAGCCATTGAAGACAAATGTGGATACCTATTCAAATTGTTTACAATACAGCTTAGCTGGTCGTTCTAACAGATCTAATGCTCCGAAATATAAGTTAAATGTGGTCGTTTAATGAGGTATGTCGTTATTAGCAATGTCGTAAAAAGCAATGTTTTTGATAAGGCGGTCATATAACTTTCAGCCGGGACCTTTGTTCTAGGTTATTATAACCGGCATGTTGTTCTAAACGATGTCCCAGTAAGCGGTTTTGACTGTAATATGGATTATTGTCCCCAGGCTTCGTAATGGCGAACGATGTAGACAACAGCCGTTGTTACATGTTGGTGCATCAGGCCAAGAGGCTCAACTCCCCATGCATTGTGATAACCAACCATGATTCAGCTGTCATGCCTTCTCTACTTGTCACGGATGAACAGGTAAACTAATTACTCTTACCAATATAATTATTAAATACATTCTTCCAAAAAATTCAATATACACGTCCTTTGTTAGTTTTAAGTTTGTCAACCATTTTAAACTGTTGATTAAAGAAAAGTGTCGAAATTAGATTTCATACAAACTTCCATATTAAAAGTGATGGTGTTTGATAAAAAGTAGCTGATCTGCCCCCCGATTGTCTAAATTACTCACGAAATTGAGCTCTAATTCAATGCGGTTATGGTTTATTTTACTTTGACGTTTTGATCGGCAATTCTTACACAATCGCACCTTTGATTGGATTGGCATCATCCTTATTCTTTTACACATATTTACAACTAAGTAGATGATGCCCGCGACTTCGTCCGCGTGGATTAAGATTTTGTGATTCCCGTGGGAACTCTTTAATTCCCCGGGATACAACCTATCCCTGTACCAAATTTCATCAAAATCGATTGAACAAATAGGCCGTGAAAGCGTAGCAGATAAACAGACACACTTTCTTATTTATAATACATATTACATAGTATGGATTAGTTTCTGAAAGAGCAACAGTCGAATTTCTCCCTGGTTCTTCTCCACACTCGTATGCTTACTCGTAATCGGTTTCTTCTCTAGGACTTACATTCATATGCTCTTAATGTCAAAACACATGACGTGTGAGTTAATATTTGCCTTTTCTAACAGAATCCTGAACTAACAAAACCATTGAAGTTCGATCGCATACTGTGCGATGTCCCTTGCTCTGGCGACGCGACGCTGAGGAAAAATCCCGACATATGGCTGAAGTGGTCCACGGGCAATGGAAACAATTTACACGGGTAAGAGATTTCAAATTCAAATGATTATATTCAAATAATTTATAAGATAAGATTTGAAGTTTCAAGAATTTTGATTTGTTGAACTTCGTCGTCGTCTCCAGAGGCGGCTCGTGAAAGATCATATTGGGAGTTCACTAAAAAAAAAAAAAATGCTTACCAATTATTTGTAAATGAAGTCCATTCGGCGGTCATTATGTTATATTGTTCCATTTTAATCGCCTACCTACACTATTTACATAAATCACAGTCTTTTTCACATAAATACACAACACAATATGTACACTATTTAAAACAACAATACAGATTTTCCAGCCACTGTACAATGATCCAACGCACTCGCGAAGAAATCAAAATAAATTTACTTTCATATTTTGTGTTTTGTTTACATCTTACCGGCATAATACGAATAAAAAAAATACTCGCGAGTTTTAACTCTTTCTTCGTGACAACAGGCCATGTCATTTAGTCGGGTAATATCGCGCATGCGTACTTCGTGTCAGGAGCGCCGCTCCATATTTACCAAATATCTCATACAAATCTTTTGTCTCACGCGCCGCTCGCATCGAATGCTCTCTTTTACTCTCATTACATTTCAATAGGAACGTTTTACTAAACTTTCGTTTAGAGGAGCGTTGTTCTAAGCGCTCCACTTAACAAAAATACCATGTATTAAATTTGTGTTGATTGATGAAATAAGTAGTAAAGTAGGTAGGTAGGTACATAAGGATATTCATGATTAAAATGACAATGGGAATAGATTTATATAAAAATATTTAAAACGTTTATAGCAAAGTTTATTTGATTATTATACCTACCTAGTACCTATGTATTTTTTTAAATTTTGTGGGAGTTCACTGCACCAGCGCTCCTTTGAGCGAGCCGCCTTTGGTCGTCTCTACCTATAGACATCCATTGCTGGACGAAGGTCTCCTGCATGGATCGCCACAGAGCACGGTCTTGTTAAAAATTGTTTTTTTTTTAAATGCTCAGGTTTTCTCTATACTGTAATTACTCATTCCTGGCAAAATACCTACTCTTACAATATTTTCAACATTCTCAGAAAACAAAATTTTAAAATACTAGACGATGCTGGCAACTTCGTCCGCGTGGATTAAGCTTTTTTAAAATTCCTGTGGAAACTCCTTAATTTTCCGATATAAAATAGCCTATTTTACTTCCATGGGGGACAACAACCTTTACCAAATTTTATCAAAATCGGTTGAAAAGATCGGCCGTTAAAGTGTAGTAGACAGACAAATAGACAGACGGCAGTCATACTTTCGCATTTATAATATTAGATAGTATGGATTCTAGCGTGTTGTATTTTAGACGTGTCAGAACTCAGAATCCTACATTGAGTATGATAAGAGAGCAATATAGTGAAGCGTCGTTTCGTGATACGTTATGTGATATCTATTGTCTCTACGGTCTCTCTTCAACCTCAATGTATGTAACCGATATGCTTCTGTGACATCACGAAACGCAAGTATATTAATAAAATTGAAAGCATTCAACGCAAATTCATTAGATTCCTACGTCATAAATTTCATCTTCCTAAAAAATCTTATGAGAAAGCCTGTTCTGACTGATTGATACGCCGGTGCCCGGTACCCAAAACTAATTACAGATCCAACTCATTTATTGTTCGTGCGTCTCGCCTTCTGAACTCTGTCTATGACGAACCTAGCATAGACTTATTTTGTGGCAATATGTCTAGTGTACGTTGAAATCTATTCAATGCATTTATGCATTCTAGTGAAATTTAATTGAGTAACAACTGGTGTTTTTCAGACAACTAATATTTTAAAGTGTGTATCAACAGGTACCCTTGTTTTATAGCGTCTATTTGTGAAAACCTGTCATTAGCTATAAGTTACCTAATTTTAAGACTATCTAGAACTATCTAAGCTGTTGGTTTTCCTTAAAAAATAAAATAAAATAAAATATTTCCAGTTTAATCGTTGAACTTTGTTACCGCCAGCATCCAATACCGTATCCTTCGCCGTGGCTGTGAGTTGTTATCCATCGGCGGCAGACTGGTCTACTCGACTTGCTCCTTCAACCCGATAGAGAACGAGGCCGTCATACATCGTCTGCTACAAGAAGTAGGAGACACTGTCACACTAGTGGACGTGGCAGGGCTGCTGCCAGGCTTGAAGTTCCATAAAGGTATGTCGTTTTTATGTCTCACTAGATAATACCCGCGACTTCGTCGTGGATTAAGGTTTTTTTTAAATTCCCGCGGGAACTCTTTAATTTTCGGGGTTAAAATCCTCTATCCCTCCCCGGGCTGCATAGTATCCCTGTAGCATATTTCATCAAAATCGGTTGAACAGGTGGGCGGTGAAAGCGTAGTAGACAGACAGGCAGACAGACGGACAGACAGACAGACACACTTTTGCATTTATAATATTAATATGGATGTACAGCGTATGGCGTTTACAGTATTGCGCCATCTTGAGCGGTTAGACTTAGAAGCGACATCCTTGACCTCATCCAACGTCATCCCAATCCTCGCGACCTCCACCAGAACCGTACGCCGCTAAGTTTGTTTGGGGGTAAAAAAATAAAGGTAAAACCCACTAAAATTAAAGAAAATCGTGTTTGTTGGTTTGTCCTTCAATCAAAATATGAATATAGTACAATGTTTAAATATACCAAGCGACAGAAAATCTATTTTTCCCCAGTCGATATAATGTGTTTTAACCTTTTAATCTTGTTTTCATTACAAGGTATGACACATTGGCGTCCTGCTTCCAAGGACATGGTATTCTACGACAAGTTTGAAGATGTACCAGAGAAATGGCAAACCGTGGTGAGGCCGCAAATGTTCCCGCCCAAGCCTGACGACCTAGACAAATACCATCTGGACAGATGGTGAGTTTTGGCATATTAATCTATCATCTTGTATATAATCTATCATCTTGTATATAAAAAATGTAGATTGTTGTAAAAAATGTTATCGAAGCATCTTACAATTATTTATACTGTTTTAATTCGTTATAGTAAGTCATTGTGAATCATAAATTTTTCAGCGTTAGAATTCTACCACACCATCAAGATACGGGCGGATTTTTCGTCGCGGTTTTGGAAAAATCTGCCCTCTTACCTTGGGAGAAGGACCAATCCAAACCCGAAGAAACTGAACCAGTGGCAGAGAAAGAGATAAAAGAACCCCCAAAGAAGAGAAAAAGAATGGGCGGTTACAGAGAAGATCCATTCGTATTCTTCTCTGGTGACACAGAAGATGTATTTCCTTCTATAAAAGAGTTCTATGACCTTAAAGAAGAATTTGATCCTAAGTGTTTACTCACCCGCTGTCATGTTGGGAAGAAGAAGAACATATATTTAGTTTCCCCAACAGTAAAGGATGTTGTACAGAGGAATGAAAACAATATTAAGATTATCAATACTGGAGTCAAAACTTTTGTGAGGTGTGATAACAAAAATATGAAGTGTCCCTTTAGGTGAGTAGAGTTTGAAAACTGGTTTGAGCTAATAGTTGTTTTATAAAAGGTGCCATTGAATTGAATATCAGTATAATTTATTTTTTTCCATTTCAACTATCTGCCACCGGTTTTCTAACTATAATCAGATCTTAGGAATTAGTTTCATCAAATAAATATAACATCAAGTAAGACAAATATATGAGCCTCTAAGTCTGATTTTTTATACCGGATTTAATAATGTAATCTTTAACAAAATAGGATCGTAGAAATGTTTGCGTTTAAGCAACATTTGCAATTACAAATTACTATCTCGAATTAAAAAACAGACATTTACATCTTTCTTAATTCGATGCAGCAAGCGAGAAGGCAGGTCTCCTGTATATAATAACTGCTGTCCTTGATTTTATTAGCATCAAAGGGACCAACAATGCGTTACCGGCTTCATAGGAATGTGTCTATCAGCCCCTTGAAGAACTGTCAATATCCATATCCATACTGTCTGTCTGTCTGTCTGCTACGCTTTCACGGCCCATCTGTTCAACCGATTTTGATGAAATTTGGTACACGGATAGGTTGTATCCCGGGGAAGGACATAGGCTACTTTTTATCCCGGAAAATTCAAAGGTTCCCGCGGGGAATCAAAAAATGTATCTGTTCAACCGATTTTAATGAAATTTGGTACAGGGGTAGGCTGTATCCCGGGGAAGGACATAGCGCTACTTCCTATCCCGGAAAATTCAAGAGTTCCCGCGGGAATCGAAAAAACTTGGTCCACGCGGACGAAGTCGCGGGAATCATATAGTCTAAAATATTTATTACTTTTCAGATTATCTCAAGAGGGTCTACAAAGTATATCCCGGCATATAGGCGTAAAGCGACGCCTGAACATATTGAAGGAAGATCTGATATTGGTCTTACAGAATGACAACCCGAGCAATCCGCCCGATATTAAACTCTTCTCAGAGCACACCCAGAACTTGGTTAAGGAATTCGGTAAGTTTAAAATTAACCATTATGTTTTTATCGCGAGATAGGCTTGCGCTTGACGACAATTATGCTTAATGCAAGGCAATGATACAATACAATACAATACAATACGCTTTATTTGTACCACCACAACAAGTACAGAAAAAAAAATCAAAAATTGGAAATAAAACAAACACAGAAGTAGAATACAAAAAGCGGCCTTATCGCTTAGGTAGCGATCTCCACCAGGCAAACTTAGGAAAAGGAGAAAATAAAGGAAAATAGACTGCAGGTGGTTCTATAATATACTTACATTCAAATAACTACATACTAATACATAAACCTACATACTAATAAAAAAACCGGCCAAGTGCGAGTCGGACTCGCGCACCGAGGGTTCCGTACTCAAGAAGTAGGTATAATTACCTTTGTTAATGAACCGCAAAACTAACTTTGTTTGTAGAGGTTTACTGTTAATATCAAAAAATTACGTTTGTTGTATGGGAGCCCCCCTTTAATATTTACTTTATTGATATTTAATTATTTATTTTGAAAGGTAATATACAAGTTAATATTCTGTGAAAATTTGAACCGTCTACCTGTTACCGTTTTTAATATAGAGCAAAAAAATACGAAAAAAAACACGTTTATTGTATGGGGACCCCCCTTAATATATATATTTTTTTAATTTTTAGTATTTGTTGTTATAGCGGCAACGGAAATACATCATTTGTGAAAATGTATCACGGTCTATGAGATACAGCCTGGAGACAGACAGACAGACAGACAGACAGACAGACAGACAACGGAGTCTTAGTAATAGGGTCCCGTTTTTACCCTTTGGGTACGGAACCCTAAAAAGATGTAAAAATTTATATAATATAGCTAATTATAAAATACGCTAATACATAATTTATGTACAATAATACATACTTAATATATTTGACTCAGCTTAAGGAATAATTTTGGTGTCGTCTTTAGTTTGCAAGATAATGATTCTTAACTGAATTTTTGAATATGTCCAGAGACTTAGATTGGCGTATGGTCAATGGAAGTGCATTCCACAGCTGAACAGCTCGTACACTGAATGAATTACTATAAAACTTCGTTTTTTGTGTTGGGGTTTTCAGTGTTAAGGTTAATGATGAGGTCTAGGTTGGAACCCGCTTGCCTAGAAGATGCCTATTCACTCTTGCCTTGAAGGTACTTATGTTATATCTCTTTCTTCAGGTAAAACAAAAGTTTATGGCAAAGGTCAAACAAACATACGCTATAGCCCGAAGTCGACTACAGACACAGCGTCGATTTGAATCGCGTCGCATTTGTTCCATACCCTTACCCTAAGTTTTAATTCGATTGATCGTATAAGAATTTGATGAATTGGCAGACTTATTCTGGTCACAGGAGACCCGGCTTATCATAGAATATTCATTATTCATCATCATTTAAAATCACTGAGTACGAGTCGCCTCTCAGACTAAGAAGGGTTTGGCCATAGTCCACCACGCTGGCCTAGTTTGGCAGACTTCAAACACTATTGTTGTTCCAAAAAACATGTCAATACTTGTTTCACAGCGACAGGCAGTTGTGTCCTGGACTACAAAGACCCGGAATCGAACCTGGAACTGACGCTAGTGGGATGGCGGGGCGTGCACTCGCTGAGAGCTTACACCGCCACCCCGGACACTGTACACTACTTGCGGTTACTGGGAGCTGATTACAGCAAATACGGTATGATTTACTTATAATATTATAAATGCAAAAGTGTATTTTTTTTTTAATTCCACTACATGTCAGATCTTGACTGCGATTTCACCTGATGATAAGTGATGATGCAGTCTAAGTGATGGTAGCGGGCTAACCTGTTAGGGGTATGGCAGTTGTATTTACCCCATAGCCCTATTCGGTTTCTACTCCGCATCGTACCGGAACGCTAAATCGCTTGGCGGCACGTCTTTGCCGGTAGGGTGGTAACTAGCCACGGCCGAAGCGTCCCACCAGGCCAGACCAGGGAAAATTCAGAAATAAATTCCTAAATTGACCCTGACGGGGATCGAACCCGGGACCTCCGCACGTTAAGACAACAGCGCTCAACATTGCGCCACAGAGGTCGTCAAGACTGTTTGTCTGCTACGCCTTCACGGCCCATCTTTTCAACCGATTATGCTGAAATTTGGAACAGAAGTTAAAAATTTCATACAAAATAATGTATGATATATTGAACAAGCGTTGTGACGTTTGAAAAAAGTTGCTGATTTGACTAGTAGTCAAATATCCAATTGAATTAGACACGCAAGAAATTGTTTAGAGCAATTTCTATCATAGTTAATTAATCCATACTAAAACTGCGAAAGTGTGTCTGTCTGTCTGTCCGTCTGTCTGTCTGTCTGTCTGTATGTCTGTCTGCTACGCTTTCACGGCCCATCTATTCAACCGATTTTGATGAAATTTGGTACAGGGATAGGTTGTATCCCGGGGAAGGACATAGGCTATTATCCCGGAAAATTCAAAGGTTCCCGTGGGAATCGAAAAAACTTGGTCCACGCGGACGAAGTCGCGGGAATCATCTAGTTCATAATATCTCGTTCCAGATGTAAATAAGTTCAAGAAAGCGTCTGACGTGACCGAAACAGAATCTGTAGAGGTCGGAGAGTCCACAAGCGAAAATGACCTTAAAGGCGCTGAGACGAGCGAAGCCAGCGATAAGGATAAAATTGATAGTACGTAAGATTTAATATTGAATGAATAAATATTTTATATGTAATACACCATGTGAATATTATTACATGAGCCTAATCCAAAAACGGTATACTGAATATATACTAGGAAAAGACTGATCTAACAACACAAAGCTCAAATCAATGAAATTTGGCTTACAAGTAGCTACTATACGCATACATAGGCATCAGCTAAGGATTTTTGAAAATTCATCCCCTGATGGATATTGGATATACTGAATGGTATGGTATGGTATGGTATAGGATATGTTGTAGTTAAGTCATTGCTATTTAAGGAGTCTCTTTAGAGGACAAGAATAAAATAAACAAAAAAGATGTTTAGAAACCTTTATTCACACCACCACTCAAATTCGCTTGTGAGCGATAACAATCCTTACCACTTCAGGCTTAAAGGCGAAAGTGCTACATCAACAAAAGAGTGCGTTTTGAGAAACGGATACGATGATGCTAATCCGGTTGTAAGGAATCTCTATTATGTACAATTTAATTAGTTCCATAGAGATAAACCCGCGATGGGCGATGAACAAGACTCATGCTAGATATCAAGTTCACAAAACTGGTAAACAATTTTATTAGCAAAATAGCGTTACAAACAGATTTATTTTTCCATATTTCCAATTTTGAAGTGATAAAATAGCAATTGATAGATTTACATTTAAGCTCATTCATAAATCATAGTCATCAGTAATTGGTAAAATGTTCAACGATTTAATGTTATTACAAAAAATCAAAATATTGGAATCAAGAAACCAGCAAAAAGCTTGGCAAATATCGGTCGTGTTTATTTACTCATTGAACATTTTCCTTACATTGATCTTAATACTTATTCAAATACAATCAAACTTTATTTATCGATTAAATTTTGGCAATATTTTCAATTTTTATTGGAGCTTTCATAGAAGTTCTTTTGAACCGATATAAATGTAAGATCTTTTTTTTTATAGTTGATAAAATATAGCTTGATACCTGTGACAGCTGTCATCCAAATGACGCCTATGAAGTTCAGTATTATGTCATCGTAAAAATGTATGCGTAAAATGTCATACTTTATTGGTTTCTGCACGTTAATAGTGACGTTCCTTTTTATCGTAACCAAAGTCTGTTTTATGGGCACTACAAATACGTTAAATCGGAATAAGTTGTTACTTTTTAAATAAAAAAAACTAGTTATAATAGCAATTTAAATACATTTTTGGAAATAATTAAATACATTTATCCCTTTTGTTTGATTTCGTTATAACAAGTAGTTATAAATTATTATCCTAGTATAGTATCAATGAAAACTTAATATAGTAACAATAAAATCGACATTTGTAGCTAGTACCTACCAATAATATCGATAATATTATGATGGATTTTCAACATTGTCCCTATCTATGTCACTCTGACAGCTGTCACAGGTATCAAGCTATATTTTACCAACTTTAGCTATAGATAGCTTTAAACTATTATATTTTTCAGTCCAATAGTCCAAAGTTAAGTTTTCAATACTACTTATTTATTTTTATTTTTATTAGTGATTTATAAATAGAAATTTTAACATAATCCTGCTTTCTTAACAGAAGATAGGAAAGCCCGCGACCTAGAAGGGGGAAATTTTGAGGTAATACTTCTAAGACCCTAAGGAACACTTGTGCCAAAAATCAGCTTTACATTTTTTATTTTAGGGTCAATGTTTATTAGTCCCGTACTATAGTAACTTATCGACTAAATAATTATTACAGATGGATAATGATTTCGGCTGTGAGGTAATATAAGCAAGTTGGACCCTATTTAAGTTACGATATCAGTCGAATGGATTTACTAAACGTACAAAATAACTGTCTTCTCATGTAATATGTAGTAGGCATACATATTTAGTAACTCGTGTCGTAACTGTACTGTTTAGGTAGGCACATTTATTAGTAAGTACAGTAAGAAGTGTTCTAGTCTTATACTAAAATAATATATATAGTATAATTAAAAAGCTCATTTAGTTACTTAAATGGGCTTGTTCAATATTAATTTATATATCCATAGTACTTAATCAATATTATAAATGCGAAAATGTGTCTATCTGTCGTCTGATACAGTTTCGCGGCCCATCCTTTCAATCAAGGAGATAGGATACATCGCAATTTGTTTTCCGGAGAATCGAAGAGTTCCCACGGGAGTTCCACGCGAACGAAGGGAAGGGCATCATAAAAATAAGAATTGCAAAACCAATCAATCAAAGTGCACATTTTACTTGCACAATGCTAATACACACTCTATTTAAACTTTATTTACTAATTTAGGTACTTACGAGACTCCATGAACTTACATACTATTTAAACTTTAAAGTAATCACACATCAGTACGCCTACTTAACCATAAGTATAACGCTGTCTGTCTGTCTGTATATAGTCGGATTTCGTAATATCAACGTACGGCTCTAACCACTAGGACTAGAGATACTCCGCCTAAGAAACGATTTTCAGATATTCCTGAGCGGAGTCAGGGCTGTCCCCGGGTTTATTTATTCAGATCATTCGACCATATCAACACAGAACACTATCTAATTACCATTGCATTTCACAGAAGTATTTAAATTATTTAACTTAAATATAATAAAAAATCAGTACACTTCTAAAACATGTCTATAAATTAGTCATTATCTTATAATCATGTAAAAGAAATTAAGATTTTGTTCAGACACGTAATGCTATACTGGCATTCTGTGAATAGTCCAAAAAATAATAGTTTAATTGCAGTGCACAAAGTTGAAACTATTCAACATATTATTACGTTAAATAACGCTTTACTCTATCTGTACATTATTCTAAATAGTCTTAATACAACGTTACATCTATACCATCAACTGAAGATCCACGCTCTAAATCCTGTTCGCCTGTACCCAACCCAATATCACAGTGGGCGATGTGGTTTCGTTAATCGAATTATGCTAACTTATTGTTTAAGTATTACTAGTGACGCTCTATCATTATATGTTAATAGTTACTTGCGGACTATTCATAAATATACCTGGCGAATTCACACTGGGTTCATAAGTTTCAAAAAATTACTTTCCCTTTTTACTCTTCTACTAAGTACAATCTAACTCTTATGTTTCAAAGAAATTTACTATAATTAAGATTAACTAACTGTATAAAATAAAGAAAAAAGGTAGGCGAGGAAAACGTAAAGTAGAATTTATGAATAGTCCTAATTTTTAATACTAACGTGTATTTTATCACTAATGTTAATGTGAATAAAAGCTTGAATAGGCAAATCAAATCAGAGCTATTCAATGAATTATTGTATTAGTAGTGATGGTAAATGGTATATATTTTAAATAAAGTCTACTTTTCCAATGTCTACATTTCTACTTTTAGCTACATTTTCACAAAATCCGATTTCTATTTCTAGTTTAATAAAATAAAATCTAAAACTAATAATGTATCTATGTAGTTTTGAAATCCATTTGACTGATACTAATAAGGGGAAAAATTATTTAAAATGAGTGTATTATTTACTCCAATCTATGTAAGATTTCATTCTACTTTTTCCAAAAAAAGACTAACAATGTCGAAAGGGCTAAGCATGTGTTGTGAAAAGCTATGTTAATTTCTATTTATAAACCACGTCCATAAAGTTTGACTAAAAGTAGAACCAAACTATGAATACCTAAATCTATATAAATTCAATAATTGAAACTATTTCTCCTTTCAGGATATTAAGTAAGTAATGTCCTTTATTATTGAAATTCAAGACAGACATCTTTTTCAAACTATGATCAATAATAATTATGTTCAAATCAAACCTTAGAATAAATTACTTACAATTTAATTATGAAACATTGATTTTTTTAATTTTCCTCGTTATTGTATTCATAATATCAAAGCGTAGTAGGTATCAAAACTTAAAAATTTACATTAAACAATCAAGTTCTTATTATACATAATATAGTAAATATTGTGCATTTATAGAATTTAAACCATAAAAACCTTAAAATTAGCATTGGAAGTGTATTGCAGTCTTAAAAACATAAATGTGAGCATTCTATACGACGGAATTCATAAACCTGGACGGTAGAAATGGACAAGGAAGCTAGATATACAGAAATCTACTCAAATAACTGGGACACAAAACTTATTTTTATAGGGCGTGCATAATATAAAAATATTCATGTAATTAAAAACAAAAATACGTAATTATGGATTATAGATTTCACATTATCATATTATTATTATTTTTGCTGTCAAGAAAAGAAGCTGTTAAGAAAATGAAACTGGATTACCTATTTAAAATAATAGAAAGCTATTAGTATTACCAACTACTGAAAAAAACTATAAATTAGTCAACCAGAAACAAATACTAAATAAAAATAGTTATTGCACTACATATTCGTATCGCAGATTATTGTGATTGAGGTCTGAAATTAAAGCCTCACTCTCCGAACGACGGATTGAGAAAAATTAATACTAAAAATAAATAAGTAACCGAAACCGTTACGCATCACCGATTTTAAAGTCCGGTGCTACCCTAAAATATAGGCCATAAAATTTTCCCCACACTGCCTTACCTGTCTCGTGTAGTACCATACATCGTATGGTCGCGCGTACGATTTGACCTGCAACATTGTTGACTTTGTCAGATTGCACATTGCGTATTGAGTATCCGTACGTAACCGATATCAGGCCAGCAATTAAAACTTGCAGATGTTTTCGTGTAGTTTTTCTATAGCGAGCAAACGAGTAGGTGGATCAACTTATTTTAAATGTGATAACTGATTATCCTCACCATGCACGGGAGAAAATACGTGTAATAACGAGAGGTAGAGGAACACCAGATGTCCGGTCAGGCAGGCAATTTTCAGAAGGTTTACTTGTCAATAATACTGCTACGTCTGTCCGTTACGCGTCCCATCTGTTCAACCGATTTCGATGAAATTTGGTACAGGGATTTGGGATAGGTTACATCTCGAGGAAGGTCTTTATTTTTTATCCCGGAAAATTAAGGATTTCCCCCTGGGATTATAAAAACTTAATCCACGCGGACGAAGTCGTTCGTATCATTTAACTTTTGCAAGACTTGTTTGTTTTTTTAGGGTTCCGTACCCAAAGGGTAAAAACGGGACCCTATTACTAAGACTCCGCTGTCTATCTGTCTGTCTCCAGGCTGTATCTCATAGACCGTGATAGCTAGAAAGCTGAAATTTTCACAAATGATGTATTTCCGTTGCCGCTATAACAACAAATACTAAAAATTAAAAATATATATATATTAAGGGGGGTCCCCATACAATAAACGTGTTTTTTTCGTATTTATTTGCTCAATATTAAAAACGGTAACAGGTAGACGGTTCAAATTTTCACAGAATATTCACTTGTATATTACCTTTCAAAATAAATAATTAAATATCAATAAAGTAAATATTAAAGGGGGGCTCCCATACGTAATTTTTTGATATTAACAGTAAACCTCTACAAACAAGGTTAGTTTTGCGGTTCATTAACAAAGGTAATTATACCTACTTCTTGAGTACGGAACCCTCGGTGCGCGAGTCCGACTCGCACTTGGCCGATTTTTTTATTTATCAAAATAAAAAGTGTTACAGTTTTGGTGGGTATAGCACTGCGAAAAACCACTTTTCTCAGGGAGTATTATGAAAGGGTTAGCAAGATTTATAACGCTGTCATTTCAATTTAGTTTAAAGATTGAGCACTACACAGAATCAGCCCCGTTGTCAGTGTATAGAAAATGTATGGCGAATGAAGCGATCACTTGCCCGAAAGTCTTGCTAAAGTATATATATAACGATTTTGGTGTTTGATTCTAAAATCGGTGATGCGTATCTCGATTCAACACATTATATTCTACTAGCCGTTCTGCTGCGTCAGTCGAGGGTTGCGGGGGCATTGCATCAGGTGCCGCTGCCAGGGCAGGTCCCGCGCTAATACGTTCGTGAGACAGTATGGGCACTTCCATTCATCCGGACCAAGAGCTAGAACCAAAACGACGAAACTTTCAATAGGCAAAAAAAGAAGTTTGACGACCTCCGTGGCGCAGTGTTGAGCGCTGTTGTCTTAACGTGCGGAAGTCCCGGGTTCGAGCCCCGGCAGGGTCACTTTGGGAATTTATAATTTCTGAATTTTCCTTGGTCTGGCCTGGGGGAGCCTTCGGCAGTGGCTAGTTAACAGTTAACACCCTACCGGCAAATTGCGCCACCAAGCGATTTAGCGTTTCGGTGCGATGCCGTGTAGAAACGGAATAGGGGTATGGGTTTAATATTATAACTGTCATGCCCCTAACAGGTTAGCCCGCTACCATCTTAAGCCGGGTCCCCTCCGCCTTGTTACGAACAAAATATTGTTTTGCTAACACGTTAGTGAAACATAATTTTATAACAGGCCGTCCACTGCGATTTTCGAGTAGGTTTAGATTATTTTTGTTAGTAACATATTTTTTTTTTAATTTATTGATCAAGTACGTACAATCATAAAAACACCATCCTAAAAACCACAGAGTACTTTGTCTATATAGCTAAAAACAAAGTATTCTCCTTATTACAATCCATACCGCTTATCTAAACCGAAAAACAAAGAGATTTGACGAGTTGTGCCTCTGGCGAGCACAGATACGAAATGAATTAAAGTTCCCCCCGGCCCCCCCGCAGGCGAACGCGGGGATGTTTTCCATCCGAGGCGGCAAACAAAAACACTTTCAAAACAGTTAGGCCACGCCCCCAAATAGCATGACCTTGGTTATAATAACACGTTTGTGTTAGCAAAACACGATAACAAGCCGCAGCGGACCCGGCTTCAGACTGCATCATCACTTACCAGGTGAGATCGCAGTCAAGGGCTAACTTTTAGTGGATAAAAAAAAAAGTTTCTCTTTAATTATTTTTATCCCGTAAAATCGAGAGACTTCAAACGTGAAACGGGATAAAAAAAATACTTACGTATACAATTGACGTGGTATTCGCTTTCATCAGTACGCAAGGCTGCTCCGCATTTATGGCACGCCTTCCACAGGCCTTCGCTTAATGAGCATTCCTCTGCGAATAATAAAAAATAAACAGTAGGTACAAGAGGCTTGAACAAAACTAACATTTTTCATTATATAGATCAGCGTTTAATCGTTTTCTTGCAATTTAATTACTGTGGCCGGGAAAACGAAAAGGGAAAAAAAGTTTTGATAGAATTCAGCTTAAAGAAATTCTCCAAAAGTCAGTCAACGGAGACATCTAGGACAAAGGAATGTGGACTGCGAGGTCACAGCGGGGGATGGAGTTTGAACACAAAAGAGACAAGTCTGCAGAAAATTAGTTTGCTTAGAGGTGGGTCAGTCATTTGGTTAAGTAGGTGCTAAAACCGTAAAGCCGGCACGTCCGGAATCATCAAGCGCATCTGCACCATTATAAATGTGGGTATGTACGTAATACCAAATTCAAATGATTTTTATTCAAATAAACTTTTACAAGTGCTTTTGAATCGTCGAGTGAATCTACCACTGGCTCGGAATAGCATTCCTACCGAGTATTCTCGGTACCAGCAATAAAAAAACAAAAGCACTAAGTTTTTCCCGAATTTTCGAACTTTTCTTTCCCTAAAAATCTTATTCGGACTAGGATCACGAACATTAAAAAAACATTAGCTTAATCGATCAAGTTTTTCGCTTACGAACAGCATTTAATTTTATTTGGTTATAAGATAGTAAGCTCACCCAAAATATGCGCATGTAGAGCTCTGGCTTCGAGCGCAAAGTGGCAATGTGGACAGCGCGCTAGAAGCACGCAGCGGCGCCAGTAGTGCGCCTCCAGAGCCGCCGCGCGCACCCGCCGCCCGCACCACGTGCACGATGTGCTGGGAATTACCGAAACCAAAACTAGGATTGGGTATTTCACAATATTAGCAACTTTTTATACGACTGCCTGAAAAAAAGGAGTATATTGTTTTTAGGGTTCATGTATAGGTATATGTATGTACTTATGTGAGTTTCTTTATTCCACCATAACTTCTAAATGTCTAAACAGATTTGCATGTATGGGGTATCCTTACAATATCCCGAGTGACACGGGCTATAAGTTTTTTGAAAAATTCAATACGTGCTACGGGAGAGCAGTCGTGTTTTTTAATAATTTTAATTATTTCAAACGGCAAAACGCGTGCTTAGTATGGGACTTAGTATGAAATATTGAACAGTGACGTCATTAAAGTACGACGCACTTTTTTACTTTAATCGATAGTTTAAAATTGTTATTCAACACAAAACTAGTACCTAGGGGACGCGGATATTACGACTATTGGGAGATCCTATATTTAATAATCGCATTATTTAATTAATTCATTTCACTAGTACTGTGCTAGTCAAATACCCAATTACCAAAACCAATACAAGAATTTTCACCTCCGTCATAGATACTTAGTTGTTTAAGGCGTTTCCTCGTGGTCCTACTTAGTTGTCCTACTTTGTACCACGAGGAATAGTTCTGCCTCTTGGTCCTACTACAGAGCTAAATTATGGAACGAAAAATTAATGTTCATTTCCGTTTATATAAAGTACAATCGCAACAAACAGTTCCTATTAAAATCTTTTTCAGCTTTTATTTTCACACATGACCATAATAATAGGAATGTAAATATGATCATTTGTTGGTCAACCAATCCAGATGAAACTATGCGCTACAACGTAAAGCATGCGCTTTTTAGATGCCTCGCCCGTCCTCTTAGTACGCACATAAAATCCTCTAAAATACTCAAAATCTCTGCACACATTTGTTATCGGACTCGAGCATCCTCAGAAAATGTTAATCATATGTTATATTCTGTCATGTTTATTGATCTGAAACTATCCTAAATAAACATGAAAGAAATATTGGAGGGTTATGCATCTTACACAAAAATCACCCAATACTCACTTGCATACAGGTTCTGGAGTAGTTTCGCTGCTCGCATCAGCACCTACGCCTTCATAACCTTCATACGTTTGCTCATTGTTAAGAATTTGTCTTCTGCCTGTAAGATTAACGAAAATACAAGTTACTATTAATGCAGGACCAAAAAAACCGAAATGGTTCAAAGTTGCCTTTATATTTTACCTGGACTGTAATACCCACTCTCATCCATTTGACTGTGTTCATCTAAATGCAAATTCCTAACCCCAGCTACTAGTTTTGGAGATTCCAAGCCAACGTCTCGAAAATAATCAGCCTTAAGTTTTGGGGAATCTAGACTCCTGCTATCTGAATCACATCTCAAATCATTTTTCGACATTTGCGGTGAGTCCATTGGTAAAGAGTCCATACTTCGAACATCATTTTTTGAGGTTTTTGGTGATCCAATAGTTGGTGAGTCTCTGTATTCTAAGTGCAAAGGTTCATAAACTGTGGCCGGTCGTTCTTTTAGTTGGGGCTTAGATGGATCGTGGTCATAGTGTATCATAGAATGTCGATTTTCGGAGTTACGATTGGTACGACGATAAATTACTTCATCTGTCTGACTTTCTTGAAAGTGTACCTGGAAGGAAAATGCGAATTTTATGTATTACAGTTATAAACAGAAAACTTGTGCAGTTTACAAAAATGTAACTTTCTCTACCTTTTCGTTCCCAACAACTGAAGATCGTGGTGAATGTTTTGGACTAATAGCACTATCTAACCTCAATTTATTATAACCAGGGTATCCTGTAACATCTTTTGACGTTCGAGTTGGTATGTACTTCTTTGTCGGTGATTTCTTCAAGCTGCTCTTTGTTCTAGAAGTTGTGAAGCTTCCACTTAAACTTGAAGGAGCTAATGTGACTCCACTTGCACTCGATTTTAAGCTGTACGAAGACGTCGCGTCCATTGAAGAAGACATCCCAAAGGATGTGGTCATACCGCTGACTGTAGCGCCACTTCGTGTAGATTGAGTGGCACTTGCTTCTAACGTTGAATCGAGAGTTGATTGATCTCCGCCGTTAAGAAATTGTTCCTCTGTCGGTGCCTGATTTAGCATTTTCTGCAAAATCAAACCATTTTGACGGTCTTCTTAAAACCTTGTATCGCAGCAAAATAGACAATAAATTTTGTGATCAAAAATTTGAGAATCTGGGACATATTCTCAGATATTACCGTCTTTTTAAACCATTTGTGATAGGAATAACTGAGGGAAAGAGAAGTAACGATAGAAGAAAAATTTCATGGCTTATAAACATGCATTACAAGTTTTCCGTCGTATAGGGATTATATGACGCGATTATGGCCAATCTCCAATAGCAGACGTACAAACAAATATAAATACATAAAGGGTAAATATAAATAACAAGACAAGAGCAAAAATAAAGTACCTGCATATCTATCCTATCGAACTGTTGGAATAAGTGTCTGTAAATGAGGTTTCGTCTTGTAACGGCGTCGTCTGGTGGTAGCTGGGCTCTGACAACTCTGGGTGACCTCGCGTATGCGGCCAGGAGGATCCTCTCAGCTGCAGCCCTTACAGAGCCTGCCGCGTGCTGGGCACCGGCTGCGCCACATTCTGCTAGCCGACGGACTGTTAGGCCACTGTTGGATACGTTTTTTGAAGTGAAAACTTCTTAAGTGCGTGGAGCACTTTTTGGTAGGGGGTAAAAATGTGAATTGCGTGACCGACACCGTCACCGACACCTCGCGTTGTAACGAAGACAAAAGGTCTTAAATATAAATATAGTGCATTCGTAATTAAACTATAATGCCTTAGTTTTAGGTTTATATTTTAAGTATTTTATTATTATTATTTATTTAAAATATTCGTTTTCATTTCTATTGGTAGTCCCTATGACAGCCAATTTTTTAAATTCCAAAACAAGCTAGCCCTTGACTGCGATCTCACCTGGTGGTGATGGTGCAGTCTGACTATCGTACTGGAACGCTAAATCACTTGATACGTCTTTGTCATTAGGGTAGTAACTAGCCACGGCCGAAGCCTCCCACCAGACCAGACCAGAGATAATTCAGAAATGATTAATCCCACTGCGGTTTATTAATCCTTTCACCAAAGGTTGTCTGTAAGAGATTGCTTTAGCAATATACCGCCTTTGCACATTTTTTCTAGTCTTACTACTTCTTTTTAACTGTATACTGTAAAATAAAGATATCTAAACAAATTAATTAATTAATTAATTCCCAAAATGACCCTACCTCCCACTTTTAAAAACAAAGTGGAAGGGAGGTCGTCACTTGTCCAAAACATTGTTTCTAGTTCGAAAATCATCTCATATTATCTTATCCCACTCCATCACAAATCCCATCTCTAAATTGATAACCTTATATTCAATGGTAAAGATGTAATCATCGTCTGGATGACCAAACAATATTATGTAGTGAAGAATGAATGAATGAATGAATATACTTTTATTGTACACAAAGGAAAATAAACAATAGTAAACTTAGCTAAAAACAAAGTAGGTAAGTATACAATTTGGCGGCCTTATCGCTACACAGCGATCTCTTCCAGGCAACCAATGGTGTAAAAGGACATAGCTACAAACACAACCGGTAGATGGTGCAGAAATAAAAATATTTATAACCTGAAGTTACCTGTTTTTGTCAGTTGAGATGCCGTGACTCAGTATAAGTTGTTCGAGCATTTGAAGACGAGATAAAGCGAGGCGTGGATGCATGGAGGCGGCGACAGGACGGACTAGTTGTTGGGGTATTATGTGAAGACTCCTAAAAATTTAATTTTGCATGTTAGATAATAATTTCTCGGTAATATTTGACTGATTTTGTAACGATGCAAGCAATGTCAATGGCTTTAGGTTTTCCAAACATTCGGTTGAAAACTTTTAATACTTTATGCCCGTCTCTAATGTGAAAATAACAAGATTAGTTTAGTTGTGTAAGAATATGGGATATGGTTTTAAAATTTTTTATCACAGAACCAGATAGTAGGTACATTTTTTGTGTATATGTGGATTCTTGGTTGTTAAGTATAAGCATTACGCAGACTACCGTAGTCTCAGCAAAGCCTGAGGTGTGGACTACAACAATAACAAGTAGTAGCTCAGCACTAACCTCACCATCGGACAGTCGGCTACAGTAAGCACAGTATGTTGAGCAGTTGAATGAACCCGGGGAGCAGGGTCACCGCAAGCGCGGAGCAATTCTGGTAGCAATTTTTCCAAACAACGACCAACTTCTGCTGCACATACTCTGAAATTTTTATTTTTTGTTAGAATTAGAAAATTGCAGAAAATAATAGTCCTTTTCACTGTCGTATCTCCCTGAGGAAAAAATAGACTAAGTTGGTCCTCAACCGCGGCGTTTCTAGAAACCCCACCAGGTGGAAGGACGATCTCAAGTGAGTAGCTGGTAGGCGCTAGATACTGTGACCTGTGTAGATCTTTGCAAAAGACCTTTGACCAGCGCCCGTATCGGTTAAGACAACAGCTATTTCTGTATAATCTACAGGTGAAAAAGAACAATGTGAGATTACCAACCTGTCTGGCACAAATTCCTTAAACAAAACCCTGACGACCTCGTTAGCCTGACTATAAACTGAGAAAACTTTATCTCTCAGTGCTCTTTGCAGCAAAGTTGCCGCTGCTCTCGCAGTCTTGTTTGGAGATGTTTTGGTACTTCCATTGGAAGGAGACGTCAGCTCCGCTCGAAGACGCGCAAGTCCCTCTTCTTTGTCCAAGAAGTTTTTGGAGAAGAACTTTTCAACCTACAAATAGTTATAATTTAGTTTAGGTTTTTTTCTGCCTCCTCCTTACACAGGGTCTGTTTATCATTCTAAACTGGGTTAAACTCTGTAGCCTGATAAGGGTACCTATAAGATATTTTCCACTGCGTTTTAGGTTACTAATGATAATTATTGTGGCAATGTTGGTTTTTATTAGCTTAGCGATAAGGTAACCCGCCTGTCACGTATTAAAAACTAAACGGCGAAAATATCTCTGATATTATTTCACCCAAATATTACTGACTAAGAATTCGTACTGCGGATCACGAGGTCCTGGGTTCGATTCCCGGTCGGGCATAAAAGTTAGGTATTGGGTTTTTCAATTAAGAAATTCTCAGTGCCAGCCCGGAGTTGGAAGTTGGCGGTGTTTCACCCCCGTGCCTCGGAGAGCACGTTAAGCCGTCGGTCCCGGTTATTATCACTAACATGATAATAATCGTTAAAGCCCGCCAACCCGCATTGGAGCAGCGTGGTGGGTCTAAGCTCTAATTCCCGCTCTCCTATGAGAGTGGAGGCCTGTGCCCAGCAGTGGGACGTTAATAGGCTGTAGTGATGATGATGATGAAGAATTCGTACTACTCGTAATATTATAAATGCGAAAGTGTGTCTGTCTGCTACGCTTTCACGGTTCAACTACTCAACCGATTTAGATGAAATTTGGTACAGAGACAGGTTCGGAAAATTGAAGAGTTCCTGCGGGAATAAAAAAAAACAATCCACACGGACGAAGTCGCGGGCATCGTCTAGTTTTGTATAATCGACTGATACCAACTGGTATCTACGCTGTCTCAACTTTGACAGCTCCTTGTTTCAATAAAAATAAACTTCATTAAATTCGCAACTTACCAAAGGATATCCAAATATTAGAATTGGCAAAGCAGCTTGCTTTCTTTCTCGCTCGTTGAGCTTATGAACTACGCGAGGATGTGAAGAGGCACTCCCACCGCTGCACTCCTCTTCGCGAGCCTCTCTTAAATACTCGTTGGTGTGAGAACTGTAGAAGTAAAGATGTGTGACAGAAACATTGATAATTGTACCATTAGTGTGACCGATTAGTTTTTTTTTATCCACTACAAGTTAGCCCTTCATTGCGATCTCACCTGATGGCAAGTGATGATGCAGTCTAAGATGGTAGCGGGCTAACCTGTTAGGGGGATGCAGTTATAATTAAGATTAACCCATACCATAATCGCTTGGCGACACGTCTTTGCCGGTAGGGTGGTAACTAGCCACGGCCTCAGCCTCCCAACAGGCCAGACCAGGTAAAATTCAGAAATTATAAATTCCCAAAATTGACCCTGCCGGGGATAGATCCCGGGACCACCGCACGTTAAGACAACAGCGCTCAACACTGCGCCAGGGAGGGCGTCCTTAACTACAACATTGTGCTTGAATTTACAAATAAGCACGCCTAAAAGTTAAAGGGTATTATTTTAGTCGTTTGCGTATATATAGCAACTACTCTACTAAAAACTAAAATTACGCGATAAATTATGTAACGATACCTACTTACCTAATTTAATTTAACCTAATTACTATATAAATCATGCCCGCGTAGAATGGTGGCAAGAATGCTGGCTGCATTTCCGCGCTGGACATCCAGGCTGATCCTTTGCGCAAAAAATGAGCCACCAGAAACTCCACTTTCTGTCACCAGAAGAGGCAATTAACCGCGGTAAAATATCTCGTACAAATTTTTTGGCACTACGACTCCATGGCCCTAGGGTCTCCACGGCAAACGGCATAAATATTATGTAATTCTCTATGAGAGAGGCATAATTCCGCCGCTTGCCGGTTTCAGCCTTTTCTGCTGCGGCTCCCGGCCTTGACGCTGTCTCCCTGATATGACACGGGGCCAATGTGCCTACGCACGTTTGTATGCATTTGTGTGCATGCTACGCAATGTGCATTCGCCCCCGTCCCCGTTCCCAGGGAACCAGCGTCAATCCATCAGAGGTGGAATCATGTAAGGATTGCCGATCAAATCGTAAACGTTCGGCTTCAATATAAAATAAACCATAACAGCATTGAATTAGAGTATATTTCGTGTATCCATTCTTATACGTTTAGGGTTCGTACATACCTAAACGTATGAGAATGGATACACGAAATTGAGCTCTAATTCAATGCTGTTATGGTTTATTTTACCTTGTATCTGAACTTTTACGATTTGATCGGCAATCCTTACATGATTGCACCTCAGGTCTCTTGCCATCATCCCGACTAATCCCTGCCGGCTCAATGAGTTTTAGTTTTTGGATGTTATGACTACTCTACTCATATATTTATTTTAAAAAACAGTTATTTCTACAGAATCTCTGGAAGATTCTCCAAATATACTACTGCATACTGCCTCAATGCCGGTAACAGTCTTTCTTCATAGGCTTCAAATGTAGATCTTGGTCCAGCGCTCTTATTTCTACGTCTTACTAGGGTACCTGAAAAACAGGGTAATGTATTTTTACTGCAACGATACTTACTAGTATAATTTTCTTTTCAGTGTAAATACTGTAAAAATTTACCATTGGCAGCATTCGGGGTAATACTTCTTCTTGGACTATCAGTTTCTTTTCTTAATAATAATTCTTCTTCCTCTTTCCTCTGTATTTCTGGCTTAAATTCTTGGATGGGTTCGATTTGTTCGGCCGGTTGTGGTTGTACTTCTAATTCTTTCTCAAGTGTTTGGACGGGTGACTGAAAATGTTACAGGAAAATAAAAATTTTTTTTTACCAATAAACGTCCATTTAGTTGTTCTTTTTTAAATCCATACTGATATTATAAATGCGAAAATCTGTCTGTCTGTCTGTCTGCTAAACTTTCCCGGCATATCTTTTCAACCGACTTTGAAGAAAAATATAGACACGGGGAAGGAATAGTTAACTAGAAGATGCCCGTGACTTCGTTCTCGTGGATGAAGTAGGTATTTTTTTATCCTCGGGAACTCTTTACTTTTCCGGAATTTTCCGGAAAAAGTATCTTTAAATATACTTTAAATTTTAAAAATACCTACTTCATCCGCGAGAACGAAGTCGCGGGCATCTTCTAGTTAACTATATTCCTTTTAGTAGTAACATATTATGTACCTATTCACAATATACAAGAACTACATTATTAGTTATTGAAAATGTTGCAATCTATGAACGATTGTTACGAAATATTTTGCCAAAATCTGTTCCCATTTAATAGTGAGATAGGAAAAGGTATACTTACAAGAGAAATATGATGGCTATCTAATTCATCTATTCCATTGAATTCCTCCTGTGGTTCCTGGAGGTTCTCTATGGGTGGAACTGGCGACGGTATGTCGATACTTTGAACGCCAGCAGCGACAGATGGCGAGAGGTGATGGGAGAAGTCGTACGCTTGCGGCATGGACGAATCGTTGCGGGAATCCGGCTGAAAGGACCAGATAGAAATAAAAAGAATAAAAAAACAGGGAATTATTTTAAAAGGACTAAGGAGGTACAGAAAATAAACGAAATGTTTTCTCGGTTATAAAAACCTAACCAAGCGAGTCCATGTAGATAAAAAAACTCACGGCTGATCACTAACCATGCGTATTTTTTCCCGACTGCATAAAAATACGCTTGGTCGAAGAGTTATTACTGAGAAATAACGGATTCAGGACAGAATAAAATATAAAATGGTGTACCAATCACGAAGGTTTAACAGTATCGACATTCAGACATGAAAGATATGACCAGGCACGTCTCCCAGATGGGAGACAACGAAACAGTAATTTAGATTATGACTTACTCCATCATCCTCAAACAGTCTTTGTAGCTCGGGGTCTTCTTTTACACTAATAAGGGCGTCAGTTATTCTATCTCTCATTCGTCTCGCTAGCTCGAAGTCATCTCTAGCGGCTGCTGTCCTTTTGCGAAGTCTCCACCTGCCGATCCTTATTCCAGCAGCTGCTAATGCGGAGCCAGCAGATTTTAACCGACGCGCGTATTCGAAACGTTCCTCTGAAAATTGAAACTTACAAAGAAACGGGAAGAGTATGTTATATTTAGTTAAAATACAGGTCTACCCAGTAAAACTCAATTATCTATATATAATATTTGTACTTTATGTAATTTAATTATCTGTAAGTAGAAATGTACTCGTTGGTCCGATGACCTAAAGGAGGTGGCGGGAAGCGGGTGGATGAGGAAGGCAGAGGACCGTGTTTGGTGGCGCGCTCTCGAAAAGCCTATGTCCAGCAGTGGATGCATACAGGCTGATGGATGGAGAAATGTACTTGCACCAATTTGAATTGGGTAATAAGTTGGTTTGAAAATGAGAGAAGCTATCGAAAATCTGGAAAGACAAGAGAATTACGAAAAATAAAAAGGTTCGTCTAATGAAATGTCTTGTCTTTCCGATTTTTATATATGCAGCTGAAACGTGGACCCTCAAACAAAATGACAGGCGGAAAATCGACGCTCTGGAAATGTGATGCTGGAGACGCCTATTAAGAATAAGCTGGACAGCGCATCGAATAAACGTCTCCATATACTCAAAGAGCTTAAAATAACTCAAAGGCTTTCGTCGCTTGTACAACTGCGAATCCTTAAGTCCTTTGGGCATATAACTAGGAAGACTGGTTCGATAGAACACCTCGTTGTACAAGGTCGAGTTGAGGGCACTCGTCCACGTGGTCGTTCCCCCACTAGATGGCTGGATTCAATCCGTTCCGCCACAAATCTATCCGTCTCCGAGTGTTCCGGTGGTGCCGCCAACAGAAGTCGCTGGAGGGAGATCGCAAGAGCTGCTGTGAAGGCCCCTTCATAACCACGACTACTCTGCCAAGAGTGAACGAATGAGAAGAAGAAGAATAAGTTGGTTCAAGAAATCTGCTAACACTAATACTAAGCATGGTGTGTGTCTAGTACTTTTCTTGTTTCTGCTTACCAGCCACAGCAGCTTTCTTCTTTCGATCCAAATTGCGCACCAGATCAGCGATTTCATTATCCACGTACATGACAAAAGCCAAATCGTCATAAGGTGAAAAGAAGACTTCGGCTTTCGTAGTTGCGGTTGACTTGCTTGCGTCTTCAACTTCTTCACCGAGGACGTTTACTGCCATTAACGCTACCTAAAAAGTTGGAAATTTCTTAGGCTATTAATTTTAAGGTCCCATTTGAGTAATTTTCTAAAAAGAATTGCTCCCAGAATCCCTATTATTTTACGAAAATAAATAACTTCATGAAGGTCTCATTCCAACACGATAACCGATATAGCTCGATGAGTCGTCGAAGAACCGATATGCGTTGGGGTCCCAAGGTGCTTGAATGGCGGCCTCGCACCGGAAAGCCCATGATTTGGACGACCCCCCACTAGGTGGAAGGAGGATCTCAAGCAAGCGGTACAAGACCGTGTTTGTCGGAGGTCCAAGCAGGAGACCTTCGTCCAGCTGTGGACGTCAGCAGTTGAATCAAATTTAAATTAAGTAAACTCATATGGGGCTTTTAAATTATTTTAAATGGAAAAAGTTATACCTGATCGTCATCTTTGGCTGGTGGATGTGGCCCGGACAGCCTAAGCTTTACGAATCGTGCCACAGTAGGTTCTGGGAGAGCTGCAGATCTGTAAATTTAAAAAGAAACACTAGGAAAACATGTTTTAAATTTTGAATTTATCATAATATTAAAATTCTCACAATTGTCATGCCCCGTCGCGTCCTGTAGAATCATATTCCATACTTAATGATTTTGAATTAAGTTACAACCTGGGTAAGGAGATAGACTACTTTTGGAACGGAATTCCTTATCGCGCGTTGCGAAAGGGGGCTAGACGGAAAAAATTAAGACCAAAAGTTGTAACGACACTTTGGAATTTTTGTTTACGGGAGGCAACGCACCATCGAAGACTCCGTCGAGGGACCGAGGACTGCGCCTTCAGCGAGGAACTAGACCTGAAGCTTGATCAAGGGAACTCCTTACCCACCCGCTTCAAACTACCCGTGCTTGGGCTCATTCTACTCAGCTCGCCCGGCACTTACCAACCCTAACCCCCGGGAAAAACTACCCCACAGCTTACGTGGGCTCTGTTGACAGAAGGGTAGTCCCCATTTAACACCAAAACCTTGGACTAACCAACCCGCCCTCCCCCCCACACCCTCCAAAAACTTCAACCCCTGGAATCACCCCCCCCCCCCCCCACGAGAATCCCCCGGACCCCCTTTTCTGATATTATAAATCGTCTCCCACGAACCCCCCCCCCCCCATTTTTAGTGCCAAACCCCCCGAGGGCTATAACTCGGGAACTATTACACCTAGCCTCTCCCCTCCCCCAGAGTTTGGGTTCATTCGACGCGCCAGGGAAAAATGAAACTTTTGGCCCCAGCACATTTCCAACATTCCCCCTGTGCGAGCCGTTTTGGCCAAAAATATTTTCGGGCCCAGAAAATTTTTCTGACCCCATATTCAATTCCCTAAGAAAAATCATTTTTACCCCCCAGGCAAGGAATCTTTTGGTTCCAACGGAATTCCAAATTTCATCTTTTGGAACGAGCTACATCGTCGGAAACTGCAAATTGCTGCACAAGTACATCGGACTGCAGTGCGCAATCAGTGAAGAATATCAACACAGCAACAACTAAAGTTAAGTTTTAGCCATACACATATTGTTATAGTTTTATTGGAACGAAGTTCCTTACCGCGCGTTACGAAAGGGGGCTAGACGGAAAAAATTAAGACCAAAAGTTGTAACGACACTTTTTGCTATAGTTGTAAGCCCGGCGTGCGCGTGTTTCTTCGAACTTCACGCGTGAACTTCGTTCCATTCGGGTGTCCCTTGACCCCTCTCAAGTTTTTTATCCCAGAAAATTAAAGAGTTCCCGCGGGAATCAAACAAACTTAAGCCACGCGGACGTCGTAGGTGTCATCTAGTTATTAATAAAGTGAATTTTCCACTTAGTCTTATTCTTAGTTTCAATAAGGTAGTTTTTGATACTTGCCACTCTGGTGAGTGGTGCATGAGTGAAGGACCACTTCGGGAGTGTACCTTAGTTCTCTAGTCCGCGCTTCTGGTGCGAGCTTTGCGAGGGTGACACGCAACCAAGCCACGTAGGTATGGGAGCAGAGCTTCTGATATCAAACCACCTGAAATCACATCTACGTAGGCAGCTAAACCTTCGGATATTGCTCACCTTAGTTCTCTAGTCCGCGCTTGTGGTGCGGGCTTCGCGAGGGAGACGCGTCCCACGCTGGTGTACGTAGCCCCGCACGGAGTAGCTGCTCCTTCCGAAACCAGACCACCCGACACCAACACTTCTACGCAGGCAGCTAAACAAGAAAATAGAGAAAATCTAATTTGGTAATGTGACTTTATTGTACCTAATGTTCAAAAATAGGATACTCGGCTTGGTTTATTTTGCGCTTGGCTGTGGTCAAATCTGCTGACGATGGGGGGCAAACTGAGGTGGAGCTATACTGGCTTAGATTCCTAGATGCCGATTCTCATTCTTGATGATGAAGCTTAAACCCTCAATACCACTTTTTGACGAAAGTCTTCAATCAGCGTGTTCGTGTCAAATAGTCAAGTTACCGTATCCGTATACTAATATTATACTATGCGAGAGTGTGTCTGTCTGCTACCCTTTCACGGCCCAATCTATTCAATAGATTTTGATGAAATTTGGTATAGCGGTAGGTCACATCCCGGGGAAAGACATAGGCTACTTTTTATCCCAGAAAAATGGGGAGTTCCCGCGGAAATCAAAAAAACTTAATCCACGCGGAGGAAGTCGCGGGCATCATCTAGTTTTTTTTTATTATTAGGCTTGCGCTTGACGACAATCATGCTTAGTGCAAAGCAATGATGAATTAGGTCTAAGTTGGAGTTGGCTTGCCTAGAAGATGCCTATTCACTCTTGCTTTTTTAGTTTATATCTTAAATGCTTTTAAAAATTTCCTTCCTAAATATTTTTAGCGTTAAAAATTGGCTACTAACATGAATCATAATGGACTCGTTCAGGGAAGTATTAAAATCTAGGTAAGCATATTAGGAACTAACCTACAAGAATGAGGTGGAAATACCTAATTGTTTCAACTTACGAATGAGCTGATGGTGCGCTAGCAGCTGCAACTTGTGTATGTTGGTGACAGCGGTCAGGCGCAGCAGTAGTTCGTGAGGTGGCGCGCCCGATCTGCGCCAGCCGCGAGCTTCCGGCCCCTGGGCGTTTAGCTCGCATGCTGGGTACGAGCTGTCCTCGCCTAAATATTAGGAACCCTACAAGAATGAGGTGGAAACAATTGTTTCAACTTACGAATGAGCTGATGGTGCGCTAGCAGCTGCAACTTGTGTATGTTGGTGACAGCGGTCAGGCGCAGCAGTAGTTCGTGAGGTGGCGCGCCCGAACTGCGCCAACCGCGAGCTGCCGGCCCCTGGGCGTTTAGCTCGCATGCTGGGTACGAGCTGTCCTCGCCTAAATATTCAATATTACAATAGCATACTAATATTATAAATGCTAAAGTGTGTTTGTTTGTTGGTTTGTCCTTCAATCACGTAGTTACAGAGCAACGGATCGACGTATTTTTTGCATTTTTTGCATGGGTATAAATAGGACCTGGAAAGTGACATAGGCTACTTTTTATCCCGGAAAATTAAGGAGTTCCCGTGAGAATTACAAAAACTTATTCCACGCGGACGAAGTCGCGGGCATCAGCTAGTAATATTAGGTATAAATGCGAAAGTGTGTCTGCATGTCTGCTACGCTTAGGTACACGGCCCATCCGTTCAACCGATTTTGATGAAATTCGGTATAGTTTGTATCCCGGGGAAGGACATATTATTATCTCGGAAAATTAAAAAGTTCCCGCGGGAATCAAAAAAACTTAAACCACGCGAACGAAGTCGCGAGCATCATCTAGTTTAATAATAAAGGTCCTCAGGCCACAGGCTTCGGATCGAGATAGAAGGACCTCCAAACCTCGGAGTCAAAACTCAAATCCCAAATCAGTACGTAGTTACTAGACGCATAGTAGTAGGTAAATTCCAGTTTGTAGTTGTACCTATCTATAATAATTAATCTTGGTCGTAGGTAGACGGACAGTTTTCATTTAAATATTCGCTTTGTTCACGATTTTCCTAATCGCTTTCTTTATACCTACACATTTACTTAATTACCAAAAAGTGTATCCGTCTGTTGGTCTGCTACACTTTAACGGCCTATCTTCAAACGACTTTGATATAGGTACCTAATTTGGTACAAGCCAGGGAAGGATACAGGCTCCCATGGGTTTTTGAAAAGCTAAATCCATGCGGACGAAGTCGTGGGCATCATCTAGTAGGGACTTAATGTAACTACTTTTGGCCACAAAATTAGCTAGGTAATGGATATTGGATACAGATAGATAATTTAATAGATAATTTATACCTTTAGTTAAATGTTAATATGTGTGTTCTATCAAATAGTGAATAGGTACCTACTTTCTTTTACTTTTTTTTAGAGATCTTTTTTTTTTTAAATAACTTAATTAATTAGTTAAGTAGGTACTTACTTGTGGCATATACAACGTGGAAGGGTATACGTTTCGGCATGACTCCTAAGCTACCTGCACACTCTCATTAAAATTATATTAGTTTCCATCGCGACTTTTTCCTTTTTTCACTTATTTGGGTCACGAAATAACACATAATATAACTCCATAACTACCGAAAAATTATATTTTGACTTTAAAATACCGACTACATGGCTTATTTTCTAAAGAAATCGTTTCTACCAAATAAATTATAGCGAGTACCGAAAAAAGAATGGAGGGCCCTGGACGAATGAAGTTGGCGCGGAATGAAAACGGGAAAATCAATAATGCTGTTAGAAAAATGTTGTTACAGGGGTCTTGTACTTCGCGCCATCTAGTGGGGGGTGAAGAAACAAATTCTATGAATGAGATGATGACGCTCGACCTAGGGGCCCGTAGCCTACAAGGCAGGCCCTAGCCGGTTTACTCGGCTCAAAGTTATTCACCGGGGCACAGTGTTGCCCCGCGCCCCGCCCGGGTAAAGAGGTTCGAGGCCTCGAGGCCCGTACCCCCGTTCGAGAAGAAACTTTTGTCTCTGATGACGCTTAGCCTGCCGGCTTGCGTACAGCGTCTCTAGAGCCAACTGGAACCTACATCTAATAATCGTAGGAGCTCCGATGCAATATGTACATGCTAAATGACATCATACAAGGATCGCTGACCAAGGAGCAAGGAGGGGCAAGGAGGAGACTTACGTATCTACTTGGGTACTTCCCACTAATTAAACCGTTGTATTGTTATGTCCCTTAAAGCTCGCCAGTCGCCAAAGGGTAAGTCATGACCGATGGCAATGGCATATGGCATCAAGCCGTGGCGCGTAGTCGTATAGCAGGTGCCGTCGATCGAAATAATTAATGAAGTCATTTAAATTGATGCCATGGTTTTGGCGTCCATCCACTTGAATAACGTCAAATAATTAACTTGCCGTCAATGGACAGCTTAAGCTTAAGTAACTCCACTTTAAAAAATCTCTGTATAGGTAGGTACATACTATCTAACAATATACACTCTGTTGTATTGAATTCGATAACCTTAGCAGATATGCATACTTTTTCAAGTAAATATAGGTTTAGGTTGCTCTTCAATTGTATGATCTCTTTCTCGTATAATATTTACACAGTTAAAAAACATTAGGTAATTTTCATGTTAGTTAATTTAACATACGACTACGAGTCATAGATTTAGGATTGGTCTCGCTCCGTCGTAAGACCAATCCTAAATCTATGATACGAGTACACCTAGCTAACAATAAATGAATGCCGGGTTTGTCCTCTTCTTGAAGAGGGAGCAGTTTTTAAATATTATTTTGCTGCAGTTATGCGGGATCATAAGTTAGAAGAACCGATAGACGTTGGGGTCCCAAAGTGCTGGAGTGGCGACCTCTCACGGGAAAGCGCAGCGTTGGCAGACCCCCTACTCGCTGGACAGACGACATCAGGAGAGTCGCAGGGAGCCGCTGGGTCCAGGCGGCGCAAGACCGAGGCGTGTGGAAATCCTTGCAAGAGGCCTATGTCCAGCAGTGGACGTCTATCGGTTGAGGATGATGATGATGATGATGATGATGATGATGCGGGAACAAATTTCTTATTGTTGTGGTACTATTACCTGTGCTATTACTGTGGTAGTTGGTACCTATTAGTTATTAATCTCTCAACGAGACTGAATCCCCGTTTTCGACTCCCGGACTCCGTGAGATTATGAAGAGGTGAACTGTGACCTTTCTTTTTAGAATGTCCCATAGATGTGCCTTACGATTAAGGCGCTGTGAGCTCACGAGGTGAAAAACACAAGCGCGTGGGGGGTGAAATCGAGCAAGCGTATGTCGCTAAAAATGCATGAAATAATTTGTAAAAAAAAGAAATATTAACTTTTCAATACAAATGAATCCGACAATGTGTTTCATATAGAATTATGAATTTTATCTTATATTTCTAGAGCTAATTATTGGTTTCACTAAGGAGAAAAATTTCTTTAAAAGGTAAATTTAGAGGTAGGTATGTTTAAAATAAATTTCAATGCAGAGATTTTTTTAAAATTGTGTTTTGAGATGCGTCAAATGTCTGCCTAAAGGTCTTGAAAACAGCAAAATATTTTTACAAGCATACATTATGTCACCGTTTGATGGATATGTCACCTTAAGATCGTTATAACCGTTAGATTATAATATACCTCGCAAGATTGTGAACTGTCGAATAATTGTGAATACGGCTTACAATTTTACGCATTATTTTTGGGTAGATTATAATCCATCGAAGTGAAACTGTTAAATCACAATCTGCCGCGCGTTAAATTGTCAGCTGTTCGAAGGCCGTCCCTGATTGGTCGGTCTAACTAACATATATTTATCATTCAAACTGCACTTCTTTGGTTAATCATAGAGTCATTTTACTTCCACAACAATTTTATAGGTATAACGAATTCTAAAGCCGGGTCCGCTGCGCCTTGTTATCGTGTTTTGCTAACACAAACGTGTTATTATAACCAAGGTCATGCTATTTGGGGGCGTGGCCTAACTGTTTTGAAAGTGTTTTTGTTTGCCGCCTCGGATGGAAAACATCCCCGCGTTCGCCTGCGGGGGGGCCGGGGGGAACTTTAATTCATTTCGTATCTGTGCTCGCCAGAGGCACAACTCGTCAAATCTCTTTGTTTTTCGGTAATAATATCTGCAATGTGAACTCCACAGAACACCTATACTGGTGAACTCGCCATCTACTTTACTCTATGATCCTCGCTACGTCAAAGTTTTTAGCTATATAGACAAAGTACTCTGTGGTTTTTAGGATGGTGTTTTTATGATTGTACGTACTTGATCAATAAATTAAAAAAAAAATATGTTACTAACAAAAATAATCTAAACCTACTCGAAAATCGCAGTGGACGGCCTGTTATAAAATTATGTTTCACTAACGTGTTAGCAAAACAATATTTTGTTCGTAACAAGGCGCAGCGGACCCGGCTTAAAGCTGTGAGTTATTTTCAAAACGAAATCAATTTACAATCACCAAAACACTGTTTGTTTACATTCGACAACAAATGAATTATCAAACAAATATGGCGGCGCATGGCATATGCCGTTCAACCAGTCAGCGCGCAAGGTGCGTTCCGTCGCACGGTATTTCACAATTTGACGGTTTTACTTCGATGGATTATAATCTAACGAAAAGTAAATGCGTTAAATTGTAAGCAGTATGTTCAGTTCACAATCTTTCGACAGTTCACAATCTCGCGAGGTATATTATAATCTAACGGTTTTTACGATCTTACGGTGACAGATACACTGCTTTTAAAAACCCCCTTTTACGCTACACAGGGTCTAAAGATCGGCAATTATTCTCATCAGTTAAAATCGACTGATTCTGAGTTCTAACGTCTTCTATGCAGGCGGAGTCTTGAGAGACACGTGTGGATGCGCATTATCATCCACATAATTGGATCTCCCTCCCAAAATAACCAAAGCGGGATGCGCATGTTGATGAAGCATTTTTGAGATATACTAATTTTCATTGAACGCATTAAGTATTTCCCAAAAAAAATTAGGTAGGTACTAGGCTGATCGTGACAAAATCACAGACCCACCGTATAGTGTGATTTCTTCAAACTGTGCATGGGCAAAAAATTCAAACCTCGCCTTCTTATAATGCTCTAAGTCTTCAATCTCTTCATCTTCATTTAATCATAAACGACCCCCACCAGAAAATAATAACTTATTCATAGCATCACCTCTCACTACAAAGGTCGACAGTGACATACTTTGTGCAAACATTTTCTTGTCTGTCTGTCTGCTACGTTTTCACGGTCCATCTGTTCAACCGATTTTGATGAAATTTGGTATAGGAATAGTTTGTATCCCGGGGAAGGACAAAGGCTATCCGGGAAAATTAAAGAGTACCCGCGGGAATCAAAAAAACCTCAATCCACGCGGACGAAGTCGCGGGCATCATCTAGTCCATACTAATATTATAAATGCGAAAGTGAGTCTCAGCAGCCCATCTGTTGAACTGATTTTGACGAAATTTGACATAGAAATAGGTTGCATTAACTAATTACTAACTAGTAGTAGTTTAACATGTTTGATTCCCGGTTCGGGCCATAATTAAGTACCTATTCGGTTTTTCTGGCTAGAAATTCTCAGTACTAGCCCGGTTGGAAGTTGGTGGTGTTTCAACGTCGTGCCTCGGAGAGCACGTTAAGCCGTCGGTCCCGGTTATTATCACTCTAACATGAAAATAGATGTAAAAGCCCGCCAACCCGCAATTGAAGCATCGTGGTTGGTCTAAGCTCTAATAGGGAATATGCATGTATTTTTTTTATTATTTTAAACCATTCTTTAGGTAATTATATAACAGGAAAAAAATATAACACTTGCACAATTTTATTAAATAAGCTAAGAAAAATTAATTAAAACTACTATCATTTTCAGACGATTTAAACGCCCCCATTTTGGCGCGCTCGTTCTGTGACGTCACGGTGCGTTCATTGTCGTCGTTCGACGTCGTTTATTCATAGGAATAAATTAACAACGAAGTGTTTGATTCACAGATTTAATAAAAGTGAGTGAAGTAAAGCGTAAAAGATTATTATAATGTGATGGAAGAGCACCCAAAAGCTTATTATAAATATTGTATTGTCCCTATGTGCAAAAATAATATTAAAACTGCACCTGACTAGATTTATTTTCATATGCCCAAAGATGCAAATATAAAGAAAAAGTGGTGTAAGGTGATGAGGAGAGAAAATGTATCGTGCTTGAGTAGTTTATATTGTTGTGAAGATCATTTCGACGTGAGTATTAAATATGTATATACCTACCTATCAAAAATCTTTTTCATTAGGACTCGCGAGCATTTATACAATAAACGAACCTAAAAATTTAATTAAATGTTCATAAAACTGTTCTGATTCCCTATATTTTTACTTATTTATTAATGTTACAAATTTATAAATATTATGATTTTCATTGCTGACTACGAGTGTTGATTTTGATCACAAAACGTTATAACTAGGTTTTTTTGTTTGCACTGTTGATAAGTTCTATTGGAAAAGAATTTCTCAGTTGCCTTGACAAAACCGCTTTCAGTCATTGTGGCGAGTCTTTTAACCCGACTGCGGAACGCACAGGGTTATTTCACAAGGAATCACTGCTTTCAGTTAATAATTCCCAAAAACACTAATAATTTATCATAAATAGCGGCAAAACAATGCGATAACCTTCAATAATCATACAAAACAAGCGACCTGTCAACAGTCGACACAGACTAGAGTGGATGGTGACGTCATGTTTCGTTCCGCCAATAGCGTTGCGTTTTGGCGGAATTTGAAAAAGACTACTTTTAAATAATTAAATTTATTAATAGAAACATAATAATTTGTAAAAATAATCATCTGAATATGTTTATTTAGCAAGAAAGAATACACATAATTTTTTTTGTCCATTTCTAAATCACATGCATATTCCCCATTCCCTCCCTCATAATATGAGAGTGGAGGTCTGTGCCCAGCAGTGGGACGTTAATGGGATGTAGTGGTGGTGGTGGAGTAATTATTAACTAGTAATTATTATAATGCTTTTATTACTAGTTATATTTATGCACCCCTGTTTTGTTGTGTTTTGCTTGCTGGTTTGCTGAGAATAATACAGTGACGTCACACTAAATTTGATATGGCTGACAATAAAAGCTTGATAGGGTTTCGTACCCAAAGGGTAAAAACGGGACCCTATTACTAAGACTCCGCTGTCTGTCTGTCTGTCTGTCTGTCTGTCTGTCTCCAGGCTGTATCTCATAGACCGTGATAGCTAGAAAGCTGAAATTTTCACAAATGATGTATTTCCGTTGCCGCTATAACAACAAATACTAAAAATTAAAAATATATATAATATATTAAGGGGGGTCCCCATACAATTAACGTGTTTTTTTCGTATTTTTTTGCTCAATATTAAAAACGGTAACAGGTAGACGGTTCAAATTTTCACAGAATATTAACTTGTATTACCTTTCAAAATAAATAATTAAATATCAATAAAGTAAATATTAAAGGGGGGCTCCCATACAACAAACGTAATTTTTTGATATTAACAGTAAACCTCTACAAACAAAGTTAGTTTTGCGGTTCATTAACAAAGGTAATTATACCTACTTCTTGAGTACGGAACCCTCGGTGCGCGAGTCCGACTCGCACTTGGCCGGTTTTTTTAAAAAATATTTTTTAATGATTTAAGACTTGTTATTTACTTTATAATTTATCGAATATATACCTACCTATTATTTTAATTAAAACTAAGAAATAAATTCAAAAGAAATAAATAAGAAACTAAATACATGTATTTACAAAAAAATCACATTAACAGATGTTAATGTTAACAACATCACTTGGTCGGCGTGTTAATTTAATTTAATTGACACGCCCAAGTGGGCATGGTGCCCAAAACACTGGCGCTATTACCTCGTTGAATGGCAAGGCTAAGCCGTTGGGCTAAACAAGCGCCAGCTCTTACGTCACCAGAGGCGTGGATCAGTTTTTGGGACACGACATTTATAAAATTCTTCGTGTCCGATGACCATGGGCCCAGAGTCTCAAAAGCAAGCGCCGCAAAAACGTAGTCCTTAGTAATGGCTGAGTATTTGCGACGCTTAAGCAACTGAGCAGATACTCAGTCATTTAAGACTTATTAAGTAGGTAAGTGTTTTTTTTTACATTAATTATTACGTAGAAAAAATATGGCTAAATATAACGTAGTACTTAGTAAATAATGAAATGAAAGTCTATAGCTAGTGAAAATAGATTTATTTCCTGCAGTAGTTAGCAGGTGCGTTATCCGTTATCCAGCTGAGCAAACCAGGCACGTTAGTGTTTACCCCGGGGGAAGTCGATGCACAGCCCTGTCCGTAGCTGATTAAGCCAAAGATGTATAGCAGGCCTGACTGCGGCTCTGAGTATAGGCCTGGGCCGCCGGAATCATCCTAGAACCAAAAACATAGGTAGTTAATAAATACCTTTAATCTCCGAAATCAAAGTCCGAAATCATTATAACTGGACCAATATTATATCCAATTATTATTAAGTACATAATATACTAGAATGTAGATGATACCCGGTTGCCCGTGACTTTTTGGTTTTTTTTATCATGCGGGAACTGTAGGTATATTTTCCGCGTGAGCACCGAATTTTATCAAAATCGGTTGAAAAGATCTAGTGCAAGCGTAGCAGACAGACATTAATATTCACATTTATAATACAAATTAATATGGATGTGAAAGTTTGGATGGTTGTAAGTATGTATGTCTGGATATTTGTTACTCCTCCACGCCACAATGACTGAACTGATTTGGATGTTTGGAATGGAATTTAACCTTAAAATAACACAGGATGCCGATGTTCTATATTGGGCTACATTTAATCCCGGAAACTGAATGAGTTGCAGCGGCAATCAAAATACTTAAATTAATCATCTAAATACAAATAACTAGTGGTTCGCCCCGGACTGGACCTCGCGGTATCGCCATAACAGAGCGCCATCTATTGACACCATTGTGAAGTTCCGTAAAAAATACTGAAGCTCATTAAATATTAAATAATTTCGTTTACTTATAATATTGATCTAATTTTAGTATTTGTTGTTCAAGTACAGGATATAATTCAAATAATTGATCAAGTTTCAGGCCCAGCCTTTTAGAAAATTGAGAGTTCCGAGGTCAACTTTGGACGTTAGAAAATGTCTACTCTGAAAGCCCCCATTTCGTCAATTTTAGGGGAAAAATTAAAAAAAAAATTCTTTGGACTCTATTACTAATTTATATTACTTAGTCTTATACTTAGTCTATTACTATAGACCTTTAATAGCTATATATGCAACTGTATCGTAATGAGGGTCATTTTAATTCGAGTGCTGTTTTTTGATACGACGCTTGCCGAGTATCAAAATAGGATAGTACGAGAATTAAAATGACTAATTACGTACAGTTGCATAGATTTTATCTACGACAAGGACGTCTTTATAATTTTTTACTTTATAAATTAATAAAAACCAAAAGTGCCAGAACCCAGAGCTGCTAAGCTATAGGTATCCTATTTATGAAGATAACCATATCGATACAGCTACGACTCATAACGATACAGCTCCCATACAACGAACTGTATCGTTATGAGAAGCAAACACGAAAGAGGGTTCAATTCGATATAGTTGTCAAATTCGAAATTGGAACTTTTCGATGCTGGAGTAGATAAAATCCCATCAAAAACATAAATGTAAAATGAGAGCCAAAATCCAAAATTGTGATATGTATATAATATATGCATTGGTTGTTGACTTCAGCGACAAAAGAAGTGAGATCTAAATGGGTGCCAAAGTTCAATGGTCAGTCCTGCAATTTATTAACAACATAAAATATTTTATAACAACTTAAAATATCATTTCTTCTTATAACTTAGGATAATATGTTGAAGACTAAGGCTTTGGCTTGGCTAGTTTCCATATACGAATTATTATTAAGTAGGTACCTAAAAGTACAGTTTCTACTAGCAAGCCAAATTTTCGGAAGAATAAAATAAGAACTTACAGCTTTACAACTTGCGAAGGCTATAATTCGTATATGAAAACTAGCCTAGCCAAAGCCTTAGTCTTCAACATATTATCCTAAGTTATAAGAAGAAATGATATTTTAAGTTGTTATAAAATATTTTATGTTGTTAATAAATTGCAGGACTGACCATTGAACTTTGGCACCCATTTAGATCTCACTTCTTTTGTCGCTGAAGTCAACAACCAATGCATATATTATATACATATCACAATTTTGGATTTTGGCTCTCATTTTACATTTATGTTTTTGATGGGATATCATTTCTTTTTGTACAGAAATTATTGAACACAATCTCAAACTCAAAACATTTTTATTCAAAATAGGTACCTACGAAGTACACCTTCTGAACGTCATGCTTACAGAGCATAAGACGTGATGGTGATAACTAACTACGGTATCTTAAAACTAAAGCTACGAGGGTTCCAAACGTGCCCTGGTCTGAGAAGAGCCCGCAACAAACTCAACTGTGTTTGTTTTATTATCACCATCTCACAAATATTTGAAATTATATATACAATATAACAGTTACATAATCAGCCGCTGTAACAATTCATACCCATGCCTTGCTATCATTCAAATAATCCTTTACACTGTAATAGGACTTTTCTATTAGTTCATTGATTTATTCATCTTCATATTAAATAGGTAATCACTGTCGTTACATTATCAAGAAAGCTGCCGGTGCACCCATGGTAACAACAGGTCTTAACATCCTGTTTACACTCAGGTGACAATTTATGCACCTCAACGTAACGTACCCAAATTGCAAACAATGGTCATCCATGGAATATAGCGCGAAGTCGGCGAGATCGAATCCATATTATAGTATAGCAAAAGTTTTTAGTGAAACATTGAAAACAAGCATGGTAAACAGTCGATATCACTAAAACCACTATAAACAATGATTAAAAATCACAATGACTGACACTTGAACTGACGACTTCAAATACGTTTCTTTTTCTTTTCTGTCAATGACGTTTCGTTGCACAAAATGCGTGAATACGAAGGTAAGGTTTTAATGCAACTAGATTATTATTCATTATTATTTACAATAAAATAACAATTATGTGTCATTTTCAATAGTTAACAACACAAAATAACGAATTTAAACAAAGACCTGCAGTATGATTTATGTAATAGGAGTTTTTTTTTTACTTAACAACTCTTGTTTTATTTAGTTGTGCATGCACTATGCGTAGAATGTAATGCAAGTTGCCGCAGGAAGTGGACGAGGGAGTTACTACCACCGCTTAAAGCAGTATTATTTCAAAGTAACGGTTGAATGTCACGTAATTTGACGTCCTTAAAATAATGATTATAACACTACAACATGAACGTCAACAATATTAAAATAATACGGCTTTAAGCGATGGTAGTATGCCCCGTGTCAGAGTTTTGATCTATCCGTAGGTAGATCATAAAAATGACGATTTTTGGACGTTTATATCTAAATAACCATTTGAGGTGTGCTTATGAAATTTGGAGCACATACGTATCTCGCGGGTCTCAATATATGAGCCAAATTTGACATGTTTAAGTGTAATAGTTTTTGAGTTATGAGGGGGTCAAAAGTGGCTCCAAATGGTTCGTGTAATATTACACACGGTGCTGCCAGTTCTTTCTTTTTTGGACTTTGGCTGGACACGCTTCCGCGTGTCTTGATAATATACCGCAGCCCTATGTAACGCTATAAAAATATTTTACTTCGCATTCGCTTCTATTACAACCCCCCTGAAATAAAGATTTTTATAACTTTTTAAGCCATATTCGGTTGGAGGCCATAGGAGTTATAAGATTCCGACAGACGGACGGACGGACGGACGGACAAGTGCAAATTCACTCAAGCAGACTCAGAGAATTTCGCTTCGCTCGGTCAAAAATGCTTTTATTTTGTGAGTTCAAATACATAATAGGATGGAAATTGGATTGTTGTCTGACCCATTTTGCCAAATAATTAGCGTGCAAAATCTAGTTAAAGGTGCAAAGTCTGGTTATTTATATAGGATCCCTTTGCCAACCTCAAAATATGTGCTTACTAGTTGACTAGCTGATGCCCGCGATTTCATCCGCGTGGAATAAGTTTTTTTTTTAATTCCCACGGGATCTCCTTAATTTTCCGGGATGAATAGCCCATGTCACTCTCCAGATCCTCAACTATACCCATGGATAAAATCACGTCGATCCGTTGCTCTGCTGCAGCATGATTGAATGACAAACCAGCGAACCAACAGACCAATACCCACACACTTTCTTATTTATAACATTAAGTAGGTATGATGGCTAAGCCATCAATCTGTATTATTAGTTATGTTATAAGCCATGATGGCTTATACCATAACTAATAATACAGATTCTACTATACCTGACAAGCGTCTTTTCCTCTGGTAAACGTGCAAAACTGCCGCAGCGTGAGCGCTGGCACAGAGCTCCTGCAGGTAGCCTGGCTGATCACGTCCACGTCCACCTTGCGCAGCACCGGAGACGTTGGACCTCCGAAAGAAGTTGTTCCCCAACCTGAGAAAACATTTTAAAATCTTTGTAAAACAGCACATTTACACTTACAAATAATTTATGCAATGCGTATGATAGGCAAACTAGAGGCCACCTAAGCGACAGGAGCGTCAGAGTTCGATACTATGGGGAGGAGCACGGGATAGGTACCGGGAAGGGGTGCGTGCAGGGATCTATCGGTGGGCCGATACTGTGGAACCTACTTTTAGATCCACTGCTTCGGGATTTGGAGACCAGAGGCGATTACGCACAGGCATTCGCCGGCGATGTGGTGTTGGTGTTTGAGGGTGAGACGGCTCTCGAGATCGAACGGCGGGCCAATGCCACCCTCCAACGCGTGAGAGCGTGGGGTGAGTCTAATAAACTTCGATTTGCGTCTCACAAGACCAATGCAATGGTTGTGACACGCAAATTGAAGTACGACGACCCGCGTCTTCGCATGGGCGGGGTCGACATTGTCCTGTCGAATGAGATTAAGCTGCTGGGGGTCATTCATATTCATAGACCGAAAACTCACATTCAACGCCCACGTCGCGAGTGTCTGTAGACGCGCGGTTGCCTTTTACCACCAGTTGGCACGAGCAGCCAAGGTCAGCTGGGGTCTCCACCCCGAGGTAATTCGCACTATATACAGGGCGGTGGTCGAACCGGTGATCTTGTACACCGCCAGCGTATGGGCGCCTGCTGTGGATAAGCTCGGGATCCGGAAACGGCTGAACGTGGTCCAACGGGGCTTCGCACAGAAGCTTTATAGGGCATACCGCACTGTCTCTCTGAACTCGGCTCTGTTGCTCGCTGGGATACTCCCTCTCCACATCCGTGTCCGCGAAGCCGCGGCGCTATATGAGGCGAAGAAGGGGGTGCCCCAGCGAGAGATGGGAGATCGGGAGGTGGAGCGGGTGCCCTCGGCTCTGCGGTCTCCGCATCCCGCCAGTCATGTCGACCTCGAGTTCAAGTGTCTGGTGGACCAGGAGCAACTCACGGCCAACAATGACCATGATTTTAAAATATACACGGACGGCAGCAAGATTGAGGGCAAAGTGGGTGCGGCGCTATCCATATGGAGTGGCGACGCCGAAACCTAAACCCTCAAGCTTGCTTTGCCGTCCTATTGCACGGTCTACCAGGCGGAACTCCTGGCGATATGTCGGGCGGCGCGGATGGCCGCAGAAAAGTTGGCCGCGCAGTCGGAATTTATTTCGACTCATTGTCGGCACTGCAGTCATTAAAAAATCCCAAGGCTCTCCACCCCCTGGCCGTAGAGGCGCGAGGGTTCCTGCGTGACACTTTGCTCCGGAGAAAACGTATAAGTTTGTTCTGGATCAAGGCCCACGCAGGACTGGAGGGGAACGAGCGTGCCGACCATCTGGTCAAGGAGTCTGCGCTGAAGTCAAAACGAAAATTTGACTATGACAGCTGTTCCGTTTCATTCATCAAGCGAAGCATTCGCACGCGATCGCTTGACGATTGGAGCAACCGGTACAGAACCGGTGAAACGGCCGGCGTCACGAGGAAATTCTTTCCTGATGCGGTGGCGGCCTACCGAATCATCGGTAAAATAGATGTGGATAGATTCGTCACTCAGGTGTTGCCGGGCCATGGCGGATGCTCCGAGTACTTGTATCGCTTCAAGTGCAAGGAAAGTCCGTCGTGCGTCTGCGACCCCGGGGAGTCTGGGTCTGTTTTCCATCTTGACTTTTTTACTTTTTACTTATTTTTACTTGACTGTCCTATCCACCTGTACGATCGAATAAAAGTAGAGCACCAACTGGGTATTGAGTTATCAATGCAAAATATAGCTGAGATTATAAGTGATAACAAAAATAGAGCCGTATTCCTAAAATTTTGTAAATATATATGTATAAAAGCAAATAAAAGAAATAGCAAGTAAGGTATGTTGGATAGATATCTCTTAATATATATAAATATCGTGTCACAATGTTTGTCCTCAATGGACTCCTAAACCACTTAACCGATTATAATAAAATTCGCACACCATGTGCAGTTCGATCCAACTTGAGAGATAGGATAGTTTAAATCTTAAAAAAACATCACTTCACGCGGACGAAGTCGCGGGCATCATCTAGTAGTTATATATTTTTAACCAGCATAGAGAAACTTGTATGTAATTAGGATAGGAATTTTAGTAAATAAATAGATAATAATTAGCAATAGTATATTGTATAGTTATTAATCTTGTGGTCAAAAATTTGGTTATGTAATTACCTAGATATAAGAATTATGTATCACAGTTATAAAAGAGTACAATAAAAACCCAATAAAAAAGGAGCAAATAGGAAGGAAAACCCCCCCCACCAATTAAAGATTTAGTATGAAGAACGAAAGTACGAGCGGCATACGAGCGAGAACTAGTATGAAAGAGGGTGACCAATCATTTGGCAAAAAACAAATAACAAATTTTCATTTCACAAACAACGTTTCCCAAAATTATGAATCATATAGGTACCTATTAATCGTTATAAAACTTTTGGTCCTACAAATAATTCACTTGACAAAACAATTAACAGACAAATTATCATTTCATAAAATATAATTAGACAAACAATTGATTTATAAATCGTGTTATTTAATAAAACAACGTAAAGCATATTTCTTTTTTGATAAAATGAATTGTTTGATAAATACTGTAAGAGTCTTCTGGCGTAGCCCGTTTTAAAAAGTTGACATTCTTGGGTCGAAATCTGAGCACTCAGACTCCACACAGTCTTGTCTGTCCTACCCCTAGAGTGTTTTTGTAAAGAGCGTAGCCAGAAGCTGGCGAAGGAGGTCCTGAACGAAGGTCGAATGGTTTTCCTAGCTTCTCCACTTCCTTTTTAGGCACCACTCCCGCTCATGTAAGAGCGTGCGAAGCGAGCTCGGGACTGGGGGCACTCCGACTCGGATAGTTTAGGCACACGAGTGTGGTTTAGGTGACGAAGAGCCATCCTCTTCGTGGTTATTTCCTTTTTATACCACCCAGAAATAAGGAGCCCCGCTTCGCGGGGCTCCGTCGACCGGGCCTTGGAGGTGGTGAGAGAGAGAGGGAGAGAACCCATATCCCTAACATTATCCAGCCAGAGTTCGGTAGACCTAGGTGAGTATGGGTAAATTCCGAATTAAAATTTATTTTACTTATTATTCGAACTTTACCCAAAACATTTGGGTAAACCCAAGCTAAACTATGGCTAATGGCAAGATAAGCTATGGCTAAGTAAACCCGTGTAAACCTAGGCTTACTACATCTTCTAGCATTACCCGTAACATATATATTCAAATCATAAAAAATCTCATAATCTCATATGAAATCAGAGATTGTACGCGGACGAAGTTGCGGGCGATCTATATATTTCAAATAACAATTTATATTTTAATATTAAGGGGGGTAAGGGGGAAAACGACAATAACATCTAGTCGGCCCCAACTGCCAACCTCTCCTGCTCGTGGTGCCCCCTGCTAGACAACGGACGAGACTCTGGCGACCGACCAATGGCGGTATATCCATACACCTGACCGGGCAACCGATTGGAAGAGGCTTCAGGAACCTTGGCTCTAATAAGCCCTTAAAGTCTGGTGCAGAAGGCAACGGGAAACCACTGCACTATCTTCCCATGAGAGTTATGAAAGGTACAACAAGAGAAATGAGTATGCTTGGCGATCCGACTAATCGGCGCCCCGATTTTTCCGGGAATCAGGGTGTGAAATGTGCTACCGGCCAAGGGCATGTAGGCACCCCTTGGAAAATATATTACTGGAAAGGAAAAGATCCAGCTGCGCAATAAAATCCGCGTAGGAACATGGAACGTACGAGGCCTACTCGAAAATGGTAAAATTGATATCCTGCAAAGCGAACTAGAGCGATGCGACATGACAGTAACTGGCATAAGCGAAACACATTGGAAGGACAGCGGTCACTTTGATACCAAGAAACATATCATCTATTTCTCTGGAAATACTAAATGTAGTTTTGCTGGGGTCGCCATAATCATACCAAAGTCTTGGAACAGCTCCGTGAGTTGCGAAAGCGAAATTAAAAGACGCTGTGCCGTGACCAGATTAGCCGTCGAGAAGATATCGAAAATCTGGAAGGACAAGAGAATTACGAAGAATACAAAGGTTCGTCTTATGAAATGTCTTGTCTTTCCGATCTTTCTATATGCGGCTGAAACGTGGACCCTCAGACAAAATGACAGGCGGAAAATCGACGCTTTGGAAATGTGGTGCTGGAGACGCCTATTAAGAATAAGCTGGACAGCGCATCGAACAAACGTCTCCATACTCAAAGGGCTTAAAATAACACAAAGGCTTTCGTCGCTTGTACAACTGCGAATCCTTAAGTTCTTTGGGCATATCACTAGGAAGACTGGTTCGATAGAACACCTCGTTGTACAAGGTCGAGTTGAGGGCACTCGTCCACGTGGTCGTTCCCCCACTAGGTGGACGGATTCAATCCGTTCCGCCACAAATCTATCCGTCTCCGAGTGTTCCCGTGGTGCCGCCAACAGAAGTCGCTGGAGGGAGATCGCAAGAGCTGCTGTGAAGGCCCCTTCATAACCACGACCACTCTGCCAAGAGTGAACGAATGAGAAGAAGAATTTTAATATTTTTTGAAATTACGAATTTGAAGAATGAATTATTTTATGAAATAATAAATTGGTAAATGACATTTTTACATTCAGCACGTTTGCAAAGTTAAGTATTTGTGAAATGAGTATTTGTCAATTCATTTTTAATGAAATATATGTTTGCGGAATACTACGTTTGTGAAATGATTAGTTTTTGAAACGTTTTTTGTGAAATGATCATTTGTTAAATGTTTTTTGCGAAACATTAGTGAACCATAAAAGAGTAGACAAACAGAGAGAGCAAACCCAATCTCTAATTATGTTAGAGGTATAGATTTAAAAAAAACTAGAGGCCGCAATAAGCTCGTGACTCCATCGCTCCGCCTCAAGAAAGTCCGAAGGTTGTTCGTGGGAATGAGCATTCTATTCTATAACAAAATTCCGCAACCTATTTTAAACATGCCTTTACAAAAGTTTAAGAAATTCATTAAAAGTCCTATGCTTCTGAAAAAGTTTAATACTGTGAGCATTGATTTGACTCGCTCCAGCAGCTAAGGACAGCGGTTACTTATGTATCTACACATTAATGACATTTTAAATTATTATTTTTCAAAAGAGCAACCACCGAGTTTTTTGCTGTTTCTTCTCGGTAGGAATGTCATTCCGAAACAGTGATAGATTTACTCAACGATTGACGATTCAAAAGCGCTTGTGAAAGCGCAGTGCGCAAAAGAACAAGCGTACTGAAAATCAACGTTGATAGACATCCACACCACACAGTACATAGATCTCTTCTTCTTCACACGCCGTGATCTTTCATAGATCAAAGATACGATGGACGTTAGGGTCCCAAAGCGCTGGAACGGCGGCCCCGCGCTGAAAAGCGTAGGGTACAGTTAGGTAGGTACCTACCTAAAAATGTAAGTCTGGCGCCGGTGAAATCCGCGTTGGCGTACTTGAAGGGTAGACACACGGGGCTCACGTAATCGTTAAACGTCATCGCTCTCACTCCAAGTATTCCGATGTCATAATCGTAGTTCGATCTGAAAACAATACAACTTACAGGTGACGCCAAATTTCTTGAATGCTCGAATGCTGTGCTTGTTGACTATGAAATTAGGAATCTGCTTCTTACTAAGGTTGGCGACTAGCGTAGCACCACTTCTCGACAGTGCCTTATAACATGATAACTTAAGTTAAAGTACATTATCACATTCGTAACGCTTAGCGAGGTTGTAATGTTGTACCTACTGAAATCCAATATCCCTATGGGCTGTAGTGTGAGTTGAGTTCAGAAAAAAAACGTCCAAGTGCGAGTCGAACTCGCGCACCAAGGGTTCCGTACTAACTGTGACGTGTAGGCCGTCTACGATGTGGTGGCCGGCCCTTGGAGCTGTGAAAAATCAAGCTTCTAAGCCAACGCAATCAAATGATATAGCCGTTTATGCTGCATATTTTCGACACTCGCAAGGGAATCAAAACCTACAGGGTACATCCCGTAAACTCAGAATCTTGAAATTTGGTACGAAGCAACGCCATAAAGCACAGATATAGGAATAATTGCGAAAAGCATACATTTTTTGTTACATCATAATATAATAAAAATATTTTTATTAATTTTAAACTTGTTTAAAATATACTACAGTCGCATGGGAATCAAAACCTGTAGGTTTTGATTACTTCCCGTGAACTCGTGAACCGTGAACGTGAATAATTGCGAAAAGCATACATTTTTTGTTACATCATATACTAAAACATTTTAATATTCAATTAAATTTCAAGATTCTGAGTTCACGGAATACCCCGTTTGAATTTTGATTTCCTTGCGAGTGTCGAAAATTTGCAGCATAAACGGCTGTACCTTTCGGTTCCGTTTTTCCTTTTGAGGTACGGAACCCTAAAAATGCCGCATCAAAGAAATCAAAAAACTGTTCAAATGGATACATTTTCTCAATACCGTTTCTTTACCCCTATGTTGAATAATCTACTATTACTTACTGTACGAAATTTGGATGTATCCTTATTGAAAGAACTGTGAGTCTTTGTCTTGGTGGTGAATTAGCTGCAACAAATTTAATTGATTTTATCTATAAGTATACTTATAATAAAAATGAAACTGAACAATTCCTTAACGCTGTGACGCTGTATGACCGATACAGAGCCCAAAACAGAGATCTGTCTGCCAGTTACGGCATCACGATAAACCTACCGGACGGATTAGAATGCAACTTGGCATAACTGTCACTCTATGTTAACATATTGTACTAAAAACTGATTATGAGAAGGTATGAAAGTTATGATCGATTGTTCTCCATAACTCACTTCTTTATCAAATCTAAACCGATATTGACAATTATTTTTTATAAGCTTTTATTTCACTTGCATGTAATATGTGCGTGTGTTGCTGTGACTGTATGTTTGTTTAGGCCAAAATTGGCAACTAAATTTTAAAAAAAAGTTGGATTTTGACTAAGCTAAAATTTTGCATATGTTTAGTTTGGATGACAAAGCATAGTTAGCTATGTGACGTCTTTCTAAATCCAATATTGTGGCCTCACAAAGATGGCCGACTAGTATTTTTATGAAACCCTATGATATGGGAATTAAAAGGTATTGCAGAGAATACGAAAAATAAAATGACGTCACATTAAATTCAATATGTATATTCAAAAGATTTAAAAATTATTTTTAATGATTTAAGACTTGTTTACTACCAATGCGTATCCTAATGCGTGTTCTGAGTACTGTCACACGTTTGATCAGCTATTACTATTTACCTTGATTGTAAACTCCTACTTCCACGGTGATATCCGTAGTTTGCTTGCCCACTACGCAATGTGCTGCGGTGAGCACGTAGTTGTTAGCAATGATCACCCCACCGCATCTAATGGCGTCCTGGTCGGCGTACCTGACACCAGCCATCATGGGGAACTCGTACGGGTCAGTTTGTACTCCCCCGACGATGCGGTTCTGGTGATAATAAAGAATGCGTGTATATGTCACCGTAAGATTGTAAAAACCGTAAGATTGTAATCTAACGCTTTTTTTTCGATAGATTGTAAACAGTCGAAAGATTGTGAACCGTTCAATGTTTTATGTGTCAATTTTTGAAATATTCATTGTATTTACGTTTTCTTGTCTCTTTCTAGTAGGTTAGGTTAGGGTTCGACATAAATAACCGAGTAGTACCAGGCCACAGGCCGGGCGCTTAGGTTCTATCGGGTTAATAAACCTAACAGATTACAATCTACCCAAAAATAATCCGTTATATTGTAATCATTCGACAGTTTACAATTTCGCGAGTTAGATTATAATCTAACGGTTTTTACAATCTTACGGTGACATACATTTATTTCCCTACTAAAGCTCGTGCCTTAGTTAGAACTAAAACATTTTACGTAAGTTAATTCCATGAACATGCGACAACTTGCGTCACCTCTAGAGGACTTCTTATGTGACACAGACTCTAACTACTACTGATCGTATCTAAGAGGATCTAATCAAAGATCCATAGAAGAATTAAAGTAAAGCTTCACGAATTGCCAAACTGAAGTGGCAAAGAGCGGGACACATAGTTCGAAGAAGTGATAGACGATAGGGTCCCAAAGTACAGGAATGGCGATACGCAATGGAAAGAGCAGCGTTAGCAGACCCCCCACTCGGTGGACGGACGACATCAAACGAGTCGCAGGGAGCCGCTGGATCCAGGGACTGCGACATTTGAAAGTCCTCGCAAGAGGCCATGTCCAGCAGTGGCGACTTAAACTGTTTAGTTAAAACTATTACATATTTGCAGTGTACTCATGTATTTTTTCTCACCGTCCTCCTTACGCCACAGACGCAGTCGGGGGTGCTTGTAGCGGTCTGAGCATACAAGCTACATCTAAATCTACCTCCTGTTGTATTCGTCGAAACCATTAGACCTGCAATTAATGATTTCAACAATGAAATAATAAATTGTAAAGTGTGTCCGTCTATGCAACTTTTTAAGGCACAACCTATCCATCTGTAGAATATACTTAGGAGAGTAGGTATTGTTAGACGGAAATTTAAAAAGGTCTACATATGGTATCACTACTATGGTATTGTAGTGTGGCAATACTGGTCGGGGACGCTATGACTATGAAAGATTGTAATAATATGGTGGACGTGTTTTCTGTGTGTAAATTGCTAATCATACTAATATTATAAATGCGAAAGTCACTTTGTTTGTTGGTTTGTTGGTTTGTTGGTTTGTCCTTCAATCACGCCGCAACGGAGCAACGGATTGACGTGATTTTTGGCATGGGTATAATTGAGGACCTGGAGAGTGACATAGGCTACTTTTTATCCCGGAAAATTAAGGAGTTCCCGCGGGAACAACAAAAAACTTAAACCACGCGGACGAAGTCGCGGGCATCAGCTAGTAAAGTATGATTAAATGCTTAACCATCCGGTACGATGCCGTGTAGAAACTGAATAGGGGAATGGGTTTAATATAACTGCCATGCCCCTAACAGGTTAGCCCGCTACCATCTTAGATTGCATCATCACTTACCATCAGGTGAGATCGCAGTCAAGGGCTAACTTGTAGTGGATAAAAAAATAAAAAACCAGTGTTTGGACTTAATAGTATGCTTTAGTAACTTCACAACCTACGTTGTGTTCCTAGGCATGAAGTGAGGCATCATTTTACCACAGAACTGAGAGAAACCGTGAGCGTGGCGTCCTTTGGTGGTCGACGTCCAGTCTACGCGTAGGAAAGGTCTAGAATTCTACCGGCGCGGCGGCATCCATATTTCCAGCCAAGTATGACTAGTAAATTCAAGGCAAGAGTATGTAAGAATGTATAGGCCAGTGCGCTACAACATAGACCACATTATTGCTTGTCACAAGCAAGTGTGTCGTCAAGAACAAGAATTTCTTGAAATTTAACTGGAGGCCGGTGAACTATACCAGGGCTGTAACACTGATGATAAATGATGATGGATCAAGAAACGGACCGGATACTTTTCATCCGCAACTCATGTGAATTTTCACGGTTTTTATCTCATATTAATGTTCGTTACTACTTACTCCATACTAATATCATAAATGCGAAAGCGTCTCTGTCTGTCTGCTACGCTTTCACGGCCCATCCGTTCAAGCGATAGGTATTGATGCAGCGATAGTTTTGTATCCCGGGGAAGGACATAGTCTACTTTTTATCCCGAAAAATTAAGGAGTTCCCGCGGGAATTAAAAAACTTAATCCACGCGGACGAAGTCGCGGGCATCATCTAGTGCTAGTATAAGTTTTAGCAGCAATGCGAGAAAACACTTAAAACTTTGCTTAACTTTCCAATGTTTCAGACATGTTTCAGTCTCATTAGAAGAATAATTGTAGTGACATATACAGAACACGTGTCCATAATTAAGCTTGTTTGTTTCCAGGTAAACCATTTTAAGTTAATTCAAAACGACGAACCTACAACGAGCCTTGTACCAGTGGAAACTGCGCTGACAGCCCCCTGACCGCAATAATAATCTGCTCCTGTTAGCGTGGCATCACCTGTCCTCGAGATGAGGAGACGATCTACGCTACATGTTGAACTCTGTGGAAGTTTATTAATATAGTAACTTTAGTCACGCAAGATTCAGTTGGTAGGGCAATCGGTGTCATTTTTTAAAGGTGCACGGTTCCGAATCGTGCAGAGTAAGCATAAGTTGGTTATATCATTTAGTAGCAACTTGTCTCCTTTCACAAAAGTTTTATGAGGGCAAATATTATATACTCATATTAGAGTTCTCAGATTAGATAAGAGACCTCAGAAATTTAGTTCTTCCACATAAAAATTCCCCGACGGACTGTTTAGGATGTCTATCGCAGAGGGAATTCGTAACGAAGATGTACGAGTACATAGGAGCAGCATCGCCCGAAGGCCCAAAAAGCTCTTATGGCAGCAGGTTGGTCATCTTTCGAATGCCCGCTGGTGTGGCAAACATTTCAGATGCTCTTGCCACAGTGGAGACCACATAGCGATAAGAGCATCTGGAATGTGGGGCGACCAGATGATCCGAGGACCTCAAAAAGTTACCTGGAAGTGGGTGAACAATGAAGACAGAGGGCTGTGTATGTTTGCACGCTCTTAAAAGGCATTTTTATATGCCCAGCGGTGGATGTGGATGAATAGATGATTGCTTTGTTACCTGCGGCAAATTGATTTCATTACAGTCCACTCTGCAATTATATCCAGTCGGACATGTTGCTATCCAACGGCATTGGGAACCTGGATTGTAACTACTGGGGTAGTTTGGACTTTGGATAGAGTATGTAACACCCGGAGTCACCTGTGAAAATTTATTATACGTTACTTAACGGCTACCTATTTGTATTCAGGCATATGTCTGCATTCACCGGAACATATTCCTCAAAGCATTTCCAGGCTCACGCGGAAAACATATCCATGAATTAGTAACGTTAGGCCCAGTCTGAGAGCGACAATAATAGGTATTATTTATTTTCTCTGCTGCTCTGACTAGTCGAGTCTGTGGCACCACTGGTCTATTGCAATTGTACTCTGTAATTACGTGACGGATTGATGTATTAGTGATGGCTCAGTGATGGCTTCCGTCATCCGTGGGTATGTTGTGAATTGCTAAATAAAAGTATAATTAAATGGATAACCAGTGTTTGCTTATAAAAGTAACTAAAACGGGTGTGTAGATAAAGAATTCGGAGTTGGTTTTTATATGTATGCCCGAGACAAAGGATTGCGATCCCGAATGTCCAATTTTATTAAATTAAAACTATGTATTTGAAATTAATTTTACTTAAAAAAGTTTATTCACAGACATAATGTTTATTTGATAAAATTATTTGAATTAGAAAAAAAACATTTAAAAATCAATAAATGTTGTTGTTGTCAATGTTGACAAAAAATTGTGTCTGATTGGATTTTAAAATAAGTCCTAATTATGAAAAACTTACGTTTTGAGCGAAATCGCAATTGGCATCTAGCGAATGCGTGTAACCAAACAGCAAAACTGTAACGACTATTGTTTGATACATCTGAAAATTTGATATCAATGTAATTAAAAATACATAAGTAAATATATTTAACGTATAAAATATTTTTTGTAGCACCTAGGTTACTTACACTTGGTGTGCCAACTGCCTGCTGTTTAATTTAAATATTTATGAAATACTAGCTGATGCCCGCGACTACGTCCGCGTGGATTGAGGTTTTTTGGTTCCTTAGTTTTCCGGGATAAAAAGTAGCGTGTTATTCCAGACTATAATCTATCTCTGTGACAAATTTCATCCAGATCCGTCCAGCCGTTCGGGCGTGATTGAGTAACAAACATCCATACATACATCAATCTTTCGCATTTATGATATTACTAGCTGATGCCCGCGACTTCGTCCGCGTGGTTTAAGTTTTTTGTTATTCCCGCGGGAACTCCTTAATTTTCCGGGATAAAAAGTAGCCTATGTCACTCTCCAGGTCCTCAACTATACCCATGCCAAAAATCACGTCAATCCGTTGCTCCGTTGCGGCGTGATTGAAGGACAAACCAACAAACCAACAAACAAAGTGACTTTCGCATTTATAATATTAAAAGTATAGATAGTACCTACCTGATATTTTTTTTTTATTATTTCTTTAGTACCAGAAAGAAGAGAAATACGAAGAAAAACAGATAAATAGTGGACATTATTATTTAATTTTATCAATGAAGTCATCTTGATAATACTGCCGATGGCATCCAAAAAAGTTCACAAAACATACCTATTGTATATTAGCATTTACAGCAACACTTGAGAGAAATTTATCTGACAAAATGCGATTTGAGAACTCAGAACATTTTGAAATTCGAATAGAAAATAAATCATTGTTACTTAAATCATAAATATTATGTGTTCCGTTTGACGTCCGAAGTCCGAAGTCCATTATGAAGAGAGAGTACATCGCCTTTTCCACGCTTTTCCGCTAGATGTCGTTGATTTCCGTCACGTGGCCCGCGCCAACAACGCCACCCACGGCATTTCTGTGAACTAACCAACACAAGTCAAAGCAAGCCGCCATGTTCCGTCATTGTTGCGTCGTTTTTCAACTACGCAAGTCCGTTAGAATTAATTTAAAACTTTTGAGATAGAAGTAGAAAGTTTTACAATTTGAGTAGATTATTTTACTTATTAAATTGATTTTCCGTTACGAATAATTAATTTGTGCAAAATGGATGAGATCCCGTGCCATTAGAGGCCGACAAAGTAGTTCGGTCTGAAAATTCGTCGTCGAGTAGGAGTGAAGATTCGTCATCAGAAGAAGCGCCGCCGCCACCGAAAAGGCGGCGCCGAAGCCGCTCACTTTCTGACTCGGGCGAGTTGGAACGGAGGTTTGAGTTTCTTTCTCAACAATTGGTGAGTCAACTTAATAATATTTTGAGTACCCAGTTGCCAACGTCAGAACAGAATTTATCAAATTCAACTACTAGGCCTCACGTTTCTCCTACTGAGGCAACTACTAGCGTGTTACAAGATCCCTTTTTACGGCCCCCAGGAAAAATTGATGCTATTTCCGAATTGATTGTATCAATAAAAGAACCGTCCGTTCCAAAAGCTAAACCGGATCGCGTTGAAAAAATTCCTTGTATGCAAAGATTTGATTCCTCGGATTGGAATGCGGTACGTTATAACGAAGTGCAGAAAAAATATGTAGCGTTTCCGGCGTTTACCGAGTTAAAAGTTAATGAGGAGTTAAGGCGTTTCGATGATCCCTTTAGTTCAACTCGTTGGTTCCAAATGGAACGTAGTTTGCGGCTTTATCAAATGCGGTTCTTGCCCAAAACGAGTTGTTAAATGAGGCTTTACAAACAATGATGGATTGGTCAACTAAATCTGATACGCAGATCACGTCAACTTCTGTGTATGATAAATTAAAACAGCTATTTGGCAGCGATTCAAACTATAAGAGTATTTCACATGACATTCTGCAGATTATATGTGGGAAACGTGCCGAAATAGTAGAATTACGCCGTAAGCAACTGTTAAAGAGTTTAAAAGGAAAGTACCTACATTCGTGAGGATTTATATAAAATACCCCCATCTTCGGAATATATTTTCAGTCTACCCGATTTGTCACAATATTTACAAAAAAATTGTAGGTATTGATAAACTACAAAAGCAAATCGACCCATTGCCTTCGCATTCACAGGTACGTCCAAAATCCCCATTACCATCCACATCACGGGAAAATACTTTTTGCTCTCAACAAGGCAAGGCCAAGCAAAGTAAAGATAGGAAAAGAAATTTGGACTCCTCTGATAGAAAGAAAAAGGGGGGGCAAAAGGGAAACAGTTTCAAAAGTAGAAATTCGAGAAAATGACTCGAAAAAGTTTTCGGGCGGCTGTCTCAAACATTATCGAGACAAGTGGGTGCGTTTCAATCCACCCAAAACTATTTTAAAACTTATATCGGACGCCCGAATTCCTTTCAACCAATCTCCTCCATTGGTTCTTCCAACGATAGATGTTCTGACAGAGTATCAAACTCCGACCTCCCACGGTATGACCGCAGAAATCTTAGGGATGATCCAAAATCAGGTATTAGAACCAGCCCCGCTAACGGCGTCATTCATCTCCCAACTTTTTATAATACCCAAAAACAATGGAAAGTACAGAATTATTTTCAATCTAAAGGCTCTGAACCGATACATGATACCGAAGCATTTTCGTCTTTTTCATCACCATCAAATGCCAAGGTTCCTACAAGCGGGCGACTGGATGGTCAAGCTCGACCTGAGTCAGGCTTACTATCATATCCCAATAAAGGAAGAGCATCGACGTTATTTGCGTGTCAGTTAAAAGGTCGGTTGCTGCAAATGACATGCCTACCATTCGGTCTGGCGGCTGCACCGAGAATGTTCGCCTCTGTGACAAATTGAACTTCCCAAGTATTACGCGACAAAGGCCTTCGCCTCGTGGTGTTCTTCTTCTTCTTGTTTGTTGAGGCTCCAGTTCCGTACGACCTGTATCACTGCGACCGTCTCCGATCTATTGTGATCACCTCTATTTCAGATTTCCTCGCCAATATTAGTTTCCGCCAGGAATAGCAGCATTTTCTTGACTGGAATACGGGAAGCGTCCTTTAGGTCGATAATATGTTTGCCCAGATTGATACTTCGTTTATGCATTAAAGGAGGACATTGGCAGATAATATGCAGCGGAGTCTCAATGGATTCCTGGCATAATCTGCAGATATCCGTGTCCCTGAGCTTAAGGTTAAACATGTGTCTGTTTAGACCGCAGTGACCTGTTAAAGCTCGCGCTATAATGCGTAGGTTTTTTCTGCTGAGCGCTAGCGCCTCGGAGGCGGCCTTCTTGTTGAAGGTTTTAACCAGCGCCTTGGAGTGGTCTAGACCACGTAAGTTTCTCCAACGAGTGAGTGTTTCATAGTAGCAGTAGGTGAGCAGGGTGAGCTGCACCAGGCTTTTAGGTATGTCGCAAACTGGTTCTGGTCCAATTTGCTTATCCTTGGCGCCTGTTTTAGCCAGAATGTCGGCATTCTCATTTCAGACTATTCCCATGTGCCCAGGTACCCAGCGAAGAACCACCCTGTTGCAACTGGCCAGAGTGTTTAGTGTGTCCCTGCAGCAGTCAACCAGTCTTGAGGTGATTACCTCTGATGACAGGGCTGATAGAGCTGCCTGGCTGTCTGAGTGAAGTAAATTGTTTTGTTGGCGTAGTTCTTCTGCAGGATAGTTTCTGCACAGATTATAATGGCGTAAACCTCCGCTTGGAATATGGATGAATAGACACCCAGGTTACGATAAATCTTAACCCGGGGTTTCTCTCCAAAGATTCCACATCCTACGTCCTTGCCCGACTTCGAACCATCGGTATACCATTTAAGGCTGCCCGATGGCCAAGTGATTCTGTTGTTTATCCAATCATCCCTATCCGGAATTTCCACCTTATAAGGACTATGGAAATAATGTTTTGGGACCATCATGTCAGATGGCATTCCCAAAACCGGGATCCCAAGCTGCGAGTTACAAAAGTCCCTCAGTGCCTGGGAGCTCCAGTTTGTCTTCCTTTGACAGGTGATCCTGTACATACTCATTCTCGCTTCCTTCCTCAGGAATAAGTGGAGAGGAGGTAAATTGAGAAGAGCTTCCAGGGCTGCTCCTGGCGATGTGTTCATTGCTCCAGTAATAAGCAGGCAGGCCGTTCTTTGTAGACTGCCAAGCTTATTCTGGGTGGTGATCTGTGTCGTTTTGCCACACCAGACCGCTGAGGCGTAGGATATCATTGGCCTCACCACCGCTGTGTAGAGCCAGAAGGTGACTTTTGGTTTTAGTCCCCATCTGGCCCCTGCTAAACGACCGCAGATACCTAGTGCCATTTTGGCTTTTTTAGCCTCGTGGTGTACTTGGACGATTTTCTCATAGTCCATCAATCCAAGAAAATTCTGAAATCTCACGTCCTACTGGCTATCAAATTCTTATCCGACCTAGGTTGGTGTCTCAATTTCGAGAAATCGATCACAAAACCGACGAGATCGCTCGAGTACTTGGGAGTAAATTGGGACACACACCACAACATCAAGTCCCTACCCCCAGACAAGATAACAAAAGTTCGTCAGAGTTTGATGTCTCTTCTAGCAACCGGCAGTTGGACCCTCAAGCAGGCGCAACGCCTCTTATGGTTTCTCAACTTTGCAACCTTCATCACCCACCGGGGAAGGTTGCATTGCCGAACCATTCAACGACACAGCAATTGTCTGCGCAAAAATCCTCGCAAACCCCAACGCTTTCCGGAAGAGGTGCGTGTCGAACTGGAATGGTGGCTAGAAAATCTGATGCAGACGACTCCAATTCACCCAGAGAGGAATCCCACGAATTACGTCATCACGGATGCATCAGATATACAATGGGGAGCTCTTGTGAACAACAGCAGAATTACAGACTCGTGGAGCCGACGACAGAGCAAATTCCATTGCAACTTGAAAGAAATGCACGCTGTGATTGCTGCTATTTCAACCGAGGCCTCAGTATTCAAGGATTCAACAGTAATCTTACAGAGCGACAACCAGAAAGTGGTTTCATATACAAAGAACGAAGGGGGAACGAGATCACAACGGCTTCTAGAATTGACAAAGGAGCTTTTCACTCTGACGGACAGCCTCAATATTGTACTCCTCCCTCACCACCTTCCGGGAGTGTACAATACCGAAGCCGACAACCTCTCGCGCAATCGCGCAGGCTCGGAGTGGCACCTACTAGCAGGAGCAACTGTAAACATTTTCAATCTATGGGGAATACCTGACATAGATCTTTTCGCGTCTCAAAGGGCTCACGTAGTTCACAGTTATGCTACTCTAGACTTATCCGACTCGAACGCCTGCTTTCACGACGCGTTCAGCAGGTGTTGGATATACGAGCTAGCGTGGATCTTTCCTCCGTCCGCACTACTTCCACGCATCCTGCAACACCTCAACTCAGCAGTAGGCAGGTACATAATAATAGCACCCAAGTGGAAGAAGCCTTTTTTTGGCGCCCAGACTTGAAAAGCCGTGCAATAGCGCGATCGATCAAGATACGAGACCTGGACAAAATACTCATCGACACAGCGACGGGGCGACCACCAGCTCACATCAAGTGCCTGAATTTAGAAGCTTGGCTCATTTTGGGTGGGACACGTTGACGGAAAGCTGGTCACATGACGAGAAGGAGCTGCATCGACGTGGAGGCATCTACACTTAAAACCTATGCCCCCATTTGGAGAAAAAGTAAAATTAAAAATTTTAAAAACCCCCGACACAAAAATTAAACTCTAAAAACTAACAAATAATATTTTAAACTTATAATTAACTATTATCGTATGTAAGTTTATATATTTTTATTTTCCAAGCGTCGCGGTCGCGTCGGGGTACCGCTAAAGTTTATAAAGTATTTTATCAACAACAGCTAGGTAATTAATTATTATTACGAATTACATTTAGGTACGAGCGATCTTAAGTTTCATGTATAGTCTACGCTGTACGTAATGCCGCGCGCGGCGAGCTCGGTGTGCGGATGCGGTGGGCGTCACCAAGTGCGGCGACCCGAACGGGCAGACACACAGAGTACTTTGTATAAATGAGAAACACATGAGGGCAGACGACGTTGACGGTTGTGTCGATTTTGCGAATTTTTCGGAGTGAATTCTTTTGTTGCAATTTGCGACTACACCTGTTTTTCTCACTTAGCGGTCCCCCGACGCGACCGCGACGCTTGGAAAATAAAAATATTTAAACTTACATAATATATGTGACGATAATAATTATAAGTTTAAAATATTATTTGTTAGTTTTTAGAGTTTATTTTTTGTGTCGGGGGTTTTTTAAATTTTTAATTTTACTTTTATTTTGTCCTTTTTAAAGTAGGCTAACATGTCATATTTAAAGTCATGGTTACCTAAGCATACACTTTCAATATCATTGAAATAACACGGTACCAAATTTCGAATCGATAGGACATATACAAGCACCGATACAAGGTGGTCAGATCCCCTCATCAACTATTAAAGAGCTGATGATCTTCAAACGGCTGAACAGATTTTCATGAAACATGGCTAAGAACACTCGGGATAAAATTATCTATATGACACAAAAAATACTAAACGAAAATCGGTTCATCCGTTTGGGAGCTACGATACCACAGACAGATACACAGATACACAGACAGACACGTTAAACTTATAACACCCCTCTCTTTTTGCGTCGGGGGTTAAAAATGGTCGGAATGGTGCTTATTAAATAACATTGACTTTCGTCGTCCCTTACCAAATGATGTAGCTAGATATTTAGCAAAACTGTATTTAACAGAAAATTTAGCTTACCGTACCATTCTTGTACATAAGTCGGCGATAGCTTCTATTTGCGAGACAATTTCTAATGTTAAGATTGCATCAAATCATTTAGTCAAACATATCCTAAAAGCCGTATCTTTAGCTAGACCGATGTCCCCCAAGCTTCCTATATGGGATGCAAGGATAATTATTAAGTACTTACAGGAATCAAACCCAAACATAAATAATTTGTATGAGGTATCTAGATGTACTGCCACAATTCTTTTATTGTCATCTAGCCGTCGTGTTCATGACCTTACACTTTTACATTGTGATCCTAAACATTTTATAGATGGAGGTAGTTTTATAACCTTGCATCCTGTTTTTGGTTCAAAAACAGATGCGGCTATGTTTCAGCAATCAAGTTGGAATTTTACGGCTTCTCCTAATGACAATACTAATCCACTGTTTTGGCTCAGAACTTAAAAATTTTAGAGGCTCTATGACCAATTTATTTATTACTACTCGGGAACCATACAGGCCAGCTAGCCCAACTGTTATTGGTGGTTGGGTTAAGAAGCTTTTATCAGAAGCTGGTATCGAGGCTACACCTGGCAGCTTTAGATCCGCGGTGTCCTCCTTAAACTGGGTTGAAAACTATCATGAAAACTATAAATGATATTCTGTCTAAAGCAAATTGGCGGCATGAGAATACATTTACAAAATACTATCATAAAGAAATAGATAGAAATTGTAACGCAAATAGTGCGGTATCAACAAAATCTCTTTCTCAATATTTTTCGGTATCGAGTTAAATTTTATGATTATCTGATTTTTAATTACAATTAATTGTTTATCGTAGTAAATGATAATATTTATGTGATTATTATTGTATTAACTGGTAATTTTGCTATAGTACTAGTTGTGAACTGATATCAGATTTATTTTGAATTTAATATGTTTCTCATATTTTATGTCTTATACATTATCTACTATTGGTAATTAACATGTAGTAAAAAATGCATCACATTGTTGCGTTTTTCTTTTACACAAGCCACCAGGAGATAACAAACAGGTCTCTTCATAGTGGACTTCGGACGTCAAACGGAACACATAATATTAAAATTTTACCTTCAAATAAAATTTCTATTATGTTTCCTAAGACGTCCGAAGTCCAGATGATGTCTTCCTGGTGCTACCATTCTCTATACACGTCATCATTATGAATCGAACAATGGCGGAACATGGCGGCTTGCTTTGGCTTGTGTTGGTTAGTTCACAGAAATTCAAATTCAAATTCAAAATTCAAAATTCAAAATTCAAATTATTTTTATTCAAATAGACTTTTACAAGTACTTTTGAATCGTCGAGTGAATCTACCACTGGTTCGGAATGCCATTCCTACCGAGAAGAACCAGCAAGAAACTCGGCGGTTGCTCTTTTGAAAAAAAATTAATTTACAATTTTATTAATTTATACATATGTAACCGCTGTCCTTAGCATTGCTGGAGCGAGTCAAAACCATGCTCCTTTGTCATTTACGTAATCTTCAACGGTATAATAAGCTTTTTTCAGGAGCATACTTTTAATGGACTTCTTAAACTTGTGTAAAGGCAAGTTTAAGATAGGTTGTGGAATTTTGTTATAAAATAGAATGCTCATTCCCACGAACGACCTTCGGACCTTCTTGAGGCGGAGCGATGGAGTCACGAGCTTATGGCGGCCTCTAGTTTGCCTATCATGCAGATCGCATATTTTTTTGTAATTGTGAATGTGCTGTTTTACGAAGATTAGATTACTATAAATACATTGCGAGGCTACTGTAAGAATACCTATTTCCTTAAATTTCTCTCTAAGGGATTCGCGCGGTTTTAAATTATAAATTGCACGTATTGCCCTTTTTTGTAATACAAAATTTTTTTGAATATCTGCCGTTTTACCCCATAGTAAGATTCCGTAAGACATAATACTATGAAAGTAAGCAAAATACACAATTTTTGCAGTTTCAACGTCAGTAAACTGTCGAATCTTTCTGACAGCGTAAGCAGCAGAGCTGAGTTTGCCAGCCAGAGTTGATATATATATGAGTGCCCCATTGAAGCTTTGAATCTAAGGTCACCCCCAGGAACACAGTGGTCTCTCCTATTTTTAAAATATCATTATTTACAGTTAAATTTATGTTTTCTGTGGACTTGGTATTCGGCAATGCGAATTCAATGCCCTTGGTTTTCTTTGCGTTCAAAAGTAAGTTGTTTACTGTAAACCAGTTAGTGACTTGAGAAATTGCACTATTTACGTCTTCATAATTGTCCTTGTTTCTATCCACTTTAAAAATCAAGGACGTGTCATCAGCAAACAGCACAATATCGCAAGTATTTTGGACGTTATATGGTAAATCATTTATATACACCAAGAACATGAAGGGACCCAGAATAGAGCCTTGAGGAACACCCATTTGTGAGGCTGATCCGGACGACTTCACATCGTTGACACATACCGTTTGAATGCGATCACTGAGATATGATGCAATGAGGCCAAGTGCAGTGTCTTTGATTCCATAATGGTTCAACTTAACTAAAAGCGTCTCATGATCAACGCAATCGAATGCCTCAGACAAATCACAGAAAATACCAATAGCATTTTGTGATTTCTCCCACGCATCGAATATATGCTTTAGCAGCATAGCTCCCGCATCGGTTGTTGATCGGCCTTTAGTAAAACCATACTGCTCTGAGTGAAGTAGTTTATTTGAGTTAAAGTGCAGAAGCAGTTGGTTGAGCATAATTTTCTCAAATATCTTGCTGAGTGCTGGTAAAATAGAAATTGGTCTGTAGTTATAAGGGTCACTTCTACTACCAGATTTAAAAAGTGGAATCAATTGCCGTGGGTGGCGTTGTTGGCGCGGGTCACGTGACGGAAATCAACGACATCTAGCGGAAAAGCGTGGAAAAGGCGATGTACTCTCTCTTCATAATGGACTTCGGACGTCTTAGGAAACATAATAGAAATTTTATTTGAAGGTAAAACTTTAATATTATCTAAGATGAAATATTGATTGTAATAATTTTTAATGATTATCTCCTACTAATAAATAGTGGAATCAAATGCCGTGGGTGGCGTTGTTGGCGCGGGTCACGTGACGGAAATCAACGACATCTAGCGGAAAAGCGTGGAAAAGGCGATGTACTCTCTCTTCATAATGGACTTCGGACGTCTTAGGAAACATAATAGAAATTTTATTTGAAGGTAAAATTTTAATATTATCTAAGATGAAATATTGATTGTAATAATTTTTATAATATGATTATCTCCTACTAATAAATAGGTATTCGATAACAGTTGGCAAACCATAAATCGGCACTCGATAATAATTTTAAAAACAATAGAAATATAATGGAAAAGTACCTACTTACCTACTACTCACAACGAAAATAAGGAACCCCTAAAAGACTTTTACAAGGATAATAAATTTGATTTCCGAGGCAGAAAGAAAATAACGATAGGTACTACGAAATTCGCATCATAGCCGTTATCTTACTATCTTACTCTTACTAATATTATAATTGCGAAAGTTTGGATGGATGTATGAATGTATGGATGGATGGATGGATGGATGGATGTATGGATGTTTGTTACTCAATCACGCCCCAACAGCTAAACGGATCTGGCTGAAATTTGGCACAGAGAGATTATAGTCTGGAATAACACATAGGCTACTTTTTATCCCGGAAAATTAAGGAGTTCCCGCGGGAACCAAAAAAGCTCAATCCACGCGGACATAGTCGCGGGCTTCAGCTAGTTTTGAATAAATACTACTTTGAATAATAGGCATGATGACAGTAACCAAGAATCAATGAACTTATGAATTTATCTAATAAAATAGGATTCATGGATTGTAAAAAACGTATTTATTTTTCAATTTCGAGTGAGATTGCTATTTATATTGATGAAATAAAACTATAAAATACAGCAATCCGCCATATTGCATAAAACACAAAGAAGCTAATGACGTCACAATTGTTTGTTTTCGAGCTTTGAAAATCACACTATTGCTTACTGCACACTGCACAGAGTACATTGGTAAAAACAATAGTGACGTCACAACGACGCCATGACACCGCCGAACGTTTTGGCGTGAATTTTAAAATTTAAATTTCAAATGCTAATTTTATCTAGCAAACTTTATTTTTCTACTGAAATAAGATATTTTTTCGAAATAGTAGATACTTCCGAACATAATATTCTGACCATTTTTCAAAATCAGTCATCATGCCTATTATCTAGTGCTAGAACATGGGAATAAAATCGTGACTTGAAAAATCTATTGTAGCTATGAGAAAATTACGTTCTTCTATCTTCTACCCTTAAAAGCTTGATATGAAAACTAATTTTATGTAAGAATTCCATTAAGAAATTAAATAATTATATATTATATTCCTAAGAAATTAAATAATTATATATTATATTCCTAATGAAATCTTTGTTACCTAATTTAAGTTAAAAAAATGGTCTTGACTTACAATGTATTGTCGATATGTATTTCGCTTCCCGTATTCGACAGTAATGTATAACAATAAACGAATGAAGCAGCTAATAAAGGCAAAAATTGATATGATACGACAACTACATAAACATCAAAGGTACTTAAACACCAAGTGTAACACTTGTGCAAATATACTTATAATAAAAAATTTAGTAACTTACATTGAATATTTTTTTGAACGATATCTGGGAGTCACGAAAATTTTGTCATTTAACTAAATTGTATCCTTATTGTAAGAAAGTCTATTATTTTTTTTATGTTTGTTCAAAATGATAAGGAACATAACACTAAACAATATTTAATTCATGAACTCAGTTCTACTTTTATTCTAAAACCTCACTTTTATTTTAAAAATCGAAACACATTTCCCGCTCGTACCTACTTACTGAAATGTAACAATACGAAGTCGTGAGGGAGGAGCAGGGCGTAATAAATCGGTTTAAATGTCTCATTAACACAGCAACAACTGATATAAAAGAGCAATATGGTACAAATAGATGCAATAATACCTTGCTTAGATAACAGGATTTTCAATGTTGAAAACGCTATTTCAGAATTATATCATTTAACAGAATTTAGTGACTACGTTTCAGGCGTCTTTAACGTGGATTTGATTTCTAGAAATCCTAATACTTATGCTATCTTTTATCTTCTAATTGACCACGCCTTGTTTGGTCTCCTATAATAATGTAGGTCTGTAGGTACTCTGTACAAGATAGAATAGACCAAGAACATAAAAATACTCTCTTTCAAAATAAATATCATACGGGTCATATTTCCTTATTTCCTAAGTTGGTGACTAATTGGTAATTACTAAGCCTTTTTCTGTTTTCTAGACCAAGGTAGGTACTAGAAAGCGATAAGATTAATTAGTTTTTTTACCAAACTCTAGATAACTACCCAGTTCACAAGTAGAACAAACTAATTCTAATTCAAATTACAGTTAACGGGGTAAACATTTTGCTTGTCGTTATACAAAAATGTATGCGATCGCCGAAAAACAGATAACATTTTCTAAATTTTCCAACTACATTGATATTAAGTTTTGACTTCAGGAAAAATGAACTAAACCTTGATCCTGCGCAATTGGTGATTTATATTTTTGGTGGAAGTAAAGCGTGCTTTCGGGACTAATGGTGTCCCTGCATACCTACCACCTGAGACGCACCAGGAACATTAAAGTGCGCCTTCCGACTCAAGCACCGTGTTACATCCGGCGATTGACTTGCCAATAGGCATGATGACTGATTTTGAAAAATGTTCGGAAGTATCTACTATTTCGAAAAAATATCTTATTTCAGCAGAAAAATAAGGTTTGGTAGATAAAATTGGCATTTGAAATTAAAATTTTAAAATTCACCCCAAAACACTCGGCGGTGTCATGGCGTCGTTTGTGACGTCACTATTGTTTTTACCAATGTACTCTGTGCAGTGTGCAGTAAACAATAGTGTGATTGTCAAAGCTCGAAACAAACAATTGTGACGTCATTCGCTTCTTGGTGTTTCATCAAATATGGCGGATTGCTGTGTTTTATAGTTTTATTTTATCAAAATAAATAGCAATCTCGCTCGAAAAAGAAAAATAAATAGGTTTTTTATAATCCATGAATCCTAATTCATTAGATAAATTCATATCTAATATCATAGATTCTTGGTTACTGTCATCATGCCTATTCCGGAAGCCTTCTTAAGAAGGCAGGCTTCGATCAAGAGCGGCTTGCCTGCACTTGATACTCATGCGGCGGATGGTAAGCGAGCCCACGTCGTCCTGCCTATATATTCCTGTGCCAACGTTTCATTCAGCCAAGCCGCGCAGTAGAAAAACACAGTACCTACTTAAACCCCCACTGTCAAGCCCCCACAAGCCAGGAGTCTGTATCCGACGCCAACTGTGTTTGGTTTGATTTCCTAGTGTGAGGCATAGGTATAATATAATGTCCTCCTCCAGACCGAATTTTGGCCACGGCGGCCTCTCTGTAGAGAGATTAGCCATCTGCGCGGGAGATATTATAGTGCAACAGTGTGTGCGCATACGCAGGTGCACTCTCTGTTCCTTAACTCTCATAGCCAGATGGGACAGAAAATCCGACACGACCCGAGAGAGATCAGGCATCTATTATAATAATAATCACATCCTGCTATTTGAAACGAGATAATAACCGCCGTGTACACAGAATAATCAATTATGAATCTAATGTGTATAGCTCGTCTTTTAACAAAAAATCTGGTAGATAATATGTTTGTGAGATTGATAAAGAAACGCTAACAAATAATTACAAAGGACGGTAGCATGCGGGACAAGGTTTTTAATTGCGCGAATATACTTTTTTGACGACCTTCATTTTTATGGCGAGATAAATGCAAGCGATCAAGCTGTGGATCAAGTCAAATAAAATACCTACTAAACAACGAGGTACTAATTTGATCCAATCAAGGTGTACTCTAATAAGGGGGCCAGTGCACTGATCTGATTGAGCAGAGCAATATATCACTTCACAAAAATCTGATTGGTCAACTATAAGCACATTCGTTTCTTAACAGACACCCTAAGTACGCGCATACACAAAGTTGCCGGCAACGAAATATAACCCGGTAAAACACGTGTGTCCGATGTCTTTAGTACAACCTACCGCCTCCATTGGCCCCACCAGCCTAGCGGTTATATTTTGGGCCGAAACGCGAGGGGACGCACGTTCGGGGCTTTTTCTTCGCGTGTTCACGGGGCGCCTTCTTGACTCCCTAAAAATTTAATACTTGTATTCTCTTCTCCTTGTCCCTAATGTCTTTACTGCTTTCTAAGGCAAACTTGCACAAACATGCAAATCCCCGCGTTCCTAGCGGTCTAGACTCAGTCCACGTCCACGATTAGGGAGCCAACCTGTTCCGCCGCCAATGATCAAACGCCCGTAGCTTGCCGAAGTTTCCCTCTGAGGCAGAGGAAATGTTCGGCAAACGACGCAATATGCCTTGGTCACTAGCTCGAGCTCTACCTGGACTCTGGGCCACGTGTTGTTGTAGCCTGTGGTTCATCTGCACCAAGCCTTAATGTAGTTCATTTAGTGAGGCAGAATTAGGTTATTATAGGACCGACCAAAACATAAAGAACATGCTAGAAAGAAGTCCGTAATAATATCAGTTCATACTTTATTTGCCGTTAAAAGCATGTCGTGAGATAATCTTGAATACAAAAGCAACTTATGATACTTACTTCTTGACAAAAGAAAATAATAAGGCTTCACGATGATGACGTCAATAACGCCTATCACTTGAAGAATTGACAAAGGGACAAAAGCCTATTAATATGTCTACTATACGTGGTTCCCGCGTGGTATTTTTTCCTACCGATATATATCTTTTTAAAAATCGTATCTACACTGGTGTGTATCGTGGGTCCGATTTTCGGGCAGAGGCAATATAGAAAATATGTAATTTCAAACATTTCTTTGATTATTTCTTTCGCGATGCCATACTTTTTCAGCCGTCATCGTTCAAAATAAGTTCAAATCTTGTTAATGTTTAAAGAAAATAAATTTCTGCTTGATGCTTCCAAAATTCTTCTTTAAGAAATCGAAAACATTTACCATATTATACGAAACTACCTAAGATAGTATTGTTACGATTATTATGTATCTATTTGTCTTAAAACATTTGTTTAAATGTTGGAAAATTTATATTTATTTCCACCCATAATATATCACAAATTGATATTCATGCGAGTTGCGTCATCGTGCCGCCAGATCGCCATATTATACTCGTAGTTTGAAGGCAATGATTTTACAGTATAACTACTACTACTACTAACGGTACTAGTGGTATATCGGCACGTGGCAACTAGCCTAAAGGCTACCACCTACCTACCAAAAACCTAAGCTAATTTATAAATTCAAAAATGTACCCCATCGGAACTCTAACTTACCTAAGTAGGTACATACGGAACGACATCGCATTTCGTTGCGTCTTTTATATAAGCTGAAATAATTTTTTCCCTCTATGATAAACGCGCCCTTGACTCAGTTAAAAGTTTTAGCCTTCGCGGAGGTTGTGTGTCTATTTATTTAACTGATAGCATTACCAATACTGTGGTATGGTTTAGCGGAAAAGAATCTATCGTTAGTTGTTTTTTTTTTATTTAGTTCAAACGATGCTCCTAAACAAAACAAACCCGAAACCGTTGAATATCGGTAATATAATGTGTGGGATTATTAACTCATCGTTAAAAAAAAGTACTAAAATAATACTAAATACAGGCTTATAGGTATAAAAAATATAATCTGTATCTGAGAACATGAGTTCAGCAAACCTATGTCATCATAAGTCTTTAGTCATTAAAATCATTTTTTTAAAACAAGCTTTTTTCGCCCGCCATATTGAATTTAGTGTGACGTATTTTTATTTTACGTATTCTTCTCAACGAACCCTCCGGACGGACGGACACCAACCACGATCCACGTATGCGAAACACGCTCTGCTACCACTGTTAATAGTTTTTAAATAAAAGGCAACTTCCAAACACTTGTTTTATTCTTCCTCTTCTACATTATACATACTTATATTCTATTACAACTAGAATTACTTCTTTTAACTTTTAACCTGCTGACAGCCATTTTCTTTGCCTTACCATAGAGTATTAATCATTATGACAGAGACAAATAAAATAAGTCATAAGTCATAAATATTTATTCAATTTAGGTAGGTATACTACACTTATTGACGTCCAGTTACATAAAAATATGATGGTGATAATCTGTTACGGTATCTTAAAACTAAAGCTACGAGGATTCTAAACGCGCCCTAAAAAATCATAGTGAAGGTTGCGTTATTTATCAAGCATAAGCTTAAGTAACTTGACCAGGCCTGTGTCACTCCGCGTGTAGGTATTAAAAACATACCTACAGGCGGCGCCCATTGCGCAAGGGCCAATCTAGTAGGCTGCCGCAAGCGAAAAAAGACACGCGCGCGCTATTTGTTCGACCACGTTCAACTTTCTCGATAATTGCAAAATGGACACAAAACGAAAAAAAGCAAAAAGATACTGTGCAGTATTTAATTGTTTAAATACGGATCGAGATCGAAATTTAACTTTTTTTTGGTGGCCTAAAGACGCTGACAGGTAAAATCTACTTTGATTGGATTAGGTACATTATGTTCCTATTTGAAATGAAATTAATTCAAAATACAAACCCTTTCTCCCCTTGTTGAACAAAGTACTATTCCAATACCCTAAAAGTATTTAAAAGTACAATCATAAAAACATTTTAGTCGTTTCATTCGAGTTGCATTTCATTTGTCGTATCCATTTACGAACGAATTTATTAGTGAGGTAACAATGATATAATTATTATGTTTCGTCCGAAACAAAAATAATTCCAGATATTTTTACACATACATAACATCTATTATTCTTTAATCTTTTGTCTATTTGGCGTAAGTAGTTTCTCGAAGTACGCAACCCTAGTCCGCGGCTCTTTCAATACGTATAACCACGTATAACTTATTATGAACCGTAGGCCAGTGAATTAAGGCCCATATTCCCTCAAAAAAAATTGGTAGGTATGTAAATGAACACGTGCTCGAATTAATCGTGCTTTAATTTAGCTCGCGTTCCAGTGAACGCGAGCTAAATTAAATCATATTGTTTATCAGATTGAGTACATATTTCTTTGAAAACCATTGCGAAGTAAAGCTTCTGTACTTAGTACTAGTTATTATTCTCTGACTTGACTACAAAATTTCTGCATAGTATCTAACAATATTGTATTGAATTCCATAACCTCAGTACATATGCATACTTTTTCATTTTTTCAAGTAAATATAGGTTTATAGTAAGTTGCTCTTAAAATTTTTGATCTCTTTCTCGTATAATAACAACACAATTCATAAATACAAAACCTTAAGCAATTTTATAGAAGTTAATTTAACAAACGAGTACGTGCATTTTACGAGTAGCTTACAATAAATGTATGCCGGGTTTGTCCTCTTCTTGAAGAGAGAGCAATTTATTTTTTTTGGCGTGTGTTATCTATAATATAAAAATAAGTCGGGTTTTCCTTCCTGACGCTATAACTCCAGAACGCACGAACCGATTTCCACGGTTTTGCATTCGTTGGAAAGGTATCGGGCTCCGTGAGGTTTATAGCAAAGAAAATTTCAAGAGCGGGAACGGGAACGGAAAACCGAATTTCACGCGGGCGGAGCCGCGGGCAAAAGCTAGTGTGGGATAAAATTACTTATTGTTGTGATACTTATTAGTTTCCAAAATGAGACTGAATCATTGTTTTCGACTCCCGGCCTCCGTGAGATTTTGACCTTTCTTTTTAGAATGTCCCATAGATGTGCCTTACGATTAAGATCGGCAATTATTCTCATTAGCGAATTGACTGATTCTGACGTCTTCTATGCAGGCGGAGTCTTGAGAGACACGAGTCGTTGCGCGTTATATAGACTAATATTATACGAGCAAATGCGTAAGTTTGGATGTATGGATGTACTAGCCGATGCCCGCGACTACGTCCGCTTGGATTGAGATTTTTTTGGTTCCCGCGGGAACTCCTTAATTTTCCGGGATAAAAAGTAGCCTATGTGCTATTCCAGACTATAATCTATCTCTGTGCCATATTTCAGCTAGATCCGTTTAGCCGTTGGCGCGTGATTGAGTTACAAACATCCATACATCCATTTTGATGAAATTTGGTATAGTCCATATTTGGTGGTAGTTTGGTTAGTTTGGTAGATTTGGTTAGTTTGGTCGATTTGGTTAGTTTGGGGTAGTTTGTACCCCGGGGAATAACATAGGCTACTTTTTATTCGGGAAAATTAAAGAGTTTCCGCGGGAATCAAAAAACCTTAATCCACTATCCATTAGTCCATACTAATATCATAAATGCGAAAGTGTGTCTGTCTGTCTTTTACGATTTTGCAGCCCATCTGTTCAACTGATTTTGACGAAAGACATAGAAATAGGTTGCATTAACTAATTACTAATTATTACTATAATTACTAGTTATTTTTATGCAACCCTATGGAAATCAATTATAAACACTATATTCAGATTCCTTCACAGTTACTGCAATCAGGTTATGGAACGCCCTTCCCCAGAAAGTACGACAGGCACCGTCTTTAAACGTTTTTAAGCGTAGAGTACACGAACACTTTCAAAAATGTCAGAATACCTCCACATAATCACATTCATAAGTATTAATTTATGTGTGCATATTATTTTTTACAATTGTATATATATTTATATAAGTATATATATATATACTATATATAATATATATATATTGTATTTTTATATTATTTATATTCAGGTAAGTACATTTACTACCTTAATATCAAGTATCATATTTTTTAGTAAGTTTATTATATTTTTTGGTGTATATCTTAAATTCTTCTTACTCTAACTTTTTCTCTTCATATTGTAACGCACTGTGATCTCAACCCTGTCCCCACTACCAAAGGTTAACTGGAAGAGAATACCTCTAGGTATTAAGTTCGCCTTTGTACATTTGTTTTACTTTTGTGCAATAAAGAATTTAAAACAAAATGTTTGCTGAGAATAATACGAAAAATAAAGTGACGTCACACTAAATTCGAAATGCCTTACAATAAAAGCTTTTTTTAAAATGTTTTTTAATGATTTAAAACTTATTAAGTACGTATATTTTTATGCGTAACAGTTAAAGTTATGTTTGTAAATAATAATGAAATGAAGGTCTATAGCTAGTAAAAATAGATTTATTTCCTGCAGTAGTTAGCGGGTGCGTTATCCGTTATCCAGCTGAGCAAACCAGGCACGTTAGTGTTTACCCCGGGGGAAGTCGATGCACAGCCCTGTCCGTAGCTGATTAAGCCAAAGATGTATAGCAGGCCTGACTGCGGCTCTGAGTATAGGCCTGGGCCGCCGGAATCATCCTAGAACCAAAAATATAGTTATCAAATCAAATATAAATATTATAAATGCGAAAGTTTGGATGGATGGATGTATGGATGTATGGATGTTTGTTACTCAATCACGCGCCAACGGCTGCACGGATCTGGCTGAAATTTGGCACAGAGATAGAATATAGTCTGGAATAGCACATAGGCTACTTTTTATCCCGGAAAATTAAGAAGTTCCCGTGGGAACCAAACGAAAACGGGAAAAGTCAAAAACCTTAATCCACGCGGACGGAGTCACGGGCATTCGCTAGTTATTAATAAACTTCAAAAAGAAGGTTCTGTATTCGACCCGTATGTTTGTTTGTTAACGAATTTCTCGGAAACCAATGGACTAATTTTAATGATTAAACATTCGTAATCTAGTACTTTCAGGAAGGTTTTAATATATACCTAATAAACCTAGTTATCTTTCGTATGTACGATGTAATATACATAAATATACGGTCATGGCACGAATTTCGAGGCTGCTGGGCCGATTTGCCTAATTTTTTTTAAGGTTCTTCTTGGGGAGGCAGCTATGCAGGGCTCCTTGAGACCTCGTGTCTTATTGACCGTTGACAATCTATTGTGATCGCCATCATCTATAGTTCCTGACCAGTACCACTTCAGCCAAGAACAGCAGCAGAATTTTTAGGGTTCCATAAACTTCCATTAACATAAGTAACACTTATGGTGCGACTATATCCGACCGTTCGTCCGCCTGTCCGTCTTTATTTACTAAAGCTATGGGCTTATTTGGAATAGCTATAAATAATGTTTGTCCAACCTTTTTATCCCGAAAAATTAAGGAGTTCCCGCGGGAACCAAAAAACCTAAATCCACGCGGACGTAGTCGCGGGCATAAGCTAGTTACCTTTAATCCCCAAAATCATTATAACTGGACCAATATTATATCCAATTTATTAGTACTGCTGTCGGCGATATTCCAGGTTTTCCATCATTATTGAAATCCGTAGATCATAACAAACATTTATTTGTATCACAATGATAATTATTTACATAATAACTTTCAACATTACAATAATAAAAAATAAGTTGAAGAAAAACGTCTAGCCATTTTGCTATTGATATAAAAGGTCAGTTTGCCGCCAAAACGCAGTTAAACAAAAGACGATCTCTTCGCTCTGATTGGTCAATATTAGCATATCCTCTATTCAGGAAAATATACTAGAATCTAGATGATGCCCGGTTGCCTGTGACTTTATGGTTTTTTTAATCATGCGCGAACTTTTTAAATTTTCCGCGTGAGCTCCGAATATCATCAAAATCGGTTGAAAATCGAGTGCAAGCGTAGCAGACAAACATACACACGTTCACATTTATAGTAATATGGATGTGAATGGCGCCAAATAGACTAGCTGATGCCCACGATTTCGTCCGCGTGGAATAAGTTTTTTAATTCCCACGGGAACTCCTTAATTTTTCGGGATAAAAAGTATACCTATGTCACTCTCCAGGTCCTCATCTATATCCATGGATAAAATCACGTCGATCCGTTCCGCTCTGTTGCAGCGTGATTGAATGATAAAACATATATATTATTAATTCATTATTTCTTTTACTAGCTGATGCCCGCGACTTCGTCCGCGTGGATTGAGGATTTTTGGTTCCCGCGAGAACTCTTTCATTTTCCGGGTTAAAAAGTAAGAGTAACAAGCATCCATACATCCATCCATACATTCATACATCCATCCAAACTTTCGCATTTATAATATTAGAAATTTATTTATTATAATATAACAATAGTACATAGTGTTACAAATTAAGGGTCCGTATTCTCGCCCGCCTAATTGCGCGCTCGGCCAATTTTGGAATCTGTAGGTATAGCGCACAGTAAGACCGTTAGCTGCACTCACACAAAGACGGCATAGGCCGATAAAGATACTTTGATACTTTGTCATGTTGTGTAGTCAAGTTAGTAATATTTTCACTATATTAATAAAATTGTATAATCTTAGTTATCACTTAAATATTATTTTCCCTTTTGATAAATGTTTATTTGGCGTACATAAACTTTTATAAAATATATTTACACATGGGTATCATAATGTAACACTAAAAACTAGATACACCTACAAGTTTTTCGTTTATTTACTTATCATTAAAATTGATGATTTCTTAAATTTTAAAACCTATACGGCTATCTGACTGTTACTAACAATTGAGGTACACGATTATTGACCAAGTTTTACTACATGGGTCATCAGAGTAATTAGTTTGTCTCGAAAACACCATTGTTATTTTGAAAACAACTCACAGATAAGCGATTGGTATTGTGTATTACGCAGGTGTAGTTAGTTAGCACGTGCAGAGGATTGGTCATAAATAATATCACAAACACGCGGACCCTCTCAGGTATCAGGTAATGTAAATGTTACCATTTTATTGTATTAAGATATGTCTTTGCAAAACATACCTTATGCAGTTTATGATAAAGTACAAAGTAAATTGTAATCATGATTAGTTAAAATATATAAATAAAACCTAACCCTATTTACAATTCACAAATTGACCACTGCAAGGTTATTTCCGGAATTTGCAATTTCCAAATCTTGTCTGGTATTGTCTAGTTGAAGGCTTCGGCCGTAGCTATATATCACCCTATCTGCAAAGATGAGCCGCCAAGGGAGTGAGCATTCCAGTACGATATCGTGTAGAAACCGATAAGGGTTATGGGTTATAACGGATTAGGGATATGACACCCCTAACGGGTTAGCCCGCTACCGTCTTAGGCTGCATCATCACTTAGCATTAGGTGAGAAAGCAGTCAAGGGCTGAGTTTTAAATATTCTTATATAGTATACTTATATAAATATTTTTATCATAAAACATTGTCTCTGAGAGGCATAGATCTAGCTTTTCAGGAATCCAAAATTTCTGGAGTAAATAATTATAATAATTTAACTTCCATGTTTTTTTTTTCAAAAATATGAATCTCTTTCAATTACTTCGATTTTTAGATTATGCTCAGGGCCAGTCCACACGGCAAATAAACATCTGGGTTTTTGAGTTATGTGTAACTGGCCCTAATTTGGTAATACCATAGCTCTTATTTTGTGTCATTGATTGATTTACTGCTTTCCACATTTTATTTTATTTGATTTTGCTTTACGGCTTCCTCAGGATCCTTTCCAATGGCAGATTGGGGACATTTTATTTCTATTATCTCTTTACACAATGCATCTGGCGTGGCACCCAAAAAAAAAGCAGTAGAGCTTCGTTTTCTCTACCAAGTTGTATAGCTGAAATATTATCCGTGAAAGCGTAATAGACAGACAGACAGACAGACACAACGCACTTTCGCATTTATAATATTATTATGGATTTTCTGCTCTGGTCTGGTCTGGTGGAAGGCTTCGGCCGTGGCTAGTGACTATGCAACTTTCAGGTAACTGAATATAAAATAATCTTACCTTGTGATATATAAAACAAGTAAAATCAAATCCAGAAGCGAATACTCTAATCCAATTACAAAGCAAGGCCCTAAATATTATTTTCACTGATTACAATGTCAAAGTCCATATAGAGATGCCAAGGTCAGAAAAACAAAAACACTAAACTTGTATGGTTTTGTTGGAAGCAGTTGAGCAGAGCAGAGTACCTCAATGATCGCAAGCGACTATAAAGGTGACAGTAAGAGATTTGTGGGTTTCATAGAATATAAAAATATAGACATACCTGCCATTTGCAATTTAGTTGTCTTGGAAATGCCCTTGGTTTTTTGATAAAAACAAAACAACTTTCAAGTAATCGATAGACAGGTTTACTTGAGTATTATGCAAGTGCAATCTGCACGTGATTAGGTCATAAATAATATTAAAAGCGACCCTTTCAAATATCAGGTAATATAAAAATACCATACTTCACGCGGGCCATGCAATTAGATCAGTTTAGATAAGAAATCCAAGACAACTAAAAGTCAAAAAAACTTCCAGTCGATTTGAGTAATAAAATTTCATACAAACTCGTCTTGTTTACCAGAAACGAAACAATATCCTATAAATAAAAACTTTATGACCATTGAGCTTTGTAACTCTAAGTAAATTTGTAAAAGAAATGATATTGTATTAAAATGTGTATTGCAATATATACCTTATGTAGCTTACGATAAAGTACAAATTAAATTGTATTCATGATGAGCTTCTTCGTTTTAGAATTTCAAATCGTTGCGGTAATATTTTATGACTTATAATATTGTTTAGTATTTTGATTGAAAGGCAGTGCGATTTGCACAGTACTATTGTCGAAAGGTAAAAGAATAAATAAAATCTATGCAAACAATGAGCAAGTGAATATAATTAAAATTATTAATAAATACGACTGCTCTGCCGTAGCCCGTAACTATCTACTACGTAACGATACCACAGTCATTGATTAATTAAAAATGGAGTCTTATTCACATTTTTATTAAATGATATTTTTTGGGAATCACTGTATATTGAACTATATTAGTATATATTTTTGGAATCTATTCATCATTTTCTAGATGATGAGTATATAGTTAATCTTATTTTCGAAAAAAAAAATCTACTTAAGTCTTTAATGCGAGACCATGGTCACCCCATCACTTTTTTTGAAAATTTTACTAGCCTATGTCACCCGGAATAAGCTAGGGATTCTAACGATACCTAATTTATCTAAATCGGTTCACGCGTATAGAAGTTATGGTGGAATATGCAAACTCACATACATACATACATACCTACATACATACATGAACCCTGAAAACAATATACTCCTTTTTTCAAGCAGTCGTATAAACATTTTTATAATAGGTACCTTTTATTGACCCGCGGGCCGCGATATAATGATTGTTTACGATCAATTTGGGAATTCATAATTTCTGAAGCCCTTGAGCGCTCCAGTACGATGCCTCGTAGAATAGAAATCATCAGTTACCATCAGGTGAGATCGCAGTCAAGGGCTAAGCTTGTAGTGGATAAATAAAAATTCAATTTAAGTAATCCTATGAAAACTGTATTTACCAAAATCTCTCAGCAACAACGTATGCCACGTTGAGTTTTGCAATTACGATTTCAAAGAAAATATAATATTTCAGGATAGTAAATTCAAAACCCATACAAATATTACGCATACTTAAATCCCAATTGACGAGAAAAACAGTATGAGATTATAATATTGTATCGTTCAAAATTATTTAATAGTTATAAAAAATATCCTTATTAATTCATAATTAAATACGTATCACGCATTTATTCAATATCGATTGAATCGGATCAAGAACCTAACATTCTCTGCTCATCAAACTAAGGCAGTCGCGCTATGTATTGTTAGCAACACGTTTTTACAAAGGCTTGTGAGAGAGCTCACGCACACATACAAAAGAGCCCATCCAGCAACACGTCCTCCCTCGAAGAGCACTGGGCTCGGTATGCCGGTCGTGTGGTCTGCAGTAGCATTTTAAACGTGAAATTTATTAGACTTTTGATAATTTTTTTTGGTCATATAGGTATTTTATAGAAATTTATTTTTTTACAATTTATGTTATTTAAATACTAAACATTTACGGGAAATTTTATTTTATCAGTAAATTCGCCAAACTTTTAAGAAATAGGGGTTATTGTGACGCTTAAATTTTGATAAATCGTGCACATTGATTTGATTTTTTTATTAATTAATTTTGTATAGAACGTATAAAAACGAATTGCAACAGTCCAATTTTAAGAGTGTGTTTATCATATTAATATTTTTATAAGTCATTTATTATAATTTTTTTTGGATTTATATGGGTCAAAAGTATCGCCTAAAAGTGTAAAAATGGTAATCGTATTCCGCAAGAATGAGAATTTCACAATTATATTTCAATAAAATTAATTTTCTTTTTGCAACATTCTACTAAGGAGGGATTAAACTTTAATGTTTTAATTTTCTTTTTGTTATAATACTAATATCTCATGCACAAAGCTCATCAAAAGTTCTTAAAATGTCGGTTAGCGGGGATACGGATTCTTAACATGGCGTGAACATAAACTTTGCAAGTATTTTTTAATATTGTTGACGTTCGTGTTTTAGAATTATAATCCGTATTGTAAGAGATGTCGAGGTACGTGGCATAAAACTGTCATCCAAACTAATATTATGAATGCGAAAGTGTGTCTGTCTGTCGGCTACGCTTTCACGGTCCATCTGTTCTACACTTCTACCGTACCAAATTTTGATTTAATTTGATAGCTTGTATCCCGGGGAAGGACACAGGCTACTTTTTATACCGGAAAATTAAGGATTTCCCCCGGGAATAAAAAAACTTAAACCACGCGGACGAAGTCGCGGGCATCATCTAGTATTGACATAATACTACTTTGCGATGGTAGTAAACCCCCAGCAAACCAACAGACCAATAAACTTTCGCATATTATGTATTAAGTATGATGGCTTTTAAGATAACTTATAATAGGTACAGATATATACCTGACAAGCGTCTTTTCCCCTAGTAAACGTGCAAAACTGCCGCAGCGTGAGCGCTGGCACAGAGCTCCTGCAGGTAGCCTGGCTGATCACGTCCACGTCCACCTTGCGCAGCACCGGAGACGTTGGACCTCCGAAAGAAGTTGTCCCCCAACCTGAGAAAACATTTTAAAATCTTTGTAAAACAGCACATTTACACTTACAAAAAAATATGCGATCCGCATGATAGGCAAACTAGAGGCTGCGATAAGCTCGTGACTCCATCGCTCCGCCTTAAGAAAGTCCGAAGGTCGTTCGTGGGAATGAGCATTCAATTCTACAAAAAAAATCCACAACCTATTTTAAACTTGCCTTTACACATGTTTAAGAAATCCGTTAAAAGTATGCTTCTGAAAAAAGGCTTATTATACTGTTGAAGATTACGTAAATGATGATGAGCATGGATTTGACTCACTCCAGCAATGCTAAGGACAGCGGTTACTTTATGTATGTACCTACAATTGTACACATTAATGACATTTTAAATTATTATTTTTCAAAAGAGCAACCACCGAATTTTTTGCTGATTCTTCTTCCGAAACAGTGGTAGATTTACTCGACGATTCAAAAGCGCTTGTAAAAGTTTATTTGAATAAAAAACATTTGAATTTGAAAACATTTGATATTTTTTTAAAGCTTACGATTACTTACGCAATGGACATAATAGATAAAATAATTTAGTTTTAAAAATTAAATAATTGTGCCATTGAAATTAATACTAATTTAGGATTTTAGAGGATTGTACATTCAGCTCTCGTAAGACTACTACAGCTTACACATTTTCTGAATAAAACAAAGAAAATGATAAGAATTTAAAAACTGTACAAACGAGTTCCTAGTTGTACTACGTAAAGCTACATTTACATAGTCTGTTAGAACAGACTCTGTACCATTGCCAAAAGATTTATCACACCTAAGCTCCGTTGAGCGTATTCCAGTATCGAATTCAGAGTAAAATATAAAAGTCTTTGACTATGTCGTCAAAATTTTTGTATAATAACACCAATTTTAATTTCGCATCGTATTCGCTGAGACTGCTGTCTGTGAATGTATAGACGAACTTGACTCTAAGGCTGAGATCTGTAGAGCTTTCTTCGACTTGGCTCAGACTTTACTTAGATTTAAAACGAGATGGACTTATGTGAGTAATATAAATCTGTCTCGTTTTAACCAATTCTTGAGTCTAAGCAAAGTCAAAATTCGCTCTATAGATCTCACACTTAAAACAAGGCCGTTAAGGTTGCAATTTTACTTAAACGCCAATGTGTTTCGACACTTAAATACGCTTATCATACAGTCGTCCTGTACGCTTAGTCAAAGTTTTTACATTGCAAATTTGATTGATCCTAATTGAACGTTCGATCACATGGGCGTCATAGTAAAATGGACCCAATAGATCTTGATTTAAAGGCAAAAAGTCAGTACAAACGATTTTAATTTCAAAACGCATCGTTTGAAGAGCTAGCTGTGAGTGCATGCACGAAATTGAGCTCTAAATCAATGCATGTATTTCTTCTGTCTGTAATTTTTCTTTGGCGTTAATGTGGTCGAACGTTCGATTACGTTTAATCGAATTTGCCATGTAAAAACTTAGAACAAGCGTGCTGGAAGTCAACGTTAATAGACGTCCACACTTGGACATAGATCTCTTGTAGCGACTTCCACGTGACTCGATCTTGCATAGCTCAAAGAAACGATGGACGATGTCGTCCGTTCCAGCGCTTTGGGACCCTAGCTCTAAGGAACGATGGGCGTTGGGGTCCCAAAGCGCTGGAACGGTGGCCCTGCAAAACCGTAGGGTACAGTTACCTACCTAAAAATGTAAGTCTGGCGCCGGTGAAATCCGCGTTGGCGTACTTGAAGGGTAGACACACGGGGCTCACGTAATCGTTAAACGTCATCGCTCTCACTCCAAGTATTGCGATGTCATAATCGTAGTTCGATCTGAAACCAATACAACTTACAGGTGACGCCAAACTTGAATGCTCTCATGTGGTGATTCTTGACCTTGAAACTAGGAATCTGCTTCTTACTAAGGTTGACGACTAGCGTAGCATTAAGGTGTTTTAGCCTAGATTAGGTAGGTGGATAGAATACAGAGATTTTTAAAGCAGAGTATCTATCAAATGGTGACATATTACGAGTATGTAATTTTTCTTTTTTTTTTAATTTTTTCACTTTTAATTTTTTTCATTTTCATTTTCATGTTATTATGTATGCTTGAAAAAATTAATTATGTTGTTCCGAAATCTTTAAAAATCCCCTTTGTTTACCTTTTAAAGCAATTTTACTTCTTAATGAAAATAATAATTTGCCTTAAATGTATTACATAAAATTCAACTTCTAAATCAATTACATTGCCGGATTTATTATTTCACACCACTCGCTCGACAATGCCTTATACAGCCTGTTATCTTAAGATAAAGATTCATAACGTTTAGCGCGGTTGTAATGTTGTACCAATGTAATACAAGACCCCTGTGGGCTGTAATGTTATTTGAATTTAGAAAGATGCCGAATCAGAACAAAATTATGTTTAAATGGATGAATTATCTCAATACCGTTTCTTAACTGCTCTAACATTACCCCTGTGTTGAATAATCTACTATTACTTACTGTACGAAATTCGGATGTATCCTTATCGAAAGAACTGTGAGTCTTTGTCTAGGTGGTGAATTAGCTGCAACAAATTTAATTGATTTGATCTCTAAGTACTTATAATAAAAATGAAACAGGACGATTCCTGTAAATTAAATATTATGATTAGAGGACGCTGATTGATTGATACAGAGCCCAAAACAGAAATCTGTCTGCCAGTATTACGGCATCACGCTGAAACTACTGGACGGATTAGAATGCAACTTGGCACAAGTATAGCTGAGACTCTATGTTAACATATTGTGCTTGGATAGGTACTTTTATCCCGAAAAACTGGTTATAGAAAAGGGATGAAAGTTATGGTCGATTGTTCTCCACAACTCCATTCTATGTAGATATAACAAATCTTAATCGATTTTGACAGTTATTATTCATAAGCTCTTATTTAACCTGCAATGTCTGTGTGCTGCAAGACACATTGAGTGTTAGTTTTTTTAGGTATTTTGCAAGTTTTGCAACTGAATTTAAAAACAGTTATCTCCAACTGATTAAACTGAGTACTTGTTTAGTATGGATGAAAATGCATAGTTAGGTATGAGACGTCATCCTAAATCCAATATGGGCGGCCTCACAAAGATGGCGGCCTAGTAATTTTTTATGAACCCCTATGATATCGTCATGGGTACCAATTAAAGATATTGCTGAGAAGAATACGGAACATAAAATGACGTCACACTAATTTCAATATGGCGGGCGATGAAAGCTTATTTTTAATAATGATTTCTAATGATCTGAGACTTATTTACTACCTATGCGTATCCTATCGTATGCGTATTGTAAATACTGTCACGCGTTTGATCAGCTATTTACCTTGATTGTAAACTCCAACTTCCACGGTGATATCCGTAGTTCGCTTGCCCACTACGCAATGTGCTGCAGTGAGCACGTAGTTGTTAGCAATGATCACCCCACCGCATCTAATGGCGTCCTGGTCGACGTACCTTACACCAGCCATCATGGGGAACTCGTAGGGGTCAGTTTGTACTCCCCCGACGATGCGGTTCTGATGATATTAAAGAGTATACATTTTATGTCCCTACTAAAGCCCGTACCTACAGTCCGCGCGCGAGATCCGAGGAATCTTAAGGAATGTTGACGTAATGAGATAAAGTTGTGATTCTGTCGATACCTACGTTATTGATACTAACACATCTTTAGTTCTGTGCGCGTGCATTGAATTAATTATGTTTTAATTTATTATTTATTAATTAGTTTATCAATTATTATATGCAATAAGGAAGAAAAAATAAATTGTATCATAACATTTAATTATTTAATGAACTACACAAAATGAACGTAAAATCTAATTATTCACTGTCGCAATCAGAATGATCAGTACTTTATAAAATTTAAAAATTAAACAGTTATTTGCACACACAAGGAACTTTTAAGTTCAGTACTATTTATAGTAAGTACAATATAACACTGCTATCGCAAAATTAAAAACAGGCCTGGATAAAGCGTACTAGTACAGCAGGGCGACCGCGTATCTTTTTCATCAATCATTGATACATCGCAATCACCTCTGATTGGTTAACACTCTTCCACTATTGGACGAAATCCATTGACGCAGCAAGAATACCATAAATTCAGCCAATCGAAGGTGATTGCGATGTATCAATGATTGATGCAAAAGATACGCGGTCGCCTTGCTAAAGAGTGCGGGGTATGAAGTGACGGTCTGGCGCAGTGCGCATCCGCCCGCTACCTTAGCCCCCGATTCCTCGGACCGCGCGCGCGGACTATAAATTATTGGAACTAAAACCTTTTACGTATAAGTAATAATTCAATGAACATGCGACAACTTCACCTCTAGAGGACTTCTTATATGACACAGACTATACCTTCTACTGATCTAATCTAAGAGAAGATCCATAGAAGAACTAAAGTAAACGACAAAGCTCGACAAGTTGCCAAACTGAAGTGGCCAAGAGCGGGGCACATAGTTCGAAGAACTGATAGACGATAGGGTCCCAAAATACAGGAATGGCAATACGCACTGGAAAGAGCAGCGTTAGCCGACTCCTCTCGGTGGACGGACGACATCAATCGAGTCGCAGGGAGACGCTAGATCTAGGCACCGCGGCTCTTTGATGTCCTTACAAGAGACTAGTCTAGCAGTGGACATCTATCGGTTGAGGACGACGGCGACTTAACTGTTTAGTTGAAACCATTATTTTCAGTGTATTCAATGTATTGTTTCTCACCGTCCTCCTTACACCACAGACGCAGTCGGGGGTGCTTGTAGCGGTCTGAGCAAACAAGCTACATCTAAATCTGCCTCCTGTTGAACTCGTCGAAACCATTAGACCTGCGATTAATAATTTCAACAGTGAAATAATAAATTCTAATGTGTATCCGTCTATGTAACTTTTTACGGTACAACCTATCCATCTGTCAAATATAATTTGGAGAGTAGGTATGTATGTGTAAAGGGTATGTGTACATATGTGTAGGTGGAGGTATGTAGGTTACTAGTTCCTCTTTCATGCTTAGGAACACAACGTAGGTTGTGAAGTTCAGCATGAAGGAGTAAAGGTCTAGATTTCTGCCGGCGCGGCGGTGTCCGTATTTCCAGCTAAGTATGACATAGCACATTCAAGGCAAAAGACATGCACAAGGATAACTTATCTCTTGAAGAGATTTCTTCCAGATGCCCCAGAATGTGAGAATAGTGAAATATATAAGTTATGACTGAGTAAGTACATGTTACGAAAAGAAAACTTTTCCGATTTACGATAAAATCAAAATAAATACAGGATTAAATAAAGTCTAACAATATACAGGGTGGAACAAATATTGACGTCCAAAGAAAATACGGCCAATAAGAATAAGAATACGGCAATAAGAAACCGGCCAAGTGCGAGTCAGACTCGCGCACCGAGGGTTCCGTACAAACTGTGACGTGCTAGGCCGTCTACGATGTGGTGGCCGGCCCTTGGAGCTGTGATGTGTGAAGTTTGATTTTTATTTGCAGCATAATCGGCTGTATCTTTTAATTACGTTGGCTTAGAAGATTGATTTTTTCACAGCTCCAAGGGACAGTAGACCTCAGTATATGATATGAATTTCAGGGTTCACTAATGTTTCACAAAAAACATTTAACATATGATCATTTCACAAAAAACGTTTCAAAAACTAATCATTTCACAAACGTCGTATTCCGCAAACGTATATTTTTTTAAAAGATCTTTTGACAAATACTCAATTCACAAATACTTTACTTTGCAAACGTGCTGAATGTAAACATGTCATTTACTAATTTATTATTTCATAAAATAATTCATTCTTCAAATTCGTAATTTTTCAAAATATTAATATAAATTAAAATATACCTGAATATTTATGTCTAACCCTAACCTAACATAAAAGATCAATTACGGTGGTATATTTGTTAAGGGTAAGGTTGGAAGCTGGAATAGGAATGGAAACCTAATTCCAACTTCCAAGTTTTAATTTGGGATTTACCTACTCATTTACTAACTCACCTATGTAAAACAGCATAGCTTTCACCCTCTTCCTCTCACCCCCTCCAAGGCGCGGTCGACGGAGCCCCGCACCGCGAGGCTCCTTATTTCTGGGTGGTATAAAAAGGAAATAACCACGAAGAGTAACCTCTTCGTCACCTAAATTATCCGAGTCGGAGTGCCCCCAGTCCCGAGCTCGCTTCGCTCGCTCTTGCATGAGTGGGTAAATCCCAAATTAAAACTTATTAAGCTATTGCATAGCTTCTATCGCGGGCCTTGAGGGTGGAGACCGAATCCAGAAATTCCGTAACGAAATTGAAAACCTAACACTTTGGTTGCAATGAAAGTGTTAGGTAAGTTGATAAAAAATGCTATGCAATAGCTTTACCGCGGCAGTCTCCGAGTACCACACGTCTTTTTTTTTATTATTATTTCGACATTACCCAAGTCAACTTGGGTAATGTCGAAATACTAAGTAAACCCAAGAATGTCAACTTTTTAAAACGGGCTACGCCAGAATCAACATACAATTCATTTTATCAAAAAAGAAATATGCTTTATGTTGTTTTATTAAATAACATGATTTATAAATCAATTGTTTTAAAATTACATTTTATGAAATGAAAATTTGTGTGTTTTGTCAAGTGAATTATTTACAGGACCAAAAGTTTTATGATTCATAATTTTAGGAAACGTTTGTGAACTGAAAATTTGTTATTTGTTTTTTGCGAAATGATTGGTCACCGAATTTTTGCTTTGATACCTCCATGCGTTCCTGAGAAAAAGAGTCTTGACACACAGACGACAACGAAGTGATTCTATAAGGGTTCCGTTTTTTCCTTTTGAGGTACGGAACCCTAAAAATTAGATTCCTCGTACCTAGACCTATTAGAAAATAGCCATGTATGTTCAGCAATTTTTGGTAGTTTTCGAGTTATAATTAGTCGGAAGTGACGTAAGTTGAAAATTCATCTCTACTTCTGTCGAACGTACCTAAACTTTTCACTTTCGACCAAAAATTTTCCGACTTGGGTTTATGTTATGATGGTAATTATTTTATGCAAACTAGTGAGCATGTTCACAAAAAAATGTTCGGAAAAAAACACTAAATAAAAAGAAAAAAATTTAACACTCACTCCCTCAGAAATCTCACTAAAAAACTTTAAAAAAATATAACTCGGAAACTACCAAAAATCGGTGAACATACATGAGGTATTTTCTGATAGGTCTAGGTACGAGGAATCTAATTTTCTTGTTCTCATATTTTCATGTTTTTATCTCTTATTAAACTAGGTACGTACGTTACTACTTAGGTACGTAGTAGTGCTGATACACCTAAGTTTTAACAGCGAATAAAACACTTAAAACTTAGCGTATCTTTCCAATGTTTCGGACATGTTTCAGTCTCAATACAAGAATAATTGTAGTGACATGTACAGAACACAAGTGTCCTTAATTACCTAAGCTTTTTTGTTACCAGGTAAACTATTTTAAGTTAATTCAAAGCGACAAACCTACAACGATCCTTGTACCAGTGGAAACTGCGCTGACAGACCCCTGACCGCAATAATAATCTGCTCCTGTTAGCGTGGCATCACCTGTCCTCGAGATGAGGAGACGATCTACGCTACATGTTGAACTCTGTGGAAGTTTATTAATACAGTAACTTTAGTCGCGCAAGATTCAGTTGGTAGGGCAATCGGTGTAATTTTTAAGGCAGTGTTTTTGTCGGCAGCATTGTAAAGTATTGCTGGCAAAAACAGGTAAAAAACTTGTAGGTGTGGGAAAGCTATACTTTATTGACAAAATTAATACTAAGATAAAGCTATTTTAGTACCTAGCCGGGTCCAATTCGGTTGTTTTTGGCCTACTGACTGTAAAAAAACTAAAAAAAACTAGGAATAACTTTTACGTAACCTTGATGTCACTTAAAATCGAAAAATATCGATTATTTTTGTAGAAAATACTTAAATTTAAAAGTCTAGGTACGATGAATCTAATTTTTTCTTTTGACGTCACTATTTGGGCCACCCTGTATACTAATCTGCCAGATAAGAGATAAGAGAGTTAGAAACTTAAGTTCAAGAGCTCAGACATTTAGTTCTTCCACATAAAAATCCCCCAACGGACTGTTTTGGGTCGCAGACGAAATTCGTAACGAAGATGTACTTAGAAGCAGCATAGTCCGAAGGCCCAACTTAACTTAAGCTCTTATGGCAGCAGGTTGGTTGTCTTTCGAATAACCGCTGGTGTGGCAAACATTTCAGATGCGTAAGAGCATCAGTGAGAGCGCAGTGGCGACCACATAGCGGCCAGAGCATCGTAAATGTGAGGCGACCTACAACCAGATGATCCGAGGACCTCAAAAAGATGGCTGGAAGTGGGTGAGCAATGAAGGGCCGTGTGTGTTTGCACGCTCTTAAAAGGCATTTTTATATGCCCAGCGGTGGACGTGGATGAATAGATGATTGCTTTGTTACCTGCGGCATATTGATTTCATTACAGTCCACTCTGCAATTGTATCCAGTCGGGCATGTTGCTATCCAACGGCATCGGGAACCTCGATTGTAACTGTTGGGATAGTTTGGACTTTGGATAGAGTACGTAGCACCCGCAGTCACCTGTGAAAATTTATTATACCTATATTACTTAACGTCTACCTATTTGTATTCAGGCTGATGTCTGCATTCACCGGCACCTATTCTTAAAAGCAGCTCCAGGCTCACGCGGAAAACATATCCGTGAAGTAAGTAGGACGGGTGTGTGGATAAACGATTCGGAGTTGATTTTTATATGTACTCGTATGTCCGAGAGGTTTCAAAAAGGTTTCCGATTCCGATTCTATTCAAATAAATTATGTACGTATTTAAATTAATTTTATTTAAAAAGTTCATTTGAATAAAATTATTTGAATTTGAAAACATTAAAAAATCAATAAATGGAACCAAGACAATATAGGAAAAAAATTCTGTTTCATTGGAATTTTTATGGAATACTTACGGTTGTTGCAAAATCGCAATTAGCATCTTGCGAATGCGTGTAACCAAACAGCAAAACTGTAACGACTATAGTTTGGTACATCTGAAAATTTTATATCAATGTAATTAAAAATGCATAAATATACTAGATGATTCCCGCGACTTCGTCCGCGTGGACCCAATTTTTTCGATTCCCGCGGGAACTCTTGACTTTTCCGGGATAAAGTAGCCTATGTCCTTCCCCGGGGTATAACCTACCTCTATACCAAATTTCAGCAAAATCGGTTGAAAAGATGGGCAAGCGAAAGCGTAGCAGACAGACAGACAGACACACTTTCGCATTTATAATATTAAGTATGGATTTAACGTACATGAAAGATTTTTTGTAGCACCTAGGTTACTTACACTTGGTGTGCCGTGTGCCAACTGCCTACTGTTTAATTCTAATATTTATAAAATATTTATTACTGCTATTATCAAATCAATATCAACATAGTACCTAGTATTATTTAATTTTATTAATGATATCATCTTGATAATTCTGCCGATGTCATCCAAAAAAGTTCACAATAAATACCTACTGCATATAACATAGTTCCATATAAACACTTTAGAGAAATTATCTGACGAAATGCGATTATTAGAGAACTCAAACATCCTACATTTTAAAATTCGAATAGAAAATAAATCTTAATTCATTGTCACTTAAATCATTAATACTTATATTAATCTAAGATGAAATATTGATTGCAAATTTTTTTATATGTGAGTAATATGATTATCAATATTAATAAATAGGTATTCGATAACAGTTAACAAATCATAAATCGGCACTCGATAATAATTTAAAAAACAATTGAAATATAATTTAAAGTATTCATTAAGTACTCACGTCGAAAATAAGGGACCCTTAAAAGACTTGTACAAAGATTTAAAAAACCGCGGCCGAAAGAAAGTAACGGCTACGAGATGAATTTCGTAGCAGTTATGTTTAATTTATTTTTCCCTTAGAACAATAATCTAGTACCTACTGCTAGAAAATGGAAATCTAATCGTGACATAAATAATCTATTGTGGCTAGGAGAAAATAACTTTATTATTCTTAATCTTGTACTAAAAAGCTTGATATAAAAACTACGACTATGTGAAAATATTATCTTAATAAATAAATCCCATTAGGAACTTAAATAATGAAAAAATGGTCTTGACTTACAATGTATTGTCGATATGTATATCGCTTCCCGTATTAGACAATAATGTATAACAAAAAAACGAATGAAGCAGCTAATAAAGCCAAAATTTTTATGAAGCGTAGTTACTACTAGATACATAAACATCAAAGGTACTTAAACACCAAGTGTTACACTTGTGCAAATCTACTTAAATAAATAATAATATTAATAAATATTGTTATTACCTACCATGAAACGATACTATCTATTTAGTAACTTACATTGAATATTTCTCTTGAACGATATCTGGGAGAGTCACGAAAACTTTGTCATGTGTACTAACAATATAACAAAATTGTAACCTTATTGTATGAAAGGCTATTAATTTTTTTATGTTTGTTCAAAATGATAAGAAAGATAACACTAAACAATATTTAATTCATGAACTCCGTTCTACTTGTTAGTCCCCGAACCACTTTTATTTTAAAAACTCACTTTTATTTTAAAAATCGAAACACATTTCCTGCTACTTAGGTAGGTACTGAAATGTAGCTCAATACGAATATGTCGTGAGGGAGGAGCTTGGCGTAATAAATCGGTTTAAATGTCTCATTAACACAACAACAACTGATATAAAAGAGCAGTACCTATGGTACAAATAGCTGCAATACCTTGCATAGATAACAGGATTTTCAAACGCTATTTCAGAATTATATCATTTATCAGAATTTAGTGACTAGGTACGTTTCAGGCGTCTTTAACGTGGATTTGGTTTCTAGAAATCCTAATACTTATGCTATTTTTAATCTTTTACTTGACCACGCCTTATTTGATCTTCTAAACATGTAGGTCTGTACAAGATAGGATATGGGCTAAAGAACATAGAAATACCTACTCTTTTTAAAAATAAATTTCATACAGAATTTATATTTCCTTATCTTGAACTTGGTACCTAATTGGTAATTAGACCCTTTTCTATTTTCTGATTTCTAGACCACGGTACTAGAAAGCGATAAGATTAATTAGTTTTTTTACCAAACTCTAGATAACTACCCAGTTCACAAGTAGAACAAACTTAATCCAATTCAAATTATAGTTAACGGGGTAAACATTTTCTTGCCGACGTCAAACAAACATTTATGCGATCGCCGAAAAACTGATAACATTTGCGAAATTTTTCCAACTAAATTGATATTAAGTTTTGAAGTCAGAAAAAAGAACAATACCTACCTTGATCCTGCGCAATTGGTGATTAATATTTTTGGTGGAAAATGCTTGGTGTTGGTGGAGTTTGGTGCTTTCGGGACTAATGGTGTCCCTGCATACCACCTGAGGCGCACCCGGAACACAAAAGTGCTAAATTTCGACTCGTGATCGGGTCTAAAGGCGCACTTTTGTATTGTTCCTTCCTATTTAAGGACCCTATAGTTCTTTTTAAGGAAGCCTTTTAAGGCAGGCTTCGATCAAGAGCGGCACGCCTACGCTTGATCCTCATGCAGCAGATGGTATGCCAGCCCACGTCGTCCTCTGCCGCCGTCGTCGTCCTGCCGATATATTCCTGTGCCAACGTTTTACCTATGTAGCCAGTAAAACACAGTACTTAACCCCCCACTGTACTCAGAGGCCAGGAGTCTGTATCCGACGCCAACTGTGTTTGGTCCAGCCCAGGAAATGCGTAGGTTCACCGTAGGAAGTCTGGAAGAGGTGTTTGTCAAAAGCCGATGAAGATGCATGGCGGTTCTAAATGTCCGTAGTTAGTTCATCTTAGGGGCACTTCAGGTGGCCGTTGTCAATAATTGCATTTGTTAATGATAAGGTCCGCCCTACAACATAAACAGGCTCATAATGTCGTATTAACCTATATATTCAATGATTTCCTCATGTGAGGCATAGGTAGGTATAGGTATAATAATGTCCTCCTCCAGACCGAATTTTGGCCACGGCGGCCTATCTCCAGAGAGATTAGCCATCTGCACGGGAGATATTATATTGCACAACTAGTGTGTGCGCATACGCAGGTGCACTCTCTGTTCCTTTACTCTCATAGCCAGATGGGCAGAAAATCCGACACGACCGGAGAGAGATCAGGCATATGGTATAATAATTACATCCTGCTATCTGAAACGAGATAATTAACGCCGTGTACCCAGAATAATCAATTATGAATCTAATGTGCATAGCTTGTCTTTTAACAAAAAATCTGGTATGTTTGTGAGATTGATAAAGAAACGCTAACAAATAATTACAAAGGACGGTAGCATGCGGGACAACGTTTATAATTGCGCGAATGTTCTTTTTTGACGACCTCACGATGATGACGTCAAAAACGCCTATATCACTTCAAGAATTGACAAACGGACAAAAGCCTATTAATATGTCTACTACGTGGCTCCCAAGCATTTTTACTATAGATAGATCTATTTTTAAAATCGTATCTTCACCAGTCGTGTATCATGTAGGTGGAGATCGTGGGTCCGAATTCCGGGCTGGGGCATTTAAAAAAATAATTTCAAAATTTTCTTTGAATATTTCTTCCGCCATGGCAAATAGGTAATCACCCTAACGGCAAAGTGCCTCAAGTGATTTAGCGTTCCGGTACAAAGTTGCCGCAAAGAAACCAGCAACGGGTGGTTATCACAGAACCTAGCCATATAGGCTTATTAGTTAGCCAGTTTTATAATAACTGTCATACCCCGCCGTTAGTTTCCATCTTAGGCTGCATCATCACTCGGCACACGGCTCTTGTCGCAAGAGCTACAATGGACGACCATTCTAGATAATACTATAATTTTAGATAATAGTCATGGATTCTAGCTAGTTGAATAGTGGACATGGAATAGCTTTTTCAGTGGGCGTAGAGGGCTGAAACGCAGTTTATACTTTTTAGCCGTCATCGTTCAAAATAATGTCAAATCTTGTTTATGTTTATAGAAAATAAATAAATATGAGTTAATTTCAACAGGAATCAAAAACATTTACCTGATATGAAACTACCTAAGATAATATTATGTTACGGCTATTATATATTTATCCATTGTCTTAAAACATTTGTTTAAATCTTGGAAAATTTATATAGGTAATTAGTAGGTACTATTAAGTATTCTATGGAATATCGGCATGTGGTAACTAGCCTTAAGCCTCCCACCAGCGTACCTAAGCTAATTAATAAATTCAAAAATGTACCTACTCCATCGGGAATATAACTTGGGTATACGGAACGACATCGCATTTCATTGCAACTTTTACATAAGCTGAAATAATTTTTTTTCCTGATAACGCGCCCTTGACTCAATTAAAAGTGTTAACCTTCGCGGAGGTTGTGTGTCTATTTGTTTAACTGATATCAAGGTTTAGCGGAAAAGAAAACACCGTTAGATTTTTTTTTAATTTAGATAAGACGATGCTCCTAAACAAAACAAACCCGAAACAGTTGAATATCGGCAACGTAATGTGTATCATTCAGTAAACTTATGTTTTTTTAAAAACAAGCTTTTATCGCCTGCCATATTGAATTTAGTGCGACGTATTTTTATTTCTCGTACTAGATGATGCCCGCGACTTCATCCGCGTGGACTAAGATTTTTCGATTCCCGCCCTGTACCAATTTTCATCAAAATCGGTTCAACAGTTGGGCCGTGAAAGCGTGGCGGACAGACAGACACACTTTCGCATTTATAATATTATAGTATGGATATGGATTCTTCTCAAGGAACCCTTTGAATTGATACCCATTACCCATATCATGGGGGTGCATAAAAAATAACAAGCCGCCAAAGTTTGACCTAAACAAACACACAAACATTGCTAGTTAAATAAGAGCTTGTAATAGTTATTTGTTATACAAGAGTGAAAAGTTGTTTTTTAACCGCGTGCTCAATTTTGATGACCGAGCAAGCGAAGGATTCTAAAATTGAATCACGAGCGCAGCGAGTGGTTCAAAAATTTGAATCCTGAGCGTCAGCGAGGGAATCAAAAGAGCACGAGGTGAAAAATCTTTTCACTCGAGTGCAACACGTAATTTTTCATCCCACCTCAGCGAGGAAATGAAATACTTCTCGCGTGATTGTTGAGGGAGAAAGCTCATTTCCGCATTTTTAACAGTTTCAGTCAATTCTGTTGGCGTCAAATTAACTTCTTCGTCACTAGAATCACTCATTTTAGGTTTTTCACTTATTTTCAATTTTCTTGTTTTTAATCGAAGGTTTTAATTTTAAACAATATGACGTGAAAGAAAATGGTGCCCGCAAAGCAAATTAAAAAAGTACACCAAGAAGGTTACGAGTGTGAGTTTTTAACAAATTAAAAACGGTTATATGGAAATTCGGCACCATAGAGGTAGAAGTAAATAGGTTTTAATGATGTTTTGAATTCACAAACTTCATAGACGAGTCATATTTACTAACGTGCACACGATGTTCTAAATTCAATTTACTTTATCCTCAAGAGGATAATAATGGCTTTTGCAATCAGATATCGAAGCTTAAAAATACTCTTTCCGAGATGGTGGGATGAAAAAACTATTATGATTTTCGAAATGTGAAAATATCATGGATACAATGATATTTTTTTATCTAAATATATAAAAGAAGACACTGACTGACTGACTGACATATCAACGCACAGCCCAAACCGCTGGGTCTAGAGACTTCAAATTTGGCACACAGGTTCCTTATGAGGTCTAGGGGTGCACTAAGAAAGGATTTTTCAAAATTCCCCCCCTAAAGGGGTGAAACGGGGCTCCAAAGTTCGTATTTTACCAAGCTTCAATACTCCTTCACGCCGCAACTACTGAACCGATTTGGCTCAAATTTGGAATGGAGATAAATTGCATCTTGGGTTAACATATAAGCTACTTTTCATCCCGGGAAAATCCATGGTTCCCGTGGGATTAGTTAAAAACTGAAATTCACGCGGAAAAAAATCTTCACGCCGGAAGTACAAGACCGATTTAGCTGAAATTTGGAATGGACATAGATGATATCCTGGGTTAATAAAAAAGCTACTTTTCATCCCGGAAAAATCCATGGTTTTTGCGGGAAAACTGAAAAATTGATATTCACGCGTGAAAAATACTACTTTACGCTGCACTTACTGACCTGATATGACTGAAATTCGGAAAGGAGATAGATTTTATCCTGGATTGATACATAGGCTACTTTTCATCCCGGAAAATTTCATGGTATATCAAAGAAGATACTGACTCACGCTCTCACTGACATATCAACGCACAGCCCAAACCGCTGGGTCTAGAGACTTCAAATTTGGCACACAGGTTCCTTATGAGGTCTAGGGGTGCACTAAGAAAGGATTTTTCAAAATTCCCCCCCTAAAGGGGTGAAACGGGGCTCCAAAGTTCGTATTATACCAAGCTTCAATACTCCTTCACGCCGCAACTACTGAACCGATTTGGCTCAAATTTGGAATGGAGATAAATTGCATCTTGGGTTAACACATAAGCTACTTTTCATCCCGGGAAAATCCATGGTTCCCGTGGGATTAGTTAAAAACTGAAATTCACGCGGAAAAAAATCTTCACGCCGGAAGTACAAGACCGATTTAGCTGAAATTTGGAATGGACATAGATGATATCCTGGGTTAATAAAAAAGCTACTTTTCATCCCGGAAAAATCCATGGTTTTTGCGGGAAAACTGAAAAATTGATATTCACGCGTGAAAAATACTACTTTACGCTGCACTTACTGACCTGATATGACTGAAATTCGGAAAGGAGATAGATTTTATCCTGGATTGATACATAGGCTACTTTTCATCCCGGAAAATTTCATGGTATATCAAAGAAGATACTGACTCACGCTCTCACTGACATATCAACGCACAGCCCAAACCCCTGGGTCTAGAGACTTCAAATTTGGCACACAGATTCATTATGAGGTCTAGGGGTGCACTAAGAAAGGATTTTTCAAAATTCCCCCCTTAAGGGGTGAAACGGGGCTCCAAAGTTCGTATTTTACCAAGCTTCGATACTCCTTCACGCCGCAACTACTGAACCGATTTGGCTCAAATTTGGAATGGCGATAAATTGCATCTTGGGTTAACACATAAGCTACTTTTCATCCCGGGAAAATCCATGGTTCCCGTGAGAATAGGGAAAACTAAAATTTACGCGGGCGAAGCCGCGGGTATCTGCTAGTACTAAAAAAATAAATAAACGTGAATGATAAAGAATACAAACACAGTTAAATAGACATAGTTTTTATTATTTAAATCTACACCGTGATTGAGAAAGAAGCTTAAAACGATATAACAAATTCATATTATTATAAATAAACAGGATCACATAGGTCACAAAACTCAGTTTTGTTGTATTCCTACTAATATTATAAATGTGAAAGTTTGGATGTTTGTAAATTTGAAAATTTGGATATTTGTTACTTCTTCACTTCACAACTACGAACCGATTTGGCAGAAATTTGCCATGGAGGTAGGTTAAAACCCTCAATTAACACACAGGCAAAAATTTACTTCTTCTTAGTTTGATTTTGACTTTTATTTATATGTATGTATGTTTTATTCCGGAAAATGAACAGTTCCCGCGGGAACCAAAAAAACCTCGAACCACGCGGACGAAGTCGCGGGCCATCATCTAGTTTATCAATAAAACTTGACTAGACTATAACTAGACTTGACTGAAAAGACGTCAACACAAACAAATTCTAAGGGATAAAGAAATCAAATCATCCTGAAAAGGAGATGCAACAAGCTGGGGTAAACAAGTGAATATAATTAAAATTATTAAAAAATACGACTGGTCTGCCGTAGCCCGTATTGAATTTTTGGAATCTACTCATCATTTTCTAGATGATGATTATATAGTTAATCTTATTTTCGAACTTCTTTTTTTCAACCTATGTCTTTAATGCGGGACCATGGTCACCCCATCAATTTTTTTTTAAATTTTACTAGCCTATGTCAACTGCCTCGTTGGTCTAGTGGTTAGCATAGTCGACTGCGGATCACGAGGTCTTGGGTTCGATTCCCGGTCGGGCATAATAGTTAGGTATTGGGTTTTTCAATTAAGAAATTCTCAGTGCCAGCCCGGAGTTGGAAGTTGGCGGTGTTTCACCCCCGTGCCTCGGAGAGCACGTTAAGCCGTCGGTCCCGGTTATTATCACTAACATGATAATAGTCGTTAAAGCCCGCCAGCCCGCATTGGAGCAGCGTGGTGGGCCTAAGCTCTAATTCCCGCTCTCCTATGAGAGTGGAGGCCTGTGCCCAGCAGTGGGACATTAATAGGCTGTAGTGATGATGATGATGATGAGCCTATGTCACCCGGAATACGCTAGGGATTCTAACGATACCTCATTTATCAAAATCGGTTCAGGCGTATAGAAGTTATGGTGGAATATACAAACTCACATACATACATACATACATGAACCCTGAAAACAATAAACTCCTTTTTTTCAGGCAGTCGTACAAAAAGAATGTCTATAATTATACATAACGGACCCAAAACTTTCTTGTATAATAGTCATCATAATATTTACTACCTTTGGAACAGCCACTTCCTGTTTAGCATTATTACCATTGGTTCTACTTTTATTGTGGCCTATATTCCATAACGGCGCGTTTACATTAATAATAGGCTCGGTGACCGAATGCGTCGGCCGCATTCGATTTTCGGCCAACAGTAAGCTTCCATAAGTCAGTTATGACCGAATACGGCCAGTCGTAACCATTTTTACTCTGGGTCGGTCACCGCAAACGGGCTGCGATCAAATGCGGCCAAGCGGATTACAGTTTACATAAGTAGGTGACCAAAAACGGCTGCAGTCGAATACGGACAAAATTACCTAATGTAAACACGTGAACCATAACTTGCTTTGTCATCTCCTTTGAAATAAATTGTAACACAATGTTTTCAGAGCACGATTTACCGCTATTTCTTCTTCTTTTCCTTCTCCTGGTAGTAACCGCCGGGTCCAGGAACTAGTTTCACGTTAGACCTCTCCTTCTTGTCCTGGTTTTTCGGGGAAGGCTGGTCGGATGAGTCAGAGACAATGCCTTGTAGACGGTGTGTGTTGGTTTGGCTTAATCTGTAACCGAAAAAAGACCAAAATCACCACGCTTACCTTCTCAGAAGAAAGGTGTTTGTTAGACGTGTCCTTCAATCGTGCCCTAACGGCTAGACGTGTTTTTTTGCGGGACTATAATTAAAGACCATTAATGTGACTTACTTTACTTTTTATCCACTTTTTTTTATTTAGACTGTACCTAGAAATGTGCCTTTCCTTTCATATGGTACCCCACTAAATCTAGTAACTCTATTTACAAATTCCTTTGGCCCCTTTTACAATTATTGTAATAATAATATTTTATGGATTCTTTGATTTGCAAAAAGGTTGGACAAACATTATTTATAGCTATTCCAAATAAGCCCATAGCTTTAGTAAATAAAGACAGACAGGCGGACGAACGGTCGGATATAGTCGCACCATAAGTGTTACTTATGTTAATGGAAGTTTATGGAACCCTAAAAATTCTGCTGCTGTTCTTGGCTGAAGTGGTATTGGTCAGGAACTATAGATGATGGCGATCACAATAGATTGTCAACGGTCAATAAGACACGAGGTGTCAAGGAGCCCTGCATAGCTGCCTCCCCAAGAAGAACCTTAAAAAAAATTAGGCAAATCGGCCCAGCAGCCTCGAAATTCGTGCCATGACCGTACATTTATGTACATTACATCGTACATACGAAAGATAACTAGGTTTATTAGGTATATATTAAAACCTTCCTAAAAGTACTAGATTATAATATACACGGTGCTTTTTTTATAGTCGTTGAAAAGCAAACCAGTTAATGTACCCAATGCCTACAGTCCACTGGTAAAATACAAAAAAAAATAAAGAACATTTCAATGAGTTTCATTTAAAAAATAAATAAAAAATAGCTTCATTTGAAAACACCCCATAGCGCACGTAAATATGGCGCTCGCGGAACGGCGGCGCTCGAGTACCTACAGTAGCACGGCGCGGGCACGTGTCCCTAAAGGTCATTCACTTTAACGAAAATGTACTGGAATACGTGCAGTAAATGCAGTAACCTTTAAGACTATGAGTTAAGACCCTCTGCTGAGAAGTTACTTGTTAGTCAAGTACGTCAAGTTACGTACGCTACTTACGTAAAAATTGCCGAGTACCTACCAAGGCACAGACCGTGTGCCTCATTCGATCAGCTGTTTGCAATGCAAGCTCGTATTATTGATGTAGGTAGGTACTAGGTACTTACTTACTTAATTTCAATCTTCGTACTTTCGTACTTTTTACGGACTTTCGGAAACAATAATTGTTCTAAGTACATGAAATAAACATTTCATTTCAAATCCAACTAAAATGTTCAACAAGAAATGGTCGGTAGAAATGGTACCTACTTACTCGGGTTTAAAAAATAAGTAGGTGGTTCTCTTTCTGAGTCGTATTCCTCATTTCTAAGGGCCCTTTCCATTAATCACATAATGGCAAGGGTTTTGTTTTTCTTTCTTCTTAATAATAATTCGGTGGGTATGATTAGGAATTAAGTAAGTAGTCAATTGTTTCAGACTCATCAAGAAAGTACCTAGGTAACAAACTTACACTTTTTACCAGCTATTTCGATTAAAATCAACAAAATTAGGTACAGTACCTTTCCATAATTAATTCCATAGGTATGTTCATGCCACATGAGTAGATTAACACACAAACCACACAGAACAGACAAGTTTAACCTATCTTCCTGTAATGAAGTAATTATTCGAATTGCTTGCTGTTTTGCTCCAAACAAAAGAGCATGTTTTTGTAAGTCATAAAAATGTTTGAGTTTAATCACTTTCACATCACTTCGCGCTGTACCTACTGGTAGTTTAGACATCTAACACTACGCTGTACGTCTTACAGTAACTCAAGAATTAGACTTTGTACCATGTTTTAAGAAAAATAATAATTACGGAAACAACAACGAAAATTATGCGTAGGTACTATACTTCCGCTTTCGCACGTTCGGTGGCCGACCCGTAACTGAGTAAATCTATTTTTTGCATTTTGCTATTTCCTGTAAAAAGGGGGCGGGGCCGATGGGTCAAAAGGATAGCGCGAGCGCATGATTGGATCTCGGTCCACGTGGACTTTTCAAATAACCATTCGCTATTGGTTCACAAAATTTCTCTTGCACGATTAATGTGAGGAAGAGAATTCCTTGAACTTGTAACAGAGGTTACTTCGCATGTACTTTCGTAAACATAATTAAACAGGATGTTTCAAATTTTTTCGAAATTTTAATAATTTTTTTTCGCTAGTGTGTGTATTGACATGAGGTCATTTTTAATATTGCTCAAGGATATCTTATATCGGACTCATAACTGGGGCCGCTTTTGCACGACGGTGACACAGGCACCGTGTATATAATATAGCTTTATTTATTTCCTTACAATATTTTTCATACAATGAAATAATTAAATGAAAGTTACTTATTAAAGAATTAGTAGGTTAGTAAACTGTTTCTTAAATTATGTTAGTATCATTGTAAGGACCGCCTATTGCGGTAAAAGCCTCCTCCATTAGCACCCATTGCTTTCTGTCCTTAGCCACTCTCGACCATGTATTTCCTGCCACTCTGACTATGTCATCACACCATCTTCTAAAAGGTCGGCCTAAGTAAGTAAGTATTAAGTTCTATGTATTCACTATTTAACCCTTGCTCGTTTAGTGATTGCCATATTGAAGTGTGGTACAAGGAATCAAAAGCTTTTACTAGATTACGAATGTTTAATCATTAAAATTAGTCCATTGGTTTCCGAGAAATTCGTTAACAAACAAACATACGGGTCGAATACAGAACCTTCTTTTTGAAGTTTATTAATAACTAGCGAATGCCCGTGACTCCGTCCGCGTGGATTAAGGTTTTTGACTTTTCCCGTTTTCGTTTGGTTCCCACGGGAACTTCTTAATTTTCCGGGATAAAAAGTAGCCTATGTGCTATTCCAGACTATAATCTATCTCTGTGCCAAATTTCAGCCAGATCCGTTCAGCCGCTGGGGCGTGATTGAGTAACAAACATCCATACATCCATCCATCCAAACTTTCGCATTTATAATATTAGTATAGATTAAAAATTACCTGACTTCCTCGACATCAGCGACCTTATCGATGAGACTCCTGATGATGCCTTCCTTATGCTCCAGCGCTAACGAGGCCCGCTCCAGTTCCCGCCGGTACTCGGCCTGCGCATGCGCCGCGCGCCGCTCCTGCTCCATTATGCGACGCTCTAGCTCCTCTAATGACGTATGCGCTCTCGACTTTACTACCTGTGATGTATTAAACGTATTCAGGGGTAATTTATTTATTTATTGCAAGAGCGCTTGACGACAATAACGCCTAATACAAAGCAATGATGAGGTCTAGGTTGAAGCGCGCCCGCCTAGAAGATGCCTATTCAGTCTTGCCTTGAAGTTACTTGAGGCATACGTGGCAGGGAATACATGCGCTGGAAGGGCATTCCACATCCTTGCGGTTCGAATCAGAAACGTAGAGCAGAACCGTTTCGATCGAGCTGACTGGACGTCAACCACATAAGGACGCCAACGCAGACGATTTCTTTATAAACAAATATTCATACATACATACATACATACATACATACATACATACATACATCTTAAATACTTTTAAACTAGCGACCATTCGTTCCCAAAGGAATTTCTCAAAATTCGGCGTAATTCCTTGTCTACATTAAGGTGTGTCCAAACATACAGCGGCAATCTTATGCAACTGACGCGCGCCGAAGGTGGCGCTGTAATTGGACCTCAAAATCAAGTCTTCCAAACGCCGTGTTGTTGCGCGCACTTGCCGCTCTATGTTCGGATAAACCTTTACAAAAGGGACCTCTGTGCAAAATTTCACCTTTCTAGGTTCAATGGTGATTCATTCAGTGAGTCAGGGTTTTTTATGAGATACCAGTAGAACCACAAAGTGCCTTTTTTGTTCAGATACTTGTTAGCTTTTGACTGCGATCTCATCTGGTGGTAAGTAAGATAAATCATCACTAATGATTAGAAATAATCAATGTGATCACGAAAGAACTGCTTCTCTTCAACAAAATAATTTAATGTGATGAACAAACCTCTTATTGGAGGGTCCAAACATAAGTGTGACAACTGACAAGTAACACGATAACGCAAGTAACATAGCAGTAAAACTTGGAGTTTGCAGGACAAATTAAGGACTATACCCACGAACATAAAATGAGTGTCCTATTACAACACGGTATTCGTTGGGCGGCAGCCTCGCACTATTGCCGCTTTATGTTTGGACACACCTTAATAAACAGGATCAAAATCAAAAAAGGGGAAAAGTTGAAATGGATGTAGACCAAAGCTTTAATCTTACCTTAATCTCGGATTTGATCCTCTCCAATGCGTCTAAAGCCTTGCGTAAAGGCTCGGTGTTTTGGATCTTCTTACTCCGTCGTGCGCGAGTTGCTCTAGCGGCGGCCGAGCGTGCTCTATGGCGAAACACAACCGCTGCTTTACGGTATAACCTACATTAAAAAAAGTAAAGTTTTAGAACATAGACCTTTTTGGCAGGATCAAACATGTGGACCTGCGCTGGGAAAATCATGCACTTTTTGGTAGGGGGTAAAAGTGTGGAATGGTGTCGGTCACGCGACACCATTCTTCTTAAGACAAAAAGACTCAAGTATAAATAATATAGTACATTCATAATTAAACTTTACTTGCCTTTGTTTTAAGGTTTATATTTAAAAGTGATGTGTAACCGTGACTGACACCTCGCGTTGTAACGAAGACAAAAGGTCTTAAATATAAATATAGCACATTCGTAATTAAACTTTAATGCCTTCGTTTTAAGGTTTATATTTTAATTATTTTAAAAGTGCTGTGTTGTTATTTTAAATTATTTTAAATATTCGTTTTCACTTTTATCGGCAGTCCCTATGACTATCCCTATGACTGCCAATTTACTTTTTAAATAGAAAACCGAAAGGAACTATGTTCTTACAAGGTATCGAATAAATTAAGCAACTAAAGAAACCTGATACATTTGTATTTCTGAGGCCCTATTACTGAATATGACGACTTCTCTGGCGCAGTGAGAGCTGGTCAAAATAGCTTCAAAGGAAAGCCAACCATTGACCAACCATTTATTTTACGTTTGAAATAAAAACGTCTATGAAGTTTCATAATTAAAGTCAAATGTTATCAAAAATCTAATAAGTAACGCATTAGAACATCATTGAACCGAGCTGCCAAAAGTAAAATAAATGGTTGGTTTGTCCAAATTAGTATGTATAGTTATGTAATCACCTGACATTCTTCAGTGCGGCTCGTAATTCTTCTTTGACAGCCTCATGTTCTTGACAAATTTTGTTATATTTTTCCTCTGTTTTATGCAAATCTTCTTCTAGTTTCTTGATTTGATCGCTCCTTCGTTCTGACTCCATTCCGTACTGGTGCTTCAGTTCTTCCAATAATCTGAAGAAAATTAAAAGTTTATTTTGGGTATAATTTGGATCTGAATACATTTTATGTTAAGTACTATAATTTATAACATTATAATATAACTGCCTCGTTGGTCTAGTGGTTAGCATAGTCGACTGCGGATCACGAGGTCCTGGGTTCGATTCCCGGTCGGGCATAAAAAGTTAGGTATTGGGTTTTTCAATTAAGAAATTCTCAGTGCCAGCCCGGAGTTGGAAGTTGGCGGTGTTTCACCCCCGTGCCTCGGAGAGCACGTTAAGCCGTCGGTCCCGGTTATTATCACTAACAAGATAATAGTCGTTAAAGCCCGCCAACCCGCATTGGAGCAGCGTGGTGGGTCTAAGCTCTAATTCCCGCTCTCCTATGAGAGTGGAGACCTGTGCCCTGCAGTGGGACGATAATAGGCTGTAGTGACTATAATTTTATGTTCTCACCTGGTGGTAGGTAAGTGATGAATCAAATATGATGCAGCCATAGCTGGAGCGCGCTTGTCAAGATGATGCCTATTCACTCTTGATTTGAGTAAACCAATATTAAAAGTGGAGGGTGTAACCAACCTGACGGGGTCCCTAAGCATCTACACCTCTCTCTACTTATTATATTCAATATTTCTTTAAAATGGCACGTGATACATCTAGCAGTAAGACCCTCACAACATTGCTGTGTCCATAACAAACCAAGATCTTTTAGAGTTTCGGAAGCCTCGAATTCAATCAACCCAACGACTAAGTTATATACAGATTTTAGATGTAATTCAGTTAACTTAAAACAGGCATTAAGTAACGTGATCGCGAAGAGATAAATCTCTTCGGGATATTTACGAACTAACCCAAGTGGTAGCACCTTCCTTTTATAACCTTTTATAAAGAAAAGGAAGATGCTTTGTATGGCATCATTTATATTCCTAAAAAATAAATGATGGCTGGCTGGCTCCTCCCCGCCACCAACGGTAGGCTTCTTCCCTCCTTCGGTACCCCAAGAGGCACATTAATACATGGACTAATACATCTCTAAGAATACCAAAAGTCTACAGCCCCCCCCCCCTTTAACCACTTGGTCATCAATCGCGAAGGCCAGCGCAACGTATGTACGAGCATACTTTAGAGTGGTGCGTTCCACTTATGTCAGCGTATAGCTGGATAATTGCATTTTTAGAGTGGTGCACTCCCACATATACCTGTAATAGGTTTCAAGGATACACCGGACGCACTGCAGGGTCGTTCGTCGCAACGTAACAGAGCCACAGGCGTGATGCACCCTTCAATAATAGTATGTTATACCAAATACAACGCGGAACCACCATGGGTGATAGAATGTCGTTTGTGCGTAACATGGTTTTTAGCCAATGTGCCGCAGCATAGGTCGTGAAGCTATGCTTTTACAAGTAACATGGGTTGTGAATCCATGAAACTATGAAGTGTCGAGGCTGATCAAGCGTAGTGCAAAATGTAGTAAGATATGAGGCGCAACGTACGCATAATCCAACCTTCGGCAATAATAAACAGCGTCCTTCCAACCATGGTCAGTTATCGTTCGAGTATTGTGAACGACATACGTAATTTAGATAAGTAGATCGCAAGGTAAAGTCAGACGTTTTGCGGAACGTAGAAGTATACTCGAACTGCACTGCGCTCAGAAAGCAAGCTCTCTGATTCAACAACAAGCCAATCCCATCTGAACGTCCAACTAGGTAGACATCCAGACAGAACCAGCCGTGCTGAGGCATCGCTGAAGCGAGACACCGTTACGCCCCACAGCCTGACCCGACCTGCGATAATAATTGTTTTAGTAATATACGTGTAAATATGTTGTAGTTATGATATGTATATAAATCCACCAGAGGCAGATAAGATTTCGTCGGATGCTCTCAAGCTAGGTCCGCTAAGGATCCTCACATTAGACTGCATCCAACAACACAGTGCATTCAAACGATCTATTGCAAATATACCTGCTCAATATATTAATTTTATGTATCGCACCACGCGCAACACAACAAGATGTTGACAGTGCTCACTCCCTCCTACACCACCGCCATACCCACCCTTGGCGAGCGGTCGGAACGACGGGAAACTTCTCCGTAAGCTTGTAGTCGCGTGATCATATACACCCATACTATACTACCATTCTATTATCGTTTTAATATTACTTTACTATTATTTTATTATTATAATATAATATAATTTTTTTTTTTTTTTTTTAAATAATTACCTATTTTCCACTGAATAGTAAGATACGTATAGTTACATTCAACCCCCTAAATTCTGTGATGTGTGCAAATAGTTATGCTATGCAGCATGCAGAACAGAATTTACTATGCTAAGGAACTATTTGAAATATTTTATACCTACGCAAACCCCAGCGTCTACGATTTTATAACAGATGCAAACCTATCCTACCTTTGTGCCTTTTATAACCTACAATTTCCACGACTACTTTAGTTCCTGGTTTTCCTTCTACAATCGACGTATATTGTGATTACCAACTAATTTTCTCTGCTTACCCATGTCATAATCACACCAATAGCCTTCGCAGCATAGCTCCTACCTACCCTATCCTTCCTTTAATTCTCGCATCTTGCTCTTTCCATTCACCTTTTACATTCACACCTAATGTTGTTCTAAAGCTAAAATTGGTATTCCTTACTGTTTCCCTATTTCTTTACGTCTTAAAGTATTTAATCACGTCCCTTCATATAGACTTATCATTATACAAACATCGGCAACCCCCCGATGTTATGATTTTATGACGTAAATACAGCTTTTCGTTGACAAATTTAACACATTCATTACACTTCCAAACCTGCTAACCCTTTATCTCATATGTAACCATCACTTCTAACTATTCCATCTCTAATTATATTGCATCTTCATTTTAATTTATTAAACAAAATATGACCACGTAGGATCCTAGCTACTAGAAAATCATCGTCCACCCTCCGATGATATAATCTTATAACATAATTATGTGTCTTTACCATTAAACACGCCTAATTGCACCGCGTTCCTCTCACTAAGTCCAGAACTTGCTCCCTTTTTATGTTAAGCAGACCTGAGTATACGCGAACGCCCTCGCTTTTGTACTAACATACCTGAGTATACGCGAACACCCTCGTTATTGTTCTGACAGACCTGTGTATACGCGAACACCCTCGCTTTTGTTCTGGCATACCTGAGTATGCGCGAACACCCTCGTTTTTGTTCTAACAGACCTGTGTATACGCGAACACCCTCGCTTTTGTTCTGACAGACTTGAGTATACGCGAACACCCTCGCTTTTGTTCTGGCATACCTGAGTATGCGCGAACACCCTCGCTTTTGTTCTAACAGATCTATGTATACGCGAACACCCTCGCTTTTGTTCTGGCATACCTGAGTATGCGCGAACACTCCATCTTTTCCTTCGTCTTTCTCTGTGTGTCTCCATTTATTTCCTCTTTCAACTTCCAACCAAAATACATACATTCACGTTGTTAGCACCATCACCTTTGCTCTTTAGATTTATTACATTTTCCTATTTTCACTAAATCTCCTATTATAATAAATAATTTTATTATGCATATCATATTTTCCGTTTCACAATTTTTTTTCTTTACTTTTAATTTTAACCTAACTTGTCTACGTATATTTTCTATATTCGTGTTAATTAGTGCCTGATTCAAACATCTATCAATTGTTCAATTTTGTGCTTTTCTCGTTTAGACCTTCATTCAGTGTATAACCTATACTATCATGTTACGCATTATTATATGATTCTTTTTTCTTAGGGAAAACCTTACCCAAGTGTTATGATTTTTATGGCAATAAGTTCTAAACAATCTTCCTAACTCCTTTTAACTCGTTCCGTGTATAAAACCGTGGTTTCCACACTGTGGTGTATGTTGTCTTAATTCCAGAGCCTTATGACCTTCCTTTTATTTCCTACTGATGAATTGAGAACCATTATTATTAGTAGTAAATCGTAATAACTTCCATTTTAATGATATAATTTAAATGCTTTAGTTTTGTTAGACACTATTGATTGTCGTTTTTCGTAATGCAAATAATTTTATAAATTTACTAAAAGAGTCTTGTACTACTAGAATGTATGTAAATCCCAATGATCCTGCTGGTAATGGTCCGTACAAGACAGCCATAACAATTTCACCTACGTCATCTTTTATTATATTGACAAGATCCTACATATTTTACATTGTCATTTTTAGCAAGTTGACAAATATGACTTTTCCCAAAAGCCTTCACTTTACTTGTTAAATCTCCCCGAAACATTCTGTGCTTTATATATTTAATTATTTTGTAAGCACCTGGATGACCCATTTCTATAGAAGTTTGTTTAACAACCTCTTCTTGTTACCCATTTTGCAAATATATTCTATCTCCCAGGTTAGTTCTAAAATACAATATGTCATTATTTATATGATTTCTATTTTTATAACGGTTATTATGTCCACTAACAACATCTTGGTATTTCTATATCTTCCTTTTGCAATTGAGGCAAGTTCTTAAGCTTTGAATTAAGCACGTTATTTACTTTACTTAAGTAATAACTTCCTAGCAGAATAGATTTCTCTCCTTGCATTTTATTACAATCTGGCGGATATCAGGATAAGATATCAGCAACCAAATTATCCTTGCCTGATATACGAGTATATTCTATTTCAAATCAAATTGTTCTAAATATAATAGCCAACGTGTGACTCTACTATTAACCAATTTCCATGCTATTTCCAAATAATAAAGCTTTACGATCTGTTTTTATAACTACCTTTAAACCTCGCAAATACTACTAATTACTGCAAAGAACTATTGTTCTGCAGCTGTTCAGATCAACTAAGTCCCCTTCAAAGCTTTCACTATAAAACCGCACGACTAAAACTTCCCACAGCAGTTTTTAATCCTCACGGTAATACATTGTATACATAGGCTTTCCGTTAAAACAAATGCTGTATACTTCCTACACTCATCACCAATAGGTATCTGGAAGTAAGCATTCTTCAAATCTTTTGTAATCGAACCGTTTACTCGTCTTACACATATTCCCTCTAATTATTATTCTTCGACGCTTAACAGACACACTCTCCCAATTTTTAAGTTGTACTTGTTATATCTCACATCTACATAGATACCACAACCCCCCGTCCATAAGACGTTTACACACTCTCTTTTTATGTTGCTTAATACCAACTTCCACACATCCTCCTGTCAACAAGTCGTTAGGTCTACTTGAACCCGAAAGCTTCCTCTGACTCTTTCCATTTCACGGACAACATATTGTAGGCTTTCGCCTACGTTAACCTATCTTATTTACTTTAACTGGGACCCATGAGATACTTGCTTTGAAACAAGTATCCTGGTCACGGCACCATATTGTAACCAACCTGACGGGGTCCCTAAGCATCTACACCTCTCTCTACTTATTATATTCAATATTTCTTTAAAATGGCACGTGATACATCTAGCAGTAAGACCCTCACAACATTGCTGTGTCCATAACAAACCAAGATCTTTTAGAGTTTCGGAAGCCTCGAATTCAATCAACCCAACGACTAAGTTATATACAGATTTTAGATGTAATTCAGTTAACTTAAAACAGGCATTAAGTAACGTGATCGCGAAGAGATAAATCTCTTCGGGATATTTACGAACTAACCCAAGTGGTAGCACCTTCCTTTTATAACCTTTTATAAAGAAAAGGAAGATGCTTTGTATGGCATCATTTATATTCCTAAAAAATAAATGATGGCTGGCTGGCTCCTCCCCGCCACCAACGGTAGGCTTCTTCCCTCCTTCGGTACCCCAAGAGGCACATTAATACATGGACTAATACATCTCTAAGAATACCAAAAGTCTACAGCCCCCCCCCCCCCTTTAACCACTTGGTCATCAATCGCGAAGGCCAGCGCAACGTATGTACGAGCATACTTTAGAGTGGTGCGTTCCACTTATGTCAGCGTATAGCTGGATAATTGCATTTTTAGAGTGGTGCACTCCCACATATACCTGTAATAGGTTTCAAGGATACACCGGACGCACTGCAGGGTCGTTCGTCGCAACGTAACAGAGCCACAGGCGTGATGCACCCTTCAATAATAGTATGTTATACCAAATACAACGCGGAACCACCATGGGTGATAGAATGTCGTTTGTGCGTAACATGGTTTTTAGCCAATGTGCCGCAGCATAGGTCGTGAAGCTATGCTTTTACAAGTAACATGGGTTGTGAATCCATGAAACTATGAAGTGTCGAGGCTGATCAAGCGTAGTGCAAAATGTAGTAAGATATGAGGCGCAACGTACGCATAATCCAACCTTCGGCAATAATAAACAGCGTCCTTCCAACCATGGTCAGTTATCGTTCGAGTATTGTGAACGACATACGTAATTTAGATAAGTAGATCGCAAGGTAAAGTCAGACGTTTTGCGGAACGTAGAAGTATACTCGAACTGCACTGCGCTCAGAAAGCAAGCTCTCTGATTCAACAACAAGCCAATCCCATCTGAACGTCCAACTAGGTAGACATCCAGACAGAACCAGCCGTGCTGAGGCATCGCTGAAGCGAGACACCGTTACGCCCCACAGCCTGACCCGACCTGCGATAATAATTGTTTTAGTAATATACGTGTAAATATGTTGTAGTTATGATATGTATATAAATCCACCAGAGGCAGATAAGATTTCGTCGGATGCTCTCAAGCTAGGTCCGCTAAGGATCCTCACATTAGACTGCATCCAACAACACAGTGCATTCAAACGATCTATTGCAAATATACCTGCTCAATATATTAATTTTATGTATCGCACCACGCGCAACACAACAAGATGTTGACAGTGCTCACTCCCTCCTACACCACCGCCATACCCACCCTTGGCGAGCGGTCGGAACGACGGGAAACTTCTCCGTAAGCTTGTAGTCGCGTGATCATATACACCCATACTATACTACCATTCTATTATCGTTTTAATATTACTTTACTATTATTTTATTATTATAATATAATATAATTTTTTTTTTTTTTTTTTAAATAATTACCTATTTTCCACTGAATAGTAAGATACGTATAGTTACAAGGGGAAAACGGAAGACGGAAGGGCACTCTATTTCCTATCATAATAAGAAACGTGGAAGCAAACCGATACGGACGCGTCCGTGAAATTATGACTAACTTGTCGGAATTCCACGGACAGACACGGACTTTGACGATGCCTTATTGTACGATAGGTGAAAGGTGTGGGAGGAACAAGATCAAAAAGTTCTTCGCAAGCCAAAGACCAATATGGTTGTGGGCTAACCTGTTGGGGGTATAGCAGTTATACTAAACACATACCCCCAATCGGTTTTAACACGGCATCGTACCGGACGAATCATGAATCGCTTGGCGGTACATCTTTGCCAGTAGGGTGGTAACTGGTAACTAGCCACGGCCGAAGCCTCTCACTAGGCCAGACCAGAGAAAATTCAGAAATTATAAATTACCGATTTGACCCCGCCGGGGTCAAATCGGTAATTTATGAAGTGAAGAGTCAGATATATGATAAGTGCCACAAGTTGTCCTCTCGAGGGTCGTGACCCCTTTCCATTAATCAAATAATGGTAGGAATTTTCTTGGTATAATAATGCGGTGGGTTAATCTTACTCTTAAGTCTCTTAGTCGAGTCGTATGCGAAAAGACGTGGGGTATTTCCGCATACGACTCGACTAAGAGTATTTAGACTCTTGGGTTTTTGTAACGATTTTCATCAGATGTTAGTGATAATAACCGGAACCGACGGATTTACGTGCTCTCCGAGGCAAGGAGGGAACGAAAAGGCCAAATTTGAACCTCCAAATTCGGTCACCCATCCAGTAACCGACTTGGGTCAACGTTGCTTAACAATCGCAATCGACTGACATGCGTTGTCACAACTAGGCCACTCGTCCCTCCACACAAGTTGTCCAACATGAAATAAATAATTTTCAGACATACAATTACAAACTGCAATTTACAAACGCCAGCCTGTGTTTTTTCAGTATAGTGCTTTGGTCTGAAAAATTGTGGTGTAATTTTAGATATTTTTTTTAAGGCATTAAACCATACTTAATATTATAAATGCGAAACTGTGTTTGTTTGTTGGTTTGTTGGTTTGTCGGTTTGTTGGTTTATTGGTTTGTTGGTTTGTCCTTCAATCACGTCGCAACGGAGAAACGGATCGACGTGATTTTTGGCATGGGTATAGTTGAGGACCTGGAGAGTGATATAGGCTATTTCTTATCCCGGAAAATTAAGATGTTCCCGCGGGAATGAAAAAACATTAATCCACGCGGACGAAGTCGCGGGCATCAGCTAGTGAATAAGTAAAATAAATACCGTTTACAATCATCGAGTCTCCTCTCATGCAGGTCCGCCGGCACAGTCTTGGATCTCATCGCGTCCAGATGCGCCATCTTGCCCGCGGAAGCTTCTAGAGCAGTTTTCACTGAGAAGTACTCCCGGTGGACCGTTTCGTAGTCTCGCATCATCGCCGCCACTAAAGATAAGCACAATCTATATAAATTAATAAAACTGAACTGTCCGATATCGAAATTACCGTCTTTTATTGACCTCATAAAATATTATCTACAAGTCTTTACACGGAAATTTCGCAGTAAACAAATATTTAAGTGGTGAGCTAGACATCATGGCCATTTCTGTTTAACCAACAACCTCAATTTACATAGACGGGCCCTGTCAAACAAAGCATGTGGACGTATTTTTAGTAACGCCATCTAGTCTGAAAAGCGGGAACTTGTTTGCGCCATCTTGAATGAAAGCTTGAAAACGTATGACTCGGTCATAGATTATAACAAATTATCTACACGACGAGAGACCGTGACGACGCTTCGACGAAGACAAAGACAGGCTTATGACAGTTGTGGAACGTGCTCTGCAAGTCAGAAGCCCAACTTTTAGGGTTCCGTACCAAAATGGTAAAATGGAACCCTTATGGTGCGACTTTCTCCGTCTGTCTGTCCGTCTGTCCGTCTGTCCGTCTGTCCGTCTGTCCGTCTGTCCGTCCGTCACACTCGATTATTTCAGTAACTACCGAAGCTATCGACATGAAATTTGGAATAGTTGTGTATATTAGTGGCCCATAGACACTGGAATTAAAAAAAATTGAAAATTATTTTTGTTCTTATTTAAAAAGGGGGGAAAATCTGAGGGTTGAAATTTAAAAGTGAGATAACTGTACTGTGTGGGGTATCATATGAAAGGGTTTACTTTGTACATTCTAAAACAGATTTTTAATTATTTTTAGTTATGATAGTTTTTGATTTATCGGGGAAAATGTCTAAAAAAATACCGTTCCCCCCCCCCTTATCTCCGGAGTTTACCAATCGAAAAATTTGAAATAATTATGGTCAATAGGAATTTACGTATATTTTACAGGAAAACTATAGCCAATGCTCTAACTAGCATAGTTTTTTTGATATTAACAATAAACCTCTACAAACAAAGTTAGTCTTGCGGTTCATTAACAAAGGTAATTATTTACTTAATAATGGTACGGAAACGAAGGGTTCCGTACCATTATTAAGTAAATAATGCATAATAAAAAAAACCGGGCAAGTGCGAGTCCGACTCGCACTTGCCCGGTTTTTTTCTATGAAAGGACCCATCTAGTACCTACATATATATTGATGTTTATAACACTATCTCTAAACTAAATTGACAGCTCTAAATCTTGTTCTCTCCCTTTCTGCAGGAAGTATTATGAAAGGGTAAGCAATGAATATTTAATGCTTTCATTTTAGTTTCGTTTAGAGATTGTGTACAACAGAATTAACCTGATTGTCTAATGAGCTCAAACTAAGGACAGTTGAGAGAACTATGTTGCGTCAGGCTTGTGTATATTTACTTGTAAAAATCTATGATAGTTTATCGTCACTCCATAAATCTTTTAAAACTTACTTTTCCCTTCATACAGTTCATAGACTTCCTTTAGCTTAGACTCCGCTCTTTCTGCTCTTTCTAAAATCGTAGCTTTTTCAATATCGCCAGTCTCTTTCTCCACTATTATTTTCTTATAGCTCTGTCTCACTTGCAGCAATTCCTGTTCTAATACATTAACTTTTTCAACTAATGTCTTGTTTTCTGTGACGATTTCCTTTGATTTCTTGTTCATGTTTTCGAATTGTTTTTCGTAGTCTCGTATGAGGCTGTCCTTTTCCTGCAGGTTTTCTTGGAATGCATCAAATAATGGCGCTGAAAATTTAAGTAGTCTAAAGTAAATTGTAACGGCAAAAGGTTATGATTTATGACTTAACTAGCTGATGCCCGCGACTTCATCCGCGTGGATTGAGGTTTTTGTGGTTCCCGCGGGAACTCTTTAAATTTTTCGGGATAAAAAGGAGCCTATCTTCGTGCCAAATTTCATCCAGATCCGCTCAGCCGTTCAGGCGTGATTGAATAACAAACAACATCCATCCAAACTTTAGCATTTATAATATTAGTATAGATTATCTCCAACCTAATGCCAGCTCGCAAGTAGAACTGTTTTTGTAATTTTACGCATACGTTAGCCAAGTATCCAGGCGGTTCGAATCAGAAACGTTAGAGCAGTCAACCACATAAGGATGCCAACCCCGACGGTTTCTTGCTGTGCTGTGGTAGAACAGTGACCAAAGCATATCCGATAAAACACAGATAAGCAGTCAAGTCAAGTATTTAAAAAATAACTCTTACCTAAAGCTTGAGCACTCAGCAGTCCTGATAAGTCTACCACTCTTTCAAACCGGAGTGTTCCTTCATCAGAAGTGGGTTTAGTGTGACTTTCTTCATTACCAGCATCTGTTTAGAAATTAAATATTTTGATTATGACTTAGATTAATATTCAATTGTTCCTTAGTACCTATTAACGTAAAGATACTTTTACCTTGTCTCTGTCCTATGCTAGCCGTGATTAATGAATCCAATCCATCATACTTCTCAGATGATTTGAATACGTCCTTCGCATCAGTGTTCAATGTATGGACATTACTCCGTAACCTCTCTTGGTACCGAGATAGTTGGACGTTCAGTCTGAAATAATTAAAAACATAGTAACTAGTAAGTAGAATAAAATTAGAAAAGTCTTAGTAGAGCTACAAAGACTCAACATTTTAATGTATCATATAAAATAGAATCAATCCACGTAGACGCGCCCCACTCCTATTTATTTTGATGATGTCACCATTACATACAGTACATCTTTTAATGTAAAAATGTTGTTTTCACCTCTCATGCTCTAAAAAGGTGTCATTATAGCTTAGCGTAGGCGGACTAAAGTAAGCATTTAGGGTCTAGGGATTAAAGTATTTTTTTTTAATAATTGACGGCAATTATTAAAAAAAAATACTAATTATTCAACAACAGTAGGTACTCAAGTCATTATAAAATAATCTACTGGCTTGACGGCTCTGGGTACCAGCCCTTTTGAGCCTTAATGTAAACCTATAAAAAGACTCGCCTATAAAATTATTAATTTCGTGTACTCGACTCGATGTTTAAAATTATAAAAATATAAAATTAAAATTTGAAAATGGAACGGCAAAAGCGACGTCTGCAATGCTACACTGGCGATCCTTGGTGCTCGTCGAATGTATGCATCTATACGTTTGTCAACTAGAAAAAAAATATTTAAAAAAAGTTGCTGCGAAATTTCCATATTATTTTCTGTTTTATTTCGTTCCAAGTGGTTCTATTTTCTTGCAATCGAAGTGAAAAGTAGAGTGTTTACCACGGGACTACAAGCCACTCTACTCGACACTATAGCTTACCTCGCTAAACATCTCGTATGAAATGGCTCACTTTAGTCCCTTGGTGAACAATCTACTATTTATAATGGGAAAAAATGTATGACCATTAACTTACCTTTGACTTGTCAATCTAGACGACACGATGCCTGCGCGAATTACTTAAGTTTTTTTTTTGCTTTCCTGCGGGAATTCTTCGATTTTCCGGGATAAAATGAAATCTATGTCCCTCCACGGGCACGCACAACAGACCCTCCAACTGGGGTTTAAGTGCGGAAACCTGTCCAGCAGGAAGAAGAAGTCCCTCCACGGGATAGAGCACGTCTTCTTGGATTGGAATATCTATAAGTACCTCACGTGCCCTATCTCACTCTCGTAACTCATTCTAAAATAATATAGACTTAATACAAACCTATACAGGACATCTTTCATAGCCTGCATGTCCCTCTGGAGTCTTGAATTTTGTTCTCTCGCCTGGTTAAGTACGATTTGGCGACTGCTGCAGTTCATACAAACTTCTACTAAAGGAATTGCTGTTGATTGTTCTAGAAAAAGAAAAAAATTCAGTACTATTTTTTTTAATGCAATTTTATTTGATGCTGCGACAGAAGGGCAGAACTGATCGCCCATGATCTTTGTAATCATTTTGTTAAGTGCTAGCCTAGCTTATTAATAAAAGTAGGTAGATTAGTGCTGCATTTCTCGCTGGTTTCTCTGGATTCTTATTGGAGAATCTACCATGTTTAATACGATTTTGGAAAATGAAAAGGAATAAAATAAAGATCAAAAATACATATCTGCATAAATTTAAATTTGAGTTTTATTTAAGATTTATTAATTTTGGAATCCAACATTGCATTTTACATTTCATAAAGCTGAATTCATAATACACCTTTCCCATGTCTTCCAGTCAACAATATAATAAGGTAGGTAAGACCCAGGAACTGTGTAATGTGTATCCTGCTTTAAACTCTTACCTTTGTCTGGCACCTCGTAATGCTTTACTTTCTCCTCTAACTTCTTGTATTTCTTCTCCCAGTCTCCATTTCTCTCCCTTTCCTCTCTTATTACTGTCTTACACTCTTCCACATAGTTTGCTAATGTGGTATATTCGCCTTTAAGTCGATCATTCTCATTGGCAAACAATCTATTATACTCTAACACAGTTTTAAGCTTTTCTCGTAGTTTAGTAATTTGAGATTCTTTTTGCGATATCTAGAATTAAAATAGGTTGAGAGTAGGTAATCAGCTATCATGCAAAATTATTGCATCCATTTACACGCGAGTTTTTAATTTGAAATGCATTTAATCAGACTTGAATACTGAGGTAAGTTTTATAACCTTAATGGTTGAGTAGAACCTGTGGTTGAACCTCAGATTCAGATTGACAAATACTAGTGCAATCATATCAAAGTTAAGATTCCTGCTATAATCTTTGTGTATAAGCACTGGGGGGTTACTACCATTGCTTAAAGCAGTATTGTTTCAAAATTACAGTTTTACAGGTCACATACCTTGACATCCTAAAAATAAGGATTATAATGCAAAACCACAAACTTCAACCCTATAAAAACAATACGCATTTAAGCTATGTTAGCATGCTTGCTGATCTCTTATGATAAAATAAGTTTCACCTGCAATGCAACCAACCCTTCAAGCATATTAGGAAAAATACTATTATGCTTTCTGTGATATCATATTACATTTCTGGTTGTGTGGGTTGTCTTTGATTATTTGTATTCAACAAGTTGCATATGCCAAAATGCAGATTATATCATCTTTGTATTCACAACAAGTTCTGTTAATCCTCATAAGTTTAACAGCATTAAATGTCTCAAGGCTATCCATTTCCATTAGTACATACTTACCATAATAACATTCTCCTCGCATCTATCCATTAGAGCAGTGACCAAGCTCTCATATTTCTTAGTAAGCTTTCGTTTTTGTTCTCTAAGTAAAGACCTTCCTTCTTTGCTGCCTCTCGGGGAAACCACTGCAATGCCCTGAACGTTTCTCTTTCTTGGAGGTTTGGCAGGTTTACCAACTAAAAATATTATTAATTTTTAATCTTATTCCTTTCTATATATTGTAGCGAATAATAAATCTTACAGTATCCATACTTCTATACTAATATTATAAATCTGAAAGTTTGGACAGATGTTTGTTACTCAATCACTCCTGATTGGCTGAACAGATCTGAATGAAATTTGGCACAGAGATATTCGTAGATTATAGTCTGCAATAACACATAGGCTAATTTTTACCCTGGAAAATTAAAGAGTTTCAGCAGAAACCAAAAAACCAATCAATCCAAGCACACTTTCTTTTATCAGTTAGATGTTTACTACAACAATTATTTATTACTGCAGCAATTATTACTCTTACATCATCTTGAGACTTATACAGATGAAAGTCTACAGATGATGGCTTGAAATATCCACTTTCAAAGTTAGTATGAATAGACACCTTCTCGTCCAGTAAGCCTCAATTTAGACACAATTTTAAAAAAGCTAACACCTATCTTGCAGTTTTTTAAAGATTTTATTACCAACATCCCTAGGATCTTCATATGTGGGATTAAAATCACTGTCATTTTTCTCCAGCATTATAGACTCTGTCCTCTGCATCACAGTGTTGAGAATGTCTTGTCGCAATGAATCTCTTCGCTCTGGAGAGTTTATATCAAATAGACGATGACATGGGGTGAAGTTTCCAGTGAACGTTAACTTCTGGGAGCTTAACTTTGGTGTGTGTTTCTTATTGATTCCACTGTAGGTAGGCTGTGAAACACAAATGAGATTTATTTGAAAGACTAGCTGATGCCCGCGACTTCGTCCACGTGGATTTAGGTTTTTTTATTCCCGTGGGAACACTTGAATTTTCCGGGATAAAAAGTAGCCTATGACCTTCCCTGGGATACAATCTACCCCTGTACCAAATTTCATCAAAATCGGTTAAACAGATGGACCGTGAAAGCGTAGCAGACAGACAGACAGACAGACAGACAGACAGACAGATAGACAGACAGACAGACACACTTTCGCATTTATAATATTATTATAATTATAAAATTATAAAATTATAAATTATAAATTATAAATATTATAAATATAAAATATTATAAAAATATTATAAAATTATAAATATAAATTATAAATATAAATTATAATATAATTATATATTATATACTAGATGATGCCCGCGACTTCGTCCGCGTGAATTGATGTTTTTTTAAGATTTAAACTATCCTATCTCTCAAGTTGGATTGAACTGCACATGGTGTGCGAATTTTATTATAATCGGTTAAGTGGTTTAGGAGTCCATTGAGGACAAACATTGTGACACGAGATTTATATATATTAAGATTATATATTATATATTATATATATTATTAAAATTATTTAATTATTAATTGTTAAGTATGGAATCAAGATAGAATGTGAGGGATTTTTCTTTTTCTCTGGTGGGATTATGCTTTCAAGAACATGATGAGATTTAGCTTTCAAGTATAATTTCATTTAAAAAATTCTTTTTAAACAACCGACTTCAAACTCCCGCGCAAACTTTACAACAACAAGCACACGCTATACAAAGTACTTATTTTATTGTTGATATTTTAAAAACCGCTCGACCGATTTCGATAAAATTTATATGGGACCACTTGGGAAGTATGCCCTTTGAAATAAAAAAAGAATCATCCAAATTGGTCCACCCAGTCAAAAGTTCTGAGGTAACAAACATAAAAAAACCTCCTCCTTTTTTTGAAGTTGGTTGAAAATGCTGCAAAAATACTGATTTGGGTCACAAAAACTGCCATACCTATCCCTTCTCAGTTAGCCTGCATCAATCTCCATCTTAATATGCATCATCACCTTATTTTACAGCCGATAAATGACAGTCTAGGGTTGACTTGTAGTAGAATAAAAATAAAAAGTCTGAGGTTTCTGGTTCACTTAGTGTTCTATTGTGCTCAATAATATGAGCAGTGAATTCCATGATAGGTTTCAGTCAGTTATACTACTGCCACTGATGTCACTGATAGATATCCTACCATACAAGCCTGTGGCGCATTGGTCATTCATGACTAATGATTTATGAAAATAAATGATGCAGACTCTATCATCAAATTGGCTGATAAATAATAAAGAAAGGAGGAAGGAGGGTACATGTTAAATTCAGAGTACATTTCTAAAGTTTTTGTTAAGTTAAATATTTGTATACTTACTCAAGTGGGTACTTTTTTTCTTAATCTCCGTTAGGTAAGTAGCTACTGTACCTATTCTTAGTTTAATATTTTAAATAACACTTACAAGTTACTGTGGTTCTTACAATTTCACCTGGATGGTAAGAGATGATGCATTCTAAGATGGTAGCGGGATTAGTCTAAGGTAGCAAGGCTTACCTGATAGTTCTAAGTTTACAGTTTTGCACTGGAATTAAAACAACTTTTCATAAAATCTAACTACAAATACACACCGTAAACGAAGTCTTCCCTAGACTAAGATACATAGTCAACTTCCAGTACAAATTAAAAAAGTAGAATACATTATTTTTGCTTATTTATTTCACTGCACCTTTGTACATCAATGACTTTTATCGAATAAAGATACAAGATACAAAAGCCATGCTTATGAGGCAACAAAGGAATCTCCAATATGAATATAGGTCACTAATGTACAAAATTATTGATAAAACAAAATGAATTTGGGACACTAGGGCACAGCAATGAAGTTACATTGCATGTAAACTAGAATTTCACAGTTAAATTCTTATTTTAATAATCAGTAGTGTGGTTTTTAAAAAATATAAGAATAGATTTGAGAGTTTATTTCACAGCACAAGTTTAAAATGTTCTATCACCATGAGTTCAAAAAAGTAAACAAAAAACCGCCCTTGTCAAATGAAACGTGACAATGTTACATTGACGTCTGCTAAAAATGACAGCTACAGTGTAACGATCGCAATCACCTCTGATTGGATAACTTTCTTCCACTATTGGACAAAATCCATTGACGCAGCAAGCCTGCCAAGAATGCCATAAATTCAGACAATCATAACAATTGATATTGTAACAATGATACAGAAGTTACGCAATCGCACTGCTGATGCCATAAAGTAATCTGTGACTGATGCTCCATGGATGCATAGTTGTTGTTACCATGGTTACAGAGAGGTAAATAAATAAAAATGTTTCTTTTTTAGTAGTTTTTCCTCCTTTTTAATTGTATGACCATCGCAGCAAATATTTATGCGAGTATCGCAAAGTTTGATCATTTAAATTCATGGCTTGATCCTTGACCTTTCTTTCACAGATATTTTCTTTTTTTAATAATAAATATAAATTATGGTAATAAAAACACTTGTTCTTCCATTTTCCTGCTCGATTTTAACTAAGTACCTACCTATACTATTTGCATAAACATGAAAAATATTAAGATATTGGATGAGTGGAATGGGCAGCCGATAAAGTTTGATTACATCTCTTCTCCAATATGTCAGGCACCTATCTTGTTCAAAGAAATAGTAATGAGATTATATTGTTGTTCACTATCTTTAAAACTGAACTGAATAATTAACAGGTTTATATTATCCGGTCTATCGTTTTCTGCGGGGAGTAAATAGCAATACACTAACACGTCCAGTAGGTACCTACTTTAGTGTAAGTACTTTTAATTTGGGGATTGTATGCAACACAATCAGCCACAATCTAATTCATCTAAAACGATAGTTCCAGAATCAAAATACCTAATATATCGGTGTTCTTTTCACAATGCTCCAAGTGGAAAAGGGTTCAATAGATTAAAAGTATTTCAGACCAGTCCATCTAAGTAGTTACCTAAGCTTAGAGGTTGCGTACAGAACCGCCGCGTGGGCGTGGCCGCTAGTTTTGGCGTCGCTATTACACTGCACTGACTATCGGGCCCTACTCAGTCTGAACGAGAACGTCAAGAGAGTTGTACGTGTATCTTTATGTTAATTATCGTTTACTAGGCACCCATGCTATCGAACGGGTGGACCGATTTTCATGACCTTTGATTTGTTGTATTTGTTTCCGTCCCGAATAGCAGAATAACTATTAAAACATTGAACATAACTATCAAAAGAATTAACTAGATCCCAACAAAATAGTCAAGGATGTGTTCAATTGTGTTTTTGAATGCAAAAAGTTAGAAGAAATAAATAATTTAAGGGTTTGTTTTTCTCAGCTAACTTCAATAATCCTCAACCTCAATCAATGTAGGACAATCAAGGACATGTTCTAACGGAGCACCTGAAGGATGACTGTGATATTGAGAGGGAAAGGAGGGCACTCTCGAATCGTTGTAATATGCTAGCTCGAAGATTTGGTAAATGCAGCAAATCCGTCAAAGTTGTACTGTTTAACGCGTATTGCTAGTGTTTTTACACTTGCCAACTTTGGACAAATTTTCTTAGAAAGTCCTATACGTGTGCAGTACAACGATGCTTTTCGCATTTGGATGGGTTTGCCTAGATATTGTAGTGCCTCTGGAATGTTCGCCGAGTCGAGAGTGCCTGATTTCTATGCTGTAATGAGGAAAAGAGTAGCTTCCTTTTGGAAGAGACTCCGGACATCTCAAAACAGCATCCTCAAGATGGTTTCTGACAGTAAGCCCAGCAATATTTTTACCTATTGGCTATCTGTGCATCACAATAGCAATAGGAAATAGGTTTTTTGTGACCATGACGGGAAGAGTTTTTTTTTTTAGCATTCCCAGTTAGATTTATAAGTTTTATGTATAGGTACTATTTGTAAATTTTATTTTATTGTATTCTATTTTTAGTTACTTACTGTATATTTATATTTGTATTGTATACTGGGCCCTTTTGCCTTTAGTAAAATTTTTTATTATTATTATGTAATCTCTTACCTCATAATTAATGACCAAGCGTCAGGTCACGAAAATACTTGAATTTTATTTTATTTTGTACACACGCACACCACATGCCACACACATGCTATAATATGCTATATGCTACATGCTATGCTATATGCCATGCTATATGCTATGTTATATGCTATGCTATATACTATGATATATACTATGCTAAATATGCTATGCATGATGGGTAACACTCACATGCTCATAATTATGCTATATGCTATATGCTACATGCTATGCTATATGCTACATGCTATGCTATGCTATGCTATGCTATGCTATAAGCTATATGCTATACGCTATATGCTATATGCTATGCTATATGCTAAATGCTACATGCTATATGCTATGCTATATGCGATATGCGATATGCTACATGCTACATGCTATATGCTATGCTATATGCGATATGCTACATGCTATGCTATATGCTATATGCTATAAGCTATATGCTATATGCTATAAGCTACATGCTATACGCTATATGCTACATGCTATATGCTATATGCTACATGCTAAATGCTACATGCTATATGCTATGCTAAATGTTATATGCTACATACTATAATGCCATGCCATGCTATGGCTAAAAAAAGCCATGCCTCATCTATGGAAAAAGTTTGGCATGAGGCATGTCTTTGTACATCTCAATCACATTTATCAAAATTTCTTTTTCTTTTGGACACGACATAATAATTTGTAAAAATGCTCGCGCGAGCCGGAGAAACACAACTACCGATCTGCTGTACGCTGTACGCTGGTCGTGCGTCGACTGAGCTCCCTTCCGCCCTAAACATACATTATCCTGATGCAGGGCGCAAAGGCAGCCAGGCAGATCGGGACCACCCGATCTCCCTGAACATCGACCCACCCACCCTGTGGCTTATTACACTACACTAATTCAGGTTAAGGGTCCCTGTGGAAAGTGCAATGTAATAGGGGTTTTAGCCCTTCATCTTTTCCCAGCTTGTGGCAGATAATTATCGCAAACCAGGGACCTCATTACATAAAAAATAATTGCTACAGTGTAAAGATCACAAACACCTCTGACCGGAATCCGGATAACACCTTATCACTCTTCTGCTATTGAATGGCTGCTGATCAAAAACATTGTCTCAAAAAGCCAATCACAAAAATTCGGATTACAATAAGAATGATTGATGCAGGTTTTAGTTACTAGGAGAGCTACCAGGCTACAGCCAACATTAAGTCTTTGGTTGAGCACTGCCGTTGAATTTATTATTTTGGTAGTTACTGTAAAACGGTATCTGGTCATACAAACACCTGTAGGATTAAGCTTACGTAGCTTTTTGTAGAGATGGCAGCGCTTTCGAAAGACAAGAAATAACCGCACTATTAAAAAGGATTTAAAATGTATAGCGACTGTAGTAGATCACGACTTTCTTATTTTCCCGCATAATATACAGCGTGAGCGTGCGCGGAAACAGCTGAGCGATAGTGGCGACATTTCAGTGACTCGGTGTCATTATGAATTAAACAGTCGCATCATGTCTGCCTGCCGGCTCGGTGTATGACGTTCGATGTTAAATAATAACCTAAAAACACTTATTTATTCCGTCCTTTCGGATTTGGACGATTTTATTAGTTAATTTTAAACATTAATTAAGTTTTAGTGTGCAGGTAAAGTGATTATAGTGAATATTCAGAGTTGACAATTTCGAGATACGCTACGCCGTATCTTTACTGAATTTTGTACAGCGTTTATCGATTTTCATTTTACAATGAGCGTAACGTTTTGTTTACTTTTTATTCGTGTGTAACGTTGTCTCTCCAGTTTTTATAATGTGCATTATTCAACCCTAGTGTTGTGCCGTGGGATTCATTCAATTATGTGCGAGAGTTCGGGCGAAGTTTCTTGTTTTGGATGACAAAAACATGGAATTCGAAAACGATTTCAGCTTGAAAGAATGGGCGAAGGACAAGCCTTTGTCCATTCTACAGCTGGACCCGGCAGATCGAGCAGTTTTGAGAATAGCAGGTTAGCAAGATGCCCTTTTAAACTTGGCTTGGCTTGGCTGCAGTGAATCTATCCCAATCCTAACGGAAGTCCTAGATTCCTCATTCCGCGTACCTAGGTACCTACATTAGTCGCGTTCGTTATCATTATTGTGATGATAATGACGATAGTTTTTAATGTAATTCCTACGCGGAAAAGATAAAACTGTTTTATTGAAAAAAACGCGTGCCTCTTACGGTCTTTTGTACCTGGGTAGGTAATAGGAATAGGTATTTTATTCAATTACGAATGCGACCTCGCGAAGTTTTCGCTTTTTAGTGATAATAAGTGCTGATAATGAGACTAGAGTAGACAGGCTTGTATACTACTAGATAATATGTAGTTTCGTATTATTATCACCCATAGTGCTATGTAGGTTTTAGGTATTTCACTCGCAGAAATATTTTCATTAAAAAAATAGCGAAAATAGATTGGTAAGTAGGTAGGTACTAGGTAGGTACTTAGGTAGGTGCTTACCATAATTAAATTTTAATTTAACCTCAACTATAGTTTAACTAACTCGTTCACACGTTCGTAAATACCTACCTAACTAGTTCATACCTAGTTAGGTAATTGAATATTTTCTAGAATAACAACCTACCTAGGTAACTAATAGGTAGTTATTCTAAGGTTTTAACATTTCTTAAAGAAGGTACCTAGTAACCTAGTATTCAGTAGGCCATACCTACCTAGTAGGTACTCTTAATTCGCCACCTTGCTAATCTGTCGTTAATCTGTGTAGGTACCTAATTGTTGCGCAGAAATTAGGTAGGTAGTCTATAGGTACCAGGTAAAACGGATGAGTACTTACTGCTTACTGTTGCTTCAATAGTTCGACAGGTACCTACCTACCTACTTACGCTAGCTAAATAGTTCGAGTACCTACCTAGTACTTAACGTCTTAGCTAGATAACTAATAAAAAAACTTATTTCTAAATAAAACAGGCCTTGAAGAGGTTTTTTTTCTTACCTATTAAAGTGCTACTAACAAACTACTTGCGTACTCTTGTCTGTTTTAATAATTTATGTTCATCAGTAGATAGTCGAGTAGGTACACGTGAAGTTAGTCATTCGACAACGCGAATTCCATAGGTCTTAGGCAGGTAGGTTAGGTGGGTACCTCCTCTGAAGGTGCTCGTTTGTAGCACTGCAGAAGCCAGGATCGTAAATCTGTACAAGGTACCTACCTACCTAAGAAGTCCGGCCCTTTTCACAGGAGAGAATTCATTACAAAAACCATCCTACACCTAGGTATAGGTAGATACTAAGTAGGTACCTATCTAAAATCCCAGGTGCCAGGTACCTACCTATCTACCTACCTTTCCAAATAAGATTAAGTTATTACAGTTAACGAACTGAAGGACGTTAACCTATTATTATTTTAAGACTTTGTTTCTATGCAATGTTTCAGCTCAATGCCCTTTTCTAACAGCTACCTACCCAAACCCATGGATGTAAGTGAAAGACTAGCATATCTCTACCTCTCTCTAGTTAGTTATATAGATAAAAATTAGCACTCGGTACTTAAGACCTATTCCAGTACTGTTTTAGTCCCACCACAGGTCTATAATAGACGGTAAACCCTATTAGGTGCCTATCCAAGTTCAATGGAAATCGATCGTCGTCGCTTGGGTTTTCCGAGAACACGTCAGCCGTGTCAAAAGGTCACAATATTTTTGCTTGATTATGCTGATGTGATAACAGCTGATGTACTTAATGTTTTTGATAAAATAATATATATATTTGCACTTAGGTACAAGTACCTACTTAATCTATTTTTAGATAATCTGCTTTTTATAATCTGATCAGGTGTAAATCTGCCTTAGGTACGTTAAACTAACTAAGTAAGTACATCATAAAGTATAAAAATTCTTTCCAAAAAACCGACTTCCAACGCCACTGTAAAGTACAAAATACCCACTAGGTATGTTGAAGTCGGGCGGATATAACAAGGATAAGCAAAGTTGACGCATCAGACTCGCCCGACTTCAACATAGTGGGTAGACATCAAAATTATTTTCTACTTTACAGTGGCGTTGGAAGTCGGTTTTTTGGAAAGAATTTTTATTTTTAACTTTTTAGCGTCAGGGTTGAGGATTTGGAGTCAGAATTTTTTATGCGACCACCTGAAGAACTTCCTCTAACGACTGATTGAAATAAAAATCAAATCGGTTCAGAAACCACGGAGATATGCACCGACATACATTTAACAAAAAAAAAACGAGCCTAATTGAGAACTTCCTCCTTTTTTGGAAGTCGGTTAAAAACAAATGGAAATATTCCCACAATTTATACCAAAGTCGTCACATTTTGTCGTCACATAAGAAACTATTATTTACTTAACACGCTATTAAAACTACGATATCGGCTTGTTGCGAACAACGTTTTGATAAATTCCTGAAATGTTAACTACTGAGGAACAGGTATGAATTCAATTTGAAAGAGGTCTGAATGAGTGGTGTGGTAGGTATATTGAAATCCGTGGGAGACTGCTGTAGCTGTCTGTTCCACAACATGAAGCTTCTACTTACTCCTTATTGTCTACAAATAGAACATAGGCCTCATGTTAAGGAGCTCCTCCTTACAGCGTAACCAGCTATGACATTTTTGGTGGAAAGCACCGGTAGAAAGACGCAAGGCTTAGCTTGCCCAATTACTTGCAGATGTTGACTCGAAAATGCACGATGGTAAAACGATTGTCGCGTCAATGATTCGTGAGGATGCTCCGGTGTCTGGAGTGAAATGTACCCACGTTGAAAATGTGAATGGCTTATTGGGCGGTAAATATCGCAAGCTACACGCTGTACTGTATCACATAGATTTGTCTGCTTTGGTGGATTATATAGCAAAATAAGCTTCTTGTTCTTTGTCGTGGACCTAAGCGAACGCCTGCTTCTATCCAATATGCCAATATGCTTATCTAATCGACATGACATACGGCCGGTTTCTGAATTGAGAATTTCATGTTGAGTCAGTCTCAAAGACTACTTAAGGACTAATTAAGCGAATTTTTGTTGTTGAAACCGGCTGATAGTCATCCCGAAGGATACACATTCCTTTTAATGAGGTTTTGCGGAATTTTCTTGGTAGTTATATATATAATGAAGTCCAAGGGAGACTGCCGTAACTGCCTATTTCACCAACAATAAAGCTTCTTACTTACTCCTGTTTTATGTAACGTAGCAGTCGTCATATTGTAAAGGAGCTTCTACTAGTAACTACCTAACTATGGCATTTTTGGTGGAAATTACAAGGGTCAAGAAAATTCATAACTACTTTGTTAGATTGTAAATTGCTAATCTAACCAACATCGCTAACCAACATCGTAATAATAGTCATCCCGAAGATCACACAGAACTTTCCTTTTCATAACGTTTCGCGTGATTTCCTTCGCTAAATACCTACCTAGTAAGGTCTTGGATGGTCTTTGAAGTGTGCGTCACAACAGTGCATTGGTTTTACTCCCACGCGTCGCACGTTCTCACGTCGCCATGGAGGTACTGCTCTACTATATAAAATAATAATATGCATATTAATTAATAACTTTCTGAAAGGCAGTTAGTCACCTAGTTTCCGGAAATCCATGGGAACTATGCAATCAATATCGACACCGCGACGTCTATGGATGCTTTACATCCCGTTACCGTTTAATTAGATAAGTAGAACCCACCAATAACTATCTAGTACCTGCTGCAGCTCAGGAGGACATTTTTGTGGATTTTATCATATATTTAAGTGTACAGGTACTTAACTACATTATAGTAAGTAATGATTAATGGTAATAATCAGTTATGAATTACTTACTTAAGTTATTTGATATACTACATTCAGTCATATACATACGAGGTCTGTTCAAAAAGTATTTATTTATTTAAGAATATCTATTTTGTCTCCTTCAAAGTAATCCCCCTCGGATATACCTAATACACTTGTGCCAACGTTTTTTCCAATCCTCGAAGCACTTAAAAAAAACATTTTTCGTGATCTTCTTCAGCTCCTCCTTCGATGCCGTCTTTATCTCCTCAATCGTGGAGTAGCGTTGTCCTTTCATGGGCCTCTTCAGTTTTGGGAACAGGAAAAAGTCACAGAGGGCCAGGTCTGGGGAATACGGTGGCTGTGGGACCATTACTGTGTTGTTTTTGGATAAATATTCGTGCACAAGCAACAATGTGTGAGCAGGGGCGTTATCATGGTGCAAAAGACAGTTTTTGTTCTTCCACAAATCCGGGCGTTTCTGGCGGATTGCTTCGCGCAAATTGCAGGTAATATTGACTACCCTGTGGCAAGAACTCATGGTGCACCACGCCCCTGCAATCGAAGAAAACTGTGAACAAAACCTTCACGTTCGACTGAACTTGGCGCGCTTTTTTCGGCAAAAATCGAAGACAAGCCAAAACACATCCAAGCAAAACAGCTGTCTAAAATTAACTAAACATTCAAAATGGCCGCCCTTGTCAGCATAAGTAAGGGATATGAGTACCAACATAAGGCTGCTACAAAAAAATCAAAAATCAAATATACGTAGCCCACGAAAATTCAAATTCGCGATACTTTTTGAACAGACTATGTATATATATGTCACCGTTAGATTATAATCTCGCGAAATTGTAAAGTGTCGAAAGATTTCAATATAACGCATTATTTTTCGGTGGATTGTAATCTGTTAGGTATATTATTACTTACCTGATTATTTATGTCGAACCCTAACCTAACCTACAAGAAAGAGACACGCAAACGTAAATACAATGAATATTTCAAAAATTGACACTCAGAACATTGAACGGTTCACAATCGTTCGACAGTTTACAATCTAACGAAATAAAAAGCGTTAGATTACAATCCATTAAATGTATGCTCCTAAAAAAAGCTTATTATACTGTTGAAGATTATGTCAATGATAGAGGAGCATGGATTTGATCGCTCCAGCAATGCTAAGGACAGCGGTTACTTATTGTACACATTGATATAATAATTATTGTAAATGAATTATTTAAAAAGAGCAACCACCGAGTTTCTTGCTGGCTCTTCTCGGTAGGAATGGCATTCTGAACCAGTGGTAGATTCACTTGACGATTCAAAAGTACTTGTAAAAGTTTATTTGAATAAAAAAACATTTGATTTTGATTTTGAATATATCAAAAAAAATAGAATACAATACAAAAACGTTAAATGTGATGTTATCTGCCAATTTCTCTCCGCCTTAGAACTCTATCGTTAACTAACTACCCAGTACGGAAATTTGAATTCGAGAACCAATTTATAATTATTAAAGCAGATGTTTATCAAAATAGAATCCCTATTGATCACCCAGATTATAGTTTAGATAGTAAGCCAGGTAAAGGGCCCGACAATAAAATACGATGTAGTTCAATCTTCACTCTTAACGCGTGCACCTTTCACCCTCAGCTTTCACCATTGTAAGTCACTAGTGAGTGCTGTGTTGACTAATGCAACTGTGACCGTAGGCCCTAGGGAGCTGCTGGTCTCTGACGCCTGTCTTTACCCAAAGGTCTAGTACCCGTAATTAAACAGTAACTAAGAAATGATAAGATTAACCTAGTTATGATTAGCTCAGCATTATACCTAGTTGAAAAGTTGACTGCACGTTAAAAACATCGTTTGACAAAAAAATTATCATTGACAGTTAAATTATTAGTAACTAGCTGATGCCCGCGACTTCGTCCGCGTCGATTGAGGTTTTTTGGTTCCCTCAGGAACTCTCTAATTTTCCGGGATTAAAAGTAGTAGGTATATTTGCTATTCAGATTATAATCTATCTCAGTGCCAAATTTCATCTAAACCCGTTCAGTTGTTGTGGGCTGTGGCGTGATTGAGTAACAAACATCCATCCAAACTTTCGCATTTATAATATAAAACTGTTACGTTTAATAATTTCTGTTGTGTGTTACTAAACAATAAAAAATATTAAATTGATAGAAAAAACATCTTTCGCTAATCGATCATATCGGACAATGAATGCGGATGTCGATAATTTAAAAAGAGATAAATTGGCTAACTATTAAAAGTGCTTTTGTTAAAGGGACTGGTGGTTGTCGTTGTTAAAATATGATTGTGTGCAGGCAACTTACTAACTATAGGTTTTTCCAATCTCCATATCATGAATGGAAGACAAATAAAACCATCTACGAGGTGAGTAGTTACTAAGTGCTAATTACTTAGTTAGTCCCTTTATGGGGGAATTTACCTAATAACTAGATAACTATTTGCCGGAATAAAAAACCGGCCAAGTGCGAGTCGAACTCGCGCACCGAGGGTTCGGTACAAACTGTGACGTGGTAGGCCGTCTATGATGTGGTGGCCGGCCCTTGGAGCTGTGAAAAAATCAAGCTTCTAAGCCAACGCAATCAAAAGATACAGCCGTTTATGCTGCAAATTTACGACATTCGCAAGGGAATCAAAACCTTCAGGGTACTTCCCGTAAACTCAGAATCTTGAAATTTGGTACGAAGCAACGCCATAAAGCACAGATATAGGAATAATTGCGAAAAGCATAAAGTTTTTGTAAAATCATATAATAAAAATATATTTATTAATTTTAAACTTGTTTAAAATTTTCGGCACTCGCAAGGGAATCAAAACCTACGGGGTATTTCCAGTGAACTCAGAATCTTGATATTTGGTACGAAGCAACGCCAAAATTTGCAGCATAAACGGCTGTATCTTTTGATTACGTTGGTTTAGAAGCTTGATTTTTTCACAGCTCCAAGGGACCGTAGATCTGAGTATTTGATATAAATTTCAGCTTGATACCTCCATGCGTTCCTGAGAAAAGGGGTCTTGACACACAGACAGACGGACAACAAAGTGATCCCATAAGGGTTCCGATTTTTCCTTTTGAGGTACGGAACCCTAAAAATTAAAAGACCTTTGTTATGAACTTACAATACTTTAAGTAACTAGCTATCAGGTCAATAGTCTAGCTAGCTAGTTTAAAATCGAAGCAGAGAAATGCAGGTGTGACCGTAAACTAGAAGGTCCTTTAGCGATGTTGCGCAAAGAAAGGAACTTTAGCGATGTTGCGCAAAGAAAGGAAATGCTTCTAAGTAGGGTTCGCAAAGAAAAAATGTTGCAAGTTTTGAATATGTTTCAAGATGGTAGTTACTAGTTACCTATTGTGTCAGATTAAGTAGCTTATGTATCATGAGTAATCGTCCTCGCCGTGAGCGGTTACACGTCCTTCTAGTTTAGGAGCGCTTTTGAAGGAATTCCCACATTCCTTTGTATTTTACGTATAGTACATATTACATAATATATCCTTTGAATTTCCACACGGCGCGGCGTTGTATTGCTTGCTCAAATACAGCTAGCCCCTGCGGCTCGTATATGATTTCTTCTCTTTAACCGACTTCCAAAAAAGGAGGAGGTTCTCAATTCGGCGAGTATTTTTTTTAATGTTGTCGTTGCATATCTCAGTGGTTTCTGAATCGATTTGAAATTTTTTGCTATCAGTCATTAGAGGAAGCTCTCGATGTGGTCCCAAAAAAAGAATCTGACTCAAAATCCTTAACCTGGTACTTTAGTATCAGGGTTGAGGAGGAGGAGGAGGCGGATATAACAAGGATAAGTAAAGTTGACGCATCAGGCTCGCCCGACTTCAACATAGTGTGTAGAAATCAAAATTATTTTTTACTTTACAGTGGCATTGGAAGTCGGTTTTTTGGAAATTTTTAGTATACCTATCCCCGTGTCTTGTAACTACTATATTCAGAATTCTTAAGTAACCAGACAGTTACCCGCGTAGAAGCCAACAATGGAATTGGTTGCATTGTTGCATTATGCAGCGCGTCGTATAGCTGCAATGCTGCATGACTATTCACAATGTGCCTTTGAGGCAGGTAATAACCCTGCATCTTCCAAGTAGTAATTTCGTTCCGACTTTGACTAAATTAAGTAGCATTGCCTCATCATTATTTTTTATCAGATCTTGCAGTAACTACAGTTGTACTTATAGTTACTTATGACTCGTAAGGTAAAATAAGCTTCTTAAGTTACAGATAATTCAGGATATTTTCTATACCGTGCATTCTCCATTAGTTTATTCGTTTTGTCGTCTAAAATAACAACCAGGTTAGTGCAACGTCGGACTATTTTTAGCTTATTTAAGAGCGCAGTAACTAACATGTAGGGAGTCGAGATACTCAGATAAATTACCAGCTACTTGTAATTTCTATAGGGAAGTGCTTTTGTGTCGGGTTCTTTACTCGTAACTAGTGGAAGCTTACTTAATTAATAATTTGTGGAAATGTGTTGAAATTATTATTATTACTAGCAGATGCCCGTGGTTTCGCCCGCGTGCATTGAGGTTTTTTGGTTCCCGCGGGATCTCTTCAATTTTCCAGGATAAAAAGTAGCCTTTGTGTTATTCCAAACTATAATCTATCTCTGTGCCAAATTTCATCCAGATCCGTTCTGCCCTTCTGGGGCGAAAGAGTAACAAACATCCATTACATCCTCACAAACCTTCGCGTTTATTATATAATAAGGATTAGGATGCTGTGTAATATATTTGTTACTCAGATACTAACTTTAGAGAGTGTCAATTATGATGATGATGATGCTAACTATCTCTAGTTACCGGTCAAAATCTGTACAAACCGTGAAACCGTGAAAGCGTAGCAGACAGACAGACAGACAGACATACTTTCGCATTTATAATATTAGTATGGACTTAGTATGAATTTAGCTTACACAATTATTGAGTTTGTAGTTTGTAAGTTACCACTTAACTTATTATCGTGTCCATAAAGTCAACCGAGACAGAGCCATCCATGTAGAACCGCTTTCATATTCTCGTATATCAAGGCCTTTGTAACTCTAGTAGGCTACTTTATCTTGGTTGTAATATTAACTAGACATAGGTGGTACAATAATAGTTATTATATTCGTAGGGCCGTAGGATCAGACCAGCTTTGGCAGTCATCACACGAAAAGCTTCTCTGTTAAATATAAAGACGATCTTATTAGTGCAGGTAATCATACTTAAATGATTATCTGCACTAATAAGGTTTAAGCCCTGTCCATCCCCTTATATCGTCCAACTACGTGTGTCTTGCGATCTGCACATCACTTGCTTGAAATCATTCCTTCCAAACCTAGTCTTGGGCTTGATAATGAGAATTGGGCTCCTCTCTGTTTTATTTCGAAAGATAGCTTGTTTTCTTCGCGTGATCATGGAGTTCTTTCTTTTTCGTTGCGATCTAGTGCCCGTTCTGAGTTTCTGTGTGACGCTGTTGCAGATTATCTTCAGCAAGTAACTACATACAATGGTATTTTTTTAGGTTAGCAGCAGGTTTTTGTAGGTTTTAGAAGTAAGTAAACGATAGGCATATTCTAGTTAATAGTTCTATTGAGTAAGTAAGTATTTAAGTAATATCTTAAACGACACTCGTAACACAAGTTACCTTAGTACGAGTGTCTAAGCTCTCCTTTGTACACGATGTGATGAATCATAATTATGTCCAGTTTTCTAAGGAGTATAACGTGTATATTTTTTTGGAAATAAATAAATTGATTGATAAAAAAAAAAAGTACTTACCCAATAAACTAATAACATACCTAACGCGTATTGTAGTCATATGTTACAAATTTACAATATATTACTTACTTACAATTAAATATTATTCTTAAATTACCAGTAAAACCAGTTATTCTCTCACTTAACGTTTAACGACCTAGAGAGGAAGCATTAATAAGTTCGTTGGCATTCATAAGTTGACATTTCGCTACGCAAGCTTTGTGGACGACGAATGTAGAGTAATATAAATACAGGCTTCTATCAAAACACTGCGACTGAATTAAATACTGAATTATTTTATACTAGCGAATGCCCGCGACTTCATCTGCGTGTTTTGAGGTTTTTTGGTTCCCGGGGAACTATTTAATTTTCCCGGATAAAAAATAGCCCATATTCCAGACTATAATCTAAATATCTCTGTCCTAAATTTCAGCCAGATCCGTTCAGCCGTTGGAGCGTGATTGAGTAACAAACATCCATACATCCTTTCCCAACTTTCGCATTTATACTTTACTTCATTATTTATTACTTAAAGCCAAAATACCAAGTTTCGTTGATACAACTTGAGAAATGAATGGCTTTCATATAAACTTTCATCCCCTATTTCACCCCTTTGAGGGTTGAATTTTCAAAAACTGTGAAACACGTATTTCTTTATTTTTTACCGGTAGCTTATATACCAAGTTTCACGGATATAACTTGAGAAATGACGGACTTTCATAAAAACTTTCAACCCCTATTTCACCCATTTAGGGGTGGAATTTTGAAAAAAAAATCCTTTCTTAGTGAGCGGAAGGAATAAAAGGAAACTACTGTAAAAATTTCAAGTCTAACCCTAGCGGTTTAGGCTGTGCGTTGATATATGTCAGTCAGTCAGTCAGTCAGTCAGGACTTTGAATTTTATATATTATATAGATTAGCATAGAAAGTATAGATCGTAACTAAATAGGTAACTGTAAGATGTTAAAATAGGTAAGTACCAAGATCTTGGTTCCAAGACTGAAGAAAAATTTTTTTTATAGTATTACATAGGGTTGCGGTATATCATTTTAAAGATAATTAGGAATAGAGTCCAAAAAATTTTTTTTTTGATTTTGCCCTAAAATTGACGAAATGGGGGGCTTTCAAAGTGGAGATTTTCTAACGTCCAAAGTTGACCTCAGAACTCTAAATTTTCTGAAATGCTGAGCCTGAAACTTGATTAATTATTTTAATTATAACCTGTACATGAACCACAAATACTAAAATTAGATACATATTATATGGAAACGAAATAATTTAATTTTTAATGAGCCTTAGTATTTACAACAGAACTTCACAATGATGTCAATAGATAGCGTCTCGAGGCTTCAGTTCGGGTCGAACCACTAGTATAATTAATAATTATGCTAGTGGTAATTAATACTATAATAGTCGTAATCGTTTGTCAAACGTATAATTATTACCTAGATGCTCAACATACAAGTATGTACATATTTAAACAAGCTCTAAAATTATATTTAAATATTGAGAATAATTGCCGATTCTATATAATTTTTGACTACCCGCGGACCGGACCTGTTGTGGTAAAATGATTGCTACAATGTAATTACTTATGATCGCAACCACCTTTGATATGCTAACACTTATTCGCTAATGATAAGAAATACAGTAAATTCCGCCAATTACTAGGTAAAATGGATTAACAAGGATTCGTGCAGGTTTTTCGCTAAAAGATGCAGGTGTCACCGGTCAATAGGTACATAGACATTTATTTAATTTTTAACTTAAGTAAGTACCTACTACTTGGCTATGGTTGATTGCATAGCGTATTCTATTATTTGGGCAAGTGAATATTATAATTTTATTAGCGTTACCCGATGCAACCCATTGCGGCTATTGGTCCGGTTTATGTAATAGTGAGCCGTAATTGTTATTATTAATATGCGGACCTTGATAACTGTAGTTAAAATGTTAATTAAACTCTAATCAAAAAATTAAACGACAATTCCTTGATAACTAATTTTCTTGCTTGATTACGTTAAACAAATTGTTCCGTGTCCGTGTTTCGCTTGAATGCCAATAAGAAAATATACTCGTATAATTATATATATGTCACCGTAAGATTGCAAAAACCGTTAGATTGTAATCCAACTAGCGATATTGTAAACTGTCGACAGATTGTGAACCGCTCAATGTTGCGAGTGTAAATTTTTGAAATATTCATTGTATTTAGGTTTTCTTGTCTCTTTCTTGTAGGTTAGTTTAGGGTTCGACATAAATAATAAGGCACTTAGGTTTTATCGGGTTAATATAGATATACAATCTACCGAAAAAAATGCGTTAAATTGTAATCAATCGACAGTTTACAATATCGCTAGTTGGATTACAATCCAACGGCCTTTGCAATCTTACGGTGACATATATACAAGTAGGTACCTACTTAGATATCTGATCATTGAGAGTTTGAATGTTTTAGATTTTCTCTTTTGTAAAGGCTGTGGTATAGTATCTGGTAACTTGCTCACTAAAAGCAACATGCTATAAGTATAAAAACTTTGTTAACAGTATCCTCTCTTTATGACAGACTTCTATCCCACTAATATTGTTCTCGGAAATTGGAAGCAAAACTACTTTATCAATGTACATACTGTACGCCCACATCGTTACATTTCTTTCTCAGGAGCAATGGCATTTTATAATGGGTCGGAACTCGGTGACCATCGCCGATCCATCATTCTTGTTTCAATTTTATTGCGATGATAATGGACAGAATAGATGGTTATAAAATTTATTCTATAAACGAGTGCTTTGAAAGCTAATTATCTAATGCAAATAATACTATCTATTTAGATAAGGACTAGGCAGTAAAACAGGCCGAGAAATTACAGACGAAGGACTTGTCTCTTCGCGATCTTCAGGTAAAAACAAACTTTTCATTTCACAAAGCTTTTAGTACAAAGAGGTGGTTGTTTATTTTTTCATGCACTGTATCTGTCTGTTTTACAAACTTGGAATGACTTAAAGCCCCATCTCATGTGCCTACTTTCTTAGTAAATTCTGCGACATTGGTTTCGTTAATTACAACTTTTTGCTTTTCAAAATATTCGGTGCTCAGGAGGTCAATACCTATGTAACTGTACTCAATATTCAGGTAGAGTACCTAATTAAGTAAATAATAATAGTATTTTAAACGTGACAAATCAAAACAAAAGTTGTACTTAACTACATGGTTAACTACCAGTTACTAAAAGTCATATACTTATAAGCTAATTAGGGATCTCGTGATTGAGATCTCGTGATTTGTGCGAAACTAAATAATATTAGCTTTAGTCATAATTTAATTTAAGTCAGCCCTACGCAGGTAGGTGGGTGAGTTTGCACTTAGAATAAATAATTAATTTAAAGTGGCTTACATTTACTCAAGTAACAATACTTTTGTTCGAGAGTGAAACTGGCCTTGAATCGCACGCAGTCGAACAAAGAAGTTCCGTAAATGGCTTCTTCACCTTTCTTTTCAGAATGCTCCTTTAATTTTTTTCTTTACGTCTCTTGACGTTGTTTATAAATAAAATAAAAAGATACTGTAGGTAGTTAAGTAAATATCTACAAAAAATCCTAAGCTACTAAGTTATTCGTTACCATTTTATAGGTAACGAATAACTAAGTACTCTGTACCTAATCTATATATAGAAGCGTTTGGAGTCTGGATCTTGCGATCAATAGCTAGTCCGGGCTAGAATGAGAACAAATCCTCAATCCGAACTTCGGACACGTAGAATTTTTTTCGCGTGATTTCACTTACACTTACTTTTTCACTTTTTGTATTTATCCCGTTGAGGTATAATGTACACTAGTATTTACCAAAGAGTTATTGTGTCTTTAGCCAAAGTAACTTAAGTTCATTGGGTAGCTACTCCTACTTCCTTAGGAGAAAGAAGTAAGTGTGTAAGTAGATACTTGTTGTCTTTCGATCTATGAAACTATGTCAGTCCCAAAGTTCAACGCACCTGACGACTTGTCCCACAATAACGGCGAAGTGCGTAAAACTAAAACACCTTCCGCTCGATGCATTGTTCTCACATTTACGGCTTCCGGAACACTGACACGGCCCAGTCCTTGTAGGATGACAGTGACATTAATTGCTTTGTATCCTATCTTTAGCCGTTGTTTTTCATTGATTAAAAGCATTTGCATTCCCTTCCTGAATGTTCCAGTAATTAAGTGGGTACTTACGCACAATAATAAACTTCTGATAGATGTTTTTAATGCAGTTTTGTTTTTACAGGTGAAGCATTCGTTTTAATTTGCTCGTTTTAACTTGCATTTACCGCTAAAAACGGCTAATAATATTATTCTATCGACATTTGGTGAAATAAGTTAAGCACGGTCTTCTTCATTTGACATGTTATTATTCAGAGTGAGGCGCGAGGTAAGGTCTGCAATTAGAGGATAACATGCAAATAGTCTATAAAACTATCCAGGCATGACTCACCGTAACTTAGTAACCGAGATCAATAGTATCGTACACCAGAATTCGCCTACACACAAATACCAGAGGATCTTATCACGATTGCATAAGACACAAAATACAACAGTTTTTGTATAGTTTGACGAATATTGCCGCAAAACCAGTCTCGTTTGTGGCTGTCTAGACTAGCAGTAACACAGGCAAGCAAATGTTTAACATCAGTGTACTGTTTAATATTTATTCAGACCCAACTGCAGATATACTGGCGTAGGCACAAGTTTAATAGTACTGCAGGTAAACTCTCGGTAAGTCAAATCTTGCACGCGTATTTCTTTAGAAAAAATAAATTAGCATACCTTTATACTTACTAGATGATGCCCGCGGCTTTGTCCGCGCGGATAAAGGTTTTTTGATTCCCGCGGGAACTCTTTAATTTTCTGGGATAAAATCTACCTCTATTACCAAATTTCATCCAAATCGGTTGAATAGATGGGCCGTGAAATTGTAGCAGACAGACAGACAGATACACTTTCGCATTTAAAATATGGATAAATCAAAAAGTATTTTTAATATGAGGAATAATGTTTACCCACAAACAAATTCAAAATCAATAGATTGCTTTCTAGCGGCAAATTTAGTCATTTTCCTTGCAATTTCAGGACTGAGAAGTTGGAATCTGGAGTAATAAACTAGTAAAATTATTATTATTGTTGGTTACTCACAAAATCTTGGTTCTTGCAACCGTTCAATACCTACCACTTGTTACCACAATTTAGTGGTATCGAAGGGTGAGAAGTAGAACCCTCTGATTTAAAAATAATAGGTGTCATTAGATAGGTAGCTGGTGTTTGATAAATAATAAGAAATTTGTAAATCTTAACTGATTAGTAAAGTAGTTAAAAGTAAAGTTTGACTTTGAGTAGTTATTAGATGGACCAAACAAAGAAAGATGCTGGTGCTCTTTCGTATAATCATTATGCAGCCATCTCAAACGATCCGCTTGATTCAGATAAACAATCAGGAGGTCGTGGGTTCAAGGCCGGTGCTGCGCGTGTCAAAAATGATACGCTTGTATTTTTTAATGTGGTAACTGAGCCCGTGGCGTGACATGGAATCATTAATGCGTGCACGTTAACTCGGAGTGAGGTTTAAAAATTGATAGACACTTCATTCTCGTCATCATACTAATGTTATGCGAAAGTGTGTTTGTTTGTTGGTTTGTCTTTCAATCACGCCACAACAAAGCAACGGATTGACGTGATTTTTTGCATTCGTACCTACAGTTGAGGACCTGGAGAGTGACAGGCTACTTTTTTCCCCGGAAAATAAAGTAGGTAGTTCCCGTGTTAATTAAGAAATAATGTAACTATGGAATTGCAAATAAACTGAAACTAATGTTGTAGGTACCTACAGCACTATTGTACGCTCAGTTTACAATTTTTAATCACAGTTTCCTGCTATAGTTATTTCCATATAAAGATTAAGTAAGTAAATGATGATACAATAATGCATGATTAATACTCATTTTATTATGAGCAATAATATATCAAGTGTGCACTATGTCAATACCCGATAAATGATTGATTAAAGGTGATTGAAATGGCTGACTAAAATTACTAGGAAGATAGGTACGTGCCCGTATTTCGAGATAATTGGTTCTCTATGGTTAAAGATTTTTCAAAGAGGTCTAGGAGCTAAGGAGAGCCTGTATTAAATGGCTTAAAAAATAGGAAACTTTGTTTACTTACTGTCCTACCTACCTAAACGCGAGGAGCTTGGTATCTAAAAAAAACCTCTAAAGATTTTCTTTTCGTTTGAAAGCAAGTCTTAAATCATTAAGCACGTTTTTAAAAACAAGCTTTTATCGTCCGCCAAATTAACTTTAGTGGGGTTTTATTTGTCTAAAATGTACCTAATTGATTAAGTAGGTACCTACCAATATCATGGTGCAAAAAAATAACTAGTCCTCCATCTTAGAGAGTCCGCTGTATTGGATTTAGAATGACGTCACATAGCATTGGGGCTGATTCTGTTGTACACTATCTCTTAACTAAAACAAGTAATAAAATTATAAATTTTAAAAAACCCACGACGAACTGTAGAGCTCCATTATGGCCATTATAACTGCGAAAAACAACAATTAGAACTTAGCAAAAGTATATATAACATAATATCTAAAACACAAAACTGCATCAGCGTTGTGGACTATGGCCAAACCCTTCTCATTCCGCGATAAGTACTTGTGCTTAGTAGAGGTGACAAATATTGTTAAATTTAAATATTCTGATAAATAATTGTTAAAAAAAAAATATCAGTTAAAAAAATACGTAAAAAAATATCATGGATTAAAAACCAAACTGTGATCACTTAACGAGGTTTAAAGTGCTTGTCAAGATAAATCAAAAGAGTCCAAATACGATGGGTTTACGATGAGAACGTAAGGAGTTCCTATGAATACCTCCTGGCTCCATCATGAGACCCTGGGCAGCATCTGGGTGCAAAGTGCTAGTCAAGACATATCAAAAGAGTCCAAACACGACGGGTTTACGATGAGAACTTAGGGAGTTCCTATGACCACCTTCTGGCTCCATCATGAGATCCTGAGCAGCATCTAGGTACAAAGTGCAAGTCAAGACAAATCAAAAGAGTCCAAGCACGACGGGCTTGCAATGAGAACTTAAGGAGTTCCTATGACCACCTCCTGTCTCCATCATGAGACCCTGGACAGCATCTAGGTACAAGCTAAATATATCTAATTCAAAAAACCGCATCTTAGTCAACACAGTAGTTTTTGTGAAAAATGGTAACATATTGAAAAATTAAAATCATAGACTACATCTTAGCGTGGTTTTCTATGGTCCTAAAATATATCTAAAATCCTTGTCACAAGCTATACATATCTAATGCAAAAAACCGCACCTCAATCGGCCCAGTACTTTTTGTGAAAAATGGTAACATATTGAAAAATTAAAACCATAGACTACAGCTCAGTTTGGTTGCCTACGGTCTTAAAATATATCTGAGAGCCTTCTCTCAAACTATACATATCTAATGCAAAAAATCGCATCTCAATCGGCCCAGTACTTTTTGAGAAAAATGGTAACATATTAAAAATTAAAATCATAGACTACAGCTCAGTTTGATTGTCTATGGTCCTTAAATATATCTAAGAGACTTCTCACAAACTATACATATCTAATGCAAAAACCGCATCTCAATCGGCCCAGTACTTTTTGAGAAAAATGGTAACATATTCAAAAATTAAAATCATAGAATACAGCTCAGATTGATTGTCTATGGTCCTTAAATATATCTAAGAACCTTCTCACGAACTATACATATTTAATGCAAAAAAACCACATCTCAATCGGCCCAGTACGTTTTGAGAAAAATTGTAAGATATTGAAAAATTAAAATCATAGACTACAGCACAGCTTGATTGTCTATGGTCCTTAAATATATCTAAGAACTTTCTCACGAACTATACATATCTAATGCAAAAACCACATCTCAATCGGCCCAGTACTTTTTGAGAAAAATAGTAACATATTGAAAAATTTCAATCATAGACTACAGCTCAGCTAGGTTGTCTATGGGCCTAAAACATATCTAAGAACCTTGCCAGAAGTTATACTTATCTAATGCAAAAAACCGCATATTAATCGGTTCAGTAGTTTTCCAGGAAAACGGTAACAAAAAAGTGCACAAACAAACAAACACACAACCTCTTAGGGCAAACACATATACCGTCTCCGTTTCGTCGAGGGTAATGACAGCGTTATAAATATTGCTAACCCTTTCATAATACTCCCTGCAGAAAGAGACAGAGCTAGATTAGAGGTGTCATTTTAGTTCAGTTTTGAGATTGTGATTTATGTTGTACAGAATTGGCCTCACTGTCGTCCAAAATAAACGTGTATGCAAACGTAATTTCAATTCAATTAGTTGGGGATAATTGTTTTAAAATTCAGTTGCAAGATTTGACCTAAAACAAACACTTTATAGACCTATTTATTACATTTATCAAAAAGTTCTGGTATGTTGCCAGTAAAGGAATATTCTGCTACCCCCGTGTCCTAGATTTGCGGGCGTCTGCGAGACTGGCGCCCAACGAGACGTCGGGGGTCGGGTGCAACTCGAGATTACGTAATGAACTGGCAAAGGTTGTCTGGAGCAGATTTTGCACCAAACTTCTTTTTAATGACGTTTGTATTTCCTTCATGGGCCGTTTAAAAGAGAAACATTTCTAGGCTACGCACTAAAGATGAAAAATTGGGGTAAAATGTACACGCAACTAATATCAGCATAAAGTATTTGTACAAAGCCGATAAGGCATGGCCATTGGCCATAGGCCACGAATACACTGCTGCATAGCATGGAACTAGTAGTTACTAAATACTTAATTCCTATTTAACATTTTATTAACGATACTAGCTTTCTGTATAAAAATTAATTCAAATCGGTAAGTTAAGTTCTATGTTATTAAGTTTTTATGTACCTACCTGTTTATTTTTTCACACAAAAACGTGTTCACAGGCAATTAGATGATAAATCTAGAAAGTGAAGTGCATTTCATGATCGGTGCGATCATTCATTAGTTATACCTAGTTAGAAGAAGATCACATTCTTTTTTTTGCGATAGACTCTTATAATTTAGGCGTAGTTAGGTCAGCTGCCCCGTAACCACATGAACTAGTTATTGATTGATAATAATTAAATCCGCTTTGTTTGTAATGTTACTTGAATTAGTTGTAAAGCTTTAGTTAAAAGCTTACGGTAACTATAATCAACTTAAATATGTTTAAATACAACTTAAATAATGTCATCATAAAGATAAGCATGCGGGATAAATTTCGTTTAGGTAAGTAATCTGTTCAAGATATCTTCTTAAGGCATCTTGTGCAAGTTTATTGTCTAGCATGAAATGTAGGTTAGGTTAGGTTAGTCACTGTCACTACCCAACATTTATCAACCACTGGGACACTATTATTTCAATTGTCTCCTAAATCGATATTGAACTATACCGAGACGTATTTCATATCACACTTTTATTAAACTGGCATGTATATGTAATGAAATCTTTCTTTTCACTAAGGGTGATGCTTATGTCAAAAATACATTATTTCTTACTAATTTTTAAATAGAGGGTCTTCCAATTCACGTGCTTGGTTAGTTTTAAAGATAACCATTATGACTATAGGTAAAACTATTCTTACCAGGTTCAGTCTTCTAAGACTTACGTTGTTTAGATTTACTAAACTATAATTTACTGCACGGAACCTTTCAAATGTATGCAAAGCGATGCATAGCTTTGTTTTCACGCCTTATCGAGTAATATATTGTAGTAGATGTCTGGAGCTACACACAGTAGCGAAAGAAAGCATCCAAGTTCGTTCACACGACAGCTTTCTATGACAATGTGTTCGTGATACAACCGAATGTTTCTATCTGGTTCATTATTCCAACCTGATCAACCGTGCAACAGATTATAAATGTTAGTGACATTGGATTTGCGTAATTGGTTTTCTTGTACACGCGCGCTATTTTATCTTGCTGCCATACATATTTTACCAGAAAGATGTAATCATAGATTTAGGATTGGGGCAATCCTAAATCTTTGATCTTACATAATAAATAAAGTTTACTTGTTATTTTATGCTAAACACTAACTTTATCTCATAAGTATAAATATTTTAAACATTTTGAGCTTATGGAGAAATTTGAATTTCCTATCACTTAAAGGGTTTTTTTTTGAATTCGACTATGACTTGTTTAGATATAAAGTACTTCCGTCGTGGATGATACTTTGAACTTTGATTATATTATTTTGAAAAGCTAAGCGTGTTAAGTGACCATTTAAAAATAAAACGGCAAAATGAATTTCTGTTTTCTCATAAAATATAGTGAAGCGTTCTAAAGAGGTCAGCTGCTATGGAAACTACCCCGTCGAATTAGGCCGGGTTAAAAGGCACTAACTAGCACGAGAGTGTTTAACATCACTACGGTAAAAGACATGCTTTTTAAAGTTTTTTACTAGTGTTGAAATAATACTTTGTAGAGGTGTTACTTCCAGTCCGTGCCTCGATGATCTGACTCATCCTTAATTTTTTGAGAGGCCGTAGCTATCAGCCCACCACCAGCGTCACCTCACTTTTCGTTCGGTATTTGGTGTGACCAGCTATTTAATATTGCCACACTAATAAATAATTATTATTAAATACTGTGTCTTGAAATTTATCTGATCCTATACAAATTATACAACATTCTTTTTTTAAATAAAATCATGACAATCAGAATTGCCATTCTATAAATAATAAATAAATGTTGCCAATCTACACGATCACGACATTCGGCCATCCGACATTGTGCAACCTCCCGGTGCACAACCGCCAAATATTCGCTTTGCTAAGCATAGTTTGTTTCATGCTTTGCAATAATCTGTGGTGTATAATGAAACATATTCATTAATTCATACTTGCACTATGACATTTAGCATATTATTAGACTTTCAGTAAATCACGACATTCGGCAGAATCAAAAGGTTAATAAAAAGGAAATCTAAATTTACTCCAATTTAGTAATATCAAACTTAAAACCTTAAATCAATTTAAAATCCAAAACTATAGAGCTTTTGATCTTGAGATTTCAAAGAGTAACAAACCATAAGGGTATTAAATTGATTGATATCGCTGAATCGAAATTTCTCAATATAAATATCGCAATCCAAATCTAAAACTTATATAAAATAAATAAACTTTTATATCACTCCTTGTACAAGTATACAGGGAAAAGATTACCTATTGATTAATTATCTAAAGCTGAATCAAAAAAAATTAACCTGAAATTTAATCAAAATCTGGAATAGTCACAGTCTCAAACATAATCTAAACAATATGTTACTTACACCGTAAGTAAAAGTTGAAGTCTAATACTGAATTCAAATTTAATAAAGTATTCAATATTTATTTTATTTCTTGTACCGTTTCATTTATTTATACTTTAAAAGAATCTGACGCTGAATCTAAACTTAGTATAATCTAAATCTTGCTTACAACTTGGTGAAGAACAGGTCCATTTTCCTAAGCTCCGCTTATCATGTATGACGCCTGCTTTTTTTTTTTTTTTTTTAACTTTATTGAAATCGAAATCTTTATCAAAACGTAAAGGGAAGCTAATTTTAATTAAATTTGACTTTACTGAAATTAGTATTGAACAGTGTCACAGAGTTAATAATAAAATCTATAACTGTATCCAATGCAAACATAGATCAGGATAACGAATGACTAATCTATCAATTCTTCAATTCAATTGGATCTGCTGTACCATTTACTAATTGTTTGAATCAAATTAAGACTTTATGTTAATTATCTGCTCTAAGCTTCCTGACATCGTATGCCTGTTGGAGGTAGACTGTTCCTACTATGTTAAATTATTACTATTTTAAGATCTTCAACTATGTAAGGGTCAACGATTTTAATAAATGAACAAAACAAGTTGTTTTGGTTTATTTCCTTCAGTTCCTATATCTTTCCCTTCCTCGGAATAAACCCATCAAAAAGAGACAGCAGCACAAAATTACACCGAATCAGCTCAGTTATGTTATTCAAGACAGTCTTTAAATCAAAAATACTTAGAATATTACCCAATACTATGAACTTGGTCCAGTACCTGAACTTTCACGACAATCATCATCGAAACTAAACAAAAACTTAACGATAGTGCAAAAGCAACCAAATTTTTCATCAAAAGCTTGCATCGAAATTCAAAACTTTAGTATGAATTTAACTAGAATCAACTTGCAATTTTTGTACAATGTTTAATCACTTTCATATAATATTTTGTAAATAAAGTTTGCTCAATAGAAATTTCAAATTAATATCCAAATCAACGAAAACTCCAAATTCAGAAATCAGAATTTAATATTCGAGATCTACACCAAGGCATAAAATATAACTTCAGTAAAATAATTTAGTACTTATATAAATACTGAGTACATGTTTTATTCATTTTGCATTTTAATACCTACTCTTCACTTTATTTTTCTGTGTCAGTTAATAATAAGAGTGGTAAGTTTTTACAACTTAATTGACAGTTGTAAGCCTGAGCCCCTAGGTGAAGGTATACCATTGTCACGGACTTGCAAATCCACAACGCCCGTGCATCACACGACATTCTTCAATACATTTGAGAGAAAATAATAATATGGAGATAAAACTATAGTAAGCAGACCGGCACTAGTCACTCATTAGTAAATGTATATTATTTTTATATCGTATTATAATATATACTCTCGAAATTTTAGTCGGCAAAAGATAATTGATTGCGCGCCTTCATTCTCAATTCAAATAATAGTTTATTAAATTTTATCATCCACTTCATTACTTCAAATCACTTAGATAAATATAAAAAAAGAAAACTCAATGCGACTTCCAGAATGGCGCGTTTTTACAATTTTTTTTTTTTTAAATTCATTTTATTTAAACGGGCTTCGCGGGCCGTGACTGTAATTAATATCATTTTCTATTCTTAATAAACGTTCCAAACATTTAATTTTTTTGTTATTGAATGCAGTTTACGATTTAATGAACTAATTTAGTCAACCTGAATCACTTGAATGCTAATCAGCATTGACGAAACACATTTGAACTAATTTTATTTTTTATGTCATATCTAAAATTTCAAAAATACTGCAACCTTTGGCTCTTGCAAGTTGAAGTAATGTGTCTCCTTCCCTATTTAATTATTAATGCTAATATCATTCCGAACGTCGGAATTATGTTGAAACCTCAACCCTCCAAACTAATCAAAGTTAAAATAATATCTTTAATATTATTCACCAGTTTTATCTGACTGCGTTTTATTTTTCTTACTGAAATAACTATAATTCATTCGTATTTAGGCGCATGCAGATTATATACATCAGAAACATGACGAGGCTCGGTCACGTAACATCGAGATCACAAATTAATCCATTTAAAAGTCCATACAAATACAATCAATTTTTCTTTCAAACAATCTCATAACCTATACCAATATGTTGCGGCTATACCAGTAGGTACAATATTATATTACTTGTAAAAAAAAAATGATCCAAGTCGTTTAAAATAACCAAAATAAAACTCATTCATTAAATCTAAAATCATTCAACAAAGAATTTACAACTTCCTCTGATCAAAAACATTTAAAGGCACATTTGAAACTATGGAAATGAATAAAATGCCATGGTAATTCTGGATAGAACGAGCTACTTGTACAGTAATCTACTAAAGCAGCTACCTGCTATGTAATATTTAATTCTGTACTGGAAAACTTTCTTTCATGATCCCTCCAATCGAGACGTTTCATTACGTTTCAGTACATCCCTTTAATTTTATGTGACGTAAAATTAAGTTAATAAAATACATTAAATCTTTCACGAACAGTTAGATAACATACTGTCCAAAATACTAACACACTTGTTCACAGCCTAGACCCATTAGGTCACAACTCACAACTCATGGAATCACATGTTCCAATACAGTAACGCACTTGGATGTCTAGCACAATACACAGCTAGTGACACTCATTCAAAGATTAACGTTTCAATAACTCTATTTGACATTCATAAATTAAACGACATTCTCATTTTAAATTCATAAATCATTAATTTTATACCTTTGCCATACAGGTAAATAAATCATGATACACTATCATACTTTCGACCGCTTTTTAGCCATTGGCCATCATCACGATTTACTTTCATCTTATTTTACGTGAAAAGGTAAGCATGTCTATATAAAATATATTCTCATATTGACGCATACTTGCATATTTTATTATCATCAGTAATTTAACGCCCTCATATGTTATATCGCTACCATGACGCACAATTACTTTGTGTCACCGTCATGAAACACTTCGGTGTAACTAACATAATCACAATCATAATCATAAATCACAATCATAAATAATTTATTTTGCAAATTTGTGGGTAAAACAGCTGTTTAAGTAGAAACTTCCAGTACACAATCCACTGTCAGAAACAGTGTGCAAAAACGATATAACATTACTAAATTTAAAATTATTAACAATAACATCTCAAATTTCATGCAACGCATGTCACATTTTCCACCATGACACTTAACAAACATCTCAACTCAAATAGAACGCACGCTTACATTTTATTGACAACATAACACTCTCGCATGTCTATCAAACATCTAAAAAAAAACCTTTATTCAGATAAAATGCACTCTCACGTGTAATCAGTATCGCAGTACATGCGATGGTATCAACTCAAATAAAACGCACGCTCGCGTTTTATAACCATCGCGACACACGCTCGTGTCTATCATAAGTCTCAACACAAATAAAACGCACGCTCACGTTTTATTACCATCACGACACACGCTCGTGTCTGCCAAACAAAACAAATAAAACGCACGCTCACGTTTTATTACCATCACGACACACGCTCGTGTCTACACAAAATCAATAAAACGCACGCTCACGTTTTATTACCATCACGACACACGCTCGTGTCTACCAAACAAATCAAATAAAACGCACGCTCACGTTTTATTACCATCGCGACACACGCTCATGTCTACACAAAATCAATAAAACGCACGCTCACGTTTTATTACCATCACGACACACGCTCGTGTCTACCAAACAAATCAAATAAAACGCACGCTCACGTTTTATTACCATCACGACACACGCTCGTGTCTACACAAAATCAATAAAACGCACGCTCACGTTTTATTACCATCACGACACACGCTCGTGTCTACCAAACAAATCAAATAAAACGCACGCTCACGTTTTATTACCATCGCGACACACGCTCATGTCTACACAAAACCAATAAAACGCACGCTCACGTTTTATTCATCTTCATCACCATCATCGCGTGTGCCTTTTTCAAAACGAAGTTCTCTCAAATCTTCTATTTTGAGTCGCATCTTTTAGTTTTGAATAGCTAAGCCCTGTCCACCTCTTTATATCATCCAACCACTTGCGCCTTTGGCGACCTGGAACTCTCTTACCTGCAATCCTTCTTTCCAAAACTAGTCTTGGAAGCGAGAATTGGGCTCCTCTTTTCAAATGTCCGAAGAAAGCCTCAACCCTCTTCACTAATGTAATGTAAGTTCACTCGCGGCACTAATAAAAATAGTTGCCCTGCCACTCTACGCTATTCTACAAAAAATACTTTTTAAACACTACAACTTGTTCATACATCTGTTTTGATCAAGTCTACTACCACCAGAGTAAACTATCTAGATGACATAGATAGAATAAGTATACCAGTAAATACACTGTATATCGAGAATTTAAAACTAGATCCAACTTTTATCGTATTTCTTATAACACCCATTAAACTAATCAGAGTTCAATAAATTGCTTTACATCCTAGTATTGATATGAGGGTATCTCATTTGACATATTCACTTCTCATTTATTACTATTATTCACTCCATGAATTCTCTTTGTGAATAACCAGTAATTTAATCTATGCCTGGTTAATATAAATTTCAAATCAAATCTTTGTAAAATCAAATTCGAAACTAAATACAGTGCGTAAAAAAAACTACAATCTCGTTCAGTAAACTAATTTGAAGGCACGAGGACGCTTTTAAATTCAATAATCATTTAACTACATTAAGAGTAAGACTCAATGAAACGTTAGGTAACGTTCATCCAAAGTAATGGTCCAGAGGGTATTTCACAAATACTTAAGTTTATTAGAACTGATAATTATTTACCTATTTCATATAGCGAACAATATCTCAGGTTAACCAGTAGTGATAACCAAGCTGTAAGGTATCGCATTTAATCATCTAAAATGGCTGCTCAGACAGCCAGTACTAGTGAAACTTATTCCAGTATGCCAACTCTCATACTGGCGAAACCCTCATACGATATTACGCGATTATAAGGTGTGACCCCACATTAATGATCGCCCCATGACAATTCACTCAAAAATAATAATATTACATCAATCTTACCAAAGGCATCGTTAAAAGCACTCAAAAGGATTCACTCTGCAAAACCCATAATTTTAAAAATTTATAACACCTATTATCAGAGATATAGTATTATATCCACTTTGTGGGTATTAGGTTGAACACTTCTGAGATGTTGAAATAATACTTTGTAGAGGTGTTACTTCCAGTCCGTGCCTCGATGATCTGACTCATCCTTAATTTTTTGAGAGGCCGTAGCTATCAGCCCCACCACCAGCGTCACCTCACTTTTCGTTCGGTATTTGGTGTGACCAGCTATTTAATATTGCCACACTAATAAATAATTATTATTAAATACTGTGTCTTGAAATTTATCTGATCCTATACAAATTATACAACATTCTTTTTTTAAATAAAATCATGACAATCAGAATTGCCATTCTATAAATAATAAATAAATGTTGCCAATCTACACGATCACGACACTAGTTATGTTTATTTTATCATAAAAACTTTAAGCAATGCAGCAGTAACAGGGTACCTGCTGGAGTTATTAGGTTATTAAAAAAAATACTTTGGTAAGTAAGTAGTTGTTTTCTTACTGATAGTTATATTTAGGATCAGTGATTTCATATATTAAGTAAGTACTTGTCCATAATAACTATCATACCTTGTTACTTTCCTGAGATCTGGGTACCGCTTTTAGTAGGTAGTTAATGAAAAACCGGCCAAGGGCGAGTCGGACTCGCGCACCGAGGGTTCCGTACAAACCTGTAGTAAGTTTTAAATTAAATGTTTTTTTTAAATATTTGAGTTGATTGAATGAAAGGTAAATTGCGGTTTACGATTTATGACGTATTAAAAAAAAACTACTTACTAGATCTCGTTCAAACCAATTTTCGGTGGAAGTTTGCATGGTAATGTACAACATATATTTTTTTTAGTTTTATCATTCTCTTATTTTAGAAGTTACGGAGGGGGGGACACACATTTTACCACTTTGGAAGTGTCTCTCGCGCAAACTATTCAGTTTAGAAAAAAATGATATTACAAACCTCAATATCATTTTTGAAGACCTATCCATAGATACACCTATGGGTTAGATGAAAAAAAAATTTTTGAGTTTCAGTTCTAAGTATGGGAAACCCCCAAAATTTATTGTTTTTTTTCTATTTTTGTAAGAAAATCTTAATGCGGTTTACAGAATACATCTACTTACCAAGTTTCAACAGTATAGCTCTTATAGTTTCGGAAAAAAGTGGCTGTGACATACGGACGGACAGACAGACAGACAGACAGACAGACAGACAGACATGACGAATCTATAAGGGTTCCGTTTTTGCCTGCCTCTGAGAACCTGAACCGTCTTGTCGTCTTGTCTTTTGAGTAACTTCACACAAACATCAAGATCTTGTGAGGGTTGTATCTGCTGTCACTTAATTAAGTACTAACTAACTATAGCGGTACTTGTTAAGACAAAAATAGTCCACCATCTAGTTCTAGCGCTTACGTACTTACATTGCGAATCTAACCTAGTCTCACTGTTTGAACGACAAAAATAAATTATACTTAATATGTGTTCATTTACCTGTCCTGTCAGACATTAATTCCCTCACAATCCATTAGGTAGACACACCTTGTTGTTTTGCTTACTCTGGCAATAAATTATAACGAAGTAAATTTTTTACAAGGACACTTGACGCCCGTTCGGGTGATTAAAATACGGTTAAGGTCTGATGTGGCAAGACACCAAAAAGCAAATACCTTTTGGATACATTTATTATCCTGTGCTCCAATAGAGTAACATTATTATCATCAATTCTACTTCTAAACTGCGAACTTTTGCAGACCATCAGGATGAGGCAAGTCGCATATCGTGGGCACGTGCTCAGGCACGAGAGGTACGAACTCTTACAACTACGAGTAATTGTGATGGGAAAAACGAGAGGTTACTACAAAGTGCGAACTCGTACAACTGGGAAAAGTTGTCGCAACAAGAGATGTCGCAAAAAACTCCTGGGCATACAACATCCGAGATTGGACGGGAATTGCAAGTGACGCCAATCTGTTTCGCCTGGCGAAGATTAACTAGATAAGTCTTAAACAGTTACTAAGTAAATCACACACACACAAAGCACAAAGCTGACTGCCTATCGTTGCTAGTCGGAGACGAAACCCAAAAAGCAAAACAATCATCAAGTCATTATAACTTAATGATTACGTAGACGACAGCTCTCAGCATCGATCATTTAACATTAGCTGACCTGTCAGCTTGCCCAACCGACCTCCCTAGATATTAAAATGTATTCTGACAGCTATAGTGATTATTCTATTGTATAACTTTTTTGTATCCCTGCATTAAGCATTTTACTGTACGACAAGTTAAACACCATAGTCAATATAGGTACATGACAAGCTAATCGGATTGCAAAAACATGACATCATTTTTTTTAAATCTCTGCTCTTGTCTCATCTCTAGTGTCCAATGTCCATTATGTTATGTACAACATATTTATTAAATTTACATAAAAATCCATAATATATTTATATAATAGGTATATGTGCTCTCTGCAAACACTTTGTTTTTAAATGCCACTGACTTGTGTTTATAACTCATCACAACGTTGTAATTTCGAGTTAAGTTTAGCTAAGTTCAACTTCACGACTGCTAGAACCATTGTATAACTTGGTAGGTAATGACCTTTATCCATGTTTATTTTTAATCGCAATGAAGCCATAAAATATGCGTTCCAACACTTTAATAAACCTCCTCAATGCCATTTAAACATGTAAGAAAATTCCTTCGAAGCCTCCCCTTAAATCAATACTTTATCGATTTAAATAACGTTTGACATTTAAGCAATGCCAAGTCGGGACCCTGACCGGACATTGGTCATTTAGCCAAACGGCCATTGAACCGCGGATTACGAATGAGACCGGTGGATTACGCGCATGCGTCAAAAGAAAGGATATTTTTTTACCATTTTCATGATTTACTTAAGTAAATAAGTAAATAAATAGAGCTTAAGTTTACATATTTATTTTACAATATCTTCCTTATTAATGGAAATTTTTAACTGTACTATTTATTAAGTAGGTAGATATGCGGACGTTATCAATTTATGGGTACAAGTTTTCGTCATTCTTTCTCACGAGTCACACGTTTCAATTTTTAGTTTTAGGTAGTTACTTTACTTAGTTCATAAACCCCAACCGGTTCTCGATCTCCCTTCATTAGGTACCAGTTTTATTTAAAAAGTTACAAGAGATAAATCGTCGACATCGATTCGCTAAAACATTAAAGGGTAAAATAAATCGTAGAAATTATCAAGTAGGTAGTTAATTGGATCTGTTTCAAATCTACTTTCGTTTCTTATTCGTAACAATTTGTAAAATGAACTACTAAAATAATAGAGATCATCAATAAAGAAGAACAAAGTAGTGTTAGCATTATTGCTGTTTGTCATTATATCTCATGAAACAGGAAGTAAATATCTGTCAATTTGACTCGTTTCATGTCATTCGATTTAATCGGCGGATACGGACGCCATGTTGAAATTAGTTAGTATAGATACGAGTGTTTTGACGATAGTAATTCAGTCTCCTGCCGGCAGACTCAGCGATTATTGAATACTTTTGTGTTTAGATCGCATTTTGGTTTAGAGCTTACGATAGCAATCGTGGCCGGATCAAATGAATATTGTTTTTAAGTATAGCCAACTTTTATCTAATTACATTAAATCTCTCGTGGAGCCTCTGCACGTTTAACCATTTACTCGTGCACGTTCCAAATGAGACAAATATATTAAAAGTGCCTCATAAATACCTACTTCTGGATTGTCTCTTACAGTAGCTTGTATGTAAGTTTAGGTACCAATGTACCTAATACGTGTACAACAATCTCGCCAATGTGCCGAAATGGACTCTATAACTCTGTGTATAACATATTAGTAAGTAAACATATGAAATCACGCCAAAGAGAAAAACTTCAAAATGATTTTTTTAATTTGGTGTACAATAAAGAATATTTCATTCATTCAAATATTGCCTACCTACTACTTAAAACCAAAACCAAGGCATGGAACACACTTGAGTGTGGCTCATTTGAATGTAAATCAAGCAGCTATCTATAGCTGGTTTATCAGTGAATTCTAAAAACATCACGACAACCTTGCGAATACACGAACGTCATAATGCGTGAAGCATGATGGTTTGTTTTCAAAATTATTATTTTGTGCGTAGTTACTAGAATTAACCTAGTTAAAAATTTAAATAAAGTAATTAAGGGTCCGTATTCTCGCCCGCCTAATTGCGCGGTCGGCCAATTTTGGAATCTGTAGGTATACCGCACAGTAAGACCGTTAGCTGCACTCACACAAAGACGACATAGGCCGATAAAGATACTTTGATACTTTGTCAAGTTGTGTAGTCAAGTTCGTAATATGTATTTTCACCATGTTAATAAAATTGTATAATCTCAGGTATCACTTAAATATTATTTTCCCTTTTGATAAATGTTTATTTGGCATACATAAACTGTTATAAAATATATTTACACACGGGTATCATAATGTAACACTAAAAACTAGATACACCTACAAGTTTTTCGTTTATTTACTTATCATTAAAATTGATGATTTTTTAAATATTAAAACCTATACGGCTATCTGACTGTTACTAACAATTAAGGTACACGATTATTGACCAAGTTTTACTACATGGATCATTAGAGTAATTAGGTTGTCTCGAAAACACCATTGTTATTTTGAAAACAACTCACAGATAAGCGATTGGTATTGTGTATTACGCAGGTGTAGTTAGTTAGCACGTGGAGAGGATTGGTGATAAATAATATCACAAACACGCGGACCCTCTCAGGTATCAGGTAATGTAAATGTTACCATTTTATTGTATTAAAATATGTCTTTGCAAAACATACCTTATGCAGTTTATGATAAAGTACAAATTAAATTGTAATCATGATTAGTTAAAAGATATAAATAAAACCTAACCCTATTTTCAATTCACAAATTGACCACTGCAAGGTTATTTCCGGAATTTGCAATTTCCAAATCTTGTCTGGTATTGTCTAGTTGAAGGCTTCGGCCGTGGCTATTTATCACCCTATCTGCAAAGATGGCCAAGGGAGTGAGCATTCCAGTACGATATCGTGTAGAGACCGATAAGGGTTATGGGTTATAGGGTTATGGGTTATAACCGATTAGGGAAATGACACCCCTAACGGGTTAGCCCGCTACCGTCTTAGGCTGCATCATCACTTAGCATCAGGTGAGAAAGCAGTCAAGGGCTGAGTTTTAAATATTCTTATATAGTTTACTTATATAAATATTTTTATCATAAAACAGTGTCTCTGAGAGGCATAGATCTAGCTTTTCGGGAATCCAAAATTTCTGGAAGTAAATAATTAGAATAAATTTTTTCTAGTTTAACTTCCATGTTTTTTTTTTTTCAAAAATCTGAATCTCTTTCAATTACTTCGATTTTTAGATTATGCTCAGGGCCAGTCCACACGGCAAATAAACATCTGGGTTTTTGAGTTATGTATAACTGGCCCTAATTTGGTAATACCATAGCTCTTGTTCTGTCATTGATTGGTTTACTGCTTTCCACATTTTATTTTATTTTATTTTGCTTTACGGTTTCCTCAGGATCCTTTCCAATGGCAGATTGGGGACATTTTATTTCTATTATCTCTTTACTCAGACAATGCATCTGGCGTGGCATCCAAAAAAACACAGAGTCCCAAAGGCCGTATCTTCCAATTTTGATATTTTCTTGTTCAACCAGCTGTCCCTAAGCAGCAGAGCTTCGTTTTCTCTGCCAAGTTGTATAGCTGAAATGTTATCCGTGAAAGCGTAGCAGACAGACAGACACAACACACTTTCGCATTTATAATATTATTATAGATTTTCTGCTCTGGTCTGGTCTGGTGGAAGGCTTCGGCCGTGGCTAGTGACTATGCAACTTTCAGGTAACTGAATGTCACGAATTCCCGTTAAGGTCTATATATTCCATGACTAGATACAACCTAAGACCGATTGACTAACTACGGATCTTTATTTGGAAGTTCATAAAACTACACGTGGGCATAGAACGGGCATATTTTTGGGTAGTAGCGAACAACTTCGCTACCCACAATGTACCTTATAGAAATCCTGAAATAGCACACTAACACATGTGTTAAAGATTACTCTTAAAATGCATCAGAGATTAAATAATAAATAAATAATAAATTGGAACGATACAACAAAGGACTTACTGGCATTTCAGCTATCATCTCGCACACACTTTACTTTCCAACACCACGTCTCAACTCACTCTATACACAAAAGTATAACACTGTATATATTATGATATATAAGAATGTACACAGCACAGGCGTGCACCTCTGATGGCGAGCGATACTCAACTTCCTGTTTACAGAATGACGCCCGTATTTATACACAATGTCTTTTTCGCCTACCCTCTACCAACTCTGAATTCATTAATAGTGCAATACCAACATGAAATCAGTATTGCCATTCTATAAATAATAAATAAATGTTGCCAGTCGAACACACGATCACGACATTCGGCCATCCGACATTGTGCAACCTCCCGGTGCACAACCACCAAACATTTGCTTTGCTAAGCTTAGTTCGCTTCACTCCTTGCAACAATCTGTAGTGTACAACAAAACATCTTCATCCATTCATACTTGCACGATGACATTTAGTTTTAGTAAATCACGACATTCGGGAGAATTAAAAAGGATAACAAAAAGGAAACCTACATTTTTTCAATTTAGTAATATCAAACTTAAAACCTCAAACCGATCTGAAATCCAAAACTATCGAGCTTTTGATCTTGAGATTTGTGAAGTGTGTGTGAAGTGCAATTAAACTGATTGATATCGCTGAGTCGAAATTTCACAACAGAAATAAAAATATCGCAATTTAAATCTAAAACTCGTATAGAATAAAGTTAGGCAAATAAAGGATTAATTATCTAAAGCTGAATAAAAATCTAATCTGAAACTTAATCAAAGTCTGGAACAGTTACAGTCTAAAACATAATCTAAACAGTATGTTACATATACCGTAAGCAAAAGTCTAAAACTGAATTCAAATTTAATAAAATACCCAATATTTATTTTATTTCTTATACCGTTTCAGTTATTTATACCTTACAAGCATCTGACGCTGAATCTAAAGCTAAGTAAATATCTAAACCCTGATTACAATCTGTAACAGACCAACAGGTCCATCATCCTGAGCTCCACCTATCATGTGTCATACATGACGTGTCATGCCTGCTTTTTTTAAAAAACTTTATTGAAATCGAAAAATTTATCAGAACGTAAAGGAAAGCTGATTTTATTAAAATTTTAGGACTTGACAAGAAATAAGTATCACACACTACCCCAGAGTTCACAATAAAATCTACAACCGCATCCAATGCAAACATTAATCAGGATTACTAATCTATCAATTCTTCAATTCAGTTGGATCTGCTGTACCATTAACTAATCTTTACTAATCGTTTGAATCAAATTCAGTCTATGTTAAATTATCTGCTCTAAATTCCTGACATCGTATACCTGTTGGCGGTAGACTGTTTCCACTATGTTAAATTATTACTATTTTAAAATCTTTAACTATGTAACAGTCAACGTTTTTAATAAATGAAATGAAATTTTTCGTAGCTTATTCAAAAATTTTAACAAATAGAGTTCAATTCTATTAAACACGCCTCAAAACACAAGTTGTTTTAGTTTATTCCCTTCTTTTCCTAACCTTTCCTTTCCGTGTTAACCTCTGAATAAACCCATCAAAAAGAGACAGCACCACAAAATTCAACCGAATCAGTTCAGGTTATGTTGTCCAAGACAATCTTTAACTTGTGAAATACTTAGAATCTTACCCAATTCTTTGAACTGGGTCAAATACCTGAACTTTGACTACAATCATCATTGAAAACCAAACAAAAAGTACAAAACTAAACCTTAGTCCAAAACTAAATCTAACTCTTCATCAAAGGCTTCTTTGAAATGCAAAACTTTAGTATGAATTGAAGTAGAATCGGCTTGCAATTATTGTACAATACTTAATCGCTATCATATAATTATTTTAAATTACCTTTACTCAATAGCAATTTCAATTAAAATACAAAATTCAAATTTTGCTGTAAATCCAAAGCTTGATACAAAACTAAATAATAAAAAAAAACTAGATGAAAACCCCAAATTCAGAAATTTGAATTTAATACTCAAAACCTCTTTTGTCTTTTTTTTTTCAGAATCATTACCTGAACATATGAACAAAAATCAAACCAATTATAAATAAAAACGTTACACCAAGTTATAATATATTACGTCAGTAACATAATATAGTATATATACTGAGTGTTTTATTCATTCTGCTTTTTAATACTTTTTGCTTTACTTTTCTGCGTCTTTTAATAATTAAAGTAAGTATTTACAAATTAACTGACGGTTGTAGGCCGGAGCCGCTAGGTGAGGGTATACCTTCGTCACGAGCTTGCGGATCCACAACGCCCGTGCATCACACGACATTATCCATTAAATTTGAGAAAAACAATATGGAGATAAAATTAGAGTAAGCAAGCACGCACTAGTCACTCTCTAGAAAATATAATTTTTACATCATATTATACTCTCGAGATTTTGGACGGCAAAAGATAATTAATTGCGCGATTTCATTTTCAATTCAAATAATAGTCTGTTAAATTTTATCATCCAGTTCATTATTTCAAATCACTCAGATAAATATATAGAAAGAAAACCCAATGTGACTTCGAGAATGGCGCATTTTTACAATTTTATTACTTTATTGAACGGGCTTCTCGTGTCGTGACTGTAGTTTCTAGCAAGCTACTTAACTTCGAGCCTCAAATGTTCAGCCCTTATATTTATTTATTTATCTTTCTTTGTGATTAGTAAATGTTCCAAAAATTTTAATCTTTTTATTAAATTCAATTTAACATTTAATGAACTAACTTGGTCAAACTGAATCACTGGAATGCTAATTAGTATTGACGAAACACGTTTGAACTATTTTTGGAATTATTATTTTTGCGATATCTAGAATTTCAAAATTACTACAACCTTCACCGTTACAAGCTGAAGTATATATCCTTCCGTATTTAATTCTTAACGCATTCCGAACATCGGACCGCATTATGTTGAAAGCCATAAAATAGTGTAAACAAACGAGTGAAAGATCTATTAACAACAACAAACTTGGAACCTTTGTTTCAATTTACTTTATGCATTCCTTGCTTGTTAACTTTTTAAACTACTAAGCATAGTCTACAAGTGAGTCATATATTTGAGAAACACAAATCTTTCAAATATAACGAATGGGTGAGTGACCAACTGATAAGTTGAACCAATGACAATAAGGCTATTACATGCATCATTTCCTAAACCACATCGACATCGATCTGGTACGTTATTATAAATAGTGTACATATAATAACTATGTTATTGTATATCTTCAAATGAAGCGTACTCATATAATATCGATCTAATTTCAATTTGCAAGTTCGTTTGATCATCATAGTTTTTTTTTGAAATAACTATAATTCATTCGTATTTCGGCGCATTCAAATTATATACATCCGAAACACGTCGAGGATCGGTCGCCTTACATCGGGATCACTAATTAATCCATTTTAAAGTCCATACAAATACAATCAATTTTTGCGGCTGTACCATTAGGTACAGTTATACTACTTGTAAAAATTGATCTTAGTCGTTTAAAATAACCGAAATCTATCTAAAATCATTCAAAATTTAAAAATGTAGAACTTCCGCTGATCAAAACATTTAAAGGCACACAGGAACTATGAAAAATGAATAAAATGCCATGGTAGTTCTAGATAGAACGAGTTACTTGTACAGTAATCCACTAAAGCAGCTAATAATTCTGGACTAGAAAACTTGCTTTCATTATGTACATCCCTTTAGTTTGATATGTACGTAAAATTAAGTAAATAAAATACATTAGATCCTTCACGAACAGTTAGATAACATACTGTCAAAAACAGTAACGCACTTATTCACAACCTACCGACTCATTAGGTCACAACTTATGGAAACACTTGTTCCACTCTAGTAACACACTTGGTTACATTCTATGGACTCACATGGCCCAAATGACATACATAGTCATTCTAAAATGGTGACTCACATGGCCACCTTAAAATATTGACACACTTGGCCACTCTATAATAGTGAGTAGACACACTCATGACTACTCCAAACGTATACGAGCTCTCTGACCATCATTCAATATCTTTATTCTTACTCCCACAATACCAGCTACGCAAAATCGTCAATTTCAACTTGAAATCTAAGATATTCTAACGTCTCTATCTTGTATTCTTCCAAAATCCTTCATTATTAACCTCAATCACTGATAAATCTGTCAAGAGACACTAAGGCTTCCGTACATGAAAGCGGAACCCCTGATGTCAATCAACCTGTAATGCGATAGAAAGAGGTTCCCCTTTTTTTTTTAACTACAAATGATAATGATACCAATAGCTGATATACAATACAGTACTAAAATACATATGCTGTGATAATAGCACATATTAAGAGTTGCAAATGGACTTGGTCAGTAAAACCACTATTATTCTTTCAGCATAGGTACAACTACCATCGAACAAATCACTAATAAAAGGGCAAATGATTTTAAGCAAGTGCTTAAATAAACTTATCATAAATTACATGTCTGGCCAATGTACTTCACTAATGTAATTTAAGTTCACTCGCGGCACTAATATAAAGAGTTGCCCTGCCACTCAAAAAAAATTACTTTTTAAACACTACAAATTCCTAAGACACCTGTTTTGATCGAGTCTAGTACTACCAGACTAAACTATCTAGATCACATAAAATAAGTATACCAGTAAGTATACTTTTATATCGAGAATTTAAAACTAAATCATACTTTTATCGTATTTCTTATAAATCACACATGAAACTAATCAGAGTTCGATAAATTGCTTTGCATCCTAGTATTGACATGAGGGTATCTTATTCGACATATTCACTTCTCTTTTTTTTTTATTACTATTATTCACTCCATGAATTCTCTTCGTGAATAACCAGTAATCTAATCTATGCCTGGTTAATAGAAATTTCAAATTAAAAACTAAATTAAAAATTAAAAACCTTGTAAAATCAAAATTCGAAACTTAAACAGTGCGTAAAAAAAACTACAATCTCATTCAGTACACTAGTCTGAAGGCACGAGGCTGCTTTTAAATTCAATAATCATTTAACTACATTTACACTAAATAAAACTTTAGGTAACGTTCATCCAAAGTAATGGTCCAGAGAATAATTCACAAATACTCGAGTTAATTAGAACTGATAATTATTTACCTATTTCATATCTCTAGGAGTACCTCAGGTTAACCAGTAGTAATAATCAAGCTGTATGGTATCGCATTTAATCATCTAAAATGGCTGCTCAGACGGCCGGTGCTAGTGAAATTTATTCCAGTATGTCAACTCTCATACTGGCGAAATTCTCGCTTGACGCTTTATTTGTTGATTATAGCTAAATAACACAAAATTTCTTGGACTCATGTCCAGGACATGACATTTTTACATCATCTATCATAAATAAATACTATGGACACTATATTCAAAACTCAATTCACTGAAATTTCTATCGATGTGTTTTATCTAAACTAAATACCTTAGAATCAGAATTACTTCGACACTAAAGTAAACTTCTTACAAAATCGTAATTCGGGGATCATCCTCCTCGATGGAAGCCAGTCGCCAAGCTGGTTTGAGTTGGCAATTCATTCAGATGAGACTTCACAGTCTTAACGTCGTGATGACGTAATATTAAAGTTTACAGCAAACTCTTTTCCAATTTGTGGGTAACTAAATACGAAATATAAATGTAATTCAAATATTAATTGCCTTGATACAATGTCAATTATTATCGCACGAGATCATTACCAAACACTCGATTTAACCTCTACTCAAATGGAATACAACATAGTATTATAGCCAAAATAGCAAATCTAAGAGTTCACCCAGAACTAATGTTATTCAATGTACCCACACAATAGGTGTCAAAACAGATTTAGCAATATCCAAAAGTTCTTTGCTGCACGTTATCTTTATAGCATAGCAAGAATGGATCTCAAGTACATGCTAACTTTGATTAAAGTAGTCAATCTCTTTTGAACTTAGTAAACGGAATACTCTTTGTTTAAAAGTTTTGAAGGTACGACACAGAGAATTGTGTCACAATATAACTACTTAGTGAACAATATTTTTCTCGTGTTAAAAAAATATTGTTTTCTTGGGTTCATTTTCACTTCTGAAGTTGTCACGAATTCCCGTTAAGGTCTATATATTCCATGACTAGATACAACCTAAGACCGATTGACTAACTACGGATCTTTATTTGGAAGTTCATAAAACTACACGTGGGCATAGAACGGGCATATTTTTGGGTAGTAGCGAACAACTTCGCTACCCACAATGTACCTTATAGAAATCCTGAAATAGCACACTAACACATGTGTTAAAGATTACTCTTAAAATGCATCAGAGATTAAATAATAAATAAATAATAAATTGGAACGATACAACAAAGGACTTACTGGCATTTCAGCTATCATCTCGCACACACTTTACTTTCCAACACCACGTCTCAACTCACTCTATACACAAAAGTATAACACTGTATATATTATGATATATAAGAATGTACACAGCACAGGCGTGCACCTCTGATGGCGAGCGATACTCAACTTCCTGTTTACAGAATGACGCCCGTATTTATACACAATGTCTTTTTCGCCTACCCTCTACCAACTCTGAATTCATTAATAGTGCAATACCAACATGAAATCAGTATTGCCATTCTATAAATAATAAATAAATGTTGCCAGTCGAACACACGATCACGACATGAATATAAAATAATCTTACCTTGTGATATATAAAACAAGTAAATTCAAATCCAGAAGCGAATACTCCAATCCAATTACAAAGCAAGGACCAAAATATTATTTTCACTGATTACAATGTCAAAGTCCATATAGAGATGCCAAGGTCAGAAAAACAAAAACACTAAACTTTTATGGTGTTGTTGGAAGCAGTTGAGCAGAGCAGAGTACCTCAATGATCCCAAGCGACTATAAAGGTGACAGTAAGAGATTTGTGGGTTTCATAGAATATAAAAATATAGAAATACCTGCCATTTGCAATTTAGCTGTCTTGGAAATACCCATGGTTTTTTGATAAAAAACAAAAACAACTTTCAAGTAATCGACAGATAGGTTTACTTGTGTATTATGTGTATAATGTGATTAGATCATAAATAATATTAAAAGCGACCCTTTCAAATATCAGGTAATATAAAAATACTATACTTCACGCGGGAGAAGCAATTGGATCAATTTAGATAAGAAATCCAAGACAACTAAAAGTCAAAAAAACTTCTAGTCGATTTGAGTAATAAAATTTCATACAAACTCGTCTTGTTTACCAGAAACGAAACAATATGCTATAAATAAAAACTTTATGACCATTGAGCTTTTTTACTCTGAGTAAATTGGTAAAAGAAATGATATTGTATTAAAATGTGTATTGAAATATATACCTTAAGCAGCTTACGATAAAGTACAAATTAAATTGTATTCAAGATGAGCTTCTTCGTTTTGGAATTTCAAATCGTTGCGGTAATATTTTATCACTTATAATATTGTTTAGTATTTTGATCGAAAGGCAGTGCTATTTGAACGGTACTATTCGAATTATACTACTATATTCGTCGAAAGGTAAAAGAATAAATAAAATCTATGCAAACAATGAACAAGTGAATATAATTAAAATTATTAGTAAATACGACTGCTTTGCCGTAGCCCGTAACTATCTACTATGTAACGATACCACAGTCATTGATTAATTAACTATGGAGTCTTATTCACATTTTTATTAAATGATATTTTTTTGGGAATCACTGGGTATTGAACTATATTAGTATATATTTTTATACAAACTCATTAATTAATAATTTCTGAAGCCCTTGAGCGCTCCAGTACGATGCCTCTTAGAATAGAAATCATCAGTTACCATCAGGTGAGATCGCAGTCAAGGGCTAAGCTTGTAGTGGATAAATAAAAAATCAATATAAGTAATGCTATGAAAGCTGTATTTACCAAAATCTCTCAGCAACAACGTATGCCACGTTGAGTTTTGCAATTTCGATTTCAAAGAAAATATAATATTTCAGGAAAGTAAATTCAAAACCCATACAAATATTACGCATACTTAAATCCCGATTCACGAGAAAAACAGTATGAGATTATAATATTGTATCGTACAAAATTATTTAATAGTTATAAAAAAATTATCCTTATTAAGTAATTCATAATTAAATACGTATCACGCATTCATACAATATCGATTGAATCGGATCAAGAACCTAACATTCGCTGCTCATCAAACTATGGCAGTCGCGCTATGTATTGTTAGCAACACGTTTTTACAAAGGCTTGTGAGAGAGCTCACGCACACATACAAAAGAGCCCATCCAGCAACACGTCCTCCCTCGAAGAGCGCTGGGCTCGGTATGCCGGTCGTGCGGTCTGCAGTAGCATTTTACACGTGAAATTTATAAGACTTTTAATAATTTTTTTTGGTCATATAGGTATTTTATATAACTTTTTTTTTTACAATTTATGTTATAAAAATAGTAAGCATTCATGGGAAATTTTATTTTATCAGTAAATTCGCTTAACTTTTAAGAAATACAGGTTATTGTGACGCGTAAATTTTCATAAATAGTGCACATTGATTTGATTTTTTTATTAATTAATTTTGTATAGAACGTATAAAAACGAATTGCAACAGTCCAATTTTAAGAGTGTGTTTATCATATTAGTATTTTTTATAAGTCATTTATTATAATTTTTATTGGATTTATATGGGTCAAAAGTATTGCCTAAAAGTGTAAAAATGGTAATCGTATTCCGCAAGAATGAGAATTTCATTATTATATTTCAATAAAATTAATATTTTTTTTGCAACATTCTACTAAAGAGGGATTAAACTTTAATGTTTCAATTTTCTTTTTGTTATAATACTAATATCTCATGCACAAAGCTCATCAAAAGTTCTTAAAATTTCGGTTAGCGGGGATACGGATTCTTAATGAAGCATCTATTTAAAGATTTTAAGCCGCACATATACTTAATTATATATACAAGTTTAACTTAAGTACGATGTTATTACATTGTAACGTTATCAGTTGGCCATTTAATTTAATTGAAAAACAAATTATTTTTGAGATATTTAAGCCATCTTATAGTTCCATTTATTCTGATGACTGCATTTACTTAATTAAGGAATTTATTTGTATTAGAGAGAATAAATATCATTTTTCATTAAATTAATAAGTGGGAGGAGAGATGTGATTATGTGAGAACCAACACAAGTAATAAAATGCCGTTGGAACTTCGAGCTAACCACACGTAGCATATAAAGCTAATTCATTCATTCATTCATAATTTGCCAGCTGTCCCCGATTTACAATAATTTTCCTTACACATTCATTATAAAGTTACACGGTTTCTCCGTTCCACAGACGGTCATTGTTAAGGTCTATCCACACGAAGAATATTTACATGACCATAGCTGCTATAGCATAGCATCAAGTAGTAGTCAGTACTAACACAGATACATTTCAATAATTTGAATTCTAAGAGCCCGCGCACCCAGAAAGATTTCAGCCGTTCTGAGTTTTGCGTTCTGCGTTTCGCGCAGACTGCAGAGAGTCAGACCGCTATAAAGTTACAAACGTTACAAAGAACGCGGATCGCAGAACAGAACTCTATTTGAACTTTCCATGTGATGCTTTTTATTCCACATATAATTTTGCGTGTACCTATAAGGATGTTATGTACGTGTAATTTCCTATCAAGTACCTACACTATTACATAGAGTAATGATGTCACAGGGCGCGGCAACACCTGCTATTAAATAGGTGAGGTCGATACCGTGAATAGGCTTCAATGGTTCTTATTGCCACTATATTATTGCAATCCCTTTATGTTGCGATTTGTTCTGGAAAACGATCTCAGTTATTACCTATATTAATTATTTTTTTTGGTGCAGCTCTAATGATGATTTTATCTTTTCAATTGGCAAATAAAGCTTTATTTAATTAAATAGGTTCATTTAATTCGAGCTTTTATAAATTAACTTATCTAGTAGTAGTAGTAGTCCCACAAACTTATCTGACCCGGTGACAGCGTCGCTATCGTATGTATTTATCTAAATAATCTTATATATAAAATTCTCGTGTCACAATTTTCGTTCCCATACTCCTCCGAAACGGCTTGACCGATTCTCATGAAATTTTGTGAGCATATTGAGTAGGTCTGAGAACCGGCCAACATCTATTTCCCCCTAAATGTTAAGGGTAGTCCGTCCACCCGTAAATTTTTTTATTTTATTTTGTAGACAAAATTTTTAGTTTTTATTTTTTTATGATACAACATACAAAAATACATACAATCCTCAATTTTCACCCTTCTACGATCAACCCTTATTTTTTATTTTAGTAATTTAATCATTTTTCATCTCCGGTCGATAACTGATCAATCGTCATTTAGGTAATTAAGTAGTTATTTTAATATGCATATTCAGTAGGTCTCTGAGAATCGGCTACTATCTATTTTTCATACGTCCATGCGAACGGAGTCGCGGGCATCAGCTAGTAATATTATAAAGGGGTAAAGTTGGTGAGTTTGTGACGTAATCTCTGGATCTACTGAACCGATTTTGAAAATTCTGGTACCAATAGAAAGCCACATCATATTTTGTGAGTGTCATATATTAACGCGAAAAATTAGGTAGTTCCCGTGAGAATTTAAAAACTTATTTCACGTGGACGAAGTCGCAGGCATCTACTAGTTAGAAGTAAAATAAAACAAAAACTAAACAGGCCTAAAAATTAGTTCCAATTTTGGCCAGATAAGTTGGTGGGGCCTATAATTTAAAATTACTTAGTAATTAAATGGAAGTCGAAGTTAGTTATTTCTGCTGATCCTGATTTTTGTCTCTTCTTTTGTTTTGACTCAGACAATTATTACTGTGCTTAGTAACTAAGACGGATATTCCATCTCGGTACGGAATTTCCAGTGTTACTGTAACTAAGGTTATCTAGATAACACATTAAGTTGGTATTGTAGGTTTACTACTCGGTGGTATTGTAAATGTATTTACATTCGTTATCAATAAAGGGGATTTCAGTTAATAATATAGCAATTCGAAAAACACATTATTTTTTAAAAATTTTGATGAAATTTGGTAGAGTTATAGGTTGTGTCCCGGAGATAGGCTAAAGGCTTAAACCATGGCATCACCTTTTTTTTTTTTTTAATCCACTACAAGTACTTGACTGCGATCTCACCTGATGGTAAGTGAAGATGGTAGCGGGCTAACCTGTTAGGGGCATGGAACGCTAAATCGCTTGGCGGCACGTCTTTGCCGGTTGGGTGGTAACTAGCCACGGCCGAAGCCTCCCACGAGGCCAGACCAGGGAAAATTCAGAAATTATAAATTCCCAAATTGACCCTGCCGGGGATCGAACCCGGGACCTCCACACGTAAGACAACAGCGCTGCACACTGCGCCACGGAGGTCGTCAAAACCTAGTATTGATACAAAATACACTTGAAATACTTAAATCAATTTTTATTTACTTTGCTCAAACGCAAGTATAAAAATAATAATAATTCCTTCACGGGCGGCGCTTTGTGTCCCCAGCCCCGTCCTTGGACTAACTGCAATATGATATTCCAGTTCTGAATAGGCTTGCAGCTGGACTCATGCGTGATATTTATTAAAAACATACCTCCTTTTAGGATTATAATATAACGTATATATGTGAGATATTATTATAACTAATTGCAGTGTTTATAATCGGTGTCTGCGATAGTCTAACTATAAACACAACTTTTGCGTTGGTAATGGTAGAGCACTAATGAATAATGATAGAAGGATAAAGCCTTGGTGAATTGTCATCCCGCGTGAAGAGACCGTCCATGAAAGTTATGAAAAGGATAGTCTATCTCAACCTCTGGTTTCTTTTGTCACGCACGAGCACTAAATAATAGTGCTCTTCCTTTTTTCTGCAAATTCATTGCTTCAAAGCTTTACTCTGAGAAACTGAGATTCAACACGCCAGTACAGATGACTCACATATTTTAATCCACGGCAAAATAATATCATGCCGCAAATACCAATCTTTACCTAGTTATCTGAATGAAATGATCTACCACTATTTGAACATTTTAGCAACAATATATTCATCCTATATTTTTATACGAGTAACTTACGTTCATTCATTTCATTTTCATTTTCATTTTTATGAAAGTCATCAGAAAGTTATATATTTTAGTTTTATTTCAGTTTACTCTTTTAGAAATTATGAGTAAGTTCATAACCTAATACCTATCAACCTACTTAAAAGAAAGATTGTTCCAATTAAGAACTAAAGATATGTATACTTGCATAATTAATTGAATAATATACGAATAATTAACCCACTTGATAAGGTAAAACGTCAATTTGACCTACGCACTTTGACATATTTGGCCTTTGTTGATTGGCTGGCTATATTAGATTTTGAAGGCAATTCTAAGCATAGCATGGCATTAAAAGCATGGAATCAAATCTTTATTCGTATGAACGAATTGATAATGTTATGGTTTTAAGTAATTATTTTGAACCCATATTGCTTCACTGAAACCATATTACTTAAAACCTTTGATTTAGGGATTTTAATTTGTTTGTGTTATTTCTGTAGTGTAAAGTATATCTTATGATTTTATTTTAAAATCGCCATAGCTATGACATTACGTCTTATATACAACATATTATTATTATAAACGTATGAAGTCTACGAGTCTATGTAGTGTGTGGAGCAACTAGTATCCATAGCGCGCTAAGTGAAAAAAAAATGAAAATGCGAAAAGTAAAAGCTGGTTGTAAAAATATGTAAAGAAATGGAAAGTGCAACCAGAGGAGCGGCACCGTCATTGATATGTTATATCAAATGATCTTATAATACTTGTTGCAGTCAGATGCCGTGTTACCTATTTAGATATGCAATGATTTAATAACCAGTACATATATTAGATTCCCTATCGCGTTTGAATCATATATGTCACCGTAAGATTGTAAAAACCGTTAAATTATAATCTAACTCGCGATATTGTAAAATGTCGAAAGATTACAATATAACGCATTATTTTTCGGTAGATTGTAATCTGTTAGGTATATTAACCCGATAAAACCTAAGTGACCTACCTGATTATTTATGTCGAACCTTAACCTAACCTATCAGAAAGAGACAAGAAAACGTAAATACAATGAGTATTTAAAAAATTACACTTAGAACATTGAACACACTCAATTCACAATCTTTCGGCAGTTTACAATATCTCTAGTTGGATTACAATCTAACGGTTAATGCAATCTTACGGTGACATATACATACATAATATTATGTCATACGATATTGTCGTTCGTAACTTACGAGTTACTACTCTACATCACATAATATTATGTTTGACAATCTTCTTACATTCCATACTTAAGTTATATAATATGTTATATTTTAAATAGTTATTGATTTCTATTTTCTAGTTATTTGCAGCGGCACCTATGGGTAGATTGTAAGCCTGTTAAATATCTTTCGATCGTTTGCCTGGCATTGACAGCTAATTAAGCCAGTCTTACTCGCCAAAATGTTTCTCTTCATTATGATTCTAGTATAATAGAATGTACCTACAAGGTACGACGCATAAACACTTTCACACAGGTGAAGTATTAAATTTTAATCTAGAAATTAGTTACTTTCTCAAGTGGTTTTACTTAATCCTAAAGTACTTGACTTATATCAAAATATCATTATGTGTTACGAAGATATCATAAAACGTTCAGTGTTTTTAATAAAATAATATAAGACGTAAATTCATCAAAGAGAGTAGCGGCCTTTTTATGGACATATTAAACTTGGTATTTCTTTGTATGTCAAGATAGACATTGCTACCGCCCGCGAAGTCATGTTTAAAAATAAAAGAGATAAAACTTGATAGAAAAAATGTCTTTGTGGCTTTGATTTGGATGTGTAAATTGTATTGTTGAGCTCATTCACGTAGGCAAATACACGTACTACCTTAAATTTCGAACTAACAGGATCGGTCGTGATAAAACGTCTGTCCGGAAATCCTGCAGAATGCCAGCATCCATTCAGACTAAGATTGTACGTAAGAAGTAAGTAAGTAAATTATTACAAAAACGGAACATAGAGCTTAGTTTAATCTTTTTCCTTAATCTTTAAATGTAATTACTTACTTAAATATTTTAAATTTTTAATCTAATGAGAGTCTTTACTTTACTAATTTTTTACTTATACTGACTTTCGACATTAGGTACCAATATTATACTAGTATTATAAATTTGCGAAAGTTTGGATGGATGGATGGATGTTTGTTACTCAATCACGCCACAATGATTGGACCTGGACGGTTTGGCACAAAGATAGATTTTAGTCTGGAATAACACATAGTCTACTTTTTAACCCGGAAAATTAAAGAGTTCCCGCGGGAGCCAAAAAACCTCAACCCACGCGGACGAAGTCAAGGCTATCACCTAGTAGGTACCTACTTAATAATAATTTAATATTAATTTTCCCGTGCTTCGCCTGTGAAATTACACCTCGATTATAATACTAGTTCTGTCTGTCATTCGCTCATAAAGTAAAGACCGACAGTAATGGGTCGTATTTCGCAGGTGCTCGGCGACACCTGCCTTGTTCTAAACTCAGTCATGCGTCACTAATGTAAGAGAGCATTGGACTATGTATGATGATCACAATAGACTCGTAGACTTCATTTATAGTTCTTTACCAGTACGAGAAATGGGTGACATCAAAGGCAAACAAACTCAAACTACACTATTAAACAAATTAAAAGATGACGATCCAAGGTGATGACAAAGCGATGGGGAGGGACCGCGCCGTCGAATCGTTGTGGTCTGAGTACCAGACTGTCGACTTACTTACTAATTAAGTAACTAATCATAATAACTCAGATATATTAATATTTTACTATCGATCCCAAATTATTCATGATTAAGTTCTCCTTTTCTATTATTATTAAGTATAACATGGTTATTAAAGGCTGAATTTCTTCTTAAATGTTATTTCGGTTTATTTTAAGACCTAAATTAAATAAATAACTCAACAACTACTCAATTTCTTAGCCACTTCACAGTAAAGTATCACCGGTCTACATTTCTCACGTAAAATGTTATATCTTAATGAAAGCTACATCCGTTCAGTGTTTCTTGAATTGTGCTGCTATAATAATAAACAGATTAGAGAGACAGATAAAAACACCAAAATCCGGTTGTACGAGTAGCTACTATAGCATTATTTTAATCCCAGTTGTTTTTATTAACAGAAATAACAGTTTACGCTTTTTATTATACGTTTTTTTTTAATAGGCAAGTACAAACCAGAACGCATTATTTGATCCATAAATCGTGTCTCATCCTAAAAAGACTGCATATTGTCACTCAACGATTAGTATTCCCGTCGTTCGTGTAACGGGGACTACTCTCGGCACGTGGACTGCATTCCTCGCTAACTGTCAACAGGACAGGGTTCTTTAAGAGCAAGTAGAAGACCTCTTTTGTACACTTTGTGAACTACATAAAAGTTATAATGTTGTCTATTTGATGCGCATGTCGACAGTGGTACTCGGTCAAGTGTGAACGGATTTAATTAAAAAAAAATTTGAAAGTACAATTGTTTTGTATCATATTTGAAATAGTTCAAGTACAATTTGTTCCCATTAAATTTTGGAAAAGATCAAAACTCAAACTCAAATTTTCTTTATTCATATAAACTTTTGCAAGTGAACCTCTAGACCGTCTAGAGTCTAGTCTAAACGGATGAGAGTACATTGCTCACTTTGACACGAGTAACTAAGTATATCAAAACAGTAGATTTTCAATTATACATAAGTACCTAGTTAACTTACTACATAACATACTTAACATCATCATCAAAATCCTGGGGGAACTGCTTGGATTTCCGGGATAAAAGGTAGTCTTATTTAGCATGCAGATGCAACATGTCTCTGTATCTTTCGTCAAAATTCTTGATAGGCTATGAAAATGTAGCAGACAGACAGACACACTTTGGCACTAATAATATTAGTATTGATGGATACTTCTCTTGTGCGTGTATCTATTTTACCACAGTATGTGTTTTGCCACAAATCTTACTGCGTCCACGCTGCAATCCACGCAAAAAATCCGTGCTATGTATCTATCAGTGGCATCGATTAGCATTCCCATCGTTCAGCTAACGGGGAATGTTCTCGACACGTGGACCACATTCCTCGCTGTCGTCTTGCTAAGGTTTCTCAGGATCGTACGGAACTCTATTAAATGTATCTGTATAGGAATTAATATTAGAGACTTTTCACTTTATTCTTATCTTGTGTCCCGACTCCCTAGTTCACCTTTATACCTTTTTGAATCGCGAATTTCTCTACAGGGTACAAAATACATTAATATCTATCTGTCACCTTCGATTTTGTTATGATTTACAGTTAATAAACTTACGTGACTATCATATTTAAGACTTAACATATAAGTTCCATATTTCCATCCAACGTGGTTTTGGTCTGCATTTCATCAGTAAAGAAAAATTCAGTAAAGAATCATTATCTTGCAAACTAAAGACGACACCAAAATTATTCCTTAAGCTGAGTCAAATATATTAAGTATATATTATTATACATATGTATTAGTGTATTTTATAATTAGCTATATTATATAAATTTTTACATCTTTTTTATATGTTTATTATTGGTTTATGTATTAGTATGTAGTTATTTGAATGTAAGTAAGTAGGTATATTATAGAACCACCTGCAGTCTATTTTCCTTTATTTTCTCCTTTTCCTAAGGTTGCCTGGTAGAGATCGCTACCTAAGCGATAAGGCCGCCTTTTGTATCCTACTTCTGTGTTTGTTTTATTTCTAATTTTTGTTTTTGTTATCTGTACTTGTTGTGGTGGTACAAATAAAGCGTATTGTATTGTATTGTATCAGTCATGTTTAAGCGTTCACACTCTTGTATCTTTTCTCTCTTTATTATCATCTGTTATTTACCTTTTTTAAGACTTGGCGGAACCTTTAAGCCTATTATAAGGTTTCACCTTAGCAACATGTTAATCCTATTTTTTTTTTGTTCCAGGTAATGTGTCGCGGAATGAGGCGAGAGTATTTAAAGTGTCGAGCCGAGCATCGTCGCTGAATGTTAACAAGTAAAGCCTTATTCACACGGGATCTCTCCTCTACTTATGGTAACTGATCTTTAAACAAGTGATAGAATTGAAGATAAGTTACTTTTGGATACCAAAACGCTTATTGTATGATAAATGGAACATGTAAGCTCAACCGGCGTACCTACTAGAATTGTAGATATGCCCTTATTCAGTCTACCATGTCGCTGAGCAAGACGAATTCTGTATACATATATAGCAGCATGTACTTATAAATCTCTATTTTTACATATAAGTAATATGTATTTGGTAAGACCTACTTAATTAACTTTTTACTTCATTTTTTGAAACCGACATTAAATTAACGAGGAATAGTTTCCACAATAACCCCTGCTGATAAGGATACAACTATTTAAGACTTATCAATTGAGTTAAGAGGTTTGCGATGCTCCAAATTGCGATGAGTGTGCTCTATACAAAGTAGCATGATTTTCAATAATTGCAACCAAATATATCTTGAGGGGACAACTTTTGAATGCGACAATAAAAACCCTGAAATCCCGCCAGTGTAATTATTAGTATTGTTTCTCAGAAGCGAAAGTCTACAAATCTGGTTTCAGAGAAAACTCGTACAATTTACCCTATAAATGGCATAATGGGATGGCCCGATATAAAGCTACCTTGTTAACAACTCGCGTTTAACCTTGTTTATAGTGATAATTTCCACATAATTCCATAATTTCCATTTAATTTGTAATGTAACAAGGCTGATTGACCTCATTGCCTTTTCTTTCATTGATTACGGTTTGGTTTATATATTTTATAAAATCCTGCGGTTTCTATCTTTGACGTTTCATTTTGGCGTGCGTCCGCGAATTCGCCCTACTGAGAATTAAAAAAAAACTGGCCTTTTCATTATCTAAATCGTAAAGAAAATATCTGTGCAATATTTCAGCTTTCTAGGTTCAAGGCTGGGCGTTGATGAGTCAGTCAGTGAGTGATGAGAATTTTTATTTTTATTTTATGTGAGGATTGGGCAGAATGGGAAGATAAACTATTATGATGAGATAAGAACATTACAGCTTCACAGCTTGTTTTTTTTTCTAAAATATTAAAGAAAAGTATCTCCCCTAGCCATTTGTTTTTCTTGCTAGGGATCATGTGTGGTAATTCTCAAAGATATCAATGAAACCAGCTCATAGTTATCTACACTAGATAAAAGGCAATGTTGTGTTCTTGACCGTCACTAATCCCATCATAAAAATAATCACGTTATAAAACCAGCTGTTGGCCGATAGTCGATACATTACGTACGTAATTTATGCAATTACTATAATTATAGCCACTTGAACCTTTAATTAGAGCAGCGGTCAATTACTTCTAGTTAGAGATTGTGAAGTGTCTTACATAGAGCAATATCGGAATTTGTTGGTAGTTTCCTTATCTTGATTTTTTGTATTCCACTACAAGTTAGTGCATGACTGCGATATCACCTTAGGATAAGTGTTGATGCAGTCTAAGATGGTAGCGGGCTAACCTGTTAGGGCAATGATATCGGTTTCTATACGGCATGTAGAATATCCGAAAACCTAGTAATTACAATAGACAGCTAAAGATATCCCTAATTCCTATCTCGGGTTGGTTAATTAATTATAGGAGGCCATTGAAGTCTCATTTAAAATAATAACTAGGTAGGTACTTACTTAATATGTTCGACTTGCGGATGTTCCTTGTCAAACGGTAAATTTTTCGTTAAAATATGCGCTCAACCAAATAAAATATTGATTTCGAATACATAAATAGTTATTTATTAAAGCTATAAATAATAATTTACAAAAGACAATAACTAAACATTTTTTAACTAAGACCAATATTCTTTACGGACTTGAAGTAAAGTATACTTTTTAGGTCACCATATTATTTTCAACTATCTACTTACTACTAACTTAAGAAATAGTTACCAATTAACTCCCAAGTTACTCTCTAAACGTGTTTTGAATACCCCGGAAAATCAATTGGAACATTGCAATACAAACAGGTTCTGTGTTAAACAAAAAGCGTGCTGTCGCCCACATATTATGCCGTGTCACTGACCTATCCCAACGTGATGTGGGAAACAGAACCGACATCTGTTTCGCCACGGTAAAAATCTACGCACGATTTTATAGATAATGATTAATGGTCACACATTTTATAAAGGACTGATTGATGTCCACACCAAACATCCGACAGCTGAAATGGCAATGGAATGGGCGGAGCACATAGTTCGAAGAACCGATAGACATTGGTGTCGCAAGGTGCTTGTAAGGTGATGGAAAACGCGGCTTTGCAAGAACTTTGTGGAATTGTGGATGCCCCTACGAGACCTATGTATGTCCAGTTGTGGACGCCTATCGGTTGACGATGACTAAACGTCCTCCCGGAGGCGCAGGATAAATACACAAGAGGCAACGGGCGCGCTCCACTCCCACTCCACTCCACTCTGTTAACACCGTTATAAATTTTAGCGACCACCAATGTATGTTTATCTACCAATGTATGTTAGAGGAGATAACTAATTTAGGGCTAATTTTTCAATCGTCAGATAAAGTTTATCGGAGGAATAAATTTGACGTTTTGACAGGTTTTGTATTGAAAATCTGCCAAAACGTCAAATTTATTCCTCCAATAAAATTTTTCTGACGATTGATAAATCAGCCCTAAGTCTGTTTTCGCCAATGGTATAAATTAACCAAGTACGTACTTGTTGTTATTACATTGTATAGGTATGACTTAGTAATTAGGCATAGAAACCGTTATACTTTGATATTTGATTTAACTATTCTTTGCCCAGTCATAGTTAGTTGTCGTAGGTCGGGACTAAATATATCGTAAAGATAAGTTCTACCTGTGTCGCATTCGCTGTTCATTTAACTGACAGCAAAAGTTTTATGCTTCTATTCATAGTGTAAGGAAAATCCCTCGGCAATCAAACGGCTATGTGAATTCTCCAAAATTATATTCTCTTCCTTAATTACCTATATAAAATTCACAGCCCAATACTTTACTTATACTGAATACAAGATTAACAATTGTTCGCTTGTCTTCAAGTTAGGTTACCAAAACGAATCATAACCATTCCCGTATCATTCCCGTCCTCCCTCCCATAACTTAATCCCCGCGACCGCTGACGCGTGCCACAGAACACCCAACCTTTCTTTTTTTTAAAAACAAAACCACGACCCGGATTCCAAGTTGTCAAATTTACTTTTCATCAATGATGAAATGAATCACAAATAATTCGAAACCTAACATTCGACCATCCTGACCTCGTGCATGTCCCCATGCACGCAGTCAGTCGGTCTCCTCTCCTCAACCTAACATTCGGCCGGTGAAGCTGCTTGCACGCATCATTGACAAGGATTCCACAACAATTATTACAATATCAAGTTGCAAATTCACATTTGAAACTGTAAGGAAATCCATCCAACGAAGGCTCCATAATAACAACACCAGTGCTGTACTCGTCCATAATTTATTTGTCTCCATTTTATAATTATTAGTCACTTTGATATGCGGAAACGTCTGTCCCTAATGCGTGCTTCAGACTCCTTCCCATCTATTCTATTTCCAAGAACAACCCTTTTTCCATTAAACTCCTTCGTTACCCTCACGTACCAAATTAATTCCCGGCATTTATACTATCTGTCATTCTTTCTGCGTTGACCATAGAGTAAAGCCTATCTTTTTTAAAACTAAAACCACGACCTGGGTTCCAAGTTAATAATTTTATATTCAATCAATAATCAAACTAATAGCAAATAACTCGAAACCTAACATTCGACCATCCTGACCTCGTGCATGTCCCCATGCACGCAGTCAGTCGGTCTCCTCAACCTAACATTCGGCCGGTAAAGCTGCTTGAACGCATCATTGACAAAGATTCCACAATCATTACATCAAGTTACGAAAATTCACATTCAATGACATAATATTATCTTCGCTGTACATTATTATTTCAATACTCAATTAATATCCATTACAAGTAGGACATCATTTGTTATACCTACCTATTTTTAGAAATCTTTTATTTTTTTAATCCACTACAAGTTAGCCCCCAACTACTATCTCACCCGATGGTAAGTGGTGATGCAGTCTAACCGAACGTACATACATATGGTTTCGAGTATTGCGCCGAAACCATGTGTACATTTTGCTATAACTACTTTCTTCTAACACAAACTACACATTAATCTTGGTCGCAACAGTCAGCCGTATTGCGTCAAAATCATTTGTACGTTTGTGATACCTAATGCCCTATCACATAAACCACACATTAATCCCGGTCGCAACAGTCAGCCGTATTGCGTCGAAACCATATGCACGTTTTGTGATACCTAATTCCTTTTAACACAAACTACACATTAATCCTGAACACAACAGTCAGCCGTATTGCGTCAAAATCACATGTACATTTGTGATGACTAATGCCCTATCACATAAACCACACATTAATCCCGGTCGCAACAGTCAGCCGTATTGCGTCGAAACCATATGCACGTTTTGTGATACCTAATTCCTTTTAACACAAACTACACATTAATCCTGAACACAACAGTCAGCCGTATTGCGTCAAAATCACATGTACATTTGTGATGACTAATGCCCTATCACATAAACCACACATTAATCCCGATCGCAACAGTCAGCCGTATTGCGTCGAAACTATATGCACGTTTTGTGATACCTATTTCTTTTTAACACAAACTACACATTAATCCTGGTCGCAACAGTCAGCCGTATTGCGCCAAAATCACATGTACGTCTGTGCTAACTATGCCTTCTCTCGTTTATTCGCAAGAACCTTGTACTATTAAGATAACAAACTAATAAAATTCTATTTCTCAGTAGAACTTTCCGAACCGGTGGTAGAGTCTTAACGTTTCATAAGTGACACAAGTTGTCCTACATGAAATAAATAAATCATTTAACAAAGCACAAACACGTTACGTAATTTCTGACGTGCCAATTGCAAGTAACTAGGTAATCAATACAATTTATGAAATCATTAAGTCATAGTCATTAACATAATCCACAACAATAAAGAGTTGTATAATTATTTCTAAGACAGCATTGAATAAGTCCAAAAGTTCCTATATGTTAAAACTGTATAAAACATAAATGACAGAAAATTTATGTCAGATCTCTTTTACCAATCATTACCAATTTCCATTAATTTATTATTAAACTTCTTTGAATTACATACCTACTTTTGTTTTGTTTCTAAAATGTCTTAAAATTGTAAATAGTCTGAATGTTACAATAAGATAAAATCTAATGAGAGATTCCGTTTGGGTACCTCGTGTTAAATCTTACCTGGCTTTTTTTTTAGTGAAGAAATCAGACATATTTTTTTCGAACGTATACGCTTATATCATAAATGTACAAGCATGGCATCGTTGCCAAAATCTCTCGTGAGAATTCTAAACATTTTTAATAGAGCTTAGGCTCTGCAAACTACCCTGATACATTTCATCTTTCCAATGAATAAACGCTTTATGTCTTCTCGCGATAATATGCAACTGCTTGTTTCATCCATCCTCCCATATGCGTCTACTGTGAGAGCCGCCATCAAATACGGTCCTCCAAATAGGTACCTCTTCACCCGCTTCCGCACCTTCTCCAGGTCATCGGTCCAGCAAGCTGGAGGTCGTGCTACACTGCGCTCATCACGCGCGGTCTCCAGTCTCCACTCCAGAATACGCCTGCCCCATTATAACTGTGACAGATATGCAACTTATTAAAATATTTTCAAATTTTAAAATATGTATAATATGTAGCCCTAATCACTACTAAGGTATATAGTACTCCAATCAATAATTTTAGCTATGTACACTATAATTGCCCATGAATTAATTAGGTATTGTCATGTTCGTCTAGCCCAGAAACGTCACTGTAAGTTTATCTTTATCTCTAATGAAATGACATTTATTTTTCCATTTGTGCCACCAAGCAAGTGTGCATTTGATGGCATTTATAGAGTGACAGAGTTTTGTATCGAAAATTCTACCAGTTTTGCTCCTTATTGTGTTTATGTATTCATGTTTATGAGAAAATAAATAAATCTATAAATAAATTGTCCCGGCCCCGTAACCCAGCAGATGCCCCCGCTAACGATTGGCAGAGACTCATTTTGTATACTGAGACCCTCATAAAGTATACTTAGCTAAACTCTTCCCTCTCGTTCCCGGCTGGAACACTCCTTTTCCCTTTGACGCAGTACCGGCATCCCATCGCTATGGCTAAGCCGAGATGATGACTGCATCTGCGACAGCCAGTCTCGGCCAGCGCGAACTCAGCTGCATATATAGCTGCACATAGCTGACTCTCGATCAGGACCAGCACCCAGTCCCTCGGATGCGGCCAATTTCTCCAGAGGTGTCTGACTCTCGCATGGCATTCTCCAAAGCTCGTGGAAACAGAAGAAAATACGTATGTTAATTATAGGCACGATTAGCAATTTGAAAAATACAAAGAAAACATATAAACTTAGCAATATTTCAGTAAATTACTTTTAACTCAAAAATAATGAAATTCATCCCCCTATGACAAACCCAATGGATTATAAGCATAATCTCATAGTTTTGACATTTTGTATATTGTTTTATAAACATACCCAGGTGTTTATATTGTATAGCTATAATTGTATGTATTGAAATAAACTGTTTATGCAAGCAGTATGTACAGTAAAAGTTAGAAGTTAGACGAAAATATATAGCTTTAAATTCTTTTTACTTTCATTTCTATGTTATTTTATAATTATATTATACCTATATAATTTTGAATGGGTAGGTACTTTAGCAAGCATAATTATTATGAAATTAGTTATAAAATAATATTAAGTCCTCGCTCTAAACAGGCTTTACTAGATCATTGCTAAAACCACGCCTTAAAATAGTACATTTTCCTTTTGTTGAACATAAGAACATCGTTCCAATATGGACGCTACTTTCAAGTATTACTATCCAAGTAGTACCTACGAAAGTTTCGCCAACTTTTTTTTAAATAACCTGTACTGCATTCATGATTTGAATCCTCAAATCTTACGATTGAATGACATCAGTAAAACGACTAGCAATATCTTTATAGTTTACAGATATATGTTAAATAAACACACTCAAAACTTGTTTCGTCACTCACAAATAACTCAAGAAACCATTCGAGGAAAATAAACATACCTATAGCTAATCATGATAGCTGCAAAAATAGCTTATTGTCTAGAATGGTCTAGAAGTAATCATATAAAAATTGTGGCGTGTACTTGCCACTTCTGATTTGTAAGGAAATCCATCCAACGAAGGCTCCATAATAACAACACCAGTGCTGTACTCGTCCATAATTTATTTGTCTCCATTTTATAATTATTAGTCACTTTGATATGCGGAAACGTCTGTCCCTAATGCGTGCTTCAGACTCCTTCCCATCTATTCTATTTCCAAGAACAACCCTTTTTCCATTAAACTCCTTCGTTACCCTCACGTACCAAATTAATTCCCGGCATTTATACTATCTGTCATTCTTTCTGCGTTGACCATAGAGTAAAGCCTATCTTTTTTAAAACTAAAACCACGACCTGGGTTCCAAGTTAATAATTTTATATTCAATCAATAATCAAACTAATAGCAAATAACTCGAAACCTAACAAAACCATTATTATTTTCGCTGTACATTATTATTTCAATACTCAATTTATTAATTACCTATATAATATTATGATATGACATGCATTTTTAATGCCTACCTATTTTAGAAAAAAAAAAAAATTTATTTATTTATCATATCATATGTTAGCCATTGACTGCTATCTCACCTGATGGTTAGTGATGATGCAGTCTAATCGAACGTACATACACAATTATGGTTTCGAGTATCGCGTCGAAACCATATTATGTACGTTTTGTGATAACTACTTCCTTCTAACACAAACTACACATTAATCTTGTTCGCAACAGTCAGCCGTATTGCGTCAAAATCATATGTACGTTTGTGATAACTAATGCCCTTTCGCATAAACCACACATTAATTCCGATCGCAACAGTCAGCCGTATTGCGTCGAAACCATAATATGTACCTTTTGTGATACCTAATTCCTTTTAACACAAACTACACATTAATCCTGGCCGCAACAGTCGGCCGTATTGCGTCAAAATCACATGTACGTTTGTGATAACTAATGCCCTTTCACATAAACTACACATTAATCCCGATCGCAACAGTCAGCCGTATTGCGTCGAAACCATATGTACCTTTTGTGATACCTAATTCCTTTTAACACAAACTACACATTAATCCTGGCCGCAACAGTCAGCCGTATTGCGTCAAAATCACATGTACGTTTGTGATAACTAATGCCCTTTCACATAAACCACACATTAATCCCGATCGCAACAGTCAGCCGTATTGCGTCGAAACCATATGTACCTTTTGTGATACCTAATTCCTTTTGACACAAACTACACATTAATCTTGGTCGCAACAGTCAGCCGTATTGCGCCAAAATCACATGTACGTTTGTGATAACTAATGCCCTTTCACATAAACTACACATTTATCCCGATCGCAACAGTCAGCCGTATTGCGTCGAAACCATATGTACCTTTTGTGATACCTAATTCCTTAACACCATATACAGCTTAAATAATAAAATACTTTCAAACATTATAAACGCCCTAGCTCTAATCTCTATTATGGTATATTTCCAATTGTAATTGTCCAATCAACAGATTTAAATATGTAACTTATATCTCGTATTTTACTGATACAACTTTTGGTAAGCTAACTTTGTACTAAACAGACAAACAGAAACAATAAAACAAAGTATATACGAGAACGTATTACGAGATACTTACAATATTACTATTCTTTACATTGCGTCATTGTCACTAGGAATATTGTAATTTCTATTATCACCTTTGTGAATACTATCTTGCTTTACATGGCAATTTTCTATTTTATGCCCGTACCTTCGGCACTCTGTGCATATAACAAGGGGCTTAGGACATTTAAGGTACAGGTGCCCTTTTTCCTTGCAGTTATAACAAAGATTATTAGTATCTGTGGAATTATCGGGCCTACGTATCATGTCACCCCTAGCAGCATTTGTTTCATATGAAGATTGGAACTTATATTGATTACTTTCAACAGGTTGCAGCGTTTCTTTACTACTCATTAGGAAAGAAAGAAGTTGATCAGGCTGAGTACAGCTCAACACATTGGCGCTAGACCTCAAGGTCTTGTCGTGCAGACCATGGATAACACATTCGACAGCCTTTTTGCCTTCTATTTCACAGCGGTTCAACATAGCTAACTTCTCGTAATAATAAACCTCTAGAGGTTCGTTGTATCTACTCTTTCGTCTGAGCATATCCTCTAGCAATTGGCCATAGTTTTGCTCAAAAGGAAAAGCACTCATCAATTTTTGTTGCCATTCGGCCCAGCTAAACAATATCGAATTTAAACTTTCATACCAAACCTTGGCCAATCCCTGGAGTTTCTGCATAGAAAAGTGTATGATTGTTTTCTCATCCCAGCCATAGACAGTAGCACACTCGTTTACTTTCTTAATCCAGACATCAATTTTTTGATTTTTTGAAGATGGGTCAAAGTCGGGAAGAATATTTTTGTGGTTCATTTTATGGTGACCATCAGAATGTGACGAGGGAGTGATTGTCGCCGGCTGGGACCGAGACTCACTAAGGGAATTAATTATGTTAGCAACATCTTCAGAAGTAAATACTGGGCTACTGTTCCGGTCATGTTGCTGTGGTACCGATGTGTGCTTCCTTTTGCGACACTCGCCCCGTGAACGTCGTACCTCTGGACTGCGCCCGCGATGAACACTTTTCTCGCGTCTGCTCCCGTTGCTCAAACTGCGCCTGCGATGAAATTCCTCACGATGTTCATCTTGACCTTGTGTTTGAGACTGTCTTCCGGTCACGCTACATCGAGTTTGACTGCAATCTCTTCCAAGTGCATCTTCAAGCGCCCGTAACAGCTCGCGCTGTCGCACTACTTCTTGTTCCCTTCTGTTGATGTCCTGTCTTCGTGCTCGCCCCCCGCCGGAGCTGCGCAAACGGCTGCGACTGCGGCTGGTTGACTCTCGACTACGACCTACGTCCAGTCGATCAGGTGTTGTCAGCCGCCTGCATGTAGTCTCACTCTCACGGGACATGCTCCAGAGCTCGTGGAAAGAAAAATAAATGTGTTAACAAGGATAGAAATAAGAATTGACATCTCGTAGAAAGAAAAAGAAACATAAGCCAAATCTGAACTAGAGAGCATTGATATTCATTTCCCTTTGTAACAGCCCGGTACAACAAGAATTAGATATTAGTCTCTCAGTAATGACTAAGATTAAAGTTAAATTATGTAGTTATAATTCACTGTATGAATGTTGATAATGGGTGTATTTAACTTATATGGGACTTAATGATGATAATTAATTACATCTCAAACTAACCAACTCGTAACGTCAACCATTACAAAAGTGTACTTGAACGGGTTGTTAAATAGATTCTGTACGTCATAACGGTACACTTAATTACTGATGAAAAGTAATGGGGAATACAGTATATATGGATACTAAATGAAGATAGACAATTACTGGATAACATAATATAGTTATGCATTATTACATTGAATAGGTACAGCAAATTGTTGGTTCACAATTGAGCACAATTATCTTATCTATTTTGACCATTATGCTAAGGCTAGGAACATTAATGAGGTATTGCTATTCAACCTATTTCAATAGTTGCCCACTACTTAATTTCCTCTAAATGATCCAATATACGATTAGATCTATAGCGCAACGTTAAACGACCCTAACAAGTAACAGCATCTTTCAGCTCACACATAACCTTGTTTTGGCACACACTGCGGACAAGGATACAGATAGCCCGACACGATACAAGTGACTAAAACAAAAATGACTAAATATAGACGTGTTCTTACCACTTCTGATTTGTAAGGAAAATCCCTCGGCAATCAAACGGCTATGTGAATTCTCCAAAATTATATTCTCTTCCTTAATTACCTATATAAAATTCACAGCCCAATACTTTACTTATACTGAATACAAGATTAACAATTGTTCGCTTGTCTTCAAGTTAGGTTACCAAAACGAATCATAACCATTCCCGTATCATTCCCGTCCTCCCTCCCATAACTTAATCCCCGCGACCGCTGACGCGTGCCACAGAACACCCAACCTTTCTTTTTTTTAAAAACAAAACCACGACCCGGATTCCAAGTTGTCAAATTTACTTTTCATCAATGATGAAATGAATCATAAAATAATTCGAAACCTAACAATAGTGACAGACAGTACGGCACACCTCGCCGCGCCGTCTTGCACATTGAGTAGGTTTCTATGACGTGTTTAGGTAGTGCCCTCCCTTCAGTATTTAAACAAGTAGGGTTTCAATTTAGCTTATCTATTACGAGTACGACCATACTCTGCCGTTTTCGTTCGCAATGGATTTTATTTCGGTACAAGTTAGTCCTTGACTGCGATCTCACCTAGCAAGTGTCAGCTTTGTGTTTAAATTTGATTTGAATTTTTAGAAAAGATAAAAGATTGTTAATTTATTTACTGACGAAGGTTTAATTAGGCTGATATTTGACTCATTCGATGTATTTCACTCGGTTCGTTCTTTGGCGGGGATATGCCATATAGGAATAATTTGCATAAATGCGAGTATTTTGACGTTTGAAAGTTAGTCTCCTATACCGGCAGACTCAGCGATTATTGAATACTTTTGTGTTTAGATCGCAATTTGATTTAGAGCTTAGCAGTAGCAACTGCAGTCTGATCAAATGATTAATTTATCGTTGTTGTAATGCTTTGTCCAAGTTTATACTTTTGTTTACATTAAATCTCTCGTGAAACCACTACACGTTGTGAACATTCGCTCGTGCACGTTTTGAAGAGAGTACAAACATATTTTAAAAGTAATTTTAATTGTTTGCCCACTTCTGGAATTATGCTTACACAAAAGATGATGCAGTCTTGACTTGGATGAAAATTATAAATTCCTTAATTTTAAATTTCCCCAGTCGGGAAATTTACCCGGTATAACCTAATAAAACAATGTAGCTAATTCTCTATTAAATTATACATCACTAAAACAGATCTAAATCCAGTGCTTTCCCTTCTCCGAGCATAATGATCAGGGGCTGATGATCGAGAGGAAAGATATATGAGGTTTAATATATATTAATGAGGTTTGAGGTTTATATGAGCGTGTATGAGGTGAGGGATTTTATGCTAGTAGTTCTAATTAATTAATTAATAGTAATTGATAACTTAGGGTCAGAAGATAACAAATCGAACTATATTACTTACTTCTTACTGAGACATCAAAGATATACTTAGTTATTATTTAATACAAATTCGTTTTGTAATTACTGCAAAAACATCAACAATTCGATGTACTTTTAGTTTCAGCGAAAACAGTAGCATCTTTCAACATTTATCATTATGAAATTATGCAACAGGCAAGAAACGATTTTTTGCGAATGAATGCGAGAGCAAACAATACGTATGCACTAAATCAGGAATTATTCATGAATGTACGGATCAGATAGTAGGATTTGTGTGGTTTAAGCCACAGGAGACAGCGTATCCAGTTCAAATTCAAAAGTCACGCGTATTTGTACCACAGTCCACAAGTCATATTATTCTCTGTAAAAAGAACTACGACCCGAGCAATGCGATGAAAGAACTGAATTAAAAATTAATTACTTTAGTGCTTAATAATCCGTAATTAGATATACCTAGATAGAGAAACTACGTTTCTTTATTTAGTCCTCAACGCGACTGGAGCTGTTTGCGATCACAGTGCGAATATATTTAAATGTATCAGTTTTACGTTAAGTAATTAAATATGTATTTTTTATACCAGTCAACCCGACGGCTAAGCCGCACACACACAATCTACACATATTTTCTTTGATGGTTAGTTTACAAAAGCGTTTATAATTAAGATGATTAGTCTCGCTGTTTGCTGAAATGAACCAACATCGCTTCGGCGTATTAGTTTGTACCATACGTGCTATGCTATTGCGTAAAATCATCAGCCAGCGTAGCATGACGGGCACTTTCTCAGCGAAACCAGCCCGCTCGTTTACGACATGCAAATAGAGTTTAATAATCTGATTGACAATAAACGTAACGAAATATAGAGTTTCTCATTATATCGTTCACTAACCTCCATTCACGACGTAACTACTTTACATAGTATTACTTATATTAGAAGTTGATGTCGGTATTATCCTGTTTTTTAACCTTCACGAAAACTAAATTATGCTAGTAAAGTAATTTTGAATGCGATAACATCTCTACGTGTGGACTGTGATATATAACTGTGGATCCTGATAAAATAACAACAAGTCGTATTATAACAAAATATCGTCGGTCATGGAAAACGACGTCATAGAACATTATTGAGCAAGGTGATCTAAAATGTCAATAGATCAGGCCTTGAGAAATAATTCGCAAGGGCACGTCCAGCCCAAAATATGTTAAATCATCATTTACTTAATTAATTTTCATATCAGTGAAAACAGTATATGAAGTACCTGTTATAAGCTTTTGTTTTGCGGTTTAATCTAGGCAAACTCGAGAACTTGTCGATAGCTCGATGAACTGAGGCAATTTTTATACGACTGCCTGAAAAAAATGAGTAGTTCATGTATGTATGTATGTATGTATATTTGTATGTGAGTTTGTATATTCCACCATAACTTCTATACGCCTGAACCGATTTTGATAAATGAGGTATCGTTAGAATCCCTAGCTTATTCCGGGTGACATACGCTAGTAAAATAAAAAAAATTGATGGGGTGACCATGGTCCCGCATTAAAGACTAAATTTGAATTTTATTTTCGAAAATAAGATGAACTATATAATCATCATCTAGAAAATGATGAGTAGATTCCAAAAGCATATAACACTATAGTTCAATATATAGTTCAATATCCAGTGATTCCCAAAAAAATATCATTTAATAAAAATGTGAATAAGATTCCAAAGGTAATTAATGACTGTGGTATCGTATACGTAGTAGATAGTTACAGGCTACGGCTGAGCAGTCGTATTTATTAATAATTTTAATTATATCCACTTGTTTATTTACATGATAGATCCCACTAACCTGTGAGAGTACGGCAGTTATAAACTACGTAATACTTCGCATGTGTGCTGCAGATTGCAATGTCTGTCATTTTTTTGTAACTGGTTTGAAATTTGAATTACTACACCACATATCATAAGTTGATGTACTATTAATTCAAGAACCTTCGTGCTACTGCCAACAACAATTGTATAAATTAACATGTGCCATTACATTGAATCAAATCAAATAAACATTATAAATTCGAAAGTTTGGATGGATGGATGTATGGTTGGACGTTTGTTACTCTATCACGCTGCAACGGCTGAACGGATCTGGATGAAATTTGGCACAGAGATAGATTATAGTCTGGAATAGCACATAGGCTACTTTTTATCCCGTAAAATTAAGGAGTTCCCAAAACCTAAAAAAATAAAGAGAACCAAAAACCTCAATCCACGCGGATGTAGTCGCGGGCAATAAGATGTACTCGTAGAGCACAAATTTTTAGTAATATTATTGTTATTCTGTTCAAACTGAGCAGTCCAATGCTAATTTGCATGCTAAAATATATAAACACCTCTATATATGTATATATGTACAATTTATCGTTCCAAATAAAATGTGGTTCTTAACTAGTTATAGACATGTTTTAAAAGATAACCATATATGGCTCGAATTTAAATGAAATCAGTCCACGATAAAATCACAATGCCATACGTTGAATTAAACAACAATACCAACAATAAGAGAGCTATAACAAAATCCCGTATTGTTAATAAGTGACCGCCCACGATGTCTTTATCTGAGAATTAGAGTGACTGCGGCGTAAGTTATGCAAGATAAGCGAAGTGATGGAAACATTGTATTCCGAGTTCAATACCTAAAATAATAGATGCCACTGCTGCATATTTACCTATAACGCCTAATGTTTGTCACCGACTCCATAAAATACTATTTTATTATGTATTATTTTATATGTATATTGTTTAAATAAATTATTAATCAATTAAGTAAATTATTTTTTCATCTTTAGTTTTAGTTATGTGAAGTATTTTTATTTTTTATTTTTAGTGGGGCATCATAATATTTGTGCATATAAATATCTTTCATATTGTGTACTATGCATGGTTAAAAGTCTACACATGCTCTGATCGCGAGAGATTTGCTTTTATTCATTTAGGAGTTCCGTCCTCCATCCCCGAAGATATTCATCAGATCTTCACCAACCTGGGTCAGGTGGGAATAACCTGACGATACTTTCTTTCAAATAAAAAATAGTAATATTGAAATCGGTTCAGCTTTTACGGAGATTTTTCAGAGTTATGGAGTAACATCGCCAAAAAAAAATACGCAGTACGAGAACCTCCACCTTTTTTTGAAGTCAGGTAAAAATAAATGAGTTGTTTTGTACTAGCCGGAAGCAGAACAGCCAAGATTAAATTTGATTAAATTTTTGTTTAACTAACCATACTTACATAATAAAGAAAAAGTTGAGTTTTGACAATCGCTTGCGCTTATCATTTGAAACCAATCAAATGTCTTAATCAAATCAGCGCGGGGTCAACTGACTCTTTCATTTGCATTTTACCGTCGGGAGCCACACTTGCGTCAATTTTTTTATCATTTATGTTGATAAGATTACATGATTCAATTACAATGCCTTTAACTTCTTAATAAGTACGTACATAATATGTATGAATATGAGCGGGATAAGATGTTCTTTATTTTATTTAGTACTCAACCTAATGCACAGGTAAATTGGACTGTCGCGACTACTGTTATATTACTTCGAGGAGCGTGAAGGAAAATACAAAAGCTTCTAGTGAAATTCTCGTTTCTTAATATTATTTTGCAGTTTTTCAATATCAAGATCTTAATTATTAATAATCCGTCATAAAATACAGTTGTTCATCAATGAAAATAAAAGGCAACGCATGCAAGGCCTTTGTGAGATAAGCCTGGTTTCTAGTAGATTGAGGTGTTAGAGTCAGATATCTTATCGGGCAAGTGGTTTTGTTTGACTTTGCTTTGATATTTCGTGTTTACTAACCTAGATATGATTAGTTTTGCTTAGTAATTTCACAGTGTCTGTTTTTCTCTGCTGATGTAAATGCAGCTTCTTTATATATGGCATTGGATCCACGACGTGTTCAGTAGGGCTTTTGTGTGCGGGTCTTGGGGATATGCGCAATCATCATCATCATTACGTCACAAATCTTCTGTAAAGAAGCAATACACGTAAATAGGTATAGTATCTTCTTTACAGAAGCTTTATGCACTTGTCGTGATCGTGTGTTCGACTGGCAACATTTATTTATTATTTATAGAATGGCAATACTGATTTCATGTTGGTATTGCACTATTAATGAATTCAGAGTTGGTAGAGGGTAGGCGAAAAAGACATTGTGTATAAATACGGGCGTCATTCTGTAAACGAAAAAGTTGAGTATCGCTCGCCATCAGAGGTGCATGCCTGAGCTGTGTACATTCTTATATATTATAATATATACAGTGTTATACTTTTGTGTTTAAAGTGAGTTGAGACGTGTTGTTGGAAAGTAAAGTGTGTGCGAGATGATAGCTAAAATGCCAGTAAGTCCTTTGTTGTATCGTTCCAATTTATTATTTATTTATTATTTAATCTCTGATGCATTTTAAGAGTAATCTTTAACACATGTGTTAGTGTGCTATTTCTGGATTTCTATAAGGTACATTGTGGGTAGCGAAGTTGTTCGCTACTACCCAAAAATATGCCCGTTCTATGCCCACGTGTAGTTTTATGAACTTCCAAATAAAGATCCGTAGTTAGTCAATCGGTCTTAGGTTGTATCTAGTCATGGAATATATAGACCTTAACGGGAATTCGTGACAACTTCAGAAGTGAAAATGAACCCAAGAAAACAATATTTTTTTAACACGAGAAAAATATTGTTCACTAAGTAGTTATATTGTGACACAATTCTCTGTGTCGTACCTTCAAAACTTTTAAACAAAGAGTATTCTAAGTTCAAAAGAGATTGACTACTTTAATCAAAGTTAGCATGTACTTGAGATCCATTCTTGCTATGCTATAAAGATAACGTGCAGCAAAGAACTTTTGGATATTGCTAAATCTGTTTTGACACCTATTGTGTGGGTACATTGAATAACATTAGTTCTGGGTGAACTCTGATTTGCTATTTTGGCTATAATATTATGTTGTATTCCATTTGAGTAGAGGTTAAATCGTGTGTTTGGTAATGATCTCGTGCGATAATAATTGACATTGTATCAAGGCAATTAATATTTGAATTACATTTATATTTCGTATTTAGTTACCCACAAATTGGAAAAGAGTTTGCTGTAAACTTTAATATTACGTCATCACGACGTTAAGACTGTGAAGTCTCATCTGAATGAATTGCCAACTCAAACCAGCTTGGCGACTGGCTTCCATCGAGGAGGATGATCCCCGAATTACGATTTTGTAAGCAGTTTACTTTAGTGTCGAAGTAATTCTGATTCTAAGGTATTTAGTTTAGATAAAACACATCGATAGAAATTTCAGTGAATTGAGTTTTGAATATAGTGTCCATAGTATTTATTTATGATAGATGATGTAAAAATGTCATGTCCTGGACATGAGTCCAAGAAATTTTGTGTTATTTAGCTATAATCAACAAATAAAGCGTCAAGCGAGAATTTCGCCAGTATGAGAGTTGACATACTGGAATAAATTTCACTAGCACTGGCCGTCTGAGCAGCCATTTTAGATGATTAAATGCGATACCATACAGCTTGGTTATTACTACTGGTTAACCTGAGGTACTCCTAGAGATATGAAATAGGTAAATAATTATCAGTTCTAATTAACTCAAGTATTTGTGAATTATTCTCTGGACCATTACTTTGGATGAACGTTACCTAAAGTTTTATTTAGTGTAAATGTAGTTAAATGATTATTGAATTTAAAAGCAGCCTCGTGCCTTCAGACTAGTGTACTGAATGAGATTGTAGTTTTTTTTACGCACTGTTTAAGTTTCGAATTTTGATTTTACAAGGTTTTTAATTTTTAATTTAGTTTTTAATTTGAAATTTCTATTAACCAGGCATAGATTAGATTACTGGTTATTCACGAAGAGAATTCATGGAGTGAATAATAGTAATAAAAAAAAAAAAAAAAAAGAAGTGAATATGTCAAATAAGATACCCTCATGTCAATACTAGGATGCAAAGCAATTTATCGAACTCTGATTAGTTTCATGTGTGATTTATAAGAAATGATTTAGTTTTAAATTCTCGATATAAAAGTATACTTACTGGTATACTTATTTTATGTGATCTAGATAGTTTAGTCTGGTAGTACTAGACTCGATCAAAACAGGTGTCTTAGGAATTTGTAGTGTTTAAAAAGTAATTTTTTTGAGTGGCAGGGCAACTATTTATATTAGTGCCGCGAGTGAACTTAAATTACATTAGTAAAGTACATTGGCCAGACATGTAATTTATGATAAGTTTATTTAAGCACTTGCTTAAAATCATTTGCCCTATTATTAGTGATTTGTTCGATGGTAGTTGTACCTATGCTGAAAGAATAATAGTGGTTTTACTGACCAAGTCCATTTGCAACTCTTAATATGTGCTATTATCACAGCATATGTATTTTAGTACTGTATTGTATATCAGCTATTGATATCATTATCATTTGTAGTTTAAAAAAAAAAGGGGAACCTCTTTCTATCGCATTACAGGTTGATTGACATCAGGGGTTCCGCTTTCATGTACGGAAGCCTTAGTGTCTCTTGACAGATTTATCAGTGATTGAGGTTAATAATGAAGGATTTTGGAAGAATACAAGATAGAGACGTTAGAATATCTTAGATTTCAAGTTGAAATTGACGATTTTGCGTAGCTGGTATTGTGGGAGTAAGAATAAAGATATTGAATGATGGTCAGAGAGCTCGTATACGTTTGGAGTAGTCATGAGTGTGTCTACTCACTATTATAGAGTGGCCAAGTGTGTCGATATTTTAAGGTGGCCATGTGAGTCACCATTTTAGAATGACTATGTATGTCATTTGGGCCATGTGAGTCCATAGAATGTAACCAAGTGTGTTACTAGAGTGGAACAAGTGTTTCCATAAGTTGTGACCTAGGTGGCCATGTGAGTCACCATTTTAGAATGACTATGTATGTCATTTGGGCCATGTGAGTCCATAGAATGTAACCAAGTGTGTTACTAGAGTGGAACAAGTGTTTCCATAAGTTGTGACCTAATGAGCCGGTAGGTTGTGAACAAGTGTGTTACTGTTTTTGACAGTATGTTATCTAACTGTTCGTGAAAGATCTAATGTATTTTATTTACTTAATTTTACGTACATATCAAACTAAAGGGATGTACATAATGAAAGCAAGTTTTCTAGTCCAGAATTATTAGCTGCTTTAGTAGATTACTGTACAAGTAACTCGTTCTATCTAGAACTACCATGGCATTTTATTCATTTTTCATAGTTCCTGTGTGCCTTTAAATGTTTTTGATCAGGGAAAGTTCTACATTTTTAAATTTTGAATGATTTTAGATAGAATTCGGTTATTTTAAACGACTAAGATCAATTTTTACAAGTAGTATAACTGTACCTAATGGTACAGCCGCAAAAATTGATTGTATTTGTATGGACTTTAAAATGGATTAATTAGTGATCCCGATGTAAGGCGACCGATCCTCGACGTGTTTCGGATGTATATAATCTGAATGCGCCGAAATACGAATGAATTATAGTTATTTCAAAAAAAAACTATGATGATCAAACGAACTTGCAAATTGAAATTAGATCGATATTATATGAGTACGCTTCATTTGAAGATATACAACAACATAGTTATTATATGTACACTATTTATAATAACGTAACAGATCGATGTCGATGTGGTTTGGGAAATGATGCATTTAATAGCCTTATTGTCATTGGTTCAACTTATCAGTTGGTCACTCACCCATTTGTTATATTTGAAAGATTTGTGTTTCTCAAATATATGACTCACTTGTAGACTATGCTTAGTAGTTTAAAAAGTTAACAAGCAAGGAATGCATAAAGTAAATTGAAACAAAGGTTCCTAGTTTGTTGTTGTTAATAGATCTTTCACTCGTTTGTTTACACTATTTTATGGCTTTCAACATAATGCGGTCCGATGTTCGGAATGCGTTAAGAATTAAATACGGAAGGATATATACTTCAGCTTGTAACGGTGAAGGTTGTAGTAATTTTGAAATTCTAGATATCGCAAAAATAATAATTCCAAAAATAGTTCAAACGTGTTTCGTCAATACTAATTAGCATTCCAGTGATTCAGTTTGACCAAGTTAGTTCATTAAATGTTAAATTGAATTTAATAAAAAGATTAAAATTTTTGGAACATTTACTAATCACAAAGAAAGATAAATAAATAAATATAAGGGCTGAACATTTGAGGCTCGAAGTTAAGTAGCTTGCTAGAAACTACAGTCACGACACGAGAAGCCCGTTTAATAAAGTAATAAAATTGTAAAAATGCGCCATTCTCGAAGTCACATTGGGTTTTCTTTCTATATATTTATCTGAGTGATTTGAAATAATGAACTGGATGATAAAATTTAACAGACTATTATTTGAATTGAAAATGAAAAGAATTAATTATCTTTTGCCGTCCAAAATCTCGAGAGTATAATATAATGTAAAAATTATATTTTCTAGAGAGTGACTAGTGCGTGCTTGCTTACTCTAATTTTATCTCCATATTGTTTTTCTCAAATTTATTGAATAATGTCGTGTGATGCACGGGCGTTGTGGATCCGCAAGCTCGTGACGAAGGTATACCCTCACCTAGCGGCTCCGGCCTACAACCGTCAGTTAATTTGTAAATACTTACTTTAATTATTAAAAGACGCAGAAAAGTAAAGCAAAAAGTATTAAAAAGCAGAATGAATAAAACACTCAGTATATATACTATATTATGTTACTGACGTAATATATTATAACTTGGTGTAACGTTTTTGATTTATAATTGGTTTAACTTTTGTTCATATGTTGAGGTAATGATTCTGAAAAAAAAGACAAAAGAGGTTTTGAGTATTAAATTCAAATTTCTGAATTTGGGGTTTTCATCTAGTTTTTTTTATTATTTAGTTTTGTATCAAGCTTTGGATTTACAGCAAAATTTGAATTTTGTATTTTAATTCGAAATTGCTATTGAGTAAAGTTAATTTAAAATAATTATATGATAGCGATTTAGTATTGTACAATAATTGCAAGCCGATTCTACTTCAATTCATACAAAAGTTTTGCATTACAAAGAAGCCTTTGATGAAGAGTTAGATTTAGTTTTGGACTAAGGTTTAGTTTTGGACTTTTTGTTTGGTTTTCAATGATGATTGTAGTCAAAGTTCAGGTATTTGACCCAGTTCAAAGCATTGGGTAAGATTCTAAGTATTTCACAAGTTAAAGATTGTCTTGGACAACATAACCTGAACTGATTCGGTTGAATTTTGTGGTGCTGTCTCTTTTTGATGGGTTTATTCAGAGGTTAACACGGAAAGGAAAGGTTAGGAAAAGAAGGGAATAAACTAAAACAACTTGTGTTTTGAGGCGTGTTTAATAGAATTGAACTCTATTTGATAAAATTTTTGAATAAGCTACGAAAAATTTCATTTCATTTATTAAAAACGTTGACTGTTACATAGTTTAAGATTTTAAAATAGTAATAATTTAACATAGTGGGAACAGTCTACCGCCAACAGGTATACGATGTCAGGAATTTAGAGCAGATAATTTAACATAGACTTAATTTGATTCAAACGATTAGTAAAGATTAGTTAATGGTACAGCAGATCCAACTGAATTGAAGAATTGATAGATTAGTAATCCTGATTAATGTTTGCATTGGATGCAGTTGTAGATTTTATTGTGAACTCTGGGGTAATGTGTGATACTTATTTCTTGTCAAGTCCTAAAATTTTAATAAAATCAGCTTTCCTTTACGTTCTGATAAATTTTTCGATTTCAATAAAGTTTTTTAAAAAAAAGCAGGCATGACACGTCATGTATGACACATGATAGGTGGAGCTCAGGATGATGGACCTGTTGGTCTGTTACAGATTGTAATCAGGGTTTAGATATTTACTTAGCTTTAGATTCAGCGTCAGATGCTTGTAAGGTATAAATAACTGAAACGGTATAAGAAATAAAATAAATATTGGGTATTTTATTAAATTTGAATTCAGTTTTAGACTTTTGCTTACGGTATATGTAACATACTGTTTAGACTATGTTTTAGACTGTAACTGTTCCAGACTTTGATTAAGTTTCAGATTAGATTTTTATTTAGCTTTAGATAATTAATCCTTTATTTGCCTAACTTTATTCTATATGAGTTTTAGATTTAAATTGCGATATTTTTATTTCTGTTGTGAAATTTCGACTCAGCGATATCAATCAGTTTAATTGCACTTCACACACACTTCACAAATCTCAAGATCAAAAGCTCGATAGTTTTGGATTTCAGATCGGTTTGAGGTTTTAAGTTTGATATTACTAAATTAAAAAAATGTAGGTTTCCTTTTTGTTATCCTTTTTAATTCTCCCGAATGTCGTGATTTACTAAAACTAAATGTCATCGTGCAAGTATGAATGGATGAAGATGTTTTGTTGTACACTATAGATTGTTGCAAGGAGTGAAGCGAACTAAGCTTAGCAAAGCAAATGTTTGGTGGTTGTGCACCGGGAGGTTGCACAGTGTCGGATGGCCGAATGTCGTGATCGTGTGTTCGACTGGCAACATTTATTTATTATTTATAGAATGGCAATACTGATTTCATGTTGGTATTGCACTATTAATGAATTCAGAGTTGGTAGAGGGTAGGCGAAAAAGACATTGTGTATAAATACGGGCGTCATTCTGTAAACGAAAAAGTTGAGTATCGCTCGCCATCAGAGGTGCATGCCTGAGCTGTGTACATTCTTATATATTATAATATATACAGTGTTATACTTTTGTGTTTAAAGTGAGTTGAGACGTGTTGTTGGAAAGTAAAGTGTGTGCGAGATGATAGCTAAAATGCCAGTAAGTCCTTTGTTGTATCGTTCCAATTTATTATTTATTTATTATTTAATCTCTGATGCATTTTAAGAGTAATCTTTAACACATGTGTTAGTGTGCTATTTCTGGATTTCTATAAGGTACATTGTGGGTAGCGAAGTTGTTCGCTACTACCCAAAAATATGCCCGTTCTATGCCCACGTGTAGTTTTATGAACTTCCAAATAAAGATCCGTAGTTAGTCAATCGGTCTTAGGTTGTATCTAGTCATGGAATATATAGACCTTAACGGGAATTCGTGACACACTGTTTATAAGCCATACTTTTTATTGTTACTATCAATACTTATACATTTACGATAGACATTTACGCCGCAAATACACAAAGATAAAGGCAAAGGTTCATTTCAGGTGTAGTCTTGTACACTTTATCATGAATACAGGAAAATACATAGATTTTATAAAAAATAACATAAATTAAAATAGCAAACTACTTAGGTACCTACTTACTTTATTTTATTTTATTTTATTTTTACTTGGAATACCAACAAAATTACATGTTTATTAAACATAGACTTATATAAACCTAAGGTAGCGGAACACAATTTCACATATAGGCAGCCACAACATGCACAATTTAGAGGTCGTACTAATATAAACAAAATACTTATTGCTAAAAAAAAACTAGACTTACGGCCGGTTTCTGAATTGAGAATTTCATGTTGAGTCTGTCTCAAGGACTTCTTTAGGACTTTATTCATTCACTAAACTTACTTACTTAAATAAGTCGCAAAAAAATAAAATATTTTTCATGTTTTCGATATATTTCCAAGATGGTGCCCTTCAAAGGGCGTTATTAAAATCTACTGTATACTTACTTACTTGTTTTCATAATTAATGCAAACAAAAAAATATGTTCTTAGTTATGTACTTCTTTCCGAATTCCGACAACGTTCATATCTAGTAAAAGTATTTTTAGTCGGACCGCCCGTATAAATAGAGTTTGTTTGTTCAACTTCAAAGTTCAAACACTTTAATTTACGACACCTATGGCTCCTACTTTCAGTAGTACATAAAATCTTTAAAGTGAAGTGATACTTCATCATCCATAGATTATTGTACTCGTATTACTGTAAGTAGGTAACAATTATGATCAATGGACAATGCAATCAACAATCTTGCCTTTAATATATATAGGTTTGTGCGATCAAGTTTGTTAAATACTATATTTATTTTAGTTAAGCAATTACATAAGTAACTACTTAAATATGAATGCTATTCTTAATTGGAAATGCTAACAAACAATAATTTAGCTATCGCAGATTTAAAACAACGATTTTATTTTATTGCGAGATAGGCTTGCGCAAAGCAATGATGAGGTCTAGGTTGGAACGATCTTGCCTAGAAGATGCCTATTCACTCTTGCAGTCTTGCCTTGAAGGTTGTTATGTTATACGTGGCAGGAAACACGTGCGCTGCGAGGGTGTTCCACACCTTAGCGGTTCGTATCAGAAACGTCGGCAAAAACGTTTCGTGCGAGCAGATTGGACGTCAACCACATAAGGATGCCAACTCTGACGGTTTCTCGCTGTTCTAAGGTAGAACGGAGAAGGAGAAACAAGGTTGTGAAGTTCCTGAGCACACTCCCCATGGTATAAAAATCGATAGGCAGGCGTCATTGCGTCGGTGTTATAATTTATGTTAGACGTTTTTGATCACAGTTTTACCTAAATCTTTGTTTGAATCTGGTTGAGATACTAATTTTACGGTGTCCTACTCACTATTTCAGAAATCCATCCATACTAATATTATAAATGCGAAAGTGTGCCTGTCTATCTGTCTGTCTGTCTGTATGTCTGTCTGTCTGTCTGCTACGCTTTCACGGCCCATCTATTCAACCGATTTTGATGAAATTTGGTATAGGAATAGTTTGTATCCCGGGGAAGGACATTGGCTACTTTTTATCCCGGAAAATTAAAGAGTTCCCGCGGGAATCAAAAAACTTAATCCACGCGGACAATGTCGCGGGCATCATCTAGTATGATAATAATTATTTCTTCCTGTGTATGCTGAGAAAGCTCATACAAAACAAGCTTTTCTCGTGAAAAGAATCCCCTTAAGTAATGCTCCTAGGAGTGAAACCCAAACACTTATTTTTAAACACCGGGTCCGGTGAAGTGTTTGCGTAAGCACTTAAGCTTTAAGCCCTTTGCCTCGTTATGATCTCGTATACTTGTTTTAACAGGTTGATGAGATAGAACTACAGATAATATTGATGAGTCCAACATACCTAGCTTAACTATTTTACTCTATTATTTTTACACAAACTCAAATCTATATCTACTACTTTTAATATTATAAATGCGAAAGTTTGAATGGATGGATGATTGTTACTCAATCACGCTAGAACGGCTGAACGGATCTGGATGAAAGTCTGGAATATATGGAATACATAGGCTACTTTTTATGCGATTAAAGAGCTCCCGCGGCAACCAAGAAACCTCTATCCACGCGGACGAAATCGCGGGCATCAGCTAGTTTGATATAGTTCTCTAACATAGACAGTGAATTGTGATATAATTTTATATAATCAAGTAGTTAGTAAGTAGGTTTATTTCATTATATAAAATTTGGTGTCTATACTAATTGTTGATAATGAGTATATTAAGCACACAAAATAAATGAATTATTATCAATGATCATAATATTGAGATTCTAGTTACCAATATTATCGCAGCTAATTGACATTGACTGGTGGTAATTTAATGGTCATCAGATCACAGAGAGATGTCGTCATCACTTGATGTAAGGTCAGGTCATTAAGTGACATCATAATTCTTCTAAGTCACGAATCAATCACTGTCATCACGCAATGATTGCACGTGGATTATGTACATTAAACGATAATCTGTTATTAAAAACTGTTTACCATCTGTCTTTGAAATTGCACATTCACAATTACAAATAAATATGCGATCTGCATGATAGGCAAACTAGAGGCCGCCATAAGCTCGTGACTCCACCGCTCCGCCTCAAGAAGGTCCGAAGGTCGTTCGTGGGAATGAGCATTCTATTTTATAACAAAATTTCACAAACTATCTTAAACTTGCCTTTACACAAGTTTAAGAAGTCCATTAAAAGTATGCTCCTGAAAAAAGCTTATTATACTGTTGAAGATTACGTAAATGACAAAGGAGCATGGATTTGACTCGCTCCAGCAATGCTAGAGCAGCTGTTACTTAATGTATTCTACAAATTAATGAAATTGTATATTATTATTTTTCAAAAGAGCAACCGCCGAGTTTCTTGCTGGTTCTTCTCGGTAGGAATGGCATTCCGAACCAGTGGTAGATTCACTAACGATTCAAAAGTACTTGTAAAAGTCTATTTGAATAAAAATAATTTGAATTTTGAATTTTTTGAATTTTTGATGTAGTTATTGCATTATTGAGTAATTTACTTACTCAGAGTATCGGGATTCAGAACACTATAATAGGCATGATGACTGATTTTGAAAAATGGTCAGATTATGTTCGGAAGTATCTACTATTTCGAAAAAATATCTTATTTCAGTAGAAAAACAAAGTTTGGTAGATAAAATTAGCATTTGAAATTTAAATTTTAAAATTCACGCCAAAACGTTCGGCGGTGTCATGGCGTCGTTGTGACGTCACTATTGTTTGTTACCAATGTACTCTGTGCAGTGTGCAGTAAGCAATAGTGTGATTTTCAAAGCTCGAAAACAAACAATTGTGACGTCATTCGCTTCTTTGTGTTTTATGCAATATGGCGGATTGCTGTATTTTATAGTTTTATTTTATCATTATAAATAGCAATCTCACTCGAAATTGAAAAATAAATACGTTTTTTATAATCCATGAATCCTATTTCATTAGATAAATTCATAATTTCATTGATTCTTGGTTACTGTCATCATGCCTATTCCCTTGAATCCGCAGACCGCACTCAGGAGGACAGACGACATCCTATGAACCGCTGTGAGCTCCTGAACACAAACGGTAAAAGGTCCTGGAGTGAACGTTTTTCTTTTATAAGAATTATGTCAAGCTGTGAATGTCGATCGATTAAGACACAAATTATTTCTCACTAGATGATTCCCACGACTTCGTCCACTTGGATTAAGTTTTTTTGATTCCCGTGGGAACTCTTGAATTTTCCGGGGTAAAAAGTAGCTTATGTCCTTCCCCGCGATACAACTTATCCCTATACCAAATTTCATCAAAATCGGTTGAAGAGAGAATTTTTTTTGATTCCCGCGGGAACTCTTGACTTTTCCGGGATAAAAAGTAGCCTATGTCCTTCCCCGGGATACAACCTATCCATGTACCAAATTTCATCAAAATCGGTTGAACAGATGGGCCGTGAAAGCGTAGCAGACAGACAGACAGACACACTTTCGCATTTATAATATTAAATAAAGTATGGATTTCGAAAGGTTTGATGACTTTCATAACATCGCTGCAACAAAAGTATGCTTTAAAACTAATAGTCCAAGTAGGTACACAACGCTGGCTAATGAACAGTAATGGCACTCGTCATTTCACTAAATTGGTCCAATTTTGACTAATTTAACAGTAGTATAAATCACATTAAACATCATGACAGTTTTAGTTTTGTAAGTTTGTTCTTGTTAGTTGCTTAGTAATTATTATTGAAACGGGTTGGCTAAGGATCGCCGACTAGGTATCTTTTCTTTGTTCAAGGTTTGTTCACATGTTATATGGATTTTTATATTTTTTGAGAACTAAACAAACTGAACAACTGCGGTCCTAATATTTATAAAACCCTTGGGGTATCGTCTTAAGTCTAATAGTTAGGTTATATGCTAAGCTTTTTTAAAAAAATATAAATTGAAGACCTCCGTTTAGTTTTTTTGTGCATGTGCCCTTTGTTAGCAAAGGTCTCATTCTTCCATGTCTATCTTTGTCCTACTCCCTATGGCAGTCTTCCCATTTTTACCAAGAACTCATTGCTTTGTTGTTTTAGCCATGTTGTATCCAGCGCACTGTTCTAGTCATTTAAAAAAATATAAGTTATGAGTTAGGACTTGCGATTGCGAGCCCTCATCAGACCCCTTACTGGCAAGTAATTACTATAATTAATGATAAGCACTCTAATATGCAAAGGGCGGTTTTAATTAAACCCATAACTTGAATATACCTATTATCTCTTCACACTGTAATAGGAAGTGTTTAAATGAGGCTAATAAACAGCTTTGTTCCATTATGGTACTTCCTCCACTCAAAATTGTGATAGCTCCAAATTGCATCCACGTTAGTTCATCATAGTAAATGTTAGGAGCAAACAACGTGAGAGGATGTTATCTATTTCGATCCTCATATCTCGCCTCGTTGGGATGGGGGTCATTATACTTGCTGAGAGAACGGTAATAAATTAGTCACTTGTATCTTAACATGTACAGGGCTTTTTTTTATCTAAGATTGTTAGGACACGTGTCGTAAGACATTATTTTAGTGAAATATTATGCAACTTTATTGTTATAGACCTAGCTACAATTAATCGGCTTTAGTTTCATTTTTATCGTATTGTGGTCTGCGAACTGTGGTAGGTAATGCTTTATAATTGCTCCAATTAAAACCTAGTTAACTAGTTGAGTAACCTACCCGGTATAATCTGATGCACAGCTATAACTAAACCAAGTAATCCGGGAATCGATCAACTACATGTTATTTTGTACTAACTAGTGATCTGCCACCCCATTGTTTAAGGAAATCGTAATCCTTAGCCTTTGTTTAACGGATAATTGTTCATAGATGCACGTCAAAAAGCAAGCTGTCAAATGATTACGATTTGCTTAGATAATTGGCCCTCATTTTTTTTTTTTATCCACTACAAGTTAGCCCTTGACTGCGATCTGATGGTAAGTAATGATGCAGTCTAAAATGGTAGCGGGCTAACATGTTAGGGCATGGCAGTTATATTAAATCCATACCCCTATTCGGTTTCTACACGGCATCGTACCGGGACGCTCAATCGCTTGGCGGCACGCCTTTGCCGGTAGGGTGGTAACTAGCCACGGCCGAAGCCTCCCACCGGGCCAGACCAGGGAAAATTCAGAAATTATAAATTCCCAAATTGACCCTGCCGGGGATCGAACCCGGGACCTCCGCACGTTAAGGCAACACACTGCGCCACGGAGGTCGAAATTAGTCGTGGTCGTCGAAATTAGTTTTTAATTTTCGAGCTATCGTCTGCAAATCATCTCCCTCTCCGCGCCGGCTGCAGCCTGAAGTCGTTTTGTTGCAGGGCGCAGGCACAAAATTGGACTAAGAACGGTATAAAAGCGTTTCATTTTGAGTTGTGACCGCAATGTGATCTGTTAGATGGAACTACTTACTTATAATATGCGTTTTCCATTTCGACGGCTAAATTTATGTATGCCACGGGGCCTGGTTCTGGCACGTCGGAAAGGACCATTTTATTACTAGCACTGCTTACAAAAGAAGTAGTAGGTAGGTTACGAGGTAGTAAGACGTGAGTAATTTTCTTTCTTCCTGTCGATTTGTTGCAAATTGTCGACATCCTTTCTTTTATGCGCAACGTTTTTATGCAACTAAGTAGGTACTTTGTAGTTTTGAAAAAAAAAAGAAAGAAATTTTATCTGTGCAGTAATCATGGAAGTATGAACGCTGTAATACATGCAATATCATTTAACTAATCTCAGAAGCCGTATTTCTAAGAAGAACAGAAAAATTAAAAAAAAAGTAGTGTATTATATAATTATTATGATAGGAAAATAAACTTAAATCCGTTTAAGTAATACCTACTAGGAAGTTTCTGTGAATAACTAATAATATTATGATATGTTTTAATTTAAGTAACTACTTTGCGTTGACATCTAGACTTCTAAGCTTCGCTAAATTGGAAACACATTTATTTATGATTTCGATACGCTATCGCTTTATACTTTTATTGTTTTGCCTTTAACTCTTTCATACTTTAATAATATGTATGTAATTATTAACCACGATAGCACGATATAGTTACCCCAATTTGCATTGATTTTGATTTTATACACAAATAATTAATCATTGATATTTTAAAATATGTATGTAACAAATAATCCGTTCGAGGGTACGATCTAGCCAGGACCACGATCTTCAGCAATGAAGGAACGACCGAAGAATGAGAGAGAATTTTATAGATATGTATATAATATTATCTATGATAGTCACGATATAGTCACAATGTCGAAATCGATAGTACTACTTTGTAAGATTCGAAGCAATTTTGGTTAGCTTCAAATTGTCTACATCTGCCTACCTGTTATGAATTATGAATTATGAATTATGTCCTGTGACGGTTGGAATAAAACACCAGCAGCCTGACTATGTAAAACCTGCATCAATAATTGATACAGTCTCGATTTGTTGTGAGTGGTAAGAATTTACTTTGACTGCCTCGTTGGTCTAGCGGTTAGCGTAGTCGACTGCGGATCACGAGGTCTTGGGTTCGATTCCCGGTCGGGCATAAAAATTGTTAGGTATTGGGTTTTTCAATTAAGAAATTCTCAGTGCCAGCCCGGAGTTGGAAGTTGGTGGTGTTTCACCCCCGTGCCTCGGAGAGCACGTTAAGCCGTCGGTCCCGGTTATTATCACTAACATGATAATAGTCGTTAAAGCCCGCCAACCGGCATTGGAGCAGCGTGGTGGGTCTAAGCTCTAATTCCCTCTCTCCTATGAGAGTGGAGGCCTGTGCCCAGCAGTGGGACGTTAATGGGCTGTAGTGGTGGTGGTGGTGGTGGGTAAGAATTTATGGTATTCTTGCTGCGTCAAGGGATTTTGTCCAATAGCGGTAGAGTATGACGGCTACAGTGTTACGATCGCAATCACCAATCAAAGGTGATTGCAATCATTAGATACACTATAGCTCCAATATATTAGAATGCAACCCTATTAAAAATGTCGTATGCTCAATACGAAATGAGTTACATACAAAAGCCTACAGCAAACTATTCTGATAAAAACCTTACCGAAAACTAGTTTCGAAATTATTTTTTGATGCCGACTCATCAGTAGGAAATATGTACAAAAATATTCACACGGTAGTTTATGCGATTAGAGACGTTGTGCTAATTCCGTTAGCAAAATTTTAGGCAACTAGCATAACCACTATAATCATCAAAACAAACACAAAATATGTCCTTCGATCATTAATGAGCATGAACCGTGGTGGCGGTCAAATTTTTGCATAAAATTTCATTCAATTCAAATGAGTAAGTTTCCTGATGAGTGGGCTTGGTATTTGTAGAATCTGCATAATTATCGAAATCTTAAAGGTATGGTAAAAAAAATGCATTATAATTTATAATGCATTTGATTAATATTCCTATCGCTAGAAGTTAGTTCATAGATTAACGGGTTTACTATGGAAATATTACCTCTACATCGCTGAAACTAACGGCCGGTTTCTGAATTGAGAATTTCATGTTGAGTCTGTCTCAACGACTACTTAAGGACTAATTAAGCAAATTTTTGATTCTGAATTCATATTGGGCCGGTTTCTGAAGTAAGCATTCAAGAAAAAACAGCAAGCTCCAACTCTCAAACCTTACACAATAGCAATTCAGAAACAAAAATTTGCTTAATTAGTCCATAAGTAGTCTTTGAGACAGACTCAACATGAAATTCTCAATTCAGAAACCGGCCGTAAATGTTATCAGTAAATATCTACATAGTACGTATCGAAAGAAAAATATGAAAAATCGTATGAAGGTTTCATTCAGTGGTAAACGAATTTTTTTTCGGAAATTGTTTTATTACTAAGTAAAATGTAAATATTGAAGATTACGCAAACCACACTTTTACGATTAATAATATTGTATTAAACCATTGTTTCTTGAATTATTTATTTTATTGTTTATTCGCAAATAAGATCATCATCAAGCAAATAAGAGAAAAGTACTACGTCAAGCCTCGGCCGAAATAGCAATTTGCAGTCTCGTTTACTTAAAAAACCGGCCAAGTGCGAGTCGGACTCGCGCACCGAGTGTTCCGTACTCAAGAAGTAGGTATAATTACCTTTGTTAATGAACCGCAAAACTAACTTAGTTTGTAGAGGTTTACTGTTAATATCAAAAAATTACGTTTGTTGTATGGGAGCCCCCCTTTAATATTTACTTTATTGATATTTAATTACATATTTATTTTGAAAGGTAATATACAAGTTAATATTCTGTGAAAATTTGAACCGTCTACCTGTTACCGTTTTTAATATTGAGCAAAAAATACGAAAAAAACACGTTTGTTGTATGGGGACCCCCCTTAATATATATATTTTTTTAATTTTTAGTATTTGTTGTTATAGCGGCAACGGAAATACATCATTTGTGAAAATTTCAGCTTTCTAGCTATCACGGTCTATGAGATACAGCCTGGAGACAGACAGACAGACAGACAGCGGAGTCTTAGTAATAGGGTCCCGTTTTTACCCTTTGGGTACGGAACCCTAAAAAAGACCTCGACTGACGCCTCGTCCTTTTAAAATAACTTGGTAAGTCCTCGGTTTCGCCTCATCCTAATATTACTCAGCCGTGAATTGTTTTATTTTGACCTGTGCAGTAATGTATTATTTTAAGCAAATGTATTTATTCTCATTGTTTTTAATTTTAAACATTTTATTTGTTTACTTGTACACAGTAATAGTCCGTGACGTACGTGTGAAAATGAGCGTTGCGACTTGCGGTACATGTTAGGTTGGTTGTTGGTACATATAAGTTCGCGCGCGAATTAAATGCAGATCTAATTGTGTCTACATACTTATATTATAAGCTCTGCATTCAACTCGCGTGCGAACTGTACCTTACATGCTGTGGCACAGGCTGAGGAGGTGATCCATTGACCTTTTGATGTATTACACATTACATAGGTACGTTATGTACTTAATTAATTTGTTAAGTTTGTGTGTTCGTCAGTGAACATTTATTTCATAGTTTACGAAAATTAGTTAACAAGTTAACCTTGTTGATGTTAGGAAAGGTCATCATAGAAAAATATTATCTGCTATCGCCATTTTCGCAGCCTCATAATAGGCATGATGACTGATTTTGAAAAATGGTCAGATTATGTTCGGAAGTATCTACTATTTCGAAGAAATATCTTATTTCAGCACAAAAATAAAGTTTGGTAGATAAAATTGGCATTTGAAATTTAAATTTTAAAATTCACGCCAAAACGTTCGGCGGTGTCATGGCGTCGTTTGTGACGTCACTATTGTTTTTACCAATGTACTCTGTGCAGTGTGCAGTAAGCAATAGTGTGATTGTCAACGCTCGAAAACAAACAATTGTGACGTCATTTGCTTCTTTGTGTTTTATGCAATATGGCGGATTGCTGTATTTTATAGTTTTATTTTATCAAAATTAATAGCAATCTCACTCGAAATAGGAAAAATAATACGTTTTTAAAATTCATGAATCCCATTTTATTAGATAAATTCATAATTTCCTTGATTCTTGGTTACTGTCATCATGCCTATTACGTGACAAGGGTTTCAAATAGCATCGGTGTGTTTGAACCGAATAGTTCCCAGTTTCCCACGGATACACTGCAGGCATACAAATTGCCTTGTTTACTGCGTTAGGTCACGGATTTTGGCCTTTCTGCCAAGTGCCTTTGTGCATTATACTTAGAACGGGAAAAGTACTGGCGCCAGCCTATTAGCCTAAATTTAAAACTATGAGAAGTTTATAGTACTCTTATCCTCCTGGCTTTTAATTTTTTTGATTTTTAATGAGTTCTTAAATAAATGTTAAAAAATAGTAAACATAAAAATATAATTGATCTACACCTAGTCTTAATTATTATTTATTGCGAATGCCATTATTTTTTATGATTTTAGAACTGTAAAATATGTCTATATTCTTAGTAGTATATCAATCGCCCGCGACTTCGTCTGCGACAATTTCTGATTTTCTATAAGATTATGAAATATTGCTGCAAGATGCCTATCTATGGAGCCTATATTATAGCTTTAAATCATTGAGGTATAATGTATTAAATGCTTAGGACATGACACGGGTCCTGCACGCGGAGGTGACGACGTCACCCGCAGTGCGGACCCAACCACGGAAACGACATCAGGCCTAGGGGCCCGTAGCCTTCAAGGCAGGCCCTAGCCGACGAAACTGGCTACAAGAAAATCACCGGGGTACAACGTTACCCCGCGCCCCGCCCGGGTAATGAGGCCAGGCCTCGAAGCCCGTACCCCCGCTTGGCCCTCACGGGCCAACCGGAGAAGACCTCTGCTGAAGTAATTTAGATCGAATAACTTAAATGCCGATTTGCATGTCTCGTAACTTGAAAAACACAGAACTTTCATACAACCTTCCAACCCCCATTTTACTCCTTTTATGTGTGAATTTTATTGACTTGCCAATCGTATGCAATGCAAACTGTCGTTAAATTAATGAATTTTCATGCGTTAGAATCTGTTGGCGCACTCTATCGTCAATTTCCCGAAGCAGTTACACTCAAACCAATAGTGCCTGGTAACTTGAGCGTGCGATCTCGTAGCGTCCTACGAAGTAGTTCCGTACTCAAGAAATAGATGGCGGTGCAACTTATGGTATCTTCTTATTTTTTTCCTATATTATGTCATGTTACACAGTACATGAGTACACTGAAAATCTGGGGCTGGGGCACTGTATCAAGGGGCATCTAAACACGTAATTGGTATCAAATAAATTTCGACATTCTCGATCTTAAAGCATGAAAGCAAATTTTTTGTATAGGCCCTTTAGAATTAAAAAGAAAATAATTCTTAATAATGGAGTCCTAATATCTCATGCGCCTGGGGCATTGCCTGAATATAAGGCCTGGGGAGTTCGAGGTATAGTTTGATAATAGTATGTCCGTTAGTTTCTATTAGGTAACGATTAGACCTAAATGGTACCTATCTGAAAATAAGTTAAACCCTGAGAGGGTGTGCGTCCCACTTGCCACGTATGCATAATTTATACATACCGAACCTAGTACCTATTATATTGCTATCTAGTTTATCCGCTGTTATGTACTTTTTCTTTATCTGTGGTTTTATCGAAGTAATTTTAAAAAAAACTACCTGCCATTTGATAAAGTAGTATCTAAAACTTACTAAGCATAATGTGTGCGGATCCAGTAAACCACAAGTCAGTGTAATACCACAGAATAGGTAATAGGTAATACTTGTAAGTTTTAACGCAACATATGTGTTGTATTGTTTACATTAGGTAGGTACAATTTTTCTTTTTGAGAAAAGAGTTTCTTGCCGGCTCCTCTCAGTAGAAGCAGCTTTCCGAACCGGTGGTAGAGTCTTATCGTATCATAAGTGACACAAGTTGTCCTACGTGAAATAAATAAATCATTTATTTATTTATCATTTAAATTTAAATAAAACTACCGCAAAACACTTTTTAACCGTGCGTTAAATGAAAATGTGTGTCCATGATACGCTAAGTAGGTGCGTACTACGCACGTATCCATGGTGTCATTGTATAAATATTACACAACAATTTACCTTCAGTGGCCTACACACGATTTTCGGCAATGAAGGGTAAACTTCCGGAAACAAGCTCTGTTTCCACTGCAGCGAAACGTTCCGTCTTTTACACAACTGGGCAAAAAAAGAACAGTAATGTTTTCATAGTTTATGTATATGTAAATATGTATTATGTGAGTTTCTTTATTCCACCATAACTTCTAAATGCCTGAACTGATTTGGATGTATTGGGTGTTAGATTACTTACATAATCCTGACTTCTGAGTGACACGGGCTAATCTTTTCTTGAAATGTTTTGCAGGGCATGGTCGTTTTTTTTTATTTATTTTTTAAATTATAGCTTGTTACCTACTTCAAAAGTAAAAAAAAAAAATAATGTATCGACCTTGACAAAATATCTGTTAGGGGTAGGTATATCTGCTAATTTCAGTTTAACTTAGGAACGTACTGGCACAGGTTCTTATATTTTAACACAAGTAAATAAACTTTTCAATAACTTATCTAGTTAAATAACATTCTTAACACACTACCTACACTAGTAGGTATAATACATAATATGTTTTTCAACAACTTACACCGGCGCGGCGCCCGATATTAGGCTGTATAGCTGTTGGTACAATGCAAACAGTTTAACCAAAATATACTGCGTATTTACGAAGGCTTTATCGATAAAGTCGTTTTATCATACCTGTTCGTGTTCACTGTTCATATTACCTATTCCATTTTAGATGATGACTTAGATGATTACCGCCGCGCCGTTAAAATCATGGCAAAAGATATAAAAACTAAACGATTTTATAGTTTTCCCGTGTAACTTTATATAATTTATATTCCATTCATAATTATTACAGAATACCTATTAAGTACTTTGTTAACTTCGCAAAAGATTAATTTGTATAAATACCATAGAGGTAATAGTTATAGTAGCAACTATTAACCTATTCTGTGCTATTAGGTACCTTTGGTGAGTAAGGAAACTCACCACGTCGATACTTCTTTTGGTACCTATCATACACCAAATACCATCGGAAACCATCCATACCTATGAATGCTTTAAAAAATCGTGATAGGTAAATAGAGTTTTACTAAAACAATGAAAAGAGAAATAGGGATAAAAAATTAAAAATGTCGATAGACACGATTCTCTGAGCATAGTTCGAAAAGAAACGAAGAAAAGTTGTCAGGAAAACAGGAAGTTCTAGTAACTAGTTGTAGTACCTACGTACTTTGCCTTAGCAAAAACCTAGGTAAACAGTAGGTAGGCTAGGTAAGCTAGTTAGGTAGGTGTTCTTATTATAAAAAAGGCGAGAAAATCAAATACAAGTAAATAAATCTTAAGTACCTAATTAACTACGAAAAATGAATTGCCTAGAATGAAGTCTTATAAGGTTTGTCATCATACTATCATACTAATATTATAAATGCGAAAGTCACTTTGTTTGTTGGTTTGTTGGTTTGTTGGTTTGTCCTTCAATCACGCCGCAACGGAGCAACGGATTGACGTGATTTCTGGCATGGGTATAGTTGAGGACCTGGAGAGTGACATAGTTTTAGCCTATGTCACTCTCCAGGTCCTCAACTATACCAATGCCAAAAATCACGTCAATCCGTTGCTCCGTTGCGGCGTGATTGAAGGACAAACCAACAAACCAACAAACAAAGTGACTTTCGCATTTATAATATTAAGTATGATATGTCTGCTCAAGTTATAAGTAGATTTCCAAAGATAAACCAATCAGTTGCCATAAACATTAATTGTCAGCTGAATGAGGAACGCAGACTGCCGGATTTAGCGGGCGGGCTGAGCCAGATTTAGTGCGCGGTGTGTGACAGAACAACATAACATAACACAGCTGTTAAGCTGCCTTCATTAGGTGAAAGTTTATTTGTAGGTTTTTGTCCAAAGATCCACAGTTCATACATACCGCATAGTGGTAGGATTTAGATTTGCCGTACCTGTGAATTCCAGTAATATAACCAGAGTTGGGTCTGGAACTCAAAGACCTGGAGGCTGGAAGCCTTCTAGTCAATGCTGGCTCCATCTTTGATCTTACCCGTGTACGTATGTGTGACTTCACAGACAGTATTGCCATAATCGTTATGTACGCTAGTGGTAATAATCTATATATATATAAAATTCAAAGTCCTGACTGACTGAGTGACTGACTGACATATATCAACGCACAGCCTAAACCGCTGGACCTAGAGACATGAAATTTGGAGAGTGTGTTCTTTGTGACGACTAGGTATCCACTAAGAAAGGGTTTTTCGAAATTCCACCCCCAAAGGGGTAAAATAGGGGTTGAGAGTTTGTATGAAAGTCTGTCGTTTTTCAAGTTATAGCCATGAAACTTGGTATATGAGCTGCGGGCTGAAAATGAAGAAAGACGTGTTTCACAGTTTTTGAAAATTGGCCCCCAAAGGGGTGAAATAGGGGATGAAAGTTGGTATGAAAGACCTTCATTTCTCAAGATATTTTTCAAGTTATATCAACGAAACTTGGTATTTTGGCTTTCGGTAAAAAATATAGAAGTACGTTTGTCACAGCTATTCAAAATTCTACCCTCAATGGGGTTAAATAGGGGTTCAAGAAAGTTTGTATGAAAGTCCGTCGTTTTTCAAGCGGCTATAGCTATGAAACTTGGTACCTATTTGGGCTTCCGCTAATGCTGAAATAAGGATTTTATAGTTTTTGAAATTTCTATCCCCAAGGACGTCAAATAGAGAGTTTGTCCATGGGTTTTAATATATAAATATTAATGAATAAAGCTTTATTACTTGGAGAGTGACACAGGCTTCTTTTAGCACGGAAAATTAAGACGTGCCTGTGGGAATTAAAAAACTTAAGCAACGCGAACGAAGTCGCGGGCGTCCTCTAGTTCAGATACATTACAAAACATGAAATGAGATAATTTTGAACCCAATACATCAATACAAAATCTTCATAAATTAGCCAGTTTTAATCGTGTACTTGATCATAGTGAAATATGGCAAATGGCATTCGCAAAGTAATAGGACACGACTTTTGCAAATATAGATGTACCTCTTATGTCTGTTGTCATAATGACGAAATTCACTTGCTCCAAAGTCAACGACTGGTTAAGTAGACTACTCTTCAGTCTTCATTGATGTATGTGTTACAGAGGAGATCCTAATGGCCCATTAGGGCAGCTGCTCTGACTATCCTAGTGACATTGTTTATAAGCTATGCAAAACCTGACTAACCTTTTACAATGATGGTCTCTGCGATAATGTTAATGTTTCTTTGCTGGGTTACTACCATCGCTTAAAGCAGTTTTATTTCAAAATTAAATCTTTATGTCACTTTACACGTACGTTGACGTCCCTAAAATAAAGATTATAATTCAAAAACACGAATGTCAACCATATTAAAATAATACTTACGGCTTTAAGCGATGGTAACTAGTATGCTCCCTGATCTCTACCGAGAAGTCTGTGATAACGACAATCATTGTTTGACAACAATGATTTACGCATAAGCACAAGTATGTAGAAGATCATGTTCTCAAGCATGATAATAAATAACAGGTTTCCCTTGTAAGGTTGCGTACCTGAAAGGTAAGTTTGCAACCCTTATGGCGCGACTTTGTCCGTCCGGTTACATTTTGCATATACATATATATACAGACTTCATTTGCATATTCTAAAACATTTCCTTATTTCTTTTTAAGATACTTAGTTTTTGACTTATAGTGAAAAATTATTTGATATTCAGATGATTAAACAACCGATTGTTAATTAAATTGAGGGAAGTTAAGTACTTGATGACCCCGTCAACCGACATCAGCTAAGAACATTTTCTCGAGTATCGCTCTAGATATATACTCAAGACCGAGAAGAAGAGAAGATTTAAATTCTTTTAGTATAACAGTATCTAGATAAAGTAAATTTAGCAATATTCAAAAGGCATTCAATGGACAAAGTGATGTCATCCATTATTGGACTGGAGTCTGTAGGTGCGTTTTCACGTATTACAATGACTGTATTGATTCTTTATCGCGATAGAATACGAGACATTGATGCATTCAGTATTATCTGTTGCTGTTACACGTTTTTGTTCATATCGAGGACAAATTGGGTATTTTTCTATTCTTATGTTTGATTTTATTCGGGTCATCATCATCATCACTTTCTTAACTCTCAACCCATCGCCGGCCCACTACAGAGCACGTGTCTCCTCTCAATGAGAGTGCTTTAGGACTGTAGTTCACCTACCTACGCTATCACTCAGACATGCAGATTTCTTCTTGTTACTTTTCTTCAACGTTAGTAAAAGTTTACTTCTTTATAGAGCACACGAAAGCTCCGAAAAGTTAAAGGTCTCCCGAATCCTCCTTAACTACACCATCGTTTCTTAATGGATTTTTTATCTCTAACAGCTTAATTAATATAAATAAATTATATCTATAGGGGCCTACGTGTAACGTATATTTAAAATCGACTTCGCATGTAAAGCAGACATAAAATGATACCATTAATCAAGGAACTAATTTGGTTTGCGACGAGCGTGTTCTGCCGCAGAATATGCGATTTTACACCAGAAGACCAACACGAAACCATCACGATATCCTACCTACCTTCTACGATATCCTATCCTATCCTACGATATCTCAACAATAAGCGGCTCTGTTAATTTCGATAACACTTTCTATATAGATAATTTTTTGTCAGATTGATTAATGGAGCATGGATTTGACTCGCTCTAGCAATGCTAAGGACAGCTGTTACTTATGTATATCTACAAATTACTGAAATTGTAAATTATTTTTTCAAAAGAGCAACCGCCGAGTTTCTTGCTTGTTTTTCTCGGTAGGAATGGCATTCCGAACCAGTGGTAGATTCACTCGACGATTCAAAAGTACTTGTAAAAGTTTATTTGAATAAAAAACTTTTGAATTTTTGAACCCCGGTAAAAAGATTTTTCAGAAAACTATGTACACCTTGCGCGTCCGCTATTATGCAATATTATGAAGTTTAGTATCGTGTCGTTGTCGTTATGTAAAAAACCGTCGCAGACTTCGACTTAGGTCATTGACTTGAATTTTGTAATTTTTTTTCGAGTTTTTCAAATAATCCAACCCACGATTTTAGCTAACTTAGCTTAACTAGCTGATGCCCGCAACTTCGTCCGCGTGGTTTAAAAGGTAGCCTATGTTATTATCCAGTTGCTCAACTATACCCATGCAGATAACCACGTCGATCCGTTACTCTATTGCGGCGTGATTGAAGGACAAACCAATAAACTAACAAATCAATAAACACGCTTTCGCATTTATATTAGTATGAAAATTCATTTGTAAAACCACCTTAAAAAGGTAGCGCGAAGCGAGTGGATGAGGAAGGCGGAGGACCGTGTGGTAAAAGAATGTAGGCTGATGGATGGATGGATGAATTCATTTGTGAATAAGAAGAATACTTGTTGAGTCGAGATCGAGACTATTATACAACTAGCGGACGCCCGCGACTTCGTTCGCGTGGCATAGGTTTTTTAATTCCCACAGACACTCCTTAATTTTCCAGGCTTTTCCTACGTCACTCTCCTGGTACACAGTTATACCCATGCAAAAAATCGCGTCGATCCGTTGCTCTGTTGCGGCTTCATTGAAGGACAAACTCTCTACGTCCTGACTCTGACGTCCTTGGGGATAGAAATTTCAAAAAATGGTAAATCCGTATCCGTATCATTTGAAAACGAAGCCCAAATACCAAGTTTCATGGCTATAGCTTTAAAAACGACGGACTTTCATACAAACTTTCAACCCCTATATTTAACCCCTTTGGCGGCGGAATTTTTAAAAATTGTGACACACGTTCTTCTTTATTTGTTATCGAAAGCCAAGATACCAAGTTAAAACATTAAACTTGAAAAATATCTTGTAAAATAATGGACTCAACAAACTTTCATCCCCTATTTCAACCCTTTGGGGTAGAATTTTCAAAAGTCGCGAAACACGTATTTCTTCATTTTAAACCGGTAGCTCAAATACTAAGTTTCATGGATATAACTTTAAAAATGACGGACTTTCATACAAACTTTCAACCCTTATTTAACCCCTTTGGGGGTGGAATTTCGAAAAACCCTTTCTTAGTGGATATCTACTCTTCACAAAGAACGCACCCTCTAAATTTCATGTCCCTAGGACCAGCGGTTTAGGCTGTGCGTTGATATATAAGTAAGTCAGTTAGTCAGTCAGGACTTTGAATTTTATCTATATAGATTGACGAATCGATTTTGGATCCAGCGTCCCACAGGATAATATAATAACTTACACTACTGTATATAGGATCACTTCAAAAATTTTGTCAAATATCTGCAGTTGAAGCTTCCAGCACAGGTCAAGTACGGTCAGCCGAAGTATACCAGTTCAGGGCGGACGCAAGAGCTCGAGGTGAGCGCCCTGGAGCAGAAGAGTCTGAGCGAATCAGGACCTTGGCCCACTCGGCTCTGATAGACAGATGGAGGGAAGACCTGCAGTCCCCCGTTGCCGGTACCTGGACGGTGGACGCGATTCGGCCTCACCTCGAGCGCTGGATCAAAAGGCGCCACGGTACGTTAACGTACCGGCTGGTGCAGGTACTTACGGGACATGGGTGTTTTGGTAAGTACCTGCACCAGATTGACAGACGCGAAGAGACGCCTGCCTGCCACGAATGTGGTGCACCAGCCGACACGGCGCAACACACCCTTGCGGAATGCGCAGCCTGGGAGCCGCAGCGGCACACATTGTCGTGCATCTTGGGCGGAGATCTCTCGCTTCCGAACGTATTAAACTGCATGATCGGAAGCGAGACCTGTTGGACGGCAATGGTGTCCTTTTGTGAGCAGGTGCTCTCACTGAAGGAGGCGTCTGAGCGGGAAAGAGAGGAGGCACCCGACGCTCATCCGATGCGCCGTAGGCGCCAGGGGGGCAGGAGGCGCCGATATGCGCACCTGCAAATGCCTTAAAGTAACACTGTAGAGGCGAGAAACATAGTGGCTTGACCGTTGACCGCAGGGGATACAGTAGAATACATTTTGTCATCCTGTACCGCCTCATTACGACGGAAGACGGATCCGCTGGGTTTTAGTGGGTATTCTGGAGTCCCAGTGAGTCCCACATACCCTCTCGGAAGCATTGTAGTCCACACTGCCGCGCTTCCGAGAGGGATGCCTAAAAGCATTTCCCAGTGTCAAAAAAAAGACTACCTACGTAGTTAGTTCCGGCAATATTGACCATTGTTCCATATCTGTACTAGGAATCGCAAAGGCGTTAGTTGAAAGATACAATGTTTAAACCTCCTGTAGTGTCGATACTATGTTTTATAAGAAGAATAATTACTTATATCTGAAAAAATTGTGGCATTTAACTCAATATTCCTAACTAATTAAACATACTGAATTTATACTTTTATTGGTGAAGCGACTTTGGATGGGTTGGTTGGGCTGTTTAGACTTGTCTCTCAATCACTCACTACAGCCTATTAACGTCCCACTGCTGGGCACAGGCCTCCACTCTCATAGGAGAGCGGGAATTAGAGCTTAGACCCACCACGCTGCTCCAATGCGGGTTGGCGGGCTTTAACGACTACTATCATGTTAGTGATAATAACCGGGACCGACGGCTTAACGTGCTCTACGAGGCACGGGGGTGAAACACCGCCAACTTCCAACTCCGGGCTGGCACTGAGAATTTCTTAATTGAAAAACCCAATACCTAACTTTTATGCCCGACCGGGAATCGAACCCAGGACCTCGTGATCCGCAGTCGACTATGCTAACCACTAGACCAACGAGGGAGTTTAGACTTAAGCACAGTTAAAGTATATTATAACGTTATATGTATATTACATTATATCCCAGTCAAAGAGATTAGATAGAAGAAGATCCTGCTGTGGAAGAGCATATTTGTCCCAATAAGTAAATGCCCTCTTTGATGCTTAAAGTATTGCTGGATGGTCAAACCATCTAAAAACCTCTAAGCTCGCTGAAAATTGGTGCTAAGTGGCATAAGGCAATTCTACTCACTTACGAGTCATACCAGATGGAGCCAGCAAAGAAGTGCCTGGATACTGAAGTGACATCAAAAGCAGTGGTATGCAGGTATGCAGTATGTATCAGTTATCGAGTTGCTTGCTGGTTCTTGTCGGTAGGAATGTCATTCCGAACCAGTGATATCCCTCGACGATTCAAAAGAACTTGTAATAAGTTTATTTGAAAAAAAAAATACGAGTTTGGAAAAATATGAGTTTGAGTATCGGTTAGGTCAAAGTAATGATGTAAGTTAGTGTTGTCCAGAAATCACAAATAAAGTATGATTGACTTAATCAGTACCTTATGTATCATAAATCCTTCATTTCATTAGAACTTCACTCAACAAGTGTCAATTGAAAGAATGTTATGTTAAACACATTGAGTCAATTACCTCTTGCATTCAGTATGCTTCAACACAATCAATTTGTGAATTTGCTTTACGAAGTATGTGCTTGTGAGCTGTTGATGATATTATGAGCTTCGATTTATTTTCATGCCAGGAGTGGCGCCCTATGATAAATGTTTTGTTGATTTACAGCAAGTAAAGGGTTCAGAACCGTAACTTGGCGCCAAGTGCCAACCTCAGTAATTCACAAATTAATGTCATCTACATCATGTCGCAACTAGTTACGTTTTGGTGCCGAAGGTGAAATAAAAATCTCCTCAAAAGGATATAAGTAATATTTCATTGTTTGTATCGACTCTGTCACCGTCACTTGAGTTTTCGGCGATGACATCAGAGAAATCAAACCTACGTATTTATTTGGCAATGCCTTCGCCTCCACTGCGCCTACACAGCGAATATTAAATCACGGCGCGAATAGATTAAAGGACAATATGATATATTTTAATATAAACCATTGCTTCTTAGTAGCTGTCCTTTGTTTTACTATTAACCATTGCTACTTATTAGCTGTCCTTTGGTAGATATTGCTGCAAGTTTTAAAGTCGATTTTTGATGGGATAAAATAATTCTGTGTATAGTTACGAGTACTTTAGTGGTTATAAAGAGATAATTTCCTAGAGTAGTTAAATCTATAAAGGTAACACAGACCTTATTGGTTCTCTTCTCGTTGATTAAAACAGTAGCTTCAATAGATTACTTACAAGCTTACATAATGTTTCATCGATGCGTTAGTTTGAATATTGAGCGTCTTTGATGGCTTCAATTAAAACGCTATTGTAAGCAAGAAAATGAAATACCTTCTAGTATGGCAAATTAAAGTTCTTGTTGATCTCATTTAGATACGAAGCTACAGGGGTGCTTACTGCTTACCCTTAAATCATCAATTAATCCATTTAAGTATATTTTAGTATTTATACCAAGACTGAGATTGAGAAATATGAGGAGAAAGGAAAAGCGACCTAGTTTATTGAGTTTTGCATAATCGTTATGAACCTTTTAAATATTCTATTTAAAGCAACTAATTATGCCTATATTCGGAAATACTAGTTTTTTTACTTAACTCGAGGTATTTTGAAGCTCATTAAACTTAATCGCTCAACAGGTTTTAAGATAAATGTAAGCATATAGAACTTTTGTTACGTCTTTGAATGGTCTTTTTTATTGCATTACGTATACGTTTGGCATTGTTTTAAGGATCCTGTTGGAATTTCTTAAGAAGCCTTTCTAGTGTGGTCTACATTATAAAGGAAACCCTCATACAAAACCTAAAAGTTTCTAGACCCAGCGGTTCGACCTGGACGTTAATATGTCAATCCACCACCACTACTACAACCTATTAACCCCTTCCCACTGCTGGGCACAGACCTCCACTCTCATAGGAGAGGGGGAATTTGAGCTTTGACCCACCACGCTGCTCCAATGCGGGTTGGCGGACTTTAACGACTATTATCATGTTAGTGATATTAACCGGGACCGACGGCTTAACGTGCTCTCCGAGGTACGGGGGTGTAACACCGCTAACTTTCTAACTCCGGGCTAGTACTGAGAATTTGTAGTCAGAAAAACTCAATATCTACTTATTATGGCCCGACCCGGGACTCGAACCCGGCACCTCGTCAGCCGCAGTATAACATGCTAACCACTAGACCAACGAGGCAGTCATATGTCAATCAGTTCTTCCTAATTTATATCTAGATTTATAATTTTACAAAAGCGTGTCTTCTACAAAGTGTAAACGTTGCACCATACAAGTATAAATTACAAATTTAAAACAACCCCTGACATAATATGGAAGTAACAGATTAAGAAAAAAGCTGATGACCGTCAGACGGATGAACAGATTTTCATGAAACGTGGCTAAGAACACTCGGGATAAAATTATCTATGACACAAAAAAAACTAAACGAAAATCGGTTCATCCGTTTGGGCGCTACGATACCACAGACAAATACACAAACAGACACGTTAAACTTAAAACACTCCTCTCTTTTTGCGTCGGGGGTTAAAAATACGCTATACCTTAGATTTTTCCCAAAGTTTGCAACGATAAACGTAGGAAAAGACACCACGATTAGCGTTACAACTTACAACTCCCAGCATAGGTGCATCCGCGGTTTTACGCGCTATGATCTCCTTCAGATCATACTTGATCTACTTAGTTCAAATATTCTGAATCAGATTGTATGACTCTAGAAACTTAAGGAACTTCTACTCCACTATATTTTGAAACTAAGCTCTTGGTAATTTATACTTGCTTTTTTTTTTTTGGATTGAGTATGCTGCTTGGCCCTACTGGCCGCTACAGCGTCACCGGGGGGTTGGGCGAGCGCTAGGCGTCGCCGAGAAAAGAGCCCTAGGGCTCGAAGACATCGGGGGGGATTATACTTGCTGCAAGTCTTCGTACCTAGTATACACCTAACCTAACGCTTCCTAGATTAATGCACACATTTCCGTGTACTAGAGCGATGCAACTGCCCGCTGCCGGTTCCTGTAATCTCCATACATAGCGCGCTAGTCAAGCTGTCTCACTCATGATCCTGAGATATTATCACGAGCTACACGTGACATAGTAAAGTAGATTTAGACGATATTTAAACCTTGGATATTTTAAACATTGCTTACTTACACCTGCGGAAGAGCGTGAAAAGTAAAAACTTATGTAGTCTACAGTGACACACAGAACCTAGTGTAAATTATTGTCCTTCAGTAATACTTGACATACTATACTGATGACATATCTCACCCTTCAGGGACGTAAACTACTTCATTCACCCTCATAATTATGTGGATACTAGCTGATGCCCGCGACTTCGTCCGCGTGGTTTAAGTTTTTTGTTATTCCCGCGGGAACTCCTTAATTTTCCGGGATAAAAAGTAGCCTATGTCACTCTCCAGGTCCTCAACTATACCCATGCCAAAAATCACGTCGATCCGTTGCTCCGTTGCAGCGTGATTGAAGGACAAACCAACAAACCAACAAACAAAGTGACTATCGCATTTATAATATTAGATTACTGATCTGCAGTTTACTCGATGTTTCATTAGTTAGTAAAGTGCCTGACTAAGAAACAAATAATTGTATTCAGCGATGATTTTCATTAACTGGCTTTATGTTTCAGGGCAAACTTGTTCATGCATAACTAATCCTATGTTTTCACAATGAAGGTGTACTAGATCGTAAATAATAATTATTAAGGTTTTATTTACAGCACATAAATAATTCGTGCATGTACATTATATCAATTACCTACTTAACGTACTAAAGTATAAACAGCCTAAACCATTGCCAGAACAATAATTTAACTTTCTTAACGTCGATGACACAATCCTTGTTAAATCACTAGAAAATGTATTTAGCCTTGGATGTTACCAATAAGGTTCCTTGTTTTCGATAACGCCTCATTAAGCACTAACCACTATTTCTGTCCAGCGTTAGATCATTGCATATCGCCTACGATCAAGCCTACGCGGTCGTTGTATATAGTGATATGGTGTGTTGACAACATTCCTTGGATGTATTGTTGCCAAGTTGGTACATAAATGGCGCTTGGTACGGAAATGGTAAGTATAATATCTGATACGTAGATAAATGTGTTGGTGGCTTTAACTACTATGGAGTTCACCACTTGCATATTTATCAATGTCGTACTTAATACTGCACTGATAAAATAGATTTATCTACATAATACCTAGATTTTAGAAAAATTGTAAGAATGTGAGTTACTTCTCTAAGATATAATCGAATTATTAGGTACGTAGTTTACACTTTGTATTTGAAGGCCCTATGAAAACGTTCAAGAAATAGAAATGTTGTTTTAATAACATACCTATTTTTAAATTAACTTTCTTGAAGGCACAAAATCTAAATAAATATTACTTACCTGTTTTTAGATTTTGTATCTTCATCTCTCTACACTAAATCATAATTTACAAAGCAAAAGGAAATATCAATAACCTCCTATTTCAGTCCCTTCCGGAATAACATTTCCTATAAGAGTTCAGCCTATTTCAGTGTTTGTAGCGAATTGTAAACTACCAAGGTAGATTTTACGGTAACTGCAAATAGAAGTGTGAACGACTTCACGTACCTACGTAGAGTCTATAGTTAAGCAATATTGCATTCTACTTCTATTATTTTGCGAAAAGAGTATATATTCATACTTCATTTTATAGATACAAAAGTAACGGTTACCTGCCTAGTTTATACATTCTTAAAATAATAAGCACAGAGTAGATGCACAGCTTGCATCCTGGAGACAAAGATAATAGAAAATCGAAGAGTTTTCACAAGAGTTTCAAAAACCTCAATCCACGCGGACAAACACGTAGTAAAATTAAATACTTATTCTTACAACACTATAGACGCATGTATAAATATATAGCTGTTGGGTACCTACTACCTAACTTATCTACAGAATAGTAAGTATCTAGCATAATGTTTGAGTGGTAGTATATAGAGCCCAAATAAGGCCTCGTATCTGGTAGACAGCTTTAATTCTGCCGTTTTGTCAGCTCAAAACTCATTACTGTGTTTGGGCCATTCACCAGATTTAAGCCGGTCTGATAAGAAGACGGGGCGGTACTTTGATTAAACAATAGATACCAATCGTATGGTTTGCTGTAGTGTAAGAGACTGGGATCACATAAATCCCACATAAATAAAGTTTTATACTCACTCATGATGGTTCATTATTATGATCTTGACGTATTTATAGTCCTGCGATATTCACGTTTTGAATTTCTTTATATATAAGCAGTAACCTGTTACAAATTACCCTGGATCCTTAAAAATCTTAAATCAACTACAAAAAAACGGAAGAAGTTAGATACGCTATTGTCCATGGTCTACCAAATTCAGAAGATGAAGAAAAAGAAATCAGATTTTTACTACAGCAACAAGATGTCGTTTCCAGTCGTAATATAAATATTGTTTACTATTTTCGTTCACCGTCTCTCTTTCAAATGGTTAGGTACTTAACATGTGATTGGCCTATTTATTTATCGATAAAGTTCATCAATATAATATGTATATTGTCTTGTAATTTTTTTTTGAAGTATTTTTTCGTCTAGGTATAGATGGTCAGAGTAAGAGCGATTACCGAAATTGTTCTAACACGTTACACAAGTGATGTGTTTATGCACTCCTAATAACTTAGTCTTTAGATTTCATTTTGTAGGATTAAAACCTCAAGAATAGTTAAGTAGTAACTTCACGTGCTATGCTTACCACTGTTACTTATCTCAGTTATCCGATTTCGCAACTTAGAATTTATTTATGTTGACGTAAGTTGATTTACAAATATAATGATGACCGTATTTCCTGTAGCAAGCGTGATAAAATTGTGAAAAAAGAGCTTAGAGGAAGATGCGATTCCTTTGAATACAAATTGTTTTATTTGATGTGCCGATTACTGTTTTTGATTTCAACATCACAGGACTTACATTGGTTAGATGTTTACAACCCCCTTATCAAAATATATTTAAACATATTATTATTCATTAATAATACATTATTTCACCGCGATCAATTGTTTATCTGGTGACAGAAGAGCTGACTTATTTTTTCGCAAACAATAGTCAGCCTTGCTATTTAATGCGGAAATGCAGCCAGGTTTCTTCCCACTCGTCCACGTTCGCAAGTCGCATGATTTGTTCAATTTATTAAAAAAAATGAGTCTAGCTTGGTTGAATCAACTATAGTTACAATTTTATTTACTCGAAGGTACATACTACCTAGTTTAAAGGGATTAGGTAATCCCTTTAAACTATTGCCTCCTACTAAGTTTATTTGGTTTTCCGCATTTCCCACGCAATACGCCGATAGTTAACTTTCATTTATTAACTAAATATTTTGTAATACATACAAAACTAGATCCAGTGTCAACACCTCGAGAATAATTTTACATTTCAGTACCTAGATGGGTAGGTAGTTTCAACAAATCTGACGCTATCTCAATGTTAATCATTTGCATTAGCATACACAAGCCTACACTGTTTAGTTTAGCATGAATTTTAAAGGTTTTCGCAACATCTGTAACGTTAAGTTTACTGTTTTCTATTAAATTTCTATTTAAGTGGCCTTATCTATCCAAATTAAAGTTATAACTATGGTTATTGGTAGGTTAACAGGATTAAAAGCTCCATTTGCCCATAAAATGATCCATTATGGAGTTCATAATTTCTATCCATGATGATTTTATCTGATATCTGTAAAGTTATCTGATAGTTAAATTGTTTCTCCTAATCTGCTTGTTTCTTTATCTAAGGCCGTGGATTCTTAGCCATTCGTGAGATCTTTCCTTTGGACACAGTCGCGATTGCCTTTAGACACAACCATAATATTGAGGCATTATTTCCTATATAACGGCTTCTGAGTTACATGACCACTCTTGTCGCCCACTTCATTAAAAAACAATAAGCGCCGTCACCATATCTGATGCCTGTATCTTATCCTGCAACGGCTACAACACATTCGATGAACACCTACGTTATCGCTTGCTATCCTATTGTAGTATCTTGATATACTACAGTTTTATTAACTAAAGCATCTGTTTATTATGAATTTAAAATCGCATAGCATTATAAATTACTCGTTCTTTGTAAATCACTGTTTTAGGAGCACGCACTTACTAATCATTTGTTTGTTACGGCTAAGCAAACCTGTTATTCAATTTTCGTCCCATTTCAGTCGTTGCAACACTGACTAAGCCAGCAATCACCATGGTGACTAAGACGCGTAGGTCGTATTCGTACTAATCATTCTGGCCATTAATCCATCGATTCTTTGCGAAACCTGTTTCATTTAGGCTGAATTTCGCTTTATGGTTATGAATATGAATTTTATCGACATTAAGGACTTTCAAAAGGTAATAGGAATTCTCTTCTAACTAAAAGTTATTAAGTTATAGTTATCTAAAGACCAAGACTTGTCGTTTTAACAAAGGTGCCCAAAAATAGGAAAATGTTTCGAAACTGTCCTAAAATTACAAGTACAATGTAAAACGTGACACAACCTTCCGTTTTTTATCAATTGCGATAAAATGACGCACGGCCGATCATCTTCTCAGATAAATTCCAAACGTCTACTAAAGAAGCTAGGAGTATATGTCCATACGTCTTGTATCGTCTTCATCGTCGATAAACATCTACTGATAAACTGTCTCTTGTAGGGAGAGGGACTTCGACATAACCACGCGTCTCGGTCTTGCGCCGTCTGGATGCAGCAGTCCCTTGATGTCATCCGTACTCCTAGTGGAGGGCTCTTGGGGTTGGGACCTCGACGTTTATCGGTTCTCGAACCCCACCCATTGCCTATTTTAACTTAACAACCGGCTTTGGTTACTTAGTTATTCCACGGATCTCCTCTTTTCTGATTTAAACACATCAAGAAACTCCGAGCATAGCACCCTCCATTGCCTGCTTTCTTATGAAGCCCATAGTTAGTAAGTGACCATGTCTTGGAGTCGGTATATGTACGTACATTATAATTAAACAATTATTGTGAAGGTCGAGTCAAGGGTTAATACATCGCAAGGCAGTGTTTTTATAAATGTCTTGTAAATAATTATGATGATACGAATACAGACACATTGCCTTTTCTGGGTTAAGCTATTTGTGTAGGAAGACAGGCGTGTAACTATAATCATTAAGGCTGCAGTGCTAACGCATACATTTTTTCTTGCTAATTGCTACCTACGAGTATTACCACTCTATCGATGATTTTAAATTATGCAAAAAAGGGGCATATATTGTAGTAGGAAAATTTTATGGTAAATGTAGTTAGTCGATGATCCTAGTAATGGGAACAATCAGTTCAACCATAAAGCAGACTGGTAAACAACTTTTTTCAAAGTAGTATTGTGTTACTCTGATTTATTATCACTTACCATCAGGTGAGATCGCAGTCAAGGGCTTACTTGTAGCGGATTTAAATTTAATTTTTTAAATAATATTATATTTCAATTAAGTACTATTACTTAAATAAAATATAATTCAGTACCTACTACTTTAGTACAGTTCAATTATTATTATAGTTTTTAACTATTGTGTTCAGTGCACAAATCTGCTGCATTAACGATAAGTCTAAACTTATCAGGTAAACGATTTATATGACAGAGACTAAAATCACCATATAAAACTAATCTCATTGAATTAAAATTCTGGGTCGCGTAGTAGTTCCATATTGAGTGTTGCAAGGGTCGGCCTTATAAGTATTGTATTCAATTTTAAAATTATTGAAAAAATCTTAAGAGGTAAGCAGGTATATTTGCAAGTAATAATCAAGCCATTCTCAGAATTTCCATAGAAGTTTTGTACCTATTAATAAGTAGACTTTTATGGTAACGTTGAAATAATTGTCAGATACTTACTTTACGGAAATCAGATTATCATTTACTTATCTAACTTGTGATCATTAGATTAACTGTTGATACAGCTGCTAGTTTATTAGGCAATGCAGTTATTTTATCAGAAATATAATATGAGTTCAGGGCTTTTTGTTATGAATTATGCACTTCGGAAGTTTGTAAGAATACTTAGAACGCTAAAATCAACAAACAGTCTTCAAAGTCTTCTAAGATTACTTATATTTTGTGCGACCATTCTGACTCAACTTCTTTAAAAGACATCTGTTTTCTTCGTAATTCAATGATGTCACTTCACGGTCATATACCGTTATTACTAAATAATAAATATTGGTAGAGGAAAAATTATTTATGTAGTGCCTGACCTAGTTTTGCTTTTTTCCAGGATTAAACAGTCAAGGAAAACTAGACCTATTTACATACTGACCTTTGCGGTTATCTGGAATATTAACAATAACTCTTATTACTTCATTAGTTTCTCAAAATATATTAGTAATTGTTGCTTTAGTATAAGCCGTAACGATTATTGCATTTTTGTTAATTTGAAGATTATCAGAATTCATTAAGGTAAAAGCACTAATGGCGGACACTGAAGTAAAGGATGACACTTTCGAACAAAATCTCTTATTAATGAATTGAACTAAAAGGTACCTTGGTTTATCTGCTTTTTATATAATACAAACACTTGTAACTGTATTATTAAGCAATAATAATATTTTGATGGTTGAAGTCCATTATGGAAGGGACTGAACACCCGCGCTGTGATTCCTTAAGGTTTTTGCTAAGGAGGTTGAAATTTTTGAGGTTACTTTACTTAATCCTTATATTTTTTAATATTTTTCTATCATAACGCTAGAGTTAACGATGAAAACAATTTCTTTTTGCATTTTAATCTATAGACTATCATTAAAGAGCCATCCACTCGATATCATGACGAATATTACTTTAAAGATTATAGTAAGACTAGATGATGCCCGCGACTTTGTCCGCGTGGATTAAGGTTTTTGATTCCCGCGGGAACTCCTTAATTTTCCGGGATAAAAAGCCTATGTACTTCCCCGGGAGGCAACCTACCTCTGTACCAAATTTCATCAATATCGGTTGAAAACATAGGCCGGGAAAGCTTAGCAGACAGACAGACAGACAGACAGACATACTTTCGCATTAATATTATTGGTACCTATGAATATGGATGCTTAAACTAAAGCATTAACTGAAAGGTTACAGTCGGTTGCAGACCTTAAAAGTAAACACTTTTTCCACCTACTGGGTATTGAGTCACTGGTGGCGTACAGCCACGACCACCTTCCATTGAAGCCTCTATCGCGGAACACAAACACACATACACAAACGCGCACACAGATAGCGGTTCAAGCCAGTTTGACATTTCTCGTCCCAGTCAGTTGGCCGAAGCACGGCGTCGCGGTACGATCGCCCGCCATTTTGTTGACGAAATTCCGTGCATTTAATTAAAAATAAACCGTACGTGACTAGTGATGTGTGTGTTTTTAACGTTTAACGGAGGCCTGAATGATTCCTTTAATAATGCCATGATGGAGCTATAAGGATTTGGGTATTTCCAACGGTTTTTTTAAAGTAATATCGTATTCGCGGTCATTTGTTATTCTTCTAACCTACCATACCGAAGGCGGCTCAACGAAATGCCACAAATGATGCAAATTATAATAATTATGATTATTCCTTATCACGATTTTGAGAAACCCTTGGTTTTAGAATTTTTATCTGAGTAATTATTGCTGACTTAAAAAATTTTAATAAAAGAGTCTGAAATGTAAATAATAGTACGATAGGTACCTATGTGGGTTACGGTCAACGTTCCAGGCGGAATCGGGGTTAACTAAAGACATCAACGCTACGCTATTCATTCTGAAATATTTTGTTTTAACAAAATTAGTTATATATAATTTTTGGTATACCAAAGATAAAATGTATATAAGTACAATAACAGGTGCTCATAGATTTAATATTATGAGATACTTTTATTTTTATTTCTCAAAACGAAATTTTCACGATTTACACAAACATATAAGAGAAGGAAATAACGAATATAATATAAGTAAATATTAGTAGGTAATAGGTATGTACTATGTAGTGAAGTATTTCACACGTTTCAATGTATTTATAGGTGTGACCTAATGTGATACTGATGAGTTAAGAGAGGTAAATAAGTAAGTAAATACAACATACTTACATGGTTGATAATATTAATGCAACTTAAAAAGTATTTAAGTAAAGATTTGCATAAATTGCATGTTACATTGGTATTTGAGACACGCACACGTTCATATGATAACGTTGAGATTACAATCTTGAAGAAAAGGTTCTTCAGAAGAATCAAGTTTATAAAATACAGCAACTTCACTACACATTATAATGTATTTCATTGAGTTCATAATCAATAAATTCGATATTGTTCACTTTGTTCACTATTCAATAAAATTATATTGTCTATACCATATTCATAATGATAAGTATACCTGTTCAAGGATAATAAATGCCGTAAAGGAAGGCAATAATTATGATATTGATCAGCTAGCTCTTACTTTATTGACATCAATTTTATAGGAAGACAATTACTTACAAACCTCATTTTGTTATTTTCAAATAAAATAATTTGAAGCATTTATTAAGTGCACTTGGCTGTTCCTAACACTATAAATACATACTATATATATGCATACGAAGCGTATACTACTCCACCTGAGGTGATTTTAGTTGATCTGTCTACACCACCGTAATTTACCCTTGAAACTCACATGAGTAGACCTGATTTTAAAACGACATTGTTATTAGTTAACTAACATCAAATAAATTTAAACCATTTGATGTCTTTATAAGATTAATGCTGTAACTGATAACTATACCTTAACTTAAAACTCAGAATTAACCCTTTTTAAATAGAACGGTAATTTCACGAATATACCAGTAAGAAAACTCAGAACTAGATTTAATGCTTGCTTGCCAAATGCCAAATCACGCTTTATAATAGTTATATGATCCCAAAACATTTTTGGTCAAAATATGGCACACCACCTTTTACCATAAGTAATTAGCTAACCTTGTTACAAAAAATATATACTAAATCATTATGATGCACCCGACTGTCTGCTTAGATGTTCTGACTTCCGTGACCCTCACCAAATAAAGTTAAGATGTAAAAAAAAAAGTAGTAATTTTTTGCTCAAGTTTTTATGTGACTTTTTCTAACAAAACTATGCCGCCTTCGCCTTGCGAGTTGAGACTGTGTTACGGTACTATACCAAAACCAATTAGATGCAATAGGTAGTTACATAATTATAAGTAACTAGAGGTCGCCCGCGACTTCGTCCGCGTACAATTGTTGATTTCTTATGAGATAATGAAATTTTCCCGCTGCAAACAGCCTATAGACGCTTTATAATATATAGCTTATGCAGGTTTTTAATTATTTAAAACTGATAACTTAAATGCTGATTTTCATGTCTATACTTCAAAGGTATGTAACCTTTCACCCCCATTTCACCCCTTTTGGGGTGGATTTTCGTAAAATTGCTTTTACAGGTTATTATTATTTATAGCTATTAAACTAAATCCCGATTTTCAAGTCTCTAACTTCAGAAACGTAGGACTTTCATACAAACTTACAACCCCCATTTCACCCTCTGTGGGGTAGATTTTCCTAAAATTGCTTATACAGTTTATTATAACTTAAAACTAATAACCTAAATCCCGATTTTCAAGTCTCTTACTTCAAAAACTTGGAACCCTTATGTAAGCTTCCAACCCCCATTTCACCCCTATTGGGGTACGTTTTCGTAAAATTGCTTACACAGGTTTTTATTATTTATAACTATTAACTTAATTGCCTATTTTCAAGTCTCTAACTTCAAAAACAAAGGATTTTCATACAAACTTCCAACCCCTATTTTAACCCTTTAGGGGTGGATTTTCTCAAAACCCTTTCTTAGCTGGCGTCTACACCATAGAAGGAATCTGCTTTCCAAATTTCAAGTCTGTACGCTTTATAGTTCCTGAGATATCGTGATTAGTCAGTGAGTGAGTGAGTGGTATTTCGCTTTTATATATATAGATTTACCTTCACTAAGTACTCATATTAAGTCTTACATTTCGGCAAATCTTTAACTGCACCATTACTGATAAGTTCTTAATCATCGCGGTCAAGTGCAAGAACATAATATTCACCTTTTTTTTCTACCTACACATTACCTTCTTTTATTTTATGTAAATTTAATGTTGAATTGGGTAACCTTCCTCTTTATTATGAGCGGTCGAAATTATGGAGAACATAAACAGGAATGAAATTATGGATTACTCATTCACTTGAATGAGTAATCCACTAAGTATTTCGTTCATATCCTTAACCAGCCAATTTTTGAACCCACGTATTATATGTACGTGATATGCAAAAACGGTTTTCTTATGACTCGTAAATATACAATACGTCCCTGGCAAGGTTGCCGTTTGCAGATTTCAGTCTGGTTATTAAATTTGTTCGGAATTGCTCAAAATTTGTTGTGTCAGACTGAGAGCCTTTGTCATTTCCAAAACATAATGAGCTACATGCAGTAATATTTTATGATATCCAGTTTTACTAAATCTTCAAAAGATAGCTTTGTTATGACGGACTTATCTAACGTTTGATAATTTCTGTGACTGTGAAATGTTGCAAAATTATAAACATGTATTTGACTAGCGACAATAGCAATGACACTTATTGTAAAAAGAGGAAGATTTTAACATGATATTATGTGATAAAATTAAGCTTAAGATAGCCCAAAGATCCGTGACTAGGAAAAAAGAACAATTACTTACAATCCTGATTCCTGATCTGTAATGAAACACTTAGACCCAGACCAAGGTCTTCACGTGGTCTTACAGCCCGAGATGTCCATGCACTACTTATTTGTATCCATGTTTATAAATAAAGAAACTTGGAAACCATAGATAGATACTAAAAGCTTGCTGAATTTAATGGAGTCGTTTAAGACTATTGATAAGCCAAATGATTTAATAAACGGTCTATAATAGTTACTAGTAAAATATTAAATTTAACTACAACTCCTGCGATAACACAGGCTATGTGCATTTACTTAACGTATACAAATGTTTCATAACAATTAATTGCATTCTGAGCTATTATAGTCTAAAATATATTACAAAATAAAGATTAGTGCTTCTAAAACCTTTATAGCTATATGGAGTATATGTTTATTTTACATAAATAGTATTTCTTACGTTCTAAAAGAATTATAAGTAACAAGTCTAGTTTTTACTATGCTACTAAGTCACCACAAAAATTTGCCAGGTTAACATAGAATTTGTGAAGTATAAAAACTGGTTGTCTCTAATAAATTAAAGGTATCGAATATTTGCTTAATATTATTATTAAAAATGTCCTTTATATTTCACCCATGAATGTCAATAATCGGTAAGTAATCAATAAAATCATACACACACGCAAAGGTAATCAATTATAACATAGTACAAATTACAATATGACTAACTACATCGTTAATTAAACAGATTGTAATAACAATAAACCCCAGAGTCAGCGTCTGTAATGACAAAACATAAACAGTGCGACAAGAAATGGGAGCAATACTTGTTAATATTAAACAGCATGACATCAATAGTGTTTATATTAGTACTTTCATTGCTGGAGGCTCTTAAGCCGGCAATGGTGATCTACAGATACTCAAGGTGAAAGGCGTAATTGAACTTGGCTGAGGCTGAGGAGTCGTAAAAAGATACAAACCTACCTTCGTAAATTCCTCTTACTATTACCATAACTTTACTTTCTAGGAAGTCGACATAGAGATCCTAAATGCTGAATTGACCTGAGTAATTTAACGATATTTTCTCCCAAAGTATTTAGATAGTTAGGAACTATATTTTCCCAAACAGGATAGCTTTCGATTATTATCGGTGGCAGGTTTGCGTTTTGATCACTATCAGCCGATAGCATGTGATTTTGCCTTGCAGTTAAACCTGTAAGAGGTGTGGCAGCTATATAGAACTAAACACCTAATTGGCTTTTACCCAGCATGGTGCCGGAACGCTTCACGTATTGAATCTGTATCTGATGTAAGTACAGCCTTGCTAGTTTCTATCTAAGCCGCTTAACAATCTTAAAATTTCTATATTATGCTGCGATTTTATTGAGATGCAATTTTGTTGCAGTTGCACGTGCTTCTTTCGTTATTATATGTTTCCTTTCTCCAAATAGAACTATTCACCTACAGTTTCTTTCTTTCTTTTAAAAACTACCTTCTTTTTCTTTCCTTCAATTCATAAATAATTCATTCATATTAAGATATTTATATTTTAATTTAAGTAAGTTAAAGTAAGTAAATAAACCTCAAGTGTACAATGAACTTTCTTATCGAATAGGGGTTCAGTCACTTGGTGTTAAGAAGTTATGTTAAGCTATTTATTTTATTTGTTGCTTTTACATCGTTGCATAGAGATATAATATCCGATCTTTTCCTTCCTTAATTCAACCCTCTGTCAAAGTTAGCATCCGTTTTTTAATTTATGTGAATTCAGTATCTTTAACGCTCTTAGACAATAATGGGCGTATTACTTACTTAACTTAATTTCGAAATAGTTTCAGACAACCCCGTATAATCACTTTGCGATCCAAATTTTTTGCGGAGAGACAAAACCTATATTGGTGATCTTGTCACCTTGACCAACGATACGGTTCTGAATTTGAGTAAAGAAGTAATATTAAATTAAAACTTCACAAAAGACATTTAAGTTAAACGTCTTCAGACTGCGTTACTCCGTTGACCGTATACAATACAGGGAAATAGTTAATCTTGCAAAATATCATAGCAATTATGCTTGAAAATGTGATGACGTTTTGTAAACGTACGTGCCGTTTAAATTTAATTAAAGATAATACATAAAAAGTGCGTTGAAATGTTAAAAAAATACCTTATGAAAAATGGTGAGCAGTTAGGTACCTACTTTGAAAGTGAGCAAACCAACTCGAATATCGAAAACGATTCATGGGTGTAAGGTGTTCCGTTACACGCATACGTTATTCAGATTGATCTCTTTTAATCCGGCTGTAAAATGCATTAGGTTAAATTTATTTAATTCACGTATCCGTATTCCGTGTACAGTTTACAGACGAAGTCGCTGATGCAGCCATGCTAAAGCTTGCTATCAAGAGTGAATTATCCGCTTGTTGCTGATTAATAATTAAAAGGGACTTATGATCTATACTAATATTATTTAATGCGAAAGTTTGGATGGATGGATGTATGTTTGTTAATCACGTCAGAACGGCTAAACGGATGTAATTTGACACATAGATAGATTATTATAGTCTGGAATAAGTCATAACTAGGCTACTTTTTATCTCGGATAATTACAAAGGTCCCGCGGGAACCAACATACCTCAATTTACGCGGACAAAGTCGCGGGCATAAGCTAGTGATAGCATATATGAAAACGTGAAACAATGAAGGAAGGAAGGATAAAATGGTTTCAGAGATGACGTAGTTAAGTTTGTAATAACTAATTGAACATTTTTACACAAGGTATAGTGTATAGACTATAGGTATAGAATATGTTGTATTGGATTTAAAGATCGTTTATGAAACCGTTTAACCTACGTCCAACACAACACCAACGTTGTATTCAATTCACCGTGTCAAATTTTCTATTCGTCGATATGTGCGTACATAGATTATTCTGCGTGTTTATCCCGTTAAGAACCGGTCTTTGTCGTGAATGCTTGGCGTGCCTTGCATCACTTGCCATTAATTTGCTCCCTATACCTTCCTTATCCCATATTATGTATGATAATTATATTAGGAAAAATCCAAATATCGGATGTCGCGGTATTCTTTAAATTAGGGCTATTTAATATTTATTATTTGAATGGAGATGTTTATTATTCAATACTAACACTGAAACGCTCCAAGACCATAAAATTAGTTGTCATAATAACCTATAAAATGTAATAAGGTCTGCATATTATTTTAAAATTTTTACGTAGATACCTTTAGATATACTTAGTTATTCTTAGCAGAAATATTTTGATGCATTGATATTTTTATGAAAATTATGAAATATACGAAACGGAACGTTCTCAATTAATTCACAAATTAGGTAATTTTCAAAAACAGAGGTTACGTAAAAAAAATGTTTATTATTAAGTAGCATTATAATATGATAAGTTCGGCTAAATATTGGAGGGCATTAAGAGATTTCAGTGCATGTGATATAACGGTAATCCCAGTCAATGGTCAAATAAATAGGATTACGGTTCATACACCCGAGCTTCTTCGTCTTGGACTACAATAGCCCATCTGTCTTGAGAAATTAAAATCGTTCGCACGATATTTTCTATATTGTCTTAAACTGTAACAAATTGGGCAAGCTACTTTAAATTGACTCTTATGATAATGAATTGTAAGGTTAAATTTGTCTCTGGCTTTTGAAGTCTTATTGCTACATCTGTTCTTAATCACTTCAGTTATATTTTACATTTCCAACCGTTAAAATAGCTGTGTTTCTAAATTTACATTTTAAACTCTTCTTACCTATTTGTGGTACGATTTAATCTGCATTTATCATAAGCTTGTCAAGATAGAGGCGTTAGTAGGGAATTATTAATTTACTTTTATTCAAATCAGTCGGAAATTCATCTGGTAAGTTATGTTTGAATTCTCGATAGAACCAAAACAAGTGAATAAGACTCTGCTTCATATATATGTCAGATGTCAGATACTCAAACAAAAGAAATGTCCATATTACGCAAGGCGTTACAGAATAATAATAACTTTGGTTGACCTTGAAAGAAAGAAAATAATAACTAGTCAAAAACATAATTGGAGTTAATTATCTTCAGTTCTAAACCCAACATTACTCTATTTACTCATATTGAGAAAATCTATCCTATCAGTATAAAGCTCAATAGAGACTGTATAGATATTAATGATTTTATATCGCAAGCTAATATAAAATATCAAATTACGATATAGGTGTGTATTACTTTTATGTTACAATGAATTGGTCAAATACTGCCGAGTGTTTTTGTCTGTCACGTGAGAAATAGCTGAGAAGAGGACATTGAACTATGCGGCAATCGTAGATCTTCGATCGGAATCTGTTTAAAATGTTCAATGTCAATATGAAGCATCGTTACTTTGAAAAAAAAAAACCGTGCGAGTTTCTTATAATTTACTTAAAATTTCGCCGTTAGCTTAGCATTAGACGTAGATAGTTGCCCGGTTATTTGATTAGTAGAGTATGAAAAAAGCCCGACAGTCGACACCAAGCATTATATCGATAATGATAGATTACTCGTATATAGTAAATACATTTTGATACGTGTAAGAGAGCAGTTTTTTTGCAAGATAGAATAGTTAAGTAGTTACTAACTATTCACCAATTTTAGAAATATATATAAAAATGTTAAAAATATATTATACAAGTATTAGAAAATTGAGTTTTATAATTCCTGTTCTATTTAAATACATCAATGTGCAATTACGCTTACTTTATCCTTATACCATAGTTAGAATATTGAGGAAATTTTAGAGCAGCGCATTAGTTCATTCATGTTTAACTATACGGCTCTGATGTTTGCAGAACATTAACCAGTGGGTCAGCTAACTTATTATAGTTACAACAATATTTAAACTATGTGCCACTGTTTGAGGAATAATACTAGTAACACTCTCGTAAAATAGTGAAGTCATTTGAAGATACAGATGTCGGTATGCCTCAAAAAGCCCCTGACTCAAAAAATAAATTATAATCAGTAAAAAATTGACAAGCCAAAATGTAGGGGAGAGGAGACCCTCAACATCAAAGTTAATAACGAGTTTTCAATAATAAAAGAACTAAACTCAGAATGCTTTTTGCGAATAACTAACTATTCGGACGTTCAAAATCAGCCAAGGTCATGCGACCTTCGTCCAAAAAAATATAATCACGTTCGTGGGAATGACCATACAATGGTACCATGAGTGGTCTCTTTGTAAGCGTCAAAATGTAAGAATGCACGTAAAGCGTGCAAATGTCTGAAGTCCTATTGTAGAATATTTTATAATATTATTTAATAATGTATCTTAAAAGAAAATAAATCCCTGTAAACTTAGAATTAAAAAATTAAATTATTTTAAGAAATATTTACTTAACTTCCCGTTCGTCCGTTGAGTTATAAAGACTGAGTAAATGAAAACAAGCGCATGCATTGAACTGTTCGCAGAACGAGTTAAAATAAATAACTTGATTAGTTACATTCTACTGTTGTGATCCAATTTACTGTCATCTGTTATTTTATAACTTAACCTCATCTGTCATAAATTATATTTCAATGAAAACGCTGTTCGCTTCGTTCCGCCTATGCAGACGCTTACACGCAGTACACACAAGTCGCATCTTGAGGTCAAACTATGGTAGGTGTTGTCTGACTCTCGTTGCATTGTTTGGCTGTCGAAATTGGCGTTTTTAATACACCTTAGATCCGTCGGTTCCCATGTTATAAGTCATAATTAATCCAAAAAGTATTACCGGCTACATCCTATCTACACGTATATAACTTACTAGCAGATGCCCGCGACTTCGTCCGCGTCGATTGAGATTTTTTGGTTCCCGCGGGAACTCTTTATGTGCTATTGCTAACGATAAAGTGATCTTTGTTCCAAACCATTTAGGTATAGCACTTTAAGCTTGCAAGTTGCAAGTACTTCTTCTTTTAAGTCCGTAAGCTAGTATAGTAAGCGAAATTGAAAAAAACGGTCACCGAAATTGCGTCCAATTTTTCAATCAGCGATTGTTTACCGGCAATTTTTCAATAAATTGATCAAGTCTCAAGTCTCAACGGTTTTTAGATACGTTACCAAAATAACCTGTTCTATATCATCTGCGTGAAATCGTTTGTATTTGTAATAAAATATAACCTTCATTAATTTTAATGAAATAGTCTTACTCTTGTTTGAGATTGTAAAAAAAATCTTTCAAAAAAGCCTATCTGCCCTTATTAAGACATTTGAATTGTAATTTGGACTCATTTACATGTTACTTAATTGGCTATTAAAGATAATCATCGATTCAATTAGTCATGATAAGTTAATGGAATTATATTGTACGTGTGCAAGTAGTTGTACTTAATTACGGATTTATTGATAAATGTTGTCAATAAAGACTCCTTAACCTTGCTCATGAAGTTAGCAATGAATAGTCAACCAGCTTGACTATGAAAAGGTATTTAACCATAAGCAGGTGCCCCACCGGTCTGGTTCTAAGTAACTAAGTACACTTTAATAATTTGGGTTCAATTTTTTTACAAATCGATACAAATATTTTAAATCGTTGATACCAATATTTTATTTTTACCAGACTCCAATGTTATAAGATCCTCGTCTCCGTGTGTCCTTGATTCTTGTCGCATTCTGACGCGTTTATTTCAGGCTTACTAAGTGGAACAAACCTTATACAGGTAGTTTAGAACTCGTATGGCAGGTTCCAATTTTATCGTGTGTTTTGTATTTTTTTCTTTATATCATTTGGAATACGATGGTATGCGAAACTTTTATTTGTATTTGCTTCAGAGTTTTAAAGATTTTGGTGGTTACTTTTGACATCACAATAATCATAGAATCCATACCATAAGATATTTACTTAGTGTTGTCGTTATTTATAAGAAAAGAATAAAACCCCAAATTTTTTAAGTCATAATAATAAAAATTTGCATCATTCGTGGCATATATAATTGGGTATTTACATTACGGGTAATACAGTAAATGAAATACGCGACCTTTAAAATGTCATATTCGTCACTCATCAGTTTGCCTCCGAAAACGTTAAAAACAACACTTATTATGAGTATGGCGTAGTCTCAGTACACCTACAAATACGCTGTCAATTCTGATGTAAACAGTGTTTTGTCCCTTTAGGTTTCCATAGTTTCGTTATTTACACAAGTGTATATGAAACCTCGTGTGAAAACCCAGAGACAATTGGATGAGTCAGATGTTAAATTGGACCGATACGAAAAACGAATTCGAAATATAATTTTAAACATAAGAAATTTAAAAGAAAGTAACCGAACATTCCATACATAACTAACGCTTAACAATAACGTTGCCATAATAACATTTAACAAGCTTTTGTAATTATAAGTGAAACGGAAAAGGAGTTGTGAGTAATCGCTATAAATAAGTGAAAAAAAAAAATTGTGTCAAGAGCAAAAAGTGTGTGTCAAGGAGTCTCAGCAACTTTCCTTTTGTGGAGCCGACTGGATGACATCGGTTTCAATAAAACTGTAGTGAATCGTTTAAAACTGACCTCAGCAGTTCTCGGGCCCATTGTGGAGGGATTTTGGCGGATTCCTTCATAATAACTCGCGAGTGCACCGCGACAGGACGAAACGATAGAGAGACTTGAATTTAAAGTAACCGCTGACCCCTTCGAAACTTAAAAGGCCTCAGTTTAAAAAAACAACGCGTTAAAAAGTGTTCAAAATAATTGGTGCTATGAAGTGAGTGCTTCGATATGTCCACACAATCGTATTACAAGGAGCGCCTCGGGTTCGACCCGCAGGAGGCGATGCAGGATGGAGTCAACGGCGGCACCTACTACGAGGGACCGCATCAGCCGAAACGACATCGTGGGGAACCTCACCAAAAGGATAGCCACGACCAAGTGTATGAGGAGAATTTGACAAAATTTAAAGGTACAACTTGTTGGGACTTCTTTATCCAACAGTCAGGTTCGTGGTGACGGTATATAGAGAATGCGTGTGTGTCTTGTTTGATTGTTTTTTTAAACAAGCTGTTTATGTTTTCATGCACTGATTTAATAATGTTGCAGTTTGTTTTCGTTTGAAATAACTAATGTTTCAACTGACAAGTATTTGCGTAACATTGCTGATGAGAGTTTCGATACTACTGATCGAATTTATTTATAGTTTTTAGGCCTGTTGAAAAGAATACCTTACTCGGCTTAGAAATATATTTAATTAGTTTTGCGTGTGACGGCCGACTGTGTGATTTATATACCTTCATGATTTAATAGTGGACGCTTGGATTTAAAACCAAGTGCGAGTCGGACTCGCGCACCGAGGGTTCCGTACTCAAGAAGTAGGTATTAATTACCTTTGTTAATGAACCGCAAAACTAACTTTGTTTGTAGAGGTTTACTGTTAATATCAAAAAATTACGTTTGTTGTATGGGAGCCCCCCTTTAATATTTACTTTATTGATATTTAATTATTTATTTTGAAAGGTAATATACAAGTTAATAATCTGTGAAAATTTGAACCGTCTACCTGTTACCGTTTTTAATATTGAGCAAAAAAATACGAAAAAAACACGTTTATTGTATGGGGACCCCCCTTAATATACAGGGTGTCCCTGGATAAAGTGCAACCCCGAAAGGGGGGGAAACTAGACCATAAATTATCGACAAAAAAAATAGAAAAAAAATTCTAAAAAAATTATTTTACTTTTTATTAGCAAATTAAGATTTGTATTTGATAAGTAGACTCTATGTAAGAAAAAAACGATTTCTTCAAAATTAGTGGGTCGATTGCTTTCAAATAAAAAAAAATATTATGCCACATACTTGGCGGTAAGGATTAAATAACAATTAGCTCGCAAAAAAGTAGCATCATGACATAAACTTTGCTTTTTATGAAAAAGAAACCCTTTTTTATGACTATTTTTTTCAATGATCTCTAAATTTCTCAGAAAAATGCCCCCAATACCAGAAGATTTTACGATTTATTATTATTTTCTATCATATTACCTTTCAAATAAAAAAAAAATCTTTGTTGTAACCCAAGAAATGAGCTGGCTATGAAGTGTTGAAAGTCGCCATTAAAAGTCAGATTTTGATTACAAGTTTTAATCAAGTCGTACATATTTTTATTTTTTTACAATTCCTATAACTATCACATTAAATGCTCAAAATGGCCACCTCGTTGCTGGAGGCACATTGCAGCACGTAGAGCAATTTGGTTTGTAGCTCTACGCACTTTCCCTGGATCACTTTTTAATTCATTCGCACATTGAAGTATTCGATTTTGTAACTCGGCTTCGGTGTTTACTGTGGTTCTGTAGACTTTTTGTTTCATTGTACCCCACAAAAAGTAGTCAAGAGGTGTCAGATCAGGTGAACGCGCTGGCCAGCCCACTGGTCCTTCCCGGCCAATCCACCTGTTTGCATAGTTTTCATTTAAAAAACTCCGAACATTTCGCCCGTAATGAGCAGGACATCCATCCATCTGCAAAAACATACGCTCCCGCCGCCTTGTGGCCAGCGGAACTTCTTCAAGCAAAAATGGCAGTTGGTCTCTTAATAAAGATAAAAAACGTTCGGAGTTTAATGTTGTAGGTAAAATAACTGGACCAATTAAAACGTCATCGATTAGAGCCGCCCACACATTTATTGAGAACTGCACTTGAAATGTGGATGCCCTCTTTAAATGTGGATTTTCATAACGCCATTCATGTAAATTCCTGCAGTTTGTGATTCCATTCCGAGTGAATTTTGCTTCATCCATCCATAAAATAGTTTTTAAAAATTCTGGATCGTTTCTAATTTTTCTTTGAATCCACGCCGACAGGACGCACCTTGAACGATTGTCTACATTTTCATGCAAGTGTTGGACTCGCTGGTAATGGTATGGATGCAATCCCTCCTTTTTCAAAATTCGCCATACCGATGTTTTAGATAACCCGTGACGCAAAGCCAATCGTCTAATGCTGGTTGTAGGATCAGCAAACAAATCGTTTAAAACAGCCTCTTCTATTGAATGGTCAATAATTGTAGCTTGTTGTTCACGGAGATCTCGAGCTAATCCAAGTCCGATGTTGGATAACTTCGGGTGAACTTCTTGAAAATTCCGTGCTGATGGTATAAGTCTTCCCGGAAATGCGTTTATGTATGCTGAACGAGCGACTGTTGTGCGTCCACGTGACATTCCATAGTAATAATGGATGTCAGCGATTTCTCGCGGAGAGAACTCGGTCAATCGCGGCATCTCAACAATAAACAACAAAGTAGAGTTAAAAACGTAACAAAAAAGTCAATAACAGAACAAAAACAAAATAACGCAACAAAAACAAAATAACGTAACAAAAACTCAACGCACAGGACAGTAGGAGTAGTAACAGGTAGTAGCGACGAGAATATCGGAGCGACTGGCTACCTGACTACTCCGCATTGTTAGTCCTATTTCGAACCCCTCCCCGAACCCCACCCCAGTCCTTGCTACAACACAAAAAAAGGACGCGTCCCGGCAAACGACGAGTGGTGACGTCATTTTTAAAAACTCTTAGCCAGCTCGTTTCTTGGGTTACAACGAAGACTTTTTTTTTATTTGAAAGGTAATATGATAGAGAATAATAATAAATCGTAAAATCTTCTGGTATTGGGGGCATTTTTCTGAGAAATTTAGAGATCATTGAAAAAAATAGTTATAAAAAAGGGTTTCTTTTTCATAAAAAGCAAAGTTTATGTCATAATGCTAGTTTTTTGCGAGCTAATTGTTATTTAATCCTTACCGCCAAGTATGTGGCATAATATTTTTTCTTATTTGAAAGCAATCGACCCACTAATTTTGAAGAAATCGTTTTTTTTCTTACATAGAGTCTACTTATCAAATAAAAATCTTAATTTGCTAATAAAAAGTAAAATATTTTTTTTAGAATTTTTTTTCTATTTTTTTTGTCGATAATTTATGGTCTAGTTTCACCCCCTTTCGGGGTTGCACTTTATCCAGGGACACCCTGTATATATATTTTTAATTTTTATTATTTGTTGTTATAGCGGCAACGGAAATACATCATTTGTGAAAATTTCAGCTTTCTAGCTATCACGGTCTATGAGATACAGCCTGGAGACAGACAGACAGACAGACAGACAGACAGACAGACAGACAGACAGACAGACAGACAGACAGACAGACAGCGGAGTCTTAGTAATAGGGTCCCGTTTTTACCCTTTGGGTACGGAACCCTAAAAATGAATTAATAACTTATATTGAGAGTGGCTCTACTTGATAAAGGAATCTAAAATAATTAAACCAGTTTATAGAATTTTGCTGGACGAGTAGATATTTTTTGAAGGTTTTGGAAATTTTATAGTATCCCTATGTTTTCTGAGCGACTTTAGTTATGTTAAAATATCCGCCTATGAATGTTACCGTGTTGTATCGTTGTTGCTTATATTTGACAACTACCTAATTCCCGCGACTTCGTTCGCGTGGATTGAGGGTTTCGGTTCCCTCGGGAACTCTTTAATTTTCCGGGATAAAAGTACCTATGTGTTATTCCAGACTATAATCTATCTCTGTACCAAATTTCATCCAGATCCGTTCAGCCGTTGGGGCGTGATTGAGTAACAAACATCCATTCATCCAAACTTTGGCATTTATAATATAGATTGCAAAATTTACAGATTGGTCGGTTTTCCTAACAAATGTTTGCATGAATTAAATTTTTTCCTTGCAAATAAAACATCAGTATTCATTTGGTATTATTTAAACAACGGAATCTCATCACACACCATGAAAGGTTCCGATAAGAACCTATAACATAGATAAGTCGATAGATAGGTAGATAATACGTTTTGTTGTTGGTGATAACGATTCTTGTTTTTTGTTCGGCGACTTCCGTGTAAAAGAGGTTCAATGACTTTGTTACTTTTATGAGAGCTAGCACATTTGATGGATATATAGTTTTTTTTAAAAGTCCAATAATTAATTATAGAGAGCCTACCTACCCCACCTTTCAAAAAATCAATTTCAATAAGATATTAAAATGTTGATAAGTATAAAATTATTATTTCTAGTCCAACGACACACAAAAGCAGGTACTAGGACATTATTTTGTAGCTTTTGAGATAGCATTACTAAAATGGCGTAAAAACAATGCGCATGTAACAGTAAAACAATACTTACATATATATACTTACCTGTTCAAATACATAATCTATACTATTATTATAAAGAGGTAAAGTTAGTGAGTTTGTGAGGTTGTAGGGGGTAATCTCTGGATCTACGGAACCGATTTTGAAAATTCTGGTACCAATAGAAAGCCACATTATTTGTGAGTGTCATAGGCTATATATATTAACCCGAAAAATTAGGGCGTTCCCGTGGTAATTTAAAAAACTTATTTCACGCGGACGAAGTCGCGGGCATCTGCTAGTACATAATATGTTTATTACGGTTTTATTATAACATTGGTAGACAAGTAGGTAATCTGTTAAACTTTTAAGTTCCTATGTGCTCGGTTTAAATGTATAGTAAGTAAGTAAGTAAGTGACAGACGCAAGATAGACAAGAGACAGACAAAAGCTGCATCGGCGCCTTCAGTACCAATTGTGTTTGATTGCGCTAATCAACCGATCCGCTGCGGGTCAACCGATCAACGATTGAGGTCGAACGTTGAGCATAGGCTTAATTGATTAATATATCACTATCATAATATAACCGCAGGCCTACAATTGGTCATATTAGAGTTGCTGCCAAAGTGTTATAATGCGAGCTATAGCTAGTTTGTCCAGTTACGGATCTTTATATATTTTCCAACTCTCTTTAAACTTTTTTTTTTTATATACCATATATAGCAAACGAGCAGGCGGGTCACGTGATGTTAGTGATTACCGCCGCCCATGAACATTTGCAGCACCAGAGGAACCGCCAATGCGTTTACGGCTTTTGAGAAATGTGTTTATCCACCCTTTATAGAGCCTTATTTAGAAGAGAAGCCTGAAATTGACAAGAATATTTTGTTTTTAGTTGAAACTAGTGTCCCATGGCGATAAGCAAAACTGAGCAGTTTAAACTTTTTCTGAGAAGTCTTAAAATAAACTAATGTGTATTAGTTTAAAGAAATGATTACTAAATAGTTTCTAGCTATGATTTGTGTAAGACAGCGTTTTATTCAGATTTTAGAGACTAAACTAGATATCGGAACGACCTTAGTATTTAGGTCTAGGTAGGCTAGGTGAAAGTTACAGTCTAACATTGTTAATAGTTGTTGTCTGAAAATGTACAACTTTGTACAACATAAGTAGAAATTCCGAGGCACAGAATTGGGCCCATCAATAACCTTGTTTTAACTGAAAGAATTATAATGACTTTTGAATAGCATGCGCCAGCTTCTTATTTTAATTAAATTATAGACATTAAATCCTTTATCTAGACAATTTTACTATGGATCTTACAAACTCGGGGATCTAGCACCACTTGCTTAACGCCATCAAATGTGTTTCAATATATCTGTCCTTTACATCTCAACCCTTGAAGAAAATTGACAAAGTGACAGCAATCAGCATCATAAAATTATTGAACTATAAACGGTTTTGTGCAAGAGAGCCCTAATGTTAGAAAACTTCAACGCTTGATTACAATGTAGTGGATTTACTAGATATAACATTTAAGCGGGGTCCTGATCAATAATTTACTCGCAGTTACACGCCATTTGCATACTTAATGAATTCTGATAGTGATCAAAATGAAACGAATTTAGGCGTCCAAAGAAATATCACCCTTAGCTAAGTTGTAATAAAAGCTTTTGGACCCAGTTCCTCTAGGCTGCATGCGCAATAAAACTAAAACAAGATAAGTAATGTAATTTGCAATTGGGTCATTGTCGTTTCCTGTTGAATAATTCTTGTCACGGTAAAATTGGGGGTTTACTAAGCATTTACTTACGAATTAGGTGCGCTTGAGAAATGCTAGGCTATAGCTATGCTTGCCCTAGTTACAAGATAGGTGATATTTGGAGCTGAGTTATCATTGTTATATTTATAAATTTTAACTTGAGAAGCCCAAGAAACTTATGATTTTTTAGTTACTCACAAAGTTTTACAAATATATACTTACGTAATTACTTAGTTGGCAAATTAAATTGCATACAAAATCACAGAAGCTATTAGCAATTTTTTGCCGTTGTTTTTTTGTATGTATTTTAAGACTGACTGACAAGGACGTACCTACTAATTCCACGTTTAGGTGGAATTACCAAATGTAACCCTCGCAAGAGAGGTTTATTTCTTTAAACTTTGTAACTATGACATCATCTTTTGAAATTAATATTGAAGCTCGGTAAACTCGTAAAACAGGGGCCTAGTTACGGTAAATTTATATAGCTGGCGCCCATCATTAGGTCGCATCTGAAGTTGACCGTAAGACGCGTCTCCATAGCATGTTTTCGCGCATATTATGTACGTTGACTTTGACAGTTCGTGAGACGGTGTCAGAGCTGTGCAAACAAGCACTCGCACGTCAGGGGCCTTACTATAAGCTCTTAAAGCAGCACAGAAATTGAACTGCACTGAACTTCAAGGCACTGAACTAGTAGGCAGACACTGCATTGAACTGTGAGACCCCTCCAGAGAATGACTACCTATTTGTTTCACGCTAACTATAAGCTGCTGTGATCGTGTAAAGATCGCAATCACCTCTAGTGGCTTTTTCACAAACACTCTTTCTCTATTGGCAAAAAAAGAAACTATTATCGCAACAAAAATAACAAGGTAGGTACAACAATTAGGATTATGACAAAAATTGATGCAGCTTTTACGGAATATGGTTACGGGCTTGCGAAATGGTTTATAGAATATCTTAGTCACTTGATCTTTAAACGTAGGTACAATAACGCCATCTATCGACACGGAACAAATGAGGGAACTTTAAACGTAACTACATGCAATGTCATTCATTAAAAGGTGTGCAATCAAGTGTGAACCCATTAACAGCATTTGAATGATCCATTCATCTCAATTAGAGTGGGAGGACTACTACACTTCCTAATAACTAGAAGTGGTCGGTTATTGTATCAAGAAGGATGCCGTGGATCTCCTTCATGGTTCCATTAATAGTGTATCCGTAGGTCTACAAAATCATAAATCCAATAATAATAATAATAAAAATTCCTCCCTGTTGAATTCCGGCCCGAATCTGCTTTCCTCCACGAATGGGGATGAAAAGCCAACTTCCTAACACCGGGGTTGTTCTGAGATGTGTGTGTGTGAGATATATGGAGATCGTAAGAAATGGAATGCATCCATCTAAAATAATGAGATTTGTGATCCCGTCAGGCCTTTCTTAAATCAGAAAATTTTTATGAGCTCGTTTACGTTGCAAACTCATAAAACATTTTAACCCTTTTAAAGGCCTGCATTAACGCCCTCACAATTTTGTTGCAGAAATAAAGATCCACATCAAATATGTTACGACTTACGAGTAAATCGAGGATTACTGGTACGATTGTGTTCATAATCGCAATCGACTTCAAAACGACATCATTGAACTTCATATTATTTGATTGATTTTTTTGCACGATAATCGATTGCGATTGACGGTTGTCAATTGAATGATATTGCGAAATATACGACGCGATCGTGTGAACTGGCGAAGCGTGATCGATTCTATAGCAATTGAGGCGTGCGTTGCACTCGCAAGTGCTCTGTTTATGCACTTGTTGGATCAATTGGGTACAGTCGGTCGCAAATTATACAGGGAAGTACTTAGTATTTTCAAGTAGAACTCGTAAGTTCGTTAGACGCTTTTATTTCAAATCTATATGGTTATATTATAATACGTCTTAAATGTGCTTTTGGGTGCGTTATTCCGTGTCATTTCATAGATTTCTCAAATATTTTTCAGGCTCTGCGCCTTTTTTACTGTCGGTTTCTTTAAATTTTTCTTTTTGCACATTACTTGCAGCAACAATTATTTGTTACAGGACGTTTTGGGGGAAAAAACACCTTTTATCCCCCTTCACCTTTTAACCCCACTCACCTTCAATTTTATCATATTGTTTGGGATCCAATAATTGATAAGTATTGTCAGCACGATCGCGATTGTCAGTTACATTTTATTCTTTTAGATTATTCTTAAACGAGAAAAGCTAATTAGTTTAAGGTAATTACGTAGCTGGAAGATGTTTGAATAGATCAATTTGCACTAAGAACCGAAAACGTATTCCGCGATCCACTGTACCAACGGCTGGCGCCAAAGTGGGCTTGTTTAAGTACATTGCCCGTTACTTACTTTAAAACATATCAAAGAGCCCTTTCAACTCGAGTATCGGGCAGGGAAGTCTGGACTTGTCTGTGCTAAATATTTTGATAATCTTAACCTAAATCTCTATCACAGGAACCATCGCGGGAATACAGATTTTAGGCGACTTTTAATTTAATTTACAGATAAGTTTAGATTGAAGTACATTGTTACCTAACTTTCTATTTACTATCGTAACATTTGCTATCATAGGGGTATTTTTGGCACTTATTCTATGACTAGCTGATGACCGCGGCTTTGGCCGCGTGGAAAAGTTTTTAATTCCCTCGGGAACTCCTTAATTTTCCGTGATAAAAATGTTCTATGTCACTCTCCGGGTATTCAATTATGCCCATGCAAAAATCATGGGTATATTTCCGTTGCTCTGTTACAGCGTGATTGAAGGACAAATAAACAAACACAATTTCAATTATATATATTACTAGCTAATGCCCGCGACTTCGTCCGCGTGGATTAAGGTTTTCGGTTGCCGCGGGAACTCTTCAATTTTCCAGGATAAAAAGTAGCCTATGTGTCATTCCAGACTATAATCTATCTCTGTGCCAAATTTCTTCCAGATCCGTTCAGCCATTAGGGCGTGATTGAGTAACAAACATCCATCCATACATCCATCCATACATGCATACCTACATCCATAGTCCATCCATCTATCCATCCAAACTTTCGCATTTATAGTATTTATTTGATTAATTATAATGTGCCTAACCCAATGTGCATAAAACACATTATCCTATTATGTAGTTATAGAAATACGAGTAACTTGACCATTCACGCATTTCGTGACAGACTTACACGCAGCTTGCTAATACGTTTACGTTTGTACGTTTCTAAAATAAAACATAATATGCAGTGTGAATTTATATATTTCTTTGTTTAAAAATTATTGTAGTTATTTAACACTAGATGATTCCCGCGACATCGTTCGCGAGGAGTAAGATTTTTTTTATTCCCGCGGGAACTCTTTAATTTTCCGGGATAAAAAGTAGCCTATGCCTGTCCTTTCCCGGGATACAACCTATCCCTGTAATAAATTCCATCAAAATCGGTTTAGCAGATGGGCCGTGAAAGCGTAGCAGACAGACAGACAGACACACTTTCGCATTTATAATATTAGTCTGGATTTAACATTAATTGTTAATTTATAAGGGCAAGGCATTAATTACAAAATCATATTAACTCTATTACCCGTTTTCACCAACATTGCCTTAACCTTAGATCATTAGGTGATAGATATGGTGACAGATATGGGTTTTCCCTAAAATTTAGGCACTGTTGGTGAAAACGTGCAGAAATCTATTTTAAAGTGTAAATATATGTCCAACACCAATAATGTTCAGACTTGATAAAGGTAACTAGCAAAAATCTCTAAGGGGATTGCGGACATTCCTCCACAAGTCATTTTCGCCCACTCCTTTAACGCAATGCCAACATAATAGTTTCATAATACTAGCCGTAGTTTTGCCACATAGTTCACAATTAGTTCTAACGTAGTTCTACTAATACTGATAGTGATGTGTAACACAAACATAGTGGTTAGACCAATTATATCAATAGCATATGGTACGAGGAAGTATCTCTGAGTATACACGCTTTTACGATCTTTTATGATCGCTAGGATTGAAAAGTATGTACCTACTTAATTCATAAACAAATTCTTGGGCGTCTAATTAATAAGACGATGATACATTGTATTGGCGATAACACGCTTCCTAGACGAATACCTACTTCCGATCCACGAATAATTTGGCAACGACCTTAGACAGAAATAGTTAAACTATTAATAAGCTAGATCGGACCGCCATCGATCTGGTGAGGTTCGTTCACCTCTCAGTGCTCTGCAATTTGGTCGCGTAAACGGGAATGCAGTATGTTGTAAATTGCCAATAAACAACTTTTTGAACTATTTATAACACAATATAGACAATATCTACGTACTTATTTCTGCGGTCAATTCAGTATAACACATCTCTAAACTTAACTAAAATGACAGCTGTATATCTCGTGTTGCCTCTTTCTGCAGGCAGTATTATGAAAGGGATAGCAATATAAATAGAGCTGTCATTTACTTTAGAGATAGATTAGAGATGGTGTACAACAGAATTAGCCTAATTGATCTTTTAAACAATTAAGCACTCCAAATAGGTGTTTTCTAGCTATATGAATTGTTAAATTAATTAGAATGCAGTTAAATTAGAAGTTTAATAATTATTTTTATTTATTTCAGATGAACGGGATGCGATACAGAAGAAAACGTTCACAAAATGGGTCAACAAACACCTTAAAAAGGTATAACCACCTCATTTCTAAAAAAAATCTATAACAACGACAACGTTTGCTTATGGTTTTATGAACTACTTCTTATAAAGTGACACCGATCAAGATCCCTTATTTTATGATAGTGAGAAATTTAGGAAGTTATTCGAGGCTCCTTAAGGGCATCTCTTAGGCCCTTATTAATAAACTAGTCTCGGTCAATCTATGCTTATGACCGGTCTTAAGCATAGATTGACCGAATCTTGAGAACGTGTTCTTAGCTGATGTTGGTATATTAATACGGGCCTCTAATCCTTTTCACTTTATACAAAGCAGTTAATAAGTAAGAGCTTTTAAAATTATCTTGAGCCAAAAAAAAGGTTTAGTTCGGTATTAACATTGCCAATGACATCACGAAACTACATCACAGTTCTTTCAGACGTCATTGGGATTCTCCGATTTATAATGGAGCCATGCTATTGCTCACGTCCGAAATATTGACGCCGGCGACATTAGATGTCAAACAAATATATTGACGCCGTGACGGTCACCTCGTGAGTAGGCTATAAAACTGAGTGGAATAGTGATGAGCTATCAGCTAGGTAACAGTATGGACATCAATACTCATGTATTTAAACGATTACAATTTAAACCAGCAAGGTCATTAAAATCCTACCCGAAGTTGAATCTCAAGATTCGTTAGCGCTTGTTGCCTTCAATCCAATTGTTTTTATAGGATAGATTGTTAATATCTGCATAATATAATATTTTCAGTGAAGTTGTCGCATCACATAAGTCATTGTTAAATTTACCAGTCCGATTCGGTGGCAGTGATTTTAGTTGGTAGAAACTAACGTTTTCAACTTTTTGGCCGTAGTGGCAAGTGGCGGAGACGTGACGCGCTTGTAATATTATAATCTTCACCGAATTTAATAAAATTTTCTTTCTCATAACCATCATACTTGTTCTGTGCAGAAGATAATATATGTCCGACTGGATGATGCCCGCGACTTCGTCCGCATGGAATAAGATTTTTTCATAAAAATACCTATGTCCTTGCCCGGTATGTAACTTATCTCTGTACCAAATTTCATCAGAATCCGTTAAAGAATGGGATTAAAGCGTGGCAGACAGACAGGAATACACATTTTCGCATTATGCATCTAATGCACAATGCCTGCATCACAGTCCTGCAACCAATTTGTTCTCGTCAAACCAGTAGCACTGCACCATTGCACGCCACGTCAATGTTTATTCTGTTTACAATAATTACCCATCAACTAAGTGCAAAGCAAATCTGTTTGCACAGGATTGCAAGTCTCAAAGGTGCAACGTACTATCGGGGCGAGTAAATAAAGGATGCCTTTGTCTTCCAATTGTAAATAATGCTGTAGTTATTCGGTTCACACTTTACGCGGTTTCTTGGTTGTTTTGTTGTTTAAAATGATTGTATTGTCTTAGTCTTGATATAAATAGATTCCTAAATTATTTATTGTTCTCGTCTTCAATGTTTTCATGTCAATATAATACGCTTGTTTTAATTTCCGGATTCGTTCCTACAATTATTTTTTTCTAAGTTGTAAGTTTCTAGTCGTCCTTGCAGGCGGGTATATTGACTCAAAATTATTTTAATTATTAGGCTATTTTGAGCTCAAAATCATCTATTGTACTTTACATAGGTACATTAGAACTTAAGTAGTAAGTATTAATATTAGTTAATATTATAATAGTAGAAAACATATTTGTAGAATGTGCTATTTATTTTTGGAAATCTTAATTTTGTTCTTCAAACACTTGGTTCACATATTTTTATTTCTTATAAGTACCGACTGCATATCAACAACTTTCTGAACCGTATGCTTATCATCTGTATTAATAAACAAAGATTGTATTTAAATGATGATTCAAACAGTGAATCTTTAGTCAGTGAAAGTGGCACAAAGGATGTGCATGTGGTGCATCCGATATGGCGAGTCGGATTCCTTTTACGGCGGGTCCCGAGTGTATCCACAGTTTTGCATATTCATAACATAAAATATAAGAGTACTAGATGATGCCCGCGACTTCGTCCGCGTGAATTGATGTTTTTTTAAGATTTAAACTATCCTATCTCTCAAGTTGGATCGAACTGCACATGGTGTGCGAATTTTATTATAATCGGTTAAGTGGTTTAGGAGTCCATTGAGGACAAACATTGTGACACGAGATTTATATATATTAAGATAGGTACTTACTTTATTCCCTTACAACGGTTGCAAAATGAGCAATGCAAACTCGTTTCTTGATTAAAAATAGGTATATATATATTGCAATGCAAATAATATTTCTACGTTTGCTTAATAAACTATTTTTTACTTTGTAAGAGCCATCTTTCATCATCATTTTTAGGGTTCCGTACCCAAAGGGTAAAAACGGGACCCTATTACTAAGACTCCGCTGTCTGTCTGTCTGTCTGTCTCCAGGCTGTATCTCATAGACCGTGATAGCTAGAAAGCTGAAATTTTCACAAATGATGTATTTCCGTTGCCGCTATAACAACAAATACTAAAAATTAAAAAAATATATATATTAAGGGGGGTCCCCATACAATAAACGTGTTTTTTTCGTATTTTTTTGCTCAATATTAAAAACGGTAACAGGTAGACGGTTCAAATTTTCACAGAATATTAACTTGTATATTACCTTTCAAAATAAATAATTAAATATCAATAAAGTAAATATTAAAGGGGGGCTCCCATACAACAAACGTAATTTTTTTGATATTAACAGTAAACCTCTACAAACAAAGTTAGTTTTGCGGTTCATTAACAAAGGTAATTATACCTACTTCTTGAGTACGGAACCCTCGGTGCGCGAGTCCGACTCGCACTTGGCCGGTTTTTCGAATTCGATTAGATTTCGATAGTACTTTACATAATCTCAGGTATAAAGTTATTATAAAGCGAAGAAGACTACAATTAAGAAGACATTACTTACTCTTCTTAAAAGACTCGTCCTTTGCACTCGCTATAATATTCCACTTTCTCAATTAATAGTTTCTCCATAATAATCGTTTCACAATGCTTCGAGTTTTCTGCATGAGTAAGCCGGGTCAAATGTAACCAAAACATTGTGAGATGCATGAGCTGTGCGTCACACCTAAAGCCTGCTCATATCCTTTGTTACAGGAGCTTTACGTAAGATGTTGACGTTAGATTATGATGAAACATTGGAGACCCTCCACGTAGATAGAGCAACAGAATAGGTAATAGGTTCAGCTACAAATGGCTATAAATTAGAAAATGTTCGTACTTCTTGCTGTTATTTTGCGATATTGGTGTGATAAATAATTATTTGAACGGCTGAATTGATGATACTCACACTTAATTTTAATCAATGATAGTGGACATATTAAAACCAAGGCTTAATCTTTTCTGTCACGGTTGCAAATTGCAAAACTACAATCCTCTAGTCGCCAGAAAAATGCAATATCCATACAATCCATACTAATATTATAAATGCAAAGTGTGTCTGTCTGTCTGCTACGCTTTCACGGCCCACCTGTTCAACGGATTTTGATGAAATTTGGTACAGAGATAGGTTGTATCCCGGGGAAGGACATGTGCTTTATCCCGGAAAATTAAGGAGTTCCCGCGGGAATCGAAAAAACTCCACGTCCACGCAGACGAAGTCGCGGGCATCATCTAGTGAATAATATTTAAGTATGTGAACCGCAAAACACATAAATGTAAGACCAACCAAGGATTAATGGCTTCACCTATGACGCACGCCCCAATCATCTCTGGAGCTTTTGGGTATACCTTTTAACCGTGAAGTTAAGATTATATTAATGTAATTGTAGAGCTTTCGTTGTGTAACTAGATTTGGATAACCATTACGTTGTGAATTGTAATATTATGATGAAACTAAATGTTATTTATTATCCATATTTTGACTCTGATATTCCATTAACTATCTAATATTATAAATGCGAAAGTGTGCCTGTCTGTCTGTCTGTCGCTACGCTTTCACGGCCCAACTGCTCAACCGATTTTGATGAAATTTGGTACAGAGAAAGGTTACATCCCGGGGAAGGACATAGGCTTTTTATCCCGGAAAATTGAAGAGTTCCATCGGGAATCAAAAAACATCAATTCAGGCGGACGAAGTCGAGGGCATCATCTAGTATTCCATATTCTAATGTAAATCGCGTTAACAAACGTTATAGGTAGGTAGTTACTAGTTATGTATAGGTTCACTTAATTCGAGACAAAGCTCTACGTCATATTATTATAATTCATAACTTATCCATGTCCATATAAGGTAAAGTTCTAAACAAACTTAACTCATTAAACATACATAGAGAAGTTAAAGCTAGTAGGCGATGTCATAAATTCTCGGGCTTTTTCATTTAACCCCAATAACTAGGTACCATGATTGTGTAGGAAACTAGAAACACAGAGAAGCGAGTTTTTATGAGAATCATGCCATCAGTATGAATGCAGTTAACTATTGCCAGAATAAAAATTGACACTCGATTAATAAATTTTTTCTTAGAACCATATTAAGCTATCCAGTTTGATATGTATAAGAATTCATGACGTCATGAAATTATGTAGTAGGTATGACGGAATCGAAATGTAGCCCAGTGGGCGTTGTTGTCTTACTTGATAGTCCATATGCCCAGTGCCCACCGAGGCTGCTCACCATATGTGGTAGTTGGTAAAAATGACACGATAATATTTTTCGCCCACTGATTAAAAGTCAACATAAGCTTGCCCACGTTGAAAAAAAATATATCAATAAGCACTATAAAGAAGCTTTCGCTTGGTTGTCGGATTAAGGGTCGGATACAGAAGGCGGTTATCCTTGAGACGACGCGAATTGTGAGGAGGTTCCTCTCTCGGAGCCCTGACGGCTGCTTGGGTCCTTTAGGTCCCGCAGCGAGTGGAAGTTTTGTAGAATTACTTTTAAATATGTTTTGTGTAGTATATTTATATATTTATGTAAAACATGTTTAGGAATAGTTTTATTGACATCAGTATGCAAATAAGTAGTACAAAATTCAAAAAGAAAATATAACGAAGGAACCGAAAAATATAAGTACTATTTACATAAGTAATTTTGAAACGCACGAAACAATGCATTCACATAGCACACTCTTACCAATCCAATTAAATACAAGATTTCTGCCCTGTTAAAACTACATGAGATAATTATTCAAAGAGAGAAATTAATCATCAGCCAAATGTTACGTATAAGGTTGTGTGTCCGAAGATAGTAACAGCCGGCAACTTAGTAACGTAAAATACGACTCTAAGGTGTAGATTCTCAAGTTCCTAATTTCTATACTTATATGCTAAAAGTGTATGTTGTACTAATGGCAGTTATTAATCATATGCAATGAGTCACATAAATTCCTGCGCTATAATCCTGTTCCTCGACCGTTAGATAAAAGTCACTGACGATAAGCCCAGGATTTAACTTAACCGGTTTTAGACCTTAGCACATTGTGTTACAATTAAAGTTCAAATACTAAAACCTAAGTGCTGTTTGTGTGATACTGGTATGACATAAGGAGACGATTGTAACAATATCCATGAGTTACATTACTGTCTCTTAGATCGGATATTTTCGTCCCCGTTAACAAAACAGGTCTGGTATGCAGATTGCAGATGTACTGTGCTATATGCAATGAGGGCTACCGTTTTTATGCTCACTAGTTGGCGCCACTTGCGAGTAAGGTCCTGAAGTAGGTATAGCTGTATATTCGGTAAACAAGCATATTTCTGAAAAAAAGAACTCTTTTTTAAATAGTAAACATACAGGAACCAGGGAAATACTAACCTATGAATTAGCTGTTCGAAAGAATCCGCTTAATTTTGCACCTATTTTTCTTAGCTACGCTTTCAAAGCACAGAGCACTGGCATTCTTTGGCACGTATCTTACATCTTCCATAATTAATCGGTTATTGCTTAATATTCATAACAATAATTAAATAATTAGACCCGCGATAAAAGCCCAGTGATATTTCATTTGACATTTCGGGGACCTCACACTACACTAGCGCCCCTAGCGGCGAATTTAAACGCGGTAGCCCTGATAACACTAGGATAAGAGAAAAAAGTACGTAAGTCAAAAATATGACATCTTAGGAAAGTATATAAAATACATTATGTACGTGAATTCGCATTGGTATGTTAATCCGTGATATTTATTTTCATAATTACATACTTGTAGTATACTTACATCATTGCATCACCAAACAAAACATTTGAATAAAACCATAAGCAAACGAAATGATATTGTCGTACAACTTCTTAGTACCTAAATATTATTTATAACCTTGATGATTTTATAAACTAATGAGTAATTGAAAATCATTTTGTTGAATTTGTCATCGCTTTACCTTTGGATCCGGAGCAGCATTGGAAATATTTGAAGGTGTGTACGAAAGAACCTTTTGTTTTTAAATCTCTGCGATTCGAAATTTATAAAACTTGTTTATTTTTACCCTCGACGAAGCGGAGACGGTATATGTGTTTGCCCTAAGAGGTTGTGTGTTTGTTTGTTTGTTTGTGCACTTTTTTGTCACCATTTTTCTCAAAAAGTACTGGGCCGATTGAGATGCGGTTTTTTGCATTAGATTCGTATAGCTTGTGAGAAGGTTTTTAGATATATTTTAGGACCATAGACAACCAAGTTGAGCTGTAGTCTATGATTTTAACATTTCAACATGTTACCATTTTTCACAAAAACTACTGGGCCGATTGAGATGCGGTTTTTTGCATTAGATGTGTATAGCTTGTGAGAAGGTTCTTAGATATATTTTAGGACCATAGACAACAAAGCTGAGCTGTAGTCTATGATCTTAATTTTTCTATGTGTTAAAAATTTTCACAAAAAGTACTGGGCCGATTGAGATGCGGTTTTTTGCATTAGATATGTTTAGCTTGTGAGAAGGTTCTTAGATATATTTTAGGACCATAGACAACAAAGCTGAGCTGTAGTCTATGATTTATTTTTTCAATATGTTACCATTTTTCACAAAAAGTACTGGGCCGATTGAGATGCGGTTTTTTGCATTAGATGTGTATAGCTTGTGAGAAGGTTCTTAAATATATTTTAGGACCATAGACAACAAAGCTGAGCTGTAGTCTATGATCTTAATTTTTCAACCACTGTTACCATTTTTCACAAAAAGTACTGGGCCGATTGAGATGCGGTTTATTGCATTTAGGACTTCGTGCGATTTGCGATTACAAAACAGGAAACTGGTACCAAAATTTTAAAAAATCAGCGCCATTTTGAAATTCTTTGTTAATTGACCGACTTCGTTCAAAATCTATATTTAGGGCTCCCTGGAGTCACAAAACAGGAAACTGGTACCAAAATTTAAAAAAATCAGCGCCGTTTTGAAATTCTTTGTTAATTGATCGATTTCGTTCAAAATCGATATTTAGGACTCCCTGGGGTTACAAAACAGGAAACTGTTACCAAACTTTAAAAAAACAGCGCCATTTTGAAATTCTTTGTTAATTAACCGATTTTGTTCAAAATCGATATTTAGGGCTTCGTGGGATTACAAAACAGGAAACTGGTACCAAAATTTTAAAAAAATCAGCGCCATTTTGAAATTCTTTGTTAATTGACCGATTTCGTTCAAAATCGATATTTAGGGCTCCCTGGGGTCACAAAACAAGAAACTGGTACCAAAATTTTAAAAAATCAGCGCCATTTTGAAATTCTGTGTTAATTGACCGATTTCGTTCAAAATCGATATTTAGGGCTCCCTGGGGTCACAAAACAGGAAACTGGTACCAAAATTTAAAAAAATCAGCGCCGTTTTGAAATTCTTTGTTAATTGATCGATTTCGTTCAAAATCGATATTTAGGACTCCCTGGGGTTACAAAACAGGAAACTGTTACCAAACTTTAAAAAAACAGCGCCATTTTGAAATTCTTTGTGAATTGACCAATTTCGTTCAAAATCGATATTTAGGACTCCCTGGGGTTACGAAACAGGAAACTATTACCAAAGTTTTAAAAAATCAGCGCCATTTTTATTTATTTTGTTATCACCATAATAAATGAATTCAGTTTAGTACAGTAAAATCTGTACTACTTGTAAGTCTAACCATAACCCGTGAGCTGCTTTAGCAGCTCGCGCACAGGGCGAAATACTAGTTAGATATATATAGCTTGAGAGAAGGTTCTTAGATATATTTTAGGACCATAGACAACCAAGCTGAGCTGTCTCTATGATTTTAATATTTCGATATGTTACCATTTTTTACAAAAAGTACTGGGCCGATTGAAATGCGGTTTTTTTCATTAGATGTGTATAGCTTGTGAGAAGGTTCTTAGATATATTTTAGGACCATAGACAAAAAAGCTGAGCTGTAGTCTATAATTTTATTTTTTCAATATGTTACCATTTTTCTCAAAAACTACTGTGCTGATTTAGATGCGGGCTTTTTGTTTTAGATATATTTAGCTTGTACCTAGATGCTGCCCAGGGTATCATGATGGAGTCAGGAGGCGATCATGGGAACTCCTTAAATTCTCATCGTATACCCGTCGCGTTTGGACTCTTTTGATTTGTCCATTTGAAAAGGGTTTGGCCATAGTCCACCACACTGGTCAAAAAAACTACTGAGCTGTCAAAGATGCAGTTTTGTGTTTTAGATATTATGTATAGTTATAAAGGTCAAAGGTATAATGGAGCTCTGCAGTTCGTCGTGGGTTTTTTAAAATTTTTAATTTTATTACTTGTGTGCACTATATTTTAACCATCAGCCCATCATTTTAACATGTATTGAATATCAGCGTCAAAATTTAATTTAGGATAAATCTACCGTGCACCACCAAAACGAGCCTTATATCCTACAATTGTCGCTTGTTTTTTTTTCGAAACAATTTTCTGTTAGGATTGTTGACGAAACTGTTGGGTATTCAGGATGATCTAATATTTTCATCATAATGATTTGTGGAATTCTTAATGTATTGATGATTTTTTGAGTCTAGGAATATAATATGAATTCTTTAACGGTCCTTCTAACCAGTCTATTAGCAGCTGTAGGTATCTACTCATTTTTCTCAGTATCTTGTCATCACTTTTATTCAGGTTATTTCGTCATATTTCACGCTGCTCGGACAGACGTACACACGGCTTCATGTTTGTGAGATTGTCAATAATCAACCATGTTGCCCACCTCAGCAAGTAAGTTTGTATTTGAATGGTCAGTTCGATTTCGTGTTGATGTTGTTGTAGTTTATAGTCTTCTATATTTTAACTATAGTAGATGACATTATATTTAATTATTTTTACTACCCGACTACGGCATAGCAAAAAGGAAGGGTTATAATTTTAGCAGTCTATGTATGTTTGTATGTTCCACCGTAGCGCCTTAACTAATAGGCCGATTTTGATGAATGAGATGTCAATCTATACAATATTATGGGCCGGGTAACTTCTAGGCTACATTTTATACTAACAAATTCGATATGACGGATGTTACATCCTAAAAAGTGAGATGTATCGAATTCATTAATGTAAATATAGTTCAATTTTAAAATATACTAAGCTACACAAAAACAATTTTACAATGTAATTTCCGTAGTCGGGTTAAAGTTTTTTAAACCTTTTTTTCTTGTTTATAGCTTAAAATAACTCCGCATTTGCACGACGTGTCTTCAACAAATTAGTTTTACCTTCTCGTTTTTTGTTAAATACTAAGTAATCCCGTCGAAATATTTATTAACCTTCCTTAAATCTTTGCATTATTCTTTAAATCCTCTTTTTGTTTGCTTTTTTTTAGTCCAAAGTTGGTCTTTTGGGTTTTTTATTTCAATTTGTTTTGTCGTTGTAGTTTTCGTTGATTAATTTTAAGTTCAGCCTTGTGTACGGAATTAACAGCATGGCGTGTGAAACCTTCGCATTTCAACATAATTAATATCTACATAATAGCCTCATTAAAAGTTTTTGTCCGCTATTTTTGTAGTCTATGAAAGACATTTTACCGGCATGCCCAAATGTCTGTAAACTTTTTGTGTGTATCAAATATAATCATACGATAAAATGTTTTACAGATCTTTTTTTAACTAACTAAATCTTACAATTTATACACTTTATAACTAGTTTTCAAATTGGCAGGCGTATATGTAAGGGTTATTTCTGCGGATAAAGCCTCGTAGTCGTAATTGTATGAATAATAGTAATCTTGGTATTGGCAGGATCAGTTATTCTTTATTCTTTGAGTTTGAAATATGATCCCGGATCTGTTTGATGTTGAATTATTTTAAAAATTATTTTCTTGTAGGTGAACCGTCATGTGAACGACCTCTTCGAAGACCTTCGCGATGGACTCAACCTAATTTCGCTGCTGGAGGTGCTTTCTGGCGAACACCTTGTAAGTCTTTAGTTTTTCTTCTTGCGTAAAAAAATGATTGGATAATGTAGCTAATTCCGTTGTACAAAATCTCTAAACTTCACTAAACTGTAGCACTAAATTAGTTTTTGTCCTTTTCCACAATTGTATTAGTTAACTAAGGCATAGTTATACGACGAGTCCTGTCATTTTAGCATAGTTTAGAGATCGCGTTCAACCGAATTAGCCACATTGATCACTTCTAACTTAATTATTATAGAAGTCAGTTAATAGTTATCATTTTAAGATTAATTTAGTATTCTTTATCGATTTAGCAGTATTATTTAACCATGTCTTAGATTTTTTCTTTCCAATTTCCAACGACGCAAAATGCAGTTGTCACTCATTTGTTGATTAATTAATATTAATAATTTTAGCAAGCATTAGCTAAGTTATTGATTTTATAATAAAAAAAACATGGCTCGTGGCGCTATTTCTCAGAATTTTTTATAGCTACGAGTAAGTATAATTTATACAAAGAGGCTTTATTGTATTAAAAGATCAGTTTTTTTATCATATTTGTTATCGAAAGAATCCGGTAAAGCTCATAGGCAGATTTACGAACGTGGAGATCAATTGGTGTATATATTTTGATAATATATTTGCTTATTATCTACAAAAATTGTTCGACATTCTATTTTGCGAAAGAGCGAATTAAAATATTTAAAAGCATGTTTGAGTTAATGGCTGCTTTGACCTTTATACGAAATGGCGTTTAATAAATTGAGGCAGGTGTGTCCGGAAGCAACCACTATCTCACCCTTCTGCAGATGGCGGGGTTAATATAGGTCGAGGGTGTATATCGATCACATGTGAAGTGAGATTGATCTTTTTTATTACCACCAATAATATAAAAAATATGCCTCTACATTTATTGTAATTTGCACTCAAGAATTTTGAATTCTTTTTTAAATTTATGCGCCTTTATAAGGGAAAGAGAACACGTGAAGTATCAGAGATCTGCAAAATTATAAAATAGCATTGTGTTTCCAAAGTGTTGGTTAAACTCAAACTCTGTATTCTAAAATATCATAAATCACTGTTCTCAACTAAATCTATAATTTTTGTTTTCCAGCCGCGCGAACGAGGCCGCATGCGATTTCATATGCTACAGAACGTACAAATGGCCTTGGATTTCCTCCGGTACAAAAAGATCAAGCTCGTCAACATCAGGGCTGAGGACATCGTCGACGGGAACCCGAAGCTCACCCTTGGCTTGATATGGACCATAATCTTGCACTTCCAGGTCAGTAGCACACTGTATTTTTATGCGATAATATCAATTAACATTGGTGATATTCTTTATGTATTATGTTTCTAGAACTCATTAATTATTCCCTACAAGCAGTTTTTTTTATCTTTCACCGATTCTCCGAAGTATGTGTTATCTTAGTTATAAAATTTAAACCCTTTTATCTTTATAGTTCTTTTATCTTTTATAGTTCTTCACGATTATGAGTTCATGAAAAAGATTGACAGCATCTCAATGGGAAATATATTTTTTGTTTTAATCATGGGAAATCAATTAAGTTTGAAATTTGATTTTTAGTTTTAGTTACGACGTCAATATGTCCAAAACAAATCATAAATATGCAATTCTAATCCGTATCTGACCCACTGCCGAACATTTTATAATTCAGTTACTTCTAATCGGATATAGTTACGCAATTTTCAATTATAATCGAAGGTTAATCTTTAATTCTATTGTAAGTTTAAGGAGATTTAAAATCTACATGTCATTTATAAAATGCCAAAAAATTACATGAATTCTTAATACTATAATTAAGTATTAGACTGCACTGGTACTTTTAATATGAAGTCCTTCCGCTGTTCCCGAATTAATAGATAAGCTTATTGTTTCCTCGCAAATTAGAGAAAATTACTCCACAAGTCTCGGTCGTAATAGCAATTCACGGCTTCGTTTACTTTTAAAAAGGCACCGGCTGGTGCCTCGTCCTCGGCTTCGCCTGGTCCTTCCAATTTTACTCATCCGTGAATTGCCCTATTGCCAGCCTGGGCAGTAATGTAGGTACTATTGATGACAATTATAATGTAATAATAGTTATTACTTACTTAATATATACAAAAAAAACTTTAAAGTTAACAGCTTATTAGAATGGAGTGCATGGTTCCTTCGATATCTAGCCACGTCGTGGACCACGTTAGAATGTAGGTAGGTAGGTATTTTTTCATGATAACCAGAATTATCGATATTACGTCATAACTTATCGGAAGTCGAAGCTGATTTATCGAGATTAATCAATCGAGCGACCTTCGCATTGACACAAATTTAAATTTAAATTTTGTTATTTATGTAGACCATCTCAACTAAGATTGTCATCATGTTAATTTAATTGTTTTGCAGATTCTTAAGTCGTTTCTACTAGACTTTTGTAGACTCTTTTTTACATAAAGGAATGAAGTGACGTCTTGACTTCATCAAACTTATAGTCACATCAATGTCGCACTTAAAATGAGATTTGGTGTTCATTCTTTTTGATCAGGTATGGGAAAATTATTTTCTTATGATAAAAAGTTGAAATCATGATCAATTTATTTTTTAAGTAGATATATTCAATTATAGTATTGAGTAAGCCTGAAGAGCTAATGGTTATCCTTGTACAGTGAGCCACGACAACTAGGGTTAGGTTCTTTTGAATCTTTATTTTTTTGCAACAGTTGTTTGTAGTACGTGGAAAGCTGTGTTTGCCATGACACACATATCTAATATTCATATCAGTGGTTGTGACGAAAACACCGTGTTTGTACGTGCAGGACATTCGCATTCTGAACTACCTTGATATTTTGACCTTTATTACCTCTTAATGTGTATGGAAAGGGTGTGGCGACGTATTTTTTTTTGCGAGCGAGATACGTAGGCAATAGTCAAGGACTCATAATATTATTTTAAATGCTATTTTGGCGCATAATTTAAACTTTTATAACACGTAACTTTAACTTTTTTACTTACGTAACATTGAAAAATTATATATCATGGGCACAGTGCTGCACGGGTCTGCACAGGTTAATAGCCTCATACTTGTCTCTGCCTATCTGCCTGTCTGTTTGTTATTTTGCACAAACCAATTACTTAGCTTGCTACCCGAAGAATGACTTAAAATTATTTATAAGTAATTTAAGTAAAAGGTTACCACGAAATTTTTTAAAAGCCCCGCGGATGAAGTCTATATGTACCTACTTTTAACTAATACAAATTTTTTTACTTTAAAATTAATTACTAATTTTTGTACCTACTTATAACTGAGATATTTTTCTCAGTAGTCTCAAATATGATACTAAGAAATATTCATTTCAAGATCAACAAAGTGCAAAATCAATGAGTCAAGTATGGCGTCATGTCATATTGTTCACAGCCAACATATTATTTTGCTTTCGCTTATGATAATATTGGAGTCTGAATTGCAGTGACCTCATGCCTTTTGAACTGGATTTCTATTCGTAGTTCGTATCTCTAGCTAAACCAATTGGAGAGAAGAGGTTTGGTTTATTGTTCGTTGACTCATTTTAAAAGTTATGACTTGTTGAATGTGTTGCAAATGTTATAATGTCGACTTTGACTCCATATATTTTGTTTGTCACGTGCTTAGTTTCATTGTTCGAAATTGAAATGGTACCTATCACTTGCCTAATATCTGGTTGGTTATTATTATTTTTATGAAGTTTGGAATTTTCTAAATTCCATTTATTGATTATCCATTGCAAAAATTTATTATCATCTTCGTGTTTAAAATTTATTTAGGTAATAACTGATTTATTTTTAACGTAACGTCCTTTTTTCTTAACAAGCTTCGGGTTTCTGATGTCCAAATGTACAACAAGTTAATGCATTATCCTTATAATTTGGATAGGGCATTACATGAAGTTTCCTTTTGTCTTACTTTATAATATACTAGCGGGCCGCCCCGGCTTCGTACGGGTGATACTTGATCAAAATAGTCCATACCCAATAATGGTCAGTCGGCACTGAGACGAACAACTCCACCATACGTTCTCAAATTTCGTTCAGCAAACCGTTGTGAACGCTTGGCACTTGAGTCTCCAATACGACGTATTTTCGCTGGCACCCTCGCCTGGGAACTATGTTTAGAACTAACAACTAAGTTGAGACTTGATCTTTTAGGCTTTTAGCAGTCTTTCTACAGCAGTTAGATATTAAAATGTTTACAAAAAATGTTGGTATGTTTTCTTGTATTTATTATGTTTGTCTTGACAAATATGAGATAAAAGTGTCTTGACAAATATGACATAAAAGACAGTCTGAATTAATAGACGAATAGAGGTTTAACGTAAAAAGTTTTTAGGTGAATTTTTTCGACTTAATTCACATTATTGCAATTTTCGAAGGGATCTCTAATTTATTTTAAAATAAAATGTAGCCTTAGATGTTACTCGCTGATAAAGTGGCTTTCTATAGGTGAAAGAATTTTTAAAATCGGTTGAGTAGTTTTTGAGTTTATCCATTACAAACAAACAAACAAACAAACCAACTCTTTATAATATTACTTTAATAAGGGCTACGCCTACTTGTATGCCCATTAATCAATTCAATTAATAGAAACCAGAAGTTCATTAAGCAGTTCCTTTTCGCAACTAGTAAGCTACAGAAAGCTGACAATTTGCAGTGAACGATAAAAAATAAACTATTAATATGGTATTGAACAGCCGCGTGGGTTGGCACTTGGCACACTTACGACAAACCTTATATGGACATAATAGGTATATACAGTGTGTTATCAGGATGTATCGATCTCGTGTCATTATAAGTTATAGCACTCTATGCAAGGTAAAGCGGGTAGTGATATAGTTAAAGGATGCATGATTGACACTAAATATTTGAAACATCCGATGGAGAATCATACTTAAATACATGACTAAAAAGGACTTTGGAAGTGATTTCGAATTCAAATTTATTCATTTCATGTATGATAAAAACTCACAAATTTTTCGTCTGTTTGGATTGTACTTGTAATGTCCATATTTTAAGTAATTGCAGATGAACTGGGAAAGTTTCCAAGTTCTGAAGTCTCAACCTTGTCTTTCTTGTCTTTGCATACGAGTAGCATTAAAATGCTAGAAGTGCTATTTTATGAATAATTCCTCAATGCTAAGTATCTCGCACATTATTATAATTATGTGCATTGTTTAACAAATAAGTCTCTTTATATTGTTACGAGATGATGCCCGCGACTTCGTCCGCGTGGATTAAGGTTTTTTTGATTCCCTCGGGAACTCTTCAATTTTCCGGGATAAAAAGTAGCTTATGTCCTTCCCCGGATATCAAACTATCCCCATACCAAATTTTATCAAAATTTGTTGAAGAGATCATCTTTTTTGATTCCCGCGGGAACTCTTGAAATTTCCGAGATAATTTACAATTGTTAACGCGATTTACATTAGAATATGGAATACTAGATGATGCCCTCGACTTCGTCCGCGTGAATTGATGTTTATTGATTCCCGCAGGAACTCTTCAATTTTACGGGATAAAAAGTAGCCCATGTCCTTCCCCGGGTATCAAACTATCCCTGTACCAAACTTCATCAAAATCGGTTGAACAGATGGGCCGTGAAAGCGTAGCAGACAGACAGGCAGACAGACACACTTTCGCATTTATAATATTAGCACAGTTTATCAAGGCTGTGATATTAGTATGGATTTGTATACGAGTCTAGGGTGGTCTATGCACTGTTAATTAGTACAATTTATAGAAAATATATAAATTACATATACTCGATGAATAGTAAACGATCTTTAGATATTCTGCATTACAGTTTTAAAATTAAGTTGTTTTCTGTTCTCTTAATATTCTTCTTTGTAATAATCTGAATTTCGTATTAATTCTGAAAACATGATATCAGATATTAGTAACATTATGATTTACCCCAGTGAATAATACAATCGTCCTGTATATTTTATTTCCTTCTAAGTGATGTCATGTAAAGTAATACAGATAATATTATGTTTATTCATAGCTTATTTGTGATCATTGCAACCCAATATTGCGAAGTTGTTAGATCTGATATCAAGGATTTACTACTTTTTGAATTTTGGATTTGACGCTGAAAATTATATAGGGACCAGCAGGGGCTATGTTGTCATTTAAACAACTAACAGCTGCTGTCATGTCATGGCTATTGTGAGAAAATATTCATACACTTGAACATAATGTAACAATTTATAATATACCGTAATCATTGAAAAGTAACAACGAACAGACAAACTGGCCGTCACGTACAGTTACGCGGGTCGGGGGTCGACGTCCGCGCTTCGTTTACTAAAACAATGCCAGCTGTTGGCTATCTTTGCTTCTTTGCTAATAACCCGTATAAAAATATATTTACCTTGTACACTTTACTAAAGTAAATATCCGCCTTTACATCATACGACCCTTCTACGCAACTTCGCACTATGGCGTACCTAAATGAGCCTGATTGTATTTAGAAGCGGTTCAGTGAACCTAATTCTTCATATACATATTATGAGCGGAAGAATGCCTAATTTGTCCTTGGAAAATAAATCAACTTGCCACAGAAGAGAAAGAAAACACTCATTCTGAATACTTTAAAAATACCTCAATGTATTATTAAATCATATCGCATTAATTGAATATAATATTTAAACGATAGGGGTTAATTGCTTGAAATTTAATTAATCATGACAGCCTATTGTAAATTTTTATCCACCTCAGGACTAAGGCCTTTTCTTTAGCTTCTATTTCGTCATTTGTAGTTCCATCTAGTTCTTTCTCGCTGTCTTCTTCTGCGATTGTTATTCCAGCAGTTCTTGGCTGCAGAGCTGTAGTGCTCTTTCTCCTTACAACATACATGCTTGCATAAGGATTTTATTTTGTACAATTTGTTCTTTTGTGTTTTTGTGGTGTGGGAATTGTATTAAAGTATATATAGTTACATACAAACATACCCTCAACGCTTAGCTCCACCGCTGTTAGACCTTTACCTTTTGTTCAAGTTCTGATTTCTTTATGAGAACCCTATTCATATGAGACATGACTAACATCACTCAATGCACCGCGTTTGTAAAACTTAAAGCTGTGATTTTGAAAGGGTTCACGTATCTATAATAATCTGTAATCTGTAGTACCCTATATACTTAAATTAATTAATATTTGTAGACGCCATACTTGAAATGTACTTGAAAATAAATCATTGTGTAAAATGCGATGTCTGCTTGCCTGTTACCTTTTTCAATCAAAGAGAACATCAATGAGTTCTGAAAGGATTTTTAAAATATTCCACGTGGATGAAGTCGCGGGCATCATCAAGTATTATTATATTTACTTTCGCAATAACTGGATCATGACGTCACAAAGAATATGCCGACCTGCACGTAGGTAGACGGGGGTGTCGGCGCAAGGCCGTGGAACAGATGTTACACCCACGCCGCCCGCGCACCCTTGCGACAAAACTTTCTATGGTTCTGACAATTTATGTACTTTACTGACAAAATAATTGTTCCTAGTAAAGTAATAAGTAATAATAACTATCTTTGATACGAAAATCATACAATAGTATATCTTGCCAGATGCCATCAAACATGGTATTAGCTAAGCTCTTAAAATTAAGTGTTCCACACACATACGCTTCGCATCCTTGTATATCTTTGGTGGAATTTGAACAGGGTTTGGGATCTGTCTTCGTTTAATTACGATTTCAATCCAAGTAATCGAAATTTTAATGTCTCCCCTTTCTCGAAGCTATTAAATTGATCTCCTTCGTAATAAAACGATCTGTCATCATGATCAAAGACATTGGTTTTACGACCTGTTTCCAAAATTTGCTCTAAAGGGTATAATGAAAAATTATGATAAGGAATTTCAATCCGTCGCGGTTTATTTATCTAAATATAGTATGTAACAACATTTTTGAAATGATCCACATGGTTTAGGTAGTACACATATCATTCATTGAACGGTATAAGGAATACGCAACGGAATATGCAAATGCTGAATTATATATATTATTCAAAAATCTACATCACAAGAAAGGGTTGTGTTTTTCTATACCATTAATTTAACTAAGTTGTACAAATATATGCATCTTTAAATTGTTTATAAGATTTATATAAATTATGACAACATTAAGATGCGCCCTAAGTGTATTGAAATATATCGTGATATAACGCAGAAACTTATATCACAGGCGTTATATTGTTATGTTGAAGAAATTACTTACCTATTTTATTTGTCCACGCAATCATAGCAGACGATCATGGTGGTAAGTCGTCATAATATCGAAAATCGATATCGCTAATAAGCCTCGCTTGCCTCTGTATAACTGTTCAACACTAGATGGCGCTGTTCCGTTACGAGTTACGACCTCCGAGACCGTTCTTGACTGAGTTTGCTAAAGCTTCGCTTGGCAAGGCTTTATATAACACGGATTAACATGTATAGATGGCGTTACTATGTTTGATGCATTTGATTGTTGTATAAAAATTTGATGTTTTAATTTTAATTATTATCATTTGTATGTTAAACATGTCTTATTAGGTAATAATACCGATGCATTTTTCATTATAACCAATAAAATATGTCTCATTCCACTGCTTATTATTAAATATATCTATTATTAAAATATATAGCTACTGCAATTTCCTTTCTGATCATTAGAAAAACTTTATTTGATCTATCGACAAAATTAATCTGATTTTAAATAAAATAATTGTTAATAGGTACTTATTTGTAGAAAAATAGTTCGTAAATTTGCTTCGAAATAGATACGTCCATAAACAACTTAACACGTTCACAGACCACGTTTTAATATATGGGGTCAGTTCAAGACACTAGGTACCTACATGCTTGCCCCTCATAAAGATCACGACTCCGCATAACTTTGCAATATTAAGTCCTGCACCCCTATTCTCTAACTCCGTGGCTATAAAAAATACAATTATTATGTTATATCTGTCACCGTAAGATTGCAAAAACCGTTAGATTGTAATATAACTAGCGATATTGTAAACTGTCGACAGATTACAATTTAACGCATTATTTTTCGGTAGATTGTAATCTGTTAGGTATATTAACCCGATAAAACCCAAGTGCCCGGCCATTAATATTACACTCGGAACATTGAACAGTTCACAATCCGTGGATAGTTGACAATATCACTACTTAGATCACAATCTAACGGTTTTTGCAATCTTACGGTGACATATCCATTGAAGGTTTACTTACTATGAAATAAAAATAACATTCATTCATAATGGATCTATTTATATCTATACTACTATTTTATACCTAGATACCTGTCCATTGTAACTCAATCACACCAGAATGGCTAAACGGATCTGGATGAAAACTTTAATCCTGGAAAATTACAGAGGTTCCACGGAAACCAAAAAACAAGAGTCCACAAGAACGAAGACACGGGCATCGGCTAGTAAAAATATATGTCAGTGGCTTCATTTTTTACTACCCACTGATTCAGCATGAGATCTAGAGCGTACCTTGACTTAGCTCAGGATTTATCTACTTAGAGTTAAAACGAGATGGACTTATGTGAGTAACATAAATCTGTCTCGTTTTAACTAAACAAAGTCAAAGTTCGCTCTATAGATCTCACACTTTAGAAAATAATTGCTGCAGTCATTGATGTATAATTTAAGTACCTAGCACTCGTTAAGTCCTAATGAATCTTTTGAAATTAGAAAATAAAGTATAGGTTATAAACTTTTCTAATGTTTGTGTCAATCGTATCTATATATATTACAACTACAAAAAACCGTAAGCGAAAAATAACATAAATTGTTCTACCATAAACATAATATTTTCTACCTACACACTTAATTTGATTAGATGCATTAGTACTTCCTATTTAAAGTATAATAATTACTTACATAAACATAATAAGTATGTTTATTATCAGATCAATTTCAGATGCCTATTTTAGTGTGGGAGGGCTTAAAATATTACTTACTAAATGATGCCCGCGACTTCGTCCGCGTTCATTAAGTTTTTCAATTTCCGGGGGAACTTCTTGATTTTCCGGGATAAAAAGTATCCGATGTCCTCCTTCCTACCTCCATACCAAATTTCATCAAAATCGGTTTAAAATATGGGCCGTTCAAGCGTAGCAGACAGACACCCTTTCGCGTTTATAATATTTGTATGGATTATTAAGTTTATTAGATCATTAGGTATAATAATTAACATTTAATATCTGATATTGTCCGTGTTCTACTGACAGAAGGGGCGTAACAAAATTTATTTTTTGGTAGCATGGTAATCTTTTTTTGAGAATCTGAAGCCCTAATTAAATTAGCATTTTCAATTTTGTATTACGACCGTGAAAGTATAACAAGTGTTGACAATGAACTAAACAAACAAAAAAAAAATTGACAATGTTATCAAGAACAGTTTTTGTCTTCTTCTGTAGTAATATAGTTTCTCTACAAAGCGAGTCTCGTTTTAATTTAAAGTGTTATTTTATTTGTTTATACTAACACCGTAGAGAAGCACATCCGGTATTGGCAATTTTTTAAATAGTAAAAACTAAAAAGCGCTTACTAATTTTTGGTTTGTTTGGGTTTGAATTTCTCCGAACAAAAGCAAAAACAAAAGCAAAACATAAATATAATCAAACTCAATAACTATTCTTACTTTAATATTAATTTATGCCTAATGGCATGTCATAATATTTTCCAATTCTACGTTCCACGTGGGCATGATTTATAATATAGTAATGAGGGTATCTAGCTTTTAGTTATATTGTATTGTTTTCAATAAAGGATAAAAAAGTTCACTAAAAAAAAACAAGTCAGATGAAAAATCAGAAAAAGAAAAAGATAGAAAACTCAGACCAACCAGATAGAAAAGCTCAATTCCAACAAAACACAGAGGACTAAAAACAAAAGATTTTCTATTAATGTTTAGACAATAATTAAGTACCTATTACAAAAGATTAGTTCTCTAAACAATTGTTAACTTAATACCTGTTAAAAAATAGAGACTCGAGTTATTTTAATGAATCTTAACGTAGGAAACATGAATCTGTTACTTACAATATTAAAAATCCATTGTTACTTTCTATACAGTTTCTTACCCCTTCCTATTCATAATTGAGTTGTGACATCGATAGTATCTTTAGTAACATTTTGCCTTAAAAAATCAAAGTAAACACTTTCGCCCTAGTTCAATAATTTTAAAAAATTGTACAGGTTCTGAGGATTTAAAATTCTAGGAACATTTATGAAATAAAAAGGACAATGGGGCTGATTCTGTAGTGCACAATCTCTAAACTAAACTAAAATTAGAGCATTACAAATATTGCTAACCCTTTCATAATACTTCCTACGGAAAGGGAAAGAACTATATTTAAAGCTGCCATTTTAGTGTAGTTTAGAGATTGTGTTATACAGAATCAGCACCAGAATCAGTACCTATGAAGATGGGAAGCTAATTTTAAATCTAACTAAGTAAACAAAAGCGGAAGAAAACAACAACTTTTTAACATGATATTAATTATCGTGGAATCCAGCCCCATAATAAATGGGAACCATACTTAAACCCACGATACTTTTTCACCGTCACGGACGGCTAGCTGCAACTGCGCGCCAGTCACCTGCCAGAGACCGACCGAAGCGCGCGCGCACTACTATTCAAATTTCGAAAAACGAATCGAACTAAAATAACTAACACGCTAACCGTTTCGAAAAAAGGAATAACTGTGGTGTGTGAAACAATGCTATAATATTTATCAAAAGTGTCCCATTACGGATTCGATACGCGAAAAATAAATAATTAATGTAAAACACCGGAGACAATAGCGGCTCTTTTTGTGATAGATATTTTGTGGGATATTGGTGATTATGATTACATACGAGTAGATGCTACTTAAGTAACGAAGCGGATCGCTAATGAATCGGTCAAATAAGTTACTCAACTTGTATACGGACTCTATTGTTTAGAGTGACGTAATGTTTGCTGAGTTAAGCTATCCGAAAACAAAAATGTTTCAACTGCCTGTATATTATCATTTGTATCGATAAACCTCTATCGTATTTTAAATAATTCAAAATTATATTATTAGCATTTGTTGAGTGTGCATAGAGTTGAACCTACTTCAGGCATGTGTGCAATATTTATGGTTTCCACAAAGATGTTCCACAATTATTGAGACTCGACACGTAAAGCAATTAAAATAGCACAAAATGTGTTTAAACTTGTGAAGGTCAAGTTTAATAAACACATTGAAAAATCCTTAGTGAGAACGATATAAAGCTAGGTCAATTAACATAAATAACAGGCAGTGTTGAGATTTTGAGATATAATCAATGAATTAATTTTTAAATAAATTTGTGTGATATGCAAATCGTTATGCATTAGGACGACTATTTAGTGATACGATATTTACTTCAACAATGATCGAATAATCCCATTAACGAAATTGAATAAATAGTTCTTAATATGTCTTGTACGGCTTCTTTTCCTAAACCGTCTAAATCTTTAAGAGGCTAGGTTAGACAAACCTTACCGAATGTGAACGTGACTTGCTTTATAGTAAGAACATAAAAACTTGCATATTGTTGATTCTCTATATATTCTAAGTTCTCTTAAAAAAGCTGAAATTATTATAGACTTGCTTATCTTCCATAGGCATGTACTGCTTAATATTATAACTTGAAGCCCACAATACAAAATTATTTATTATTTATTTTAACAAAGCTTTATTACAATTAAAACGACACTTAAAGTGCCCATATAAAGGTAGCCAAGGTCCCGTTAAGTAGGCGTCATGGAATTTTGAAATCCCCCGCAAAAAATGTTGGTATTCAGTGCTACACCTACATAAATATCATTGAATTTTTAATGGGTTATTGGATGATGTATTGACTTAAATATGTTATCAAAGTCAAAAATGTGGTCTGACTCCTACATTTTTTAAAGTAATTTATGCATACGTTTCATGAATTATAGAAATGATTTTCATAACTAAATGAATTTTGTGATTTCTGACTCTGATGCGTTTTGGCGTCGCTGTAAGCGTACCGAGGATATTGTTTTAATAAAGTAAATCAAATCCAGAACCTTGATTTATTACTTTGCTTTTCTTATTCGGGTATAAATATAATAAATTATTAACTTTTTTATTCATCCATGAATTTCATTGACAGTTTTAAAAACTTACTCGTATCTTTCAGGATTATTTTCTACGTCAATGAAAATGACTCTATGATAAATACTCTAAATCGTAAAATGGTCATACTACAAGATTATAAGTACTATAAAATATTCATGAGAAGGTATCCTTGTTGTTATTTATAAAGCCTTTGTTAAATTACGCCACAGAGCAGGTCAGACCATGGAACGAGGTCTGCATAAACTTTGATTAGCATCTCTTGCAGCTGACATTTTATACTTGTAAATTGAAATCTCTCCTGATATGTTTTGCATGGTACTGGTTAAAATGTGCCTATTTTGTTTCTCATGTTGAATTAAAAATTTACTCTCTTCCCTTTGATATTCTAATTTATTAATATGTATGATGATTTAGAAAAAAGGTTCACTGTGAAGGCGAGCGTGACGTACCTACACATTAACCACTTGCGTTTTAAGGTTATTATGTAGAATTACGTCACTGATAATATCTTCACAATACATAATAGTTTACGTAGGTTATGAGGTCAAGGTTTTCAAGTTTATTGAATATTTAGACTTTTTTTTTATATTTACGCTGCAAGTAAGTACACGAATATCTTCGAGTGGTTTCAATTTCATCAAGGAATGGTTTAATGTTAGTAGTCACTGGACAAATGATAAATACTAACAATCTTTGGAAATCAGCTAAGGGAAGTTTAGTGTAAATCTTGCAAATATACTAAAGTTTATTTTTCGTATAAGATAAGTTGTATATTTAGGAGCGGTAACTCGTTTCCTCAACGTCTTGTGTCGCCTGTCACCGCGTCGCGTCCGCAGGAAGGGCATCGCCATATTCGCTCGGCTCCAAACAAGGAACCTTGCCTAATCCAATGCACGATTCAATGTACTTACCATAACCTAATCTTACGTTCACTTTCTTTTACAGTAATTCTATTCAAGTTTATTCATACGCTTGATTTCTTTAACATTTCCAATGCTGTTATTGCGTGCAGTTGTAATCAGTTAAATGCAGTTGTTTGAAAAAATTACCTGTTTAATAGTACATTAAACAATTTCTTACCATATCTCGGCTTAACTCTTCGTAGTATTTACCTATTTATAGTATTCTCTGACTTCATTGGAATTCAATTATGATCTAAGCATATTATTTTCATGTGCGGCAAAGCTCAGTAACAATCACAATTCCAAATATAGTCAAAATCAACAATTTTTCACCTGAGTCATCTGAGTCTTTGAAATAATCTATTTGCAAGTATTGTCACATAACGGTGTAGCTAGTGGCGCGCGTATCGAATCCGTAATAAGTTGGAAAATAATGCCGTAGTGCGTCGAGCCTGATCAGTATTATGTTGTGTCGGCCCGTGAAGGCCTGAGAGGAACGAATCGAAAATGTCGATGTACAGATTCGTCAAAGAAGGCAGCAGTAAGCGTCTTTTCGTGCAAGGAACATTAGAAGGTGAAGAATCAAAACCGCTTAAATCTAGCTTGAAGAAATCTACGCCATCGCCATTGGGTTCACCCATCACAACCAGTCTAAACCTAGCTTCTGTGCCCAGAAGTTTGCGTGATGGCTTGACACGCCACGAGACAGTTTATGATGGCAATTATCCTGGAATTGAAAGATCAAACTATCGTGCCGGTTCATATAGAGAAGAAAGTTATAAGGGTCGAATAGTACATGATGGTAATCAGACTCATTTCGAATACGATGGCGAGAGTGCGTTGGCCGTTCCAATGTCGGCTGGAGGGAGAGGAGTGTCGGAACTGCAGGCGATTCATACGAATAAACGCATGTCGACCGAGGTCCTTGGCTCCTCACTGGAGTCGACAAAGATCTCGAAGAAAGACGACAGCGGGCAAAGGCGTATTACAACTAGGATAGTGAGAAAGGTGACTACGCTAACCCGCGGTGAAGAGAAGGCGTCGTTGGAAGATGTTAGAGGCAGAGAAGTTCAAAGATCGGCTGAACATTACAGGCATGTCGAGATGGAGTCATCTGCACCACGAAAAGTGAAGGTAAAAGTCAGTGTAGTGATTCCTTGAAGTCATACTAACTTGATTATATTTTATGATTTGTTTAGGAATGCTGGAGACGTAATGTGATATTCCTTGCGGCTGTAATATTATTCAAACAAATTAGCTTGATTAGTAAATTAAACTTTAAAGATTCCTAACCTATATTAATAAAATAGACTTGTTACGAATCACGAACTGAACCGTACTACTTGTTTTGTCCTTCAGATAATGCTGGTCTTAAAACTGGTTACATACTTATGCCTGATTCTAGATTATTTGAAGAGCAAATTCCATTCTTCCGATATTCTAATAATAGCAGTAATGCTGCATCCCTTAGTACCGAGTTAAATATGGCTTGAGTCATTCATAAACACTTGAAAATTATAGAGTGCTTCAGGCAATTTTGGAGCGAATTGAGTCCGAATTTAGGCTGTACAGATATATCTTCGAATCCGAGAAGCAAGAGTCTTAACTATTTGAGAATGTGTTTGAGGTTTAAAATAGCTTTTGGTGATTGGTCTCGTCAACAGTTTTTATCGTAAACTAATTGAGGTTTAACGTTAGACATTAAGTTTTTAATAGATACTTTTTATAAGATTACCTCACCATTAACCATGTAATTTACTTTGGTGTTGTAAATAGTCTGATTGGTTTGGTTATTAATTTATTATTTACATATTAAGATTATTAATAATTAGTTATACAAGACATACTTAAAATCCATAAAGTATACCTCCAAAGACTTGTGTCTTAGAGACACAAACCAATTTGTATTTAAGACATTAATGTACCACGCGTGCTCTATCCATTAGTTAATGAAATAGATCGTTAGTTCTGACCATGTATCTGATGGCTTATTGTATTCGTGTTACATTCTAAAAGGAATATATCTTGTTTACTAAGCAACCTCTAAACTAAAAATCTTTCCATAAGAAGTTTTTTTGAAAGGGGTAACCATATATTTAGAGCTGTCATTTAAGTTAAGCTTGGAGATCGTATAGAAAAGAATTAGCCACAGTTTTCTGGCATTGAGTATTTTTTTTATATCAACAGAAATCATTCTTTTATCTGAATTTGATTCATTACATTGAGCCAGATACTGAATACCTTTGATTGACTTGGGACAAACCAGATGCATTGCATTCCTATATTTCTATGCAAATTGTAGTACCGAGCTGTACACGAATATGTTATGCAGCGAAAATGACGTCATTTATGTTTTTTTATAGAGAGCTGTACGTCATGTAGAAGGAATACTATTGGGCCTTATTAAATTTAGTGAGTCATCGCTACTAGAGTAAAAACTTTAGTTACTTTAAAACTAGTCTGCTAGTCAATGTAAAAAATTCAATTTTCATGGAGAGATGACAACTCCAAAGTTAGTTGTACTTAGAATAAAAATCGGTTTTATTCTAAGTACAACTAACGTCGGTCGGTTTTTTGGAAAGAATTTTTATTTTTAACTTTTTAGTGTACTCTAAATCCCTACGGCTTAGGAGTACAGTACCATGCAGCATCAGAGTTGAGGAGTTGGGACTTGGGTTTAAGTATGAAGTCGTTGCTTGACACCTACAATATGAATTCCCCATAAAAAAATCCTAAATCGCTATTTTTAAGGAGTTCTGTACCTTGCAGCATCAGGGTTGAGGAGTTGGGACTCAGAGTTGAATCGTATACTCGTGACTTGATACCTACTATATGAATTCACCATCAAAACTGCCTAACTCCCTAGTTTTGAGTCGTAGGTATACCTACAGCATCAGGATTGAGGATTTGGAGTCAGATTTTTTTGTGGGACCATCTCGCGAGCTTCCTCTAACCACTGAAAGAAAAAAAATTCAAATCGGTTTGGAAACCACGGAGATATGCGGTAACATACATAAAATTAAAAAAAAATATATACGGGCCGAATTGAGAACCTCCTCCTTTTTTGGAAGTCGGTTAAAAATACGAGAACCCTGTTGTGAATTTCGATCTAAAATGAAGTCAATGTCATCGATTCGTGACTACTTTAGACTGCTTTAACTCGGTTACATCTCAACATTTGTTACACGAAGAAAATATAACATATAATGTATACTACCATTTATTCAGTACTTCAAGATATTTCATGGAATTTTAAACAATTTTAAGGAAGTTGCAAGTATATGAGTAAGTTTGAAATCTAAAAGTGGCAAAATCACGGAATAGTTAAGCATTAATAAATGGCCTTGTAGTCCGGTACAGGAGGTCAGAATTATTAGTTGTTCCTGTATCTCGCTATTGCTAATATGACTTAAATTTGCATTATTATGATCGTTTTCATGCATTGCCTGATCTTACTCTTTGTACAAGGTCGATATAATCGCTTTATTTAAATACAAACAGTTACTGAAAACTTAGAACTTGAAAAAATTGTTTGTGCAACTGAAGCTATTGATTAAAAACGTTTTTATAAAAATTCTTATTTGTTCTGTTATAAAAATTCCAAAACCAATAAAACCGGCTAAGTGCGAGTCGGACTCGCGCACCGAGGGTTCCGTACAAACCTGTAGTAAGTTTTAAATTAAATGTTTTTTTAAAATATTTGAGTTGATTGAATGAAAGGTAAATTGCGGTTTACGATTTATGACGTATAAAAAAAAAACTACTTACTAGATCTCGTTCAAACCAATTTTCGGTGGAAGTTATATTGTTTTTAGTTTTATCATTCTCTTATTTCAGAAGTTACGGGGGGGGGGGGGGGGGGGACACATTTTACCACTTTGGAAGTGTCTCTCGCGCAAACGCGCGTAGATACCCCACACCTATGGGTTAGATGAAAAAAAATTTTTGAGTTTCAGTTCTAAGTATTTAACACCCAAAATTTATTGTTTTTTTTCTATTTTTGTAAGAAAATCTTAATGCGGTTTACAGAATACATCTACTTACCAAGTTTCAACAGTATAGCTCTTATAGTTTCGGAAAAAAGTGGCTGTGACATACGGACGGACAGACAGACAGACAGACAGACATGACGAATCTATAAGGGTTCCGTTTTTGCCAAATTTGGCTACGGAACCCTAAAATTGATCTGCAAAGTTAAAAAATATTTAATTTGAATAGCAGTCAATAAGATGTAATCAACAATTAAAAAAAATCTTTTGGCTATTCAAAAAATGCTGTTTTCAATCAACATAAAATGGCAAGAGAGAGGTTGTACACTCTACAGTACTGGATAAGCCAACAATAGATGACTCAGCATTCTCGACACGTTAAAGTTCAGGTCTTAAAATAATCAGAATACGGTCGTGTGTACTAAATTCGACTTGACACCATCATAAAATATTACAGCAGTTTGTATTCAGATGCATGTTATTTTTATAAGTATAGGCAACAGAAACTGATTTTCAGAAACGCAAACCATTATAGTCAAAATGCTTTACTCTTTAAAGATATTTATTACCAATATGAATGTTATAAACAGGGTATATAATTAAATTGGCCAGTTAAAAGTAACCGATGCACTTATGATATATTATGATATTTTTTTGAAGAGGTTTCTCTTAATTAGGTACTTCGATTGAAGACTGATATCGACATTCCAGATATGAGCAATTTCCCCGTTCAATTGACCGTACGATATGCGACAAGTAGCCCGCCCATTGTCTTTACCTTACCAATTGATTGTTTATTCAGGCAACTAATTCAGTTTTTTCTATTAGAGTAATGAGTCTCTTTGTACATACATTTATTTGTTTTAAAATTTATGCAAAATACATTTATGAGTTTATTTTATGGTTAAAAATCTCAAAGTTTATAAACAGCGTACAGTAATTATCAGACTCTTTAAATTTAGGCATATAAACAAGTTGGTCATAAAAATTCTTTCCAAAAAACCTACTTCCAAAGCCACTGTAAAGTATAATAGCTATTTATGCAACTGTATCGTAATGAGGGTCATTTTAATTCGAGTGCTGTTTTTTGATACGAGGCTTGCCGAGTATCAAAATAGGATAGTACGAGAATTAAAATGACTAATTACGTACAGTTGCATACAAGATTTTATCTACGACAAGGACGTCTTTATAATTTTTTACTTTATAAATTAATAAAAACCAAAAGTGCCAGAACCCAGAGCCGCTAAGCTATAGGTATCCTATTTATGAAGATAACCATATCGATACAGCTACGACTCATAACGATACAGCTCCCATACAACGAACTGTATTGTTATGAGAAGCAAACACGAAAGAGGGTTCAATTCGATATAGTTGTCAAATTCGAAATTGGAACTTTTTGATGCTGGCGTAGATAAAATAACTTTTGATTTCTACACACTATGTTGAAGTCGGGCGTGCCTGACGCGTCAACTTTGCCTATCTTTGTTATACTCGCCCGTCTTCAACATAGTGTGTAGAAATCAAAATTATTTTTTACTTTACAGTGGCTTTGGAAGTCGTTTTTTTGGAAAGAATTTTTATTTTTAACTTTTTAGTGTACTCTTAATCCCCACGGCTCCGGAGTGCAGTACCCTGCAGCATCAGAGTTGAGGAGTTGGGACTTGGGTTTAAGTATGAAGTCGTTGCTTGACACCTACAATATGAATTTACCATAAAAAATCCTAAATCGCTATTTTTAAGGAGTTCTGTACCCTGCAGCATCAGGGTTGAGGAGTTGGGACCCAGAGTTGAATCGTATACCTACACGTGACTTAATACCTACTATAGTCTATAATCTATATGAATTCACCATCAAAACTTCCTAACCCCCATAGTTTTGAGTCGTAGGTATACATACAGCATCAGGATTGAGGATTTGGAGTCAGAATTTTTTATGGGACCATTTCGCGAGCTTCCTCTAACCATTGAAAAAAAAATTTTTCAAATCGGTTTGGAAACCACGGAGATACGCGGTAACAGACATTAAAAAAACGTGAACCTTAAACTCAAAGTGATATAGATATAAGCTATTAGGTATGTAGTTTGTGTAGTTATAATAGAACCTGAGCATAGTTATCATCTGTTGCGTAATGGTGTATAATATTATTGCAGATTTATGGTGTTTTCTATTAATAAATATTATAATGTATGCCTTACTCGGTCTATTGCATTACCATAATCAAGAGCAACATGCAAATGACTATACTTTGCGTGGCATGCAGATCTCACGCTTCGATGCTATGTGCAATAATTACTGTGAAAATGTTATGCACCGTGCATTCAGTGGTAAAATGGACGCCATTAAAATTTTCATAAGCACGGCAGGTGTTGGAAAGGGTGGATTTTATTATAATTGTATCAGTTTTTCTTGGCGTAGATAAATAATATTCAATGCCGCTAGCGACAGATTTATTGAAACACAAATACCATTTGTACTTGTTATATATATTATATGTTATTGTATCGTTAACTGAAAAAATCAATAACTGTGGACCGATTTTAAATACACCGGACTAGTTTGTCCAACAGGAGTTAAAACTACTGTGTTATGTATAATTTTATATAACATGAATTATTATGTCAAATTACACAACGGACATAATTTAAGTTGTCTGCATGGTCTGCTGATCGTCTTTATGCGTTACAACCGGTTTAAGAGACGCCAAGGGAAATCTCTATTTCATCAGTATAGACAAATGAATTAGGCCATATATACCAACAAAAACTTGTGTAAGCCTTTGTTCAATTAAAATTTATATATTTGTCGGTTACGTGGTCAAATATTATAGTAAGTATAGGTGTTTCACAAGGGAAGATGTTTTTAATCATGATGAATAATTTATTTTCCCAGAAATCTAAATAAGTACATTGTTGCGAAACTAAAAAATAATACATCTATTATAAATACATACGCTTTCTACAAAAATATTTAGGTTGTCTTTGATGAATACAGTCATGTGCATTCGTCATTAGTTCAATCAAACTAAAATGTTTTTTTTTTATCCAAATTACCTTTTACAAGTGCTTTGAATCGTCAAATGAATTTACCACAAATTCCTATTTCCTACCGAGAAGAACCAGCAAGAAACTCGGCAGTTGTTCTTTTTTGAAAAAGTGTAACTAAAAAATCAAATATTATAAACTATACCTACAACAAACCAATACAAAAATGTCAAAAGTTGAGTATTGAAATTTCTATACTACCTACGCTTCATTGTTTTTTTGGACATTTATTTAAAGGTGCAATTACTTTCATAGGTCTTATAGGCTACAATCTTTGTGGTCATGGTCATAAATCACTCGATCCACCGGATATGCGCGCCGATGACCGTAATTGTTGAAATTTCGCACGTCTTGGACAAAAAGTATTGTCTGTGAACGCTTGTTTGGTAACCTTTGTCTGGCTTTACAGGCTACATGATTTCTACTTTTTAAGCAATTTATAAAAACTTTAGGCATAAACTGTCGGTGATCTAAATGTTTTAGTTTAATTTATTTATTGCGTTAAGTCGATGGAACTCCATACTTTTGTAAAACTTTTTGAAAATACTCGAGATTGAAGTGTGGTAATTGAAAACGATATGATTGTTCTGTTTGGCTTGTTTTATAAAAATAAACTGGTTTAGATCGGAAAAGGTGTGTAATGGATCATTTTGTTCAGGCACTTCTTATGAAAGAAAACTCACTTTTATGGTAGCATAGTCCTATTTCGAAATCTATTTTTATAAGTAGGTCTTACTTCATTAACGAGCACGTAGCAACCAGTGGTTGATAATGAAAACAATCAATGTGGGAAAAAACTAAAGACTAACATTTCACAGTAACTAGCGAATAAACTTCAAGTTACTTTTTATAAAAATTGTGAAAAAAAGGAAAAATGAATCATGTCTACAACCTGTGGACCAAGATGGCTGACAGGAAGTAACGTACAGGTGCGCCAGCGCAGAGCGGCGAGTGCAACCGTGCGTGCAGAGATGACTTACTAGGGTGCAATATTAGTTTCGGGGTAACACGAAACGTACATTTGTGATTATGAATAACTATGAACGTCCGGCCTAGCATTTATCTGTCTTCTTACCTAACTATTCTTCTAATTCTAAGCTACAAGTTTCTAAATAGAACGATTGCGATTTTTAAGTTCGCGGACAGTTTAGGATAATACCATTGAGTCTGGCTATCTTGAATCTCATCTAAAAATAAAGAGCACATTAAAGATCGATCCAAAGTTGTTGTTTGTATCTCACCACTTTAATCTCCTAGAGGCTTATGAAAGTGTTCCATCCCAATGAGTTCCGAGAGCGAAAGCAAAGGGCACTCCATCGAGAAAGCAAGATGATATATGATACCAATTGCTCAAGTTTGTCTTACATTTGATATGACTAGAGTTGTAGGGCATTGATTAATTGACTTATTAAGTACTGTTTCACACGATGAAATCATTCGTAGCAATTATTCCCGTGTATGATTCGTAGCTCCCTAACAGGACACTGCGCACTTTAGCATCTAGACATTTTAGGAGACTAGACATTGGGGACTCTAGTCATCATGAAACACTGGGCACTTTAGCACTGGAACATCAATTGGAATCTTCTGTTGTCAATTTTTTTTTTGGAGAAAATGAAGTTGATCTTCTCTTAAATGAGTTTTATGCTAGTCTTCTCTATTAACTTATAAACGAAGCCTATAGATTTAGTTGTGCTTATGAGTTTGGTTTCGTTGTGTATTTTAATATTCCTAAATCGCACACAGTTAATCTTGCGGGTCTTCTATTAATGTGAAAAGGTTTTGATTTGCTCATTTTAATCTGATCAATTTCGTTATAACGGTATTAATTCTGTCTGACTCCGTCTTTTAAGGAATGAGATATTAATTTCTAGGTTAATGTCGCAGTCCCCTTTTCTTATAACATTCGAATTTTTTAATGGTATATTTATCTGGGTCACAGATATTTCCTTTTAGATCAGATTTTGCATCTTACTTTGCTCGAAAAGAAATTGGTATGCAACCAATTTCTTTTGTGGTGAATGGAGTTAAAAGTTTATAATAATGATCTCTACATATCGCGACATCTACTTCATACCGTTAGGCCGCCTTACATGGCCAGTGGCTTGAACCCCATAAAAGGCACGTTAGCAAAATCTGTAGGTTTTTACGTATCGCAATTCGCAGCACGCTTGCAGTTGCACAGTAGCGGTTGGATTCCAAGAAATAATATCACATGTGATAATCTGTGTAACGGTGTTTAAGAAAGTTTTTCTTTTTGTATACGCATTTATGTTTATTTGTCAAACTACACTTTTGTTAAACTGCATTAGTTTATAACATATTCTTCTGTTGTTATGAATCATAAACTAGATTTTCGCTTCACCTACATTAATTTAACAACAATTTTGCTCGGCTGCTGTTCATCTATCACTAACGGTAGGTCGGTAGGTCTATTAACCGCTACAGTCTATTTAAATCGGTGACAACTTCCGTAGAAATTGTCATCGGCTTCCGTTGGAGCCACGATGGACCGGTTAATAAAGATCGAATATCAAGATTTTGATCGGAACAACATTGTTAGCGTCTTGTAAATATATAGGTACGCACTTGACTTGATAACAGACCACCTATCTCTTTATCGTTTGTGAAAATCCTAACCTTCCTCTTTCACAAAACCTTTCTTCTATGCATATAAGAACAATGGTGTACCTACTTAAATAGAGGTAAAAGGAGCCGAGCTAGATCGAATATTGCAGAGTAGACTTTGTACTAAATGGGAAACTTTTTGTATTTTGGTTTTACAATTTTGTGTTATATGCTTATAATAAAGTAAGTATATAAAAGTATCCTTTTAGGTGTTCAGATTTACATGAACCTATTCTGTTTTATTTTAATAAATACCTGCTGTTGTATTCCCATAATAAATGCCTTCGGAATAGTATTAAACTTTTTGAGTACCTGTAGTTATTTACAACCTGATGATGAAACATCATGATGTCAATATTATTTTTCTGACCTCATCGGCCAAAATCATCTCGTCTGTTGATGATCGTGCTAATGTTTAAGGCTGGCTTACACATCGCATACTGACCATAATGTGACTCTTAGATTATGATTATGGGTGAAAATGAGAGCCTTCTTTGTAGAAAAAAATTATGTAGTGTTGGTAAATTTATAAATGGCTTACTTTGTTCTCGACTTTCTCTACTTAAATTTAGTTCACAAAATCTGTATAAAGGCGAATTATTAGAATCGTGGCTTTTCGCTTTTCGTGATCTGATAACAGTGTTGCCACGACCTAATGAAGCGAAGTGATCACGCCCTTTGAATAAACTGTTTGAAGACAGAAGTGATTTTCTCCTTCTTGAACGAATTTGAAATACACAAAGAAAAACTTGCCATCTCTTTACACTGTTTTACTTGGTCTACTTTACGCCACGCAATTTACTAAAAATGTATTTAAATTGTTTATTTTAATAATTTTAATAATTTTTAATTAATTTTTTTAATAATTTAATAATTAAAAATTGGAATTTATATTGGAATTTATTAATTTATTTAATTTATTTATTATAAATACGTTCAAATGTATAGTTTATTTTCCTAGATTTGGATTTTATTCCTCGCCACGGTACCTATATAAGATATTAAATATATTCTAAACTTTCTACAGAGCAGGTACTTATGAGCTAATGAGATACCATTCGCCAAAGTAGCCCACATAGAAATACTTGTACGGTCGTGTCAGATATTTCAAATACTATCCCACATTTATCTAGTCTGGCGCCGGCCGTAACCTTTTACAGAGTGTCTGTCCATTCTCACAGTGCGTCTGAAGCTTCTATCTGCTAAGCTGATCTTTATTATATCAAATACATGTCCATTAAGTATGTGTTAAGATTATTAACAAGTTACTAGAAAACCTAACTTTGATTTAGGTTTCGTTAAGTCTTTACTTACAATAATTGTTATTGGCTCTTAAAAGTGTTATGAGTTTCATGGCTTTAAGTCTGCAATATTGGAAGTATTGTATGGAGATGTAGATACGCTGAAAACTAAATAAATTAATGCCGTAAATGTTCGAAGAACTCATCGATTTGAGGAAACTAATTTAAAGTTAAATTAGAAACCGCAACGGCTCGCTAGATTATTTGGTTGATTTGAACATCGTAGTCTTTGTAGGTCAACTTGTAAATGAATAGAGTTTACGGAATTACGGCGCTAACTCTTACTAAATCAATAAGCATAATTTTATGGCAGGGTACAGCCCATATCATGTGATTGTAAACAATCACTTAAACTATTTTAATATATCAAAAAAATCTCGTAAACAAAGCTTGTTTCTATCGATCTTAATTCAAAGATTTAACAGAATATGAGAATACTCAATTCAAAATAAAGGATGTCCGATCCATATTTCACAAATCACAAGTGAATAATGTAGTACTGTCCGAAGTTCTTTTCGCCTTTTAAACGCAATCCGAATGCTATTTTATTTACATTTGCAAATCGTTTACAGGATTTTGACCTCTGTTTCTTTTTTATTTGCTGTCGTGGGAAGAACATCTCCTGCTCACTCTTAAATATGTTGCATGTGTTTACTTAATACAGTAATTGTATCTTATATACAATTTTAAGAGAAATACCATTTTGTTACTTGCAAATATTCTTTCTAATATTTCCTTTACCGATATACTCGTAGATATTCTGTTGTTTCCAACAGATTTTCCAACGCTTTCTGTTATTGAGCATGTATTGGTAAAGTCTGTAAGTAGTCTTGGTCAATCGTCAACTCGTCTTGCCATAAGTATCCAGGACACTTTTTACTCTGATACACGTTTAACTATGTCGAAAGCTTTAGTTTGTCGTCTCTACTCTCTACGAGTCTACGTCATAACCGACAGCTGATAAGCTTAGAGCATTCCGTGACTTAATGCTGCTCATCATTAACATTCTAATGATTAAAAACCTACTTCTAAGTGAAAACATAAAACTTCTTGTTTGCTAGTATCCTACCTACTTATCAAGTTATCAAAGGTTGTATTTTTTGAAGTAATAAAGATCTAAATAAAATTAGATAACACATAAATCTGCCAAGAAGCAATAAAAATAAAATATGCTACATCATAGTTAAGACCCTGACACCAAACTGATGACATCATAGAGGTTTGCTGCGGCGCTACCCCGCCCACGCGAGCCTTTACATGAACACATATTTTTCCTTATTGTTGAGGACATTAGGTTCAAAATAATCCATTTAATAGTAAATATTTTATGTTGGGATTATTGGAATTCTGCTCAACTACACGTTTTGCTAAAAAACTGTGTGTTTAGTTGTTTACTAACTCGATAAGAAGCATTAGCCATTATTGATTTATATCATAGTGTGAATGACACGCAAATCTATCTTGAATAAAGCACAATATTCTTGAAATTGAATAAATAATTTTACAGAGTTTTGAAAATATTAAAAAAGTAACTACAGAAATAATTATTAGTAAAATAGTAACATAAATAATATTATTAAGTCAAAACAATACAGCTAGTTCAATTATGTTAATGATTCTATCGATGATTATAGTTTCCCACGATAACTTCTGATCGTTTTGTTTTGTATCGATGTTTTGTGTGTATTGATTGAAGAAAAAACTTGATGACACAAATTATAGTAACAAGAAGGCTGTTGTGGTCGAAGATAATAATTATGTGATTTAAAGGCATTTATCTCATATTACCAAGAGACGTTTAGTAAAACTTATGTATTGAAATGGAAACTGTTGTTAAATGATATGAGAAGGAAAGCAAAGGCGTAATTCTGAGAAAATAACAAGGGAAGAAGCTTCCCAGCTTCAGCTTTTATAAGTTGTCTAAGTATGGTTTAGTAGATTAGTCAATATAAAGTTTACGTTAGCGAATCTACTAAACCATCAAAATTTAAACCATACATTTTTGACCTAGCGAAGCGAAGGTCTCTAAGTCTACTTGAGTGAATTTGCACTTGTCCGTCCGTCCGTCCGTCCGTCTGTCAGAGCCATATAACTTCTGAACTACTGAACGTAATTACTTCAAATTTAAATATAATATGTAAACCGTTGGCCTCCAGCCGAATTTGGCTTAAAAAGTTATAAAAATCTTTATTTCAGGGGGGCTCTCATAGAAGTTGCGGTATATCATTTTAAAGATAATTAGGAATAGAGTCCAAATTTTTTTTTTTTTAATTTTTCCCCTAATATTGACGAAATGGGGGGTTTTCAAAGTGGAGATTTTCTAACGTCCAAAGTTGACCTCAGAACTCTCAATTTTCTGAAAGGCTGAGACGGAAACTTGATCAATTATTTGAAAACAAATACTAAAATTAGATAAATATTTTAAGGAAACGAAATTATTTAATTTTGAATGAGCTTCAGTATTTTTAACAGAACTTGAACACAATGATGTCAATAGATGGCGCTCTGTTATGGCGAAACCGTGAGGTCTCAGTTCGGGGTGAACCACTAGTTTCTAGAAAGTCATAAATATAGTGCTTGCTTAAAATGCGCTTCCTCATAGTTACGTGTTATAATCAGTGCTGGATATGGGCCAAGCGCCGATATAGGTCTCAGGACATGAGCAGAGACTGACAACCCAATGAATCGTCAAGTCTCAAACTTATCAGATTACTTTGATATTCCAGGACCTCGATATTGTCGTTATTTGTTTACCTACTCTGGTTGGGAAAAGATTTTCTCTGTTGAGGGTTGAGCTCATCTCTGTATTACGAATTAGGATGTAAATTTTCTAAGGAATTTAGGAAAATTTAGTATTTCATCATCAAAAACACCACGACAACTTAAACATATATTATTTACTTATGAAACTTGTTACAACTTATAACTAACGAAAGTACCTATTGCAGAATTTGAATTTATGCCCTCCAATTTTTTTGTGAGAATATTATTCTCATAAAGGATGGACAACTTAATTAGTTCGTTTCCCATAAGATAGCACATGTTTTTTAGATATGATGGGATAATGTTGTCTGTATGCAAATGACTTTCCGACGAAGACGTTTCATAGCGGTAATTGAAATTGACGCAAGTTAAAAGTATTGAGATGAGACATTCTTCATTAACTGATTCTTCTAATAAGAAACTTTTTGTTTTATTTTTGAATTAATGGTATAAAATTACACACAACAGTGTGGAATTTTACTAGATTCTTACTTCTCTACCAATAGGTGGACTATATAAATAAAACAATTTATTGTAACTAATAAGTAAAAAAAACATAAGAACATTCCTGCATTAGTATTCTCAATGGGCTGTTGTACTAAATGCCGTATTTTTTTCAGATCTCAGACATTGTTGTCGGCCAAGAACCGAACGTGACAGCGCGAGAGGCGCTGCTCAGCTGGGCCCGGCGTTCAACGGCGAAGTACCCGGGAGTCAGGGTGGCAGACTTCACATCATCATGGAGGGACGGTCTCGCTTTCAACGCGCTCATACACAGGAATCGTCCTGATCTGATTGACTGGCGTAATATCAGGTGAGGATTTGTTAAAAGGAATCCTTTCGCTATCTTTTTATCGTTAAATGAAGTATTTTGTCTGGTGGGAGGCTTCGGCCGTGCCTAGTTACCATCTGCAAAGACGTGCCGTCAAGCCATTTAACGTTCCGGTACGATGTCACATGAAAGTGATTACGATTAATACGGCAGTAAAGGGCTCACTTGTAGTGGAATAAAAAAGTCTTTGAATTAAAAACTTAAGATATCTGGGTGTCGATTTTCACTATCCCTGTATTGTTTATTGCATCTGAGAACGACACTATTAGGCGATTAAGTAACCGATCAGGAATTAGATTTAATACGCTAAGAGAGAGAAAAAAACGGAAAAACTATTCTAATATTATTGACGGATAAAGTAAGTCGGAAGTATGTCTATGAAGGATTAACAAGTAAAATAAAAAAACACTGTACATCGATTTGATTAAAAGATAAAACCAATTACTTGGATTCATCAGGTGTATAGGAATGCAGCAGTCTTTTGTATGATAATGATACCCACTAGAGTAATAATTGCGCTAGGGTTTGCTTGTGTCACTGTGTTTAGATTGGAACTGCGATAGTTTGATGACTGGTAGATGTAGATTGTAGTTAATTCTAACGGAAAATATAGTGTCATCTGCAGTCATAGTTGGTGAAGTTCATATAGTGTGCGGTGAATTAATAGCCTTACCTGTAAAATTTTAACTTGGATTTTCTTTTATAGATCAAGACAAGTCCGTGAGCGCTTAGAAACAGCATTCCACGTCGTAGAGAAAGAATATGGAGTCACCAGGCTTTTGGATCCCGAGGGTATGTACAGCATAATTTATACTCTTCGAAGAGTGTATTTATTTGTTTATTTATATTTCATCTTTTTCAATATTTGACTCACATTACATGGTTGAAGTAAACAAATTATTAACCGAAAGAACTTCGCAAATAAATAGACACGAAATTTATCAAACATTTAAGTAAAAAAATAAAAAATTTAAGGAAGTATAACGCAGTTTAAAATGTATTGTTTAAGTTCCTGTAATCCTTCGACCTGAGTCGAGGGAAACAACTTTAGTAGAATCTAAATTAAGATAAAATATTACTTGTAACTTAAAATCTCCAAACCATAATCTTCTACTGAATTCTAATAATACTTGAAATCCAATTAGTCTTAAAGATAACTATTTAGAATCGTTTGAAATTTTATAAGCGAAACGATGCCTTGGAAACTGTCAAGTTTCAATTACAATCGAATGCTTTCACCTTTAAAACCATAAGGTCTGGTACGTATTACACCAAAATCCCAACAGATTTTCTTATTGGATACGATAATAACAATTCATTGCTTTGTTTTGTTTCCACGTATCGGATATAAACGTGTTGAAATTTATTAGCCGTGACGAGTTTTTTTGGTGTTTATTACCTTTGAGATTTACATCTAGTATACATATTGTGTCTTATCTCAATCTTGTAGATATTTAGCTACGATTTACGAGGCAGTGGAGGATTTGGAGCATACATTTGGAAAAACTTATTTGCATAAGTTTTCATTTTCGTGTCATTGCGTATATATGTGTCCACAGTCCACTAACACAAAGCCGTTAAATGCCCTTAAGTTAAATCTTCTGTATTCGTCCTTTTATTATGACTCCTGGTTACAGCATCTCATTACAATTTTTAACTAAATCATTTTAAACAATTTGGTTAAAGAGAGCCTTAATATAGCTTTCGATACTATTATATACTCGGATATCTATGATTACTGATTAGATTACCGAGAAAACATTCTAAGAATATTCTTTCTATCTAAGCTTAGTAAACAGTTCTTACAAAAATCACCAAAGAAGATCTCAAACTTGCTCTTAAATTAGTATTCAATTTATAATCCATTGACTTGCTCTATAGATCCAGAACAACGATAACGTGATTAATACATTTAAAACCGTTAAGGATCATTGGGCACCAACAAATACGCTTCTCTCACACTTGATTCAAATCAATTGTTCGACACAATCGACAGGTCAAAGACTGAGGTACAAATAAGTATGGCAGTGTTTTACGAGCCATTGTTCGTGCTTGTATCTGCAGAAAATAGAATTAAATATGTACTTGTGATGCCATTATAGGACAACATAAAATATCTGTTTGAAATAATTTTCCAAAGGTGTTAGGTCATGAGAGGACATTATTTTCATCCCTTGCTTCAGATTTCGAATATTTTTGTGTGTAAACCGTTTTATACCTTGGAAACGATGGTGCCCATATAACAAACAGACAGACACACACACACAATTACGCATTTATAACATTAGTATGGATACATAAAAGTTATGGTTGACTTTTGCATTCTGGTAATTCAAAAGACAAATAATTCATATTTCTTTTGCACACTTAGTTTTCTTACAATTTCCTTAATGTGTATGAAGTTGAATGGAAGCTAGCGTAAATAATAATCGCAAAGCTACCCGATGTGTGCGATAAGCGACAATGCAATAGTATTAAAATAATCGTTGCAATTTTCATCGTATTTCCAGCCGTTTTCGTGTTGAGGTCATGAATCAATGAGACAATGGGCGCTAGGCCTCATTCGTATCTTTCTGCTTTGTTCTTATATAATACATCGTTATATACATTATCTTATTTAATACATCGGAGGTCAAGAACCTTTGGCAACAATTGTAATATCCTCGCGACTTTTATAGTCTAGTTTATTGCAAGTCCATTTAAAACATACCTAATCAGTAATCACTAACGTCGTCTTACGTGTTTTTGGACTGAATGATTATTAAAATGAAACCTGATTTGTGTGCTTTATATTATTTTGATCAACCTTTAATCTTCTATATATATAAAAATCAATTGCTGTTCGTTTGTCTCGCTAAAACTCGAGAACGAATAGGCCAATTTTGGCTGATTTTGGTTTTGAAATGTTTGTCGTAGTTCAGGGAAGGTTTAGACGGTGAATATAGCAAAATTGCGAGGAAGATAGGGCAGGACAACGTCTGCCGGGCCCACTAGTGTGTGATATAAAGTAGAAGTATGTACAAACAGTATGCGAAAGTGATCCTAAGCCAGGGTCTGAGGCCCGAGCCAAATAAGACCAGGGCGTGGTCTAAAAAAATTGTTGCTTTCTCTATCTATTCAAACCCTGGCTCTACATCTGGCAGATACTGTGCGTTTACCTAACTCTCCGATAACACTAGCAGCCCATCTCATTCGGTCTACTCTGGATCGCCTCTGATTCGACCCGGCCCGGTTCAGTTAGTCGATACTTCATATGAGCAGAAGTACTCGTAACATAAGAAGTTGCTAGCTCGTGTGTGTCTCCAGGGCTTGCGAGATGACAGTACGGTGACTTTATTTTCATTTACCCGGTGGCGAAAGCCACACATCCTTATAAAAAATACGGCACTATACTGCACAGTGTACAAATGTTTCTCCCGGTGGATTCGCACAAACAACAGTTCGCAGTGTTTTTTGACTCAAGATGAAAATGCTCGAATTTTCCCAAATGATGAAGTTTTGATGAAATGCCCAAATGTGCAACAAACTTGTGCTGAACATTTAGTTGAATCTTCGGTCTACGTGGATTTGGTTTTTTTGTTTTTCGGGCGAACTTCTTAATTTTCCGGGATAAAAAGTAGCATATGTCCTACCGCTATACTAAATTTCATCAAAATCGGTTGAATAGATGGGCCGTGAAAGCGTAGCAGACAGACAGACACTCTTTCGCATTTATCATATTGGTATGGATTGCACTATAAGAATGTAACATCTGTTGTCAGACGTGGACACGCACGAGATCGACGAGAAGTCCCTCATCACCTACATTTCGTCTTTGTACGAGACGTTCCCGGAGCCGCCGGCGGTGCACCCGCTGTTCGACGCGGAGTCCCAGCGCCGCGCTGCCTCCTACACCGAGCAGGCCGCGCAACATCGTTCGTGGCTGCACGAGAAGTGTTCCCTGATGCAGGTATGCTATGTCACGAGAACTCCCTCATAAAGTGTGTGAGAAGGGTACACTAATGCAAGTCTAGTTTAAGCTCGAGAGCCCCCTCCATTACACCGTTTCGTGCTGCATGCACCGGGCATATTCGCACAGGCCCCTTGCACAAAAAAATAAAATATATTATACGGAATTTTCCTGCACGAGAAGTGTTCTCTGATGCAGGTATGCCATGTCACGAGAACTCCCTCATTAAGCGTGTGAGAATGGTACACTAATGCAAGTCTAGTTAAAGCTCGAGACCCCTCCATTCCACCGTTTCGTGTTGCATGCACAGTAGAATGATTATTCACACAGGCTTTGCACTATAAATTAAATATATTATTCGGAATTTTTCCTTTTGTGTGTTGTTGTCCTAATTAAGAAAACAGAAGGAAAATTGTATGTAGTCCCATTAATGTCCGGTCCGGTCCAATCCAGCCAAAAGAAGTTTTGTACCTGACACCTGACAGAACTCCAAGTCTATTTATTAGATTATTATAAAATCTTTATCATTGTTATGATGTTGTTATGATGTCGGTACCGAATAATACCGCACACGATTTTTTGGATTCCGTAGGTTTAGTACAAGAGCTTTGTTATTACAACCCATTATAATTTTCAGGACCGTGCTTTCCCGTCGACTTTAATCGAAATGAAAAAGTTGCTAAGCGAGAGCACGCGGTTCCGCAACGAGGAGGTGCCGCTGCGACAGCGCGAGAAGCAGAAACTCTTCCACCAATACCGGGAACTAGAGGTAAAACGCTACTTAGCATCTAGCTATCTACCACCCTGACATACCATCATAAAAGTCTCAGACACTGCTGGATTTCCTGGAAGTTCTCCTGCTTGAGATCGTACATCCACCTAGTCTTCCAAAAATGCGTTGTCCGGTGCGAGGCGGTCATTCAAGCCGCCGACGCCGACACCTTCCATTTATGTGCCACTTATACTTCGCGATTCGTCGAGCTACGTAGTTCTGGTTCTCCTAATAATTCTCCACATTAATAATTTAATCATGGGGTATCCCTACTCTGAGCATTTTTTTCTCTATGTTTAACCAGCGTTGACAAACACCAAAATTTGGATTGTGTGGTTGGGTATGTTCGCCAACTGAGCGTTTTAGACGCTTGCCAAGCTGGGCAAGCCAAACGCCTTGTTAGTCAATGCTTGTTTTACTATTTGTCACTAGCATGTGAAGCCGCTATTAAGTAAGTATTAAGTGTATTTATAACGACCATATTTCGCTGTAATTCATCATTGGCATTACTTTACTGGCAATACTTTAAATTTCATTCCAAAAATGCAATTTTTTGTCCAGAAATACTTCGAAACAGTTGGCGAGATCGAAGTGGAGCCGACTCTGCGACCGGAGGCATTGGAACAGTCGTGGGCGCGACTGCTCATGGCGGCGCAAGAGCGAGAGAGGGACCTGTCCGATGAGATACGACGCCTCGAACGATTGCAGCGACTGGCGGAGAAGTTGCACAGGTACAGATGTTACTTATCTTTATTTAGGTCTCGAAAGTGCAGAGTGCTTAAGTTCGGGGCAGCTGCCGGGGCAACCCGCATTGGAGCAGCGTGGTGGGTCTAAGCTCTAATTTCCTCTCTCCTATGAGAGTGGAGGCCTGTGCCCAGCTGTGGGATGTTAATGGGCTGTAGTAGTGGTAGTGGCCGGGGCAAATTGAAATATCAAATCAATACGTGGGCTTGCCACTACTTTTACATTCATTAATTATCAATAATTATTGATATTGTAAAATTATTAATAAGAGCTACCGAGATCTTCTTACTGCTTCTTCTTGATAGGAATTTCAATCCGAATCATTAGTAATTTCACTTTAAGATTCAAAAGCTGCTTGAAAAACTTATTTGAATAAACAGTTGCTCTATTATTTCGTTTAACAGAGACATAAAACAAACCGAAGCCGGCCTCGATAACGTAGAACGTCACATCGAGAGTGAAATACGCCGTGTTGAACGCGGCGTTCATCCCGCCGAGGCCAAGATGGCCGCCGAACAGATCGAACAGGAGTTGAGGAGTATGGAGCACACTATACAGGAGATGTTCCAAGACTCGCACGCGCTGAGGGAAGGGCGATACCCACAGGCCAACGACTTGCATAGGCGGTAAGTGTTTTATATATATAGGTACTAGATGGGCCCTTTCATAGAATAAAATTGGGCATCCAACCTTTAGAGCACGCTCGTAACCTGTATAGCCCTGTCCTTATCCCCGCCATAGCGTTGTCCTGCTCTTTAGACTAGATGGCGTTAGTAAAATAGGTCTACATTCTTTGTTTGACAGGGCCCGTCTATGTAAATTGAGGTCGTTGTTTATGACTACAAAATTAACAGGCTAGTGTTAACACGTGACATGGTGGCAAATAATACTGGTTACATTTAGGAGAATTGTGTAAAAATTTACCAAACCTTCTGTCAGCAGATGAAGCAAATGACCACGGTGAAATGTTATAGGTTAGGCACAGAATACAAATCGGTAAGGTAATGTTACCTAATTTTATCTGAGTAGCCTAACTTATATGAAACTGCGCATATAAGTTAGGCTAATCAGATAAAATTACTAAAGAAAACATTTGTGTTTATGAACATTCCATCATATTTTTGAGTAAAAACAGGATACCGTACTGTAATAGCTATTTATGCAACTGTATCGTAATGAGGGTCATTTTAATTCGAGTGCTGTTTTTTGATACGAGGCTTGCCGAGTATCAAAATAGGATAGTACGAGAATTAAAATGACTAATTACGTACAGTTGCATACAAGATTTTATCTACGACAAGGACGTCTTTATAATTTTTTACTTTATTATTTAGTAGACATTTTTGCTTGAAATCAATACGAATTTCACAAGTTGCAAAAGTAATCCGTTTACCGCGTAATTTTTCTAATTTTTTTTTTAATATTGGCAGTAAGAGTGGCAGTACCAACCATAGAGTGGGTTGGGTACATAGAGTATAGAGTAGGTGGAGATGAAATATGTAATATGTACATATTCAATGACGGGTGCCACCATCCGCCATGATGTAGGTATGGCTCCTCTACATACTAAGAACTCTGTGGTTGGGAAAGTGCCAGAACCCAGAGCCGCTAAGCTATAGGTATCCTATTTATGAAGATAACCATATCGATACAGCTACGACTCATAACGATACAGCTCCCATACAACGAACTGTATCGTTATGAGAAGCAAACACGAAAGAGGGTTCAATTCGATATAGTTGTCAAATTCGAAATTGGAACTTTTCGATGCTGGAGTAGATAAAGGGTATTATGATACTTTACCCGTTAACCCTCTCTTTATCTCGTGTGTCTTTTCCTCAGAGTGCAACAAGTACACGACAGATGGATAAACGCGCGACAAGCGTTCACCGGCCGGCTTGTACCGAGGCTATCGTCGGTGCGAATGCCGGTACAACAGACCACCGTGCGCAGAGAAACGAGAACGGTCCTCGAGACCAGGGTGCACGACACTGATCCCAAGTTCCAACAGTTACAAGAATCCACCAGATGGTGTAAAGAGAAACTAGTAAGTTTTTCATCTTGCCCATATTTAATAGGTCATGGTATAAGGTTTTAGACAATTAGCTACTCCAGACGATTTTCGATCACTACTGTCAACTCCTGCAAACTGCATTTTCAAAAACAATCACCGTCGCTGGTGAGACAGTTTGTTCTCACCTCGTACGACTCGCGCCATTCGGTGTTTGTCACAAAAAGTTTGGTATAAAAATCATGCCGGGCTTTTCCAGCTAAAAAATGTTAAAGCATGCAGATATATCTTATCAACGTGTTCCATTCACACTTAGCGTGCGCTTTGCGTCTTCATTCCTTATTCGCATGGCTACAGTCTGGAATACTACCAAAACTGTGTTTCCCACCAATTACAATCCGGGTATCTTTAAATCAAGCGTGAATAGGCGTCTTCTAGGCAAGCCGCATCATCACGTTCCATCAGGTGTGATTGTGGTCAAGCGTAAGCCAATAATGAATTTTTAAAAAAATGTCTTAAATCGTGCTGCTTAAATTGTCTTAAATTGGCTTAAACGTGTGCTTCAATTTTATTCTAGTCCGTCTTTATGGCTGTATTATTTTATTAATAATTATTTTTTGTTGCAGAAAAAACTTCACGAGTCCGACTACGGATCAGACCTGCCTTCAGTGCAACACGAATTAGATAAGCACCAACGAGAACACAAACAAATCGACCAGTTCCATTCTAAGGTAACTATAGCTTAGCAAACAGATCTGTGCGTGTGGCGAAATTTGGAACTTACAGAATCTTCTTGCCTGAGTGTAAATTCAGTTGAGGCAAAAGTAGTAACACCTTAAAGAAAATAGTCATATTAAATCTCTCCAAACAAGCCTACGCTAGTAGTAGATAAGAGTAACATTAGTGCATTGGGTAGAGTATGGACCGCCGAACTTTTAGTTTTCTCTCCGATGCTTGGGCCGACCGTTGGGCTATCGAGGCTTGAATATTGTGAAAGTGAATGACATCCCTTCAATTAATATGAATATATCTTGAGTTTGAGGTTGATTTTGAGGTTTGTTTCATGTTATTAAAATTGTTTTTGTTTTCAAGGTGGAGCAATGTGTACATAATCGATCAAACTTCAGTGGTGAAGAGCTGACTCTTTACAACCAACATCTGAGTCAACTGCAGAAGCTTTATGCTGAACTACTTTCTACTAGTACTAAACGGTAAGTTTGCAGATTTTATGTCGCCTATTTTTAGGACTCCGTAGTAAAAAAAGAAACTCTTATAGAATCGTCCTCTTACTCTCTCCGTCCATCTGTCAGCATGTATATCTGACTCAAGTCATTTCAAAAATCAGCTAAAAAATATTTAGATCGAGATTTAAAATTGAAATCGACCACAGTTCACAGAAACCTGTAACATGTACATAGAAGCATATTAAAATATCAAAGAATTGTCAGGGTACAGAGTTGAACATTATTTTGAGAGTCTCATAAAAAAATATTTTAAAATCATTATGAGGTATCTCAAATCGTTTTTGTGAAATATTTTTTAATAAGTCTAAAAGTATATTGTTCATGACCGAAACCGTCACAGAAGTCAATTTATTATTACCTAAGGGGTTTAGTAGTAGTAGTAGTACTTTTGGTAAAGTATAATTCAATCTCAAAACCTTTAATAATTATGCTATGCAATAATTTGCTCTAACGGCTCTGATAGTTCCATAGTTAAGATGATTTGTGAAATGGTGATAATAAAAAAAAACCCGGTTGAGTTTGTTGTGGGCTCTTCTCAGACCAGGGCGCGTTTGGAACCCTCGTAGATTTAGTTTTAAGATACCGTTACTGATTATCAGCATTTTATTTTTTAAATAAGTGGACGTCAATATGTGTAGTATATCTACCTAAATTGAATAAAACATTATTTGATTTGATTTACTACTATTACCTATAAGTACTAAATACTAGGATTTTGTTATAAATTTTTTTCATATTATCTCTACAGAATGTCAGAATTGGACGCGCTTCAAGAGTTCCTCCAATCAGCGACGGCTGAGCTCAACTGGCTCAACGAGAAAGAACAAGTTGAGCTGTCCCGCGACTGGGCAGACCCTCATATTAACCTGCCTGCTGTACAGCATTATTATGAGGTGAATAAAGACTCATTAGTTGTTTACTTAATAGATCCTTTAGCTCATTAGATCTTAATACTAGAAAGAATTAATTATCAATTTAGCAATGAATTACATAGTTTTCATATTAACATTTTAAGACCTATGTTGACTTTACAGAATGTTAAATGCTCATTAAACAATATGTAACTTTGATACAAGTAGCTAAGAACCAATAGAAGTTAACTGTAATGCATTGGTAATTATATAGTGTTGCATGGGATTACCAACCTTACGGCTGCTTTATACTGAGACTAAACTAAAGTTTTAACCCTGCCAAGTCAAGTCAATAAATGCAATAATATTGTTTTGCATGCGTTTGGAGGATTAAATGTCATAATGCGTTACCGCTTAACTTTGACCACAGAAACAAAGTAGGTATGTAGTTTGGACAAGTCACTTTTTATGCCTCAATTATTATGCCATTTTATGCCTAAATGATCCAAAATTAACGAACTGATGAACATTTACCATAAGATAATTTTTAGGGTTCCGTACCCAAAGGGTAAAAACGGGACCCTATTACTAAGACTCCGCTGTCTGTCTGTCTGTCTGTCTGTCTGTCTGTCTGTCTGTCTGTCTGTCTGTCTGTCTGTCTGTCTGTCTCCAGGCTGTATCTCATAGACCGTGATAGCTAGAAAGCTGAAATTTTCACAAATGATGTATTTCCGTCGCCGCTATAACAACAAAATATACTAAAAATTAAAAAAATATATATATTAAGGGGGGTCCCCATACAATAAACGTGTTTTTTTTCGTATTTTTTGCTCAATATTAAAAACGGTAACAGGTAGACGGTTCAAATTTTCACAGAATATTAACTTGTATATTACCTTTCAAAATAAATAATTAAATATCAATAAAGTAAATATTAAAGGGGGGCTCCCATACAACAAACGTAATTTTTTGATACTAACAGTAAACCTCTACAAACAAAGTTAGTTTTGCGGTTCATTAACAAAGGTAATTATACCTACTTCTTGAGTACGGAACCCTCGGTGCGCGAGTCCGACTCGCACTTGGCCGGTTTTACCGGTTAAAGTTGTACTGTACATATTCTATTAATATACATAATCTCTATTTCAATTTTGTGCTACTTACATTATCCAAATGTAATATAGTGTTTTATACCCACATTTGACATTATCATTCACCCTGTAATTCATAAAACACTCGCTCGATAACCTCGATTTACCTGTACCTACCATTGATGTTGTTTTCCATTTAGTTACATTTTCTTTATTTTCTGTGCAAGCATTCATTTGGGGACGATAGAGAGGTTTGTTTTTCACATTTCATTTGATTTTCAACTGTTTCCTTTGCGAGTTGTTTTAGTGCTTGTTAATTTTAGGATAAGTTATTTGCAAGCTGCCTGTATAATAGTTATTCTTAGGACCTCGTAAATGAATCTTACGCACGTCTATTCACAGGAAGCTCTTTCTAAAAACTGAAGCACTCTTAATGGTGTTACAATATAATGGGCCATTTAAGGATCCTATTATTGTAGCTTTTTTGCGCTGCACTTGCGCTCTTTAGATTCGATGTATGCTGAAAAGATTATACTTTGTAATTTTATCTTGTGTTTTTAAATTTTAAGCATATAGTATGAACTTATTATTTTGAATCGTAAGATAATTTCGATATGGTTTGTTTTTGTGTAGCAACTGATGTCGTCGCTAGAGAAGAGAGAACTGCAGTTCAGTAATGTGATCGACAGAGGAGAGGCATTGATTGCACAACATCATCCAGCTATGAAGACGATTGAAGCTCACTTACAGGTACAAACATGACATAAACACTGAGTGTTATCTTTAGAGGGTAGATTAACTTTAATCCCCTCAAATCAGGCTCGAAAGACCTTAAATATGACGTTGGTTATTAAGCGAGGAGAATTAATAATATAAGAACTTTAGCCCTTTTTTGGCTATAGGACATTTTGGTAAAATAAATAGCATGGAATTTGAAGAAATAAACCACGTAGACTTGTTTGAAAGACAGCAAGATGTTATGGTTTCGTGCCGATGTTTCAAACTTAATACACAATATATTTTTTACCCTATTTGCACTAAACAAGTTTATCTATGGGAAAACAAAAGGCGGGGGAAAACTACGACTAGATTTTAGAGTGGATTGAATAATTTCATTAAAACAGTTTTGATTTTTAGGCATTCCAAATCACTTAAAAATTTAACAGCAGTTGTAAAAGTTTATATGAATAAAAACTCTTTTGAGTTAAAATTCATAGATTGAATTGAAGATCGCGTCCCCGACCAGTGTTGCCAAACTAGCCATGAATACAATAAGTCAATAAGACCTTGTATGTAATTTAATTTTTAGCCTAACAGATATATTTTATTTTAGGTGATGCAATCCCAATGGGCGTGGGTATTGCAACTGACTCTGTGCTTGGAGACGCATCTAAAGCACACCACAAGCTACCACAACTTCTTCGAACAGGTCAAAGACGCTGAGAAGTGGATACAGAAGTAAGTTTTAAGCTGAAATATAGGCTTTATTGGCTAATTTGCCGTAAATTCAAAAGTGTAACCATTTATGTGGTTAGTCTGTACTATTTACATTTTTTATACCTACTACTTGTAATTCTGTTGGTAGTTCTAATAAATAAAATAAATTATACTGTGGTCCAAATTATAATACTTTTGACTGAATTTATACTCCCACTAAAATTGTACATTTTAGCTGAAAGTAAAAGAGTGTATGTCAGGCAATAGGAAAGGATTACTATAACATTGCTTCTGCGATTAAAACATACACAGAAAACCTCTGTGTTGATGGGCTGTTTCTCTGTGATTTTACAACTTCATACATGACCAACTTAAAGCTTATTCCAATAATTTTAAGCTTAATTTATTTTACAAAACCTAAATCTTAATTTCCTCACTTTTTCTAGACGCGAGGAAGCGTTAAACACCACATTCTCGCAATCTGAATTCACGCTCGACCAAGGCGAGCGCCTGTTGAAAGGCATGCAGGATCTTAGGGAAGAGTTGAACGAGCAGGGCGCTGCCATATCCCGGCTGGTGGAGGAAGCGCAAGAGATCAGGCCGGTCAAGCAACGCCGGGCGCCGGTCACTAGGCCGCTTAGGGCGGAGACTGTATGCGCTTATAAGCACGCTAATGTGAGTATAGATAAGAAAACTATTAAAGAATAGACAGTAAAAAATATTCATATTCATTTATGTATATAGAAAGGAAAAAATTACGAGATAATTTGATTTCTGAATTTATTTGGCCAGCTGTGTGATTAGATTAGATTCTTTAAGGACGCTTTCGTTGGTTTATAAACTTACTTTTTAACCGAATACTTTCTTCTTCATCATCATCATCACTACAGCCTATTAACGTCCCACTGCTGGGCACAGGCCTTCACTCTCATAGGAGAGCGGGAATTAGAGCTTAGACCCACCACGCTGCTCCAATGCGGGTTGGCGGGCTTTAACGATTATTATCATGTTAGTGATAATCACCGGGACCGACGGCTTAACGTGCTCTCCGAGGCACGGGGGTGAAACACCGCCAACTTCCAACTCCGGGCTGGCACTGAGAATTTCTTAATTGAAAAACCCAATACCTAACTTTTATGCCCGACCGGGAATCGAACCCAGGACCTCGATGATCCGCAGTCGACTATGCTAACCGAATACTTTACTTCTTGGAAAATGTTCTTCGATTGGAAGATGTGTTAGTTTAGAGTTTGGACCTCAACAAATAAGCCGATAAAAGGACATAACTAAAATATAAACTTGACTCATTGGACTACTCAACAACTACTATTTATGTAACATATTATATGTCACTAACTCTTAACGCGCCTAGCCCGAATTTGCGTACATTTTAAAACGTGACAGAAAAAAAACAGGTGGCCATAGAGAAGGGGTCAGCGGTGACCGTAGTGGACAACTCAGGGCGCAGTCGCTGGCGAGTGCGCTTGGGCGGGGCCGGTACTGAAGTACAGTTGCCGGGCGCCGTGTTGGCGTTACCGCCTCCTTGTCAGGAAGCCCTTGACGCGGCCGGGGCGCTGCGCAACGCTTATGATAGAGTAAGTTGATTTTTTTTTTAAGTCAAAACTTCTTTAGCAGCGTCGAGCACTTTTTGGTAGGGGGTAAAAAATGTAGATTCGCGTGACCTACATGCTCGCGTGACCGACATGCTCGCGAACAGCGACATGCTCGCATTGTTACGAAGACCAAATCTTAAACATAAAGTTTTAAATATAAATATACTACATTCGAAATTAAACTTTAATAACTTAGTGTTAAGGTTTATATTTTTGGAACGAAGTTCCTTATCGCGCGTTACGAAAGGGGGCTAGACGGAAAAAATTAAGACCAAAAGTTGTAACGACACTTTTTATGAAAAGATGATTTTGGTTGCTATGACTACTTGTGTTGTTGACTTCAAGTTGTTGAAAATAAAAAGGCGAAATAATTTTAAAGAATTATGTTTTCAATAGTTACATAGGTTAGTTATTCGTTCCGAACGAAGTTCCTTTCGATTAATTAGTGAAGGAATTGTAATAAAATTTACACAGAGAAACACGCGCACGCCGCACGGCTTACAACTATAGCAAAAAGTGTCGTTACAACTTTTGGTACTTCTTTCCCCTTTGTCCCTTTCCTTTTGTCCCTTGACACCCTCTTAAGTTTTAATTTTAAAATAAATTTAAATATTCGTATTCACTTCTATCGGCAGTCCCTATGACTGCCAATTATATTTTTTCTGCCTTGGAGCAAAAAAATCCCTTACGGACTTCTACCTACTGGCAGCAACGACCTCAATTTACATGGACGGGCACTGTGAAACAAAGAATGTGGACCTATTTTACTAACGCCATCTAGTCTGAAAATCGGGACAGCGCTATGGCGACAGGCTTATACGGGGCATGGGACGACGAATTCGGACGCCTAACTTTTTTCTATGAAAGGGCCCATCTGGTACCTACATATATTTATATCGATGGCTGGCAGGGTGTGTCCGACTCGCACGGACTAAAAACAACCTCCACATGTCTTCGAGGTCAGCACGGAACCGCATTGCATTACTTTGTACTGACCTCTAGAGTCCAACTGTTCTCGCTCTTCTTCTTTTCGTCTCTTTCCTCCCTCCTGATCATTATACCCCTAAGCATCTGGGCGTATCTTTGCCACACGTCTGCACAAGCCAGCATGCGTGAGACTAGATTTCGGGCATCCACTCTACTCTCGCTCGTTCCTTGGGCCGTCTCTCTTAGGTCAGAACAAGCGGGACACTCGAATAAGCCGTGTATGCTGAAAAAAACTTGCTGCTGAGTTTCGATGACTAATAACTGCACTCCTAGCCGGTGGTAAAGTCGAGATAAACTTACTGACCATTGACCTTAGGCATATATTATACTAGTATGAAATCGATATATTTAAGGACAATTTCAATATTGTTATTTAATGAGTTAAGATAAAATTGTTTATATTGTGTCAGTCTCCGCTAGTCATGTATGCGTTATGTACATGTAGGGAGATTTCTCTTGTATTGGTGCTTATTGTGTTCTTTTTCATCAAGGTCATTCAACTATGGCAGAGGAAGCAACTACGGATGCGACAGAATATGATCTTTGCTACCATCAAGGTGGTCAAAGGATGGGACTTCCCACAAGTAAGTCTTGAACGATTGTTTATAAATATAATTAATCTAAGGTGTATGCAAATTCATTTTTACCATAATGTCCGATATTTCATATTAAGTCTATTAAGTTATTTAACCATTGAAAAACAATCCCTAAATGATTTTTTATTTATAAATACATAAATCGTAAAGATTGGAGCTAGTTTAAAAAAAATATATATAGTGTACAGAATACCACCAACATTTGGACCATTCGGTGACCAAATTTGCTCTAACTATAGGTAATCTTTTTCCCAATCTTCAATGGACGCAGTCTTCTGAGCCTAACTTTTTAATAAGCCTTCGCTTAGTGGTCATGTATATGTAGTTAGTGCATCTCACTGATATCGTATTTGCCCAGTTCGTGGCAATGGGCGCGGAGCAACGTCAAGCCATTCGGCGCGCTCTCAACGAAGACGCAGAGAAACTGCTCGCGGAAGGAGACCCCGCGGACCCACAGCTGCGTCGCCTGAGGCGGGAAATCGATGACGTCAATCGACTATTCGACGAGTTCGAACGACGCGCAAGAGCTGAAGGTGAGCTTTATACTTGTCTGCTTGTCTGTTAGGAGGTTTCAGGTAACCTAATAAAGGAAGGGGCTCCCCCCCATACGAATAAGAAACGTTATTTTTCGGCGCTTTTTGCTGTATATCTTGAACCGTAAAGACGTTTTCAGAGTGATATTACTCACTTTTTACAAATTTCATGCTGCTGCTTAAACAACAAATAATGAAAATAAAATAAAGTTAAAAGTTAAAGGTGATCCCTATACGATAAAATTGAATTTAAGAATTACATAGTTTTAAACCTCGTAGGTACGGAACCCATCGAGTGCGACTAACTTGGTCATAAATTAACAAAATCATAAATGTTTTTTCGCAGCACATAACACGCGATAATCTATTTTGCTAAAAGCATACTGGATCTTACAAAAGCACACTGAAATTTTATTCATAATATATTCCTTGAGTATAGTTAAGGTTCTTATTTGTTACTTTATATCATTGATCAGGTATAGTAGCATAAGGAGTACCTAAGGCTTAACTGATCATGAATGTATAGATCCTGGAAGTTAACATTTCGCCGATATTTGTCTGCTAAGGCTTATAAATAAAATGTCTAAATCTTTGAAAGATTAATGGATTATATTTTTGTGTTACATTTTTAACCGACTTCCCAAATTCGGCGCGTATCTTTTCTAATATACATTCTATAACGTCACATCAATCTTTAATAGAATGATGTTAAAACAGCTACGGTACAGGAGTTCCAAATAATATAGCTTAGACACCATTAGCTCATGATTACTCATTCCATTAACGACCGACAAAGTTATCTTACGACCTAACTAAACTGTGTTAATGCTCTTGAAAAACTGTTGGGAGGCAATTATTTTAATTTGAAACAATTTAAAACAAACTGTTACAACCTTGACAGGAGAATAATTTTGGCAAATTGTTTAATAACCCGAGTGCGTTATTGCCTCGGTATTACATCCCTTTCAAATATAACTGGATTTGTGACAAATATGGATTAATTATAATTTACCAAACTTCGTTCCATGTTCCCCAATTGGAAAATTGAACGTGGTATTTATGTCACATATTATGTCCCATTGTTAACTATTCTATTTCATCAGGTTGACCTGTATTCAAGTACCAGACCTTTATCCAATTTAGATACAAATCTTTTAATTCCAAAATAGTACAACCTTAGTCGAGAACATTTAAAGTTATTATAAATAATTTAGACTTACGTCAGATATCCTGAGTGAATTGATTGATAGGGTTTGTCGTTAGCTGTGCTTAGAAGTAATAATTCCTACCTCTACCATCGCCCTTATCTCCTCATCGATATCTCCTTCTGTATAGTTTTATAGTAATAAGCGGATTCCCAATTCTGTGCGATCATAAATAAACCATCGTGACTTCATGCTTAGTACTTGATTGTTTTTAGTACTTTATTTATCTGCGCTAAGAACATGTAATTAAAAATGTCGTTAACTCAAAAGTGAATTATGGTGTCAGTTATATTAAATGTGCAGTAGGCATAACTTTGTTTACTTACTGCATGCATCATTGAGATATTATTAGTACAGGCTGTACTAAATCAGCTAGGTAGCTGATTTCTGTTATAGTATGGAGTGTTTTTCACCTGATCAACCAGGCATGGTTACTTTAGAAATTATAAATATTGATTTTCTTAAGGTTTACCCTTTGCTTGATAAAAAACTATTTAGTAAAAATAAATTTTAGGTTACCTTCGTTTACTAGGTTAGGTTAGTTTACTAGGTTACCTTCTTAAAAAGCTTCCACTAAATTTGTAATATCCTTCATTCAGCTTCAAAAATGTATTTCTGTTTTATCCTGTAAAAGTCTGCCATCTCCCCTTTGAACTATTTTTAACTTAGAATGTGTGTTCTATAAAAATACGTTATGTGCCAAAAATAGTCTTAAAATATCAAAGGTCTGCTGCCATTATGATGACAAAGGATTTATGCGTTCGTCCTACGAGATCAGTCAGTCACAATTACTATGCCGTACTCAGTATCGTCATTAACGAGAACTATTTTCTTGTCTTAAATTGTGCTCTCTTTAATAAAGACGTGCTGTGGAGACGGTGTTAAGTGTTCCTTTTTTAATTTAATTAAAAAGATTTTAAGTCTTCAAGTGTCCGTTAAATAAGATGTGAAGAGATTTATTTACTTACTTACTGCATTAATTTTTCGAATTTCAAGAGTTTTGTGTTGTGTTCAAAATTATTTTTCTATCTTCTTTATCTTAATTATAAAATGCATATTGCTTCTTATTATTGGCAATGGCTCGTAGAGCAATAAAAAACACTAGATGATTATTTTTAGTTCAAACGATCCATTAGATTTCTCATCGCTTTTTCGCATATGCGAAATATAGTCTGAATTGAGAATCTAAATATTATGAGTAAACATAGCGAACTTTTGCTAAATTAATCTGAGCTTAGCCATTCTTGCGTAAAATTTTCATCGCATAGCACGGGATGAAGAGAATAAAACGAATATTCTCTTTTGGGAAAGGCGGTGAGTAATTTTGTACCAGACCTTAACACGCGTCTTGTTTTATATATTCACATGATGATGCAGCATTTAGGTACACAGATGGGCAGTGGTAAAGTGCAATTCGTCGAATTTCAGGTGTAAATCTTAGAAGAACTTAATTTGCTTATAATTTATAGTTCCCTTTAATGATTAGCGCTATAATGTCACTATTGTTATAAATTGAAGGATCTATATAGCTTCTTCTAAATTGATATGAAAATATGCTGCATTTAACACAGTTATCAATGGCTACTATTAGGGATACATATTATTATTATTAAATATTTATATTTTTAAGTAGGTCTTGCCTTGGCTTCGTTCTATTATTTTTAATTCCGTAGCTTTTCACTGTCCCGGGATAAAAATAGCCTCGATTACTCGTTGCTTAGTCATCTACATTACAATCAAAATAGGTAACCAACCGAATAGACATAAAAAAATAAAAATTTCGTGTAAAATCATAAAGGTATGCTTATAATATTTATGTTTATTCGTATAGGTTCTCCTTTTAAAAATTGCGTTGCGTTTTTCAATAGTTAGTTAATAATCAATGCACGTAGTATCTACTCCATTACATTAAACTTATCATTAATTTATTCTGGGAGAGTTCTACGCGGTTTTACTATCAATATCTTGACCTCAGGTCAATATCTCAAGTCTAAACCTGACCTTGCACTGAGAAATGACTCGATGACATCACCCAGTATATTATGTAGATAAATTTTGAATGACCCCCTTCAATGTTTCAGATAGCCATCTATCTGAATCGAGCTAATGATTACTGTGTGTCTATTAACTCATGTCGTGCTATTTCAAATTACATCCATTACCCAGGAAAATTGCACACTATGATTTCTCTGTACTATACAAAATATAAAAAACTATAAACTATTCATTTCATATATTTTTTAACATTAAATAAGAACTGATATGACTCCAAACGCTTTATTCTCGTGAACTCACGTGAATTTTTGTCGGATTAGACCTGACTACATTTGAAGTTTGAACCCGTCCTCGTTCTTATTAAAGAACCACGACAGTGTAAACGCTAAGTTTTTTTCTTACCCTACTTTTGGTCATATCCGGAATGACGACATGAATTCTGTTGGATTTGTCATGACGTCATAGGGCATACTCCACACAAGTTTAGTGAAATCCAACAATACTTCATCAAAATCCGATGTGTATGTTACCTATATGTTTTGAGGGAACCGGTGAATCAAAATTCGACCTTCCATAGTCCGCATAATCTGCTGTATCGATCTAATTAGCATGTGAATTTGCATTATGGCATTACGATATACACAATGTGGAATCATCAGGTTCTTATCCAGAACTTTCCATTAAACTTGTCGGTCGCGTTATCGAAGAAATCTTAGAAGTTTGTAATGAGTTGAACCAAACTTCAGTCGCACTGTGCAATAAGTTTTGGCTTTTGTCTCTCCCACTGTAGAAACTGGAATTGTAATTATAATAGCCAACAACTCATAACACTAATTTATATTCATCAACTCAACTCAACGTGAAAAACAATTTTGCCCATAAATCTTCAGTAACCACAGCCTCTAGATCGCCCAAGGTACCTTTAATTAAATTAATGACTATTTAGATTTTAGATGGTCCAAAGTGATGTCATTGGATTTTTTCAATTTTATTGGCCTTGGCTTGGTGTCGGAGATTATTTGAGTTATAGCTGCAATTTTCAATATAGACCACCGAAGTGTAGGTGTTTTGTTACAGTGTAGTGAAGAGTTAAAACAGAATGTTTATGAAGTAGGCCATGCCACTGAAACAAATATAAGAAGGTTACTTATTCTTTCTTACTTATTCATGTATTTAAACTTTCTTTACTCTAAAATCAGAAACTTAATTATTTACCAGTTATGAGTATTATTACCCAGGACAAGGTTTCATAATGTTATCAAATAAATATTTTAAATGCGAAAGTTTGGATGGATGGATGTATGGATGGATGTTTGTTACTCAATCACGCCGCAACGGCTGAACGGATCTGGATGAAATTTGGCACAGAGATAGATTATAGTCTGGAATAGCACATAGGCTACTTTTTATCCCGGAAAATTAAGGAGTTCCCGCGGGAACCAAAAAACCTCAATCCACGCGGACGTAGTCGCGGGCATCAGCTAGTTATTCATAATTACCTACCATTACGTACGCTCAATAAACTATGACCTCAATACGATATTTTCAGAGTCAATTTAATCGTTATAGTATAGATTTTCTTTTGAGTCGTTGCAGTAAAATTAATTGTCATCGTCATACAAAGCCGATTCCATTTTATTTATTACTCGTTTTAGTAGTTTTGTCTTAGTGTATTGAGAAAATAATACGAAGGTTAAATTTAGATCTGTTTCACGTTTGTTTCGCCGAATATTAGTCAAGCGACCGTTTTTACTCTGTGGCCGTAACATCCAGACCTCAACTTTTCAGTTTCTCTATCTTGTCCGACACGTTCTGTACTCCGATTCATAGTTTGTCATTTAAACTAGGTTTAAATGTTACGTAACACAATACTCGTTTACTCGGAGCATTCAGTGGAAAGAAGTTGGTGCGACTATAAGCTTTCAGGTGTATTTTTTTTGTGTATAGCTTGAATTCACGGTCATTGTCGTTGGTTTTGTTTGATTTGTTTTGATGCAAATATTGAGTCGTGATTAAGGGAATTATAGTGGCGGTGAAAACTAATTTTATTTGCAAATGTTAATTAATCATTTTTGATATATTTTTTGATCCCTTTGAATTTTTCAGTAATATTGTGTTCAAAAACCATTTAACGGTGATAAATTTTGCATAAAGACGAGGTCCTCAATACGGCATTCGGTAGTTTTTTAAGCTATTGCATAGCTTCTATCGCGGGCCTTGAGCGTGGAGACCGAATCCAGAAATTCCGTAACGAAAATAAACCTAACACTTTGATTAGAATACGAAGGTAAATTTCGCCGCCATCTACAAGGTTAAAGTAGCTCAGGTGGGAAATGGGCGGTCACGATACCAGAAGACCTCGGTTCGAATCCAAATGTCTCCAATCCGATTGTATTTTTTTTTCGATTATTATTATTTTTATTTTTATTAAATTTAAATTGATTTACCAAAAAAAAATACCCACCCAGATAAATTATGTCCCAACACTTCTTGCGACATGCACCGGAACTAACCGTCAACTTTTGCACTGTCCTATCTGTCCCCAGGGACTAGTATATGAGTGATCTGTGGCGGTGATACTTTTTAGTTTTGCCATCTATCGATAAATAGCAGAACTTTTAATGACTTGTACTTTGAACTTTGAACTTTTAGTAACTTGAATTAATATCAAAGAAAAACAAAGGAAAAAATACTGCATAAATAAAAAAATAAATAATTATAATTACATCAGTTGATAAAAAATGCTATGCAATAGCTTTACCGCGGCAGTCTCCGAGTGCCACACGTCTTTTTAGGGTTCCGTACCCAAAGGGTAAAAACGGGACCCTATTACTAAGACTCTGCTGTCTGTCTGTCTGTCTGTCTGTCTGTCTGTCTGTCTGTCTCCAGGCTGTATCTCATAGACCGTGATAGCTAGAAAGCTGAAATTTTCCAACTTGTATATTACCTTTCAAAATAAATAATTAAATATCAATAAAGTAAATATTAAAGGGGGCTCCCATACAACAAACGTAATTTTTTGATATTAACAGTAAACCTCTACAAACAAAGTTAGTTTTGCGGTTCATTAACAAAGGTAATTATACCTACTTCTTGAGTACGGAACCCTCGGTGCGCGAGTCCGACTCGCACTTGGCCGGTTTTTTATATCCAAATATTTCAATATCATATTCGATTCAAATTAAATGACGTTACTTTTTTTTTGTAAAAACTTCTGCTGGGCTAAACTCTGTTATAAGTGAACGAGTATAAACATAAAATAAGCATAGGGTTGACTGATAAAGAATTTACAATTTCTCACATGACAGTTTCAGTTAATAACAGTGTATTTTGTCTGCAGAGGATTCAAAGAATGCGGCGCGTATTTTCACCGAACAATCCGCGAACCTGCTTGAAAGGCTGGAAGTTTTCGAACGGCAGCTACATGAGCGCATCGCGAGCCACATCCCAAGAGATCTGGACTCGTTGGAACACCTAGTATTACAACACAAAGACTGGGAAAGCAGTCTTCTTACATTGTCAAATGATGTGGAAGAAGTGCAGACCACATTCAGAGGTATTTAAATATTCTTAAGTGCTATAAGTATTGATAATCTTTAGGCATTGCCATCTTTAGGCTAGCCGTATAACGTAAACAAAAAAGGGAACAAAAAGCTTAGTGTGCGCTTGAAGGCACTCTGCTCGTACGTTTTGTTGGCACAGGGGCCATACAACCAACGCTTAAAGCAATACTTAAGCAATATTACTCAAAATGGCAGTTTAATGTCACGTACCTTGACGTTCCCAAAATAAGGATTATAAAAATTATTATGTTCCCAAAATAAGCACGAAAGTCATCAATATTGAAACAATATGGCTTTAAGCGTTGGTAGTATGACCCCTAGGACAGATTGATAGAATTTTACCGATCTTTAAAATGCTAGATAATTAATAGTAAAGTACATACAATCAATTTAGTTGGATAATATAGTTACGCCTAAATTGCAAATCAAATATACTTTTACCAATGTGATTTCTTGACATAACAATTTTGTAAGAAAATTTGATGAAAATAATAAAAGGTCAGATAGAATTTAGAGTCCTTATGACGCCAGTTTCCAGTATTGATTGGTGGAGAACCGTTTGTATCACTGACCTATATGTTCTTGGCAGGCATCGCGCTCAAGACGCCCGCAATGAAGAAGAATCTCGACAAGGTCATGGGCAAATGGAATGACATGCAATCCAAGAGTCAGCTATTCGTTGAAAGGTAAACAAGACTTCTCTTTCGCTGACTATACAGAAAAAGAAATGATCACTGCCGATTCTAATAACATCTTAATTTTAGAGTATTCGTAAAACAGTAGTATTTAATCTACCCTACCCTACCCTACTATTGACTTGGTATGACAAGGATTTTATTGTTATTTTTTTGTTACAGACTTAAGTTCGTCGAAATAGTTGTAAACAGCATAGAAGAAAACAATCAGACGATATCCGAGTTTGAGATCAAACTCGCGCAGTTCAACGACTTGCCTAACGATGTTGAACTGCTAAAAGACGTAAGTAACATTTTTGTGTTTCCTAGTAAAATTCCTGCTCTAGCTGTTTCGCACTGTAAATAATCAAGATTTTGGAGCATTTCTTGGATTATATCGATGTTTTTTATCATAATTATTATTGTAATCACCGTAAGATTGCAAAAACCGTTAGATTGTAATCCAACCAGCGATATTGTAAACTGTCGACGGATTGTGAACCGTTCAATGGTCCGAGTGTCAATTTTTGAAATATTCATTGTATTTACGTTTTCTTGTATTTTTCTTGTAGGTTAGGTAAGGGTTCGACATAAATGACCAGGCAGTGCCCGGCCACAGGCCGGGCACTTAGGTTTTATCGGGTTAATATATCTAACAGATTACAATCTAACGAAAAATAATGCGTTAAATTGTAATCAGTCGAAAGTTTACAATATCGCTAGTTAGATTACAATCCAACGGCCTTTGCAATCTTACGGTGACATATATATTTATAAACAAAATTAGATATTAGACACAAAAAGCATGTATGGAATAACTAACATGATTAATTCAATATGAAATTCGTTTTCAACTATAGTTCAACTATAGTTTCAATTCAAGTATAGTTTTCAACTTTCAACTTATTGTGCTACCATAAAGTTGTATTTTCAATATGGCTCCTAACGTCAAATGTCATCCCTCTCGCACCGCGCAGCTGGTTCAGAAACCATCTGACCCGTTGTTCTAGGTGAGCGACAGAAGCGACGCGACGCGATGCGACGCCATAGAAAATGACAGACGTTGTTGCGTCTATGATACGTCTGTTTTCTATGGCGTCGCTTCTGTCGCTCACCTAGGACAAGGTGTAAGTCAAATGGTATGCTGATAAATAAAACGATTAAATAATTCTCCTTGCCCTACTTTAGATTCACGAGGACTTACTCCGAATGCAAGTTGCAGTCAGCAAGCAACAAATCCAAGTGGACCAGATGAACGACGACGCAGAAAACTGCCGCCGACTGGTGGAGAGCTCTAGAGCGGCCCTGCCACATTCCTCGTTGCCGCGATCTGGCAAGCATATAGACCTTGAGCGTCTCGACAAAGAGGTGACACAGCTGAACAACAGGTGGAATAATGTGTGCGGGCAGCTGGCTGAAAGGTAAGGCTTATTACATGCGATAACAAGTTACCCCTGCCTGGACTGCAAACTGAACCGTAGGGTTGGTATGGGATCTTTACATCTCGCCAAGGCTGACAGAATTTGAGTATCAAATCCCTGTTACGTAAAAGTAAAATCGACTTCAAAACCATAGTCTTTAGGTGCAGTCTTCTCTGACTGTAGCCCCTGTTTTTGTTAAGTGTATGGCAGTTTTGATAAACCCTAACTTTATATCTCGAATCCGTTTCTGCTCGGCGTGGCAAACTCGTCGTTTGGTGGCATATTTTAGCCATGTGTGTTATACCTTTAACATTTTCCCAATTTTTTTTTAAGGATCTGTAGATTGAAATTTTGAATTTAACTTTTTGTATGATCCCGTAGAGCAACTCACTTTTTTCTCGTTACTTACAGACTACGAAGTTGCGAAGCGGCCTACCAACTGCTACGCAATTACAACGCTGGGTTAGAGAAAGAGGCCGAATGGATCGACGACGCTTACAGCAAGCTGCAGTCACAACCGCCGATCGAAGTCAGGCCCAAGGAACAGTTGGAGCCTACCAGGGTATGTCGAGTTTTCCCTTTTCCTATAGGTCACAGTGGCACTAGGCCAACTGGCCTCAGATAACCTCAAAATAGTAATAATAATGTCGATTTTCCTGCATAATATTGCATCGTCCACTGCTACAAGTAAAGAACGTAAGCAAAATAACAGAGGCCAGAATATCAAGTAAAGAAGTACCATACAAACAGCTAACCATATAAAATTCCTTCATTTGCAGGCCCTACTGACAAGTGCCGTAGAAAGGACACCAAAGATTGAAAAAGTGAATGTAGACGGCGGAAGATTTATTCGAGAGGCAAAGGTAAGATCGACTGAACCGAACATCACGTAGGATCCTGTAAACTAGACATTCTGTGGTAATTGGTGCTTCGTACGAGATACCGTGGAGCATTAGCCATTAAACAGATAGGAAATTGGAAATAAGTTACACTTGCTAAATTGAACTTTTCAAGTGTTTGTAATGAGCTGCAGGCTAAGGTCTAGTTGCATGACAGAGACATTTGACGATACCGTTAAATGGCCACCAATAAAAAGCAAAAGCGCTAGTATTTAGCCTAGACATATTATATTCATACGTTTATGATGTAGGATGTTTTGAGTAGTCAAAGTCAACAAACGCTGACTTGCATTGTGTTCTGATATGCAACTGACCAGGTCAAGTTATAAAATTACTGTCGTGCGGCAAAAATATCACAGAATCGATACGGATTTTCCTAATTGTATTCGTTTCCAGTCATTTTGTATCGGCAGGTAACTCGATGATCAACTTGCGTTTAAGTTACCTGCCGATACTGCTTAATTTTTGAGAGATTGTGAAAGGTTTTTCTATAAGTTAAGAGAAAATTTTGTCCAGCGTCTTTCCTTCTATTTCCTCGTCTTGTTGTTGTCTCTGGGTTTTTGGTCTTTTTGTACGTTTTCGTTTGGTTTTTTGACAATTCTGTCTTTTCACTGCAGTTGCATGATGCTTTGGCACGCTGTCCGTTAATGCTTTCTAGTTTTAAAACCGCTTTAATATAATAACATTTCTATAATATTTTGAATGCGACAATGCTTGAAATTAAATTTTACTAACAACTTCTTTGAATGTGGGATGTTTGTGAGTTCGAATACATACATGTTCATAAAGGGCAATATATGACTGCTACTTACATTTCGCAATGTTACTAAGGCAAAATATTGTTACTGGAAATGCCGATAAGGCACAATCGTTACGAATTTGAAATTCAAATACATTTCTTGTTAAAGTATACCGCAGCGCAATAAAATAAAGTCGGCGCTGATTTTTTTCTAATATTAAGGTCAATGTTCTTTTGCTTTGCATGTGAAGTTTTTCTGTCAGTGCTGTCCACGTTCATTTACCCTATTCAATATACAGTACAAATAATTAAAAAAAATGCTAGATCAGTTAGAACACCTTTATTTCGCAGATTAAATAACAATAATTGTGTACACTTGACAAAATCATATCCTACCTGTATAAAGATGGGACGCTAGTTATTGCAAAATGAAATGAAAAAATGTAAATAAGGCTCAATTATGCTTTGGGGTTTCGAAAGATGCACGATGGGTGTTTTAAAGTGTACGCACGCTGGGTGTTGCACGCTTAGAAAACCTGAAAAAAGAATCCCTGTAAAATTTTTCCAGCATGACACAATCCTGGAACACCTAGCTGGACTCGCAATAAATGAAAATAAATTGACTATTGTTTTCCAAAATGGGTATGAGTGTGTTTAGAATGTGTACAGTGTAAATGTTGGCGTCTGAATGTGTTTATATTTGGAAGTGTCGCCTATTTCATATGTAAAAGTCAATAGTCTAAAACGGGTACTTTATATTCACCGAGGCAAGAAAGGATGTATGCGAGGCTATTTTAAAATAAGTTATAATTTTAACGCTTTACCTTAACCGATAGCAATTTGTCCTTAAAATTGAACCAAAGAATTCTGCTCTAATGATTTCGAAAAATATTACCTATATTAGAAACAAGAATGTTCAGAACACGGAAATTCTAAGGGCAGGTCGTCTAAACTAACCTATAAAACTTAACGCGCTTCACCCCTAACCGAATTAGATTCACTCGTCGAGATGCCAGCGATACGTCGAATGGCTGTGCGAGGAAATCCACCCATCCCTGGACGCAAGGCAGCTAAAACGACAGGCAGACATGGAGCTCGCAGAGCGTCTACGAAACCGAGGCTGCACGGATATAATTCCTGGGGAGCAGATTCCATCTGGCGCGGAAGCAGTCGCGAAGGAACTGGATGAACTAAACGCGAAACACCAAAGACTACTAGACATGTTGTATGAGAGATTGAGGAGGATAGCGGCTGCCAATCCAGGAGATATTGTTACATTGGTGAGTCTTTATTACTTTAATTTTTTTGTATCATTGTCCTTTTTTAAAAACTTATAAAACACCATGTAAATATTTTTACCTTGAAGAAACGGGCGCTGATTTTGAAAAATTCAAACTAGTTTTGTTTCAAAGCTATGTCGTTTTTAAGTTGCAATGGTTAATATTAGCTCAATTTGAATGTTAACTATTACCTAATATGTACTCCCAATTTGTTTAAAGAATCAATGAAATATACATCAGCGGTATTCCAATATAAATTAAATAAGTCTTATATCTGCTGATATTTCAATGCAATTTTCTTGTTTCTAATAAAGTATGTCAAGTCTTTGAAGTAGGTTGACTTTACACATAGGTACACCTGCTAAGACTTTTTTTACACAAAAGTAATCCTTACCATCAACATTATTTATGTACATGTCCTCGACGGACCGTGTCGAGTTAGCGTGCGCGAACGTTTCACTTAATTCACAGCAAATGATGTCACACTTATGTCATTTTATCAACTTGGACCTCGAAGAAGGCCGTTCACTACTTTACCAGAGTGCGGGTTTGAATAACTAATTAGACAAGGGATATATTTTATATTTGATGTTTATCGAACGAGTTTAACGAAGATTTTAGCATGATTCTATAGGTATCGCCAATACGTAAATATTGCGTCGTAAAATGAAAATCCATACACGCGCGAAACACTTACGGCATAATATAATTTTTTTTTTCATTTAAGTATTTTTTTAAATGATGCGGCGCTCAAAAGTTATCATGATCAAACATGTAAGCTACAAAGAAGTATTTCCAAATAGAATCTGCAATTTAGATTCCTGATAGAATTTCTTAACATCTATGAACCAGCTTATATGCCAAAAACGGCACAAATAATTTAAGTGACTCTTAAACGTATATGCTATGATCCAATCCTATTCCCGTTTAAGGTAGAACGACACCCACTCTATGCTCCGTACAGACGACGTGGGCCGATACTAAATGTTTGATTGCAGATCCCGTAATTGACTTCATAATAAATTCAAAGGTCAACTTAGGTGCTCTATGAATTCGTTATTGTTTATTTTTAAAACTATTGCCTGACCTACTTCTTTAGCCAGAACCAGCTTCTACCGTGTACCCTCAAAACTTATGGGGCTTTCCCAAAGGTGAATAAAAAATGACTTAAAACGCATTGTATTTTTATGATTGTCCTAACTTAGTAAGAAAAAAATCTGATGTTATTCACCTTGTAGCTGTAGGTATAAAAAAGTTAAGTTTACGAATATTTTATTAAAATTATAATTCCCATCCGTAACATTAACTTGATGCATTCTTGATGTTTCTGATGTGTGTAGCCGAGAGACACACTTTCGTAGTTATAATGTTACTAGATGATTCCCGCGACTTCGTCCGCGTGGACCAAGTTTTTTTGATTCTCGCGGGAACTCTTGAATTTTCCGGGATAAAAAGTAGCCTATGTCCTTCCCCGGGATACAGTCTAACCCTGTACCAAATATCATTAAAATCGGTTAAACAGATGATTTTTTTAATTCCCGCGGGAACCTTTAAATTTTCCGGGATAAAAAGTAGCCTATGTCCTTCCCCGGGATACAACCTATCCCTGTACAAAATTTCATCAACATCGGTTGGACAGATGGGCCGTGAAAGCGTAGCAGACAGACAGGCAGACAGACAGACACATTTTCGCATTTATAATATTAGTATGGATTATGGAAGCATGAATACATATTATATTATCAGGTATAATTAATTATTTGATCATACCGTATATTTCACTTTGTAAAGTTTATTTCTTCTCATAACGATTATAGTGTCGTAATTGAATTGGTAAATTGATTCGGAAGGAGCTTTAAGTGCATCCCATTCGATACCAGATGCCTCTGTTAGATATCTGTAGAACTCCTCAAGGGATCAATTACAGTAATAAGCGATATGATCAGTCATAATATTATTTCGTTTGGTAATATTATCGTGATTGAAACTAATACATCCTACTACTGACGGGTGTTATTAATTTTTTACTCGACTACGGAAGGATTTTAGGCTTTGTTTAGTTTACGTGGGTGTTTCTTTTTGAGTTCATACGTTTCCTCATAATTTATTATTTAATGTTTTAAACGGATAGACCTTATATTTGGCTAAAATCGATTCAACATTCGATCGATATAAAATAGTTTCACGATATACTAATTAATTTCAAGTACATAATTCCCCCCAGCAAGGTGGAGCGATGATATCCGGAGGGTGGCTGGCATCGATTGGATGCGGAAAGCCGAGGAAAGAGCACGTTGGCGCTACTTAAAAGAGGCCTATGTCCAACAGTGGATGCGTAGTGGCTGATGATGATGATGATGATGATGATGATGACATAATTCTTTAAAACTATAACATTGTTAAGAAGTCTTAATAATAGTATCGCGATATGCGATGATATCATAGCGTCCGTTAAAATCCGTTATTTTCTTAATGAAATGACGTAATAAAGGAAAAAACCTGTTTTCGTCTACAAAAAAAATACTTTGTATGAATACAGCATTGTTTAAAGGTTTGCTGTAAGTCGCCATCAATTACGTTCATGAGGAAATTAAAATGTTATTGCTATATTTTTACCGCTGGTGACATAATATACATAAAGTGATTAAGTACTGTACTGGCACGTTTCATGTTCTGAATGGTTTGCAAGTGCGCATTGTAATCATTGCTATTTATAATAAGTATTACAATTTTAATAATCATAATTGCTCGAAGTCTTGAAATGTTAAGGGATTCTTTGATTTAATTGATAGAGTCATTATAATAATCAAAATATGGTAAAGGTACTAAAGTAGGAAAACGCCCATTTCAATAGAATTATGTAATTTTCATATTCTTGTATTTGCAGTCTTTTTTTGATTTTATTCATCTATACTATAATGCTGATCTATATCGGATGCATAATAGAGCTATATGATAGTATCAGTTTACTAACTTTCTTTTCTTGCTTGCTATCGCGGACTTACAGACCATAATAAAATAATATTTGCGATTAGATATATATCAGTTTATAATCGTTGCAGTCAATTTATCAATGATAGCTATACAACATATTATACACGTTTTAATAGAGTATGACGATTTGCGGCCGCTCTTTTCAGTATCGCGCGAACGACAACCGCCGCTTGACGCATACCGTGCCAAACCGCGTGACGCGTAAACTGTCGGCTTTCGAAATTCGAACGACGAAAATTTTTTGGCGCAAATCGATGTTGAGTGCATGTGAATTGTGATGTGTGACGCAGTGTAAACATTATTATTTAACTAAGGTCTCGGCCTATGGAGCTAAAAAAAAATTAATAAAATGCTTTACAGTGTTCCAAGATTTATCAACTGCCATACTTTTACTTTGTTGCGGTTTATTAAGATTCTGATTTCACGATAAAAATGTCTGTTTAACATATTTAACTAGCAGCGATTTAAAAAATATATAAAGTCTTAACTAATTGAATCAATGCTAACTATGTTTAAAGTATTAGTCATTAAAATCACATGAGAAATGAAAACAAGTAATGTTTATCGGTCAGTTTGTAACTTATAACCAGTTTCAATAGCAGTTTTTATATTATTTTCTCTTTGACGATAAAATCTAGGTTAGGGTGCCTGCGAAACCGTATATATGTCATTGTGCTGTATTCACGACAATAGCTGAGCAGTTACGGGAGATAACTTACAGGATCACATTTCCAGTTACTAAAATATTATTTTCAGTGAGACTTGTGATGTTGTTTACATTGTCTTGGAAGAGAAATTCTTTGTTTGTTTTTCAAAAAAAATTTTTATTTAATTTATTTACTGGTTATTGTAAAAAACCGGTCAAGTGCGAGTCGGACTCGCGCACCGAGGGTTCCGTACAAACCTGTAGTAAGTTTTAAATTAAATATTTTTTTTTAATATTTGAGTTGATTGAATGAAAGGTAAATTGCGATTTACGATTAATGACGTATTAAAAAAAAACTACTTACTTGATCTCGTTCAAACCAATTTTCGGTGGTAGTTTGCATGGTAATGTACAACATATATTTTTTTTAGTTTTATCATTCTCTTATTTTAGAAGTTACGGGGGGGGGGGACACACATTTTACCACTTTGGAAGTGTCTCTCGCGCAAACTATTCAGTTTAGAAAAAAATGATATTACAAACCTCAATATCATTTTTGAAGACCTATCCATAGATACCCCACACCTATGGATTAGATGAAAAAAAAATTTTTGAGTTTCAGTTTTAAGTATGGGGAACCCCAAAATTTATTGTTTTTTTTCTATTTTTGTAAGAAAATCTTAATGCGGTTTACAGAATACATCTACTTACCAAGTTTCAACAGTATAGCTCTTATAGTTTCGGAAAAAAGTGGCTGTGACATACGGACGGACAGACAGACAGACAGACAGACAGACAGACAGACAGACAGACAGACATGACGAATCTATAAGGGTTCCGTTTTTGCCAAATTTGGCTACGGAACCCTAAAAAGCGTAACTAGAGTTATGACAATGACATGGTTGTGGTTTGTTTATTTTCCTCAATAAATGATAACCACATTAAAACACGGATGCCCTTCTAAAATAACATTGACAGTTTCGAATTCTATAAAAGCCTCATGACGTAATTTTAAAATATGGGCTGGAGATAATGAAGTGTAAGATATTATATAATAATATCTTAATGGCACAAGAATAATATCTCCATTTAAGTTCATAAGTAAGCACCTAAAACAGCCAAAGACTGTTATTATGATAAAAAAATATTAAAAACCAATAAACTAAGTCCTTGAAATAAAAAGCAATATAAGCCCATATATATTAGACGAACTGATGCCCGCGACTTCGTCCGCGTGGTTTAAGTTTTTGATTCCCGCGGGAACTCCTTAATTTTCCGGGAAAAAAGTAGCCTATTTCACTCTCCAGGTTCTCAACTATACCCATACCAAAAATCAAGTCAATCCGTTGCCCCGTTGCGGCGTGATTGAAGGACAAACTAACAAACCAACAAACAAACACACTTTCGCATTTATAATATTAGTATGATAAACAATTTCGCCAAATAGCATCTCATTGGGATATGGGTATCGCTATAACTAGCAACGCAATTAGCTATACGTAATAGAGACGATAAAGATTCCTTTATATCATCTCGATTATATTAATTACTGCTTTTCTGTACAAGAAAAATGCGTATACAAAACAGCGTTCAGGTATGTTCCAAGTTCTATTATCCTGAATTGTGGACACATGAACCTGCCAGAGTCACCTTGATTAAATCAACGACCTAATATTAAAATAGAGCGTCGTTCGCGTCGATTTTTATGCGCTTTATATGTTACAGTAGCGCTCACCTGAATACGTACGTAGAGACGATTGAAATGTCTATGTAGGGGGCTACCGTTGGGGTTGACCTAAACAATTGCAAACAATTTATTAATATAAAATTGTTAGCTAATCAACGCACAGCCTAAACCGCTGGGGTTAGAAATTTGAAATTTTGACAGTAGGTTCCTTTTGTGACGAAGGCGCTCACTAAGGAAGGATTTTTCAAAATTCCACCCCTAAGGGGGTGAAATAGGGGGTGAAAGTTTGTATGAAAGTCCGTCATTTCTCAGGTTATATCCATGAAACTTGGTATACGAGCTACTGGTTGAAAATGAAGAAATACGTGTTTGACAGTTTTTAGAAATTCTACCCCCAAAGGGGTGAAATAGAGAGTTGGTCCTTCAATCACGCCCTAACAGAGAAACGGGTATTTTTCACGGGTAGTTGATGACCTGGAGAGTGGTATAGGCTACTTTTTATCCCGGAAAATTAAGGAGTGCCTGTGGGAAAACAAACTACCACGTGAACGAAGTCGCGAGCATCCGCTAGTATTACCTATATAATAATCTTATACTTTTGTATTGCCAGTTTCGTGCGCATAAGATTTCGATGTTTGTTTTAAAATTATTTATTCCCTTCCCTTATAATTACTAGTAAAATATAATTAAAATCGTCTTAGTTAGTGCCACCTGATCATCGATCATCATTATTGCTCGGTTATTATTAAGATATAATTATTACCTTAATGTACTAGGTACGTCTAGATTACTTTATCTCATAAATACTTACTAATATTATAAATGTGAAAGTGTTTATGCGAATTTGTTTTTTGGTTTATTGGTTTGTTGGTTTGTCCTTAAATCACGCCGCAACGGAGGAACAGATCGACATGATTTTTGGCATGGGTATTGGGTATAGTTGAGGACCTGGAGAGTGACATTTACTCTAATTTAGGCTACTTTTTAAGTCTAAGTTTTTTGTTTCCGCGGGAATCAAAAAACTTGCCGAATTACATTCAGTATTGCTTGAATACCTACGCGTTTCACATGTGTTGAATGTTATTTACAATAGTGTTACGATACAATATACTTCGCCGATGTTGAAATCTCATTTATAATGTGACATTTGGCAACAAATCTACAAAATGAACCCGACCGATTGCCAGATCGCCTATTTTTGCTATCCCCTGACATTTGCTTTGCTGCTAAGAATCGATAGAGTTCTTTGATTTGATATCATATAGTCCAGGAAATAAGGGTTTTCAATTTTTTGTTCAGTTCCTTAATTTGTAAACGAATTTCCATTTGTAATTTCATAGAAAGCGTGTCACTAAAAATTATTAGTTGTTCTCATGTTCTAAATATGTTGACCCTAAATGATCCTTTCAAGTGTTAACTCTTTCTCCCTTTTTCGTCTCCTCATTGCTGAGGGTCCTTGAATAACCCAAATAATGGCAGAGGTTCACCAACTGATTAGTAATCATTAGTGTAGGTATGTCACTAACACTGCACAACAAAAGGATCTTTGAAAGTCAAGGTCGTTAAATTTTCTGTTGTGACTCGTGGACTACATGCGGGCTCATTATTTTCCCCGCAACGAGTCAAGGTTCTCGAGGGGACTGAAATAGAGTATCGATTAGGAGTCGTTAAGTATTTAGAATCCTACTTTGAATAATCTGTACTCTTTCAACAACTTTTATTTAGCTTCTGTGAAACATACGACTAAAAATGGATGAAAACCACGCTGCTGATTTTCTAAATTATCAGAGCGTTGCCTCACAATAAAGTCGACGTATTTTGCAATCATGCGTTGAATTTGTACATCTACAACTAAATGTTTTAACGCGTGAAATCACTAAAACTACACTTTTATTTCCAACTTTTCATAGCGTTTTCCCAAACAAACATCAACTTTGAATTCTCTTGTAACGCAATACTAAAATAATAGGTAGTTATAAATTTCAGCTTTGCCGTAAAGATTCAGCGTTGCACGTCTTAATTCGGCCGTTGACCTCTTTGGCTTTGGCTCGATGTTTTTGCTAAGACTTCTCACTCAAAATATACTGTTGTGTTGATGCAAACGAAGGTTTTTTGGATAGGTACTTTGTCAGACAATTTAAAATTATTAATAAAAATAAGCTTAAAGAATCGTGTTCAGGTACGCAATCTAATTTCTGAAAGAGTCATTTGATAAACAGAGCAAAGATCTTGTTCTGTGAAATAATTAAGCTTTTATTAAACTGAAAAAATTGTGACAAAGTTACAGAACGCCTAGAACACTAACAAGTTCGTGCATAATATTAATATTGATGTTGATGTGTTGCCCCCATTACAATGCATGCAGGATTGAGATTTAACAACAGCTTTAGACAATGTGGATCACGGTTCCACCTCGCTACACAAATTTGTTTTGAAAACAAACAGGTGATCACACTGATCCAGTTTACCCTATAATTATGATAACAAGCTTTTATTATTATATCGTCCTTTATTTGGACAATGTTATTAGTTTTACGCTTATGGCCTACTTTTTAGTTTCGAAGTCAACAAGGGAACCCATAAAGTTTCGCCATGTCCGTCCGTCCGCCTTACCGCGGTTTAGCTCACAGGCCCTTAGTACTAGAAAGCTGTAATTTGGCATGGGTATACATATGAATCGCGCCGACGAATTGGTAAAATTAAATATAGAAAAAAAAACCCTCACCCTGTCGTCTATCCCATGGGGTGGCCCGGTGGGGTGTCGTTGGATAAGTCGTTCAAAAATATTGTGGGTGTGGGAAAACCATTTTGGATTCAGGCATTCATGTGCGAAATATTTAGCTTTAAAGTGCTTATTTTTGTCAAGTCAAGTATTGGTTCAGATATGTTTCCGCATAAAATGCTGTAAGCCAATTTTCGTAACAAGCCAAATCTTATTCATCATCGTAATTTCAAAACACTTATGCCTATAAATTTTTCTTTTGAGTTTAATCTAGTGTTTTGCTTAGTAATGTACATTCGAGTCATAGGTTTTATATTTAACTATTACGCTTATGGTTTAGTGTTTGTCGGATCTATCCTCATGAAATTACCTGCTATCGTGAATTATGCAGCTTTATTTCAAATTAGAACTTTAAGTCAGTTTAAAGATATCGTTTACCATTAAATCATACTTACTAATATTATAAATGCGAAAGTCAGTTTGTTTGTTGGTTTGTTGGTTTGTCCTTCAATCACGCCGCAACGGAGCAACGGATTGACGTGATTTTTGGCATGGGTATAATTGAGGACCTGGAGAGTGGCATAGGCTACTTTTTATCCCGGAAAATTGAGGAGTTCCTGCGGGAATCAAAAAACTTAAACCACGCGGACGAAGTCGCGGGCATCAGCTAGTAAATAAATAAAGCCTTTATTGCTGATTAATTTACAATACAAATAACGATTACTTAGTCAATAAGTTCGCACTATGGCGACCGTTGCAATCAGCGCTCCCACTGGAGCATAGGTCTCCTCCAGGTGTCGTTTACCATTACTAATGCCTGTATCATTGACTGGTCGTTACGTTATAAAGAAAACCTACTAGGAACTACCTAGGTACTTAGTCTGGTCTGGTCAAAAAGCATTATATTGTGTCACCTCAATTTTCTTGTGTTATTTCTAATTTAACTAATTGAAGAAACCTGTAATGAGAAACTTAACTGAAATCATGTATTTTCAGGATACTTAATAGGATTTCGTTTGAACTAAGTATGATTATTAACTACTTCCCTAGCTGAGTCATTTTATGCAGCTACCACATTCCAGAGGTTAGCTTATTATACCTACTTACGCTACGAAAGAATATTGTCATCGATAGGAATTATCATCACTTAGTCACGGTTGCGGTCACATTAGCTCTTAGTGTTAAAGTCACTACTAGTTGGTGAAATATGGTTCCTATTTAGGATACTGATTTAGGATATTAGGATATTCATTTTAACTCTTTGTTCTCCTATTCTTACAGTTCATTTTAGTTCGTCCTACACCTATTTGGGAATACTTTATATTCGTAGTCCACTTTAGAGCACCGCACCGGCGCATCAGGATGCGCGCGCATCCTCAAATATCGAGCCCTTCTTTTCTAACCTCAAAAATAACCCTAAACAGCTGTTGGCCGATTTCGCTAAATCACGTAACGCCAATGAAATAATTATCATAACAATTGCTAAAGCTACGGCTAGACGCGTCGAGAGCCATTACGAAATGATTTAAAATTAGAATCCGCGTTATTATTTTTCGGTTTACGGTTTTTCATTCAGTTTCCGAGTGGCACGTTGCGCGTTTACTCGCGCTGTTCCGGTGTTTTCTACGAGTAATTCTTTTTAAACTAATCGTATAATTCAAGCGTTTAATTGGTTTTTCTACTGATTGTTTAATTTATTATCTCGCATATTTGATTTTAGATTTTAATGATATATTCGTATACAAAACTATCTATGTTATTTGTTTCATGAATTAAGTTTAATTACGGTGTAAATCATGAAACTTTTGTGTGGTCATTTTAAATGATACTGTGTTGTGAACTTTTGCGTTAATATGGAGGAGTACGAGTATGACTTCGCGTTCGAGTGCCGGGTTGGTATTTTGTGTCATTTTTTTTTGATATCTTAACGTTAACTTGTGAAGTTAATGTGAGTTTAGCTAAAGTGAAATAAGCTTCAGGGTTTCAAGTTGTAGCTGGTATGATTCCTGCTTGCGTCAACTTTTTACTTTTTGTGTAAATCTGAATGACCGACGAATTTTCCATAACACTTTCCTGTCCGATGACGCATTATATTTTACTATAGATTCCCACGACTTAGACCGCGTGGATGTAGGTTTAAAAAACATCAAAGGAACTCTTTTATTTTTCCGGCATAAAAGTACCCACCCCATAACACCCTTCCGGTTGCGAAGGATTTTTGTTTCGAATTTTCCGACGGATATTTTAATTATTTCTACTTATGGAAAAGGAATGAGGATGAGGATGAAGGATTGAGAATGAAAGGATTCGTCAGGATTCTTATTAAGAAATGACAATCCACAATTTTTTTGATCGTCCGAATGAAAACGATTTGATATTTAGAATATAAAATATAGATCCCATTGAACTCTAAATTATACCAAGTCCTCAATCCTGATAGACCACACCTGAACCCTGAAAATTTACTTGATATAGCTACGTTTGGTTAAGAAAGACATTTTCTATCTTTTCAGCGCCTCGTGGAGGCAATGGCGCCGCGATCAGCACGTTCCTTCCGCCAGGAATTCAACATGCAAGACATTTCGACTACCGAACACACCTACACCACGCAATACACCACTGAAAAGTAAGTACTTATAGTATCTCAATTTGAGGTTGTTGTCCTAAATATTTTTTATCGATGTTATAACAATAGTGAAAGATTCTGCTCTAAGTGTTTGTTATGCTCATAATATTGATAATATCATTAATTTTATTTTACTTGATACATCAATACAGATATGTCAGGACGTCACAATCAACAGAGCTTGATGGCCATGCACCTATCAAATCAATGACTAATGGCAAATTAAACTCACCTAACTACACATCGAAAACAATAATCGGTGACGACGACAGACCAGACATTAGAAATCTCAAACGTGTTCATAAAATGTATGAGGGTCCCAATATTATAGAGTCCAGAGGTATTGTTCATCCTGAAACAAGAGAAATATTGACTGTGGGCCAAGCAATTAGCATGAGAATATTGGACGTACGAACGGGAAGATTATTATCCTCCCCTAATACAAGACAAACCATGACAATAGAACAAGCAGCCAAAGAGGGTTTAATAGACCCCAAGTTAGCTGCCAGGTTAACAGGACCTTGTGGAATGACAGAAGATGGAAATGAAGTCACTTTATTGGAAGCAATTCAAAGAGAACTCTACGACGCGGAGCAAGGATTAATTGATCCAGCGGAAAAAAGAATCAAGGTGACTGATGAGGGTGAAAGGCCTGGCCATGGAATGAGTATATCGGACGCGTTAAATCGTGGTCAAGTCGATTTACAAAGAGGTCTCTACAGGCTCTCTAACGGAAGCTACATAACTATTGCGGAAGCCTACCAACGGGGTTACCTTATTTACAATGAGATTATCAAAATAAAATCAAGCGCTTTGTCTTTATCCGATGCAATTAACCAAGACCTAGTAGATAATAATGGTTGGATCCTGGATAGAAACTCAGGTGATAGGTTCCAATTAGAAGTTGCGATAGAAAACGATTTAATAAATCCAAATATACGAGAGATAGTAGATCCTAAAAATGACACTAAAATCACACTCGCGGATGCCATAGAAAATCATATAATTAATACGAAACTTTCGAAATATGTTCACAACATAACTAAGGAAAAAATTACTTACAAGGAAGCTGCCGGTAAACGGTTTATCTGTAAACCAATGACCCTTAAAGATGTTTGTGATAGTAATTTAATGACAAATGATGGTAAAATTTTGTCACCAACAAACAGGACCCCTTTAAATATTTTAGAAGCAATATCAATTGGCGTACTTGATAGTGATAATATAAAATGCGTTACCGATACAACAACTGGACAATTGCTAACATTATCTGAAGCTTTAGGTGCTAGAATCATCCTTCCTGATAACAAGTTCCGTGATAATTTGACAGGAGAAATTTGCACTATACCTGAAGCAGTAGATCGAGGTCTTATAACCTCTGTGTCTCAAAGGTCAATTTTTGATATTGATGGTTTTAGAGATCCAAAAACAGGTGAATTTGTTTCTTTCAATACAGCGTTAAATAAAGGCCATTTAAAATACGCGAATGGTGAAACTTTCTTAAAATCAGAAAGCGGTGATTTTGTGTTTTTAGAAGATTGTCCCAAAGTATCAATTGTTCGTCCTGAAGTTTTAGAAATGTTTAATCGAAAGATAGGTGTTTTCGAGAATGATAAAGAGTTAACCGTTTTAGACGCAGTGTTCAAAAATATCCTTGATCCTAAAACGGGCTATCTGCTTGATTCTGCGACAAAAAAACCAATACCGTTTAATAAAGCCGTAGAAATGAACATGATAACTCCTGAGGGTGCTGCTTTATTAAATTCGTTATTAAATATTACTCTTACTCTCCAAACTGTAACGAAAACTGTGAAAAGATACGTGACTGTGACAAATACAAATACTTCCCGTAAGTCTGAAACTATAGTTACATTTGCTGAAGCTATACGACGAGGTCTAATAGATGAGACCACACAAACTTTTACGGATCCAACAACAGGTACTGTTTTTCCCATTCAACAAGCCTTAGATGAAGGATTGCTAGGTGTCGATCAAAATGAACCACGAATCGTTCAGCTTTCAGATCGAGTTACGAAAAAAGATTTAGTCCCCGGTCAAGTCGTAGAATTAAAGATCACTAAAAAGTCTTTTATTAAAGATATGCCTTCTAGCCCTGAAAGTAAATTACAACATGATAATAGACCCGAGACTGATAAAAGTCCTGATTATACAATAAAGGAATCAATTCAACCCCGGGAAGAAGTAACTAGAGAGATAAGAACTGTAACATTAACATCAGTCACTTCAGATCCGTCTGTAACATCCCATACAATTAAGAAAAATACAATAGAGCTACCTCGGGGAGGATGGACTTTAAAGGAGTCTATACAACAAAATCTGTTTGATCCAGAATCTGGCATGTTTATTATACCTGGTACTGATAGGGTTCTTGATCTTCAAGAAGCCGTTAAGCTTAATATTATTAATTCTGAATCAGCTTCTGTTCTAGACACAAAATCTAAAAAAAAAATGCCTTTACGTAAAGCTTTGGATTTACATATTTTAGATAGCACAGGTCATTATAAATATGTTACAGGTATATTGACTATGAGAGAGGCTATTGAACGGAAGCTTGTTACCTTTGTTATACTCTCAAAAAATTTATCTAGCCAAAAAGTTATTACTATCACGTCTGTAGAAGGGATGCCGGATCATATGGAAATTTCAGAACTGCAACATGAAGTGTCGCTTGGTGACGAGTCCGAGGAACAGTCCGTATTAGAACCTGTCCAAGTGGCTCCCGGTGTTATTTACGATCCAGCTACAGCATTAGTTATATCTACTGTATCTGGTATTTCTGAGAATATTATTGAAGCTGTAAATCGAGGCGTAGTTCCAAACACTACTGTAAAGGTAATTGAACCAACGACGGGAAAAACTATCTCATATAAACAGGCATTACAACAGGGTATTTTAGATAAAAAGACAGGTGAGTATAAAGATCAATCTGGAAAAAGAATTAGTCTTGCAGATGCTGCCAAAGTAGGCCTCATAGCAGTTATCGGAGCACCTTTGGTAGCAGCTTCTAAAGTTATTCAAGTAGTAAGAAATACAATGGTTGTTGACCCTAACACGGGAGAAGAACTACCTATGGAAGTGGCGTATGAAAGGGGGCTTGTTGACCCTGTAACGTATAAAAATTATGAAGATAGTATTACACAAAAGACCGCTGAAGTAGAAATTGATGCATTAAAGAAACTACAACCGACGTCTGATGCAAAAGCTTACACCGTCATAGATCCTGTCTCTGGTAAAAAAATTATAGTAGACGAAGCTAAGGAGAAGGGCCTTGACTCTATTTCTTACAAAAAATACAAAGACTCGGTTGTAAGCGTACCCGATACTGATAGTATTCAACAGGGACATAAATTGATTAAACCTGGTTCGAGTAAGGTATCTATTTCACAAGTTTCTCCTAAGCCTATGTCAGTTGGAGCAGCAGTCTCTGAAGGTTTTATAACCGTTGAATCTATACAAAACAGTCTTTCGATTGACAACAGAAAAAGTTCAAACAATGTTACACCCATGGATAAAAAAAGGACATCTCAAGATGTTGTTGAACTTCCCAAAACTCAAATTCTTAAAGAATTTAAATACAGTAGACCAGTAACAACAGATCGTGAAAATGACTTCCCGTCCACTAACAGCAAACCGATTGTTTTGCAAAAGCTTCGAAAACGTGTTGTCCTGCCGGTTGAAGCTTTAGAAATGGGTTTGATTGATAAAGATACTGCTAATATTTTGGAAGCCATTAAATCTTATAAAGATGAGAAAGGATTGCCGATAACTCTGGAAAGAGCTATCCAGCTAGATTTTGTAGATGAAAATAAGGGTAAAATCATTGATCCAGTACGTGGAGATGTTATCTCTATCAAAGAAGCTCTCAAACGGGGTGTATTAGATAATGATGGTCAGAACGAAGTCTTAGTACCGGTAGCTAGAAGTCTAACAATTTCTGAAGTGTTAGAACAAGGTTTGCTACATCCAACCACTGGAAAAATTATCCATCCTGAGACGGGAAGTCATTTGTCTTTAAGAGAAGCTATCATCTGTGACATTGTTGATCCCTTATCAACCATTACGGTAGGACCTGGACAAAACATAACCCTTTCCGATGCTATTGCAAGAAACTTAATTGATAGTGAGAAAAACGTCGTTAAAACAAGTAATGGTACACTTGATTTAGTTTCTGCTGCAAATGCACATATATTCCAAGATAAGAAATCTCCTACGTTTATTGAAAATATACCCCCGGCTGGCATAACATTAGCAATGGCTATAAAACAAAGCATGATTGATCCGAAAACTGGTAACCTAACTCATCCTTTAACAGGCGAAATTGTATCCTTAGGTGAAGCTATAGATAGAGGTATAATAATGAATATACCTTTTCCTCAATCTTCTGCCACAATACCAATAGAGAAAGCAGTAAATGATGGTATAGCTGATCTACGAGAAGGCACATTTACTGACCCTAAAACGAAGGAAAAAATTCCTATTGAAAGCGCTATTGAACAAGGTTTACTTGCGATAAAACCCAACGAGACATCTGAAATAGGCGGAATGGTTACTACTATTACGGAAACTTTTACTTCACAGCATACTGTAACAACTAAAATGGTGGAACTCTTAGCAGATTATGTTTTAGTTAATGCAAATGAGTTACAAAATACCAAAACTGGTGAAATAATTCCTATTGAAGAAGCAAGAGAAAAAGGTATTATTCGAGACGAACATACAAAAAAAGAGCAATTTATAACAAGTGATACAAATATCAGTTTTGAAGATGCATTAAATTTAGGTTATATTGATGTCAAACGGGGTACCTTCACTAATCCTAGTACAGGAGAAACGTTAACGATTTCTGAAGCCGTTAACAGTGGTCTTATAAACACCGAAGTTACTACAGATAAAGTAACTCCTCGAGCAATTGAAAATTTAGAAATGCTGGATCTCAATGAAGCGTTTGAATTAATTTTTGATGAAAAGACTCAGAAATTTAGAGATCCTAAATCACCCAACAAAGTAATGACCTTTAAAGAGGCGCTTGAAAGAAATATAATTGATTCCAATTCGATGATATATAATTTACAGGCTGGTAAACCTGTTACATTAAAAGAAGCTGTAAACGTCGGATTGGTTGATAATAAATCAGGGAAAATTAAAGAACCCAGTACGGGAAAGGCATTTGATATTAAAAAGGCAGCTAAAATTGGTCTAGTAGCAGTTGTTGCAGCACCAATTTTGGCAGGCATGGCAGTAGTTGAAGGCGCTAAAAATGTGACAAATAAAATGGTAAAACCTAAGCCTAAAGAGGTAGCATCTCAGTCAATTGAAGATCCTCAAAAAGGTGAAAGTGGAAGTAAGAAATTGGGAAGTATATCATTGATAAAAGATACATCTACTTTAGATAAAAGTGAGCCTCAGTATAAAGAAATTACGAAGTCAAAAGTTACCGATACTGTCTCTGGAAAACTTTCACAAAGCGATTATACCATAAAACCGTTGAATATTACAGATGAACGGGAAGCTGACTTGGCAAATAAAATATCAAAGACACAAGAAGGTCAGATTCAGATAAAAACAGAAAAACATTTGGTTAAACCTGCAACAAAATCTGAAGCATCTTCATCCATGCATCTTAAAGCAGAACTCAATAGCGAAAACCAAAAAGAACTCCTTCGGAACATTGCCAACAAAACAGGAACTGCTAGTGAAAAACTACAGGAATCATCTGATGTTCAATTAGCAGAACCCTTAAAATTAACCCAAAAAGATGACACAGTTCCTAAAGATTCTTTTGTGATCGATAATTCAACGGAAACCGTTGATACAACGATTGCATTGAATACTGGTAGAAAGATAAATAACGAAAAAATAGAGGATGATGACAAAATTTACAAAGCTTTTGTAACAAAAACGACGGCAAAAGAGATGCAACCAATTCATGTTATCTCGAATCAAAAAGAAATTCAAGAAGCAACACCAGATGTTCAAGAATTTCACAAAATCACCCCAGATGGAAAGGAAATAACTACGATAGTGAAAACTACAGTTTCTAAATCAGAACCTACTGAATATATTACGGAACATACAAGTACAATTGTAACTACTAAAGCCTCTAAAGTAACAACGATTGAAGTTACTCAAAACACTTCTACAAGTTATGACGTTGCTGAAGTTTGTGAAACTCATGATCAGAGCGAACTTACTTCTACAGTACAGCATCCAGATCAAGTAGACAAAGCTAATAGTGAAATAAAAGAATTCATCGGTTCATCTTCAGAAAGCATGAGTAAACAACAATTAGAACTAATCCAACGTCCACAAGGTAGTAAAATTGAAAATTTCCCCGTAACGAGTGATAAAAAAGTACAAAAAACCGATGAAAAAAATCTGCCGGCAACAAAAGAAACTGAATGTAGTCAAACCGAAGCCTTTGAAACTGCAATAGAAATATTTAGTAAAGGTGATGATGTTCTTAAAGCTATTAACAAAGGAGCAATACCACCGGAATCGGTAACTATCATAAATCCAAAGTCAGGAAAACAAATTACGTTAGAAGCGGCTATAAATGAAGGAATCGTAAGCAAAAACACTTTAGAAATTGAAGATAATATGGGTAATAAGATAAGTTTCGCTGATGCAGTTAAGTTAGGCTTAGTTGCGGTTGTAGGTGCTCCAATTTTCGCCGCTTCAAAGGTAGTCGAGTTAGTGAAAAATTCAGTGGCATCCGAACCCGTTACTGATAAAAACTTCGAAACGGAGACGCTTCCTAAGAAAGATATTGTACCAAAATTAGTCGCATCAGACAAAAAAAATACACAGCCCCAAGAAATGTCGCAAGGACAATCAAAACATCCAGAAAATATTTCGCGCTCAGGAGAATTTGTTGATGTCATTGTCAAAAAGCCTCTTGAACATACGGTATTTGAGATAGCTAACAAACAATCAGTTGCAATCGATGACGGGAAAACGATATCAGCTTTGTTAATCGATGCTGAAAAGCAACCTTTGCGTGTAATTGAGGAAATTACAGAACAAAATGTTACTAAAGTTAAATCAGAACCCCTTAAAGTTCTATATGATAATATACCTTTGATTGATGCCATAGCACAAGGCATCATTGAACCAAAAATTTGTCGAATTTTAATTAATGGTGTTGAATCACCACTGACAGTTCAAGACTCGTTAGAGCAAGAACAAATCAGTCGATTTGCCCCTGTCGATGTAGTGTCTAAGAACTGTGTTATTTTAAAAGAAACTAAACCTAGATATAGTTTGTCAATTTCTCAAAAACTAAATCCCGAAGAACTGTCTGAAATGGGAGTTTATGACATTGAAAAACAGATATTTATAAATCCCAAAACTGGTGCAAAAATTTCTTTCGAAGAACTAGTCTATGGACTTAAAGTATTTGATCCAACCTCTATTCTAGTGAAAGATTTGAGTTGTAAATCTGATAAGTATATACCCTTCGATGAAGCCATATCGCGCCCTATTATTGATAAAGGTACTGGCCATATGGTTAATCCTAAAACAGGCAAACGTGTGTCATTTTTGGAATGTGTACAAATCGGGTGGATAGTGGAAACCCCCGAAGATACTTTTATTCAAGAACAAATAACGGTTGAATCTGCCTTTGAAAAGGGTTTGTACAATCCAAAAACTGGTGAAGTTAAAGATGAAAATACGGGTGAGTTAGTTCCTATCGGCGAAGCAGTTCAAAAAGGTCTCATTGATCAAGAATCTTTACTAATAAGAATTCCCCAGTCAAGTGAAGTCGTGACCTTATCTGATGCTGTCGAACGTGGGATTATAGAAATACGCGAGGGATTAATTATCATAGTTGAAACTCAGGAAGTAATTGAAATTACGATGGCTATTAAACGAGGTTTAATCACTATTGCACGTAGGCCAATATCTATAGAAGCCGTTATTACTAAAAACATGTACGAACCAACATCTGGTAAAATAAAAGATATTGTTACTGAACAATTATTGGCTATTAATGTTGCTGTAGACAGAAATATTGTACATCCTACAATATCTGAAATAAGAGATACTGCATTAGAAAAATACGTCCCCTTACAAGAAGCTCTTAATACAAAACTAATTAACCCTGAAACGGGTAAGTTGAAAGACAAAAAGACTGGTAAATACATTCCATTAGATGATGCGTTAAAGAAAGGCCTTATCGCTACTAAAACAGTTACATTCTCGTTGTACGATATTATTGAACTTGGTTACTATTCACCAGATTCATGTCAAATTTTGAACCCCAGAACAGGTGAAACTATTTCCTTACGTAAAGCTATTGAAGAAAAGTTAATTGATCCTAGAGATATTAAGATAAAAGATGATAAGTCGGAGACAGTTGTTTCCTTTGAACAGGCAGTTAAATCTGGTTTAATAGATTTAGATCGTGGTATTATTACGTCACCTGCAGTTAACCTCAAAGACGCGTGTGAAAAGGGATATTTGCTTAGTGATATCAAGCCTTGGTCATTACAAGAAGGCTTAGTTCAAGGATTTTATGATCCTGACACTGGCTTATTAACAATAAATAGTGCTACTATGACACTAGACGATGCCATTAAGGTCGGAAATATCAATCCGGAAGTTTTAACAGTTAGGAATGCTGACTCTGGAGAAATGATTTCTCTTGCTGACGCAATTAAAGCAGGTATTATTGATTCAAAAGAAGGGAAAGTAAAAGATCCCGTTCATGGTGACAAAATTTCACTGACAGATGCTTCAGAGCGTGGCCTTATATTACCGGCCAAACGTAAGCTTAGTTTACCGGAAGCTGTTTTTAAAGGATTCTATGATCCAAAAACCGGAAAGTTCTCGAATCCCCAAAATAAAGACAAAATGCCGACCGAAAGAGCTATCAGAAAACGTTTGCTGGATCCGCAATCTACCTTAGTACATATTGGAGGTAAAGTTATTCCATTTGAATTTGCAGTTGACAAAGGTATTGTCGATGGTAGAACAGGGACTATTTTATTAGGAGATGAACGGGTAGATTTTCGGGAGGCGTTTGAGCGGGGAATATTAGTAGAAGTACGTAAGCCTTTATCACTTATGGAAGCAATTGAAAAAGGAGTGTATAATGAAATCACGGGACATTTCATGGATCCGCAAAGTGGTAAAAAATATACCCTTGCTGATGCTATAAAAAGGAATTTAATCGATCCTCATTCTGTACATATTCAAGATAATAGGTTAGGCAAATGGGATAAAATTACTTTATCAGAATCTATAGAAACTGGTGTCATCGATGATAAATCAGGGAAAATTAAAAATATAAACAATGATAATGAAGAAATAAACCTTGCTAAAGCTTTTGAAATAGGTTTGCTCGTAGATAGCAAAGCGCCAATCAGTTTACAAAGAGCGCTTCACCAAGGCCTCTACGATGATGTCACTGGCAAGTTTATTGATCCGGTTACCACTCGTAAAATTACTTTGCATGAAGCTATGAGGCGATCTATTGTAAGTCCTAAATATCTTTGTTATTTTGATAAAAAATCTGAAAAACCATTATCGTTGAAAGAATGCTGTCGAAGTGAAATTATAGATAAAAGAAACGGCAAATTTAGCGAACCTGGTTCAGATATTAAAGTGTCTCTATCTGAGGCTATGAGCTTAGGTCTTATTGTAGACATCGAAAGTGCTGGGTTCTCTTTGTATGAGACTTTGTCTATGAACATGTATGACATTACTGAACTTATGTTTATACACCCAGTCTCAGAAAGGAAAATTTCACTTAAGACCTCTATTGCTGAGGACTTTGTTAATCCAGAGACGTCAATTGTGAAAAACATTCCATCTAGTAGATATATTAAACTAAGAGAAGCTATCGAAATAGGAATTATTGATGAGAATGAAAGTGTGTACGTCTTACCTAACGGAACTCATATTAATTTATTTGACGCAAGGAATCGCGGTCTTATTGTAACTTCGAAGAGAAATCTAAGTGTAGAAGAAATAATAAAGAACGGTCTTTTCAGAGCTGATAATGGCAAAATAGTAGACCCTAACACTAATGAGTTTATAGATATAAAAAAAGCAATTGAATCTAATCTCATTAATCCAGAGCTTACAATTGTCAAGGATAGTTCAACTGGTAAATTTAAACCACTGTTAAACGCAATACAAGAAGGTGATGTCGATGTTTCCAAAGGTAGGGTATTAGATACTAAAGCAAAGAAAACATACAGTTTAGATATTGCATTTGACAAAGGTTTGCTAGTTACTGTTGTACAACCTCTTACATCTCAAAAGATCACTAGACGGTATGTTTCAGACACATCAGCAACTAAGGAACCAGTTTTACGAGAGTTTACATTAGATGAAGCGATAAAATATGAATTTGTTAATCCAGACTCGGCTCTTATTAAAGATCCCCATAAAAATAAGTACGTGCCATTAAAATTAGCTATAACTCAGGGTATTATTGACACTAACGCTAAGGGATTATTTGACACTCAAAGCGGTAATTCACGAACTCTCTGTTTCGTCTTTGAAAATGGTCTAATCGTTTATGTTCGGGAACCCTTAACTTTTGAGCAAGCTATTGAAAACGGTCACCTTAACATAAGTACTGCTCGGTTTACTGATCCAGAATCCAACGAAGTACTGACTATTAAAGACGCGGCCTCTTTAGGCTACATAGACCCGGACACAGCGCTTATAAAGGATAATCTAAAAAAGAGGCTAGTAAAGCTTCCTGAGGCATTCCGCAAAGGCTTGATGGACGCTGAAAAGGGTAATATTCTAGACACAGACACCTCAAAGCTAAATACTCTTAGCGCGGCGATAGAGAGTGGATTACTAATGACACCAAAAAAAAGTTTCACTCTTATTGAAACTTTAAACTTCGGAATTTATAATCCAACTACAGGCGCATTGAACGACCCTTTCATAACCACAAGCGTCATCGATCGGAAAAGATTAACATTAGGTGAAGCAATCCAACGGGGTATAGTTGATCCGTCTAGTACTGTAGTAAAGGAACCAGAAACTGGAAAAATATGGCCATTAGTGCAAGCAATAGAACAACGGCTCGTCAATCCTGTTGAAGGGAGACTCGTTATTAACCCGCAGAAAGGAATTAGTCTTGATTTAGTCAAAGCTCTTAAAAAGGGATATTTACTGCCAGCAGAAACGAGGGTGAGTTACATTTATTTTTTTAATAATTTGTTGCTTCGATCAAGCAAAGGTATTGCTTTACAACTTCCTATATTTCTACTCTTAGATGGTGATCTATTTTACTTAAGCGTTTGGCTTAAACATTGGCATGGCACGACAACACCCCCATAACTTAGTCAATGACTGAGTTATAGGCTAAAGTTAATTTCAAATATATTTATATGAAAACTTGAGATTTTAAAATGACCTACGTTACCTATAACTTAGTCAACAATTCATTTGGTCAACAGGTTTGCCATCGATTTCAAAGTACCTAGTTCAGCACAAGAAATAATATCATTAGGGTCGAAATTATATTTACAAGCAAAGCAGTAGGGATAATATTTATCGCAACTTATTTTAGTTGTCTCATTCTAATTTTATAGTAAACGTAGGAACAAAACAAATATGCTTATAGTTCTTTGATAATTCAGTAGTTTTTTTTTTCAATTAGTCTTGTGTTTTTTATAGATGCTTAACTTTAGATTTTTTGCTCGATAATTGACAGTTTTCCATCGATTCGCTCCATAATAATAAATTTTTATTCTGATGTAAAAGGTCAACGATGTATTTAATATTTCATTTTATTCAATATTTTTATCGAAACACAGAAATACCTCTTAGTACTTACATTGAAATTTTATAGCAAATTACTTGTCTTAAAAAGTTTCAAAATATTACTTAATATTAAAGAAAGCTGTCAAGATCAGTGAAAAAAATGATGATGTGCTTACCCACTTTGTAATAAGGCTCGATGTATGTTGTTTTTTATTTCCAGCCGTTGCCTGCGATGCTAAAGAGCCCTTTTGAGCTAAATCGTGAATGCTTGCCTTTGAGGGATCATATTAACGACGATTTTATGAACCATCACCGTATCGCCAAATATCTAACCCCCATATTCACTTTGTGCTAAGAGTTATATCAGGGAGATCAAAATGGACCTAACTTTTGTCTTGACTTGTATGTCATCGAACTCCCGCTTTCCTGTTTGCTTCCTCATAATATAGAAACCAGCTAATTATGACTGCTGGTTTTAAAACGTCTTTGAAATTCGTTTTTACTTGACATTACTTCTTACATTAAATTTTTGTGTTCCGATATATACTTATTCCATGGGAACGTGCTCAAAAAAATTCGAAACGCATGATTTATATCTTATACTATTACATCAATAATAAGGCGGTACTCGCGACGCAAACATTCACAATATCAAATGGTAAATCATTTTCTGCAAACACAAACACCAAAGGTAGTATTGACATAATTCATTATAGTCTTATTATAGATGCTCTATTTTCGTGAGAACTTATTTCATTTGAAAGAATTTTTTACATTTTATGGTTGTAAAGGGGGTTTTTTTAATAAATGAAATAGGATCTCATAGTTACTTTAATAAATGTAAATTCGCCCGGATCAAACTATTTCCGCCTATTCGTGTACATTTTTCTATAACTTTGTACTTTAATCTCGTTTACTTCACAAGAAATCTTTTATTTTAAAGTTTCAGATTTCCCCGTAAGGTATAATTGTGTATTTTACTTCTTAACCATTAACTTATGAATTAAAATTTAATAATAACATTTTCTGAAAATGTTGATACCATTTCTCAGTTCTATAATATTCATCAAGCAAATGTCAAAAACATATTGTACATCCAGTCTTTGACGTTTGTGAATGTTCCACTGCTTGCATGCAATGCTTTTTGCACCTAGTTTTGTGTTCCACGCAACAATTGAACTGGTTGTGTTTTGTCATTTTCACGCTCTTGTAAATTGGCCTCTCTCGTGTTATCTGTGTCTTTTTGCATTTCTAGGGATATTGTTGGCTTGAATGCATAGTCGTCTGCTGTTAGATTAAGCTTACATTTCAGATATCTAGTAAATCACTTAGCAACTTAGGGTGGGTCGTTTAAATGTTTTGATAGATAAAACTATTTTTGAGTGCGTTTGGTGTTGCCTGATTTTACTTCACTGTAAATAAATAACACTGTAAATTCACATCAGTAGTTACAGTACAGTTACTGAGTGCACTGCAATTTAGATAGATTTAATGAATATATTATGTCAACGTAGTTTAGAAATCAAGCACCTGTGCTGCTCATATACGAGCGTGTATATTTTGAATAACACTTCACCCGAAAAGATTATAAAATAACCCATTTATTTTGATGTGTAGCAAGCAGTTGAAGAGAAATACAGGCTTTGCGATGAGACTCTTTCGAAATTATTGGAATGGATCGCGGTTGTCGAAGAACGATTGGCCAATCAGGAAGCGGTGAAAGAAGACATGGATGAGCTCCGCAATCAGATCAACATACTCAAGGTATCTAATTCTTTCTTAGGGATGTTTATATACTTGTACCAATATATGGTTATACAAAAAACTACCCATTTGCTTCATTTTTCAGCTCATCAAGGACGATCTTGAAAGTCACCAACGCCAAGTGTCCGCGTGTGCGGATCAAGCGAAACAGCTTCTAGTTTCTGGTGGCGACGTACTAGCGCCACACGAGGTTTGTTGGCAAATATTTGTATTTTGTGCCTTTTGCTATATGCTATGCTAAAGAACTTTTGGGAATCAGTTTAATTGATATTTGTAAAAGCTAAGGTACCTAAAGATATTTATTATCATGAATCAACATCGCCAGCCTGTGGATTTTCACTGAACACTGATGGACTTATAAAGAGAGCCGAGAAATCAGGTCCTAAGCCTTCCTCATCCATATCATCGGCTTATCATAATTATGTCCACCCCATTTTTACATTAAATTCTTTACGTTCTCTACTTTAATACAATTTAATATATTTTTTGTTATTTTATCGCAGGTTGCAGCTCTAGAACGTGGGGTGAGACAGCTTAAACAACGCTGTGACAAATGTTCTGAGAAATGTGATACGATGCTCCGGCGTCTTATGGCAGCAAGAGACGAACTCGCAAAGTTCACGTAAGTGTATTTTCATTAATATTTAATGCGTTATTTTCGTGTTATTATGGGTTAAAATCTCTCATTGTATATGTTTTTTATAGGAACGAACTAAATACATTCAACTCTTGGATGGAAAGTGCGTATCGCACGCTCGAGGATAAGGAAGTGGCATTGTCTAAATTGGATAACTTGAGTGGTCAAAGTGAGGACGTACGTGAATTTGTGTCAGATGTGATTGCGCACCAAGCCGACCTCAGATTCATCACTATGTCCGCTCAGAAGTTCGTCGATGAGAGCAAGGTGAGATATAAGAATAATAAGATCAATGTACTATGCACAAGTACACTCTTAGATTGACGCGCCGCGCATAACCTTAATAGGTTTCTATGACGATGACACGGTATAGTTTTGCTGATAACTCGCCATGGCCGGAGTTTTTCATCTAAGCCTAAATTATTTAGAAATCATAAATTTCTGAACTGACGCCTAAAATAGTCAGTGAACACAACAACCAAAATCAAAAACCACAAACTTTTTTGTCTTACACACACATCTTATCACAAGTTTTTTTTTTCAGGAATTCTTATCACTCCTCAACGATTACCGTACCACGTTACCCGCGCGATTGTCACACGTGCCTGTCCCAGTGGACAGCGTAGTACGAGAGCACGCGGCGTTGGCCAGGAGGAGACATTCCGACTTGGCCAACAGAGCTCAACGACTGTTGGACAGACTAAGGACGGCCAGTGATGGATCCGCGAGATATAGGGATGCAGTACAGAGGGCGCAGAGGTGGATGCAGACGGTGAGTTTATAATTTTTAACAGATTTCCAAAGAGGTGGAGGCATCGATTTTGTCTCTTGAAATTTTTATTGTAATATCTCTTGACTAGCCGCCCTTGATGCCTGCGACTTCGTCCGCGTGGTTTAAATTTTTTTAATTCCCGCGGGAACTCCTTAATTTTCCGGGATAAAAAGTAGCCCATGTCACTCTCCAGGTCTTCAACTATATCCATGCCAAAAATCACGTCAATCCGTTGCTTCGTTGCGGCGTGATTGAAGGACAAACCAACAAACTAATAAAACAACATACCAACACACTTTCGCATTTATAATATTAGTCTGATTAGGTGAAGCCTCAGTATGCGTTATTTAAAACCATCCACAGGAGTTTTATCTTATTTTATTTTATGTTATTTTATTCAGGTGGAGCCTCAAGTGCGAGCAGTACTGACGGAGGCAGTAGGCGGCGAACCGCGTGCTGTGGAGACGCAGCTGTCGCGAGCCAAGTCCCTGCACACTGAAATACTCGCTCAGGGCCGACTGATTGACAACGCTAAGGACGTAAGTTATACCTGCTTATTGATTACATATTCTAATTACGAGGAAAACTAATCAAGACAGTTTTGGCCTACGTTCAATCTTAGGAACTATGCTATTTTTAATTTTTAACATAGCCCCTTATTTATGATCTATTCTGTTGGTAAGTTACACTGCAGGCAGAAATGGAAGCTGGTTATTTTCGAGGCAATAACGAGGGACTTTCGTCTACTTTAAAGAAGTATTAGTACATCTTATCCAAATATTTCTTATTAGTATATCTTGTCCAAATATTTCTTTAAGTTATTTAGCATAGACTAGATTAGAATGACGTCACTTACCTAACCATGCCATGTGGCTTGTGGAGGACCCTACAAGAGACCTATGTCCAGCAGTGGACGTCCATCGGTTGACGACGACGACGACGACGACCTAACCATGCATTGTCAACCAAACTAAACGTATATGCAAAGTTTCAGCTCTATCAGTTGGGGATATCTATTTTAAAATTTAGTTGCCACCTAAGCGCACACAAACATTGCGAGTCAAATAAAAGCTTGTAATAATATTCAATTATTTCTTCTAGGCATGTGACCAACTAGTGAAGTCTCTGGAAAGTAATCTCACACCGTCCGAAATTAGACAACTTGAAGTACCGGTGATAGAAATAACGGAGAGGTACAACGAACTGAGCGACGCAGTAGGTTCCCGATGCTCCGAGCTGGAGGCCGCATTACTGCAATGCCAGGGCTTGCAAGACGCCGCCGAAACGCAGGCGCAGTGGCTCACTGGCGTGGAGAATAACTTCAAGTAAGTACAGTCCGTAAGCTTAGCTTTGCATTTGTGTGTGACATAAAAAGCAGTTGATGGCGCCACTGGCAATGCCCCACTAGAACCCACAAGATAAGATAAGATAAATTTATTTCATAGATATACAGTGTGGGACACCTAAATAACATTTTCATCCCACCATCTCGGAAAGAGTATTTTTACGCTTCGATATCTGAATGCAAAAGCCGTTATTATCCTCTTGAGGATAAAGTAAATTGAATTTAGAACATCGTGTGCACGTTAGTAAATATCACTCGTCAATGAAGTTTATGAATTCAAAACATCATTAAAACCTATTTACTTCTACCTCTATGATGCCGAATTTCCATACAACCGTTTTTAATTTGTTAAAAACTCACACTCGTAACCTTCTTGGTGTACCTACTGTTTAGGGTTCCGTACCCAAAGGGTAAAAACGGGACCCTATTACTAAGACTCCGCTGTCTGTCTCCAGGCTGTATCTCATAGACCGTGATAGCTAGAAAGCTGAAATTTTCACAAATGATGTATTTCCGTTGCCGCTATAACAACAAATACTAAAAATTAAAAAAATATATATATTAAGGGGGGTCCCCATACAATAAACGTGTTTTTTTCGTATTTTTTTGCTCAATATTAAAAACGGTAACAGGTAGACGGTTCAAATTTTCACAGAATATTAACTTGTATATTACCTTTCAAAATAAATAATTAAATATCAATAAAGTAAATATTAAAGGGGGGCTCCCATACAACAAACGTAATTTTTTGATATTAACAGTAAACCTCTACAAACAAAGTTAGTTTTGCGGTTCATTAACAAACGTAATTATACCTACTTCTTGAGTACGGAACCCTCGGTGCGCGAATCCGACTCGCACTTGGCCGGTTTTTTAATTTGCTTTGCGCGCACCATTTTCTTTCACGTCATATTGTTTAAGATTAAAACCTTCGATTAAAAACAAGAAAATTGAAAATAAGTGAAAAACCTAAAATGAGTGATTCTAGTGACGAAGAAGTTAATTTGACGCCAACAGAATTGACTGAAACTGTTAAAAATGCGGAAATGAGCTTTCTCCCTCAACAATCACGCGAAAAGTATTTCATTTCCTCGCTGAGGTGGGATGAAAAGTTACGTGTTGCACTCGAGTGAAAAGATTTTTCACCTCGTGCTCTTTTGATTTCCTCGCTGACGCTCAGGATTCTAATTTTTGAACCACTCGCTGCGCTCGTGATTCAATTTTAGAATCCTTCGCTTGCTCGGTCATCAAAATTGAGCACGCGGTTAAAAAACAACTTTTCACTCTTGTATAACAAATAACTATTATAGCCGTACACCAAGGATTAAACATACATACATAGTTATAGTTAGTAGGATAGTTGACATACAATCTTAGTATTATTGTGCACCTGTTTTCCGAACTAGTCAAAACTGTGTCTCGGAAAACAGAAAATAACCCGTTGCCGCCGGTCCGGGCGTCGACAATTGACAGATAAAAATTGTAACGTCGCTTCGACACTTCCTTCTTGAGATTCATTCAAAATTAACAAATTCCGCTTTCTACTCATTATATTGTACATTAATTATTTTTATTCCATGTAAATTATAAAAAGTGCGATACAAAATCAAGTGTTTTTCAACATTCCCCACGCCCATTCTGTGCTGCAACAGCATTTTATAATGCGTTGTCACTCTACACTAGTGGTCTGCACACGCACACACAAAATTGGCAAGTCAATGCACACAAAAGTGAAATCTCCATTTTTCGCTTTTGTGTCCTTGTGCACACCACAACTCGTCAATTATGGTTTGTGTCCCATATATTTCTTTGATTCTGTGTATAATTTGTTTAAATTTTAGGGGTCAAGTGAAACCCGTTTCTCTGATCCGAGAGAGGCTCGACGAGCAGGTGCGCGAGCAAAGGCTCAGCCACTCCGAGATTGAAGCTCGAAGACCGACTCTTAATAAGCTGTTGTCCTCTGCAAGGGACGCTGCTTTAACGCCATCCAATGCCAGAATTGCTAAGAAGTTGGAGCAAAGAGCTGAAGATATTTATGCCAGGTATGTGTAAGATACATATGCAAATCATTACACATTAGTATACATGATTTTTTAATGATGATGATTTTTGATTATGCAGTCTAAGATGGTGAAGAAGCCCGCCAACCCGCATTAGAGCAGCGTGGTGGGTCTAAGCTCTAATTCCCGCTCTCCTATGAGAGTGGAGGCCTGTGCCCAGCAGTGGGACGTTAATAGGCTGTAGTGATAGTGATAGTGATGAGTCTTAAGATGGTAGCGGTCTAACCTGGTTATGACAGATATATTAAACCTATACCCCTAATCGGTTTCTACACGTGTCATCGTACCGAAACGCTAAGTCGCGTGGCAGTACGTCTGCCTTTAGAGTGGTAACTAACCACGGCTGAAGCAACCCACCAGGTCAGACCCAAGAAAATTCAATCAATCGTCGATCCATAGTGTGCGTCCATTAAAAGCTCCGAATGCCTCTTTTTATCTTGAAAACACCAAAAAAGACAGTCGTATGTAAAATCATCCACTGTTTTGTCGTAGATACGAAAAGCTACTAGAGCGTTCATTCAAACGCGGCCAATTCCTGGAAGAGGTTTCAATAGAACTGATGCAGTTCACCCAACAAGCGACCGCGTTGGAGTCGGCGCATTCCCAACTCGCCGAATTGGCCGACTCGCGAGACGACCGACACAGGTTGGCCGATCTCGCGCAAGCCCGGGACAAGCAGATGCCGCTGTTGGAAGAGTGTTTGCGTAACGGTAAACAACTCATCTCGAAGAAGGATGTCACCGATACCCACGTCGTGCGTGACAGGATGAAGGTACTTCAATTTTTATATTTACACATCAGCTGCTGACTAACCTTTTTGAAACTGTAACTATTTAAAAAAGTACTCAACGCTTGAATGCGAGATACGCATGAGCGCCACAGAGTGCTAAGTTAACTGGCGTGCCAAATCATTAGGTAAGTTGAAACCTACGATTTCCGCTTAAAAAATGGCGACCAGTCTAAGGCAAAAGTCGTTTCTTATCCCCTTAAAAATGAACAAGTCTTGTAACAAATAAACAATTTATTTATGTAAAGTTGGTCATGGCCTAACGTCTTATCTTCGTAATCTTTCGTTTATATCTCTATCCTTCTTTATATCTTTTGTTATTTGTCAGAGAGACCAAAACAAATAACACAATAAATAAAGATTCTCTTTTAAGGGATTTTATTGGTAACAATTAAATAATATTCCATTTAAAATGTGTTATTTGGTTACAGGCTTTGGAGAACCAGTGGCGAGACTTCAACGTCTCGTTAGAAGAGAAACAAAAACTATCTCAGCAAAGAGCCAACCAGCTCAACCAGTACGAGTCATTGAGAGTACAGGTATGATATGCATTAACGTAATTTTACAAGTATTTACCTATATTTGTTTCCATTTATGGTTTAGATGAGCATCTTTCTCTGCATCGCATTTTTCAATAATGAGGGTCGTAACCACAGTCGTGACCCTTTTCCATTAATCACATAAAGGTCTCCCCCACATCTATCGAAGCGGAATCGCCTTCGCCGGTCAGAATAAGCTTTATGTTGTACTCGTAACGAAGCGATAAAACGACGTGACGTAAACTTGTAGAAGAGTTAAAACGACGTCGAGCCGTCGGTTAACATCGCGTCGCGTTAGCCGAGGCGAGCTAAGTTGCTTCCACTCTTAATACCGTATACAAATACATAGAGCATTTTCAGACTAGCTCAAGCCGTTTCTGCGTCGATAGATGTAGAGAGATCCTAAGGCTTTATGAACACGAAGCCTAATGATAGGTGTTTTTCTTGGAATAATAACGCGATGGGCTTCCAGGGATTTCCGCTTCACTTGTTCGACTGTTTTCACCTGTTCAATTTGTTATTAACTTTTCACCATTTTCCATACAGGTTTTGGAATGGCTCCAAGCAATGGAAAATAGAGTTGGGCATCTACGCCCAGTGGCCGTCGACTTAGATATCATCAAACAGCAGCAAGATGAACTGAGGCCGCTCGCGAAGGAGTACAGGGACTTCTCCGTCAATATTGACAAGGTTTGTTGACAAACATTGGTGTAGAATTTTAGTAACTCATTCTATTTCAATGTTGACAAATAACGTTACTTTTCGTAACAAAGGACTTGTCCAAGATTGGGCCTTGAACATGAACCAAGATCAATTTAATACACGTGAATAGAGATCCTAAAATATGGCTTATAGAATAATTTACACAATTTTAAAGGACCCCATTTTGGAGAAAAATATTATTTTATTTTGTGGCTTTTTTAGATCTTTGCCTGACTCTTATCAACAGTAAAAAAAAACTTGATTGTCTTTGTCACGTAGGTATGTCATAGAATGATTGTCAAATGTCAATGTCAGTTTTGTATGACATTAAAGTGACAATAACAGGTGCGTTCCACTAAGCGTTCACAACGATCACGCTCACGACCGCAGTTTTTCCCGTTCTTCTTGCGTTACTGTCGTAAACTCAAGTGGTATGGATTATAGAGCGTTTTGAGCGTGGAGGTAAATAATACAAACGGCAAGTTAGTAAAAAGAAAGCAAAAGATTTAAGAGGTTAGGTTATACTCTGTATAAGCCTTGAAAATAAACTGAAATAAATTGTTTAAATCGATTTATATTGAAAAAAATTATAATTTAATTTTTTCAATAAGAAAACTAACTTAAAGAAGGCGAACTTAATTTTCATTTCTAAAGTTAGTTTATATTATTGGCAATCAAGGAAAAAGTATACAAGTATATTAATTATGAACTGCAATAAATTTTTTTAAACTTGTTACATAGTTAATTATATTTGTACTAGTCAATTATACCTGTGGAGGCACGTTGAGCATCACTTGCAGAATTCACTTCTACTAAAATATCTCTTCCGCATGAAATAACGTAAGTTTCACAGTCGCCATCTATGATGCTTTGAGTTTTGAAAATGCCGCTAATTTTCTCAACGATCACGACAACCCACCTTTTTAGTTGGGGTTTCGCGAGCTTTGCGTGAGCGTAAGTCATGACGTCATAAGTGACGTTTTCGCCGCGACCACAACGACCGCGTTCGTTATGTGGAACGACTAAAGGAGCATTTTGATCGTTGTGGGCGCTTAGTGGAACGCACTGTAGAAAAAGTTTTAGTGTTGCCATCCATCGAAAAATACTTTCTACAAACGATATTTTTCATAATTAATTTTAAAAAAAACGGGGTTTTCTAAAATAATTATTTAAATGGAGTTTAATGTTATATTTTTTTCTCTTTCACGTGATGGCAGTTTGGTTCTGGTTCATTAACACTCAGAATAAAAAACCACCCTCCATACTGAACTGGGACATGTCATTTAAATACTACAGTTTGGAATCATGCGCAAGTTGCCGGCTTATCGGTAGTCTACTGTATATATTTCGGAGAGTGCCTAAGAACTACTCGATCTGGTTTCTCCAATACCTTTATATGTACCGCAAGGTGTTGTCAAAATCTACACCCATTCGTAGCCGAAAGTGTGAAAACTGCCAATCTCCATTTCATTCATCGTTCCATTCATATTCTTCTTCCTTTCATATTCATTCCATAAGAGAACGTGGTGGACTATTGCCTAAACCCTTTTTGCAACCCGCGCAATACGTTGAAATGATTATGTTTTGTCCAGGTGAATGAAGCCGGCGCGGCGTACGAAGCGTTGACACGCGGCGAGCGCGCGGATAGTCCGCACAGGAAGAGGCAACTCTACAGCCCCACCAAACGACAGACGCCCAGTGAGTCCCGTTTATATATACACGTTTATCTACTTTGTGTTGTCTTTTTGTACCTCTCTTGTAGTGAGAGGTATTATGTCCACACAGGCAACTTCGTGTGGACAACCCCCTATGCACAGTTTCATTTCATTATAGCTATAATCAAACTTTAGAAATATGTTTTATAAATTTGACCGTGTTACTGATACATTCAGTCTGACCTTCAGGACTAATGTTTCAAAATTATCACAATGGTGCTAATTTTGAAATATTAATCAAACTAAACTGATGCATTAGGTGCTATCCTTTTCATTTTGCCTCTTGTGCTTTTCCAATTTTAATAAGTAGATTGTGCGCTTTTATTAACTGGAAGCCACGTTATCCTGGACGATGATGTCTTTGATTTTACCGTTGACGTCAATGTCCACAGAAAAAATGTATTACGTGGACGTACACGTTACAACGGTATCGTGGATGGAAATTTAAAAGCGGATCCATATATTTCCATACATTTTGCGTCCCTGTGTTGTCGTGATGCAGTGGACGTCCACGGTGATATCGTCACGTTAGGAATCTTCATATGTATATAAAAATCAATTGCTGTTCGTTTGTCTCGAGAACGGCTGGGCCGATTAGCTGATTTTGGTTTTGAAATGTTTTTCGTAGTCCAGGGAAAGTTTAAACGGTGAGAACATATGGAAAAATTGCGAGGGAAAATTAAAGAGTTCCCGCGGGTACCAAAAAAACCTCAATCCACGCGGACGAAGTCGCGGGCATCAGCTAGTTATGTTATAAAGGCGCACAGTGGTGTTAAATTCTGTTATGTAATACAGGCCGCATCGAAGGTCGGTCGCCATCGCCCGGCAAAGCGCGCGGGCTTGTCAGCCCCGCCTCCGCTCATTCTGCGTCGTCAGGATTCTCCTCACGTCGCTCTAGCCAGGATGGCTTCCATCTTGAAGGTATGATAACTCTGAAGCTATTTTTAAAAGATTTTGTGCTGAAAAAATTACTGTCGAATTATTTGCAGCCATTAGAGAGCCTACGATATTGCATAGAATTTTCTCAGATAAATTATTATTGGATTATTGCACTACAATTCTAACGATGAAATTATACTTGGTCTATTGCTCATATTCATGTAATGGAATTCAGTTAACTTGGGTAGGTACATATTCAGCAGCCATAAATGTAAACCTAATTTAAACTCGAATTTTCTCGCCCGGAAGCTGGTAAATGACCAATTTTGAATGCTGACAAATGAAACCTACCATTACAAACAATCTAGCAAGTACGAACAAACTAATGATATCTACTTACTTAAATTTTAATTGCATTTTTTTTCCCAGAACTATCACCAGTGCAACAACAGATATCTGAAATCAACAACAGATACGAACTACTGGGAACCAAAATTGCGGACAGACAATCGGAACTGGACTCCGTTAGAGAAGAAGTCAGGAAGCATCTCGATAGCCTCCGTGCCCTTAATACTTTCCTTGACAAGGTCAGTACTGAGTACCTACTTTCATTTTGAACTAATAGTGGGGGGGACTGAATACTAAAAATTCAATACGGTGTGATAAGCGTCCTTTTTATGTTTTATAATGTCTAAAGTATAAACAAAATAAAAACATGAGCCTAAAGACGACTTAATTGATCTTTTGACCGTTTTTGTGTGGAAAACAGTCAGGCTATGAAATAAAAAATTTCACGCTTTGAATGCTGGTTTATGGTTTTTGGCGTAAAAAAAAAATTCCAAAAGAACATATTATCTTTAGACGTTTGCTGCTTAATATAAAAAATTAAGCCGAATGTAACGTAAATTCAATATAGGGAGCAATAAGAGTTTGCTTGTTTATTAATATAAAAAAATTTACAGGTCCAAAGACAACTTCCCAAAGAGTCAGTTCCAAACAATAAAGAAGAAGCCGACAAAACCATCAAGCAAGCGCGCGCAGTGCTTGAAGAGATGTATGAAAAGCAGAGCATTTTAGACTCCACTAAGACTCAGGTAAATAGATTGAAACACGTATTATACCACAAAATACAATAAACTGACAGAAAATATTCCACAATTTTTTACTTTACGTATAGCAGTTTGAGACCTTAGTTTCAAAATTAAGGCATTATTGGCATCAATCAACGAGTTTACAAGTACAAGTCAATATATCGCACATTGCATTTTGCTTTTAATTATTTATGCTACTAATTTCTTTAAAACTTTAGTGTGAAATACTTAAAGAATATAGACTAATGATTTGCGGTTTGGATAACTAAAAACTTTGGTTAATTTGTGATTAGGTCCGAGAACTGTTACGTCGCAAGCAATCAGTCGAAGGCGCCGATCGGTTACACGACGAATCTGAAGAGGTGGCTGCCAGGTGGAAAGCGCTACATGAAGCATTCAAAGACAAGTAAGTAAAAGTGGCATGTTTTAGTTAGACGTATCAACATAACTCTAACTAAAATATGATCAAGGAAAGATCTAGGAAAAATTACAGGTAAATCCGTTTTTTTTTCTTTTAAAACTATTGGGACAATGAAACCAAAGTGCCCTTTTACGCTCGAAGGTTTGTCAAAATACATCGTCACATGAACAAGCAATGATTTAATTTTGTCCTCATGCTCTTTTGTTCTAGTTTTCGCCTCAAAGCTAATAATTAACAATATGTGTACACCAATAATTAATAATTGACCGAGCGAAGCGAAGGTCTCTGAGTCTACTTGAGTGAATTTGCACTTGTCCGTCCGTTAATTTTCCCTTAAAAATGACGAAATGGCGGGTTCTCAAAGTGGAGATTTTCTAACGTCCAAAGTTGACCTCAGAACTCTAAATTTACTGAAATGCTGAGCCTGAAACTTGATCAATTATTTGACTTATATCCTGTACTTGAACAACAAATACTAAGATTAGATAAGTATTATATGGAAACGAAATTATTTAATTTTTAATGAGCCTTAGTATTTACAACAGAACTTCACAATGATGTCAATAGATAGCGCCGTGAGGTCTCAGTTCGGGGCGAACCACTAGTTGTTACTGGTTTAATATAGTATTTACTAATGTCAGTGTACATCTAGATTCTAGATACTGTAAAATTAGAAATCACCTATGTTCTTCGTTAAGAAGAACCTAGGTGATTTCTAATTTCTACCTCTAGACCTCTTCCGCGTGGGTTGAGGTTTTTGATTTCCACGAAAACTTGTTAATATTCCAAGATAAAATGTAGCCATGCTAATTCACCGTATAAACTATCTCCATTCAAATTTTCAGCCAAATTGGTTCTGTCATAAAGGAATTACTATCAAAACTTCCAAAACTTTCACATTTATTATATTAATAGGATGTATATCTGGCTGAATACTGAGATTATGGTTGATATAAGTTACATAGGTTATATAATAAGTGAAAAGGTTACTCTAACATTCGTTTTCCCTCAGGATCCGTGTAATGGAGGAGATGAAAGACTTCCACGACACACACGCGTCTCTATCTCAATGGCTCGGTTCTAAGGAGCGCATGATGGCCGCACTTGGACCAATCTCTTCAGACTCGCGAGTGGTGCAAACTCAAGTGCAACAGGTAAGTTTGAGACGCGATAGGTTGATGGAACCTTAGGGGAAAAGAAAAAGTCAATCTCATCTATTCAAAATGGCTACGCATTGTAATAATTATTGAATGTCAAGGGACATAATTATCAAAAGGTAATTCAATCCAAAGGTATAAGGTAAAAGTATGGTGAAACTTTTGGTTCTCTATATAAATTAAACGAAACCTTATTGAGATAATGCATTTTACAGGCACGCCATTTATATATTATGTGAGGGGTCCAGTTGTAAGATTTCGATACGTGATGGCCTAAAACTAACTTAATTTTGTAAAAATCGATATGGGGTACTCCATACCCTATCTGTCATACCCCTCCCACTATAGAGTGGAGGTATCATCACTTAACAGTGGTTGATATCACAATCAAGGGCAAATTTGCCATCAATCAGCTTGAACGAAACGGTTCTGCTCTACGTTCCTGATTATAACCGCCAGGATGTGGAACATTCCAGCACATGTATTCCCTGCCACGAATAACTTAAGTATGTGGGTTGCTTTATCACAAATAAAAGAGTTTATTAGGACAATCGTGAAACTTTAATAATTACACGCACACATATAAAAATAAAAAGGTAAAAATCTCAAGAATAACAATAAAACGCTAGGTAGGTATATAATATACGCGGCGAGTGCGTGGCGCGGGCGCGGGCTCGTATATGTATAGCTTCCGCGCCGGTCGGTAGAGTACTGGCTGATGGCTCGCTCGGTATCCAATGGACACCCTTTAAAACTAGCGTCTCTACGAACTCGTGCGTCGTGGCGTAGTACCTACTGTTTCCCGGAATAGGGTCGCTACATCAGCCCCCCCGGAGACCTTTAGGGTCGATAAAAATCCGGGAATTTCACTCGACGACCAGAGCGAGAGGTAGTTTGATCTGCGGGTGTTCGCTCCGCAGGAGGAACAGCAACAGATACGCCTTTCGATGGCGAAACAGTCGCCGGTGTCACGTTACTTGGTTTATCCGTTAGGATATAGGCCGGTTTCACCCTATCTATCGAAACGGTAACTATTTTGCCTGCTACCTCGATCTTAAAAAATTTAGCGTTCCGTTCAACAACCCTAAATGGGCCGGCGTACGGAGGTTGAAGTGATTTCCTAACAAAATCCTGTCGTAGAAAGACATGCGAAACCGTCGACAAGTCTTTAAAAACGAACACCTTGCCGGAACCGTGACGAGCAACCGGCGTAGGCTGTAACTTTTTAATATGCAGACGAAACCTGTCTAGAAAATCGGTATAGTCAGTCTGTTGTTCAGCAGTTGGTTCGAAAAAATCGCCGGGTAGTTTAAGCGGTTCCCCGTAAACTAGTTCGGCACTGGACGTGGAAAGATCATCCTTCCATGCACTACGAATTCCTAGTAGTACGAGTGGGAGCTGTTCTGTCCAACTATCATTTGCGTGACACATAAGAGCCGCTTTAAATTGTCGATGGAAACGTTCCACAAGACCATTGGCAGCCGGGTGATACGCAGTCGTTTTAAAATGTTGGGAACCAATAATAGCTGCTATTTTATTAAAAAGATGCGACTCAAATTGCCTTCCTCGGTCCGTCGTTATTTTCAGCGGACACCCAAAACGAGCTATCCATGAAGAAATAAAAGCTTTAGCAACGCTCTCCGCTGTAATATCATATAGCGGCACCGCTTCAGGCCATCGTGTAAATCTATCAACGGCAGTGAAACAGTACCTATAACCATTTGAAATAGGGAGAGGACCTACTAAGTCAATGTGGACATGAGAAAAACGACCAGAAGGCAGTTTGAAATCGCTAATAGGGGCATGCACGTGACGCGAAACTTTCGATTTTTGACAGGCGATACAGGAGCGTGCCCAATTTCGGCAATCCTTTTTAATACCTGGCCATACGTACCGCTCAGTCACCAATTTGATGGTGGTCCTAGCGCTAGGGTGGCTTAACCTGTGAAGGTTATCGAAAACTGTTTTTCTAAACTCTGGTGTTATGTAAGGGCGTTGCCTAGAACCAGAAACGTCACAAAATAATTTAGTAGACCCGTAATTTACTTTTTCTAACTTAAGAGATGAGCCATTTCGTAACAATTCTCGTAGTTCGGAATCCGTAGCCTGTGAATTTGCTAAAGCATCTAATAGATCATCGACCGGTGTAATAGTCTCAATTCTCGATAGCGCGTCTGCGACCACATTATCTTCTCCGGAAATATATCGAATGTCCGTAGAAAATTGCGATATAAAATCGAGATATCTAAACTGACGCGGAGAACACGAATCCAAAGGTTTTTTAAATGCGGAGACTATTGGTTTATGGTCGGTGAGAATGAAGAAAGGCTTTAATTCGACCATATGGCGAAAATATTTAACTGACTCGTAAATCGCCAAAAGCTCACGGTCGTACGCGCTGTACTTACGCTGAGCTGGCGTTAATTTTCGCGAGAAGAAACCAAGCGGCTGCCAATGTCCTTGAACTTGTTGCTGGAGGACCGATCCGATTGCGGAATCAGATGCATCCGTAACGATAGCGAGAGGGGCAGATGAATCTGGATGAGCCAGAAGGGCAGCATGGGCAATACTAGACCTGCATTTTTCAAACGCGTCTTCCAAATCGGGAGTCCAGTCAATTTCGGTATTACTTTTAACAGCGGGGCCGCTAAGTAGACCGTGAAGAGGAGCTTGTATCTTAGCGGCGCCCGTGACAAATCGTCTATAAAAGTTTAACGCACCTAGAAAACGTCTAAGGTCCCGTATAGTTTTGGGCCGCGAAAACTCTCGTATAGCCTGAACTCTATCCCCGGTAGGTCTAGTTCCCTCCGGAGAAACCAAGTAACCTAAAAACTCAATTTCTTGAACGCCAAACACACATTTATTAACATTAAGCAAAATGCCATGCTCGTTAAAACGTTGAAAAACAATGCGTAAGTGCTCCATATGTTGCGCCTCATCCACCGAGGCAATCAGCACGTCATCGATGAAAGGAAAACAGAAATCAAGACCCCTTAGGACTTCGTCCATAAAACGCTGAAAAGTTTGGGCAGCGTTGCGCAAACCGAAGCTCATAAACGGGAACTCAAAAAGTCCAAAAGGTGTCGTGATTGCCGTCTTCTGTACATCCTCGGGCGCTACAGGAATCTGATTATATGCACGCACTAAGTCGAGTTTACTAAAAAATTTACAACCGAAGAGATTGTGAGAGAAATCGGCAATGTGACGTACCGGGTACCTGTCGGGTACGGTACGGGCGTTAAGTGCGCGATAATCGCCGCATGGACGCCAACCTTTATCCTTTTTAGGTACCAAATGCAAAGGCGACGACCAGGGACTCTCGGAACGGCGCGCGACTCCCGTGCGCACCATATCTTCAAATTCCTGTTTCGCTATTTTCAATCGATCAGGCGCTAATCGCCTCGGTCGAGAGAAAACGGGCGGGCCAGGAGTGGTTTTTATAAAATGCTGTGTTTGGTGCTTACATTTGTGCTCTAAAGGAGACCCAGTCGGCCTCACAATGTCAGGGTACTCTACTAGTAAATCGTGGTATTTAGAATCACCCGTGACCGCAACCTTAACCGTAGGGTAAGTGCACGCAGATGCGACCAAGGCGGCTGATGTAAGCGATGTAGTATTATCAACTAAACGCGCATTACGTACATCAACAAGTAAATTATAAAAACACAAAAAATCAACACCTATTATAGGCTTACTGACATCAGCAATTATAAAGCGCCAAGTAAAAGCTCGGCGTAAACCTAAATCTAAAGTAACACTTAACCAACCGTAAGTAGAAATTACAGTGTTATTAGCAGCATAAAGTTCAAAGTTGGTTTTCGGACGTTGTTGTTTACTTAAAAAACTAACAGGAAAAACACATAAGTCCGAACCCGTATCAACTAAAAACTGCACTTTAGACTTAGCGTCGGTAACGAACAAACGACCGCACACTGAATCGCACTCGTGGGCCGCATCAAGCGACCGCGTTATTAGTTTTTTGAATAATTACAAGGCTCTATGCACTTAGCTGCTTTGTCGGCGAACTTCCGGTGGTACCAGCAAAGCTGCTGGCCATCGGCGCGGGAGGCGCTGCGCGACCGGGGGGCGCTGCGGCCGCGCCAGCGGCGCCTCGATGCCTGCCGCCCGGCGCGATGTCCGCTTGCCGCCTCCATCGAGTCTAGCCTCTTTGACAAGTCGTCGATTTTCTTACTGATTTCGTCTAAAACGGATGATGACGAGGACGACGTAGTGGCGACTTGTGTATTATGCGCTGGAGAAACCTCGAGTACTTTGTCGGCCAACTGGGCTACCTCGTCCAGCGGCATGCCGTCTTGCATTGCTATAATGCTTTGCAATAAGTTAGGTAGACGGCTCGTCCAAAGTGTACGTAGGAATTCGTCCGGATACCCCGATCCGGCCAAACTTCGGATATGACGTAAAAACTGACTCGGCTTTCGGTCTCCAAGCTCCTCATTCATCAGTAACTGTTTTAGCTGTTCACCGCGCGACACGGATAATCTCTCGATCAGCTGCTGTTTTAAAGTGATATATTTATCCACCGAAGGAGGGTTAATTATTATGTCCTCGACCTCCGCCGCGTATTTATTGTCCAGCACTGAGATTACATGATAGAATTTTGTACTATCGGACGAAACGTTGGCTAAAGCAAATTGGCCTTCGAGCTGCGCGAACCAAAGTTTTGGTTTATCCGGCCAAAATGGTGGCGGTTTAACACCGATACGGAAAAGTTTTGAATCGGACGCGCTATCACCGTCACACTTTTTGTCCGTCATATTGTATACTCACGTAAAACGAACACGTAGGTAATTACTTAGTTATGAATTTACACTAAAAACTGTTCAATGAAACTGTCGGAAAGTCACCAGTTGTGGGTTGCTTTATCACAAATAAAAGAGTTTATTAGGACAATCGTGAAACTTTAATAATTACACGCACACATATAAAAATAAAAAGGTAAAAATCTCAAGAATAACAATAAAACGCTAGGTAGGTATATAATATACGCGGCGAGTGCGTGGCGCGGGCGCGGGCTCGTATATGTATAGCTTCCGCGCCGGTCGGTAGAGTACTGGCTGATGGCTCGCTCGGTATCCAATGGACACCCTTTAAAACTAGCGTCTCTACGAACTCGTGCGTCGTGGCGTAGTACCTACTGTTTCCCGGAATAGGGTCGCTACAAGTACCTTCAAGGCAAGAGTGAATAGACATCTTCTAGGCAAGCGCGCTCCAACCTAGACCACATCATTCATTTGTATTAAGCATGATTGTCGTAAAGCGCAAGCCTATCCTCCAATTTAAAAAAAATGGTTTTGCTTCTGAATTAGGTGCAAGTTCTTCGGGAAGAGTTCCGCAGTCAACAGCCACAATTGGTACATTTGGAAGAGGTGGCTAACACTGTCCTTCAGAGGTTGCCAGAAAACGATCCCGATGCGAACAAGTTGCGACAGAAGTTGAAGCTGTTGCAGGACCGATGGAACGATCTCGTCAATAAGTAAGTTACTTGACATTAGAAGAAAATGTTTATAATTGGCTCATGAATAAGGAACAGGCTCATGAATAAGGGGAACGGGTTTGAATTAACGCTAACGAAACGCTTGCAGAATTCCGTACGCCGCAATTATCTTTGGCGTTTCGTCTGCAAAGGGACATTCATAATACTAAGTGAAATTACAGCACTAACACGGGCCCAGAATTTTGATTTTCCGCTGATCTTACCTCTCTGTTTACCCCTAGATTGGAACAGCGCGCAGACAGTTTAGGCGCGGCTGCGGATACGTCCAGGGAACTCGACGCCGGCCTCACTAGGCTAAGGAATGCATTGCACGCTATATCCGACAAGTTGGACGATGTGTCGGCACAACGGGAACCCGCGGACCAATTGCGGGAGGTCGAGGTAGGTTGGATAACTTGTCTTGCTATAAAAGTACCTTCGATTTGATTTTTCTCCACATTTTCCACATGAAATACAATATTTTTGTCATTAGATGCAATCACATGCATAGTTTATAAGGCGTGAATAGTCGAGATGTGAATTGGCAGATGACAAGTACATATGTCACCGTAAAATTGCAAAAACCGTTAGATTGTAATCTAACTAGTGAAATTGTAAACTGTCGACAGATTACAATTTAACGCATTATTTTTCGGTAGATTGTAATCTGTTAGGTATATTAACCCAATAAAGGCACTACCTGATTATTTATGTCGAACACTAACCTAACCTTTAAGAAAGAGACAAGAAAACGTAAATACAACGAATATTTTAAAAATTTACACTCAGAACATTGAGCGGTTCACAATCTGTCGACGGTTCACAATTTCGCTAGTTAGATTACAATCTAACGGTTTTTGTAATTTTACGGTGACATATATATTTCTCTTCCATGAAAAAGCATTTTACTGCTAATTGTATACTTAAATTATTTATTGTTGGTGTTTTCGAGAAAAGCGTACACCGTAAGTGTACCCTTTTCTTCCAAAAGCGATTCGTCTACCTTAAAAAAAAGCTAATGGTTATTAAATTGTACACAAATTTGAATAACGTCATCAGCCTATTTATTACGTAAAAATAAATCATCTTCTAGGCAAGTGCGTCCCAAGTTCCTACCTAGACCTCAACATTGCTTTGTAAGGATGATTGTCGTCAAGCGCAAGCCTAGTGGCCAAAATTAATTACCATAAATTCAACCAATTGTTGATGCATATTTTTTTTTATAATAGAGGGGGTTATGCCCAAATAATGACATGTGATTAGCTCAATATGCGTCCTAAATTCCACCATTGTTTATAACAGAACCTGGAAAGGCAACTAGAAGGCCAACGTCCTCTTCTCGCGGACTTGGAAGCCGCCGGTGCGGCTCTGGCCGATGTTTTAGCGGATGCCGGAGCTAGACAGGACATACAGGGCAAATTGGCTGCAGCGGCCAGGCAATATGACGCGCTACAACGGAAGCTTGATCACAAGAAAGCGGAAATTGAAGCTGCCCTCAAGTAAGTAGTTTAGTAGTAAGGTATCTTTGATACGTACATGTAAGTGCGTGAAGTGTGAATTCTGTATGCTACATTTTGTGTGTTCCTTGAACGCAGATGAGAAAGCCGTTCTTAACATTATGTGCCAGATTTTATGCAGCGCTATGCGGTGTACGTTACCAATTATTAACTTCTACCTTTAATCATATGGTTATGTCCATATGGTATGTGTATTTGTTTGATCAGACTACTGAAAATTCTTTATTCAAAAAGTTGCTATGGTCTATTTTAATACAATAAAATGTAATCTCTTGTAATGGACAGACTAAGAAGATCTCATATTTAAAGAACAAAAGGGCAGTGGAGCATAAATACATTTTTTTTTGTGTATTATGAACATGTTATACTGTCCTACTTTATTATAATCTTTCACTGTCTCATGTCTGCGTGACTACAAGCAGAATCAGTTTGGAATGGGTGAAACAAAAGTTTCCATACTTAACTTGGCGGGCAAGATTCAATAAAAGGCGGGAAAGTATTTTATTTTACGTCTGTATAAAGCCAACCATAACTAATCAGCATATCTTTACAATCTATCTTGTCAGATAAGAATGAACTGTTTATCGTAGCTCTTTAGTTGACGATTTCTAAATAACAGTTTTATCGCAAACTCGGATAGATGTTATCTAAATAGTATTTAGCCATGTGTCATTGTGTACGCGCGTATGATCGTCTTATCAATCGTATTTTTCATAGGGACGGCCGTAACCTCGAAGAGAGCGTATCGCGCACTCTCGGCTGGTTGCAATCGGAACTGACAGCACTACCGGGAAGACTACAGGTGTCCGCTGATAAGAATAAACTACAACAACAGTTGGCCAAACATGAGCCGCTATACCGAGACCTTACACAGCGCGAACATGAGATCATCATGCTGCTTGACAAAGGTTTGTATGGTGAATAGTTACAAAATATGTGTATAAAACTTATATTCTCAAAAAACTTTTACATTTATACTTATACTTTTCCAAGAAAGCCTGCTTTCTAAATATATGTGTGTCTGGTTCACAAAGCCAATTTCGTGGCTAATAAGCCTGCCTTTTCTCAAAATACCCTTAGTTATTTAAAGTGTTTTTAAGCAATATGGACTTTACAAAACAAGTAAATATCCGATTGAACTGTGTGAATAGTGCATGTATTTTTTTAATTTATTCCATGATTCACCCCGATGTTTATATTTCGGGGTCCTTGAATGTAGTGCTTGCATTATTATAACTTTAAAATTCCAAATACACCATTTCTGAATTATATACAGGTCGAGAGATGGAAAAGAAACCAGCGTATAGTGGACTACGTAAAGACCTAGACAGGATTCAGGCACAATGGGACAAACTCAAGAGAGAGACAGTCGATAGGCAAACAAGACTGCAGACTGCTATGGTGAGAAAACATTTGTGAATTAATAGTTGTGGTTAGGCTTGAATTACCTATCATACTTATGTTATAAATGCGAAAGTGTGGTTTTTTGTTGGTTTATTGGTTTTTTGGTTTGTCCTTCAATCACGCCGCAACGGAGCAACGGATTGACGTGATTTTTGGCATGGGCATAGTTGAGGACCTGGAGAGTGACATAGGCTATTTTATCCCGGAAAATTAAGGAGTTCCCGCGGGAATCAAAAACTTACACCACGCGGACGAAATCGCGGGCATCAGCTAGTTTTTGATAATTAGATCAAAACTACTGACGTGCTTTTGCTAAGTTGCTATTTTTTTTATTAACGATTTTAAACTTTCACAATGTTAAAGAGAGTGTTCATTACTTACTTAGGAACACTGCCGCAAATACAACAAAGCACAAGAATCCTTCCTTCCGTGGTTGTCCGATGCTGAAGACAGGTTGAGCAAACTACCACCGGTGGCGTTCACCAAGAAAGACGTGGAGAAACAACTTCGTGAATTGCAGCAGATCAGAAACGATGTTTGGAAGAGGTGAGCCTTCGCAATTACTTGTTTATATTATGATGTTGACGCATATTTCTAAAATTTGGCTCTGTCTACAGAACCAAAATTTAAAGAGAACAAACAGTTTTTCTGTTTGTTCTCTTTAAATTTTGGTTTGAGCACATACAAATGAAATGAAATTTAACTAAGCACATTATGCTTAAATAATTGGACCTTTCGTACCAAAATTTTCGCAGTTGGTATGTAATTTTTTTAAGCTTTATTTTTTATGAACAAAAGCTCAAGAAAACTTGTCCAGTATTTCCAAAATTATTTTATTTGTCCAGGTCTGGAGAGTACGAAAACAATAGGACGCTCGGTGAAACTTTCATCTCCGCATGCGATGTCGATCAAGAGATTGTTAGAAAACAACTGGATTACATGAAGGAGAGATGGGACAGGATAAACAACGGTTAGTACTTATCTCTTGTTTTAATACGGTTAACCTTCTGGAGTTTTATAAGAATTTATTGTCTTTTATGTCTTATCACACTTTGGTGCTTCTCACTTTAATTTAACCGTTGTATCACCATAAAACTTTACTCCTTAGTATAAAAATTTAGTCTTATTTTTAAATGTTATCATACTAATATTAAAAATGCGAAAATGTGTTTGTTTTTTGGTTTGTCCTTCAATCACGCCGCAAAGGAGCAACGGATCGACGTGATTTTTGGCCTGGGTATAATTGAGGACCTAGAGAGTGGCATAGGCTACTTTGTATCCGGAAAATTAAGGAGTTCCCGCTGGAATAAAAAAACTTAAACCAGGCGGACGAAGTCGCGGGCATCAGCTAGTTCGCTATAATTTCAACAAGTATTCTGTGTCTTGGTACAGAGGTGCTCCAGCAAGTGGAATACCTAGAGTCCACGGCGCGAAAACTCGGGGAATTCCTCGAAAAGGTCCGCGCTGTTGAAGCTCCATTGACCAGATGTGAAGAGAAGTTACAAGCCGCACTGGTCGCGCCGCCGGCGGCAGCCAGGGAGGCAGTCGCTCGATTGGTTGACCACGTGCATGCTTTGAGAGCACCATTGCAGGTTAGTAGCAAGAATCCTACTGAGATAGCAGAATTTAGAACAAGCTGAGGCTAGTTGCTAGTTTTAATGTTAACATCTGCTTAAGACTATACGTTATATGAAATTGTTTTTGGGTTAAAAAAAATTTGAGCAGCAAAAACTCACTGTTTACTAAAATCATATATCGGCATAACGCTGAACTAACAGTTGGTAATTTGTGAAATCCATAAAATAAATTATGTTAGTTTCAAAACAATTCCGATACATATCGTTAAGCGTAGAGCGTCCTTCCAGCGTCCGCGTTTCCTTCCACGAATAAGTTTAACACCGTCCAGGCAAGAGAGTACTGTTTTATTCAACCTAGATCATTGCTCTTATGATGACAGTGACAAATGCGAGCTTCCCTTTAAATAAAGTGCTCAATTTTTCCATTAGAGCGTCAACATAGCAGCCGACGATATCGTAGCTCTTGCGATCGAGTTCGGTGGACCTGAAGCGGGCAACCGGGCTAGACCTGTATTAGAAGAGACAGCCAGAGCGCTGGCCGATCGCCTGCAAGATCTGGAAGCCAAGACCGAAGACGCCAGGGAAAGATTAGCTGGAGCAGCCGCTGCTTTCTCGCAATTCCAGGTGAGAAATTTTGTTTTACAATATTATCAATGATTGGTGGTTTATTTGTTACTGATTCAATTGAAATGAGGTCACATTTCTAAAGGCCTTATTAAAACTTTAATAATTACAAACTAGACAGATTTCCTGTACAAAATTTAGATATCGGTTTTATTTTTTTATAGTAAAAAAATCAGAGTGTTCAGATTTCAGACTTCCGCCATCAATTTGAACAAAACTCTCTTGAATAGAATCTGAGACCCAAGGTTCATGCAGCTGAAACAGCGGCGTATAATTAAATTGCGCTACTTTCAATAGGTCAAGGTAGATCATATCTTGGACTAATAACGATAGCACGTGGGAAGTTTTGAGGATCAGTTTGTGTTAATTAGTTAATCTATAATCTTGTTATTGATTTATGTTGTTTCACTTTATTGTTAGTGCCATAACGTATTTCTACCCGTTCATTCCAACCTGAAAACTGTCGCAATTTCATTAAACAAGGAATCTCCAAAAATTTTCAGTGACAAATTACTATATTCAAGGAAAAACATGATAATTATCTTTTGAAAATAATTATCTTATGTGATAAAACACGTTTAGAATATATTTTATTGGCTTAAATATCGAGACGGGTTCAACAATTGGTGATTTACTTTAAACTCTTGTGTACAGGAAAAAGTGAAAGGCGTATCCCACGATCTTACGGACTTAGAAAAAGAACTGGAAAGTATGAAGGCGCCTGGACGCGAGATCAAGACGGTCAAGGCACAATTGGACGACTTGGGACGTTTCTACAAGAGATTAGAAAAAGCTGATGACTTGGTTGCGGACTCTGAGAGAGCTGCCGAGAATTTGGTCGATAGTGGCTTCGCAGATTCTTCAAAGGCCAGAGATCAGGTTAGTATTTTAACCAACCTATGAAAGGCGTATAATTATGTAGCTAAACAATCTTATTTAATAGTTTAACATGTTTTTGTTTTTATGAAAGGTAATTTCCCACACATATTTTACCATTTTTATAGATGACTGTTTACTCCTTCAAAATCCATACTAATGTTATAAATGCCTTTCACTTTTTGTGTGTCTTTTTTTCTGTCTCTCTGTCTTTTTACCCTGGAAAATTATGGAGTTCCCGATGAAATCAAAAACCTAATCCACGCGAACAAAGTTGCGGGCATCGTTTAGGTTAATATATATGTTGTAAATATTAATAATAATTTATATTGTACAGGTGGAAGGTATCCGCAAACAGTTGGCCAAGTTGGACGAACGGGCGCGCTCCAAAGAACAAGACCTCGACGATACGCTTAGCAAGCTGGAGGCTTTCTATAAGGCTTATGACTCCGTCATGGACGATGTGGATGAGGTAACCCAGTTTAACGTATTTCACTCGAGGAATGAGGGATACTCAGTCGAGGGAGAGCCCTCGACTGAGTATCCCTCATTGCTTATCCCTTTTTATTTATTAAATAATGAGAAGTTTTACTCATGGATGGACTCAAGGAACTAGAATATTAACTGTACAATTACTGTTCTGGATTATGCTTGAAATCTTCGTTATTAATCTCTTGCTTAGTGAAAGTAATTTAGTTTTTTATGGCACGGTGGACTCGACCCAGACAATTCAATAAAATGGGCATGGTAAATATTAATAGAAAGCTTGAAAACATTTCCTATCCTTCATCTTCAATGTTATCCTGAAACAAGGCCAGTAAATACTATGAAGTTTTCTTTTTCTTCAATCAGGCTTCTGAACAAGTGAGAAGCTTGAAGCCGGTGTCGTCCGAGGTGGAACAAATTCGCGTCCAACAGAAGGACTTTGCGGACTTGAAACAAAGGACACTTGAACCCTTGGGCGTGAACGTCTCCCATTGCAACAAGATCGGTCAAGGACTTGTACGGTCCGCGCTACAAGGTGTCTCCACTCAACAGTTGGAGAAGGATCTAGAAAAGATGAACGATCGGTGGAATGCTCTTAAGGAAAAGGTAAGCCTTTTTCACATCTAGGGAAATAAACTTTAGAGTTGACTAAAGTTTTTTAAAAAACGATTTTTCTTAAAAATAAGTGGGCAAAAATAGGTCTTAGTGCATCTCAATCTATGGATGTACGTCTCAATGTACAGGTACTTATTAGCCATGAGTTTAACAAACGGACAAAAGAACTATTAACATTTTTTTCTACAGATGAACGAACGTGAACGTCGCCTGGACGTAGGGCTGCTCCAATCGGGCAAATTTGCTGAAGCATTGGCGGGACTCGAAAAATGGCTGGCGGACACTGAAGACATGGTCAACAACCAAAAACCACCTTCGGCAGATTATAAGGTGGTGAAGGCTCAACTACAGGAGCAAAAGGTTAGTGACTCCCTCTTCAGGTGTGATTCTGACATTTTCAATTTCTTAAATTATCAATAACGTTAATTATTTCCACGATATTTGTGTCACAGTTCCTCAAGAAGATGTTAATGGACCGGCAAAACTCTATGTCGTCCCTATTCGCGATGGGCAACGAAGTCGCCGCCGGTTGCGACAGCGCTGAAAGAAAAGCGATAGAGAAAAAACTAAAGGGCCTGATGCAGAGATTCGATGGGTTGACGCAAGGAGCACAACAGAGGATGCTCGATCTGGAGCAGGCCATGAAGGTGGCTAAACTGTTCCAAGAACAATTGCAACCGCTCGTTGAGTGGTTGGGAGTGACGGAACGCAAGCTGAAAACCTTGGAGCTGGTGCCTACTGATGAGGAAAAGATCCAGCAGAAGATCCGGGAGCACAAGGTATTGTATTACCTTCATTTACTTTTAAGATTTGATTGTTATCCTACCCACTAATTTTAGAAGTTTCTAGACATTTAATGGACTACTAAGTAAACTGTCGGATGTGATCTCACAATAATCGCTATCAATATGAAAGTTTTGAGATCAAAGCTCGCGGTGGAATATTGAACTGTCTCTCTTACATAAAAGTGAAAATTTCTCGAAGTGTTTCTTGCCGTATGTCAAAACAAATATTCAGAGAATGTCAGCCGATTGAGAGGTCATTTCGATTTTCGATCATGACACTCAGTAGCTTTCACTCTGCTGTGCTTTAGAGAAATAATCAATTTCTTTCTTGCTGGATCGATGTTCCTTGAGCATTATTCACATAAAATTTTGTTTTTAGCTCCTCCATGATGACGTGCTAACCAAGCAACCACCGTTCAAACAACTGACGGAGACAGCGTCTCAGCTCATGAGTCTTGTTGGAGACGACGAAGCTACCACGCTTGCCGACCGTCTTCAAGCCGCGACGGACAGGTAAATTAAACACTGAAATATAAAGCTAAAGTTATTATTATTATTATACTCTTTATTTGCACCACACACAAGAAAAACAAAATCAATAAGTCATGAAATAAAATAAAGGAATAGGATAGGTACAAAAGGCGGCCTTATCGCTAAATAGCGATTTCTTCCAGGTAACCTTAAGATTAGGAAAACAAAATGCAAAATAAATCCCGTTTTCTTTCACAAATATTTATTTATATTACTTGTGGTAAACTCCGAACTCAGGCTCCTTTGAGTACCGCCCACCTGTTGTGTGCCTTGTTATCGGTCGAAAACATCACACCAAAACTCAATTTTTAATTTTTGGGGTTAAAAGGGAAGTGTGTAAAGTTTTTCACAAACTCTGTCCTTCTTTTGCTCGCAGGGATTAAGTGTAATAATTTTCAGATTGATTTCTGATTGATACTTGACTATAGTTAGTATTTGTTAGACTTTTAGATTTCTTACTTCGAATAATTTCTCTCTAGATACCAAGCATTAGTAGACCACAGTCTCAACATCGGCGAGCTTCTAGACAACTCGCGCAAGGGTCTGCGCCACTTGGTGCTGACATACCAAGACCTGTCCGCCTGGATGGATGGCATGGAGCAATACTTGGCCAAGAGGAAGATCCTACCAGTGCATATGGAGAAGTTGCTAAGACAAATGGACGAGCTGGCTGTAAGTATCTTTATTCAAGGGCTTTTTTGAGATGTTTTTAGATCACCAATAATATGTATGTCTTTATGTATTTTCTAGATAATATGTTAATATGTTACCTATTCATCTCAAATGGTGTATCACAAAGGGCTCTTAAGCACTGGTACGGTATTTCTTAATTTGCTACCTGCATTTAGATATACGAGTGCATTTAAATGACTAATTTTCCAACAGGAGAAAACCGAAGAGATCGCCTCCAAACAAGAAGCGGTAGACAGCACTGTGGAGTCCGGTCTTGAGCTTATGAAGCACATCTCTGGTGACGAGGCTTTGCAACTGAAGGACAAACTAGACGCGTTGCAAAGGAGATACAACGAGCTTACCTCTCGAGGCGCTGACTTGTTGAGGATTGCCTCTGAGACCCTGCCGCTGGTGCAACAGCTATACGACAGTCATACAAAGTGAGTATATTTCTGGTACTATGCAGCTGCATAGAAACCGATTAGGAATTTAATAAGCTACCAAAGACCTGCCAGGTGAGATACTATCCTTATGGGTACTTTTCGTCGAATGAAGTTATAGAAGGATGAGGGTTCACTTGATTTTCGTAACGAGTTCTGATGCAGTTTTGATCTAACTTATGATATAACTTAATATAATTATATCTAAACTAGATGAAGCCAGTGACTTTGTCCGCACGGATTAAGTTTTTTAGATTCGCGACGGAACTTCTTATTTATCCAGGATAGATAGCCTATGTCCTTCCCGGGATACACCCTATCCCTGTACCAAATTTCATCAAAATCGGTTGAAAAGATGGGCCGTTAAAGAGTAGCAGACAGATAGGCAGACAGACACACTTTCGCATTTATAATATCAGTATGGATGCTTGCGAAATGTAAAAAAATTGGTGAGTCGATGTAGTATTTGTAAATAAATAAGACACTATTGAATTTTTGTATTATAATTTATTGAATCTTAATATTCTGCATTTTCCTGCCAGGTTAACGGAATGGATGTCGAGCGCAGAAACATGTCTGCAGTCCGTGGAACCACGCGAAGAGGACATATTGAGACTGGAGGCAGAGTTGCAGGAATTCAGACCATTGCTAGATAACATCAACCAAGTTGGGCCACAACTGTGCCAGGTGAGATTATCTGTTCTACATCTTAGCTTGTGCCTGGCATTTTCAACCATGGTAGCTTATTCTTTGTACGGATTTGACGTTCTACGAATTTGATTTTCGCGATGAGCTTAGGGTATGGAGGGTAGAGTAGGAGGAGTGTTAACTCTGTATATAAAAAGTGTCCGTCGAAATGCATTAAATTGCGGGCGCCACCTATCATCAGGGTAAATTTAAAAGGAAAGTACCCCTAAAGTAACTTTATTGTTATAGTTCTATCAATATACTGAGCTGAGTACGAATTAACATTTTTGTGTCCATCAGATATCACCGGGAGAGGGCGCGACGCACGTAGAAGGAATGGTCACGCGAGACAACCGACGCTTCGACACAATTGCCGAACAAATACAACGCAAGGCGGAAAGATTGCTGCTCAGCAAGAAGGTATACTGATTTTTACTAAAACCGGAGAAATTTTCAAGGTCACTGGACAACTAGAGCGAGATTAATCCTATCAGGATAACAGTGCTTTTGCAGTGCGAAGCGGACAATCTGCGCGGAGCCACCACGTGACAATGAAATGCTCCAATGACACGTCGTCGCGGATGCTCCGCGGAGACGATCCGCATCGCACTGTGAGAGGCTTAATGCGTTCAAAATTTACGTACGGTTGAACTTCTTTGACGTTGTCGCTAATATATTATAGTGATGAAATAAAAAATAAAAAATAAATAAGTTATGTTAGAATTTATTGGCTTTAAGATTTAGTTGAATCTAGAAACTATGAAGTAAAAACTAGACCTTTAAATCTATGACATCAACTACTTGTTACATTAAAACATGGCGGTCTTAAAACAGCTTTTCTGTTAGGTTGTCATTTTAAAAACAGTCATTTTTCTTCGTAACAATTGCAATAACATATAATTTGTCCACAGCGTTCGCTCGAAGTAGTCGGCGATATGGAAGAACTAGTGGAATGGCTCAGAGCAGCCGACGCTCAGCTCCGCGCGGCCGAGCCTCCCGCGTGCGAAGCCTCCGTGCTCCGCGCTCAGCTCGCTGAGATACGACCGCTCTGTGACGACGTCGCCGCTTCACGAGTGCGCGCCAGGGATTTGCTCAGCCAAGCTAAGAAGGTATTTACCTGTAGTTCATATGAATTTCTGTATTTCCAAACGAGATTTAAGTTCCAGCTTAAAGTTTTGATTTAAGTATTGTTTTATTTTCAGATTTATCTAGAAGATATGACACATACATAACCCTATATTTTGTGAACATACTACTGTATACACGATATAGGTTTTTTTAATAGCAATCCAAAGCCTTTTGACCTCTAAAACTGAGACTCCTATTGAAATCTAGCCTACAAACTCTTTTTATTCTAATAGGAGACTCGTTCTCAGTAGTAAGCCGTTATAATTAGTTGTAATGATGAAATTAAAATATAAAGTTTTACAAAATTATTTCATTCACCCATATCTAGGTCCTCCGTGAGTGCCAGTCTTCTGATGAAGCGGCAGTTATTCGCGAGAGAAGCGAGGAATTGAAAGAGATGATGGAAGAGGTGGGACAACTCAGTGCAGCGCGGTTAGCGGCTTTAGAACAAGCTCTGCCATTAGCTGAGCACTTTGCTGACACGCACAATGGGTAAGTCACTCGAAAATTTTTCTTCTTCTATTGTTTTATGCTATTCGTAGTCCCAAAACCAGCACAATGCACGAAAAAGTAATTTTTAAATCGCAAGGTTTATTTTAATGGTAAAACAAACCTTTATCATGATATTACTTTCGCGAGTTTCCTTAACCCAAAAAATAGATTTATTTCAAAAACTATCTTTTAAAATTTTTACGTGATCCAACAATTTGTCTAGTCTTTATATAATAACAGATGCATATTTTTATTTATTTTCTCCTCGTTACTTATAGAAAGTTATGCAATCCATGACACATAGTTAACATTATAATTACATTTTTTTCTTTTTTTTATACAGGCTATGCGCATGGTTGGATGAGATGGAGAAGGCGGTAAGCGCTTTGGCGTTGCCCGCTTTACGTCCCGACCACATCGCGCAGCAACAGGATAAGAACGAGGTAATTATGCATCAATCATACCTTTTATGTCCTACTGCTGATCAAAGATTTCGTCTCTCTTGTCTATTGAGAAATGGAGCCCTTGAATATTTCAAAACATCTTAAAATCTTAAAAGTCTCTCAGATTATCATAGACTAGATTATGTCCGCCAATTCGTCCGCGTGGATTAATATTAACGTTTGATTCCCATGGTAACTCCTTAATTTTCGAGGATAAAAATGTCTTTTTCTGAGATGCTGCCTATCACTCGTTTAAATCAGGTGAACATATGGGCCGTGAGCAGGCAGACAACACTTTCGCATTCATAATATTAGTATGGATTGTATACAATTTTTTTTTTCCACCAGATGCTGCAACAGTCTATCGCCAGTCACAAACCACTCGTAGACAAGTTGATAAAGACCGGAGAAGCACTTTCCAAACTGTGCGGTGAAGAGGACGCCGCCAAAATTCAAGACGTTGTAGAAAACGACTGCGACAGATATAACGCGCTCAGAGCCGAGCTTAGACAGAGACAGCTAGAGCTCGAGCAGGTAATGGAGATTTGTTTCTCTTATGTTTTTGATTTTATGTTTTTCTTCTATAACATGCAGATCAATAAAAAATTTGGGGGTTTTTAAACAAATATTTGTATTTTATTAAATCTAACTGATGCACGACAGGCCGTTAGGTCTGTATTTGCGGATGCAATTTGGTTTTATGTTTATATTTGACATAAGGTCCAGTTAGCATAATTCATGTTTGTATTCTATACAGGCACTACAAGACTCGTCTGTATTTGCTGAGAGGTTAGAAGGCATGGTGCGTGCGCTCTCCGGAGCCGCGGATCAGTTGCAACGCGCCGAGCCTGTCTCCGCGCATCCACATAAGATACAGTGAGTAACAGTTACTAATGTTGTGAATAGTCGTGGATGATTAATTAAAAAAGACATGTAGGAAATCATTTATGATATCAAAAAAAAATGTTTTTATGGGTTATGCGAAAGACTTTAATATTCGACTACAGGAAAAAAGAGTGGTGAAGCGTAGAATAACAATCCTCTAGAACTCCACCTAGCATGTCACTGAAAGAGATAGTGATTAAAGTACTTTCAATATTATGTAGGGTTGCCATTTGGTACGGTTTGTTTAGTTCGAGCTTTCTTTATAATTGGGCGATAAGGGACAAAAAATCATGCAATTCTATCTCATTCTTTACGCTTAGTGTTTTAATATGTATTACTTTCTTGTATGTCTGAAGTGTCTAGCAGTCTATAGACTTTCCTAGTCTTTGGATTAAAGGATCAAGTGATTTATCTTAAATTAATCTTGTCCACAGAGACCAAATCGAAGAAAATAACGCTCTAATCGAAGACCTAGACAAGAGACAGGAAGCGTACCACGCGGTCCAACGAGCTGCTAGTGATGTAATGGCGAAAGCCAACAAGAGTGACCCGGCTGTAAGGGACATTCGCAACAAGCTGGATAAGCTTAACAAGTAAGTTTATTTGCTATAAGAAACATCAGCATCTATTAATACATAGAAATAGCGTTGAACAAGTTTGCAGATTGGCTAAGTAAAATTTTTACGAAAGCTCTTGACTCTGAAGATCATAAAATTCATCGATTTTAAGACTATATTAAGTTACTCAATCGCCTATATAAAATCTTTTCCAATTAAAATAATCTTAAATCAAAATCTATAATTAATTGTCATAAAGCATAGAGGTTTTAACCAAGGAGCTATATTAGCTCCTATTTTGATTGTTTTTTCGATGTGTTTGCAATAAGTTGCACTGTATATTTTACCGTTGTCGTTTCACCGAACAAACCCTTCGTTTTCATTTTCCGGGGTCACTCACTAACTATATCAATAAAGAAATAAACAAATATCCAGATCACGAATTGTTGGAAAAGGCCTCTCATAAAATGGATATTTCAGTTGAAAACTTTAAGAGTACCTAACACGCGCACATTTACAGACTATGGGCCGAAGTTCAGAAGGCGTCCGGCGAACGCGGGCAATCGCTCGACAGCGCGTTGGAAGTGGCGCGCAAGTTCTGGCAGCAGCTGGAGACAGTGATGGCCGCCCTGAGCGAGCTGGCCGACGCGTTGGCCGCGCAGCCGCCGCCCGCCGCGCAGCCCTCCGCCATACAGGCGCAGCAAGTCGCCCTGCAGGAGATCCGCCACGAGATCGACCACACCAAGCCTGAGGTGAGCACTATCTCTATTGCCTCTAGACTTCCGATGACTCTACAGCTGACTTTATAGTGAAGCTACATATTATGACGACAGCGGACAATCGCTTGACAGCACGTTAGAAGTGGTACAGAGTTTTTGGGATCAGCTGAAGAGGGGATACAAGTACAACACTGAAAACTTAATCAAAACAAAGCTACGATTTGGTGGACATGAATCCCCAATAGCTTAGTTTACTCTTTTCATTTGCGGCTTTGCAAGGTGAACACATTGTCGTGGTGTTTCGAACTTTTGAAGAACGACCAGTATTAGAGTACAGCTCTATTCTCGAGCATCAATGCGGTAGAGCGCCATAACTGACAAATGTGCGCGTCTTCGCAAAAAATCACATTCTGTTGGGTACATCATGACACGCCAGGACACCATAGTTTAAGTGTCCGTTAGTCCGTAATCATGTTTGCCACAACAAATGGTAAATATTTAGGCCACAGACCATACAACCAGTTGACTGAGCATAGCGGGCCGCCTCACCAGCCAAACGTTAGCAGTATGACTGCTAACGCTACGTTTTGTGCCTAAAGTCGCCCTCAGTCCGTATTCGACAGTGCTCGGGAATTGATCGAGAAAAAAGACGAAAAATATGCCTCTTTGCAGCATTAAATGACGTGGAAAGAGAAGCAATACCTCCAGCTATGCAAAGGATGGGATAGCATTTCCTAATTATGTGTAGTTAAGTAATAATAAATAAAAATCATTAATACGCATAAAAATAATGTCTTTCAGTTTTTCTTTGTCTTTCACATGTAGTTCTACATATCTCTGTCTCTTCCACGCATTGCCCAGTGTAACCTGTGCAACTATCGATAAGTTATATCGATAGTTGAATGCCAATACATTAATTTATTTAGTAATTCCGAACAATTCTGAAGTAAAAGAGCAGGTTAAAGGTTTATTATTTATTTGATTGTTTACTACTAATATTAAAAAGTTTCTGTTGAAAACTTAAGTTCTTTAGTATACATACTAATCCATACTAATATTATAAACGCGAAAGTGTGTCTGTCTGTCTGCTACGCTTTCACGGCCCATCTGTTCAACCGATTTTGATGAAATTTGGTACAGGGATAAGTTGTATCCCGGGGAAGAACATAGGCTACTTTTTATCCCAGAAAATTCAAAGGTTCCCGCGGGAATCAAAAAATTTATCTGTTCAACCTATTTTAATGAAATTTGGTACAGGGGTAGGTTGTATCCCGGGAAATTCAAGAGTTCCCGCGGGAACCGAAAAAACTTGGTCCACGCGGATGAAGTCGCGGGAATCATCTAGTTTTTCAATAAAGCGCATTTGGATACAGCCGTTAGTTTTAACTTTAATGCAGATGGATGGATGGTTTTAATTTATGATCAACACTAGCTAATGCCCGCGACTTTATGATTCCCGCGGGAACTTTTTAATTTTCCGGGATAAAAGCCTGTGTCCTTCCCCGGGATAGAACCTACCCTGTACCAAATTTCGTAAAAATCGGACATTATAGAAGAGAATAAACTGATATTAATCCAAACTAATATTATTATTATTATTAATTAATTATCATCAAATAAATATTATAAATGCGAAAGTTTGGATGGATGGATGTATGGATGTATGGATGTTTGTTACTCAATCACGCGCCAACGGCTGAACGGATCTGGCTGAAATTTGGCACAGAGATAGAATATAGTCTGGAATAGCACATAGGCTACTTTTTATCCCGGAAAATTAAGGAGTTCCCGCGGGAACCAAAAAACTTCGATCCACGCGTACGAAGTCGCGGGCATCAGCTAGTATTATAAATGCGAAAGTGTGTCAGTCTGTCTGCTACGCTTTCACGGCCCATCTGTTCAACCGATTTTAATGAAATTTGGTACAGAGATAGGTTGTATCCCGGGGAAGGACATAGGCTACTTTTTATCCCGGAAAATTCAAGAGTTCGCGCGGGAATCAAAAATATTTATCTCTTCAGTCGACTTTGATGAAATTTGGTATGAAATTTGGTTTGATGAAAGATGCGGCAGATCCTAGAACTCGATTGCAGCGCCCCCTAATGGGTTCAATTGTGAATATAAACCATTCCGGGTCCGACTAAAAGACACAAAAATTTCCATCAGAATCGGTCCAGCCGTTTTGAAGTGATGCGAGAATATACATGCGGCATTTAAAAAAATTAAACATATAAATTATACATATCAGATAATCCGTACAAGGTAATATTTTAAACGTATGTAAGTATGGATGTTTGGATGTTTGTTACTCTTTCACGCAAAAACTACTGAACGGATCTGGATGAAGTTTGTCACAGATATAGATTTTATTCTGGAATAACACAAAGGCTACTTTTTATCCCGGAAAATTAAAGAGTTTCCGCGAGAACCAAAAACCTTAATACACGCAGACGAAGTCGCGGGCATCCGCTAGTTATCTATAAGTATACATAATATGGTGGTATTTTGCTGTTTGAATAAAATGATTTGTATTGTTTTTCCAATACTGGTAATATATATATACCTATTAGACTTTATCGATATATTTTCTGTCGCGCAGCGGGCAGCCCAAGTGCCGCGGTAACATATATAACTGTGTATAGTTGATCTTGAGCCAGCCAATAAGAAATCCCATTATTACCCCGTCCCCCGCCAGAAAGTGGTGAGTTGTGTTTCAAAGCGAAAATTAGCCTATTAGCTCTCAATAGGTTTACTACTCGGTGATTTAGGCCCATAAAAGAAATCCCTAGTATAGCAGCAGCAATTTTCCTGTATTTTTCTTCTAAAACACCTTCTTTAATTTTTATTATCAGGTGGAGAAAGCTCGCAAAACGGGTTCAACCCTCATGTCCATATGCGGAGAACCAGAGAAGCCTGAAGTCAAGAAGCACATGGAAGACCTCGATAGCGCTTGGGATAACATCACAGCGCTCTACGCGAGGAGAGAAGAGAACCTAATCGATGCTATGGAGAAAGCTATGGAGTTCCATGACACTTTACAGGTAAGGGAGTGACATTTAAATTTGACATTTCCATCTGCTCGCAACAGAACAGGATGAATGAAAGATTGTTTTCCACACTTTGATCTGTTCATTGCTCTACCTGATAGCCATGATTGGCCGATAAAATACTTATTATAAATAGTGTATGAGTTGTTACTCTTGGTCTATAGTTACCTATGTGCTTTTCGAAAAGCGACTTTTCTTAAGATTATTTTTTTCTCTTCTAGAATCTGCTAGCATTCCTTGACAAAGCCGAAGAAAAGTTCTCGCGTATGGGTCCTCTGGGCTCCGATATTGACGCGGTCAAACGCCAGATCTCGCAACTAGCTGCCTTCAAGCAGGAGGTCGATCCACATATGGTGAAGGTTGAAGCTCTTAATAGGTAAGATATTGCGTATAGACTGTGTGAATACGTCGATAACATTTTGTACTTTCTTTAAAAAATCCAAAAATTAAATAAAATAAAAGTTTTTCAATAGCTTAGTGAACAAATTCAATAGGTAACAAAAATTGTTGATAAGCTCCGCATAGTGTCCACGTCCAAAAATAACAGGATGGTGATGGATAAGAACTATGGTTCATATGAAGGCTAAAAGTAATAATATTAATTAATGAGATCCTATTGAGATTATAGAGTAAACATTAAATTGCTGTTGGAAGAATCAGTCGATCGAACAAAGTTACAATGATATACTTTCTTAGCCTTCATTGAGAATGATCTCCTGTACCTTATGGAGTTACAGGGGGTTTTTCATATATGTATTTAAAAAGTGTTAAACCCTTTTGATACACTACTTTCTCCATGTCACTTAGTAATGTTACTAATTCTCCATATTAATCATGTTTTTTATGCCCCTCCCCGCGCCGTCGTGATGAGCAGAAGTTTGTCGAGGCAAGGATTTTATTGATACACATTTTGAGTGTGCTTTTGTTTCGTTGTCGTTAAATGTAGTGATGTCTTCTAGTTCTATATTTGTGCCGACAGTAAAACAATTTTACCTAAAAATAAAAATTTCTGGCTGTGCATAATATTTTTTTAATGCTATACGTTGTTTGATTATTATTTATGTCGGAACTCTTGTTTATGGCCTTTATTTACTTTTTATTGTTTGTGTCAATTTAAGCTTTTCTTTTTACTAACCCTGATTTAATTTTCGAACTCATCATAACGCTGAAATTAAGTGAAGTATTTAAAACAAAAACGCATGTTGTCTTGTTTAGTAGCGAATCCAATTATCGTCTTGAAACTTTGGTCTGTATAATACCCCGCGCAAATGCTATCAGGCGCTGTTTTGAGCCCCCTGCTCACTTTAGTAGGAGCGGGAGTATGGCGGAATTTTTACAGTCGTGCTTGTCAGCATTTGAATAGGGTAACTCCTGAGCTTGTCTTTCCATAATTATTGTGTTCTTTTTGGTTGGTTCAAACAATTGTCAAGTAACTTATGACTATAAAGAAACGAATCGAAAAGTCGACATTAATCATTCACTCTCAGTTACATATAAAACCTGTTTATGGGAATTGAGACGGATTTAGCACCGATTCGTTTCGATTTGTTCCTATCCTATGAACAATTTTACATTGCAATTACAATTTCATGCATTGTAAGCCTTGACGACTTGTCTTGATACCTGAATTCGCACGAGCTATAACGGCAAATATCGTTGCTAGGCAAGCGGCAGAGCTTACGGAACGCACATCGTCAGAGCAAGCGGCGGCAATCAAGCAGCCGCTAAGCGAAGTGAACTCTCGCTGGGCGGCGCTGCTACGCGGCATGGTAGAGAGACAACAGCAATTAGAGAAAGCCTTATTGAGGCTTGGCCAGTTGCAGCATGCGTTGAGAGATACACTCGCCTGGATCAAACACACCAGCGACACACTCGATACTCTTACGCCGGTAAGTGCCAAATAATAACTGGAATTATTAGGTACATAATGAAATCTGAAAAGTAATTTGGTTTCAGTAGGGCGCATAATGTTTTTTTTTCGGCAGTTCTGTAGGCGGCAGAAAGTTTTAATAAATAATCGGAGGATTTTTTTTAGCATGGCAAGTGGGCATAGCAACGTATTTGGGATATCAACATTAATTATGTAGCTCTTATGGCTTATACGTATTTAACGTAGTTAATTATCATTCTTGACATTGTACCAATCTCGAATGAGGATTTTTGATTGATTGTTTTTTTAAATCTACTGCTTGACTTGTTGGCTCAGTAATACAAAACAGTCCTTGGATTATCGGAAGCAGCCACTTAAGCTTGGCATAGATTTGTGAATGTTTTTTTTTACGGCCCTGGATACAAGACCTTTAAGGCCTTTTTTTGAATGACTTTCCCACATTACTAAGCTCATAACTTTCCCGATATAGGTGGCTGGAGATCCTCAAATCCTGGAAGTGGAGCTCGCGAAGCTGAAAGTGCTCGTCAACGATATAGCGGCGCATCAGGCCAGCGTCGACACGCTCAACGAGGCCGGAGCGCAGATTGTGCAGCAGGGTACGGGTATGTCATGCCGCGCTGTGCTTCCTCATTACTACATACCTACTTTGTCATCAAATAATCAAATCAAATATCAAATAAATGTTGTAAATGCGAAAGTTTGGATGGATGGATGTATGGATGGATGTTTGTTACTCAATCACGACCGAACGGCTGAACGGATCTGGATGAAATTTGGCACAGATATAGATTATAGTCTGGAATAACACATCTAGGCTACTTTTTATCCCGGAAAACTAAGGAGTTCCCGCGGGAACCAAAAAACCGCAATCCACGCGGACGTAGTCGCGGGCATCAGTTAGTTTACAATATTGTATTTACAAAATATTTATTTGGTAAGAAGAAAATATAGTGGTAAACGTAGCAAACGTCCGTACTTTGTTGTAGCTAGTTTTTCTGTAACTACTTTTTCGGTTAGTCGTTATAAATAAAGCATTATGATGATTATTAATATGCATACTATGCATAGTAATGTAAAAAGTTGGTGCTAAGTTTTTTACAAGCTTTTATTAATCTTACAATATTTGTGTTTGTTTAGGTCAAATCTAATAACTGAATTTTAAACTATTATACCCCATGGATTGTGCTGAAATTAGGCATACAATTAGCTAAGTGACGTCATTCTAAATCCAATATGGTGGACGATAAAAGCTTGTAAAAAATGTTTTTAATTATATTATAAGACTTATTGAGGCTAAAATTGAAAGGTTTTTTTTGCATTAAAATTAATTATCACTCTAAAAAACCATCATGTAAGCACTAATGCTTAAAGCTTTTGTTTGTGATCACTGTGATTATCCCATCGACCATCTTCATTAAGAAAACAATAACAATATTTCAAAACGCCTTCGACTACATAATCGTAACGTTTTGTGGTGGCTTATACAGGAAGTAAGAAGTTCATGTTTGTATTACGCCATTGCACTTCAAAACATTTTCATATTATTATAATTCGATATATTTCATGTTTTTATGTCATTAAATCCTCCATGATATTGTGATTTCCCATAAATCGTTAATGAATCTATCTATAATATTTACTTCAAAATCAGGATCAGACGAAGCGGGAGAAACGGCAGAGAAGTTGGCCACATTGAACAGAAAGTGGCGTGAATTGCAGCAGAAGGCCAGAGATCGACAGGCTGAGTTGGAAGATGCATTGCGAGAGGCACAGAGGTATGTAACCATAAGTAACGAATTTTCCTGTCTCAGTAACTTTTATACTTACTCATAAATCATAAGAAGAAGAGAAATCATAAGTTGTCCTGGTGGGGCCAAGGGCATTTTCAGTATAGCGCCATTCTGAACAATTTTAATGTACCTTTTTTGACATTGCACTCATCAAAAGTCACCGATTGTTTATATAATAATTATACAACAAAAAAAGGGAAAAAGGACGCGCTGTACTTAACATTGCTTTTTTGTTTTGTGTGTGCGTCAAGGAGTCACGGTAATGTGCTTGAATAGTACTACAAGCGATAGATTTTATGCAGAATTAGTGTTAGATTGAATTATTTCTTATATCGGATGTACACGTAAGGTGATTCGGTTTTGCAGCACAAAAATTACATTCAATGTTTGTTGACAGCTTCAACGCTGAGATCGGAGATCTACTGTCTTGGTTATCGGAAGTGGACAGCGTGATCGCAGCATCCAAACCAGTGGGCGGTCTGCCCGAGACCGCAACTGAACAACTTGAGAGGTTCATGGTGAGTTTTTGAAAAGATAGTTCCGGGACGATGCGGAGGGGTACCCTAACCGGCATAAAACGTCCGTAACGAAAATGAGCAAGATTTTTTCTAACGAAGACAAAAGGTCTTAAATATAAATATACTACATTCGAAATTAAACTTTATATGCTTACTTACTTACTTTTTTATGCTTTAGTGTTACGGTTTATATTTTAATATTTTTTTAAACTCGGGAACTCCTTAATTTTCCGGGATAAAAAGTAGCCATTCTCCAGGTCTTCAACTATACTCATGCCAAAAATCACGTCGATCCGTTGCTTCGTTGCGGCGTGATTGAACGACAAACCAATAAACCAACAAACAAACACACTTTCACATTTATAATATTAGTACGATATGATTTACAAAATTCTCGCGCTATTTTTAACAGGAGGTATACAACGAGATAGAAGCGAACAGACCGAAGGTGGAAGCTGTGCTGCAGCAAGGCCAGGAATACATCAAGAGACAAGACAAGCCCAACCCAACATCTCAGCTACATCTCAACTTGAGGAACTTGAAATCCCGATGGGACAACGTTACATCTAGGTAAAAGGAGACGGTTCAGATTTGTATGGGGCGTGGGCCAAGTCTTGTACAAGCAGAGAAATTAAGGAAAATACTAGACCAGTTTTTATTGGTCAAATCTACGAATTCGTCGTAATTTCAGTGGTAAAATTATTTATTCTTTCCAAGTTATGGAACACTAAACATGAGTGGGTAACAATGGTGGATTCATATTTTTTGACGTTTTCAAAAGAAAGACACGTTATTTTGACAGTGACTGTCAGAAATGACATTTGATACATTTCGCGCCTACTGCCTTCTCTATGGCTGAAGTTTGCCATAAAAAAAAAACAAAAATCTTTATTTGGAACATATTATAAATGGGTTACAATAGTTGGCAACGGTGGCACCGCAATAGTGTAAACTGTGCTGCAGATGCCACCGCTCACCTCCGAGTTTCAATGGACTTAATACTAATAATAATGTTCCTCTTACATTACATGCCATCTTGGAAACGTATCGAAAACTTGAAATACATTTATATTTTTTTGCTCGTTATTTCCTTTACTGTTTAATTATTATATTTTTAATACAGTCTATGTATGTTCCTCTATTCATGGTAGAGTGTACAAGAGTAGGCCTAAAATGAACATTTTTCTTTTATACAAGTTACCATAAATGTAGTATTTGTACGTAGAAGTTAATATGGTTACGAAATAAAAAGCGATAATTTCACTTAGTTGGTATATGTTCATTTAAGTATTCATGCATTTGAATTCAGTTTGGAAATGGTACTATGCCCGCTCCATAAGGCCCACGTAGGTCCCCGGACTTTTCGAAACATCGTCGAACAAACAAACGATGTTAAAGACCCATTGTCAACAACAAAAACAACATTGCGAAGCGGCGATTTATACGTTTGGTTAGCGACGTTTGTAGACTTTTGTGGTGTAAGTAGGTAGAGAGGTGGCATTAAACTTTTTTAATTCGCTTCACGTGTGAGTCTCAACTTTTCCAAGTATTTATATGATATGCTCTCTTTACAATCAAATGTTTGTACTCCAGGGCGTCAGATAAGAAGATCAAATTAGAAATAGCTCTGAAAGAAGCTACGGAGTTCCACGATGCGCTTCAGGCCTTCGTTGATTGGCTCACCAGCGCCGAGAAAACGCTTACCAACGCCAAACCTGTCTCGAGGGTCATGGAGACATTAATCAGTGAGTAGAAAACTTTATCTTTTTCTTTAGAAGCTTGTCTTTATTCATTATTGGACATAGACCTCCTCATTTTCACGCCAATTCTTGCCGGGTGTTGGTCAAGTCTTGATGAAACCTTTATGAATACTGACAAATGAAATATTAAATTACATTTTATGCTTTACAATTATTAGATACAGGGTTTTGATGTTGGTAATTATCGATCCCAAGAATACAGATTTTCGTTAATTCTCCTAATTACTGTTGCAAGTAACACTACTCCGAAAGTTCTACTTGAAAATAATACATCTATATGAATGCAACTTGGTCCAGAAACGAGAAAAGCTTGAGATGCAATGTCAGAGTCCTTGTCAATATCAAGAATTTGCAACTCGTATTTAATACATGGCGGTACACCGTTCATACAGAACTACATCGTAAGGAATTACATAGGCCAATATTCCAATATTCAAAATTCAAATGTGTATTATTCAAATAGACTTTTACAAGTGCTTTTGAATCGTCGAGTGAATCTGCCACTGGTTCGGAATGCCGTCCTACCGAGAAGAAACAGAAAGAAACTCGGTGGTTGCTCTTTTGAAAAGAAGATTACAATTTAATTAATGTGTAAATACATAAGTAACCGCTGTCCTTAGCATTGCTGGAGTGAGTCAAATCCATGCTCTTTTATCAATTACGTAATCTTCAACATAACGATACGATAAATAAAATTTATCTCAACAGCTCAAGTTGAAGAACACAAGTCGTTCCAAAAGGAGGTATCCACACACCGAGAAACCATGCTCCAACTGGACAAGAAGGGAACCCACCTCAAATACTTCAGCCAGAAACAGGATGTCATCCTCATTAAGAACTTGCTGGTGTCCGTACAGCATCGTTGGGAACGTGTGGTTTCCAAGGCCGCTGAGAGAACTAGAGCTCTAGACCATGGACTCAAGGAGGCCAAGGAGTTTAACGATATGTGGTAAGTGTTCCAATCGTAAACCAGTTTAACTATTAATGGTTTGATGAATTATCCCATTTTTTCATAAGACTTTACAACTTGAGCTTCCATGCGCGTTGTTTACGGGTTTCTTCGCGAGAAAAGATAACATCACTTTTTAAGTAAGCATAGATTAAATTGATCACACCATGCCAGACGCCTTATATTTGAGTCGCACTTGATGGAACTCGAAGAAGTATGCTCTACCGATACAATCAACCTACATAACATTTTCGAAATAGGAAGGTGGATATATTTCTATGTTTCTTTAATTATAGGACCAACCTCATGAACTGGTTGGGAGAGACCGAGCAACAACTGGACCAACTCAACTCGGAAACAACAGTCAACGATCCTGAGAAGATCAAACTGAGGTAAACATCTCTATCATATTATATTATGCTTTTGGTGCAAAGCTTTTACCGGTCGTTAGGGTTCTATCGTCGGGGAGAAAAATGGGAATATAACGTCACCGAACAGTTAACTTATATGTCTACGAAACATACTACCGATGGCAACTTCTTAGCTGTTTTACTTAACTCCTGTATCTGCACTGCACCGGACTGGGTAGAACTGGATCTGATTGGACTGGACTGAACTGGTATGAACCAGATCGTTTCAGCCTAGTCAAGAAGCTGCGCTACTGACGCCTGGTTATTGATATTGAAGTGAAACTTCTTTAGAATCGTTGTGACTTGAAAATTCGATGAAATGAAAATGCGACACTAATAAAAATTCTTTCCAAAAAACCTACTTCCACTGTAAAGTACAAAATAATTTTGATTTCTACCCACTATGTTGAAGTCGGGAGGGTATAACTAGGATAAGCAAAGTTGACGCATCGATTTGAACTTTTTAGTGTCAGGGTTGAGGAATTGGATTCAGAATTTTTTATCGGACCACCTCGAGAGCTTCCTCTAACGACTGATAGAATTTTTTTTCAAATCGGTTCAGAAACCACGTAGATACGCACCGACATACATTTAATAAAAAACGCGCCGAATTGAGAACCTCCTTCTTTTTGGGAAGTCGGTTAAAAATAGACACACATATTCATAATAGAATTTAACCTGCGAGAGAATGAGATAGAATACAAGTTATATTTATCTCATTTCGTAGGCTTTCTTTTCTGAAGTATCACTTCTGCCGTGTGTGAATTGCATACACACACTTTTTTTTATCTATAATAGGGTTTGGGAAGGTAGAAGTAAGTGCCTACTAAAAATTTTACTAAACTTAAAAACGCCAAATATTATAACTGAATTTGCAGGAACCAATTAAGAATTCTTTCACTTTTTCTAGGTTGAATAAACACCGAGAGTTCCAAAAAGCGCTCGCAACCAAGCAGCCGGTTTATGACCAGACCAGTAAAGTCGGCAAACAACTCAAGGACAAGGCTCCGAAAACCGACGAGCCAGTACTCCGCAACATGCTCACTGATCTCAAATCCAAATGGACCACCGTTTGCTCTAAGGCTGTTGATAGGTAAGTCCATACTCCATACTTATTTATATTATAAATGCGAAAGTGTGTCTGTCTGTCTGCCTGCTACGCTTTCGCGGCCCACTAAAGAGTTCCTGCGGGAATCAAAAAATCTTAATCATCTAGTAACTAATAAATCACCATCTTAAAGAACTTAATCGACAAGAACGGGCGGCCAAAAACTAAGATAAATCTGGGATAGATTACTGTCATATATTCAGCCGATTATCCGCTTGCAATACAATACAAAACGATGGTTACGGGCTTCCTTTTTTTTCAGTTAGTGGTACCAATATGTTTTGTCTCAATCAAATTTAACCATAATGATGATCTACTAAAATGTAAGTTAATTCTATTCATTACGGACAAATCCATTTTTTGAATATCCATATCCTCACTTCCAACTCAAAGTATAAATGCGAAAGAATTATAATTTGAGTTGGAAATTCGCCTGTCTATTTGTTACATTTTTATGGTCAAGGTGGATCCTGGAGACCTACATAATGATACTTTTTATGTATTTTGAACTTAAATCAACGCTCTCGAACATATTCTGATATCATCTTATTCCCTTTAAACTATTTTGTCGTACCATTGTGTCCAACTGAATTCCTTGTTCCATAGACAACGCAAACTAGAAGAGGCCCTCCTTTACTCCGGGCAGTTCAAGGATGCTATGTCAGCTCTCCTGGAATGGCTCAAGAAGCAGGAGAAAGCACTCTCTGGAGACTCTCCTGTACACGGAGACTTGGACACTGTTATGGCCCTCATCGAACAACATAAGGTACAGAAAAATCCTCAACTTCATTTCTCCTACTTCTACCACAACAAAGCCAGAAACTCGAAGCTCGTGGGCATTGATATCCTGACTGAAGTCTAATCTACTCACACGAAAACTTTTTGTTCAGCTGTTCTGAAGGGACCATATACACATCATCTTGTCCCTTTACCGTTAACTACTGAACAGCAACAAAACATTGAGCTTTGGGCATCCTTATGTAGTTGACAACTAATCTACTTGCACTGAACTTTTTTATTCAACATATCTGAAACGAAATGTCACAGAAGGAATCTAACCATAAATTCATCAAATTACGACAATATTGCGATCACCCACTTTAATAACTGAAAATGATGGATTTGTCAATAATCACTTCTTGACATGTCTTATTGTCTTGTAATTTTGTATGTTATTGTTGATTTTATGTGTTTCAGCAATTTGAGGAGGACCTTCACTCTCGGGAGCAACAAATGCAATCCGTTTTGAAGACCGGCCGAGATCTGGAAGCTACGGTAAGAACTTATATTAATTATATTATGCAAGATGTTTAGTATAAGATTGTTATACTACTAAAATAATATAGGCTGGACAATCTTATACTAAAAGACATCCAAGAAAATTGTGTTTAGTAGCTAAAAGTATAGCTGAAGAATTTTCGGTTAGGTATATGTACATTTGTTTAGGTCCAGAAACTAAGCGATCAAACTTAAATAAATCACTTTATTCAGGTACCGCCCGAAGATTCCACACTAATCAGGAAGCAATGCAGCGAGTTGAAGCAAGCGTGGGATACGGTACAGAGCCTTAGCGAAAAGAAGGCACACCGGCTGGAATTGGCCTTGAAAGAGGTAACAATAATAAAAAAGCGCATTTCATTTGCCATACAATTTTCTAAGATTTAAAATTTAGGTTTTTATGATATCGTTGATCTCCTGTCTGGTTTGTTTTACTTACTTAACTATACACTTATGTAAACGTATAACGTTGAACTTATTTTTACGTAACAGGTTATACCACATCCCATGTGATTTCATTTCAGTGCTCAAAGAAAATACAAAAATGTTTACAAGGAATTTATAAACATGTCCATTACGTGTCCATACATTACACTAAACCTAGCTATTAGTTCCTCAAATGTGTATTAAAATTTGATATTTCAGCACAAGTTACAGCAATAGACAACCTTTTTACGGGCTAAGTTTATTCACTGGTTACTTTTATTTTCCGTACCATTCATACAGTTATTACAACCACTGTATCTATCCCATAACCAGGCTGAACGTCTACACAAATCAGTGAACATGCTGCTCGAATGGCTCTCGGACGCGGAAACCAAGCTGCGATTCTCTGGACAACTGCCCGAAGGCGAGCAAGAGACTCAGCAACAGTTGCGCGACCACGAGCGATTCGCGCGAGAGTTGACAGAGAAGCAGAAGGACAAGGACGACACCATCGCGCTCGCTCACTCCATCCTGGGCAAAGCACATCCCGACGCCGTCACAGTTATCAAGCACTGGATTACAATCATACAAAGCAGATGGGATGAGGTAAGTGCAAAAAAAGTCTTGGAAATATTATGTACTAGCTGACCCTTCGCTTGGCTGGAAATTTTTAATATCGGTGAGGGTGTAAAATTTCTAAAACTACTGAAACACGAATTTATTGTTTTTTAATAGAAAGCGTAAATATCAAATAACAATTTTCACGGATTTATCTGGAAAAATAACGGATTTTCATCCCCTATCATCCCCTTAACCTCTTTGCGAGTAGAATTCTTAAAAATCCTGAAACAGCTCTTTATTTTTGACCTAAAGCTTTAATACCAATTTTCGTGGGTATAACTTACCGACTTCCATCTGAGTATAATTTTGGATTTCGGAGATGAAAGATGAATTTCCTTTCTTTTGCAATTTAATTACAGTAACCTTGCAGTTTTTACATCAAAACAAAAATTTAAAGATAATACAATCTCTATTTTTTATCAAAATGTTCGCGTCTGCTACCAATCAGCAGACTACTTTAATCATTTATACTTATCTTCACGATTAAGATATTAACTCGATTTCGCTAAACCCCAGAGTTATTATGAAGTAGAAGTTAGATGTAACGTGATAAAATATAATATTTATTTGCAAAAATGAGCACAAGTACAAGTTCTCGAAACAAGCCAAAGTTCACAGTGTCTGTTTTCCCCTATATACGCATATTTACTAAAGTTTCTCCGGGACAGGTACGAAATAAGCAATCAATTTAACACCTCGACTAATTACAGTACATCACCTCAAAGGTTGACTATTGAATCCTCATCGAGACGCTGTCGCAGGCATACATTAATGATTAGAGTCCGCCAAATTTTACCGTTTTCGTGCTAGCTCACAACATGTCATAGAATGTTTCGCATATTGTACATGAAAACTTGGTTAATTTACCCAACAGAATCGGCTTTTGCGGTAAAGTTTTCAGCCCGTACCGAATTCGATTATTACCATTTACATCGGTAAATTCAATTCATGCAGGTTTCACATGCATTTTGTATGTAGGTATATGTGATGCAAAACGTTTAGCTGTGCTTTTGCAACGTTTCGATATGCACGTTTTTACCAATTCAAAATAATGCTTTTTTGTACCGGCGTAAATTTTAACAAGAACTTTGGCATCACCTCTGTCGTTCTCTATAGGACTCGAAAACGCAAAAATCAAAGTTCAGTTTTGTAAAGCACATTTCAAAGGTTCAATAAAATGTTTGATTTATTCAGGTATGGCAATGGGCGATGCAACGTGGTGGCAAGCTGGAAACTCACCTACAGAGCCTCAAAGATCTGGACCTGGTTCTGGAGGAGCTATTGCAGTGGCTCACCGGTCTCGAGACCACACTTATATGTAAGTTTACAACTTCACCAAAATTAAATAAGTTTACAGATGTATTTTCCATGCAGTGAAAAAAGTTCTCCTAATCTAAGAATGAAAGCGCTTCCAATGTGTTGACACTTTACGCTCACACGCAAAGTAGGTGCAAGGCAATACACACAAATTGGACATCATTGGTCTTTCCGTCACCGGCTAAATTTAGGCATGAATTCTACGGCTGGATCTGTTGACCAAATAGTGCATAAATGTCGCAATGTCTTTAATAGTTATAAATGTACGTTTGTGACGTTTGCTGTATTGACAAAACGCCTGAAAACTTCAACTTTACAATAAATAAATGTCTATGTTCTTTTATTGTAGCTTTGGAAGCGGAATCTTTGCCAGAATCGATCGAGCTTTTGGAGGGTCTCATTGAAGATCACAAGGACTTAATGGAGCACACGCAAAAGCGACAAAACGAGGTTGACCGTGTCTGTAAAGCCTACCAGGTAAGCACCGCTAAACTACTACAATGCACGATACAGAATCACCAATGGAGCGCGTAACCTGTATTTGCGGCTATAGTCAAACTTTTAAAGAATGAAGAACTTTCAGATTTAAAATAAATAAGTTATGCTAGAATTGGGAATTTTTGAAAATGGGGCATAGTAAGTTAAAATCTTTAATCTGAGAGACTTGCTTCTTGGTAATTTAAAACAACTCTATGGCGGCCTCAAAACAGCCGTTCTGTTTGACGGTCATTTTAAATATGGCTACCGTTCGCGGTGCTTTCGTTGCGCGTAATAAAATTTTATTGATAAATGCTACCTTTTTATGGGTAAAACTCTGCATTATATTCGCCTCATTGGAAATTTTCCCAGGGGAATTTACATTTTTTCAGCGTGGAAAACGTTCGACTCGCTGGTGTGAAACAGCTTGTCTAGAAATTAAAAGAAAATTGTTTATTTTCTTAGGTTAAGAGTCAAAGTCAAGGCCGCGAATCAACACCGCGCAAGGTTTCAGCCAAAACCGCAACTAAAGGGACACCAAGGTATGTAACATTCCTAATTTCGAATCTTGCTCCTGTACTATTTATATTTAAAAAAAAATAGCAGTTTACGATTTGAATTTGGCGGATAGTACAGGAGCAGGATGATTTTGACTGTAGAAAGATTTAAGTGTATAGTTGTGTTTTCTTCAAATCATTCATAATGTGTAATTGCCTTTATCATGGTTTGACACGTGTATTTATCTCAATTACAGATATAATGCTATCACAATAGTCATTTTATTAGTTTGTGTGAGCAATAAAAGATGACTTCGACTCGACATTTATTTTAAAATATTAAATAAAAACTTGCTGTATAATGTATTCTCTCAAAACTACAATATGGGGCTATTCACAGGCAAATAAATTCCTCTTCATTTCTAATACTTCAAGAAGTTTTCGTTTAATAAAAAGTACACGTCTATGATGTCTTACGTATATGCGTATAGGATCTGCATCTCTATGCTCTTTGACTCAATGTTTTTAATTTAGCCGTAGCCCAAATTGTGACTACTAAATTTCGAGTCGAATTTACGTTAGAATTAAATGTACATGTTTTACTTTATTTTATTTCACACTGCTGAAAATCTCCACGCTCTCCGTCAATTCACCGCTCTTTCACCGTTTTTTTCATTTCATTGTGTTTTCTTTCACTCGGCGCCATCTTGTGACGTCATTGCATGGTGTGAATGTTACCATCAGCCGTGGCTCGCAGCACGACCTTCATAGGGAGAGATCGGTGTCGCCTGATTATTATGGCAGTAGACGTTACAGGTTTGTTTTATTATATTTATTTATTTATCATTACTCACTCGTTTCTCATTTTAGTATTGTTTAAAAATTTATAAATTTCTTTTTTTTTATGTACATAAATAATGTTGTTTAAAAACATAGTGTAAAAATTCATATTTGTCCTGTCCTGTTTAAATACAAGGTCATATTCGCACGGGAGAGAAAAGTCGCAATAGCAATGCTGGGCGATTTAATTTCGTCTGAAACTAAAACTAAAACTGAGTGCTATTTTGAAATATTTTACTATCTTATTATTGTAAAAACAATTTGTTTTTTCTTTCCCGTGCAAGTAAACCTCTATGCTGATCGCTCATTAATAGCGAAGCCACAATCAACGCATTTTTCAATAAATAAAATTCGTAATGTGTGAATTATCCGCATCATTGGCGAATGCTAAATCGTATGACTTTATTTTGTTTTCGCGAACAGATATGCTGTAATTTGCGATCAGCATTAATGTACATCACGTCATGCTTTAAATGTTAATTAATCACTGCTCTAATCCAAGAAAGACGTAGACATACTCTTACCAAGTAAAGGAAGTAAAAAAACGATAACTCTTTGAACTGTCATTTTTAGCGTGAGGGCTAATATTAGATACGTCTTTCTTGGAATACCTGATGACAATACTAGCATCATCTCGCTCTAACATGTGTAAATGTGGCTTTCTGTCTCGTTCATGTCACGCTTGGCGACGGCAGGTCCAGGATTCACAGTCGAAGTAGAAGAGGAAGGTTTGATGTGGTTTTTATTCTAGGATTGTCGATTGATTTTGTTTTTCTTTTTGCTTGTAGAAAATATGTTAAAAATTAAAATGCATGAAATAAATACCTTTTCATACAATATGTAAAGGATGACAACATATTTTCTGCCCAGTAATAGTTTGAGAGTTTTTAAGTAGCTTTTTGGTTTTATTTCGCTTAAAGTAGTAACACAGTGGTAAATATTACTCGTATCAATCTTTTATACCGTCTTTCGCCTCTTTATTTCGTATTTGTGAGTTGTGCATGTCTTTATGTACTTATGCACTTGCCTATCATTACATAAAGTCGTTTATTTCATAATCAAGACTGATTCTTAATGTATAATATTAGGTGATTTTCGTATATCAAGAATCTTTGTGTAAATTCTGGATCTTATAATTTCATTAATCAAAATTACTTATTCGTAATCTATACAAGCCTTCATTAATTTACCTTACGAGACATCTTCACGTCTAACTTTTCCACTTCATTAACTACAATTACAAGCTTAGTTAATACGACACAATATATTATTATAACAAAACCTACGGTGTCTGTCTTCTGGGTCTATATGGTCTAACTTCACACCTGACACCGCTGCAACCTACTAACAACATCGATTGGGTTTGTACTAATATTTCAAGCTTGTCTGAGGATAAGCTTAAAAAACATTGAAACACGAAGAAGAGAGCACTGAATATAAATTTTTGAAGTAAATGAACGCACGGTGGAGTTTGCGAATGGTCTAAATATTGACATCATTCGAATTGTATGTGTTTACACCATAGAGTTTATATACCTACTATAATATTATCTCTATGGTTACTTTACACCATTAACACGTACGCATTTCGGATGGGTTAGCAAATCATCAACCCGAGTGCGTCTTAACAGGGCATTATAACTTCGCTGGTAGCCTAAATATACTTCCAGTGTTGTGTTTGTTTACTTAAAACTTGATACACAGTGCTCAGTGATACAGAATTGGCAAGTGGCGCGATCTCTCATACCTCCTACAGAAATTATTATATATATCCAATCTAGCTGACTTAGAAGGTAAACAAATCGCAGAAACATTATCCGAGAACCGCGTAAGCGACGCGCATTGCCCGACTTTAAACGTTCTGAATAGCTCCTAGCAAGGAGCTCTTCCTAAGGCCGGCAATACACGGACTGCTCGAGCAGTTAGCCGGTGATCAACATACACGGACCGCTCTTGCAGTCATAGTCAACAGCTTGAAGCTACCATTGATAACTGCTGCCAACCGCCCGAAGCAGTCGCAACTGCTCGAGCGGTTGCGACTGTATACACATACATTACACCATGTATGTGTGTACGTAGAAGACTGTAGTTCACTATGCAGTCGCAGCTTGAAGTAGTCCATTCTGACTGCTTCAAGCTGTCCGTGTATGGCCGGCCTTAGGCTGGCCATACACGGACATCGAGGCACAAGATGAATAAATGATTTTTCTTTCTTTCTTTCTTTCAATGTTGGTTCGCGTTAACAACGTTCTACGCGCCGTGCATACAGTACGTGTTGCGTTTTTACTTGCAAGTTTTAGCGAGAAGCGACTTGCTTCCTTTTGTCAATTAGAAAAACCAGATAACCAACTAGCAACGCCATGCAAACCAACTTGCCTATTCTACTCGTATGACACTGTATCTCAGACGTCAATTCTCTAACGGCACTCGACACAACTAACAGCAAGCCTCCGCACCACTAACAAGGTATGGGTATGTGCGTTTGTAAGTCCGTGTGTTTATATTGATGTGTGCTCCACTCCAGTCGAGTCAGTCCGGGCCGAGACTCGCCGGACCGCAACCTGCCACATTATGGACCCCGATTCCCGCCCAGAGGAAGGTAAGGACATCAATGACATTCAAGTTCGGAACATTTCAGTGTTTTCTGTCTCCCTCTTTAATAGACTGACAAGGTAGCCGTAACATGATTATATCTAGTGTATATCTATCTGTCTATTAACAGTGACCTTTGTCGTATTTTATGATTAATATTAAAAAGAAGATAAAAAATCACATATGGTTCTTTTATATCAAATTATATTTTTTGTATCTTCTCTGTGAAACCATCAGTTTTCATTGTAGGTAGGACATATTTTAGGTACTTACTTGGATAATTCGTATTTTTCTTGGGAAGTTAATTCATATTTTTGCTTGGGATTTGTTTACATTGAAGCAGCACGAATTATTATTAGCTTTTATATCATGAATATTAATTGAGGCATCTATATAGTCTTTACCCGTATATAAATCTACTTATTAAACTTTGTTTTCAAATGTATCATATTATTTTTCGTCATAGTAAGGTGAAACACTATTTTTTTTTACATAAAGCTTTTATTGAAGGTATTGAGGCCAATTCTGTTGTACACAATCTCTAAACAAAATAACAGCTCTATTTATATAACTACTATCCCTTTCATAATACTCCCTTCGGAAAGAGGCATTACTAGATTTAGAGCTGTCGTTTTAGAATAGATAAGAGATTGCGTTAAACAGAATAGGTCACCGTATAAAATCAGAGCTTTTACTAATACGATGTGGCACGGTTAGAGATCGTGTACAGCAGAATTAGCCACATTAGACTTTTCGCATTAGTTTTTAGGGTTCCGTACCAAAATGGTAAAATGGAACCCTTAAGGTGCGACTTTCTCTGTCTGTCTGTCCGTCCGTCACACTCGATTATTTCAGTAACTACCGAAGCTATCGACATCAAATTTGGAATAGTTGTGTATATTAGTGGCCCAAAGACACTGGAATTAAAAAAAAATGGAAATTATTTTTGTTCTTATTTAAAAAGGGGGGAAAATCGGAGGGTTGAAATTTAAAAGTGAGATAACTGTACTGTGTGGGGTATCATATGAAAGAGTTTACTTTGTACATTCTAAAACAGATTTTTAATTATTTTTAGTTATGATAGTTTTTGATTTATCGGGGAAAATGTCTAAAAAAATACCGTTCCCCCCCCCTTATCTCCGGAGTTTACCAATCGAAAAATTTGAAATAATTATGGTCAATAGGAATTTACGTATATTTTACAGGAAAACTATAGCCAATGCTCTAACTAGCATAGTTTTTTTGATATTAACAATAAACCTCTACAAACAAAGTTAGTCTTGCGGTTCATTAACAAAGGTAATTATTTATTAATAATGGTACGGAACCCTTCGTGCGCGAGTCCGACTCGCACTTGCCCGGTTTTTTATTTATAGCTTGCTAAGAACATCCTATTTGTATACAGCAAAGGGGCGGAACCGGAGTTCAGGTCGCCGCGCGTGAAACAGCTGTGGGACAAATGGCGCACTGTGTGGCTCCTTGCGTGGGAGAGACAGAGGAGGCTGCACGAGCGTCTCGCTCACTTGAAGGAGCTGCAACGCGTATCCAACTTCAGCTGGGATGACTGGAGAAAGCGGGTAAGGGAAATTCAAAATTCAAAATTCAAAATTCTTTATTTGCAGAAACATTTTTTACAATGAGATGTTATTTGTAAATTTAAGTATAAATGTTTCACCTGATTATCAGGCATGCAAAATTACATATTTTGTTTATAATATTGTCTATTATTTGAAATTTAAGAATTCATCTATTGTGTAGAAGCACCTTTCTGCAAGCCACCTTTTAAGTCTTGACTTAAATAGATTGAATCTGAGTTCTCTAATTGCTTTCGGAATTTTATTGTACACTATAATAGATTTTACTGCGCAGTTTCTTACTAAAATGGCACTTCTACATCCTGGGAAATTGAACTCTATTTTACTAGTATAATTCGCGCGCGAGTTGAATGCTGAATAAATGTATGGTAACACATAAATTTACTCTGCATTCAACTCGCGCGCGAACTTTAGTTAGGGTGCGAAATTTTTCTACCATAGAGAGACGGGTCTCTTAAAGTACTTGTCATACAAATATTATAATGCGAAAGTGTGTTTGTTTGTTGGTTTGTCTATTAATCACCTCGCAACGGATCGACGGACGTGGCCTTTATGACGAGTGTGGCCTTTATCTCGGAAAATTAAGGAGTTCCCACGGGAATCGAAACATCCTTATCCACGCGGATGAAGTCGCATGAATCGATCAAAATGTTAATTTATAAACTTTGGTTTCAGTTCCTGAAGTTCATGAACCACAAGAAGTCCCGCCTGACGGACCTGTTCCGCAAGATGGACAAAGACAACAACGGCTTCATAGCGCGCAACGATTTCATCGACGGAATTATCAACACCAGTGAGTAATATATTTTTCATCCCACCATCTCGGAAAGAGTATTTTTAATCTTCGATATCTGAATGCAAAAGCCGTTATTATCCTCTTGTGGATAAAGTAAATTGAATTTAGAACATCGTGTGCACGTTAGTAAATATCACTCGTCTATGAAGTTTGTGAATTCAAAACATCATTAAAACCTATTTACTTCTACCTCTATGGTGCCGAATTTCCATACAACCGTTTTTAATTTGTTAAAAACTCACACTCGTAACCTTCTTGGTGTACTTTTTTAATTTGCTTTGCGCGCACCATTTTCTTTCACGTCATGTCATTTCCTCGCTGAGGTGGAATGAAAAGTTACGTGTTGCACTTGAGTGAAAAGATTTTTCACCTCGTGCTCTTTTGATTCCCTCGCTGACGCTCAGGATTCTAATTTTTGAACCACTCGCTGCGCTCGTGATTCAATTTTAGAATCCTTCGCTTGCTCGGTCATCAAAATTGAGCACGCGGTTAATAAAAAACAACTTTTCACTCTTGTATAACAAATAACTATTTCATACCATCTAATCGAAAAGGACGACTTGGTTCGCCTTTAAGTGCGCCCAAAGGTGGTGTTTTCTATAAGGAACTTTTAGCGGGCAGAAATGAGCTTTTTCATCCCACCATCTCAGAAAGAGTATTTTTTCTCTTCGATATCTGAATGCAAAAGCCGTTATTATCCTCTTGAGGATAAAGTAAATTGAATTTAGAAATTTAGTCATTTCCTCGCTGAGGTGGGATGAAAAGTTACGTGTTGCACTCTAGTGAAAAGATTTTTCACCTCGTGCTCTTTTGATTCCCTCGCTAACGCTCAGGATTCAAATTTTTTAATTTACTCGCTGCGCTCGTGATTCAATTTTAGAATCCTTCGCTTGCTCGGTCATCAAAATTGAGCACGCGGTTTAAAAACAACTTTTAACTCTTGTATAACAAATAACTAGGTATTAATCCTTTTTATTTCAAAAAGTGCCCCAGAATTAGCTTTGCCTTCTCTTAAATGTGATGAATAATCTATTACTTGCAAAATCTCGGGAAAAATATATGAAAGCCTATGGTAATTTTATTGAATAGAGAGATGCAAGAGGCGCCAAGAATTTTTCAGAATCTGTGTTTTGGCCTACTTCCAGTACAGTACAAAACTAAACAACCTCCCACTCTTTGGAGTACCTACTCAATGCTAACTTTAGTTGCTACTAAAATCATCAGTCAGTTCTAATAACGACGTAAAACTGGACACATATTCGAAATTAAAAGCGTATCTGAAGAGGATGTCTGATGGATTTGTAGTTTTATTTTCTGATAGAGGGTGATGAAAAGTAGAGTGTATCACTCGGGCGCAAATTTTTTTGGCTCGGGCCATCGCTACGTTCAGGATTCTACTCTAGAATCCCTCACTTCGCTCTGGATTCAAAAAAGCGCCCTCGCCGTAAAAATATTGTAATGCTCCCTTATAATATAATCTACTATTGTTTTAAGTAGTTTTCACAATAGATTTTGCTTACGCGGATTTCGCGACCACCCTCCAAGCGTCCCGCGTCGCCAGGCGAACAACCGGACACTCTGTGGGTTTTTATAATATGGTCGCCGAGCGAGCTCGGACGCTCCAGAGGCTCCTTGCAACGTAACTTCTTAATTTTTTTTTATTGCGAGATAGGCTTGCGCTTGACGACAATCATGCTTAGTGCAAAGCAATGATGAGGTCTAGGTTGGAACGCGCTTGCCTAGAAGATACCTATTCACTCTTGCCTTGAAGGTACTTCAGATACCTATAATTGTGGCAGGAAACACGTGCGCTGGGAGGGTGTTCCAAACCCTAGCGGTTCGTATACACGAACGTCCAGCAAAAACGCTTCGTGCGAGCAGATATGGATAAAACGCACAGCCATGGATAGAAAGTGTACCTGACTGGAATGCGGTAGTCTGTCGCTCTTCCTCTAATAATGATACAGAGAGACCGAGTACCTATTAGGGTTCCTATTAGATTCGTCATGTCTGTCTGTCTGTCTGTCTGTCTGTCTGTCCGTCCGTGTGTCACAGCCACTTTTTTCCGAAACAATAAGAGCTATACTGTTGAAACTTGGTAAGTAGATGTATTCTGTAAACCGCATTAAGATTTTTTTACAAAAATAGAAAAAAAACAATAAATTTTGGGGGTTCCCCATACTTAGAACTCAAACTCAAAAATTTTTTTTTCATCTAACCCATAGGTTTGGGGTATCTATGGATAGGTCTTTAAAAATGATATTGAGGTTTGTAATATCATTTTTTTCTAAACTGAATAGTTTTCGCGAGAGACACTTCCAAAGTGGTAAAATGTGTCCCCCCCCCCCCCCGTAACTTCTAAAATAAGAGAATGATAAAACTAAAAAAAATATATGTTGTACATTACCGTGCAAACTTCCACCGAAAATTGGTTTGAACGAGATCTAGTAAGTAGTTTTTTTTAATACGTCATAAATCGTAAACCGCAATTTACCTTACATTCAATCAACTCAAATATTTAAAAAAAACATTTAATTTAAAACTTACTACAGGTTTGTACGGAACCCTCGGTACGCGAGTCCGACTCGCACTTGGCCGGTTTTTTGTTATTGTTTTAGTTAGTGTTGAACATTTCTACCCCCCGACGCACAAAAGAGGGGAACGTATGTATCTATATGTGGCATCGTACGAGTAGCTCCCAAATTGATGAACCGATTTTGATTTAGTTTAAGTAGTTTTATTTTGTTCGATTCCCGAATCAGGTACCTAAGTCAGTACAGCTGATATTCTTATTTTTAAAAATAAAAGATTTTTTCTTGCTATAGAAATTAGATGTCTCCAATATCTATTGTACTTTTCCTCCATGTCCCGTTAGTTTTTTCCACCCTGTAGATTTTTTTATAAATCGAAGGGAGGCCTTCTTCCAGGCCTGATCAGAATAAGGTCTATATATAAGATTAGTCATATCTAATAAGTACCTCTTTTTCAGAATTCGACACATCTCGGCTGGAAATGGGCGCTGTGGCAGACTTGTTCGACAGAAACGGTAGTGGTCTAATAGATTGGGAAGAGTTCATCGCCGCGCTCAGGCCCGACTGGGTAAGATCATCTATTTTTTACAGTCGTTTTATAATATCTGTGGCTTTCCCAAAATAATAATCTGTCACAGATGTTATAAATTATTATAAATGTAGGGATTATTATCATATTTTAATACAAACTCTTCCCGCAGGTGGAGAGACGAGGTCCACCAACGGACGCGGACAAGATTCACGATGAAGTGAAGCGCCTTGTGATGCTATGCACGTGCAGGCAGAAATTCAGGGTGTTCCAGGTTGGAGAGGGCAAATACAGGGTGAGTTCTTTTCTCAATATATACAGAAGTCCTAATATTCTTTTAAGGGTAACTTCTGTACGTAATACCGAACTTTTTTTCTACTACTTTTTAATTGGTTGCTCTCCTACAAAACGTAGGTACTAAAACAGAGCTAACGAAAGACTAGAGTGTACAGCGAAAAGTTTAATAATTCTTTTAACTCATCTCTCTCGTTCATAACTCATAAAAGATGAGTGCCCTAAGGCACCGCTGCTGTAGTTACGGCGTAGGTATATTTTTCGGGACACGTGACGATGCGAGCCCGGCCCGGTTATACTTAGATAAGTGTTGTGTTTAGTTCGGAGACTCGCAGAAGTTGCGTCTGGTCCGCATCCTGCGCTCCACTGTGATGGTGCGAGTGGGCGGCGGCTGGGTGGCGCTCGACGAGTTCCTGGTCAAGAACGACCCCTGCAGAGGTACGTATCACCGCGCGCTTACACACCCACACACAAACACACACACGCACATGAACACACAAACCTCACACGCACACTTGTGTCACTTCCATTCTATTGCTTATTACAGTTGACGTAAAAAACCAAGGTATTCTTGCCGGTTTCTATATTATGGAACCTGCTTTACTTTGCCAGTTTATTGGTTGATTCCTGGATTGGGCCATAAATTGGTATTGGGTTTTTCTATCAAGAAATTCTCAGATCTGGCCCAAAATTAATTATGTGTAACACAAAAAATAAATTGGAGGGAATCAAAATTAAGCTATCCTTCTAAATAAATAATGAGAGTATTTTGATAGGCCTAAAAGTGGACTACAACTGATGGCCTCAGATCTATTTCCTTCACAACGCTTTAATCTTTTTCAAAGAAAGAATAATTAAAAATTATTTTGAATTCAGTTATTTAAGAAACTAGGTGCAATTTCTTTCAAAAGTAGTCTTTTTCTTTTAAAAGTAGATGATTATAGAATGATTTAAAATGCACTTCTTGAGTATTGACTTACTGGTAACTTATCAAAAGTGTAATATATGTATCTTTGTTCAATGTTAGCACACTTTTGTATAAGAATACACACTACTACACAATATAGATAAACTCACATACCACTAAATAAGTACAGATGTAACCCAAAATAATATTCATACATAAAAAGCTGGAGTTTAAGATGAACCCTGGTTTTTTTTTCTAAACTAAATGGCAGAAGTCGCCATCAACCCGAATGCCGTTAAAAAAAATTAAACATAGCCTGTTTAAAAGGTCCCCAAAAACGGTATATTCTAATAACATTAATTAAGCTTACAAACATATTTACTTTCGGGACGTTTCCGAAGCATGATGACTAGTATATCTGGGCACTAAAATGAGAATACTATTATGCTTCTAAACTTACTTAAACATGCATATCAAAAATTCGCGGAACCGGCAGGATTTGAACCTGCGTCTCTCTGGGAATCGCGCCCTGAGCGCCTTGACCGCTAGGCCACGGTTCACTTACCTACCAGTGCCGAAATTTGAGATATGCATCTGTAATCCAGTCTTCTAACGCGACTGTTTATGCCATCCAGTAGCGATACATTGCAGTATCGAAACTACTTTCAAGGCCCGTTTTCGATACTGCAATGTATCGCTACTGGATGGCATAAACAGTCGCGTTAGAAGACTGGATTACAGATGCATATCTCAAATTTCGGCACTGGTAGGTAAGTGAACCGTGGCCTAGCGGTCAAGGCGCTCAGGGCGCGATTCCCAGAGAGACGCAGGTTCAAATCCTGCCGGTTCCGCGAATTTTTGATATGCATGTTTAAGTAAGTTTAGAAACTATCCTCGTGTGTGAAACACTGTAATAAAATTATAAAACTATTATGCTTTGCATAAATCATATGAAAAATATGTAGTTACACCTGTATTTATTCACGAGTCACAATATTATATCTGTTGTATTATTATCTGTTACTTAAAACACCACACATTCATCCTTACATCACATTATCTTATTAGCTTTAACATACTACTCCAGTTAAATTGTTCTATGAATTAATCAATAGGTACTTTACTTGGTTTTTAGACTGGACTGAACTATTTAATGACATGAAACCTTTTTTTCCTGTTGAACATGTTTAAGGAACAACCATATCCATATCCATGCTAATATTATAAATGCGAAAGTGTGTCCGTCTGTCTGCTACGCTTTCACGGCCCATCTGTTCAACCGATTTTGATGAAATTTGGTTGGGGGATAGGTTGTATCCCGGGGAAGGACATAGGCTACTTTTTATCCCGGAAAATTCAAGAGTTCCCGCGGGAATCAAAAAAACTTAATCCACGCGGACGAAGTCGCGGGAATCATCTAGTATAAAATATGTCCTAAAGATGAACCTTAACTTAGTTATTTTGTTGGGCCATTTGTCTTTTTCTCGGTCTAAATACCAGTAAGCAAATATATTTGCAAATTTCTTATTTTTATTATGTGTCAAATTAAATAGGCATGATGACTAATTTTGAAAAATGGTCAGATTATGTTCGGAATTATCTACTATTTCGAAAAAATATCTTATTTCAGCAGAAAAATAATGTTTAGTCGATAAAATTGGCATTTGAAATTTATATTTTAAAATTCACGCCAAAACGTTCTGCGGTGTCATGGCGTCGTTTGTGACGTCACTATTGTTTTTACCAATGTACTCTGTGCAGTGTGCAGTAAACAATAGTGTGATTGTCAAAGCTCGAAAACAAACAATTGTGACGTCATTCACTTCTTGGTGTTTTGTCCAATATGGCGGATTGCTGTATTTTATAGTTTTATTCAATCAAAATAAATAGCAATCTCACTCGAAATAGAAAAAAAAATACGTTTTTTATAATCCATTAATCATATTTCATTAAATAAATTCATAATTTCATTGATTCTTGGTTACTGTCATCATGCCTATTATAATAACAGTATCAATGATCAAATAAAACCTGATATATTAGATTCAAGTAAAATAAGTTACAGAGCAGAATTGCCTATATTACAGTTAACTACCTATTCACTTCGTCATTTTATGGATTGAACTCTGTAATTATAAAAATAATGCATACAGAAATCTTATATATTTGCTCACTTAACTTATTTTCATGTTTCTTAATAAAACATGGTTTAGATCAAAAACTATTACTTATAACTTGGTTTCAAAATTAATAATTACCTATACTTAATAACTACATATAGTTTATTAATATTACTGGAATTTTCACAAAACATGAAAATTTTAGTAGACTGTTTTATTGACATTCTGTTTGAATGAATAATATCATTCATATATATCATTTGCAAAACAGAAAGTCAATTGGTGAGTATTAAGTATAAAAGGTATTTAATTATTCTTTACATCATATTCAAAGTGTCAATCAGAAACGTTACCGTTACTTACAATTTAATGTGTTAACCCCATAACATGGGAATTATATTGTTGTCCAATAACAGGTGTTGACGGGCTCCAAATTATTATGTGTTGTGTGTTTTATAACTTTTATAAGATATCCGGGTGTAAAATAACAAAATAACAATTAAATATTTTTCAAAAATTTATTCTGAATCCATTACAAATGTAAGTTGCAAACTACAATTATTTTTAAACTACAAAAATTATAATACAAAATGCTGGCAACATTGTAAAAAATATTATAAAAATACAATTCAAAAGTAGAGAAACTATAAAAAGCATTATCACAGAAAAATTAAGTAATTTTTAAATGGCAAGATATAGGTATGCAATATTCATTAAGACCAATATTAGTATCCATAAATAGATATTGAAGTTACATATATATTTGTGTCATCCCACATCCACTTTAAAATATTATGACTCAAGTTTACCTGAGATTTTAGAAACTTGTTCTATGACTCATATTGTCTTGAACATAAAAAACAAGCATAACTATTAAGTAATTTTAAGACAAAAGCTTTACCTACAACATTAACATTTTTATTTACCATAGAGTACTTAATCAAAGACTTAGTATAGAATAACTAATATTAGTAAATACTAATCCAGGTTAGACCTACACTACAAGCATAAGATAAGATTTCTTAACATGGAATTCAAATGGCAAATATTTGAGTACAAATATTGTATGAATAATACTGTTTTAAACTTAACACTAAATCTACAGCTTTGACTACAGTTTTTAATCTACACAAAATGCAGAAAATCTATTTTCTGTTACAAAAGAGTACGAACTATGAGTTGAGATTCAAATTATAAGTAACACAATTTAAGAACAAATCTGTAATTAGTCCACAGTAGCTTTACGAATGAAAGAAGTGAGTGATGAAATTTCACTTCTTTCTGTTGGCAATGGGCTAAATTCATGCTCTTCATTCAAATTCTGTGTGTCAGAAGTATTCTCATTAACTGGCCAGCGCTTGTGACTTGGTGCATACAGTACTAACAAGGAAAAGATGTATATATTCCACATTCCATATACTCCAGTGAAAAATGCAGAAGTATACTCTAGTTCAATATTTTCATCCCATTTCCACTGGCCTTCAGCCACTTGTCCCAAAATAAAACCAATCACAGTTAGAGCTGCGCATAGCAATGTGGCCAACATCATAAACATGAATCTGTAAATAATCCCTTCATAGTGCAAGCGGCGGACTGAGCTCATGGTTGGTAAACTTTGACGCTTCTGAGATATATTTAGGAAAACCTGCCAAACCATGTAGCACAGGAACAAAAAATATACTCCAGTTGAGATACCAGCCAGTATTATAAATGTCAAAGCTAAATTTGTGCCTAAATCTGTCACCCAGATAGAATAGAATGGGTTACGCAACTGAACACCTCTCTCGCACATGTCAAATATGAAAAGTGAGACACAACCCATAGCTACAGCACTCAGGTGACGCCAGTATTGTTTAAGAGAGCTTTGGGCTGATGTATCTTGAATCACCATATGCTCCCCAGCAAATACAAGCCAGAATGAAAACAGCATTGCATAAAACACTCCTTGTCTAATATCTCCCAATAGTACCATAAAGGGCAAGTCAAATTGTAATGTCAGATATTCTATGGGTGCATTCAGAAAGCACAATGCTATCCCTAAGCTCAGCAGCATCTTTTCCAGTAGAACAGGTTTTCTTTCCAAAATATGAATTCTACGCCAGAACCAAACAAGTATTGAAATGATACTAGGGAAGAATACTGTTTTCAGAGACAGCCACACTTTAGTAAAGCCTCCATTTTGATTGATAACCGTAACCCACATATCTTTTATGTGGCCAATATGTGAATTCATGTCAGGTGTGTCAACAGGTAACCGTAAATTTAACAAATAATAATCATGGTGCAGTGAACCAAGCTCAAACAATGGTATAGGTGAACAGTCGTATAAATATTTCTCAGATTTGACATCAATATCACAGTCTAGAACCCTCTTTTCCACCGATTGTGTGTATAATTTCCAAGCATCATCCGCATCGCCTTTGTTTCGGTACGCCAACCGTGCATCTATTGTTATCGCACTGCGCGGCGCAACTTCCATCTGAGAGTGGTAGCTAACGTCAACTTGCAAAACTCCTATCAGGTTCTGTTGCCATCTGGAGTAGTCGTAGGTCTCCGACTCTCGAGGCACCGGCATTTGGAATGCAAAAACGATATCACGTTCGGACACATCGTGATGAATAATGTCAAGGTCGACCTTTTCGCATTTACCTGCACCGCGGTTGTAGAACCACTTCGTCGTATCATTTTTCATAACAGCCGTATCTTTGCATATAGTTCCGAGGATGTTTTGTGCATTTGCAGGCACAGGTGCGACCAATCCACCGATCAAGAAACATATTATTTGACACAATAAAAGAAAAGTTACTAACACAGTGAGCTTCCTACCGCTTAAGTTTTCAATTATTGTCCCCGCCATTTTACGTTTTAAATAATGAATTAAATGGTATACAATTAGTAATTACCCACTAAAATCGACCGAACTCCATTGTTATTTTGAGACCGACCGACGCTAAGCTAAATTAAATTGACAGGATGACATTGACATGCGCAGTAACTAGAATAGTAAGCGACGCGATGTTGCCAGCATAAAACCTTTAAAAATAACGTTCTAACTAATATCGTTATAACTAATATCGTTATAACTAATAACGTTATCAAACGTGAACGATTTTTTTTACTAATATGCTTTATACTTTACTAGTATACTTAATCAATGTTAAATTGTTACAGTAAACAAAGAGTATCAATTTAAATGTTACCAAAAGTTACAAATATTATGTTTTGCCAACGTAATAAACAAATCAAAAATAAAACACAAATCCATATCCCATTGTTATGTTAGAATTTGTCAAGATTAGTTATTTTATTTTAAAAGCTAGTCAACAATAACGTAGGGCTAAAAGTAAACAGTATCCACATTGATTGATGTTGCTACTAATTTACTAATTCGTATACGCTTTGCCCAATCCGACTCCTTCATCCTTATTTTTTTATCTATTATTTTTATTGCGTTTGATCCCTATAAAACCTTATTTATGTAGTTTCATTAGTGCTACCGCTGCCTGATCCGAGTAAACCGGAGCAGCATGAAGCTTGTTGTCCGCTCGGTAATAAATTCAAATCTGCAATAGAGTTATTCTGCTATCTAAAGCACATTTTATGAGTTATTTTATTTCAATTTCGAGATGGCTCCACTGCAGATTTGTGTTCTTTGGTGTGGCTTAACTATTTTTAGTTATTGTTGCCTGGAGAAAATACGTATTTTGCTACATTTTAATAATGCTTATACATAGAATTATCATTATTATGCAAAATATAAGGAACCATTTTGGTCAGCTGTAAATATTTAAGCCTACGGTGGTTATTTATGGGTTATTTGCAGTGGTTCAAGTTATTTTGCTTGTAAATGTTTTCTTAAATAAGCATGTTATATCATTTATTTGCGACCGGGATTCCTAATTATTAAAGTAGTCTATGACGTATAAGTCAAGTGCAAGACCATACTATCATTTTACTTAAAACGTAGCTGTTCTTTCACATTATTTTTAAAGATATTTTGAATGATGTTGCACTATCGTAATAAAAGACCTTTAATAGCAGAAATATTATTAATATTTAAATCTTGCTCTTGGTTTATATAGGTTGCAAAATATATTTTGGTGACAGTGAAACTAATTATATTTTATGATTCCTATCCTAATGCACACTTACATTTTACATTTTTTTGTTAATTGCGTTATGTTCGTTTGTTTTGTATGACATGTTCTGATTTTGTTTGTTGTTTTTTCTTTTCCTCACTACCAATGCACGGTCCTTTTTTACACTTTTGGTGTTTTTTTTTCACCTATCCTGTTACCGAACGGTTTTTTTTTCAACCCTTCCTATCCTACCCTTATTGTGATCCTGCACATCGGACGCCGCCCGCATGCAGCCAAGGGTCGCACCAACATCGAACTACGAGAGCAATTCATTCTGGCCGATGGAGTGTCGCAGAGCATGGCGGCGTTCAGACCGCGTACGCCTCGCTCTAACACAAATACACCTCCTTCCACTGGACCTATTACCAAGGTAAGTAGCTACAGATTGCTACTTTTATATTTTAATTAAAACCTTTTCTACAGGTTAGAAGTTTTAAGCTATAATTTCGCACATGTACTACCTTAAGCGCACAGTAGATTAGAGGGAGCAATTCGGTTTGGGATTTCTTTTTTTCGCTTTTCTGTTGCATCTTGTACATGGATTATTGCCATCCATTTGCAAGAGGCACCGTCGTGGTTGCAGCATGCAGTGAGCTCGTAGCGTTGTCGTATTGCATTAGTGTGCTCAAAGCTACGCATTGCAGCACAGCTCGTGTAGTGTTCGGTGTTGTTTGCTAGTTGTAACTTGTACCCTTCATTGGATCCACTGCATTGGAGAGGTGGCACGTCAGCGAGTATGGATTTTATGGTAACGTATTTTGTTACTCCCTTTCCTGCTAAATCCCGTCTCACCCATCTCATATCAACTCGTGCGTCCGTCGGCTAAGCGTGTGGACAAATCGTAATCTGGTCTTGAAATAACGCGGTTCGGCTAAAAGATTGGCACTATGAAAACGGATACACTGTAGGAATTCCCGTTCCGTCCTTAATAAAAGGCTTCCGGTTTTGTATTAATGCGATTAGCGGAGGAGTTTATGGAGCAGCTGAGGCCCATATTTGAAGCTCTCAGGCAACGGGAGGAGCTTCCTTGTTCGTACCCGCTCCACGTGGGTTCAACACATGGCACGAAGCAAGCTTTCATTTACGGCCATTCAAGATCGCAAGGATCGACGACGCCCGGCGCTCATCACTATACACATCACCATGGATACCAGCCTTCACCAGGATACCACTGGGTAATGCCATAGGCTATGTGAGAGTTTTGCAGTTGATTGCACCCTAATTAAAAGCAGCAGGCATTGAGTTTTTGTTTGTTTTCTGTACATCTCTGTTGGATATGTATTGTAAATTGTGTTTGTTGAACGTAAGAATAAACCGTCGAGTTCATTTTAGTTAGCATGCACATTTTATGTAATTGCTAAAAAAATCATAGTAGGCACACTTGTCTATCAATATTTTCAAACCATTAATTCAATCGCTATGAATAAGCCAATATAATGCTAAGTGTTTTTTTGGTTGATTCTAAAACATATTAACTTTAAAAAATCCTTTGTGTTGATTTTTGAGATTTGACTTAAGATTTAATTTGAGATATTAAGCAATTTTTAAAATATAGGTACGAGAGCGTACAGTACGCTCAGTTCCAATGTCTACGGGAGCAGCGGCTGGTCGTGCCTCGAGATCGTCTCTAAGCGCTGGAACACCTGACTCGCTTAGTGATAATGAAGCTGCCAGTGGTCTCGGGCAAAGATATAGAAAGCCTAGTGTTCCAAGGTAATGAATTATACTTATTTTTATATATGAACTAGTGGGCCCGGCAGACTTTGTCCTGCCTTGAACGTCGAAACAAATTGCAGCGCCCCCTACAGGGTCCAATCATACTAATATTATAAATGCGAAAGTGTGTTTGTTTGTTGGTTTGTTGGTTTGTCCTTCAATCACGCCGCAACCGAGCAACGGATTGACGTGATTTTGGCATGGTGAGGTGGTGGTGAGGACCTGTAAAGTGGCCTACTTTTTATCCTGGAAAATAAAGGAGTTCCCGCGGGAATAACAAAAACCTTAAACCACGCGGACGAAGTCGCGGCCATCAGATAGTTGTGGATATAAACCATCCCGGGGTCCAAACAAACACAACAAAAAAAGAATTAGCGAAATTGGTCCAGCCGTTCACGCGTGATGCCGTGACCAAGGGAAATAGGGATTCATTTTTATATTATATTATATATTACATATATATATATATATATATATATATATATATATATATATTAGATTATTTTTAAAATTTAAGTAGCTTAATAAAATATATTATTTTAGATCCACCTTAACGCCCAGCGGTTCACGACCAGGATCTAGACCGGGATCGAGAACAGGATCGAAGCCACCATCTAGACATGGATCGAATTTGTCTCTAGATAGCACAGGTTAGTTAAAATTTGGATTGTATTACGGTTTCCGTAAATTGATTAACCCACACTGCAAGTCTAATATTAACCAACCTTTTCAGATGAAGTTTTGACCCCATCACGAATTCCCATGCGTAAGGTGACAAGTACGCGAACATCCACAGCCCGAGCGGCTGCAAATGCAAGCAAGTTTGGAACTACAACGCCTAATGGCGGATCTCGCCCAAGAACTCCCACCGGATTCCTAACGCCAGCAAGCGGCAGGTACGTTTAGATCAGAAACTTATATAATTACATGAAGAGGAAAATACATATAAAGATATGTATGTATTTTTTATAATACTCGTAGTTAATAAATTATTATTTCAAGATTGTGTAGTACCTGAATTAATGAGTTTTAAAGAATTTTTTCTCTTCATGTATTTTAACATAAAATTAATTTGGAATCAATACACCCAGAATGCAACAATGTGGCGTGGTCTCCAAGTTTGAATTCCTAATTCGAACATTATAAATTTTCAAGGATATAAGTTTGCTAACGGCAACGAAATTACGTGTAGGTCTCTTGTGTGTATTTTGTAATTATTAATGAATAGTTTCAACTGGGTATGGGCAGGTTACCTAGTGGAGCGATGTACCGCACATCCAGTATTCCGACACTCTCACCGGTGCCGGCGTTAGTAAGGTACAAAAAAAAGATTCAGGGTTTATTCGTGTATTGTTTGAAACAGCGTGGCGCTACGGTCGCAATCTGTTTTGATAGTTACTCGGTTAATATGAGCCTAAAAGATTTATTTTATTTTTATACTGGTTAGCGAAGGTCCAACAAAAATATTAACACATTGCGATCGTAATATTAAAAAAAAAAACATTGAGAATACGCCACTTGGCTTCTAGAGGTTAAATTTTGAATGTTTACGTAGTGACGTCTGCACGTTTTGCGTGGGGACTGGGGACACACAAATTTTTGAAACTTCTTTGTTTGTGTTGGCATTGTGGTGGTGGGTAAAAGAATCGAGAATTCATATAACACTGATGGAAAGCATGCTTTTTAAGTAAGCTAACATATAGGTCAAAGCATTGTTGAGTGTGGCATATTTACTAACAAAATATTATATTTTAACAAAATATGTGTGTATTAAAGAATTATAATGAAATTATATTTTTCCTTTTCACATGCATCGATTACGAAAATGGACTTCGAAAAAATAATATAGTTCGACACATTCCCAGCCATCCTCAATGGCATCCGAACCTCCTAAATCCTTAACTCATACTCATCCTGCATTCCAAACCCAGGGGACAACCAAAATTCCTGTGTACGTCGGAAATCGATCGCAACGAACGCCGTCTGTGGAGCGAAAGCTTAAAACTTCACGAAAGTCTCGGTCTCGAGAGGCTTCTCAAGATCCTAGTCCTATGTCCCATGACCCTAAATCAGACCAACGAACTCCAGAAGATGATTCCTCACTGTTCAGCATATCGGGAATGACAAGTGACAATGAATATGAAAGTAATATAAGCGAGTCGAGCGGCGAAGCGCCAAAGCCAACCCAACGAGATATCAAAGGGTACAAGCCTGTTGATTGTAGCTTTGTTTTTGCCCTATTTTTTATTGATGCTCGTTGATTTTAATTTTTCATAGTCAATCATTTCAACAGCTGCATTTAGTCACTTGATTTTCAACTCATTTTCGATAACGATTACGAATAATGTCATTCCGTCATCCTTTTTCATAATTTACACTTTCAACGTTTTTTTTATTTTACGTATTTATTTCATGCATAATTTGAGCATGCTGACACACGACATAATATTATTTCTTAATATTGGAGAAAAATGACTGCATATTTTCTAATAATCTTATGAAGTTATGAAATGCTATCTGGTGTATGATTTTTTGCAATACCACAACTTTTCGATTAATATATTATTCTCTTTACTGATTTGATTTCACTAAAAACACGTAATACTAAAAATCTTTGCATTTTGTGTTTGATTTGATTAACCTTAATATAACTATATTTGTTTCTTTAAAAATATCGTGAGGGGCGTAATAAATAAATTAACCCCTACTTATCCATTTTATAATAGTGTCAGTGTCAGCATCTATCGATATTAATATTTAATTCCATGCTTTTCACAAAATAATTGCCGTTTTTGATATTGCACATTTATATAAGTAGTTTTGAGATTCTATTATGCACTGTTGATGATTAAACATAGGCACTATAATTATAATAATATGTACCTATATAATAATAAGATAAGAAAAGTATAAAGTTAAGAAAATCTGATTTCTACTAGTTAAGCACAGTAGCATATGCACTAACTACAACTAATACATTTCTTCTTTTCGTCTGTATCTAATATTTCTTCCGTCTTTGTGCTTCGCTAACATCGCCGTAGGAGTGGGTCGTTTGCCTCGACCGATGGACAAACGCCTGGCAGAAGTCGCATACCGGTGCCTAAGGAGATTAATAGTCATTCTAGGTAAAACTTAGTTTGTAGCTTTATTGAGGTTGATTTTAGTGTTTGTTGTTTATTTATTCAGTTTATCTATAATATACTTAGGTGTCTGGACTTTTAGTGTGATGTAGCTTGATGCATGTTTGCCACTCTGAACAACAAGTTTCTAACTTATTTAAATTATTATCGCAGACAAAAAACTCCGTCGGGAAGTACGACACCAGTGCGGCCTGGGCAGCAGACCGCTGCGTCGCGTCTGACGAGGCGCCCGTCCGATGCCACGGACGGTGCGCCCGCGACGCCCGTCGCCCGACGCACAAATACAGCATCTACGAAAACTACGGAGAAACGTGAACCTTTTCGGCTGTAGATGAAATAATATATTAATTCAATATCATTCCTTGCAAAGTTCCGCCATATTGGAATTCGGAATATATTCTTATAATTTTCCATGTGGCAGAATTTTGTGTAGTTTTTTTTAAATTATATTCAACCTCAGTGTTACCAGTGCTAGCCGCTTTGATTTATTACAAATATAATGTATTGCCGTTTTCGCAAAATTGTATTTTTTATTTGTAAGCCTTGTAAGTTTAATATTGTTACATGCGTTAAAATAAATCGGAGCGTCTAGCCTCAGCTACACTTTGAAGTGTCGATGAAACAATTATATTACTAACAGCAAATTAACCCATTCGCTATTTAAGCCAAGCTTGTATAAACATTGCGAAATTGGCTTTTAATCAGTAACAACTATAGATTGTAGTAAAACATAAAGTCTGCACTTGTTGCCTTGTATACTTATTTTCTACGATCCCTGCCTCTTTACACGTTCGATTTTTGTGCTGTCAGTATTTTTTTACTGATTAAATTGATTTACTTTTTCTGTTCCATTGTGAATATTTCTTATTTATTGTCAAAGTTGCCATAATTGTTAGTGTATGTTATATACGTATTAGTCTCTATTAGGGACCGAAAGTGTGATTTTGTAAAACGTTTTTGTATTTTTTTGTTCTTTTAGGGACCATTTTGTTTACGGAATATTCATTCGTATGCAATTACCAGTAACCACTTTCACCTCGTTGTTCTAGCACATAGTAACGCCAGACTATATGCTTGATAAACTGGCTGAAATTGTTACTGGTAATTATTTGAGGTGATAATAGACTTATGTTCATTTGTAATGCACAATCATGTTTTCATTTATTTAAATATGATCATTCGATTCTCTGTATAGAAATATAATTAATAATTTATCAAAAATCTTAGAATTTACTTTATGTATGTGATTATTGTTACTACACTTGCACAATATTATTATTGTGATTGAACTAAGAATCTTGCATAGAACTGGTAAACATAATTTGAAAGTTTTCGGCTGACGCCAGAGTCTTTAATTTAAAATTATGTTTACCAGAATTTGCCCACGAAAAGAAATTCCATAGCGGACTTTATTTAAGTAAATAACTAAAGTACATATTATTGTCGACACAAAAGACATTTACTTAATAAAGCTATATTAAGACACTTTTTATATATGAAAAGAACGCTTTAATTATGTAACCTTCCTTAAAAATGTTAACCAACACTTACATTTACTTGTTATTTTTACTATACATCTGACTTTAAGGATAGGCCTTTATTATTAGAAATATTGTAAACTATTAATCTGGTCATTTTTATTTAAATCATTGTTGTATTTGTTATATGTAAAATTATAGCAAATTTACTAAAAGCTTGCAATATTTTTTTGTATAAAGTAATGTTTCTGAAGAACTACAGTTTAAAGTCTCATTATTGATTTCAAAATAAAAATTAACATTAATTACTTACTTCTTTTATTTACCTTTACCGTAAAAAATAAAGGATTTGTCTTGGCACTACTGAAAGCCAAAAACCAAGAAAAGAAGAAGAAGAAAATAAAGGGTACATGAACACTTTGGAATGATGGTGAACGATGTTGTATGCTTTCCTAGTAGCTTGAGTGAGTAGCACATGCATTGGATACACGTTGGATACCTAGTTCATAGAAATCACAAAGTTTGTATATTATGTGTAACCGTTAATGTCCTAGGAAATGAGTTTTAGCAACTTTATGGGTAACAGCTGATGCATGTTTATTAATTATTATGCTTAAATCCTTTTACGCCACTACAAGTTAACTTTTGACTGCAAACTCACCTGATGGAAAGTCATGATGCAGTCTAAGATGGTAGCGGGATAACCTGTTGGAGGTATAGCAGTTATATTAAACCCATACCCCGAATCGGTTTCTACACGGCATCTTACCGTAACGCTAAATCGCTTAGCGGTACGTCGGTAGGGTGGTAACTAGCCACGGCCAAAACCTCCTACCAGGCCAGACCAGAGAAAATTTAGAAATGTTGCATTCCCGGATTGACCCTTCTGGGGATCAAACCCGGGACTTCCCACTAAGGCCACAGCGCTCACCATTGCGCCAGGGAGGTCGTCAAAAAATATTAACCAAGCTCTCGTTAATAATTAAAGTAGCGTTATTGAAATAACGTTACGGTGGGTATATATATTGAAATAACGTTCCATTAAAAAGTTTGTAATATGGTAACACCAGCATAATCTTTTTGTCAAAATATGCATTCATTAGGTTACAATCTATGGTTTGGCTGCAGCATAGAAGTAAAAAGCACCTAAAAGCACTGGTAAAAATCAATGAATAAAGTAGGTACTTCTTTAGTCATTGGTAAAAACTATAATATAAGTAAAAAGTGGTAAAAAAGGCTGCACTACGGGCATCTCAGGTCAATAGCCTCGGGCATAAAAGACGAGCATAGATTTATTAATGTACGGGTAACGCACAGAACGGGGCTCGGGGCTGCAGTCACCTACCCTACCCCAGCCTGCAAAATAATAGCATTATTTATAATAAAATACTAATCGATAGGGTTTTAATAGCTCAACTCAGATAAGTAATCCTTCGGATTTGCTCACCCTTAATTTTTAAGTTAAAAATAAAAACAAAAATTAGAAAAAAATAAAACTATTTGTATCTTTGCACGGTCATATCTTATAATATATGCAATATACGGAACTGCTCACAGTCGTAAAAAACTGCTCACGTCGCGTATTTAATTGCTCAAGTATTATTTTTACCAGCTCCACCTTTCTTAATTATTAAATAAATAAAAATAGTCGTACCGAGTTGAATTCATGATATGCGCATGAGCGCTAAAAATAAAGCGTGCAAAGTACTATAAAAAATACTAATCGATAGGGTTTTAATAGCTCAACTCAGATAAGTAATCCTTCGGATTTGCTCACCCTTAATTTTTAAGTTAAAAATAAAAAAATAAAATTATTTGTATCTTTGAACGGTCATATCTAATCTAATCTAATCTAATCTAATATATATATAAAATCGATAAGGGATAAACGCACAGCCTAAACCGCTGGGGTTAGAAACTTGAAATTTTGACCGTAGGTTCCTTTTGTGACGTAGGCGCTCACTAAGAAAGGATTTTTCAAAATTCCACCCCTAAGGGGGTGAAATAGGGGGTGAAAGTTTGTATGAAAGTCCGTCATTTCTCAAGTTATATTGATAAAACTTGGTATACGAGCTACTGGTTGAAAATAAAGAAATAGGTGTTTCACAGTTTTTAAAAATTCTACCCCCGAAGGGGTGAAATAGGGGATGAGAGTTTGCATGAAACTCCTTCATTTCTCAAGATATTCTTGAGTTATTGAAACGAAACTTTGTATTTTGGCTTTCGTTCAAAAATAAAGAATTATGTGTGTCACAGTTTTTCAAAATTCAACCCCTAAAGGGGTAAAATAGGGGTTGAAATTTTTTATGAAAGCTATAGCCATGAAACTTGGTATATGAGCTGCGAGTTAAAAATTAAGAAATACGTATTTCACAGTTTTTGAAAATTCAACCCCCAAAGGGGTGAAATGGGGGATGAAAGTTGGTATCAAAGGCCTTCATTTCTCAAGGTATTTTACAAGTTATATCAACGAAACTTGGTATTTTGGCTAACGGTAAAAAATAAATAATTACGTGTGTCACAGTTTTTCAAAATTCTACCCCAAAAGGGGTAAAATAGGGGTTGAAAATTTATATTGAAGCTATAGCCATGATACTTGGTATATGAGCTGCGAGTTAAAAATAAAGAAATACGTATTTCACAGTTTTTGGAAATTCAACCCCCAAAGGGGTGAAATGGGGGATGAGAGTTGGTATCAAAGGCCTTCATTTCTCAAGGTATTTTACAAGTTGTATCAACGAAACTTTGTATTTTGGCTAACGGTAAAAAATAAAGAATTACGTGTCTCACAGTTTTTCAAAATTCCACCCCTAAAGGGGTAAAATAGGGGTTGGAAGTTTGTATGAAAGTCCTTCATTTTTCAAGTGATAGCCAAGAAACTTGGTATGTGAGCTACCGGTTAAAAATAAAGAAGTACGTATTTTACAGTTTTTCAAAATTCCACCCCAAAGGGGTAAAATAGGGATTGAAAGTTTGTATGAAAGTTCTTCATTTCTCAAGTTATGGCCATGAAACTTGGTATATGAGCTGCGGGTTGCAAATGACGAAATATATGTTTCACAGTTTTTGAAAATTCGACGCCCAAAGGGGTGAAATAGGGGATGAAAGTTCGTATAAAAGGCCTTCATTTCTCAAGATATTTTACAAGTTATTTCAACGTAACTTTGTATTTTGGCTTTGGGTTAAAAATAAAGAAGTATATGTGTCACAATTTTTCAAAATTCTACCTCCAAAGGGGTAAAATAGGGGTTTAAAGTTTGTATGAAAATCCTTCATTTCTCAAGCTATAGCCATGAAACTTAGTATATGAGCTGCGAGTTGAAATGAAGAAATATATATTTCACAGTTTTTGAAAATTCAATCCCCAAAGGGGTGAAATGGCGGATGAAAGTTGGTATCAAAGGCCTTCATTTCTCAAGGTATTTTACAAGTTATATCAACGAAACTTGGTATTTTGGCTAACGGTAAAAAATAAATAATTACGTGTGTCACAGTTTTTCAAAATTCTACCCCAAAAGGGGTAAAATAGGGGTTGAAAATTTTTATGGAAGCTATAGCCATGAAACTTGGTATATGGGCTGCGAGTTAAAAATGAAGAAATACGTATTTCACAGTTTTTGGAAATTCAACCCCCAAAGGGGTGAAATGGGGGATGAGAGTTGGTATCAAAGGCCTTCATTTCTCAAGGTATTTTACAAGTTGTATCAAAGAAACTTGGTATTTTGGCTAACGGTAAAAAATAAAGAATTACGTGTCTCACAGTTTTTCAAAATTCCACCCCTACAGGGGTAAAATAGGGGTTGGAAGTTTGTATGAAAGTCCTTCATTTTTCAAGTGATAGCCAAGAAACTTGGTATGTGAGCTACCGGTTAAAAATAAAGAAGTAGGTACGTATTTTACAGTTTTTCAAAATTCCACCCCAAAGGGGTAAAATAGGGATTGAAAGTTTGTATGAAAGTTCTTCATTTCTCAAGTTATGGCCATGAAACTTGGTATATGAGCTGCGGGTTGCAAATGACGAAATATATGTTTCACAGTTTTTGAAAATTCGACGCCCAAAGGGGTGAAATAGGGGATGAAAGTTCGTATAAAAGGCCTTCATTTCTCAAGATATTTTACAAGTTATTTCAACGTAACTTTGTATTTTGGCTTTGGGTAAAAAATAAAGAAGTATATGTGTCACAATTTTTCAAAATTCCACCTCAAAAGGGGTAAAATAGGGGTTTAAAGTTTGTATGAAAATCCTTCATTTCTCAAGCTATAGCCATGAAACTTAGTATATGAGCTGCGAGTTGAAAATAAAGAAATACATATTTCACAGTTTTTGAAAATTCAATCCCCAAAGGGGTGAAATGGCGGATGAAAGTTGGTATCAAAGGCCTTCATTTCTCAAGGTATTTTACAAGTTATATCAACGAAACTTGGTATTTTTGGCTATAGGTAAAAAATAAAGAATAACGTGTGTCACAGTTTTTCAAAATTCCACCCTCAAACGGGTAAAATAGGGGTTTTAAGTTGGTGTAAAAGGCCGCCGTTTTGCCGTTTTTCAAGTTATAGCCATGAAACTTGACGTTTGGGCAACGGGTTTAAATTATGAAATATATAATTCACAGTTTTTGAAAATTCTTTCCCAAAGGACGTTAAATAGTCCTTCAATCATGCTGCAACAGAGCAACGGATGTTTTTTGTGCACAGGTTCTTTTTATCCCGGAAAATTAAGAAGTACCTGTGGGAATTAAAAAACTTAAGCCACGCGAACGAAGTCGCGGGCGTCCGCTAGTCTTATAATATAATATGCAATATACGGAACTGCTCACATTCGTAAAAAACTGCTCACGTCGCGTATTTATTAGAGATCCCTACGAAAATTGCAATAATAATTTGATTTTTTCAACTTCTTACATAAAACCTCTATTGGTGTATTAATTTTTTTCTGACAAATTCTGACTGTCTTTTATATCATATTTGTCAAAACAAACATAATAAATACAAGAGAACTTACTAACATTTTTTTAAAACATTTTAATATCTAACTGCTGCAGACAGACTGCGAAATGCCTAAAAGAGCCAGGTCTCAACTTTCTAAGCATAGTTCCCAGGCGAGGGCACCGAAATATAGTACATATTATGTAAAATCATAAATTGTTTACTTTGTTTTTTTTTCACGATAAAATTACAAATCTAAATTGCTCCTGTGCGAAGCCGGGGCGGGTCGCTAGTAGTAGATAAAACTATTTAGTATTTAGTTATATATGTTTTATAAATTTTATCTATTCTTTATATATAATTATTTAAATATATATATATATATATATATATATATATATATATATTTCTGATAAAAATCCATATTATCAGAGCTTTTCAAAAAGCATATATGTAAATATAAAAATAAAAGGAAATTCAATTACTGCAAAAAAAATCTTTTGGTCTTGAATTATTTTACTCCCTAAAACAATATACAAAAATTGATGAATAATAAAAATGCTTACTTCAATTGAGCCTTACTTGTTACGTTATCTGCTCCAAAATTACAATTTTAACTTAATAATTAAGGGTGAGCAAATCCGAAGCATTACATAGCTGAGTTGAGCTATTAAAACCCTATCGATTAGTATTTTTTTTATTGAGAATGCTATTAAATTCGACACAAGTCACGTGACCATCACGTGACCTTCCGTAGAGCCTCCCCGAATTATAATAATGGCGGGAAGGGTTCTAACCAATTGATATATTTTTTTAATTGCAATTTTCTATTAGATCTACACATTCAGGAACTTGTTTTGAATAGCAAATAGTACTTTGCACGCTTTATTTTTAGCGCTCATGCGCATAATAATTATCATGAATTCAACTCGGTACGACTATTTTTATTTATTTAATAATTAAGAAAGGTGGAGCTGGTAAAAATAATACTTGAGCAATTAAATACGCGACGTGAGCAGTTTTTTACGACTGTGAGCCGTTCCGTATATTGCATATATTATAAGATATGACCGTTCAAAGATACAAATAATTTTATTTTTTTCTAATTTTTGTTTTTATTTTTAACTTAAAAATTAAGGGTGAGCAAATCCGAAAGATTACTTATCTGAGTTGAGCTATTAAAACACTATCGATTAGTATTTTTATAGTACTTTGCGCGCTTTATTTTTAGCGCTCATGCGCATATCATGAATTCAACTCGGTACGACTATTTTTATTTATTTAATAAATAAGAAAGGTGGAGCTGGTAAAAATAATACTTGAGCAATTAAATACGCGACGTGAGCAGTTTTTTACGACTGTGAGCAGTTCCGTATATTGCATATATTATAAGATATGACCGTGCAAAGATACAAATAGTTTTATTTTTTTCTAATTTTTGTTTTTATTTTTAACTTAAAAATTAAGGGTGAGCAAATCCGAAGGATTACTTATCTGAGTTGAGCTATTAAAACCCTATCGATAAGTATTTTTTTTATAAATAATGCTATTATTTTGCAGGCTGGGGTAGGTTAAGTGCTGCAGTCTTGTTAAGTCTGTGAAAATATAGTGTATTATCTATGCTGTGAAATGTCACTGTGTGTGCAGCGGGGCGACCGCGTATCTTTTGCATCAATCATTGATACATCGCAATCACCTTCGATCGGCTGAATTTATGGTATTCTTGCTGCGTCAATAGATTTCGTCCAATAGTGGAAGAGTGTTTACCAATCAGAGGTGATTGCGATGTATCAATGATTGATGCAAAAGATACGCGGTCGCCCTGCTGGTATCAGTCTGGCTGATCTATGGTCTGGCCCTTTGATTATGTACTGAGTTAACTTGTCTCTGGTACTGAGTACAATATTAGGTATGTCTGGCCCACAAAGAACAATGGCAAAGTTCCATACATCCATAGTAAATTGAGAAAAAAAATTGATGTACATGTGTGAAAAAAATATATTTAGCGTCGAATACGAAGCTCTCAGAAGCAAGAATTATTTTTAATGAACCTAGAAAAAAAAGATATTTCGTTTTAAAGTTTTGTTGGTTATGTGATAATGTGACTTTTAAAAATGTCAAAACTCCGCTAAAACATCACAGGATGATTGGAAATCTATGTTTACAGCTTTTTACTATTTATTCTGAGTGTAGTCTTTAGGAAAACCGCGATTTATATTATAGTACCAGACATCAGATGATCGCGACTTTGTCGCCGTGTATTGTTTGTACGTAAGTACTTATTACATCCATGATTTAGCCACATAACCACAGACTACATTTTTATACTATGTGGTTCTCACAGGTTCTATGGTTAACCATTATTATGTCTATGGGTTATCCTTAGAACCACAGACCCATATAACCTTAATTGGCATAAACACAGACCATCAGCATCAGTGCTGCCATAATATTCTTTCATTTATTACCATTCTGTTCGAGATTATTAGATAAAATAAAAAATAAAATGCTCTAAAATAACAGAAAATCCACTAAAAATGGGCTATCCCATTGTTTAGGCAAACATCTATCAGATAAAATAATTACAATTTTTAAAACGATACAAAATAATCTACCAATTTAGATTTATTCTAGCTACTAGGTAGATTATATATAAAATGGTAACACTTAACTGAGAAACGAGAACTAAATCTTTAACTAAATAATCAAAAAAGATTCCTTAAATATTTAATTTTTTTACCTAGCTTCAATTAAATAAGGTGAAAACTTGATAAAAAATAAGCAAATTCCTTTCGTCTTTACCTTACTTGTAATAATGAAGATGTGATCTATACTAATTTCGCCATTGCCCATTCTACATCAATGTTGACGATAAACTTCCAGGGCGACCGCGTAACTTTTGCATCAATCATTAAAGGACTGCATCAATGCCAAAACATGGTTTTGGTTTCGCGTATCATTGAGACCACAGATCTACATCTGTGATTGAGACTGTCCGTAAAGGATCGTTGAGGACAAAAAACGTTTTGACATTGATGCAGTAACTATCGATAAAATTAATTGCTGAAAATTGGTGTCGCGTAAGGCTTTTGAAGTAGGATGTCGTATACGGACCACGACAAACGTTACGTCAAACTAGGCTTTCATTGATACACCACAAGAGGTGTTTTTAGCGGTGACATAAGGTGTCCGTTAATCGTTTTACTACTCATTAACTAAAATTAATTTATAATAGGGATTTAAATAGCTCGAATACATAGTTAGTTATGTAAAAATAGAAAATACTATTATTTCAAGCAATTAGGTATGGTAGATTGGAATGACGTCAAAGTATTATTTAATTTAAGAGATTCTATTGATAATAATTTAGCTTTACTATGTAAGTAGCTAAGTACCTTACTAAAATATTCTCATCGGCAGTATTAGGTACCAACTCACGCTACTAAGAAATATAATAATATTACATCTTGATTACATCAATCAAATAATCAAATCAAATAAATATTTTAAATGCGAAAGTTTGGATGGATGGATGCATGGATGTTTGTTACTCAATCACGCGCCAACGGCTGAACGAATCTGGCTGAAATTTGGCACAGAGACAGATTATAGTCTAGAATAGCACATATCTAAGCTACTTTTTATCCCGGAAAATTAAACAGCTCCCGCGGGAACCGAAAAACCTCAATTAGTAGGTAGGGCTGCAGCCCTACCGGCTAAAAATTGTCGCAATATCACATTCAAAAATATCCATAAGGATCTTATTTGTTACAGTCCTTATAACCAGCTTCGCGTAAGCTTTTTCAGGAATGTAGCAATGGGTCGCAAACAATGATATTTTATAAAAGATACGTTACCTACATAGTAAATTGCGTTTTAAATCTGTGCCGAGCAATTCAAAGCTACACGTACGTACCTACGTACACATTGACAAGTTTCACTGATAAGTAAAACAAAAGATACGAAACATCACGCAAACGAAAGAGATATAATATTACGAAGCTTCAAATATTTTCTTGTGCATAGAGTAACCTTTATAATGATACAATCGACGCAGACTAATCACAAGACGTCCCAATTGGGACGTGTTTGAGTCATCACAACGCGCGCGCTTATAACATATCTGCCTCTTTTTAATATATAACATCATCGGTCGCAAACCACAGATTACTAGTCACGGATGCGGAATATCGACATTTTGGTGGTGCAAACCTACTTATAAACCGACTAATTTGAATATCTATGGTTACCTAGCAAGTTTAAATCGACATCGCAGTCTTCCAAATTTAACTGCATTACCTATCTAACCAAGTAATATTTTAGTTTGTGGTATCTTGTGATTTTCTATTTATTATTTGGTTTTGTTTTTTGATAAATTAATATTACAAAATACTATATTAAAGAAGCCATGCGCGTATGTTAGTAAATTTTCTTTTTACGATGCAATCAAAGGTACCATAAGCTAGAAGTATCTCGAGATACTGAAATTGTCTATGGATATTTTCATTTATTAGTATTTAGTACAGTTTAACATAATTTTTTGCGCAAACGATCAGGAAAGTGGTTAACCTAAGCTAGCTAGCTTTAAGTTCTATTGTATTGTTTTCAACATAAAAAAAAGTAGTTAATTTATATTTTTAAAGTTATCAATAACTAGCTAATGCCCGCGATTTCGTCCGCGTGAATTGAGGTTTTTGGTTCCCGCGGGAGCTCTTAAATTTTACTCTTTACTTTTTTCTAAAATAGCTTATGTGCTATTCCAGTCTATAATCTGTCTCTGTGCCAAATTTCAGCCAGATTCGTTCAGCCGTTGGCGCGTGATTGAGTAACAAACATCCATGCATCCATCCATCCAAACTTTCGCATTTAAAATATTTATTTGATTTGATTATTTGATTGATGTACCTAATATTATTACTTGAATGGCATTATTATGTATTTGTCGTACAATTATTATATTTCTTAGTAGCGTGAGTTGGTACCTAATACTGCCGATGAGAATATTTTCTATACATAGACCGTATAGCCACGGTAAAGCTAAATTATTATCAATAGAATGTCTTAAATTAAATAATATTTTGAAGTCATTCCAATCTACCATACCTAATTACTTGAAATAATAGTATTTTCTATTTTTACATAACTAACTATGTATTCGAGCTATTTAAATCCTTATTATAAATTCATTTTAGTTAATGAGTAGTAAAACGATTAACGGACACCTTATGTCACCGCTAAAAACACCTCTTGTGGTGTATCAATGAAAGCCTTGACGTAACGTTTGTCGTGGTCCATATACGACATCCTACTTCAAAAGCCTTACGCGACACCAATTTTCAGCAATTATTTTTATCGATAGTTATTGCATCAATGTCAAAACGGTTTTTGTCCTAAACGATCCTTTACGGACAGTCTCAATGATACGCGAAACCAAAACCATGTTTTGGCATTGATGCAGTCCTTTAATGATTGATGCAAAAGTTAGGCGGTCGCCCTGCTGATAGTTGATCGTGCATTTGTCATTTGACATTTGAAAATACCTAAAAATATTTTTTTCTGGTCTGTGTCGGGCATAGACATAATGTGTCGGGTGTCGACCAGAGACAAGTTAAGTGTCGACCAATGACTAAGGAAACTAAAGGACTTGTCATACCTACGAAAAAAAGCTGTATACCTAAACATTAACTGTTGACTAAAATGGCGACTTACCAAAGTGCGGCCCTGATGACTATCGATAACATTTATCGATGTGGAATTATTATTAATATATATATATATATATATAGCTGCTTGTGCTGATTCACTGATTGATCACCTCTCCTCTAAAATTTTGTATGAAAAATTTTTTTTTTACTTATCGTTTCGTATAGAAAACAAAAATTCATTCGGAGGAAAAATACGGAGAGACAGGGTATTGAAGATAGGTAGGGGGTGCTCGACCAAATGTCATTCGAAACTTCATCCAATTGACAGTGAGCTGAAAAAATTCAAAATGGCGGATTTAAGATGGCAGCCATACAAATTTCGACGGTGTCTATCTCAGAGAGTATAAAAGATGGAAGAGTGGTTTCTGAAGAGAAGAGTGGCAAAATGTGATCAGGACATGAAGGTCTACTTGATGAACAGGAAAAAAATTCAAGATGGCGGAATTTATTTTTCCATAGAAAATGTATGGCGAATATGGAAGAGGCTACAATTTAGTGTTGAACTATGCAAGACTTTGATGCGGTTCCTTTTCAAATTTTTAAAGAAGAACTCTCCATAATTTTTCGGAGAGATAAATATACTTATGGTGAGCGATGATGATCGAGGGTTTGAAAGATGGGTGAGGAGCACGGCCAATATTTCAAAGGTGTCTATTTCAGAAATTATACTAGATGGAAGAGTGGAAGTAGAAAATATGCATGACTTTGATATGGATTTTTTTACAAGATTTGTTCTGTATGGAAGAAATGTCGGTTTTCCGTTAGGAAAGCCAAGATGGCGAAGTTCAATGGCACCCAAAGGTACCCGATCGTCAGCGGTATACTAATATTGATTGTATGCATGTCTGGAAAGTTTTTTTACATTTAAAGGCCCTTTTAGATTCTTGTGGGGGTCTCTGTTTTGTATTTTCTTATGAGATTTTTTTACGTCTGTCGGACGCTTGGCACGCTGGCGTTTCCACTGTGCTCGCTAGCATAGCAGTGTGTTGTTTACTTCAGAACCCGTAGGCAGTAAACACTAGGATAGAAGGAGAGCAAGTAAGTAGACAGTGGGCAGCGCGGTCTACTACGCGGTCCGCTTCAGCGGGCCGCGCATCCACGCGCCATACCAGTTAATATATATATAGCTGCTCTATAGGGGGTGCTCGAACAAATGTCACTTGAAACTTCATCCAACCGTCATACTTTACCAATACCATACTTTACCAATATTACCAATATGCGAATGTGTGTTTGTTTGTTGGTTTTTGGTTTGTCCAACGGAGCAACGGATCGACGTGATTTATGGCACGAGTATAGTTAAGGATCTGGAGAGTGTCATAGGCTACTTTTCATCCCGGAAAATTAAGGAGTTCCCGCGTGAATCAAAAAAATTTAAACTGGGGCGAAGTCGCGGGCATCAGATCATTCATTGTTTCATCATATTATGCCATTATTGCCTGACACGGGGTGACGTGTCATATATTGTACAATTGTACATGTTAAATGCAAATAAATGAATCTGAATCTAAAAAATCTGCTCTCGTCAACATACCTGTCTAGTACTGTGATAATAAGAGTACAAAGTACAAACTACATGGTGGTATTCCGTGTTCCCACCAGTAGGACACATCGGTGGGAATACGGACTCAACAAGGGGGTTGGAAACTATTGAAAACAAATATACTGTTGTGTTGAATTAAGGAGCACTGAAATAAAACTTAGAAATCGCTGAACAATACGTTTTTTCTCTAATTTATTTTCATGACATTTTTTAACAATGTTTAAAAGTACATTTATGTAGAAAAAATAAAACAAAACATGTGAATATTACAAAAACCCATAATAGACTGTTTATTATTTATTACAACTTTTTAAAACATTTACTAAATCACTAGTTGACCCGACCCTCAACCCCTGGTTTGCACGGTGGGCCTACCTATTGCATAGACAAAAAGTCGCCCAAATGCGTGTCGAGCCACGCGCAGTTTAACTTCTGTAGTTACTCGTCACAATTAACATCGCCATTGATTTGCTGTTACCCTTTAAGAAATTCTCTCCCCCTGACTTTCCCGAAACTTTTCATTAGATATTCATTATCTGTACCTACATGAGACTTGGCCTACCTTTGTAAAGAAAAGCCATCTGTCAAAATCAGTTAATATGTGATGGATGTATGGATGTTTGATACTCAATCACGCGCCAACAACTGAACGGATCTGGCAGAAATTTGGCACAGAGATAGATTATAGTCTGGAATAGCACATAGGCTATTTATCCCGGAAAATTAAGGAGTTCCCGCGGGAACCAAAAGAAGCTCAATCCACGCGGACGTAGTCGCGAGCATCAGCTAGTGGAATAATATCGACAAAAAAATTGAATCCCTATCCGTTCAGTATCAACTATCAGCGTAAAGCATGCACAGACAGACTGACATAAATTAAAATAAATATACTGTTTTGGACTCTATAGTCAATATATTCTCTGATTTAAATTTCTAGTAGGTATATATTAATAATTAATAGTATAGATTACAATTATTAACATAAGATGAACATTCATTCATTTCTGAACAAAACTATTTTATTAAGATAATTTCTTAAAGAAATAATTTCAGTTGTTTTTTTTCCGAAATATTTAAATCTAAGATGCATATATGTTTGCACAACACTTTTCATTAATAAATGTTTATGTTGGATATCGTGTTCCGCATTACTTTTAAAAATATTATTATCCCCAAAATGTTCCATTAGGAACTTAAAAATATACAAGTAATAATTTTCTGGTACTTCTTTTTGGAAATTAAGTTTGAGTATTTTTTCAGTATTTTTAATAATTTCTTCCGTATCTTTGGAAGCGTATGTTAAACCACCCCTGTTTTTTAGTGTAATTAAACACATATTTTGAGTTTCAGAACCAACCAACAACAATATACAATCTTCACATTTGATTGAACGGCATAATTTTCTTGCAACAAACCCGGCTATATATTTTGTTATGCTTTCAGAATATTCAGACAAGTTTATGTCTAAACAGTTCATAAATTCATCGTATAAATTACTGTCGTCCTCTGGAATTTCAACAAAGACTTTCTTTTCAGTGAGGTCGTTTATTGTGGTGACCGGGTTTGTTCTGCTGGAGCAGGTTAAAATATTTATTTGCTCCAGGGGAATACAATTTCCAAGACCTCCCTCTCTGATTTCTGCTCTAATCAGAAGTTTTTTAAACGCGGCTTTAAACTGCACTGCATTTGGATTATTGTTATAACCACCACGAGCTCTAATTGAAGAGAAGAACAATTCGATGTGGTCTTGGCTGACTTTATATAATGGTATATATTTCAATAATTTTGTGTCTTCGATAAGGTGTCTATATAAGCAGATAGCACTTTTCATATCAATTATGAGTCCAATGAAACCAGTCCGCCTTTTCGACTTTATAACCAACTCCCCTGATACCAATTTCAGGTTTTGGAGATAGCCTATAGCTCCTTCAAATAAGGTTTCTACCATTCCAATATTTTCTGGACATATAGCTTTTTTCCAACCAGGTGGACGTATGCTGCGACTGTTGAGTACGTCAAAAACATCATTTAATAACCGTATAAAATTAATTGTGCCAGCACATCCTTCAAAGTCTTTTATTTTAAGATGGTTCTCGCAGAATGCTAATGCATCCGCAACAGAATTACTTAGTAATTGTGTAGCTAAGCGAACCTTCATTTTTTGTTTGTCAAACATCAAGTGGGCCTTTGTGATCTTGGTGGCCATGTGCAGTCCTTCCGTTTCCTGTAGCCTTAAGAGACGTTCCAAATATATGAAGTCTATTTTTCTTCCGAACGTATCATAAAGAATTTTTAGTTCGCCAAATGTATTTCGAATTAGCTTGATGGCATGGCAAGGATCTATAAAAACATGAATAAAACTTTCACTACACTTGAATGATGTTACATCTTGATTTGATACCAAATCACATCCTAAATGTGAAAGCATACTAAAATTAGCAGCAGGACCATCACATGTTAAGCTGACAATTTTAACACCCACTTCTTCACATTTTTTTATGGCTGTTTCAATTAAAAATGACTTTTGCTCCCCAGTTAACGACGTAATAAAAAAGTACCCAAGTGGTAATTTCCAGCTACCATTAATAGAGGTGATCAATAAGACGAGGCATTGACTAGCAACTTCCAAAGAATCACTGTCACAATCTATACCGGTATTTACTCTACCGTAATAAGTTTTAGTTTGCGGATCCCAACAGAGTGACTTTCTTATAGCCATCTCATCAAGAGCAAGAGCACATATAACAGGCTTATCACTGCTCTGAACTTTGGTCTTTAAGGTTTGGAATGCTTCTGAGCAAAATCCAGGTTCAGCATTGACGGTCTGATACCATCTACTCAAAGTCCTTGGATGTGGAAGGCAGGTGTTGTAAGTTCGGCGCACGAAGTCGTATGCTTTTGGTGAGAAAAAATGAAGTGTTAGCGCAAATTTTCTTGTCTCTTCTGCATATTTTCTTTCTTGAGGTAATCCCTTAGATTTCAATATTTGACGTTTCAGAAAGTCTTTGGGTCCTTCGAGTTCATCTATAATAATTGTGCTATCATTACTTAGCAAATTTCTTGCTTTTAAATCTTTTATTATGTTTCTAAAATTGCAAATTTTTTTCTTTTGTCGCCGAACTTTTTCATTAAGACATTTGATCTTTTTCTTTTGCTTCTCGCATTTTTTTTCTAATTTTTTTATGATTACAGCTGGCTGGTCCTGCAAAAAAATTTTGCTATGTAGAGCTCGTAATCAGCGTATGGAATATAAAAACATTATAGTCTTTTGATGACTTTAGGATAGACATGCTGATAAACAGTGTAGTCTTAGTAATAGGATTCCATTTTCAATCATTATTTAACTGAACTAGCAGTTGTCCGTGCGGATTGAGGTTTTTGGTTCCAGTGGGAACTTTTTCATTTTCCGGGATAAAAAGTAGCCTATGTGTCATTCCAGACTATAATCTCTGTGCCAAATTAAAATTTTAAATCATACATACATCCATCCAAACTTTTGCATTTATAATATCAGTATAGATTGAAAAACAATATAAGTACCTTCACCATGAAATCGCTTGTGCTGCTAGGAGCAGGTTCCATAAGATACTGACTCGCGGCTTCACTATAATGTGTTTCAGATACATTCGACGCAGTTGGAAAAAACTGTAAATAAAGTATTGTAAATGTTACAATGGTTGGCAACATTTTCAATTCAATAACAAAAAATGGACAATGCGGTTTATAAAATGATTACTCTCTCTTTGCAGCGTATTCCTCACTACAGAGAGTCGACACTCCTTTCCATTAATCACATAATCGTAGGAGTTTTATTGGGATTCTTCCGTGTACGACTCGACTAAGAGTATTAAACACTTAGGTTTTTGTAAAGATTAGTATCAGATTTTAGTGATAATAACCGGGACCGACGGCTTAACGTGCTCTCCGAGGCACGGGGGAAACGAAAAGGTCAAATTTGAACCTCCAAATTCGGTCACTCATCCAGTTACCGACTTGGGTCAAAGTGACTGATATGCGTTGTCACAACTAGGCCACTTGTCTCTCAAAAAAATTATTACCTACTGCATTTAAATATTTACCATTGTAGATGCACATTGTTCATCTACTGAAAGCTGTCTTTCTTTCAAAACATCTTGATTTTCAGGATAGGAAGATGGCTGTAAAAAGGAAATCTTATGTACAAAACAAACAATAAACATAACACTTAAAAATTAGTTGACCGAGCTAAGCGAGAACACCAAGTCCACTTGAGTAAATTGGCACTTTTTCGACTGACTGTCCGTCAGTCAGTCTGTATGCCTGCCAGAATGACACGAGTCTAGAGAGCCTGACTAGAGCTAGTAATCAGCGCATTTAACCTAAAAACATTATACAGTATTTTGATGACTTTAGGATGGACATGCTGATAAACGGTGTATTCTTAGTAATAGGATTCCATTTTCAATCAGTCTTAATATTATTTAACTGAACTAGCTGATGTCCGCGATTTAGTCCGCGTGGATTGAGGTTTTCCGTTCCTGTGGGAACTTTTTCATTTACCAGGATAAAAAGTAGCCTATGTGTCATTCCAAGCTATAATCTATCTCGGTTCCAAATTTAAATTTTAAATCATCCATCCAAACTTTCGCATTTATAATGTCAGTATAGAAGTTTTCTTCCTGTCCTTGTCCCACATTACGTGGGGTCGGCACAACATGTTTTCTTCTTCCACTCACTTCTGTTATCCGTCAACCTATCATTCACCCCTTTTATACACATATCCTCTTTATCAGTATAGAAGTATAGATTGAAAAACAATATAAGTACCTTCACCATGAAATCACTTGTGCTGCTAGGAGCAGGTTCCATAAGATACTGACTCGCAGCTTCACTATAATGTGTTTCAGATACATTCGACGCAGTTGGAAAAAACTGTAAATAAAGTATTGTAAATGTTACAATGGTTGGCAACATTTTCAATTCAATAACAAAAAAATGGACGATGCGGTTTATAAAATGATTACTCTCTCTTTGCAGCGTATTCCTCACTACAGAGGGTCGAGACTGCTGTTCCAATAATCACATAATCGTAGGAGTTTTATTGGGATTCTTCCGTGTACGACTCGACTAAGAGTATTAAACACTTAGGTTTTTGTAAAGATTATTATCAGATTTTAGTGATAATAACCGGGACCGATGGCTTAACGTGCTCTCCGAGGCACGGAGGAAACGAAAAGGTCAAATTTGAACCTCCAAATTCGGTCACTCATCCAGTTACCGACTTGGGTCAAAAAAATGGACAAGTGCGGCTAAGAAAATCATACTAATATTATAAATGCAAAAGTGTGTTTGTTTGTTGGTTTGAACGGATCGACGTGATTTTTTGCATAGGTATAGTTAAGGACCTGGAGAGTGACACAGGACACTTTTTATCCTGGAAAAATAACGAGTTCCTGTGGGAATTTCAAAAAACTTTTCCACACGGACGAGGTCGCGGGCATCAGCTAGTTATTACATAATGCATTTAAATATTTACCATTGTAGATGCACGTTGGTCATCTACTGACAGCTGTCTTTCTTTCAAAACAGTTTGGTTTTCAGGATAGGACGATGGCTGTAAAAAGTAAATCTTATGTTCAAAACAAAAACTAATAATATTTAAAACAAGTCTACTTGAGTAAATTTGTTGATCGTCTGACTGTCCGTCAGTTAGACTGTATGCCAGCCAGAATGACAGATATTTATAATTTCTTAATGAGTGAACATAATTACTTCAAATTTGAACATAATATGTTTAGACCGATGGTCTCAAGCTGAAAATTCTTTAAATAGTTATAAAAACTTTATGTCAGGCGCTCTGAGAAGCAACTGGGAAGTAATTTTTTTTGTAGTTGAGAATGAAATAATTGATAAAATACCTAACTGATACAAAACTTCAACCTTTTTCATTTCTAAAAATTATAAACATATTTTGTGTCAAAAAAATGACATACTTACCAACAAATGACGAGAAGGTATTGCATCGTCACGCAACTTCACAATTTCCAACGTTCTGTTAAAAGCATTTTCTTCAAAATGAAGAGAACAAACATAAATTTCCTTCGTTTTAGGCTTGATATTTTCAATTCCAATAATGTCTAGCCACTTCTTCTTTTTGACTTCATTTCTAGGCAATCTAAAAAATATCAAAATTATTATTCATGCAAATATCGATATCGATGAAGATGTCCTCTTAATTCTTATGTAATCACTAGTAGGTACTTATCAAATGCTTATCAACAGGTAAAAATCTAGCTAAAAATCAAATATTTACAGTAAACTAAACTAAAATATGTTTCTTCGTAGTGTAATTACTACTTTAAAGAATCAATATACGAGAAATATTGTTTACAAACCGGTGAAATGTTAAATTTCTCTGATTTTTTCTTTTTCTTGCGCCACATCCCACAATATTACAACCAGGCATTGTTGCAAATAGTTTTTGATGCCATACACTTAAATAACACTTATTTATTGTCCGCAACAAATAAACACACAATTTTTCAAGAAAACACAATCACACGTTACCAGGCGATGACACTTGAAGTACACAAAAAATTGCTGACTAAAATCATAAAATGGCGTCTAGGCACGCTCTAGCTAAAGGGCGATTACAGCTTATGTCAGTTCCTTTAGTTTCCTTATTCATTGGTGTCGACTGTCGGTGATAGTTGATACTGTTAATTAGACAAAACAAAAATTAAAAATTATTGTTCCTTTGCCGAGGAATTTCCTTGCAAGCAAATTAAGATAAATAATGGTACAATACACCATGGATGGACCAGCTCGGGACCAAGTTATGAGATTGATACAAGAAAAAGATCGAATAGAGGGTGAGATACGCGAGCAAAACTGGGTGCTGGAGGAAAACAATGTTGGAATGCAGGATTCACTTGTTGATGCAGACGGCTTCCCTCGCAACGATATTGATGTATATAAAGTGAGACATGCCAGGCATCGGATCATTTGTAAGTTGTTTATCTTGCCTATACCTATGGGATGGTAGGTATTTTATGCTCAATGAGTTAGCATTTTTGATGTACCGTTTTGTACAGTTATTACTTTGCATTGCATTGACTTTGCAATTTGTGGTATTTATTGAATCCTATGTAATAAGTACATCTATTATCTGTTCATATGTATTGGTACTGTAACATTAAGTTCATAGTAACAAAGTGTGATGGTGGGGCTTAGATTAGAGGTTGTAAATTTTTCAGGTCTCCAGAATGACCATAAAAATATAATGAAAAGAATTGAACGAGGACTTAGTGAAGTCCACTCTCAATTTGTTGCAAACAGTGAAGGAACACCGAGAAATGATTACCCTCAAAGTTCTAGTCATACAAATGGTTTTGCTGAAGACAAAAGTCGATCCAATGAACAATCCCAGCCGGATACCAATGATGAAAGTTTTGCTGTTATAGCATATGTTGTAGTGGGGTCTCCTGCTGATATGGCGGTGAGTGATAGAATAGCAAAGTTTTTAAATCCAATTCTATTGCTTTCAACTTTGTCAGTGTGCATTTAGGTTATCCTGATTATCTGGGACCAAGAGTAGTAACTCTCTCGATCTTCTATCTCATCTATGTAAAAAATCATGAAAAGAAATTATTCATTTCACATAGGACAACTTGTGCCACTTATGATAACTCCTTGGCGCAGTGTTGAGCGCTGTTGTCTTAATGTGTGTTGTTCAGGGTTCGAATCCCAGCAGCGTTAATTTGGGAATTTATAATTTTTGAATTTTCTCTGGTCTAGACCAGACCTAGTGGAAGGCTTTGGCTGTGGCTAGTTACAACCCTACTGGCAAAGACGTACCGCCAAGCGATTTAGCGTTCCGGTACAATGCCGTGTAGAAACCAACTAGGGGTACGGGTAGCCTGCTACTATCTTAGACTGCATCATCACTTACCATCAGGTGAGATCGCAGTCCTAACTTGTAGTGGAATAAAAATAAAAAATGTTGTAAGAATCAACCACCTGTTGATCCAGTTTTCCCTTGCAGAGTACAATAAATAAACACACTTGTGCATGCATGTTGATATAATATCTTATTTCATCTTTATTATTTCCAGGGTCTCAATGAAAAAGATGAATTGCTTGAATTTGGCTCAATCAATGCTGCAAACTTCACAGATGTACAGCAAATCAATTCTGTAGTACAGCACTCTGTGGGGCAGCCAATACAGGTGAAAGTAAGACGGGGCAGGCATGTGCTTAGTCTTACCGTAGTGCCTAGAATATGGACCCAACCTGGCTTGCTGGGATGCCGGATTGAAAAAAAGTCTTGAATATTGTAAGAATCTATTGGTCGTTTGTTGTTCTTCTCTTGTTTATTTTAACATATGTAAATGCATAAAGAAATACATAATAAAATATATTTTTTTGCAGTTATTAGATGTATATTATTAGATTTATCTTAAGATAGAAAACATTCTTAGCCTATCGAATAATAATTATTGGTTAGATAGTGAGTGTAAAGTTAAGCACTGATTTCTCTCTCTGTCTTCAGAGATTTGACATATGAGAGAAGAAGGCAGAGCATTGTTTAACTAAAGAACTGCTACTCAATATTAAGTAAGACCATAATGTATAACATTGACATATAGTTAACTAAAATTTTTATTTATTCATTGATGTTAAAAAACACACTGAATATAAATAAATAACTACAATATGATTTAAAAGTAAATCTTATGATGGATGACCATAGCTTTCGATCTCTTACGCCTCTCTTCTAATTCTTCTTTCCTAATTAATTCTTCTAACTTTGTGGGATCAATTTTTTTTAGTAATTCCTCGAAGGTGTCTGACTCCTTTTTGGCCTGTTTTTCTTCATCAGGGCACATGTGTTTCATGGTGAAATCAAAGTATTGTTTATCATCAACCAAACGGTAGTCAGTTTTGGTGATAGTACCTTTGATGCAGTCATGATAATGGCAAACTATCCTTTCTTGATCAGTGGTCTCGCAAGATCCTAAACATGAAAAATTTAAATAAAATTTCTGAAAAAGTCGTAAGATTTTCGTAATATTAACAAAAATTTAGCAATTTTGATATAGTCTCTGGTGTCTGCTTATAGTATACTTATCTAGATTTTGTTCTTTAACAATCTTGTACGAAATTACGTAATATCGTAGCAACAGGCGTAATTCAATAAAACTTATAATATTTTAAATATCCACGAGATCTATGCATCTCTAGAGGTAGGTACATAATTATTATCTGATAATTGAGACCAATTCTGTTAAACAACATCTCCTAACTAAAATGTCGGCTTTATACTGCTATCCCTTTCATAATACTCCTTGCAGAAAGGGGCAGCACTAGATTTAGAGCTGTCATTTTAATTTCTTTTAGAGATGAGATAGGATAATTCTGTGTAATACAACACAGACCACGATATCACGGATATCATTTAACCGTGTCACTATCAACTAAAGCCATCGCCAGCCCACTAGCACTACTGAGTTTCACGGGTCTTCTCTCAAAATAAGAAGGACTAGCCGCTAGTCCATACACGCTGGCCGAGCGCGGATTGGCAGATTTCACACCCCTTTGAAAAAATTATGGAGTTCTTTCAGGCCTATCTTACGACGTTTACTTTCACCGTTAAAGCATGAAGGATATATTTAAATAGCATGGGCATGGGTAAGTAACTATGAAAACTTAGAGGGTTCGATCCTGAACCCAGGACTCTTTCAAAGGAGGCCCACGTCTTAGCAAGGCTTAAAGGTATGTTCCAATGTGTTTTTAAAAGGAAAAACGGCTAAGCACCTGGTCTCTGCACTCGCACGGTCATCAAAGCGCGTTCAGGCGCCATATTCTTGAATTTCACGAGATAGCACGCCAGCATCGCGCCCGTGCGACCGCGGCCATGACGACAGTGGACACCTATAACCTGGGAAGGATTACAATATTCTATGTGTGTTCAATATTACTATTTGTATATTTGCAGCTTCGATATGTCAGTCTGAGGCCTGAAATCAGTGGTTGGAGGTTCATAGTTCATACCTAAATCAACTAAATATCTTCAGTATTCAATAACTAAGACTAATTTTATGTCAATTATCAATAGTACGTAAGTTGGCATAATAGAATACCTAAATGCTAAAGCAATTAATCAGTATAACTGATTTTCGTGAAATTTCGTTCAGATAGGTAGCTTGCAAATCGGGAAATGAACGTGAGCTACTTTTTATCCGGGAAAAGCAAAGAGCCAACCCGGGTTGAGGTATTAATTATTAAAAGCCTAAATTAATGAGGACGATTTCGCAGTCATCATCTAGGAAGTCTACTTTATCCTTGAGTATTAGCGTTAAAGAGGACGCAATATAAATGCGTAAGTAGGTAGGTACTTTTTTACAAACCTCTCCGTTAATTTCCGCTCGTTTACAGATTTCAATAAATTTTATTATCTGTCTCAAGGTCGGTGCGGCGGACTCTTTGATTCGAATCTCGGACCATTTCAATTTCCTAGTGCATTCCAAGATTGGTGGAATCTTTTCAGCTGAAAGAGTAATGAGGTGATTGATGCCGACATCGGCCAAATAATTCAAGTTGCCTACACTTTGAGGACATCCCATTCCCGCTATTTTATTCTCGACCAGCCAAGAAAAATTATATGGTGGGTAGGGAGCCTCTTCATCAGCTACGATTGGCTGCTTAATTTCTTCCTTTTCCTCGACATGTCTGACCCCTTCATCTGCGTATTTGTAGAAGAGTTTCGCAAGTTTCAGATTGGTCCTCTTTTTTATGGTACTCATTTTTACCAACTATCAAAAATATGTTTTCGTTTTCGGTTTGTTTACTTTTTTCACCTTAAATTGTTTTAATTTAGAAATTATTTTTTATTCACTGCACTTTTCAACGGCAATTCACTCAGCCGTCATCACTTTTAATTTATGTATGTGGACCCTGCCAACATGAGATTTTAAATTAAGGTAATTAGCTATTTTTGACCTGGTCTTTCACCGGGAGAGATTCACCAGACATTGAGGACTTGTTGCTTGGATTGCTTGGAGGGTCGCCAAGTTTTCGGTATTGGCAAGCGATGGATTTGTGACATTTAGCATAAACAGTGCCAATCTAAAATAATTAGGTTGCCCATTATTAGAAGTCGTATAAATACCTACCTATATGGGATAGGTACAGTCAATTACTTATTTTTTAAGGTCTAGGTTTAGCCCGCCAACCCGCATTGGAGCAGCGTGGTGGGTCTAAGCTCTAATTCCCTCTCTCCTATGAGAGTGGAGGCCTGTGCCTCCACTGTGGCGCCACATTTTCATCAACCACATATTTTTTTTAATGTTAGTAGGTAAGTTTTTGTAGGTACTTATTTGAGTTGAATACATTTGTGGATACAATTGATCTTCTCTTTTTCTTTGATTAAATGAAATAAATAAAGTCCATTAGGTGCTTTAAATATATTTTTTCAGGTACATTCTTACAAAAATTGCTAGAAAATTACCTAAATATTGCGTAACATTTATATATGTATTGATTTCACAGCCTAAAAATATATTTTTGTCGCATTTTAAGTTAAATTTTAATTATAAACTTAAATTAGATGCAACTTTAAAACATCGCAGAATACATGCCAGATTGACAATGTGTAGTCACGAATTATTAAACTAGGTCATCTGAAAGTAAAAATAATCTTGGCCGAAGAATATAGGTAGGTAGGTAGTGTAGAAGAGTTTAATTTAAACATGCGTGTTTGATAGGTACATTAAATTTTAAAACTCAATTCACCTCCGGAACTTTAAATTCAACTTAAGTATATTTTCGTATAGAAAGTGTACCTACTTGCGCAGTTGGAATATAATTATTTTTGGAAACCTTGATGATTCTATGCTTTGTGTAGGTACGGTGCTTACCTACTACTCGATGAGTAGGTACTCGTATGTATGTTTTTTGGGATGATTATGATTAATCTATAACCATCCCGAAAAACATAGGTACCTATCTAGTTTTTGTTCGTGATTTAGACCTAAGTTGACTTTGTGTACCTACCTAACCTACCGAATTACAAGTTAGTTTGCTTAATTCGTCGACAAAACGATGCATTTTTTTAAGTTGCTTAAAATATGTGCTTTGTTTATTATGAATTCAGTAAACCGTAGCATCATAGCAATTATGGTATAGGCATATACCTACCTACCACCATTTAAGTAAAATATAGCTAAGTACCTACATTATAATAATATATTAGCGCTTTCACTGTTTCATATAAACATAGCTTTCAGTTTCAAAAGTTTACTGTATGCTTATACTATCCTATCTCTACCTACACTACCTACATGAGTTATTATTAAAGGTATGACGTAAAGGTTATTGCTTTTCACAACCGTCTTCATTGATGCGTGTTTTTGTAGTTAGTGTCAGCTTTACTTAAACTTATTACAGACGTTAACTTTTAAGACCTCATTATTTATTACCCGACTAAGGCAAAGCTGTAAGGGTTACCTACGATTTTAGCAGTGTATGTATGTTCTATGAGCCGAATGCCGAACTTGATAAATGAGATGTCAATCGATTCTTTGGTCACAGCCCACAGGCTACATTTTACACGAACAAAACGGATCTTGCTTATGCTATGCCCCTTTTTTATAAAAGGGGGGTCCCGGTTTTTTTTTCTTGTAGTCGGGTTACAATTTTTAATCAAAACTTAAACCTAGATAATTTATTAGTGTTATTGTTAAACTATAACGCCTTCTTGGTGGTATCTTTAGCGACTTCAATGAACTCCTCCATAACTTCGCCGCTGACGCCGAACCTCACTGGGTTGTTCTCTGTCAGGTGCTCGAAGTATCTGCCGACTGATTCTTCTTGCTCCTCGAAAACTAGCGAACCTGCGATAGGTACAAGTTATGCATTTTCAAGTAAGGGCGGTGACTATCTGTTTTCGGACAGTCAAATTTGGTGATTAGGCACATGAAGTTAGGAAGTTGAAATGCATGAACAGTAGGTATATATTACATTTGATTATAGACTTTTCTGCATTATAACTATGTAGGGTCAAGTGTCCAACAATGAAACATTGGTACACAATAAAACATTGTGATATTTCTAAAATGCTACCTTGTCAGATCGTGCATTATATCGCATTAGGACACTCTTGTGAACCCCCCGCCCTATCCCAGTTTCTGTCGGTGCCACGTGGAAGATGACGTGTTTGCGGAGATTTTTTTGATTTTTTGGAAAAAAATTAAATATTTTCAGCATTCTTTATAGATTTTTCATTAAATTTTGGTTGAAATTTCCATAATTTTCATGATAACCTAGCATCAACCATATTTCGTAGATTAACGTGGAATAGATCATATGTTATAGTGTTACAATTTAGTGGGAAAAATTTCAAGGTTAGTAAAATAATCCTTAGGTAGTCAACAATGAAACAGTTGCATAATGGACACAATGAAACACTGTTTCATTGCGTACCATATAGAATCATATTATACTTCCTGTACAAATGAATATTTTTTGTGGCTAGAATATTAAACCCTAAAAAGAAAGAAAGATTATCATTCAGGAAAAAATATGTTTCGAGCTATTCTAACGCACGGACAAGGTATATTCCTTGTTTTCCCGATGAAAAATGAGAAATGATGAGAAAAGTCGCATATTTGGGGCACGTTTTCAGGCACGACAGATACGAACTCCTACTACTCATCTTGATGGAAGAAAAATGCTGTAAAAAGAGGCGTTGGTTGTAGTAGAAAGTCTAAAAACAAAAGATTTATGAGACTTTGAATTTTTAGTGTTTCATTGTTGGACACTTGACCCTACCTACTTATCACTTAGACTTATCATTCTCATTCATATTAAAAAAATACAGGAATGAGTTACTGTGTACTTTCTACCTCGTTGGTCTAGTGGTTAGTTCGACTGCGGCGACGAGGTCCCGGGTTCGAGTCCCGGGTCGGTCCATAACAAGTACTTATTGGGTTTTTCTGACAAGAAATTCTCAGTACTAGCCCGGAGTTAGGAAATTGGCGGTGTTTAACCCCCGTGCCTTGGAGAGCAGTGAGCACGTTAAGCCGTCGGTCCTGCGCCTGATCTCTCCCCGGTCGTGTCGGATTTTCCGTCCCATCGGGCTAGAGAGTAAAGGAACAGAGAGTGCACCTGTGCACGCGCACACACGTCTTGTGCACTATAATATCTCCCACTATAATCTCTATGGAGACAGGCCGCCGTGGCCGAAATTCGGTCGGGAGGACATTATTATTACTTTCTACCTATATGTATCGGGTACTGGGTCACAGGAACTGAAGTCATGGAGACATAAAAGCACGGTTACTATATCTAGCTGCAATAAATCCATGATCATTTTGCATTAGGTAAAGTATGACCGGTTAGTTAAAAGAAAATTGCCGAATTCTGTGTAGGTACGCCACTGCTAGGTACGGTTCCCTACCTTAATCCCTTGTTAATGTACTCTGTGATCCCTTGTTTACTAATATAGTTAATACAACTTACCTGGACGAATCATGCGGATAACGTTAATAGCTTGGTCTGGGAGGAACCGGTGGAAATGGACGAGATAGCATGCTAGCATCACACCGGACCGGCTCCGGCCCTGCCGGCAGTGGAGGCCTATCACCTGTGGACATCACTCCAAATTGAGAACGACGTAGTTTTGATCAATTCAGCAGTTATAAGATAGCTAAAAAAAAATTGTACAGCGTTCTCTACTTCTTGGTCACACTTTTTTTTTTCATCCATCACTACAAGCCCTTGACTGCAATCTCACCTGATGGTAAGTGATGATGCAGTCTAAGATGGAAGCGGGCTCATCTGTTAGAGGCATGGCCGTTATAAATAACCCATACCCCTAATCGGTTTTACACGGCTTCGTACCGGAGTACGGAACGCAAAATCGCTTGGCGGCACGTCTTTGCCGGTAGGGTGGTAACTACCCACGGCCGAAGCCCCCCTCTCTGTGCCTGATGTGCTGTGTCTGCTTTTCTGTGACTAGAAAAAATGCAAATAAGCGTAGTTCTGGCTGAAATGCGTAAGAGACGCGCTTTGCACGGCGGTTTACCTCAGATAAGAAAACCATAAACAAAAAGACTATTTTCCCACTAACGCCCAGTTGGGTTAAAACATAACAACCCTTGGGGTGGGTTTTGAAAGGTTTTTTAATAAATAAAGGAATAAAACCTTCTTCGGGATTTTGACAACCGCACTGGCGCAGTGTTGGGCGCTGTTGTCTATAAGCGGGATGTACTACTGAGTTCGATTCCTGAGAGGGTCAATTTGGGAATTTTCAAATGGCAAATTTTCTCTAGTCTGGTTGGCTTTGGCCGTGGCTATACTGCACTCTACCGGCAAATACGTGCCGCCAAGCGATTTAGCGTTCCTTGGTCTGTACCACGGTGTACAGATTAGCCCGCTACGTACCGAAGTATGGCACTATTATTGCATAGTCATAGTACGAGTAAGAGCTAACTTTGTACTTGTGAGTGGATAAAAACGCGAAAGCTTAGTAGACGGGCTGTTAGACAGGCATAGGTACACAATTCGCAAATGCATATAATATTAATTTATGGATTTGCTTATCTATTATACTTCATACAATTATAGGTAAATACGAAAGTATGTTGGTTGGTGGTTGTTTAGTCCTTCAATCATGACGCAACAGAGCAACGGATCGACGTGATTTTATGCATGGGTATGACAAAGCCTTACTTTTTATCCCGGAAAAATTAGGTGTTCCTGTGGGAGTTAAAAAACTTATTCCACGCATATTCGGTCGAATTTGCGATTATTGGTCAACTTTATTTTTATCTACAAATTCTACAATACCATTTGGATACGGACAAAAAGTCATTTTTATGGATAAGAATTCAAAATAACGGATAACCTACCCATGTAAAAAATTATTATTAGGGATTGTAGCGTCACAAGTACTTGCCATGTACCTACTTACCTCGGTTAACCCAAAATACTTACCATCAATCACCATTTACCTTGTGAACAAACAAATACCTACCTTGTACCATACCTCAGTACCCGAATAAACCTCATCCTTACCTTTAATTACCTGGAGGAAGGATTATGTGGAAAGGATAAATAAGTACCAAAGGATCACTTTATTATCAAACGGTGATTGATGGTAAGTATTTTGGGTTAACCGAGGTAAGTAGGTACATGGCAAGTACTTGTGACGCTACAGGGATCCTCCGACTTACCTCTCCCTTCTTATCCGATCGTTTACAAACATCAATAAACTGGCTAATCTGTTCCACAGTAGGTGCTTCGAATTCTTCAATTGGTATCTCCGTCCAACTCAAGCTAGGAATATCGTCCACTGGAGGTTTCTTGCCCGCCGTTAATGTCACCAAACGAGTTATCCCCTGATTGACGAGAAACTGTAGGTTTTCTATATGCCTCGGGAAAGCAAAGGCTGCCAGTTTCTTGGGAATAACCCAAGAAAATTTCAACGGTGGATACGCATCCACTAATATTTCCGGAAACGGATTTTCCGGGATGATAACTGTTAAGTCATTTCTGATTTCTTTTCTAGCTCCAGCCAAGTGTCGGTCATCCTGTTCCGTTATATCTTCCATACGAGTGTACACTGGGTAATAATCCTCTTCGACGTCGGCCATTTTTTATTTTTATTTTTTAATGTTTAGAGCTATTATTTTGTTGTTAAATTCTACTAATTAATTATATTTCACAATGTACCAAACACTTCTCGCATTAACACCTTTCACGGTTGACCATCTGGCGCGGTTTTTGTATATAAACTGAAGCTGTACCGTACCTACTCTGAAACTTGGCACGGTCCTCGCGATTCTGGAGTATGTAACATTTATTTCTGGAGACCTTGGCCATGATATCTATGCTGAAAGCAAAACATCTTCAGGTATAATTTTAGACTTTATTCCCGTGGAATAGAGCACGACTAATCATTTAACTTTATTTTTTTGTCTGAATCACGGAAAGCTACATATTACTGTCATGACAACGGGCAACGTATGAAATAAATCCACTTTCGCGCGTAATTTCTTCTGTTTCGATTTATTTTCTGTTTCCTTGTTCCTTATTTTAAGTGGACACAAAAAACAACCTGCATGTAAGTTTTTCGAAGAAAGTTGAAATCAACATGTGTCGACTGTCGAGGTTGTTTATAGCTATTTTAATATCTTACGCATAATAAACAGTAATAAAAGTTTGACGCAATTGTCGAGCTGCGTCAATAGCCGTGCTGTTATCATACTTAATATTATAAATGCGAAAGTGTGTTTGTTTGTCCTACAATCACGCCGCAACGGATCGATGTGATTTTTGGCATGGATAATGGATATACCTAGTTGAGGACCTGGACTCTGGAGAGTGACATAGGCTACTTTTTATCCCGGAAAATTAAGGAGTTCCCGCGGGAATAAAAAAAACTTAAACCATGCGGACATCAGCTACTAAAAGTATACTTAAGTAGGTACTCCAATCCTAATGCTTCATGTACCTATGTTTTACACTTAGGTACCATAGTGCAGGCAGTGGCGTGTACAGGCTTTGAAATTAGAGAAGGCATTAATTAGTTAGAACACCTACTGCCATGATTTGCAGTGTTAGCATTGTTTGATTTGCAGCATTGATATTTCCAATTGGGTAAGCAGTGCTTTTTGCCTCTTTGAGTGCAGGTAGTTATGTTTTCATCTAAAAACTTTTAAACTATTCACGTTGAGAGCAATTTGCATATCAGACTTGTGTACCTATTCAATGAGCGATTCGGTAGGTTAGGTAGGTAAAATTACGAGTATGATATCGAAATAGTGCGCCTCAAGATTCAATAGTTAGAACTGCTACTTATTATTTTAAACACTGTGTGTTTAAAATAATAAGTTTTGAGTTATTTAGAACTTATTTAGAATTAAAAACTGTATAAATAGGTAGGCTACTTAAATGCCATCAATTAAATTGCGCACCAGTCTGTCAATAGAGCTAATAATAGACATCAAGGCACAGCTGGTATGCTTTGGCTAAAATAAAGTAAGTACAAATCAATGAGATTGCAAGTTCCACAGAATAAGAATCTGCTTGTGGCAATATTCGGTTACACTTTAAAACAGTGATAAACACTTTCATTTTTGTTACAGAAATAGGTACTTATATAAAGTGTTTCAAGTGGGATATCAGTTAAAAAACACATTGAAGACGGTTACAGATTTGATTCTGTTAATTTTACTGTTGACGCGTACCTATTTACATTTGAACTGGTGAAATCACTCGATGGTTGCAATGTTTTGTCATGAGTGTGTATTGTCCAATGAAGTGAGAAGATCACGTTGTCACACCGTCAATTTGTTAGGACAAGTACCTATTAGGGTTACAGATAAAAACACTTATTAACAGAAATAAACGGTTACAGATTGATTAGGTTACGGTATAGTTTCTGTTTTAAGTGTTTTTGTTCTATAATAGTTTCAAAAAACAGTGTTTAAACACCTATTTCGGTTACTGTTTCAGTCCTTAATGCTCGTTTGGCGCTATTTTTTTTTTAAATAAAAATATACCTATTCGTAACTCATTAGCGAGAGTCATTAGTAGGAAGCTGTACGCCTACCATAATAGTGTGACTTTAGACCATCACCAAGGATGAAAAAAGTATGTGTAATTAGTCTACTTCTTCAGGGGCATTAACCTGTAGCTGGTGTAGTTTTAAAAATGTATTTTGAAATTAAGAGTGAATGGCCTGATCTGAAAATGGTAGTGGGTACTTAAAAATACGTTTATTAGTACCTACCTACCTGCCATAGTTATTAAATTACAATCACATTAGAAATATATAGTTTTTTATAGTTAAATATATAGTTAGTTTAAATATATAGTTATTAGCACAATCGCATAATTGTTAAAGTGACATTTAATAAGAATAAAGAAAGAGGTTTTCTACATTTTGACGACCTTCCTGGCGCAGTGTTGAGCGTTGTCTTAACGTGCAGAGGTCCCAGGTTCAATCCACGGTCAATTAAGGAATTTATAATTTCTGAATTTCCCCTGGTCTGGCCTGGTGGGAGGCCTCGGACATAGCTAGTTACCACCCTCCCGGCAACGACGTGCCGCCAAGCAATTAAGCGTTCTGGTACGATGCCATGTAGAAAGAGAACCCGATTAGGGGTATGGGTTAAATATAACTGCCATGCTCCTAACAGGTTAGCCCGCTACCATTTTAGACTGCATCAGACTTACCATCAGGTCGCCGTCAAGGGCTAACGTAGGGCTAACTTTTAGTAGATAGAAAACCACCAACTGAAGAAGTTAAAAATCTATAATCTATGTCCAATAAATTATAACGAACCTATGTGTCCATGCAATTATGCACCTTAGGGTGGTAAACATTATCAGACCACGACTGTACATGTTAGGCATTTATTGGGTATGTTGAAGCAATAAAAAACAAATCAGAACTAAAAATAATAATATTTAATTATATACAACACAAGTGTATACTAACTAGAGTGTAAATAACTGTAATATTAGAATATAATCATTCACTATAACATTTTTGGACCATAATCATTTGAGCCAATTCGAAAATACTAAACGTCACTGTACCTAGATAAATTGATTATAATCCTTAATTTTGAGAATAAGGATCCGAAATCTATGATATTAAGCTTGACACATTTTGACACTATCTATATTCAAAATCATTATTGTGTGCATTGTTTTTTGATTAAAATTTTGAATTTAACCACCAAAATATTTTACTATTGACACTCTTCAATATAATATATTGTGAAATAAAAATAGTTAAGTACATTCATAATAAAGAAAAATATCGATTATTATAATAGAAAAAAAATGTCATAGAAAGTTTAAAATATCACTAGATTCATAAAAGACAGCCGAATCTAAAATATCTATATATACATTATACTATAAAGACAACACCTTTGAAATAAGAGTGAAAACACGCTACGGACAAAAGGTATACGGAGCTCATATTTATACGGAGCTGCACATACTAACGCGACTCGATAAAATATCGTTCCCTCCTACTCGTTCCCTCTGTTCAGGAGTCTTGTCTTGTTCTGTCGCTAATATGTGTTAACTTAAGTTACTGAGGTTATCGCCCTCATTCTGCAAAGACTATTATTGTTGTATGACACACCAACTTTCGAAAGTTATTTCGAAGTTGAGTATAGGTAGATAAGTATTCTGCAGATAGGTATCACAAAAATAATCAATTTGATTGACACATAGAAGTTCATTTAAATAAATCAAACTTGAAACTCACATAAAATCATATAAATTGGAAGTAGATTATAAATGCCGATGGAATGATTTTTGTATATGTATTTATAACATGATCTTTGATATGTGCAAAGATATAACGATTAATCTTATGCTAAATACTTAGTATATGCCCTTAGTTACATTAAATACTCTTAAAAAACTAAACTTTTAAATTAAGCTCAAATCACTAAAATAATTTGATCTAAACAATAAACCTGTAGTTCCTAAATCATGTGATATAAAAAGTTCAGATTGTACAAAACGCTAGAGGATCCATACCGCACCTGGACTGATGGACAAATACTAAAAAACCTTTAAAAAACTTAGTATTTGAGCATTTTGAGCTCTTCTCAATAATATCAACTCGATTAATAGTCATTTAGATCTATTTTATGTCTATCTATTTATATTTAAGTCCAGATGCATTTCCACGCTATTTGCAGAAGAGGTGGGTGTTCTATATAATTATTTCAATAAAATGTTATTTATTACTATAATGGCCCATTTGGCAAGTTTAGAAATATTTTAACTTCTTTCTTTCAAATCTCTTTTGGCACTTTTTTGACTCGTGAGATGTTGCACCAGTTTAATTGTTTGATAAAATTGTGATTATGCCGAAAACTAACATCTTCTAAAACTGCCAAATGGAACACTAGTCTTAAAAGAGAATAAACGAAAGCCTTTGATTGAGTGGTTCATACAAAATTCTATCAAGATTATTTCCTACAATTACCTAATATAATTGCGATAGTAAAAATATCATTGAAAAAGTTCGTATAACATAAATGATACAAATATAATAGTATACTTACAATAATAACTATAAAGGCATGACGTTAGGCCCTTTATTCTTTAATCGTGTTTAGCTACATCACAAATAAGTTCGAGTGCAAATTATTACTTAGTTCCTTAACATTGGCAACTGCTCCTGACATAGAGATTCAAGGCACATGTTTCTACAATGGAATGTAAAAAAAACATTAAGACTAAAAAATAGAAGTGACAAGTATAACTATGTATTGTTCATATTATGATTTATGAACGTCATATCATTTTAAATGTTATTTATAGCTACGAAACAAATTGACTGAAATCATGTTTATTTTAAACATAACAGACATTAATGATGGTTTATATTTTCATAGCACCTTCCATGGGAAGTGAATTATTATATATATTTATCTTTACCTTAATGCTTACCGTCAGCCTCCAATCACACAAAAAAGTAAAATATGAACTAAATTTCAATTTTAAATGTAAAGTAAGCAATATGAAATTGATTTATCAACACAAAATATTACGTTGATTGCAGCAAAAATTTTACTGTCATAAGCAACGGCCTATCACTTTATTTAAAGTAATTTTAGGATGTCCAAATATATATAATAAATTATTAGGAACTTTAGTATGTTTAATAGTTACTTAGTTCATATTTTACAGCGACTAAAAATGCATTTCCTAGTAACAAAATGGATGGAATTTGATACCTATTCAATACAAAACATTTGACTACATCTAAATTTATTGTCCTTGATTAAAAGTTTTACATATGGAACCAAACAACAATAATTATTGTTGTAAATTAGCAACAGTACATATTTTATTGCTTGTTACAGAAAAACAATTTTACTTCATAAACTTTTCAACAACAAAAATGCATTAGTGAACCAAAAAAATTATCATTTTATGATTCTTTAAAACATCAAATATTAAGTAGAATTTCATCGGGCAATAATATCTATTTTAGCCAAGAAAACAAAGTATTCGACTAAATAAACTCATCACTAACAGTTTTTATTTCAGTGCAAATGATTTACCAACAACATGTCACTTGAGTGCCTTCAAGGCAAGAGCGAATAGGCATCTTCTAGGAAAGCGCGCTCCAAACCTTGAGCTCTTCATTGCTTTCCACTATTATGAGTGTCATCAGATGCAAGCCTATCTAGTATCTTGCTAGTCATACTATACTACTAGCGTATTTGTAGGATGACACTCAACACTAAGGATATTATCAGAGCCGTAAGTGCAAGTTACAAATAAAAAAGGTGCAAAATATCTTCCAATATCACACACACAATGTTTCACAATTCAGAATGTTTTTCTATGCGTGCAAATTTGCAAAACAATAACAGCTAACGTTAAAACTTCGTAGTTTTAACATTAGTTCCAAAACATTTCTGTGGACTCCTCACCATATAATATGTAATTCTGTACTGTAACTGTGTAATTGAAACTTTCATATTGTTTTATTAATTTTACTATTCATAAGACAACTTTATTTAGTGTTGATTAAACATTCGTTTTTTTCCTGCATCAATGAAAACGACATGATAGATTAACGGCCGGTTTCTGAATTGAGAATTTCATGTTGAGTCTGTCTCAAAGACTACTTAAGGACTAATTAAGCAAATTTTTGTTTCTGAATTGATATTGTGTAAGTTTTGAGAGTTGGAGCTTGCTGTTTTTGCATGAATGCTTAATTCAGAAACCGGCCCAATATCAATTTAGAAACAAAAATTTGCTTAATTACTCCTTAAGTAGTCTTTGAGACAGACTCAACATGAAATTCTCAACTCAGAAACCGGCCGTAACTGTCTAATAAGGTAGATGACTATGTTCGTAATAAATATTTTAAACCGGAGGAAAATCGGAGGTTGATGGTAAATTGGGAACATCGCACTATCTCCCTCACACGCACGCAACTAAACGGCGGTGAACGTCACGTCTAATGTTAGGCATCTCGTTTCTGTCATAATTGAAGATTACATCCAGATTTGAAAGATATTTATTTTTGAGAATATGACATTATTTTGATTATAAATTGGAAAGCCGGTCAAATTATTAAAATAAACTAAGTCATCTACCATATTGTGTAATTTGACTTATATTGCCAAACAAGTATGTTTGAAACACTGATTTCAAGTAACGTTTCCACTGTTAAAATTTAACTTTTAAGTACATTAGACCACATTATATTATAGGTACGAAACAAATTCTTTAATGGAATGTTCCCTGCGCCCGATCACTAATAATGGAATGTCTGAATGTAAAGATTTTCTGCACACAAACCACAAAAAATTTCTAATTGAATATAAATATTTCTCAACAGTATTTAGATACCCCTTTGGAAGTGTTACCTCCTAACTTTATAACAGTAATTATGACCCTCCGATTTTATGATGTTAAAATGTGGGGGCAGTCTTATGCCGGCTTTACTTAGAGTTAAAACAGGATGGACTTATGAGCGTATAATAAATATGTCTCATTTTAAGTCAGTCTTAAGTTAGAGCTAAGTCAAAGTATGCTCTATAGATCTCACACTTAGACCAGGATTTATAGACGTTAAGCATTCAACATTTGATTAATCAGTACCAAAATAAGATGATTGCAGATTACAGTATCCGTATTTTTAGTACTGAAAAATAGTTTGATCTCTATAATGTGCAATTGGTACAAGAATCTGGAGGGTAGAGTAGAAGAAGGAAAAAGTTGAAAAAGTGTCTACTGGTTGCTATAAATACAGCTCAAAAACCTCCCACAATGGCGCTGATGTAGACATATAGGGTATGGTATGAATGTAGCAATTGTTGATGAAGTGAAGTATGCAGAATTAAAAAATTTAATATAATAAATAAATAATAATATAATAAATTAAATAATAAATAATAATATTACTATAATTTAATATAAGTCGACAATTACAATAAAATTATTTTATTGTAATTGTCGACTAAAGTAGTTATTTATTAAAAATTTCAACAACTTACGTTGTACAAAATAATGATGAATGTTTTCTTTCCTTGTTTATTTCTCAAACCTATTCTCATAATATTTGGCGCTTTCTTGTAAATTTACCCTGGTGATAGGTGGCGCCCCCAATTTAATGCATTTCGACGGACACTTTTTATATACAGAAATAGCACTCCTTCTACTCTACCCTCCATGTACAAGAAAGAACTATTGCTGCTTTGACAGCTGTGATGCTAACGCTAGGCCATATAGGATACGACAGAGCGGCTGACTGATTACGTATCAGCAAACGATTCGCGATAGCAAAAATAGCAAAAATTGTACAATATTTGCTATTTAATCGCAAATTTGTACTGGTATCGACGATACGTCATATTACGAATTTGCGATTAGACAGCAAATATTGTACAATTTTTGCTATCGCGAATCGTTTGCATGATACGTAATCAGCCTGCGGAGCGGAGGCCGCGACGGAGGATGCTGAGGCGCACGCGGCCTCTGCCGCGAGTACCATCACAATTGATTGCTATTTCCATCCAATCATTTATTTTACTTTTGGCAGCTCGATTCAATGATGTTCTAATGCGATACTGATTCGATTTTTGATAACAATTGACTTTCTTTATGAAGCAGTTTTAATCTATGTATATATTTTTATATAAAATTTGATACATTGATATATTTTATCTCAACCTTTTAAGCTATTGCATAGCTTCTATCGCGGGCCTTGAGGGTGGAGACCGAATCCAGAAATTCCGTAACGAAATTGAAAACCTAACACTTTGGTTGCTATGACTACTTGTGTTGTTGACTTCAAATTATTGAAAATAAAAAGACTATTTTTATGAAAAGATGATTTGGAATATAAAGGCGAAATAATTTTAAAGAATTATGTTTTTAAAAATAATTCTTTAAACAACACAAACAACACAAGTAGTCATAGCAACCAAAGTGTTAGGTAAGTTGATAAAAAATGCTATGCAATAGCTTTACCGCGGCAGTCTCCGAGTGCCACACGTCTTTTTTTATTGTTTTATAAACATATCCAAGCGTTAAAATTACTATTAATGATATTGACTATTATTAATTCATGTATTAAAACATCATTTATTAACAAAATTACAGTAAATGTTCATGAATCCGTCAGGTCATAGAAACCATCCATCACCAAAGACTCGAAAAAGCGCGGTATGGTGCTTAAAGGACTATCAAGTAATTACTGGATGATTACACAAGTTACGCAATATCTGATAAAAGGGCACATAGATTTTTATTGTTAAAAACGATTTGCGTCTATGTAGTATGGCATTTTTTATCGATGGTTGCCTGTCAATAATTATTATTTCATAGTCGTGCTTATGTCAAAAGTAAAATAAATGGTTAGACACATAATACTCGCGTCCATTTAGGTATGGAATCCTAAAACAGTCAAAGGGACTGACTGGGATCTTTTACTAGACAGACAAATAATTAATCGTCGTATCGTGGCCGGTGTCCTGCCGTGCTTGTCTGTGGAGGTCTCAAGTCGCTTGTGTGTATCAGTGTGTGTTGTGTCGCGCGGCGATACCTGCGCAGTATGTACTATAGGTGCAGGATCTGACCGTCGTCTTTGCTCGACAGGTGCGGAAACGCGGGCTCCGGCTGCTCCTCCAGAGTGACGGCAGTAAGGTCGACGATCTCGTCGTGGTCATCTTGATCGAATCTGGAACAGGCACCAATTATTTATAACCAGTGGGCTTTGTCCTGCCCTGAATGTAGATCCCGATTGCAGCGCCCCCTACCGGGTCCAATTATGAATATAAACCATCTCAGGGTCCTCACAAACACACACAAAAAATTCCATCAAAATCGGTCTAGCCTGAGTTCTGAAGTGAAAATTACATACATTCGGCAATTGATTTTTATTTATTTATAAGATGCGTTCAAATTAATTTGCAACTTTGATTTGCAACTTAGCCTCTGATCATCAGAGGCTAAGTTGATCAGAGGCTAAGTTGATATCTTCTAAATACTAAAAACAAAGTGGTCTTCACAAAAGAATATCGCAGATTTATCAGATTTTTAAACTCCGGGTATTTTTTTTAAAGTTAAGTACAAGTTAACCCTGTTAGGGAAGTTATCGAGCTAATCTGTTGAGGGTATGGCAGTTATATTAAACCAATACCCCTAATCGGTTTCCACACGGCATCGTACCGGAACGCTAAATCGCTTGGCGGCACGACTTTACTGGTCGGATGGTTACTAGCCACGGCCCAAGACTCCTACCAGGCTAGACCAGAGAAAAATCAGAAATTATAAATTATAAAGTGAAAACTTCTGTAGGCGCGTTGGGCACTTTTTGGTAGGGGGTAAAAATTTAGATTCGCTTGACCGTGACCGACATGCTCGCGAACATATAAATATACTACATTCGAAATTAAACTTTAATTCCTTAGTAAAAAGGTTTATATTTTAATAATTTTAATTAAAATAATAAAATATATTATTTTTTTTCACTTCTATAGGCAGTCCCTATCTATGGCTACCAATTTTTTTTCTAGTCAATAACGTTTTATCCTTGCTTATAATAAACATGTTTTCAATCAATCAATCAATATTTATTCAAATTAGGTACACTGTACACTTATGCTGAGATCTATAGAGCGTTCTTTGACTTGGCTCAGACTTTACGAGTTAAAACGAGATGGACTTATGTGAGTAACATAAATCTGTCACGTTTTAACCATGTCTTAAGTCTAAGCAAAGTCAAAGTGCGCTCTATAGATCTCATACTTATTGACGTCCAATTACTTACAAAACATGATGGTGATAATCAGTTACGGTGCCTTAAAATTAAGCTCACACTTATTGACGTCCAATTACTTATAAAACATGATGGTGCTAATCATGTTACGGTGCCTTTAAATTAAGCTACGAGGGTTCCAAACGCGCTCTGGTCTGAGAAGAGCCAACAACAAACTCAGCCGGGGTTTTTTTAAAATTTATTTATCACCATCCAGTTTCGTACCTGTCCTCGTCGGTCTCGCTGGGCGGCTGCGAGGCGCGGGGCTCGCGCGGGTCGGGGGGCGGAGGCCCGGCGCGCTGGTTTGCGGGCCGCACCGTTATTATGAGGTTCGACGAATTGGCCACCATCATGTCTGTCACCTAACAAAAATAAATGCTTACTAGTTTAGGTATTAAACATGGCAACATCCTTCCCTTTCTCGTTCAAATAAACATAAAGAGGACTGGCATCTGTGGAATACCATGACATACTAAAGGACTAAATTTCCGACATTTACCCAAGTGGTGTACGAGACAAACAAAATTAATAAGCATTTTTTTATCCACTACAAGTTAGTCCTTGACTGCGATCTCACCTGGTGGTAAGTGATGATGCAGTCTAAGATGGTAGCAGTGGTGGATGCAGCTGCCTCGTTGGTCTAGTGGTTAGCATAGTCGACTGCGGATCACGAGGTCCTGGGTTCGATTCCCGGTCGGGCATAAAAAGTTTTTTATCCACTACAAGTTAGTCCTTGACTGCGATCTCACCTGGTGGTAAGTGATGATGCAGTCTAAGATGGTAGCAGTGGTGGATGCAGCTGCCTCGTTGGTCTAGTGGTTAGCATAGTCGACTGCGGATCACGAGGTCCTGGGTTCGATTCCCGGTCGGGCATAAAAAGTTAAGTATTGGGTTTTTCAATTAAGAAATTCTCAGTGCCAGCCCGGAGTTGGAAGTTGGCGGTGTTTCACCCCCGTGCCTCGGAGAGCACATTAAGCAGTCGGTCCCGGTAATTATCACTAACATGATAATAGTCGTTAAAGCCCGCCAACCCGCATTGGAGCAGCGTGCTGGGTCTAAGCTCTAATTCCCGCTCTCCTATGAGAGTGGAGGCCTGTGCCCAGCAGTGGGACGTTGATAGGCTGTAGTGATGATGATGATGATGATGATGATGATGATGAAGATGGTAGCGGGCATGCCAGGCATTAGCTGTGTTCGCTCCAAAGCCTCACCTGGTCCAGGGTCTTGTTGGACACGTCGATGCCGTTGACCTCCAGCACCTCATCGTTGACGCCCAGCAGCCCCGTGGACTCGGCCAAGCCGCCCGGCACCAGCCGCGAGATGAAGATGCCGGGCGAGCGCTCCACGCCGTTGGGCGTTACGCGGACCGATGTGCCGTCTCTAAATATTAATTTATATTTGAATTTACAATCGTGCATTGTCAAGTCAAGAAAAAATGAGCTGATGACTTCACTAATATAACGGGAAAAATTTGGATGTGTATTGCCACCAATATTCAGAAATGGAAAAGGATGGAGGAGGCTGTACGCGCAGGGGACCACACATTAAAATAAACCAAACCATTGAATAAACACTGTAAAAAAATGTTATGTGTGGGAAATAAAGCTTAATAATAAAATTATAATAATAGTAATAACATTTAGATTTTAATTTTAATTTATTTCTTAGTTTTAATTACAATAACATTTGTGTAATTGTAAATAATATACATAAAAACCAATAAAACCTACTCATTCATTATAAAAAATAAAAAAAATTGTCAAGTCAGTCAGTCAAATTGTCATCTCCTGAAGATGCTCTGGTGAAACGTATGCTGAGAATAATTTGGAAGAATTGTGTGGTGTGGTGAATATTGCAAGATACACACTGTACCACATAGATTTACTTACTGTGGTGGATTATAGCGAATTTAAGTTCTACTTCTTTCATAAGCTTTGTTTCTACGACTGTTGGACTTATGGTCATGGTCATGAAAGGATTATGTCCCATTTAATTAGAAAAATTTAGATTGCATGGGAAATCTTTTGGCCATACAATATAGAATATAGATATTGATTAAATATAACGGAAATGAAGTCAAAACACCTCAACTGCTAAGCACTCGTTATTGAATGAATGAATGAATTAACTAACTGAGATTAGCTGTAAGTTGAACTGGTCTGGAAAATGCTATGCTGAGATTTTATGATATTTTATGCTACTGTATGGTCCTAATTACCTTATAAAGAATCCTAAGGGTCTATCGAAGCCATGCTTTAGTAATTTCACTCTTCTGCATGTCTCTGGAACTATATCTACATCAATGATTGCTGAAACCTGGAACAATTAGTTTTTAGTACAGTCAAGTAGAAATTCGTGTATAGTAGCTATAAATTTTGCGTAATAAGGCACGTGTTGACCTGCTGGTTGATTGCGTAAAATATGCATCAATCATTAATACAATCGCAATTTGGGTAGTTGCCGTAAAACGACAGCTACAGTGTTATAATGATCTCAATCAGCTCTGATTGCCCATCATGATTGAGATTCAGTGGCGTGCACAAGTTTTGAAGCTAGGGTAGGCATTAGGTAGCCAGAATACCTATTTACTAGCTGTTTTGATGAAAATTTTGCCCATTTGGGTAAGCAGTGCTTATGTGCAATGCTTACCCAAATTCAGTGTGTATGCCTCTATAAACTGCACGCCACTGTTGAGATGATATAGTTGGCGCCAATCAAATAGTCGTCTCTAAACTGAGGTGCGAGTGCTTGTTTGCATAGTTCTCATACAAACTGTCAAAGTCAACATACATACTACGCGCGAGAACATGCTATTGCGACGCGTCTTGCGGTCAACCTCAGACACGACTATTTAATTGGCGCCCGCTATAGCAGTGTGTAGCAAAACTTTCAGGCCAGGAGACATAGGTCGTGTAAAATTAGGTTTTTAAAGTAACTATCTCCTCATTTCCCCCCCAAAACACGTGTATCGCATCGTATCTTATCGTAGGTGTGAAAAGAACTCACCATTCTAAAGTCGTGAGGATTAGATATTGCGAGCCCTTTGTTCTTAGCCGGTGTGCCGCTCAGTATCGACGAGATTATGTTCCGGGGCCGCATCGTGCCATAGCCGTTCAGTTCTTCGAGACTATCTCCTAGAAACAAGGAAATAAACACTTTGGTTAGACGATAATTATTTATAACACGTCATGCAAATTATTGATCCTGCGCTCAAATTCGCCCATCGGAATTAAATTTACAATCGTTACACAAAATAAATAAATTGTTGCTGTATTTTTTGGTCAATTCTGTGATTTCAATAGTGTTTTGATTCAACTCCATGACATAATGACTAGTGGCAGTTAAACTAGGCCTGCAGGAATAATAATTGAGAATGATCGCTAAGCTTAAGGTCCACTCGCACCAACAATTACATATATGTTATAATATGTTATCTATTAGGTTTGTTTAGGTTTTTTCTATATCAAGCAATTTGGTGCAAAGGAGCCTAATTGACTTCTCTGAACGCTTTTCATATTGTTCAAAGAGCAAAGGATTAAAGACAATCGTTAATAATTTTCCTCACAAAGCTGTGCGGTTGTAAATTTCTCGAGCAGTATTTCCTTGTAAGTAGGTATAATAAAGGTTTTGACCTAGATAAGTTACTTAGATGGTGGTTTTGAAAGGAAGTAGCTGCATTGATGTGACTAATAGACGTGCCATAGAACTTGCATAGAAGTGTTACCTATTTGGTAACCTGCTCCCTTATATCTCATTAACTACTTGACATTTTATTCGTTGTTCTTGCTATGGGAAATTGTTTTTACTTGAATTTGTTAATATCCATCATCATCATTTCAACTCATTGCTGTTTCACAACTGAGCACAATTGATCTCCTCTCAAATTGATTGATTGATCTCTGATGAAAAGAGAATTAACGAAGAATAATCTGGAGATTTGGCTACGGACCTTTAATAACGAATCTTTAGGCGATAAGATCGCCTTTGCATACTGTATTGTCCTATTCATCGTTTTACTGTCTTCTTTATTTCCGTGTACTTGTGTGCATTAAAGATCTAAATAAATAAACGAACGAAGTTAGCGGAATCTCCACCCTCGTCACTTTTACGTCACACCTAATCCGTCTAATTACACGTCATTTAACGCGTCATTAAGGTAATTATGAACACCGTGACGCTTTTGAAGGTCGTAAGCTTTATTTCCATAAAGCTAGATTATGTAGAGATCACTTCATAGTTCATAGGAACCTCGAGGTAAAAGCTCTTGATCTTAACTGAGAGGCTGGGGCATGCTATTAATAAAGTTGCTTTGTAATCAAAAAATATCTTCTAGCGTTTTCCGATAACGTAGTTTTTATCTCAGACTTGGTAGAGTGGATACTGAAGCAGATTATTTTGCAGCTCGGCAGATAGTTTGTTAACTTGTAAAGATATAGGTAAGTACATCTTACAATCATGACAATAAAGTTTTATATCAAATATATGTGTAATACACTTATTTTATTTTCAAACTTATGATAACTTTGCTTTAAATCCTAATCAAGCCTAGTTATTAATAATAATTAATGTTACTGCATCGTTACATAGAAATCCTTTATAAAGGATACCAAAAATACTAAAAAAACGTGCTTGCTTGGTTAAATCTAATTCTGTACATTCGCTACATCATTAAAACGACGCGCTCTACTGGATAAGCATATAGAATCTGTATGTACCTAGCCAGCACACCGTGAAATTTATTGGATTAATTTTTTGGTGAAAAGAATACAGATAAGATACGGATAAAACGCTTCACAATAAGGAGGTGGCATATTTGGGAAAAACCGTTCGTAGTTTTATTTGTATAAAGTAAAACTGGGCAAGTGCGTGTCAGAAGACGCACATAGGTAGGGTTCCGTAGACATGGTAGTTGCTAAAATAAAAACTAACGATTGTCACTGTTCTATATAAACGGTGAAAATCGTAACAATTTTAAATATGTGTTAAACGGTCGAGGCAATCAATCGATTACATCAATCGATCGAGTAATAGGAGGTCGGTAAATCATTTTTTACATTATGACTTATGACTTACCCTGAATTTTTTTTTTCAAAATTTCTGTAGGAGATGAGTAGAGATAGAGGAACAGGTATATGGTTTACTTAATAACAACAGCTGTAGGTATAGGGCTGTTTTAAAATGGCTTTGAAACAGACAGGACGAAACTATTATTTAATATGGAACCCTAAAAAATTTCCATATTTTCATGAACACCTTCCTCGTATACAAATGGCGGAACGATGATTTTACTACACCTTATCACAATACTCACTTAACAAGTACAGAAGTGTCATATTCTATGCTAATGCTATTGCAATAATGAGTGCCATATCCGACCTATACAATGGACCACGAATTTAAGTATAGTATAACCTCTATTGCCTTAATAACAAGAGTGAATAATAGGACTTACATATATTATACCAAAGGTCTCTTACTGTATGTTCACGTCAATGCAATATTTGCATATAAAAGTAACTATATCAAATTGGAAGATTCTATGGCTGTTTTAAAGCAGGTCATCAAATTGAGAAATTAGATACATCAGCTTTTCACTGAATGTTGGAGTAATTATTATTTGTCCTTCACAAGCACTTGTGGAAGACGTCTATTGATTTATGAAAGTTGTTACAGTCCTATCTATTAGGGACTTTAACCACATAGATTAGAGTTATAACAATTTGATCAAGTAGGAGTCAGGATCATAGCAAAGAAATTGGTTTTGTTATACTAGATTTTGCCTGTTGCTTCTCTCGCATCAAGTTCGATTTTCATGCAATTTTCAAAGCCCCCTTGTGGTTATATTACAATAATTACTTTACAATAGTACCTATTACTTTACAAGGATTCTTAGTATCTGTAAGCCAAATTTCAGCCTGATCTGTCCAGAAGCTTGAGCATTGATAGATGCATCAGCCAGTTTAGGAATTTCCAAAATACTTTTATCGTGTATCTGTAAGAAAACCTATTTTGAAAATGTTAGGTTGTTAAGATCCAGTGCTTTGAAAACCTGTTCATTGATATATTACTCAGTTATAGTAGTTATAGATTTTCTACTACTATTTAATATTATAGTCAATCATCTAGAAGCCTACACACAAAAGAGAAATAATATGATATAAAAGTTTGGGGACCAGAAAGAACATAAATCATACCCATACCACATGATTTTAGTTTCTAGTGTTTAGGCATTCTATTATCCTTATAGATAATATCCATAGATATCCAAGATAAAGATAACTATCTTCTTAGTTCTTACTGCAATGATACAAGTTATCTCTTTGCCAAATTATTTTTCATATTTTAATAAGTATGAAGCAGTGATAGCCTAAGTGTTAAGACACCCAACTTCCTGTATAGGGTCACAGGTTTGATACTCACCTCCAACTCATCAAAGTTATGCACGTTTTGAGAAATTAAATATCATTTGCTTTAAACAGTGAAAGAAAACATTGTGACGAAACCTGCATGCTGGAGAGTTCTTCAAAATATTCTCGAAGGTGTGTGAATCTGCCAATCCGCACTTGGCCAATATGGTGTACTATAGCCAAACCTTTCTCATTCCGAGAGGAGATTCGTACTTACTAGTGATGGGTTGATAACATGAATAAGTATTGATGCAAATGTAGGCTAAATTGAATATTCTATTATTTTGTAAGTGCTGATTTAGTACCAAATCTCTAAACCCACTTTCTAAATTGGCAGAGTTAAAATAACTACTATCCATCCATCCAATATTATCAGAATAGAACTTCTGATCCAGCAATATTCTGGTGGTCTGTAGCATGTCTACCTATTATAAAAAATGTATATGTCAATATTAAAATGTTTCTCATTGTTTTTTCTTTATGTTATAGCAGAGCGATCTAATTACTTTTGGATCTGCCAATTAAGTACCCAGATTTTATAGCCAACCAAATTAGGTCTTTTGACTATTGTTTTGGTGAAAATAAAATGAAATGGTTGGATGGGGAAGGCAGAGAGCTGTGATGGCATACACTGGCCTTTAATCAGATTAGGCCATGTCTTACAGGCTAATGGATGGACCAAGTCTGACTCACCTTTCCTTTGTATTATAACCCTGAGGAGTGGTCTTGCCGTGAGCAAAGCCCTAGCCAAGTTATCATCATTGTTGATAGGCAATAGGTCACCATCTCGTGGGTCTGTATAGCTGATCAGGAAAGCCACATCATGAAGTCTATGAAGTTTCTCTATTAATGCTTTGAAGTCCTCATATTTAAGTTTCTCTGTCCTATTCAGTGAGAACCGACGGAATTCTGCATCAAACTGGAAAAACAAGGCTTTTATGTAAGTTAGCAATTAAGCGCCTGCAATATATTATGTTTATAATGCAATATATCTGATAGGCAGGGCCCAGAATTAAAATAGACATTTTGATAAGTTTTTCATCATTCATTTTGTTATGAAAGCTATGTTCATCTTATTTTGTACTTAGTAAACATTGTACTTAATACTTATTTGACGATCAATATTGTTTAAAAGCCAAATAGAGGTGATAGAGATAATTATTAAAGAATAAAGACATCAACTTAAAACTTAAGTAAGTAGTATCCTACAAACTCGGGCAAGAAATCACTCTTCATAGTTTATCAAAACTTCACCGTGTTCAGAGCAATTACTTAAAACAACTCTCTCTCATGCTTTCTTATTTACATAATTAAAACAGATTAATAATTATCCTGGGTCAAATAACTATCAATGGAATAGAGATAGTTACAATGTGACTTAATAATATATTTAAAGAATAATAAGGATCTGGGCGAGACTGAAAGCCATAAATAACTGACTATGCTAAATTAAGTTGAACCTAATTTCATAGACTCATTATTATTGTGTTCATTTTTAGGAAGACAAGTAGGTACTTTTTATTGCAAATTAATCAACAATTCTGTAGGTATGCTATCAGATCTGATAGTAGAATTCAGTGTATAGGAGACCCGGTAATTAAGATTTATTTCAAAAATATGAATCACAATCTTTGAAGTAAGGAAATTAGAAATTTGGCTCCCACATACCTTAGTCTTAACTTCAACACTTTGGCTGTCGATTCGAGCGGCGATTTTGTTTTTCGACATTTCGAAAGCATTCACAGCACTAAAGTTAAATTATTTATAGAATATTTAGGCACTTATTTCTCTAACATTGTAAATTATCAAAAGTTTCAAATTGATGATACTTCTTTGACTTCTTTCAACACCACAGACCACTCTCGCGTCGTAATTTTAGACAGTGGTTCCAGCAGTGGTTCTGCTTGTGTATAAAAAATATTTTATGCATTAGTAATATTTGACCAATAGCAGTAGTGTTTTCTGAATACGCTGGATTTTAATTGGATGCAAGATTTTAAGAACAAGTGTTTCTCACTTGATGTTCATTGAAAACAAATATTTTCGTTCCGTTTAACGCATTAAAAAAAAACTTATACTAAGAATGATGCTTTTTATGAAAAATATAAATTAAATAATAAATACCTTTTATTTTAAAAAAAAGTGTGTGTATGTGTGCAATTCACACACGGCAGAAGTGAAACTTCAGAAATGAGAAAAGTAGCCTACGAGAGAATGAGATCAATATAACTTGTATGCTATCTCATTCTCTCGCAGGCGTTTCACTTCAAAAAATGATACAAAAATTAAGAAAAAATTAAATCATAAATCTTTGACGTTGAAACAATAACGAATTAAATGGTCTAAGATAACGAAGGTACTAATTTCCTACCTCCATGGAGACCATAGAATGCCATTGGCACGTAGACAGAGCAAGATATAAGTAGGTTATTCTTCTACGCATTGGCAGCATAGAGGAAGAGGGATAGCGAATAAGGGATCCTATAGGTTTTTAGTGGCTTGTTTTTATTTGCAATAAAGAAAAAGGTTCATTTTAGGCCTATTCTTGTACACTCTACTATGAATAGAGGAAAATACATAGATTGTATTAAAAATATAATAATTTGGAACAGTAAAGTAAATAACGAGCATAAAATAAAAATGAATTTCAAGTTTTCGATACGTTTCCAAGATGGCAATCTTCAGCCATAGAGGAGGCAGTAGGCACCACCGACCAGAAAAAGAAGGTAGGCACGACATGTATGTATCAAATGTCATTTCTGACAGTCACTGTCAAAATAACGTGTTTTTCACTTTTTCTTTTGAAATCGTCAAAAAATATAAATCCGCCATTGTTACCCACTCATGATTAGTGTTCAATAACTTGGAAAGATTAAATAATTTTACCACTGAAAATTGAAATTACGACGAATTCATAGATTTGTCAAATAAAAACTGGTCTATTATTTTATTTTCCCTCATTTCTCTGCTTGTACAAGACTTGGCATAAGCCCCATACAAATCTGAACCGTCTCCTTTCCTATTCCTACCAGAGAGAATGTAATCACTACGTGACTCCTACCTCCATGTTTATTTGAATTTTGAATACCTACTATTTAAATTTATCAAAAAGTCAAATCAAACAGCGATGAGCGAAATCGGAATTCTATCGTTTGAACATTAAAAATGAAACAACCAAAAAATGCAGATGCGGAGCGCTTCAATCCATGTTTAAAGGTCTGAATCAATATTTTTACTAAATGAATTGTAAAATTATGTAACCATTTCCAAAATGTTTTCACATTAATTTTTGTGTTACTATTTCACCCAATATAATTCTGAGTTTCAGGAACAAGAAAAGTCGTATCAATGTCTTAATAAAAATGGATTTGATCACGAGAAATGTGAACCTTATTTTGATAACTATAACACCTGCAAAAAATTCTGGGTCAGTCAGCTATTTGTTAATGAGCCTAGCTTATTATTCAATACCTAGGTATGTGCAGATTATATGCAACATACAAAACCAGTCAAGACTCTCTTACATAAAAGTCCCTAAGGAGCTAAACTGGTAGTGCCTGACAAATAATTCGACACTATGAGTACCTTAACCTTAATTAACGGTTTTCGGTTTTTTTCCTATACTTGTGCTGTGAGACCTTGCTTCTTGCCTTTCAATGATTCTAGGTCAACAATTAGTACACTAAAGGTTTTGATTTATTGGTGTCTATGTGCTACTTATGCAGCATAACCAACTGTATCTTCTGAGTGTGTTGACAAAGCTTGATTTTTTACAGCTCCAAAGTAGTTGATATTAATTTCAACTTGATACCTCCACACAAAGAAAAAGTAATTTTTGTAGAAAAGAAATTTGATTCAGTCTCTACTTAGTTCTTATGTGGTTGAGTGGAGTCAACATGCATTGGGTAAACAAGAGCAGCATGCCATGTGTGCATAAGAACTGATTCTACAGTGGACCACTGATAACTTTTTTTTTAAATTGCATAATAGGCTTGCATTTGACGACAATCATGCTTAGTGCAAAAAATGATGAGATCTAGGTTGGAACGCGCTTGCCTTGAAGATGCCTATTCACTCTTGCCTTGAAGGTACTTAAGTTATATGTGGCAGGAAACATGTGCACTGGGAAACATACTTCTAATATCTTCAATATCACAGCTGATATACAAAGGGATGTGTGGTCTGGTGCAACTGTACTTAACATTGGAGATACATTATGTGGACCCTGCAGTGTGCTGTTTATCTTTCATCATTGTTTTATATATGTAGATAATATGTTGAACAGGGTAATTACGCAAACACATTTCCTTTTCAGGGTAAAGTGTCCAAAGACAGAAGAGCCAGAGGCATAGTGCCATACTTACCTGATGTTGAGGAAAGGGAGAAAATAAAAGCAGAATATATTCAAAAGATGGGTGGAAAGCTTAATTAAGTAATTACTAAATAATAATTCAATACAACATCTAATAATATAACAGACTAGCAAACCCGGCGAACTCCGTTTCGCCACCAGATGGCTTTCCCGCTAAAAAGATTTTCCCGCTTTTCTGTTGAAATTTTTCCTGAATTTTCTTTGCTATAAACTTCACGGAGCCCGAGACCTTTCCAACGAATGCAAAACCGTGGAAATCGGTTCGTGCGTTCTGGAGTTATAGCGTCAGGAAGGAAAACCTGACTTATTTTTATATAGTAGATTATGAATGAGGTACAGATCTAAACAATGAATCCTGTTCATAGTATATTTGTACAGTAAGTATAAACCTGTACAATTTATTTCACAATCTAGTAAGTGTATAATATATTATTATATGTATTTTAACTAGACTTTTTTGTTCAACCAAACATCTCAGTATAATATAAGGTCTTCAATTTATTACCTATCCATGTATAGTTATTTTTAAAATTATAGAGATAATGCACAGAAAATAAAACAACTAATTTCTCTCTTAAAATTATATTGTCACATGATAATAGTGATCAGCGAGAAGCGTTGACAGTGTCAGTCTGTGTAAAAGCGATTAATTATCTAGCTAGCTAAGAGTATCACTAAGCTATCACAATCTTGATCAAGGCAAATGGGAAGAACATGTTCCAAAATACAACCAACCAGACGGTATACAGAATTTTACAATTGTACAGATTTAGATATAATAATAATACAAACTTTTTTCTTCTGACCCGGGGTGGGGTAAAATCATTTGGGCTTAAGTAGGCGATAGACACACAACTTCGCTACGCGTATATTTCGCTCGGCAACCATGTGTGTCACCAGCGAGCCAAGTAAGTTTGTCTTGAAACACGCGAGTTTTAAGCTTGTACTCTAACGCAAAGTTTATTGTACTGACACGGCGTGAACACGCGGCTATTGCAACTTCAGAGCGAACTATAGCAAGAGCGCGGCCAACGCTAGATTTCTTTTCACGTACATTCTCTCTCTATTATTTGTTTCATAGTATCTCACACTGAAGTAGACAAGAGGCTATTGGTATTTGGTATTGTCTTGAAAGAACAATGTTAAAAAAGTTTGGTTTAAGGCCAAGTGTCCACTGTCCAATGGCAAGTAACTTCTGTGATTTCTTAGAGAAGTCAGCATTTGAGCATTCTGAAAGCATTCACAGCATTTCTAATATACTTTACAATGATAGCAACTTCTACAAGAAAACTTGCGGGACAATTAAAAATTCAACTTTTCCTTTCTATCATAACTTTACATAAAATTCTTATAACACTGGTTGAATTTTTAGAAGTACAGTGAAGTTAATTATACAGAATATTTGTTACCTAGTTATACTTAAAAAATATTTATTATACTATATACTTACTATGGTGAATAAAAATGCCCCCTTTCACTTATTTATAAAATAATAAAGTATGATTGATTTGATTGAAACTAGATGGTAGATAATAATATATTCTAATACCACAGTTTTACGATATACAAGTTGTGAAACGAATGTACATTTAGCTTACAGACAGACAGACTAGCTTAGTTTGCGCACTTGCGCACTCGCCGGAAGAGGGTTGATTTGTGCATTTTTTAAATTGTCTACGGATATAATTCGAATCCACAAACAATCCCCAATAAAAATTGTAAAATAAAAAGTTGGTTATTATTATTTTTTTATTTACCTTGACCATAACACATATTCTGTCTTTATTTAAACTGGCAAAATATGTAAGTCTCGTTTGGCCATTTGGGTACGGAACCCGAAAAAAATTTTTGTTCTTAAATTATTATTTGTAACCTGTGAGTAGGTATCTATAACATAAAATTAATTCAATTTTATGCCAATCTTCACATCGACATCAAAGGCGTTGCGCAAATGTATGTATCGTAAAACTGGTTCTTACTAATTATAATTAATACTGAAATTTTAATTAAATTAATCATGATAAAAATCTCGGACCTGATTTGCAATCGTTTTGTATTTCTCTTTCTTAAAAATAGAATATGCAAGATTCCATAACTTAATAGGTAAATTCGTATTTACACATTTTTTTCTTAAAATGCTATGATTAAAAACTATGGTATGTTATACATACAGAATGTATAAAAATCAAAACAACAATATATTTTGTAAGAAAGCAAAAAATACTGCCAACAGTAAAAATAAATTCAGATATTGTAAAATGTAATAATCGCCAACATTCAAACATTTAACAAGTATTCGATTAATGACGGTATCTATCCTAGCGTACTGTTATGGAATTTAGTTGAAACACATCTTCTGTGATCAGAAATATAAAATCCTCCTGTCATTAAATCGAATTCCTGTATCAAAGTTCGAGTTTGTCAAAGAACTATTGTAATGATGCACCTTTAATACCCTGCAAAACCTTCCTAGTCTATAACACGCGCTGCTTTACAGGAACTCTTCCGGCTTTGTTTTTCCCGCCAAATATAATGTTGGTACCTTCAAAAGAAGAGTGAATAGGCGTCTTCTAAGCGCGCTTCACGAAAAGTTTCATCAGTTATTATGCAGTCATGCACAAGCCTATAAAAGTCTTAATAAGAACTTCGTCAATACATAGGCACACACATGGGCCGGCATATCGGAAGGAATAGAGTAGACTGTTTGCTAACAAACATAATACAACTTTATTATGTTGACATAAGGTAGAAACTGTTAGTGCAAGGGCACGAAATGAGCGACGGCGGCAGCGGGGCGATGCGATTAGTCGGAGAGCTGGCGACGAATTTCGCCGAAATTTTGTCGTACTCATTTGAAAACTTTTTTCACGTTTAAGCAGTGAGAACAAAATTAGGGAATATATATTTTTTTGCACTGGCAATCTGTCTTGTCAATAATTCGAAAAAAAAAAGATTTGTCTTTGGAATTTTTGTGATGGCCGATGCAGCTGTTGTAAAATTGGCGTATTTTTCATGATCAGTTTTCATCTCCGTGAATCTTCATAATTTTACTTGGAAAGAGGTAATTACTTAGTTTCGTTTGTGGAATTATAATTACTCCTATGATTTTTGCCTGTATTTTTGAATTCACCATCTTTTTTCTATTTTCTAAGATTTTTTTTATTGGTGGGAATATTATTCCCGCTGCCCGGGTGTTCGTGTTAATGTTCGTTCAACTAGTTCATATTTTTTTCAGATTTTCTCGTACAATGGAGCGTTATTTGTGTGACGATGAAATAGAAAAGGCCTTGGAGGAGATCTTTGGGATTCCAGATGATGGTTCAGAAGACGGAAATGAGTCTGATGAGGCAGAAGAATTCAATGTGAACAATATTCAAAGAGTTCTGGAAGATAATAGTTCTTCCACAAGTTCTCCTGCGCCGGAGCAATCAGAATACACACTTAGAAATAGACCAGAGCCAGAGCCTTCCTCATCACATTCAACTTCTGCTGGAAGATCAGATAACTCACATCAGGACGAGTCTTTGAGTATTGAATCTACCCAACAGATCCCAGAATTACTGGAGGAAGAACCTAGTGATGAATCTGAATGTGAAGATGAGTCATGGGGAAAAAATATGTGGGATTCCCGGCCAGATCCTGATGAATTTGATGAGGTAACAGTACAACCTAAGTATCTTATGAATAGAAGAGCCCGTCCAGTAGCCCACTTTGAAAAGTTTTTCAACGATGATGGCTTTGATTTGATTATCACTCAGACGAACTTGTATGCGGAACAGGAACGGATAAAGAATTGGAGTCCTGTCGACAAAGCAGAAATTCGTGCTTTTTTGGGCATTTTTATTATAATGGGATATCACATTCTGCCCCAAATAGATTTGTATTGGTCAACAGACCCTGGCTTTAGAGTAAACGAAGTTGCTGATGTTATGACGGTAAAACGTTTCAAGAAAATATTACAGGCACTTCATTTGAATAATAACAGAGAACAACCTGAAAGAGGAAGTCCCGATTTTGACAAATTGTATAAACTTAGACCTCTCATATCATTACTCAATGATACATTTCAAAATAATGCCACTGTCTAACTCATCATCACAGAGCATCGATGAGTATGATCCTCTTCAAAGGTAGATCCAGCTTGAAGCAGTATATGCCGTTGAAACCTATAAAAAGGGGATATAAAGTGTGGTGTTGCTGCGACAGCAGCACAGGGTATCTATATAATTTCGAAATTTATACAGGTAAAACGGGACAAGGAACATAAGAGCGCTTGGGTGCTAATGTTGTAAAAAGATTGTCAATCAAATTGTCAGAGGAAGCTTTCAAGAAACACATCACCTTCGATAATTTTTTTGCGACTGGTCACTCATGCAGTATTTATATGAAAAAAATATATTTGCAAGTGGAACGGTTAGAAGAAATAGAGCAGTTTTAAGCGGCGCTGTAAGTTCTGCAGCACAAAGACGAGCGACAAACGAAGCAAAATAAAATGCGATAAATGTAATGTCCCGCTTTGCATTACGCCGTGTTTTGCACAATACCATACTGTAAGCACAGAGTAGTTGACGGGCAGTGGAGATATTTTTCCCACCAAATTTCCACAATTTTCCTAATTAGTTTTCCAATATTTTTTAATGCCATTTTTTTTAAATAAATAAAAATATGCCAAAACTATAAACAAAAGTTGTTTTATTCTTCTGGATAGTTCTGCCTTATAAAGGGTTAAAACCGCAAAATTTGTCTGGCGATTTGCAGGTATTATTGAAATTACTCAACAAATACGTGATAGAAATTTAAGATTGCCAAAAGTATATTTATTGTGAATTTAATTAAATATTTTTGAGAAATAACCACAAACGCTCTACCAGACTGGCAAGACTGGATTTGCCTCTTTAAAACTTCCACGAGCGAATGGTCACAACGTGTAGCGGTTTCACGAGAGATTTAGTGTAAACAATTATAAAAACTTGGCCAAAGTGTCACAACAACAATAAATTAATCATTTCATCAGGCTGCAGTTGCTACTGCCAAGCTCTAAATCAAAGTGCAATCTAAACACAAAAGTATTCAATAATCGCTGAGTCTGCCGGCAGGAGACTGATTTACCAAAGTCAAAATACTCGTATTTATGCAAATTATTCCAATATGGCGTATCCCCGCCAAAGAACGAACCGAGTGAAATACATTGAATGAGTCAAATATCAACTTAACTAAACCTTCGTCAATAAATAAATTAACAATCTTTTATCTTTTCTAAAAATTTAATTCAAATTTAAAAGCAAAGCTGGCAATCATTATAGCTGATTGCTCATCTACAATGAACTGTAAGTCTACTGAAGAAATAAAAATACATTGCATCCAACACTTTGGATTAGATGGGATATCAGCTTTATTCAGATTTTGCGTCAATTTTTCTCCTATTGTTTTTTTGCAATCGGATTTTTTTTTTGCTTTTTTTTTTCTCCTAGTTATTCATATAATATTCTAAAATGATATTTTAAGGTCAGGGAGTAGCGGAACATGGCTAGCGGAATTTCGCGCACCACGGTGATTATATTTGCATAGTTTTGTTCGCGCGTGCAGAGTCCATTACATTATTTACAAAACAATTCTTTAAGAGGAATTACGCGATTTTTCACTAGGTTTGCCCATAATCTCATGATGAACATTTACAACATTATCACAATTACAATCAGATACTATTTTGCAATTCATATGGAAATAATAATAATAATAATAGTTGCTTGCGATTTTTATATTATTAATATAAATGTATGTAAATATTATTAAATTTAAAATGATATTGTGTATAAAACGACTGAGGGTATCCTTAAAATTTAATTCATATTAAACGTGTAATTGCTTTCATAAAATACTTAAAGTAATCCATAGACAATGCGTGCTTTAAGCACTCTGATTAAGAAGTGTACACATAATATAAAGAACAAAATAAACATAAAAGTTTAAAAATATTCACAACGTTATTTATGTACACTTCCTTAAACAAAACTCAATATAAAAACATTAGTGCTGATAAAACAAGATTTTGTAATAAAATAAAATAAATTAAAAGGGTAAATAAAACGAACAGTGGTATTAACTTATATAAATAAATACTTATTTTTAAATGTGGCCAATTCTGTTGTACACCATCTCTGAACTAAACTAAAATGACAGCTCTATTTTTATTGTTATCTCTTTCAGAATAGAATCTCTCATTAGATTTAGAGCTGTCTTATTTTAGATTAGTTTAGAGGTTGTGTTAAACAGATTTTGCCACATTAAGTTTTGATTTTAAATAACAGGTATTGAAAGGAAAAAAAATCTGCAATATTATTTGTCTAGCTTCCTAATCTTAAATTCGTGTAAATATATTTTAATAGTCACCCCAATAGTCATCCCAAAATTTTTACAATCAGTCTCACGCTATATTATACCAATAGGTATTTTCATACCGATAACTACTCATATAGAATGTGTGTATATGTTTCAGCACGTATTGTTTTATGCCACGGTTGATTTCCATTGCACAATAATCTTTATGATGACGTCATAAGAACTGTATTGTTATGGGAAAGTAAAATACTTTTCTCATAAGCAATAAGATTTGACAAAATATCTTATCTTCGTTCTTATATCATTGGCATAAAGTTTAATTTGCAATGAAAACATATTGAATAGTGGTATAATGGCTTTTGATTATGTTTTGTATTCAGCACGCATTGTCGTCTAAAAGTCAATCTGCTCGTTGTTTTATGTGGAAACAGCTTATTCTGAAGTGATCACACATTTGTCTAACCTGTAGATAAGAAAAAAATTGAAATATTAGATATTAATGAAAGTACACATACATTAATATTATATACAATTTTGTACAATTCACACCTAAGGACTGTCACACTACCACCAGGGCCGTCTTTAACCTATTGGAGGTTCTGGGCACATTAATACTGTGTATAAATAATACTGTGTATACTGGGGCCCCTATGGCTTTGACAGAGGACTATTTGGTTAAAACAGACATAAAGAGTAGATAGGCAATATTCTAGATTTATTCAACTGTCGTCTGTGATATTAAACAGTTTCTAAAAACTTCAAGATCAATTTAAAATCTTATTTACTTCCTATTATGTTCAAAATATACCTATACTTTAAACATAATAATATAGGTTATCTATGAGTGGGTGATCTGGTAAGGAACTAGGGGGCCCCATTGATCGCGGGGACCTGAGCACGTGGCCAGTGGGAAAGAGGGCCCTGACTCCCACTATATCACTGCCATACCTGGTGATTGTATCCACACCAGGTAACCATTACTATACTCTTGGTAACAATGATAAAACGTTTACGCACTGGTGTATATTATGTGCATGGACACTCTGAAATGAACATCGCATAAAACACCCTCAGCTCAGACTGCGGTAGTGCGAGGAATACCATAACGGTCATTAATAGCGGCTTCAAGAACTAGTTGACCGACTCGCATCTCTGGTTGCCAGGTGTAGAAGTGATTAGCAGGTATAATTGTGGAAACCATTACTGCTGGTGACGATAACCATACCTGGTTACCGCTACCACAATTGGTATATAATCACACTCAGAAACCACTACCAAAATCGGTAAACACTGTCACTTTTTCACCACAACCACACTTGGTAACCACAACTACACCCGCTTACCATCATTCTATCATTCCATTCCAACAACGATCTATAAAAAAATAATCTTACCACACAGGTACCGTAGTGTATATGTGCAAGGATACTCCAGCTGGTCATCGCATAGAACATTGTCAGCTCATACTGCGGTAGTGCGAGGGATATTATGGCGGCCATCGACAGCGGCCACAGCAACCAGTTGACCAATTCGCATCGCTGGTTGCTCATTTGGCTCACGATTAGACGACACTGGACAATTTATGTGGTATTACTAAAGTGTAGTTAGACATATTTGATTGTGTAGGTACATAATTTACTGCTTTCTACCTTTTGGCAACGTAGATATAGGTTCTTCTTTTATACTCAGAGTCGCTTAATCATTACTTAAGAGAATCATAAGTATAGATTTTGTATTGAAATCTATACTAACTAATATTAGTATGAACTAGATGATTCCCGCGACTTCGTCCGCATGGATTGAGATTTTTGATTCCCGCGGGAACTCTTTAATTTTCCGGGATAAAAAGTAGCCTATGTCTTTCCCCGGGATACAACCTACCCCTGTACCAAATTTCATCAAAATCGGTTGAACGGATGAGCCGTGAAAGAGTAGCAGACAGACAGACAGATAGACAGACAGACACACTTTCGCATTTATAATTTTGGTATGGATATAAAAACAGTGCATCTTACCGCCACATTGCTGAAAAGCGTCCCAATCAGGAGGAAAAGCGCGCGCGGATCACAGTCCGGCAACCGTTCGGATTTGTGAACCCAAACAGAGCATGCGACGAACATACTCAACAGCGACCATAGCGGCCGTAGAGCTTCCGTTGTTGAACGCATTTTGCCCGTGCGCAGTTTGTACGATCTGCAATTTTAGACTAGAATTGGATGATGTCCGCGTCTTCGTCGTTTCAAATATCCTGGGGAACTTTGATTTTCTGGGTTAAAAGTAGCTGGTACTCTCCAGTCTCCAGCAGGCTTAGCATGCGCACAATGAGATATATCGCGACGAGAGAGAGGTATGTTGTCGTTGCCGGCAAATTTTTCGTTTACCCTAACATGCACAAAATGCGGTGTATTACAAGAAAATAATAGTCGGCATGTAAGAGTTCGTAGAGAAAAATACCACAGATGAGAAATGTTACTTTTATCTCTACTTTTGACGTAACGAGACAAGTAACCCTGTTAGCTTCGGTAGACAAATAGAGATAACGGATAGAATTTTACTCATTATTAGACTAAGAGATAGCTGCACTTTTTGTAACCATTCCCAGAAAAGCTGATTCAGTAACAGCTGGGTGCTACACTCTCCACTGATAATGGTAGAGAAAGTCGGACCGCATGCTCATCGGCCTTTCGCTAGATATGGCCGGTCAAAGACGTGTTATCGTTACCAAAAATGAACCATAATTAGAAAAGCTGATTCTTGTACAGTATTAAAGTATACGCAATAGCGATGTATACAGTACAAGAACTGACGCTATACATCGGGCCTTTCACTAGATATGACCTCTCAAAGACGTTATGAACATACATACTGTAAAAAAATATTAGCAATTATTATGTCGTCACGTTGATTGCTGTTAAATAAATTCTTACGCCTTCATAATTTTTAATTTTCAACTATGTCTTATAATATATGCGCATGCTAGCCCTACAGGTCTCCAATTGTATGGCCCATGCAAAAAATCACGATATTGCGGTGTAATTGGAGGAAAAATAATAAACACACTCTTAATAACCTTTTCATGATCTTGAAGTTTGGGATAGATATCTTGCATCCATCTTATAGATAGACATAATTATGATACTTTTTATTTCGCAAAATCTCTGGAGTTTCAAGATTATGATAAAATACCTGATGCCCGCGACTTCGTCCGCGTGGAATAAGTTTTTTTTAACTCCCACAGGAACTCCTTAATTTTCCGGGAAAAAAGTAATCACGTCGATCCATTGCTCTGTTGCAGCGTGAAGGACAAACGAACAACCATTAAGGTATAGTTGTTGTCGTCATCAAACGACAGATATCCACAGCTTGACATAGGTAGCTTGTAAGGCCGGGCTCAACCAGAGAATAGATGTTTTTCAGCTAGGGTGTACCCACCGAAACTGTATGAAGATGCGTACTGGCTAGACTGGAGCGCAGATGTGTACTGGCTAGAGCGGAGATGTAATTCATAATTCACTCATTCATGTTGAGATGAACGCGGCGCCTCTCACATCTCCTCTCGTCTCCGCATTGATCGAGATACATCGCCATACAAATATGATACATCTCCGCTCAGTGGTATCCACTGAAGCTGAGCGGAGACCAGATGTGGGAATAACGAAATTCTATTGGTTGTTTAAATCACATCTCCTCTCCTCTCGTCTCGTTTCCGCTCTGGTGGAGTCCGGACCTAAGGATTCCACACGCCTCGGTTTTGCGCTGCCTGTATCTCTATCTTGGGACCGCAACATCTATGGGTCCATCAAACTATAGACTATTGTACTAGCTAAGTACCTACTGTATACTGTACTGTACTTACAGGTACGTATTGTACACAGCAACTGGTAGATTGGTGAACACCCCCGTAGCGTATATGAGCCATTCGAAGGCGTTGGCGAGAGTGTAGCTGCCGAATATGTAGCGCTTATAGAAACTAGTGCCTTTTACCCCTGTCCACAGAAACACGAGTGTAGCCGTCTGTAAATAGGTTTTATTAATAACTAGCTGTTGCCCGCGACTTCGTCCGCGTCAATTTCTGTTATTATGATCGCGATTAAGAAGTTTTTGAAAGAATATATTTTAAAGTACTTCTGCTTAATCACTGATGCTTCGCTCCTATTGGTCCCAGAGTGATGTTATATAAAGCTTTCCTCGATAAATGTACTATCCAACACAAAAAGAATTTTTCAATTCGAACCAGTAGTTCCTGAGATTAGCGCGTTCAAACAAACAAACTCTTCAGCTTTATAATATTAGTATAGTATAGATAATAGATGAAAAAATAATTGTTAAAATCGGTTCAGACCGATTTAAACAAATCGACGACATCCAGAGAGTGGCTGGCATCAAATGGATGCTAACAGCCAATGATAGGCAACGTTGGCGCAATCTTAAAGAGGCCTATGTCCAACAGTGGATGCATACTGGCTGATGATGATGGTTCAGACCGAGTTACGAAGTTAAATCGACCAAAACTTTCATCCCTTATCCCGTAGTAACCCTTAAATTGTTTTTCATGATAAAAAATAGCCTATTTATAAACACAGAGTGTAAGTTATGTGTCAAGTTGCAATCAAATCCGTCCAGTAATTTAAATTCCAAAAATAGTGTTGGGCATCGGCCCAACACTATTTTTGGACACTTATTTTTGAATTTGAAGAAGCTTCATTATCGAATGAAGCTTCTTCAAATTCAAATTAAAATATTCAACGTACAGTAATCACCTTTAATTTATTTAAAAAAAAAGATTATTATTCTAACTACATAAAAATCCATACTAATATTATAAATGCGAAAGTGTGTCTGCCTGTCCGTCAGTCTGTCTGTCCGCTACGCTTTCCATCGGGCCATCTGTTCAACCGATTTTGATGAAATTTGGTACAGGGATAGTTTGTATCCCGGGGAAGGACATAGGCTACTTTTAATCCCGGAAAATTTAAGAGTTCCCGCGGGAACCAAAAACCTCAATCCGCGCGGACAAAGTCGCGGGCATCAGCTAGTATTATATAACATTCGATCATGTCTATGTATTAATTCAATATTATGTCAGGATTCTATTTTTGTACTAACAAGAACAAGTTATATTACTTACCCACATACTAAAATCATATCCCCATGGTAGAAATAACACGCCTGTATTATATTTCTCCCAGTGACTCAAGTAAAAGTTGAGTAGAAGATTCCACATGATATAATACATTCTGTAAAGGATATAAATATTAAATCAGTGCTATAAAAGTGAAGCAGAGTCCTCTACACTTGGGAGACGTGGACCCTGCGAGAATAAGAAGATAGGCGTTCTCGAAATGTATAGAGAGTGTATTAGAGTCTAAACAAGTGATATTGTAATGGTGTCTCGTAGAAAGGAAGGTTACCACATCATCTCTAGTGAAAGAATGCAAACGTATCTTGAACTCACTAGCTGAAAGGACAAAAGTCACAATTGCCTGGGTTCCTGGACACCAAGGAAACGAAGGAAATGAAAAAGCAGATGAATTAGCTAGAATGGGAGCAAGCACTCCATTTTGTGGCCCCGAACCTTGCTTACTCATTGCATACTCGATCACTAAGAAAGTGTTTGAAGGAATTATAGAAAGAGAATCGAATTCAAGATGGAACAACTCTACACAATATAGGCAATCGAAGTTGTTCTTCAAATCATTCGATAAAAAGAAGACAAAACAACTTATGTCGCAAAGTAGAAAAAATAGTACTTATAGCAGAAGATGACCCATCATGTCCAGAGTGCGGCGAGGAAGAGACCAGCTTTCACTTCATAGCTGAGTGCCACATGTACTCATTGGTAAGGTGGGAATTAATTGGCAAGGACAGGATCAGTGAAGACCTCCATAGGGGATATCGTAAGGTTCACTAAAGCTACAGGTAGGTTCGGGGGGAGGGGGGGGGGGGGGGTAGGCTGGAATGGGTGGAATGGTTCAATTAATGGACCGATCACCCGCCTGTATGTACTTACGACGGCGGACGTCGTAAGTACATACAATGGTGTCTCGTTAAGAGCGGCATCTGCGTGGCAGCAACACGCGTCATTTGAAAGACACAATAGGGATGATGCCTATATCAAGGCAAGGCAAGGCAAGGCTAAGGCAAGGTTAGTTTTAAGTTTGTTAACCATTTTAAAATATAGATTAAAGAAAAAAGGTGCGTTGAAATTTGATGACGTCACTATTGTGAATTTCATACAACTTCCATAGTAGAAGCGCGTTTTTAAGTTTGATAAAGAGTTGCTGATTTGATTGAGTTGTCATCATCCTTATTCTGCCGCGCCATATTATTATACCTACGAATATAATATGCGCGGCAGACGTCCAATAACAGCACGGCGTTCAATACGCGGCAGCCGCGCACGAATGCCGCTCTGTTTGGACACGTCTAGATACACCTGTACTTGTATGTCCTATATGATTGAGCATTGAATGTCTTGGTGCAAATATATCTGACCCAGATGTGCATTCTTGAAGCCTGAAGGGTTCTGCTTCGCACAGGTTCGCATTCTCATTAATTTCTTTGATCACGTATCTAGACGATAATATTATGTATGTCCATTTAATGTCTACTTAGTAGTTCGAGGAAGAACAGAGGGCCCATGACAAGTTGTGGACAAGAGAACTATTAAACTAGAACAAGAAAACTCAGAGGGTCAAGAAGCAAGAATAGAATAATAGAGTAAAAGACTTACCTCAATGGTGATATGGAGAAATCTTTTCGCCCATAAATTGAGTAAAGACAGGCAGGTATGAAGAATACTGAGTAAGAATCGAGTCCATGGTCGAATAGCTCTCCCAGGGGCCCTGAAGTTTGAGTACGCCGGGCTTGCTTGCCGTCGATACCATCTGAAATTCACATAATCCCATTAACAAAGTAAGGCTAGGAACTTTTTTGCTATAATATTTAAGCAACAAAACGAACCAAGATAATGAGGAAAGCAATACATTAAATAACAATAATCGATAATATAATGCTTAGTTTTTTGCATGCAATATTTTGCTCCTACGTTTGTATGGAGGAAATACCGGATGGCATAGACTTAAAATAGCATTCGATTCAAATTGAATTATTTTCGTATCTACGAGCACGCAGAACAAGTTTTCCGCGCGTAATATAACCTCTTATCTATGGTATTCGCGCTCGGGAATCTATCGACTTCATCCAAAGAATGTTTCAAACAAAAATAAAATTTCTATTTTCAGTTATCGATGATTAGTTAGGTAGGTACTAATTATGATTACTAATGACTAATCCATTCTGATTTCTTTGATACAGCTTCAAATTCTAACATACCAACCTAATGGAAAAACATAATCTGGTGAAAGATATTCTCAACATCCCTCCATCCATACAAACTTTCGCATTTATATTAGTGTAGATTTCGAAACAATAGTGGAAGAAAGACACCAATTGATTCTACAGGCACAACTATTTAATTACAATTTCTGTGCCTCTCTGTCTTATATTTTTGCTCAATATGCGATCAGTCTGGTCTTAAAAATCGCATCAAAGAATAATACATGCATAATAGATGTGTAAAAACAGGATAACGCAACAAACCTCACCTAGTGTGTACGCCACAAACAGGAAGACAGCTAATATGTACCACAATGACTGCGGTATAATCTCTGTGTGTCCATTCAGTGGTCCCGTCGCCGGCGTGGTTTCATTGTGGACTCTGGTACTCGCCGCTAAGTAGTCGTAATCGTAATATGACAGCAGCAAAAAATCGAGTACAGTCAACAGAAATCCTACGAACGTTAGGACGTTTGGCGCCACCCATCGTGGTACATACTGAAAAATAAAGTTTTTGTACAATAATCAGCTAACATTTAACTATACAACCATTAAGGTTACAATATTTCATTTATATTCATATTTTTTATCCACTACAAGCTAGCCCTCGATTGCGATCTCACCTGATGGTAAGTGATGATGCAGTCTAATATGGTAACGGGCTAACCTGTTAGGGGCATGGCAGTTATAATAACCCCTAACCACTAAACACAAAAGGAGGTTCTCAAGTTGGCTGTATGTTTTTTTGTATGTTACGCAATCATTACGGCAATTATGATGATTCAACGGAACAACTTAATCAGATAAACGATGCGCAAACGTATAGGTAAAGAACAGATATGAGATGAAGGGGAGTACTGACAAAATATCTAGCAGAATTTCGCGAGCAGAAGGACGTGCGGAATTTTATTCGGCGTCCACGAAAATAATATTTAGCTTCTCTACCATTGCTTCATCTCTCATTGTAAAGGTATTCCATCAGCCTATTTTCACATGTGAAACATTCTGAAATATTTTGAACGCATATCTACGGGAACAAAACACTGAAGAAACATTCCACACATATCTTTCGTCTGGTCAAAATTCCGATTGGCCTTGGCCTAAGCCCTAAGGTATGAAACACCCCTCTGTTTAGTTACAAGAATTGTATTGCTAGGGCGAATTTTTCAATAGCCAGATAAAGTGACAAATAAACTTGAAATTTTGATACATTACCCATACAAAACATTACACAGTTAAATATTATTTGGTGATTGATAAACCAGTCCAAAACAAAACACTAGAAGTTTTCTATACATATTTTTTTTGTACATACTTTCAAATATTGTATAGATATTCAATGTTAGTGCTGAGGCATTGTGATAACCTATTGTCAAGATTATCACAATGCTTCAAGGTCTGTGCCAAACCCTAGTAGTTCCAACATCTAAGAAATAATATAACTACATTATATTCAATGTTTTAACAAGTAGATAATTATCTACTTATCTAGACTGCGAAATCAGGTCAGGCTTTCGGCCGGTTTCTGAATTGAGAATTTCATGTTGAGTCTGTCTCAAAGACTACTGAAGGACTAATTAAGCAAATTTTTGTTTCTGAATTAATAAAGGTCAATAATGTTGTTTTTTTATTGGTATTTAGATAGTTAGAAAATTAAAATCCTTACCTCTACAACTTTATTCCAAAATGGATGCATCACATACACACTTAGCGGACTTGTGTCTTTCGACATATACTGAAATAAATGAATAATAATTATTCTATAAATGTAAAAAAAAAATGAAAATTTTTAATCATGGTTCTTTTGATAATGTTTAGTAACACACACAAAATTAATGCATTTCGGCAATGTGTTAAAAGTAAAACAGTAAAAACCTCATTCTGTCTACTTCAACAACTACTACTTATCAATAAGCATGAGGATGGGAAAGATTTCTAAGTCCTAGGTCCTAGGACATCACTTTGCAGGTGTGTGAGTGGCCTCAAGATTTAAATGCATTCAGTTTGCGGGTGTACTGTGACTCAAACTAAGAAAGTGAAGTATTAATGTCATGATAAAAGATATGGTCTCATATTGGAGGTTCTGGATATGATTCCCGGCAGGAATGGACGCTGGGAGGGGGGATGTAATTGCAATCCCCTGGTTTTTAGGGTTCCATACCCAAATGGTGCCAACGGGCATCTATTACTAAGCTTCCATCCATCCGTCAGTCTTTCTGTTATGAACTGTAATGTCTAACAGTACATAGACAGTTGAAATTTTCACTGAGTATGTATTTCTATTGCCGCCATAGCAAAGAATAGCTAAGAAAGTGAAGGCTGGTTTAGTTAGTCAGGAGTTAATAGGAAGGTTAGTCTTTGCACTAGAAAGACCTAGACTTTTACCAGGTCCCTCTTATTATTAGGATTTTCTCAAATGATTGCTCCAAGTTAATTGCTAGCTATCTTACTATAGTCCATGTAACAAAAGAAGTCCATCAGATGCAGCATGTAGTTGCATGTTTATGCAATGGTTGTTTGTAAAATATAATGTAATGTAATTATTATTGCAGGACTTCTTATAAGACACAGAATATGCCACATAACTTGTTTTTTTAAACAGTAGGATTTGGCTGATTTACCTAGGTAAAAATGATGTAAGCATGTATTATGCAGTTTAAAGCAGTAGCCCAAGAGAAAATAAAGACAGATGATGTCACTCAATCTAGTCACAGGGTGCCACTTGCTACGTGCTGCAGTGGAGTGTAGAAAACTTATTCAGGTTTAAAGTGTTAAAGTGACCTAAAGTAATTTTAAGTAAGTAATTTATGCTGTGAAATTCTGGTTTTAATATTCCTGCTATACTTAATTGGCGTTGCATTACAAAATTGAATAAGCCTGCAGTACAATGTTGCGTAAATGATCGATAATTTTTAGGTTACGGTATGCAAAACTACATTTCAATTATTATGAACTACGTACCTAATAGGAAATTCAAAAATACCTTATAATTGTCGAATCCATCAAGATGTTCCCGACTGAGATATTTATAGTTAAACATTTTTATGCACTATGACTAGGTATTGAAAATTTACGCGAATTCAAACATGTACTGCATGTATATTTATAACACTTCTTGAACATAAGTAATAAGTTTAAAACACATTATTTATTTTTTACGGGATAACTGTAAATAAAATTTAAATACAGGAAATGTGAGCGACTTCAATACTATTAATATAATTTAAATTTTTCGGCAAAACACCAAAACGTTTACAGTCCATTCACAGTTTACACAGACGCACGCAAATCAAAATAATTATGACGTAAGCCGTAAGGTATGGTAAGGCCCTGAAAGTGACTGTCTAGGGAAGTACATTGCGATTTGGTTATGATAATCGAATCGTTTTAACGCGATCTTTAGTCAATCAAAAGTAAGACGAATCGAATCGCCTAGATCGTATTAATGTCATGATAAAAATAATATGGCCTTATGTTGGAAATTCTGAATCATATGATTCCCGGCAGGAATGGACGCTGGGAGGGGCGTGTAATTGCACTCCCCTGGTTAGGGTTCCGTACCCAAACGGTGCCAACGGATATCTAATACTAAGCCTCCGTCATAAACTTATCAGAAAGACGGGCATTCCGTCATAAACTCCATCATGACAGAAAGATGAACCCGTAATGTCTAACCGTACGTAGATAGTTGAAATTTTCACTGAGTAGGTATATATTTCTATTGCTGCTAGAACCAAAAATCGTACCTAAATTATATGCGTTATCGCATAGCGTTAAAGTTTTATATTTGTATCGTTCGGTTTAAAGACATTTATTACTCAAAAAGAACACAAATAGTTCACTTACATTAAGAATAACACAACAATGTTAAAAGTAAATCCTAAGACTTTATTATTAAAAACGTACAAAAATTGTCACACTCGCTGGCTATTAGTTGATAAGTAATTATTAATAATTTTAATGGCTTGAGAAAATAATTCCTGCAGAAGTCCAAGTTATAAAGGAACCTTGAATAATTTATTAATGAAATATAAAAATACGTCTTATGTTTAAAAAACACAAAATGGATGCCTGCGCGTGCGTACAATCGATCTTGCGTAGTGCGGTAAGCAAAACTGACCCGGGCCAGCTCTGAATTTATTTGAAATGAGAAAAAGCATTCTATTTTGATATTAAGTATACACCACACCATAGCTGGGCACCGTTAATCAAATAGTTAACTTCGTTAATCGTTAATCCGCTACAAAAAAAGTTAGCTTCGTTAAACGTTAAAGCGTTACATTTCGGAAGAATTAACGCAAGTTAACGTTAATCGTTAATCCGTTAATATGTGTAAAATTGCATCTTTATACCGTTGCGTTAGTGAACTTATAAAACCTGTTGGTTTAGCCTTTAGGTTCTGGAAGTTAACAGGTTAGGAACAAAACAAAATACTTGTATAATTCAAATGTGTAATTTAATCGTCGGGCATAAGGTGCATATTTTCCTTTATGAACATTAACATGTTGAAGTTCTCGTCTGAAAGCGAGACTCGTTTTGGTGTTAAAATGTCTTTACCCGTGGAAAAAAGACGTACAACTGCAGCGCTTGAGGGCATAGCAGTATTGTATTTAACCGCTGGAATCCGATCCGATTCCATGTATTCCAACATCTATCATATGGTTTTATAATTTATTTTAATAATTACTACACAGTACCACAGCACAGTACATTTTTTCTCTCTAACTAAATTACACTGCACTCTTCTTTATCAATTATCAACACGCAAAATATGATCAATGACAGTAATTTATAATAACAACAAACAAACAAACAAAACAGTAAACACTCGTCACTCTAAGCACCGGCGCTAAGTAATGAAATTATCAAACGAAACAAATATCTTCACAGGTTTCTTTCTCACTCGCTCGCGCCGGCAAAATATATCTAGTTTAGTTTTTGTTTCACTCACTGCCACGCGCCGCCCGGCACTTGTCTTGTCAAGAATGTCAAGTTGTCGGTGCCGTGCGGTAACTACTAACTATTAGGCATTTGATTAACGATTAACGGACTTCTGCATATTAACGGAAGTTAACGTGTCTGTTAACATTTTTAAAAGTTAACTTAAAAGTTAATCCGTTAATCAAAATGTTAACTTCGTTAATTAACGATTAACGGATTAACGAGTTAATGCCCAGCTATGCACCACACAAACCTTTAACTTATATAATATTATAATAGTTTTTGTTCTTGGAGATGCACACCTCGAAAATAATTACCGCAGTCACACCAAATGATGGCAGGTACTATTTTAAAATCGTCTCTGCTTTAGGCTTGCAAGGTAGTGGTTAGTGGTTTCGTTTGATAAAATAAAATAAAAATAATCTTGTGTTTTTAATTCATGTCTCGTCGTGTCGATGAGGACATTTCTATTAGTCATGTTTCGTTATTAATCTGCACCATTTTTGTAATTTTACTGATTTAATCGATTTTAATGGAAACGATTCGTAACTCGTAAGTATGCAGTCTGATTTGAGAATCGACGCAAGGCAAAAATCGTCCATCCCTAACTGACATTGACACGTGACAGACACATTGATTGACACCACTGACACTGACAGTTGTTTCGGTATTAATTTTTCTTTTATTTTAACTATCTGACTTTACGGCTCTAGGTTCCAGCCCATCCGAGCCACTCGGTTTTCATTTGACACAGAACGACTCGGCTTAGCCTAAGATCCCGATATACGACGACCTTCACCGAGCTGGTTAATGGATGAAACCTACTTTTTATTTTTATTTAATAATAGATAAATACGCCTAAAATCTTTGATTAGGTATATAGAGATGGATGTGTTACATTTTACTCAATTATAGTTATACGATGCATTTTGTTAATAAAACATGTACAACTATGTTTTGACTAGTCTTACTTACTGAAAGCTACGTTTTTAGAATGAGACAGGTGTATTATGTTATTGCGTGAACGTGTCAGGCAATTGTCATATGACGTCATCAAATTTTGCTATTGAAGCCAATTTTTATGTACCTTTATATGGCGTCTGTATTGCTTCCGGTGTTTTGGTTGTGGCCAATTACCAGTTTTGTGAATATTTTCATAATATTTTTAGGCTCAGCTTTAGTATACTGGACGCGGAGTTGGACGTTCATATTTTTTTTACAGAAAGATCTTCATGTGTTAAGCCTTGCACTAAAATATTTTACGTCGAATCCTAATACTTTTCGAGAAATAGTAGATAGTTTAGGTTAGATAGTGGTTATTTCCTTTTAATACCACCCAGAAATAAGGAGCCCCGCGAAGCGGGGCTCCGTCGACCGAGCCTTGGAGGGGGTGAGAGGAAGAGGGTGAAGTCTAAGAAGTTTTCCTAGCGTCCCCACTTCCTCCCCCCTACTCCCCCTCCCCCTCTAAAGTATTATTTAAGCCATTATTACGATAAAATTAACTTCATAATTTAAAAAAATTCAAAACTTTAAAAAATTATTTCTCGAAAACTATTGAGTTCCGAAATTTTTCCCTTGGAGAGAGGGTTCACCCCCTACCCCCCTCCCCCCCCCCTTCCCTCCCCACTCCGCCGCGTCCAGTATACTAAAGCCCAACCTATTTTTATGTGTTTTTGCTTAGTTTTGTGTAATCAACAATGGTGAAGTGCTCAGTTGTGGGGTGTCGTAATAATAGTATTGTAAAACGCCCAGGAATTTCATTTCGTAAGTGAGTAACATAGTTGTTTTTATTTTTCTTTTTGTGGCGAGTATTTTAAGTTATTTCAACTAATTATAGCTTAGTTTCTTCTTTACTTTACAAAACACGTCAATTTTTGCGCTATCCCTGAAAATTTGGATTATTTCATTAGTTTTTGTTTGAGTGTTTATATAGTGTGGGGATTGTATTGTTTACAAATAAATTGAGTATCGATAAATTAAAATTTCATATCACTCTTACTGTTTCTCACTCAGAGGGGTAGAGAGATGAAATTGAACAGTCAGCTTCTACTTATAATATTGCCAAACTCATTTTAGGCTGTAGCGATAATAACCTTGTGATTAAGACACCCGATCTCCGGGATGGTGTCTCGTATTCGAAAATTACAGTGTCTATTCAAGTGGTTTTTGGTCCCTTCATTGCAGTTGTTATGTATCATTTTAACTAATTACTATTTTTGGCTGCCTCGTTGGTCTAGTGGTTAGCATAGTCGACTGCGGATCATGAGGTCCTGGGTTTGATTCCCGGTCGGGCATAAAAGTTAGGTATTGGGTTTTTCAATTAAGAAATTCTCAGTGCCAACCCGGAGTTTCATACAAAATTTCACCCACTATTTCACCCCCGTAGGAGTGTAATTTTGAAAAATCTTTCCTTATTGAGCGCCTACGTCACAAAAGGAACCTACTGTCAAAATTTCAAGTTGCTAACCCCAGCGGTTTAGGCTGTGCGTTAATCCTTTAACGATTTAGGATAGGTACTTTCACTCCACTCTTCCATTTAGTATAGGTACTTTCTGAAATAAACACCTCCATATATTTTTTCTCTGAAAAATTATGGAGAGTTCTTCTTTAAAAACAAATTTTGAAATGGAACCGCACCCGCCCGCGTAGACCGCGCGGCCCACTGTCTACTTACTTGCTCTCCTTCTATCCTAGTGTTTACTGCCTACGTGTTCTGAAGTAAACAACACACTGCTATGCTAGCGAGCACAGTGGAAGCGCCAGAGTGCCACGCATCCGACAGACGTAAAAAAAATTCTCATAAGAAAACATAAAACAGAGACCCCTTAAATATCTAAAAGGGCCTTTTAATGTAAATAAACTTTCCAGACATGCATACAGTGTAAGAGACTGTTGAAGTAAAAACACAAAGAAACCTTCCTTAGTTGATTAATATCAATATCATACCACTGACGATCGGGTACCTTTGGGTGCCATTGAACTTCGCCATCTTGGCTTTCCTAACAGCAAACCGACAATTCTTCCATACAGAACAAATCTTGTAAAAAAACCGCATCAAAGTCTTGCATAGTTCTACACTTGTAAGCCTCTTCAATATTCGCCATACATTTTCTATGGAAAAATAAATTCCGCCATCTTGAATTTTTTCCTGTTCATCAAGTAGACCTTCATGTCCTGATCATCTTTTGCCAAGAAACCACTCTTCCATCTTTTATACTCTCCGAGATAGACACCGACGAAATTTGTTTGGCGGCCATGTTAAATCCGCCATTTTGAATTTTTTTTCAGCACACTGTCAATTGGATGAAGTTTCGAGTTACATTTGGTCGAGCACACCCCACCTATCTTGAATACCCTGGCTGTGCTCTTCATCCGTCTTCGAAATCCTCAATCATCAGCTCTCTCCGTATTTTTCCTCCGAATGAATTTTTGTCTTCTATACGAAACGATGAGTAAAAAAATTTTTTCTTACAAAAAACCTCAATTCACGCGGACGGGGTCGCGGGCATCAGCTTGTTCATTATAAAATACGAATACTAGTGTATTTCAAAAATTATGTTTAATTATTTATTATTTATATTTTGTTAATTTTATATCGAGTATATACTTAAGTATCGACATAATCAAAGGTATCGATAATTTTAGCCCTAATGCCCGCATTAAGCTCCGCCCATGCGCCATTATTATCTATATATAGCTCAATTACCACTCACTCATTGACAGAATTGTTTCTCCTAGAAAGAGATAGTAAACGATACAATGATGTACGGGAGATGTGTTCGGGTGCGGGATGAGGGAAAGGAAAAACTATTGACATTTCGGAAAACAAGATGGCGGCCGACGTGATTCTCGCAACTCTTTTGTTTTCCAACCGATTTCGTTAAAACTCGCAACTATTGAAGAAATTAGTAAACGATCTATAGAAAAAGTGGAAAAAGTTGGAAAAACAAGATGGCGGCCGAGCCGTAGTGTTTTGAAATTTTTGATTTTTCGACCCCGAACCGCGGCGCCACAGATCCGAAACAGCGTGGTCGAGCATAATATTTTTTCCTTTTTTCGTCTACAATTATCCTGTATTTTGACAGAATGGGAGTAGTTTTCAAAAATTCAAGATGGCGGCTGTCGTGGCTGCCGTTCGGTTTGAGGTACGAAAAAACGCAATTTTAAAATTCAAATTGCTCACAGTTGGCAACGTCGGATCGTTTCGACTTCTAGGGGGCGATTGCGTGTACTGACTTGAGGTATGGATTGGGGAAAAAAATTACCCCATTTCTCGGGAAGTTTTCAAGATTTACCCCAAAAATAAAAAAATCGAAATACGTATTTTTTGCAAAGTTCGAGTACGAGCAACCACGTGTCCCACTTGTACGAATGACATTTGGGTATTTTCGTCGCCGAGGTCTGGCAACACTGGAATTTATCAAAGAAAAAGTGATTTTCGACATGGTCTCTTTTCAGGAGCAATCATTTCGGCTGGGTGCGAGCGAGATGAAAAATTGAAACGTCATCAGGAGCGGTATATCCTGTAGTTTACGGGAAAATTATGAAACTAAGTAAAATGTTTATGTGAAACGAGGTGGCGGCCATTTTGTATTCTTTTTGTGTTTTTGAAAATTTCGATCACGATTTTGAGGCAGTTGGCAACATTTGGGAAAGTTGAAATGTATGGATCGATTGTGTATCTCGACCGGCAGTATCGAAGTATCTAAACAGTGTTGCCACATTTGGGGAAGTTTTCGAGATTTTCCCCAAAATCTTCCTTCTGTAAAATTTTGTTTGAAAAATTTTTTTTTCACTGATGGCTTCTTATAGAACTCAGAAAATTTAACTTGAAGAAAAATATGGAGACGCCTGATGATTGAGGATTTTGGAGACGGGTTAAGAGCACGGCCAAGGTATTGAAGATAGATGGGGGGTGCTCGACCAAATGTCATTCGAAACTTCATCCAATAGACAATGAGCAAAAAAAAACTTCAAAATGGCGGATTTAAGATGGCTGCCATACAAATTTATTTGGTGTCTATCTCAGAAAGTATAAAAGATGGAAGTGTGGTTTCTTGGAAAAAGATGATCAGGACTTGAAGGTCTACTTGAACAGGAAAAAAATTCAAGATGGCGGTTTTTTTTTTTTTCATAGAAAATATATGGTGAATATTGAAGAGACTACAAGTGTAGAACTATGCAAGATTTTGAAACGGAAAGAGCCAGAAAACAATACAATGATGTACCAGAGATGTGTTTGAGTGCGGGATTCGAGTGAGGAAAAATTATGACATTTCGGAAAAACAAGATGGCGGCCGACGTGATTCTTGCAACTCTTATGTTTTTCAATTGATTTCGTTAAAACTCGCAACTGTTGATGAAATTAGTAAACAATCAATAAAAAAAGTGGAAAAAATTGGAACAACAAGATGGCGGCCGAGCTGTAGCGTTTTGAAATTTTTGATTTTTCGACCCCAAACCGCGGCGCCACTGATCCGAAACGGCGTGGTCGAGCATAATTTTTTTTTCCTTTTTTCGCCTACAATTATCCTGTATTTTGACAGAATGGGAGTGGTTTTTAAAGATGGCGGCTGTCGTGGTGGCCGTTCGGTTTGAGGTACGAAAAAACGCAATTTTAAAATTCAAATTTCTCACAGTTGGCAACGTCAGAGCGTTTCGACTTCTAGGGGGTGATTGTGTGTACTGACTCGAGGTATGGATTGGGGAAACAAATTACCCCATTTCTCGGGAAATTTTCAAGATTTACCCCAAAAATTAAAAAAAATTGGTTGTCTGTAAAGTCGGTTTACTGACGATAGTTGAACGTGACAACGTCTTAAGAAAATAATGATGGAATTGTAGCATTTTTCAAAAGAAAATTTTAATTTCATTTGTTTAATAGATTTGTATGTATATAGAGAAGGAGGTAATTGGAAATCACTGCACTTGATACTCGATCAAAACATGTAAATGTACTATAGTATAGCAGCTGTCCACGCAGACGCATCGCTCACTCAAGTAGGAGAGAGACGGATGTCGAACGCTGCCGAACGCAAAGGCCGATTGTGCCTCTTTGTCGCTCGTTCCGCGCTCTCGCTTGCACTTCAAGCCTTACATGGAACGCCTCAGAGCGAGGTAACGCCGCATACGTCATCTTTTTTCGTGCGTGCAGCCGGCTATATCGAATTATAAGACGTTGTCACGTCAAAAATCTAAATACGTATTTTTTGCAAAATTCGAGTACGAGCAACCACGTGTCTCACTTGTACAAATGACATTTGGGTATTTTCGTCTCCGAGGTCTGTCAACACTGGAATAAATCAAAGTTAAAAGTGACTTTCGACATGTTCATTTTTCAGGGGCGATCATTTCAGCTAGGTGCGAGCGAGATTAAAAATTGAAAGGTTGTCAGGAGCGATACTATATCCTGTAGTTTACGGGAAAATTATAAAACTATGTAAAATGTTTCTGTTAAACAAGGTGGCGGCCTTTTTTGTATTCTTTTTGTGTTTTTGAAAATTTTGATCACGATTTTGAGGCAGTTGGCCACATTTGGGAAAGTTGACATGTATGGATCGATTGTGTATCTCGACTGGAAGTATCGAAATATCTAAACAGTGTTGCCACATTTGGGGTAGTTTTCGAGATGTTCCCCAAAAATTTCCTCCTGTAAAATTTTGTATGAAAAATTTTTCTTTCACTGATGGCTTCGTATTGAAGTCAGAAAATATAACTTGAAGAAAAATATAGAGACAGCTGATGATTGAGGATTTCGGAGACGGGCAAAGAGCACGGCCAAGGTATTGAAGATAGGTGCTCGAACAAATGTCACTCGAAACCTCACCCAATTGGCGGTGAGTTTAAAAAAAAAACTCCAAAATGGTGGATTCAAGATGGCCGCCATACATATTTCGACAGTGTCTATCTCGGAGAGTAGAAGAGGTGGAAGTGTGGTTTCGTGGCACGAGATGATCAGGACGAGGAGGTCTATTTAGCGAAATGTGAAAAAATTCAATTGGCGGATTTTTTTTATACCAAATTATATAGGAAAAGACTGGGTACTTATATTTCCTTTTCAAACTTTGTTTTAATTAAAGGACTCTCTTTCTGTAGTAAAACACTGCTTGCTAGCTCAAGACTGTTTATTATACATAATTATTTGACCTACCCACATGATAATAATATGTTAACTATAAATATTGTTATACTACATCTTTCCCTTTCTTTAATAAAAGAAATGATTATACTGGGTATACTAATTACAACAAATCATTACTACGAAATTACACACATTTTTTTACTGTTTACTGATAACCTTCTTCCATCCTCCCACGGCCTAAACAAAAATTGATAATTAATAAGTCTAACATGGTATTACCATTTGTTGGCATGGTATTCACCAACAATTGCATTTTATTATAGTACTGCAATCTATAAAATGTACATAGTTATTATTAATATAATTTTAACCAAGCCTTACTCGAAAATAAAGTAGTAAGTATTACAATATTATCGACATCAAGAACAATCCATTTCAGGTACAATAATAAGGATAAAGAGAATAAAAAATTTCATGCAATTTACTCCAAAACCAACTAACATAAACACGAGACTAATATACTCAAAATTTACTGTTCTGAAATATTTTTATTCTTTAATCGGGCCTGTCGTCTCGTCATCACAGGCTCACGAGGCGAAGGATAAGTCTTACGAGGAGTATTTTTATATTCCTGATCACAACCTTCTGCCTTGGTACTCGCGGACGTAGGACCCGCACCCGCGCCGAAATTTACGGTACCCGTACCGCTCGTACCCGGCTGAGCTATACTTTCATCGTATTCCATTTTTATCTGCTCCCTTGACCCCTCAGCCTCTCTTAACAGCTGTCTACGCACCAGGTGTCGCCTGTTCCGCCTATATTTACGCCCGTTTTGATCCTCGACTACATACGATCTCGGTTCCCGAGCCTGCTGAACTACTTTTGCGCACTTACGTTCCTTACCATCTACTATCACAACTTTGTCATTGACGTAAAGCGGCGGAAGAACTTTCGCAGCCCTATCATAATTTGATTTTTGTTTTTGTTGCTGCTCCAATAAAGCCCTATAGTTCTTTTCTCGGTCAACTGATTGACTTAATAGTTTGTGACACGTCGGTAATCTCGTGTTCAGCCTCCTACCCATTAGAATTTGCGCAGGGGAATCCATGTTTTCCCGTGGTGCAGTTCTAAAATTCAACAACGCTAAGTAAAAATCTTTACCCGAATCAATGGATTTCTTTAACAAACTCTTAACCGTGCGGACACTACGTTCACTCTTACCATTACTCTGAGGGTACAGGGGAGAAGACGTCACGTGCTTAATATCCCATGCCTTAAGAAAGGCCTGAAACTCACTAGATGAGTATGCCGTGGCGTTGTCTGTTATTAGTTCAGCCGGAATGCCATGCCTGCCAAATTGTTCCTTCATCGCTCTAATTACCGACTTACTGTTAATTCCGTTTAACTCATTAACTTCAACAAAGTTGGAAAAATAGTCGACTAAAATAAGATAATACTTTTTCGCATACTCGAATATATCTGACCCAACTTTGAGCCAGGGTACCGCAGGTACAGCGTGCGGTAAAAGCGGTTCACGGCGCGGCGCTGACGCATACCGTTCGCAAGTCACACAATCACGAACAACGCGTTCGATATCCCGTGACATACCTACCCAGAACATAACTTGCCTTGCGCGCCGCTTGCACCGCTCGACGCCCAGGTGTCCCTCGTGAATTCTTTCTAGCATATCTCCTCGCAATCCTACCGGTATGAATAACAAATAGTCCTTTAATATCAGCCCGTCCATATACTGCAGACTCTCACGGTATGACCAATAGACCCTAAGATTAACTTTCACCTCATATTTATTTTTAGGCCATCCATCCATTATATATTTCACTAAGTCTTGACATTCCTCATCTCTGGCTATGTGTTCCTTAACCAAATTTAATTTCTGATCACTAAATTGCAAATTACTAATCATAAAACAAGTTTGAGCCTCTAAACTTTCATTAAAATTTTCATACATGCAGTCAGATAACGGTGCTCGAGATAACGTATCCGCTATATACATATGTTTTCCTGGAGTATATACCACCTTAAAATCATACTTTTGAACCCTCAACAGCATGCGCTGTAACCTGGCCGGCACGGAAGACAACGGTTTCTTAAAAATCGCTTCAAGGGGTTTATGATCACTTTGTACAGTCACGTCGCTTCTCCCAAAGATATACTGATGGAAACGCTCACATGCAAAGACAATGGCTAGCATTTCTTTTTCAATTTGCGCGTAACGGACCTGACAACTGCTGAGAGTCAGAGAACTGAACTCAACTGGCCGACCCGCCTGGAGAAGCGCCACGCCAAGTGCTTCTGAGCTCGAGTCGACTTGCAGCACCACAGGAAGCTCCGTAGAGTACAGCGCTAACACCGGTGCCGATGCAACTTTACTTTTCAGTGACCTCACCGCCTCCGAATGCACCGCATCCCAAACCCATTCTGTATTCTTTTTGAGAAGACCCCTAAGCACAGCTACTGACTGAGAATAATTCGGTACAAACTTTGCCAGGTAATTAATCATACCTAGAAATCGCTCTAATGATTTGCTATCGCTAGGTTCAGGCATTTCCAAAATAGCTTTCACTTTGTTTACATCTGGCCTCATACCGCGCTCATCAAAAATATGCCCTAAATACGTAATCTCTTTAACACCGAATTTACATTTATCTTTATTAAATTTCATGCCTATTTCCCGTGCTCTCTCTAATAACCGTTTTAAACGTAAATCGTGTTCTTCCCGAGTCTTACCCCACACGACAATGTCGTCTATAAATGAGTCAACCCCTTCCAGGTCTTCCAGGTGTTGACGTACTCTCGCATGAAACATCTCTGGTGCACAGCTTATGCCATACGGTAAGCGCAGGAACTGGTATCTCCCGAACGGTGTACTGAAGGTACACAGGTCCGCGCTGGCGCCATCCAGCTGCAGCATCCAGAAGCCACAGCGAGCATCTAAAACACTAAAGAAACACGCACCGCTAAGCCTCGACGCAAGGTCGGTCACCGTAGGCAGAGTGAAGTGCGCGCGCCTGATCGCACAGTTTAACGGTCGCGGGTCTAAGCACACACGTATGTCTCCGTTCTTTTTCGCAGTGATTACGATAGCATTGACCCATTCGGTCGGATGTTGGACCTTACGGATTACTTCAAGCTCCTCCATACGCTGTAACTCATCGTAAAGCTTATCCCTAAGCCCTAGTGGAATTTTCCGTGATGGACATATACTCGGTTGCACAGATTTATCTATAACAATCCTATGAATTCCTGGCAACTTCCCTAGACCCGAAAATAAGTCGGTATAACTCTTATCTATGTCAAGTGTATCCACCCGCTGTATCAAGCCTAACTTCACACAGGCGCTTAATCCTAGTATATTTTGACATTGCATGTTACATATTACAAATTTTATGTTATATTTAAGCTGCTTATAATTAACTAATAAGTTACACTGTCCTATTATTGGTACAATATTGCCCGTATAAGAGTGTACTCGTCCACTATAAGGGCTTAAATTTTTAATACTGAAGCCTAAATTTACATAATCGAATTTTGATAAAATATTCAACATTGATCCTGTGTCTAATTTAAATGATAAGGGCTTACCAAAAAAGTCCAATATTTCTGTCCATTCTTTTGACCGCATTTGATTTTTTTCACTACTACCAATCACGTTCACATAGATGATATCATCATCCGAGTCTTCCGACTCAACACATTCACTAAGATTATGCACCCGCTTACCGGCCATTGTACACACGCGAGCAAAATGACCGCGCCCTCTACAGGCAAAACATGTTGCCTGAACAGCTGGACACCGCTGCACCTCACAAAAATCACTTCCGCAACGACAACACACTCGGCGCTCTTTGCGCGCGGCCCCGCGCTCCCGCTGACGCACCCCGTCAGCTCCACGCCAGGAGATGCGTGCGCGCCTCGGCTCCGAAGCGCCGCCGCCGCCGCTGCGACGCTGGGCCCGCCCAGCCGCGGCCTCGCGAGCGCTGCGCCCGGCCACTGCGTCAACCCGTCCACTCGAGCTAGCTTCCTCTATTTGTCGACTCTCGTGTCTTGATATCTCATCGGCCTCACATATTTGTACCGCCTTCGATAAATTTAAGTCGTCGGTCCTCAGTAATCGATCTCTAACGACATTATTAGTTATACCGCAAACAATACGGTCTTTTATTAATTCGTCCGTTAAATGCTCAAACTTACAATCTTGGCTGAGTAATTTGAGCGCAGTTACGTATTTGCCGATTGTTTCGCCGTCACTTTGGTTTCTCGTAAAGAACTTAAATCGCAGCATCGTGACATTCACTTTTTGCGTTCCAAAGTAGGCATCAAATTTAGCTTTTAAATAATTTAAATCTTCTGCACTTTCATCCTTGGCATACGTAAATGTCGAAAATATTTCATAACCTTCAGGACCGATTAGATTTATTAACAAGCTGGCCTGCACATCAGGTGTCTCCTTTATTGTACCTGATGCCTTGAGAAATATCTCAAACTGCTTCCACCATTTAGTCCACGCGTCGGCCCGCGCCGCGGGGTTGCCCTCGATACTTAGCTCCAGCGGTGGTCGCGCGTGCTCCATCACTATTATTTATTCACCTGCGTACTAATCTCAACACAATACGTAAATAACTTGCTTACTTCAAATCTCCAACCCCCAAATACATTTAAAAACTAATCCCACCGCTGCCACCATGTAGTAAAACACTGCTTGCTAGCTCAAGACTGTTTATTATACATAATTATTTGACCTACCCACATGATAATAATATGTTAACTATAAATATTGTTATACTACACTTTCTAACGAATCTTTGGGAGCAATAATATTGTGAAGCGAGTTGATGATTAAGGATTTCAGAGACGGGTGAAGAGCACGGCCGGAAGAAAGATGGGGTTGGACCAAATGCATGAAAATAAAAAAAACATAAAATAACGTCTACCAACCGCCTACCAACATACCCGCATACCGACATACCCATTTACCAACATACCCGCCTACCAACATACTCGCCTTACAACATAACCACCTACCTACATACCCGCCTATCACCGTACCCGCCTACAATCATACCCGCCTACCACCACACCCGCCTAACAACATACCCGCCTACCAACATACCCGTACGTAAACCCCAAATCGCACACATCCTGCAATTGTACTGTCGTCGATTTTCCATTATTATTATCATTATAGCGCTCCCTGTGATTACAAAACAGGAAACTGTTACCAAAATTTTAAAAAATCTGCGCCATTTTGAATTTTTTTGTAAATTGACTGATTTCGTTCAAAATCGATATTTAGGACTCCCTGGGCTTACAAAACCGGAAACAGATATCAAAACTTTAAAAAAAACAGCGTAATTTTGAAATTCTTTGTTATGTGACTGATTTCGTTCAAAATCGATATTTAGGACTCCCTGGGATCACAAAACAGGAGACTGATATCAAAGTATTAAAAAATCAACGCCATTTTGAAATTCTTTGTTAATGGATCGATTTCGTTCAAAATCGATATTTGGGGCTCCCTGGGATCACAAAACAGGAAACTGTTACCAAAATTTATAAAATCAGCGTCATTTTGAAATTATTTGTTTACTGACCGGTTTCGTTCAAAAGCGATATTTAGGTCTCCCTGGAAATACAAAACAGAAAACTGAAACCAAAGTTTTAAAAAATCAGCGCCATTTTGAAATCATTTGTTTATCAACCGATTTAGTTCAAAATCGATATTTAGGACTCCCTGGGGTCACAAAACAGGATTCTGATACCAAAGTTTTAAAAAATTAGCGCCATTTTGAAATTCTTTGTTAATTGACTGAGCGCATTTAAAATTGATATTGAGGGCTCCCTGGGATTACAAAACAGGAAACTGATACCAAAGTTTTAAAAAAGCAGCATCATTTTGAAATTCTGTGTAAATTGACCGATTTCGATCAAAATCGATATTTAGGACTCCCTGGGGTTTCATAACAGGAAAATTGATACCAAAATTTATAAAATCAGCGTCATTTTGAAATTAGTTGTTAATTGACTGAGTTCGTTCAAAATCGATATTTAGGACTCCCTGGGATTACAAAACAGGAAACTGATACCAAAGTAGAAAAAATCAGCGCTATTTTGAAATTCTTTGTAAATTGACCGATTTCGATCAGCATCGATAATTAGGAATCACTGGGGTTTCAAAACAGGAAAATTGATACCAAAATTTATAAAATCAGCGTCATTTTGAAAAGTGTTGTTAATTGTCTGATTTCGTTCAAAATCGATATTTAGGGCTCCCTCGGATTACAAAAAAGGAAACTGGTACCAAAATTTTAAAAAATCAGCACCATTTTGAAGTATTTTGTTAATTGACCGATTTCGTTCTTAATCGATATTTAGGACTCCCTGGGGTTACAGAACAGGAAACTGATACCAAAGTTTTAAAAAATCATCGCCAGTTTGAAATTCTTTGTTAATTGACCGATTTCGTTCAAAATCGATATTTAGGACTCCCTCGGATTACAAATCAGGAAACAGTTACCGAAAATAAAAAAATCAGCGCCATTTTGATATTCTTTGTTAATAGACCGATTTCGTTCTAAATCAATATTTAGGACTCCCTGGGATTAGAAAATAGGAAACTGTTACCAAAATTTAAAAAAACCAGCTCTATTTTGAAATTCTTTGTTTATTAACCGATTTCGTTCAAAATCGATATTTAAGGCTCCTTGGGGTTAACAACAGGAAACTGATACCAAAGTTTTAAAAATTCAGCGGCGCCATTTTGCAATTATTTGTTGATTGACCGATTTCGTTCAAAATCGATATATAAGGCTCCCTGGGATCACAAAACAGGAAACTGATATAAAAGTTTTAAAAATCTGCGAAATTTTGAAATTCTTTTTCAATTGACCGATTTCGTTCAAAATCGATATTTAAGTCTCCCTGGTATTACAAAACAGTTAACTGATACCAAAGTTTTAAAAAATCAGCGCCATTGGTGTTAGCTTTGCGTATGCATTTATCGCAACAATGGTTATTTCTTTATTTCTTTCTTTCATTATTAGGTCCAATTAAGTTAAATCCTGAAAATTACAGGAACCTTTGAACGTACGACTTATCCTTTAGAAAGAAGAGAAAGAAAGAGAGCAAAAATATGGAACGAGTTGATGATTCAGAGTTTTGGAGACGGGTGATCAGCACAGCCAGGGTTTTTCCATAAAACTACCAACACACCCGCCTACCAACATACCCACCTGCGAACATACCCGTCTACCAACCTACCCGCCCACTAACATACTCGCCTACCAACATGCCCGCCTAATAAGATACCCGCCTACCAATATACCAGAGGTGCAGCAGTGTTCACAACAAATGTATCGTGTGCTATTTATTAATGTCGATAAAATTGGTCATGCTTATATTTTTTATTATTTGAAAATTTTGGATAGTCATATTATACAGTTCTTTAATTTACTTACCTATACATCTATCAAAGTTTAACGCCTCGATACCTCATTGTAAAGTACTTGCTGATGGCCGCGACTTTGTCTGCGTGGTCGAGCATAATATTTTTTCTTTTCAACCGACTTCAAAAAAAGGAGGAGGTTCTCGATTCGACTGTATTTTTTTTTTTTTTTTTTTATGTTTGTTACCTCAGATCTTTTGACTGGGTGAACCGATTTGGATGATTCTTTTTTTATTTGAAAGAGCATACTTCCCATGTGGTCCCATATAAATTTTATTGAAATCGGTCGAGCGGTTTTAAAATATGAACAATGAAAGTTGGCGCGGGAGTTTGAAGTCGGTTGTTTAAAAAGTATTTTTTATATTAAATTATTTCGCCTACAATTATCCTGTATGTTGACAGAATGGGAGTGATTTTTAAAAATTCAAGTTGGTGGCTGTCATGGGGGTCGTCTGTTTGCGAGGTACGAAAAAACGCAATTTTAAAATTCAAATTTCTCACAGTTGGCAGCGTCGGAGCGTTTCGTCTTATACGGGGCGATGGTGTATACAGACCCGAGGTAGGTCAGATTGGGAAAATAAATACCCCCATTTCTCGGGAAAATTTTAAGATATACCCATATAAAAATCGAAAAACGTATTTTTTGCACAAATCGAGTACAAGCAACCACGTGTCTCACTTGTACGAATGACATTTAGGTATTTTTGTCGCAGAGGTCTTGCAACACTGGAATTTATCAAATTTAAAGTGATTTTCGACATGGTATTTTTTCAGGGGCAGATCATATTTCGGCTGGGTACAAAATTGAAAGTTCACGGGAAAATTATAAAACTATGTAAAATGTTTGTGAAACGAGATGGCGGCAATTTTGTAGTCTTTTTGTGTCTTTGAAAATTTCGTTCACGTTTTTGAGGCAGTTAGCTGAAATAACATAATAATAGAGGTAGAAAAATTAAAATCAATGATCGCTGGGTAGTTTCATACAAAGCCGCTTACTCCTTATGTACAACTGTCAAATTAATATCGATGTGTCCACAGCTACTGCCGTTGTAAATTACCTATTTAAATATATTACAAAAGGCGCTGATCATTCTCGCGTAGCAGTTACCCGAAGATAGTGAAATAGGTTACGCGAGCTGCTTTAGCAGCTCGCGCACAGAGCGAGACACTAGTTTTAATATATAGCTGCTCGTGCTGATTCATTGATTGATCACCTCTCCTGAACAATTTTGTATGAAAAAAATTTTTTTCACTGACCATTTCGTATAGAGGGGAAAAATTCATGAAGAGGAAAAATACGGAGAGAGCTGATGATTGAGGATTTCGAAGACGGGTGAACAGCACAGCCAGGGTATTGAAGATAGGTGGGGGGTGTTCGACCAAATGTCATTCGAAACTGCATCCAATTGACAGTGAGCTGCAAAAATTTTCAAAATGGCGGATTTAAGATGGCCGCCATACAAATTTCGTCAGTGTCTATCTCGGAGAGTATAGAAGATGGAAGAGTGGTTTCTTGGCAAAAGATGATCAGGACATGAAGGTCTACTTGATGAACAGGAAAAAATTCAAGATGGCTGAATTTATTTTTCCATAGAAAATGTATGGCGAATATTGAACTATGCAAGACTTTGATGCGGTTCCTTTTCAAAATTTGTTCTTAAAGACGAACTCTCCATAATTTTACGGAGAAAACAATATACTTATTGAGAGCGATGATGATCGAGGGTTTGAAAGATGGGTGAGGAGCACGGCCAGGGTATTAAAGATAGGGCTCTTCAAACAAAAAATACTCGAATAATCATCCAATTGGCAGTGAGCTGGAAAAAAATCCAAAATGGCAGATTCAAGATGGCCGCCATATAAATTTCGTCGGTGTCTATCTCGGAGAGTATAGAAGATGGAAGAGTGGTTTCGTGGCAAAAGATGATCAAGACATGAAGGTCTACTTGATGAACAGGAAAAAAATTCAAGATGGCGGAATTTATTTTTCTATAGAAAATGTATGGCGAATATTGAAGAGGCTACAATAATTTAGTGTTGAACTATGCAAGACTTTGCGCTTCCTTTTCAAAATTTGTTCTTAAAGAAGAACTTTCCATAATTTTTTGGAGAAAAAAATATATCTACTTATGGTGAGCGATGATGATCGGGGGTTTGAAAGATGGGTGAGGAGCACGGCCAAAATTTCATAGGTGTTTATTTCAGAAAGTGTATTAGATGGAAGAGTGGACGTAGGAAATATGACATGACTTTAATATGGTTTTTTTTACAAGAATTGTTCTGTATGGAAGAATTGTCGGTTTGCCGTTAGGAAAGCCAAAATGGCGAAGTTCAATGGCACCCAAAGGTACCCGATCGTCAGCGGTATAATATTGATTGTATGCATGTCTGGAAAGTAATTTTACATTGAAAAGCCCTTTTAGATTCTTAAGGGGGGTCTCTGGTGTTTTCTTAAGAGATTTTTTTACGTCGGACGCTTAGCACGCTGGCGCTTCCACTGTGCTCGCTAGCATAGCAGTGTGTTGTTTACTCCAGAACACGTAGGTAGCAAACACTAGGATAGAAGGAGAGCAAGTAAGTAGACAGTGGTCCGCACGGTCCACTACGTGGTCCGCTTTAGCGGGCCACGCACCCACGCGCCCTACTAGTTTAAATATGTTATGGCACATCCTTCCGTATATACCTAATCAAAGCCTAAAATAGGTTGCCTATCAAAATCCGGTCCAGGATGGGTCCAGGCTATTTTTATATTACCTAATTAATTATAATAATTTTTTTTGAAAAGTTTGTTGTTGCCGATGCTATACCATCGCGTTTGTATATTTTGATATATAACTCAAGCGGTGAGGTATTAATTTAAAAATAGTCTGGAATTTTAAAGAATCAAATCAAATATTATAAATGCGAAAGTTTGGATGGATGTATGTATGGATGTATGGATGTATGGATGTTTGTTACTCAATCACGCGCCAACAGCTGAACGGATCTGGCTGAAATTTGGCACAGAGATAGAATATAGTCTGGAATAGCACATAGGCTAGGTACTTTTTATCCCGGAAAATTAAGATGATCCAGCGGGAACCAAAATAACCTCAAATGGATGTTTGTTACTCAATCACGCCAGAACGGCTGAACGGATCTGGATGAAACTTGGCACAGAGATAGATTATAGTCTAGACTAACACATAGGCTACTTTTTATCCCGGAAAATTAAAGAGTTCCCGTGGGATCCACAAAACCTCGATCCACGCGTACGAAGTCGCGGGCATTAGCTAGTTATGTTCATAATTCTTTAAAATTATTTCGCCTTTATATTCCAAACATCCAAATTATCTTTTCATAAAAATTGTCTTTTTATTTTCAATAATTTGAAGTCAACAACACAAGTAGTCATATAGCAACCAAAGTGTTAGGTTTTCAATTTCGTTACGGAATTTCTGGATTCGGTCTCCACCCTCAAGGCCCGCGATAGAAGCTATGCATATAAGTCCGTTGATTTTGATGATGTCAAAAGTAAGTAGGTATTTCATACAAAACTCCACTAAGCGCGCTTTTTGACGTTTGTAAAAAAGTAGCTGATTACAATTATCTAAATAGGTAGGTATACAACATACGAGTACCTACTGTACATTTAATAGTATATTGTCAAACTTGTATGGCTAGTATGTGCACAACGAGTAAAATAATTATGACTACCCGTTAACTCTATTTGTCTACCGAAGCTAACATGGTTACACATAGTATGACTTGTCTCGTTACGTCAAAAGTAGAAATAAAAGTAAAATTTCTTATCTGTATTATTTTTCTCTATTCGAACCTTTACATGCCTTTATATTGATGGTGATAGTTAAAAAAAAATCCCCGGCGGATTTTGCTGTGGGCTCTTCTCAGACCAGGGCGCGTTTGGAACCCTCGTAGCTTTAGTTTTAAGATACCGTAACCGATTATCACCATCATGTTTTATAAGAAAGTAATTTTTAACGTCAATAAGTGTACCTATATTGAATAAATGATTTGATTGATTGATTGATATTTTTTTCTCCTAATATACCGGATTATGTGCATGTAAACAAAAAATTCGACTACATCTGTCTCTCGTCGCGAGATATCTCGTTGTGCGCCTGCTGCGAGGAGACTCCGATTAACTCCTCTGATATGGGGAAGAATTGCGTCACTAGTACATTATTGCTCTAAAATATTGAGCAGGCGTGGCAACAATAATTATTTATTATAGCCGAGCATATACATATGTCCTTCTCCGGGATGCAACCCCTGTACATAATTTCATCAAAATCGGTTGAACAGATGGGCCGTGCAAGCGTAGCAGACAGACAGACAGACAGCTGACTGACAGATAGACAGATTTTTGCATTTATAATATTAGTATGCTTGTATGTCTTCAGAAGAACGGAAATCGTCAAACATACATACCTACCTATATCCATCACTACATCCGATTAACGTCCCACAGCTGGGCACAGGCCTCCACTCTCATAGGAGAGCGGGAATTAGAGCTTAGACCCACCACGCTGCTCCAATGCGGGTTGGCGGGCTTTAACGACTATTATCATGTTAGTGATAATAACCGGGACCGACGGCTTAACGTGCTCTCCGAGGCACGGGGGTGAAACACCGCCAACTTCCATCTCCGGGCTGGCACTGAGAATTTCTTAATTGAAAAACTCAATACCTAACTTTTTATGCCCGACCGGGAATCGAACCCAGGACCTCGTGATCCGCAGCCGACTATGCTAACCACTAGACCAACGAGGCAGTTACTAGACCAACGAGGCAGTTACCTACCTATATCCAATGCTTCCAAACGATATCAAACAACGAATAAAGTGATTTATTGGTTTGTGTAAGTACCTACATACTTGCTTGTTTATAATACTTACATAGTTCTCCTTTTATTCTAATGTGTACTATTCATATTTTTAATTTTCATCTGAGAAACTACGTAGGTACACAGGTAGGTATAATACATACGGCCCCTGCAGTTATCGATAGTAAACTGTCATGTATGTATATATGGAGTAGAATAATTTAATAATAATCTTGTAAGCATAGAATTTGTGAGTTTCATGATATCATCCGATATCTATACATTTAAACCCGATATTGGTATGATAAGATAAAAGTAAACGATCGATAAGTATTTTCAAAACGACTGTGGCAGAAGACAGTAATATTGTGTATTTGTGTTACATCAAACACGAATAAAATAAAATAAATGGAACATTGGACACAGGGATACGGATACCTTCCAACCGGAGGGACTCCACCGGAGGAATATAATTATGGTAATCCTAGCAATTTTCGTGACGGCATTATGAGTGCTCCGCCTATAGACTGCGGAGTATCAGTAGAAGATGCAAGCGCCGATGATGAAACTAAGTCACCTATTGATGAAATAGAGGAAACGGTAAAAACGATTCCATACAATATCAGGGCTTTGAGCAAACACGAGTCCACGTACAAATTAGAAAGTTTCGAGAAGAATTATCTCGTCGTATTCAACCAAGAAAACATAGAGGGGTATAGGCCAAGACATGGCACAGAAAAGGATGTGGAAGCTATTGAGAAAACGTTTACAAAATTTGGATTTGAAATCGAAGTACACACGGATTTTACTAAAGCTGAAATATTAGACGCATTAAAAATTTGTGAGTTATTACATTTAGCTATTAAGCTAGCAAGGTTTTTGGTGAGGTCGTCTGGTTTCTATAGAGGTGATAATTTCAAATCTTATTCACACAGATTTCAAACTGAAAAAAACTGAAGCCTTTTTTAAACATGTTCATTCCAGTTTGATTTCCATTTCGAAGACTGGAGAATATCGATCGATTTTCTGACATCTTACACACAGCTTCATATTTCCTAATGTTTGTGTGGAGAAATGAGGACTTTTGTTTTCCGCCTTTGGTTTGTTTAAGGCAGGTCGTTGTTACCTTTACCTCCTACTTAAATAAGTAGCTGCTTTTATTTGATCGAAGTTAAGTGATTGATTAAGAAACACATCTGATGAAAAGCACCCGGTATCTAGGTAGACACTAAAGACACACAGTAAATTTAAGATGCAATCCAAATTCAAAGATAGCAATGAACTCATCGTCGATCAATCGGTAGAAATCATTGCGTTAGTTTTAGTGTTCTGAGTATGAGTGTCCTATAGGATGTATGAAATGTCATAACAGTAAGATTAGCATTTTACAGTGACTCATTTCTCTCTTATCATTGTTTTGCAATACCTATACAGATATGATTCCTAATTGATAATAAACAAAAATCTTCTTTGATGAGATTAGGGGTTTTTAAAACGTCTTTGACGACATTAGTCATGACAAGCTGTCTAGAAGGAAAGATTAAGATGCCTTTGATGCAGCAAGTGCCTACTTATGTGGTGAATGAGTACCTAACTACTACCTCGTCGTCGTCATCAACCGATAGACGTTTACAGTTGTACATAGGTCTCTTGTAGGGACTTCCACACGCCGCGGTCTTCCGCCTCCTGAATCTACCAGAGTGTGTGTGTCCACTAAAAAGTGTCCAAATGTGAGAGAAGACCTTTGTTCTTCATATTTCATTTATACAAATTTAAATAATTTTTACAAGTCTTTTGAATCGATAATTGAATTTATCTGCCACTTATGTGTATGATATCAAATATTTTACTGCAGTTCAGACTGAATTTTACTATTGCAGTTAGCGAGAAAGATTTCACGGACTACGGATGCGTAGCGGTTACAGTACTAACTCATGGCACCTACGACGGCCTGCTTCGGGCCAAGGACCAACAGTACAGCGAAACGGAAATAATTAATCAATTCAAAACACACGATAAACCAACGCTCATAACTAAACCCAAATTATTGATTATTCAGGTGAGTATTTAATGATCTTTAAACACGTTTTGGAGTTTCATCCAAAACGTGTTTAATGAAAGGTATTCGACGGAGAAGTGATAGGTCATTTTAATGAATTTCATCAGCATTATTTATTCGGCACTGTTGCCCGCAAAACTTCATCTGTTTGGATTTAGGTACTTAATTCTTCTTCTTTCCGTAATTGTTTGATTTGACTCGACTAAAACTCTTAGTAGAGTCGTATGCGTAAGGACGTGGGAAACTACCGCATTATTATTCCAAGAAAACTCCTACCGTTATGTGATTAATAGCAAGACTCAGGACTCAGGAGGAATACGATACAAAGAGAGAGAAAGCCGCTAAGCGTATAAAAATAGGTACAACTAAAGAAAGAATCCCTTCTGGAATCAGAAATGTCTTTAGAATGATTTATATTTCATGTGTTTCTAGGCTTGTCGAGGTACGAGACCAATACGAGGAGTGTTCGCAAAACAAATAGGGAAGATTCACAAAGACGTCGATGATGACATTGGGCCGTACACGTTGCCTATTGAATCAGACATGTTGGTTCTTCACAGTTCCTACATGGGGAATCCTTCTCACAGGTAAGCTAAAATAACATTTATTATATCAAGAACATCATATTTTTGTCTTCGGTGCCTCAAATGACCCTAGTACCTTAGATTCCAGGTAAATCAGAACTAGATTTTCTTATCATAGAGAACGGCATCTCTTAGTTCCGAGTGGCTCTTGCCTCTTGGTAAATGGCTTCTCTACCAACATCCAGTGTCTCTGAATTAGGTTGCTAAAGTCACAGAACAAGTAATTTAGGTTTAGGTAGGTACTATACCTAGTATTCTTCTGTTCTGTTGCGAAAGTAAAGTATATGGCCTAGTTCTAGCTACTAATAATATACAACGTATTGATCTAAGCCTCTAAGGGATTGTCATTAGTTTTCTATAATATTTTTCTACTAAGTACTTTATTTTTATTTTTTATCCCCTACAAGTTAGCCCTTGACTGCGATCTCACATGATGGTAAGTGATGATGCAATCTAAGATGGTAAGTACCTGTTAGGGACATGGCAGTTAAACCCATGGCCCTATTCGGTTTCTCCGCGGCATCGTACCGGAACGTTAAATAATTTGGCGGCACGTCTTTGCTTGTAGGGTAGTAACTAGCTACGGCTGAAGCGTCCCACCAGGTTCAGGTTATTTGTCACTTCTTGTTAAGTTTTGTCGATGAATTTTCGTTCTTTCAACTTCCAGGGATGAGCTACATGGTACCTGGTTCATCCAAGCCCTCTGTCGAGAAATTGATCGGCTCTCTCCAGCGGTTGACGTCGAATCTATTATGACTGAGGTCAAAAGAGCTGTAGCAATTGATATGGAACACGAAGAATACAACAGGGTGACGCGCGATATTGATATTAATAAGCAAATGCCTGTTATGTCCTCCACTTTAATAAGAAAGTTGTACTTCAATAAATATTTGGACAGTGGCCCCAGCTTGTCAGTTACTGATGGCGAGACGGAAACTTATAAAAATGAAGTTCTAGACTGTGCCGCACCAGAAACCCCTATATTAGCTCAGTTGGGCCCTTGTTTGTGTTTTCTGCCTCATTTCAACTATTTAAGGCAATGTCTCAGGTAAGATCCATTAATTTTACTTGCCTTGAAATTACTATAAAAAGGATTGTTTTTCTCCAAACGCAATGGAGTAAATTCGAGCATAATAAGATCATTAATACGACCTTTCGGGCGCAGTATTGAGTGTTTGTCTGTTTGTACCCTTTTCACGTCAAGACCAGTGAACTGAACTTGATGCAATTTACCAGCTCGATAGCTTAAATTCTGGAGATGGCAATAGCCAAATGATTACTGCGGTAGTATTGAAGTAAGACATCGTGAGGAACCTGTATGCGCGAAATCTTTAAAATGTGCTAAAATCATCCAATCCACTAATGGCCAGCAAAGTAAACTTAGGCCAATATACCCTCTTCATTCAGATTTGAGACACGTCCTCAGTTCAGTTTAAAACTAAAATTAAATCAGGCGAAAGTACTTAGTGTTTTGACAAATAAAGTATTTACGTTATATAATTTTAATAATTACAGACATTTCGTCGAAGAAAACCCTGACGATGAAAGAGCAGTGTCATACCTCGAAATATGTGAAACATTCGAAGATATTATGGAATTCAATACGCCAAAGGAAAAAATGGCTAGACTTATCTCCCAATATCTCGAGCAGAAAGTTCCGGAAGTCGATTATTTAAAATATATTTATTTGTATAAGAATGAATGATCTCCTAGGAATAAGTTATTCTTTACCCAATAAAATTATTTCGATACTTACTCACATTGATTTACTTTTCAAGGCGAATCGGTCGAATCGGTCTGGCTAGGATTTCAAACAATTTTAGGTTCAGAAATAGCATTCATGTTGGATACGGACATAGGCTAAGTACCAATGCCGGAACCGGAGACTTACTACGGGATAAAAGTAAAAAGAAGAAGAAAGGCCATCTTCTAGTTTAATATATTATGCTTGAAACAAGGTTTGAAACGATGAAAATTCTTTGTAACTCGTTTGTATCTTTGAATCAAGTTCATAAATCTAGACATCTCAGACCAACCGTCATGCCGATGCGTCATCCTAATAAACTTTCGTTAAATAATTTGCATACAAATTAGACTACATTATTAACGCAACACATAAACAAGATTGAAGACAAGGTTTAAAATAAGTCTTAAATCATAAAAAACATTTTTTAAAAAAAGCTTGTTTAATTAGCTAAGCTTAGTGGACGTCATTTTACTTTTCGTAATTTATTTTGTTAAGACTGGTACATGTTCCGATAGACGTTGCCGTGTACAAATCAATTTATTAATAGTAGGTTTGGAGTTGAATGTACATTGTCCATCCAAATATATTATCAAGAGAGCAATTCAACCATATGCAACAAATAAAAAACCAATTACAAAGACAGATCTCACAATGCCCGTAACTCAACTCTAACAAAAGGTGCATTTTGCACCTGCTTACAGCTGAGTCAAGGTGACACGGGTATCGAGGCTCTTGTCCGAAATGACATCAGCAGTGGGTGTGGTGATGATACAATTTGAAATTCAATGTCATGCACTACCTATAGTTTTCCGAGGATTTCTTAAATAACTGTTTGATGTGATCATGATTTATTATCTAATGCCATTCTCGGCCTGCGTTGTAATCTGAAACATGCTGAGTGCCAACTCGTGCGCCACGTGCAATATACAGTAATATACGTGCAATATAGGTACGTAAGTGCGGAACTTTCGCAAGAAATCGTACCTCCGCTTCCGCATCCGCCTCCGCAGTTTTTTTGCGGAGTTGTAAGGGAGGTCTAATTACGTTGACTTACAATGCGAGAGGTACAATTCGAAGCAGGTGACATCAGTTACGCCAACAAGCAAAAAGGCAACTGTCCTTAGAAGAATCCTCAAAAAAAACAAATGTGGGATTTATGGCATCCTAAAGCACAGAAAATCGTCGATATGATCGGAGAAATCTATCTCCGCCTCCGTTAGGTAAAGCCTCTTCACCTCCGCATCCGTCTCTGCTTCCGCTAAGAACGCCTCCGTTACAACCCTAGTAATTTCATAAACACTAAACAGGAATCGAAAATAGAATCTGAAATAGTATATACACGAGCTTCACTATATCACCATCTATCTAAGTAAGAGACAAGCAAAGACAAGAAAAACGCCAAATACATACATAGGTAACAGTTAACACTACTGTATTTGATGTTACAGAATAAATTCTACCGCTTGCTAATGAAATATTTGAAACTGTCATTAAAATTGCAAAAATGTAGAGTGTGTATGTAGGCGTTAAGCACAAAGAAAAATATGTAGGTACCTAACTGTAAAGAAAAATAGAAGCTATTATAGGTACATATTTTATTTATAATGTATTTGACGACGTCGCCTACATAGCTTTGCGCATGCGCCAAAATTAAACTTTATAGTGCTCCATTTTGTGGTCCAAAGATAAAAGCTGTGTTTGTTCAGCCAGGTTCGGCCACTCAATAAATCGGGCTATTTAAACCACCTGCGCTCACGAGTTACGAGTTATTTGGAAAATTTGATTTAACTGCTTAGCTATTTCCAATTATAGTTGCTCCCCGTGTATGAATTTACTGCTAACAAGTAATAAATAATAACCTATTTCGCACAATGTGTGTGAAAATTAATAAAAATTCTGGACCACCTGTGACCGGCCAGGCCACGTGGTCACGAAACCTGTGGTTATCGAAAAAGTTGTTGTCGAAATTGTAAATCTCAATATAATTAGGTACAGTCCGTCAAAATTATCTGACCCGGTGGCCAAAATTCGAACTAATTTTTATGCCTGTAAGTTTATTTTTTAATTTCTTTTTTTATATAGCTACTAGCGACTCTGTCACCGAACCCTAGATAAGTTTGTGGGACTATAGTTATACTAAGGTGGAAAATTGGTCGAATTAATCTTACTATTAGTAGGTATTACAAAAATTAAATTAGTTTGGATGGTTGTTACCGCGTTTGTTATTACTCTTCTATGACTAAGCCGATTTGGCTGAACTTTGTATGTCTGTATGGAAATAGCCTAAACTCAGATTTAACATATATCTAAACTAGCTAATGCCCGCGACTTCGTCCGCGTAGTATGAGGTTTTTCGGTTCTCGCGGGAACTCTTTAATTTTCCGGGATAAAGTAGCCTATGTATTATTCCAGACTATCATCTATCTCTGTGCCAAATTTCATCCACATCCGTTCAGCCGTTGGGGCGTGATTGAGTAACAAACATCCATCCATAAATCTATTCATCCATACATCCATCCATCCAAACTTTCGCATTTATAATATTAGTATAGAAGTAAAGACATAGATTTTATCTCGGAAAATTAAAGAATTCAAATGAGAATCGCGGACAAAGCCGCGGGCATCATTTAATTATGTAGATAGGTAAATGTAAGTACCTACCTATGCGACCAATTCGCTTCACAATTTAGATATTACAGACATACCTAATCCATACTAATATTTTAAATGCGAAAGTGTGTCTGTTGCGCTGTAAAAGTGTACCTATCAGATAGGCAGGCAGACTAGACAGATTATATTAATAGACTAACATCATCTAAAAACGAATGAATGAAAAGGAGCAATGCCAGGGGTTCTTATGCATCTATTGATGTAATTGTAATGTAAATGATTAATTTTTTAAAAGAGCAATCACCGAGTTTCTTGCTGGTTCTTCTCGGTAGGAATGGTATTCCGAACCAGTGGTAGATTCACTCGACGATTCCAAGGCACATTTATTTTTATACGACTGCCTGAAAAAAGGAGTACCTAGGTATATTGTTTTCAGGGTTCATGTATGTATGTGAGTTTCTATATTCCACCATAACTTCTATACGTCTGAACCATAGATTAATTAAAAATCTTTGGTCTGAACCGATTTTGATAAATGAGGTATCGTTAGAATCTCTAGCTTATTCCGGGTGACATAGGCTAGTAAAATTTAAAAAAAAATTGATAGGATGACCATGGTCCCGCATTAAAGACTAAAGTTGAAAAAAAATATTCGAAAATAAGATTAACTATTATATAATCATCATCTAGAAAATGATGAGTGGATTCCAAAAATATATAACATTATAGTTCAATATCCCGAGTGACACGGGCTATAAATTTTTGAAAAATTCAATATGGGCTACGGCAGAGCAGTCGTATTTTTTAATAATTTTAACTATATTCACTTGTTAATAAATAAATATGAATTTGAGTTTGAACAGGTTCTTAATAGTATCTGTCAATCCATGGTCCATGGTCTTAAGCATAGGTTGTCCGACATTTGAGAACGCGTTCTTTGCTAATGTAAGTTTATTAGTACGGGCCCGAAGCCAATGGTTACAACAGGGTTACAAGATTGCATGCATCTGATGCATCACATTGTATTTGCAGGTATCTGACGTAAGATATTCAAGTTAAAATTAAATGACCTAAATTACTTCAGAACACTCCGAATCAAATCTTGAGTCAGGACTTGTTTGTTCATTGCCTAAAATGGAGCAGGGATTGGGTAGGTAGGTACCTATACATGCCAAACCAAAATTAACTTATTTTATATGTAGTAGGGGATCATTAGCATCATTAAAATTCCTGCTTAGTGTTTTAATTATGTAAATAATAAAGTACCTAAGAAAAATAATATAACATTAGAAGTCTCAGAAGTCTATCTGCACTATGAACCGGTGGTAGAGTCAAAACCTCTATCGAGGCGAAGTTCCGACCTACCACGCCGCGCGCAGTGTATCTTTACACGAATCATTTAATGCTGTTTTTCTCGCCCTCATACCAAAATTTGGAACAGTGGCTCATAAACATAATGACAATCTATAAGTTTCGAGTAAGTGAAATGGTACCTACTTGAGCTATAGAGGTTCGAAAATTACATAAATCGGGGCCTGTTGGCCCAGGTCAAAAAGCCTATCAAAGAACTTGGTCACAATTTTGATAGCGTACTTCGAATGGCCAATATTTTTCATAGGAAGTTGGCAATATAATTTCACATTTTATTAATGTATTTTTTTTGGTTAACAGCCCTATATAATATGCAACAAGAAATAAAATGTTGAGGTTGAGCTATAACACACAGACAACCCTAAACGTGGCAACCAGGAATGTGCCTCAAAATAGCTCCATTGAACAGTTTCACAGATGGAATATTGCATATTGGATTAAGAGTTTGAGGAATAAAGAGTATTCGCAGACATAAGACATTATTTCTGGAGTCTCTTCTACCATTATTAAAGATCACGTGTGTGTTAATAAACTTATTTACGAGTAGTTGCGATAATTACAAAGTTATAATTAGATATTAATTATATTCTGTTGGTTTTAGTATCATTTGTTGTTATTGGTGTTGGTTGTGGAAGTGCTTCATGTGTATCAAGTGCATATTAATTGGTAATAACTTCCAAATTTTACAATAATACTGCTAATAATGGAAGGTGAACCTAGTTAATCAGGTACCTTGGTATGTTCTATACATATCTATGCTTACATTCAATCAAAAAATCAAATTAAATTACTAAAGTTATTATTTAATTTTTTCTGCGTAAAACTCCTGGCCGGTCATCGTGACCGTGCAATGTGTTTTGGGTCAGATGACGTGATTCGCCTTACAAGCATTCGGCTCCTTTTAGCAGACAGCGTGCACTAATGCATGATTAACACAGCTGATTTAACTTGGTCGGTCCATCGCGTAAGCAACCTTCCTCTGGCACCTTCCACTTTGCCCTGCAAGCCCCTTGATAGAGCAAGGAACGGCTTCAGTGTCACGTCGCGATAGATGTTCGGTACCACAGACTGCTCGGTGTTTGATTCAGTTTTCGGAAGACAATTCGAAAAATATAAAGGCAAGTAGGTATGTTGTAATATTATCATGGTCATTTCGTCATAAAATCTATGATAATATTGATAATTGCTTTGAAATATAACATGAATATAAAAAATAAAAGCTGATGTCGGTTTAATCACGTTTACGGAAGTGATAGCAGTGATATGACAGCAGTCGAGATTTAAAATATGGACAAAAGAAAGCGAGAAAAGAAAGATGGCGTGTGATAAGGGTAATTGAAATCCGATATTTATTTTATTTTCGTCCAACACACGGGCTGGCTGTCTTAAATTGGAACTTTCTCCAGATAATGTTGCTGTTCGTAAATAAGCTTGTCCGACGGAGACATAGCTTGAAGGATCAACGCTTGGTATAATAGCTATACACATAAGTACATCTGTAGATTGAGAATATGACTTCGCTAATAACGTCATGCCATCCATCATATAGGTATGCTTATAGCCATATAAGCACCGAGTCATAGAGACAGCCGTTGATGTAGGTAGGTATAATATTAGTAACTTTACCTATGAGACAACGGAATGCGTCTAGTAGGTATTAATCATTACTTTATATCTAAGTGCATTGGATAGGTACGGTATAGTGTGGGTGTTAGTGGCTTGTGTGTGGCTGATGGGTCGAAATTTCATAATTTCGACCCATCGCCGTCACACAAGGTCGTGAGTCTTTTCTCAGAATTTGAAGGGTTTGACCAATAGTTCACTACGTCGCGCTGGCGACGTGACTTTTGAGAACAGTATGAAGAACTCTCAAGCACAAAGGTTCACGAAGGTGTGTCACGAAGGTATTTTTATTAGTTTGCATAATATTCGTAAAATATTTTTCCCTACTTATGTTACTTACCTCAAAGTACTGGTTAAATATAATACTAGTGTTAAATGCCAACATATAATGAAAGACGTTCGCTCGTCTGCAAACCACAAATCGCTGTAAGAATACCTGCTTGTAATGAACACCGTTCGTTGTGTTAAAGTTTATATTTAGAGATCTCAATATTTAATGCAACTCTGACATAATACACGGCTTAAAATTTGCGAAGACATGTTTCTGAATAACTTAAACCTCTGTGACAGGTATGTTTAGTACAAGTTAGGTAAGACAAAAAATATATTGAAGTTAAGTATTTTGGGTTCCCGTTTCAGAGAGATAGAAGGCAGGGGCACACGTTAAATAAGGAAACCATAAGGTCAGAACCCAGAATCTCAGAGTAAGAACCTACTAACTTTAAATGCACATAATACTTGCTATTGTAACTATGTTGCGACAATCCATTCCTATTCCTATCCTTCGGTTCTCCTGCCTTTCCATCAAAATTATTTCAATGAATATTGAAACGCTAAATATTTGAGAATACTTTGAAAAAGTTTTTTCTTTTCAGTAGGTACAAGTTAATCCTTGATTGGGATCTCCTCTGGTGGTAACTGGTAAGTGATGATGCAGTCTAAGTCGGTAGCGGGCTAACCCATTAGGTGTATGACAGTCATATTAACCCATAGAAAATCCAGAAACAATACAAATTCTCAAATTGACGCTGCCGGGGATCAAATCCGGAGCCTCCAGTGCTTAGAAGACAATAGCGCTAACCATTGCGCCAGGGTATCGTCACTCGTCGTAGAACTACGAGGATTAGGTAGTTGCATCTTAGTAGTTTCTAAATCTATGATTAAAATAAAGCAGTTTAGATCAGTCTGAATCTAGGGTCAACTCAAACAATACGTCAGCGCTTTCAATACACTTTCACTGACCTTTCGCAACTCACCTGGTTTATATGCACCGTCGAATTCCTGAGAATAAAGTGCTGCAGTTTTTTCGGTAACGGTATATTAGACATTACTTTCTAGTGCTAGGGAAATCCCAGTAACAATATCCATACTAATATTATAAATGCGAAAGTGTGTCTGTCTGTCTGCTACGCTTTCACGGCCCATCTGTTCAACCGATTTTGATGAAATTTGGTACAGAGATAGGTGACATCCCAGGGAAGGACATAGGCTACGTTTTATCCCGGAAAATTGAAGAGTTCCCGCGGGAATCTAAAAAATGTATCTGTCCAACCGATTTTGATGAAATTTGGTACAAGGACAGGTCGTACCCCGGGGAAGGACATGGACTAGTTTTTATCTAGTGTTAAAATAAGCCTAGCATAAAAGTTGTGAATATCACATTTCTACCACTTGCATGATTGGCTGAATTTATGGTATTTTTGATGCAGCAGTGCACAGCCAATTAGGTCAATGTGGCGAAATCGTCACCATAGTCTGAAACTATCAAAGTAATTGAGGGTTTTTATCTAACAATACAACTTTCCTTAATCGGTACACCTCTGGTCAGAATCGATTAAATTATTTTTTACAGCTACTTACTAGGTACTTACCTATGATCTACTCTTTGAATATTTATCTATAAAGTATCTAATATTTAAAAAAAGAAAAAGATAAAAACCCAGGACTAGCCACCGTGAAGAAAATGACCACATCGGTAGTATTACCAGTCATTTGAGTAGAGATGGCGTCGGAATCAACGTACGGGTACGGTAGTTATACCACAGAATTCTTTAGAAACGGCCTTTGTTGTTTTTAATACGGACACAGAGCCACAGAATATGTAATATTGAATACTCTGCCGCACTTAGCTACCCGTATTCTGAACGAATACGGGTAGCTAAGTGCGGCAGAGTATTCATGTGGATTTAGTTTTTTTTTAAATCCGTGAAGACGTACCTATAAAGTTTTCCATGTATGTATCCCCAGGATGCAAGCTATTTCTATGCCAAATGCTAAGATCGCTCCAGCGGTTGATACGTAAAAAAAGATAAACAAGCAGAGACAATGAAACAGAACTGTCACATTTATAATATTTAATTAAGTATGAATCTTACTTCTTACTATCTTATCTTACTAATATTATAAATGCGAAAGTTTGGATGGATGTATGGATGTATGGATGTATGTATGGATGGATGTTTGTTACTCAATCACGCCCGAACGGCTGAACGGATCTGGATGAAATTTGGCAAAGAGGTAGATTATAGTCTGGAATAACACATAAGCTACTTTTTATTCCGGAAAATTAAGGAGTTCCCGCAGGAACCAAAAAACCTCAATCCACGCGGACGTAGTCGCGGGCATCAGCTGGTAGTTGAAAATATGTAAATGGAAAGCACATACTTATAATATAAAATAACTCGAGTTCTGGAACTCGAGTTGTATTAAATTACGTGCTTTCTGGATGAAATTTGGCAAAGAGGTAGATTATAGTCTGGAATAACACATATAAGCTACTTTTTATTCCGGAAAATTAAGGAGTTCCCGCAGGAACCAAAAAACCTCAATCCACGCGGACGTAGTCGCGGGCATCAGCTGGTAGTTGAAAATATGTAAATGGAAAGCACATATAATATAAAATAACTCGAGTTCTGGAACTCGAGTTGTATTAATAATTACCACTTCTATATCTATTCAGAATTCTAGGGCAGGCACCGCAGAATACTTAGATAGTCTAAGGGCCTGCACCCATGGCACGGCACGGCAATGGATTTTTCCCACGTCGAATAGAAATCAATAAAATTGAAATATCCATGCCTATAAAGCTTATACCGCTAGTGCCTGAAGTGTTTCATCATCATCATCATCATTGAAATTTCAATTTTATTGTCATTCTGTTAAGTTATATTTGCATTCGTCGCATGAAAATCCCGTGCCGTGCCGTGCCGACTATGGGCGCAGGCCGTAAGTGTATTATAACCTGTTTAGATTGTAACTTGAAACTCAAAATAATAAAAAAACCACAGCGGTCAATGGCTGGGGCTCTACATTTTCTTTAGTCTAATTTTGCATAAATCCATAGAATGTTATTAATGCGAAAGTTTGTCTGTCAGTCAACGCTTTGACGACCCATGTACTCAACCGATTTTGATGAAATTTGGTACAGTTAAACGACAGATATCTACTGTTGGACATAGGTTTCTTGTGGGGTCTTCCACACGCCCACGCGCGCCGCCTAGATCCATGAATCCAGTCCAGGCTTTCTACGACTCGTTTGATGTCGGCCGTTCATCAATGGAGTCTTGGTGCGCTTTCAAGTGTACCCAAGTAGGAAATAGTACCTATATAATAGTAGGAACATGACATAGTATGAACTAGAAGTAGTAGTAGTAGTGAGTAGTAGGTATGTAGTATGAACTTTGAATACCCTACCCCAGTTTCCGGTCCAGACATCTAATAATCAAGCATCACAATAAAAGGGGTAAATATATTCTGCACCACCACCACCACTACAGCCCATTAACGTACCACTGCTGGGCACAGGCCTCCACTCTCATAGGAGAGAGGGGAATTAGAGCTTAGACCCGCCACGCTGCTCCAATGCGGCTTGGTGGCCTTGAACGACTAATATCATATTTTTAGTTATAACTTATAATAACCGGGCTAGGCCCGGGGGTGAAACACCACCAACTTCATGATCCCGGGCTAGTACTGAGAGTTTCTAGTCAGAAAACCCAATAGGTACTGAATTTTGGCTCCACCCGGGACTCGAACCCGGGACCTCGTCGGCCGCAGTCGAACATGCTAACCACTATACCAATAGGCAATACTACCTGCCTGCAATATTCGGCAGGTTCAATAGTAAACAAAAGAAACGCCATTTCTTGTTCATGGCCAGCCCTACAAACAAAAAATTCCAAGCAAATTCCAAGTGCAAAATATTTCGAGTGCGATGCATAGTTCTGTCTTGACGTAAGATTATTCATGGTCGGAACGTTAGGTATTAGCTCAGGTATTAGGTAATCATCAGTAATCCATGCACTTGTTTATTGTTCCCCGGCAAACGATTGCGACCTGTCATTATGTACCTACCTACTTATCTAAACTTTATGTATTAATGTAAGTTATGTGATATGTCTATAGGTAGAACAAAAGAAGACCAGATTCCATTTTCTGTGACTATTATGTCTTGGTATGACAAAAAATTTAATTTTATACGTACCTACCTGTCTCATGGACGCAATCAATAAATGTCTTATTTTTTTCGTCCTTGTATTATCCAAACAGCCATTTATTGCTATTTTCTGCATCTATGGGTATGCCTAATAATAATTAATGTTTGTAGATCGCATATCCTGTGACGAAGAATATAGGCTAGGTGCTAAATGTGTGGTAAAAGATCTAAAAAGGCAAACGAAGATTTTAGCGTTCTGTATACCGAAATGGTAAAAGAACAAAAAGATCTCTTACCTAAAACATAGAGTCATGGTACTCTCATGGTACTCATGGTCCTTAACATTGGTACATGTCATATCATCCTTGGTCGAGTCCACCGCATTACTTTCTCCAGTAAACTCCGATTATGAAAGGGGTTACAACCCTCAGCACTGAAGAATAAGATGCAGAGAAAGGAATAAAAATGAAGTATGGGCACAGATTTAATAGTAAATAAGTAATTACATAAGTAATACGCATGGGCACGTGAGTCAGAAATTATTATTATGAATTGATTGATTGAATGAGCAGCATCAGACCCTGATAAAATACTACTAAGAACTGAAAACGTACCGACTGACGAACATTCCATGTATTTGGCCACTGGGTAGGTAGATAATGGTGTGCATCACCCATGTTGAGGTACCTAAGTATTTTAGGATCAATGGATTTCATAGAACATCCAATTCCAGAAGTGATTTAGGGTGGAGTTCACCGACTTTTAAAACGGCTGATTATCAGATAAACGACTGATTAAATACTTTTTAGTGTTCATCACAACCTAACCAATCTTTAGAGCGCCTAAACGCCCGATTATCTTAACCGAGCTCGGCAGGGTCGTTTAACCGTCGTTTATCACATTTTAATTTAAGACTGCGCTTCTCGTCGCTTATGAAATTGGGAGTGCGCTTCTTTTGGTCATCCAAATTTACTAAATTTTAATAAAACTGAACATACAAATCCAACATTTACAATATTCAATTCACAGCTGCTTCACTGCGTCATAAATAATTACTTTTTCTGATCCCATTTATTGGTATCGCGTAAACATCTGGTCGGTGCAAAACGAAGAAAGAGAATTCCTCTTTCTTTCTCTGTCTAGGGTGCAAAACAATGGAGGCCCCGACCCACTGTTACCTGCCCAAATGTAGAATTATAGCTTTGTTTATCCTCCCCAACGGCGAAGTTGTACTTTTCAAGTTGACAGCATTCTATTTTACGCTATTAAAAACAAAGGTCGCAGTGCGTCAGGTTGTTAAGACTATATGACTACGCAAATGTGTTGGCTTTTATCATTCGTTCAGTTCAGGTCCGTTTGCTGTGAATGGTTGGTTATTGCCTGATTTATTGATCGTCGTTCAAAATAACGTCGTGAACAGTAAATATTTAAACGGTTGTTTAAACGGTGTTGAAGATTAATCAGCCGATTAACTAAACATCGGTTAAGCAGAAGTCGGCGCACTCCACCCTTAAGTCTCTGGAAATAAACTGTGACTAATATTATGGGTATGTTTAATAATTATTCTATATATTTTCTTCTATTCTTCAGATATAACAATTACTTACATATATACCGCATTGTTTCAAAGTACAATTAATAAAATAATATAATGTCATTCTTTGACTCAGACTATATTGAGTCAGAGTAGTAAATAGAGATACCTATCTATAGTGGCTCAGATGACTATCACAAAATCTTTATTTTGTGATATTAATTAAGGTAATTAGTTATCGGAGTCCTCAGGCATTGCCAATGACCTAGCTATACTTATCCCGAAGAAACCCGATTGTTTTTCGGGATAAAAAATACTTTACATAAAGTATAGGTAAGTACGTTAAATCTGGGTAAAGTGTTAGCTGGTATTAGCACAGAATAGGGAATAGTACAGAATATACTTATAATAGTATAGTCTAGTCTGCACTATACTATTATAAGGTGCCAAGGTGCATTTAAATCCGTCTAGTAAATTCAGCGTGATGACACACAGACAGACAAAAATAAAAAAATTGGCAGTCTTAGGGACTGCCGATAGAAGTGAAAACTAATTTTTCTTTTAATATTTATTTTTAAATTAAAAAAAATAAAATATAAGCCTTAACACTAAGTCAGTAAAGTTTAATTTGTATGTATCGAGTTTAGTAAGTATATTTTTATGTTCGCGAGCATGTCGGTCACGGTTACGCGAATCTACACTTTTACTTTTACACTTTAAGAAGTTTTACACTTCAATATAAATTACCACAAGTGAATATAATTAAAATTATTAATAAATACGACTGCTCTGCCGTACCCCGTAACTACCTATCTACCTACTACGTAACGATACCACAGTCATTAATTACCTATGGAATTACCTTACCTTATTCACATTTTTATTAAATGATATTTTTTGGGAATCACTGGATATTGAACTATAGTGATAAATATTTTTGGAATCTACTCATCATTTTCTAGATGATGAATATATAGTTAATCTTATCTTCGGAAAAAAAAAATTCAACTTTAGTCTTTAATGCGGGACCATGGTCACCCCATAATTTTTTTTTTTAAATTTGACTAGCCTATGTCACCCGGAATAAGTTTGGGATTCTAACTCATTTATCAAAATCGGTTTAGGCGTATAGAAGTAATGGTGGAATATACAACACATACTCACATACATACATACATAAATAGTAAATACATACTATACAATACATACATGAACCCTGAAAACATTATACTCCTTTTTTCAGGCAGTCGTATAAAAAAGTGCTCAACGCGCCTAAAGAAGTTTTATACTTTCATGTAAATTACCAAAACGTGCTCAATGCGCCTAAAGAAGTTTTACACTTCAATATAAAAATTACTAAAAAGTGCTCAACGCGCCTAAAGAAGTTTTATACTTTTATATAAATTACCAAAAAGTGCTCAACGCGTCTAAAGAAGTTTTCACTTTGAAAATTTGGGCTCTGTATATAAAGTCTCCTCCAATCAAAACTTTTGAAAAAATATATAACGTACAAGAATTTTCCAGATATCTTATTTAGATTTATTTTAAGCATATAATTTAATAGATTTCGGATTGGATTGGTGATAATATATGGGTTAATAATAATTCAAGGACGTATTATGTATTAAGGCGCCTAATTTCTTTATTGAACGCGTGACGTGGATGGTCGAATTATACCGCAATTTAGCACAATGTGCACGATAATGGAATTGCAGGCTGTCAAAATTCACATTAGCTGATTGTACACTGTACAGTGCTGCGTGCTGACGCATTTCTTTGGCACATCTGATGTGGACGCCTCATGCTGACATCATTCTAATTATCCCAGAAATACTTGAGATTTTGCCGTGTGTATGAAACGTTTCAGCGGTAATAGCTAAGTGGTACCAGTTGTCCTAGGTGAGCGACGAAAGCGGCGAGATGCGACGCGGCGCGATATGACTCCAAAGGAACATACTCATCTACGCAGCAACGGTGGCCACGTGAAGGTTAACTGGCTGGTTGAAGACAGACTGTTGGATGCTATCACGTCGCGTGGTATCGAGTCGCGTTCTCGCGTTTGTCGTTGACGTAGGACAGGGCCTTACGGGACCTGCCCATTGAAGCGGGCGGAGCGGAGATGTGCAAAACAAGTCAATTCGAACAGGTGACTTGAAAAAATTATCGTATCATCGATCAACAATTCGATTGGTCCGCCCAACACATCTCCGCTCCACTCAGCTCAAATGCTTTACAATTAAATATCACCTTGCTATCACGGTGAAGGAACACATCTCGAGGAAAGCATGCCCGAGAGTCCTTTATATAATGTTTCGAAGATATTGTTTGAAGTCTGCCACTTGGACCGCGTGGTAGAGTTTGGACCAACCTTTCTCATTCTGAGGTGCTCAGTAACTGCTTGCTATGGGTCATGGGTTGAAATGATGATGATGAAATGTCATCATCATCACTTACTTTTCGCGGCCCACAAGTTTTACTTAAATCCACGCAGATGAATCTTGTAAAAAAGTCAGCAGCCAAAAGTAATAGGTACTAAGTACGTAATGCTGGATGTTTGCTGGATAAGTAATTACGTAGGTAATAATTACATTATCCAGCAAACTAAAAGTGCATCTCAAATCTCTCTCTTTGGGTGGGTTTGTTGAATTTACGTGATCTTTACTAAATAAATGGATCTTTAGTAGAATGAAACCAAATGAAATGAATATAGAGCACATTCTTCAAACTCTTAAGCATCGGTGCCGCCGCTGTAATGAAAGACATGTATTTAAATATTCACTACAAATTAAAATTGGAGCTGTCATCACTTATCGTCCCTTTCGTTCTGAGCCCATAAATCAATTAGCATGGCGATCCTCGAACTGATCATCACACTTAATAATCAGTCTGGGGAGTTGTTTTTTTTTAATACGGCAGAAACAAACGCGCATAATCTTTGCGTCGCGTCGTATACCTACATATTACCATAGATTAATTATAATAACCTGGTTTATATATTGTCTTTGATATTACTGATGTTCGGTCTCTGGTAGAGGGTTTTCTTGATATAAAAGCCTTCCACCTACGACTTGATATTTGTCTTGCGATTACGATATTTGTATTTTGATACGATATCTTGATTCGATATTATTTGTACCTACTTCAGCTTAACATTCCGGAAGGACGTGGGAACCCACCGCATTATTATCCCAAGGTAACTTCTACCATTATTTGATTAATGGAAAGGGGTCACGACCCTCAGTAATGAGGAATACGACGCAGAAAAGCTTATCATACCTACTCTCCAAGGCATGGAAGAAACGGCAATCCCAAATTAAGACAATCCATTTATCTACCTACGTTACTTATCAAACAACGCCCGGCAACACACGTGCGTCTGTGATATATTTGGTTGTTCAATCGAACTAACTAAATCGTGACATTATTAATATTATGCAACAAGAAAATACTTTGGGTGGGCGGAACTACGAGTTAAAGCCAATTTATAATGAGTTTGTAATTATTATTATGATCATGGTTTAATTAAAACGCATGGCGCTTATTTTAATTTATTTAATGAGTGTGTGGATGTGACCGAATAATACGAACCAAAGACTAATTTGCCCGAATTCAGCATTAAGTATGCTTGATAAATATTGAAATTATTTCCTCTTTCTCGTTAGAAAATCCTATAGTTTGAATAACCCAAGGGTATCTGTCGAAGTTTAAACAACTGTATTTTATCGGGATGGCATTCTATATATTATGATCAATTGTTCGAGTTATGAATAATGGTGGCCTCGATTCGGATGGCGCAAGCATATTTATTTTTATAAACTATTGCAATCATCATTCAGGTATTCAGGACATGAAAATTTTTCAGGTCGCAGAAAAAAGATAAATTACATATTGAGTTTTCTTTTGCATTTTCAACTGTCAATAGTAAGATAAGAAGATTTAGCTATCGAAAAATTCAGATATAGGTACTTACCCTTGTTTATCAGTGGGCAACGGACTGCTACATCAATATTTAGTGAGGTACTAATGAAAATAAGAAGTTTGTAGTGCATAAAAAAAAAGTTCTTACAACATTTTTTCGCGGTCTACGGCTACGGGCTTATCTAGTTTTCCCTAGAGTATAGAAGGACTGTAGGGAAAAAAATCGCAGAAAACCTTAGCGAAACGCCGAACGCGTAGCCAACGGACGCACTTTGCCCGGCGCTTAACGTAGTTTAAACGAGATATTAGGCTCGTATCACAATTTCATCGTCAAACATATTATTAACTAGATGATTCCCGCGATTTCGTCCGCGTGGACCAAGTTTTTTCGATTCCCGCGGGAACTCTTGAATTTTCCGGGATAAAAAGTAGCCAGTCCTTCCCAGGGATACAACCTACCCCTGTACAAAATTTCATTAAAATCGGTTGAACAGATAAATTTTTTGATTCCCGCGGAAACCTTCGAATTTTCCGGGATAAAAAGTAGCCTATGTCCTTCCCCGGGTTACAACCTATCCCTGTACCAAATTTCAGCAAAATCGGTTGAACAGATGGGCCAAGAAAGCGTAGCAGACAGACAGACAGACAGACACACTTTCGCATTTATAATATTAGTATGGAAGTATGGATGACGCGATAACGACGTTCTATCCGCCGAGCTAGGAGCACCTCACGCGTTTCAGTGAGACTGAGAAGCTACTTGTTATACGACTGCCTGAAAAAAGGAGTAGGTATATTGTTTTCAGGGTTCATGTATGTATGTATGTCAGTTTGTATATTCCACCATAACTTCTATACGCCTGAACCGATTTTGATAAAATATGAGGTATCGTTAGAATCCCTAGCTTATTCCGGGTGATATAGGTGACCATGGTCCCGCATTAAAGACTTGAAAAAAAATATATTCGAAAATAAGATTAACTATATAATCATCATCTAGAAAATGATGAGTACATTCCAAAAATATAATAACACTATAGCTCAATAGCTCCACTATAGCTCCAGTGATTCACCAAAAATATCATTTAATAAAAATGTGAATAAGATTCCAAAATTAATTAATGACTGTGCTATCGTTACGTAGTAGCAGTGGTAGCCGTACTTCCATTCGAGGGGGATTTTTTATTACGTAAGTATTTCTTCATAAGGAACTTCTTCATAAGATGCCTGATTTCTTGGGGGAGAAATCAGGTTATGTGAGATTTTTACTCACTAAAACCCCCTCGGTGGCCTACCCTCAGCGCTGTGTTAGGAAGCTCCGAGATCCAAAATATGAACGCATCGGAGCATCCCGTGTTCAATGCTCTTTTAGCTCAGCCCGGAGGACGCGGCCCCCTCCCTTCACCAAGCCACATGCCACAACCAAGCTGCCGATTACCCAGGCTCGTCTAAGGGTGAAACGACTGGAGCCCCCACTCCAGGCCGCTCCTGACCATTACTAAATTCCTATTTTAATGTTTCACGTCATATTTTTCTAAACGACGTAATTATGCTTAAATTGCGGCTGGAAAAAAGCTAGCCTAAGTAAGCATAACATAATTGTTTCTGTCTGTCATTATCGTCCGAAAATACATTGTTAAAATTTTTAACTTAAAAATACTTTATTCAAATTTGAATCAGCGTCCTCGGCGTCACCACCTATAAATAGTTTAAAGGTTTTAGGGTCAATGCAGAGTGCAGACGGTCTGCATTTGGACTGGATGCACGTTGTTATGTACCTATACTATACCTAGTGAATTTTTTATCCAAACCGTTTTTGATCTGGTTTCTCGCTCGCCTTTCTACTAGTACCAATGATATTATATATAAAAAAATATCATTGACTAGTACTATTATATATACTTTCTACAATACAAAGCATCGTCAAGTTCTATTTTTATTTTATATTTTATAATCTACTAACTATAAGGTAGCCCTTGACTGCGATCTCGTAAGTGATGATGCAGTCTAAGATGGTTAGCGGGCTAACCTGTTACGGGATACAGTTGTCTGTGTGTAGTTGAAATGCAACGGAAACTTAAGAAGCGATTTGTAATTCGAACAGCTAAGAAATCGGATGCTGCACTTCAATTTAATAAAAGTAAGTAATACTTACCTACTTTTAAAAGAATAGTGTAGGTACGGACATTTTCTGGCATAGGTGTGCTCTACCTTAAACTGCCCTACAAGCAGCAGGGCGACCGCGTATCTTTTGCATCAATCATTGATACATCGCAATCATCTCCGATTGGTTAACACTCTTCCACTATTGAATGAAATCCATTGACGCAGCAAGAATACCATAAATTCAGCCAATCGGAGGTGATTGCGATGTATCAATGATTGATGCAAAAGATACGCGGTCGCCCTGAAGGTTTGTTTGCAGCAGTTTAAAAAACTCTCATTTAACTGACTGCAGCCGACTGACTGAGCCGTGCAGTCGGTGACCGAGTTATATTACTAGCTCACAGTTCAAATTGAACATACTGTCGACTGTGCAGTCACGACTTTTGATTCTGTTATGCCAACTGCACTAAACCGCAACTCTGCAGTGTTTTCGCAACCCAAATCGAAACCGTCTGTGTACTGTACACCCTACTACTATGTAATTAAGCTCGTTCCAAAATACGACTGTGATTGTGCTTTTCTCGGAATATTCACTTTTCAATGAGCGTGAAATGCGCAGGTCTAATAATAAACAATTGGTAGCGAAGGAATTTATCGACGTCATAACACTAGCCATCCAAAGACTTCTCTATTAAGAAGATTAGCTCCTACTGAATTGTGATCTCATCTAATGGTAAAATATTATGGTCAACTATGAACGCGAGATGCATGTATATCTAGGTACCTCTAGGCAAGGATATTAACCCTAACTATAGTCCACGCACGAGCTCCGAGGAATCCTATGGAATGTTAAAGTAATGACCTAGAGTTGTTGTAAACAAAACAATACTGCTATCACAAAATTACACGCGTCAAGCTCGAAACTAGTGCTGGGAGCGAGCTAGATATGGAGCGACGATCAGGGGTGGCGTACAGCCGTCACTTCTTCAGACCCCGATTCCTCGGAGCTCGTGCGTGGACATCACACTCATACTAATATTATAAATGCGAAAAAGTCCCTGTCTGTCTTTCTGCTACGCTTTCACGGCCCATCTATTCAACCGATTTTCATGAAATTTGGTACAGGGATAGATTGTGTCCCGGGGAAAGACATAGGCTATTTATTTATCTCGGAAAATTCTGAAGTTCCCGCGGGACTCAAAAAACCTAAACCTAAAGTGGCGGGCATCATCTAGTCCATACTAATATTATAAATGCGAAAGTGTGTCTGTCTGTCTGTCTGCTACGCTTTCACGGCCCAACTACTCAACCGATTTTGATGAAATTTGGTACAGAGATAGGTTACATCCCGGGGAAGGACATAGGCTACTTTTTATCCCGGAAAATTGAAGAATTCCCGCGGGATACTAAAAACACCAATCCACGCGGACGAAGTCGCGGGCATCATCTAGTATACAATAAAGATAAGAGTCCTGACTCACAGAATCACTCACTGCCTGATTCATCGACGCCCAGCCCAAATCCATGGACCAAGTTAAGACCACTGGTTCGGTATGCATGCCTGTCCTACCGAGAAGACCAGCATTTAAGACACAGCGGTTGCCCATTTAAAAAATAAACTGAAACTTTTTTGCACTTCTTAGGTGTTAGCGCGCCAACCCCCATTGGAGCAGCGTGGTGGGTCTAAGCTCTAATTCCTTCTCTCCTATGAGAGTGGAGGCCTGTGCCCAGCAGTGGGACGTTAATGGGCCTTATTGGTGGTGGTAAGTGCTAAATCGGTTGATGAGGTCCTGGCTCGTAAGTTGTTTTTGCGTTCCAATCGTACCCTCGATTAAATCTTGAGCCAAATTGAAAAACATACATGAACTGGGTTATTAATAATTATTTCATGGGAACTGATATATTATATTCTTAACAGATGAGACGTTAGTGTGACAAATGGCTTTTAGATCTATAATGACCTCGGTTGCGTTCATGGAAATTGCATGCTGTAATGAAAAACAGCTGCTTGCTTGTTGTTACTGCAAAATAAGTCAAACAATACAGACTTTATGATAATAGTCATTATTATCAAGTATATACAAATGGATAAGTTTCTAAGAAAATTTAAACTTATTCATTCAATCTGACGTTTCAAACTTAATTAGCATAATATTATGTCCAAGTCGTGTCTTATTTGAAAAGATGATGGCCGCGACTTTGTTGATTACCGTGGGAACTCTTCAATTTTCCGGGATAAAAAATAGCCTATGTCCTTCCCAGGATACAACACACACTTTCGCATTAATAATATTACTAGATACTATTTGAGTCCCGCGACTTCGTCCGCGTGGATTAAGATTTTTTGATTCCCGCGGGAACTCTTTAACTTTTCTATCCCGGAAAATTAAGGAGTTCCCGCGGGAACCAAAAACCACGCAGACGAAGTCGCGGGCATTCGCTAGTACCTGTATAAAAGCGAAAGCGTGTCTGTTTGTCCGTCTGTCTGTCTGTTGGTTTAATCTTGATTTAGTTTTAGAGCTCGCAATAAACATTTACAGAGTAGACCTCGTTTAACCTATTCACAAATCTGTCACAGCATTCATGAGATGCTTTTGAGAAATTTCTAAATGACACCATTGAAATGGTCCAGACGTGTGCAGACTCTTTACGTTGCAGACAAGTTAGTGCAAAAGGTCTTAAAAACTGTGTCACACAATGCAGCCGTTTCATTCGGGACAATCAACATCGATTATTATTTTTTATTACCTAAGTACATATTTGGACGTTTATTGAGTTGATATGCCGAATATTTACCCAGATAGGTATCGATCTATCTTATTTCACTTCACTTAATATTATAAATGCGAAAGTTTGGATGGATGTATGGATGGATCGATGGATGGATGTAGGGATGTTTGTTACTCAATCACGCGCCAACGGCTGAACGGATCTGGCTGAAATGGCACAGAGGTACATTATAGTCTGGAAAAGCACATAGGCTACTTTTTATCCCGGAGTTCCCGCGGAAACCAAAAAACCTCAAATCACGCAGACGAAGTCGCGGGCATTCGCTAGTCTGATATAATAAATAATTAATATAAGAACAGATTTTGTTTTTCAAAAACCTTTGATTATAATAAGTTTACAAGTAGGTTTAAAAAACTAAAAGCACGCTTCACCAATTCTATCTTTAAAAGACTCTTTTTTAATAGAATATTTTAATAGACTATTAAATATATATTTAATACGTCTTGGGACCCTGAGATGACTCTAGACGCGGACTGTGCTGCTGGTTTTTTTGTGGGTATTCTGCTTCATCTGTGAGTCCCACATACCAACCTTCTGCGGGATGCGTAATTATGCATTTTTCCAGCAAAAAAAAGGGTTCCATGCCCGTCACAATGTGCGGAAATTTTATACTGTATGTATTATTACTCGTAAACTTGTCAAGTCAGCTGTGATAGTTTTTCATTTAACTTCGTTATATATGTCACCGTAAGTTTGTAAAAACCGTTAGGTTATAATCTAACTCGCGAAATTGTAAACTGTCGAATGATTACAATATAACGGATTATTTTTCGGTAGATTGTAATCTGTTAGGTTTATTAACCCGATAGAACCTAACTGATTATTTATGTCGAACCCTAACCTAACCTACAAGAAAGAGACAAGAAAACGTAAATATAATGAATATTTCAAAAATTGACATGAATTGAATATTTGAAATTGAACGGTTCACAATCTTTCGACTGTTTACAATCTATCGAAAAAAAAGCGTTAGATTACAACCTTACGGTGACATATATACTGCTTCCATGCATTCATTCACATATATCCAAATAAAACCGTTTAGCTGGCAGAGAGATACTGGACTATACCTAATAAAAATTAATACTTTAAAGTTGAGGTGCCCTAAATAATATTTTTTTCCAAAATTTTATTTTTGATACATTTGTCATATAACAGCTTTATAGTACTCATAGGCCGTGGGCGGACAGACGGACGGACGTATATTATGGTGAAACTATAAGGGTTCATTGTTGATTACGGAACCCTAAAAACAATAAGTTCTTAAAAAGAAAAATAGACTATCGGGAATTTTCTTGAATCTAGCCATCGTTTTTGCCAAGCTATAAATAAGTCCGAATTCAAGAGGCTTATAAGTACCTGTGACAGAGTTCCAATATCCACCTCATGGGTCCATCATCAGATCAGCTCGATGCAACCAAATTATTGTATTGTCATCGGTACATACATTTTCATAGTTTCAAATCGATACGACAATAACAATTAGAAGTTCAAGACTTGTTTGAGTACATAATATCTATAATTAGTTAGCTAGTTACCGGTGAAGCCAATAAAAGCGTGTTAAAAATACTCCTTTACTCGCAGCTTCTATGCTCCTGAAATAGTACTAGGTATTAAATGTTTAAAAACAAAAACAGAAACAGCTCATTCATTCACAAATCCACGATAACTCGCAAGCAAATGCAGAACTTTTATTATTTGGTCGTAATATTAGTCGATAACAGGCATCTGAGGAATGCAATGTGTGAATTTTTGCGAGTGAAACCGTGCAGTAAATTGCTGAAAATTATAGATCGTTTGTTGTTTACGCACCAAGATATAGTATAATAGGTATCAGTGTAGTTTTATCGCATTAGACTCAGGCCCAGACACCCTTTTCTTGAAATACGGTTTCACCCAGGGATATAATTTTTTGTCATTTATTGAAAACAATACAATAGAACTTAAAGCTAGCTAGCCTAACCTAATAATAGGTTATTGACAGACATAAAGTTCCTTTTTTCCTCTTGAGGTACGGGACCACTACGGAACCCTAAAAACATTCAAATCCATTTCTCCAAGCTATTTTCATTGCCAAACCTAAAATAAATAATAAATTCATGAATTACCAGTAAGTACCTACCTACTAAGTTTCCTAAAAACAAAATTCGACCGGACATAGTCGCACCATAAGGGCTGAAAACCTACTTTTTAGGTAGGTACGCAATCCTAATAAACACACAAATATCCGCCCTACATTTTTAATTTTTGGGCAGATGGTTTCTACAGCTCAGGAGGTAAGTAACTAAGTTATATTGGTGCTTCCTATAATCATACTAATATTATAAATGCGGAAGTGTGTTTCTTTGTTGGTTTGTTGGTTTGTCCTTCAATCACGTCGCAACGGAGCAACGGATTGACGTGATTTTTGGCATGGATATAGGTGAGGACAGTGACATAGGCTAGGCTAGGCTAGGCTTTTTATCCCGGAAAATTAAGGAGTTCCCGCGGGAATAACAAAAAACTTAAACCACGCGGACGAAGTCGCGGGCATCAGCTAGTAATAACATACTTTTGCTGTGTGAAAACAGCTGATATTGCATCTTTTTGGCCCTAAGTATTTCAAATTTGCCTTGACAGAGATTAAAGACACGTTCTAGAGCTGATAGAGTCGTTTATTTTCTCATAAGAGTGATTACTGTAATTTAATTATATCATTGTTAAATAGTGATTTGGTATTATTTGGTAAGTGACATCTTTGTGCCAATTAGATTGATTTCATGGTTCGTTACTCCCATAGATAAGGGTTGTCAATTCAATTCAATTTAATTTATTTAGAACATGTAGGACATACAGGTGTCTCTTATGCTACGTCATGTTTTGACTGTACCACCGGTTCGGAAAGCAGATTCTGCCGAGAAGTGCCGGCAAGAAACTCAGCAGTTGCTCTTTTTTTGTTTTTTGTCAATGTGGTTTTAGTTTTTGAACACATACTTACTCGTGAAACCGATCAACGTCCTGTGCTGGATATTACTTTCTTGAGAGGAATTCCAAGGGTCGCGGTCGTCTCCGTCTGAATCCAGCTTTGTGTCATCCTTCCACTTAGTAGAGGTACTCGTATCTGCACGCGGTTCCAGCACTTTGGGACCACTGCAACGTTTATCTATTCTTTGAACTGTGTGCTCCGGTTAATTCCACTTTTACATATTATTATGCAGTCCATTTGGCCTGTCGAGCTCTGGTGATAGAAGTCATTGTTTCTCTAGATGCACGCTCTGTAGATCAGAAATCATGTCTAGCTCTAGGTACTTAAATACTGAAACTTCACACACCTTTGAGAAGATTATATTATGAAGAGCTCACAGGCCTTACGATGTTTACTTTCACCGTTAAAACAAGTGATAGGGATTTACTAAATTGCTTAAAACGTACATAGAAAAGTTAGAGGCGTGCGCGGTGATCGATAAGTACCTATTTGGGTTATCGCGCTAGGCTAGATCACATGCCATTAGAGCTCCGAAATTCATAACATTTTCTTGGAATGATTTCAGTTACAATTTTCTTATCCTGATTGGTAAGCCTGAATGATAATAATGATTGTGAAAATAATGCAGTCTGTGATTGCGAGAAAACTGTATGAATCAGGCAGTCATTGTATAGCTGGTATAGCGTACTTCCGATCATCATCCTAAGCATATGGCGACAATATAAAGTTGTAGTTTTTCCGCGATATTAAATCCGGTGGTTGCTAACGCCAAGCACAGTTTCATTTCGACGTCCAAGTTGAACTCACGTCTTGACGTTTCGAATTCAAATATTCTACGCGCGAAGTGAACGTAGCGAATTATTTTATTCAACAAGCAAAGCCGCAAATATCTACCAGTGTTTTTCTTTTAAAATAACTATGGACAGATGATAATTTTATTAAATATGTCCGTGGACTAAAATATTTCGAATAATTTTCGTTTATTCAGTTCGCTCATTAGAAATTTCTGACGACTTCAGGTTCTTCGTGCTTCCAGCTCTTAGAGACAAAAGCTAACATGAAGAATATGTAAGTACAATCGTGTTTTGCATAGTGTTAAGGTTTCCAAGGTATGGAGATGTTAATTTTTATCTTTAAGGTCCATATTACTGAAAACAGTGTCCTGCTTTCATAGCCTTTGTATATTGAACTTCTCCTCTTAGAATTTGAATTAGAAATCTTTAAATTGATACGAATATTATTAAACACAAGTTGAACAACATTGTTATAAAAAATAAAGTATTTTAAACTTTTATCAGTAAATATACAAGCATTTTCTTGATGTTCGTAGCAAAGTTTTAATATAAGTAGGTACATATTTAATTTCCACAAATGTAACATATACGCAAAGGTGATTTTATTCATTCCAGGCAATACATTTTTGGATAGCACAATATAATAATTTGTTATGGTAGAATTTCGCCTATCGTAGCGTAGTAAGTATAACTTAATTAGGCCTACATTCAACAATAAATAATTGTTGTTCGGCATTTCTACACCGATCTAGGCCATTGGTGTAGAATTTTAGTACCTATAATCGAAGCCGATAAATACGATTCCATTAATGCCTAGTGCCTAATGAGTAATGCTGCATGCCTAGTTCCTACTATGATGACAGTAGGTATGTTTTCGATCTAATTTTTAATGTGAATTTTTGTATAAATATTTTCTGTAGTTTTACTGAAGTATGAAAGCAAGACTACATAATCTCAATATTCATATAATCTGTACAATCTTATGATACCTAATAATATTCATAATTCATAGATAATACTACAGATGCGAAAGTGTGTTTGTTGGTTTGTACTTTAATCTCATCACACTACAGATGCGAAAGTGTGTTTGTTGGTTTGTACTTTAATCTCATCACAACAGATCGAAGTGATTTTTGCATAGGTATAGTTGCGGACCTCGAGAGTGAAGTGACTTATGGTACTGTTTATCTTACCGGAAGGAATCCCCGTAGGACTTAAATAGTAGATTATTCACCACGGGGGTAATGCGATGTATTATGTCACGGGCGCCGGGATAAATCTCAAGCGGAACGAGGGATTTTAGAGTAACTCCCGAGCGTAGCGAGGGTGTTGCATCTAGAATCCTGAGAGTAGCGCGGGAATTAGGGGCGCCCAAGATTAATACAGCATTACCCCTACGGTGAATACTCTACTTTTCACACCTCGCGATACAACCACTTCTTTCAGCTGGCGTGGCCTACTCGATTTGACAAACAAATGTCGTCAGTGCGAATCTAGTGGGCCACGGCTTCGGTTTTCGAAAATCGAGTTGGCCGCGCCTGCTGAGAACACATTCTGTTTACCGAAATTAGACTTTATGGATATAGCAATAAGAATTATGAATAAAACCTCTTTGGAATGAATAGAATTTCCTTCAGATCTTGCTTCAGATGCGCGATGATTCTAAATTCAAATCACATTATAACCCTAGGGAATAATGGATTTCAGTACAACATTATAACCCTAGGGATTTAATGTCTTACTTTAACCTTAGATAACAGGCCATGTAATAAGGCGTTGTTGAGCGAGTGGTGTGAAAAAATCATTACACATCTATACTAATTTTATAAAGCTGAAGAGTTTGTTTGTTTGAACGCGCTAATCTCAGGAACTACTCGTTCGAATTGAAAAATTATTTTTGTGTTGGATAGTCCATTTATCGAGGAAGGCTTTAGGCTATAACTATAACATCATGCTGCGACTAATAGGAGCGAAGCATCAGTGAAAAATGTTGCAACAACGGGGAAAATTATCCATATTTGAGGGCTTACGTTGCGTGCGCTGCGTAAACGGTTCAAGTTACCCAAAAAATATATATCAAAGAATTATTCCTCTTTAAATGATCTAAAAATGTCCGCGACTGGATCTCGCGATCATAATAACAGAAATTGACGCGGACGAAGTCGCGGGCAACAGCTAGTCTAGTATATACTAGACTAGCTGTCTAGTATATACTAGACAGCTAGTCTAGCATAGGCTAGGTATTTTTAGCCCGGCACTTTTTATCTCAAAAAATGCCGGGCTAAAAATACCTAGCCTATGCCCTTCCCGGGATAAAAACTACCCCTGCACCAAATTTCATCAACAGACAGACAGACACTTTCGCATTTATAATATTAGTATGGATATATGTACCTACTGTTCGAGCTATTATTACTCTACGAAAGCTCTCGAGTGTAGGGTCGTAGCAGTTTGAAAATAACTGTAACATTATAACTTTTATTTTTTAATTTGTACACGAAATTAAGATAAACAACTGATTAACAATGATTCCCAGAAATTCATCTTGACTTGGGTTTTTTCCCCTCTGTATGCGTCTACAATTGAGTTTCTTACTCTTTCCTTTCCAGGCTTATAAAAAAGCTTAAGTATATAATACATAAAATACCCACAACTCGAGTAAACAAAACGAACCCAGTAAGTACCTATTCGTGCTTTTGCTTGGTCTTAATTGAGCAAAATTAGTTTTAATCAAAATGTATTTTGGTTAATATTACTTAATTGGGGTTAAAATTTAAAATCACTAACTTTTATTTGTGCCTACTTCGAATTAAAAGATTAAAACACATGGCGCCATAAATTAATATCGTTAATATTCAATGCACAGCTTTCACATGATATTAATGATCTGTCAGATTACGATACTTTGAGAGGTGGTGGTGAAAATCTCTTGATCAACGTGATAGGTAAGAACATTTAAAGACTTAAAGTTTTGAAATAATTTAATATAAAAAGTTCTTTTTAAACAACCGACTTCAAACTCCCGCGCCAACTTTACAACAACAAGCACACGCCATACAAAGTACTTATTTTATTGTTGATATTTTAAAAACCGCTCAACCGATTTCGATAAAATTTATATGGGACTACATGGGAAGTATGCCCTTTCAAATAAAAAAAGAATCATCCAAATCGGTCTACCCAGTCAAAAGTTCTGAGGTAACAAACATAAAAAAAAAAATACAGTCGAATTGAGAACCTCCTCCTTTTTTTGAAGTCGGTTGAAAATATTTGGTTATTGAGTTCTTTCAATAAAATAGATAAAAAACAAATGAACAATGGATAGCCTAGTGTCAGTCGGGAGATTGTGAGGACTCTAACGATACCCCATATTATATACAAATCTCTTCAGGCATTTAGAAGTTATGGTTGAATAAAGAAACACATAAGTAGGTACATATATGTACATACAGAAATGAACCCTGAAAACATTACACTACTGTTTTGGCAGTCGTATAATACTAAGATAAGAATAATAATCAGATAAGAATAATTTTACTAAAAACTTTATCAACATGGAAGTAATATAAAAGCTTCTTTAAAGTTAAGCGTCTAAATATGTTTAATTTGACGTGATTTTGCTACATTTCGTTGTAGAAGATACAGTAGCAAGGTTAGAAATTACGACGAGAAAAATGTTCAGAAATATGAATATAATTTCATGTAGATATCTAGGTTCTTCAAAATTACATCAAGTCATTGAAGTCTAAAGTATTACGAATTGAATTAAATGGTTGGCCAGGCAGAAATAGTTTTAGCTGATCACTCACTTCTGATCAGTGATCAGAAGTGATTGCGATCGTGTCTGTAATTGTTAAACTTCAGCAATCGAGTCCATCGGTGGTCTCTTGGACTAAAAGCTGCATGTTCAATATTTATGTAGAGCGCTTTCTTATGCATTTGGGTCACTAATGTTCAGCGGTTCAGTGTGTGCATTCGTGGCATACTCTTTTCTTTGGGTACGGAATGACGGAACCCTACAAAGTAATCAGAAATATACTGTGGACTTTAACAGTTGCATCTATGTAGTACTATAGTATACCTATGTAGGTACATTTTTGTTCATTGTTCAAGAATCACGAATGAGTTCATAGAGGCTTTTAAATTAATACCTACTATTTAATAGTATTTCGAAAACCTGCGACTAATGGAGAAGTTTACCATTTTTTTTATAATAATTAAGACAAAATAAAACAAAAATATGAAAGAATCAGTAAAATATCTCAACAAATGAAAAAATATGCAACTTTAAAGTTGCGCTTGCAAGTGCGGTCGTCGACGTCTCACGACCTTATAAAGCCGAATTAAAGAAAGAAATGGACTTAACGTGACTTAATTGAATTAAAAGCACAAATTATTTTGTGTCTGAAGATATTTTTGAAGTATTAAATCTCGGCTAGGTAAAAACTCACTCACAAAATTTCACACTCGAGTAATCTGTGTAAGTACATGAAATAATTAAACTTATTAAATAATTAATTTCTCAGTCATTTATTGATGGATTAAAAAAACTTGAGAAAACTTGTCAAGGGACATCCGTATGGAACGAAGTTCCTTTCGATTAAATTTACACAGAGAAACACGCGCACGCCGCACGGCTCCGAAAATATTTTTGGCCAAACCGGCTCGCACAGGGGGAATTTTGGAAATGTGCTGGGGCCAAAAGTTTCCTTTTTCCCTGGCGCGTCGAATGAACCCAAACTCGGGGGGCTAGGTGTAGTGGGGGGGGGGGGGGGTTGGGTTCGTGGGGAGACGATTTACGATATCAGAAAACGATATCGGGGTTCCGGGGGCGGTCCCGTGGGGGGGGCGATTCCGGTGGTTGGAGTTTTTGGGGGGTTGGGGGAGGAGGGGGGGTTGGTTAGTCCAAGGGTTTTGGTGTCAAATGGGTTATAAAGGGGGACTACCCTTCTGTCAACAGAGCCCACGTAAACTCAGTTGCTTAAGGGGGCAGTGGGGGGTGCAGGGGTTGGAGAGGGGTGTGGGGTAGTTTTTCCCGGGGGTTGGGGTTGGTAAGTGCCGGGCGAGCTGAGTAGAATGAGCCCAAGCACGGGTAGTTTGGAGCGGGTGGGTAAGGAGTTCCCTCGAGCTCACCTGGTTTCAGGTATCCACGAGCTTCAGGTCTGCTTCCTAACTATTCCTTTTTTTGCGGACTGCTCCAATTTCAATATATTTTCTCAATCAAAAAATGGTAAAAAGTGTCGTTACAACTTTTGGAGAGGGTCGTTACAACTTTTGGTCTTAATTTTTTCGTCTAGCCCTCTTTTGCAACGCGCGATAAGGAAGATTCGTTCCAAAAAACTACTGATTTATTAGTTTTAATCTATATTTTTAACCGACTTCCAAAAAAGGAGGAGGTTCTCAATTCGGCACGTATCTTTTTTTTTTTTATTTAAATGTATGTCGGTGCATATCTCCGTGGTTTCTAAACCGATTAGAACAATTTTTTTTCATTGGTACCTACAAGGTGGTCCCATACAAAAAATTTTTGATGGTGAATTCATATAGTAGGTATCAAGTCACGTGTATCCGATACAACTCTGAGTCCCAAATCCTCAACCCTGATGCTGCAGGGTACAGAACTCCTTAAAAATAGCGATTTTTTTTATGGTGAATTCATATTGTAGGTGTCAAGCAACGACTTTATACTTAAACCCAAGTCCCAACTCCTCAACTCTGATGCTGCAGGGTACTTACTTACTTACTGTATTAAGAGTAGGTACACTAAAAAGTTAAAAATAAAAATTCTTTTCAAAAAACCGACTTCCAAAGCCACTGTAAAGTAAAAAATAATTTTGATTTCTACACACTAGGTATGTTGAAGTCGGGCGAGCCTGACGCGTCAAGTTTGCCTATCTTTGTTATACTCGCCCGACTTCAACATAGTGTGTAGAAATCAAAATTATTTTTTACTTTCGGTTTTTTGAAAAGAATTTTTATACTTCCGTTGCGTTAAATATGATATTCACAACATCATGAAACTTCTCCATTAGGTACGTCCTGTTTTTATCTAGGTATTGCAATGAGTAGACATATATACATACTTAGCGGCGGAGGTCATGTGCCTCTATCTTGCTCAGATTTACATACAAAACTTTTACGGCGGTAGTCGGTGGTGTGGCTGGTAATGTCCAAGAAGACGTATACCCTAGCTTCTCTGTGCGCGCGGTATGCTCATAATAATTTAAATTCTTGGTGGTTTTCCAAGCAGGTATCCTAGAATTTACTAAATCATAGTACCTATATCATTATATGTTACATGTAACATGTGTAACTTATGATTTAGTTATGCCATGACAGTATGTTTACTTTCATGGCATGGTATGAAACAGGTACTGTGAAGATTCTATTTCGAAATAGTTATCTTGCAAACGTTTTGTGGAGTGCTCACTGTATAAATCGGCTACCTTCTTATATACCTAAGCAAGCAAAGTGCGCAAATTTTTGAATTATAAATATACATAATCGACCCGATTCCTATGATGTTTAATAATAAACAACTTAACCTGATTCTCACACAATTTAAAAGATGGCCCAGTTCTATTAGCATTTTGCGGGGGCTATTATATCTATGATTTTATTTCGCGAGCGATAATAGGGATGCGAATGTCCAAACACAATCATAAACCTTTTCAGAGAAGCTTGAAACATACACAACGCGCTACGAAGGAAATCTACTTAATCATTCTAAATCAGGTGACCCGCCTGCTCGTTTGCTCGCTACAATATAAAAAAAAATTAAAACTTAAATTAACTAACAGCTCTCCTAGCGGCCGTGGTTTTGTAGTGTGATGTGCATAACGTAGTTTCTTGTAGGTATTACAATTATCTTTTTTTTATCCACTACTGCGATTGACTGCGAACTCACCTGATGGTAAGTGACGATGCAGTCTAAGATGGTAGCGGTCTAAGGATGTTAGGGGCATAGCAGTTATATTAGATACCCCTATGCTCATTTGCTCGCTACAATATAAAAAAAATTAAAACTTAAATTAACTAACAGCTCTCCTAGCGGCCGTGGTTTTGTAGTGTGATGTGCATAATGTAGTTTCTTGTAGGTATTACAATTATCTTTTTTTTATCCACTACTGCGATTGACTGCGAACTCACCTGATGGTAAGTGACGATGCAGTCTAAGATGGTAGCGGTCTAAGGATGTTAGGGGCATAGCAATTATATCAGACCCATACCCTTATTTCTTTTGCTACACGGCATCGTACCGGAACGCTAAATCGCTTGGCGGCACGTCTTTTCCGGTAGGGCGGTAACTAGCCACGTCCGAAGCGTCCTAAAAGGCCAGACCAGGGAAAACTCAGAAATTATTAATTCCTAAATTGGCCCTGCCGGGGATCGAACCCGGGACCTCCGCACATTAAGACAACAGCGCTCAACACTGCGCCTGCACGAAAATTAAATATGGATCTAATTTTAACAGTCCATTCGTTTGCTGGAGGGTACCTAACACAAAGCTGAATAGGTAGATACATGGTTTCCACTCTAGAATTTTCCGGCTTCAGCAGCCAGCATGAGCGGCTCCAGCCACATGGTGTAGGTTATATGCAACGACTATTTATGTAATAAAATAATCTTCTATTTATATATATATAAAAGCGAAATACCACTCACTCACTGACTGACTGACTGACTGATTAATCACGATATCTCAGGAACTTTAAAACATACAGACTTGTTTGGAAGGTAGGTTCCTTCTATGGTGTAGACATCAGCTAAGAAACGGTTTTGAGAAAATTCACCCCTAAGGGGTTGAAATGGGGGTTGGATGAAAGTTCTTTGTTTTTGAAGTTAGCTAGTTTTATAAATCAAAAACCCAATGTCCATTTATATACTTTATTCCTCCCAATAATATTACTTTCTAGTTTCTAGAGTACCTAATTTGATTATTTTTCGACAATCCTTCCATGCTCCGTTTTTCTTTATTCCTCCGCGCTCAATTGGCGGGAAACCAACTCATTGGCCCCAGGATACCATTCTTTTTTAATAATTAATTTGTTCTAGGGCTCTGGATTCAAGTCCTTTATGGCCTTATATTTATTGCGAATGTCGTGCCACAGAATATAAAACTAGAAAATCATGACATTCGGCCATCCACTTTTGGGCAACCTCCCGGTGCACAATAATTAAAATATTGTAAATATGAAAGTAAGCCAGTTATTTACAAATCAATTTTTAGGAACGTAGCTCGACATATAATTAATTTGACACACAAAACACTTTCAAATTTATCGCTATTTACCTAAATAATTAATTAATTAAATTAGAATTAAATTCTTTATACAAATCAATAGTACCTAATCGTTTTTGTCTGACGAACGTATCGATCAAATTAGGTACACTGTACATTAATTATAAAACATGATGGTGATAATCAGTTACGGTATCTTAAAACTAAAGCTACGAGGGTTCCAAACGCGCTCTGGTCTGAGAAGAGCCCACAACAAACTCAGCCGGTTTTTTTTTTCTTTTGTATCACCATCTAACAAATATCGTAAATTACTTAATAATTAAATTTATAATTTCAACAATTACATGATTAGCCACTGGAACAATTCATACCCACCCATTTTTTTTCAAATAATTATTTACATTGTAATAGGAGTTTTCAATTAGGTAGTTGACGTTTTACAACAAAATTTCAAAATGTTTTGAAACCTTAAAAATAAGGAATTAAATTATCAATACACATTGATTAAATTCTTACATACATGTTATTGATTATAAACATTATATTCTTAAAAAATATCTCAGAAAATCATGGCACTAGTTAACACATGAAAATTGACAATTGATAAGTAAGTACTAAAGACCTCTATGCAATTTTACGAAAATCTATCCCACAGAGGGTGCAATTGGTGTTGGAAGGATACATAAAAGTTCTATGATTTTGAAGTATAGACATGATCAGCATTTAGGTTATCAGTTTTAAATAATAAAAACCTGCATAATAAAATCTTACTGATATTATAAATGCGAAAGTTTGGATGGATGTATGGATGTATGGATGGATGTATGGATGGATGGATGGGTGGATGTATGGATGTTTGTTACTCAATCACGCCCCAAAGGCTGAACGGATCTGGCTGAAATTTGGCACAGAGATAGATAATAGTCTGGAATAGCACATAGGCTACTTTTTATTCCAGAAAATTAAAGAGTTCCCGCGGGAACCAAAAAACCTCAAACCACGCAGACGAAGTCGTGGGCATTGGCTAGTAGCATATAATATAAAGCCTCTATTGATAGGCTTTTTGCAGCGGTAAAATTTCACAATCTCACAGGAAATCAGAAATTGTACGCGGACGAAGTCACGGGTGACCTCTAGTTAGGTATACTACGCACTAACTAACCAAATATGTTTCAATGGGCCTATGTAATCTCGGTTCTTCTCTGGATAGTGGATACCTTCATATTGAATCTCATCGTTATTATAAACTCATATAATATGAAAAAATACGGGCCTAAAAATAGCCCTCTTCACAACTTGTTCAGCTGCTATATATTATTCTTAATAAAAATACTTTCGTCCTTCAGTTTTTCCGTTCACCCTGTTTTGGCGGCTTAACCCGGATTCACCAAATCTAAAAATTTCATTGCTCGTAAAGAGAGGCATCTGATGTGGTTTTATTTTCGGAATTATGAAATATTTTATTGTTTTGTTTTGTTCGGGATGAAGTGTTAAAAATAAATATATCTACCCGCTACTGTTTCGAAAGCAATAGAGCTCTTTAGGTAAATTCATTTTAGTTGTCTCGTCGGCGTCTCTAATGTCTTCTATGGGATTCTAAAACACATCAGTGTTATCTTTAGATGGGAAGATTTTGACTAACCGTTGGTCAACCAATTTTTGCAGCCCAACGTTGTTCAGCCAACTAACTGTTGCAGAATGTAGACGTTGCAGTATCAAAATAAGTTGAAAAGATGAGCTGGGAAAGCGTAGCAGACAGACAGAAAGACACACTTTCTCATTTATAATATGGATTAAGGAAATCTGAATTAATTATATTATTTTTTCCTTATTGTTATTATATAACAATCGACATAATTGTATGTATATCAGCATTCATTTCAAAATTAGAACTCTAGTGTTAATTCTTATCGCTATAGGAAAATGATTCGCGTGCGAAATTCTATTTACATTTAAATAAATTTAGATAAAAGTGCTAATGCTCGCCATAATGGGTTTTACGGGCATATATTTTGTCAAACGTTACAGACTTATTTTTTTTAAATGCCATGCCATCTGACAAGTGAAATACACGAATAAAAAGGTCTTCGCGATTCACACCACATGAATGTTTTTTTTTTGCATATACCTATATTATACTTACTCGTAAAATGAATAACTGACTGACTGACTGAGTTACATAATATTTATATCAACGCGCAGCCCTGTATCAATCATCGTTAAAATCTCAATTGTTCTGGTTGGTTGTATTCTTACTGCGATATTGGATTTTACCTATTAGCATAGCGTATTAGCAAATCAGAGGTCATTCCGATCATAAATACGTAGATAATAAGGCGTTTTGCATGTAGCCTTTATGAAGCCTGTAAAAAATTGAAATCTCGACTATAGCAAAAAGCAATGCATTATGCAATGCAAAATATTTGTCCTTTGTGTTTCTACAGATCGCGCAGGCAGTACTGTAGTCAGTATTTACAGTTCGGTCGTCGAACTTCAGTCCAGTGTCCACGTTGGTTTTTTATTGGCTCGCGTATCTATTTGCACATTTTTTGTGGATTATCTCGATAACTGGACAGCGCTCGTGGTGTTTACAACTTAATACGTCGCCTTAGTGACACTGGCGCCAAACAGTTTAACTATTACAATGTTCTATGTCTGAGTACATATTTTTGTGCAACACGTGAACAGTGTTATACTAGGTTTTTTATCAAGCTCTTATGACCTAAGACATAACGTCTACTAGATATATTGACGGTCGTATAAGAATTAAGAATACCAAGGTCGTCATTCCTCGTTTGTGATGTCAACAACATTATCGGTCGTGTGTCAATATTTAGGCGTGATTATTCATTTATCTTATGAGAGCGGTATAACATTTGCCTCGTTTAAGCCTATCTGATCCAAAAATGAGTTTCTTTTTATCCACTACAAGTTAGCCCTTGACTGCTATCTCACCTGATGGTAAGTGATGATGCAGTCTAAGATGGTAGCGGGGCTAACCTGTTAGGGGCATGGCAGTTAGGTATATTAAACCCATACCCCTATTCGATTTCTACACGGCATCGTACCGGAACGCTAAATTGCTTGGCGGCACGTCTTTGCCGGTAGGGTGGTAACTAGCCACGACCGAAGCCTCCCACCAGGCCAGACCAGGAAAAATTCAGAAATTATAAATTCCCAAATTGACCCTGCCGGAGACCGAACCCGGGACCTCCGCACGTTAAGACAACAGCGCTACACACTGCGCCACGGAGGTCGTCAAAATAGTCGTTAGGTTTTCGTATTATTTATAATATTGTATCGCATGTAGGCTGTGGTCCCTTTTATCTTAGGCATCAGGTTTGCGCGTGATCCCTTATGCTGCATTTCCGAGTATTTTTTAGGGTTCCGTAGCCAAATTTGGCAAAAACGGAACCCTTATAGATTCGTCATTTCTGTCTGTCTGTCCGTCCGTATGTCACAGCCACTTTTTTCCGAAACTATAAGAACTATACTGTTGAAACTTGGTAAGTAGATGTATTCTGTGAACCGCATTAAGATTTTCTTACAAAAATAGAAAAAAAACAATAAATTTTGGGGGTTCCCCATACTTACCTAGAACTGAAACTCAAAAATTTTTGTTTTATCTAACGGTCTAACCCATACGTGTGGGGTATCTATGGATAGGTCTTAAAAAATGATATTGAGGTTTGTAATATCATTTTTTTATAAACTGAATAGTTTGCGCGAGAGACTTCCAAAGTGGTAAAATGTGTGTCCGCCCCCCTGTAACTTCTAAAATAAGAGAATGATAAAACTAAAAAAATATATGATGTACATTACCATGCAAACTTCCACCGAAAATTGGTTTGAACGAGATCTAGTAAGTTGATTTTTTTAATAATTTAAAACTTGCTACATAATATGTGTACGGAACCCTCGGTGCGCGAGTCCGACTCGCACTTGGCCGGTTTTTTTATTGAAAACTTAGCCTTTGACTGAAATCTCACGGTGCAGCTGCTGCAGTCTAGGTCCCGTATTAATAAAACAACCCATCATCTAAAAACAGGTACTTACTCAAGTCTCGGGCAAGCTATGCTTAAGACCGGTCTTAAGCATAGATAGACCGATACCTATTTGAGAACGTGTTCTTGATTGATGTCGGTTTAATAATACTTGCGGACCTGAAATGGTCGCGTGCTAACTATGAAAAAGTATGGCAATATAAATAAAACCCCAATGGGTTTCGGATCACTTTCTATACTAAAGTCAAATATTTATTAATTTGCAAGAAACTAGGCCTTCTGACACAGGCAGAAGGCTGAGGCTGGCTGATGGTCTCAGACACAATACAAATACAAATACTTTATTTTCCAAAAATGTTTTAAAGATAACAAGAGTAAGAGAGAAAGTAAGGTACTTACACGTTAACAAAACTTACAATGTAGAATCTTAAAATTAATTAAATAGTGAAAGTAAGGTACACATTAACAAACATTAACAAAGTAGAATCTTAAAACTGTTTACATTATTGATTTAGCGATTTGACTCAAGTATCCCTTATATGCTTAACTGTGGACACTAGGGCCTGTATCGTGAGGTCCTGATAAACTGACTTGACGGTACAATCATATGTCACAGTATTCCAGTCGAGCATATAGGTACACTTGAGTGGTCTTTGCTGTAAGGATGTTCCTAGCGCTCAGTAGCCTCACAAATGCTCACAAGTTGCCTTCAACAACAACAACAGTGCCAAAATAGTAATTATGACTGAAGTTATAATTTACAGCTTTTTAAGCTGGGAATCGATCGTATAGCGAGATCGCAGCCTCGCGGCTCGCGAGTCCTTGATAAAATATAATACATAAATTATGATGAATAATTAAAATAGCTGGACAAGTGCGTGTCTGAACATAGTCGGGTTCCGTAGTCATGTTTATAAAAATAGAACTCAGCTGGTGGTATGCCACACACATTTTATTCTTTCTGAATACAATTACTGTGACTATGACACAAAAACGGATAGACACATAAACATAGACGGATAAACACGGACTAGAAGAAACTATTTGGGTTTCTTGGGTCTACGGTACCCTAAAAATGGCCTACAGCTGCTAGTTTAGCAATTAATCTTGAGGACAATTCCGCGAAGCTAAAAGATGTGACCCAGATAACAAATAGTGGGACAGCCCTGACTTAATTAATTATTTTTTTATTAAGCTTACCTAGTATGACCTAAATGATAAATGATAAATGATAAATGATTTATTTATTTCACATAGGACAACTTGTGTCACTTATGATACGTCAAGACTCTACCACCGGTTCGGAAAGCTGGTTCTACTGAGAAGAGCCGGCAAGAAACTCAGCAGTTGCTCTTTTCTCAAAAAAAGAAAGAGGTTACAATATTTAAGCAATACAATACATACGCAACGTTACAAGTATTACACCGACTTGTGGGTCACTGGATTCGAGGCCGGTTGCTTCCATGCAACTTTGTCGTTAATAAAATCGTCGATAGTATAATAAGCTCGACTTAACAAATGCTGCTTGACACAGTCCTTAAATTTATGTAATGGCAAATCTATAAACTCTTTTGGAACCATGTTATAAAAACGTACACTCGACCCCACAAAGGATTTCTGCACCTTACGCACACGATATGACGCTGTTACTAGCTTATGGCGGTTTCTAGTACATAGATTGTGAGTATCAGATATTTGTTTATAATTATTAATGTTCTGCCTAACAAAGACTATATTATTGTATATATATTGTGAAGGCACCGTAAGAACACCAATCTCTTTAAATTTTTCACGAAGTGATTCGCGTGATCCGAGTTTATAAATAGAACGAATGGCTCTTTTCTGCAATATAAAAATTGATTGGATATCAGCGGCTCTGCCCCACAATAAAATGCCATACGACATAACACTGTGGAAGTAAGAAAAGTAGACAAGCCTAGCCGTTTCAATATCGGTAAACTGTCTTATTTTCCTAACAGCAAAGGCAGCCGAGCTAAGTTTTCCCGCTAGTGTATCTATATGAGCGCCCCATTGAAGCTTGTTGTCCAAGGTCACCCCCAAAAAAACTGTGGAGTTCTCCATTTTTAGTGTTTCTCCATTTATCATTATAGTTTTGTTAATATTCTTTACATTAGGTAGAACAAACTCTAAGCACTTGGTTTTCTTAGCATTCAATAATAAATTATTGATAGTAAACCAGTGTGATACGTGTGATATTGCATTGTTTACATCGTCAAAATTGTCCTTACTTCTATCCACTTTAAAAATAAGTGATGTGTCGTCAGCAAACAATACAATGTCACAGACATTATTGACATGGTATGGTAAGTCATTTATATACACCAAAAATAGAAATGGACCTAAGATCGAGCCTATTTAATAATATGAAACATCAAGGACTTTAAAGGATACTGTAGGTATTAAACCTGGATAATATATAGAGTATCGGTATAAAACAGAATGTTTATGCTACCTCACTGCCATGTAACTTAACTATCATGGCTATTGGGTACCACATGATAAATATGGAATATGGATAGACAGACAGATATTAGATGTGATGGATCTTGAGTGTGAATTGGAAAGATTTATTGGAGGTTTTGACGACCTCCTTGGCGCAGTGTGTAGCGCTGTTGCCATAGCGTGCGGAGGTCCCGGGTTCGATCCCCGGCAGGGTCAATTTGGGAATTTATAATTTCTGAAATTTCCCTGGGCTGGCCTGGTGGGAGGCTTCGGCCGTGGCTAGTTACCACCCTACCGGCAAAGACGTGCCGCCAAGCGATTTAGCGTTCCGTTACGATGCCGTGTAGAAACCGAATAGGGGTAAGGGTTTAATATAACTGCCATGCCCCTAATAGGTTAGCCCGCTGCCATCTTAGACTGCATCATCACTTACCATCAGGTGAGATCGCAGTCAAGGGCTAACTTGTAGTGGATAAAAAAAAAAATTATATCCAGCTGTGGATGTCCACATGCTCGGTGACGATGATGACTGATGTCTTTACGTCGTCAGTGTTTACGAAAAACTAAGAAATTGGGTGTTCTTACTCGTAACTTAGTTAAAGATTTAAAAATTAAAAAAAAAATTGAAGTCTATGGCTCTGTCTAGTACAGGGCTAACTTCTACTATTTAATGCAAACCCAAAAAAAATAAATTCAAATAGGAATTTGATTGGTGACTAGCTAATGCCCGCGACTTCGTCCGCGTGTATTGAGGTTATGTGTTGTTCCAGACTATAATCTATCTTTGTGCCAAATTTCATCTAGATCCGTTCGGCCGTTGGGGCGTGATTGAGTAACAAACATCCATACATCCATACATCCATCCGTCCAAACTTTCGCATTTATAATATTTATTTGATTTATTGATTAGGTATAATATGAGGCACAACTTCAGCGAAGAACGACTGCTAGAAAAGCTCATTGCGATCAGCGATGATTTGTGTAACTGACTAACTGTAGACCGAATCATGCGCTTAGCTTTAAATGTCGAAATAATGAAACGTAAATCAATGGTATACCTACTACGTCCTATTTGAATTTACTACGCACGTTAATTTTACAACTGCGTAGAGTGAATATGGACTTTATTTGAAAAGCTATAAGGCATTATTTTGATTGGGTAACTGCGATATATGTTCCGTTCGAGAAGACCAAAGTTTCAGTGTCAACGGTTTTGAATTTCAATCAAAACTCAATGCATAAATAATGTTGGTAATAGTATACGATTCCTTCCTCTTTGTGTTACCTAATTAATTTATTGATTTATGGAGCTTTAAGTTACAATGATGCTATATCGCATGAAAGATCTCTAAACAGGATAAAGTATCAACCAATGCTCAAGTTGCATCTTGGGTGTCGAATTGTCGATAGTAATTTTGATACTTGAAGTGCGAAGAATTAGTAAGGCGCGATGCCAAACTGTGTCAAGTTGTTTATTCAATCTTTCAAGGTACTAAAATTCTACATCAATGATCTTACACTTTCCACGCTGACGGAAAGAGCAGTGGCCATGCACTGACATAAATCTTCTCCACTGTTAAGTGTCCAAAATTCTTTTTACCATTATATGTCACCGTAAGATTGCAAAGGCCGTTGGATTGTAATCTAACTAGCGATATTGTAAACTGTCGACAGATTACAATTTAACGCATTATTTTTCGGTAGATGTAATCTGTTAGGTATATTAACCCGATAAAACCTGAGTAACACTACCTGGTCATTTATGTCGAACCCTAACCTAACCTACAAGAATGAGACAAGTAAACGTAAATAAAATGAATATTTCAAAAATTGACACTCGGAACATTGAACGGTTCACAAATCACAATCCGTCGACAGTTTACAATATCGCTAGTTGGATTATAATCTAACGGTTTTTGCAATCTTACGGTGACATATATAACAGGAAACGAGCCCCAAATGTAGCATGTCAAATGTGCCACAGAATATTAAGTTAAGTAATGCGGAGGTACCAAATCAGTGTGGGTAGAAGTCGGGCTACTTCTAGTTATTGTGCGTGAATTCGATGATTTTCCTAGCGAAATAAAATGAATAACGAAGAATACTAACTTGCAATACTTACCTAATCCAAAACGCTGTACGTAACTGAAAAACTTAATATTCGTGGAGATTATTTTGAAGCCGTAATAATTACTTAATTCTATCAAAATTCACAATTCACAGGTTAGCCTTCGAACTGTATCATCAATTCATACAATAGTCTATCGGTTCGCCCCGAACTGAGACCTCGCGGTATCGCCATAACAGAGCTCCATCTATTGACATCATTGTGAAGTTCTGTTAAAAATACTGAAGCTCATTAAAAATTCAATACTTTCGTTTCCTTATAATATTTATCTAATTTTAGTATTTGTTGTTCAAGTACAGGATATAATTCAAATAATTGATCAAGTTTCAGGCTCAGCCTTTCAGAAAATCGAGAGTTCTGAGGTCCACTTTGGACGTTAGAAAATCTCCATTTTGAAAGCCCCCCATTTCGTCAAGTATAAGGGAAAAATTAAAAAAAAATTATTTTTGGACTATATTTCTAATTATCTTTAAAATTATATACCACAACCCTTTTTTTTAACGCTATAAAAAATATTGGATAGAATCAGGCGTTACTTTGCGGAAGTTCATGATTTAGCAAGAAAAGAATACAATTATTTTGCCATAATCCGCTTATAATTATTCTGTTGGCGGATTATAGCAAAATAATTGTATTCTTTTCTTGCTATAAAAAATATTTTTGTTTCGCATTAGCTTCTATGAGAAGCCCTGAAATAAAGATTTTTATAACTTTTTAAGCCATATTCGGCTGGAGGCCATCAGTTTACATATCAAATTTAAATTTGAAGTAATTAACTTCAGTAATTTAGAAGTTATAAGGCTCTGACAGATGAACGGATGAACGGACGGACAAGTGCAAATTCACTCAGAGACCTTCGCTTCGCTCGGTAAAAAATGCGTGTTGCGATAGTGTCTGTCTGTTTGCTACGTGTTTACTTTGGCCCATCTGTTCAAGACAATGACATTGGTTCAAGACCAATGAAAATGTCTATAGAATGTCATTTATCGTGATTCGTGGCCCGTGGGGAGAGCCATAGGTGATGGTGAAGCTATATAGGTACTTTTTATCCCGGAAAGTAAAAAAATCCCACAGTATTTTCAAAATCCTAAATCAACGCAGACGAAGTCATCATTTAGTTAGAAATAAAAAGAAAAGAAAAGCCGTGGGCATTTCGATTGAGAAATTGATTAACGCGTTGTTCTCTTATCTTATTTTATGATTACTTTGCAACAGTGGGTCATTGTACTACAGACTGATAAAACATCAGAGGCCACGACCACTTAGTATTAGGTGGGGCCGATTAAACGGCGATTGTTTGCAGGGTCAAATGAGGTACCTCAGGTACCTACTACTTATGGGTACAAATTTTTACTAAAAACGAAAAATTCTTAAAAAAACTTCACTGGTAGGTTTTAGCAACCTAAACTAATTTATTTCTATGGTTTGGAACTTATTTTTATGACTGTATGTTATGTATTGTGAAAGGTAAATAGAAGTCCCATGTTTATGCTAATAATGAAATGAAAATACACTTTATTGTACACCAAACCAAATACAAAACAGAAGTACATACATAAAGGGAAGAAGCTGTACAATAGGCGGCCTTATCGCTATTATTATATTTTTATTCCGAGGAATCGTCTATTTTCCCTATTTTTATATTTATCCCACCTCTGATTTTAATTACTCTGTGAGTTTTAACGACTCTATAAATTGGCGAACTAATCGCTGATATGGCACATTTATTGGCTACCTTTTTCTTAGTTATATATTTTTTTGTTGCATATTACGTTAATAGAAACACATTTCTATCAGAAGTGTCTGTCTGCCTGTCTGTCTGTCTGCTACGCTTGCACGGTCCATCTCTACAACTGATTTTGATGAAATTTGGTACAGGGATGGGTTATATCCCGGGGAAGGACATAGGCTACTTTTTACCCCGGAAAATTAAGGAGTTCACCCGGGAATCAATAAAACTTAAACCACGCGGATGAAGTCGCGGACATCATCTAGTTATCCATAATGAGAAAGCATGCTCTAGCAAACTCTGGCTCAGCAGAGGGCCAGCGATGGGTTTAGATGATGATGATTATTATTTCATTATGTTGTTCCAGATTGCACCTGTCGTTATTCTGCGCTGGATTGGTCGCGGTCGCGGCGTACAACCGACCAAACTTACCACCAGGGCCCTACTGTGGCAGGAGCGGAAACAGATGCTGCAGAGATAGAGAGGACGATTGTTCCGTCAGAATACGCGGTGAGTTATAGGTGCCCAGCTTCTCTGCTACATACTTATTGGAACGAAGTTCCTTATCGCGCGTTACGAAAGGGGGCTAGTCGGAAAAAATTAAGACCAAAAGTTGTAACGACACTTTTTTGCTATAGTTGTACGCCGTGCGGCGTGCGCGTGTTTCTCTGTGTAAATTTTATTACAATTCCTTCTAATTAATCGAAAGTTCCTTTCGATTAAGTAGTGAACTACTTTTGGTACTTCGTTCCATTCAGGTGTCCCTTGACACGTCTCAAGTCTTTTTGTTTTCCGCTTTATAGAGGCTTGACCTTGGTCCTCAACTTTGTCTTAAGCCAGCCCGCCTTTTTTATTGCAGGATAGGGATATTTTATTGTGATTGACAACAATCATGCCTTTAAAAGCCTTTTGGTTGGAAGATGTCTAGTCACTCTTGCCTTGCTAGGTACCTATAGAAACCTAGAAAAAAAACGTTTCGAGCGTTGACTGGATCATGTCGACTAAATAAGAAAGCACACGATTTCTCGCCTGTGATAGATGTGACGAAGGAACGTGGTCTTAAAGTTCTTGAGTACACTCTCCTACCTGAGTAGATCTGAGAAAAGTAAGGTAGCCTCTGGGTGATATGACGTGAGTTTTCTTTTATTTTCAGACACCCTTTGCTACTGCGACGACTTTTGTGACCGCGGTTCGAATGATGACTGCTGTCCTGACTACTTCGAGGTCTGTAGAGGACAAACACCATCACCACCACCAGCTCCCATAATTGCCTGCGAATATCGCAATAAATATTATCACGCTGGAGAAAAAATAACTAGAGGATGCAACGAGTGGTGAGCTATTATGTTTTTATTTAAGTAACATAAATAGGTATGATGACCTCTGGTCTATTGGGAGACGTGCGCCAGCTGTGGTTAATTTTTCGTTGACAATGGCAGTTATGGCGTGAAGGAGTCACAAACTTCCAAACATAAGAACTTATAACTTACTAATCAAAATGATAAAGGTCAGATTCGTTTAAAAATAGGAACCTAGGTACCTACAATCGATTACGTAGTTCTTACATCAGGTACTTAGGTATGACTCTCGAGCAATAGGCATGATGACAGTAACCAAGAATCAATGAAATTATGAATTTATCTAATGAAATAGGATTCATGGATTATAAAAGACGTATTTATTTTTCTATTTCGAGTGAGATTGCTATTTATATTGATAAAATAAAACTATAAAATACAGCAATCCGCCATATTGCATAAAACACAAAGAAGCGAATGACGTCACAATTGTTTGTTTTCGAGCTCTGAAAATCACACTATTGCTTACTACACACTGCACAGAGTACATTGGTAAAAACAATAGTGACGTCACAACGACGCCATGACACCGCCGAACGTTTTGGCGTGAATTTTAAAATTTAAATTTCAAATGCTAATTTTATCTACCAAACTTTATTTTTCTACTGAAATAAGATATTTTTTCGAAATAGTAGATACTTCCGAACATAATCTGAACATTTTTCAAAATCAGTCATCATGCCTATTCTCGAGTCTTCATTGAGTTAATACTCATAGTAACCCTTACAAACTCTATAAGAGGTTCGAAGCTACCTATGTTGGTAAATGGTAATATTAATTACCCCGTTTGCCGGGAGTCTTTCTAATTCCAAGTCTAGAATAATTCCTCTTTTGTTAACAGAGGGGATCGTTCATTCTTGCGCAAATGATCATTCCGGAAGGATAAATTCAGGCATTCTTTGTTTCATTCCACGCGAGCATAGGTACACGCTTTAAGGTTTATTGAAAGTTGAAACATTTAAATGAATGGCTTTCGTCTATATAATTTCCCTGAAGACAATTTTACAGAACAGTTCACCTAGTTTATGATATAAACTGCAGTTGGATAGGCACTTTTCTTTTATCACTATCATGTAATGTTCCAACTACTATTGTCAATTGCACATGTGACCATGTTTACGATACGATTCTAGCTACTTAACTAATTATTTTTTTAAATACCTATCTATTTTTATTGGTGCTTTTAACGAGGCCCAATTGCTGAAACAGTCGCGTATACTGTTACCAACAAACAATTTAAAAAATTCCAAACCAATTTGCCAAAGAATTAATGTACCTAACAACCACGTCACTTGCAAGAGATCAAAAATTCACTTGAAGGATAGCTGTATAGAATTATTATATGGATAGGTGTCTTTGCATGGCTAATGAGTAATAGTTGTCTATAATAGATATAACTAGCAGATGCCCGCGACTACGTCCGCATGGAATGGGGGGATTTCCCGCGGGAACTCCTTAACGGGATAAAAAGTAGCCTATATGTTATTCCAGACTATAATCTATCTCTGTGCCAAATTTCATCCAGATCCGTTCAGCCGTTCGGGCGTGATTAAGTAACAAACATCCATCCATACATCCATCCATCCAAACTTTCGCATTTATAATATTTATTTGATTAATATTAATTATATTATTATTTGATTTGATATTTGATGATTATTGTCTTAATTACATTTTCCGTGTTTTTCTTTAGCTATTGTGCCCATGGGTATGTATGCTCAAACAATTTCCTTTTTTAAACCCAGTTTTAATAATTAATAGCAATTACAAATGAAGTAGTCTTATTTTAAAATGCTGACACTAGTCAGACATGGCGTTGCGCCAGTGGATTAGATCGAATACCTGGGTCACAACTCACTGCTAAATATATCTGACCCAAAGACTCGCACCTTGACGCCTTTCACAACACAAAAGCGCGAGGGTTATGGGTATTAGGTCATGCATCATACAAACGAATTAAATAATTATTTTTTTAATCAAAGTTTGGATGGATGGATGTATGAATGGATGTTTGTTACTCAATCACGCACCAACGGCTGAATGGATCTAGATGAAATTTGGCACAGAGATAGATTATAGTTTGGGATAACACAGTATATATGCTTTTTATCCCGGAAAATTAAGGAGTTCCCGCGGTAACCGAAAAACCTCAATACACGCGGACGAGGTCGCGGGCATTAGCTAGTACAAAATATATCTGTCACCGTAAAATTGCAAAAAACCGTTAGATTATAATCTAACTAGCGAAATTGTAAACTGTCGACAGATTGTGAAACGTTCAATGTTCTGAGTGTAATTTTTTTAAATATTCGTTGTATTTACGTAAATAATCTTGTCTTTTTCTTATAGGTTAGGTTAGGGTTCGACATGAATAATCAGGTAGTGCCCTGCCCCTGATCTCTCTCCAGTCGTGTCGGATTTTCCGTCTCATCGGGCTATGAGAGTAAAGGAACAGAGAGTGCACCTGTGAATGCGCACACATTTGTGCACTATAATTATATCTCCTGCGTAGATGGCTAATTTCTCTGGAGATAGGCCGCCGTGGCCGTATTCGGTCGAGAGCACATTATGTCTGCTAAGTTTTCACGTCCCATCTGTGCAACCGATTTTTACGTGTGCGGAGATATTGGTTGCATAATGCATTGCATCTCGGGGTAGGTCCTGGGCTAAGTTTTATCCCAGACAAACAGAGTTCTCAAGGGACTTTTCAAAACACCTTAATCCACGTGGAAGTAATTGAGGACATCGTCTAGCTCACCATGATTAGAAACGAGGACATAAGATTTAGGATGTGGATAGGGATATTGATAGATAGACAACAGATGTGATAAGGGATACGGATATGAAATCTATATCTACACTTCTACACTAATATTATAAAGAGGAAAGATTTGTATTTTTGTATTTTTGTATGTAACGAATAAACTCAAAAAGTACTGGACCGATTTTAATAATTCTTTTTTCATTAGAAAGCTACATTATCACTGAGTAATATAGGCTATATTTAGTACTAGATTACTATAGAAATCTTTAGAAATTCCTATTAAAACCAACCGAAGGTGTAAAAAAATTAGCCATAAAATGTCTTTCATCGCATACGCTGCGAAGAGTATTAATGATAGGACAAAAAAATGTTCTACAATATTATAGAATATATCAATATCTACAAAAAACTTCGCAAGACCATGTGTCTAACTATTGTAGTTACGTCACTATAACTACTTTTTTACATTTAACAAATTGATAGAAATGCCGATCAAAATCAGACAGTGTTATCCATACCATTTATAATTTTTTATCCAAATAAATAATTTAATATTCAAGACTGTATCAATACCTGATGATTACTTTTTGAATTATTGAAATCGGACATTCCATTCAAAAGATATCATGAAATTAAAATAAAAATACATGCCGGCGGCGGCCGCCACTCACCGCATCGAGTAACTAACTCTTCGTGAGAGGGGCAGTGCAGGAGAAGGGGGTGCACCATTATGAAAAATATGTGTACCTATTTATGTCTACCCGTGCGAAGCCGGGACGGGCCGCTAGTGTATATATAAAAGCGAAAGGTCACTGACTCACTCATCACGATATCTCAGAAACTATAAAACATACAGACTTGAAATTTGAAAGGTAGGTTCCTTCTATGGCGTAGACGTCAGCTAAGAAACGGTTTTGAGAAAATTCACCCCCAAGGGGTTGAAATGGGGTTTGGAAGTTTGTATGAAAGTCCTTTGTTATTGAAGTTAAAGACATGAAAATTGGCATTGAAGTTAATAGTTTAAAATAATAAAAATCTATATAAACAGTTTTACGAAAATCAACCCCAAAGGGGGTGAAATGGGGGTTGGAAGGTTACATGAAGATACTAAGTTTTTGAAGTTAGAGACTTGAAAATCGGTATTAAGGTTATTAGTTTTAAATAAATATAACCTGTATAAGCAATTTTCCGAAAATCTACCCCAAAGAGGGTGAAATGGGAGTTGGAAGTTTCTATGAAAATTCTATGTTTTTGAAGATAGCGACTTGAAAATCGGGATTTAGGTTATCCCGCGGGAACCAAAAAAACCTCAATCCACGCGGACGAAGTCGCGGGCATCAGCTAGTAATTTCTAATAAGTAAGTACTTAATTGATGTTTTTGGATAATTTTATTAGAATTATAATTATGTACAGATAAAAAATTGCAAACCTTAAAACCAGTGCAAAAGAACAAAATCTATCAAAACTAAGTGCAAGCGACACTGTGGTGCGTGCAGCGTGGCCCGCAGAAACCCTTTGCCTGGTTGCATTTGAAGTGTTGTGCGTTGGTAGTTATGGGCGTTTATTTCTTACTAGATGATGCCCGCGACTTCGTCCGCGTGGATTGATGTTTTTTTATTCCCGCGGGAACTCTTCAATTTTCCGGGATAAAAAGTAGCCTATGTCCTTCCCCGGGATACAACCTAATTCTGTACCAAATTTCATCATAATCGGTTGAGTAGTTGGACCGTGAAAGCGTAGCAGACAGACAGACAGACAGACAGACAGACGGACAGACAGACAGACACACTTTCGCATTTATAATATTAGTATGGATACTCGCCTGAACGACCGATATAAATTATATCGTATTCCGGAAAATACAAATAAAGTATAATACTTAATTATTCAATACACAGCTTGCCACTCAACGTAGGTAAACAGTTTATGACAAACAAATACCCGGAAGATTTTGTCAATCCCATTGATTCTCAAGTAGCTATTAATATGAGTAAGTTATCAAACTACATAAATGATGTAACTTGAGTAGAATTTCAACTTCTCGTTTTTATGGCGTGACGAGTGACGACTGACTTTGAGGGACAAGGGGACAAAGGGACATTATAATAATACGTTCATAGCTGTCTGTAAATAATTTCAACTAAGAATGTTTCGTTTACAACAATATACAAACAATCCTCCATACTAATATTATAAATGCGAAAGTGTGTCTGTCTGTCTGCTACGCTTTCACGGCCCATCTGTTCAACCGATTTTGATGAAATTTGGTACAAGGATAGGTTGTATCCCGGGGAAGGACATAGGCTACATTTTATCCCGGAAAATTCAAAGGTTCCCGCGGGAATCAAATAATGTATCTGTTCAACCGATTTTAATGAAATTTGGTACAGGGGTAGGTTGTATCCCGGGGAAGGACATAGGCTACTTTTTATCCCGGAAAATTCAATAGTTCCCGCGGGAATCTAAAAAACTTGGTCCACGCGGACGCAGTCGCGGGAATCATCTAGTTACTAATAATTTACACTAAGTATGTTCGATAGTTATCAAAATCCACTTGGGCTTACTATAATCCTGCTTGGCCTTGTAGCTTAACTGACATAGGTGTCAACAAGGGCATACAGTCGATACCGCTTCTGAGTACCGGGAATTTTCGGACCGATACTGGCATAGAACCGGGAATTCCCGGTACTTTCGATACTTTCGATACTACCATAAATTATCACAAAACAAGGCAAATACATTACAGAAAGTATGAAATAGACCAACTATTTGACATAATATATAAAATGTCGCGTAATATTTCCACACAGGATCATAAATTCATGATTTTTAATGAACTTGTGCAATAATTCGCATCGTTCCAAATTTCAAACTTTTATTGTAGTTCAACGCGAAGGGCCGGCGTATAGGTTTTACAGTGATAGCGTGGGACATCTTGTCTGAAAATACACTTCGAAAAGCTGTTTTTTTGTATCGTGATAATTATTATTATTATTATTTTTTTTTTTTTTTATCCACTACAAGTTAGCCCTTGACTGCGATCTCACCTGATGGTAAGTGATGATGCAGTCTAAGATGGTAGCGGGCTAACCTGTTAGGGGCATGGCAGTTATATTAAACCCATACCCCTTTTCGGTTTCTACACGGCATCGTACCGGAACGCTCAATCACTTGGCGGCACGTCTTTGCCGGTTGGGTGGTAACTAGCCACGGCCGAAGCCTCCCACCAGGCCAGACCAGGTAAAATTCAGAAATTACAAATTCCCAAATTGACCCTGCCGGGGATCGAACCCGGGACCTCCGCACGTTAAGGCAACAGCGCTACACACTGCGCCACGGAGGTCGTCAAATAATAAGCTTATAATTTTATTTTTAAAGCAATTATATTTATTTTTATTATTATTTTTATTCCTCAATCAATGCCTTATGCCTCAATCAATTTATTACTACAAGCAGTTTCTAGAAAAAAGCCTTGAGGCTTGGTCAGAGACAACAAAGTGATCCTTATCATCTTTTTAATATGTAGTTCTTTTTAACCATTTATTCGTGCAAGTTCCAAATGAGAGTACAAATATATTAAAAGTGTCTCATAAATACCTACTTCTGGATTGTCTCTTACACAATCGACCAACCGAAAGACCAACCAATCTACCAACCAATCGGACAACCAATCGACCAACCTATCGACCAGCCAACCGACCAACCAATCGGACAACCAATCGGCCAACCAATCGGACGGCCAATGAACCGATCGATCAAACCAATCGACCAACCGATCGACCAACCAATCGACCATTCGATCGAATAACCAACCGATCGACCAACCAATTGGCCATTCGATCGAATAACCAACCGATCAACCAACCAATCAACCAATTAATCGGACAACCAATCGACCAACCGATAAACCTACCATCGACCAACCAATCGACCAACCTATCGACCAACCAATCGACCAACCGATCGACCAACCAATCAACCAACCAATCGTCCAACCGATCGATCAAACGAATCGACCAACCGGTCGACCAACTAATCGACCAACCAATCGAACAACCAATCGACCAACCGATCAACCAATCATTCAACCAATTAATCGGACAACCAATCTACCAACCAATCGACCAACGCATCGACCAACTATTCGACCAACCGTTCGACCAGCCAATCAACCAACCGATCGGCCAACCAATCGACCAACCAATTGACCAACCAATCGACCAACCAATCGGACAACCAATGAACCAATCGACCAACCAATTGACCAACAATCGACCAACCGATCGACCAACCAATTGACCAACTTATCGACCAACTGATCGACCAACCGATCGACCAACCTATCGACCAACCAATCGGACAACCAATGAACCGATCGACCAACCAATCGACCAACTAACGACCAACCGACCGACCAACCAATCGACCAACCAATCGACCAACCGATCGACCAACCAATTGACCAATTGATAGATTTATATTTGTTATTCGTTGAGGTGAGGTTACTGCGTATGCCATATTAAAAAGAACGACCCTTTAAGGATCACTTGTTGTCCCTCTGTCCTCAAGGCTTTTTTCTAGAAACTGCTTGTAGTAATAAACTGATTGAGGCATTTAATTGCTATAAAAATAAAATTATAAGCTTATCACGATACAAAAACAGCTTTTCGAAGTGTTTTTTCAGACAAGATGTCCCACGCTTTCACTGTAAAACCTATACGCCGGCCCTTCGCGTTGAACTACAATAAAAGTTTGAAATTTGGAACGATGCAAATTATTGCACAAGTTCATCAAAAATCATGAATTTATGATCCTATATTAGCGACATTTTATATATTATGTCAATAGTTGGTCTATTTCATACTTACTGTAATGTATTTGCCTTGTTTTGTGATAATTTATGGTAGTATCGAAAGTATCGAAAGTATCGAAAGTACCGGGAATTCCCGGTTCTATACCAGTATCGTATCGGTCCGAAAATTCCCGGTACTCAGAAGCAGTATCGACTGCATGACCTAATCGGTTGGTCGATTGGTTGGCCGATCGGTTGCTTGATTGGTTGGTCGAACGGTTGGTCGATTAGTTGGTCGATGGGTTGGTCGATCGGTTGGTTGATTGGTTTGATCGATCGGTTCATTGGTCGTCCGATTGGTTGGCCGATTGGTTGTCCGATTGGTTGGTCGATTGGTTGGTCGATAGGTTGGTCGATTGGTTGGTTGATCGGTTGGTCGATTGGTTGTTCGATCGGTTGGTTGATTGGTTGGTCGATCGGTTGGTCGATTGGTTTGATCGATCGGTTGGACGATTGGTTGGCCAATTGGATGTCCGATTGGTTGGTCGATTGGTTGGTCGACCAGTTGGTCGCTCAGTTGGTCGATTGGTTGGTCGACCGGTTGGTCTATCGGTTGATCGATTGGTTGACGATCGGTTAGTCGATTGGTTGGTCGATCGGTTGGTCGATTGGTTGGCCGATTGGTCATCCGATTGGTTGGTCGTTTGGTTGGTCAATCGGTTGGTCGATCGGTTCATTGGTTGGCTGATTGGTTGGTCGATTGGTTGGCTGATTGGTTGGCCGATTGGTTGTCTGATTGGTTGGCTGGTTGGTTGGTCGATCGGTTGGTCAATTGGTTGTTCGATCGGTTGGTCGATTCTGGGTTCTGGGTGGGTTGGGGATACTGGGTTCGGTACCTCTTAGTATTTCTATGTCTCCAACCACCGTCCTCTCCGTGCGTGTGGTTCACTATAGGATCTTCCTATCATGTTCCCTATCAGCCACTAAGAGCCTCCAGTTTACTGTCCAGAATCCAGTTCCATAGGTACATCAAGACTGACCACAGTCTTGGTTTTTTCACTAATTATCTTGGTATATAAGATTTAACGGAAAAACGCTGAGCATTTTAGAGAATTATGAATTCTTCCCCTCTGCCGTTGGTGTCAATGACAGTGGAGTCAAAAATCAAAATTTAGCAGCCATAATCCTGGTATATTTTATATTACAGTAAACCCAGTCATTCAATTTTCTTTCTTTTTTTTGAAACTAAACTTTGAACTGAAATATAATACGATTATCAGAGTAGCATAATTAATCTACTGTAACTCATTAAAGCAGAACAAATTTTATTGGAGTGACAGATTCATCAATTAATTGATCTTCAAAAAAGCTGGTAAATAATATTTAGAAAGACTAAGTATAAATACTCAAAGTAAAAATAGGATTTTTTATACTAAAACCTCGAATTTGTGATCATAAAATACAGTGTAGTGAACGAAGTTCTTGTTACATTCAGAAATATCCGCACTTAATTAGAGAAGTAATCTATGTAATTCGAGTCTCGAAAGTATCAAAAGTACTGGTTTTGTGGTGTGGAGAACCGGGACTGAAAATATTCAGAAGTCTCGGGAATTCCCGGTACTTTTGATACCGGTAATTCCCGGTAGCATGCCCTAGTGTCAACTGTCAAGATTAGACTGAGGTCTCGGAACTTTTCCCTCCAAAAACTTATATAATTAATCTTGATGTTTCCACTTCTAAAATCCATATTCCATCCTTTGTTTCTATGGATCAACCTAGTCACCTAGTGCCAAAGGAAATCTTTTGTTTTCGGCATCATCACCCCGAAGTCCGTCTCCATCTCGATCAATAATCTCACTGAAAAATACCGCTTAATTGGGCTTTATTTAGAGAGTTGCGTGAAGATCAACTTGTCCATAGTCTATACCACAAAGCCAAAAGACAAGGTATGCCTACCTGTGGACGTACCTGTACATAACTTTGCTGAGTGCGTGGACAGAGCTGGACAGTTGGCCCCATCCACAAATTAAAAATCACTCAGCATAATATGAGCGATCAGTAAATACTAAGCGGGCTATTTTAGGAGGGGTGTCTCTCTGAAGAACAAATTGTATCGACGAAATGCGTAGAAGTACTAAAGTGACCGATATTGCAAATAATTACCAAGCTGAAGTGACCTTGTCGGTCGCGGAAGCGATGGCCACTGGGGTGGACACGTATTTTGAGGTGCAGGAGACTGAGTACCAACTACCAGCATGCGTACAAGTAAGGCGGAGGACCGTGTGCGGTAGCACACTACAGTTTTTTTCAGGAATACTTGTTTTTTTCTATTTCAATATAGACTTAAATAAATAAATAAATAAATAAATAAATCCTTTATTGCGTTACATTGTTACAGACTTAAAAAGAAAAATAAATAAAAAACTACGAAAAGGCCTAGCAACAACACAATAGGTCGCAAACTCGTAATAGGTGCTGGGTATTGTCTACCCAGCGCTGATTTTCAGTTTGCTCCTGACAAAAGTATTAAAAATTAAGTGCGCCGCCCGACACGCTATAAAGCATAAATCTAACACTGTGAATAAATTATTAATTACAACGAAAAACAAAATTGAAACTGATACTAAAAAAAAAGAAAGAAAAGCTTGTGACGCTACACGTTCCCTCCTGATAGATACTTATTTCTATACTTATAATAAAACTGTAACAGGTCCAATTTTGTACATTGAAGATATTTTGAAAATTTTTTTTGGAGGGCACTCATTATTCGATACTGAAGCCAAATCTGTAATTTATTTCATTTTTGTCTGTCTGTCTATCTGTCTGCCTGTCTGTATCTTGGCCGCGCATCACGCCGAAACTACTGAATGAATTCAAACGAAACTTGGCACGATTTGAGCCCATACTACGAGGTAGGACATAGTATACTTTTTATCCCGAAATTCTACCCCCGAAGGGATGAAATAGGGGTTGAAAGTTTGTATGAAAGTCCTTAATTTCTCAAGTTATAGCCATGAAACTTGATATATGAGCTGCGGGTTGAAAATGAAAACATGTGTTTCACAGTTTTTCAAAATTCCACCCCCGAAGGGGTGATTGAGAGTTTGTATGAAAATCTTTAATTTCTCAAGTTATAGCCATGAAACAGCATTTGGGCTTTCAACATTTGGTCGGAGTCGCGGGCATCAGCTAGTAATGAAACAAATGCAATTATTTTACGCTTGACGACAGTCGAAAGTCACGCTTAGTGGTAATAATAAGGTCTAGGTTGGAACGCGCTGTCCCAGTGGACACAATTAGGGTTATGGATTGGTCATGAACATGATATGATATCGTGGTCAAGTGCAAACAATGTCATGTCCAATAAAAAAAGCTAATGGCCGGTCAGTTAAAGTTAAAATTGACCTCGTGTCACGTGGCTTTGTCAGATTAGTATGTCCTTAATCGGTTGATCGTAATGGTGTATGCCGTCATCACTAAAATCGAAAATGATCGAGCTAACATTAGGTACGTACCTAACTAATACCTTTAAGTATATGTTTGGAATATCAGTAAACTCTTTAAAGGTTTCTATATTCAGTACCTTTAGGTTTTGGGTTCTAGCTCTATTTCTTTGAGAGCGTACGAGCGCTTCTAGTGATTAATTACCATTTATCTTCGGAATCTTTAAATTTGGGTGTCAAAGCCAATTGCCTGCATATCCCTCGATAGCTCAATGCTCACAGGCCAAAGTTTGAAATTCGATTGGTCGACGGTTAAAATCTTATTCCTAGCATAATCTTAGTCGGAGATGAAAAGAGAAAATATGTTATATTGTGTGCATATGTTTTTAAAGCTCCGATTTCAAATATTGGATAGAGGCAGGCGTTACTTTGCGGAAGTCCATCATAATGAAGGAACCAGAAGTTTAATTCGCTATAATCCGCGACAAAAGGAATATCTATGTGGTACAGTGATTTTATATATATATATATTGATTATATATTTTATATATTTTTTAATTATATATCGTGAATTTATTTATATTTTATTAATTTATTTTATATTTATATTTATTTACCACACCACAGAATTCCCCCAAAAACTACCCTTTATATATTATAAATATATATTGATTATATATTATTATTTTATATATATATATTTATATTTATTTACAATCGTGCATTGTGGAGGCAACATCTCCTGAGGATGCTCCGGTATCGGAGTGAAACGTGCGTTGAGGGTAGTTTTTGGGGAATTCTGTGGTGCGGTAAATAAATATAAATATATATATATAAAATAATAATATATAATCAATATATATTTATAATATATAAAGGGTAGTTTTTGGGGGAATTCTGTGGTGTGGTAAATAAATATAAATATAAAATAAATTAATAAAATATAAATAAATTCACGATATATAATTAAAAAATATATAAAATATATAATCAATATATATATATAAAATCACTGTACCACATAGATATTCCTTTTGTCGCGGATTATAGCGAATTAAACTTCTGGTTCCTTCATTTTAAAGCTCCGTAAGAGGCACAGGTAATTGGCATGTACCTATTGCGATTTGCGTCAAATATCGTTAACGATATTTAATAAATATAATCACTCTAAATTATTGTTTTGTGAAGCTATCATTAAATTGATAGTTTAGAAGTGAAGTAGGTAATCATCTTGAGTGGTTCAGGTATAGAAGTAGCTAGATAAATACAGATCTGACCTTGGATAGCTGGAGTGACATTATTTATACGTAGACTATATAGTCTAGAAAAAAAAACCTAGAGTTACTGGGTGCCCTATAGTTGCAGATTAGATAATATTTACCTATTTAGGTACAGGCTACTAACTAGGTAGTCAATCATTATTTGACTGAAATTTTTTCAGCTTTATATTTCAGAAATTAGTATCCCGAGATTGATACAACTGCTCTCATTAATTGGTCCAATTTACCTAATTCACGGTTGTTCCAATTTTCACCTGATCCAATTTGCAGATCAATGGTCCAAAATGGCCCATGCTCCTTCCATGGCTCCAAGGTGGGTTAAGGAAATATAAAGCGCGGCTTCTAAGCGCAGCACATTAAAATAACATTGGGCTCATTGGAGTTTGTAGGAGGGGGAACTAACAACTTTTTTACTTTCTCCTCTACTTCCCTCAACCCGCCACTTATTTTGGACCATCTGCGAATTGGATCAACCACAAATTAGGTGTGGTTTGTATATTATAGACCATATAAGAATTGGACGAATAGGTAATTGTACTAAACCGTATACTAAAAATATTATTAGTATCCTAAGAGTGAGTTGTAAAGATAAAAATAAAAGAAAAATAAACGATAATAGATATTTTTTTTTTACTTAACCAAAGTATTTATTTGATTGGATGATACGTAGATTATTTTGTATTTTATTTTGTTCAGAAAACTTACAGCTACAACAAAAATGGATAGATAATTAGATAAAATTAAAATCTAAATTAAATCTAAATTAAAAACTAAATTAAAAACTAAAAACTAAACATTAAAAATATCATCTATCCCGCTGCAATGAGGCAGTGTGCCCAGAACGCTGGCTGCGTTACCCCGCTGAATAGCCAAACTTATATGTTGGCCGAGGTAACTGCCAGCCCTCCGGTCACCTGTGGACTCTGTGAGACGAGAAGATAGATCCTTAAAAAAGGATCTGGCATCTTCGCCCCACGACCCCAGGGTTTCAACACCAAAAGGCACAAAAATTAAATTATTTTCAATAATTTCATACTTGCGCCTCTTGGCTCTTTCTGCATTAGTGGCCGCCGCCCCCGCCGACATGGAGGACGCCTGCAAGTGGGATAACGCTAGCGTATCCACGCATGTGGCATCCCAAACAAGCTTCCTTGCTTCCACGGAACAAGAGTCATCCCGTCATTTTTTACTTAAATGTTTAACAAGAATATTGATATTGATGGGTCTTAAGTAATCCATACTTCCCTAATAATATTATAAATGCGAAAGTGTGTCTGTCTGCCTGTCTGCTACGCTTTCACGGCCCAACCGTTCAACCGATTTTGGTACAGGGGTAGGTTGTATACCGGGGAAGGACATAGGATACTTTTTATTCCCGCGGGATTTAAAAACCTTAATCCACGCGGACGAAGTCGCGGGCATCATCTAATAAATAGTTTTGATACAATAACGTACAATAGCCGGTATTTTAATTACATCTCATTCTGCGAAATTTATACCTCCTTGTTATCTTGATACAGGAAGCCAAAAAAATAACAGCTACCTACACGATAGTGGATAGTCGATACCCTAGTACGGTCTACATAATGTTATCGCTCTTAATAAAAAAATTATTAGGAATGTTATGGTGGTATAAGGTGACATTGGATAATCAGAATACCTATGTCACCGTAAAATTGCAAACACCGTTAGATTGTAATCTAACTCAACGAAATTGTAAACTGTCGACAGATTACAATTTAACGCATTATTTTAATCTGTTTGATATACTAACCCGATAAAATCTAAGTGCCCTACCTAATTATTTATGTCGAACCCTAACCTAACCTACACGAAAGAGACAAGAAAACGTAAATACGACTACAACGAATATTTCAAAAATTGACAATCAGAACATTGAACGGTTCACAATCTGTCGACAGTTTACAATTTCGCTAGTTAGATTACAATCTAACGGTTTTTGCAATTTTACGGTAAGTACTTAAAGGTAACTTTTTTGGGTCTTAAATTAAATTGGGATTTAAAAGAAATAAGTAGGAGTTTATTGTTATTAATTGTCCAAAAAGATAAAAAGTGATTGTTTTTAAGAAAACCATTAGATAACTAAGTACGAGGCTGTTTGCTTTAGCGTTCTTACAAACGGGCGTTAGACTATGAGTAGGTATATCGAGCTACGTTTCAAAGAGAAATGAGCATGACAAGAAAAGGTGATCCTTTTTTTCCAGTATCACCAAATCCAACGGAATCACAAAAATATTACCAATGATACGTGACATGAATCTATACTGATATTATAAATGCGAAAGTCTGGATGTATGTATGGATGTTTGTTACTCAATCACGCCCGAACGGCTGACCGGATCTGGATGAAATTTGGCACAGAGATAGATTATAGTCTGGAATAACATATAGGCTTTTATCCCGGAAAATTAAGGAGTTCCCGCGGGAACCAAAAAATCTCAATTCACGCGGACGTAGTCGCGGGCTCTCAGCTAGTACTTCATATTATTATGAACTATTTTCATTGCAATGAGCTGCATATTATATATTATATCATCTGTCGTGCCCAGATCGTAGAATTGATCATAAATTTTCATACAAGTGAATATAATGAAAATTATTAAAAAATACGACTGCTCTGCCGTAGACACATATATACATACACGAACCCTGAAAACATAACACTCCTTTTTTGGGCCGTCGTGTAGTAAAAATTCCCCCTCGAATGGAAGTACGGCTACTACTGCTACTACGTAACGATACCACAGTTGTAATGTTCGGAGGTCAGAAGGGGCCTTGAAAATGACAACCGCTTAACGTCACGAAATATTTAATAATATTTATTATTATTAATACTTAAACGAAAAGAGCTTAACTAGAACTGTCGAATAAGACTTTCGATCAGAACTCTTGATTAGGACTAACTGTTACAAACGGGTGGAGGACTATTTAAGATATTCTTAATTACTATACAAACATCGTCAATGCTTTGCTAGAACGAATGCTACACTTTGGGAAAAGTAAACAATTAATGGTCACAACAACATCATTAGATAGTTGTTAGTGTAAACAATCCATTTGACTCTATTCTGGTAAATAGTTATCTCTAATTTAATTTCGAAAACAACATGTACTTACAAACATAATATCAAAGTTTTACTTGAAATAGTATGAAATATTACAATCCTCCCCCTTTAAGAAAATAAACAAGGTTTATTTTAAACATTTTTAAATAATTTCTCAAATTCTTCTCAAATTCTTGTTAAACTTAATCATAAACAGATTCACATTAGGTACAAAATATTAATTACAAAGATACAATAACATAGTAATTCATTACATAATTCAGTACAATTCGTAAAAGTAAAACATATAGAAATCTTTATTTTAACACATCTAAGATAATTCATTCATTTAATTTATTTTTAACTGAGCGATTCTAGCGCTACGTCTTAGTGGTACATCTGATGTATTTGATGTAGAAGGTATTTCTTCCAATTCTATATCTTTGTTATCAGAGTTGTTAACTTTCAATGTTATACAATTAGTGATTCGAGCACAACAAGATTTAGTATCTTCTAATGCTAGTATTCTATCGTTTCTATTACAGAAGAAATGTCTTTTCCATAAATATTTAGCTAATCTATAAATAATATATATAAAAATCATTTTAAAAATGGATAACATTATGTATGCAAAATAAGCATTGTTAATAACTTTATTAAAAATTGACTGATTTTCTATTTTATCAATCATATCATTAATTTTATCTATTTTATGACTTGCTAAGTCTAAACTTTCTAGATCTAATTTTTCGTGTATTTTTATTGGTACAAAATTTATATTTGTTATATTTTTACTTTTTATCTTTTTACAACAATCATCTAATACAATATCAATTGGTGGTAAGATTGAATTAAAATTACTTTCTAATCCTGAAGTTTGCGTTTGCAATATAATATTTGTTGTATATAACTTACAACTCTCTGAAATTTTTAATATGCCTGTATTAATTAATTCAATATCTATTGGTTCCTTATTTTTACAATTTAATGTAGCAATTACTTTTTTAGGCGTTACAAATATCCAATTATTATCACTATATAATTTATACCATTGCTCGGTAGTTATATAACCAACTCTAGTGTCACATTCTTCTGGTAATTTTGAATTACTATACATGATTTCTGTTTCACATATTTTACTAGTATGAACGGAATACAAAGGTGTTTCTAATTTACATATAAATCTTATATTATCTTGAAGTTTCTTACATCTGTCTAAATTTTGTAAACTTGTATAATGAATTTTATTATTCGACATCAAAAAATACTTAAAATTAGGTAAAACAAATATAAAAGTTTTGTCTCTACTTTTAATTGGTACAGGTAAAACATTATACAAATCGTAACTAGCTTGAGTAATCAAAGGAGTTTTAATTATAAATACAAGTTTATCGTTTGAAATATATGAAGCTAGGTTTACTAATGACAACAATTCTGGTATGTTCTTTTCATTAATTTCTAGAGGATATTTAGTCTGAGGTGGTAAATATGATACTGTCTTTCTTAATTCAATTCCATATTGTTCTGGCGTTATTATAACAGGATGAACTGCATTATTTTTAGTAAATAAAATTGCATTAATAATTGTAGAGATTTCGTTTTCAATTTCAGTAGTTATTAAAGTCAATAATGACATATGTTCATCAACATCCTGTTTCATTTTAATACTAAATATTTTGTTTCCAATATCTTTTGTATAGTTAGATAGTAAGTTCAAATTTTCATTGAATATCTTTTCATTTGTATATAAATCTGTTATCGTACTATTAAAATTAGAAATAGTTGATTTTACTACATTCGATTGCGATTTCAATAATTGTAAAACTTCATGTTCGTTTTTATCTAAATTTTCTATTGCCTCATTATATTTTTTGGCATCTTCTGCATCCAAAGTTCCGAATAAAACTTTAAAAATATTTCCAACTCCATCTAAATATGACCTTTTTACTCTATAATTATGAAATCCGGTTAATTCTTTAAGAACGTTTTCTTGCATAGACATTTGGGGAATTAGTTGTTCTAAAATAATTAATGAAGTTTGACACAAAGAATACTTATTAAAAGATTCATGATTGCAAAGATCTTTAGTCTTAATATATGTATTATGAACCAAAGTTATTTTCCTATGAATATCAGCTATATTAAGGTATGTTACTAAATTCCATTCACTATCAAAATAATTAACCTTTCCTAAATTCTCAAAATAAATGCCTCCTTTATCTATTATCTTAATACTATAAGAATTATCACTACTTGTTACATACTTTATCCATGTCAGGAATATCAAGATACGAAGCAGGTTCATTCTGAAACAAATGCGTGTTTCAATCTATTGGAATGAACTTTTAATTTTTTATTTTTTTACCTTGATCGTTACATTGGTTGACGAATTAACTTCAGTTATTTTATAAGGTCCTAACCAATAAGGTGATAACTTACGAGACTTTCCCGGTTTAATTGCTTCGTTGCTTAAATAAACTGAATCTCCTACTTTAAATTTTATATCTTTACATTTCTTATCATATATTTGCTTATTATACTCTTTTGAATCTATCAATTTATTTCTAGCTATTTCTCTTGACTTTCGTAGTTTTAATATAAGTTCGTCTAAATATGTATCGTAGAAATATTTAAATTCAGGTTCTTTAATAATAGAACTAGGTAAGTTTGCTTTGAAACCGAATATTAGTTCGAATGGTGTAAATTAGGTTGAGGTATGAACGCTCGTATTATATGAAAACATAGCAAAATCTACCCATTTGTCCCAATTGGTTTGATCTTCATTAACATAATGTTTAAGATAATCTGCTAATGTTGAATGGCTTCTTTCTAATGCTCCATTAGATTGTGGATGATAAGCACTAGTATTTATTTTTTTTATTTTAAATAACTTTGAAATTTCTTTTATTAAATTAGAAGTAAAATCTGCACTTTGGTCTGTTAAAATAATTTCAGGAATTCCAAATTTACATATAAAATTATGAACAAAACAATCTGCTATTGTTTCAGCATCGTGTTTGGGTAATGGAAAGGCTTGAGAATATTTTGTCAAGTCATCTTGTAATGTTAATATATACTTATTTCCATTTTCTGTCAAAGGAAGTGGACCAACAATATCCAAAGCAATTTTTTGAAAAGCTTCTGTTGAAGTTGAAGTGATTTCCATTGGTTTCTTATTTTTCTTCCTATTTACTTTATTCTTTTGACATGACTCACATTTCTTAATAAATTCTTTTATGTCTTTTTTCATTGAGTCCCATTTATAATTCGCTTTTATTTTTTTATAAGTCTTATGAAAACCCATATGACCTGAGATTATATTGGAATGGTTTTCTTCTAAAATCGACGGTATATCCTCCCTCTTTGGTGTTTGAACCTTCCCATGAAAAATGTTTATTATTATATCTGTATCTTTAAATATGTATCTTATCATAGTTCTCACTTTATGCCACTTAAGTCGAAAGTTGCAAAAACTAGTAAAGTTAATTTCTTTAACATTTTCTTGTAGTAAGCTATATTTTAAATTTTTTAAACACTCAAACATGTCTTCATAAGTTATGCTATCCCAATAATTAATTTTTGGAAACGTAAAATATACTTTGTTACTGTTATCTGATATGCTTAATACATCATATTGATTTGGCTTTTTGGATTTTAAGTCTTTGATATAAGGTTCATATTCTAATAACAATTTATCATTTTCTACGTCTAAGTCAACTGATGTAAATACTACTTTATTTACTTTATCTGGAAGCTTATCATTGTGTTCTTCTAATTTATTATACAATATTGGTTTCCTCTCCATTTCCTTTAAAAATGACGAATAACTTTCTCTGCTTCTTGTTATACTATATACTTTGATAAGGTTCTCAATATTTTCATTGTCCGGTTTTATTCTACTTAGTGCGTCTGCGTTTTGATTCAGTTTTCCTTGTTTATAAACTATTTCATAATCGTATTCTTCTAGTAAAAGTCTCCACCTAACTAATCTAGATCCAGGGTCTTTAACATTCATTAGCCAAGTTAAGGGTTTGTGATCAGTAATTATTCTGAATTTACGTCCATATAGGTATGGTCTAAAATGTTTTACAGACCATACTATTGCCAATAATTCTTTTTCAGTAGTAGAATAATTAATTTCACTCTTATTCAAGATTCTACTCGCATAAGCTATAGGTAGATCTTCAGATCTTGAGCCTTGAGATAAAACGCTTCCTATTGCGTAATTACTTGCGTCTGTTGTTAAATTAAAAGATTCAGAGAAATTTGGGTATTGTAAAATAGGTTCTTCACATAATTTTGTCTTTAATGTTTCAAATGAATCTTGCTGTAAACTTGTCCAAATAAAAGGTTCATCTTTCTTTAAAAGTTTAGTTAAAGGTTGACTAAGTTTACTAAAATTCTCAATAAATCTTCGGTAATAACCGGCTAATCCTAAGAACGCTTTGATGTCTTTTGGGGTTTTTGGTATCGGATAATTTTTTACAGCTTCAATCTTTTTCGGATCGGGCTTAACACCGTCCTGAGTAATTAAATGTCCTAAATACATAACTTCGGTTTTTAAAAATTCACATTTGTCTGGTTGGAGTTTCAAATTATGTTGTGACAATCTATCAAAAACTTCTTTTAATTTTATATTATGGTCTCGTAACGAACTACCATATATTACAATGTCATCAAGATAAACAAAGCATTTAATTCCTTGTAATCCGACTAAAACATTATTCATCAATCTTTGGAATGTGGCTGGAGCGTTTTTTAATCCAAACGGCATCCTCGTATATTCATAATGTCCTAGCGGTACACTAAATGCTGTTTTGGCTTGATCTTTTGGACTCATTTTTATTTGATGAAAACCCGACGCTAAATCTAAGGTCGTAAAGTACTTGCTATGACCTAACTGATCTAGTATATCATTTATTTGAGGTAGTGGATAAACATCTCCTATACTTATTTCATTCAGTTTCCTGAAATCGATTACAAGTCGCCATTTCTTTTTTCCAGATGCGTCCATTTTTTTTGGTACCACCCATACGGGTGAGTTCCAGGGACTATTCGATGGTTGAATAATTCCATCCTTTAATAATTTTCCTATTTGATCGTTTACTTCTTGTTTTAGTGCTTCCGGATACCTATAAGATTTTGTGTTGATCGGAACATTATTATTTGTTGGTATTTCATGCATCACCGTATTTGTTGACGTTAATTTATCACCCTCTAAATGAAATATATGATTATATTGTTTACATAAATCTACTAATGACTCTTTCTCTTCTTTGTTTAAATGATCGATTCTTAATGTTTGTTCTAATCTACTCAAACGATTTCTTTGGTACGCCGTGTCATTATTAATTTTGTTTATGCTAATTATCTCGTTCGTTTCTCGAAGCTCATTAGCTAACGGTTCTAACTTCACAAATAACTTATTTATTTTGACTTCCTTATCTGTTGTGTTTAAACATACTGTTAACGCTTTGTTATTCTCAACTTTAACAATGCTTGGACACAAATAAATACCGTCTGATAACTTAATTGGTTCCGATATAATTCCTACTTTCAAACTAGGGTTCTCTATACCAATAGAAATAACCTTTTCACATCGTGGTTCTATTACATAAACTTCCTTTTCATTATTCGTACTTTCACTCCATTTTTGTGGATTAATTTCACAACTACTTTGAAAACTATCATTTTCACAATTTTTCTTCATTCTTAATTCTTGTGAGTAAACTCCACAGCTTCTCTCATACATAATACTTTCATTACTCATCTCTTCCTTCAATATATTTTGTGGATAAACTTCACAATCACCTTCAAACATATTACTATCTAAATCTTCATAACACATAATATCATCGCTTTTATTCTTTTCATCATAATTATTATCTTGTATACTTTTTCTATTCATATTCTCTTTTAAATTTTCACTTATAATTTTAATTTCCTCATGCTCTATATTCATTTCTATACCACATATTCTGATCTTGTTATCTTTATAGCTTATTATCGAGTCCGTTTTTGACAAGAAATCGCTACCTATGACTCCATTGCATTGAATAGGAAAGTTATCAGGTACCACGTGAAGTGTATGATAAACTCTTTTGTCTCCTATATTAAATGTCAAATGGACACATCCGATTGTATCAGTCGGACTAGCGTCTTTGTCAATTCCTTTTAATTTAATTTTTTTATCTCCGTATATCAATGTTTGCCCTTCTAATGACGTTACTTTTATCAACGTGACTTCTGCCCCTGTATCAATAAGGAATTTATTTTTGTTCTCTAATATACTTAAGGAATTTAATTTTACATATGATGAAATACGCGTATCGATAAATCTTATTCGGCCTGAATCTAATTTGTCGTCCTCGGGTTGGCCGCGGGCCTTGGACCGTTGGAGTTTAAATTATTTTCATTGCTTCTATTATTTGTCTGTCTATTATTACGATTATTATAGTTCCAACTATTGTTTGGATGGTTAAAACGATTATTCTGAGAGGGTCGGTTCTTATTACGATTATCCGGATTATTCCAGCAGTCTTTAGCTATATGCCCTTTTTTCTTACAGTGAAAACAAGAAGGTATATGATTATTTATCTGATTAGTATGCATTTGTCTGATCATAGGTTGATTTCTACAGTGGTGAGCTAAATGGCCTAATTTATTACAATTCGTACACCTTTTTATTCCAGTATTATAATTTTGTCTAACGCTCATTTCTTGCCTGGATTTAATTTCTTGTTCTTCAGAAATCGCTATTGAAACTGCATCTTCAAAAGTTAAGGGTTTCTGAGACTTTAATAAAATGTGAAGTTGTGGTAGAAGACCGCTAATAAAAATATTGAGTGCTTGATTTTTTAATAATTCTACATTGGCTTCTCGAGCTTCTTTTGTTAATTTGGGGTCTAATGATTTAATTAATTTAATGTAACAGTTTTCTACTCTACTTGAATATTTGGTTATTGATTCGTTAATACCTTGCCTACACGAATTTAACTCTAGCTGCCACTGTGCAAATGTTCTTTTCTCGCTATAATTTTCTAATAGGTGCTGTTTTAAATTTTCCCATGACGTAAAAGATCTATTTAATAACGTTGACCGAATATTACCTTCTATTTTTGAAAGTACTACTGATATAAATGCAATTTTATAAACTGGGTTTAAGAGTGCAAATGCATTATTACAATTATCAATAAACACGTGTAAATTTGATTTATCGCCATCATATTTATTTATCATTCTTTCTGCAAGACTAATATCTATAAATCCACCAGAATTTTTATCTTCTGAATTCATTTTAATTCCTATTAAATTCAAATACTATCAAACAAAGAGAGCTTCAATAATTATCTATAACTCCTTCTAATAATTTCCTATAAATTCATAAATTCTTTGCCTAACTCAATCTATATACCTTTATAATAAAAATAATAAAATAATAATAATATACACAATACAATAGGAAATGCGACTCACTTGGAACGCTTCTCGTTACTCGTTGTATTGCGGAGTCCTGCTTGATCTCGTAGCGTCGTCGAGGTGATAGCGCGAACGCCGCCGAAGAACTGGCCTGCTGCTACTGGTGGTGCTCAGCGATGAACCACGGTCGCCCAGCTCCTCTTGCTTGAACCTCGTTGATTCTTGAGACTCGCTGTGTCCTTCGTTGACGTACAGCCGTCGAGGGTTAAGTGCCTCGCTTGGTTGATTTCAGGTCCCTTCACGTTGTGTTTCAGTACGTATGTACGGGTACACACGTCGATGACTGAAAGCTGTGCTGCTCCAATACGTAGTTGTACGTAGATGACTCGGAGACTGTCTTGACCAAACTTTACTTTACTTTGTCAGGACAAAGGAACTCTAATATTTCAAAAGTCCCTTTAATATCCCACTTCTGACACCAAAGATGTAATGTTCGGAGGTCAGAAGGGGCCTTGAAAATGACAACCGCTTAACGTCACGAAATATTTAATAATATTTATTATTATTAATACTTAAACGAAAAGAGCTTAACTAGAACTGTCGAATAAGACTTTCGATCAGAACTCTTGATTAGGACTAACTGTTACAAACGGGTGGAGGACTATTTAAGATATTCTTAATTACTATACAAACATCGTCAATGCTTTGCTAGAACGAATGCTACACTTTGGGAAAAGTAAACAATTAATGGTCACAACAACATCATTAGATAGTTGTTAGTGTAAACAATCCATTTGACTCTATTCTGGTAAATAGTTATCTCTAATTTAATTTCGAAAACAACATGTACTTACAAACATAATATCAAAGTTTTACTTGAAATAGTATGAAATATTACAATGTCATTAATTACCTTTGGAATCTTATTCACATTTTTATTAAATGATATTTTTTTGTGAATCACTGGTTATTGAAGTATACTGTTATATATATTTAACCTACTCATCATTTTTTCGATTTTTTTTTCAAATATAGTCTTTAATGCGGAACCATGCTCACCCCATCAATTTTTTTTAAACTTTACTAGCCTATGCCACCCGGAATAAGCTAGGGATTCTAACGATACCTCATTTATCAAAATCGGTTCAGGTGTATAGAAGTTATGGTGGAATATACAAACTCACATACATACATATCTACATACATACATACATGAACCCTAAAAACAATATACTCCTTTTTTCAGGCAGTCGTATATAAATAGTCGAGCACTCCGTGAAATGGTGGGTGGCGTTTCATGAAAAATGAAAATAGTCAACTATTACTAACCTAAGTTTTCTTTACTTACAGCGAATGTCATCATGACCAAAATAGTCAGACGACTTATTTCAAGTGCGACACCGACCCGTGCATTATGAGCGATGAAGTGTTGAGGGGAGTGGCCTCGGACCCTTACTCCACGTGGCGGCCTTACAACTACACGCAGTTCCATGGGAAGAAGTTGAAAGACGGGCTTGTTTATAAGCTAGGTATGTACTATGTACGTCTGTGCAAACACTGACAGTCTGATACGATAGTAACATAATATAAATATCATTGGTCTGATATCACTCTACCCATACATTTTTTTACAAGGATAGATAGGTTGAGGACCTGAACAGTGCGAATTATGATCTAGATCTGGGATTCCCAAAGTGGTCGGTTTACCAGGGGTCGGCATAAACGAAAATTAATTTTGGGGGTCGACGTGGTCTAAATATGAACGTCCCTATTTTAATGTATTTTTCAAATAATGATTCCCTACATAAGTTTTTTAACGTAATTTGTATTAATAATTATTAATTACACTTGATATTTATTGAATTTTATGTCCATTTTTTTTGTTAAATTTTGATGAGAAAATGATGTCAAGTTTACTCATTTAACCAACCGCAAAGTTTTTAAATTGCTAAGTATTTTGTATCAATAGGAAAAAAAACTAGAGATAGGATTTTTAAAGTAATTTGGGGGTTTGAGGTATCAGTTCATTTTGGAAAAGGGGTGTCTTGCCCAAAATAGTTTGAGAATCCCTGATCTACATCTACATATTCCTTGTATTTCCCTCCTTGTGTTCCTAGTAGGTATCACAAATCGTAGGCACACGTACACATGCGCGCGACGCGCATTCTGTGTAACATCTGTCGCCTGTTGTTACGACTTTGTAGGTAGGTACCTATTATTGCTTTGCGTTTTGTATTTTATCTTTGGTTTCATCGTAGAGCTCAAATGAATATACCACAGGATTTGGAATCCGCTTACAATAGGGAGGAAGTTAATTAATTAACCGACTTAATTGCGATTTTTATTAGAGGGCGGGTTTAATCTTGGGTGGTTCTTCTTTACTACCTAGCTATATTATTATGTTTAATGAAAATCTGTCCAGCGCGGCGGTCTGAGAATTGAGAGCTCTGTACGGATCAGTCATACATTATTTTGTGTCAGAGCTTTCTATATTCTTACTCAAATTGAAATTAATTATATTGTTAGACATAGGTACCTAAGTAGTTAGCGTATACATTTTTAAGATGCTACTAAGCGGAATACTTGTCTACCTATAAGGTATTTGTTTAAACGAAATAGTACGTAGGTACGAATAAAATACCTACTTAGATATTTTTAAATCTTCGTATCTAGGAACAATGAAGTTGTGTCATTAACAGTACCGACTCATTATACCTATTATGTTTAGAAACATAATAAAAGTGAAAGTAGTCCATTCTAGTGCTTAAGAGAAAGTACTGACATCAGCTGTAGTGACCTGTAGTGCTTCCACTGAATGTTAACGTTTGGTTTAGGTTGATATTTGTAGATTTAATCTGATCGTTAATGTTCCAGTTTAAAATTCACTGTACGTAGGTACACACAATAGAAATGGGGGCATACAATGCAATGTGGATGTCACCGTAAGATTGTAAAAACCGTTAGATCTAACTCGCGAAATTGTAAACTGTCGAATGATTACAATATAACGCATTATTTTTCGGTAGATTGTAATCTGTTAGGTTTATTAACCCGATAGAACAGGCCGGGCACTACTTGATTGTTTATGTCGAACCCTAACCTAACCTACAAGAAAGAGACAAGAAAACGAAAATACAATGAATATTTCAAAAATTGACACTTAGAACATTGAACGGTTCACAATCTTTCGACTGTTTACAATGTACCGAAAAAAATACGTTAGATTACAATCTTACGGTTTTTACAATCTTACGGTGACATGGATATAATTTAGTTGCACCTACACATTTACATTACCTACCTACCTAAATAGCCTAATATTATTGCTATACTTTTTCGCAAGGAAAACTGTGTAAAGGAGATTAAGTAATCTAAATGACTTGGCTCAGACTTATCTAATGACTCAGAGCACAAATACTGACTTTGCTTAGACTTATCTAATGTCTTAGAGCACAAACATTGACTTGGCTTAGACTTGTCTAATGTCTCAAAGCTCAAACGGGACAGACATAATATATGAGAGCCATATCCAACTGTTCTGAAGTCTGAGCTCAGTCAGGCAAAATGTCTTAGCTCCTTAGATACTCAAACATAATTATAAACCCAACAATTTATGTCAGTCCATGTCTGTTATAAAATGTTTTACAATCAGAATAAAAGAATTTCGTAGAGAGGAATAGTTAGGGACAACATTTGGCATTGGCTAGTGTTTCAAATTTTCCTTGAAGAAAACAAGAGCTTTGAAAAAATATCTCAAAATTCACTTTATATTGCAGGTTGGTACCTGCACCAACAACACAAACAGGATGTGTTAAACAAGAGCTTTGAAAAATAACTCAAAATTCACTTCATATTACAGGTACCATTCTCAGTGACGAAGTGAGATACTCAACAGCGTCATTGGGAACAAATAAGAAAGGTGTAGTTTACCCAAGGAGCTACGATGCCAAAGAGAAATGGCCCGAATATATATCTCCTGTTGTGGACCAAGGATGGTGTGGTTCCGACTGGGCTGTAACTGTTGCCACTGTGGCTTCAGACAGGTAATATATTTATAATATCTTTAAATTGTAATAAATAAATTTGAAACCTACATATCTATGGTCACGTATTTGTAAGTACCATTTAAATTTTTACCTTCGATGTCGAAGGTACTGACTTCATCATTATGTCGCTACGCTTTGTCGTGAATAACAACGGCAGGTCGATACTTAACTCGTACTTCGTTTTATAAGTTTCACATATTTTTTACTAGCGAATACTCGCGACTTCGTCTGCGTGGTTTGAGGTTTTTTGGTTCCCGCGGGAACTCCTTAATTTTCCGGGATAAAAAGTAGCCTAGGTGCTATTCCAAACCATAATCTATCTCTGTGCCAAATTTCAGCCAGATCCATTCAGCCGTAATTGGGGCGTGATTGAGTAACAAACATCCATCCATACATCCATCCACACATCCATCCATACATCCATCCATCCAAACTTTCGAATTTATAATATTTATTTGATAATATGATTCTCAATTTGCCTAAACCATTTTTGAAGTGAAAACTTCTTTAGCCGCGTTGAGCACTTTTTGGTAGGGGGTAAACTTGTGGATTCGCGTGACATTGACCGACATGCTCGCGAACAGCGACATGCTCGAACGTTGTTCTACATTCGAAATTAAACTTTAGTGCCTTAGATTTTAATTATTTAAAAAAAAAATTATTGAAATATTCGTTTTCACTTCTATCGGCAATTTTTTTGTTGATAATAATTTTTCACGATATACACATCTTGCGTCATAAATTAAAGAAAGTAGGTAATTCACCATGTGAATTAATGATGACGTCAAAAATTAAAACAAAGTAATATTTGTATCTGTCACAGACCTATTCTAGGTCAGAATGCCATTTTATTTTTTGCATCTTTCTCCTAGTACTTACCTAAGCTTGCTCAAAGCGAAAGATAATGAGCAGGTAGTTCCCTACGTTTCAGCATTGAAAACCTTCAAGAAAGTTTTAGAGACTCGCACTTTTGTTATAGCGAGAGTATTTTTAGCTTGAGTGCTTTTGTCTATACATTCTTCTTATTAGGAATAGTGAGATGTATAGTTACTTACTTTGCAATGTAGGTACTTACTTTTCTTTTCTATGTTACATTTCTAATATGACTAAGATAATAAACACCTGTTTACCCAAGATAGAAGTATCTTTAACTTCCCCTAGCTCCCATCATCATACCAGCTCGACCGTAAAGCCAGAATACAGATATCTTGCAGAGATAAGTTCTTCCCTGTCCACTACATTTAAAAGAAACAGATGTACTTACAAAATAGTTTAATTTGGCATTACACTTTCAGATTTGCAATTCAATCCAACGGTGCTGAGAAGGTAGTGCTCAGTCCCCAGATCCTGCTGTCGTGTAGCAAGGAACAACAAGGTTGCAATGGCGGTCACATTGACAGAGCATGGAATTACGCTAAACTGTTTGGGTAAAACCAATTTTTTTATTAAAAGTTTTTAATTAATGACCATAATGGTGTAATATTATCCCTAGTGGTCATTCATTTGGGAGTTCATTGGATTCATTGCCCAGGAGGCTCGATTTGGAAAGTAAATTGGTTTGTTGGGGCGGGTGTGGTTGTGGCCAACCCAACCCCAAAACGATTTAGCATTCCAAACAAGTACAAACCGATCAGGGTATAGGGTATGCGTTTAATAAAACTGCCATACCCTTTCTAGGTTAGCACGCTTCCAGCTAGGTTAGACGCCATTATCACTTACCTTAAAACGTAATTTGCCAATTTGCCAAGTAGATAATATTATACAGAGTGACGAAACTTCGAAAGCAATCACGGAACAGCAAATCACCTTATTGCCACAATTATCTTTTCATATTTAACCTGCATTGAAAATGCGAGTTTCAATGCCTGTTGACCCACCCGAAAATACTAGTCAATTTCAGACGAATACGTCATTCAACGGGTCAGATCACTTTCTGTTCTAAGGCAGAAAATAGCAGCCCTCTTTTCAATCCTGTCAGAGTATCTTTTGTTTATTTCAAACCTTTATAATTGTCCTTTTAACCATCAACTAAACCGACAGAAAATTTAATAAAACACGCACTTTCAATTCGGTAGGTAGGTATATGAAAAATATAGTGTGTGCCGCGGGATGAAACACGATTTTAGACTTCGGCACACAATATACTATTGGCTGCTTGAATAATGATAATCACAGTTAATTTCATGCTAAGGTGCCAGACACTTTTTTTAGGCTTGTGGATGAAGAATGCTTACCCTACAAGGCGAAGGTTGACCGATGCAAGTTCTCTAAAAGAGATGACTTGGTCAAGCACGGTTGCCGGCCAGTGGTGGCAGGGCGGACCGAAAGATATAGGGTCGGACCACTGTACAGGGTTAAGAATGAAACCGACATCATGTATGAAATAATGACTTCTGGACCAGTACACGGTAAGTTAATGAATATTACGTATCCTTCGTATTCTAATTATTAAATTTGTATCGCTAAAGAGTGGCAAGAGTCTACTTTACCTGCGGAGAAATCTTATTTTTGAAAGGCGCGAAAATATATCAGCCAATCATAGCGCGCGTCCGTTCGCTATTGGTTGTTTCCTACGCGCCATGTTCGAAGTCCGAGCACGATAGATAGATAGATAGCACGAGTGTCTACTGTTTTTCTGTTTTAAACTTAACGTCAACTAGTAAGGTTTATATCATTGGTGTTCACAATCGGCTTTAGAAGTTTAGTCGGCATTAGATTGCGCTTCAGCGCATACGTCGACAACGATTTTGCCGGTCCGACTCATAAATACGTGTACTGCAGCTATTATTAAGTTTCATAACTTCGGAGCAACAAAGTGCAACATTGCAGCATGCCAGTGTCGCATAATCTAAGCACGATGCTATCTCGGCTTTACAGAATACCACATGCTGCTATAGGTCGCAAAATTAATATTTCCGATGGTAGCATGCGGCGTTGTTGCATGTTGTTGCTCCGGGATAACACAGCTTTAAATATTATTATCTAATAGAATCCGAGCGGGCACGATGACGCATTAAACTTAATCAAGATAGTAACTATTATTATTGAACATCATCTTTTCAATAACGTTTGGGTGGTTGTCCGAGGTCCGGATATACTTTCGTAAAATGTTCGTTTTGGGCCCGGTTACACAATTTATAATATGTCTGCGGTCTAACCTACGAGTGTCTCGTTAATATTTCCAGCGGTGATGAAGGTCCATCAGGACTTCTTCCATTACCATGACGGCATCTACCGGCACAGTCGTTACGGGAACAACCACATGACAGACTTGCACAGCGTCCGCATCACTGGCTGGGGTGAAGACCGGGGCGATAAATATTGGGTAATTATGGTTTAAGTTCCCCGCATTTCTTAAAGTTGAACACAACAGAGCCTGGAGGCGAAAGTAATAAAGTGAAGGTAGTGAGTAAGGCAGATATTTCTATAGATAGATTTCTCGTAAAAACAGAAACAAACGAGCATTATTGCCTGGACAAATCGCGCATTATTGCCTGGCCAGCGCGTGCACCATTGTCGTGTCTTGTAAAAACTGGTGTTTGAACGAGTACCCGGGTTCGATCCTCGGCAGAAGCAATTTATCATCTCTTAGTTGTCTCTGGTCTGGTCTAGTAGAAGGCTTCGGCCGTGGCTAGTTACTTACCTGTCGCTAAGAGATTTTAGGATTAGGGGTATATGTTTAAACGCTAACATATAATAGCTACTATCACAGACCGCACCATCTTACCACCAGGGGAGATCGCAGTCAACGGCTAACTTGAAGCAGAAAATAACCCTGTGCGTTCCGCAGTCGGGTAAAAAGGAGCTTCTTAGCTTCCGTCGGATATCCCACGACACATATTAATGTACGGCTTATTTTTATAAAGTAATATATCATAAGCTGCCTATGCTTTTTTACAGATTGTCGCCAATAGCTGGGGCTGCGATTGGGGTGAGAACGGTTATTTCCGTATCGTTAGAGGTGAGAATGAGTCGGGTATCGAATCATTCGTGGTCGCGTCATGGAGCGAAGTCACTGAAGCGTACAAGAAAACATAACATCGAACGAACTTTCTAATTACACCCCTTTGTGTGGTCAGTAAGCTGATTAAGACCAATAGGGGGTGGATTTTGTTGAATAGTACAAGAAATTTTCCATAGAGTACACAGAGATCAAATAACCTAATGATAATATAGAGATATAATTAGCAGGATTTTTATATCAGTCACTTGTTGCAAATTCGAAAGTCGAGACCAACTGTAGTCCGTGAGGTGTAAGATCAGGTTTCCGTGTGTACACCGACATTATAAAGCGACAATCCCATTGCACATTGATTAAATAATTGATATGTGATGATTTTTACAGTAACGTTCGCACAAATGACGGCTGAAGGTAAAAGTAAAGTGCTGGACATAGTGCGACGACCGTAGTATAAATAATTGGGTATTTGACAAAATATAGTCAAATCAGCTTAACTTTTTTTCAAACGTCCAAACGTGTCCTAAGTATGGGATTTATATGAAATTCTGAAATGTGACGTCATTAAAGTTCGATGCACTTTTTACTTTAATCGATCGTTTAAAATGGCTATTCAACATATAACTATCAGGAGACGAGGATATTACGACTTTTGGGAGATCCTCTATTTAATAATCACTAAAAAATAATTTATTTGAATAGTAGTCAAATACCTAATTGTGCAAGACAGTACGCAAGCTACTGAGTATAATATCCTCAACTTAGCATGTAGGTATTACGACCTATGTATCATTGGATCTCAAAAATACAATACTAAAGAACCAACCGCTTCTGAGATGGAGTAGGTATTTGATTGCAACACTACCTTGCATAAGGTACAATGTGTTTTGAGACGTACCTAATTTTGATACTGAAGAGTGGTAAGTATATTGCATCTGTGAGAATAGTTAAAGTAAGTTATAAGAAAATACGCAAAAATTTAAATGTTATATATGCTAATATTTTACACGAAAAAGTTTGGATGGATGGAGGTTGTTGAATCAAAATTGTATTATTATTGTTGAAATCAAAATTGTGTCATGTTATTAAAATAAGTATAGTATTACAATAAGTAGTAGATTAGATACTATAACATAATTTAACTGTTTCAGAAAGGAGAAGTAAGTTCACCCTAAAAGTTATAAACATCTAGATATAATAATTATTATTTGATTTGTAACTAAGTAATTAAAAACAGTATTTCATTTTAAAATAAAAACCTAGGTATTTAGACATAACATATGGAATGAATCAAGTTAATTGCTAAATTACTGCCATTTACCGATTTTAGATATAGAATTATTTATTAGGTGTTTGGATAACTTTTTGAGACCAAGTAGAAGGTCTCACGTTGATTTATAAAGCAATAATTAACTTTGATATAAGAATAGGAATTCAAAATAAATAATTGACTAACTACTTAATCAACTTGGAATTTTGGTCCTATACCTACTCAAATGTTTCGAAATTCTAAAACTTTTCAACGTTTTTGAGACATAAAAAACTGTACTAGGCTGTTTTACGCCAGGCGGGGCAACAACATGCGACAATCGGGCATGCCATAACATTTTGCGGTTTAAGCATCATGCGGTATTTTATGTCATCTGCATCATAAACATCGTGCTTTAGAAAGATTCTTGCTACATTTTAATTAATTATGGTAGCTTGCAACTCGTAGCATGCATCGGTGTTGCACTATGCTCTAGAGTAGGATATTCTCAACGGTACAGGCTCTAAAACTTGCTCGATGAGCATGTATGAAGTGGAGAGGAGATGCGTGGAAAAATACCGATTATATTGACAGTCTCGTGGTCTGACCGTAGTCTCAACACATTCAATCGTTTCTGCTTAGTGCTTTATGAAATACGTATCATCACAAACCAGTGAGTAAGGAATATTATAATAGATTAATCAAAATTCATACATAAAACAAAACTAGCACTGTCAACAACACTAGTCTTAGATAGGACTTATGAATAAAAGATAGTATATGACATGTATTTTTATATGATAACTTTATATTTATCTCATTAAAATCATAGTTTGTATACTTTCAACTTTTTGTAAAAAAAACAGGCTACGTTCGCACTGCGAATAACATTCGCGCGAATTTTATCCTCGCGATTTATATTTTGCGTACGGATTTCACCTACTCCGCATTGCGAATGCGGTGACCGTCATGAATCTCCACACATCACAAAATATTCGCTTGAATATAATTCATACCGCACCGCATAAAATTTGTATCAAACCAGAGTTTTTTCGCGCGGATTTTATTCGCAAGTAGGTACGTAGGTATGTTTATCGCAGTGCGAACATAGCCTGCCGATACAGTTTGTAGAAATCTTAAATTCACATTAAATTAAAATATTATTACCATCTACCCAGATACTAGTAGGATGTCAGCATTCTGTCCTTTTCTCTCGAGTGACGGATATCATAAGAGAAAAATAGATAAACCTATTTTTATTATTATCCTAATAGCATCTGGATTGGGTTATACCAAACGCACATAATATAGGTGTACATAGATTTCAAAATGCAATAGGTAATACCTATTTGTAGTTTTTTTAAAATTATAGTTGTTTTAAATATACTAAGAATTAACGATAATTGTATTTATTTTTAAAGAAATTGTAAGATTTTAAAGGTTAATGAAAATAAATACATAAGTATACATTATGTGATTAGTATTTTCTTTTCTTCCAATTCTACCAAAATAATTATTTTTACAGCTGTGTAAGTACCTACTAAATTCTAAATAACAGTAGGTACCTGCCAAAACCCTCCCATAAGTTTTTGTTTTATAATTTAAAAAGAAGTTAAGTACCTAAATATATTACCTTATTTTCTTAAGTGTATGGTAGTCTCTCTAGTGAAAACTGAAATTGCAAAATGGAGCGGACTGTACAAAAATTGGTTGAGGATCCCCCAATGTAACTTTTTTTTGTCTAGTTTTGTACGGCCCCAGTGTAGCCAGCATCTAAAACGCAAAATGCATTTTAGGCTTAAATAGTACATAATAGCAATTTTTTCCACATTTTCCGCCCGAACCTAAAATATATAGACCAACTAAATAAAATAGAAACCTTTATGATATATTAGCTGCTGCCCGCGACTTCGTCTGCGTGAGTTTGTTGATTCCCGCAGGAACTCTTTAATTTTTCTGGGATAAAGAGTAGAGTATAATCTGTCTATCTCCGTGCCAAATTTCATCCAGATCCGTTGAGCCGTTCTGGCGTGAGTGAATAACAAATACCCATCCATCCATCCAGCATACTTTCGCATTTATAATATTAGTATAGATCATCTAGGATGAGTCAAAGTATAAACTATGATTAATGTATAAACAAATCAAGTATTTCTTTCTCTGTGGTAACTTTGAAAAGAAGGCAGGTTGGCAGGGTATGGCAGGTTTATTAATTAATGGATTTTTTGTCAACTCGTGCAGAACATATAATATGGCCCCTAGTTCATTAAATTTTTCTCACCTGCATACATTGTTCTCTTTTATGTAAAGTCAGCATAGAGTTTGTTATTGATGTCAATTTCTCTTTGTTTGTTGCTATATCTGCCAACTGAAACGAAATATACTAACTATGAAATTGCCAGGAACGAGGGTTGGAAGGGAAAAGTTTCTGATTTCCTAACTTTCCCTTTATTTATATGCAATTCCTAGCCTACATACCAAATTTTAGCTTTCTAGGGATTTGGGAAGTACCCTAGAAAATTGATACTTGGTATAATTGCCATATACCTAAGTCTGCCAACGACATATTCTTATCCTGAACATTTCAGCTTTCTATAGCGTCATCCGGACCGAACGTATGACGGTTCGAAAATACGACGAAACGCTTCGAGAAAAGGTAGGTATACCCCGTTCCTTTCCCTCGTCTTGGCGGGGGCACTCTCGTGCCCCCAGACATTAAAAAGGAAAGTGTGTCTGTTTATCCGTCTGTCTGTCTGTTGGTTTAATCTTGATTTAGTTTTAGAGCTCTTAACAAACATTAACAGAACAGATCTCATTTAACCTATTTACCAATCTGTCACAGCATTCATGAAATGCTTATGAGAAATTTCTAAATGACATCATTGAAATGGTCCATACGTGTGCAGAGCAGACTCTTTACGTTGTAGACAAGTTAAAGTGCAAAAGGTCTTAAAAACTGTGCCACACAATGCAGCCGTTTCATTCGGGCCAATCAACTTCGATTATCATTTTTAGGGTTCCGTACCCAAAGGGTAAAAACGGGACCCTATTACTAAGACTCCGCTGTCTGTCTGTCTGTCTGTCTGTCTCCAGGCTGTATCTCATAGACCGTGATAGCTAGAAAGCTGAAATTTTCACAAATGATGTATTTCCGTTGCCGCTATAACAACAAATACTAAAAATTAAAAAAATATATATATTAAGGGGGGTCCCCATACAATAAACGTGTTTTTTTCGTATTTTTTTGCTCAATATTAAAAACGGTAACAGGTAGACGGTTCAAATTTTCACAGAATATTAACTTGTATATTACCTTTCAAAATAAATAATTAAATATCAATAAAGTAAATATTAAAGGGGGGCTCCCATACAACAAACGTAATTTTTTGATATTAACAGTAAACCTCTACAAACAAAGTTAGTTTTGCGGTTCATTAACAAAGGTAATTATACCTACTTCTTGAGTACGGAACCCTCGGTGCGCGAGTCCGACTCGCACTTGGCCGGTTTTTATTCTCTGTTTGGACGTTTATTGAGTTGATAGGCATGCCGAATATTTACTGAGTTAGTTAACAATCTATCTGATATTAATTAATAATTAACATAAGAACAGATTTTTCACACATCTGCTTATTACTACATGCCTATAGCTTTTCATAATTAGGTATAATCAGTAAGGGAACTAGTTCCAGGTGAAGTCTCAAGAGCTAATAATAGCGTGTGAAAAATACTATTTTACTCAAAGCTTCTGTGCTCCTGAAATGTATTTATTAATTGTTTAAAAACAAAACAAAAATAGCATTTTAAATTTATCAGCAATAGCTCATTCATTCCCAAATTCACGATAGCTCGCAAGCAAATGCAGAAGTTTTATTATTTGGTCGTGATACATAGAGGTATACTACCTCTGTGTCGTGATATTAGTCGATAACAGGCATCTGAGGAAAGCAATGATGTGCGAATTTTTGCGAGTGAAACCCAGTAAATTGCTGAAAATCAAAGATCTTTTATTAATGTTTACGCACAAAGATATAGGTATCAGTATAGTTTTATCGTATTAGACTCAGACCCAGACACCCTTTTCTTGAAATACGGTTTCACCCAGGCATATTTTTTTTAGACATTTATTGAAAACAATACAATAGAACTTACCTAAAGCTAGCTAGTCTAACCTAATAAAAAATTTTTATTGACAGACAGACAGTTCCTTTTTCCTCTTGAGGTACGGAACCACTACGGAACCCTAAAAACATCCAAATCCATCCAATACTAACGAATTAAATCCGCCCAACTACTTTCACTGCCCAAACCATGCCTAAACCTAAAAGAAATAATACATTCACGAATTACCAGTGAGTACCTACCTACTAAGTTTACTAAAAACTAAATTTGACCGGACATAGTCGCACCATAAGAGTTGAAAACCTACCTTATGGTTTCAACCAACCCTAGGGTACGTAACCCTAATAAACACACCCTGCAACAATATCCGCCCTAAATTTTACATTTTTGGGCGGATGGTTCTTACAACAGAGTCATAATTTTAAGTAAGAAGGTACCTACGGGTATATTATATTGGTGCTTCCTATAATGATGTACTGAGGGTCGTTCTGATTTCTTCTTTTGTGTGTGAAACCACTGACATCCCGACCTTTTGACCCTATTTCAAATTTACCTCAATTAAGATTAAAGACACGTTCTAGAGCTGATAGAGTCGTTCATTCTCACAATAGTGATTACTGTAATTTATTTATCATTGATGCCTAATAATGTCTAATGATAAGTAGTGATTTGGTATTTTTGGTAAATGACATATTATTTGTGCCAATTAACTAGGTTAATTTCATGGTTCGTTACTCCCATTGTTGTTGTCAATGAGGTTTTAGTATTTGACCGTTACCATACTTACTCGTTAACCGATCGACATCCAGTGCTGGACATTGGTCTCTTGCGAGGAATTTCATGAGTCGCGGTCATGATCCACCTGAATCAAGGCTTGATATCATCCTTCCAAATAGTTGAGGTATCTGCACGGTTCCAGCACTTTGGGACCACTGCAACGTATATCTATTCTACGAACTATATGCTCCGCCCATTTCCACTTTAACATATAATGCAGTCCATAAGAATGCTATGGCCCTTGGAGCTCTGGTGGTAGAAGTCATTACTTTTAAACAATGATCAATGCCTACCTACTTAAATACTGAAACTTCACACACCTTTGAGAAGAAATTAGTACCTAAACCTGGTAAATCGTTCTAGAAATCCTAGCTAGATCGATTTATCGCCCCCGAAACCCCTACAAAATTTCATTGAAATCGTTGGAGCCGTTTCCGAGATTCAAATTATATAGGTATGTCACCGTAAGATTGTAAAAACCGTTAAATTATAATATAACTAGCGAAATTGTAAACTGTCGAATGATTACAATACAACGGATTATTTTTCGGTAGATTGTAATCTGTTAGGTTTATTAACCCGATAGAACCTAAGTGCCACTAAGGGCACTACTTGATTATTTATGTCGAACCCTAACCTAACCTACAAGAAAGAGACAACAAAACGTAAATACAATGAATATTTCAAAAATTGACACTTAAAACATTGAACGGTTCACAATCTTTCGACTGTTTACAATCTATCGAAAAAAAGCGTTAGTTTCTAAACTTACTTAAACATGCATATCAAAAATTCGCGGAACCGGCAGGATTTGAACCTGCGTCTCTCTGGGAATCGCGCCCTGAGCGCCTTGACCGCTAGGCCACGGTTCACTTACCTACCAGTGCCGAAATTTGAGATATGCATCTGTAATCCATCCATGTAATTAGTTTAACGCAAAATATGTCATTCCTCGTTCAACGAGTTCCATCGAATATGGGCCTTGAAAGTAGTTTCGATACTGCAATGTATCGCTACTGGATGGCATAAACAGTCGCGTTAGAAGACTGGATTACAGATGCATATCTCAAATTTCGGCACTGGTAGGTAAGTGAACCGTGGCCTAGCGGTCAAGGCGCTCAGGGCGCGATTCCCAGACAGACGCAGGTTCAAATCCTGCCGGTTCCGCGAATTTTTGATATGCATGTTTAAGTAAGTTTAGAAACTATCCTAGTGTGTGAAGCACTGTAATAAAATTATAAAAAGCGTTAGATTACAATCTTACGGTTTTTACAATCTTACGGTGACATATATATATATAAATATATACCTACATACAAGAATTGCTCGTATGTAGAGCTCCCAGGCCTTAAAACATGTGATAGGCAAACATTAAATTAAATTCATTAAATTTCTTAAAACGTAGGTACATAGAAAAGGTAATGATCGAGTAAATTGTCCGCCTTTTGGTTATCGCGCTAGGCATGCCACATGCCATTAGAGCTCCGAAATTCAGAACATTTACTTGGAATAATTTCAGTTACTATTTTGTCATGCTGATTGGTAAGCCTGAATGAAGTCTTATTCTGTTAATAATGATTGTGAAAAAAAGCAATCTGTGATTGCGAGAACCTGCGAGAGTATATAATATAAATCAGGCAGTCATGAGTCATTGTATAAGTACTTCCGATCATCATCTTCTATCTTATTCTTCTCTTATACCTATATATATATATATATATATATATATATAGGTATAAGATATATATATATATATATATATATATATATATATAAAATCGTTAGCTAATCAACGCACAGCCTAAACCGCTGGGGTTAGAAACTTGAAATTTTGACAGTAGGTTTCTTTTGTGACGTAGGCGCTCACTAAGAAAGGATTTTTCAAAATTCCACCCCTAAGGGGGTGAAATAGGGGATGAAAGTTTGTATGAAAGTCCGTCATTTCTCAAGTTATATCCATGAAACTTGGTATACGAGCTACTGGTTGAAAATGAAGAAATAGGTATATCACAATTTTTAAAAATTCTACCCCCGAGGGAGTGAAATAGGGGATGAGAGTTTGCATGAAAGTCCTTCATTTCTCAAGATATTCTCAAGTTATACAAACGAAACTTGGTATTTTGGATTTGGTTCAAAAATAAAGAATTACGTGTCACAGTTTTTCAAAATTCAACCCCTAAAGTGGTAAAATAGGGGTTGAAAATTATTATGGAAGCTATAGCCATGAAACTTGGTATATGAGCTGCAAGTTGAAAATGAAGAAATACGTATTTCACAGTTTTTGGAAATTCAACCCCCAAAGGGGTGAAATGGGGGATGAAAGTTGGTATCAAAGGCCTTCATTTCTCAAGGTATTTTACAAGTTATATCAACGAAACTTGGTATTTTGGCTATAGGTAAAAAATAAAGAATAACGTGTGTCACAGTTTTTAAAAATTCCACCCCCAAACGGGTAAAATAGGGATTTTAAGTTGGTGTAAAAGGCCGCCGTTTTTCAAGTTATAGCCATGAAACTTGACGTTTGAATAACGGGTTTAAATTATGAAATACTGTAATTCACAGTTATTGAAACTTCTTTCCCAAAGGACGTTAAATAGTCCTTCAATCATGCTGCAACAGAGCAACGGATGTTTTTTGTGCACATGTTCTTTTTATCCCGGAAAATTAAGGAATGCCTGTGGGAGTTATAAAACGTATGCCACGCGAACGAAGTCGCGGGCGTCCGCTAGTAATATTATAAAGCGATACAAACTGTTGTGCTTCTGTTGTGTATGTTTTTTTTTCGCGATTTTAAATCCGGTGGTTGTGAACGCCAACCACACCCACACTCCTCACTCCTCAGTTTCATTTCGACGTCCAAGTTGAACACACGTCTTTACGTTTCGAATTCAAAATACCTATATACGCGCGAAGTGAACGTAGCGAATTATTTTATTCAAAAAGCATTGCGGCAGATATCTACCAGTCTTTTTCTTTTAGAATAACTATGGACACATGATAATTATTTTAATTAAAAATGTCCGTAGACTAAAATATTTCAAATAATTTTCGTTTATTCAGTTCACTCATTAGAACTTTCTGACTTCATGTTCTTCGTGCTTCCAGCTCTTAGAGACAAAAGCTAACATGAAGAATATGTAAGTACAATGGTGTGTTGCATAGTGTTAAGGTTTCTATGGAGATGTTAATTGGAACGAAGTTCCTTATCGCGCGTTACGAAAGGGGGCTAGACGGAGAAAATTAAGACCAAAAGTTGTAACGACACTATTTATGAAAAGATGATTTTGGTTGCTATGACGATTTCGATTCGAGTAATTAGTGAAGGAATTGTAATAAAATTTACACAGAGAAACACGCGCACGCCGCACGGCTTACAACTATAGCAAAAAGTGTCGTTACAACTTTTGGTACTTCGTTCCATCCGGGTGTTCCTTGACACCTCTCAAGTTTTTTTTTCTTTAAGGTCCATAATATTACTAAAAACAGTATCCTGCTCTCATAACCGTTGTACATATTGAACTTCTCCTTTTAGAATTTGAGTAAGAAATTTCGAATATTATTAGGTTACACAAGTTGAACCTCGTTGAAAAAAAAAATATAAGTATTTTTAACTATTATCAGAAAATAGGTACCTACAAACATTTTCTTGATGTTCGAAGCAAAGTTTTAATATATTTAATTTCCAGTTTCCACAAATACGCAAAGATGATGATCTTATTCATTCCAGGCAAATTTTTGGGATATCACTAAAAAGTATTTTTCGTACCACTTGCTCAAAAAAGTGACATTCTATGCCACAAAAAGCGAACATAACAATAGTCATTTTTAATCTGTTAAAAACAGGGAAAGACAATTGTACTGAATTTCATTCATCCTCTAGGGGGAGAATGTGATTTAAATTTGGAATAAGTACTTACCGAAACTACATCTGTGTTTACACCATTGAGTTTGTATATAAAACATTAAACATCTTTTTGAAAAAGGAATACGCATTTATTGTGCAGTTATGATTATTAAATAAAATTACGAAAACCGACGAGGCCGTATGAGCTTGATGCCTTTGCTTTTCCGACAAAAAAATATTAGTCTAGGAATTTGCCGCGTTTTTATTTTCTTCAAATACATAAAAGTTAAGTTTATTTCAATTTATTTTTATAAATAAGTTAATGTTCTAAAAATACGTTACGATGTTAAATCAAAGCGACAGTGACAGTGAATTGTCGGATTCCATCAGTGCAAATGCTGCCGCAATTATAAATAATTTGCTTCCAACAAAATCCAAGGAAAATTATTTAAAAACTTATGAACTCTCTCTATTAATAATTGGACCAATGTTTCGAATGTTACCTTTTACTTTTAATTGTCCTTATTTTTAATAAATGCTTATCTCATATTATTATTGTGTTAATTTTTTCGCAAATGGTACGAAAAGTAGAGTATTTTCCTCGGTGATAAAGCTGTCTTAGTCTTGGGTGAACTTAAATCCCTCGCTACACTCAGGACACGTCTTAAATCCCTCGCTTCGCTCGTGATTTAAGTTTTTAACACCCTCGCTACGCTCGGGAGTAAACCTCGAGTCCTTCGTTACGCTCGCGATTTAAATCGTCACCCGCGACAGAAGACACTGCTTTATCCCCTTGGTTAATAATCTACTATTTAAGTATAGAATAATTTGTTATGGTTGAATTTCGCCAATCGTAGAAAGTCAATGCTTTACAATCCATACTATATACTTTACTATCTTACTAATATTATAAATGCGAAAGTTTGGATGGATGTATGGATGTATGGATGTGTGTTTGTTTGTTGGTTTGTTGGTTTGTCCTTCAATCACACCGCAACGGAGCAACAGATCGACGTGATTTTTGGCATGGGTATAGTTGAGGATCTGGAGAGTGACATAGCCTACTTTTTATCCCGGAAAATTAAAGAGTTCCCGCGGGAACCAAAAAACCTCAAACCACGCAGACGAAGTCGCGGGCATGCATGACTATAAGCACAGTCAAGCAACCTTGGCCTTGCTGGCGAAGGTTGGGTTGTCAAAGAACGCTCTATATAGATTCACTGATACCTTTGTTATCTTGATCGATAAATCTTTTTAGCATTCCGACTTAGTATTGTTAGCATTATTACTGTTTGTATCTTTTCTAATCTACTTTATAGGTATCTCATGAAACAGGAAGTTTAATATCTGTCAATTTGACTCGCCTCTTTTTTTAAGTATAACAGGCTAGCGCTTGGCTGCGATCAGACTTGCTTGCAAGTGGTGATGCAGCCTAAGGTGGAGCGCGCTTGCCTAGAATATGCCTATTCACTCTTGATTTGAAGGTACCTATATTAGAAGAGGAGGGGAAAACTGGCTGATTGGGTCTAGATACATGTGCTGGTAGGTTTTGAAAAAATTTGGTACCTACTTACAGAGATTGCCTGTACGAACATGGGCTAGGTACTTTTTATCACAAAGGAGTTCACGGAAATGTCCAAAAAGTCTTTGTCCGCGACATCATCTTATCTATTAGGAAAACTGAGTAAATGACTTAATATAAGGGGACTGATTGCGATCGTGTCTGTAGTTGTTAACTTCAGCAATCGAGTCCACCGGTGGTCTCTTGGACTAAAAGCTCCAAAAGCTTGTTCAATATTTATGTAGAGCGTTTTCTCGTGCATTTGGGTCAGTGGTCACTAACGTTCAGCGGTTCAAGTGAGTGTACATTCGTAGCATACTTCTCTTTGGGTACGGAACCCTGCAAAGTATTCAGAAATACTGTGAACTTTTTGAATATGTTGCATCTAGGTACTATGTATGCAGGTACGTCCATTTTTATTCATTGTTCAAGAATCACGAATGAGTTCATAGTGACTTTTTTATTAATACCTACTATTTAATTGGATAATAGATTTCGAAAACCTGCGACTAATTACGTCCTGATGTGCACGTTCATCTATTTTCAGGGTTTCGTACCAAAACGGTAATCCTTATATCGTGCGACGTATCTAGATCGTTCGTCATAGGTGGTTATAGCTTTTTTTTTTTTTTTTTTCTCTGGGAAATGCGATCAGGCATCCCTCCCGGAAGCAGGCAGTATGAAACTACGATGCTTCCGAGAGGGTATGTGGGACTCACTGGGACTCCAGAATACCCACTAAAACCCAGCGGCGCTCCTGCGCATCGCCTTAAGGCTGGGTTACGGGAACACTTGCGCAATCATCCGCGAGTAGGTGGTCATAGCTGCTTATTAGGGTTGCGTACCTAAAAGGTGGTTAAGTAACCCTTTTTGTGCAATATGTCCGTTTGATCACATTGTGCATATTATTTCCTTGGAATTTAGAATGGTTTTGAATATAATAGAATGTTTGAATTACGATAACTAAGATAAGACTTTTTTTTTACTTTGACTTTTTGTTTGACTTTTGTTAAGATAAGAGGTGAGCTAATCGTATCATTTTAATTAACCTACTTAATTAATTTTTATTAAATAAGTTTTTTTAGAGCAATAAAGTTTAGTTCATTGCGTTCAGTGCACGAGGTATGATCATAATAATTTAAATTTTTCGTGGTTTGGTTATATTATGTTACATGTAACATGTGTAGGTAGGTACCTAACATAAGATTTAGTTATGCCGTGACAGTATGTTTACTTTCATGGCATGGTATGAAACAGGTACTGTGAAGTTTCTATTTAGAAATAGTTATCTTGTAAACGTTTTGTGGAATGCTCACTGCATAAATCGGCTACCTTCTTAAATAAGCAAGCAAAGTGCCCAAATTTTTGAATAATAAATATACATAATCGACCCGATTCCTGTGATGTTTAATAATAAACACCTTAACCTGATTCTCATATAGGTTATTTAAAAGGCGGCCCAGTTATAATAGCACTTTGCGGGGGCTCATAAATACTGTTTTTATGCGTTATTAATATTTAGATATTACGGATGCGAATGTCCAAACACAATCACAAACCTTTTATCCCAACTTTTATAACCAACGCGCTACGAAGGAAACCTACTACTTATTCAACGTATCTCTTATTAAAATTAACTAACAGCTATGAAGATGTAGGCGTTAGTTACCTACTACGAATGGCTCCTAGCAGCTGTGGCTTCAACCGACTTCAAAAAAAGGAGGAGGTTCTCAATTCGACTGTATTTTTTTTTTATGTTTGTTACCTCAGAACTTTTGACTGGGTGGACCGATTTGGATGATTCTTTTTTTATTTGAAAGGGCATACTTCCCAAGTGGTCCCATATAAATTTTATCGAAATCGGTCGAGCGGTTTTTAAAATATCAACAATAAAATAAGTACTTTGTATAGCGTGAGCTTGTTGTTGTAAAGTTTGTGCGCGGGAGTTTGAAGTCGGTTGTTGAAAAAGAATTTTTTATATTATATTATTTATATTAAATTATCTTGTATAGTGTGATGTGCATCAGATAGTTTCTTGTAGATATTACAATTATCTGTTAAATCCCGCCACCCCTATAGCCCCCCGCCTCCAATTTTGTCAGTCCATCAGCTTGCTGCAAGGTGCCTAACAAAGGTAGATCCATGGTCTCCACTCTATAATTTTCGGGCTCCAGCAGCCAGCATGACCGGCTCCAGCCACTTGATGGGCTTTAAGCAACGACTATGTAATTATAATCCGGACCAACCAAATATGTTTCAATGGATCTATGTAATCTCGTTTCTGTATGGATACCTATTACCTTCATTTTGAATCTTATCGTTATTAGAAACTCTTATAAAATGCAAAAATACGGGCCTAAAGAGAACCTCCTCCTTTTTGGAAATCAGTTAAAAATAGCCCTCTTCACAACTCGTTGAGCTACTTTATTGACCTTGCGAAGCGAAGGTCTCTGAGTCTACTTGAGTGAATTTGCACTTGTCCGCCCGTCCGTCCGTCTGTCAGACTCAGAGCCTTATAACTTCTGAATTACTGAACGTAATTACTTCAAATTTAAATAAGTATATTATGTTAACCGATGGCCTCCAGCCGAATATGGCTTAAAAAGTTATAAAAATCTTTATTTCATGGGGGCTCTCATAGAAGCGAATGCGAAGTAATATATTTTTTATAGCGTTACATAGGGTTGCGGTATATCATTTTAAAGATAATTAGGAATAGAGTCCAAAAATATATATTTTTAATTTTTCCCCTAAAATTGACGAAATGGGGGGCTTTCAAAGTGGAGATTAAAACGTCCGAAGTTGACCTCAGAACTCTCAATTTTCTGAAAGGCTGAGCAAGAAACATGATCAATTATTTGAATTGTATACTGTACTTGAACAACAAATACTAAAATAAGATAAATATTATAAGGAAACGAAATTATTAAATTTTTAATGTGCTTCAGTATTTTTAACAGAACTTCACAATGATGTCAATAGATGGCGTACTGTAAAAGTTTATTCGTTTGTGCTTACAAATAATAGACGTAAGCACCATCTTACGTGGAATAAAAAAATAGTCTACCTACTGATAGTAGTAGTACTGAGATCTATGAACGTAAAGATGAGCGCGCACCTAGACGTACCGCGAGGTCTCAGTTCGGGGCGAACCACTAGTATTATTCTTAAAAATACTTTCGTCCTTCACTTTTTCGGTTCACCCTGTTTTGGCGGCATAACCTAGATTCACCGAATCTAAATATAAATATATTTCATTGCTCGTAAAGAGAGGCAACTGATGTGGTTTTATATTCGGATCTTATGAAATATTTTATTGTTTTGTTTATATATACCTACCTGTCTACTGTTTTGAAAGCAATAAAGCCCTTGAACTAAATTTTTTGTTGTATCAGCGTCTATATTATCTTAAATACATGGGTTTTATCTTTAGATAGGAAGATTTTGATTAACCGATGGTCTACCGATTTTTGTAGCTCAACGTTGTTCAACCAACCAACGTTGCAGACGTTGTCTGTCTTTGTCCGCCTAGGCATAGTACTTAGGTAATTAATCACGAAACTGCACATTTTATACGGTATGAAATATTTAAATAAGAGACTAATTATTATAATAACTAATTATTATAATGATAGGCAAACAAGAGGCCGTAATAGGCTCGTGACTCCGTCGCTCCGCCTCAAAAAAGTGAGAAGGTCATTCGTGGGAATGAGCATTCTTTTCTATAACAAAATTCCACAACCTATTTTAAACTTGACTATGCACACAAATTTAAGAAATCCATTAAAAGTATGCTCCTGAAAAAAGCTACTGCATACTGTTGAAGATTATGTAAATGATAAAGGAGCATGGATTTGATTTTGATCGCTCCAGCAATGCCAAGGACAGCGATTGCTTATGTCAATTTTACACATTGATATAATAATTGTAAATTAATTAAAAAGAGCAACAACTGAGTTTCTTGCTGGTTCTTCTCGGAAGGAATGGCATTCCGAACCAGTGGTAGATTCACTTGACGATTCAAAGTAATTTAATTTTTATTAATTACAAAATCCTTACAATTTAATACCTAACATTAAAATCTAAATTAAATCTGAATTAAAAACTAAATTAAAAACTAAAAACTAAACATTAAGGGTCAACACAACGTCTTCTCCCGGACAGTTTCCCGCTAGATGGCGTTGTTAGGGCTTTTGACAGGTTTTTGATATTTTCGCAAAGTTCCTATGCACTGATTTTAAAACTGATTACGCTTGCGCCAGTATATCAATGCGTATTATTTTATCACATCATTAGTTTAATTTAAAGCGGAGCCATTTAGTCAAATAGTCCACTAATAAAAATCTGTCATATCGATTACTGTATATACGCAACCCCCACGCACACACTGACATCATGATTGCTATCCAAGTTCTGTGGTTCTAACATAAACTACGAATTGTTTACTATAAAATTGAACTAGATGGCATTTAAACAAAAACTGCCTAGTTTTGCTTAGTATTTTTTTTATTTAATTCGGATACAAGATAAACTTTGCTTTGACTGCAATCTCACATGGTTGATGGTGCCACCATGTGAGATGGTCGTAAGTGATGATGCAGTCTAAGATAGAAGCGGACTAACCTAGTAGGGATAATATGGCAGTTTATATTAAACCCATACTTTATACCCCTTTGGTTACTACATGGCATCGTACCGGAACGCTAATCGCTTGGCAGCACGGCTTTGCCGGTAGGGTGTCTTTGCTGGAGACGGGTGACAATAATGCGGCTAGGGTTGCCAACTTTTTTTGGAAAACAAGCTACTTCAAATTTCAATATACTTACTGAAAACGAACAATTGCCCAAATCTTGAAAACTATCGAAACTAATAATAGTCAATAGTCAATAGTCAATATCATTTATTCAATATAGGTACACTGTAGGTACACTTATTGACGTTAAAAATTACTTACTTTAAAAAAAACATGATGGTGATAATCGGTTACGGTATCTTAAAACTAAAGCTACGAGGGTTCCAAACGCGCCCTGGTATAAGAAGAGCTCACAACAAACTCAAATGAAACTTGCACTGTTATCTAAGTTGAATTAAATGTAAGCCAGTAAAAAACGATTGGTCGCATATTTTCGGAGAAATGCATGGACAAACATTATGTTTGGAAGCCCTAATAGATTGTCATTTATGTGAATATTTTGAAGTTCCAATAATATTACACACGGAATATTATGCGTGTCGAATTGATAACCTCTTTTTGAAGTCAGTTAAAAATATTATTTTTTTTCTTCAAAAGTTGTGAAAATATAGTAGTTCCAGTACCATGGTTTTTTCCGGAATAAAAAGTTTCATAAAAATTTCAGCCAAATCGGTTCAATAGTAGTGGCGTAATTAAGCAACAAGTACTCATTAATGCGATTTAATTCGTAACTATCATTTCGGACAGAGTGCCGGCTTATAATTAAATTTTCGAGAGACCAAGAACCGGTTATGGGTGGCAAGTGGCAACCCTACTGATGCGGCGTGATTTACGCGCAAGAGCGAAATAAGAAATTATCACCGCGATATTATAGACCAAGAGGAAACGAAATGTTTTTATACGACTGCCTGAAAAAAGGAGTATATTGTATTCAGGGTTCACGTAGGTATGTATGTATGTATGTATGTATGTATGTGAGTTTGTATATTCCACCATAACTTCTATACGCCTGAACCGATTTTGATAAATGCGGTATCGTTAGAATCCCTAGCTTATTCCGGGTGACATAGGCTAGTAAAATTTTAAAAATAAATGATGGGGTGACCATGGTCCCGCATTAAAGACTAAAATTGATTTTTTTTCGAAAATAAGATTAACTATATGATCATCATCTAGAAATTGATGAGTAGATTCCAAAAATATATAACACTATAGTTGGGGCGTTTTTTTTAACGTGTTAACTACATGATTTAAAATCGATGATTTTTTTTTACCATGTTTTGTTATTTTATTGATAGATTTGTGTTTCCTACTTATTTATCTTTATGAGAAATAGCACTGATTATAAATATTATGTTAAATTATAGTAAAAATAATCATTTTAAAATGAATCGACGGAGAATTATTCCATTCAGATACAGAACTTTAACTCACAAATGTACTTAAAAAAACCATTTTAAATAAGATTCACAGAAGTTTTTATTAGACTTACCAATCATGCCAATCAGAAAAATGGAACGGAAAACATAAAATAATAGAAACACTATCAAAATTTGATAATTTTAGTTCTTTTGACTAACGTAATGACAATATAACACAATAATGACAAATTAATGTCATATTTTTCTATATTTCTTCTGAAATAGAAGAAAATTTTATGTTTTTGTTTTTGCGAGTTACGATAAAAAATATCTATTTCAATATAACATAACAATAACTTATATAAATGATAAATGGCCAATATTATAAGCATAAATGCAATATTTTTGAGAGGACAGTTTTTTGAGAGGACAGTTTAGTCAGTGGAACCTTGACAATTACTCAAAGGAAAAGTAAGGGCACTGATCACAATGTTAAGTGAATTATCACACTTTCTTACCATAAAATTATAATAGTCGTAGTAGGTACTTTTGGGTATTTTAAACTCTTTATTCTTTAATTTGTACTTAAAATATGTAAAATGACATCTAAAAAATATAAGTGCAACTTCCAACCAATTTATAGTATGTAAAATCACATTGTATGAATGATTGAGTAACAGTATATAAATGTATAAATGATTGATATCCATTGAGTAATTATTTGTACCATTGACTGACAATTTCGAAAGAGTTACTCAAAGGACCGTAACGAATTCACGGCAGCAATATTTTGTTGCATATGTATTTCAAGAATTTACGACCTTTACTAGAAAACAATACTACATTCAAGTAAAATATGAAGAAAACTATGTTAAAAATGATGTATGAAATACATTAATTGAGTATTTACCTTCAAATGCCGCTTCTACTCAACGGATTGGTTATGAGCATTCACTCAAAATTGACTCCTTAGGCGCCGATTGCAGGAAGACTGATTATTTAAATAACATGGTAGTAGTCTTACAGCAGTTAGTAATGTTGAAAGCAACTAATAAAATCTTCTGCAATAGTAGTAATTTTATATTTTCTGAGCAAAATAGCGCATGTTAATGGAAATTCTACATAGAGCCTTGAGACTTTTATTAATTAATTTAATTATATAAATTTATAATTTGTCAATTATACTCCATAACTCAGCCAAATCTGAACCGATTTACACAATTCGTTCTTTATTAGAAAGATTGTACTACTATTAAGTAAATTTTATGAAGACCTGACGAATAGTTCGGAGATGAAGTCCGGACGGATAACAGCCAATCAATACAAAATTAGGTTTAACCATTAAGTAAAGACACTAGGTACAAGTGCGAATCTGGGGTGGGTCACCTATTAATATTATTATAGAATAAAAATATGTGAGTATGGAAAAGTGACAAATTGCACATTTGTTAGTTTGTATTTCAATCGCGTCGCAACGAAGCAACGGATCAGCGTGATTATTTTCACGGCACGTATATATTAAAAAATATGAAGAATAAGGTAGGCTTTTTTATCCCAGTAAATCAAAGAGTTCCAACGGCATGTTTAAAAATTTAAATCCACACGGACGAAGTTGCTGGTATCAGCTAGTCTGTAATATCAGAATAGGTACATTTTATATTGAATTAGAATTAGAATTTTTATTTTGCAAGAATATTGATTCAATTTGGCAAAGAAATAAAAGTTTCTGGTAAAAATATTGACTAACCAGTAAAATCATTCTGCAATCAGATTTTGATGGGTACTCAAATTAGCATTTTACGACTCATACCGAAGTTGAAGGATGATTTGATTAATTATCACCATCACATCTTATACTTTGTAAAATAGACGGTCAAAAAGTACTTTGCAGGTACCAATTTGAAGATATATGGTTTGACTTTGACTTTAATATCAAAATCGGTTGAAAAGATGGGCAGTTAAAGCGTGACAGACAGACAGACAGACACATTTTCTTATATATAATATTACTTAATATGGATGTACTTAAATACCTATTTACTCACTTGCAATAAATCTTCTCTAGTCTCAAATTCAGATACAATGACATTATTGCCATCGTAAACCCTTGTTAGCGATACAAGAATATAATAAAATACAAGAATATGCTTTACAATTAATTCAGTTTGTCAAAGAAATAGATAATATAAAGTTTGTTAACATCAGTTTACCAGTTATTTCACTCCAATCTATACATTTTTCATTCTTCTGTACAATACTTTTTAACTTTTATTTTTGGATTGGTAAACTTCGGAGATAAGCAAGTTCGACCGACTCGCACTTGGCCGTACACACACATTTCGTAATAAAAAATGTTGATGGATGGAATACATAGTTGAGGAATTCAGCTGGAAGACGATATTTTTTACACATTTTAAGTTCAAATTAATGTGTTGAGCAAGTTTCATGCCAGAAGCTAGGAGATTTTTTATGAATTTTCTGCAGGAATCGCAACCCTATTACGACCATATTAGACATAATAATAATGAATAATGTCCTCCCGACCGAATTTCGGCCACGGCGGCCAATCTCCTGAGAGATTAGCCATCTGCGCGGGAGATATTATAGTGCACAAGTGTGTGCGCAACCACAGGTGCACTCCGAGGCACAGGAGTGAAACACCGCCAACTTCCTAACTCCGGGTTAGTACTGAGAATTTCTTGTCAGAAAACCCCAATACTTGTTGTGACCCGACCTGGGACTCGAACCCGGGACCTCGTCGGCCGTAGTCGAACATGCTAACCACTACACCAACGAGGCAGTCATATATACTTATTAGACATAGGTACGGTACATATTGCATACATAACTCATGCAGATATTCAAAAAATAAAAACAGGAGGAAATGACCCGAAATTTGTGCCGCTGCCTCCCGGACTATAGAGGCCGCTTCGGCTAGCGATGCGCAATTATTTTGAATTCCATTCTAATTAGGTATCAAAATCAGTAGGTAACCAACTTGAATAATGCTCCACTACCTAATTTGAGTCGATTACCACCCACATAGTTAGTAGTTACTAGTTAGTACTAACGAATAAAACTCCATTTTGAAATTGAGTCATAATAATTGCAGATTTCTATGGTTATATTTTAAAAAATACCTACAAATAAAAAGTTTCAATTAATTTAAACCTTATGAAACCATTTGACATTTTTGAAATTCAGTCTTATGAGTTATAAAATAAGGTTGTCATTCCGATCGTACAACTGAAACCATAAGTTGCCCACAAATGTCTACATCAGCAGTTGTAGATTATTCGAATACCTAGCTATATTCGCAGTCGCGGATCGTACTTATAGCACAGTATTGGTAGATAGTAGATACCAATACTGTGGTACTAGCTTCAGCCTTCGGCCGGCAGCGCGGGCAACTATAGGTATACTCGTGTGGCGCGGGCGGCGGCCGGCGCTTCTTTCGCGCGGCGTTGTCTTGTGTAGGTACCTACACCTACTTCTTGTTAGGTACCGGCTGCGAGGCGATTGTTTTTATCACACAATGCAAAAAAAGTATTGGTAAATCATACTAATATTATAAATGTGAAAGTGTGTTTGTTTGTTGGTTTGTCCTTCAATCACGCCGCAACGGAGCAAGGGATTGACGTGATTTTTGGCATGGGCATAGTTGAGGGCCTGGAGAGTGACACGGGCTTACTTTTTATCCCGGAAAAATAAGGAGTTCCCGCGGGAATAACAAAAAACTCAAACCACGCGGACGAAGTCGCGGGCATCAGCTAGTAAGAATTCATTGGCTAGTAAGTAAATAATTATAAACTTAGATGAAAATATCAAATATTAAAATGGTTGTTTGGATATGTTTTATATATATTTTTATTCACGACACAATAATTAGGTAGGTACCTACTTACTACTTAGGTACTGAACCGATTTGGCTGGAATTTGAAATAGAGACAGCTTTTACTCTGGATTAACATAATTATAGAGTATAGGCCATTTTTATCCCGGACAAATTAACAGTTCCCGGGGGATAGGTAGGTATGTAAGTACTAAAAAACTAAAATCCACGCGGGTAAACAGTAGGTCTATAGGTAAGCATAGGTACCTATCATACTTTTAATATTACAAGGGGGAAAGTAAGTTTGTTCGTTACTCTTTCACGCAAAAACTACTGAACCGATTTGGCTGAAATTTGGAATGGAGATAGCTTATAGCCTGACTTAGAACTTAGGCTACATTTTATTCACGCGGGCGAAGCCCTGGGCAAAAGCTAGTATGTATATAAATTATAATCATACCGTAGAGTTCCCTAACTTCAACTTATGTACCTAACATCGCCTAAAATTTTAAAAGTTCAATATTTTTTTGCCTTTTATGGAAACATTAGTTGTAGTTATTTGGGGCGTATACATATTTAAACATGGCAACACTGCAATGTCATTTGTCAAAAAATTGGCGGCCATTTTGCCACAATCGTGAGTAACTTCGGATCACGCACACGCTTATTTTTTACCGACCCCGAAAATTTGTGTCATTACTCAATACTGCTTGGAGGTAAGTTTTTAAAATCTTTACTACAGTTTATTCATATATTCCTCTAACAAAATTAAAAAAAACATTGAGATATCTTCGTTAACTACAGAAATATTAGGGCAGACAATGTTAGGATACAATTTCTAAAGTGATGTATTCCAAACTTCGTCTGCCCTCAGGGTTGTCAAAATTAGAAAAAGAACTTATTTACTTTTTATTATACTTGTATGAAAATTTAGTACTAGGTCCCTGTTCTTTACTTTTTCCTGCTCTCTAACTATTTAAAACCTATACTATATATCTGAAAAATTACCAAATTTATGTTGTGTATTTTATAAATATTTATTTTCTACATAGTAAAATGTAAAGTTGATAACAGATTTGATTCTGGCGCTTTTAAGGCACATGTTGAATAATAAAAAGTTTTTTTGTATAAAATTACTAGGTTTTACCCGCGGCTCTGCCTGCGTGAATGTTGTATTTTTATAAATCCCACAGGAACCATGGCTTTTTCCAGGATAAAAAGTAACCTATGTGTTAAAGGGTATATTATTTATTTCCATTTTAAATTTCAGCCAAATGGGATAAGCAGTTGTGATGTAGGGGAACTTCTGAAGGAGTATTTTTTTTACATATCGGTAGGTAAATATATTTTATGAAAATTATAAATCTCGTGGATTTTAGTAATATAAATTGATAAAATCCATGGGATTTGTGAAAGACCAAAATTCACGCGGGCAAAGCCGCGGACAAAACCTAGAAATTGTATTTAAAAACTTATTATAAGACATGCGTCAACTAAAAGTGCCAGAAATTAACTCACTTTTAATATTAAAAAATTTACATTTGTAAAATAACCAGCATAAATTAATATATTTGCAATAATCGATAATTTTAATTTTATTTATAGGTAATCCAAAAACCGTAGACATGAATCGAGAATCTGCTAAAAAGAAGAAACGATCTTATACAGTTGCTCACAGCCAAGACATGTTGAATTTGGCATTAGAATGCCTAAGAAAACGACAAATGTCTTCCTACGAAGCTGAGAAACGTTTTGGTATACCAAGAAGTACTTTGCTAGATAAACTGAAGAATAAACACGAAAAGGCTGTTGGATGCCCCACAAGACTGACTGCACAAGAAGAAAATCAGCTCATTAAAGCTCTTGTTGCTGCAGCAGATTATGGCTGTCCGTTGACATTATTGGACCTAAGAGTGATGGTCTATAATTATCTGGAAAAAAATAATAGGAACATCTTTAATGGGAAACTACCCGGACCGAAATGGGCTTACGGTTTCCTAAAACGTCATCGTCAACAGTTGTCATTACGGGTGACAACAAATATAAAAAAATCTAGAGCAGAAAAGTCCTGCGAAGAACTGCGTGAATATTTTGATAACCTTAAAGAAACTCTAGAACAAATACCGAAAGAGAATGTTCTTAACTATGACGAGACTAATCTTTCGGACAATCCAGGGAAAGCAAAATGTATTGTTAAAAGAGGAGCCAAATATCCAGAGCGTATAAAGAACCATACTAAGGGTTGCATATCTATAATGTACGCAGCAACTGCCGATGGAAATATCCTACCAGAATATGTCGTGTATAAAGCAAATAAAGTGTGGACCCAGTGGGTATTAGGAGGGCCTCTACAGGCGCGTTATAGCTGTTCCAAGTCCGGATGGTTTGACAGCACCCTGTTTGAAAATTGGTTCTCCACAATAATAGTGCCTTGGGCAAGAAAGCTTTCAGGACCCAAAGTTATTATAGGGGATAATTTACAGTCTCATATTAACCCCAGCATTGTCAATCTATGTGAACAACATAACATTCGTTTTGTGCTGTTGCCAACAAATTCTACCCACATAACGCAACCGTTGGATGTATGTGTCTATGCCCCTCTTAAGAAACTATGGCGTAACATATTACTCAAATACAAAATACAACATCCGTCTGATAATGGATTAAACAAATGTCATTTTCCATTATTACTAAAACAATTAAGAGAAGAATTGTTACAAAGAAAAGAAAACGTTATCAGCGCTTTTGCTTCTACTGGGATTTATCCATTTAAACCGGAGCGAGTCCTTAAGAAACTGCCTGATTATAAGGAAGCTGTAGATTATGGCGTCGATCAGGCTCTTATAGACTACTTAAAAGAAGTGAGATTACCAGCCAACAAACCACAAGAAAAAAAAGGTCGGAACAAGAAAATAAATATAGAACCTGGTAAATCTATTTCCTCTGAAGATTTTGCATTTACTGTAAATCTCGACTTTGAAGTGACGACTGCAAAAGGAAAGAAAAGATCTTCGGTTTGTAACGAAGATAAGATGCCCGCATCCAAGACCTCACAGCCAAGATCTCCAGAAAAAAGAGTTCTGATTACGTCTAATGTTTTGCTCGCCACCAATAATACAGGGGTTCAAAATGAATGGAGCGCACAGAAAATATTGCAAACCGCTTCTTTTACGCCACAGAAATCTTGCACTATTTATAATGATGAAGATATCACAGAGATGAAGCCAAAAAAAGTTATAACACCGGTAAAGAATCGTCTGTTCATTGAAGGAAGTTCTGATGATGAAGAAGAAGATAACTATACAGTTCATGACAGTAGCAGTTCATGTGGATCAAACTTTATTGAAGATGACAAAGAGAACAGCGATGGTGAACAGAAAATAGAATACGTCGAAAAAGACAATATAGATAACATCAAAATTGATGAAAACTCTTATCTTTTAGTAAAATTTAATGTACAGAAGGGAGAAAAATTCTACATTGGAAAAGTGCTGGATATTGAGTTAAATAGTTTTAAGGTAAAGTTTTTAAGATACAAAGGTGCTGGAAAATTTGCATGGCCGATTAATGATGACATATGTTCAATTTATAAAACGGATATTGAAAAAGTTCTATCCAACCCAGTAATAGAAAGAAGGGGTATTTTAACATTTAACATGTCCAATCTAAAAAACTACAATATTTCATAAAAGGGTTTGAATATTTTATTTTCGATAACAATAATTTGACAAAAAAAAACTAATAATATAAATCTGTAAAAGCGTCACGTTTCCGAAAAAAAGAGAGTTTTCTAAGTTTTGTAATTGATATGTATTTTTTTAACAATTAATTTTTATTTACGATACCTTTGTGACATCAAAGATCGTGTTACCAAAGTTGATTTGACCTCTATAAGAATAAATAATATTTTTGTTTTGTTTATTTTGATTAGGTACTATAATTTAATATACCTATATTATAACATTTATGCAAAATTTTTTTACTTGCGATTCTTCTGTGGCATGTAAGATTGTGTTACCAAAGTTGAAGTGATCTCTTTAATAATAAGTTTTTTTTTTTAATAATTAGTACTACGATTAAAATGTGTAATTCATTGTAAGATTTGATTTTTTATTAAAGATACCTTTGTGCCACCCCTGAATAAAAGCACGATTTTGGGCATAGTATGCCCTAACTTCGTCTACCTAAACAAAAAAATAAAAAAATAAAAATAAATGGCATTGAGATAGTGTATTTGGGCTTTTGAATAATGTTTTCTTATTTATATTTTTTTGATAAAAATTGGCATATGTTTAAAATAAATTTCCGATGCATAGACGAAGTTTGGAATTCCACCTTAACTTCGTCTACTTTTTTAACCGTCATTAGCTTGCCTAAATTATAAACAGTAGGTAAACTTTGATACACACATAGAAAGGGCTATTGCCATTGGACGATTTCTGTCAGACATAACAGATATTTTGACATTCGATTGGTGGAAAATTTGAAAAAACGGTTAAAAGCAGACGAAGTTAGGGAACTCTACGGTACTTCATAGGTACCTACCAATATTATACTAGATGATGCCCGCGACTTCGTCCGCGTGGATTGTTTTTTTTTATTCCCGCGGGAACTCTTCCATTTTCCGGAATTAAAAGCAACCTACCTATGTCCTTCCCCGGGGTACAACCTCTCCCTGTACCAAATTTCATCAAAATCGGTTGAACAGATACATTTTTTGATTCCCGCGGGAACTCTTCAATTTTCCGGGATAAAATGTAGCCTATGTCCTTCCCCGGGATGTAACCTATCTCTGTATCAAATTTCATCAAAATCGGTTGAGTAGTTGGGCTGTGAAAGCGTAGCAGACAGACAGACAGACAGACGGACAGACAGACAGACACACTTTCGCATTTATAATATTAGTATGGATGCGATACTGTGTTTGTTTGTTGGTTTGTCCTTCAATCAAGCCGCAACAGAGGTACGGATCGAGCTTAAGGTTATTTTTTGCATGGGAATAGTTGAGGACCTGGAGTTACATAGGCGCATTGGAATATTTACGTTTCCTATATTATGTTGCCAAATGTCTTGTTTATTTGGTTCATTTTGAACTCTACAAATCCTAAGTAGGTAAATAATCGCAATACACAATCCACGCAGGAACTACCGTCTACCTCCCTGCATGTGTCCCCGTGGTGCTAAACGAGCGAAATAAGCGTTCTTTTTATAGAAACGCATAATAAACTGTATGTAAACGCCATACAATTAAATAAATCCACAATGCTCGTGCTTAGCTAGGGGCTAGGGAATACACGAGCGCGTGCGACGACCTAATACCTAATATTTAATTTATGAATCTCACTCGTTTGTGTAAATTTCCACAATTCTCGTGCTTAGATATGAACCTTCATTCAACTTCCCTTATCCTATAAAATTTTATAGCATGTAACAGCGAAGTACTTTTTACAGTATAATGATAGATGGCGCTCAAATATATTTTTTTGACGCATTATTTAGGCGACACGGGCGACATCTTATAAGACGAATGTAAACCTCACACCTCACACATGCGTAAATCTGACACTTTTTGAATGCCGATTATAAATTATAAATAATGTAAATATTTGCCTGTCATGAAACTTGCGTCTGTAAAATGCCCTAAAGAAATCATAAAACAAATAAAAAAAATTAAAAAATGTATATTCTTCAAGAATAATCGAACAGAAAAATGTATGAAAGTCGACCTATGCATGTGCGCCTTAAAAATATCATAGGTATATGCCGCTGCAACGAGGCAGTGTGCCCAGAACGCTGGCTGCGTTACCCCGCTGAATAGCCAAACTTATATGTTGGCCGAGGTAACTGTGAGCCCTCCGGTCACCTGTGGACTCTGTGAGACGAGAAGATAGATCCTTAAAAAAGGATCTAGCATCTTAGCCCCACCACCCCAGGGTTTCAACTTTCAACACCTACCTAAGGGCACAAAAATGAAATGTAAAAGTTTATTTCAATTAAAAAAACATTTGAAAGCGGCAGTTACTACTTACTACAACAAAAAAGTTGCAGACGTTGCAGCATCAAAATTGGTTGAAAAGATGAGCTGGGAAAGCAGACAGACAGAAATACACTTTTTCGCATTTATAATATGAATTAAGGAAATCTAAATTAAGTACTGAAATTATTTAATCCTTCTTTATTATCATATAACTACTAGCTGATGCCCGCGACTTAGTTCGCGTGGAATGAAGTTTTTTGGTTCCCGCGGGAACTCCTGAGAAAATTAATTTCTGGGATAAAAAGAAGCTTATATGTGCTATTCCAGACTAATCTTTCTCTGTGTATTCCCTGAAATTTGGCTGACTGAGTTAGGTACATAATATTGAGTTACAATCTTAATTGTTCTGGTTGGTTCAATTTATGGTATATCTTACTAAGTTACTGTAGATAATACCTAGCGGTATATTAATGTTGCTTAATTTTGCCTAATAGATAGCGGTAGGGTGTTAGCAAATCAGAGGTGATTCCGATCAAAAATATAGTAGATAATAAGGCATTTTGCATGTAGACCTCCGGACCCCCACTAATAAATATTTTTTAACTACCCCCCCCCACTAATAAGAAAATCGGAATTTCCATCCGAGCGAAACTAGAGCAGAGCATTTAAGAGGTGCAGTTTCAGAGTACCTGTAATAATTATTGTTTTTTTTTTTACTTTGCCAAAACCAAACCATAAAATTTGAATTATCGATTACTAGCTGATGAAAAATTGAATTATCGATTACTAGCTGATGCCCGCGAATTCGTTCGCGTGGTTTTAGTTTTTTCGATTCCCGCGGGAACTCCCTAATTTTCCGGGATAAAAAGTAGGCTATGTCACTCTCCAGGTCCTCAACAATACCCATGCCAAAAATCACGTCGATCTGTTGCTCCGTTGCGGTGTAATTGAAGGACAAACCAACTAAACCATACACACCAAACCAACAAACAAACACACTTTCGCATTTATAATATTAGTATGATAGCAAATAGGAAATAGCAATGCAATGCAAAATATTTGTCCCTGTACCTTACTTGCAATAGGTATAATTAATCGCAAATCGATTAAAACTCTACAGATCGCGCAGGCAATACAGTAGTCAGTATTTACAGTTCGGTCGTCGAACTTCAGTCCACGTCGGTTTTTTATTGGCTCGCGTATTTGCACATTTTTTGTGGATTATCTCGATAACTGGGCCCGTATTCTCTAACTCAGTGACTATCAAAAATGAAAGCCACTGACATATATGTAATATCCATTGAAGGTTTACTATGAAATGTTACTTTTTATTTCATAGTAAACCTTCAATGGATATTACATATATGTCAGTGGCTTTCATTTTTGATAGTCACTGAGTTAGAGAATACGGGCCCAGGACAGCGCTCGTGGTGTTAATAACTTTAAACGTCGCCTTAGTGACACTGGCGCCAAACAGTTTAACTATATTTCAATGTTCTGTGACATGTATGATGCCTGGCATGACGAAGCTCATAAAAAATGCGACAAAGATAAAAATGATCAGCTCGTTGCAGTAATATTATCTGTTATCTGATGCCCGCGACTTCGTCAATCGACCGCGTGGATTGAGGTTTTTTGGCCAGAGGCGTCTTTACCTATGGTGCAGGGTGTGCGTTGCACTCGGGCGCAGCGGTCCTAGGGGGCGCCGAGCGCCGCTCTAGGCGCGCGTTTGCCGGCCGTGGCACTTTCAATGACCAACGTAAAAAGAGCTCCGCTTTGCATACATTTTGTAGAGCATCTGAAGCTCTTCTTCAATTTGTCGAATTACAGCAAAGCAAGGGGCGCCACGAGCGGCTTTTAGTAAAATTATCCATTGGGGAAATTGGACAGTTTGTGGTAGCTTGATGTGTTGTTACTTGTACTTTGCACCAATTCCACTTTGCCCGCGCGCTTACTAGGGGGCGCTAGGGTAATGTTTGCACACGGGCGTTACATGGGCTAGAGACGCCTCTGTTTTCGGCCGCGGGAACTCTTTGATTTTCTGGGATAAAAAGTAGCTCATGTGTTATTCCAGACTGTAATCTATCTCCGTGCCAAATTTCATCCTGATCCGTTTAGCAGTTCTAGCGTGATTGAGTAACAAACATCCATCCATCCATCCATAATTCCATAAATACATAATTATATCCACCGAGTAGTAAACCTATATTATGGTCTGTGCATATAAATGTCACCGTAAGATTGCAAAAACCGTTAGATTGTAATCCAACTAGCGATATTGTACCTAAAGTGTCGACAGATTGTGAACCGTTCAATGTTCCGAGTGTCAATTTTTGAAATATTCATTGTACCTATTTACGTTTTCTTGTCTCTTTCTTGTAGGTTAGGTTAGGGTTCGACATAAATAACAAGGTAGTGCACTTAGGTTTTATCGGCTAACAGATTACAATCTACCGAAAAATAATGCGTTAAATTGTAATCTGTCGACAGTTTACACTATCGCTAGTTAGATTACAATCCAACGGCCTTTGCAATCATACGGTGACACATACATCTATCCATTTCGCATTTAAGTATATCTACCAAATATTAGTATAGATTCTAGACGTAAATTGGAGATATGTACCAATTCATGTCATCCATCATCATTTCAACACATTGCTGGCTCACTAGTCTCCTACTACTGCTATTGCTCCACCTGCTGCGTTTGGCTATTAATCCACCACGCTGGTCAAGTGCGGATTGGCAGACTTCACACACCTTTGAGAACATTATGAGGAACTCTCAGGCTTGTCGGTTTCCTTACGAAATTTTTTTTACTGCATTAGGTATAGCATGCGACATTTACTTGCTTCAAACGCACAATAACTCAGAAAGGTATGTATGTTAAAATTTAACGGTAATTAACAAATTCAGACATCTGTTTAAATATCACCTATTTTTATTTCATTTGCATACCTAGGTAGCTCGGGTTACTGTTGTAACTTTCAAAATCAAAAATCAAAATCAAATATTTTATTCAAAGTAGGTACCGTAGTACTCTTTTTGAAGGTCATAATAGTAAACATTAAATTCATTAAAAAAAACTTATTGGTAATGACGTACCTACACAAATTAAATCTTACTAAATATTTCCTTTACATTATTCTAGTAGTAGGTACACATGTCATAAAATTATAAAAATAATACAAAATAATAATAATAAAATCAAAATCAAAATAGCAACGCAAAAATAAATACTGAATAATAATATTAACATACTGAATATAATTCTATTAGATAATTCCCGCGACTTCGTCCGCGTGGACCAAGTTTTCGATTCCCGCGGGAACTCTTGAATTTTCCGGGATAAAAAGTAGCTTATGTCCTTCTCCGAGATACAACCTACCCCTGTACCAAATTTCATTAAAATCGGTTGAACAGATAAATTTTTTGATTCCCGCGGGAACCTTTAAATTTTCCGGGATAAAAAGTAGCCTATGTCCTTCCCCGGGATACAACCTATCCCTGTACCAAATTTCATCAAAATCGGTTGAACAGATGGGTCGTGAAAGCGTAGCAGACAGACAGACAGACAGACAGACAGACATACAGACAGACACACTTTCGCATTTATTATATTAAAATATGGATTGGTGTGTCCAAGCGTCCTTGTCCGTTAGGTAGTCGTCAAGACTATAATAGCCATTTTTACATAGGCTTTTTTTGACGTATTGTTTAAATCTCCCTCCGGTAAACTTTGGACTTCTGTTGGAATTTTACTATAGTAACGGACACCACTGCCCAAAAATGATACGCTAACTTTCTTTAATCTAAATCTATTGGTTTCTAATTTATTTTTGTAACAAGTGTTAATGTTATGTCGTTCAAAATTAGTTCTAAAGTTTTCTCTATTTTTGCTTAGGTACATACATAATGCTTTCGTATATTATATATTGATTTGCTACTGTCATAATATTACTGTCTTTAAATAGATTTCTTAGTGATTCATACCCAAGTTGTAAATAGTGCGAACTGCGAACTGCTCGTTTTTGTAATAAAAATATAGTCTTGACTTGCTAGACCACAAAGCAAGATACCGTATGACATCAGACTATGGAAGTGGCTAAAATAAACAATTTTTAGCAGTGGATACATCCGTTAGCTGTCTAATTTTTCCAATAGCATACGCAGCTGAACTTTTTACTATTTACTTTTTAGAAAGCTTTCGGACCCACTGAAGTTTATAGTCAATATACCTAGAAATAATGTTTCGTCCACTAAAGCTAACTTGTCATGGCCTAAAATAATTTCAGTGTCCACCTGACGAACGTTCGGGAGGGTGAATTTGATGCATTTAGTTTTTTTTTTAATTTAGAAGCAAATTATTTGATGTGAACCAGCTCAGAACCTGAGACAGAGTAATGTTTACTTCGTGCATGTTATTTTTCTGTCTTTTAATTTTAAAAATAAGCGACGTATCATCGGCAAACATTACAATATCTGAGAGTTTGTGAACCATATACGCGGGCAAATCATTAACATATACTAAGAATATAAAAGGGCCTAAAATAGATCCCTGAGGTACACCCATCTTAACTAGGGATCCTCCAGATATCACACCACCTATGTCTACCTTTTGCAGTCTTTTGAGGAGATATGATTGTACTAGATCTCGTGCCTGATTTCTGATTCCGTACCTAATACGTACTGAAGTTTACGTATGAGAATTTGATGATCAACACAATCAAATGCTTTGGAGAGGTCACAAAATACGCCGATTGCGTCTTGAGACTTTTATGAAAACATTCCTTTCGAATTTGATACTAAATTACTAATAATACATCTACAGCAATTTTTCTTTAAATATTTTAGTATCAAAAGGTACCTTACCAGAACCAGTTTTTCTGTGATATTAACAGTCAAGTAATGAGGTAATAAATGGGTAATACTAATTTTGTTTAATCTGGGTATAATTTATTCGCCATGACGCTCATGTCGTTATAAGTATATTTAGTAAGTATTGTCCATTGTCTTTATCCATTGAAAACCAGATGAGTATCTCCCAACCACGCATGATCAATCCAAATAAATCGCAGGCCATGATTATAGGCAGCAGACCACTAAGGAACCGCATACAATTTAACAATCTTCCTCGTATTCAGTACAACGGCATACCCATAGAATACACCAGTACCGCAAAAAACTTAGGTTTGACTTTGGATGGCAACCTGACTTGGTCAGCCCAAATAAATCAAGTTAGCAAAAGATTGCATTATTCGATTCATTCCTTGAGGAGGCTGCAGAATTTCCTTCCGCTACGTACTAAAATTATGCTTGCACAATCGTTGTTGCTTCCTATCCTCGATTACGCTGACGCCTGCTACTGAGATGCCACTGAAGAGCTACTTGACAAGCTCGAGCGACTCCAGAATTTGTGCATACGCTTTATATACGGACTGCGCAAATTCGACCACGTCTCCGATTTCCATCGTCAATTAAAGTGGCTCCCGATCCGTTTTCGCCGGAACATGCATATTTTAACCATCCTTTTTAATGTCCTCAAAAACTCTTCTCCTGAATATTTAAGGGAACGTTTTACACTGTTGCTTCCATCTACAAGACCCTTGCGAACATGTGTCTCTAAAAAACCTCTTGAATATCCTAATTATAACACTATCTTCTATAAAAAATCTTTCACAGCAGAAGCTACTCGTCTTTGGAACTACCTTCCTGAGCAAACATTTTATTTTTGTACCTATACCACTTAACAATTTCACCTTACTCACTTTCAAGGAAGGCTGGAAGAGATTTCTTTTTAGAGATAAGGTTTACCTTTGTCCACTTTTTTAAAATTAGATTTAAGACAATATTTTGTACAAAAATAATAATAATAAAAAAACAATCAAACGTGGCAAACCGACTGCCGAAAAGGAATAGATATGTCCGAACTCCGAAGATTTTTTTTTGCTCTGCATCGGTAAAGTGAGACTATAGTGATAGGTGAATTGCACTTATTGATTACAAATTAAATCCAATATAATAATTATGTGTTTCCTGCCCACGTTTGCTTAACAAAAGAATTAGCCTAATTAAGTGCTTTAATTTTAAAAGGGTGCCTTGGGACATGACTCCATTGGGCAATCCATTTGCGTTATAAAATACTTTTCGTAGTCTGCCTAAACTAGAGTTGTTCAAAACTACTATAAACCCTTATCACGTTACGGACTATAAACTATCTAACGCGTTATTAAATACGTTATGTTATAAGAAAACGTGTAACGGGTATAACGGGCCAGCAGTCGCAATATGTCTTGCAGCAGGCTAAATTTCGTAGCGCGCTAAATTTCGTTTTTTTTTTGTTTTTTTGTTTTTTATCCACTACAAGTAAGCCCTTGACTGCGATCTCACCTGATGGTAAGTAATGCACGCAAAGATGACTTTCCCTCACAACAGCGCGTTACGCGAGACCAACTGCATCGGCTAGCGGCAGCGCGCTACCGGCAGGCGGGCGCCGCCGCTACGAGTTACGACGAGGCGCCGCGCGCGATCGCGTGATATTCATAACGCCGTAACGTCATGGCGGCTCCTCACATAACAAGTTATACGCGTAATGGAACAATAACGCGTTATGATATTGCGCTACGTGTTATATTAACCACCTTTAGCCTAAACCTATAATACCTTCCGTACCTGAATGACGTCAACACAGCTTCGCCACTAAAGGCAATCATGTTTAACTCTGTTCAATCGAAATTCTAATTTCTTATAGATATATTTCATCTATTTAATTTAATTGCAGCTTGAGCTCATTTTTTGTCCCGGAAAATTCAAAGGTTCCCGCGGGAATCAAAAAAATTATCTGTTCAACCGATTTAAATGAAATTTGGTACAGGGGTAGGACATAGGCTACTTTTTATCCCGGAAAATTCAAGAGTTCCCGCGGGAATCGAAAAATCTTGGTCCACGCAGACGAAGTCGCGGGAATCATCTAGTACTAGATATTTTCAACCGACTTCAAAAAAAGGAGGAGGTTCTCAATTCGACTGTATTTTTTTTAAGCTATTGCATAGCTTCTATCGTGGGCCTTGAAGGTGGAGACCGAATCCAGAAATTCCGTAACGAAATTAAAAACCTAACACTTTGGTTGCTATGACTACTTGTGTTGTTGACTTCAAATTATTGAAAATAAAAAGACTATTTTTATGAAAAGATGATTTGGAATATAAAGGCGAAATAATTTTAAAGAATTATGGAACATAAATCTTTAAAATTATTTCGCCTCTATATTCCAAATCATTTCCATAATTCTTTAAAATTATTTCGCCTTTATATTCCAAATCATCTTTTCATAAAAATAGTCTTTTTATTTTCAATAATTTGAAGTCAACAACACAAGTAGTCATAGCAACCAAAGTGTTAGGTAAGTTGATAAAAAATGCTATGCAATAGCTTTACCGCGGCAGTCTCCGAGTGCCACACGTCTTTTTAGGGTTCCGTACCCAAAGGGTAAAAACGGGACCCTATTACTAAGACTCCGCTGTCTGTCTGTCTGTCTGTCTGTCTCCAGGCTGTATCTCATAGACCGTGATAGCTAGAAAGCTGTTATTTTCACAAATGATGTATTTCCGTTGCCGCTATAACAACAAATACTAAAAATTAAAAAAATATATTATTAAGGGGGGTCCCCACACAATAAACGTGTTTTTTTCGTATTTTTTTGGCTCAATATTAAAAACGGTAACAGGTAGACGGTTCAAATTTTCACAGAATATTAACTTGTATATTACCTTTCAAAATAAATAATTACATATCAATAAAGTAAATATTAAAGGGGGGCTCCCATACAACAAACGTAATTTTTTGATATTAACAGTAAACCTCTACAAACAAAGTTAGTTTTGCGGTTCATTAACAAAGGTAATTATACCTACTTCTTGAGTACGGAACCCTCGGTGCGCAAGTCCGACTCGCACTTGGCCGGTTTTTTTTATGTTTGTTACCTCAGAACTTTTGACTGGGTGGACCGATTTGGATGATTCTTTTTTTATTTGAAAGGGCATACTTCCCATGGTCCCATATAAATTTTATCGAAATCGGTCGAGCGGTTTTTAAAATATCAACAATAAAATAAGTAGGTACTTTGTATACCGTGTGCTTGTTGTTGTAAAGTTGGCGCGGGAGTTTGAAGTCGGTTGTTTTGAAAAGATTTTTTTATATTAAATTATAAAATTCAAGCTCTTTTAGCTTAGTATAGTCTTAGGACCTAAGCTAAGACATAACGTCTACAATGATATGTATGCCAAGGTCGTCATTCCTTGCTTGTGATGTTAACAACGTTATCAGTCGTTTGTCAATATTTGGCGTGATTATTCATTTGTCTTATGAGAGCGGTAAGCTGTGGCGGTAAGTAGGTAATACATTTGCCTCATTATAAGCCTATCTGATCAAAAAATGAGGATAATGTCGTTAGGTTTTCGTATTATCCATATATCCATAGCCTATTTTGCAATAAAATAAAAATATTATGTAAGGCTGCGGTCCCTTTTATATAGGGCATCAGGTTTGCGAATGACCCCAATTCCCATACAGTTACGTACCTATAAGATTGAGATTTTTTAATGCATGAAAGTTAGCCCTTGACTGCAATCTCGCAAAAGGATAGAATATATAATAATATAATTGAAGACTGTTTATTATTCATATTAATTTTAAATACATTTTCTTTTAAATCTGCTGCAGTCTAGGGCCCGTATAATTAATTAAGCCAACCATCATCTAAGAACAGGTAGGTACCTACTCAAGTCTCGGGCAATCTATGCTTAAGACCGGTCATAAGCATAGACAGATCCATAGCTACTTGAGAAGGTGTTCTTAATTGATGTCGGTTTATTAATGCGGACCTAATGAACGCGCGCTAACTTTGAAGAAGTAACTGTGGCAATATACTCGTAACTTAAACCCTAATGGGTTTCACTTGACGGTACAATTCACAGTATTGTAAAGACCAGTCAAGTGTTCCACAGGTCTGCCATTCTTACTTGACTGGCCTTTGCCGTAAGGATGGTCCTAGCCTTACAAATAAGAAAAAACTCACAAGTCACAAGGGTACAACAGTGCCAAAATACCAATTACGACTTATAAGTTAAGTATACAGCTTTATTTAAGCTGAGAAACGACTATAGGGCGAGAGCCGAGATCGCAGCCTCGCCACTCGCGAGTCCTTGAAAAAGTATAATAAAATACATAAAATAAAATTTGACAAGGACAAGACGTGTGTGTCGGAACATGCATAAGGTCGGGTTCCGTAGTCTTAAGTTGTAAAAATAGAACTCAGCTGGTGGTATGACGTTATTGTGACTGTGACACAAAAACGGGCAAACAGGGAGATACACGAACTAGAAGAAACTATTTGGGTTGCTTGGGTCTACGGAACCCTAAAAATGGCCTACAGCTGCTTGTTCAGCAATTAATCTTGAGGACAATTCCCCGAAGTTAAAAGATGTGACCTAAATGACAAATAGTGGGACAGACCTGACTGAATTAATTATTTTTTTATTAAGCTTATGAATAACATGAAACACATATAGGACTATAGAGGATAATATAAGTATTAAACTCGTATATATCGAGTATCGGTACAAAACAAAATTTTTAGTAGGTACACTGCCATACCTAGTTAGTACCTATACCATTGTAACATATTATTATAGTTGTATATGACTACTGTACCGCATGATAGATATGAAATGGAATATGGATATATATATAGCGGATGCCCGCGACTTCGTCTGCGTGGTCTGAGGTTTTTTGGTTCCCGCGGGAACTCTTTAATTTTCAGGGATAAAAAGTAGCCTGTGTGCTATTCCAGACTATAATCTATCTCTGCGCCAAATTTCAGCCAGATCTGTTCAGCCGTTGGGGCGTAATTAAGTAATAAACATCCATACATCCGTCCAAACTTTCGCATTTATAATACACTTACCGGCACGGCAACTTGGCCGCCCTGTTTATTTGATGTATATGACACAAAATATATATTTATATTATTAAAGTCATGTTAGTGAATAAGAAATGCACTTATTATGTTTTTAAAGCATTTTTACAGTATCTAAGATTGTTTTTGTTGTAAAAATAATGTTTAGTTAAAATCACTATTTTTCAAAGAAATAAACATCCAGTTTAAAATCACAACAAAATTAAAAATCACTTAAATTTATCAGTCCTTTGTACATCTTAATAACGGGTGTTTCCTCCTCTTGCCCTGATAACAGCCTGCATGCGATCTATGTTTTATAGTCTTAGAATAACTACCTAAGATTATAGTATAGTATATAGTATAGTAAATTATAGTATATAGTATAGTACCTATATAGTATAGTAATTAGTAAATAAGAAGTAAGATACAGCACAAATATATTAGATGCAATGGATGACTTGAGTGTGAACTGTGAAGGTTTATGTCCAGCAGTGGATGTCCACATGCTCGGTGACGATCATGACTTTACATAACGTTAGTGTTTACGAAATACTAAGAAACTGAATGTTCATATACATTACCTACTTAGTTAACGATTTTAAAAAATAAGAGAATTTGGCGACTACTAAGTAGGTACCTACTTGAGTTCAGGGCTAGCTTCTGCTAGCTATTTAATGAAAACCTAAAAACAATTACTTCAAATAGGAATTTTATTGGTGATTACATGCGATACAACTTTAGCGAAGAACGACAGCTACAAAAGCTCACTGCGATCAGATTTGTGCAGACTGATGCGCATTTATCGGACTGCACAAATCTATCTGAGCTATAAATGTCTATCTAATCTTTAAATGTCGAAATAATGAAACTATCGTAAATCAATGGTATACTAAACGTCCTAAGTATTTGACTTGAATATGGACTTTATTGAGATAGGTATAAGGCATTATATTTTGATTGGGTAACTGCGAGATATGTTCCGTTCGAGAAGATCAATGTTTCAGTGCCCAGTGTCTTGAACGGTTTTGAATTTCAATCAAAACTCAATGCATAAATAATGTTGGTAATACGATTCCTTCCACTTTGTGTTACTTAATGTGTGTTAATTAATACCTATATTGATTTATAGAGCTTTAAGGTGCTTAAGTTACAATGATTACAATATTAATCGCAGAAAGCTCCTTGATATGACCTTCATTTACAAAGTGCTTAGAAATAAAATCGACTGCCCACCACTTCTACAAATAATTAATCAATTTTTGAGTCCAGAATAACAAAAATGTATCTACAATTCCATTAGTAGATACAGAGGTACACGTTTTTCATGATACGCTGCCAAAATTCAAAAAAGAAACGTTAAGATTGTTAAGGTCGACTTAAGTTTACTTTGTATTAATGATTGTTTTTTTTTCCATTCCTAAAATTTTAAAGTTCAATTTCCGGATATTTTTTGTTTTTTTTTAAATATAATTTTTAGGTTTAGATTTTTTTGTAGAGTAATTTTTAATTTTACAAGTAGGTATAATAGTGAATGATGTGGCACCTTCTATAAATAGTTCATGTCATAAAATATAAATGTGTCTAGTTTTTAAGGTTATTATTTTTGGCTGTCCAAATAAATAAATATACTCGTAATTAATATAAATGATGCTATCGCATGAAAGAACTCTGAACAGGATAAAGTACCTATAATATCAACCAATGCTCAAGTTGCATCTTGGGTGTCGATAATAATTTTGTCACTTTAGTGCGACGAATTAGTAAGACGCGATTCCAAGTGTCAACTGTCAAGTTGTTTCGTCAATCTTTGACTTTCCACGCTGACGGAAAGAGCAGTGGCCATGCACTGACATACACCTTCTCCACTGTTTAGTGTCCTACAAATTTTTTTTTACCTTTATATATATTAGGATACAAGCCCCAAATGTGGCATGTCGCGCCAAAAAAAATCTCAAGGTCTGAGCGACTTGTGCCACAGAATATTAAGTTTTATTTTGGCCCATCTGTGTAAGACGAAACTTTGTATAGAGAATGTCATTTATCGTGATTCGTGGCCCGTGGGGAGAGACATACTGGTGATGGTGAGGCTACTTTTTATCCCGAAAAGTAAAAAAAAATCCCACAATATTTTCAAAATCCTAAATCCACGCAGACGAAGTCATCATTTAGTTCGAAAAAAAAAGAAAAGCCGTTGGACATTTCCACTGAGAAATTGATTAACGCGTTGTTCTCTTATCTTATTTTATGATTATTTTGCAACAGTGGGTCGTTGTACTACAGACTGATAAAACACCAGAGGCCACGACGACCAGTGACCACTCAGGATTAGGTGAAGCCGATCAAACGCCGATTTTTTGCAGGGTCAAATGAGGTACCTACTACGTATGGGCACAAATTTTACCAACCACCATATAGCAAACCTAAACAAATTTATTTCTATGATGCGGAACTTATTTTTATGACTGTATGTAAATAGAAGTGCCATGTGTATGCAATTAATATTCCGAGGAATCATCTATTTTCCCTATTTTTAGGGTTCCGTACCTCAAAAGGAAGAAACGGAACCCTTATAGGATCACTTTGTTGTCCGTCCGTCTGTGTGTCAAGACCCTTTTTCTCAGGAACGCATGGAGGTATCAAGCTGAAATTCATATCAAATACTCAGGTCTACTGTCCCTTGGGGTTGTGAAAAAATCAAACTTCTAAACCAACGCAATCAAAAGAAAAAGATACAGCCGTTTATGCTGCAAATTTGAAATTGAATCAATACCTATGGAGTACTTCCCGTGAACTCAGAATCTTGAAATTTGGTACGAAGCAACGTCTCATAGCATAGATAAAGGAAAAATTGCGAAAAGAATAAATTTTAGTTACATCATATTATAAAAATATTTTTAATAATTTTAAACTTACTACCCCTTTCCGCATGAACGCGATCAGGTATTAAATTGAAACTAAAATAGATAAGTGGAATAAAAATACCATAACTTTTACTTATATACCTACCTAAAGGTTTGTACGGAACCCTCAGTGCGCGAGCCCGACTCGGACTTGGCCGGTTTTTATATCTATCCCACCTCTGATTATAATTACTCTGTGAGATTTAACGACTATGGCATATATTTATTGGCTACCTTTTTGTTTTAGTTTGCGCATTGATACTATTTTTTTTGTTGCTTGTTACGTTAATAGAAACATTTCTGTCAGATGATTCACCTGCAGATTTCATATTTAATTTTAATACAGGTCACCTATTTTTTGAGAGAGCTGTTGCCTAACCAGACTATTACCTATTCTTAGCTCTAACCCAGTTTTATATTGGGCCGGCACTACTGACTTTTCGGGCAATTAAATATTTGCACTTGCTTTATCGGTAAAGGAAAACATCTGCCTTTCTTATCATGAGAAAACTCGTATGCCCGAGAGTTCTTCATAATGTTCTCAAGTAGACGTCCAATCCACAATTGTACTCTTATACACATCGCCAATGTCATGGTTGTGGAGTGTGGACTATGGCCAAAACCCTTCAAATTTAAATGGTTTTTACAATAATTATTAGTATTGACTCGTCAAGTTAATCTAAAACTTGCACTGGTTCAAAATTGCCTGCGTGCCATGTCATGTTTTCTCATTATAGAGCAAACTCTGGCTCAGCAGAGGGCCAGCGATGGGGTTAGATGATGATGATGATCAGCAGGGGTCTTCTCCGGTTGGCCCGTGAGGTCCAATCGGGGGTAGGCCTTCGTGGCCTGGCCTCATTACCCGGGCGGGGTGCGGGGTAACATTGTACCCCGGTGATTGTCTTGGAGCCGTGTGTTGGCTAGGGCCTGCCTTGAAGGCTACGGGCCCCTGGGCCTGGTGTCATCTGTAGTGTTGGGTCCGCCCTGGAGGTGACGTAAAAGGCCCAGGTATTTTGGCGCTGCGGGCAGTGGGGTCGCTCTCGCGCGCCGAGATGGTGTCAGAGCCTGTGGACTCCGTGTTGCGGGCGATATGGTCGCCGTCGCGCGCGGAGTCGGTGTCAAGTCCGGCGTGTGTCGCATTATAGCAACATTGTGTATTACATTATAGCAACTTCGAAGTCTTTAACCATTCAATACTCAGATTTGCCTCGAGTAGCAAGTGTTCTAGAAAGTAGACCTATCTATACCTTGGTTGCGAGTGGTTATGGATCTAGTTGTTGTTATATTGTTACATTGCAATTAATATAATAGGTATGTCTTATGTTTCTTCCTAAATAAACGATCGAGTCTGTGTATTACATCGGTATTACATATTCTGTGTTTGCATCTTAAAAACCTTATCCATCACCATACGCAAGCAGGTCTGGCTAATATAAGTATTATATTATTTGTGTAACTGTTTATGTGTTAACCTATGTAGGTATTTGTTTGTATGTTTATCATCAATCAAATATCAAATAAATAAATATAAATAATTAAATCAATCATATAAATAAATAAATAAATATTATAAATGCGAAAGTTTGGATGGATGGATGTATGGATGTATGGATGTTTGTTAATCACGCGCCAACAGCTGAACAGATCTGGCTGGGCACAGAGATAGAATATAGTCTGGAATAGCACATAGGCTACTTTTTATCCCGGAAAATTAAAATGTTCCCGCGGGAACAAAAATATCCTCAAATGGATGTTTGTTACTTAATCACGCCAGAACGGCTGAACGGATCTGGATGAAACTTGGCACAGATATAGATTATAGTCTGGACTAACACATAGGCTACTTTTTATCCCGGAAAATTAAAGAGTTCCCGCGGGATCCACAAAACCTCGATCCACGCGTACGAAGTCGCGGGCATCAGCTAGTAAATATTATAAATGCGAAAGTTTGGATGGATGGATGTATGGATGTATGGAAGTATGGATGTTTGTTACTCAATCACGCCCCAACGGCTGAACGGATCTGGCTGAAATTTTGCACAGAGATAGATTATAGTCTGGAATAGCACATAGGCTACTTTTTATCCCGGAAAATTAAAGAGTTCCCGCGGGAACCACAAAACCTCGATCCACGCGCACGAAGTCGCGGGCATCAGCTAGTAAATATTATAAATGCGAAAGTTTGGATGGATGGATGTATGGATGTATGGAATTATGGATGTTTGTTACTCAATCACGCCCCAACGGCTGAACGGATTTGGCTGAAATTTGGCACAGAGATAGATTATAGTCTGGAATAGCACATAGGCTTTTTATCCCGGAAAATGAAAGAGTTCCCGTGGGAACCAAAATACCTCAATCCACGCGTAAGAAGACGCGGGCATCAGCTATTAAATTAATTCACCACCCGCAAGTTAATCTCCTTAACTTCTCCTAATCCTAAGGTTGCCTGGCAGAGATCGCTGCTAAGCGATAAGGCCGCCTTTTTGTATTCTACTTCGTTCTTTGTTTTTTTCTATGTATTTATTTGTGTCCTTTGTATTTATGTTTTGTGATGTACAAAATCAAATAATCAAATAAATATTATAAATGCGAAAGTTTGGATGGATGTCTGGATGGATGTATGGATGGATGTCTGGATGGATGTTTGTTACTCAATCACGCCCCAACGGCTGAAATTTGGCACAGAGATAGATTATATTCTGAAATAGCACATAGGCTTTTTATCCCGGAAAATTAAAGAGTTCCCGCGGGAACCGAAAAACCTCAATCCACGCGGACGAAGTCGCGGAAATTTGCTAGTAGAGTAATAATAACAATGATGATTGATTAATATATCTTGTTGTTCCAGTTTGCACTTGTCGTTATTCTGCGCTGGATTGGTCGCGGTCGCGGCGTTCGACCGACCGTACATACCACGAGGGCCCTACTGTGGTGGGATCGAAAACAGTTGCTGTAAAGGTAGAGAGGACCGATGTTCCACTGTTGTACTCGGTGAGTTATACTATTCTCCGCTACCTCCTTTGTTTTCCGCTTTAGAGACTTGACCTTGGTCCTCAACATTGTCCTAAGCCAGACCGCCTTTTTTTATTTCAGGATAGGGATATTTTAATGTGCTTGACAACAATCATATAAAACCCTATAAAAGCCTTTTGTTTGGAACTTGAACGCTTGTTTAAAATATGTCTATTCACTCTTGCCTTTCTACAGGTACCTAGCTATCTATTTTAGCTTAACCTTAGCGGTATCAGAAACCTAGAAAAAAAACGTTTTGAGCGTTGACTGGATCATGTCGGCTAAGTAAGAAAGCACACGATTTTTCGCCTGTGATAGAAGTCGGAACTGTGACGAAGGAACTAGGAGTGGGTTGGAACAGGTTAAATTGGAAACCTGTTCCGCCTGTTCCAGTTCCAGTAAAATAACAGTTTCGGAAACCTGTTCCAAAATAACAGCCTGTTGTGTTACAACATAGTATGAGTATATGTGAGTATCCGAACGAATGCAACACCTGTTCTCTGCTTGGAACAGGCATAACAGCTGCTATCTCTTTCCAGTAAAGGTGAGATGGTCAATATGGTACCTATCATATACCTATACAAATTTTTTATTTTAAAGAGAAATCTCAACGCAAGGCAAGCAATAAAATAAAATAGAAATTTTAAAAGTGCAACAAGGGTCGTAAATTATTAAATAGGTTTAACACAGGAAAAAAAATTCTCAGAAAACAGAATCATGGGGAAAGACATTTAGCGAAACCTAAGGGGCATTGAAATGCGATACTACGTTACTTATCGCCTAAAAAATCAACAGGGTTTACGCACTTAAACAGAAATGGCTTTACAAACAGTCATAAAACACCAAAATTTCAATTTGGCCAGACAGCTAAAATTAAAGAAGGCAATAAATACGAGTCGACTACATTGTGTAAGTGAACACAGCGTTGATAGAAATCGATACCAGATGTTGATGGACCGCTGACTATAAAAAAACCCAAAATGTAAATTAATACTGTAGAAATCTTTAAGACAAAACTGTTCCCTAGGGAAAGGGCGTGGTCTAAGCGACTTCGCGATTATTGGTTAATACAAATGCATGAAAATTATGTGACCAATGAGAAGGACAAATACTGTGTGTAGTTTTTTCGCAGTGGCACTCGCCGGGGGAAAAGGCTGGCAGTGGATAAGAGGTGACGACTTCGGGAAAAGGGGATCATTCATTATTCAAGCTTCGAGCGCGATTCAGAGAGGAGAGTCCTCAAATCCGCGAATCTATAACGTAAAGAATAGATAGTTCAGAGTCGAGATTGGGTCTAAAGTTGTTTGTAAAATTAACGGTGTTAAATTATACTTTTCCGCTTAATTAAATGGTTGTATAGATTCAGATCATATTATATATAAGTTCTTTCGGGGAATAGGCTATTGTAAGTGATTGTAGTGAGTGAAGCTGGTTGCTGAATATTCGGTAAAGTACACAATTAAATTAAATAAGGTATCGTAAACAAGGTTCATAATAAGGTCGAGTAAATCGTTTAAGACATCTAGTCATAGGACACCTGGCTAAATGGGTGCAGACGCTAGCCTAGATTTTGTGTATGAATTGATGATGAAAAGTGAGAATAAAAATTGGTCACAAATAGATATCATTATATTGATAATGCAAATAGTTACCATTATCTTTCTGCTTATAATGCTGTATAAAAAGAATTGGGTAAAAGGCGTATTCCGTGCAATGTTTGGAAATTGCTGTATTGGAAATACTCCCGCATCAAACATTGAGTTGGGAATGATTTAATTAATTTAACGACAAAATTACCTAAAGTTGTGAACCTTGGTAACATACCTAAAGTATATTCTTTGTTTAGAGTTATATAATCTGTGCCTTAAATCTTTCTTTATTATAAACCATGAATTAAAACTGTGTGCATGTGTGTATATAGTTAGAACATAAGGTGTATATTAGTCTTAAGCGGCTGTAAGAGTTTTTATCTTTGGAAATTCTCTTTTCTCTTACTTTAGGAAGCCTAGGTAACGAGAATTTTCCCACCAAATTAATACGATTGCTTCAACAATCGAATTTGGTGTAAATAAATAAAAATCAGTGTCTTCTCTTTAATAACACTCCATGTGGAGTAATACAAATAAAATCTCAGAGAAATAAAAGTAAATTATATTAACAATCTATCTTTTATTATTACAGATAAGTAACCTTACAGATTTATTATTGGAAGCTATTAAGATCTGAACAATTACTTACCTTTTGCCTTAATAATAATTACCATTTAATGACTTGTGCTAGAGGTTACGGATAAATATTCCAATAATGAATTTCACCCCACATATCTAGGTTTACAGTCACGATTCTTAACCTTAAAGAACGAGCTAGGTAGATTCTATATAAGTTATCATATCTAATTTAGGACAGCAGGATAAAGTCTTAGTTAAAATCTAGAAGCAGGTTTTGCTATAAGCAAAATCCATACACTACTTTTTATACAATAGAGCGAGTATTGGCTTAAATGAATAGCTAAATCTAACGCAGTCTAGGAAATTACTGCTTTTACAAATTGGGCATAAGGGGCTAAATAGGCCTGAGCTGTGTACAAAGGGTATTAGCGGCAGCAGGGAACGACAGTTTCCTAGCATAATTATATAGCATTTGGAACGAGACAGGCGATCTACAGCGACGAGAGCGAGGGACAAAGCGGGCGAGCTACATAAAACAAAGGGTCAGGTATACGACTATTGTATCAAGAAATGGGACGTAATCGTAGAGTATTTGGCACTTTGGTTGATTGGGAATTATACTTAATATTGATAATTTGATTGATAGTGATTGACAATATAGTCAAAGTATTCGGCTACATGGCTGCGTGGTGAAAAGTTGGCGGCAATGGTTCAGCACACCAAACACACACTCCTCTCGCATATCGACCTCCGACTTGAATTGGCCAATTCATAAACCTTACTATATAAAATGATATAAAAATTAAGTCCATGGACCAAGGGGCGGGCTAAAATGCCCATAAAAGATAGATCCAGCCGTTTACGGATGTGGAAATAAATTCGCGTCGGAGCGCATAAAGGAGGTCGAATGCAGCCCCTATAACAATGATTAAGGGCCTCGTGCAGGCGTAGGGAAATGTCCCCGTGCTCGGTTACCATTGGTCAGCTAAGATGCCTTTTATAGGAAATACACGTAATCAGCAACCATTCAATCCGGCCCTGATTTGCAAACTCGATTTATTACATGTTACTATGCCATAATTTAAATAACTCTAAGTTAAACTCCGCGGTAAGGTATCGATACAGAATACCAAAATTCAGACGGATTGATTAGGTCTGCCTTACGCGTTCACCCAGCGTAGTGAAGCTAAGTATCAGTTTACTGGTAATTCATGACAAACAAATACGACTACCGGATACTGAACGTGCCACTAACTCTACAGTGTTATTTTCCCTTTCCTTAGGCTTATAGGTTTCCTCACTTATACTAGCCACGATATTTTATTAGCTAAGACGATCACGCCGGTGCCATCACAAAGGTAAGCTGCGTAAGCCTGAATAGAGAAGAGCATGTTCCGTGACGTTATCTCTGTCTAACAAATGTAACCTCCATAAGCTAGAATAGAGAAAAGCATGTTGCGTTTGGCTGTTGTGGTTTGTGGAACTGGAACACTTTCAAGCTGTTACTTTTAAAAACCTGCTCTTTTTGCCTGTTCCGATATATACGCCTCACTCCTAGAAGGAACGAGGTTTTAAAGTTCTTGAGTACACTCTCCTACCTGAGTAGATCCGAGAAGATAGTCATGTGTCACTCACTGCCTTGGAGTGATATGACGTGAGTTTGTTTTTGTTTTCAGACTCCATTTGCTACTGCGACGACTTTTGTCACCGCGGTTTGGAGGATGACTGCTGTATTGACTACTTCGAGGTCTGTGGAGGACAACCACCATCACCACCACCAGCTGCTATAATTGCCTGCGAAGATCGCAATAAATATTATCAAGCTGGAGATAAAATTACAAGAGGATGCAACGAGTGGTGAGCTGTTATTTTATTTAAAATGAAATATTTTATTTAAACGACGGGCACGGCACGGCGGTTTTACATATTTTTGAAGTAGTTACGTTCAGTAATTCAGAAGTTATAAGGCTCTGACAGACGGACGGACGGACGGACCCGTGCAAATTCACTCAAGTAGACATAGACCTTCGCTTCGATAGATTGATATCGAGCTACGTTTCAAAGAGAAAAGAACATGAGAAGAAAAGGAGATCCATTTTTTCCAATGATACGTGACATAATAATGAAGTATTATCATTTCAATGAGCTACTTACATTGATGTAGAATTTTAGTAAAACCTAATATATTTTATTTGTCGTGCGCAGATCGTAGGTACCTACCTAGAATTGATCATAAATTTTCATAAAATAGTCGAGCACTCCGTGAAACGGTGGGTGGCGTAAGGCATTTCATGAAAATAGTCAACTATTACCTACTGACCTAAGTTTTCTTTATTTACAGCGAATGTCATCATGACCCAATTAGTAATACGACTTATTTCAAGTGCGACAACGACCCATGCATTATGAGCGATGAGGTGTTGAGGAGAGTGGCCTCGGACCCTTACTCCACGTGGCGGCCTCACAACTACACGCAGTTCCATGGGAAGAAGTTGAAAGACGGGCTTCTTTATAAGCTAGGTATGTACCTACTATGTACGTCTGTGCAAACACTGACAGTCTGATAATATGATAGGTAACATATTAATAACATTGGTCTGATATCACTCTACCCATACATTTTTTTACAAGGACATATAGGTATAGTTGAGGACCTGCAGTGGAATCATGTAAGGATTGTCTATCAAATCGTTAAAGTTCGGCTTCAAAGTAAAATTAACCATAACGTTATTGAATTAGAGCTCAATTTCGTGTATCCATTCTCATACGTTTATGGTATCGTACATAACAAACGTATGAGAATGGATACACGAAATTGAGCTTATGCTTTATGGTTTATTTTACTTTGAAGCGGAACTTTAACGATTCGATCGACAATCCTTACATGATTCCACCTCTGGACAGTGTGAATAATGATCTAGATCTACATAGGTATTCCTATTCATTGTATTTCCCTCCTTGTGTTCCTAGTAGGTATCAAATGAATGTAACAGAATTTAGCATCGATTTATATTGGTAAGTCAATGGGATTTAGAATCCGCTTACAATAGGTACCTAGATATGTATTTAGATTAATTAATTGATCGACTTAATTGCATTTTTTTATTCGAGGGCGGGTTTATCTTGGATGGTTTTCTTAACTATATGTTTGTCTGTCCAGCGGTTTGAGAATTAGCAGCTCTGTATGGATCAGTCACACATTTGAGATTTTTAATGTGTCGGAGCTTTTTAAATTCTTACTCAAATTGAAATTAATTATTGTTAGAAATAGCGTGTAGTTTTTTAAGATGCCTTTTAGAATAAATGTCTACTTTTATGATATATGTTTAAACGAAATAGTAGGTACGTAGGTACGAATAAAATACCTACTTACATAGATTTAAATCGTCGTATCTAGGAACAATGAAGTTGTGTCACTAACAGTACTCATTAATACCTACCTATCATTAGGTTTAGAAAACATAATAAAAGTGAAAGTAGTCCGTTCTAGTGCTTAAGTAAGAGAAAGTATTGACATCAGCTGTAGTGACCTGTAGTGGTTCGACTGAATAATGTTTGGTTTAGGTCGATATCAGTAGATTTAGTCTAACGTAGGCACACACAATAGAAATAGGGGCGTACAGTGCATAGGCACAGTATTGGTGTCTATGTTACAGTCATAGTGATTAAATAGGTATTGTACACAATGACTGGTCATTATTTATAATAGCAAAATTGAGTAGATAATGTGATAAATTAATCACTTTATCCGGATATTATTCATAATAGCGGTTCAAAGTTAGCCAAAGTAATAAATACGGTCTAACTGACTTGTCCCCCCCCTGCTCTTCATCCAATCACCGCGATCTCGTGGCTGACGCAATAGTGTTCGTTGTCAAGAATACCAAGGAAATACTACAGTCTATCCGTCAAATATAACACAAAGTGACCAAGAAATAGTAATTACTCACAGAAAAAGAAACAAAAAAATAAACAAGATACCTATTGGAAACATCAGAAAATTAGTTGGTCAATCTCTGAAAAAGCAAGCAGATAAAATGTTAAATGCTCTATCTTCGGTAAAATATCCTGCTGCTAATACAGGCGATAATGTAGTGGTAAAAATTCCTGTTGATGATAGAAATATTATGGCTGTTATAATTTCTCAGGAGACAGAAGGAATGTATAAGTTAGGCACTAAGCATGGGATTCTGAATCAACTTTACGCAAGGAATCAGTTCACTGTCTGCAAATAAACGTATAATACAGTTGATATCGTTCCCCAACATGAAATTAAAAGATTCAAATCTTGGCGGCCAAGGATGACATCATTGCACCTGTACTGGAGAATGCGTTTCTAATAGGTGTAAATGTAAAAAGTCAAACCTCAAGTGTAACTCAAAATGTCACAAGAGCCTTACTTGTAAGAATAAATAATAATTATGACCCAGTTAATTCATGTCAGTTTATATTAAATATTTTATTATTGTAGTCTTTAAAGAGTGATACCAAACACTTGTATTGATCTCTGTGTTTTTTTCAACCGAGTTCAAAAAAAGGAGGAGGTTCTGTGATGTATGTATATTGTATGTTATACGGAGCACTTACTTAGCTATCGATGTGTGTGTAAACTAACAACTACAGCGCCCCTGCAGGTATCGAAATACAGTCAGTTATGCACGAAGCCGTGTTTCATTCATACATAACAGTGGCGACGATTATTTTTCAATTCACCCGCGCATAGAAAATAATGGCGGCAAGTATCGGGAAGCTTGAACTTTTCCAACCCAATGCACGGGATTGGGAATTATTTAGCAGCAAACTTAAACAGTTTTTAACCCTAAATAAAATTAAGTTGAATGAAGAAAAGAGGGCGGTGCTAATAACTCACTTATCGAATGACGCACACCGATTGCTGATCAACCTAGTGCACCCGGGGAAAGTAGAGGAAACGGAATATGACGTTTTAATTGAAACGTTGGAAAAGCATTTTTCACCGCGAAGGTCTACGTTCGCCGATAAGGATAAGTTCTACAGTGCAACGCAAGGAGCGGGAGAAGCACTTGAAGACTTTGCAGCCTGGTTGAGAGGACTCGCCGTGTACTGCGACTTCGGAGAGGCACTGGACGTGTTACTCCGTGATCGTTTTGTGCTTGGATTGGCGTTGGGTCCTGAACGGGACAGACTTTTCGAAAAGGACGCGAGTAAAATGACGTTCGCGGATGCGTTGGTCTTGGCGCAGAAGGTTTCGTGTGCACGTAAAGCGAAAACCACAACAGCCGCAGGGACGTCGAGCCAAGGAGAAGAAGAGGTTGGCGTAAAGGAGGAACCCTTATGCTACGTAAACGTCGGCAAACGACGGGCCGGTACTCCGCGCGGCGGTGGCAGCGCGGCGGGGCGGCCAAACAAGATGTCGGCGCCCATCCAAAGTGCAAATCCTGCGGGCTTCGTAATCACCCTCAAGAGAAGTGTTTTTATCGGTTCCATCGCTGTAAAATTTGTTTTGGTAACGGACACATTTCTAGGGCTTGTGTTGCTAAAAGAGGTCGATCAGTTAATAATAATAATATGCAAATAGAATCAGTGCCGGAAGGAAGTGTATCGGATGCTTGTGATGGCTCCTGTGAAGAATGCCAGGTATTTAATTTGAGGTGCGTTAATTATAATCCTATTTTAATGCCTGTATTAATCAATAATAGTATTAAGTTAGACATGGAGCTAGACACGGGGTCAAGTACTAGTGTGATTTCTGACGAATTATATTTAAAATATTTTTCCCATTTAACCTTAAACGAATGCTTAATTAAAATATGTTTTTATAATGGACACAAAATCACTCCCATGGGTTGTTTGACCCTTACAGTAACTTACTTGAATTGCACGAAAGAATTAACATTTTACGTTATTAAACAGGGGGGTCCGCCACTATTAGGGCGTGATTTTATGGCAAATTTTAATATTGTCGTATCCACAGCTAATCATAGCATTGCTTTAGATCAACCTCAAGGTTTAGAAGTGCGTAAATTATTAAATGAGTTCACGGACTTATTTTCGGAGGAATATGTTTCAATCAATTTGAAGTAAACTTGCATTTAAAGGAAGGCGTAAAACCGAAGTTTTTTAAAGCCCGACCTTTACCATTTGCTATAAAAGATAAAGTGGAGACAGAAATAAGTAGGCTTGTAGGGCAAGGAATCTTAGTACCAGTTAAGTATTCCGAATATGCTACCCCTATAGTTCCGGTGCGGAAGCCTAACGGGAGTGTGCGGATTTGCGGCGACTACTCATTGACGGTCAACAAAGATATCCATATCGATAAGTACCCACTACCTCGTATTGAGGAAATATTTGTGAAATTAGGGGGTGGGGAACTATACTCCAAATTGGACTGCAGTCAAGCGTATACGCAATTTAGACTTTCAAAAGAGTCTCAAAAACTCACCACGATAAATACCTCAAAGGGCCTTTTTATGTACACGCGAATGGTTTATGGACTAGCTAACGCACCGGCTATTTTCCAACGGGCGATCGAAAATTTACTAGCGGATATCAAGGGCGTTTCGGTGTTCCTTGATGACATTTGTGTAACTGGGGCGAATAAAACGGAACATCTTCAAAGGTTGCAACTAGTATTTCAAAGGTTAAAGGGAGCTGGATTAAAATTACAAAAAAATAAATGTGTTTTCTTCCAGAAAAATATAAACTATTTAGGGTATGTAATAGATAAGAATGGCCTTCATAAATGTCCCAAGAAATAGAAGCAGTAAGCAACGCGCCGCCACCAACGAATATTACGGAATCAAAACGGTTTTTAGGTATGGTCAATTATTACAGGAACTTCGTGCCGCATGCGTCATCAATTTTAAGTCCACTTCATGAATTATTACGATCGGAAGCTAACTGGGAGTGGGGCGAGCGCCAGAAAAGGGCATTTACGAGAATTAAAAACGAGCTAACGTCAGAGCGCGTACTGACTCATTTTGATCCAAGCGCCCGTCTTTTGTTGACGGTAGATGCTAGCCCCGTGGGTCTCTCTGCAGTTTTATCCCTCCCACCTTGTCCCTCAAGTCGGATGTTTTTGAGACCGAGGAAAAAGCGGTTGGAGTACAAAATATAAAATGATAAATAAATATAAATTTGTATACAGGTTCGCAAACTAGAGAGGGAGGAGCTGTGATGTATGTATATCGTATGTTATACGGAGCACTTACTTAGCTATCGATGTGTGTGTAAACTAACAACTACAGCGCCCCTGCAGGTATCGAAATACAGTCAGTTATGCACGAAGCCGTGTTTCATTCATACATAACAGGTTCTCAATTCGACTGTATGTTTTTTTTTTTATGTTTGTTACCTCAGAACTTTTGACTGGGTGGACCGATTTGGATGATTCTTTTTTTATTTGAAAGAGCATACTTCCCATGTGGTGCCATATAAATTTTATCGCAATCGGTCGAGCGGTTTTTAAAATATCAACAATAAAATAAAAACTTTGTATAGCGTCTGCTTGTTGTTGTAAAGTTGGCGCGGGAGTTTGAAGTCGGTTGTTTAAAAAGTATTTTTTATATTAAATTATTAAATTTTGTGTTATGGCCAATGAGCCTTAAATTTACTTTATAAATTATCACTACGGCCTATTAACGTCCCACCGCTGGGCACAGGCCTCCACTCTCATAGGAGCGCGGGAATTAGAGCTTAGACCCACCACGCTGCTCCAATGCAGGTTGGCGGGCTTTAACGATTATTATCATGTTAGTGATGATAACCGGCACCGACGGCTTAACGTGCTCTCCGAGGCACGGGGGTGAAACACCGCCAACTTCCATCTCCGGGCTGGCACTGAGAATTTCTTATTTGAAAAACCCACGGAACAAAAAAAAAACCCAATACCTAACTTTTATGCCCGACCGGGAATCTAACTCAGGACCTCGTGATCCGCAGTCGACTATGCTAACCACTAGACCAACGAGGCAGTAAATTAAAGCTTTATAAATTAAAGTTAAATAACTTTATAACAATATTAATTAACGTAGAATTATTTTTTATCTATGAAAATGTTATTTTAATTCTTAAAATAAACATTATATAACCTAATTATTATTTTTCAAATAACAGTATAATATTGCTACACATATTATATCTAGTTAGGTATGCTTAAGGCAAATTGAAACATAATTTTTTAATCTTTACCTATAGGTACCTACTTGTTTTTTACATTATCCAAGTCCTCGAACATATTATATACAAGTAATAAAATTAAAAATTTTAAAAAAACCCACGACGAACTGCAGAGCTCCATTATACCTTTGACCTTTATAACTTTGAAACAACAATTAGAACATAGCAAACGTATATATTACATAATTTATCTAAAACACAAAACTGCATCTTTGACAGCTCAGTAGTTTTTTTGACCAGTGTGGTGGACTATGGCCAAACCCTTTTCAAATGGACAAATCAAAAGAGTCCAAACGCCACGGGTATACGATGAGAATTTAAGGAGTTCCAATGATCGCCTCCTGACTCCATCATGATACCCTGGGCAGCATCTAGGTACAAGCTAAATATATCTAAAACAAAAAGCCCGCATCTAAATCAGCACGGTAGTTTTTGAGAAAAATGGTAACATATTGAAAAAATAAAATCATAGACTACAGCTCAGCTTTGTTGTCTATGGTCCTAAAATATATCTAAGAACCTTCTCACAAGCTATACACATCTAATGAAAAAAACCGCATTTCAATCGGCCCAGTACTTTTTGTAAAAAATGGTAACATATCGAAATATTAAAATCATAGAGACAGCTCAGCTTGGTTGTCTATGGTCCTAAAATATATCTAAGAACCTTCTCTCAAGCTATATATATCTAACTAGTACTTCGCCCTGTGCGCGAGCTGCTAAAGCAGCTCACGGGTTGTGGTTAGACTTACAAGTAGTACAGATTTTACTGTACTAAACTGAATTCATTTTTTATGGTGACAACAAAATAAATAAAAATGGCGCTGATTTTTTAAAATTTTGGTACTTACCAGTTTCCTGTTTTGTGACCCCAGGGAGCCCTAAATATCGATTTTGAACGAAATCTGTCAATTAATAAAGAATTTCAAAATGGCGCTGATTTTTTAAAATTTTGGTACCAGTTTCCTGTTTTGCGACCCCAGGGAGCCCTAAATATCGATTTTGAACGAAATCGGTCAATTAACAAAGAATTTCAAAATGGCGCTGATTTTTTTAAAATTTTGGTACCAGTTTCCTGTTTTGTAATCCCACGAAGCCCTAAATATCGATTTTGAACAAAATCGGTTAATTAACAAAGAATTTCAAAATGGCGCTGTTTTTTTAAAGTTTGGTAACAGTTTCCTGTTTTGTAACCCCAGGGAGTCCTAAATATCGATTTTGAACGAAATCGATCAATTAACAAAGAATTTCAAAATGGCGCTGATTTTTTTAAATTTTGGTACCAATTTCCTGTTTTGTGACCCCAGGGAGCCCTAAATATGGATTTTGAACGAAATCGGTCAATTAACAAAGAATTTCAAAATGGCGCTGATTTTCTAAAATTTTGGTAACAGTTTCCTGTTTTGTGACCCCAGGGAGCCCTAAATTTCGATTTTGAACGAATTCGGTCAATTAACAAAGAATTTCAAAATGGCGCTGATTTTTTTAAAACTTTGGTACCAGTTTCCTGTTTTGTAATCCCACGAAGCCCTAAATATCGATTTTGAACAAAATTGGTTAATTAACAAAGAATTTCAAAATGGCGCTGTTTTTTTAAAGTTTGGTAACAGTTTCCTGTTTTGTAACCCCAGGGAGTCCTAAATATCGATTTTGAACGAAATCGATCAATTATCAAAGAATTTCAAAATGGCGCTGATTTTTTAAAATTTTGGTACCAGTTTCCTGTTTTGTAATCGCACGAAGTCCTAAATGCAATAAACCGCATCTCAATCGGCCCAGTACTTTTTGTGAAAAATGGTAACAGTGGTTGAAAAATTAAGATCATAGACTACAGCTCAGCTGGGTTGTCTATGGTCCTAAAATATATTTTAGAACCTTCTCACAAGCTATACGTATCTAATGCAAAAAACCGCATCTCAATCGGCCCAGTACTTTTTGAGAAAAATGGTGACAAAAAAGTGCACAAACAAACAAACAAACAAACAAACAAACAAACAAACAAACAAACAAACAAACACACAACCTCTTAGGGCAAACACATATACCGCATCTCAATCGGCCCAGTACTTTTTGTGAAAATTTTTAACACATAGAAAAATTAAGATCATAGACTACAGCTCAGCTTTGTTGTCTATGGTCCTAAAATATATCTAAGAACCTTCTCACAAGCTATACACATCTAATGCAAAAAACCGCATCTCAATCGGCCCAGTAGTTTTTGTGAAAAATGGTAACATGTTGAAATATTAAAATCATAGACTACAGCTCAGCTTGGTTGTCTATGGTCCTAAAATATATCTAAAAACCTTCTCACAAGCTATACGTATCTAATGCAAAAAACCGCATCTCAATCGGCCCAGTACTTTTTGAGAAAAATGGTGACAAAAAAGTGCACAAACAAACAAACAAACACACAACCTCTTAGGGCAAACACATATACCGTCTCCGCTTCGTCGAGGGTAAAAATTGCTAGTTAATGTGATTAATTCTGTGTCAATTTTATCAGTTTATCTTAACTACTAATAATATGTATGATATCCGGATTTATTACTTTGGCTGTAACATCTATACCAATACTGTGGCATAGGTATAATTCAGTTGCACCTATACATTTACATACCTACCTAGTACCTACCTATAATTGTCATATTATTGCTAAGGAAAATTGTGTAAAGGAGAGTATAATCTACCTAAATGCCTTGGCTCAGACTTATCTAATGACTCAACTCTCAAAGCTCAAACGGGACAGATTTATGTGAGAGCCATATCCAACTGTTCTGAAGTCTGAGCTCATTCAGGCAATGTCTTAGCGCTTTAGATACTCAAAATTATAAACCCAACAATTTATGTCAGTCCATGTCTGATAGAAAATGTTTTTAAAAGTTACATATTTAGTTTTGTTGTTATAAGAATTTCGTAGAGAGGGATAGTTAGCGACAACATTTGGCATTGGCTAGTGTTTCAAATTTCGCTTGAAGAAAACATGATGTGTTAAACAAGAGCTTTGAAAAATATCTCAAAATTCACTTCATAAGTATTACAGGTACCATACTCAGTGACGAAGTGATATACTCAACACCGTCATTGGGAACAAATGAGAAAGGTGCAGATTACCCAAGTAGCTACGATGCCAAAGAGAAATGGCCCGAATATATATCTCCTGTTGTGGACCAAGGATGGTGTGGTTCCGACTGGGCTGTTACTGTTGCCACTGTGGCTTCAGACCGGTAGGTATTTATAATATTATATATTTATAATATCTTTGTAGCATTTTAATTTTTACCTTCGATGTCGAAGGTAATGACGTCTTCATCATTATGTCGCTACGCTTTGTCGTGAATAACAACGGCCTGCATGCGCACAACGAGATATCTCGCGATCAGAGAGAGAGATATTTTCGATGCCGGCTAATTTCTCATGTAGGTATCCTAACATGTAGGTACAAAATCCAAGAATATTAAAAATAGTCTGCATGTAAGGGTTTAGAGAAAAATACCACAGTTATGAAATATTACTTTTGTCTCTACTTTTGACGTAACGAGACAATTAGTACTTAACTATGTTAGCTTCGGTAGACAAATAGAGGTAATAAGTAGACATAATTTTACTCGTCGATATACTTACATCGTTTTATAACTTTCGATTTTACTCGTCATTATACTTCCTTCGTTTTATAACTTTCACATCTTCTTCTTTATTTATAATATTATTCTCTATTCGCCAAATCCATTTCTTTTGTTGATAATTTTTTCATGAGAAACACTTACACCCCTTTAGGTATCTGTCACAGACCTATTCTAGGTCAGCAAGCCATTTTATTTTTTTGCATTCTTCTCCTAGTACCTAAGCTTGTTGAAAGCGAAAGATAATGAGCATGTAGGTACATCCCTACGTTTCAGCATTAAAAACCTTCAAGAAAACTTAGCGACTCGCACTTTTGTTATAGCGAGTGTTTTAACTTGAGTGCTTTTTGTCTATAGGTAGATACATTCTACTTATCAGGAATAGTGAAATGCAAGCAATGTACTTACTTTTCTTTTCTATGTTACTTTTCCAATATAACTAAGAGAATAAACACCTACTAGCCAAGGTAGAGGTCTCTTTAACTTCCCCCTAGCTTCCATCATCATATACCAGCTCGACCGTACCGTAAAGCCAGAATACAGATATCTTGCAGAGATAAGTTCTTCCCTATCCACTACTATACTTTTAAATATAAATAAATAAATAAATAAATAAAAGAATCAGATGAACTTACAATATAGTAATTTGGCATTTCACTTTCAGATTTGCAGTTCAATCCAACGGTGCTGAGAAGGTAGTGCTCAGTCCCCAGATACTGCTGTCGTGTACCAAGCAACAAGGTTGTAATGGCGGTCACATTGACAGAGCATGGAATTACGCTCGACTATTTGGGTAAAACCAATTTTTTTACCAAAAGTTTTTAATTAAAGACCATCATGGTGTAGTTACATCCAGTGGTCGATTATTTGGGAGTTTCTTGGGTTCATTGCCCAGGAGGTTCACTTTGGAAAATAAATTGGTTTATTGGGGCGGGTGTGGTTGTAAATAATTAAGTAACATCCAAGCGATTTAGTATTCTATGTACAAACTAAACAGGGTACAGGGTATGCGTTACATAAAACTGCCATACCCTTTCATAGGTTAGCAGTTAGCACGCTTCCATCTTATTGCCGCAATTGGACAACTAGTCAAATGAGCAACTTTTTTTAAAACGTGTTTATTAAACAGTTTGTATGAAATTTTGAATTGTGACGTCATCGAAGTTCGACGCTTTTTTTATACCTTAAATGGTTTTTCAACATAAAACTAACAGGAGCCGTGGATATGACGACTTTCGGGAGAGCCTTTATTTAATAATCACTGAAAAATAATTTATTTGAGTTGTAGTCAAATACCCAATTATCTTTGGCTTCCTGTCTCTTTAGTCTCAATCGCAATGGAGAAGTTTCATGATGTTGTGAATATCATATTAACACGACAGAAGTAAAATATAGATTAAAACTAATAAATAAGTGTTTTTTTTTAAATCCATCAATAAATGACTGAGAAATGACGATTTAAAAGTTTAATTCTATAATGTACACCGATTGCTGTACCTATCTTACTCGAGTGAGAAATTTTGAGAGTGAGTTTTAATACCTAGCCGAGATTTAATACTTCAAAATTATCTTCACACACAAATTAAGTGTTTTTAATTCAATTAATCTACCTAAAGTCAGGTTAAGTCGGCTTTATAAAGTCCGTTGATGCTTGATAGGGGCTTATGACGTCACGTCTCCCGTCTTGCAAGCGCAACTTTAAAGTTCCTTAACTTTTTCATTTGTTGAGGTATTTTAATGATTCTTTCATATTTTTGTTTTATTTTGTCTTAATTTTCAAAATAAATTAAAAAAAAAGGTAAACTTCTCCATTCGCAATTGATCGCAATATGATAACCACAGTTACTTTCATGCTAAGCTGCCAGACATTTTTTTTAGGCTTGTGGATGAAGAATGCTTACCCTACAAGGCGAAGGTTGACCCATGCAAGTTCGCTAACAGAGATGACTTGGTCAAGCACGGTTGCCGGCCAGTGGTGGCAGGGCGGACCGAAAGATATAGAGTCGGACCACTGCACAGGGTTAAGTATGAAACCGACATCATGTATGAAATAATGACTTCTGGACCAGTACACGGTAAGTTAATGAATATTACGTATCCTTTGTATTCTAATTATTACATTTTTATCGCTAAAGAGTGGCAAGAGTCTACTTTACCTGCGGAGAAATCTTATTTTTGAAAGGCGCGAAAATATATCAGTCAATCATAGCGCGCGTCCGTTCGCTATTGGTTGTTTCCTACGCGCCATGTTCGAAGTCCGAGCACGATAGATAGATAGCACAAGTGTCTATTGTTCTTCTGTTTTAAAACTTAACGTCAACCAGTAAGGTCTTTATCATTGGTTCACAATCGGCTTTATTCGGCGTTTGGTTGCGCTCCAGCGCAAACGTTGATAACAATTTGTCGATGCGACTTATATGCGACCTGTACTTCAGCTATTATTATTAAGCTTCATAACTTAGGAGCAACATAGTGCAACACTGCGGCATGCCAGCGTCGTATAATTTAAGCACTATGCTATCTCGACATTACAGAATACCACATGCTGCTTTAGGTCGCAAAATTAATGTTTCCGTTTGTAGCATGCGGCGCTGTCGTATGTTGTTGCTCCGGGATAACACAGACTTAAATATTATTAAGTATCTAATAGAATCCGGGCACGATGAGGCATTAAATCTTTATCAAGATTGTCATTTTATATCTCTCCCATTTATTTGTACAGATATTTATAAAATTATTTCTAAACACGTTTTACATAAATATATAAAAATACTACACAAAACACATTTAAAAATAATTCTATAAAACTTCCACCCACTGCGGGACCTTAAAGACCCAAGCAGCCAGTGGTCAGGGTTCCAGAGAGAGGAACTTCCTCACAATTCGCGCCGTCTCAAGGATAACCGCCTTCTGTATCCGACCCTTGATCCAACAACCAAGCGAAAGCTTACTAAGGTGTTGATCGAAGCTTTTCGCAATAAGACCGTTAACTGATATAACCATCGGAACAATTATCGTCGAGTCAACACTCCACATGGCGGTAATCTCGTGAGCAAGGTCCAAGTATTTCGATACTTTTTCCTTTTCTGTTTTCACCAGGTTATCATCATGTGGAATAGTAACATCAACAATTATTGCTCGGCGCGCTGAGCGGTCGACTAACACAATGTCAGGTCTATTGGCAACAATAAACCTATCAGTGATAACCGACCGATCCTAGTAGAGCAAGGCACCACTATTTTCGAGAACTGACACTGGGTCATACCTATAATATGGTACCTCAGTCTCAACAAGACCGTACTGGAGAGCCAGTTGTTGATGGATTATTTTGGCTACTTGATTATGTCTGTGCAAGTACTCTCCATTAGCAAGATGAGAACAACCGGAGACAATATGTCTGAGGGACTCCCCAGGAAGATTACACGCACGGCATATGTCAACAGTGCCATCTTTCATAATATGTCTCCGATAGTTATTCGTTCAAGATAATTTTCTCAAGGTGAACGTGGGTATACATAGGGATGTGGTTGCAGTTGATAAGGGTTTCACCCCGCTTTCCTTAGGCAAAGAGAACTGGCGCAAACCAATAGTACTTAGTGCTTCGGATCGTATGGCGGTATGGGAGAGCAAGGAGTTGCATGGTAGATTCTACAAGGCCCTAACCAGGGCGGATGTAGATCCAATAGCATCTATATTTTGGTTACAGTTCGGTGACCTCTTTGGGGAAACCGAACGTTTTGTGTGTGCAATTATGGATGAAGTTATCAAGATTGTCATTATTATTAATGATCATTATTATCTAAGTATATATAGTATATAAAATTCAAAGTCCTGACTGACTGACTGACTTATATATCAACGCACAACCGATAGGGTTAGAGACTTGAAATTTTGACATTCTTTTGTAACGTAGGCGCTCACTAAGGAAGGATTTTTCAAAATTCCACCCCTAAGGGGGTGAAATAGGGGTTGAAAGTTTGTATGAAAGTCCGTCATTTCTCAAGTTATATCTATGAAACTTAGTATATGAGTTATCGGTAAAAAATAAAGAAATACGTGTTTCACAGTTTTTCAAAATTCCATCCCTAAAGGGGTAAAATAGGGGTTGAAAGTTTGTATGAAAGTCCTTGATTTCTCAAGTTATAGTGATGAAACTTAGCATTTGGGCTTAGATATTATGCAGACGTACGTGTTTCACCATTTTTGAAAATTCGACCCCCAAAGGGGTGAAATAGGGGATGAATGTCCTTCATTTATCAACATATTTTTCAAGTTATAACAACGAAACTTGATATTTTGGCTTTCGGTATAATATAAAGAAGTACGTGTGTAACAGTTTTTCAAAATTCCACCCCCAAACGGGTAAAATGGGGGTTGTAAGTTGGTGTAAAAGGCCGACGTTTTTCAAGTTAAATAGCCGTGAAACTTGATATTTGGGCTACCGGTTTAAATTATGAAATACATAATCAACAGTTTTTATAAATTCTATCCCAAAGGACGTCCTTCAATCACGCCGCAACAGAGCAACGGATCGACGGGTTTTTTTTCATGGGTTCTTTTTATCTCGGAAATTAAGGAATGCCTATGGGAATTAAAAAACTTATGCCACGCGAACGAAGTCGCGGGCGTCCGCTAGTACTATATACATATAGCTCGATTACGACTCACTCACTCATTGACAGAATTGTTTCTCCTAGAAAGAGACTTGTTTCTAAAGACGCCTAGTCATAATTCCTCTTTCTTCCATAAATCCTTTTCTGTACAAGCTGTTAAGTTGTGGAATGCTCTGCCTCTTAACATCAGAGAGGCTCAATCGTTAAATATTTTTAAAAGACTTGTAAAAAATTACTTTTTGTCACAATAATAATATTATTTGTCCAGTAGTTTATTTTTATATATTTTGATACCTACTGTTTCTTTTTCTTATGAGGTTTACGTTTATTTATTTGTATATTTATTTATTTGTGAGTATATATTATATTATATTAATTATGTATTATATGTGTAGTATTTATGACTTTGATGTATTTTTAATTATAATACTTATATACGTTTTATTATTTATATACTCGTATATATATATATATATATATATATATATATATATATATATATATATATATACATATATACATATATATATATATGTATTATAATTTGTAGCTTTATATAAATATTTTAATTTCTGCACCATCTACCGGTTGTGTTTGTAGCTATGTCCTTTTACACCATTGGTTGCCTGGAAGAGATCGCTGTGTAGCGATAAGGCCGCCAATTTGTATACTTACTTTTTTTTTAGCTAAGTTTACTATTGTTTATTTTCCTTTGTGGTGTACAATAAAAGTATATTCATTCAAAGAGACAGAAAACGATATTATGATGCAAGGGAGATATGTTCGGGTGCGGGATGAGGGAAAGGAAAAACTATTGACATTTCGGAAAACAAGATGGCGGCTGACGTGATTCTCGCAACTCTTTTGTTTTCCAACCGATTTCGTTAAAACTCGCAACTATTGAAGAAATTAGTAACCGATTACTAGAAAAAGTGGAAAAAATTGGAAAAACAAGATGGCGGCCGAGCTGTAGTATTTTGAAATTTTTGATTATCGACCCCGAACCGCGGCACCACAGATCCGAAACGGCGTGGTCGAGCATAATATTTTTTTCTTTTTTCGCCTACAATTATCCTGTATTTTGACAGGATGGGAGTGGTTTTTAAAAATTCAAGATGGCGGCTGTCGCGGCGGCCGTTCGGTTTGAGGTACGAAAAAACTCAATTTTACAATTCATATTTGTCACAGTTGACAACGTCAGAGCTTTTCGACTTGTACGGGGCGATTGTGTGTACAGACTCGAAGTATGGATTAGGGTGAAAAAAATACCCCATTTCTCAGGAAATTTTCAAGATTTACCCCAAAAATAAAAAAATCGAAATTCGTATTTTTTGCAAAGTTCGAGTACGAGCACTCACGTGTCCCACTTGTACGAATGACATTTGGGTATTTTCGTCGCCGAGGTCTGGCAACACTGGAATTTATCAAAGTAAAAGTGATTTTCGACATGGTCGCTTTTCAGGAGCAATCATTTCGGCTGGGTGCGAGCGAGATAAAAAATTGAAACGTCATCAGGAGCAGTATATCCTGTAGTTTACAGGAAAATTATGAAACTAAGTAAAATGTTTCTGTGAAACGAGGTGGCGGCCATTTTGTATTCTTTTTGTGTTTTTGAAAATTTCGATCACGATTTTGAGGCAGTTGGCAACATTTGGGAAAGTTGAAATGTATGGATCGCTTGTGTAGCTCGACCGGCAGTATTGAGATATCTAAACAGTGTTGCCACATTTGGGGTAGTTTTCGAGATATTTTCCCCAAAAACTTCCTCCTGTAAAATTTTGTATGAAATTTTTTTTTTTCACTGATGGCTTCGTATAGAAGTCAGAAAATATAACTTGAAGAAAAATATGGAGACACCTGATGATTGAGGATTTCGGAGACGGGTTAAGAGCACGGCCAAGGTATTGAAGACAGGTGGGGGGTGCTCGACCAAATGTCATTCGAAACTTCATCCAATAGACAATGAGCAAAAAAAAATTCAAAATGGCGGATTTAAGATTGCTGCCATACAAATTTATTTGGTGTCTATCTCAGAAAGTATAAAAGATGGAAGAGTGGTTTCGTGGCAAAAGATGATCAGGACCTGAAGGTCTACTTGATGAACAGGAAAAAAATTTAAGATGGCGGATTTTTTTTTCATAGAAAATATATGGCGAATATTGAGGAGACTACAAGTGTAGATCTATGCAAGATTTTGAAACGGAAAGAGCCAGAAAACAATACAACTAAAACTCTGCTAAAATTCTGCTGTTTAATGCGCTGACGAGGAGTATACTTGAGTATGGTTCCTGGAATCCTCACTACAATGTACACTCGATGAGGATAGAATGAATACAAAAGCGCTTCTTACATCATTGGTGACAAGTCTTGTAATAAAAACTCCAGCTATTATTCCAGACTGCAATTTTACAATCTATTGACTCTAGCAGACCGTAGGAAACTTCTAGATTTAGGTTTTCTATACAAATTACTCAACGAGGATCTTGATGCGTCAAATCTACTATTTAAAATTTCTGTTAGGATACCTAGGCCGTACAGTCGAGTCAGGAACTACTTGCCTTTCAAATCTGGTTTTTCTAAAACTAATTTGGGGATCTTCGCACCTGTAAATATGCAAATGCAAATGTATTGACTTAATATAATAGCTTAAGTAAGGCTATCTATAGATATTGACATCATTGGTGATAACTTTCCTAAGTTTCGAAAGAAGTTGCTGGATCATTTCAGATCTCAGTACAAGAATGAATCTATTTGATTGCTTTTGGTGTTATATAGACTTATTTTCCTGTCTACTTTAAGTATTATAAGTTTTTAGGTTTAGAGTAGAATATTGTCTTTGATATTCAATTTGTTTATTGTGTAAATGCACTAGATCCAGTCTAGCTGTTTGCTTCAGCTTGCTAGATCTCATCACTGTTAATTTTGCTATTTGTTTTGTTTGTGTAATTATTTTTTATTTTATTTTTCCGTTTCTTCTTTTATTTCGATTTTCTCCGGACTATAGTGTAATTTAACATTATATATAGCAAGCTGTGGCAACCTCTTAATAGTGCATATAACTCTATTTACTATAATCCGTGCGAATTAACATGGCACCTGGCTCGAATGAATGACGTTTAGTGCGAACGAAAGTACTGAGTGCAAAAAATATATATGTTTTATTTTATTATCATTTTATATATTATTTTTATGACTTTTCCCACCATCTTTGTGGAAAAAACCACAGCACTGAAGAAAACATCCAAACGTACCTATTATAACAAAAATCCGATAACAATAACAAATAACAGCAAACAAATTACCTACTCCGAAATTCAAACGGAAGGAATGATACGCGTAAGGTAACAGTAATGCTAACGCTACTGGCGAGAGCGGGGCACCGCGCGGGGAAGCGGGAGGAGGATTGTTTTCGAGCCAGGTGCCATGTTAATGCGCACGACTTGTACTATATATCTTTCTTTGTTTATGTATTGTAACCTGTTGGGTGTCCTAAAATAAACAAAAATAAAATAAAATAAATAAAATAAACAATGATGTACCAGAGATGTGTTCGAGTGCGGGATTCGATTAAGGAAAAAATATGACATTTCGGAAAAACAAGATGGCGGCCGACGTGATTCTTGCAACTCTTATGTTTTTCAATCGATTTCGTTTGAACTCGCAACTGTTAAAGAAAATAGTAAACAATCAATAAAAAAAGTGGAAAAAATTGGAACAACAAGATGGCGGCTGAGCTGTAGTGTTTTAAAATTTTTGATTTTTCGACAGTGCAAAGTTCGAGTACGAGCACTCACGTGTCCCACTTGTACGAATGACATTTGGGTATTTTCGTCGCCGAGGTCTGGCAACACTGGAATTTATCAAAGTAAAAGTGATTTTCGACATGGTCGCTTTTCAGGAGCAATCATTTCGGCTGGGTGCGAGCGAGATAAAAAATTGAAACGTCATCAGGAGCAGTATATCCTGTAGTTTACAGGAAAATTATGAAACTAAGTAAAATGTTTCTGTGAAACGAGGTGGCGGCCATTTTGTATTCTTTTTGTGTTTTTGAAAATTTCGATCACGATTTTGAGGCAGTTGGCAACATTTGGGAAAGTTGAAATGTATGGATCGCTTGTGTAGCTCGACCGGCAGTATTGAGATATCTAAACAGTGTTGCCACATTTGGGGTAGTTTTCGAGATATTTTCCCCAAAAACTTCCTCCTGTAAAATTTTGTATGAAATTTTTTTTTTTCACTGATGGCTTCGTATAGAAGTCAGAAAATATAACTTGAAGAAAAATATGGAGACACCTGATGATTGAGGATTTCGGAGACGGGTTAAGAGCACGGCCAAGGTATTGAAGACAGGTGGGGGGTGCTCGACCAAATGTCATTCGAAACTTCATCCAATAGACAATGAGCAAAAAAAAATTCAAAATGGCGGATTTAAGATTGCTGCCATACAAATTTATTTGGTGTCTATCTCAGAAAGTATAAAAGATGGAAGAGTGGTTTCGTGGCAAAAGATGATCAGGACCTGAAGGTCTACTTGATGAACAGGAAAAAAATTTAAGATGGCGGATTTTTTTTTCATAGAAAATATATGGCGAATATTGAGGAGACTACAAGTGTAGATCTATGCAAGATTTTGAAACGGAAAGAGCCAGAAAACAATACAACTAAAACTCTGCTAAAATTCTGCTGTTTAATGCGCTGACGAGGAGTATACTTGAGTATGGTTCCTGGAATCCTCACTACAATGTACACTCGATGAGGATAGAATGAATACAAAAGCGCTTCTTACATCATTGGTGACAAGTCTTGTAATAAAAACTCCAGCTATTATTCCAGACTGCAATTTTACAATCTATTGACTCTAGCAGACCGTAGGAAACTTCTAGATTTAGGTTTTCTATACAAATTACTCAACGAGGATCTTGATGCGTCAAATCTACTATTTAAAATTTCTGTTAGGATACCTAGGCCGTACAGTCGAGTCAGGAACTACTTGCCTTTCAAATCTGGTTTTTCTAAAACTAATTTGGGGATCTTCGCACCTGTAAATATGCAAATGCAAATGTATTGACTTAATATAATAGCTTAAGTAAGGCTATCTATAGATATTGACATCATTGGTGATAACTTTCCTAAGTTTCGAAAGAAGTTGCTGGATCATTTCAGATCTCAGTACAAGAATGAATCTATTTGATTGCTTTTGGTGTTATATAGACTTATTTTCCTGTCTACTTTAAGTATTATAAGTTTTTAGGTTTAGAGTAGAATATTGTCTTTGATATTCAATTTGTTTATTGTGTAAATGCACTAGATCCAGTCTAGCTGTTTGCTTCAGCTTGCTAGATCTCATCACTGTTAATTTTGCTATTTGTTTTGTTTGTGTAATTATTTTTTATTTTATTTTTCCGTTTCTTCTTTTATTTCGATTTTCTCCGGACTATAGTGTAATTTAACATTATATATAGCAAGCTGTGGCAACCTCTTAATAGTGCATATAACTCTATTTACTATAATCCGTGCGAATTAACATGGCACCTGGCTCGAATGAATGACGTTTAGTGCGAACGAAAGTACTGAGTGCAAAAAATATATATGTTTTATTTTATTATCATTTTATATATTATTTTTATGACTTTTCCCACCATCTTTGTGGAAAAAACCACAGCACTGAAGAAAACATCCAAACGTACCTATTATAACAAAAATCCGATAACAATAACAAATAACAGCAAACAAATTACCTACTCCGAAATTCAAACGGAAGGAATGATACGCGTAAGGTAACAGTAATGCTAACGCTACTGGCGAGAGCGGGGCACCGCGCGGGGAAGCGGGAGGAGGATTGTTTTCGAGCCAGGTGCCATGTTAATGCGCACGACTTGTACTATATATCTTTCTTTGTTTATGTATTGTAACCTGTTGGGTGTCCTAAAATAAACAAAAATAAAATAAAATAAATAAAATAAACAATGATGTACCAGAGATGTGTTCGAGTGCGGGATTCGATTAAGGAAAAAATATGACATTTCGGAAAAACAAGATGGCGGCCGACGTGATTCTTGCAACTCTTATGTTTTTCAATCGATTTCGTTTGAACTCGCAACTGTTAAAGAAAATAGTAAACAATCAATAAAAAAAGTGGAAAAAATTGGAACAACAAGATGGCGGCTGAGCTGTAGTGTTTTAAAATTTTTGATTTTTCGACCACGAACCGCGGCACCACAGATCCGAAACGGCAGGGTCGAGCTTAATATTTTTTTCTTTTTTCGCCTTAAATTATCGTGTATTTTGACAGAATGGGAGTGGTTTTAAAAAATTCAAGATGGCGGCTGTCGCGGCGGCCGTTCGGTTTGAGGTACGAAAAAACTCAATTTTAAAATTCAAATTTCTCACAGTTGGCAACGTCGGAGCGTTTCGACTTGTAAAGGGCGATTGTGTGTACAGACTCGAAGTATGGATTGGGGAAAAAAATACCCCGTTTCTTGGGAAGTTTTCAAGATTTACCCCAAAAATAAAAAAATCGAAATACATATTTTTTGCATAGTTCGAGTGAGAGCAACCACGTGTCCCACTTGTACGAATGGCATTTGGGTATTTTCGTCGCCGAGGTCTGGCAACACTGGAATTTACCAAAGTAAAAGTGATTTTCGACATGGTCTCTCTTCAGGAGCAATCATTTCGGCTGGGTGCGAGCGAGATGAAAAATTGAAACGTCATCAGGAGCGGTATATCCTGATATTCACGGGAAAATTATGAAACTAAGTAAAATGTTTCTGTGAAACGAGGTGGCGTCCATTTTGTATTCTTTTTGTGTTTTCGAAAATTTCGGTCACGATTTTGATGCAGTTGGCAACATTTGGGAAAGTTGAAATGTATGGATCGATTGTGTAGCTCAACCTGCAGTATCGAGATATCTAAACAGTGTTGCCACATTTGATGTAGTTTTCGAGATTTCCCCCAAAAACTTCCTCCTGTAAAATTTTGTATGAAAATGTTTTTTTTACTGTTGGCTTCGTATAGAAGTCAGAAAATATAACTTGAAGAAAAATATGGAGACAGCTGATGATTGAGGATTTCGGAGACGGGTTAAGAGCACGGCCAAGGTATTGAAGATAGGTCGTCGGTGCTCAACTAAATGTCACTCGAAACCTCACCCAATTGGCGGTCAGTTTCAAAAAAAAAATTCCGATATGGTGGATTCAAGATGGCCGCCATACAAATTTCGCCAGTGTCTATCTCGGCGAGTATAAGAGATGGAAGTGTGGTTTCTTGCCAAGAGATGATCAGGACGAGGAGGTCTATTTAGCGAAATGTGAAAAAAATCAAGATGGCGGTTTTTTTTTCCATACCAAATTATAAGGGAAAAGACTGGGTACTTATGGTTCCTTTTCAAACATTGTTTTAATTAAAGGGCTCTCATTCTAACGAATCTTTGGGAGCACAAATGTGAAACGATGATGAAGCGGATGAAGAGCACAGCCGGAAGAAAGATGGGGTGGGGTGTGTTGGACCAAATAAAAAAACATAAAATTACCTACTAAACGCCTACCAACATACCCGCATACCGACATACCCACTTACCGACATACCCGCCTACCAACATACTCGCGTAACAACATAACCACTTACCTACATACCCGCCTGTCACCATACCCGCCTACAATCAATCAATCAATCAAATCATTTATTCAATATAGGTACACTTTAGGTACACTTATTGACGTTAAAAATTACTTACTTATAAAACGTGATGGTGATAATCGGTTATCACCATCACGGTACCTTAAAACTAAAGCTACGAGGGTTCCAAATGCGCCCTGGTCTGAGAAGAGCCCACAACAAACTCAGCCGGGGTTTTTTTAAATTTATTATGACCATCTCACAAATCATCTTAATTAAGGAACTATCAGAGCCTCATATCATACCCGCCTACCACCATACCCGCCTACCAACATACCCGCCTACCAACATACCCGCCCACCAACATACCCGTACGTACACCCCAAATCGCACACAACCTGCAATTGTACTGTCGTCGATTTTCCATTATTATTATCATTATAGCGCTCCCTGGGATTACAAAACAGGAAACTGTTACCAAAATTTTAAAAAAGCAGCGCCATTTTGTAAATCTTTGTTAATTGACCGATTTCGTTCAAAATCGATATTTAGGACTCCCTGGGGTTACAAAATAGGAAACTGTTACCAAATTTTTTAAAAATCAGCGCCATTTTGTAAATCTTTGTTAATTTAATGATTTCGTTCAAAATCGATATCTGAGGATCCTTGGGATTACAAAACAGGAAACAGTTATCAAAATTTAAAAAACCAGCGCCATTTTGAAATTCTTTGTAAATTGACCGATTTCGTTCAAATTCGATATTTAGGACTCCCTGGGGTTACAAAACAGGAAACTGTTAGGTACCAAAATTTAAAAAAAAACAGCGCCATTTTGAAATTCTTTGTTAATTAACCGATTTCGTTCAAAATCGATAGTTAGGGCTCCCTGGGATTACAAAACAGGAAACCGATACCAAAGTTTTAAAAATTCAGCGGCGCCATCTTGAAATTCTTTGTTGATTGACCGATTTCGTTCAAAATCGATATATAAGGCTCCCTGGGATCACAAGTCACAACACAGGAAACTGATATCAAAGTTTAAAAAATCTGCGCCATTTTGAAATTCTTTGTAAATTGACCGATTTTGTTCAAAATCGATATTTAGGGCTCCCGGGATTACAGATCGATTAACTGATACCAAAGTTTTAAAAAATCAGCGCCATTGGTGTGAGCTTTGCATTTGTCGCCACAATGATTCTTTCTTTATTTCTTTCTTTCATTATTAGGTCCAATTAACTTAAATCCCTAAATTTACATGAACCTTTGAACGTACGGCTTATCTATTAGAAAGAAAGAAGTTGTATAGGTAAAGACTGGGTACTTATGGTTCCTTTTCAAACTTTGTTTTAATTAAAGGACTCTCATTCTAACGAATCTTTGGGAACAAAAATGTGAAGTTGATGATTGAGGATTTCGGAGACGGGTGAACAGCACAGCCAGGGTTTTGCCACAAAACTACCAACACACCCGCCTACCACCATGCCCGCCTCCCAACATACCCGCCTACCAACCTACCCGCCTACCATCATACCGGGCTGTCAACATATCTGCCTACCAACATACCCGCCTACCACCATACCCGCCTACCATCATACCCGCCTCCCAACATACCCGCCTGCGAACATACCCGGCCACCAACTTACCCGCCCACTAACATACTCGCCTACCAACATGCCCGCCTAACAACATACCCGCCTCCCAACATACTCGCCTGCGAACATACCCGGCCACCAACCTACCCGCCCACTAACATACTCGTCTACCAACATGCCCGCCTAACAACATACTCGCCTACCAATATACCAGAGGTGCAGCAGCGTTCACAACAAATGTACCGTGTGCTATTAATGTCGATAAAATTGGCCCTGCTTATATTTTTTATTATTTAAAAACTTTGGATAATCATATTAGACAGTTCTTTAATTTACTTACCTATACATCTATCAAAGTTTAACGCCTCGATACCTCATTGTAAAGTACTAGCTGATGGCCGCGACTTTGTTTGCGTGGTCGAGCATAATATTTTTTTTCGTTTTTCGCCTAACGTATTTTGATAGAAGGGGAGTGGTTTTTAAAAATTCAAGATGGTGGCTGTCGTGGCTGCCGTTCGGTTTGAGGTACGATAAAACGCAATTTTGAAATTCAAATTTCTCACAGTTGGCAACATCGGAGCGTTTCGACTTATAAGGGGCGATTGTGTGTACTGACTTGAGGTATGGATTGGGGGAAAAAAATTACCCCATTTCTCGGGAAATTTTCAAGATTTAACCCAAAAATAAAAAAAATCGAAATACGTATTTTTTGCAAAGTTCGAGTACGAGCAACCACGTGTCCCACTTGTACGAATGACATTTGGGCACAGACCATACAACCAGTTGACTGAGCATAGCGGGCCGCCTCACCAGCCAAACGTTAGCAGTATGACTGCTAACGCTACGTTTTGTGCCTAAAGTCGCCCTCAGTCCGTACTCGACAGTGCTCGGGAATTGATCGAGAAAAAAGACGAAAAATATGCCTCTTTGCAGCATTAAATGGCGTGGAAAGAGAAGCAATACCTCCAGCTATGCAAAGGATGGGATAGCATTTCCTAATTATGTGTAGTTAAGTAATAATAAATAAAAATCATTAATACGCATAAAAATAATGTCTTTCAGTTTTTCTTTGTCTTTCACATGTAGTTCTACATATCTCTGTCTCTTCCACGCATTGCCCAGTGTAACCTGTGCAACTATCGATAATTTATATCGATAGTTGAATGCCAATACATTAATTTATTTAGTAATTCCGAACAATTCTGAAGTAAAAGAGCAGTTTAAAGGTTTTGTCCTTCCCCGGGATAGAACCTACCCTGTACCAAATTTCGTAAAAATCGGACATTATGGAAGAAGAATAAACTGATATTAATCCATACTAATATTATTATTATTATTAATTAATTATCATCAAATAAATATTATAAATGCGAAAGTTTGGATGGATGGATGTATGGATGTATGGATGTTTGTTACTCAATCACGCGCCAACGGCTGAACGGATCTGGCTGAAATTTGGCACAGAGATAGAATATAGTCTGGAATAGCACATAGGCTACTTTTTATCCCGGAAAATTAAGGAGTTCCCGCGGGAACCAAAAAACTTCGATCCACGCGTACGAAGTCGCGGGCATCAGCTAGTATTATAAATGCGAAAGTGTGTCAGTCTGTCTGCTACGCTTTCACGGCCCATCTGTTCAACCGATTTTAATGAAATTTGGTACAGAGATAGGTTGTATCCCGGGGAAGGACATAGGCTACTTTTTATCCCGGAAAATTCAAGAGTTCGCGCGGGAATCAAAAATATTTATCTCTTCAGTCGACTTTGATGAAATTTGGTTTGATGAAAGACGCGGCAGATCCTAGAACTCGATTGCAGCGCCCCCTAATGGTTTCAATTGTGAATATAAACCATTCCGGGTCCGACTAAAAGACACAAAAATTTCCATCAGAATCGGTCCAGCCGTTTTGAAGTGATGCGAGAATATACATGCGGCATTTAAAAAAAATTAAACATATAAATTATACATATCAGATAATCCGTACTAGGTAATATTTTAAACGTATGTAAGTATGGATGTATGGATGTTTGTTACTCTTTCACGCAAAAACTACTGAACGGATCTGGATGAAGTTTGTCACAGATATAGATTTTATTCTGGAATAACACAAAGGCTACTTTTTATCCCGGAAAATTAAAGAGTTTCCGCGAGAACCAAAAACCTTAATACACGCGGACGAAGTCGCGGGCATCCGCTAGTTATCTATAAGTATACATAATATGGTGGTATTTTGCTGTTTGAATAAAATGATTTGTATTGATTTTCCAATACTGGTAATATATATACCTATTAGACTTTATCGATATATTTTCTGTCGCGCAGCGGGCAGCCCAAGTGCCGCGGTAACATATATAACTGTGTATAGTTGATCTTGAGCCAGCCAATAAGAAATCCCATTATTACCCCGTCCCCCGCCAGAAAGTGGTGAGTTGTGTTTCAAAGCGAAAATTAGCCTATTAGCTCTCAATAGGTTTACTACTCGGTGCATTTGGGTATGTTCGTCGCCGAGGTCTGGCAACACTGGAATTTATCAAAGTAAAAGTGATTTTCGACATGGTCTCTTTTCAGGAGAAATCATTTCGGCTGGGTGCGAGCGAGATGAAAAATTGAAACGTCATGAGGAGCGGTATATCCTTTAGTTTACGGGAAAATTATGAAACTAAGTAAAATGTTTCTGTGAAACGAGGTGGCGGCCATTTTGTATTCTTTTTGTGTTTTCGAATATTTCGATCACGATTTTGAGGCAGTTGGCAACATTTGGGAAAGTTGAAATGTATGGATCAATTGTGTAGCTCGACCGGCAGTATCGAGATATCTAAACAGTGTTGCCACATTTAAGGTAGTTTTCGAGATTTTCGCCAAAAACTTCCTCCTTTTTTTTCACTAATGGCTTCGTATAGAAGTCAGAAAATATAACTTGAGGAAAAATATGGAGACAGCTGATGATTGAGGATTTTGGAGACGGGTTAAGAGCACGGCCAAGGTATTGAAGATAGGTGGGGGGTGCTCGAATCAAATTGGCGGTGAGTTTAAAAAAAAACTCCAAAATGTTTGATTCAAGATGGCCGCCATACAAATTTTGTTAGTGTCTATGTCGGAGAGTATAAGAGATGGAAGAATGGTTTCTTGGCAAGAGATGATCAGGACGAGGGGTCTATTTAGCGAAAAGAAAAAATTCAAGATGGCGGATTTTTTTTTCATATCAAATTATATGGCGTTTAGGAACTGTAAAAGACTGGGTAATTATGGTTCCTTTTCAAACTTTGTTTTAATTAAAAGACTCTCATTCTAACGAATCATTGGGAGCAAAAATGTGAAGGGAGTTGATGATTGAGGATTTCGGAGACGCGTGAAGAGCAAGGGTATTGAAGAAAGAGGGGGGGTGAGAGGGGTTGAAAAAAAAAACAAACCTAAAACTACCAACATACCCGCAAAGAGACAGAAAACGATACAATGATGTATGGGAGATTTGTTCAGGTTCGGGGAGGGAGTAGGGAAAAATTATGACATTTCGGAAAAACAAGATGGCGGCCGACGTGATTGCATCTCTTTTGTTTTCCAACTGATTTCGTTACAACTCGCAATTATTGAAGTAATTAGTAAACGATCAATAGAAAAAGTAGAAAAAAATTGAAACAACAAAATGCCGGCCGAGCTGTAGTGTTTTCAAATTTTTGATTTTTCAACCCCGAACCGCGGCGCCACAGATCCGAATCGGGGTAGTTCATGTATAGGAGTTATGTTCGGGTGCGGGATGGGAAAAGGGAAAAATTATGACATTTCGGAAAAACAAGATGCCGGCCGATTTTCCGAAATGAACCGATCGAAGCATTGAAGATAGGTGGGTGGTGCTCGACCAAATGTCATTCAAAACTTCAGAGGTAGAAAAATTAAAATCAATGATCGTTGTATAGTTGCATACAAAGCCGCCTTACTCCATAGGTACAACTGTCAAATTAATGTCAAAGTGTCCACAGCTGCTGCTGTTAATTACCTATTTAAATATATTATAAAAAAAAAGGCGCTGATCATTCTCGCGTAGCAGTTACCCGAATATAGTGAAATAGGTTACGCGAGCTGCTTTAGTAGCTCGCGCACAGAGCGAAACACTAGTTAATATATATATAGCTGCTCGTGCTGACTGACTGATTGATCACCTCTCCTGTAAAATTTTGTATGATTTTTTTTTTTTACTCATCGTTTCGTATAGAAGACAAAAATTAATTCAGAGGAAAAATACGGAGAGAGCTGATGATTGAGGATTTCGAAGACGGATGAAGAGCACAGCCAGGATATTGAAGATAGGTGGGGGGTGCTCGACCAAATGTCACTCGAAACTTCATCCAATAGACAGTGAGCTGAAAAAATTTTCAAAATGGCGGATTTAAGATGGCCGCCATACAAGTTTCGTCGGTGTCTATCTCGGAGAGTACCTATAAAAGATGGAAGAGTATAAAAGTGGAACGTTTCTTGGCAAAAGATGATCAGATCATGAAGGTCTACTTGATGAACAGGAAAAAAATTCAAGATGGCGGAATTTATTTTTCCATAGAAAATGTATGGCGAATATTGAAACAAGTGTAGAACTATGCAAGACTGATGCGGTTCCTTTTCAAAATTTGTTTTTAAAGAAGAACTCTCCATAATTTTTCGGAGAAAAAAATATATGGAGAGCGACGATGATCGAGGGTTTGAAAGATGGGTGAGGAGCAGGGCCAGGGTATTAAAGATAGGCGGGGGCTCCTCCAACAAAAAATACTCAAAACCTCATCCAATTGGCAGTGAGCTTAAAAAAATCCAAAATGGCGGATTCAAGATGGCGGCCAATCAAATTTCATAGGTGTCTATTTCAGGAAGTATACTAGATGGAAGAGTGGAAGTAGGAAATATCATGACTTTGATATGGTTTTTTTTACAAGATTTGTTCTATATGGAAGAATTGTCGATTTGCCGTCAGGAAAGCCAAGATGGTGAAGGTCAATGGCACTCGATCGTCAGCGGTATAATATTCTTATTAATCAACTAAGGAAGGTTTCTTTGTGTTCTTACTTCATCGGTCTCTTACACTGTATGAATGTCTGGAAAGTTTTTTTTACATTTAAAGGCCCTTTTAAATTCCTGGGGAGGGGTCTCTGTTTTATGTTATCTTTTGAGAATTTTTTAACGTTTGTCGGACGCTTGGTACGCTGGCGCTTCCACTGTGCTCGCTAGCATAGCAGTGTGTTGTTTACTTCAGAACACGTAGGCGCCCTACTATTAGTTAATATATATATATAGCTGCTCGTGCTGATTCACTCACTCATTGATCACCTCTCCTGTAAAATTTACTATTAGTTAATATATATATAGCTGCTCGTGCTGATTCACTCACTCATTGATCACCTCTCCTGTAAAATTTTGTATGAAAATTTTTTTTTTACTCATCGTTTCGTATAGAAGACAAAAAATCATTCAGAGGAAAAATACGGAGAGAGCTGATGATTGAGAATTTCGAAGACGGATGAAGAGCACAGCCAGGGTATTAAAGATTGGTGGGGGGTGCTCCACCAAATGTCACTCGAAACTTAATCCATTTGATAGTAAGCTGAAAAAAAATTCAAAATGGCCGATATAAGATGGCCGCCATACAAATTTCGTCGGTGTCTATCTCGGAGAGCATAAAAGATGGATGAGTGGTTTCTTGGCAAAAGATGATCAGGACTTGAAGGTCTACTTGACGAACAGGAAAAAAATTCAAGATGGCGGAATTTATTTTTCCATAGAAAATGTATGGCGAATATTGAAGAGGCACAATTTAGTGTTGAACTATGCAAGACTTTGATGCGGTTCATTTTCAAAATTTGTTCTTAATAAGAACTCTCCATAATTTTTCGGAGAAAAAAATATAGGTACTTATTTAGAGCGATGATGATCGAGGGTTTGAAAGATGGGTGAGGAGCACGGCCAAAATTTCATAGTTGTCTATTTCAGAAAGTATACCTACTAGATGGAAGAGTGGAAGTAGGAAATATTATGCATGACTTTGATATGGTTTTTTTTACAAGATTTTTTATGTATGGAAGAATTGTCGGTTTGCCGTTAGGAAAGCCAAGATGGCGAAGTTCAATGGCACCCAAAGGTACCCGATCGTCAGCGGTATAATATTGATATTAATATCAATATTATACCGCTTGAAGTAAAAATACAAAGAAACCTTCCTTAATTGATTAATTAATCAATTAAGGAAGGTTTCTTTGTATTTTTACTTCAACGGTCTCTTACACTATGCATGTCTGGAAAGTTTTTTTACATTTAAAGGCCCCTTTAGATTCTTAGGGGGGTCTCTGTTTTATGTTTTCTTATGACAATTTTTTTACGTCTGTCGGACGCTTGGCACGCTGGCGCTTCCACTGTGCTCGCTAGCATAGCAGTGTGTTGTTTACTTCAGAACACGTAGGCAGTAAACAGTAGGATAGAAGGAGAGCAAGTAGACAGTGGGCCGCGCGGTCTACTACGCGGTCCGCTTCAGCGGGCCGCGCATCCACGCGCCATACTTGTCTTTATATAATAACATTTGGGTGGTAATCCGAGGTCCGGATATACTTTCGTGAAATGTTCGTTTTGGGCCTGGTTACTCAATATATAATATGTGTGCGGTCTAACCTACGAGTGTCTGTTTAATATTTCCAGCGGTGATGAAGGTCCATCAAGACTTCTTCCATTACCATGACGGCATCTACCGGCACAGTCGTTACGGCAACAACTACATGACGGACTTGCACAGCGTCCGCATCACTGGCTGGGGTGAAGACGGGAGCGATAAATATTGGGTAATTATGGTTGAAGCTCTCTGCATTTCTTGAACACAACAGAGCCTGAAGGCGAAAGTATTAAAGTGAAGGTAGTGAGTAAACTTACGGTTCCGTTTAGGTCAAATATTTCTATAGATAGATTTCTCGTAAAAAGAGAAACAAGCGAAAGAACAGCTGTTTTAGGTCTGGAGAAATCGCGCATTATTGCCTGGCCAACGCGTGTACCATTGTCGTGTCTTGTAAAAAACTGGTGTTTTTAAGAACGAGTACTCGGGTTCGATCCTCGGCAGAAGCAATTTATGATCTCTTAGTTGTCTATAGTCTGGTCTAGTGGAAGACTTTGTTCGTGGCTAGTTACTTACCTGTGGCTAAGTGATTTTAAGATTAGGGGTATACGTTTAATAAGGTTTAATACACTAACAAATAATAACTACCACACTAGGTTAGGTATACCTACCGCCACTATAGCAGACCGCACATGCAAATGCGTTCTGCACGATAGGCAAACTTGAGGCCGTAATAGGCTCGTGACTCCATCGCTCCGCCTCAAAAAAATCAGAAGGTCACTCGTGTCAAAGAGCGTTCTTTTCTATAACAAAATTCCACAACCTATTTTAAACGTGCCTATACACAATTTTAAGAAATCCATTAATAAAAAGACCATCCATTAATAAAGAGATTCTGAAAAAAGCTTATTATACTGTTGAAGATTATGTAAATGATAGAGGAGCATGGATTTGATCGCTCCAGCAATGCTAAGGACAGCGGTTACTTATGTGTAGGTACATTGTTATAATAATTGTAAATGAATTATTTAAAACTAGATGATTCCCGCGACTTCGTCCGCGTGGACCAAGTATTTTCGATTCCCGCGGGACTCTTGAATTTTCCGGGATAAAAAGTAGCCTTATGTCCTTCCCCGGGATACAACCTACCCCTGTACCAATTTCATTAAAATCGGTTGAACAGATAATTTTTTTGATTCCCGCGGGAACCTTTGAATATTCCGGGATAAAAAGTAGCCTATGTATGTCCTTCCCCGGGATACGACCTATCCCTGTACCAAATTTAATCAAAATCGGTTGAATAGATGGGCCGTGAAAGCGTAGCAGACAGACAGACAGACACACTTTCGCATTTATAATATTAGTATGGAAGTGCAACCACCGAGTTTCTTGCTGGTTCTTCTCGGTAGGAATAGTAGTAGAGAAACCAGTGTTAGATTCACTTGACGATTCAAAAGTACTTGTAAGAGTTTATTTGAATAAAAAAACCATTTGATTTTGATTTTTGCACCATCTTACCACCAGGTGAGATCGCAGTCAACGGCTAACTTGAAGCAGAAAATAAACCTGTGCGTTCCGCAGTCGGGTAAAAATGAGCTTCTTAGCTTCCGTCGGATATCCCACGACACATATTATGTATGGCTTATTTTTTCAAAGTAACATATGTTAAGCTGCCTATGCTTGTTTACAGATTGTCGCCAATAGCTGGGGCTGCGATTGGGGTGAGAATGGTTATTTCCGTATCGCTAGAGGCGAGAATGAGTCGGATATCGAGTCATTCGTGGTCGCTGCATTGAGCCAAGTCACTGAAGCGTACAAGAAAACATCATCGAACTAACTTTCTAATCACACCCCTTTGTGTGGTCAGTAAGCTGATTAAGACCAATAGGGGGTGGATTTGGTTAAATAGTACAAGAAATTTTCCAAGGAATACCTACACAGAAATCGAAATACCTAATGATAATATGATGACATTTAGATCAAATAATAAATATTTAACTGTTACAGAAAGGAGAAGTTTCGTTCGATACTTTTCAAGTAGGTACCAACTTCCTAACATAAGTATGATTCCAAAGTGTATTTTCTAGGTCTTTACATAATATTATGAGCTTGCAGAGTTGGCATTTTTAATAATAATTTGAATACAAGCAAATTCGAAAGAGTCTATGCAATAGCGAAAAAAGGTATAAAACGACACATACACCTAGACACATCTAAATGGAGAAGTTTCATGATGTGAATATCATATTTAACACAACGGAAGTAAAATATAGATTAAAACTAACAAATCAGTGTTTTTTTCTAAATCCAACAATGAATGACTGAGAAATGACGATTTAAAAGTTTAATTATTTAATGTACCTACACCAATTGATGTATCTTAATCGGAGTGAGAAATTTTGTGAGTGAGTTTTAATGCCTAGCCGAAATTTAATACTTCAAAATTATCTTCACACACAAATTAAGTGCTTTTAATCCAATTAACTCAGGTTAAGTCCATTTATTCCTTTTATTCGGCTTTATAAAGTCGGTTGATAGGGAATTATGACGTCACGTTTCCTGTCTTGCAAGCGCAACTTTAAAGTTCCTTATCTTTTTCATTTGTCGAGGTATTTTAATGTTTCTTTCATATTTTTGTTTTATTTTGTCTTAATTTTTATAATATTTTTTTTTAAAAAAGGTAAACTTCTCCATTACGTAGATAGATTTTTCGAGTGTCGAGAGTCGAAATATTATGATTCCAAAGTAAACTTTGAGATATGAAATCCGGTAGAACTTGACTTTAATTGAACTTGCTAATTTTATTTAAGGGACTACCTACTTAAAAAACTTGGAATTTTATAAATACTTACTCAAATGTTAAGTTATATTCTAAATCTTTTAATCGTTTTTAGGGTTCCGTACCAAAATGGTAAAATGGAACCCTTATGGTGCGACTTTCTCCGTCTGTCTGTCCGTCTGTCCGTCCGTCACACTCGATTATTTCAGTAACTACCGAAGCTATCGACATGAAATTTGGAATAGTTGTGTATATTAGTGGCCCAAAGACACTGGAATTAAAAAAAATTGGAAATTATTTTTGTTCTTATTTAAAAAGGGGGGAAAATCTGAGGGTTGAAATTTAAAAGTGAGATAACTGTACTGTGTGGGGTATCATATGAAAGGGTTTACTTTGTACATTCTAAAACAGATTTTTAATTATTTTTAGTTATGATAGTTTTTGATTTATCGGGGAAAATGTCTAAAAAAATACCGTCCCCCCCCCCCCTTATCTCCGGAGTTTACCAATCGAAAAATTTGAAATAATTATGGTCAATAGGAATTTACGTATATTTTACAGGAAAACTATAGCCAATGCTCTAACTAGCATAGTTTTTTTGATATTAACAATAAACCTCTACAAACAAAGTTAGTCTTGCGGTTCATTAACAAAGGTAATTATTTATTAATAATGGTACGGAACCCTTCGTGCGCGAGTCCGACTCGCACTTGCCCGGTTTTTAGAGACATGAAAAACTGTACTATAGGCTGTTTTACGCCGGGGCAATAACATGCCATACATTTGGCATGCTGTAGTCTATTTTATGTCGTCTACATCATTAACATCGTGCTTTAGAAAGATTCTTGCTACATTTTAATTAATTATAGTATCTTGCAACTCTGTGGTATGCATCGATGTTGCACTATGTTGCTCTAGAGTAAGATAGTCTCAACGGTACAGGCTCTAAAACTTGCTCGATGAGCAAGTATGAAGTGGAGTGGAGATGCTTGGAAAAATACCGATTATAGTGACAGTCTCGTGGTCTGACCGTAGTCTCAACACATTAATTACAGTGGTTCTGCTTAGTGCTTAAAGAAATACGTATCATCACAAACCAGAGTGTAAGGAATAATATAATAGATCATTCAAACATTCATGAAACAAAACTAGCACTGTCAACAACACTAGTCTTAGTTATGACTTATGAATAAAAGATAGTATGACATGTATTTTTATATGATAACTTTATTTATCTCATTAAAATCATAGTTTGTATACTTTACAAACAGTTTATTTTTTTAAATTACATTTTAAATCTAATTTAAAGAATGCGTCGCTAAGGTACGAGTATGATTTCAATTAAAAGTGAACCATATTGTAGTACAATAATTTTTTATTATTGTACTACATTAATATATTTATTATATATATATTTATTAATTTTTAAAATCTAACAATTTCTTAGTTTTTTTTTTTTATTGAAAAAAAAAAAAAAAAAAAACTAATTATTCTTAGTACAATTGTACTTAGTACAATTGTACTAAGAAATTGTTAGATTTTAAAAACTAGTAGCGGTTTTTATAAAATAGTAAATACGCCTTCGAAAAAAAAATCAGGCTACGGTCGCACTGCGAAAAACGCTCCCTAGACCCTAAGGATTTCACCTACTCCGCACTGCGAATGCGGTGACCGTCATAAAACTTCTATTCTATTGATACAGCACAAAATATTCACTCGAATATTTTCTTCTTCCACGTTCTTACAGCAACGCGTAAAATTTGTATCAAACCAGAGATTTTTTTTCGCGCGGATTTTATTTGCAAGTGCGTATACCTCCAAATGATTTCTAGTGTTGAAAAAAATGCGCGCGCAGTGCGAATGTAGCCTGCTTACGATATAGTTTGTATAAATCTTAAATTCATATTAAATTAAAATATTGCACTGTACTCTCATATCTCATATACTATTAGGATGTCAGTTAGCATTCTGTCCTTTTCTCTCGAGTGACTGATATAATAAGGTCAAAGAGATATAAACCTATTTTTATTATCCTAATAGCATCTGGATTGGGTTATATCATAGCCGTCTCTATCTACAGGAGATAGAGACGGCTATGGTTATATCAAACGAACATAAATAGGTAGGTAGGTATGTATACACAGATTTCAAAATGCAATACCTATTTGTATTTTTTTAATTATAGTTGTTTTAAATATTATAATTAAGAATTAACAAATAATAATGTGTTTATTTAAAAAAAAAATGAAATATTTTTAAGGTTAATGAAAAGAAATACATAAGTACTTATTCATTATGTGATTAGTATTTTCTTTTCTTCCAATTATATCAAAATAATTATTTTTAAAGGTATGTACTACTAAATAACAGTGCCAAAATCCTCTTATAAGTTTTTTTTTATAATTTAAAAAAAGGTAAGTATGTTTCCTTATGTGTATGGTAGTCTCTTTAGTGAAAGCTGAAATTTCAAAAAGGAGCAGACTGCAAAAAAAATTGGTTGAGTATCCTCACAGGTATCCTCCAATGTCATTTTTTTATGGTCTAGTTTTATATGGCCCCAGTGTTGCCAGCATTTAAAATGCTAAAATAATTACTCTCAGCTTTATCTAGACAGACTCTTACATAATATTATGCAGTTATTAACTTACCTTCTAAAGGCCAAATCGGCATTTTTGGCTTAATAGTAAGTATATAATTTTTTGCTAACTTGTTGGTTTAGGCTGACTTTTAATCTTTGCAACTTTTTCCACATTTGCCGCCCGAACCTAAAATAAATAAGGATAACTAAATAATAAAGAAACCTGTATGAAAAGTGAAAACTGAGATCAGTGATGAAGGTTCAAAATTATCTAACCACCTTCCCGTTTGATCACAATCCTGACCACAATCTAAGACACAATGCACATTTTATCTTAGAACTAGCTGCTGCAGGCGACTTTGTCTGCGTGGTCAACCCACTTCTTGATTCTTGGTTCCCGCAGGAACTTTTCAATTTTCCGGCATAAAAAATAGCCTATGTGTTATTCCAGTATATCTATCTCTGTGCCAAATTTCATCCAGATCCGTTCAGCTGTTCTGGGGTGAGTGAGTAACAAACACCCATCCAATCTTTTGCATTTATAATATTAATATAGATAATGTAGGATGAGTCAAAGTGTAAATTAACAAATCAAGTATTTCTTTCTCTGTAGTAACTTTGAAATTTGAATAAGACTATCTAGACCGTTGATCCAGAAGTATTATTATTAGTCTTGGTAAACACTTATCTCAAGACTTGCTCAATACTAGGGCTTTCGAATACCGCATTTTATCAATACCGGTATCCCGGTATTGGGACAAACTAAAAATTGCATAATTGTTTTTAACTTAAAACTAGTCTTTTCTGAAGGAAACTGCACCGTAAAAAACAGTTGTTCCATAAAAAATATTTTTTCACCACATTAACTCCAAAAGAGCACTTTTCTGCTTTAATTCAATGAAGAAACGCCATTTTTTCACTCGTAAAAATACATAGTTTAGTCAAAACACAAATTAATTAAAAAATTCAATAGTTATTTTTTAAAAGAAAATAAATCATAATAAAATATTGCATTGGTTATAAAATAGATTTCTGAACGTTTCGTGAGTCAATGAAATAGAAATGCCAAGCCACAGGGTTCTAAATTCAAACACTATTTTTTCCCTCTGAGTGATCAAAAATAACTTTTTTTCACTAGTTTTAATCAATAAAGGTGCTCTTATTGAGCTAATGTGCTTAAGATACAAGTTTTAAACTTAGCCCAATAAAAATGGGTATGTACCAAGAAATATATGGAATAGTCAATGTTTTGTTTATAGTGTAACCAATACCGGTATTAGACATTTCAATACCGGTATTGAAAACCCACGAAAAAAGCCCGAGATCCCGGTATCCCGGTATTGGAAGCCCTACTCAATACCTATGTACTATTATCAAACTAATTATAGGATCCTATTACATACCCAGATATTTTTGAAAAACATAGTTCCCTGTCTTTGCTTTTGCACATTTGCATAATAAAGTAAGATTGAAGCAGACCAATCTAGATGCAGAAGGATAGGGCAGGTTTATTTATCCAATAGTTAATCCTGCTCCATACAAATTAATGCAATTTTGGCTAACTCTTATTAGTGCAAAACATAATATGGCCCCTAGTTCAATAAATTATTCTCACCTGCATAGATTGTACTCTTTTATGTAAAGTCAGCATAGAGTTTGTTATTGATGTCAATTTCTCTTTGTTTGTTGCTATATCTGCCAACTGAAATAAAAAATAATTACTATGAAAATGCAAGGAAAACTGCATGATAATTATCGTGCATATTGTGCAAAAATATTGTGGACTTGTGGACTGTGACCATCTCATTCTGAGAAGTGACCAATGCTCAGTAGTGAGCCAGCCTATGGATTGAAATGAATATCATGACTAAAATATTCTACCAAACTAACAGAATGCTAGAATCCTGTTGATTTCATTTATTCACTTGCTCTGGGAAATTTATCTAAATATATAAAAGAAGACACTGACTGACTGACTGACATATCAACGCACAGCCCAAACCGCTGGGTCTAGAGACTTCAAATTTGGCACACAGGTTCCTTATGAGGTCTAGGGGTGCACTAAGAAAGGATTTTTCAAAATTCCCCCCCTAAAGGGGTGAAACGGGGCTCCAAAGTTCGTATTTTACCAAGCTTCAATACTCCTTCACGCCGCAACTACTGAACCGATTTGGCTCAAATTTGGAATGGAAATAAATTGCATCTTGGGTTAACACATAAGCTACTTTTCATCCCGGGAAAATCCATGGTTCCCGTGGGATTAGTTAAAAACCGAAATTCACGCGGAAAAAAATCTTCACGCCGGAAGTACAAGACCGATTTAGCTGAAATTTGGAATGGACATAGATGATATCCTGGGTTAATAAAAAAGCTACTTTTCATCCCGGAAAAATCCATGGTTTTTGCGGGAAAACTGAAAAATTGATATTCACGCGTGAAAAATACTACTTTACGCTGCACTTACTGACCTGATATGACTGAAATTCGGAAAGGAGATAGATTTTATCCTGTATTGATACATAGGCTACTTTTCATCCCGGAAAATTTCATGGTATATCAAAGAAGATACTGACTCACGCTCTCACTGACATATCAACGCACAGCCCAAACCCCTGGGTCTAGAGGTTTCAAATTTGGCACACAGATTCATTATGAGGTCTAGGGGTGCACTAAGAAAGGATTTTTCAAAATTCCCCCCTTAAGGGGTGAAACGGGGCTCCAAAGTTCGTATTTTACCAAGCTTCGATACTCCTTCACGCCGCAACTACTGAACCGATTTGGCTCAAATTTGGAATGGCGATAAATTGCATCTTGGGTTAACACATAAGCTACTTTTCATCCCGGGAAAATCCATGGTTCCCGTGAGAATAGGGAAAACTAAAATTTACGCGGGCGAAGCCGCGGGTATCTGCTAGTAATCAACAACCTCAATTTACATAGACGGGCCCTGTCAAACAAAGAATGCGGGCGTATTTTTAGCAACGCCATCAACACCATCTAGTCTGAAAAGCGGGAACTTGCTTGCAACATATGCCCTATCTTAAATGAAAGCTTGAAAACGTATGACTCGGTCATAGATAATCGGCCATAGAAGCCGTAAGGCTAGTTAGTAAAAAAAATATCTTAAAGTTTGCGTAATGGATAAAAATATTAAATAACGTTTTTTTGGAAATGTATAATTGTGAATTGAAACACTTCCTTTAAAATAAAAATTATACAGTGCCAAACTAATTAGACTTTAGATGATAACTTAATAACAATTAATTAGTTATCTACACGACGAGCGATCATGGCAGCACTATGACGGGGACAAAGACAGGCTTATGACAGGTGAGGAACGTGTTCAGCAACTCGGATGCCTGACTTTTTTCTATGAAAGGGCCCATCTAGTACCTACATATATATCGATGGTTATAATGGTAATAATCTTACTAGTGCATCTAGCATTGCATCATTTTGTAGGTCTTCTAGACGCCGCCTCTCTGATGAAATCATATTGTGTACAGCTTCTTGCTTCTCACTGAAACCAGTTAAACTTTTTAAAAATACAGTGTTACATGAATGACCCCACACAATATCATGAAAACATCACAAATTACTGTTTTTGTCATGCAAATTGTCATCCCCATAAAAAAAACATTAAGCTTGTGTGTAGCATAAGCAATATTAGTTTGAAACCTAAGTAATATCAGAATAATTTCATCTATTTGCTATTATTACAAAGTTCAAAACATTAATAGGCTTACTTAACCTTCCTAGTGTGAGAAGCACTATAGTAAAATCATAAAGTTCAAAAAAATTATCTTCCTATAGGTACTTATGGCAAAGATAAAGGCATCATACAATAAGTAAGTATTCCTTTAGAAAAGTTGTCTAAGATGCATAGGGTAGCAATTAGCAGCGACTAATGAGATCCATACTCAATACTCAATTTATTTATTACATGTAGGTCATACAGGTATCTCTTAAGTTTCGTTAAGTATATTAAGAGTTATGACTCTACCACGGGTGAGGAAAGACAAGTCTACTAATAGCCGGCAAGAAACTCAGAAACATAAATAAGTGATTATAAACGTGGTTTTGAACTTTGATTTGGCTGAACCTAATAGGTCATGTACTTACGTCAACTCCTTTAGGTGCGTTTTTAAAGTAGCCAAAGGTGGTTCGTATATCTCCATCACACCTTTTGCGAGGAGTTGTACAGTTTTTAAGTCTTCTGGCTTTATAGGACTTTCGCTGGAACTAAAAAGGGTATTCTAGATTCAAAGCCACTCTATTTGTTTAAAGTACTAACTACTTCATTAGCACATTTCTATTAAACTCACACTTCAGTTGCTTGAGTTGCCGACATTTCAGAATTTATTTGTATTTTGTAATTAGTAGTAATTTTATTGAAAAATATTACAAAATTCAAGATTAGACGAAATCAAAACAAAAACAAACAATTGTAAATTGCAAACACAGAACAACATATACTCAGGGGACCAATCATTGACATTTGACATGTGACGTGGCTTTTGGCCAGAGACAATACTTCTATACTTACTCTGAGTTACTCTGAGCAAAAAGTTTAACAGTTCTGTGATATATAAAATCAAAAAGCACGATAACTTGATAACTTTTGTTTTATAATATTTTGCACTAAATATTATCGCAGATTTCCAAAAAGCAATAAAAATATTTATTCACACATAACCGTGTAACGTATATAGGTAAGGTACCGTGAAAGTCGTGAAACGGAACATAATTTTTTATGGCCGCTAGATTTCTTGTTTTGACGTTCTCGGTTCTTTCATTTTCCGTTGTCCAAAGAGGGGATTTACGTGAAAAGCTATCATTGAATCACTTACTTAATTAACGTTTTAATTTATCTGAATATCAAAGTTATCAACCTGGAAGTCTTACAAGTGAGAGTGACCCGCGGGGACGCCGAGATGACGTCCGTGGCCAGGACGCGAGAACCTGATGATTCTGCGGAATATTCCGACGCTTCACAAGATATCGAGCAGAACCACTCTGGAAATGTGAGTTGGACATTCGCGAGGCTCAAAATTTGTGAAAAGAACTTTCATTTTGGCGCTAAAACTGTCGCTGTCGCGCACTTTCTCTCTCGCAATCGCGTGTTGGAATGTACATTTCTTTTTCGCAAAATTGAGGTCACATTGGGTACCATTCACTGTAAAACTGCTGATGTTGTTGGACATTTCGAATTCGACCTAAACAAATATCTGTTACTAACAAAAATAAACAATAGCTTTTCTTTTATTAGAGATACCAATAATCAGTGTAAAAATGCAATTGCTAAAGGTTGCTGCACATTTGCAGGATGGTCAGCATGAATCCGATTATGACTCCCAGGGGAGTGATTCGGAGAGGTCAGATGGTGAACCAGAACCAGAGAAACAGGTAAGACTTGAGGACCTTCAGTTAATTTGTACACTATTGCCAAACTAACTGCCCAAATTGTATGACAGAGTTGTGTGTTGATTTGTTAGACAAAACCTTATGAGTGATGACTAGTGACTACAGGCTTATGATATCAAATGACAAGTCTGACTAGAAATGAACTTCTTTTTGGATAAAGTTCAATCTTCCCTTGTTGGCTCTACTCAGTGCTATCTTCTCTCTGAAGTAGTCACTGCAAACTAGCTGATTACCTGTCCGTATATTAGTTTACATGAAATTAAAATTATTTTGATTTAACACAAATAATATTATGTGGACTGACTGATTTTGATGAACTGGCATGCCTGAGGATATAGGCTGCCTGCTAATAGTTCAGATAGTTCCCTTAGGTTTTTCTAAATATTATAGAAATATTCCTCTACAGTGCTAAAGTGAAGAAAGTAGTGGAGAAAGCTTTGCATAAATTAAATTCTTAGTACAAAATATACATTGTATAAATTTATTGGTTTTGAATATGCGATGAATATTTTATTTTGAGTAAGGCTGCTTGTTAAACATTATCCTAATTACAGTCTTATTATAATTGTGTATAATTATTGATTTATAGGGTCCTATTATTAATTAAAAATAGCTCACACATGATATTATACATTCTGCCCATTTTGAATTCAGAATTTAGGTACTTTATTTGCATAACTTGTTTTCGGTATGCAACATGTATAAAGTTGAATATTCATACAATTTTAGCTATGCAAAATAAATAATTTCAAGTTAGTGGTGCTGGATTAACTAAAAAATTTAAAAGTTGACTTTTAAAGATCTTTGTTTAAATTTTTCAGGAAACAGAGAGACGTGTAGATGATGACGAGGACAGAAGCAACCCCCAATATATTCCTAAAAGGGGAACATTTTATGAACACGATGATCGAACTGCGGCCAGGTAAATATTATGAATAGACCTCTTTGTACCATACTAAGTGTAGGTATTGCTATAATTTGAATATAATTTTAACCTGATACTGAAGATTTCTTCATAGCTTTATTTTTGAACTTAGAGCTTTCTTTAAAAATTAGTATAAAAACCTCATTTGTGCTTGGAAAACAGCTGATGCCTGCAACTTGTCCACGTGGATTGAGGTTTTTATGTTCCCGCAGGAATTCCTTCATTTTCAGGATAAAAAGTAGCCTAAGTGTTATTCCTGACTTTAATCTATCTCTGTGCCAAATTTTATCCAGATCCGTTCAGCCGTTCTAGCGTGATTGAGTAACAAACATCTATCCACCCATCCATGCAAACATTAGACTGAAACTATCAGACAATCGGAAGTATTGCTTAATATATTGCTTTTAAACAGTAACAGCTTACAGGTGTTATTGTTTTGCAGTATTCATCCTGTTGCATTGGTCATACTTTAAGACCACAGAATTCTTAAAAAAGGGAATAGAAACGATATTGCTGTCTTTGAATTTTCTAGGAAACCAGAGCGTTGCCATCATTACTAATTATAATCTAAAATACTAGTATTGTAAATGTGAAAGTGTGTCTGTCTGTCATCTACGTTTTCACGGCGGTTTATCTGTTCAACCGATTTCAATGAAATTTGATATAGGTATAGTTTGTACCCCGAGGAAGGATATATGCTACGTTTTATCCCAGAAAATTAAGAAGTTCTCACAGGAATCTAAGAAAACTTAATTCACGCAGATGAAGTTGCATCATTTAGTTTTAGTAGGTCATAAACATTACTAATGTTAATACAATTTTAATGTTAAAACAATTAATAGTAATTTGCCAGCGATTTGCTAAAATATATCAACAGTTTGCTGCCTACTTATGCACAGTTGATTAGACGTGCTAAGATAACACATATCGCCGGTGCTTTTTAAGGCCAGTGAATGCAAGTGAGACAGATTGATAAAAAAGATTTATGAGCAGACAACTCAGTTGATAACAGCAGTTCTATAGACTCAAAAGTAACACAAATTAAACAAACACAGTACCTACCAATATATTTCTTTTGTAATAAGACAAATTGATCTTTCTCATTTACCACTTCTATGCCTATTCTGACTTCCATGTTCAAGGTTGTTAAAAATAAGGTCTAATTTTGCTTAAAACTAAAATACTATTTTAGGATCAGCTGTAGGCACAGTAAAGTATAGAACATTGACCGGGCTGCCCAGTCAGGCGTTAAAAGCATATTAGCGTAATATGAATCTATTATGTAGAAAGTTTCTGTTCAGTGTTTTTCTACTAATTTGCTCCAACACTTCTTAGAAGTCATTACTAGTTGTTCTTGCAGCAGATATTTGTAATACTTCATCAGATTTTTATTTTTATTTGTTTCTATTACTATGTTACTGGTGAGTGATGATGCAGTCTAAGATGGTAGCAGGCTAACCTGTCAGGGGTTACGGGTATGGCAGTTATATTTAAACCCATACCCCTAGTCGGTTTCTACACCGCATCGTACCAGAACGCCAAATCGCTTGGTGGTCTTTGCCGGTAGGGTGGTAAATAGTCACGGCTGAAGCCTCCCACCAGACCAGACCAGAGTAAATTCAGAAATTATGCCAGGAATAGAACCCGGGACCTCCCAACAGCGCTCAGCACTGCGTCAGGGAGTTCGTCGTAGAGCTTTCTGTTGTCCATATCAATAATAATTGGGAAAGTGTGTCTGTTACCTTTTTACTGTTCGCCTGCTGTATCAATTTTAATGAAATTTGGCATAGCTTGGAGTATGGAGCTGACAGTATGTACTTTTACTCAGTACAACAGTCAAAACGTATTCAATTTATATAGGTTAAGTGATGACAGACTTTCAAACTTTCAACCCCTATTTAACTCCTTTATGGGTTGGTAGGTATTTAAAAAACATGAAATACATACATCTTTATTTTTAATCGAAAGCCAAAATATTTCATTGACAAAACTTAGAAAATTCTTTGAAAATGAAGGACTTTGATACAAATTTTCAACCCCTACTTTTACCCCTCTGGGTCAGGAATTTCGAAAAACCCTCAGTGGATACATGCATTCACGCACAGCAGACGCCTGCGTCCAAGTGCCGAAAATAGTCCCAGGATACCAAGAAGACCAGTGGTTTAGGCTGTCTGTTGATACGCCAGTCAGTCAGTCAGTCAGGACTTTGAATTTCATGTATATAGATAGATATTATAACTAAATATTGATATTTCCTTTATACTATCAGCGGTGAAGAATCAAGCAATACGACTTCGGAGACTGCTTCCGAAAAGAAAGAGGGAAGTGAAACCCCTGGCGAGAGACGCCGACCGCCGCGCAAATCAGAAACCCTGAATAAATGGTCGCACGATAAATACAACGAAAATGAGCAGGTATGGTACCCGAAACACATCTTTTTTTCTCTACTACAAGTTATCCTCTGACGGACTAACCTAACCTAACCAGTGAGAACCTGGCAGGGGTGTGGGAGTTTTATTAAATCCATGCGAACGTTTCGAATCGTATATTGTTTCAACCAGGGTAAGCTATGTTTGTATATCTCACTAGATACTCTCTACTAGATGTTGCTCACGATTTCCTCAGTTTGGATTTAGAAATGCTTAGACAGACATTGAATTAACGGCATATAGGGTAGCCTATATAACCCTCCAGAACCATGCAAAAAATTTACATCGTACCATTACTTCATTTGTATTATAATTTATAAGTAAGGATGAACTGCACTCGACTGGTGCCATCCCATACATCTTTTCATAAGAGCAGGGGTCGCTTCTCGTCATTGGATATTGTAACAAAGGTTGTACTAATTTAATTGATTAAAAGAATTGTAACTGTGCAATTTAATTCAAAGGAATCTTTTTCTCTCTTGTCATTAAATTACAAATCTATTATCCAATGTATTCTTTGTCCCAGATGCCAAAATCCCGTGACGAACTGGTCGCGATATACGGATACGACATAAGAAACGAAGATGCTCCGCCTCACGCCAGACGCAATAGACGTTATGGGTATGTCTTTAGAATTGAAGTTTCTACGTTAAATCTATACTTAGCTCAATCCACAAAGACTCTCCACTCTTATTTATTGGCCACCAATTAGAAATAAGAACACCCTTGAATGTAAAAATATTGGATTATAATAGGAAAATATGTAACTTTAATAACAATTTTATAAAACACTAGCGGACGCCCGCGACTTCCTTCGCGTGGCATAAGTTTTTTTAATTCCCATAGGCATTCCTTAATTTTCCGGGATAAAAAGAACCCATGAAAAAAAACCCGTCGATCCGTTGCTCTGTTGCGGCGTGATTGAAGGACTATTTAACGTCCTTTGGGATAGAATTTATAAAAACAGTGAATTATGTATTTCATAATTTAAATCGGTAGTCCAAATGTCAAGTTTCACGGCTATTTAACTTGGAAAACGCCGGCCTTTACACCAACTTACAACCCCCATTTTACCCGTTTGGGGGTGGAATTTTGAAAAACTGTTACACACATACTTCTTTATATTATACCGAAAGCCAAAATACCAAGTTTCGTTGTTATAACTTGAAAAATATGTTGATAAATGAAGGACATTCATCCCCTATTTCACCCCTTTGGGGGTCGAATTTTCATAAATGGTGAAACACATACTTCTGGATATCTAACTGAAAGCCCAAATGCTAAGTTTCATCACTATAACTTGAGAAATGAAGGATTTTCATACAAACTTTCAACCCCTATTTTACCCCTTTAGGGGTGGAATTTTGAAAAACTGTGCCACATGTACTTCTTTATTTTATTACCTAAAGCCAAAATACCAAGTTTCGTTGATACAACTTGAGAAATATCTTAAGAAATAAAGGACTTTCATATAAACTTTCATCCCCTATTTCACACCTTCGGGGGTAGAATTTTCAAAAACTGTGAAACACGTATTTCTTTATTTTTTAGCGATAACTCATATACTAAGTTTCATGGATATAACTTGAGAAATGACAGACATTCATACAAACTTTCAACCCCTATTTCACCCCCTTAGGGGTGGAATTTTGGAAATCCTTCCTTAGTGTGCGCCTACGTTACAAAAGGAAGCTATTGTCAAAATTTCAAGTCTCTAACCCTAGCGGTTACTGATTATCAGCATCATGTTTTATAAGTAAGTAATCGACATCAATAAGCGTACCTATGGTGGACCTAAATTGAGTAAATGAATGAATATTTGATTTGAAATGAAAAATACATGGGCGCCTTCGTGGATTGAACTGTGTTTGTTTTTCATATTGTTGTGCTAATTCGGTAGTACACAAATATCTAAACTAAATTAGACAGTTTTTCGTATGGGGTTTGAATATTTTGGCCTACCTGCCAAAATGTAGGCCAGGCTTCATATTATAACAATATACAAACCTGTCAGGTGGTTAAGGAATGGAAAACTTTTTAGACCTGAATGTTAAGTATAGAGATTTATTTGTGTACAACCAAAATAGCACTAATGTCTGCAAAAAATACAAGTAGCATTTAGGTCTTGGTGCCTGTGACCAGGTAAAAAGTGTGAAGTAGCACAATCAATGATTCATATGAATCCATTATAATCTTGGTGTTGAGAACCCCCTAGTGGTTACCTGTCACTGTTACTAAGATCCGAATCCTGTGTGATCCTATGTCAAATATGAGCTTATTCTTTATCAACCAATATGTGTCGTAGTTCTTCTAAAAAAACTCATTAATTGTCGATCAATTATATTCTTACTACTCATCATTGAATTATAATTCATTCAATTTTGTTTCAATTGCAACACGGATGTACAGAAATTGGCGGTTAGTGAATTGTTATGGAGTATAATAGCTTAACGTGCATGATGCATGCTTGAATTAGACATAAAATTAAAACGATTAAACATTAACATATTAAAATTAAATGTTATTAATTGCTTATTAATAATCTAATTTTAGTTGAATCCTGTTTGTCGCACGTTTTTGATTTGCTCTGTTCATAAAATTTTAAAACTTGGGAAATTTGGCTTTCATTGTTATTAAATTCATAATAGTTTGCATGTTGCTTAGGAAAAATTATAATCTTTTAACAATAATGTACACTGCTCTCTGCACATACAAAGTTATAATTTTTAGTAACCTAGTAGTTATGGTATTGTTCAGTTCACAAAGACCGTATTGAGAGATTATGTACCTAATAACGACCACACACACGATTTAATTAAAATAATGTTTGTGAACAACTTTCTTGATAAGATAAAAAATATTGAGGCGCTATATTATATTATCTGGATATAAAATTCATAATATTTGCATATAATAGGGTATCCCAACGCGTTTCATTATTGCCTATTACCCGAAAACGTAAGACCGAATTTTTATGTCGAAACTCTAGCTGGTTGAGGTTGACACATTCTACAATCTGCCGCATGTTGCATTTTGGATAACTTCTCAGCCGCCAAAAAGATTACATTGAACAACATCGTTTAGCTACACATACCACGGTTTTCAGTCGTGGGCCGAATAAATACACACGTACATGGGAGGACGAAGAAGCATACAAGAGGCAGGTCGCGCAAACTCCGCACAAGAAACCACCCAGCCCTGCTGACTTCCCCGAGCTCAATGCTGCAAACAAACCCGGGTGAGTTCTAGTATAGTTTTAACTCCATTAATCTCAACAACCTAGCCTCTCTTAAACCATTTCTAAAAAAAAAAAAATATTATACTATATGTATATTACATCATTACGTAGACCGTAGAGTCGTTAGGAAAAAGATACTATGTATCATCATCATTTCAGCCTGAGGATGATCGTTGCATAACATGAGTATTTCCCAAAGAGCTCCATACAAGGAAAAAATACTATATTTCTTTAAATCCACGAGAAAGCGAGAACTTTACTTGTGGTGGTTGAGCGAATAGCAACCAGTTCTACGAGCAATCACGTACATGCACACATTTACAAGTATACAGATATGTCTTGGCGTTCAATCGTAATGTATTTTTTTTGTAATAGAAGGCCTCGTCCACGCCCAAGATCAAAATCTCAGCCAGCATCCAACGACTCATCTGAGAGTGGGTCGCAGCTAAGAAGAAACGCCTCGATAAAGTCCCCGAATCCTAAGCAGAAGCCGACAAAGCCGACCGTGGCCAAACCGGGGCCGAAGCAACCCTTCAAGGACAAGATACAGATACCTTTGGAGAATCTCACTATCACCACCACTGTTAATAATAAGTACGTTTCTGCAATTTTCTTTTGTCCAACCCTTAACATGTTCTCGGCATTACACCCCTGGGAAGTTGGAAGCCTTTCCAGAATCTTTAACTTCTTTTTTCTTAAACTTGGTTTTTGTGTCTTCACATTCGAATCACATTTTTATCGAAGTCACCGCGATAAATATTTCCGCTGCCCTCATAATGTCGAAATATTGTCACAGTAAAATTACATTCATTCTCTTGTTTTAAAGTTTGAGTTCGGCTATAAATCTAGTCAGCACCTTAAGAAATAAAATTTAAATCTGTTCAGTTGTAATATAGTGTAACTATTGCCGTAGGGAAGGTCCGCCGCAGCGGAAGGTGAACGCAGCCGTGGCTCAACAGCGGCCGGTGCCAACAGAGCAGATTAAGAAGAAACCGCTTGTTACACAGGTTTGTTTTGCGCTTAATTTTTACCCAACTGCGCGACAGCAAAGCAGGGTAATGAGTTCTCACGCGTATCTTGGCGTGAAAGCTAGACCGTAAAACCTGTTCTGTAAAACCAAAGTAGCGGCCGTAAAAGACAAAATGACGTAAATAATTGCTTATAAAATTATGTGGCATATCACTGCCTTTTATAAGTCTATGCGAAGAGTAAAAATAAATATACAAATATACTGAATATCTTTTAAGATCAAGATTCTTCCTTGACTAATTTACAGTTACAAGTTCCATTGAAAATAACAACCTGAAAGTCGTGTAGATGAGATCTCTAAGTCCATATAAAGAGAAAAGGAAAATCATCAACGCCCAGTCCAAACCCTTGGACTTGGAAAGCTGAAATTTTGCACAGAGGTTCCCTTTAAATAGACATGAAACAAAGCCGGAAATTTTTAAATTATAAGGCCGCCTGAGGTCTCTATATTTCTTGTAATTATACGTTGTTTCTTGTGTTGTAGCGTACTTGTAAAACACCAGTGCCCACCGCGGTCATGTTTTTAGAAATGATGATGAATGATGATAGCATTGCTAAGGTACAGTTACACATGAAACATGAAAGCCGGTTAGTGGTACTTAATGGTTAGCGTTAAAGTTTGACTGTTGATCCTTGACTTTGAAAAATAAAACTAGGTTGCACAAGCAAGTCTAGGTTTTTTAATTTTGGACTAAAATGTAAACCTTAACCTTCATGGTGGTCTAGATACTGACTTCTGCAGCCCACTTTGCTCTTTATTGGCGCCCAAAATTTATTTTTCATGTCAAACAACTGGACGTTATGCACCAAAAATGAACAATAGTGTCATTAAACTACATAATCGTGTGTATAGTTTGTTGTGTGTCCTACAGCCGCCGCTTCAGAGTAACGCGGTGAAACAGCCGCCGCAACAGCAGAAGCCGCCGTCACAACAACAGAAGCCGCCATCACAACAACAGGCACAACAACCACAGCAACAACAACAGCCGACGGCTGGTTAGTAGAACGAATTTGCGCCTTTAATTATTTTAATGACTACGCGTGGCTTCGAATTCGTTGGCATTGATTAAGTTTTATAATCTCGTTGAACGGAACTCCTTTGGTTTTCCTGGATAAAAATCATGTAGAAATTGGTTCAGCGAGTAGGCCGTGATAGGGTTATAGACATAAAGAAACACTTGCGTATTGACGGAAGCAAACTTAAAAATTTACCTCGCCTATTTTTATGTTTTCTTTGTATTTATAACTAGCGGACGCCCGCGACTTCGTTCGCGTGGCATACGTTTTATAACTCCCACAGGCATTCCTTAATTTTCCGGGATAAAAAGAACCTGTGCACAAAACTCTCTCTGTGCAAAAACTCTGTTGCAGCATGATTGAAGGACTATTTAACGTCCTTTGGGAAAGAATTTTCAATAACTGTGAATTACCTATGTATTTCATAATTTAAACCCGTTGCCCAAACGTCAAGTTTCATGGCTATAACTTGAAAAACGGCGGCCTTTTACACCAACTTAAAACCCCTATTTTACCCGTTTGGGGGTGGAATTTTTAAAATTGTGACACACGTTATTCTTTATTTTTTACCTATAGCCAAAATACCAAGTTTCGTTGATATAACTTGTAAAATACCTTGAGAAATGAAGGCCTTTGATACCAACTTTCATCCGCCATTTCACCCCTTTGGGGGTTGAATTTTCAAAAACTGTGAAATATGTATTTCTTAATTTTCAACTCGCAGCTCTTATACTAAGTTTCATGGCTATAGCTTGAGAAAAGAAGGACTTTCATACAAACTTTAAACCCCTATTTTACCCCTTTGGGGGTGGAATTTTGAAAAATTGTGAAACATGTATTTCTTTATTTTTATAGCTCACGTACCAAGTTTCTTGGCTATAACTTGAGAAATGTAGGACTTTCATACAAATTTCCAACCCCTATTTTACCCCTTTAGAGGTGAAATTTTGAAAAACTGTGACACATGTACTTCTTTATTTTTTACCGAAAGCCAAAATACAAAGTAACGTTGAAATAACTTGTAAAATATCTTGAGAAATTAAGGCCTTTTATACCAAATTTCATCCCCTATTTCACCCCTTTGGGGTTCGAATTTTCAAAAACTGTGAAACATGTGTTTCTTCAATTTCAACCCGCAGCTCATATACCAAGTTTCATGGCCATAACTTGAGAAATGAAGAACTTTCATACAAACTTTCAACCCCTATTTTACCCCTTTGGGGGTAGAATTTTGAAAAACTGTGAAACCCATACTTCTTTTTTTTTAACCGATAGCTCACATACCAAGTTTCTTGGCTTTAACTTGAGAAATGAAGGACTTTCATACAAACTACCAACCCCTATTTTACCACTTTAGGGGTGGAATTTTGAAAAACTGTGACACACGTAATTGTTTATTTTTTACCTTTAGCCAAAATTTCAAGTTTCGTTGATATAACTTGTAAAATACCTTGAGAAATGAAGGCCTTTGATACCAACTTTCATTCGCCATTTCACCCCTTTGGGGGTTGAATTTTCAAAAACAGTGAAATATGTATTTCTTAATTTTCAACTTGCAGTTCATATACTAAGTTTCATGGCTATAGCTTGAGAAATGAAGGACTTTCATACATATTTCCAACCCCTATTTTACCCCTTTAGAGGTGAAATTTTGAAAAACTGTGACACATGTACTTCTTTATTTTTTACCGAAAGCCAAAATACAAAGTAACGTTGAAATAACTTGTAAAATATCTTGAGAAATTAAGGCCTTTTATACCAAATTTCATCCCCTATTTCACCCCTTTGGGGTTCGAATTTTCAAAAACTGTGAAACATATTATGTTTCTTCATTTTCAACCCGCAGCTCATATACCAAGTTTCATGGCCATAACTTGAGAAATGAAGAACTTTCATACAAACTTTCAACCCCTATTTTACCCCTTAGGGGGTAGAATTTTGAAAAACTGTGAAACACGTACATCTTTATTTTTAACCGATAGCTCACATACCAAGTTTCTTGGCTATAACTTGAGAAATGAAGGACTTTCATACAACCTACCAACCCCTATTTTACCACTTTACGGGTTGAATTCTGAAAAACTGTGACACACGTAATTCTTCATTCTTTACCGTTAGCCAAAATACCAAGTTTCGTTGATATAACTTGTAAAATATTGTATATAAAGTTTAGGCTGTGCGTTGATTAGCTAACGATTTTATATATATACTAGCGGACGCCCGCGACTTCGTTCGCGTGGCATAAGTTTTTTAATTCCCATAGGCATTCCTTAATTTCCGGAATAAAAAGAACCCATGAAAAAAAACCCGTCGATCCGTTGCTCTGTTTAGCGTGATTGAAGGACTATTTAGCGTCCTTTGGGATAGAATTTATAAAAACTGTGGATTATGTATTTCATAATTTAAACCGGTAGCCAAAATATCACGGCCAGTTTCACGGCCATATAGCTTGAAAAACGTCGGCCTTTCATACAAACTTTCAACCCCTATTTTACCCCTTTAGGGGTGGAATTTTGAAAAACTGTGAAACACGTATTTCTTTATTTTTTACCGATAACTCATATACTAAGTTTCATGGATATAACTTGAGAAATGACGGACTTTCATACAAACTTTCAACCCCTATTTCACCCCCTTAGGGGTGGAATTTTGAAAAACTGTGACACGTAATTCTTTGTTTTTTACCGTTAGCCAAAATACCAAGTTTCGTTGATATAACTTGTAAAATACCTTGAGAAATGAAGGCCTTTGATAGCAACTTTCATCCCCCATTTCACCCCTTTGGGGGTTAAATTTTCAAAAACTGTTTAACACGTATTTCTTAATTTTCAACTCGCAGCTCATAAACCAAGTTTCATGGCTCTAGCTTTCATAAAAATTTTCAACCCCTATTTTACCACTTTGGGGGTTGAATTTTGAAAAACTGTGACACACGTAATTCTTTATTTTTTACCGTTAGCCAAAATACCAAGTTTCATTGATATAACTTGTAAAATACCTTGAAAAATGAAGGCCTTTGATACCAACTTTCATCCACCATTTCACACCTTTGAAGGTGAAATTTTGAAAAACTGTGAAACACGTGTTTCTTTATTTTTAACCAGTAGCTCACATACCAAGTTTCTTGGCTATAACTTGAGAAATGAAGGACTTTCATACAAACTTCCAACCCCTTTTTTACCCCTATGTGGGTGGAATTTTGAAAAACTGTGACACACGTAATTCTTTATTTTTTACCCTTAGCCAAAATACCAAGTTTCTTTGAAATAACTTGTAAAAAATCTTGAGAAATTAAGGCCTTTTATACCAAATTTCATCCCCTATTTCACCCCTTTGGGGTTCGAATTTTCAAAAACTGTGAAACATGTATTTCTTCATTTTCAACCCGCAGCTGTTATACCAAGTATCATGGCCATAACTTGAGAAATGAAGAACTTTCATACAAATTTTTAACCCCTATTTTACCCCGTTAGGGGTGGAATTTTGAAAAACTGTGAAATACGTACTTCTTTATTTTTAACCGGTAGATCACATACCAAGTTTCTTGGCTATTACTTGAAAAATGAAGGACTTCCATACAAACTTCCAACCCCTATTTTACCCCGTTAGGGGTGGAATTTTGAAAAACTGTGACACACGTAATTCTTTATTTTCTACCGTTAGCCAAAATACCAAGTTTTGTTGATATAACTTGTAAAATACTTTGAGAAATGAAGGCCTTTGATACAAATTTTCATCCCCCATTTCACCCCTTTGGGGGTTGAATTTTCAAAAACTGTGAAATACGTATTTCTTTATTTTTTACCGATAACTCATATACTAAGTTTCATGGATATAACTTGAGAAATGACGGACTTTCATACAAACTTTCAACCCCTATTTCACCCCCTTTGGGGTTCGAATTTTCAAAAACTGTGAAACATGTATTTCTTCATTTTCAACCCGCAGCTGTTATACCAAGTATCATGGCCATAACTTGAGAAATGAAGAACTTTCATACAAATTTTTAACCCCTATTTTACCCCGTTAGGGGTGGAATTTTGAAAAACTGTGAAATACGTACTTCTTTATTTTTAACCGGTAGATCACATACCAAGTTTCTTGGCTATTACTTGAAAAATGAAGGACTTCCATACAAACTTCCAACCCCTATTTTACCCCGTTAGGGGTGGAATTTTGAAAAACTGTGACACACGTAATTCTTTATTTTCTACCGTTAGCCAAAATACCAAGTTTTGTTGATATAACTTGTAAAATACTTTGAGAAATGAAGGCCTTTGATACAAATTTTCATCCCCCATTTCACCCCTTCGGGGGTTGAATTTTCAAAAACTGTGAAATACGTATTTCTTAATTTTCAACTCGCAGCTTATATACCAAGTTTCATGGCTATAGCTTTCATAAAAATTTTCAACCCCTATTTTACCACTTTAGGGGTTGATTTTCGAAAAACTGTGACACACGTAATTCTTTATTTTTTACCGTTAGCAAAAATACCAAGTTTCGTTGATATAACTTGTAAAATACCTTGAGAAATGAAGGCCTTTGATACCAACTTTCATCCCCCATTTCACCCCTTTGGGGGTTAAATTTTCAAAAACTGTCAAATAGGTATTTCTTAATTTTTAACTCGCAGCTCATAAACCAAGTTTCATGGCTATAGCTTTCATAAAAATTTTCAACCCCTATTTTACCACTTTAGGGGTTGAATTTTGAAAAACTGTGACACACGTAATTCTTTATTTTTGAACGAAAGCCAAAATACCAAGTTTCGTTGATATAACTGGAGAATATCTTGAGAAATGAAGGACTATCATGCAAACTCTCATCCCCTATTTCACCCCTTCGGGGGTAGAATTTTTAAAAACTATGAAACACCTATTTCTTTATTTTCAACCAGTAGCTCGTATACCAAGTTTTATCAATATAACTTGAGAAATGACGGACTTCCATACAAACTTTCACCCCCTATTTCACCCCCTTAGGGGAGGAATTTTAAAAAATCCTTTCTTAGTGAGCGCCTACGTCACAAAAGGAACCTACTGTCAAAATTTCAAGTTTCTAACCCCAGTGGTTTAGGCTGTGCGTTGATTAGCTAACGATTTTATATATATATAGATTAGATTAGATGATAGATTTCCTTTCAAGATTATTCATATCATTAGAAATTTAGATCTTAATCTTAAACTATTTAGATTTTAGAATTTATTGCTGATTCTTATTGTTCATTCGAGCTGAACTACTAGGGCGACACAAAGCGGGAGCGGTCTGAAAAATAAATCATTTGTATCTTTTTTAACCAAATTCCAAAAAAGTAGGAGTTTCTCAAGTCGGCGCGTATCTTTTTTAGGGTTCTGTACCCAAAGGGTAAAAACGGGACCCTATTACTAAGACTCCGCTGTCTGTCTGTCTGTCTGTCTGTCTCCAGGCTGTATCTCATAGACCGTGATAGCTAGAAAGCTGAAATTTTCACAAATGATGTATTTCCGTTGCCGCTATAACAACAAATACTAAAAATTAATAAAATATATATATTAAGGGGGGTCCCCATACAATAAACGTGTTTTTTTCGTATTTTTTTGCTCAATATTAAAAACGGTAACAGGTAGACGGTTCAAATTTTCACAGAATATTAACTTGTATATTATCTTTCAAAATAATTAATTAAATATCAATAAAGTAAATATTAAAGGGGGGCTCCCATACAACAAACGTAATTTTTTGATATTAACAGTAAACCTCTACAAACAAAGTTAGTTTTGCGGTTCATTAACAAAGGTAATTATACCTACTTCTTGAGTACGGAACCCTCGGTGCGCGAGTCCGACTCGCACTTGGCCGGTTTTTTTAATTATAAAAAACTTTATATATATCTTTCTAACATGAAAATTTTAATTAGGTGGGGAACCTCGTGGTGGCAGCAAGCGTTACAGCAATTTGCGCCAACGCCCGTTAGCTGAGACTTATTCTCCGCAACAACAGCCGCCTCAGACGCAACAACAGCCGCCGCCGCCACAACAACAACAACAGCCTACACAACCACCGCCGCAACAGCAGCAGCCCCAACAACAACAACAACAACAAACGCCACAGCCACAACAACAACAACAACAACAACAACAGCATAGATATCATGGTGGTTAGTATTTTATTAAATCTTTACAGCAATTAGCGCTTAATTAATTTGGCAGCTATGGGACTACTTGTGAGATTCTATCAATAATACATGGTTAATTTTGAATTTATTCTTATTAACTTTGAAAAATCTTATTACCATATAAAGGACTAGCGAATGCCCGCGACTTCGTCCGCGTGGTTTGAGGTTTTTTGGTTCCCGCGGGAACTCCTTAATTTTCCGGGATAAAAAGTAGCCTACGTCCTTCCCCGGGATACAACCTATCCCTGTACCAAATTTTATCAAAATCAGTTGAACAGATACATTTGTTTGATTCCCGCGGGAACTCTTCAATTTTCCGGGATAAAAAGTAGCCTATGTGCTATTCCAGACTATAATCTATCCCTATGCCAAATTTCAGCCAGATCCGTTCAGACGTTGGGGCGTGATTGAGTAACAAACATCCATACATCCATCCAAACTTTCGCATTTATAATATTTATTTGATATTTGATTACTTATGACAAGGAAGCTTGGCAATAATTTGCTCTAATGGCTCTGATAGTTCCTTAGTTTAAGATGATTTTTGACATGGTGATAGTTAAAAAAAAAACCGGCTGAGTTTGTTGTGGGCTTTTCTCAAACCAGGGCGCGTTTGGAACCCTCGTATCTTTAGTTTTAAGATACCGTAACTGATTATTATCACCATCATGTTTTATAAGTAATTTGACGTCAAAATGTGTACCTACAGTGTATCTAATTTGAATAAATGAATATTTGATTTGATTTGATTTTAATACTTATGTGGTTTATTCAGAGTTCGTCGGTGGTCAGCCACCACAGCATCAAGGCAGCCCGGGACCTCAAATGCATCCACAACAGATCATGCACCCGGTATGTATAGCTCGTCGCACAATGTTCAATACGCATAATGTACAAAATAGCTCATTATTTCATTTTGTAAATTTGCGACAGCAGAATGGTCATTAAATAGACTAAGAGATAGCTGTACTTTTGTTAACTTTCGTTAGCAAGGCTTATTCAGTATTTAGTAGGTGTGGAGCTCGCCACTGATCGCAAAACTGCCAGTATGCCCGCAAGCAACTTGGGACCTCACTACTTATCGCCGCCAAAGACGAGTATTTGTTACCAAAAATCATACTAATATTATAAATGCGAAAGTCACTTTGTTTGTTGGTTTGTTGGTTTGTTGGTTTGTTGGTTTGTCCTTCAATCACGCCGCAACGGAGCAACGGATTGACGTGATTTTTGGCACGGGTATAGTTGAGGACCTGGAGAGTGACATAGGCTACTTTTTATCCCGGAAAATTAAGGAGTTCCCGCGGGAATAACAAAAACTTAAACCACGCGGACGAAGTCGCGGGCATCAACTAGTGAACAATAACTAGGAAGGCTGATTCTTGTATAGTATTAAAGTATGTGCAGAACCTATGTAAACAGTATAAAACTGACGCTGTTCATCGGGGCGTTCACGAGATATCGCCTCTCAAAGACGTGATAAACTTACAAAATATAAAAACTTACAAGCTTAAGTGTCGTCGCGTTGATTGCTAATAAGTCTTTTGAAGGCGTAGAATTAATTACTATGCTATTCTTATTACAATTGTTTATTTATGCAAGTCGCTTGCGGGCAAACTGGCAGTTTGCCACGCAAACGACTAGGTAAACTAAAACGGACACGGGCAGAGAGTCCCACACCCACTAAATACTGAATCAGCCTTCCTAGCGATAGTTAACAAAAGTACTCTCATAATATTACGCAGAATTATCAATGCGCAGAATGCTTAAAACGCAAAATGTATTTAAGCAAAATTTTCGCCAATAGCTAAAGATGTTAGCCACTCATAGGTTATTGCGATCGTTACATTGTAGCAATAATTTTTACGTAATGAGGCCCCTCAATAGAGAACCATGCCGCTGTCTATATATAATATGAGTCCATCAAACTCAACGAAAAACGTTCCATATCAACTAATATTATAAATGGGAAAGTGTGTTTGTTTGTCCTTCAATCACGCCGCAAAATATTAACTGATTGACGTGATTTTTTGCATGGGTATAGTTGAGGACCTGGAGAGTTACATAGGGTACTTTTCATCCCGGAATATGAACGAGTTTCCGTGGGATTTCAAAAAATCGATCGTTCATCGAGCATCAGCTAGTTCAGTATAAGATAGATATATTAATGTCTGCTAAAAGTAGTTAATCCTATGTAACACGACGATTAAAAGTTAAAAAGTCGTATCACTAATAATTACAATGGGTGACTTTATTACGCGATGATACCCTGGATCGCGGAGTGAGACAGAAACCCAATATCGCACATCTGAGGGTGAAGACTATACGGTGTCAACTGACTATCTTACTGAATGTAGCAAGCTACCTGGTCTAGCCTGGTCTACCCTTACAATAAGGGTGTCCCTCGCACCGCACTTTTAACCCCTTTGCTTAAAAAAAAAGTGTGTGTGTACTTATGTACGCACGCAAGAAGTTATACTGTTTGATACTTTTTGAGCAAATAATAAATATCTTGAATATAAGTTGTCAGTTCTCACCCAACATACAGTAAATGTATTATCATCCCACCATCTGGGAAAGAGTATTTTTAATCTTCGATATCTGAATGCAAAAGCCGTTATTATCCTCTTGAGGATAAAGTAAATTGAATTTAGAACATCGTGTGCACGTTAGTAAATATCACTCGTCTATGAAGTTTGTGAATTCAAAACATCATTAAAACCTATTTACTTCTACCTCTATGGTGCCGAATTTCCATACAACCTTTTCTATTTTGTTAAAAACTCACACTCGTAACCTTCTTGGTGTACATTATGTAATTTGCTTTGCGCGCACCATTTTATTTCACGTCATGTCATTTCCTCGCTGAGGTGGGATGAAAAGTTACGTGTTGCACTCGAGTGAAAAGATTTTTCACCTCGTGCTCTTTTGATTCCCTCGCTGACGCTCAGGATTCTAATTTTTGAATCACTCGGCCCCGCGCGCAGCACTCACCCGCTGGTAGAATCCTTCGCTTGCTCGGTCATCAAAATTGAGCACGCGGTTAAAAAACAACTTTTCACTCTTGTATAACAAATAACTATTATTTTTATTTTCTTGGTAGGACTTTTTCTGCAACACTTATAAGTTGACCAACTAACTTCAGGGTGTCGAATTAGGGTGTCGGTATGCGCGCGCATCATAAAAATTCACTCTGATAATAATTTTTCCCTAACGCGCCAAAAAAAGTATAACTTCAAAAATATTTCTATAGTGATCCTTGATTTCAATCATGCTGTAGTCAAAAGGCGAAATTTCGCTCTATTGTTTCTTGTCCAAACTTTATAATAGTAATGCGATTGCCTTCATAAGGTACACAGGAACGCAGTAGCGCCGCCGCCGCACGGGCCGTCGCCGCCGCACCAATCGTTGCCGCAATCACAGCACACGCAACAGGTATCTATATTGACTGGTATGAAATGAATGAAATACTCTTTATTGTACACATAACATAAATAACCAGTAACAATAAACAAAAAAAAAGTCGGTACAATTGGCCCATCTTTTCAACCGATTGTGATGAAATTTGGTATAGAGATAGATTGTGTTCCCAGAAAATGAATGAGTTCATATAGAAAATAAGAGTTGTATTCATATTTTCATACATACCATTACCTTTCGTACGCATTAAGTATCTTGTATATGTCACCGTAAGAAACCGTTAGATTGTAATTTAACTAGCGTTAAATTGTAAACTGTCGACAGATTACACTTTGACGCGTTATTTTTCGGTAGATTGTAATCTGTTAGATATATTAATCTGATAAATGTGTCGAACCTTAACCTAACCTACAAGAAAGAGACAAGAAAACGTAATTACAATGAATATTTCAAAAATTTACACTCAGAACATTGAACGGTTCACTATCTGTCGACAGTTTAACATTTCGCTAGATAGATTACTATGTAACGGTTTTCACAATCTTACGGTGACATTTACATGGATTGATTCAATTTGCAGCAAGTTAGACTCGGCATACTGGACCAGCAGCAAATCGTCCAACACCCGCACCACACAATGCACAACATGCCCCAGCCACACGCTATTGGTGAGTGACATTGTATATCTTGACCAAAAGAAACGAGTGGCCGGGTTGCCCCTTTACAATTGGGTATTTAGCAAGAAAAGATTACAATTATTTTGCTACAATCCGCCAACAGAAAAATGGTCAATCATGCAGTTGTTGTCTTGATTGTCTTGGTTGTCTTGATTGTCTAGACAATCTAGCATTGTAAAGTCGACATCTCCCGAAGATGCTCCGGTGACGGGCTGAAACGTGCGTCGAGAATAGTATAAAAGTCTTGTGTGGTGGTGCATGTGAGTGGTGGTGGCATTGCTTGCTTGGGAACTTGGCTTTCTTGCTTGGTTGGGAAGGTGCTTTGCTTGTAACTGCATGCTTGACCATACAGAATTTTTTCTGTTGGCGGATTATAGCAAAATAATTGTAATATTTTCTTGCTAATTCATGAACTTCCGCAAAGTAACGCCTGATTCTAATAATTGGGTATTTCACTGCTAGTCAAATTAATTATTTTGTTGTGATTATTAAATAGACGATCTCCCAAAAAACGTAATAAAGTTCCCTGTTAGTTTTATGTTGAATGACCATTTTAAACTATCGTCGAACTAGGTAAAAAAACGCGTCGAACTTTCAATATTTCTTAGGATTCAATATTTCAATTCAATATTTCTTAGGAAATCCAATACTAAGTAAGCGTATTGACGTTTGAAAAAAGTTGTTGATTAGTTGTCAAATACCCAACTTTTTTTTATGTTCAACTCGACCGGCAGATAAATACTGTGGTGTTTATTTGTATACAGTCAAATGCAAAACACAAAAGTGTTTCGCGAATCTTATATTTTATTGAATGATTGAGAAAAAAATTAACATCGAATTCATTTGCTTTTATTGCTCGTCTCCTATTACTTACCATATTTATGGCGTACAGTAAGTACTATAAGAAGCATCATCAGTAGATATCCCACCCCCACCCATTACGCCCCGATAGTATGGACTCCTAGTTAGGATTGAAATGATGTTGTCAAATTTCAAAAAAGAATTCGCCAGCATATTACAATACTGCTCCATTTTTAAAATGGCTAGCCGTTACGTAAAAAAAAAAAAATTGTTGTAATATTTCAGGACAGTTACAACCAGCACAAGGATACGCGCCGCCGGCCATGATGCCGGCACAATATATGCAGGTAAATATACATAATATTATGTTTCAAATATGTTGTTGTAATAACTACGAGTAGTTTTAGTTCTTTGAGCAATCATATAAACTTGGACTTATGTTGTGTTATTACAACCAATTTGTCGTTATAAATGATCTTGTTTGAAGGTTTTTTTGTACCAGGACTTGTTATTTCAGGAAAACAATTTATATAGCAAGCTTGAGTTCTAATGCATGAAATGTGCTCCAGTATTCTGGATGTTTCAAGCATTCGAAATTCAAGCTATTTTTTTATTACAGCAGGGCGGTAGCGGGGGCGTATTCGGAGCAGCCCCCATATACCAACCACCGGCGGCATATCCTCACCAGCTTTATCAGCACCATAACTTTGTAAGTTAAATAGTCTTATTAACCTGACTTACAGTACAAGCGCGATTTGAATGCAGTCGAGCCCTATGTTTAAGCGGTGAAAACCTCGTTCCGTCGTCCGCAGTAGAGGTGGTTAATACAGCACGTAGCGTAAAAGCATAGAACGCTTTTTTTTCCATAGCACGGACAGCATGCTATCAGAGGAGCCTCTATGTTGCAACGGTGCTATGACGCGCGAGCGCGCGCGGTGCTTCGTAGTTAGTTTCGTAGCACTAGTAGCGCCCGTAGCGGCGCCCGCCTGCCGGTAGCGCACTGGCCGACCATTAGTCTCGCGTAACGCGCTGCTGTGAGTGTACGCTATATGCCTTAATGCGTGCTAATGCGAGCATAGCAAATTTAAAAACATGCTAAAAAAATTAAAGCTTATAGCCTGTAGCGTGCTATGGTTTTATAGCAGTTTTGAACAATTCTTGTCCGCAGGTCTTTCCGGAACGTCTACAAAGCGATATTCTAGAAATCTTTCAAAGCATTGTTTTAGACCAAATTTGAAAATCAAAATATTTTTTCAACCGACTTCAAAAAAAGGAGGAGGTTCTCAATTCGACTGTTTTTTTTATGTTTTTTTACCTCAGAACTTTTGACTGGGTAGACCGATTTGGATGATTAGGATGATTATTTGAAAGAGCATACTTCCCATGTGGTCCCATATAAATTTTAACGAAATCGGTCGAGCGGTTTTTAAAATATCAACAATAAAAGTTGGCGCGGTAGTTTGAAGTCGGTTGTTTAAAAAGTATTTTTTATATTAAATTATTATTGTGACGAGTCAGTCTCGACCGATAGATATATGCTATCGCGGACTTGAGTGGAACTATTCCACCATTAAATTGTTTTCGTGTAGCTTTAACTATTTACGCAGCGCACGCCACGGAAACTTTAAGATGAGACAATTTTTCCGATTCAATTCACATCATTGCAATTTCCGCAGGGATCTCTAAATTTTTGTAATCCATACTAATTTTATAAATGCGAAAGTGTGTCTGTCTGTCTGCTACGTTTTCACGACCCATCTATTCAACCGGTTTTGATGAAATTTGGTACAGCGATAGGTTGTACCCCGGGGAAGGACATAGGCTACTTTTTATCCCGGAAAATTCAAAGGTTCCCGCGGGAATCAAAAAATTTATCTGTTCAACCGATTTGAATGAAATTTGGTACAGGGGTAGGTTGTATCTTTGGGAAGGACATAGGCTACTTTTGATCCCGGAAAATTCAAGAGTTCCCGCGGGAATCGAAAAAACTTGGTCCACGCGGACGAAGTCGCGGGAATATATCTAGTATAAAATATAGCCGATGTTACTCGCTGATAGTGTAGCTTTCTATTTGTGAAAGAATTTTAAAATCAGTTTAGTAGTTTTTGTGTGTATCTGTCACCGTAAGATTGCAAAACCCGTTAGATTGTAATCTAACTAGCGAAATTGTAAACTGTTGACAGATTACAATTTAACGCAATTATTTTTCGGTACATTGTAATCTGTTAGGTATATAAGGCCGATAAAAGGCCGCGGCACTACCTGATTATTTATGTCGAACCCTAACCTAACCTACAAGAAAGAGACAAGAAAACGTTAATAAAAATTTGCACTTAGAACGGTTCACAATCTGTCGACAGTTTACAATATCGCTAGTTGGATTACAATCTAACGGTTTTTGCAATCTTACGGTGACATATCCATTACAAACAATCAAATCTTTTCTCTTTATAATATTAGTTTAGAATAAGATTATGTTGTAATATTTCTTTTGTAGGGCACGCAAGCCGGAGGCGTGACTTACTATACTTGCGCGGAACAGGAGCAACCGCCACGTCAGCCTCGGCGTCCTACCGCCGCCATACCCATCGTACGGCCTGCACACCCTGAGAGGTAATGTTGTACTGCTTAGGGCACGCAAGCTGGAGGCGTGACTTACTATACCTACTTGCGCGGAACAGGAGCAACCGCCGCGCTAGCCTCGGCGTACTACCGCCGCCATACCCATCGTACGGCCTGCACACCCTGAGAGGTAATGTTGTACTGCTTAGGGCACGCAAGCCGGCGGCGTGACTTACTGTACTTGCACAGAGCAGAAGTAATCGCCGCCCTACTGCAGCCATAATTATGTCCATCGTACGGTCTGCACGTGCACATCCTAAGAAGTAATATTGTACTGCGAGTATACACTGTGTAGGGCACGAAAGCCAGCGGCGTGACTTACTAAACTTTTGACGACCTCCCTAGCGCAGTGTTGAGCGCTGTTGTCTTAACGTGGGAGGTCCCAGGTTCCATCCCCGGCCAAGTCAATTTGGGAGTTTATAATTTCTGATTTCTTTCTGGTCTGGCCTGGTGGGGGGCTTGGGCCGTGGCTAGTTACCACCCTACCGGCAAAGACGTGCCCGCCAAGCGATTTAGCGTTCCGGTACGATGTCGTGTAGAAACCGAATAGGGGTATGAGTTTGATGTTACTGCCATGCCCCTAACAGGTTAGCCCGCTACCATCTTAGACTGCATCATCACTTACCATCAGGTGAGATCGCTGTCAAGGGCCAACTTGTAGTTGAAATAAAAAAACAACTTGTGTAGAGCAGAAAATTTCTTCTTGTGTGTTTGCTCCTAGTGAATTTGTATCCATAGTGTAAATTGAAAATTTATAAATTTTTACAGGCCAGCAAATTCGTCTGAAAAGGACAACATAGACAGAATTGTTGAAAACATGTTCGTAAGAAAGCCTTGGCCCGCGCAAGGTGCCGGTGAGTATCTTTTTAAAAGCTTTTTAGCGATCCGCATTGATACAGATGCTAATTCGTTTGTTAAACTGAATTGTAATTAACTGACAGGTCTAAAAAAATAGGGTTCTATGGTCAACTGAATAACATTGTCTCTCTTAAAGTTGTGAAAAAATTATAAAAGCTTACAAGAACAAATGTTTCATAGTTCGCTACCATTTTAGCCTGCATCATCACCTGTAAAATAATAATAAAACTACCTTCAAGAAAGAGGTTCCAAATTCGTCGGCGCGTATATTTTGATGTGTTCCCTTCTGTGCACTGGGAACGTTGTTAAAGAGATAGCATTACTTATATAGACCTTACGATATCTACTGGCTATATCTACTTACGGCCAGTTTCCTCATCGCAAGTAACAGCCAAAGTAACGGCTAAAAATAAAAGTAACGGCTAAATTTGTTTCTTCACAATTTTAGCCGGTACTTTTACTGTTACTTTAACCCTTACCCTTTACTGCTCATAGAGCTGCTGTAAAAGCTAAAGTGATTGTCATTTGCACATTTTGTCAAAGTTGTTGGTTATACTTAGGTACTTCAACATCTATTAAATTCTATCAAAATGTCACTGTGCATTTATCTATTACCTGGATATTATTTTATTAAGTAATAAAATACTTAAAAAATACATCCAGAACTTTTTCCAGCTAAAATTCAAGTTGATTATGAGTTGATCATACGATAAACTTACCGGAAGGGTATTTTAGGTATTATTATATTTAGGGAATATTATATGTATTTGCAAAAAATATTTGTGTTTGTTTTTATGAGATTACCTACTCATCTCCTCAACCAGCTCTTTACCTACTGAGCGTGGGTCTTCACTCCTGACTTCAAGTTAGGAACACTTAACTAAAAATAACAATTATGCTAATATCATAAATGCAAAAGTTTGTTTGTTACATTTATCCTCAAAAATAATGGAGTTCCTGCGGGAATTTAAAAAAAATCTTTAACCACGTGGACGAAGTTGCGGGCAATAGCTATATCTACAATACAATATAAAATAAAAGAAATGCAAATAAATTAAATAAGAGAATTAAAAAATTAAAGAATGTGCAAAATCTATTCTGCAGACCATAAAACTGCCCTATATAAAAAAATACAGCTGTGGTATATAGTTCCTCAAAAAGCGCCTTGTAAAGGATTATAATTAATCTTTCAGTACATAGGAACGTTTTTAAATTGAACAATAAAACCTAAGAAGAACTTTCACTCGGCCATCTGGCACTGCTTGACAATGATGTTGTTGTGCTGCCATATGTAAAAAAAGCTCCCCACGAGTTTTTTGAGCAATATCGACGTCTATGTATAATGTAATGGCAACCACTTTGACCATTACTTTAACTTTTGTTTGAATGAAGAAATACATTCGCCATAGTTTCATTCCTCGGCAGGTAAAAGTCAATACTTTTAGTTATTACTTTAGCTGAGCATGAAGGAACTGGCCGTTACTAAACTAATTATTTCGTTTAGAGATTTTTTACAAATGAATTAGCACTATTAATTATTAAAAATAATGTTTATTTTTTTCTTTTTAATGAAGAGTTGAGCCGTTGGGCGAAAATCTCTTTACAATCGTGGTTTAATGCCCGTTTGTATCAAGAGCTTTAAGTTACAATAAGAAGAAAAGTTTAGAAGAAGTTGAATTTTTTTTAAATGTTGGTATTGTTCTATACGTTATTATTTGTCGATATACATTCGTAGATTAGAAGATATGTAGTTGAGGTATATAGAAATAATTAGATATATGTACTTATATAAGACGTAGTTGTTATGTAAAATTGGGTATTTGACAACTATTCCATTTTTTTTTGTGATTTTTAAATAGAGGATCTACCAAAAGTAATATCCACATCACCTGTTAGTTTTATGTTCGAAAACCATTTTAAACTATCGAATGAAGTAAAAAACCGGCCAAGTGCGAGTCGGACTCGCGCACCGAGGGTTCCGTACTCAAGAAGTAGGTATAATTACCTTTGTTAATGAACCGCAAAACTAACTTTGTTTGTAGAGGTTTACTGTTAATATCAAAAAATTACGTTTGTTGTATGGGAGCCCCTCTTTAATATTTACTTTATTGATATTTAATTATTTATTTTGAAAGGTAATATACAAGTTAATATTCTGTGAAAATTTGAACCGTCTACCTGTTACCGTTTTTAATATTGAGCAAAAAAATACGAAAAAAACACGTTTATTGTATGGGGACCCCCCTTAATATATATATTTTTTTAATTTTTAGTATTTGTTGTTATAGCGGCAACGGAAATACATCATTTGTGAAAATTTCAGCTTTCTAGCTATCACGGTCTATGAGATACAGCCTGGAGACAGACAGACAGACAGACAGACAGACAGACAGACAGACATCGGAGTCTTAGTAATAGGGTCCCGTTTTTACCCTTTGGGTACGGAACCCTAAAAAGTGCGTCGAATTTTGATGACGTCTCTGTTCAGTATTTCATACAACATCCCATATAAAGCGAGCGTTTTGACGTTTGAAAAGTTGCTGTTTTGACTTGTGGTCAAATACCCAATTATTGAAGTGACTATATCTGTCTAAACATTTATTTTACTTTTGACATAAGCACGCCTATGTAGTTTCATAATTATTGACAGTCAGCCATCGACAAAAAAGTCAATACTCCGTAGACGCAGATTTTTTTTTACAATAGTGAAACGCGACGTTCCCTTTTATCCCATATTTCGTAACTCATATACTCATCAGTAATTACCAGTACGAATTTCCTTTTCAATAGTCACGAAGCTGCAAAACAAGCTCTTTTGGTTGTCCTTTTTAAAGCACCGCACATCTTTGGCGATGGATGGTTTCTATGACCTGCCTGATTCATGTTACATTAGCTGTACTGTTTTATATAAATGATTTATTTTAATACACACATTAATATACTGAGTCATTTAAACGCTTGGGTATGTTTATAAAACAATAAAATATGCTGAGCAAAAATAAATATCATTCTGTCAAATCGATTAAAACTTCTTCATAAATAAAGTCGATTGTTATCAAAAATCGAATCAGTAACGCATTAGAACATCATTGACTCAAGATGCCAAAAGTAAAAAATGATTGGACAGAGAATAGATTATGTATCCATGTTTGATTGCATGCCGGCAGTAGTTAGTCATATTTCATTACATCCGGCAAAGACGTGCCGCCAAGCGATTTAGCGTTCCGGTACGATGCCGTGTAGAAACCGAATAGAGGTATGGGTTTAATATAACTGCCATGCCAATAACAGGTTAGCCCGCTACCATCTTAGACTGCATCTTCACTTACCATCAGGTGTGATCGCAGTCAAGGGCTAACTTGTAGTGGTAAAAAAAAAATCTAAATTGTCTCTGGTTTGGTTTGAAAGAAGTGTTTGGCCATGGTTAGTTAACAGTCGGAATGGGTTTAATAATCATATCCAATTATAACTAATATTGTAAGTGCGAAAGTGTGTTTGTTTGTTGACTTGTCCTTCAATCACGCCGCAACAGAGCAGCGGATCGAAGTGAAGGTCTTGTGTTATGTTACAGACGCACCAAAAGATAAGGTGCAAGACAGCAGAAATTCCCAGGAACCACAAAGTAAAGAGCCCTCCCAACCCAACAGCCTAACCTCAAGCTCAATATCAACAGACTCGAAGTCGGAGAGAACGGAGAAAACGGAGAAAGCAGAGACTGAGAACCCTGATAGTGCAGAAGCCTGACGGGTAATGTATGAGTATTATAACAGGAGGTAATTTCTTGTATGCCGTGCGAGTGATCGACAACTTTATTATGATTTTGAGACAAATTTTTCGAAATCAGGATTATTTTGATATTAGAAAAGTGTAACCCTCGGATCAATTATTCTATTACTCTGGATTGAGCTAACTCGTTGTTCATATAATGTCAAACTGTGAATTGGTTAAAACACAACCTCGAAAGTCTTAACTAGACAGATAATGATCTATATTGATCATGATAGCATTTGCAGCAATTAATAAAGTAAACAGGATATATAATTGGATTTTTATTTAGTTTATGTATCACAATTGGTACTAATAACTGATTAAGTGTTACCATTGAAATTGTAACAAAAATTTAGTACGTGATTGTCTATATTATTTTCAAGTTCCGTAATTGGGGCTTAGTCGTAAGCTTCTTTACTAAAATGTAACAATGTAATCTTTAGTTCTTTACCGCTAAGTAATAATAATACGTAAAAGTTTATTTTATATGTCTTGAACATCTAAAACAATTTCGGCTCATTCTTTGATCTTTCCCATAAGGCTTGTCGTATGCATTTTGTGCTCCTATTAACTGCTTTCAGCATTTAAAATTTTGATAGTTTCACAGTTAGCAGCTCAGGTCAAAAGCACCCAAATAATATTCCGATCTTCTGTCACCGAGGGTTAGGTAATATGACGTCAGTCACTTTCGCTATCAATGTCAAGGTTACATCAAAGTTGCCTAAACAAACTCACACGGCTCTAAAAGATTGTCTTTTAAAAATTGCTTAGTCTCTTGTACAGATGGCAATAAAATATTCCTTATGAATTGTGTGAATCGTGAGAGGGACGTAAGACTCTTTTCAACGCAAGAAGTTAAATAACTATTCTATGGCTGTGCTCAGCTCTTTTCGGGGTTGGAAAGTAAATCTTTAAAATTAAGTATTAACTAATTATAGCATCTCATAATAAAAAATTAGATTCACAAACCATAATTCGGCATCTGAACTCATATGAGATCTGATTGTCTCTTCAAGATCGTCTGCTCTAATTGACATTCAATTATTATGATTAACTTAAAAGTCGGCATTTCAAATTTGTTAATCTCTTTAATGGGTATATCATATTCGTATTAACAAAGAAAAGAATAACTAGCAGTTAGGCTAGCAACTAGTAACTGGTACCAGCATGTTAAGAAGTATGTAAGTTTAAGTAATCCATAAGATTTCAAAGCCAAAATTGAGGTAAACGTGCGCAATTAAGACGATGTTTGTGTATACGCACGCTGTGCACGGACGTCAGTTACTTTGGTCCAATTCTGATGAAATATGAATTCGAAATAATTTATTTTAGACAAATATGTCATTTACACAATATAAAGTTTTTTTAATTGAAAATAATACAATAGAACTTAATGCTAGCTAGCCTAACCTAATTACTATATAAATCATTCCCGCGCGGAATGGTGGCAAGAATGCTGGCTACATTTCCGCGCTGGACAGCCAGGCTGATCCTTTGCGCAAAAAATGAGCCAGCCCTTCTGTCACCAGATGAGGCAATTAACCGCGGTGAAATATCTCGTAAAAAGTTTTTGGCACTAAGACTCCATGGCCCCAGGGTCTCCACGGCAAACGGAACAAATATGTAACTCTCTATGAGAGAGGCATACTTCCGCCGCTTGCCGGTTTCAGCCTTTTCTGCGGCGGCTCCCGGCCTTGATGCTGTCTCCCGGATATGACACCAGTGGTGTGCAGTTCATAGAGCCATAAAAGCACTGCTTACCCAAATGGAAATAAGACTGCTCATTTTTCATCATGACAGTCAGTTAATAGGTATTTTGACACGAGGTATGACACGGAGCCAATGTGTCTACGCATGTTGCGTCCCACATTAGCGCCCGTCCCCGTCACATACAGTTGACATATTTGTCAAAAATAAATTATACTCGGGTGGAGACGATTGATATTACCAAGTAAACCTGCAAAGCGTGTTCTTTGTCTATTCTTACCAATTGTCAGCTGCCTTTTTATTGGGATTGTGGATTTAATTTTTATCGAGATCTATACCTAGAATTTATCTTGAAAAAACCTCATAAAACTCAAATCATCTAGATCTAGAATATGTGGAACTTGTTATATATAATTATGATAAAATTTATAACTAATAATGATATTTAAAACAATACGTATGTTTTATATTTTAATTGTATAATTATACCATTCATTTTGTGACTCATGGAAATCTCTGTTTAATTTGTTATAATTTTATTATTTTAATCGATAAATAGGTGCACTATTTATATTGTATTTGACACAGTTTAGAAATATCTGAATATTCTTGATTCAAGATAAAAATGTTGGAATGATTTTTTTTGTTGTGATTTCATTGTCAGCTATTATTTTAGAATAGCAAATTATATAAGAACTGAGACATATTTTATGACAGTGTTGCAGATAATTATTATAAACTTGAGTTTAATTTTAAAAAGTCATAATTTATGATAATAAATGTGTATATTATTTTTAATTATTTAATCATACCCTTAAGGGAATAAATAAGAAAACCTTGGAACAAGCCATTATATTTTTTTATCAATGACAATTCCTATCAAATACTTTATCTTCGTCTTTACATAAACACGCGGACGAAGTCGCGGGCATCGGCCAGTTACCTATATTAGGTTGATCGATCGGACATAAGACTCGTTTTAAAATCATCGTTTAATTAAATGTATCTTAATATTTATACCTAACATACAGTTATTATTATATGATTTAGATGCGTCCAAAACGGCTTTTGCGGTTTTACTGCATAATCATGTGGCGCGATTTAATCACATAGAATACGTGCGTTGCATAAACCGCTTAAAATTTTCATACTAAGACTAGTAGATAATTGTTTTATGACATGGTTTATAATTATTATGAACAAAAAGGTACTTTAAGGGTTTTCTCGGGGTGTATGAAGTTGTGAATGTCAACGCAAAAACGCATAAATTAAATACAATTAATACAGTAAGCCTAGTCGTTTAGCTCCCACGCGTTCGCTGCGAAACGCAATGCTAACGCTGCGTTTAGCGTACGTTATACTGCGTATGTGTTGCGTTCATACGCACGTAAGAACCCGTACCTTAAAGTATTAAAGACGTTTGAATATTTAGCCATGGAGACTAATTTGGTCACACAGTTATTTACCAATAGAATCGCCCCACTGGGCTTCAAGAGTACACTCATCGTTCCCGCATCATTTTGTGTCCTTCATTGAGTTTCTTCGGTAGCCAGAGCTGTGCTATGTAATCCGAGCCTTAAATGATCTATGTACTTTGTCCTATATATAGACGTTGAGCTACCGTTGAGATTTTTAAATAATTTTAAGTAGTTATAGTATATGAATATCATGTTGCGTCAAATAAAATAAAGCAGTCGTAATCAGCAGTCTCATTACAAATTCTTAATTTTCGATTTAAACTGACGTTTAACCCTTCGATCCCAAAAATCTGCGAGATACAACTAAAATATGCCGAGAACGGTAGTTCAACAATGACAAAATACATTTCAAAGTTTGTTGACGACCTAGGGCCGCTTGCACAAGGGCATTTATACTGAATTAGTTTTTGTAATGCTGTCACTTTTTGGGAAAGCATATTGCAGTTGCCAAAAAGTTACAGCGTTAAATAAATTCACTAAATCAATTTTAGAGTCTTTGTGCTAGTGGGCATTATAATCGGCCGTAACTAAGTGTTTACTACATTTAATGTTTCAAATTATTCGATTGCTGTTGAGGTAACTGTATTTAAAAATGTTCCAAAATATATACGACGATACATATGAGAATATAAAATATTATTTTTATAGAAATAAAAGACCTATGTTGTTTTGACTAGTCCTTATTTAAAAATCAACAGCTTTTTTGTGTTCGAAAGAGAGATTTCATTGTCTTCAGAACTGGTAATAAATGATATTGTTAACAATGTGTTAGTTTATGAAGATATTTTCAAAAAAAAGTTTGAAAATGGAAAAAAATGCTTTTGTAAACTAGGCTGGTTATTTATTAAAATAAGTAAAGTCTTCTCAAGTTAAAGTTTTTTTTGTCTCTCCTACCTTACCCTCTTGAATTTTTCAGTACCACAAACTTATCTGGCCCGGTGGCCAAAATTGGAACAAATTTTTATGGCTGTTTAGTTTTTATTTTATTTTTCATATAATCTAGCGACGCTGTCACCGGGTTAGATAAGTTTGTGGGACTACTTCGAAATAGTCAACACACTTTGGTAAATGAAAGTAAAAAAGTCTTATTACTAATCTTAAGTTTATTAATAATAATTTATCACAAATATCACATTGTAAGTTATCTGAAAGTTGATTTATAAGTACTATTTACACAAAATCTAATAATAATCTGTTCTAACTAGTATCTATTGGTCCATGTTTAATACTAATATACTTACTCGTACAAGACTTAAAATAACATTTAAACGTATTTATTTTTGGCTTTTGTGTAAGTTCACTGTTAGCATGGAAGTTGCCATTATATATAAGTATTAATCATACAGTGATATGAGTAGGTATTTGTGGTCTTTTTACTGCTACAGAGAGTAGTCAAACTAGGTCTGCAGTTTCAAACAAAATCTTAAACACTAATAGGAACTTTACACGTGATTAGTTTCAACTACGGCTTCTTTTTTCCGCCGTTTCTTTCCTTCCAAATCGGCATAAATGTCTTCGAGATTCCGCATTTTCGTCTCGGGGACGCAGAATATGAGGTAGAAAACGTTTGCTAAGCATATAAAGCTGAATATCCAGAAGGTGGAATGGTAACCGATCCAGGTGTTTAGAGGTGCAAAGAGTCTTACCAGCGCAAAGTCGGTACCGAGAGAAATTGCCATGATGAGTGTCGCCACTGTACCTCGTAGCTGTAAGCAAGAATCCATGGTTTGAGTAGGTACTATATTTTTATCCTATACTTACCTATATCGATGTGAATATTATGTACCTATAGCCCACATAACATCTAAAACTTTAAGAAACATTCAACCTTTGAAATCTGAGAATGTTCGGGGAATTGGACCTATTATAGCGGGCGGACTAGACATTCTGGGAAATCGAACTTGGCGTCTCACCATAGGTTAGGTACCTACTATATCTAGTCCATACTAATAGATACTCATTATTACATTAGCTAAAGTATGTTTGTCTGTTACATATTTTCACGATCCATTCGTGGATCGATTTTGGAACATCACACTATTGTCTGTGCACACCATGCATTGTACCTTACCAAAGAAATCTTCGATGGTTTAGTTACAAAAATTATACTTAACTACTATTTGATGCCCGCGACTTCGTCCGCGTGGTTTGAGGTTTTTGGGTTCCCGCGGAAACTACAATTTTTCGTGATAAAAAGTAGTCTATGTGTTATTCCAGACTATAATATATCTGTGTACCAAATTTCGTCCAAATCCGTTGAACCGTTCTGGCGTGATTGAGTAACAAACGTCCATCCATCCATCTAAACCTTCGAATTTATAATATTAGTTCTATCTGTGTGCCAAATTTCATCCAGATCCGTGCAGCCGTTCAGGCGTGATTGAGTAACAAACAACCATCCTACAAACTTCACAATTTATAATATTAGTGTAGATAGATTCAATTGGACCTACCTGAAAGTTAAACATTTCGGTCATAATGACAAACGGCAGTGGCTGCAGTCCCGACGCATCAGCGAAGATGCAAACACAAAGTGCCATAATGGGCACCCAGCCCGGCATGAACACACCGATGCTCTGCAAGTAGAACCAAGTTCCCAGTAGGCACATGCTGAAGCCGGCCACCGCACTCGTAACCGCTAGGAGGGGCTGGGGAAAAGACATATCAGTAGGTAAGATCTACTTTCTACCTGGGGCCTTGTTACGTGAAAGTGGCTGCTACGATGTAAGTCACATTTTCAGTGATCTTGCCGCTTTTCAGATAAGATTTCTAACCACTGCGCTACCAATGTTAAACCAATATCGATCATTGCCAAATTCATGTTATGCTTGTGAAAATTATTTCACGAGTAGGAATGCCGTTGTCCTAGGTGAGCGAACGCGACGCGACGCGGTACGACGCCATAGAAAATGATTGTCGATTGAAATGAACTCGTTAACGCAACAAGAATGCTACTGTTTGATATTGTCGCGTCATATCGCATCGCGTCGCGTTGCCGCGTTTGTCGCTCATCTAGGACAACGGGTGAATATTGTACCTAATTGTTGCAAGATTTAAATCTCTTACCTACGAGTAGCGTTCAACCTACAGCAATTCCGAAACAACGAACGAATTTACCACGAACCTACTAGGTTCGTGGTAAAATAAGTTACCTACGTAAGTAAGTAGGTATGTAAGTTATGTTCTCTGCCGTCGACCATTCCCATGATTGATTTATTAAGATGATGCCCGCTACTTCGTTTCTTTAGGTTAAGGTTTTTTGCAGAAGTGTTTGATTCCTGCGGGAACTCTTTAATTTTACCGGATCAAACAATATAGTGTATTAATTCAGTGTATAAACTATCTCCATTCCAAAATTCAGCTAAATCGGTTCAGTCGTGGCGTGAAGGTGCACCCTAACAAACATACAAACATAAAAATTCCATATTTATAATATTAGTACTGAATAACTCACCTTTCTTCCTGTCCGATCCACTAGTTGGCATGCCAAAAAGGAACCAAAGATCTGGACAGCAGCAAGCAAAATCGACTGTTTGTTCGGCGTAAGTGCAATGCTGGTGTGTGGATCCTTCCCAGCTTCCGCGAAGATGTGGCTGGCGTAGACGAGAACTGCGATACACCCGCAGAACTCACGGGTTAGATTCACTATAAGAGCGACCCAGAAGGCTTTCAGTGCATTTTTGTCTCCAACTGTTAAAAATAAAAGAAATTAAAAAAAATCCTATGTCATGTGATGCGTAAGTTATGTCTTTGGTTACGATGCAGTCTAAAAGTGTGTGTGTGTGGAAGTGGGCCAACTTGGATAGATCTTGCTATATCTTTCCCAAGAAAAAATGTCGTTGTGAGTCCAACGGGTGCGTCGCGCAAGGGACTTGTATCCAGTGCGTTCCAAAAATAAAGATGTCTGTTCTAAAAGGTAATCGTATTAATATTTAATACCTACGCCTATTACCTTCCTTCCGTAGTGCAGTGTGTAGCGCTGTTGCCTTAACGTGCGGAGGTCCCGGGTTCGACCCCGGCAGGGTCAATTTGGGAATTTATAATTTCTGAATTTTCCCTGGTCTGGCCTGGTGGGAGGCTTCGGCCGTGGCTAGTTACCAGCCTACCGGCAAAGACGTGCTGCCAAGCGATTTAGCGTTTCGGTACGATGCCGTGTAGAAACCGAATAGGGGTATGGTATGGTATGTTAATATAACTGCCATGCCCCTAACAGGTTAGCCCGCTACCATCTTAGACTGCATCATCACTTACCAGGTGAGATCGCAGTCAAGGGCTAACTTGCATTGGATAAAAAAAAATAGGTGGACAGAAGATATGAGTGACATCAAACGAGTCGCAGGGGCCGCTGGACTCAGGCGGCGCAAGACTGCGGCGACGCGACGTGTCGGAGTCACTTCACTAGACCCATGCCCAGCAATGGAAATCTATCGGTCGACGACGATTATTAATAATACCTACTATTTACAAGTTAAGTGAGGGCTACCTATCCTCAAGAACTTGTAGCTACATTGTATTCTATTTTGCTTATATAAAATCAGTTTGTTTCCCCAGCACTGACGCATTCTACCAATTGACCCTAAGAACGGCATCTGACACCAAATAAATAGAAGCAACCCAATTAAGTGGTGAATTGAAAATGATGGCCGGGCTCAGATATCAAGGACAGGACGGGAGGTCACCGCGCCAATTGAAACAATAAAATGTGTTTTGAAAACAATTTTCCGTTTGCATCCGCGTATTTCATCTACTGAAAAAATGGGGCGCACGGCTTAGTAGATGTTAATATTTGAGGTGGAAAGTAGGCCATCTTGCTCTGGTTCTTTGTTGTAAAAATGGAGGTAGGATAAGTGGAACATCGTTTGGCAGGTTCTTAGAAAACGTTCTGTAAGTAGATAAAAATTGCGTTTTTTTTATTACAGATTTTATTTGAAGCAGTGGTAAATTCATTTGAGTAGACCGTTTACCAAAACGGTTTCGAGCTTAGTTATGTATAAATAAAAAAATATTATATTTCTGTATTCCATTCTATACATTTTTAAGGAGCTTTAAGGTCAGTGTCTGTAGGTTCATTGACTTGGAAAACGGATAATATCTTTACCGAGGCACAAAACAAACGAAATTTGTATCTATTAACGCCTAAAAAATTTTTGAAAAGCAAGTTTTTGGCGTTATGGATAGGTAGTATCTAGCGGGCTAAACCCTAGGTTAAAGGTTTACAGTTGCAGGTCTAACTTGTTCCTAGCAGGTAAGTACCAGAAAATAAATATATAGGTTAATCCAGGAACAATCCTGGATTATCATAAACTTCCGCATTAAGTAACGCCTGCTTTAATCCAATATCCAAATATATAATATTTATTATGTTTGCATATCTAGGTACCTACCAATTATTTCGCGGTATGGTAATGTTATTGTGAAACGGCTTTGTATGGCTTCCCTATTCAATAAAACCATTTCTTTGTTATATCCACCGCGGTATCTACCTAGATACCACCACCACCACCACCACTACAGTCCATTAACGTCCCACTGCTGGGCACAGGCCTCCACTCTCATAGGAGAGTGGGAATTAGAGCTTAGACCCACCACGCTGCACCAACGCGGGTTGGCGGGCTTTAACGACTATTATCATGTTAGTGATAATAACCGGGACCGACGGCTTAACGGGCTCTTCGAGGCACGGGGGTGAAACACCGCCAACTTCCTAACTCCAGGCTAGTACTGAGAATTTCTAGTCAGAAAAACCCAATACTCATTTATGGCCCGACCCGGGACTCGAACCCGGGACCTCGTCGGCCGCAGTCGAACATGCCAACCACTAGACCAACGAGGCAGTTACCAAGATACTTACAAAGCAACCTTGGCGAGAACTTTGGCTCGCAAGTAGTTTGTTCGATGATCAGCCTGTCCACCTCTTCGCTGACAGCCTTATCAGTGTGCGGCAGTGATCGCAACCAGCCTAGCACTTTGGCTGTCTCCTGTAATAATTAAATTAAGTATCTATAGAATAAGTCTAGAATTCTCTAAAAACTGCAGGTGGTGGAAATCCTTTTTGCTACAAAAAATGCAGGTCTCTATGTACCTACTGCAGTCCGGACCTTGAATACCTACCGGGCTTTGATATAGATAGGTAGGTACCTACAAATTACAGCTAATATCGATATGTCAGTTTGTCTGTAGCTCCTGGCTATAATTTATGTACCTATTTAGTACTAAGACCTGTAAAACTTTACCTAGCTTTATTCATTAGGTAGTTGGGATCGGATCTCCTAACAATATTTCTCCAAGTTTTCAGTTTTGGGTTTGCCGTCATCGTGTCCTTTGTTGTCATTGGGCTTGTATTTAAAGATGTTAAATTTTTCCTGTCCATGCTAAGTACGCACACTAAACTTGAAAAGTCTTACTTACTTAACTACGTAGGTTACTTAATCGGTATACTTATGTTATGTAAATAAGAAACACCCAGATTAGTAAGTAGTTAACCCCAAAGAATCACCAAAACATAGGTATGACCTCGCGACACTTGGATGACTCTCCTCGGGTGTTGCCACGTCTTGCTATTTGTCACTTCTTAATAGGTCAGTCGTAGGACTTCAGAAGCAAATAAAAAGTTAATTCTTCTCACCTCGTTCCTTCCACACTTGATAAGATAGGACGGTGTTTCGGGCAGCCTCAGCAGTATGCAGAAGTGCACCAGCGGGATCGCAAGGAGGATCCACAGTACAGTTTGGAATGGCAGCAGATCTCCCAATACGAAAACTACTAGGTTACCAGCGGTCTGCAATAAATATTTTATTTTTTAGAAAAACCGGCGAAAGCCCAGTGAGAGTAGGTACCCATAAGACCTTAGAAAAGTTATTAGATCGAGTAGATATTCGTCCGAAGACCGAAGATCTTTTCGGAGCTAATTAACGCTTCGTGTTTATCTACCAGGATATCTTCTTCTTCTTCTTCTTGTTGAGGTTTCAGTCCCTTATGTCCTGTATCACTGCGACCGTCTCCGATCTATTGTGATGTGACCTCCAGTTTAAATTTCCTCGCCAATACTTGTTTCTGTCAGGAACAGCAGCGTTTTCTTGACTGGAATACGGGAAGCATCCTCTGGGTTAATAAGATGTTTGCCCAGATGGATGCTTCGTTTATGCATTAGAGCGGGACATTGGCAGATAATATGCAGCGGAGTCTCACAGGATTCCTGGCATAATCTGCAGATATCCGTGTCCCTGAGCTTAAGGTTAAACATGTGTCTGTTAAGACCGCAGTGACCTGTTAAAGCTCGTGCTAAAATGCGTAGGTTTTTTCTGCGGAGCGCTAGCGCCTCGGAGGCGGCCTTCTTGTTGAAGGTTCTGACCAGCGCCTCTGAATGGTTTAGACCACTTAAGTTTCTCCAACGAGTGAGTGTTTCATAGAAGCAGTAGGTTAGCAGGGTCAGCTGCACCAGGCTTTTAGGTATACCGCGGACCGGTTCTGGTCCGATCTGCCTTACCTTAGCGCCCGTTTTAGCCAGGGTATCGGCGTTTTCATTGCCGGCTATACCCATATGCCCTGGAACCCAGCGAAGAACCACCTTGTTACTACGGGCCAGGGTGGTTAGAGTGTCCCTGCAGCAGTCAACCAGTCTTGAGGTAATTACCTCTGACGATAAGGCTGATAGAGCTGCCTGGCTATCTGAGTGGATGTAAATAGTTTTGTTGCCGTAGTTCTCCTGCAGGATAGTTTCCGCGCAAATTATTATGACGTAAACCTCCGCTTGGAATATGGATGAGTAGACCCCCAGGTTACAGTAAAACTTAGCCCGGGGTTTCTCTCCATATATTCCACAACCTACGTCCTTGCCCGTCTTCGAACCATCGGTGTACCATTTGATGCTACCCGATGGCCAAGTGATTCTGTTGTTTAGCTAGTCATCCCTATCCGGAATTTCTAGCAGGATACCACTTGCTTCTTATACCAGGATATCACTTGCTGCTCTAATGGTGAAGGAAAATGTCGTGCGAAAATCTGCGAGAGTTCGCCATAATGTTCTTAGATCTAAGAGGTGTGTGATGTCTACCAAACGTGCAGCGAATTAGAAACGTGATGATCTGTCGGCTTTGATCTGAATCCACTCGATCTGTTAATTTGACTGCGGTACCTACCTATTATATTTTTACGCAATTTTATTGACCGCGACGTATTTTCAATAAGTTATCTATTCATCAGGCGTTACAGCTTCTATACCTACTTACCAACCAGTTTCAAGTTTTGGTATAGGTAAGTATTTCTTTTCGTGAAATATTATCTAAGCGACAGCAGACCTATAGACATCGGTTTTACCCTATAAGTACCTACTCATAACATTCTTCTTCATCATATACTTCTTTTTTCTTTCCTTTCTGTATTTTGTTTCTTATAAACCTTTGTCATGCTGTGCAGTCGCTTAGAGTTACAATTATATTTAGAACAAGTAAGTAAACTAAGATTTAATTATAAGCTTATTGTAATTTCCTAATAATAAATAAATAAATAAAAAAAAAGTATGCTCTCTAAATCTCAGAATCAGAGTCAAGAGACTCAGGTCGGGGAACTCCCACAAGATCACAGCGCTTACCTATCACTTCGCTAGGGTCGTGAATGATGGCGAAGCTTTGAAACTAACCTGAGAGAAGATCACAAAGGTGCCGGTCATGCCTCGGATACTGTCCTCACTGATCTCCTTGACATATAGCGGGCACACGACAAAGCCGCCTCCGGAGCCGAAGCCGATGAGAGCTCGTGCCGCGATCAGCGCTATCGGATGCGTGCATACAAGTTTTACTACCCAACCCAGCTGCAACAACGGATGCCTTTAGCCATCCCACTGAGCGATATTGTGAAGTGTGGCCTTACTTATGTTCTGAACTGCTTTAGTTAGAGTTATATTAAATGTGACGACTAAAGGGCTGTTGTCTTAACATGCGGAGGTCCCGGGCTCGATCCTCGGCGACGGCAGGGTCAATTTGGGAATTTATAATTTCTGAATTTTCCCTGTTCTGGAGGCTTCGGCCGTGGCTAGTTACCACCCTACCGGCAAAGAAGTGCCGCCAAGCGACTTAGCGGTCCGGTACGATGCCGTGTAGAAACTGAACAGGGATAGATATGGGTTTAATATAACTGCCATGCCCCTAACAGGTTAGCCTGCTGCCATCTTAGACTGCATCATCACGTACCATCAGGTAAGTAAAAAATGTTTTATAATAATAATCAGGTAAGTACGCTTATTTATTTTGATAATATACCTAATTACTTATTAATGACATGAGGATTGAGACTCTTACAAGCTCTACATGGAACGAACTTAGATATTATTTTAGCATCCTAGGATATAAGATAGAATAAAACTGGATTCAATCATCATAAACGCGAAAGTGTGTTTGTTTGTCCTTCAATCACGCCGGAACAGAGCAACGGATCGACCTGATTTTTTGCATGGGTATAGTTGGGGACCTGGAGAGAGTGACATAGGCAACTTTTTATCCTGGAAAATTTAGGAGTTCCCGTGGAAATTTACAAAAACTCATTCCACGCGGACGAAGTCGCGGGCACGCAGGTGCCTTGATTATATTATGTGAAGAGGGAAGGAACTCACCCAGCTACTGTCAAGTATGTACCGATCAGGTCAATATTCAGTACTCACCGATATAGGCAAAGTAGCGCACAGTAACGCATTTTTTCTGCCAAACTTGTCAGCTGCGACTCCATATAAGAACACAGCTATGGGTGCAAATATGAACATGATGGATGCCATCCATGAGACGTCCTCTTCTGTAAGCTTCTGAGGAGAAGGCGTGGAGTCTCCCATTAGCAAAGCTTTGTTGGGTGATATCCACCCCATGGCCGTGCCGTATGCTAGGATTGGCATGCATACTGAAACAAAATGAAATAGCCGGTCAAGTGCGTGTCAGAATACGCATAACGTAGAGTTCCGTATAGTCATGTTGTTTGCTTTGAGGTTCATTATTTAGAAACGTACGGTCTAGGCCTTTCTGCAAAAACTATCTTTATGTAGGTACCTAGGTAACCCATGATGAATGAAACTTTTTTTGGCTCTCGCTTTTTATATTTTCACAGACAAATCCACCCATAGACTCGAAAACCTTCATCATACTAATATTATAAATGCGAAAGTGTGTTTGTTTGTTGGTTTGTTGGTTTGAAGGACAAATCCTTCAGTCACGCCGCAACGGAGCAACGGATCGACGTGATTTTTGGCATGGGTATAGTTGAGGACCTGGAGAGTGACATAGGCTACTTTTTATCCTGGAAAATTAAGGAGTTCTCGGGGGAATTTAAAAAAATTAGCAAATGCCCGCCTGCATCAGTATAGTCCGTCAAACTTATCTAGCCCGGTGGCCAAAATTGGAACATTTTTTTTCCTGTTTAGTTTTTTTTTCTTAATAAACTAGCGACGCTGTCACCGGTTCAGATAAGTTTCACGGACTGTCAGTTATTTAGATATGTTAGTATTTACATATAGTATATTTTTTATTGTTTTAATAGCATTTTCATAAGATTTAATAAGTAATTTCTAGTAGGGAGTTATATATGATAGTCAAATAGAATGAGAATAATAGGTAAGAATTAATTAATTATAATAGGTTAAATAAAATACTTAGGTAAGATTTAATTAATTTGTAATACATAAGTTACTTGACCGTGGACGCGTGCCTATCTCATATACCTACTTCGAGACAAGGGCGTCGCGAAGGGGGGGCAGGGAGGGGCAGCTGCCCCCCCCTAGAGATAAAAAAATGTAGCCAACTGCAAAGCAACCAAAGTCCTAACTTGCTTTGCCGATAAATCCCGCACGTCAAAACTCGAATAAATTCACTATCACTAGGTATAAAATAATATAATAACTTTGTTTCAATGTTATCGTGCTGTCAAGAGCTCATGAAGCTTTACACATTGAAGTTGGAACCATTCTTATTACAATCGCCATAGAGGCAAAGACTCGCGCTACAAGTGTTAAGCTTCATGTTCTTGACTGTACTTACAATTGATATTTTTTTCATCCTCCATATAATATTAATTTGCCCCCCCCTGGGCCATGGGCTGGCGACGCTCTTGCTTCGAGACAGACAGTAATTAATCAAACAAGTCAGCCTCCCGACGTAAAATTATTAAGATATAGTTTCGTACCTTCCTATTATAAAATTAATTACTTTTGCCCCAATATTTCATCTTAGTGTAAGCCTTCCTGAAATTTAAGCAAAAGCTATCCAATCTACTTTTAATTTCAGCCGAATTTAGTTAATCCATACTAATATTATAAATGCGAAAGTGTGTCTGTCTGTCTGTCTGCTACGCTTTCACGGCCCAATTTTTCAACCGATTTTGATGAAATTTGGTACAGGTATAGGTTGTATCCTGGGGAACGACATAGGCTACTTTTTATCCCGGAAAATTCAAGAGTTCCTGCGGGAATCGAAAAAACTTGGTCCACGCAGACGAAGTCGCGGGAATCATCTATGTAGTTAATTTATATTTTAAGTACATATTAATAGTTGTGAAAACTGATAATTATAATGATAATTTGCACACCATAATATGATTGGTAGATTGTGGCTCGATCCTATATATTGTAAGAACTACGTATGTACCTACAATCAGCGAATAAATATTATGATTATGATTATGATTATATATTTTGCACGTGAAGATAGGTATCGGAATTATTTGGCATCAGTATCAAATCCACGTGAGAAGGAAAAAGCGCGACTCAATTTGTAACTCTGTAGGTAGGTAGGTACTTGGCTTTTGGATAAGGTAATTATTATTGGTGAATGGAATATGTATTTATACTAAGACGGTAAAAAGGTAGTTAGGTAGGTAAAAGTAGTACCTACTTTAGGCTAAGTAATAAATAAAATCCATAGTATCCATACTAATATTATAAATTCGAAAGTGTGTGTGTCTGTCTGTCTGTCTGTCTGTCTGTCTGTCTGCTACGCTTTCACGGCCCATCTGTTCAACCGATTTTGATGAAATTTGGTACAGGGATAGGTTGTATCCCGGGGAAGGACATAGGCTACTTTTTATTCCGGAAAATTCAAGAGTTCCCGCGGGAATCAAAAATACTTAATCCACGCGGACGAAGTCGCGGGAATCATCTAGTATTTTATAAAAATACTATGAGTTTAAATTCTTTTAGAATATCTATGCTTCGTAAAATGTTTCATGACGTCAATAGTGCAGTAGTGGGAGGTCCTGGGATCGATTTCCGGCAGGGATAATTTTGGAACTTGTAGTGACTCAAATAAAAAATAAAGATTTACATTTTAAATAATTAAGTTTTATTTATTTAGCCCAACAGCTTAGTCTTGCAATTCAACTAGGTAATAGCACCAGTATTTTGGGCACCATACCCAGAAGTATAATTGCCCTATCTGGTGTCAGAAGGGCTGGCTCATTTTTACGCTGAGGATCAGCCTGGCCTGGCTGTCCGGCCCGAAAATGCATCCAGCATTCTTGGCACCATTCCACGCGGGTATGATTTATAATATGTCACCGTAAGATTGCAAAAACCGTAAAGATTGTAGTCTAACTAGCGAAATTGGTAACTGTCGACAGATTACAATTTAACGCATTAAGTATTTTTCGGTTGATTGTAATGTTATATATTAACACGATAAAACCTAAGTGCCCGGCCTGCGGCCGGTCACAACTTGATTGTTTATGTCGTAAAGAGAACTCTGCACAAAATGCCGCAGAGCATATACCAGGCAAAGACGTAAATATAGCAAGGAAGACTCGAAGAGAGAGGAGCTGGATGAAGAAGTTGAGAAATTAAAAAAGGCCTATAAATCCGCGAAACTCTCCTTGCAAATGGCCATATCAAGTTCGAAAGAAAGAGAATGGAAAGTGCTCTGCGAGGAAGTGGACAGAAATACATGGGGCTTGGGGTACAAAATAGTAACAAAAAAAATGCGAAGAAGTCCCCCCAGTCTGGACATGGATCTCATCAAATCGGTGGCGGACGTGTTATTTCCAGCACATGACGACTTCTGCCGGATTCTGGACGATACTACAGCCCAGAAGATAGAAGTGACGGTAGAAGAGATAAGAACAGCGGCAGAAAGTCTGAAACTAAAAAAGGCGCCCGGACCCGATCTCGTGTGCCCAGAGATAGTTAAAATCGCTGTACAGGCTATACCTGAACAAATTAAGAACCTTATAGAAGCGATTTTTACGTCAGGTATTTTCCCTCCTATGTGGAAAGTAGCAAGCCTGGTTCTACTCAAAAAAGCTAACAAGCCAGCAGAGGATCCAAGAGGATATAGACCAGTTTGCCTACTGGATTCCTATGGAAAGCTACTGGAAAAAGTCCTCCTAAACAGAATAGAGAAACTCCTGCCCGATCACGGGGGTCTTTCCAACTACCAGTTTGGCTTCAGGAAGGGTCATTCCACATTAATGGCGATACAAAAAGTTGTGGAAACTGCCAAAGCAGCCAAGCGGGGTACACAGAAAACCAGGAAGTTATGTGCCCTGATCTGTCTTGACGTCAGAAACGCATTCAACTCAGCTTCTTGGAGAGAGATTATACTGGAACTACGACGGAGACATTTCCCCGGGTACTTACAAAATTTGGTGAGTAGTTACCTGGAAGATAGATACATTAAGGTGAAAGATAGTAAAGGGAAGGAGGAAACAATAAAAGTCACCAGCGGGGTACCACAGGGCTCAATTCTGGGCCCCACTCTTTGGAATATCTTATATGATGGGGTCTTACACCTGAAGCATGAGGAGGGGGTCCAGTTGGTGGGTTTTGCTGACGACTTGGCCCTGGTCATAGTAGCTAAAACTGAAATCAGCTTTGTGAATAGGGCAAATAAGGCCCTTGAACGTATTAGCGGATGGATGCAGGAAAAGAAATTATCCCTGGCGCCAGAGAAGACAGAGGCGATTGTTTTTAGTGGTAGGCGGAAACTAGAACCCATCCAGTTCAAAGTTAAAGGTGCACCAGTAGTTCCGAAGGAGCATATTAAATACCTGGGGGTGTGGCTCGACAGAAGCCTTAACTTTAAAAAACACATCGAAGAAACAGCCAAGAAAGCTCAGAAACTGACGGAGGCGCTAAACAGGCTGATGCCGACGAAAGGAGGTCCTAGAGCAAGCAGGAGAAGGGTTCTGGCAACTGTGGCCCACTCCGTGATTCTCTATGGGGCACCCATTTTCGAGAGTGCAATGACAGTGGAGCTCTATCGGAAAAAACTAGAAGCGGTTCAAAGACGAATGGCGATAGGCATCTGTGGAGCATACCGCACCATCTCCACGGATGCGGCACTAGTTATAGCTGGACTTATTCCCATTGACAAGATGGTTAGAGAACGCGCACAGCTGTTTGCAAACAGGGAACAAACGCCATCCGAAGTGCGCGAACACATCATGACGGAGTGGGAGAAAGAGTGGTTAGGACCTGGGAAAGCAACTTGGACGAGGGAACTTATAAGGGATTTAAAGAAGTGGCACAACAGGAAACACGGAGAGGTGGACCGGTGGCTCACGCAGGCACTCAGCGGTCATGGGGTGTTCAACACCTACCTCTTCGCTATCGGGAAAGCGCCAACCGAACAATGCTACTTTTGCGGAGAGGAGGACACCCCAAGGCATGCTATCTTCGAGTGTCCCGCCTGCGCAGACTTAAGATCGGTGGCACAGGGTGCGAATGGGGATGTAAGCGCCCAAAACCTTATATCGCGCATGCTGTCAAAGAACGAAGAGTGGCGGAAGTACGCACAGATGCTGCGATCAATAATGATGAGAAGAGAAGAGCGCGAAAAAGAGGAAAAGAAGAAGAATAAATAAAGCGAGCGGTCGGCATGAAGAAATGCAAACGCGGTCCCGTGCTGATCGGGGAGCCTTGGGGGGGAGGTTGTTTTTAGTCCGTGCGAGTCGGACACGCCCTGCCATCAGACAGGAGTCCATAAGGGATTTTTTTCCTCCTCCTCTGGGAAGAAAAAAAAAAAAAAAAAAAAATTGTTTATGTCGAACCCTAACCTAACCTATAAGAAAGAGACAAGAAAACGTAAAAACAAAGAATATTTCAAAAATTGACACTCAGAACTCATTGAACGGTTCACAATCTGTCGACAGTTAACAATTTCGCTAGTTAGATTACAATCAGGAAATGAAAACAAGCGAAGGATAATTCTGTAGGGCCCATGAGACAGAATGATTAAATAGATTGTATCGAAACATGAAAATACGGTCTTGACACACAATACAAAACAAGGTTAGGAAAATGACCACTAAAGGGTGATTTGGGTCGGATTTATTTTGAAATGGGTAAATGGTATGAAAAAGAGGTTGGCTAGCGCCATGGTTACATTGAAGAATAGGTTTAATTATGACGGTGGTAGATCTTGCGACTTATCCATAAGTGGAACAAGTTGTCCTACGTGAAATAAATAAATCATTTCATTTCATTTCCCGGCAAAAATATAAATGACATAGGTACGGTAGGTACTCGTATAATGTATTGTTTCAAGACTTTCAAGACGTTGAAAACAATATTAACGTTTGTAAGATGGAAATTGTAATCCGAACCAAGTATCCATAACTACTTAATATTATAAATGCGAAAGTGTGTCTGTCTGTCTGCGACGCTTTTACGGCCCATCTGTTCAACAGATTTTGATGAAATTTGGTATAGGGATAGTTTGTATCCCGGGGAAGGACATAGGACTTTTTATCCCGGAAAATTGAAGAGTTCCCGCGAGAATCAAAAAATCTTAATCCACGCGGATGAAGTCGCGGGAATCTTCTAGTACTTAACAGAGGCGGCTCGTGAAAGATCATATTGGGAGTTCACTAAAAAAAAAGAAAATGCTTACCAATTATTTGTAAATGAAGTCCATTCGGCGGTCATTACGTTATATTGTTCCATTTTAATCGCCTACACTATTTACATAAATCACAGTCTTTTCCACATAAATACACAACACAATATGTACACTATTTAAAACAACAATACAGATTTTCTAGCCAATGTACAATGATCCGACGCACTCGCGAAGAAATCAAAATAAATTTACTTTCGTATTTTGTGTTTTGTTTACATTTTACCGGCATAATACGAATAAAAAAAAAATACTCGCGAGTTTTAACTTTCTTCGTGACAACAGGCCATGTCATTTAGTCGGGTAATATCGCGAATGCGTACTTCGTGTCAGGAGCGCCGCTCCATATTTACCAAATGTCTCATACAAATCTTTTGTCTCACGCGCCGCTCGCATCGAATGTTCTCTTTTACTCTCATTACATTTCAATAAGAACGTTGTACTAAATTTTCGTCTATAGGAGCGTTGTTCTAAGCGCTCCACTTAACAAAAATACCATGTATTAAATTTGTGTTGATTGATGAAATAAGTAGTAAAGTAGGTAGGTAGGTACTTATGGATATTCATGATGATAAATGACAATGGGAATAGATTTAAATATAAAAATATTTATAACGTTTATAGCAAAGTTTATTTGATTATTATACCTACCTAGTACCTATGTATTTTTTTAAATTTGGTGGGAGTTCACTGCACCAGCGCTCCTTTGAGCGAGCCGCCTTTGGTACTTAATATGATAATTGTAAGTAAGCATAATGACTAAAGTTTTTTTAATCTCTTTAATTATAAATTATTTAGAAAATAGGCCTCTATGTGAACTATAAAAGTTTTTTTTACAATCGTGCATTGTCGAGCCAACATATATTCTGAGGATGCTCCGGTATCGGAGGGGAATGTACCTACGTTGAGAGTAATTTGGAAGATTTGTGTGGTGTTGTGGCGGTTCGAATAATGCTGGCTTATTGGGCGGTGAATATCGCAAGCTACACGGAGTACCACATATAAATGTCTGTTTGGCGATGGTGGATTATAGGCTTATAGCGAGTTAAGCTTCCTTGATTGCATGAGTTGAAGTACCTATAGTTGAGGACCTGAAGAGTGACATAAGCTAATATTTGTTCCGGCAAATTAAGTAGTCGCAGGCATCAGCTAGTTGGTAATTTTATAAGATACTTACTGACTATTGACATCAAAACTTGATTGTGTTTACTTCCGTGCTTTTCCGCTTTTTCAGACGTAACTTTATATATTTTGTTCACCATTTTTAATATCACCACTTATAATGTCACTAAAAAAACTTTGTAATAATTTGTTACAAATATATTATTATTTGAAATTCAATTTTAAATTTAAACCCTGTGCGTTCCGCAGACGGGTAAAAAGGTGAGTATTCCAATTTTGAATTATTTAGCGTGATTCCCGTTTCCCGCGTGATCAAGCGCTACGAAGATGCGTACGCGCACTGACAGCGTGGATGGTTTTCCCGCGCTTTTATAATCGCGACTCTACTTTACATTATTTGTAAGTGCGATGACATTTTCCCTGAAATTTTAAGCCAAATTAAAAGTAGCTTTATGCCAATACTTTTGGGTATACCCGTAAATATTGTTCTAAGTATTGTTTTACTAACGAACAGTGATAATTATAATAATATCTATGTAAATAAAATTCAAAGTCCTGACTGAGTGAGTGACTGACTGACTTATCATATCAACGCACAGCCTAAACCGCTGGTCCTAGAGACATGAAATTTGGAGAGCGTGTTCTTTGTGAAGTCTAGGTATCCACTAAGAAAGGGTTTTTCGAACTTATACCCCCAAAGGAGTAAAATAGGGGTTGAACGTTTGTATGAAAGTCCGCCGTTTTTCAAGTTATAGCCATGAAACTTGATATAATATGAGCTGCGGGTTGAAAATGAAGAAATACGTGTTTCACAGTTTTTGAAAATTTTACCTCCAAAGGGTTGAAATAGGGGATGAAAGTTGGAATGACATGCCTTTTTTTTTCAAGATATTTTTCAAGTTATATCCACGAAACCTGGTATTTTGGTTTTCGGTAAAAAAAACAAGTACTTACGTGTCACAGTTTTTTGAAAATTTTATCCCTAAAGGGGTAAAATAGGGGTTGAACGTTTGTATGAAAGTCCTTCATTTTTCAAGTTATAGCCATGAAAGTTGGTATTTGGGCTTCTGGTTTAAAATTAAAAAATACGTGTTTCCCAGTTTTTGAAAATTTTATCCTCAAGGACGTTAAATTTGAGAGTTTGTCCTTCAATCGCGCCGCAATAGAGCAACAGTTCGACGTGATTTTTTGCATGGGTATAGATGAGGACCTGGAGAGTGATATATTTATTTTATCCCAAAAAATTAAGGAGTGCATGTGGGAATTAAAAAACTAAGGCCACGCGAACGAAGTCGCGGGCGTACGCTAGTAATCTATACAATAAAAAGTGTCATCGTTTTAAATACCTACTTAGTAGTTTGATCTGTTATCCGTAGGTACTTAAATTTATACATTTGCGAAACTTTGGTTTCTTTTTTCGTCAAACCCAAATAACTTAACTTCAGAAGCTTCTTTAAAATATTTTTTAACCCAATCTATTGCATCTATTAATTTTTTATTCACAATTATTTTAAATTTATTTTTGTTTGTTTGCCCTTCAGTCATTCCGCAACAGAGCAGGGGATCAACGTGATTATTTGCACGAGTATATATTGCTAGTACCAACCTTGAGAAAAGCAAAGAGAGCATCCATGATTTTTGTAACCTTCATCTTCGTGGACAACACAGGCAGGCATCATTTAGGTTTTGAATATACATTAGAGTACCTAATCATCAACAGGAAATATTAAAAAAATATAGAAAACATAGCGAAAACATCCATATTCACTTATAGTATAGCTTTATTCACTTTTAATTTAAATGTCAATAAAATTTATCACTTCTTTTTGATTTAATTGAAACTCACTGAAGCCATTGACGCAAAATTAATGCACCTAATTTAAAACTTTAGCTGGCTTTATTAATAAGCTACGAAAAGTTTGTACACAAGCATTTTCTAAAGATAAGTTGGTGAGAAATTAAACCTATTCTTACGTTTTCCTATAATTGTGCGTATACTTCAGACTTCTGTAGTAAGGATTTTCTGGGGATTAGATCCCTAGTAGTATTATGTAAGCTGTTTTATATAATATCATACAGGTACCTACCTACTTATATTTGTAGAGCTTTCAACCTATTTAAAAGCTCGATTAGGTGTGTTTCCGGAATAGAAAGCCTATACTTAGTCCTCTCCGGGAAGGCAACGTATTTCTATACCTTTCATCAAAACCGGTTGAACAGATGGGCCATAAAAGCGTAGCAGCCAGACAGACAGCATTTATAATATTGGTATGGATTGGTTCAGATAAAATGAATAGCTTAAACACACTACGCTCGCTTAGGTACACTCTAAGTCTACCTAAAGCATTGTTGCAAAGCATTGTTGTGGGATTATTGTCTTTACATGTGATCAAATCGCAAATCGATACATTGGTATCGAACATCGGTCACAGAATGACCGATGTTCGATACCAAATCGAATTCTGACTATTTCGGTCAGGTTCATTCCCTGCTCCGTGTTCGGTTTTCCTCTTTGCGTTGAACGTCCGATAACGTTGTAACCTTTGTGATTGTGTAATCGATAAATTTATTATTATCTAATGTTAATTTATTGGGGTAGGTAGTGTGGCCTACTTGTGACAACGCATATTCCGATTGCGTTAGTTAAGCAACGTTGACCCAAACCTGGAATTGGATGGGAATATTGAAAGTTAACGCGGTAATAGCCTAGTGGATGAGACACCCCGCTTCCCATTTTGGTGGTTGGGGGTTAGTCAATGCATCTCTAACTTTTCGGAGTTAAGAAAAAATTAAATACCTACCTAACACTTGCTTTATCGGTGTGTTAAAGAAAACAGTTTTTGTTCGTTTTGTATTTAGTTTTTATTTATAATATTGTCTATTATATGAAATGTCATCTTCTTGTCTCCTGTGAAAAATGTAAAACATGAAAAGGTATGGTTGAACAATAAAGAATTATTTATAATGAAAATGTGTTTAAATTAAAAAACAAATGCAAGGTCTCACTTCAACATGTTAGCAGAGCGTGATTCTGGTTTAAGATAAATTCCATTTTTACCAAATTTTTTCCTACATAAATCTTATTTTACATCTTTAAAAAAAAAAAAATGGTAAGAATGGAATTTATCTTAAACCAGAACCACGCTCTGCTACCATGTTGAAGTGAGGTCTTGGATTTGCTTTAAAGTCAGAGAAAATAGGTAAAATAATTATTCATTCTAAGGTTAGTAAAAATGTATGTCAAATTAAAATTGAAATATACCAAGTATGAAAAGAAATCTTTTAAGCGTCTCATGTAGTGTTAATAAAGGAAATATGATAAAATTTCAAAATCAGGTAGCACTCATATTTAATTCGCAACATACATTAATAGCTGTAGCTAAGAAGAACAATAGATTGTATGAACTCGAAAGTCAGGTTGTAGTTAATGATAGAAATGTGTATAATATTAGTGAACAGCTTACATCAATGAAAGAAAAAGAGAAATGGCATCGAATATTAGGTCACGTTAATTTTGCTAAATTAAAAACTATGTGTAGGTATAAACTGTTAGATGGATTACCGGAAAAACTAAATGAAAATGAGGAATTTTATGATACTATTGAAGATGAAGAAGATATAAGAAACAAACTTAGAGTTGACGAGGTGAGTGGACAAAGCCGTCCAAAAAGAGAAATAAAATTACCAAAAAGATTTGATGATCACGTAGTTTATGTGAATGTCTGTAATGCTACTATACCTGAAACTTACGAATAAGCTTTAAACAGTCTAGAATCAAATAAGTGGAGGAAAGCGATGGATGACGAGATAAATAGCTTAAAACAAAATGAAACATGGGAAATTGTTGATGAACCAATGGATAAAAATGTAATTGAAGTTAAATGGATATTTAGAATAAAATCGAATGGAAGATATAAAGCAGGTGTAGTGGCGAGAGGTTTTCAACAAATTTATGATGAAAATGAAGAAATATATTCACCTGTGGCTAGAATGATAACAATGAAAAATTTAATGTCGATATCATGTGTTAGAGGTTGGCATATAGAGAGTATGGATGTAGAAACAGCTTTTTTAAATGGAGTAATTAAATCTGAAGTTTACATTTATCCTCCAGATGGTTATGAAATTGGAGATAGTAAAGTTTGTAAGCTAAGAAAAGCTTTGTATGGATTGAGATAGAGTCCAAGAGATTGGTATGAATGTTATAATGAATTTATGATGATTATTAATTTTAAAAGATCAAACTATGATTATTGTTTGTACACAGGATGTATTAATAATGAAAAAGTCTTAGATAATATACACGAAGAATTCATTGGAAAAAGTTTATATTTGTTTATATGTGGATGATATTTAAATTTGTGCAGAAAATGAACATACAATTAAAAAGGTTAAGCAAATGCTTAGTAATAGATTGCGGATGAAGGATTTAGGAAAAGTAACACAATATTTAGGGATTGATATTGATTATAAACCGGAACTAAAGAAAATGACTTTGAGTCAAAGCAAATATATAGAAAATTTGGCAGAAAAATATAAAATCAAAGATTCTAAGAAATATGAACCACCAATGGAACAGAATAATTTATCTATTGATTCAGGAGAAATAAATAATGATAACCTGAAATACAGAAATTTGATTTTAGCTCTTTTATACATAGCAAGTGGAACGCGCCCAGATATTTCATATAGTGTGAAGATATTTCATATAGTGTGAACTACCTTAGCCGTTTTCAAAATACGTATGGTGAAACACATTACAAATATGCATTACGAGTCTTGAAATATTTATATTACACTCGTGATTTGAAGCTAAACTATAATTCAGAATATGATGAATGTGTAGATGCTTTTGCTGATGCCGATTGGGCAGCTGATAAAAACGATCGAAAATTAACGACTGCATTTTAAGAGTATACAATAATCCAGTAATTTGGAAAACACAGAAACAGAAAATTGTCTCACGCGCATCAACGCACGCGGAATATTATGCATTGGCTGATTGTGTTACAGAGGTTTTTCCAGTTAAAGGAGTACTTCATGATTTAGATATTGATATTAAAAATCTAATTTAGATATATGAAGATAATAGTGGCACTATAGCTCTTTCTAAAAATGGTAAATTTTGTAAAAATTCTAAACATATACATGTAAGTTATCACTTTATAACCGATTACGAGAAAAAAGGTGTTATATGTGTTACAAAAGTTAATACTGCTGATCAATTAGCTGATATTTTAACTAAGGCTTCAGGTAAAAATAAATTTCAAAACTTAAGATATTTAATTAATGTTTACTGAATAAAGAATTAGAAGTTTTTTTTAATTATGTATAATTTAATTGAAATGTGAATGTTATTTGTTAAATGTGTTACGTTAATATTTTGAAATTGATAAATAATAATTATCTGATAATAAATTTATACTAATATTATATTATAGAAATACAAAACTCAAGGAGGTGTGTTAAAGAGAAAAGAGTTTTTGTTCGTTTTGTATTTAGTTTTTATTTATAATATTGTCTATTATATGAAATGTCACGGTGAAGGAATACATCGTGAAGAAACCTGAATGTCCGAGAGATCTTCACAATGTTCTCAAAGATGTGTGAAGTCTGTCAATCTGCACTTGGTCATTTCATATTGAACATTTCACACTCTTAAGCCGGGTCCGCTGCGCCTTGTTACGAACAAAATATTGTTTTGCTAACACGTTAGTGAAACATAATTTTATAACAGGCCGTCCACTGCGATTTTCGAGTAGGTTTAGATTATTTTTGTTAGTAACATTTTTTTTTTTTAATTTATTGATCAAGTACGTACAATCATAAAAACACCATCCTAAAAACCACAGAATACTTTGTCTATATAGCTAAAAACTTTGACGTAGCGAGGATCATAGAGTAAGATCATACCGCTTATCTAAACCGAAAAACAAAGAGATTTGACGAGTTGTGCCTCTGGCGAGCACAGATACGAAATGAATTAAAGTTCCCCCCGGCCCCCCCGCAGGCGAACGCGGGGATGTTTTCCATCCGAGGCGGCAAACAAAAACACTTTCAAAACAGTTAGGCCACGCCCCCAAATAGCATGACCTTGGTTATAATAACACGTTTGTGTTAGCAAAACACGATAACAAGGCGCAGCGGACCCGGCTTTAGAATGAAAGTAACCAACTCCAATTTCCAATTTATTTATTAACAAAGAAATGTTTACATTTGCATGGTTTCTTAGCACCCCTTAAGCCTTGTCGACTTGTCTGGGTGCTGCACATTCCTCTTAAATCTATTACCTAAATACGAGTATTATGCGGACAAATAAAATACTTAAAATTAACACAAAAAAAAATAGGTAAAAGTACACAAAACAAGTAAACCAAAAGTAATATAAAGGTAAACAAACAGCATCATACACAACAACCTTAATAACCCCCTTGTTAAACCTTCACACTATTCAAGGCGTAAGGCCCTTAATATTATAATATTAATACATATACTAGCTATATTATTTCGAAGTTGATCTGTTGTGTCTGTAATTTCCGGTTTCAGGTCTATGCGGTTTTCAATCATAGCCTACAGCGCGAGCATGCCAGAAGCTGCCCAAATCTACAATAACGATAATACTTCTTAGGTAGGTATTACGATTAACAAATAGGTACAAAATTGCAGGATCCCTTAACTATGTTTTCAGGACGTATCGAAGCGCACGGTAGTGCACCAGGTCAACTTCCGGCTAACCGCTTGCAGTATAAGTATTTACACGAAATATTTCATGCTGTTTTTACCCCCCTCATTTTGGTCCCCGTTCAAATTTCGTTATAACAATATAACGAAATTTGGAACAGTTGTGACCAAAAAAACTTAAATAAACATGATGACAATCTGTGAGTTTCATTATAAAAATGGTACTTGAGATATAGAAGTTTAAAAATTACATAAAACGGGACCTACACTCTCATCAAAATTATGAAGCACTTCGTACGTAGAAATGTTAAAGTGCGTAGGATGATGGGTTTCTGTGTTAAAAATAAAGGGGAAATCTGAAAAGGTCCAAAAGTTGAGTTACCCACAGAGGTTTTGCTTAAAAATAAATTAACATTTATTATTTGTTTTTAATCCACCTATTCAAAAGCGTAAAAAATTACGCCTAGCAACATTGATGTATAATTTATATTTAAATGTCTAGCAAAGATACTAGATGGTCATAATTTTGATCTCAGAACTTTTTAAAATGGCCAATACTTTCGATAGGAAGCTAGCCATAAATATTGTTATAATATTATGTTGGCTATAAATGTTGCTATGCTGGCCATATTTATATACGTATAAGTACCTAATGTTTTTCATAGTAACAATTATAGCAACTCTAACAAACGTCGAGTACCTACGGAAGTTTTTATGAACCATGATAAACTTATAATTTCTAGTATGAACTATGAAATACTGATTCGTGACGTCATCTCACCAAATTTGAAGCATTTTTTTGCTTCAATCGAAAGTTTAAAAAAAACGGAGGCGCGTAATTGAGAACCTTTAATTGAAAGTCGGTTCAAGTGGTTATTCACAAAAGCTCCTTTTACAGAGCGGGATACTACCCAAATCTAAGATTAGAATCCCGGACCCATCGAATATAGGAGGCCAGACACCAACGACCTCAAATTACATGGACTGGCCCTGTCAAACAAAGAATGTGGACTTATTTTATTAACGCCATCTGGTCTGAAAAGCGGGACAGCGCTATGGCGGGGACAAAGACAGGCCTAGATAAGTGAGGGGCATGCCCTGCAAGTCGGACGCCTAACTTTTTTCTCTATGAAAGGGCCCATCTAGTACCTACATATATAATATACTAGCTGATGCCCGCGACTTCGTCCGCGTGGAATAAGTTTTTTTAAGTTCCCACGGGAACTCCTCAATTTTCCGGGATAAAAAGTAGCTCACTCTCCAGGTCCTCAACTATACCCATGCAAAAAATCACGTCGATTCGTTGCTCCGTTGCAGCGTGATTGAAGGACAAACCAACAAACCAACATACCAACAAATAAACACACTTTCGCATTTATAATATTAAGTAGTATGATAAATATCGATGCCAGACACCTATAGATTTATGTGCCCATGAGCTTCCTGCTCGTAGGTAGCCCTACGATGGGGCGTCCGGCGTAGGTATTATGTTTGGGATCAAGTTGGGAATCCATTTACATAATAATACAACGGCAGATGTCCATCAATCTCGCAGTAATACTGTGGTCTGATTAATCGATTTACTTTATAAGGCCTAATTAATTGTTGAGGCTCAAAAAACTTTGTTTTGGAACATTTGGAAGCAACGTCAAGATTGAGCGCGATGTCCATCGGGGGAGTAAGCCCTTCGGAGGCTTAGGGCGGAACTATTGAATGAGGATTCCGGTTTATATTATAAAACTAGATGATGCCCGCGACTTCGTCCGCGTGTTTTTTTTTCCGACTTTTCGCAATTTTGGCGAAATTTCTTAAAAGTTTATTTTAGCATTTAAACTCTTCCTACTTTCGAAAATGAACAAAACATAGTATGAAATTATTTACGGAATCTAAGCGCGAGCGAAACGAGCGCAAAAGCTTTTCATAACCTTTACGGAAATTATTCAAACGGCTCTATTCTCTAACGGACTAAAATGGGTCCTCATTGATAATATTCAGGACCATTTTATATATAAACTATTGGGTATTTGACTTGATGCCTGAGGGTTTCTTCATGTCGTGTTCGAAGGATTGCTATCTCCGCCCCATTCTTAGGCTGCCTGTCCACAAAAGCGTAGCAGAGCGGAAATGTGCCAAGAAGACTAATTAGATTCCTGGCCGGTGATGCGATAATTTTATCGAGTGACCTGTCTGGAATCCGTTTGGTCCGTCCAACACATGCTCCGCTCCAATTCAGTGGTCAGGCAGTCTTAATCCGCCACTGATGATGTGTAACTTACCAATGATCTCTATGTAATAACTAGATGATGCCCGCGACTTCGTCCGCGTGAATTGATGTTTTTTTAAGTTTTAAACTATCCTATCTCTCAAGTTGGATCGAACTGCACATGGTGTGCGAATTTTATTATAATCGGTTAAGTGGTTTAGGAGTCCATTGAGGACAAACATTGTGACACGTGTCAGCTTTGCGTTTAAAATTGAATTGATATTTTGGAAAAGATAAAAGATTGTGTATTTGTTTAGTGATGAATGTTTAATTAGGCTGATATTTGACTCATTCGATGTATTTCACTCGGTTCGTTCTTTGGCGGGGATACGCCATATTGGAATAATTTGCATAAATACGAGTATTTTGACTTTGGTAAAGCAGTCTCCTGCCGGCAGACTCAGCGAATATTGAATACTTTTGTATTTAGATCGCAATTTGATTTAGAGCTTAGCAGTAGCAACTGCAGTCTGATCAAATGATTAATTTATTGTTGTTGTGATGCTTTGGCCAAGTTTTATACTTTGTTTACATTAAATCTCTCGTGAAACCACTACACGTTGTGACCATTCGCTCGTGCACGTTTTGAAGAGAGTACAAACATATATTTTTAAAGTAAATTTTATTATTTGCCCACTTCTGGAATTATGCTTACAAATTTCAGAAGTGGGATGTATCTCACGTTGCCTTGATTCGCTTTTGCCATCCGCACACTTGTTTTGTTTAAGTTTTGAAAACGTGAGTAATTTGAAATTAAATTTTTAGAAGTACCGACATTAGAAATTTGTATCAGTTTGTGATAGTTTTGTTTATTGATCGGTGGCTGTGAAAAAGTAATTTTGAATGTTAGAAGCCACCGAGTTTCTTGCTGGTTCTTCTCGCTAGGATTGTGGCATTCCGAACCAGTGGTAGATTCGCTTTAAATTGTAAATTATGTGAAAGTACTCGTATTACTCAAGATAAAAAGTTTTGTGAGGTTAGTGTATTTAACCTCAAAATATGTTTAGATTTGTGAAAGTAAATAAGTGATTCAGACTTCGAAGAGTGCATCGAATGAGGTGAGCCGTTTCAGTTTATTGAGTGTGTATTCATAAGTTTTGATAAAGACTGAGAGTTCGGCAGTTTGATAAGTGTTTTACATATTATTATTAGAGAAATAATCGTGAGCAGGAGCGGCCCAGGCATGACCGGCTGATCATGAATTCAGGCAAGAACGCCACAGGCAAGAACGCCTGATCATGATTTGGGGCTAGACGCATGTTCATGATTTGGGGCATAATTGCCCGTGATATGACTTGAACACGAGGACGTGTTATTTGCAGGACGGCCGAACTGTCAGCTTTGCGTTTAAAATTGAATTGATATTTTGGAAAAGATAAAAGATTGTGTATTTGTTTAGTGATGAATGTTTAATTAGGCTGATATTTGACTCATTCGATGTATTTCACTCGGTTCGTTCTTTGGCGGGGATACGCCATATTGGAATAATTTGCATAAATACGAGTATTTTGACTTTGGTAAAGCAGTCTCCTGCCGGCAGACTCAGCGAATATTGAATACTTTTGTATTTATATCGCAATTTGATTTAGAGCTTAGCAGTAGCAACTGCAGTCTGATCAAATGATTAATTTATTGTTGTTGTGATGCTTTGGCCAAGTTTTATACTTTGTTTACATTAAATCTCTCGTGAAACCACTACACGTTGTGACCATTCGCTCGTGCACGTTTTGAAGAGAGTACAAACATATATTTTTAAAGTAAATTTTATTATTTGCCCACTTCTGGAATTATGCTTACACACGAGATTTATATATATTAAGAAGATGTAACTAAGGCACTCGTAGACATAGAATATTTTCTGTCTGTATCTGACTTTGTGGTGGCACAAGCCGAACCACTTTAATGGGATGCAACTCGCTTAAATCGTAACCATACATTTTAACAGGTTCATAATCTGTGTAACTCATAGTCCTATAAGATTTTTATTAGATATTTAATTTAACAACACAATCTGGAGCGTGCCTCGAGACCAAACCCGCAGAGCGTCAATAGTTGTCATGGCAACATTGTGCTCATTTTTCGTAACATACCAAAACTGAACGAAAAAATAATAGCGTGCGTTACGTCATCATACCAACACAGTGTGGTTGCACCTTTAGTTTTAGTTTTTATCAAGAGATAACTGTGACTTTGCTCTGTTTTCAACTTTTCTTTGCTCAGTCCTCAGCCTTAAACTTACTAGGTACCTACTTCTCGTTTTGTAAAGTAGGTAATTGTTTTAAACTTTTTTTACCACGAAGGCAAAGTTTTAAAAAAATGTTACGGCTCTCGAAAAGTTACAAAGTTGCCTTAACCCAATAGCCTAAAGCTATTTTTATATTTTTTATTAAGATGTTAAATTTCGGGACGTAGTAGGTATGTAGTCCACGTTGCTGGGGATCATCATATTAGATATCTTCCATTGAAAAAGTTAAAATCTCATTACATAATTTTTTTTCTATCGAATAGGTACAAGTAAGCCCTTGACTGTGATCTCACCTGGTGGCTATGTGATAATGCAGTCTAAGATGGTATAGGTAACCTGGTTGGGGTTTGACAGTTCTATCAAGCACATAGGTACCTCGTTGTTGTTGTTTCTTGTGTGGCTTTTGTTTGTGCCAGCACAGCACAATTTACTTCGCCAATGTCGCGTTGCTGTAGATACCTCTAATGGGTTTCTACCAAAGACAATATATAAACCAGTATTTTATAATTAATCTATGGTTTCTACAGAACATTGTAACGGAAGGCTAAAACGTTTGACGGCAGGGTGGTAACGGTAAGTACTAAGTAGATATATAGCCACAGCCGAAGCCTCCCACCAGGCCCGACCAGGGAAAATTCAGAAATTATAAATTTCCAAAAATTTACCCTGGTGGGGATCTAACCCGGGACCTCCGCACGTTAAGACAACAGCGCTACACTACTGCACACGGAGGTCGTCAATAAGTGCAAAAAATGGTGCAAAGGTTCATGGATGGCTGTAGGGTTGCCAGATAGTCGGCATTCGTCTTGATTCTCCCTACATTTTAAATAATCTGCAGACTACCGACATAACTCAAAATCTCCAGGCAAACACCAATTTCGCAAAGTTCGATGCAAAATTATAATTTTAAATACATAACACATGTGACAACCTAAAAATTAAGTGTAGTACTTGAATTAGTTATGTTTCAACAATGTTAAGTAGGTAGCCTATTAATTTAAAAAATAAACTTTTTATTTATTTCTCCCAGCAAAAACCCCAAAATCCCGACATTTTCAAATTATGACCAGATATTTTGATGTTCCGATCTGGCAACCCTATCATAGGCTATACCAATAATAAACATGAATACTACTGTTTGTCTTTGCAGGTACCTGAAACAATATTTGTCCTTCGTCTACCATATTTAAATTCCTTTTACCCCCCTGTGCCTCGGACAGCACGTTAAACCGTCGGTCCTGCGCCTGATCTCTCTCCTTTCGTGTCGGATTTTCCGTCCCATCGGGCTATGAGAGTAAAGGAACAGAGAGTGCACCTGTGTATGCACACACACTTGTGCACTATAATATCTCCAGCGCAGATGGCTAATCTCGCTGGAGATGGGACGCCGAGGCCGATATTAGGTCGAGAGGACATTATTATTAGATAAATTCCTTTATATAGGTAATGTATTTTCTGTCTCTATGTTTGTTTGCTGGAAGTTATAGGTCGAATACGTACATCAAAAAGACTGAAGGGTCAAAAGTTTAAACAGTTGGAATTTTGGCAAACATGGGCCGTTATCTAGTTAAGTAGTATAGTATAGTTGGTAATAATATGTTATGTAACTACATACCATACCATACAAATTCAACTAATATTATAAATATGAAAGTTTGGATGTTTGTAAGGTTTGAATATTATGTTTATTATTCCTTCACGTCACAATGACTGAAGTCTGAACCGATTTGGTTGAAATTTTGAATGGAGATAGCTGTATTAAACCTGAATTAAAACGTCGTCTACATTTTATCATTATACCTACTTACCGTACCGTATTAATAAACCGAAATATTCAGCTAAGAACAGGTTATCAACTGACGATCTTCCTGGCGCAGTGTTGAGCGCTGTTGTCTTAACGTGCGGAGGTCCCGGGTTCGATTCCCGGCAGGGTCAATTTGGGAATTTATAATTTCTGAGTTTTCTCGGTCTGGCCTGGTGGGAGGCTTGAGCCGTGGCTAGTTACCACCCTACCGGCAAAGACGTGCCGCAAAGCGATTTAGCGTTCCGGTGCAACATGCCGTGTAGAAACCGATGAGGGGTAGGTAGGTATGGGTTTTTAATATAACTGCCATGCCCTACAGGTTATCCCGCTATCATTTTAGACTGCATTTTCACTTACCATCAGGTGAGCTCGCAGTCAAGGGCTAACTTGTACCTAGTGGAATAAAAATAAACAAGTATCGGTATTAAGAATATAATTATAGGTTGACCGATACTTAAAAACGTTCGTCGTCAACTGCTGTCACGCTACTGTTGGTTTTTAAAGGACCAGACTACCTTACCGCCTTTAATTTAAAAAAAAATTGCCAGTCATAGAACTGCCGATAGAAGTGAAAACGAATATTTAATTTTTTTTTAATTTTTTTTCAATAAAAAGAAATAATATTTAAAATAATTAAAATGTAAACCTTAAACCTAAGGCATTTAAGTTTAATTACGAATATAGTATATTTATATCTTCGTAATAACGCGAACATGTCGGTGACTGTGATGCGAATCCACAAGTTTAACCCCCACCCAAAAAGTGCTCAACGTGGCTAAAGAAGTTTTCCCTCCACAAATGGTTTTCTTCAGTACAGCTTGATCGCAATATGAAAGGATTTTCAGTTTTTTTAGGGTTCCGTACCCAAAGGGTAAAAACGGGACCCTATTACTAAGACTCCGCTGTCTGTCTGTCTGTCTGTCTCCAGGCTGTATCTCATAGACCGTGATAGCTAGAAAGCTGAAATTTTCACAAATGATGTATTTCCGTTGCCGCTATAACAACAAATACTAAAAATTAAAAAAATATATATATTAAGGGGGGTCCCCATACAATAAACGTGTTTTTTTCGTATTTTTTTGCTCAATATTAAAAACGGTAACAGGTAGACGGTTCAAATTTTCACAGAATATTAACTTGTATATTACCTTTCAAAATAAATAATTAAATATCAATAAAGTAAATATTAAAGGGGGGCTCCCATACAACAAACGTAATTTTTTGATATTAACAGTAAACCTCTACAAACAAAGTTAGTTTTGCGGTTCATTAACAAAGGTAATTATACCTACTTCTTGAGTACGGAACCCTCGGTGCGCGAGTCCGACTCGCACTTGGCCGGTTTTATTTTTATTTAACACTTCACAAAATTACTCCCGCAATAACTACTACATTTATATTATTTAATTAGTAAATACTTCATAGGCAAATGTGCAAACTATATTTAAGTTGTTATTTGTAATGTAAAACGCTGTATGTATTCCAATAAAGTGAAAAAAAAAAATTCTACCCGTGTGAAACAAAACCGGTTCAATTAACTATTAACAATTATTTTAATGAAAGCAAAATTTGATTGACGCGTTAACGACACGTTTTCCCGCAGGCGCGACCCAGTGCTCCCGAAACTGGAGGCGTTTCAAATTGGCGCTATTGAGTATCAGTTGACGTCAACTGATCGACATTAATTAATGGCTGTCATTTAACCGGTTGGTAAAATATTAACGTTTTGGTTGGCAGAAAAATGTACACAACAGATGCGGTGATGTGCGGTTTTACATCAACGACCTCAATTTACATAGACGGGCCCTGTCAAACAAAGAATGTGGGCGTATTTTTAGCAACGCCATCAACGCCATCTAGTCTGAAAAGCGGGAACTTGCTTGCAACACATATTGAAAACGTATGACTTGGTCATAGATAATATAGATCATGGCCATAGAAGCCGTGAGGCCAGTTAGTAAAAAAAAAATATCATACAGTTTGCCGCGGAAATTAAATGATTGCGTAATGGATAAAAATATTAAATAGGAAGATTAAATAACGTTTTTTTGGAAATGTATAATTGTGACTTGAAACACTTACCTTAAAATAAAAATTGTACAGTGCCAAACTAATAAGACTTTAGATGTTAACCTAAGAATAACAAATTATCTACACGACGAGCGACCGTGACAGCGCTACGATGGGGACAAAGACAGGTTAGGAACGCGTTCTCATAGTCGGTCGCCAGACCTTTTTCTATGAAAGGGCCCATCTAGTACCTACATATATATCGATGTTTTACACACATTAATTGAAAATATTGTAATTTGTAATTTTATGAGCGGGTAGGGTAGGGGTGGTAACAATGAATCAGGTGGACACAGTGAACTACCATAGCTATAGTCTGGCTTCCCTTTATAAATCTGTGGTCTGGCTACGCTAAGTCTGCAGCACTGGTAGAATTTGAAAATCTGTTGATGATAACACAGACTGTAATGCGAAAAAACGTATTTGATACTTGTGTTTTTGTTTTTAAATCTGCTTTCTTGGGGTCATTGGTCGTTTTAGGTTTTAGTACATTTAAAAGAGTAAATGTTTTGACAACACAATATTAAGGTAGAGCATAATGGTTCCTGTATTTCTTTATCATATTTATGTTATATTCGCCATGCATGAATTCGTCTGCGTGGATTTCGGCTTTAAACTCAGGCAAAAAGGCAAAACCGTATATTTTTGTTCAGGGGATAAGTCAAAAAAAGGGTAACAGACAATTACTCTCGCATTTCATATTAGTGTGAATCTACTGACGCTAAAGATTAACAACAATTTATAACTTGATCAGGGGAGATAACTACTTAAGGACAGCATAAATGAATGAAACGCATAGTCAATAGTCAAAGCTGTTTTATTCAAAATAGGTGCCAACACTGTTCACTTTTGAACGTCAGTAAAATATAAGACGTGATGGTGTTACTTAACTGCAGTATCTTAAGACTTGAGCTATGAGGGTTCCAAACGCATCCTGGTCTGAGAAAAGCTAAAAATTGACAATATTGACTTTCATTTCCCGTGCTGAATGCTTTTTGTAGGGAGTCCACCAGATTCCCTCTTTAGATTGGCCATCATTTTTATTAACTCTTAAGATTCCTACGCTTACACCTGGAAATAAATGAAAATAATTTATTTTTTGCATATGCATCATAATTATACGATATGAACGGGCGATTGTAAACCGATTAAACGTTTTATATAAATTATAATCTTAAGTATTTTATGCAAAAATCGAAAAGCAAAATATCAAAACCGTTTGGTCAGCTTACTTGTCAACTCTTCGATTTCTTGTAAACATTGTTGTTTTTGGCTAAAGACAGCATCGTGTTCTTCCTTTACGTCTTGGAATTTAAGAATCATGTTATATAATAACTCGCGCATATTACTTTGAATAGGTATAAGCATTATTTCACTATTTCACTTTTATTTTCGAAATAATAAAACGATTACATAAACACACCTGACACCTGAATTGACAAATGTAAGAAAACAGATTAGACGAATGTTTTTTTTTTTAAGTGTTGCCCTTTTATTCCGTGGCAGAGTTAGCGTGGCCAGACTATAGCCGCGCTCTGCAACGTCGCCATACAGTGCAATTTCGCGTGATAAGACGCCCCCCGCACACCGACTTCACTGTAAACTGACCAATGTTTGAGTACCACCCCGCGGTTCACTGTGGACCATAGGCTGTACACAGTGAACCATTTCCCTATTTTCTAATAAAACCTGAAAAAAGGTAACATAAAATATGCAAAAACCTACTATGTGGGTTTAAACTTCATTAAATTTTCTAGCGTTTGGTGCAATTTGTGCATGATAGATTGCTATAAAAGTGGAGTAATAACTGCTCAAACTTTTTTTGGTTCATTGTTGGCACCCCCACCCTCTACAGGTTTCCTAACGACATTTCCTTCACACTTTAAGCAAGGCATAAAATATATAATTTTATACTTACTGTACTTTGTTAAAAAATTGTACCTATACTTGCTTAGTAATTAGCTAAGTTTACTGTTGTATATTTTCCTTTGTGGTGTACAATAAAAGTACATATATTTGTTTATTCATTCATCATTTTAATTTTAGTATTTTCAAAGTTATGTTTTTCCGAAATATATCTACCAAATCAAACTCTGACCCGTTCACAAGCTTCGAAACTCTATTACTCTATCAATTTCACCGAGTTAATCATATTATATGACATAATCTTCCAAAATAACCACCAGCACCCTATTTTCAGTTTAGGTACAGGATACTATATTACTCTGAGGTTGTATTTTCAACATTGGTTACCATAATTATTATAGAACGACTGAAACGTGGTTTCCACGTTTAATGTGCATTTCGTACAAGGCAAAGCACAAGGAACAATAATTAAGAATCCCATAACATGTTATAGTTTCGCCATGTCCGTCCGTCCGTCCACGGCTTAGCTTATATGAACCACGCCGACAAAGTAGTAATAAAAATAATTTGAAATAGCTATTTATGCAACTGTACCGTAATGAGGGTCATTTTAATTCGAGTGCTGTTTTTTGATACGAGGCTTGCCGAGTATCAAAATAGGATAGTACGAGAATTAAAATGACTAATTACGTACAGTTGCATACAAGATTTTATCTACGACAAGGACGTCTTTATAATTTTTTACTTTATAAATTAATAAAAAAGTCAAATCAATCAAATTTTTTTTATTATGGCTTAGGGTGAATATGTACATATTCAATGACGGGTGCCACCATCAGCCATGATGTAGGTATGGCTTAGAGGAGCCATACCTACATCATGGCGGATGGTGGATACTAAGAACTCTGTGGTTGGGAAAGTGCCAGAGCCCAGAGCCGCTAAGCTATAGGTATCCTTTATCCATATCGATACAGCTACGACTCATAACGATACAGCTCCCATACAACGAACTGTATCGTCATGAGAAGCAAACACGAAAGAGGGTTCAATTCGATATAGTTGTCAAATTCGAAATTGGAACTTTTCGATGCTGGAGTAGATAAAATATTTTTCAGTATGATCTAGCCTCCCATAGGTATAAGTGTGTTACTACTCTATCTCTATAATAACTTTTCTTACAATCTACGTTATTATATAATATCTGAATTCGGTGTTTTTTACGGGAGGCAGGTACATTTCTGTTTAGAAATGTTGTTTATATGTAGAAACTAGCTGATGCCCGCGACTCCGTCCGCGTGGAGGTATGAAAAATAGATGTTGGCCGATTCTCAGACCTACTCAATATGCTCTCAATATGTTTCGGAGGAGTATGGGATCGAAAATTGTGACACGAGAATTTTATCTATAAGATATAAATAAAAAAGATGCTTAGTGTTGGACTGGCAGCAACGCTTTACATTTTTTTTAGTTTTCGTTTTTTTATCCACTACAAGTCAGCCCTTGACTGCGATCTCACCTGATGGTAAGTGATGATACAGTCTAAGATGGTAGCGGGCTAACCTGTTAGGCTCATGGCAGTGATATTAAACCCATGACCCTTCGGTTTCTATACGGCATCGTGCCGGAACGCTAAATCGCTTAGCGGTACGTCTTTGCCGGTAGGGTGGTAACTACCCACGGCCGAAGGCCAGACCAGGGAAAATTCAGAAATTATAAATTCCCAAATTGACCCTGCCGGGGATCGAACCCGGGACGCACGTTAAGACAACAGCTCTACACAGTGCGCCACGGAGGTCATCAAAATATTATAATAATCGTCACTCTTACACAGAATAGATAATTAATTAACAGTAGGTACCTATTATACATGATCTGTTTTCAACTCAAATGATTTATTAAGTAAAACCTGAAAAGTGAAAACATAATAATTCATTTGAGTTCCTGGGGTGTTTATCTTAACAATTGCTTCCATTGGGCTGTAAATAATGTATAGTACGAATTTGGGTTTTTAACTGTAGACAGATTGTATGGAAATTCGCAGTTCGTTCGACACCTCCCGCCATGCGGTCGTGTACGACATTCGACGACTATTCTCATTGGCGCTTAGTTTCCCGGTATACTTACTTGGTTTGAAAAGTTTGAGAAAATCAGTTCATTAAGGAAAATAATATTCAGTTGATGATTATTTTTTAATTTGGGACTTTTAAAATAATTAGGTAGTGTGATATTTTGAGTACGTACTTGACTTTCGGACTTTAACATAACTATTCATCTGTGTTTTGGTAAGTTATTGGCTTTAAATAATATGCCTTATAATATTAATCTAGACCGTCAATATAAGATTTTTTTTGTAACGAATGTAAAATAATTACCTACTTATATAACGGAGTGCATAGTTAGAGTTGGACTGAGATACTTAGCTCTTTTATCTCAACTAAAAAAAATCTTCTAAGACGCAAGCTAAAGCTATTCGGCGGATCGAAGCCCCGACCCTCTGACACGCGCTTCTTATTCTTTGAACTTATGTGCGTTTTAAGCAATTAAATATCCCTCAGCCCTCCAGAGTTCTCCATTAACGTTCTCTAAGATGTGCGAAGCTTGCCCATCTGTTTGCCAGCGTAGTGAACTACGGCCAAAAACCCTTCTCTTCCTCCGTACCTACCTACCTACTCGTGTTCGGTACATAACTTTTATACGTTGACTTATGACTTTATATAATGTGTATATATCCTTTTATAATGATATATATACCTACTGGGATATTCATTACAAATATACCTACGCTGCGGTTTAAGTCCAATTAACTAACACTTGTAAAGTTCATAATGGGCAAACAAACGTAACGGTAGTATAAAACAATTATGTATATGAAATATGTTTGTATATCATTTAATATATAGAACATATTAAAAGAAAAAGAAACAACGGGAAAAAAAAGAAAAAAAATAAGTATACAATGAAAAAAAAACAAAAAGCAAAAAAAAAGGATTAATACTGTAAATGAATAATCATACTTAATATTATAAATGCGAAAGTCACTTTGTTTGTTGGTTTGTTGGTTTGTCCTTCAATCACGACGCAAAGGAGCAACGGATTGACGTGATTTTTGGCATGGGTATAGTTGAGGACCTGGAAAGTGACATAGGCTACTTTTTATCCCGGAAAATTAAGGAGTTCCCGCGGGAATAACAAAAAACTTAAACCACGCGGACGAAGTCGCGGGCATCAGCTAGTAGAACATAATTAAAGAAAAAGAAAGAACGGATAAAAAAAAAGAAAAAAAAAAATATAATGAAAAAAAACCCCAAAAAGCATAAAAAAAAGGATTAATACTGTAAATTAATAATTAAAAATAATAATAATTAAAAAAAAACTATTAACTTATGCATTTACAGTAAATTTAAATAGGTAATAACATGTATAGCATATAGGTTGTATAGAATATAATAATCAAGGTCACAATCTCTGCTGGAAATATAGAAATTGTCCAAGTTACCTACTACAGAGTAAATAGTAAAGCAACCTAGGTATCTGAACTAATACAAACATGTCTTTTTACTTAAAAACTTCAATAGATACAATCAGAGGCCTTAAGTAGGTAGGTATGTAAAAATGATTGCTACAGTGGAACGATCAAAATTACTTCCGACTGGTTGACGCTCTTCCGCAAATCGCAATTGGCCAAAATCCATTTTCACAGGAAAAATAGGCCGTAAATACAGCCAATTGTAATACATAATTGAGATTGTAACAATGATTGACAGGGATTTTAAATAATATGTTTACGTGGCCTCGGTAAAATCGCAATAAACAAATACCTAGATAATATGATATAGTTTCAAAACGAAAATAAACTCAACATAAATTGAGTTAAATCTGTCTTTATCCAGTTTTACGCTCACCACTTCCTGAGCAAATCGGCTCGGGATGATCTGAATCGCTTTGACGTCAATCATGCTAGACGCATATCAGATTTTCTAGGATATATCATTTGTAGCCTAATCACAAACACAAAATATTAAAATGTTGGTCTGTTAAAAGTTAGAACAGACTAATTTTTGAAGTGAAACAAACTTCTTTAGAATCGTTGTGATTTGAAAATTCAACGAAAAGACAAAGCGACACCAAATAGAGACCAACATAATATAGGATTAAGCCTGCGAGAGAATGAGATAGAATACAAGTTATATATTTTTTTTTTTTTTTTTATTTCATTTATCCATCCATATTGTTTACATTTTTAAATATTTACACAAAACAAAAATGAAAAAACATTTAAAAATATAAAAAATAGCGTACCACCGGTCTCGGGAACAGGGTCCAAGAAACCGGCGGTCAGGGCCCCAGAGAGAGGAACCTCCTGACGATGCGAGCCGTGTCCAGGAGTACAGCCCTCTAGATCTGGCCCTTGACCCAGCTACCCAATGAGAGCCTCGAAAGATGTTGGTCGAGGCTCTTGGCTATAAGACCATTAGTAGTCACGACTATCGGTAGAATGATTGCTGAGTCCACATTCCACATGGCGACAACCTCGTGAGCCAAGTCTAGATACTTGGTTAGTTTCTCTTTCTCAGCTTTCACTAGGTTCTCGTCATGCGGGACAGTAATATCAACAATCATTGCACGGCGTTCTGATCGGTCTATCACCACTATGTCAGGCTTATTGGCTACAATAGTCCTGTCTGTAATGATAGACCGATCCCAGTATAGTGTGATATGACCATTTTCGAGAACTGAGTCGGGCACATTATTATTATTATTACTATTATTATTATTATTTATTTATTTCATTTAGGTCCATATTATTTACATTTTTAAATATTTAACTATGAAAACAAAAATAAAAAAACATTTAAAAATATAAAAAAATAGCGTTCCACCGGTCTCGGGAACAGGGTCCAAGAAACCGGCGGTCAGGGCCCCAGAGAGAGGAACCTCCTGACGATGCGAGCCGTGTCCAGGAGTACAGCCTTCTGGATCTGGCCCTTGACCCAGCTACCCAATGAGAGCCTGGAAAGATGTTGGTCGAGGCTCTTGGCTATAAGACCATTCGTAGTCACGACTATCGGTACAATGATTGCCGAGTCCACATTCCACATGGCGACAACCTCGTGAGCCAAGTCTAGATACTTGGTTAGTTTCTCTTTCTCAGCTTTCACTAGGTTCTCGTCATGCGGGACAGTAATATCAACAATCATTGCACGGCGTTCTGATCGGTCTATCACCACTATGTCAGGCTTATTGGCTACAATAGTCCTGTCTGTAATGATAGACCGATCCCAGTATAGTGTGATATGACTATTTTCGAGAACTGAGTCGGGCACATACCTGTAGTACGGTACCTCCGATTCCACAAGATTGTATTTCAAGGCCAGTTGTTGGTGGATAATCCTGGCCACTTGGTTATGTCTGTGTAAGTATTCGCCGTTAGCCAGATGAGAAATTATTATTATTATTATTATTACTCTTTATTTTGTACACCACAACACATAAATAACACAAATAAATACATAGAAAAAACAAAGAACGAAGTAGAATACAAAAAGGCGGCCTTATCGCTTAGCAGCGATCTCTGCCAGGCAACCTTAGGATTAGGAGAAGTTGAGGAGATTAACTTGCGGGTGGTGTATTAATAAACATACAAACAAATACCTACATACTAATACTTAAACAGTTACACAAATAATATAATACTTATAATAAACGTATAAAAATAAACTCATATATATTATATTATGTATTTTATATTACTTAAACTAAATTAAAAATTAAAACTACTCGTCTGTATTAAATGGTGATAAATAGAAATTCTTAACAGATTTTTTAAATATTTCCAGTGAATTTTTATTGTCGTATGTTTAATGGGAGAGCATTCCATAATAAAACTGTGGAAGACTGCGTGTAAAACTTTGTCTTATGCGATGGTATGCATAAAGTTAATTTTCGGGGTGTATCTCATTCTCTCGTAGGCTACTTTTATGAAGTTTCACTTCTGCCGTGTGTGAATTACACACACATTTTTTTGTTCTTAGTAAACTTTAGTCCTAAAAAATCGCAGTATTGATCAGGTTCCTTATATCCTTTTCGCTTTAATTATATACATGCCTGTTTTAGTGTCAAAAACAAAAGACAACGTAGGTAATTAAAACCTGGGGTCTTATTATATGATGCCTCAGTCCTCAGTCGCGGTCGCGGGCACCTCAGCGACCAATTGAATAATAGGGAGACTTTTCATACATAATATTCTAAATGTGAAATTTTGAACGTTTGTAAATTTGTTTTGTAAAGAACGTTTGTTACTCTTTCATGCCACAACTACTAAACTGATTTGGCTGAAATTTCTAATCTCTCTCCTGGGTCGTTCCTTCTTTGCTGAAGATCGTGGTCCTGGCTAGATCCTACCCTCAAACGGATTATTCCAACGGAACGGAACATAATAACGGAACGGAATAGGCTACATTTTATTTAGAAAATCTGAATAGTTCTTGCGGGAGTCAAAAACCTTACTTAGTCCACGCCGTCGAAGTCGCGGGCATCATCTACCTAGACTAGACTCTAGTAGATACCGTCGGCTACGCCCACTCAATTAGCTAGCTAGCTAGCTATTCATAAATTAGGGTTTTATATTATAAACCAATTTTAATCAGAAGAACGTTTTCTTACAAAAGGAGACGGTTCAGATTTGTATGGGACGTAGGCGCCTAGTCTTGTACAAGTAGAGAAATGAAGGAAAATAAAATACTAGACCAGTTTTTACCGGCCAAATCTACGAATTCGTCGTAATTTCAGTGGTAAAATTATTTATTATTTCCAAGTTAAGGAATACTAAACATGAGTGGGTAACAATGGCAGATTCCAAAGACGTTGACGTTTTCCAAAGAAAAACACGTTATTTTGACAGTGCCTGTCAGAAATGACATTTGATACATTTCGCGCCTGCTGCCTTCTCTATGGCTAAAGGTTGCCATCTTGGAAACGTATCGCAAACTTGAAATACATGTTTTATTTTTTTCTCGTAATTTACTTTACTGTTCTAAATTATTATTTAATCTATATATATAAAATTCAAAGTCCTGACTGACTGACTGACTGACTGACTGACTGACTTATATATCAACGCACAGCCTAAACCGCTAGGATTAGAGACTTGAAATTTTGACAGTAGCTTCCTTTTGTAACGTAGGCGCTCACTAAGGAAGGATTTTTCAAAATTCCACCCCTAAGGGGGTGAAATAGGGGTTGAAAGTTTGTATGAAAGTCCGTCATTTCTCAAGTTATATCCATGAAACTTAGTATGTGAGTTATCGGTAAAAAATAAAGAAATACGTGTTTCACAGTTTTTGAAAATTCTACCCCCGAAGTGGTGAAATAGGGGATGAAAGTTTATATGAAAGTCGTTCATTTCTCAAGATATTTCTCAAGTTGTATCAACCAAACTTGGTATTTTGGCTTTAGGTAATAAATAAAGAAGTACATGTGGCGCAGTCTTTCAAAATTCCACCCCCAAAGGGGTAAAATAGGAGTTGAAAGTTTGTATGAAAGTCCTTCATTTCTCAAGTTATAGTGATGAAACTTAGCATTTGGGCTTTCAGTTAGATATGCAGAAGTATGTGTTTCACCATTTTTGAAAATTCGACCCCCAAAGGGGTGAAATAGGGGATGAATGTCCTTCATTTATCAACATATTTTTCAAGTTATAGGGGAAAATGGGGTAATGAGAGTCAGTGGGCAATGGGAGTCACCCAAATTTCTACAAAACGACAAACACTAATAACGCGTACGCGACTTCCCCGACCCGCTATGAACCCCTCGCAGTTGGTGTGAGTCGCTCGCGCCCGTATGGCTGCCACACCGGCAATGACAGGAGTGTTTGGTTTTTGCGCCACGTCGATGTAATTTTTCAACGAAGTAAAATAAACGGTAAGTGTCACATTTATTTATCTATTTACTTATAAATTTTATACACGTTTATACGTTTATTATAAAGTACGACTTTAAACCTAAATCATCTGAATAACTAATGCGTATTTTTTTATTTTATTTTTTTGTCACTATTGTAGTTGCGGGTAATGAGAGTCGGTTGACCCCCATTGTCCGCAAGTGACATAAAGTATGAAAAATAACATGAAGGGCCAAGGAAAGAAGACGAAAGTGCTGAAGAAGGGATCAAAGAGACAAGTTCTTCAAGAATCAAAATGATACCTCTGTATCAGATGTGGGAACAGATGATTTATGCCAGTATAATGATGATGTTTTTGACGACACAGAAAACCGATGCGCAATCTGCGGTGAATTTGGATGAAATAATGAACTGTGGTATGATGATGTACCTCATGTGGCTCATGGGCTCACGCGGAGTGCACTGGGTGGGAGTCGGCCAAAGATTATGTCAGCGATTATTGCTAGATTATCTTTGACCCTCATTGCCCGCAGGGTGACCACAATTATCCTCACCTCGGTGCAATGGGAGTCAAACCTGTTTTTTTTTTTAACTTTTATATTTTTCAAAGTTGATTAGGAAAGTGATTCTTATTGATCTCGAATGCTAGTTAACTAAGCAGATTTTGTTATAAGACGGTTGCAATAAAGATTATATTTCCTATTTTCTTTTTATTTCAATATTTGCTTAAGTGACTCCCATTACCCTATTTTCCCCTAACAACGAAACTTGGTATTTTGGCTTTCGGTATAATATAAAGAAGTACGTGTGTAACAGTTTTTCAAAATTCCACCCCCAAACGGGTAAAATGGGGGTTGTAAGTTGGTGTAAAAGGCCGGCGTTTTTTGAGTTAAATTGCCGTGAAACTTGATATTTGGGCTACCGGCTTAAAGTATGAAATACATAATTCACAGTTTTTATAAATTCTATCCCAAAGGACGTTATATAGTCCTTCAATCACGCCGCAACAGAGCAACGGATCGACGGGTTTTTTTTCATGGGTTCTTTTTACTCCGGAAAATTAAGGAATGCCTGTGGGAATTAAAAAACGTTATGCCACGCGAACGAAGTCGCGGGCGTCCGCTAGTACAATATATATGTATTTTCCTCTATTCATGGTAGAGTGTACAAGAGTAGGCCTAAAATGAACTTTAAGTTACTTTGGTTACGAAATAGCTGGTTATTTGCCCCATCGATTACACTAAGAGTATTGTCGATGAATTGACCAAGAAAAAACTAGTAGTATGTTTTATCTGTAATGATCAAAAAGTAGACAGCTATACAAGTGTTACATATTAAATTCACAGTTACAATTTAATGGATTCTGAATATATTTCCATTTTCCTTGCAATTGTAGGGCGAACACTTTGTTACCTACATCGGGACACGAATTTCAATAAAACTATTCTTCGGGTATCTTATTGTGAGGAAAGCTTTAAACAGATTTAGCAAGTAATGCGATAGTCTTACTCAAACGATAGACGTAGAATCGCTTTAGTTATACAGATGTACCTACCTACTAGGTACTAGAAACAAAGCCCTTTTTTAGCTATCTTTTAGAATACTATGTATGTATTGTCAGATACATTAAGTTACAGATACAATAAAATAGGTGTTAATTACGTAAAATCCATAATTACCCATATACTATTATTATAAATGCGAAACTGTCTGCTACGCTTTCACGGCCCATCTACTCAACCGATTTTGATGAATTTTGGTACAGGGGTAGATTGTATCATGGGGAAGGACATACTTTTATCCCCGAAAATAAAAGAGTTCCCACGGGTCAAAATCTTAATCCACGCAGACGAAGACTCGGGCATCGTCAATAAGTATAGTAGACTTATAAATGAACAACAAAGTTTTTTTTGAATACTTTTTCCCATTATTTATTTAAACATATTTTAGGTTTCATAAAATTGGGGGTTTACTCATTCCATGTGTCTAAATTAACAAATTCTACGGAGCTGTTAATCCCATCATACTAATATTATAAGTGCGAAAGTCACTTTGTTTGTTGGTTTGTTGGTTTGTCCTTCAATCACGCCGCAACGGAGCAACGGATTGACGTGATTTTTGGCATGGGTATAGTTGAGGACCTGGAGAGTGACATAGGCTACTTTTTATCCCGAAAAATTAAGGAGTTCCCGCGGGAATAACAAAAAACTTAAACCACGCGGACGAAGTCGCGGGCATCAGCTAGTTTGAAATAATTCCCCCATTTGAAAGTATCGAATAAGTACCTATATTCTAATCACTGAAACGGAAACCGAGATTATTTGATTCAGATGATGCGATAGCAATCGCTCCCTAATCAAATGAAAAGTTCGACTGGCTGGCAATAAATTTTATTAAACTAAGTGATGAGATGATAATTGATTAATATTTTTTTCATCCCACCATCTCGGAAAGAGTATTTTTACTCTTCGATATCTGAATGCAAAAGCCGTTATTATCCTCTTGAGGATAAAGTAAATTGAATTTAGAACATCGTGTGCACGTTAGTAAATATCACTCGTCATTTCCTCGCTGAGGTGGGATGAAAAGTTACGTGTTGCACTCGAGTGAAAAGATTTTTCACCTCGTGCTCTTTTGATTCCCTCGCTGACGCTTAGGATTCTAATCCTTCGCTTGCTCGGTCATCAAAATTGAGCACGCGGTTAAAAAACAACTTTTCACTCTTCTTTAACAAATAACTATTTTATTCCCCTTAATCTTCTGGGACAAAAAGAAGCCAATTTTCTTCCCTATGATGCAATCTATTTCTGTACTAAATTTCATCGAAATCGGTTGAAAAGATGGGCTGTGAAAAGATGGGGTGTGTGAGCAGACAGGCAGACAGACACTTTTGCATTTATAATATTACTTTAAGGATGTGAAAAGGATGTCTGTTACTCCTTCACGCTGAACGGATTTGGCTTAAAAAGGAACGGCGACAGCTTGTTGTACCTGAACTAATACATGTTTAGACTGACTGAACCGGTACTTGGAAATTTGGAACGGTTATAGCTTGTAACCTGAATTAATAGATAGACTACATTTTATGCTTGGAAAATTAAAAAGTTCTCTCGAAGATCAAAAAAACCTTGATCCACGCGGAAAAAGGCGCGTGTATCATCAACCTAGCCCGAAAACAAAACGACTGACAAAGAATTTTGGATCATTGTTAAAAGATCGGAAATCTATCTAAAAATATCTACCTACATCGATATGAAATGAGATAATGTTATCATGGAAATTGCATGTAATCTAGCCGACTGGTTTCGGCTCACTTTGACAAAAATTAAATCGATAAGATTGCAACCTAGCGGAACAAGTTCTGTTTGCAAAATAAAAGTTCTGAAGCCTATACATATACCGAATAAGGTATTTTTTCATCTAATTCTTAATAACATTATTTAAATGTCTTTAGTTTGTCTGTCTGCTACGCTTTTACGGCCTATCTGGTTAACCGGATAATCGGATTTCGACTCCGAAATTATAGGTGGCATCCCAAGGAAGGGCCATAAGCTACTTTTTAATCCGGAAAATGAACGAGTTGCCGCAGGAATCAAAAAACCTTAATCCACGCGAACGATGAGGAAAATAGGCATTTTTTAAGGTGGGTAAACACGTAAATATTTTGGACAGTATTTTTCCACCTCTTTTAACAATCTTCTATTGCTAGCCATGAAGCTTCACTAGGGCGGGCATTTTTTGTTATAGGTACATAGTATACTAGCATGCAGTTCTTTACTTGCCTCGGAGAGACGCATCAAAATCGGTTAAGAGTTTCTAACACCAGATACACATACAAACAGATTTTTCAAACTAACTTTGGTATTTTGATAACGTGCAAAGTGAAGGTATTTCAATTGGTGACAGTTTAATTTTATTTAGATGCAGAGATAAGCCAAGCAATATATTTTCATAGATATCAAAGTTATTTTTAGTTGTATACCTAAAAATACCAATTATAATAGGTATAACCCCCCGAAGAATGTTTCACTATAAAATTCAAAGAGATGGAAATATCCATATTATCTAATCTCTTGTATTATAATATATCTGTCAGACCCTAGTCAAGATCCGAGTGGATAGCAAACACATGCGAAGGTATAATAATTTAAAGTAGGTATTGCATTATGTGCAACTACCCCTGCCCCCCAGTCTTAACCTTCCAGGCAAATAGAGGGAGGGGTATTTATAAGTTTACCCATATTTGTGTAAGAACCTATTTTGATTAAGTTTTTTTTTGAAAGGTGACTCAATCGACGGTGTTCTAAGATTCAACAAAATCTGTTCAGCCGTTTATCCATGGTTTCCAAATTTCGAATTGATCAGACATCAATTCGAAATTTGGTATCCTGTTACTTCACCAGTAGTTGGTCAAGGGCTACCTTATAGGGAATATAGGGGATAAAAGAATACTTCAATATGTCGGTATAAATTTTTTATTTTTTTCTTAATTAACGTGAAACCTTTGTATAAGTGGTATATGGTATATATACCACTTATACCACTTTGTATAAGTTGTATAAGTGTATGTGGTATAAGTCCGTCTGTGAGTCATAATTTTAGCTATAGATGACGATGATAGATTTTTTGAATGTCAGAGTTGTAATATTATGAGCTCATTATTTTGATACTCTACACGGTTTACAAAGGATGTTTTTTCCTTAAACGCCCCATGCTTACGTCTTCAGTCTCTACTAAAGTAATAGGGATTCCAGCTGTAGGTATATTGTTAAATTTATATCCACAGAGATCCAAATTATTATAATAGAAATGTCAAAGGAGAGTGAACTTGTGACCGCACAGATGTCTAGTGAAACATCATTATACATGTTCTTAAAATAAACTTACCTATTTATACCTACCTAATTTTTATGGCATTAAAATCTTACAGTACAATCTACATAAAACGCGCTCTTGACTTATTTATGTACTGCCACTTAATTATTTCTGCCAGCAACTTCATTAAGGTTTTTAGATTCCCGCGACAGCCTTTTAGTTTTCCGGGATAAAATGTAGCCTATGTGTTAAATCAGGTCTTAATTCCGAATTTCAGATCAATCAATTCAGTTATTGTAGCGTAAAGGTGTGAAAAACATCCACACGTACAAACTTATAAAAACATCCAAACATGGTGTCGAGTATACGCTTTCACAAGTAGTAGATCTTCCTTCCTTCCTTGCTTGTATATCTATTCCCTTGTTTAGAATTCTATGGTTATAATTCTAAACAAGAATTCTATCTCTATTATGGAATGACTTTTTGCCTGAAGCAATTACCTATTTCTGTGCCTGAAGCCCCGATTTGTGTACCGTTGTACATCCCCGTCCACTCCCACCATTATCGTGTCGACTTTCTTAAAATTTCGACGAACTCAAGCTAAGTAATTCAGAAACTACTATCAGAAAAATATCCACCACCACCACTACAGCCCATTAACGTCCCACTGCTGGGCACAGGCCTCCACTCTCATAGGAGAGAGGGAATTAGAGCTTAGACCCACCACGCTGCTCCAATGCGGGTTGGCGGGCTTTAACGACTATTATCATGTTAGTGATAATAACCGGGACCGACGGCTTAACGTGCTCTCCGAGGCACGGGGGTGAAACACCGCCAACTTCCTAACTCCGGGCTAGTGCTGAGAATTTCTAGTCAGAAAAACCCAACACTTATTATGGCCCGACCCGGGACTCGAACCCGGGACCTCGTCAATAATAAAAGACCAGAAAAATATGAAGTGAAATAATTGTTAAGTGCGTGGCAGAATTAGCTTCCTTCTTGCTTACAAATTATATAAACGTTTTAACCTAAACCAAAAAGGATAATAATCTTATTATATACGTATGTGAGTTTTTCTCTGGCTCATTTATTAGTCTCACAATAATCTCTCACAATTTAGCATAAGGATATGCTAATAATATCTACAAGAATTTTTCAGATTTTTCCAGATTAGGTAGGGGCTGGCACATTGAACTCGTAAATCCACCATATATGTCACTTGGACACACGCAAAATATTTTTGACCGAGCGAAGCGAAGGTCTCTGAGTCTACTTGAGTGAATTTGCACTTGTCCGTCCGTCCGTTTGTCAGAGCCTTATAACTTCTGAACGTAATTACTTCAAATTTAAATATCAATAAGTCAAACCGATGGCCTCCAGCCGAATATGGCTTAAAAAGTTATAAAAATCTTTATTTCAGGGGGGCTCTCATAGAAGCGAATGCGAAGTAAAATATTTTTTATAGCGTTAGGTAGGGTGGCGGTATATCATTTTAAAGATAATTAGGAATAGAGTGCGAATTTTTTAAAAAAAATTTTCCCCTAAAATTGACGAAATGGGGGGGGGGGCATCCATTTTTTACTTTTATACCTATCCAGGAATAATAGATTATTAACCAAGGGGATAAAGCAGTGTCTTCTGTCGCGGGTGACGATTTAAATCGCGAGCGTAACGAAGGACTCGAGTTTTACTCCCGAGCGTAGCGAGGGTGTTAAAAAATTAAATCACGAGCGAAGCGAGGGATTTAAGACGAGTCCTGAGTGTAGCGAGGGATTTAAGTTCACCCAAGACTAAGACAGCTTTATCACCGAGGAAAATACTCTACTTTTCGTACCATTTGCGAAAAAATTAACACAATAATAATATGAGATAAGCATTATTAAAAATAATGACAATTAAAAGTAAAAGTTAACATTCGAAACATTGGTCCAATTATTGATAGAGAGAGTAACATTTTTGTTTGGTACATTTATTGTTGATGAGTTGATTTGAGTATTTCTCTGTTCTTGCGTCTGAGGAACTGTTTAGAACATTAACTTATTTATAAAAATAAATTAAAATAAACTTAACGTTTATGTATTTGAAGAAAACAAAAACGCGGCAAATTCTTAGGCTAATATTTTTTGTCGGAAAAGCAAAGGCATCAAGCTCATACGGCCTCGTCGGTTTTCGTAGGTAATTTTATCTAATAATCATAACTGCATAATAAATGCGTATTCCTTTTTCAAAAAGATGTTTAATGCTTTATATACAAACTCAAATGGTGTAAACACAGATGTGGGTAAGTACCTATTCCAAACTTAAATCACATTCTCCCCCTAGAGGATGAATGAAATTCAGTACAATTTTCTTTCCCTGTTTTTAACAGATTAAAAATGACAATTGTTATGTGACGCTTGACGCTTTTTGTGGCATAGAATGTCACTTTTTTGAGAGAGTGGTACGAAAAAGTGTATTTCTTGTTGGTTTTCAATCACGCCTGATGATCTGATTGAAACAGATCGACGTAAATTTACATGAATATAGTATATAGTTAGGGACCTGTAGGGCAACATAGGCCTTTTCATCCTGGAAAATCAAAGAGTTCCCGCGGGATTTTGGGAAAACCTTAATCCTCGAGGACGACGTCACGCTCATGTTCTATGTATTTAATACATCTATGTAGTGGTAGCACAAAAAACTTAATAAGTAGTTACTTTTCAGGGTGGTAGCAAGTGCTGTCCGAAATTTTAACTTTACTGCTATACTTTAGATCTGTCAATCTGTCCGACGTATAGACAAATGGACTGGAACAAACTATAAGCCTTATAGTTTGTTCCGCTATAAAACAAGAATACCTTATAGGTAGTATAAGGTATTCTTGTTTTATAGCGGTACCCTAAAAAGTTATACAAATTAATGAAATTGTAATTATTATTATTTTCAAAAGAGCGATCGCCGAGTTTCTTGCTGGTTTTTCTCGGTAGGAATGGCTTTCCGAAGCAGTGGTAGATTCACTCGACGATTCAGAAGTAAGTACTTGTAAAAGTTTATTTAAATAAAAATCATTTGAATTTGAATTTGAATACATCTCCGGCTCCCTTACAATACCTGTAACATTATAATATGGCATTATTCTAGGTGATATTAGATGTTACTACTAGTACTGAAACCTTCGAGCACAGAATAATAACTAGTACTAGGTAGTTTCTTTTGTTTTAAACCGCTGAACTGACCGCTTTCAATATACCTACTAAGTATACCTTTTTTGTATGCAAATGTAAAACAATATTCTTGAGAGGGTCCACGCAAATTTTTCACGTTGTTTTTTTACTGTCTGGCGGATATTAAATACTTTAAAAATAACTTCCCTGAATGCTATACGTTCTTACAACCATTAGTTAGTTATTTTTGCACGCATTAGTTGTTGTAAAAATGTTTATTGTAACACATTCGTCATTCTAGCAAATATTTATTGAAGTGATCCCCGACGCAAACTGAGGAGCGTGATAAGTTTAACGTATTTATCTGTCTGTGGCACTGATGTTTCCAAACGGATGAACCGATTTTGATTTAGTTTTTGTTTTGTTTGAAAGAAGGTGAAGGTGACTTGATCGAGAGTGTTCTCAGCTATGATTCAAGAAAATCTGTTCATCTATTTAAAGCTCACCAGCTTTTTTTAGTTGATAAAGGTATGTATGCAACTTCCACAGGTCTGATCGCTTTGTTAATGTCGTCACCTCCATGGCAAACTTACGAATCTGTAGTTTTAATGAAATCAATATTTCCATGAAAAACCGTACCAAATGTAGTACAGCACACCTTGGTACAGTCACGTATTTCTGTCACTGATAGTTACAGAATTCAACTAGCATTGACAGAAATACGTAACTTAATTAAAACCCCGATACATTGTGTCGGAGTTTAAATTAATATTTAAATTATACTTATTTGATTGTCCTTGGCAAAAAAAAACTAGTGAAATTACTCTGTATATTATCCTAATTATTAGTACATTACTGCAGAAAAACAGGCATTGAAGGTTCCCCTCGGCCCACATACGTAAGTCCATCAATGCCTAGTTGTGGCCAAGGCTTGTATAGTACTTTTTCAACCGACTTCAAAAAAAGGAGGAGGTTCTCAATTCGACTGTATTTTTTTTTTCTTTTTTTTATGTTTGTTACCTCAGAGCTTTTGACTGGGTGGACCGATTTGGATGATTCTTTTTTTATTTGAAAGGGCATACTTCCCATGTGGTCCCATATAAATTTTATCGAAATCAGTCGGGCGGTTTTTAAAATATCAACAATAAAATAAGTACTTTGTATAGCGTATGCTTGTTGTTGTAAAGTTGGCGCGGGAGTTTGAAGTCGGTTGTTTAAAAAGAATTTTTTATATTAAATTACTAGCTGATGCCCGCGACTTCGTACGCGTGGATCAAGGTTTTGTTGATCCCGCGGGAACTCTTGAATTTTCCGGGATAAAACGCCTAGCCTATGTGCTATTCCAGACTATAATCTATCTCTGTGCCAAATTTCAGCCAGATCCGTTCAGCCGTTGGGGCGTGATTGAGTAACAAACATCCATCCATACATCCATCCAGACATCCATCCAAACTTTCGCATTTATAATATTTATTTGATTCAAATAATGCGCGGAAATTAAAACTAAGCAGTACCTACCTAGACAGAAATTTTTATTTAAAAATACAGTTATTAAATGTACAATTTTTGAAATCTAAAGTGGACTTTCCGGGAATTATGTTTGTTTGGGAAAATTCTAACGAGGTCGAAGTTTGTTGTATAGTAGTCTCTCCAGTGTGATTCTGTATTTCAAACGTTTGATGGGAGGTCGATGGTCGAGATCTGATACTATCGTTGATTTTACGCGTAATTCTACTTTTCCCGCGTTAAAGTGTTAATTTGTTTTTTTTTCAATAAATAGCTTTCTAATTGCAAGCTAGTTCGAAATTTTGGATAAGTTACCTCCTTGGTTGCCATGTTTCGGAGTAAAAGATCGTTCCATTTTTAAATTACACGACACATATGAATTTACTATGTAATTTATTTGGCCGCTAAACCACGACAGATATGGATTTTCAATTCATACAACTTTTGCCGGCCGCTGCTTGCAAGTATTTGGCCAGTACAGCAATTTCGATTTATCTCGAAGAAGGTTGTCAAAATAATGCTCAAATTTCCAAGCATGTTTGAGAAAAAATAGATTGTGTGGTTAGCCGTTAGGACGGACTGCATCATCAGTTGTTATTGTATGTCTATAGACTAGTTAAAAAAAGCTGTACACTAACGATAAGCTATTCATAGTAAAGAGTAATGAACTGTGACACTGAATAATTATAAAACTACGAAATAAAACTAGGTTGGCGGCAACACACAATTTTTACAGCGTAAGTATTTTCACGGCACAATATTTCTAAAGTATTTCTATCAACATATTTTACCGGCGGGACATAAATCATAATATACTCAAGAGCAAGATGCAATGTATTTGAGCAACGCGAATCAACGTAAGTTATTATTATTTTAGAGAATTTACTCAGAACTTTTGTTTAATATTAAAAAATCCATACTATTTATTTAATTTTAATTTTAATTATATTATATTATAGTAATACAAATGCGAAAGTGGGTCTGTCTGTCTGTGTATCTGTCTGCTACGCTTTCACGGCCCAACTACTCAACCGATTTTGATGATATTTGGTTCAAAGATAGGTCACATCCCGGGGAAGGCTAGGCTACTTTTTATCCCGGAAAATTGAAGAGTTCCCGCAGGAATCCAAAAACACCAATCCACGCGGACGCGGGACGAAGTCGCTGGCATCATCTAGATTCTAGTGTATAATATAATGCCGTTCTGTTTAAATTTGTTGGCCGGCAAAAAAAATTGTCCAACCTGAGTGATCTCCTTTAGCTACACTTTACATCTCTACCTTCTATGATAAAGAAATAATTTGATATATGAATAATTTATTTTCAGATCAAGATCAGAAAAGAAAAATAATCACCATAATACGATTGTTTCGAGAAGTAAGTAGGTAAATAGGTTTTTAAATGCGTTTAATGGTAACGGTGTAAGTTTATTTGTTCAAGCCAACGAAATGGCATGAACATGGTGTGTTATAAACATTGAACAGTTGTTGTTACCACGAGATCGTGACGAATCCCATGTGACCAAAGAGGTATACCTACTTAATTACAATCTCTGTTAACCACAGAGTACTTTGTCTATACTGTTGACGTCCTCATATATTCTTCGATATGTGCGACATGCATTTTCAGTGCGTACCTTCTAAAACATGATAGAAGAATATATTGTTAGTGTTGACAAATCATACTTGAACCATACATTTATAACGTCAAGTATGAAATTCAGGTCCTCATGCCATAACCCCTAATAGTATGATATTATAAATCTTTACTCTTTATCCAACACATTAGTGGGCCTGGCAGACGTTGTCCGGCTATGAACCTACAACCCGAATGCAGCGCGCCCTATAACGGTGTCCAATCCATTCCATACTAATATTATAAATGCGAAAGTGTGTCTGTCTGTCTGCTAAGCTTTCACGGCCCAACTACTCAACCGATTTTGATGAAATTTGGTACAGAGATAGTTTACATCCCGGAATATTGAAGAATTCCCGCGGGAATTAAAAAATATCAGTCCACGTAGTCGCGGGCATCATCTAGTTGTGAATAGAAACCATCCCGGGACCCATACAAACACACAAAAAATCCATCAGAATCGGTCCAGCCATTCTAAAGTGATGCGAGAACATACATTTCGGCAATTGATTTTAACAATAGATATTTCTGCAGACGGAAGAAAAAATAAAACGTAAAAAAAACATATAGCTGTTGCGTAGGCACTGCCTACGCAATTTTAATTGAATCCTAAACACATTGTATACATTAGAGGAATTTTGAATGACGGTTTTTGATACCTCATTGTTGAACGATTCTTGTTAGGTAACATTCGTGATCAAAGAGAATAATTCTGGATGTAACGGAATGGTATTCAATAAAGCGTTATATTTTTATCTTTTCATTTGGCCGTTTTGATCTCAGAATAACAAAAAATGTTTACGGAAAAATATAATTAGGTTTGACCCAATAAATAATCACATGAAGTTGTAGTGAGTGCTTTTTATTGGCTATCTTCTAATGTTTTAACCAATGAGTGTTTCACTACTAATTCTAAAATAACACTTGTTTTGGGAAGAAAACCTATTATCAATATACAAGGCTATTGTAGTACCTAGTGCGAAAATATCACACACACAATCAATTGTGTTGCAATTTTATTCAGTTAGGTACAACCACTACACAATATACCTATTTACACGTATCAGTATAGGAACCTACGTGCATACATACACATTTGTTGGCAAATTGTGTATAATAATATGTATTAACTTATTTCCATTAAAAGATGACCAGCTGATGCCCACGACTTCGTCCGAATAAGTTTCTTTAATTCCTTAATTTTCCGGGATAAAAAGTAGCTTATGTCACTCTCGAGGTCTTGGACTACACCCGCATGCACAAATAAAAAACACGTCGATCTATTCCTCTGTTGCACCGTTATTGAAGGACAAACCAACAAACACACTTTCACATTTATAATATCAGTATGATGCTTCGCATCAACGAAGATTTTTTTTAATTTTTAATCCTGTATTATCTTTTTGCTTTCGCGCGATGAAAAGTAGCGTATAGGCTACATATTATGCTACTTACTTACTACTACTACTACTTCCCCGAAATGCAACATATTATACCTTCCAAATTTCAAACTCAAGACAGACAGACAAATTTAGTTGGTAAATCGATGGACAAATTGCATTTTTATAATATTTGAATGGATTATTGCAATATATTTCTTCCGCGTTACAACATTCGACACCCACAAGTCATAACAATGTTTGCATCTTAACTGAATTATATTCTCGTTATTGATTTGTTGAATTTGGGCTAATAAATCCCTACCGACATCCAAAGCAATTCATAATTCTTGAACAAATACTGCCAACCAAACCTGAAAGAAACACGTATTTCTGTCAAACACTGACTGATTTAAAACACCCTGAGTCATCATGATGGGATTGTAAATAGGATTTGGTTATTTTTAACATAATTTAGCATGGTCTGAGCACGTAGGTAGATGTTCTGTTTTATACTGAGTTTACTATTCATAAGTCTTATATCGCAAGTGATCAATTATTATAATTTAAGTAAGTACACTGAACCGGCCAGGGGCATCGTTCGCGTGGATGATTTTCTGGGATAATAGGTAAGTAGCTTATGTCCTTCTCCGGGATGCAACCTATCTCTGGTCGTAGCAGAAAGACAGACATTATCGCATATTATTATTAGTATTGATCGACATCGTGAGGTCTTGAGACGTGAGTACAAAAACATTTGCTTTAAGGCTAAGCTTATATACCTACCTATGTTTATAAGTAAGTATATTGCATGTGATTGTGACATTAAAAGAAATTTTTTTTTACTTCAAAACTACCTTTGCAATGCACAACGTATACGAAAGGCAGTTTTAGACAAAATGAGGATTCCCTCTCAAGTAGAGTCGGGGACACGACGCGCTCTGTCAATTCCACCACCACCACTACAACCTATATTAACGTCCCACTGCTGGGCACAGGCCTCCACTCTCATAGGAGAGAGGGTATTAGAGCTTAGACCCACCACGCTGCTCCAATGCGGGTTGGCGGGCTTTAACGACTATTATCATGTTAGTGATAATAACCGGGACCGACGGCTTAACGTGCTCTCCGAGGCACGGGGGTGAAACACCGCCAACTTCCAACTCCGGGCTGGCACTGAGAATTTCTTAATTGAAAGACCCAACACCTAACAATTTTTATGCCCGACCGGGAATCGAACCCAGGACCTCGTGATCCGCAGTCGACTACGCTAACCACTAGACAAACGAGGCAGTCTCTGACAATTATTGTGAGTTAAATCTAGTTATCACACAGAGCGTTGCAAGGAAAAATTTGAATGGATGCTAATGCCTTTATGAAATGAAAGAACCCTTTATTAGAGCTGAACAAAAAGATAACCTATTTGTTCAGAACGCGTGGACATTTTACAGCTGTTCAAATTTTAAAGCCCTTCATAGCTCGTTGAAACGAGACTTCTTGTGTAATAAGTGTCACACATAGATGTTACAATTTTCGCACAGACACCGTACAAAAGTTATGAAAAGAGCAACTGCTGAATTTCTCGCCGGCTCTTCGCAGTAGAATTAGTGTTCCGAACCGGTGGTAGAGTCTTGACTATGTAAGACCTTCACGCAAGTTGTTCTACGTGAAATTAATAAATCATTAAACTACTTCAGTATCTAATTCTACACCTATTACTTACACAGCAAAGTCATCAGTACGCTTACTCTGAGTTTAAACATTGTAAATACGATTCATCGACGTGAGAGCTCACCACGCCAAGCGTCAAAGTAAAATGAACCTTAACAGCATTGGTTTAGAGCTCATTTCGTCATTTCGTGTATTTATTCACAGCCAGCGCTCCAAACGCTGAATTTGTAACTTAAAAGCAAGAGCTTTTGGGTCCATTTTACTTTGACGCTTGACGTGGTGAGCTCTCACGTCGATCTATCGTATTTGCAATGTTAAAACTCAGAGTAAGCGTACCGAACGCGTTTATCTACTTACGAGTAGGTACATGTATTCCGAGTTGAGGCTAACTTCAGTAAATTTGGAAAGTTATTACTCAATTTCCATCAATAATTGATGAACTGACTTCTGATTGACCGAAGGACTGACTACCCGGGAATTGTTAGGTACATACAAATGTAATCAAAGTTTTGTGCGAATTAGCCAACTTTAATTACTTTAACTAAATCGGCGAAAATTCAATAAATTCTCGAGAGCTTTCCTGCCGTAGTAGGCACGCTATTAAAGTTATACTCATGGGTACCTATGAAATTATAGAACTCTTTCACTTTGTCGTAGTCGTCAACCGTTAGACTCCTCTGGCGTAGTGTTGAGCGCAGCGCAGTCTTGACGTGGAAGATCCCGGGTTCGATAGGGCCAATTTGAGAATTTATAATATCAGAATTTTCTCTGGTCTGGCCTGGTGAGAGGCTTTGGCCTTGGCTAGTTACCACCTTGTGCCACGCCACGGTCTTGCGCCGCGCCGCGAAGCCTGTATTCAACGACATGCTTGATAATCTTGGTAGAGAGGCCAATGGCTACGCTTTAGGCTACGTTCGCACTGCGAAAAACATTCGCGCGTGTACGCACTTGCGAATAAAATTTGCGGGGAAAAATCGCTGGTATGATACAAATTAGGTAGGAGTAGGTAGGTGAAATCTGTACGCGAAGTATAAAAAAATAAAAAAATAAAATGAGTCGCAAGAATAAAAATCGCGCGCATGTCGCCATTCCAGCCACTTGTCCTCATACTTTGTCAGTTCTTAGAACTATGTTCTGTAGACTGTATTATTAAACTTGTACGTAAGAAAAGTTTCTTGTTATTATCTTACACTAAAATCAAATCAGCGGATAAAAAGTTAGACTTCTTTGTTTTTACATAATGTCCAAAACAGTACGTAAGTTTAAGTAGGTACGTATATTAAACATCCGGTGCGTCTAAAATACAATTTTTCAAATGATTGTTATTGATGTTCTTATTGATTACTTTATACATCGTACATCAAACATTTCATTACAAAATTGATTAAGTGTATAAACAAAGCAGAACGAAAAAATATGCTCCAAAGAATCTACTGTTTATGCAAACAGTAGATACATGTTTGCTTGCTCAAATAAGTTTGACTTTCATCGGATTTAGTCTTGATTTTGGTATTTCGTCTTGTGAGGCTGATTGAGATAAAATACGAGGATTAGGTAGGTACTAGAAGTGATTTATGTGCGTACAATATTTAACTCCAGTCATACAGAGGTAGGAAGGTTAAAGCACGTGGAACAGTCACGAATCACAAAGTCACACCCAAATCCGTCGACAGAGAGCCGTAGGCATCTCGCGATGTTTTTAATATTTTCTTAGCAAGTTAGTCATGCCTTCCTAGTTCAATCCGTGAAGTGGTAATAATTCGCGACGGGTACCTACATTAAATCGCCGACCTTTTTTAGGCAATGACAAACACATTATTTCATAAAGCCATTACATTTTATGAGATACTTTCGCACTTTACGCTATGATTATATTTTGTTGGGACTTGTTCATAATGAACTGTAGGTAAGTAACTGCCTTCAAAGGGGTTATCTTTTAAATTTTCTCTACACGGAGATTTGGCTTTGACTTTCAAGTGTACTTACTTTCTGTAGAAAGCAGACGATCTCAGTTTCGGTTTTGTATTTAGACTTGTATTTTTCAACATTCAGATTTTTATGTCTTTGAATATTGCATCACTTTTCTTCTTCTCTTTCTTCTCCGCGATAGGAAACTAAGTTTTTTTTGTATTCATTTTTCTCTATGTGTATTCAGTGTGGTTTCCACCATCATCATTTGAATTTGTATCATAAATAGGACAAAATCAAAATAATATTAGATCTAACAATGTAGGCAAGTTAAACTTTGCCAAGCAAGTTTGTAAAAATTATAAATATATCTAAAAGTTCAGAAATTGTACTCCAAGCTTGAATATACTGATTGAAGGAGGCATAAATTTGTTATGAAACCCTTTAAAAATTGTTATATCTAAGTACATTCGTACGGTGTGAGCAAAAAGTGTATTATGCAATCACACATCCCATTGTTTTCGCAACGAATTTCCATCTCGAACAACCCTTGTCATACGCAAACACTTACAGAGTTTGTAAACATTTTTGAAGAGTAGAGATAAAAATTTATTAAAGTTCTATACTTTTTGACACTCAAATAATAATTATGTCCGTCCGTATCAGATAATAATCAGATCCGTAATCTGCGATCCAAATCCTATTAACAAGTTCGCCCTACAGATTGACGATGTGAAAATGAAATAAGTGTCTGCGGAACCACTGGACGACACTGGTGTCCGACCTCTTTCTCTAATTAGTTAGTCGAAGTGGGATATCAATAAGTAGGAATGGCATTCCGAACCAGTGGTAGATTCACTTGACGATTCAAAAGTACTTGTAAAAGTTTATTTGAATATAATTTAATATAAAAAAATCTTTTTAAACAACCGACTTCAAACTCCCGCGCCAACTTAACAAGCACACGCTATACAAAGTACTTATTTTATTGTTGATATTTTAAAAACCGCTCAACCGATTTCAATAAAATTTATATGGGACCACATGGGAAGTATGCCCTTTCAAATAAAAAAAGAATCATCCAAATCGGTCCACCCAGTCAAAAGTTCTGAGGTAACAAACAAAAAAAATATAAAAAAAATACAGTCGAATTGAGAACCTCCTCCTTTTTTTGAAGTCGGTTGAAAAAAACATTGATTGATTTGATTGATTGATAGGGATTTTCTTCAAGTAGATGTTATGAGTAACTCCACTCCAGTCTTTACCTATACAGCTGTACAGTCCGTCAAACATAACTGAACCAGGTGCCCAAAATTGGAAGTTTTTTATTCATATCTACTAGCGACGCTGTCACCGGCAGGGCGACCGCGTATCTTTTGCATCAATCATTGATACATCGCAATTACCTCTGATTGCCTGAATTTATGGTATTCTTGCTGCGTCAATGGATTTCGTCCAATAGTGGAAGAGTGTTAACCAATCAGAGGTGATTGCGATGTATCAAAGATTAATGCAAAAGATACGCGGTCGCCCTGCCGGTCAGATAAGTTTGTGGGACTATACCTACTATAACCTATTCTTTGCCTATATGCTTCGTGGTTTCAACGCACTGACATCTTCGTTAGCGAGCAAATAATAATTAATGTTCTTACTTTAAAGTAGCTACTAAATATCACTGTCTATTTAATTTTGCACGCTTTTATTATCTTCGCATACATACTCTCAGCAATTTAACTAATAAACAATGTTATAATATTATATTAGGAATCTTGAACTATTTACAATATAATTACTTGTAACATAATTAAATAACATACTTAGTTTGCAAATTTGCCAATATCTGACAATTGGTTGACATTACTTGGTAGTAGATATTATATTTTGCGGATCTTTGGTTTAGGTTAATTATTTCTTTAGTACCTACCTACATAAGTTTTATAACTGTAGGTAACTAAATGTTCATTCATTATTATTACCCCTACCTTTTTTTTTATTTTTTTTTATAATCTTTATTTTTAGAGATTATTCGCTTAGCGAATATGCCTCTCTGTAGAATAACAGAATTAATAATTAGATATTATAAGGTACACAGCAAAAATGGCCAGGATTGCCATCGAAACTCGAGATATTAATATTCTCTTTTTTCGATGCCAATCCTAACCATCCGCAACACTTTCGCTGCTTTGGCTGAAAGCGGGTAAGCCAACACGGTGTTCAATAAACCGACAGCGTACAAGTTTACGGAATCCCTAAAAATTCTCCTTCTAAAGTCTTCGTTTCGGGCACATTCCATTAAGATATGGACCACATCCTCTGGCACATTGCAGACACTACAGTTTTTAGTTTTGTTACTAATTGGTAATAATTTTAATGAAGCTTCAATTAAATTTAAACTCGCTCAAAGGGTGTCTTTAAACTATTATTTACTAGTGGTCGCCCGCGACTTCGTCCGCGTAGGTACAATTTCTGATTTCCTATAAAATTATGATATTTTCCCGGTACAAAAGGCCTATCTATAGAGGCTTATACCTATAATTTACATTATATGCAGGTTTTTGTTACTAAAACTATCACCTAAATGCTGATTTTCATGCATAAAGGTAGGTACTTAAAAAACATAGAACTTTCATGTAACCTTGCACCCCCTATTTCACCCCCTTTGGGGTGGATTTTCATAAAATTTCTTATAAGTATAGGATTTTATTATTTAAAACTAATAACTTAAGTGCCGATTTTCATGTCTCTCACTCCAAAAACACAGGACTTTCATACAAACTTCCAACTTCCATTTCACCCCCTTAGGGATAAATTTTCTCAATACCGTTTCTCAGCCGATGTCTATGCCATAGAAGGAACCTACCTTTTAAATTTCAAGTTTGTGTGCTTAATAGTTCCTGAGATATCGTGATTAGTGATTGAGTTCTTAATCACACCAGAACGGCTGAACGGATCGGGATGAAATTTAGCACAGAGAAAGATTATAGTTTGAAATAACACATAGACTAGGTTCATTTTATTCCGGAAAAATAGTTGAAGAGTTCCCGCGGGAACCAAAAACCTTAATACATGCGGACGAAGTCGCTTGTAACACAATAAATACGTACGACGTATAACCGTCGTACTTATGGTCCTACGTACGAGTAAGTACCCGTTTTAATCCACCACCACCACCACTACAGCCCAATAACGTCCCACTGCTGGGCACAAGCCTCCACTCTCATAGGAGAGGGAATTAGAGGTTAGAGAGCTATAGGGTTGGCGAGCTTTAACGACTATGATCATGTTAGTGATAATAACCGGGACCGACGGCTCAACGTGCTCTCCGAGGCACGGGGGTGAAACACCGCCAACTTCCTAACTCCGGGCTAGTGCTGAGAATATCTAGTCAGAAAAACCCAACACTTATTATGGCCCGACCCGGGACTCGAACCCGGGACCTCGTCAGCCCCAGTCAAACATGCTAACCACTAGACCAACGAGGCAGTTAAACCCGTTTTAATACATAATATTATGTCGCTAAACTACGAATTTTTATTAAGCAACATTTTTGTCAGTACCCAAATAGTACCAACATCAAAATTATCTACTCATTACTCAGAGCCTAAAGAAGAATGCTGAACGAGCAATAAGACAAAATCATGAGAGCTTTCAGTAGCACTCTTCATGCTCACGCGTTTTATATGCGACACTAACTTTCACGCGAAGGTCAATAGTTTTCTTTCATTAGAGTGTAATAAATCGACATCATTACGTCCGCATTTTGTCACGTAGGTAACACGCTGAAAGGGCTCTTTGTAATTCTGCAATCCTGAAATTGATTAAGTACAGCGTTTGATTTTATTGCTTTTGGTTTTCAGGAAATTCCACGGCCAATATATTTGAGGTCTTATGATTCATGGAAAATTGGCAATTTATATATTATTATATAATATTAATAAAGGAAATAGTAGGAATCGTATCTTGACTCGCCTTCAAAATAAATCCCTTCGTAAATTCTTTGCTGAATTTATTATCTTCGAGTATATTTTGGTTTGTGGGACCTCTGAGGGATTCGGTAATATAAGTCTAGGCGATTCGGGTAATTGGCTGCCTGCAGGAGAACTTGTTATTACTTCATAGCAAATAAAAGGTTACCATTAACACAATATGCCAATTCGTAGTCCCAAGTGATCTAATACCACGTAGAAGATAATTAGAGGCGTGTGTTAGGTTAATGACTTTATAATATACAAACTGATGTTACAAATGCGGACGAAGTCGCGGGACTTCGTCCGCGTGGAATGCCTACGTTTTTTTTCAAATTCCACGAGAACTATAGGCTATGTCAATCTCCAGGTCATCAACTATACCCATGCAAATAATCACGTCGATCCGTTACTCTGTTGCGGCGTTATTGAAGGACATATTTTCGCATTTTTGCATAATATTAGTATGAATATAATACATAGTTACATCGGCATATTTTTATCACTGTGTGTTATTATTATCACACGCACACGCAAACATACACAGACACACCCAGACACACTCAGTTTTTCACAAGTAAATAAGAAATTCGTTTTTAGTTATATTTTCACATGTATCACTGGAAGGAACTACCCTCTGCAATACAGGTTCTGAGGTTATCCTAGCGTAGAGGGTAGGGACCTCTATATAATCATGTCACTCTTTTATAAAAATAAATATTATTCTTATTCTTATTCTTATTCAACAGGCTACTATCGTTTTCTGTTTTTTTTTGTACTTAATGTAAGTTTCCACTCCACAAAATCTGCCCTCAGTTCCGATCATCATTGGTTGAATCAAGGGGTAACTATAGTTACCCCTTGATTCAACTAATGATTATACCCCATACCGATCCACCATATAATCCAAAATACCAATACAGTATACCAATACAATTATTACCAATATAGATATCAATATAGCAAAATGAGGACATTTTGCTTCCACAAGTTCCTTCAAGGCAATAACATGCCAATAACATGAAATAATTGCGTTCAATTTAGCATGATTTAGCCTATCTTCCTGGTAAAAAGGCAAATAAATAAATGCGGAAGTACGTTTTTTGTTGATTAGTCCTTCAATCAGTCCGCTACGTTATGAACTTATGACGCGTCGATTTTTTGCATGGATTATTTAAGACTACTTTATCCCGGAAAATATAACATATCCACAAAGACGAAGCCACGAGCGTTAAAAAGATTTGAATCCATTATTCGCTGTTAAATCCCTAAAGTAAAATCTCGATAGTACAGAAATAGCGCGCCTTTGTGAGCCATTCTCGACGGAACTCAAAGAGTAATTAATGCGTAACATACGTTCTATCAAAGACGGTTCCCCACCGGGAGCATTCGCTGTAAATTTATAATCTAAAATTCGAATTTGAGCATTACGTTACAAGAGTGGCTCATTGACTTACGAGTATTCATCATTGTTATTTACCATACTAAATTCTACATCAATGTTATGTACCTAAAAAAAAAACAAAAGACCAATATCAGTATCAACTTATTTCAAATTCGATTGATTAGACATTAATGTCATACTTTGTGTCATGGGTGTTACACATTGTACCATTACAGGTTGCGCACTGTAATGCTCAGTTCTTTTCATTGACTGATGTTATGGTCGAAATTGAACTGTTACACGATAAGTAGGCTAATGCTCCCGGCAGTGGCGTGCACAGTATTCGGAGCCAGGGTAGCCATTGGTTAGGTGCATTTTTCAGACAGGGTATATGTGAAAAATAAGCATTGAGGTTTTGAACAAGGGTAAGCAATGCTTTTATATTGAATAGAGGCAGGCGCTACTTTGCGGAAGTCCATCATAATGTAGGAACCAAAAGTACCCTGGTCCCAAACGAATTTACTAGGGCTACCCTGGTCCTACACGAATTTTTAGGATACCCCTGGTCCTACATTCGTATTGGGCTTTGCCTTCTGCATTTTTCTTTTATTTTCTTTTACTCCTGGTCCTACATTCGATCAATTTTTTCATATATCCATATCCATACTAATATTATAAATGCGAAAGTGTGTCTGTCTGTCTGTCCGTCTGTCTGTCTGTCTGTCTGTCTGTCTGCTACGCTTTCACGGCCCAACTACTCAACCGATTTTGATGAAATTTGGTACAGAGATAGGTTACATCCCGGGGAAGGACATAGGCTACATTTTATCCCGGAAAATTGAAGAGTTCCCGCGGGAATCAAAAAAATGTATCTGTTCAACCGATTTTGATGAAATTTGGTACAGGGAGAGGTTGTACCCCGGGGAAAGACATAGGTTGCTTTTTAACCCGGAAAATTGAAGAGTTCCCGCGGGAATAAAAAAAACAATCCACGCGGACGAAGTCGCGGGTATCATCTAGTTATCAATATATCAATAAAAATCACTATACCACATAGATTTTCCTTTTGTCGCGGATTATAGCGAATTAAACTTCTGGTTCCTACAATGCTTTTATACCTCTATGTCGTGCACGCCACTGGCTCCCGCTTAGGGACCGCCATAACAAATTACTTGCAATTGTCACGTCACCTCATTGTCTTTTCGTTCACCATTAGGAAGGAATCTTTTGTAATCTTATCCTCCATTCTGCGGGATGGCTTGGATTTTATCTAAATTGTATAAATCTATTGTGTTACATATTACAGAAATCGCATATTTAAAGCGATTAATTATTTATTAGGTAGGTACCTAAGAGGTTTGTTTTGCATGTAAGAACCGTGAAGTCATAAACTTCAAACTTTATCACAATAGAGAATTAATTGGAATCCCGAACTTGCTTATTGGACCGCTACTTACCACACTTACCACAGCTACGTACTATTAAAACAATAATAATATTATACTAAAGCCAAATTCGTTGTGGAATGTTTACCAACAAACCGTTGCTTAGCAACCCTACCTATTGGAAAATTATAATTATTATATTTGTAGATTTGGTTTACATTTTCTACATATCATCTAAGTCCGACAAACTTATCTGATATATGTTGACAGCGTGAACAGCGTCGCTAGTATCTATGAAAAATAAAATAAATACAAAATCTAAACAGGCTGAATTAGTTCCAATGGAGAAGTTTACTTTTTTTTAAAAATTTATTATGAAAACTAGATGATTCCCGCGACTTCGTCCGCGTGGACCAAGTTTTTTCGATTCCCGCGGGAACTCTTGAATTTTCCGGGATAAAAAGTAGCCTATGTCCTTCCCCGGGATACAACCTACGCCTGTACCAAATTTCATTCAAATCGGTTAAACAGACAATTTTTTTCGATTCCCGTGGGAACTCAGGAATTTTCCGGGATAAAAAGTAGCCTATGTCCTTCCCCGGGATATAAACTATCCCTGTACCAAATTTCATCAAAATCGGTTGAATAGATGGGCCGTGAAAGCGTAGCAGACAGACAGACAGACAGACAGACAGACAGACAGACACACTTTCGCATTTATAATATTAGTATGGATTAAGACAAAATAAAACAAAATATGAAAGAATCATTAAATATCTCAACAAATGAAAAAGTTATGGAACTTTAACGTTGCGCTTGCAAGACGGGAGACGTGACGTTATAATTCCGTATCAACCGACTTTATAAAACCGAATAAAAGAAATAAATGGACTTAACGTGACTTAATTGAATTAAAAGCACTTAATTTGTGTGTGGAGATAATTTTGAAGTATTAAATATCGGCTAAGTATTAAAACTCACTCACAAAATTTCTCACTCGAGTAGGGTAGGTATATACCTACAGCAATCGGTTAACATTAAATAATTAAACTTTTAAATCGTCATTTCTCAGTCATTTATTGATGGATTTAAAAAAAAAACACTGATTTGTTAGTTTTAATCTATAGTTCACTTCCGTTGTGTTAAATATGATATTCACAACATCATGAAACTTCTCCATTTTGGCCGGGTCAGCTAAGTTTGTGGGACTGTAATTGATACTTGAAATAAATAAGTCACAGGTTTAGATATAATTATATTATCTATCATCTACAATAAAGAGGTAATTAATGCTTGTTTATGTAAAATGAAACGTAAGCAAATCAGACAATATAGCAGACGTACCTAGGTATACCTATAAAGAAACAAAATTATGTTGACCCGTTTATTCGACTTTGCTCACGTTCAATAAAAATTATTTTCAAATTATTATTTTTCAGTTTTCACTAATAAAGTATGACGAACCTTTAAGGGAGGATTAATGGTGTGTATGTTTGGAAAGATACCTCATAGAATTTGGCTACCTATAGTAGGTATAGCTACTTTTGGTCGTATATTATCATCAATATTGAAACAAAACGTTCCTGCCACATCATGGTTTTTTTTGTTATAGATCGTGGTAAGCCCCCTGCTATTTTTTTAATTGACATACTAGCGCTTTGCTGCTATCAGACTTTGTTGCAAGTGGTGATGCAGCCTAAGGTGTATTTGTACTATACATTGTCAAACTGTAAGGTGCGACGCAAACCAGCGTATAGTAAAAATTTTACGAAACGCATTTTATTTCAGCTTTATCATTTTGATTTAATATTCTTCTTACAATTTAGATGTACGTCGGCCATAATAAATCACTTATTGGAAGCCAAGAGATAAAAGAATACCTACTTACTCGTAATAATAACTGTTCAATGAAATTATTACGATTATTATTTACTGTCGAGCTCTTAAAGATTTAGTTACGATTGAAGATTGTATTATCGAAGGTAATTACCGAGATGATTTCAGTGGTTTAACAAACGCTATTGGAATGGCTGTGACAAAAGAAATCTTGTCGTCTCGCTTCGATACACAATCCTATTATAATATGGGATGAGGACATTCGAGTTTGCTTGTATTATATTACTACCCGCAATTTCTTCCGCATGGTTAAAGGTTTTAAAAGTCCCGGGGGAACTTCTGGATTTTCTAGGAGAAAAGTAGGCTGTTTCACTTCACTAGGTCCACAACTATCCATGAAAATAAAAGCCGGTCAAGTGCGAGTCCGGGTGGGCGAGCAAAACGGGTTCCGTACCATCACACAATATTAATTATTTTAGTTAATAATAAGAAAGAAGTCATAATGAAACCTACTGCTGTAAGACCTTGCTTCTTGCCAAATTTAATGATTCTAGGTCAACGGGAATTACCCTATAGATTTTGATTTATTATCTTTGATATAACTGGTCTGTGATGAACTGGTGTGTGATAAACGGCCGTATCTTTTGATTTCGTTGAATTAGAAGCTTGCTTTTTTTATAGCTCTAAGAGACCGTAGATTTAAGTATTTGATATTAATTTCAGCTTGATACCTCCACGCGTTCCCGAGAAAAAGGTGTTTGACAGACAGACAGACAGACAGACAGATGGACGGACAACGAAGTGATTCTGTAAGGGTTTCTTCCTCTTGAGGTATGGAACCCTAAGAAACAGACTTAGTTTCGCATTTATGATATTAATGTAAGTATGAATACGGCAAAAAGTATTTACAGTAATTAACCAACTTCCAAAAAAGGAGGAGGTTCTCAATTCGGCGCGTATTTTTTTTTTGGTAATGTATGTTATCGCATATCTCCGTGGTTTCCAAACCGATTTGAAATTTTTTTTTCAGTGGTTAGAGGAAGCTCGCGAGATGGTCCCATATAAATTCTGACTCCAAATCCTCAATCCTGATGCTGTAGGTATGTGTATACTTACGACTCAAAACTAGGGAGTTAGAAAGTTTTGATGGTGAATCCATATAGTAGGTATCAAGTCACGTGTATACGATTCAACTCTGAGTCCCAACTCCTCAATCCTGATGCTGCAGGGTACTGCACTCCTAAGCCGTGGGGATTAAGAGTACACTAAACAGTTCTAAATAAAAATTCTTTCCAAAAAACCGACTTCTAAAGCCACTGTAAAGTAAAGTCAGGCGAGTATAACAAAGATAGGCAAAGTTGACGCGCGTGAGGTTCGCCCGACTTCAACATAGTGTGTAGAAATCAAAATTATTTTTTACTTTACAGTGGCTTTGGATGTCGGTTTTTTGGAAAGAATTTTTATCAATCAATCAAATCAAATTCAAATAAATTCAAATAAATATTATAAATGCGAAAGTTTGGATGGATGGATGTATGGATGTTTGTTACTCAATCACGCCCGAACGGCTGAACGGATCTGGATGAAATTTGGCACAGAGATAGATTATAGTCTGGAATAACACATAGGCTACTTTTTATCCCGGAAAACAAAGGAGTTCCCGCGGGAACCAAAAAAACCTCAATCCACTCGGACGTAGTCGCGGGCATCAGCTATTAAAATATAAAATAGCTAGGTAGTCTCGTACGTTTTTTATTTTCGTGACAGTAATTTGGCATCATTTCAGCTTATGACCTAGATGTAGATCACGATGAAACTTTTAATAGATGGACATGAGATGAATTGGTTAACATTCGAAGTTCTTTCTTGTGTGTCTGGTGTGAAGAAGCATTTTAAAACCATCTTATACGCTACGATAAATCATTACAAGACATGGCCGGCCGTTAGATCTTAAGCCCAAACGTATTAAATCTGTAATAATATAGGAGTTTTGTAGTGCTTTACTAAAACAGAATAAGTCTTAAAAATCGTTATTAAAAACATTAAAAAAAATGAGTTTTATCCACCATATTATTTAGAATTTAGTGTGACGTCATAATATTATTTTTCATATTGTTCTCAGCAAACCCTTTTATTGATATCTATTATTGTTAATTTATGCGACCCTATCGTCATGCATCGTGGGGTGCTTAAAAAATAAATAGTCCGTCATCTTTGGGAGTCGGCCATGTTGGATTTAGAATGACGTCATGGCATGGTTGGCTAAGTGACGACAGTCTAAAATGCGTGGTAATTACAACGCATGATAATTTACACTGTAATTAACACGCAATTTAGATGGTAAATTACCATGCATTGTCATCCAAACTGAACGTGTAGGTATGCAAATTTCAGCTCAATCGGTTGAGTTATCCTCAATTGAAATGAATTGAGCTGAAATTTGCAGACTATTTTAAAATTCAGTTGCAAGATTTGACCTAAAAAAACCCACAGAAGCTTGTTAATAGTTAAATCGACGTGAATAAAGTCTAGCAAGCAATAGCTAACTAGACTTCATTCGCGTGAATTGAAACTTTTATGCCAGCTTTTATTTAACTTGCAGTGTTTGGGTATTTGTTTGTTGGGTTGAGTTTGTTTTGTTGGGTTTGTAAAGGTCTACGTTTTAAATTGAACAAAACAAGAGTTTCTAGACTCAGTTGATATAAGTAGGTAGAGTCAGTTAGTTTTCCATTTATTGGATAGATTTTACTGACATAATTTTTAACTATGTATAGGTACTATATTTATTATGCAAAAATATAAAAAATTGTTAACTACATACGTAATTTAAAGCATTAAATAATGTAAAAAATAGCGATAAAAAGGCCCCTAGGGCCCCACATAATTTACATGAACTTGTTTGTGGAAAACATTTTACGCCCTAAGTCCTAACACTTGTTTCTAATCGCTTTCGCGGAAATATACATACGGATAGGCTTAATGAGATTTCAGAATTAATGATGATCATTTACTCAGGTCTACGCTTTCAAGTTTCAAGGTTTCACAAATCGCTTCACATTTTGATGTAAATATTTGGACTTGTAAACTCGCGAAGGAAATCGGCATTTTCTGTCGACAAAGTTTGACTGTCAAAAGCATTCTCTATCCATTATAAAACCTTGTATCCAAGTTTAATTAAATTGGCAAGTAACTCTAAGGGCCGCTTGCACAAGGACATTTAAACTCATTAAGTTGAATTTTGTAATGCCTTTTTTGGAAAATGCATATTAAGTTGCCAAAAAAGGGACAGCATTAAAATATTTAACTAAATCAATTTAAGAGTCCTTGTGCAAGGGTGTTTTTTCATCAGATATGTGAAAAGCAGAGGGTGTCAATTTGTGAAACCCACCAGGAGCGCTTGATTATCATAGCCTAGCGGCCGATTTCTGAATTGAGAATTTCACGTTGAGCCTGTCTCGAAGACTAATTAAGGACTATAATTAAGCAAATTTTTGATTTTAATTGATATTGTGTAAGGTTTGAGAGTTGGAGCTTGCTGTTTTTGCTTGAATGCTTAATTCAGAAACCAGCAAAATATCAATTCAGAAACTAAAATTTGCTTAATTAGTCCTTAAGTAGTCTTTGAGACAGACTCAACATGAAATTCTCAATTCAGAAAAGGGCCGTTAATCACTAGATGTTAGATCAAGCGCTCCTATTTGTAGTTTTGTCACACATTCGTAGCTAAGCAACGAATCACGTCTCTGGTGGAAAGGCTTTTACACGGCTAAATCGCTGAACTGAACTTGACGATATTGATACGGAGATAGTTTGCAAATTTTTACCTGGAAAATCAAAGAGTTCCAATGAAAATTTATAAACCTAAATCGGGACTAGAAAGATACCCATAACCTGTTCTAAATAATTTGAGAACTGTTTGATTTTCCGGAACAAGGAATGCGAAGCTGTCTCTGTAAAAAAAATTGTCAAAACAGATTGAACAGCAGGGCGACCGCGTATATTTTGCATCAATCATTGATACATCGCAATCACCTCCGATTGGGTGAATTTATGGTATTCTTGCTGCGTCAATGGACTTCGTCCAATAGTGGAAGAGTGTTAACCAATCAGAGGTGATTGCGATGTATCAATGATTGATGCAAAAGATACGCGGTCGCCCTGCTGATGTACCGTATGAAAGCGTAGCACTGACAGATGAATAGGCCGACTTATATTACTAAGTACGTCTCGCTTCGATACATACGAGTACATATAAGTTATGCTTTTCAGACAGTTTATCATCCTCTACTTATGAGACCTACTCAACATCCTTACTACTCGTGTCGGTAGTTTAAAGCGGTTTGAAATTTCAGAAATCCTTCCTTAATGAGGGTCTACCTTGTAAAGTAAACGCCAAATCTCTATTTTCAAGATCCTTTGCCTTGAGTTTGAGACCAAGTGCCTTGAGATAATGCCAGTCAGTTATCTATCTATATATATAAAAGCGAAAGGTCACTGACTCACTCATCACGATATCTCAGAATCTATAAAACATACAGACTTGAAATTTGGAAGGTAGGTTCCTTCTATGGCGTAGACGTCAGCTAAGAAACGGTTTTGAGAAAATTCACACCTAAGGGGTTGAAATGGGGTTTGGAAGTTTGTATGAAAGTCCTTTGTTATTGAAGTTAAAGACATGAAAATTGGCATTGAAGTTAATAGTTTAAAATAATAAAAATCTATATAAGCAGTTTTACGAAAATCAACCCCAAAGGGGGTGAAATGGGGGTTGGAAGTTTCTATGAAAATTCTATGTTTTTGAAGATAGCGACTTGAAAATCGGGATTTAGGTTATCCCGCGGGAACCAAAAAACCTCAATCCACGCGGACGAAGTCGCGGGCATCAGCTAGTTATCTATATATATAATATTCAAAGTCTTGACTGACTGACTGACTGACTTATATATCAACGCACAGCCTAAACCGCTAGGGTTAGAAACTTGAAATTTTGACAGTAGCTTCCTTTTGTGACGTAGGCGCTCGCTAAGGAAGGATTTTTCAAAATTCCACCCCTAAGGGGGTGAAATAGGGTTTGGAAGTTTGTATGAAAGTCCGTCATTTTTCAAGTTATATCCATGAAACTTGGTATACGAGCTGTCGGTAAAAAATAAAGAAATACGTGTTTCACAGTTTTTGAAAATTCTACCCCCAAAGGGGTGAAATAGGGGATGAAATTTTGTATGAAAGTCCTTCATTTCTCAAAATATTTCTCAATTTGTATCAACGAATCTTGGTATTTTGGCTTTAAGTAATAAAATAAAGAAGTACGTGTGGCACAGTTTTTCAAAATTCCATCCCCAAAGGGGTAAAATAGGAGTTGTAAGTTTGTATGAAAGTCCTTCATTTCTCAAGTTATAGCCATGAAACTTAGCGTTTGGGCTTTCAGTTAGATATTATGCAGAAGTGCGAGTTTCACCATTTTTTTATAATTAAAATACTTATGCCACGCGAACGAAGTCGCGGGCGTCCGCTAGTATTTTAGCTATAAAGAGGTATGTTTTTATTGTGTCGCCTTCCTTAGAAACCCCTTTTCATGAGTGGCAGGTGGGTCTTGAAGAGATGTATGTATTTTCGTATCATATTAATATTGGAAATATATTATTATATTGGAAAATGGAACAGGTACACGTGTTGAATTAGATACAAAAGGAAAATTTCACTAGATGATGCCCGCGATTTCGTAAAATTCCAGGGAACTCAAATTCAACACAGACAAAAGTCATTTCCGAAGGAAAGATCATGCTAGTCTTAATATTATAAAATGCGAACATAAATGTGTTTGTTTGTTCTTCAATCACGATGCATCGGAGCAATGGATCGACAACTTTTTTTTAAAGCTATTGCATAGCTTCTATCGCGGGCTTTGAGCGTGGAGACCGAATCCAGAAATTCCGTTACTAAAAAACCTAACACTTTGGTTGCTATGTGTTGTTGACTTCAAATTATTGAAAATAAAAAGACTATTTTTATGAAAAGATGATATTATAAATCACTATTTTTATGAATAATTTTAAAGAATTATATGTTTTCAAAACATAATTCTTTAAAATGATTTCGCCTTTAAATTCCAAATCATCTTTTCATAAAAATGGTCTTTTTTTTTTCAATAATTTGAAGTCAGCAACGCGGGCAGTCATAGCAACCATAGTGTTAGGTAAGTTGATAAAAATGCTATGCAATAGCTTTACCGCGGCAGTCTCCGAGTGCCACACGTCTTTTTAGGGTTCCGTACCCAAAGGGTAAAAACGGGACCCTATTACTAAGACTCCGCTGTCTGTCTGTCTGTCTGTCTGTCTGTCTGTCTGTCTGTCTCCAGGCTGTATCTCATAGACCGTGATAGCTAGAAAGCTGAAATTTTCACAAATGATGTATTTCCGTTGCCGCTATAACAACAAATACTAAAAATTAAAAAAATATATATATTAAGGGGGGTCCCCATACAATAAACGTGTTTTTTTCGTATTTTTTTGCTCAATATTAAAAACGGTAACAGGTAGACGGTTCAAATTTTCACAGAATATTAACTTGTATATTACCTTTCAAAATAAATAATTAAATATCAATAAAGTAAATATTAAAGGGGGGCTCCCATACAACAAACGTAATTTTTTGATATTAACAGTAAACCTCTACAAACAAAGTCAGTTTTGCGGTTCATTAACAAAGATAATTATACCTACTTCTTGAGTACGGAACCCTCGGTGCGCGAGTCCGACTCGCACTTGGCCGATTTTTTATGGATATAGTTGAGACAAGCTACTTTTTATCCAAGACTCCAAGAGTCAAATCCAAGAGTTCCCGCGGGAATAAAAAAAAAACTTAAACTTAAACTTAAACTTAAACTTAAACCACGCGGCCAAAGTCGCGGGCATCAGCTAGTTAAATTATAATAATACTAGCTGATACCTGAGACTTCGTCTTCGTCTTAAGGAACCCCTTAATTTTCCGGGATAATTAACCTATGTCACTCTCCATGTCCTTAACTATAGGCATGACGACGTGATTTTTGGCATGGTACGTGATTTTTGGCATAACCATGCCAAAAATCACGTCGATCTGTTACTCCGTTGCTCCGTCGATCTGTCCGAACAAACCGACAAACAAACACACTTTCGCATTTATAATATTAGTATGAACACGAATATGATTGTGACTTATTTTTAATTCGAACCAATTAAGTACTTGTTCGAAACTTTAATAAGAAGTTATAAACGTCAGGATATCAATATGGTTGAATAAATATTTTCCAGGGAAGTCCTTTCGCCGACAGGTAACATCAATGAAAAATGTCCTGAAAACCAATATCCGATAGGAAAATATCGAGCTTGTTACTACTCCTCTTCTGGAAATAGCTCGAAATAAAATCTTGCTCGTGTTACATATCGTACAAAAAGTTTATAGGTGGCATTGCAGTCAATAGTCAATATTATTTATTCAATATAGGTACACTGTAGGTAACTTATTGACGTTAATAATTACTTAAAAAAACATGATGGTGATAATAGGTTACGCTACCTTAAAACTAAAGCTACGAGGGTCCCAAACGCGTCCTGGTCTGAGAAGGGCCCACAACAAACTCAGCATCTTGGAAAGGAGCTTCGTATAGTCTCGATTGAACTTCGCTTAAGGTAAGCTAGTTCAATCGTAGAATTATCACCATCTCACAAATAATCTTAAATAAGGAACTATCAGAGCCATTAGAGCAAATTATTGCCAAGCTTCCTTGTCATTTAAGTAATCCTTCACATGGTAATAAGATTTTTCAATGAGTTTACGTTTAACATTAACTTTGAACTTATTCAGAGACATCTTCAACATGTCTTCTGGGAGCTTATTGCATTGGAAGCCCTTGCTGGCTTTTGATCTGTTGCTAAAGTTTAATAATTATTATATTTGTTAATTAAAGTTTGAGACATGAAATAATCGCGGTTAGAGTGAAAACTTTTACTTAACTTAAAGTTTCGTAATTTTCATTTCGTCTGGGTCGGACGGGACGAGGGACTAGTGTCCGCGGTAGACAAAAGTGCGTAGTCTTATAATATGGGTTTCCGTCGTAAGATTAGTCCACCGTGTGCGTTATGGGATGCTGTTTTAAGCATCGATATATATGTTGGTACTAGATGGGCCCTTTCATAGAAAAAGGTCGGACGTCCGACTTTGAGAGCGCGTTCCGAACCTGTCTTTGTCCCCATCGTAGCGCTGTCACGGTCGGATAATTTTTTATTCTTAAGATAACATCAAAAGTTTAATTAGTTTGGCACTGTATAATTTTTATTTTAAGGTAAGTGTTTCAATTCACAATTATACATTTCCAAAAAACGTTATTTAATCTTCCTATTTAATATTTTTATGCATTACGCAATCATTTAATTTCTGCGGCAAACTGTGATATTTTTTTTTTTACTAACTGGCCGTACGGCTTCTATGACTATGATCTATAATATTATCTATGACCGCATCATACGTTTTCAAGCTTTCTGGGGGCTTAAGTTGCAAGTAAGTTCCCGCTTTTCAGACTAGATGGCGTTGATGGCGTTGCTAAAAATAACATTCTTTGTTTGACAGGGCCCGTCTATGTAAATTGAGGTCGTTGGTTTTAAGTGATCTATTTCAACGTACAATGCACGCAGACGAGGTATCTACCCTCGTCTGCAATTACAATATATTTGTAACGTTGAGTTGAAACTTTGTACAGTTGTTGTCAGCACTTAGCTTGCTAAGGTAAATTACATTACATAGATAAACAATATTGTGGCGCGCGATTCACTATTCTGTGGGGGTTATAACCGACCTGTATTCGACCCATAGTTATGTATGTTTGTTCGCGATTTTCTCGAACACTAATAAACTGATCTTGATGATTTATTCAATAACGTAATCTGCATACTTTCAGAAAAGTTTTGGTATATTATACACTTAGGCATCATTATTTTATTGTGCGGAGAACCAACATGCTCCTGTGCCACGTCTGTGGCGTTGTGCCCTCGTGAATGATGGATAGAACAATCGCTGAAAGTATAATTTTATGTAAATTTCTTGTTCGATTTAAAACACTTATACTTGCCTAAGATTGACTCGTGAAACCATGGTGGGCATTTTTACGGTTTATTTGATGGACTTTAGTTTATGACTCCATTAATAGAAATGAAGCCCTAGTCATAAAAGTCACGACTTAACCTCGATTGGGGATGAAAAATTGGGAAACCGACCGGCTGGCTAGCCAAACCACTTGGCTTGGTAAATGTTGGCCAAGTTTATTTTGTTTCACTTAGTTTATCATGAAAGTCAAAATTATCCGAGAGAAAAATATATGAGAACTATTAAAAACTAGATGATGCCCGCGACTTCGTTCGCGTGGATTGATTTTTTTGATTCCCGCAAGAACTCTTCGATTTTCCGGGAAAAAATGTAGCCTATGCCTTTCCCCTGGATACAACCTATCACTGTACCAAATTTCATCAAACAACAGATGGGTCGTAAAAGTGTTCCTACGCTTTCATGACCCATCTGCTGACAAACAGACAGACACACTTTCGCATTCATAATATTAAAGTATGGATTAGGCTAATGGAATTGAAAAAAAGCATGGCATGGCGTTTATAAGTATTTGAGCGGATTATCAAATTGCAAAAAAATGTGTGGGCTGTACAAACTAACAAAACTTCAATATAATAAATTGAATGATGATTTTACCTGGATTATTTTTACTCTCCCCGATGCGTCAGTTTTAAAACACGCAACCTATGGATCTGGGTGTTTGGGAAACGTCAATTCCTAATATTTATGAAGAGTTTTGAACCGATATTTGCTAAGGAAGTACCTAATAGGAGTTCATGAAATTAATTCACCTTTTTATTTTTATTAATATGTATGTATTTTTTTCTCCTGCTTGCTCGGAAATTGCTTAGTTATTTAAAACTAGATGATTCCCGCGACTTCGTCCGCGTGGATTAAGTTTTTTTTATTCCCACGGGAACTCTTGAATTTTCCGGGATAAAAAGTAGCCTATGTCCTTCCCCAGGATACAACCTATCCCTGTACCAAATTTCATCAAAATCGGTTGAACAGATGGGCCGTGAAATCGTAGCAGACAGACAGACAGACAGACAGACACACTTTCGCATTTATAATATTAGTATGGATATATACGTACGTACATTCGCTCTTATTAGGCCTCTGACATTAAAGTAGGTAGCAATTCAAGGCCTCGTTTACTTAAAAAGGCCTCGGCTAGAGTCTCATCCTTCGAATATTACTCAGCCGTAAATTGTTTTATTTCCGGCCTGGGCAGTATCTAATGTATAACCTACTATATATGTCACCGTACGATTGTAAAAACCGTAAGATTGTAATCTAACGCTTTTTTTCTCGATAGATTGTAAACAGTCGAAAGATTGTGAACCGTTCAATGTTTTAAGTGTCAATTTTTGAAATATTCATAAATTCTATCGGGTTAATAAACCTAACAGATTACAATCTACCGAAAAATAATCCGTTATATTGTAATCATTAGACAGTTTACAATTTCGCGAGTTAGATTATAATCTAACGGTTTTTACAATCTCACGGTGACATATAAACTATAGTTACTAGCGACGGTCGGCGGATTCACTAAATTTCGAAAAACCTTATTTCTTGTCTAGACTAGCCTTGTCTAGCCTCTGTGCTTACTTTTAGTTTTCTAGGCTTTGCGTTGATGAGTCAGCCAGTGACTGAGTGAGTCAGGACTTACCTTTTTATTGTAAGAAGACGTCTATGAGAAGACGTCTTTTGGTTCTGATAATATTATTTCAGTTGCGTTCAAACTTACAAGTTTTGAGTGATAAATATAATCTAATACATTTTATGTATTAGATTATATTTATTACTCAAAACCCGTACTTATATGGTCAGTCCCGGCAAAATTATGACTTACCTCCGATGACTCTTGATATCCTAAAACCTAGGATGTGCATCCTCAGTAGAGTCGTGAGATATTTTAGAAAAACTTTTTTGGAACCCCTAGATTGATCGATGCTGATAATAATAATGGAGGTCACAAGCGATACAGAGCTAAGATACAAAGATAAAATACTCATCGCCAAAATGTATTCGTGTCAAACGACTCCAATTCAATATACACTTAAAATCGTCTTTGATCAGCTTATAATAATATTATTTATCTTTTAAGGTGTCGATTACCTCTGGTAACAAATTCCATTCTTCTAAGAGGATATATTTACCTAATGTGTTAGAAAGGCTAACGTCTCGTAAAATGACATTCGCATTAAGGCTGGCCTTCCATTGTGAGTAGCTATACGATCTGATGCTATAAATTTTGAGTATAGGCTTGACTTGACTTACCTATTCTATTATGTAAATATGAAAATGATTCCAGTCAATACTTGATACACACTTTGCAGTTTCGTCACGAATTTATCAGGTCTTTATTTCTTAGACTTGCACACAAAAGAAGAAAATCTTCAATCCGTCCGAAATCTGTATTTTCTGACTCTTAGGTCCGGGTATTTCTCAAACAAGAATGAATAGATTATTTCTAGCAATTTCTCGCAGTGGGACGTATATGGGCTGTAGTGGTACTCTCCATTATCATCCTATCATTATGAGATTTGTCTATATCGAGTAAAAATATCGCTACGTATCGCATAATATTCTTAGTGTGTAACAACACAAAAGTTACGGGTCTTTCACACATATCAGTTACATAACAGTTCACACGCCTATGAACAATTATGTCCGGACAAAGCTACGATATTTTTCAACACGAGTGGGTTTATTTTGGCAGTTGGATAATTTGCAATCCATTGCCTTTTTAAACCCCCGACGCAAAAAGAGACGGGTGCTATAAGTTTAACGTGTCTGTTTGTGTATCTGTCTGTGGTATCGTAGCGCCCAAACGGATGAACCGATTTTCGTTTAGTTTTTTTTTTGTGTCATAGATAATTTTATCCCGAGTGTTCTTAGCCATGTTTCATGAAAATCTGTTCATCCGTCTGAAGGTCATCAGCTTTATTCTTAATCTGTTACTTCGATATTATGTAGGGGGTTGTTTTAAATTTGTAATTAATACTTGTTGATATTTAATCAACGAAAAACTTACGTAGGTACCTGTAAGAGTCTTGTGTACCCGTTTTAATTTCTTTGGAACGATGTTTGGTTCTGATTTGAATATTAATGCCAAAGTCAATAAAAGCGATCTGAAAACCGTAGTTTTGCTAAATTATCGTAATGTTTTATTTGGATATTACTCAAATGAGAATCAAGCTCCGTTCGTATATATTATGTGGCGTAACGGGTGCTCAAGGGAGACTATCCCTTATTTTATTTTTAACACAGTAACTTCATTAAAAAAAATGCAACAAGTGAATATAATTAAAATTATTAAAAAATACGACTGCTCTGCCGTAGCCCGTATTGAATTTTCAAAAATTTATAGCCCGTGTCACTCGGGATATTGAACTATAGTGTTATATATTTTTGGAATCTACTCATCATTTTCTAGATGATGATTATATAGTTAATCTTATTTTCGAATACTTTTTTTCAACTTTAGTCTTTAATGCGGGACCATGGTCACCCCATCAATTTTATTTTAGACTTTACTAGCCTATGTCACCCGAAATAAGCTAAGGATTTCTCATTTATCAAAATCGCTTCAGACGTATAGAAGTTATGGTGGAATATACAAACTCACATACATACATACATACATACATACATACATACATACATACATACATACATACATACATACATACATACATACATACATACATACATGAACCCTGAAAACAATATACCTACTCCTTTTTTCAGGCAGTCGTATAAAAATAGCTAGAAACACTTCATTAATTTCAGTGTGATCAATCAAGTAGTAGACCATTTTTTTTTGACTGGATCGCCATTGTTTTTGTTAGTGCACAGAATAGTTTGTATGGACCAGAACATCTGTTCCACTACTTTCAAAGTGATTTTCTTTTTCAAGGAGATAAGTTCCAGCACTCTCTGTCTCTCTCTCTTTCCGAGAGGAGACTTGTGTTCAGTAGTTACCCAGTAACGGGTTGCAAAGTAGATGAGAACTATATAAAAATACAAAACATTATTCATCTATGTGGTCTGTGGATGCCGTAGCTTTCATCACTTGTTTAGATTATGTTATTCCATACAGTTTCTGGTAAATTATAAAACATTACCGTGTTTACAGCTCAATCTAAACAGAGTGTCACTCATCTATTATCGTACGAAATAAACAACCATTTTTTGAAAACAAATGGTCTCGACCTCGTTTTATGATTCATTATCGAGACAGATTTCGTACTCTTCTCTTTACTGTTTTGTTTAAATTTCTTTTAGGTTTGCGAAATTTTTCATCAACATAAAGTAATTTTGAAAATATTATGATGAATCATAATGGTGGATCTGAACATATTTTAGAATAAATAAAACATGATAAATACTAATTCGTGTGTGATTCGTTTAATCAAAATCAATACAAATCCTTTAATGTGTTTAAGTAAACAAGATGGTGCATATGATTAAAAAAAATTAAAAACATAACAGTCCTGCTATTTCCTAAATTATAGCCATTGGCAAAATTATGACCAATGTCACTCGGGAGGATGTAAGGATTTTAACGATACCCTATAGGTACATCCAAATCCATTCAGGCATTAGGAAGTTAAGGTGGAATGGAGGAATTCACATAGGTACATACATGAACTCTGAAAACTTCTTATTTATTTTGGGCAGTCGTATAAAAACCCTTATTGTTCCACTTTGATTCGCAGGTATAACTTTTATAAGAAGTATGTAAGCTAAAAAAACTTATTTTTTGCAGATGATGATTTGAATATCAAAGAAGACACGAAGACTCATTTGTAATAACATAGAACCATGTATAAATTAATATCAGTATGCACGTCTATAGTTTTTATTGTTAAAAATATTGATGCTGTAAGTTATGGAGAAAATACTTTAACGAAGAATAGCCTTGACAATATAAACAATGAACTGGATTTTAGAAGCGTTCAAGATGAACTAGCCATAAGACATAGAAGAGGTCTTAAACAAGTTGCTGAAGAAATTGATAATAATGTTCAAATACATAATTATAGTACAGAATTAGCTACAATGATCAAATATAATATCACAGAAGATTGTGTTGGAGACAAACAATTCTGTAATTTGACAAAAGAAGACTACTTAGCTATGCTGAATGCTTATATATATCCCCAAACTTACGAATGGGTACTTATAAGCACTCATACAGCGGTTTTCATTATAGGATTGGTTGGAAACACATTGGTATGTGTTGCTGTTTATAAGAATCACACAATGAGAACTGTGACGAACTACTTCTTAGTGAATTTGGCGGTGGCTGACTTTATGGTATTGCTGTTTTGTCTACCTGCTACCGTTTTATGGGACGTAACTGAGACGTGGTTTTTAGGAGATGTACTTTGCAAAATACTGCTCTACTTTCAGGTATGTGTAAATTTTCTTTTTAAAAAAATGAATAATTATACGTACATAACAAAATTTTAATGAAATTCGCTTAAGATATTTTGACCATCTGTCTCCTAAGCACATAAGCTAAGATGTTGTTGTATAAATTACCTAATATTACAATCTAAGTATTATTAAAAGACAAGAATAAGAATCCAATTCACGCAAAAAAAAGTAATATGCCTTTATTAGACCTATTGACTTACTGCCCTAGAAAAAGGTGATTGAATTGAATCATGCTTTTGAACTATTATTCCATAACAAGAAAACAATACAACAAAAGCAAACAGTGGAAAAGTAATGGAATTCATTTTTTAAGGATATCGAACGAAAAAGCATTCTTTAGGCTTAATGTACTACTTAGTTAAATCATGTCTAAGAACTATTTATAATTGGCTATATTATTATAAATAATTAGCTCGCAACGAAAATTTTGTTTCGAAGATGACATTTATTAAACTAAAAGTAATTTAGTCTGAAATGTAATTTTTTTGTAAATATTTCAAAGGTTTGACGCAATTCGTGAAGACTTGATTTAAAAACGGAGGTAAGCAGTAATAAAATTTAAATTTAACAACGTCAATTTGTATTGATTTATTTTTATTAAAGCTCCGTTAAGCAAGCACCATCCATCGATGCGTCGATTCTAGGACAGACATTAAAAGGAAATTTACATGGAACTAATAAAACTTTCTTTTTGCAGTCAGTATCAGTGACGGTATCAGTTCTGACGCTGACCTTCATCTCCGTGGACCGCTGGTATGCCATCTGCTTCCCACTCAAGTTTAAGTCCACTATCAACCGGGCTAAGACCGCCATTTTTGTCATATGGACAGTTTCACTTATATTCAGTAAGTTGACCACTATAAATGACACCTAAAGAGATGCTAGAGGAGTGAAATTCCGAACCAGTGGTAGATCAAAGTCAACTTGAATAAAAAAGATTTGAATTTGCTGCTGGTATTGCTTACTCTGTGATCTTTATCATTTTCTAAATGACATAGGAAATTTTTTCAAGGTCTCCTTGTTTATTTAACCGAAAATGATATGTACTTAAATGTGTTTGTTTATACAAAAAATAAGTAAGAAGAGTATTTTGAGTCAGGCGGATGATTCTATCTCACGGTCTGTCCTTGACACAAAATTAAAGATTGTTCTTGAAATAATATATACTTCAATATACCTTACAAATATTAGAAAGCTCCGAGGTGGAGAATTCAAATTTTATTCCACTATATTCCTCTTAGTTATTTTTTTGTCTGAATTTCAATTTCATCTTGATAATGTTTAGCCATTCCGAGAACTTATTATAGACGTTTAAAATTGTTTTGTTATTCGGTTTGCTTTTATATAGCGTCCTTTTTAATATAAAAGAAACAATAAGTACCTACTTTCATTATCGACTTCCAAGATGTACTGAAACAGTAAATTTTTAAGCAATTCAAACAAAACAATATTGTTTGTCTAAGAAACCAGATTTAAGTAACGATCAGACATTAGTATACACAAAATTGAATGTAATACAGACTACCTTATTTCTAGCTATACAAACCATGTGTACAAAAAAGGGAAACTACTGACAGATTTACTTATAAATAAATCTCTATAAAGCTTATAAATTTTGATTGGTGGGCTTTTTGCTAAAAACTGCTATGTTTCTTGCCAGGCTTTCATGAATTTAGAATGGAAAATATTTTTGAATTTAGGTAAATGCAACAAATATTGTTGGTAAATTGTATCAAAATCTAAGTATTGTTTGTTCTAAACGTATTAGAAAAAATCTGATTCCTGTGGGTGGGCAATGCTATCTGCAACCCCTCGACGACCACCATGGCGCAGTGTTTAGCGCTGTTGTATTAACGTGGATCGATTCCCCGGGATCGATTCCCGGCAGGATCAATTTGGGAATTTTAATTTCTGAATTTTCTCTTGTCTGGTCTGGTGGGAGGCTTCAGCCGTGGCTATAGTTACCACCCTAAAGGCAAAGACATACCGCCAAGCGATTTAGCGTTCCGGTACGATGCCTTGTAGAAACTGATTACCTAGCTATGGGTTTATTATAACTGCCATACCCCTAACAGGTTAGTCCGCTACCATCTTAGACGGCATCATCACTTACCATCAGGTGAGATCGCAGTCAAGGGCTAACTCGTAGTGGATAAAAAAAAGATTCAATAAACTTGAAGTTTTGAATTTTTTTAGATGCTCCAGAATTAGTAGTCCTAACAACCGTGAAAATGGTACCTCTTCGCTTCGAGTTGGAGTATTTGGTGCAATGTACAGCAATTTGGTCATCGACCATTGATCTAGTGTGGCATGTTATCAAAGTAGTGTTTATTTACACGTAAGTATCGTTTGTTTTGCATTCCTAAGAAAATATCCCTTACAGTACGCATACTCTGAGTTTTTACTTCGTCCGCGTGGATTAAGTTTTTTCAATTCCCGCGGGAACTCCTTAATTTTTCGGGATAAAAAGGAGTCTATGTCCTTCCCCGGGATGCAACCCATTCCTGTACCAAATTTCATCAAATTGATCAGGTTGAACAGATGGGCCGTGAAAGCGTAGCAGACAGACAGACAGAGAGACACACTTTGGCATTAATATAATTAGTATGGATTTGGTTTCAGGATACCCCTCCTGTTGATGACGGTGGCATATCATCAGATCGTGAGAGTGTTGTGGAGCTCAGAAAAGATTCCTGGACAAGCGGAGACTATGAAGCTGGCACCTGCTGAACAAAGTAAGTAAAAAAGGAATGGATAACATCCGTATAATGTTTGCATCCACTTTCTGTACCGTATAGTTAGTTAAAGAAATTCTTGAAAGATTCATCGCGAGCATCTCATTGAAGCGCTTGGTGTAAGATAATGGAAATAGCAGTTTTTAGGGTTCCGTAGCCAAATTAGGCAAAAACGGAACCCTTATAGATTCGTCATGTCTGTCTGTCTGTCTGTCTGTCTGTCTGTCTGTCCGTCCGTATGTCACAGCCACTTTTTTCCGAAACTATAAGAGCTATACTGTTGAAACTTGGTAAGTAGATGTATTCTGTAAACCGCATTAAGATTTTCTTACAAAAATAGAAAAAAAAACAATAAATTTTGGGGGTTCCCCATACTTAGAACTGAAACTCAAAAAATTTTTTTACATCTAACCCATAGGTATATCTATGGATAGGTCTTCAAAAATGATATTGAGGTTTGTAATATCATTTTTTTCTAAACTGAATAGTTTGCGCGAGAGACACTTCCAAAGTGGTAAAATGTGTGTCCCCCCCCCCGTAACTTCTAAAATAAGAGAATGATAAAACTAAAAAAAATATATGTTGTACATTACCATGCAAACTTCCACCGAAAATTGGTTTGAACGAAATCTAGTTAGTAGTTTTTTTTTTAATACGTCATAAATCGTAAACCGCAATTTACGCATGAATTTTTAGTTACATCATATAATAAAAATATTTTTAATAATTTAAAACTTACTACATGTTTGTACGGAACCCTCGGTGCGCGAGTCCGACTCGCACTTGGCCGGTTTTTTAACTTATTTTTGATTGTTTTATCAGAGGAGGTGCTGCAGTAGTAATATTTTGAGTACCTAACAGTTTCAGTATGAGCCTGTTTAAGTACAATGTTTTATACCCACTGAATAGGTAATACCTATATCCTATTAACTTAAAACAAGAAGTGCTTACCTTCGTAACATTGTAAGACATTGATGTGGATTTTTGACGACTTTCTTGTGAATAAGTAATCTCTGCAGTTAGTGGTAAACACCTGTATTCTATGCCCTATAAAAAATGAAGGTCCAAATAATTTCTGAATCGGCTCGTATTCGGTTTTGTGAGAGTCACAAACGTCAGTAGTTACTAGCTATCTCTAAGTGCGTGCCCTCAAGCAATTTACCGTTCTTTATTCCGAATTGATACCACGTATAAACCAATCATATTCGTAAAGCCTATCTTCTATCACGTCACTATGCTTCCTGCTTCCATATTAAATTTCTTCCTTGTAATAACAAGGTGAGATGTATACATTCTTTAACAATTTGTCACCAAATATAAAAAGAACTTTATATTTAAAAAAGCTCGGACCACTCTACATTCTAGACTCTAAAACAAACTTTAAAATAAAATTATAAGTTATCCGATTTATTGACACCTATAATGGCAAAGTAGGTTATTGTGTGAAACTAAAAATTAAATTATTTTGTTATATAACGCGCATATTAAAGTATTAATTTTGGGTTCATTAGTAGTGCCAAACCTTTGTTTGTTCCGTAAGCTATTGATTTCGGATATTCCTGACCGTTGTAGCCGTAACTCGGCCCTCGGGTGATGTGAATATTAATTTATAAGTAGTTACCAGCTGAACAAAATATACTTAAATATAAATAAATTGCTTGTAATTTAAAATTAATGCTTCTTGTCTTAAAAATTCTGTATATTATCAGTGAACGATATTTTAGGCCCACTTGGCAGGGTCAATTTGGGAATTTATAATTTCTGAATTTTCTCTGGTCTGGCCTGGTAGAGGTTTCGGCCGTGGCTAGTTACCACCCTACCGGCAAAGACGTGCCGCCAAGCGATTTAGCGTTTCGCTACGATGCTGTGTAGAAACCGATTAGGGGTATGGGTTTAATATAACTGCCATACACCTAATAGGTTGTCAGCCCGCTTATCTTAGACTGCATCATCACTTATCATCAGGTTAGATCGCAGTCAAAGGCTAACTTGTTGTGTAACCCATTAATTAAGCTGCTTATTTCCAGCTCAGCTGCGTTCACGAAGAAAGGCAGCGAAGATGCTAGTGGCGGTAGTGGTCATGTTCGCAGTCTGTTACTTTCCTGTTCATCTCCTAAATGTGCTTAGGTAAGTTTGTTAGCCCTAAATGTTTTTCAGTCTCAGCTCGCCGTGTTGACTTGAATTTCCACGGCATTTAATTCACTCGTAAAATTTCAATAAAAATAATTCTTGTTAAGATGCATGTACATTAGTTTGCTTCCGTAGCAAATTTTAAGCAAAATTTAGAAAAAGTGTTAGAGAATATGAAGAATATTTACTTCACTAGCTGATGCCCGCCACTTCGTCCGGATTGGATTTAGGGTTTTGGTGCCCACGGGAACCCCTGAATTTTCCGGGATAAAAAGTAGCCTATGTGCTATTCCAGACTATAATCTTTCTCTGTGCCAAATTTCATCCAGATCCGTTCAGCCGTTGGGGCGTGATTGAGTAACAAACATCCATCCATACATCCTCTAATCTAACTATTATCTAATCAATCAATCAAATATCAAATCAATCAATCGATCAAATAAATATTACAAATATAATAAATATGATAAATGCAAAAATTTGGATGGATGGATCATCCATCCATCCAAACTTTCGCATTTATCATATTTATTATATTTGTAATATTTATTTGAATAAATCTAGGTAAATAGGTATAAGGTATTTAATCTAATCTAACTAATATCTAATCAATCAATCAAATATCAAATCAATCAATCGATCAAATAAATATTACAAATATAATAAATATGATAAATGCGAAAGTTTGGATGGATGGATGATCCATCCAAACAGATTAGATTAAATACCTTATACCTTAGATTATACCTTATAATGAAGTAAATATCAAATCGTTTCCCCCTTTGCACGTTCATTCAAGTGGGATGATGGGAAGGTTGTAATATTTTCAACCGTTTTGGTTATCCTTGTAGGAGATATGCTTATAATTACATGTCTCGCTTGAGAATCACTACGTAGCCGGCGAATCCAACGATCAAACGATGCGAACACAAAAGTTATTGCTCTATCCATTAAAAGTAAGGAATTTATTTATCAAGACATTATTTTTTATCGTTCATCGACATTGATTGCTGGCTTGAATAAATCGTAGAGTCGAGATTAGATCACGCCGATGCCAAAGTAAGTTTATCTTTGGTATCTACATAAGATAATATTGAATAGTTAAACAGTCAGTAAACTGTGGTTCTAGTAGGTATAGCCGGATGTTTAGTTATTGGCTAATTTATCCCCTAAAGGCCAGTCTTGTCAAACATAACATGTCAAGGGAAAACCGAAGATTGTTCTCACATAAGCGCTAATCGAATCAGTGTTGACTGAGCATATATCAGCGGTATCATGAGAATTCGATAAGCTTACGAATATCGAAATAGGTCAGCAAGAAGCAAGCAAGAAGACTTGGAGTAGTAGGTATATACCGTACATAAAATTTTGGTAACCTCCGCAAAATCCAAACCATTTTCACAATTATTTTTCACTAGCTGATGCCCGCGACTTAAGTTTTTTGTTATTCCCGCGGGAACTCCTTAATTTTCCGGGATAAAAAGTAGCCTATGTCACTCTCCAGGTCCTCAATTATACCCATGCCAAAAATCACGTCAATCCGTTGCTCCGTTGCGGCGTGATTGAAGGACAAACCAACGAACAAACACACTTTCGCATTTATAATATTAGTGTGATTGGGAAAAGTGTGCGGATTTGGTTAGTTTCGTTTAAAGGTCCTTCCACCCAACATTCTTCAAATATGGCGGACGGTTATTAATTTTCAATAAACTTCAGTAGATTTCACACCCTAAAAAACATCTATACCTTGATATAGGTGGGTTACGTTAGTAAATAATAAAACTCTTTTTTATATCGGTTGAATGGAGTAATTAAAAGCAACAATAAAATATGGTTTTATTAATTCCGTGACCTCTGTAAAAGCTATTAAACTAAAAATAACGAATTTCATCGCACCACTCTTGAAAGAAATTCAAAATAAATGATACAGTGTGGCAAATTTCTTGTATAGTGTACTAATACTAAAGCTACAATACGGTAGGTATATGATAAAGTTTACCTACGTTGTAAACAATCACTACACTACTTTAAAAATTACTTTAATAATCAATACCTAATGTATTCGTAAACGTAAAATATCCTGAATGAAAAAACTTGTGTGCTTCTATAAAAATATTCAGAATTCTTTTAGACAGACATTAAATAAAAAAAGAGACAAAAAAGTAAATCGTATGATTTACTTTTGTTTTTTAAAAGCAAATTAATTATCTACTTTTTCGTTTGTTTAAAGGTACTTATCAGTTCTATTACACTCGATTACAAATTAGTACCATTATGAGTCCCTCTGTTTTGCCTTGTACATTAGAAAATTGTGTTTGTCATTGGGAATGTGTAACACGTAGATAACTACGTTTCGGGTCCCCGATTTGGACGTAGAAGAAGATAAATAGATCTTCGATGCTTAATTTGTAATAAAATAGGGAACTTGCTTGCGTCTTTAGGACGTAATATAAGTGAATCGTGAAATTAGATGTCTGGTTGTCACCTCAGAATGATTAACTGTGCGTCCCTTATTTAGTTATTCAGATTAAATACGCGTAGATGACAGATCAGTAGCATCTAGAAGCTTTGATTGTTTAGAAGTTTCCTAATATGGACAAACGAATTATAATATGGATATGAAGATGGGTATCTTCAAATATTTTACTCCACAATGATTATAAATTGCAGTACTTAAAGTAAATTTGACATCAATAATTCTTCATAGAACATTGGTGATAAATTAAAAAAAATTGTTTAAAGGGTATAGGGTAGGGGTTTAGGGTATTGTGTCAGAAGAAATACGATTATGTTAGTTTTTGTTTTACTCTGTATTTTTCTCTTGTTGTGCTATTTTACTCTTTTCTTGTAATTTCATTTCCATGAGTAGGTAGGTATTTACCCAGTTAAAATTTTTCCATATAATGAGGGATTACGTAGGCAGAGAATTAATAATTTGTTTTCACGTTTTCCCTAAAACGCCATCAATTTTCTCTAAGTGAAAGCATTGTTCACTGGCTGAATCAAATAAACCCGGTTTCTTGTTTGACGCAGGCCATCTCACAAGATGTACCTACTTAGTACTTACCTACTTACTTGTCCTAGTTTGATAATCAACTAGTGAACGCCTTCGTCTTCGGTCCCGTTGACAGTTTTAAAGCAAAAATAATAGAAATCCTCTTTCCAATCTAGTTATCCCTGAAAATAGTTATTACAAACTTACAAACTATTATCTACACTGTAATAATAAGGTGTTCCTCTACCATTTCAGATACGTAGTCGATATGGAACAGAACGATGTGGTTACCTGCCTAGCTCTACTGTCCCATGTGCTCTGCTACGCCAACTCTGCCATCAACCCGTTAATTTACAACTTCATGAGTGGTAAGTATTTTTTCTGAGTCGTTATCTTCATTGGTTAGGGCTTTGATCCCTTCCAAAATTATATCAGTCTGTTTGTTTTAATACTAGGAAAACGTGGCACCGATTTTGATAAATTTATCTACTCATATAAACAAACGAAACGAAACGAAAGAACACAATTATTATTATAAATCAAGCATCCGAAACAACTGTAAATGACGCTATGCAAATAATAATTTCTCTGTTTTCACAACAATGTGCACTCAAGTTCGACAAATACTTAAGTGGTTTATTCGTCCAAGACTTAGTTAGTCTTTTTTTTACTCATAGATAAATAATTATTGTAAATACTAGCTGATGCCCGCGACTTCGTCGGCGTGGTTTAATTTTTTTTTGATTCCCGCGGGAACTCCTTAATTTTCCGGGATAAAAAGTAGCCTATATCACTCTCCAGGTCCTCAACTATACCTCATGCCAAAAATCACGTCGATCCGTTTCTCCGTGAGGATTGAAGGACAAACCAACAAACAAACACACTTTCGCATTTATAATATTAGTAAGTATTATTCTGAATTCTGTGTAAATATTTCAGGTAAATATCGCCGAGAATTCCGTCGGGCCTTCTGCTGTTCATCGGGACTGAGACACGAGACATCGACCACCTTGACTCGTCTCACCACAGGTAAAAGGAAGCTCGACCAATCCTTCGAAAAGGGCCAAACGTGTACACCGAATACCTCAATAAGATCCCATAATTATAATAATATGCCACTCTCAAGAGGTCACAATTGTGATAGGATGTCGTTTATTGGCCATCGATGTGAACGGATGTCGTGTAAAGGCCACAGATGTGATCACACGTCCTTCAACGGCCAAAATTGTGACCAACCATCCCTCAACGGCCAAAAATGTAATCGCATGTCTCTTAGAGGTTGTCAACTTGCAGACTCAGATAGTTTGCAATACGATGTTTGTGTTAATAACGGGCAAAGCTACTATGACAGATATTCGCCACACAATCAAAATATGCAGCATAGAAAAAGTTACTTGTTATAATTAGTTTAATTTTTCATAATATAAAATATTATATTAAGCATTAAGAACCTGTACGAACTATATTGTTATCGGGCTCATCTTTGGGCACTGGATTCACAAGGCGCGGCGCAGGACATAGATCTATTGTCAGCAAGCATTAAGTACCTGTACGAACTATATTGTCATCGGGCTCATCTTTGGGCACTGGATTCACAAAGCGCGGCGCAGGACATCGATCTATTGTCAGCAAGCATTAAGTACCTGTACGAACTATATTGTCATCGGGCTCATCTTTGTTCACTGGATTCACAAGGCGCGGCGCAAGACTTCGATCTATTGTCGGCAGTGGATGTCTATTAGTTTCTGACTACGAAGTATGATTCTATGTATGTTCAGACCAGTTAGTCTAGGCAATAAAGCTCGTTGACCCCAACAATAATTCCACAGCCGACGAAACTTTACACTATGATAAAGTAACATGAATTAAAAGTATATTATAAATATCCAATAAAAAATCAGACAGGAAGTGAGTTTTTTTTGCTATATCCAATTGTTCAGCAGGAAGGGCGAAGGTACATTATCGCGTAAACGCAGTTTAGATTTGATAATAAAATCGGTTTAAATATCGATGTTCTGCATGATTATTTCGTTTGACATTTCGGTTTTAAGTAGGTATAAATACACTACCTACTATTATTTTAAAAAGAAATCGAGAAAATATTCAGTCATAAATATTAAGTTTTAGGTATAAATACCTAACTTCCAGATGTTTTTTTTGTTGGATATTTTTGTGTAAGTTTTGGATCATCCAATACTAAAACCCAGCCAAGTTTCATCTACTGAAGATTTAATGCGGGGGTCTCCATACAACGGACCGCCCGCCCCGTTGCCTAGACTAAGTAACGTTTTTGACACATGTACTGTAAAAATGGTTTAGGAACATACGTAGGTATAGGCTGCTTAACTAAGTCGTGTCGTAGGGAATACAGGTAGTAGGTAATTATACGTCTATCCGTGTAGTGCTGCTGTCGATGTACATTATTATGTTTTATAGTAAGTCTAGTTTTTAAATCGGACAATTATTGTTATTCTCTTTTAAGCAATTATAAAAAAGTTTAACGCCAAACGCTAATTAAAGTAATGAAATCACAGGACTCCATATTAGTGAAGTTGTGATAAAAGTAGTTAAATCACCACGTTTTGAACAATTCAGCGTTAGATAGATGTTTTTAAGTCTTCTTAGTGTTTCTAAGATAACTTTTAACTCAATTCTTTTAGGTATAAGATAATTCTTTGATCTCTGTTATAAATTTAACGTGTGCATCTGTCTGTGTATTTGTGTACTTATCTGTGTGTTTGCCTGTGGCGTCGTAGCTCCCAAATGGATGAACAGATTTTGATTTAGTTTTTTGTGTTTAAAAGGTGATAGTGTTCTTAGCTATAATTCAAGTAAATTGGTTCAGCCCTTTGAATATCATCAGCTCTTTAGTTCTTTCTAGTTAATAAAGGGATGTCAACAATTTCCAAAGGTCTGATCGAAAAGAAATTTGTATCCTGTTACGAGTACTTCAATATGCCGAGAGTAATTTATTTTTTTTAATTAATAGGTACTTGTAAATAGAAGAGTTTATATATAAAACACTTTCAGTACAAACGTCTGTTTTTAGAAAGTAATAAGTATTAATTAATTATGTTCTAGTCAACAATTTAGAAGTTCTTAAGCTTGTGAGAGTGGACATACATAAGTAGTATTTCCAGGAATAATAATTCCTCAGGAAATTAATTAAGTAATACAATGTATAAAAATGTGCAAATAAATTATTTATTTTTGTTTTCTAAAATTAACTAAGTTTCTATTTATTTATATTTAAGAAGTGTAATTTATATAGCTATCTTTTGTTATAATAAAGTTTTCACTGAAAGTTATTTGATTGTTTTCTTGAACTATCTTACTTCTTACTAATATTATAAATCCGAAAGTTTGGATGGATGTATGGATGGATGGATGTCAACAATCACGTGCCAACGGCTGACCGGATCTGGCTGAAATTTGACACAGAGATTGATTATAGTCTGGAATAGCACATAAGCTACTTTTTATCCTGGAAAATTAAGGAATTCTCGCGGGAACCAAATAACTTCGATCCACGCAGACGTAGTCGCGGGCATCAGCTAGTCATCACATACCTACAGTTCGCGCGCGAGTTGAATGCAGATCTAATGTATGGTGACACATACAAAAGCTCTGCATTCAACTCGCGCGCGTACTATAGATTGAGTGCCTGTCCATAGATCAATCACAATTCACAATTATCACGTGATCAGCTATTACTAATTTGATTCGACCGCTCACAGTCCTCTCGCAGTGTGGTATCTGGCGTAAGGATGAAAGGGCGAAATTGTGTCAATTCAACGGTACAGAAGAGGAGATCACTAAAATACTAAAGTTCGATGATTCCCCTTACCTGTTGCACTAATGTCGTATCAGATCACAAAGGCATAACGATCACTTGAAGGGGAAAATGCAATTCGAGTCAGGTTTTCTGACGACAGCTTACTGACGTTGAAACTGCAAAAATTGTGTATTTTGCTTACTTTCATAGTATTATGTCTTACGGAATCTTATCTTGCAATGGGGTAAAGCGGCAGATATTCAAAAAAATTTGTATTACAAAAAAGGGCAATACGTGCAATTTATAAGTAAAAACCGCGCGAATCCCTTAGAGAGAAATATAAGGAAATAGGTATTCTTACAGTAGCCTCGCAATATATTTATAGTAATTTAATCTTCGTAAGACAGCACATTCACAATTACATAAAAATATGCGATCTGCATGATAGGCAAACTAGAGGCCGCCATAAGCTCGTGACTCCATCGCTCCGCCTCAAGAAGGTCCGAAGGTCGTTCGTGGGAATGAGCATTCTATTTTATAACAAAATTCCACAACCTATCTTAAACTTGCCTTTACACAAGTTTAAGAAGTCCATTAAAAGTATGCTCCTGAAAAAAGCTTATTATACTGTTGAAGATTACGTAAATGATAAAAGAGCATGGATTTGACTCGCTCCAGCAATGCTAAGGACAGTTATTACATAATGTATTCTACAAATTAATGAAATTGTATTTTATTTTTTCAAAAGAGCAACCGCCGAGTTTCTTGCTGGTTCTTCTCGATAGGGACATTCCGAACCAGTGGTAGATTCACTCGACGATTCACGACACGAGACTTGTAAAAGTCTCTTTGAATAAAAATCATTTGAATTTTGAATTTTTTGAATTTTCACCCGCTGGCTGACTGCGGATCGCACAGGGCTATATATGGCAAAACTTTGTATGCTATTTCGCCATCTTACAAAAGTTTAAACACCTATATGGTAACACCTATATATGGTAAAAGTGGTAGATTTCACTCACTCAGATTTTTATTGCAATGTGTGTTTTCCAGCAACTAACGACATCTATCGAGAGCAACGAATACTCGGTTTTTGTAGGGTTCTTTGATAATAGAACCCGACAAAAACCTACGACTGGCTAAAGCTGATATTATGACCCCACGTCAATCACAGGGATTGGGTCTAGATGTGGGTGTTTAAGCGAGTACAATTTCTAAACAGTATCTTGGTAGTCCCAGAGAGGGCGTGACATTATTCATTAGGTTGGGGTTAACTATACATTATGTACATACATTACCGTGGCTTGCAGCTTACCTAGTATGGACCACAGGATTAGAAATCCTCATATTGTTTTCATTTCTGGTTCGAACATCTCAAAATGGGTTCACTTTAATTTTCCGATCAACCAGACACAATCGGTACATATGCTATATTATGATTGTATGTACGAGAAAGTAAATTCAAAGGGTAGCTTTGCAATTAATCCATATCCATACTAATTATAAATGCGAACGTGTGTCTGTCTGTCTGTCTGTCTGCTACGCTTTCACGGCCCAACTACTCAACCGATTTGATGGAATTAGGTACAGAGATAGGTTACATCCCGGGGAAGGACATAGGCTACTTTTTATCCCGGAAAATTGAAGAGTTCCCGCGGGAATCAAAAACATTAGTCCACGCGGACGAAGTCGCGGGCATCATCTAGTAATAAAATAAAGCTGGAGTTACACTAAGGTCCACTTGCACCAATCCGTCAAATCGGTTTTTAAGATCTTCTCAAGCATTACATGCATGCATAATTTAATAAGTAAATTCAGTATTGTGCAGGCCCGTATTAATTAACCGACATCAACTAAGAACAGGTTCTCAAGTATTGGTCAATCTATGGTAAAAACCGGTCTTAAGCATAGATTGACCCATTGAGAATCTGTTCTTAGCTGATATCGGTTTACTAATACGGACCTGAGGCCCTCGGGCCTTAAATCATGAGAGTTTATTTTGCTCTCAGTATGGCAATATCTTGAAGCATTCATAAAGCAATATTCTTACGAGCCAAAACACCAAACATCTGTTCGCTTACTCTCAGTTTTAACATTGTAAATACGATTGATCGACGTGAGAGCTCAGCACGCCAAGCGTCAAAGTAAAATGAATTAAATGCATTGGTTTAGAGCTCATTTCATCATTTCGTGTATTTATTCACAGCCAGCGCTCCAAACGCTGAATTTGTGAATTTAAAGCAAGAGGTTTTGGGTCCATTTTACATTGACGCTTGGCGTGGTGAGCTCTCACGTCGATATATCGTATTTGCAATGTTAAAACTCAGAGTAAGCGTACTGAGTACACAGCAGCCCCCGGCGAGCGACCGTGCACCAATAACTTGATTGCCGTCCGATCATGCGGAAAGTCTATATTATTATGCACTGAAGTCTCTATTTACATGGGGGAGTGAAGGTAACATGTTTGTACGACTTGTTGTTGCGCATCCAAGTTTCAGAAAGTTAAGATAGTGTCTAGCTGCTCACATAGCTATTTATATTGTTAGAAGTTTTAGCTGTATGAGATGAGCCAAGAAAGATAATGGGGTTTAATGTTGAGAAAATTTCAATGAATTTTGGGGGCATATTTATAGCTAGACGACCCGACTTCGCTTCGCACGGGTTAGCTTATGCACTAAACCCAAAAACATCAGCATGTACTTTTTGAGCTTTCCACTTTCGAGATTTAACTAATTCATAACTCTCTTTGCATCGTATTCCTCATTGCCGAGGATCGTTTCCATTAATCATATTATGGCAGGGGTTTTCTTAGGATAATAATGCGGTGGAATCCCAGGTTCTACCGCAATTATAAAATTGACATGGAATTAATCTGACAGCAGCCTTTCTTATGAAGAATATATAATTGTTATAATACGAATTATAATTGTTATAATAAAAATTGGTTTAGATTTGATGGTCCGGGATCCGGAAGTATATAGTCCGGGGTCCTGCTGCAAAAAACTTACCTAACATGATAATATTATATGAATAAAGCTAGCTAGCTAGCATATTATTGTAGTGAAAATAAGTGACACTTAACAGTATGTGGTCTAGAAAGAATCATGAAAAAATTAACAAAATTTAAAGCCAGAGACTAAGAGTTATAATTGAGACTATAGCATAAAAAGTAAAATCAAAAACTTCAAAACTTACATTCACGACCGATCAAGGTTATGTTATGTTACTTTTATGTTTCGGAACAAAAATATCCCGAATGTATTTACCTAATATATTAAGCTATAACTAGTGTGCCAAGTTGCATTCTTATCAGTCCAGTAGTTTCAGCGTGATGCTGTACATACAGACATTCAGACAAAAAATTTTAGACTCTTTATCGATAAGAAATCTTTATCGACCTTTGGCAAGAAACTTAATAAAGTTTCGCTACAATGCAGTATTAAAAGTAAAATAGCGCATGAGGAGTCCTAGTAGGAAAAGAAAGAAAACCCATTCAGAGAAAAATCTGTCTTGTAGGCAGCTAAGCAGATTCCCTGTCCTGTGGAAAAACCTTGGCATTGTTGTTCCTTGTACGATAGATAAAAGTCGATTTGTAGTGTCGGACCAACCAATTTTGTATAATCCTATGTACCAAGTCGTTTAAATCGTGTAGTATTTGGTATTGCTCGTTGAATATCGGTCTTGGTTTAAATAGCGTTTTCCTAAATGGTGGTAGCTTTGGTTTGAACCAGAAACTGTTGCGATTTAGCACGTAACAAGTCAAGTGTTTATAAACTATTGCTATCGCTTGCCAATACTAATCAAACTTAGCGGCGGCGAACCAACACTGCGAAATACAGACGGACTAAACTAGTTTAACTTTTCTGACTAACTTAACTAGTGCTTCCTAGATAAGATACATTTTGCAGCATTTGGATCTCTTACCTTTAGATACTGACCAATATTTATCATTGGTGACAACATAAAAACATTTTAGAAATAAATTAATCTCAAAAATGTTAACTAATAATATATTACATACTTTTTACGCTTTAATAACACTTTTCATTAATGAAATAAGTCCTACAGCGGACTTACCAGAAAAATCTAAAGCGTTGGAAGAACACACTATGGTGACTGATATTAAAATCTTTCCATACATGGTGGCAATACTGAGAAAAACCACATACATTAGTGCCGGAGCCTTGATTGATGATAGTTGGGTGCTTACAGGAGCTGATGCATTATTTACGTAAGTCAAACAGTTTATTTACAAGTGTCATCATAATCATCATTAGGTATCTCAATCTATTACCGGCTGGGCATGGGTAGCAGATTCAGTATGAAGATGAGAAGAAGGCCCTTCGCTTGTTACTTGTAACTTAGCAGACTTAATACACCTTAGAGAAAAATACGAAGAACTCAGTACAATCATGATGTTTTCTTTGCCCACTAAAGCATCCAATGTTTAATTGCTTTGAACATGTACGACACCGATAAGTTAGAACCCAATCCGCCGTAGATAGAGGAAGTTTTTTAACCACGAGGCAATCACATGTGTAAATAAAATTATTATGTAAAATTAACCCTGACATGCTTACTAATAATATGGTCAAGGATAACAGGGTCCTGTGCCTTTCAAAATATACCCAAAGTTTCTTGATACACAACATATTGAGCTTGAATTTTACTTAGAACAGAGAATTCGTGCTTTTCCCGAAAAATAAAAGAGTTTTCACATGAGAAAATCTAAATCCACATTGAACAAGTTGCGGGCATTATCTAGTTGAAAACTGAACAATATTCTTTAGCAGACAAATCATTTAAACATTATGATTTAAAAAAAAATATCATTGCAGTATAATAAAAAAAAATTTGCTGAACTGCGGCATGTAACTGAAGCGTATCACGATTTTCGAAGTTCTAATCCAATGAAAACAACCATCTTTCTTGTAGAATTACTTAAACTTAAAATCAAAACCCTTAAGTTCGATCGTAAATCACGCCACAACGTTCGGGAGATGAAAAGATAACATTATTATTTGTTTCAGGATTAGAGAGTCGTCACGATTTCTTCGGGTGCGACTTGGAAGCGCCAATTTTAAGAAAGGGGGGTATCTTACACCCATCAAGTATTTCCAAATTCATCCTTATTTTGATGACAGTAAGCCGCTTTTTGATGTGGCACTCATAAAATTGCCTGAGGCTGTAAGACTTACGCAAAGTATAAACCCTATAAGACTTCAGAGCAAACCTCGAAAAATCGTCGCTTCACATTTTATAGTAACCGCATGGCCAATTTATCAGGTATACTTTGATAGTCTACTGTTGCTCTCATTTTCCACTATCTCTCTCTCTCTCTGTGCGTGTGTTGTAATCCTCAGCGCTGAGGATCATGACCCCTTACATTACTCACATATTTTAGCAGATTCTTTCAGAAAGCTGAAATTTTGCACAGAGGTTCCCGATATAATATAACGTAGACAAAGAAAAAGGCCGTATTTTTGTGAATTCCCAGGAGCGCAGCCACCATGGTAGCTCGTAATTATAACATGGAAAATTCGATATCGAAATTCACGCCCTCGTTAAATTTTAGCAACAAAATCTAAGTGCAAGTCACCGAGAATCCTTGGCGCAGATCAGGCGACGTCGCATGCTCACCGTGTCGCATTTACACCCGACCGATCCTGAAGTGTGTTCTGAGGAAATGGATTCCATGGTTCCAGATCACAACAATACCAAGTCATTTATGTGCTTGGATCCTAATATTGCAACTAATCCATGCCAGGTATGTCGTTCAAACATATGAGACGGATATGGTAATTTTTAGGTATCCGTACCTCAAGAGGAAAAAAGGAACCCTTATAGGATCACTTCGTTGTCCGTTTTGTCTGTCTGTCTGTCAACTCCTTTTTTCTCGGGAACACGAGGAGGTATCAAGTTCTACGGTCTACGGTCTCTTAGAGCTGTAAAAATATAAAGCTTCTAAGTCAACACAATCAAAAGATACTCGTACCTACGGCCGTTTAAACTGCATATTTTGACACTCCCCATAAATCAAACCCTATAGGGTACTTCCAGTTGACCTAGAATCATGAAACCTGGCAAGAAGCAATGTCTCACAGCACTAGTATAGGAAAACATCCGAAAATTGATAATTAGGGTTCCGTAAACATAAGCTAGTTATTTATACAACTGATTACGTGTTGTTATGAAATTTGTCTTGTTACTTACTAAAATAATTTATATGAGTCGCACTGAACCGGTTTTTTTTCAGAGAGAAATTGGTGCACCAGTCGTCCTGAATGGTATACTGTGGGGTATAATTTCGTCTTGGAAGTCAGAAGACTGTGAAATTGAAGGGGGACCTTCCTTTGCAACCCTAGTGTCCTCCGTCGAGGTCAACTCCTGGATACATTCAACCATCCATGGGCATAGGTGGACGAAAAAACATACTGTTGATTACCATGATAATTTTATTTAAGTAAATAAAGATCTCTAGACATTATTTTAGACTAGGTACTTATATCCCTTCATTACCAACATAATAATACTCGTATGTTTAACATTTCTGACGTACGATTACTAGACTAAGAGATAGCTGTACTTTTGGTAACCATCCCTAGAAAAGCTGATTCAGTAATAGGGGGGTACTACACTCTCCACTGATAATGGTAGTAAAAGTCTGACCGCATGCTCATGGGCCTTTCACTAGATATGACCGGTCAAAGACGTGTTATCGTTACCAAAAATGAACCATAATTAGAAAAGCTGATTCTTGTACAGTGTTAAAGTATACGCAATACCTATGTAAACGGCATAAGAACTGACGCTATACATCGGGCCTTTCACTAGATATCACCTCTCAAAGACGTTATGAACATACATACTGTATAAAAATAGTAGCAATTATTATGTCGTCACGTGAATAATTGCTAATATTTTTACAGTATGTAAAAATAGAGTATTACCCCTTCGTCTGCGGTCTCAAAATAAGCGCCCCCCCCCTGATGTGCGGAGCGTTTCACAGGTGTCGAATTTCGCGGCCGCCGGTGGGCTCGCGCCGCTTTAGAAAAATAACAACTCCTATTACTTGTACTGAAGCTATGTAAACAAACTACGTCATTCAAATCGTTACGAACTACAGCTGTAGTTTAAAGTTTGAAAGGTAATCGCTCTTCATTATGGTTTACACAGAAAAATAACAAAAAACAGACCATAAATTACCCTCCTTTCTTCTCTTTGGGTACCTCTAACTTGGCCAATATTGGCCCAATCTGTAGATTTTTTGATTGATGTGCACTATGGTTAGTGGTCTTAGAGTAAGAATACACGAAACAAGGACTCTCTTCGATAATTCTCTGTCTAGGCAAAAATCAAAAATTTTTTTTTTTTTTTTTTTCTTTAAGTTGGTGTCCTCCTCGCACAAAATTTCTACCCAACCATTGATTACATACAGTAAGAACGTCAAAAAATTCCTACTGTGTCCTTGTCTATCCTAGTATTTAATACCTAAGTTAGAGAGGAATCGAGACAGTAATCTATTTATAAGAAACAAAAATGTCGGCAACCGCGGTGGACGCGAATCCGCCATTTTGTTTTCGCCATAATATGGCTAACTGACACATAACCCCGAAAACGCCGATAGCCATAATATGGCTACGTGACACACGAGGGGGTATGCAGCTTTTCTAATTATGGTTCATTTTTGGTAACAATAACACGTCTTTGACCAGCCATATCTAAGTGAAAGGCCCATCAGCATGCGGTCAGATTTTCACTACCGTCATCAGTGGAGAGTATAGCGCCCAGCTATTACTGAATCAGCTTTTCTGGGGATGGTCACAAAAAGTGCAGCTATCTCTTATAATATACATGGTTATTTTAATAGAATCACTAGCTGATGCCCGGGACTACGTCCACGTGGAATGAGGTTTTTTGGTTCCCGCGGGAACTCCTTAGTTTTCCGGGATAAAAGTAGCCTAAGTGCTATTCCAGACTATAATCTACATCTGTGCCAAATTGAATCCAGATCCGATAAGCCGTTCGGGCGTGATTGAGTAACAAACATCCATACATCCATCCATCCATCCATACATCCATACATCCATCCAAGCTTTCTAGCATGTAATATTCAGCACAAAACACATGTTATTAGAACAAAGGATAGATTTAATCTGTAGCATGTAAGATTAAATCTATCCTTTGTTCCATGGTCGATTCTTAGTTATATTTATATCATACCCGCGACTTCGTCCGCGTGGTTTAAGGTTTTTTGATTTCCGTGGGAACTCTTTATTTTCCGGGATAAAAAGGAGCCTACGTCCTTCCCCTGGATACAAACTAGGTTGGTGTAGGGAACACCAAATTTCGTCAAAATCAGTTGAAAACATATATTTTTCTTATTCCCACGGGAACTCTTGAATTTTCCGGGACAAAAAGTAGCCGATGTCTTTCCCCAGGATACAACCTATCCTTGTACCAAATTTCATCAAAATCGGTTGAACAGATGGGCCGTGAAAGCGTAGCAGACAGACAGACAGGCAGACAGACGGACAGACACACTTTCGCATTTAAAATATTAGTATGGATGGAAGTATGGATTGAATTCGTATAATCGTTGCACGATAGAGCTTATAGTTATAACAAAAATATATTTTACCGGATAAAATCATACGGTTTCTTCGTGAAAAAATAGATTACATCCAAACTTCGATTTATATTTATGACACTTTTTTTGCTCCAATGGGTTTTCTTATATATGACGCACTTGAGAAAACGAACAATTCATCAATATGAGACACCTCGATATGTTAACGTGAGACATAAACGTATATAATTACGTAGAATTATATCAATACAAGTTCTCATAATAATGGCTTGAGAACTTTACGAGAATAAATAATAGTAAAAAAATCAAGTGAAAATATCTTGAAATTTTCCGAATCACAATAATCGTTATCCCTTTTCAGTCTGTTTATAGGACCTTGATATAAATACATATAGGAATATATCGATAGATATATGAATAGGAGGTTTACTTATTGTACTTATTGTGCAATTCTATAGACACAGACAATGGAAGGTTGGTAGATCCTTTTTGTGACAGCGTTGATATAACTGACCCTGAATAATGGATTTTCGCGAACCTTCGCTTTTTATTAAATTATAGAAAAGAGATTATAAGAGCCTGAAGAACAAGATAAAAACATAATATGCCATTAGGATCGTTATATAGTATATTAATCGCGGAAGACGTGAAAAAGACAGAGACAGAGAAATCGTCGACAAGGGTGGAGTAGTTTGTCTTTAGGAATATAATATTAGTTTTTATTTTTATCCAGGCGGATATACGTTTTTAAATTATAATATCTGAAGGAACTTATTCAAATATCTTTTTAGTTCCCCATTTTACGTTAAAAGGCGAAGTAGGTTTTCCCTTCAAAATATGTAGCAAGGTAGGGCCAAAATCAAAAATTGAGTTGCTATACCCAAGTTTTATTATGATAAAACGATTGATACGATCGCAATCATATACTCGTATGTTAACCAAACACTCAGTCTAGATGTCTAAGGCCAAATATACGACAAATTAATATCTTTATTTGATGTTGCACGATCAGTTTAATTTTGTAATTACGCGCAAGTGCTTGCCAATTAGTACAGAGCTAAAGATAAAAATATTGACGATTATTTGGTAGCAAGTACCTACTTACATCATAAACGCCGTTTTATATAGTCTTCTATCATTTCAGTTAAACTTAAAGTGATAACCGTTGTTCCAGTTACAAGATCATTTAAATTGAATAATGTAAATAACGAACGACACAAATTCCAATTGTGTCAAATAAAATGCTGTGCATTTTTATTTTTAAAGGCCTTGTTAAGACTTTTAATTCGTTTATTAGCCACAACTTTGCGAATCAAATTACTAGTTTGTTGCTAGTAGATTGAGAGACTTTTTTTTTCTTCGGGGGAGGAAAAAATCCCTACGAACTTCTGCTTAATAGCAGGGCATGCACGGACTAAAATAACCTCCCCCGTCTTCGAGGTCAGCACGGAACCGCAACTGCATTACTTCGTACTGACTCTCTAGCTATTCTCTTTCCTCCGTCCTCAACATTATGCCCGTTAGCATGTGGGCATATCTTTGCCACGCGTCTGGACCAGCCAACATGCGTGTGATTAAGTTTCGGTCACTCTGCTCTCACTCGTTCCCTGGGCCGTCTCTCTTCAGATCAGCACAAGCGGGACACTCAAATAAGGCGTATCTCGGATTGAGAGATTACTAGTTTAATAAATTATATCTTCGAATGAAGCGACTCATATAATTATGATAGAACTTCACTTATAGGTAAGTTCGTTTAATCACTAATTATGAAGGGCAAGGAGTATCGAATTACAGTTGTATTGAAATTTAAAAAATATGAGATGAATATTAAATTTGAATTTGGTCTGAATTTTAAACATGGGGGAAGATATATGAAGAATACTGGTTGATTAATAATAATATTCTGAATGAAATTCAGAAAATGAATACAAAAATATTGAAATAATTTTTTTTCGTAATATTGGTCCGTAGTTAGCCTTACATGCACTCTTATCGCAAGCTCGTGTTATTGCACTCTATGCTGTTATCCACACGCAATTTTTACGACTATTGGATTGATAATGCTTATTTTGTACTCGTATTATGTGATAATAGGTATGTCACAAATGCAGTGCGCGACATTCTCATACGTACCTATGTAGGTTTATTAAATGTTAAATTCGATAATCCCTTAGACTGCAGTGGTTCTCAAACTTTTTTGGTGACGGAACCCTTTTGGGAAGCAAACTACTTGATGGAACCCTACAATAAAACAATAGTTTTTAAAAGTGTATTCTTTATTAACAAGCATAATAAAAGTACAATGTAACAGTTAGGTACTAATTATTACTTACTTTACCACATGGCAAATACAATAATAGAATATATTCTATTAAAAAAGAAAAAATCTAACTAATGGGAGGTATGAAACTGTTTTTTATTTTTCATCAATTGGTTGATATCAGGTTTGAAAGAAGACAGTTGAAGTCTCATATCATGTTCGGCGTCCAGTCTATTCCGATATTTTGTTTTTGTGGCTGCATAGGTTGAGAATCCTGTTTCGCACAAATATGTTGTTCGGAACGGGAGAAGAATATTCAGAGCCATTTTGCCAAGCATTGGATATTCATCACGGATTTTGCACCAAAAATCGTCGAGAGGCGTCGTTTTGAACAGTGACTCCATACTTGTGTCTGATGATATTTCTAAAAGAGATTCATATATCTCGTTTGACATACTTTCGGACTTTTGCAAGTTGGGTAAAAAAGGATCATGAATCCATGAATTCAGTTTCATTTTTGTATTCTGTTCTTCGGGAAAATACTTTTTAAAAGATGCGCGCATTGAACTGAGATATTGGACCAATTCTTCAAACACATCATCTTGAAACATTTCTGAGTCGTTATCGCTAACAAACTCACTGAGTGACGTAAAGCTTTCTATTTCTTTCTTACCAACGCAAATAATCCAAAAATCTAATTTTCTTTTGAAGGCAGTTATTTTGTTATAGGCCTGAAACACTGTTGTCTGTTTACCTTGCAATGATAAATTCAATTCGTTCAGTTTTTGAAAGATATCCGCCATAAAAGACAATCGGAACAACCAAGTTTTATCATACAAACGGTCCTTCAAATTAAAAGAAGTATCTGCTGAAAGAAACATTTGTAACTCGGCTCTAAGTTCAAATAGCCTTGTTAAAGTTTTACCCCGAGACAGCCATGTTTTATGTTTGCTGCCATAATCTTCACACAGTAATGAAAACAATCGGGATTGTAGTGGTCGTGATTTGATAAAATTAATTATTTTGACCGCTTCATCCATAACTAATTTTAGATTTGATGGCATTTGCTTCATCGCAAGTGCTTGTCTATGCAGAATACAATGGCTGGAACTACAATTAGGCGCTTTATTTTTATTCGTGACACTGCTCCTGCTGTTTTACCTGTCATCGCCTTGGCCCCATCTGTGCAAATGTCAATGCAATTGTCCCAACGTAGATTATTTTCTTCAAAAAATATATTTATTTTATTAAAAATTTCTTCCCCGGTAGTGTTTGTGAGCAGCGGTGAACACATAAGCATGTCTTCTTCAAAAGAACTTTCATATGGATATCTCACGATAACCAGCAAGATAGCCAAACCAGCGACATCAGCCGACTCGTCCATTTGCAAGGCGAATCGTGTTTTTTGTAGACGTGTAACTAGTTCTTGTTTGACGTAGCTTGCCAGATCATGGATTCGCCGTGAAACAGTATCGTTTGATAGCGGCACAGTAGAAAGATGTTTTGCAGATTTTTCATCGAGCATACATTTTGTTATGTCTACACATGGCTTTATTAAATTCTCAGCGACAGTGTGCGCTTCACCTGCTTGTGCAATGCGATAGCTAACTAAATATGATGCCTCCGTGGCCTTTTCGTTGATAGTTTGTGTTTCATGCATCATATTTTTTTGACTGTCCAATAACTGATCTTTTTTACGAACAAAAAATTCTTTATTCTTGTCTTTAGACCCGGGATGTACAGTTTCTAAATGTCGGCGCAATTGGGCAGGTGCCATGGAACTATTAGGAAGCAGTTTACTACATAGCATGCAAAGAGGTGAGCCGTTAGAATCAACAAATCCGAAACTGATATATGATTCATCATACTTCCTTTTTTTCGTCTTTGAAACCGTCGAGCTTGACGTCGTGGCATCATCGTTTGGATCGGTGATTGCTATATTCTCCGCGCGTACTGCTTTTGAACATTCAGCGTCATTAGAAGATGTTGTTGCAACACGTTTAACACCTTTAAGCCAACGTTCCATTCTTCTTTATTTATAATGTTACACGTTAAGATGGTGGGGTCTAAATAATGCACAATCGTTACTGACGAGGCGCGACGCGCGATCGCCGCTTTTATACTTAGTCCTATCTCGAATATTCTCGAAAATACTCGAGTCGGCGCCTTTGATACACAAAAAGCAAAAATAAAAAGAGATATAAACAATAAACAATAATAAACAAAAATAAAAATTGCGATGTAAACAATCTCGACTTTATTTTTTGAAGTTAGAGTCGAAAGTCGCTTGTTGACAACTATAGCGTCTAATTCAGAGGCGGCTTTTATCAAAGGAACTGCGCGCGCCCAAGTATACAAGTATACATGTTGATACCAAACTTATGAGATATTGTACCAGCTATTCTAGGTAACACATGTTTCTACAAATACAAATAAATAAATAAATAAATAAATAAATAAATATACCTACGCGCGGCCGCGGAGTCAAAACGTTCGACCAGAGAGAGGTGTTTTGATTTTTTTTCTAAATTCTTGCGGAACCCCTACAGAGGTATCGCGGAACCCTAGGGTTCCGCGGAACACACTTAGAGTATAGCTGCCTTATAGCATAATATAACTAAAACTTGATTCTATCACAAAGTGTAGCATTGATGACATTTTCACGCGCTTATTATATAGTATTTATATATTTAGTATCATAGAGGTATAATAGCTATTATAATATTATCTTCTTCTTCTCTTATTCTTCTTCTTCTCTATTCCTCTGTGTCTAGTATCGTATAAGTATTATACTAATTCGTAAATATGAGGGTAAAACTTCTGACTTAAACTTTAGTAAGAGTCATTCAAAATTACTTCAAAAACCTTATTTATTACTAGATGATGCCCGCGACTTCGTCCGCGTGGATTAAGGTTTTCGATTCCCGCGGGAACTCCTTAATTTCCGGGATAAAAAGTAGCCTATGTCCTTCCCCACGTATGAAACTATCCCTATACCAAATTTCATCAAAATCGGTTGAGGAGATAATTTTTTTTTGATTCCCACGGGAACTCTCAAATTTTCCGGGATAAAAAGTAGCCTATGCCCTTCCCCGGGATACAACATATCCCTGTACCAAATTTCATCTTAATCAGTTGAACCGATGGGCCGTGAAAGCGTAGCAGACAGACAGACAGACACACTTTCGCATTTATAATATTAGTATGGATATGGATTTTCTCAAACTAGGACGTCCTTTTAAAAAAATGAAGATATAAACATCTATATAACTTACGATTTAGTAAAAGCGTGAGAATATCATTATACCTAAATTAAAAATAAATTAACGTAAGTATATGTAGTTGTTGTTGTAGATTCCAAGCGTACAAATCATGATGTGATTTATAAAACTTAGTAGGATATGTGCGGAGGTTGCAAAATATTTTTATAATAAACATTATTTACCTCCGCGTGGCCTGTATTTTTCCTCCTTATTCTAGAGCTAACAGATAGCCACCGTTGAAAGAGAAACTTTTGTTACGGCTCAAGTCTTAGAATGAAGCGATTTGTGTTAGTGAATAGGTGGCTAAGGGTCTCCCCACATCTATTGACGAGGAACCGACTTGAGCCGGTCAGAAAAAGCATTATGTATAGGTACGCTATTAAAGAGTGAAAACGACGACGTCGAACCGTCGGTAAACGTCGCGTCGCGTCGATTGGGTGGGCGACGTCTTTCCCCTTATCTCTCGACGGTACCCTTAGGTACCTACTTGTCCCATTGGCGATACTAAAAAATCCATACTTAATATTTTAAGTGCGAAAGTGTGTCTGTCTGTCTGTCTGTCTGCTACGCTTTCACGGCCCAGCTACTCAACCGATTTTGATGACATTTGGTACAGAGATAGGTTACATCCCAGGGAAGGACAGGCTACTTACTATCCCAAAAATTGAAGAGTTCCCGCGGGAATCTAAAAACATAAATCCACGCGGATGAAGTCGCGGGAAACATGTAGTATTCACTAAAACAACCAAAGAGATGTGTTAGCTACCGTTGCAACCAAAATACTGTAGAAATAAATCTGTTTCTATAGTACATAACGCAAATACCGCCACTGTATACTGTATATTTGAGTCGTCAAGTGATCTATATTTTAATACCAGTAGATACGTTGAATATTTACAACATCATGAACCTTCTCCATTTAACCTCTATGGTTTGTTGCAGCAAAATTGATAAGTATACGAATTCCCGTTGGCAGAACTTGTTTTATTTTGCTCAGCTACTAAGCTGAGCAAAATCTATATATATATAAAAATCAATTGCTGATTTAAGTGATTTTGGTTTTGAAATGTTTGTCGTACTCCAGGGAAGGTTTAAAAGGTGAGAAAATATGGAAAAATTGCGCGGAAGATAGGGCAGGACAACGTCTGCCGGGCCCACTTGTAAAACAATAAATGTTTTCATGATTTAGACCATACTTTAAGCTAAATTATCAGCGTGGGAAACGTCTGGACGCCATTAATAAGGAATTATCTGGCTGCCCAGAATACCTTGATGCCTCTTCCATTTGTGCTAAATAGAAAAGCAGCAGTAAAAGGGTTACGGGACATTTTCTAAGGCACAAGTTCACACAATAATAATAATGTTCTTTGTATTAATAAATCATATCCGTATGAAAGCTGAAAAAAGTTTTGTTGAAAAGGAATTTTAAAATTATAAGAAGGTTCCTTGGACAGTTCTTGGAAAAAGACTTACGTTTACGAAATAATGACCGTTAAAGTTTTTGGCTAATACTACGGAACTGTACCATAAGCGTCACACGAACTTGACCTGCAGGGCGACCGCGTATCTTTTGCATCAATCATTGATGCATCGCAATCACCTCCGATTGCCTGAATTTATGGTATTCTTGCTGCGTCAATGGATTTCGTCCAATAGTGGAAGAGTGTTAACCAATCAGAGGTGATTGCGATGCATCAATGATTGGTGCAAAAGATACGCGGTCGCCCTGCAGATTTTCTAACTTTTAACTGATTCGAAACATATCAAAACTGTAGGTAAACTGAATTATTCATTTCTCGAAACCTATAAAAAGTATTAGAAATTTATCAATATGTCCTAAAGATAAAAAAAATATCTGTATAAAATCATATCATATCATACTTAATATTATAAATGCGAAAGTCACTTTGTTTGTTGGTTTCTTGGTTTGTTGGTTTGTCCTTCAATCACGCCGCAACGGAGCAACGGATTGACGTGATTTTTGGCATGGGTATAGTTGAGGACCTGGAGAGTGACATAGGCTACTTTTTATCCCGGAAAATTGAGGAGTTCCCGCGGGAATCAAAAAAACTTAAACCACGTGGACGAAGTCGCGGGCATCAGCTAGTATAACAATAAACGGGAAGAGGTGTCGGTATATAATCTACCTATCCCTATAATATACTAAGTATATGGTATTGAATGGGACCTTCATTTGTTACAAACTATCTATACATACACCATTCAATTTTCCATTGTGGTCAAGGAATAAAGGCGGGAAAACGACCAGCTTTTATACAGATTAAAAAAGGCATCTCTGTTATTGACATGTCAATAGATTTTTTGTTAAATAAAGCGGCCTAAAATATTTAAAGACTAGTACAGTTTACAATATTATAATGCTCAGAAGTTTTCTGTTATAGTATACCGCTATATTAAGCCTTATATGAAAGGACTAGATGATGCTCGCGACTTCGTCCGCGTGGATTTTTTGTTTGCCGCGGGAACTTTTTATTTTTCCGGGATACAACCTACCCCTGTACCAAAATTCTTCAAAATCGGTTAAGCAGATGGACCGTGAAAGCCTAGCAGACAGACAGAGAGGCAGACAGACAGACACACATTCTCATTTATAATATTAGTGTGAATTTTGTTGTAAGCAATTTGTTATTGTTAGATGGAATTTATGGTACGAAAATTCCCTTCGCATATTTCGTTATGGTGGTGGTAAATAGTGACAAGGGGACAAAAGTGAAAAGTTACTTATCGGAATATGCTGATTATGCTTATATTTCTGCCGGTTTCCCGTACATAAGTACTTTAATTGCGATTTAAGCTTGCTTGCTGGTTATTTTCGGTAGAATGGGCATTGGCAGATTCAATTAACTTAACTAAAAAAGTCTTTCTATTCCTATTTTGCTATTCTAAATATTTCGCATCGTTTCCCATCCTATTAGATTTTCAATATTACATTAAATCATCTTGGAGATGAAATTGAGTGAGGTACATCCAAGCACACATCCTACATTAAATAGAGTTAAGGGACGGCACAGGTGCTTATATCCTTTTTTCTATAACAAAATCGGTCAAACTCTGTTCACTATTGAGTAGTTTTCATAAATTTTATTATAATTGAATATAATTTCAGTAATTTGTAATGTGAAATTAAATTTACAATGATTGTGTAAAAAATATTCTGTAGCGAATGTTTAAAGCGAATAATATGAAAGCCCTGACCTAGTGACTTATGGTATGTTTGTTTAGTACTTATTCAATTTTAAGTTAGGTAGTGTTAATATGCTCGTTTTTAGGGTTCCGTACCCAAAGGGTAAAAACGGGACCCTATTACTAAGACTCCGCTGTCTGTCTGTCTGTCTGTCTGTCTGTCTGTCTGTCTCCAGGCTGTATCTCATAGACCGTGATAGCTAGAAAGCTGAAATTTTCACAAATGATGTATTTCCGTTGCCGCTATAACAACAAATACTAAAAATTAAAAAAATATATATATTAAGGGGGGTCCCCATACAATAAACGTGTTTTTTTCGTATTTTTTTGCTCAATATTAAAAACGGTAACAGGCAGACGGTTCAAATTTTTACAGAGTATTAACTTGTATATTACCTTTCAAAATAAATAAGTAAATATCAATAAAGTAAATATTAAAGGGGGGCTCCCATACAACAAACGTAATTTTTTGATATTAACAGTAAACCTCTACAAACAAAGTTAGTTTTGCGGTTCATTAACAAAGGTAATTATACCTACTTCTTGAGTACGGAACCCTCGGTGCGCGAGTCCGACTCGCACTTGGCCGGTTTTATTGATGTTTGCCCTACAATTTCACCACCGAAAATTAGTAAATGTGATTAATAAACCGAGAATTCTCTTTAATGAATTAATCTTTGAAATTGAATCTATTCTCATCGTCGACAACAGTGAGAAGAGATTGATTGTCAGGTTCATTCAGAAAGAAGATTCCTCATTCTGCCATTGATATTTTCGTTCTATATAACTTACCAATAATTGCACTAAAGTCACAATTTGTGTAATAAGAAGTTTAGAAATTTGTAAACTTTGAAGAGAATTTCAAATTGGTTTTTAAATTCGTTCAGAGGATTTAACCTTTCTTGGTTTTTGAAATCGCGGCAGTTTATCAAACATGGCCCGGTTAAACTCATAGATAGAATATTTTATTCCCGGAAAGGAAACAATTGTAACGTTATTCTCAAAAGGCCTATAGTTGGAAGTTGTTGAAAATTGCCCCATAAGATTATTCGTATTGACAATGATAAATTAAATACATATCGATTGACAAAATTGTATGGAAGCAATCGACTTTACGTGCAGCGCCCTAAGGATATAATAACTTACACTACTGTCTAGTGTCTACTGTAGGCACAGACCTAGGTTTACTACTCGGTGACTGTAGGTATACCTATTTAATATAACATATTTTTGTTTTTTGGAAAGGGCATTACTGCTGAGTTTCTTGCCGGTTCTTCTCATATAATATCAGTAGATCTTCCTTCCGAACCGGTTGTTGAGTCGCCTTATGAGTTGTGTATGTCCTTGAAATGAATAAAAAAATTGAGTATTGAAATAATTTGGAGTCCAATTGAAAGCTGAAACTGTGAAATCCTATATATTTTCTCGTGTTTGCCTGTGCATATTAATAGACGCTTTTAAGTGCCTACCTTGTTTCATTCCCAGTGCCTTCTATCTACAAATCTACACTGGTAAAACTATTAACTCTGCCAACAGCTAAGTCAGAAGCAATTCCGTACGGTTTCATTCTTTTATCTGTTTTTTTTTTTAATTTTAACCATATTATAATCTTTCTTATCAGGTGTCAACGTGTCAATTAAAAATTAATGTGTAGATTTGATGCAAAAATTGGCAACATTACCATTATATTAATTACAAAATCCATACCAAAAAAAAAACATTACCATTTATTTAACTTGATACTACTAGGGGCATAGAACACTAACTAGGTACTACTTAATAGTGAGAAAATATAAAAGTTTTGTTAGAACCAATAAAAGGCAAATCGCTATTCTGATTGCATAATTATATTGTTTTCACGTCGTAATTCGTAACTTTATGACACGCGTCTCAGAAAAGCGTATGATAGATAGCTATAATTTATCAACTTTTATCACCCCAAACTTTGGTCTTAAAAGTTATCTTTGAAATCATTGGTGGTAAGTGATGCGCTGAAACGTGGACACTAACAAGGCTTGATCCACAAATTTAAAGTCGCTCAGAGAACTATGGAGAGGACTATGTTAGGAGTTTCTCTTAAGGACAAGATTCGAAATGAAGAGATCCGTAAGAGAACCAAGGTAACTGACATAGCCTAAACCATTAGCAAGCTGAAGTGGCAGTTGGCGGACCATGCCTGTAGAATCAGCGAGGGCCGCTGGAGCCGGAAAGTTTTAGAGTGGAGACTGCGTACAAGTAAGCGTAGTGTGGGCTGCCCTCCAGCACGATACCGACGACATTAAGAGGGTGGCGGGAAGTGTCTGGATGAGGAAGGCTGAGGACCGGGTGTGGTGGCGTTCTTTGGGAAAGGCCTATGTTCAGCTTGGACGTCCGCAGACTGAGATGATGATGATGATGATGATGATAATGATTTGATTCTAAGACGGTAGCAGGCTAACCTGCTAGGGGTATAGTAGTTATATTTAACCTATACCCCTTATAACTAATAGTAGGCGTTAAAAAAACTTACCATAATTGTAAAAATGTGTATTCATTTTGGGCTACATCTGACATTAACGCAAGCATACCGTAATCGAACTACCGCCTAACGGAAGTGGTCATTTAATGTCATCCATCATCGAATCGGGTCATTTGATCTTTATTATCTTCCATCCATAATTATTTGATATTTGGTATTTGCCAATATTAATTGAATCGTAATTGATTCTTGTCCTACTCGAATTTTGGAACGGAATATTTACCTATTGAATTATTTATTAGTAGGTAAGCAAGTAGAGTGGGTGGCAGCGAACTCTATCTGAATATATTAATGTAATCGGGTACATGCCTCAATAAATATTGGAAATATTAATCACCGAATTTTCTCTGGTCTGGACTGACGAGAGGCTTTGGTCATGGCTTACCACCTTAACGGCAACGACGTGCCACCAAACGATTAAGCGTTCCGATACGATGCCGTGTAGAAACCGATTGCCATACCCGAATCACCTAACAGGTTGGTCCGCTACCATCTTCGACTGCATCATTATACTGAATGCCAGGTGAGGTTGTAGTCAAGGGCAAACTTGTAGTGGAATAAAAAATATATGGGTATACATGTTAATAGTACTCGGTTACAATTTAATAAACTCTACTAATCTGCCAACCAAATGCTCCTTAAAATAGCCGTCTCTTCATCTGCTTCAAGCCCCATTTGCCAGCTTGGAAGAATTTTATAACACTTTAAACCTTTTTTACTTCCCTTGCTATAAAAGCCCTTGTCTCCAGAGAGTTTACATTTTATTAGAGGCAAAATAGTACTAACACAAAATAAAAACACCAACACCACCACTACAGCCCATTAACGTCCCACTGCTGGGCACAGGCCTCCACTCTCATAGGAGAGAGGGAATTAGAGCTAAGACCTACCACGCTGCTCTAATAGGGGTTGGCGGGCTTAACGACTATTACCATGTTCATGATAATAACCGGGACCGACGGCTTAACGTGTTCACCAAGACACGGGGGTGAAACACCGCCAACTTCCTAACTCCGGGCTAGTACTGAGAATTTCTAGTCAGAAAAACCCAATAAGTACTTAATTATTGGGCCGACCCGGGACTCGAACCCAGGACCTCGTCGGCCGCAGTCGAACATGCCAACCACTAGACCAATGGGGCAGTCTTATCAACTTTTAATAGGACCATCTTTGCATTAATATCGCTATTTTACACCAATACTACCAAGATCAAAAAATATTGAATAATGTTTCCTCAAATTGTCTATTATTTCAAAACATTTTATTTTGTTAAGTTTTGTAATGTTGACGGATTTATGGCATAGTAGTGGGTGCTATTTTATGGGCGTATTCAATGAGTAAGGTGACATATTCTAATCTCAGCAATAGCATTGTGGTAATTAATAATTATCCTAATATTTTCTAAACGGATTCACTTTTTAGAGGGTGGCTTCGGCTACCTTACTGGAAAGCCATACTGACTGAGAAGTTCAGAATTTTAAATTTTGACTTAAAATCAGTACCTAGTTCAACAAGGCAAGTTGCAGAAAAACTGCAACTTGCTTTCCGAGCTAGCTCCTTTCCATCTTAGACTACATCATCACTTACTAAGTACCAGGTGAGATCTCAATCAAAGACTAATTTACTATCATCAGCTAACAAAATCGCTCGGGATGATGGGCGCTCATTCTGAGACCTGACGTATGAGGTTTGTGCCTCTAGATATGACATCTCGCTGCTCGGCTCACTGGAAAACGGTTCACGTTTAAATAAGGCGCGACCTCGCTTTTTATTGTTTTGTAAATTACACGATTGTTATCGGAATGAAAAATGGCGACGGATGGCTTAACGATGCGATGTTTAATGTTAGTAAAATTACTATTCGGGCTTTTACGGAGGCTATAAAGTATGAGTAGTACTTAGGAGACACTTCTGAGTTATTATAGAGCTTTGTCTAACAAACACACTGATTATTCTACTGTTAACATTTTTACTACAATTTCTGAGTACAACTTTAACTTTTTAATTTTCAATAGCAGTCTTTGAAGCTTTCAACGCTCTCGAATCCAATATTTTTATTTTGCTAAACCACGATGCTTTAACGGTGCGATGTTAAATGTTAGTGAAATTACTATTCGGGCTTGTACCGGGGCTTTAAAGTATGAATAGTACTTGCTTAGGAGACACTTCTGAGTTTTATAGAGCTTTGTGTCAAAAAGCTCTCTAAAACTTACTCAGCAAGTAAAATTATACCGCTGCGCTGGCCTATTAACACCTACGAGTACTACCAAGCATGAAGTAATCGATGCACGCGAATACAATCTTTCTGTTTGGCTAAACCACAGGGCCACGTCATGGTTCTCAATTCCACTAAAGGCGATAAACACACTACGGACAGGCCAAACGTCCCCGCAGATCGTAGGTGTCGTATAAGAAACACATTCCGACCTGTCGCGTTAGTCTGTGCAGCCAAATAATTTTTGTCAGCCAGAAAAATAAAAGTCCGTAGTGTGCTTTCGCACTTAAATACAAGTCGATTTCGTAGCTTGTAGCAGCACAGTTATTAAGCTGAATAATTAAGGTTCAGATTTGCCTTCAATTTCAGTATTTAAATATTTGACTGCAAAACAAATTTAGTGGATTCGATACGAGGTTATGGTGTTAAGTTTACCTACGACAGTTTAGAACTACGTGCTACGAGATTGCTACGAGTGAGGGTTCCGAACTGCCCTCTTTTAAGAATAAATGATATCATAATAGAAAATAGGGGTAGAGCAATTGATATCAAAATCGATTTTGGTATGATAGAGTTCCATGTTTGGTAGGCACAGAGCATCATCGTAGAGCGCATCTCGGGGACGGAAATAGGCTATTCTTTATACCCCGGAAAATGACAGCATTTACTCGGAATTTTTAAAATATTCATATTCATTTTATTTTACGCATACACATTTTAGCCCTGTTTAGGGCGAAGCAAGTAGACGTATTAATAAAATTACAGTAATTAAAATACGTTACATTAAGCTACCTTACCTTAATTGATACATTATATTGCTAAAAGTAAAGACAGAATGTGAAACAGATTAATGACATGCTATATCTGCAATCGATCGCGACAATGCTAACTTAGTTCGATTTGTATGGAATTGTCAACGTTGTAATAAGAGAAGTTGCACAAATACAACAAGTTACTTGTTCCTCCATTTTGTTGCAGCAGCCATGTTGAATTTAACGGTTTGGTATGGAGATAGCTTGTATTGAGAGGACGGACATAAGCCGTACTTTATCCCGGAATATCAAAGTATTCCTTAGGGATTTTAAATAGGCTAAATCGACGCGGGCGAAGTTTCACATGCAACGTATTGTTAATATTATGTAAAAAGGTGTAGATTCGAGAAAAACAAAATCAGGAAAATCCAATTTCGTTTGTAATAATATACATACTTACTTATTTAAGGTTTTCGAAAAAAAATTAAAATCCTTTAGAAAAAACCGACTCCCAAAGCCACTGTAAAGTTAAAAATAATTTTGATTTCTACACACTATGCTGAAGTCGGGCGAGCCTGACGCGTGAACTTTGCCTATCTTTGTCATACTCGCCCGACTTCAACATAGTGTGTAGAAATAAAAATTATTTTTAACTTTACAGTGGCTTTGGAAGTCGGTTTTTCGGAAAGAATTTTTATTTTTAACTTTTTAGTGTACTCTTAAATCTTAATCCCCACGGCTTAGGAGTGCAGTACCCTGCAGCATCAGAGTTGAGGAGTTGGGACTCAGAGTTGAATTTTATACACGTGACTTGATTCCTACTATATGAATTCACCATCAAAACTTCCTAACTCCCTAGTTTTGAGTCGTAGGTATACCTACAGCATCAGGATTGAGGATTTGGAGTCAGATTTTTTTATGGGACCATTTCGCGAGCTTCATCTAACCACTGAAAAAAAATAATTCAAATCGGTTTGGAAACCACGGAGATATGCGGTAACATACATAAAAAAAAATTAAAAAATATACGCGCCGAATTGAGCACCTCCTTCTTTTTTGGAAGTCGGTTAAAAATAAGTTGTGATTAAACTTATTTAATCATTACACGTCTTACAATTACTGTGATTATATTCTTTTAATCTCCGCTTATCAACTTTGCGTTAAATATAAATAATTTAACTTTTAAAGATTTTGCCAGAGATTTTCGCTTCATAATTATCGAATTATGTCGCGAGCTGTGGGCTTACTAACATCACTTAAAGCAGTATTATTTGAAATTGACGTTTTATATGATGAACGTTCACGTCCCTAAAATAAGGATTATAGTTCTGAAACAAGAGCGTCACTAAGACTAAAGTAATACTGCTGGAAGCAATTGCAGTAAGCGTCCCAGCGCCCTCCTTTCATAAAATCGTTTAGTCTGCGGTTATCTAACCCTTTATAATGTACCCTCAATTTGCAAGATTAGTGAGGTAGGTACTGGGAAGATTAAACGACTTCGTATAAGTTTATGCAAAGCCTTAAATTGTGTTACAATTTCCATACTCTAGATAGATTTCTAGCAAAATTGTCCTTGTTGTAAACCGTCACTATTGCCTATCTGGTTATTCAAGGGTAAAGGCTATTCAGAGGTTACAGCAAATACTCAAAAGCTAACAATGCAGGCATTTATTTAAAAAGAAGTGACCTTCTCTAGTTTTCTTCTTCTTCTTAGTCTTTTACTATATGTACCTACTTGCTATTATTAAGTAAGTACTTCATTCACGTTGTCTTCTTTTTTGTCTATGTCTGTCCCCGGAAAGAATCCTATGAACCTATACAAGTTTCATAATTAAAAATATTGTTAAATATCAAAATTTTTCACAACTATGCAAAATTAGATTACCTTACACAAAAAGACAACAAGACCAACTTTGAAAGTTCTGGACAAGATTTACATTTTCTCTTTTACTTAATTTCCATACTTTCAAAGGCTCACATTGAAAAGGCTTTATTTTTGTTTAACTTTAAGAAAAAGATTAAGTACCTTTTTTTCTTCAGGACGACAGGCCGTTTGTTCCAAATCCGTCGGGTTGTTTTGTTGATTAGAATCAACAAACTCAATTAGGTAGTGCTTTAATTAATTATTATTCACAGAGCCCACGCGATTCTAGCGACTAAGATAGGCGCGGGTAGCGGGACAGTTTAAACTTCGAAGATTAGTTGCCTGATACCAGGCCGAGGCGCCATTTTGATTTTCGAAAAAAATCATGTCGCTGTTTGAAAACTATTTAATAAAGCGTTTGAATATATCTAAACGATCAAGCAGCCGTATGACATGAACATCCTATAAGCACATAACTTTACTTTCGCTATATAATCTAATAAAAAACAATCAAGTGTAACATCACGATCAGCTCAGAGTGCCTAGTGGGAGATTTTCTTCCGTTCCGTTCCGCCTCATCGTTAAATATGCTTTGTATGGAATTGTCAAGCACTTGATGATAGATGCTGGTGCTCGATCAATTCCATACAAATGATAGTTAACTTTAACACGATCGAGTACGTAAAAAATCTCTCACTCGGCCCTATGATTGGTTTAACAATCATCCACTGTTGCCCAAAATCTCTTGTGGCAAGCAAGAATATCAAAAATTCAGCCAAAAATGAGACTGTTACCATGAATGATGCAGGTCAATAGTGCTTGATGACAGATGACAGTTGGTGCTCGATCAATTCCATACAAATGATAGCTAGTTAACTTGAACACGATCGAGTACGTAAAAAATCTCCCACTCGGTCCTATGATTGGTTAAGCACTCTTCCGCTGTTGGCCGAAATCTCTCGTGGCAAGCAAGAATACCTACCATAAATTCAGCCAAAATTGAGACCGCAATAATCTCAATGATTGATGATTTAACAATGATTGATGCAGGTTTAGCATACCTAGTCAATAAGGCTACTGCAAGAAATTGCGATTTTTGAAGCTTAACGCTTCGTTGAATTGGAAAGAGGAATAAGTCATGATTAGCATGGTTAATATTCCTTTTAAAAGGTGGCCTTTTGACCTATAACTTGAACTTTCGCAGCATTTAAAAACGTGTCACCATTTTTCATACCGATAACAATCACATAATTTCCAAAACAATAAACCTCGAGGTCACGGCTTGTTTAACACTTTCGCTGCGTTACGGCAAGTATTTTGCCGTATTTGACGGTCAGCCAGTGCGGCAGCTAGTTTTCCTTGTTTTGCGCACGGTGCGGGGGTGATTTATCTATGTTCCCGTACGTGTAGGAAAGAGACAGTGATTTTTTCTATATGGTTGCTTTTAATATAATGATATTGTATACTAATAATGTACGGCAAAATAGTTGCCGTAACGCACAGCAAGGTAATTATTTTTATTCAGTGCGGTACGGCGACTATCTTGCCGTACCCCCCCAACCCCGCGCCTCACTGCATGCGTCCGCGCGGCCTCGCAGTTTGCATTAGTGTTGGCCGTAAGTGCTCGATATTTTTTATGCAAAAAACTACGCGACGAGACTTTCACGTAAAAAACATGATATGAGTAAGGGAATTACCTACTTTTTAAAATTTATTTTATTTCGTTAAAGTTCCTAATATGATCTCATCATAGATTAAAAATAAAAAGTAATTACTAGTGGTTCGCCCCGAACTGAGACCTCGCGGTTTCACAGAGCGCCATATATTGACATCAGTGTGAAGTTCTGTTAAAAATATCATCATCATTAAAAATTAAATAATTTCGTTTCCTTATAATATTTATCTAATTTTAGTATTTGTTGTTCAAGTACAGGATATAATTCAAATAATTGATCAAGTTTCAGGCTTGAGAGTTCAGAAAATTGAGAGTTCTGAGGTCAACTTTGGACGTTAGAAAATCGCTACTTTGAAAGCCTCCCATTTCGTCAATTTTAGGGGAAAAATTCAAAAAAAAATATTTTTGGACTCTATTCTTAATTATCTTTAAAATGATATACTGCAACCCTATGTAACGCTATAAAAAATATTTTACTTCGCATTCGCTTCTATGAGAGCCCCCCTGAAATAAAGATTTTTAAAACTTTTTAAGCCATATTCGGCGGGAGGCCATCGATTTACATATTATATTTAAATTTGAAGTAATTACGTTCAGCAATTCAGAAGTTATAAGGCTCTGACAGACGGACGGACAAGTGCCAATTCACCCAAGTAGACTCAGAGACCTTCGCTTCGCTCGGTCAATAATAATTTGGTACCCTAATATGAATCAAAATTTAAAAAACCTATTTGTATTTATTATTATTTATTTATTAATCAGTGTATTTGTACTAAACTTACATGAGTGACTGCTTTTTATTTTAATTTTTTTTATATTTAAATATATTTTTTTAAATTGGCGATAGGTACTTGTAAGAGTAATTATTATGTTGACTAATTATGAAGAATGATGTTGATTTATACACTTAAATTTGTTGTGTCTTTAATAAAGAATATCTTTAAAATATCGATTGTCATTTCAGAAGTAAACCCATCCCTAGCAATTTTTTAACTTCTATGCTATACGGCATATATATTGCCGTAAATGACTGATTTTGAAAAATCTCTGTATCTTTCGAAATATCATAGAGAACCCGGGGCTACCGCAGCTAGGTATACACGAGGATGTAGCCTATCGATTTGTTCAAAAAACCCATTGATATGGTGAGTTTCCACGTCTCCATGGACTTTGAAAGTCAGGTTCCGGTACGGCAAAATAGAGGTCGTAACGCATATCAGGAAATATAGATACGGGCAGTATTTGTCTCGTACCGCACGAGCCGTAGGTTTAGGATCCAATGCTGCCGCAGCGAATGTGTTAAAACGCAAACCGTTTTTCACTGAGCCGAGGGCACCTTTTATTGAAAGGGAAATAAAATAGGTTTTAAGAGCTATAAAGTTCCTCCAAGCTGGCAAATGGGAATCGATGTGGATGGAACAGAATGGCTCTTTTACTGAGCTTTTATGTGGCACTGGTGACGATGGTGTACTTCCGCGGTCCGCTTATCTTGCATTTACCCACGCTTCCGACAATTCATACAAGCGAACAGATTTAATTATTGCATGGAAGCAGGCGTTAATTTGCGGAAGTCCATGATAACCAAAGAGCAAGAAGCTTAATTCACTACGGTCTGCTAAAACAGACAAATATATGTGGTAAAAAGTGCAGCATGCTGTATTGTTTTGCAACGCCCGCCCTCCCAGTTCTAAACATGTAGGAAAAGTAAGCAACCAAGCAATACGTACCACCACCACACCTCACAAATCTTTCAAAGCAGGAGATGTTGTTTCAGCAATGCACAATAGTAAAGAAGACTTTGTGAGCGCACGCTGGTATTAGTATACCTAGAGCTTACCTTCAAAGTTCCTATAACTGTTACCGTTAAAGTTGCTAAAACCGTTAATGTCGACAATAACGCTCTAAAGTCAACATTTAACTTACCGAATCTTTTAGAGTCCGAATAATTATTTTCTGGCTCACATTAGGTAGGTTGACATTTCCCAGGTATAAGAGTCTAACGACCAAGCATTCCTAAGTAAAGTTGTGAAATCATCTAATTTACCTACAAACTAACGTATCAAAACCGTTAATTTCGGTTTCGATACGTTTAAGTAAAAATAGTTAAACCGTAATCGAAACATTTACGGTTTCAGGACTTTAGCGGTAAGCGGTAACATATAATTATGTTGTAGTACCTACGCCTAGTACGATTATGTTTTATAGGAAGATATACACGAGTATATATATATATGCCATACATTTGAGGCGGGGAGTGAGTGTCGCTCTATAGTAGTATATGTAGGTGTGTTTTGGAATTCGTTTCTAGTCGCTGCAAGAAGAAAGAACTGCGTCGCTGCGTCTGACATTTGTTACTATGGATTTATTTTCGTCCCTAAATAAAATTAATTAGTAAAAATTTTCCTAAATACCACACGAAGGTAACATTCACCGAAAACATGAATAATTAAATAATGATTCCAATTTCGTAAATTATTCCATGAAGTAAGTATTTTCAGTATACATGGAATTTCATTAAAAATTAAGTATGACTCACAATTTATTAAAACTTAAGTTCATTAATTTCCAAGTCTAAATATTTTAAATCTAGTAAAACATAATTATGTTAAAATGCAATTCCTTCGAGTTGTAGGTATAGCAATTTGCCACTGCTGAGCTAGTTAAACAAGGATTAAAAACTGGGTTAACCAAGATTCTTGCAGTACCTTCAAAGAGAAATAACTTGAACTTAATCGGTTTCTTGGCTGAACTTTAGCCTCAAGACTTTAACACAAGGTTAGTACTTGAGTATGTGGTAAGTTTGCATAAATGCTACTTAACCTAGAGTTTATTTGTATAGTCTTTCTCATTCAAATAGCCCGGTAATGAGTTTAAGACTTCAAACATTCCTGCTTACTTTAAATCAAAATAATGATGTCTTATGGGATTTTTGAAAAACCCTAAATACCTGCGAACTAAAAAGCGTTCATCGTCTATAGTCCGTAATTAATATTATAAGTTCAAAAGTGTATCTGTTCGTCTGTCTGCCTCCCTCAATACACTAGAATCCACTTTTTGGATCCACCAGTGGATCGAATAGGATTCTGGAGTCCAGCAGGATCCACCAATGGTCTGGGTGGATCCTATAACTCTTCAACTTCATTAGGATCCACCGTCTGGCTCCACCAGTGGATCACTGGGAGTTCACTGTAATCCACCACTGTTCTTAGTGGACTCTGTTGTAACACTTCATTGCCCGTTTCGCTCCTCTAAGACCCAGATTAGTGAAATGTGTTACGTTTTCACGGCCCACCTATTCAACCCATTTTCATGAAATTTGATACACAAACAGGTAGCATTTTGAGGAGGACATAGGCTAAAATTAAAGAGACTACGGGATCCACTCGGACGAAGTCACGGGCATCATCTTAGATAGATTCATAAAGCGCTAAACCTCCCCTATTTGGATAAAAATATGGAATATCAAATGAGTGCTATTATGTAGGTACTACGCACGCAAATGTATTTAAGCCAAGGCCATGATGAAGCTAAAATATAATTCCCGTAAAATCCATAACAAACATTGGTAGTGTTACCTAAGTTTGTATGTATTATAAACTTAATTACACTTGTGACGTCATAACTCATAATGTATTCGATCGACAACGTTTCGATCCGATATGATCCTAGAATATGCTCGAACTGTAAAGGAACACGTTGAATATTGCAGCACGTCCCGCCACGTACTTATTCCTATTTCAATGTTTTCCCACATACAAACCGACGTGTTACATATCGGAATGCACTCGGACCTAAATAATATTATTTGTTCTAAAATGTTGCTCTATCTAAAGTCTAAAATATAGTCGCTATATTTTCGCCTATTTAGGCCAGTCTCAAATACATTGCTTGTTATGTATTGAATGAAATAAATATTTTTGCAGTAATCTGGCGATGAGTGACATAATATCGTTTGACGTCTTGCATAACGGTGCTAGTTATTTTACTGTCACTAATAATTACAATATGATTCACTGCGAGTCGCTGGAACCAAGAAGCAAGGAACAAGACCACGTCCTGTGGAGAACCATGTAGGAGATCTTCATCCAGTAGTGTTCGCCTATCGGTTGAGACGACGACGACAAACCAAGTTCGTTAAAGTCAAACTTTCAAATTTAGAGACTGAAAACTTGGATCCAAATAATAATTACTAACAATTAAAGTATATTCTCGCATATTATATTAATAACAAGTTTAGTAACGTAACTTCAAAGTTTCAGATTCCTGACTATTATCCTGATACTAATTCCTGATGTGCCTAGCGTGCCTTTCGGTACTGACAAAAAGAGGTGCAGTACTAAAATGCATTGAAGGCTGCCCAAGCGGCTCAATCATAATGTGCAAGCAGCATTATGTACAGTTATGCAATAAAGGGAACGAAGTTCCTGTCAGTTAGTCAAGATACAGTCAGGAAGAGTCAGTTAACTAAAATTGCGATGATCGTACAGGTCGATTGTCCACTTAAGACTATTCCAAAGAACAAGTAGACTTGCTGTTAAAGGGGCACATAGGTACATTTTAAAACGTATACCTACTAATTATTATGTTCTAAGAACTGAGAACTAAATATTATTGTTAAGACGAAAACTGTACCTGTCTGTCTGTGACCTTTTCACGGCCCATCCATTAAACTAATTTTGACGAAATTGACTACAGAGATAGTTTGTTACCTGGGGATAGACATAATATTATATGCTACTTTTTATCCCGGTAAATCAAAGTTTTCTCTAGCCATTAAAATAGTGCTGATTATGAATTAAGAAACTAGACGGAAACTTTAGTATTAGTATGTTATAAATACAATACAATGTTTCATCCAAGTGCAATAAACGAGTTTTGAGATCTTTAACATTATTTTTAAAATAAAAGGTATATATGTCACCGTAAGATTGCAGAAACCGTTAGATTGTAATCCAACTAGCGATATTATAAACTGTCGACAGATTGTGAACCGTTCAATGTTCCGAATGACAATTTTTGAAATATTCATTGTATTTACGTTTTCTTGTCTCTTTCTTGTAGGTTAGGTTAGGGTTCGAAATAAATAATCAGGTAGTGGCCGGCCGCAGGCCGGGCACTTAGGTTTTACCAGGTTAATATACATAACAGATTACAATCTACCGAAAAATAATGCGTTAAATTGTAATCTGTCGAAAGTTTACAATATCGCTAGTTAGATTGCAATCCAGCGGCCTTTGCAATCTTACGGTGACATATATACCACTTGTATGACAAGTGACCGGTTTTCGAGGCGTTATTGTGAATGAAGCATCGCACATCGCCATACTATATTGACTCAACGTGCTGGCAATCAGCTTCTAGTTTAACGTCTGTATACACATAATCATAATCGTCTTAAATTTACAATAATTACGGCTCCTTACTGAATTTGAGCATCATTCACAATTAATTTACCGTTTAAATTCCATAATAAACATGAGACTTATTATCTTGATTCTGCGACGCTCAAGTTTATGCTCTGTATTGTAATGTATAAAGTAAATATTTCAATGACAGTGTGATCGTTTGTTTGTTTCAGTGCAAGTAGGTATATACTCGTAAAACGGTGTGGAAACGACAGTGTCTTTTGCGTGTTGTTTGTTTATAGGACTGTCCATTAGCAATGGTGTTTACAATAACGAAAAATGTGCATATTTCAGAAGAAGATCGCGGTTGTGCTCTGAAACAGTATGCGTTATCTTTAATAGGTATGTTATGGTTTTTTATTATTTGAAACGTGTTTTGTTTTATCAGCCCTTTCGGGTGCGCAAGCGTTGCGAAAATTGCAATAAAAAAAGGGAAATTACCTCTAATTACAATACAGAATTGGCTCTCTTGCGTAGGGAGATACGACGAAAGCAGGCAGGTTAATATCCTCACACCTATTTTACTCCCCCATTCCCTGCTTACTTCTAATCTGCTTTTTTATTGTTTATGTTTCGTAATATATTAGCTCTGTACCTTCACGTCGTATTTACCTACTAAATACATAGATTTGTCTGCTTTGGCGGATATATATTATATCTCATTAATTAAGTAGTAGTAATGCCTGCTTCTATCCCAAACATCTAAATAATCTCCACGACTTCGTCCATGTGTCTTGAGGGTTTTGATTCCCGCAAAATATATTTAATCTTCCGGAAGAAAATGTGGCCATATCAGTTCAGTAATTGTAGCGCGAACAAGTAACAAACATCCGAACATACAAACTGTCACTATTTTAATATTCGTAATATAAATATTAAGTAATGTGGGTATAGGTTTCGCATTGTTAAAAAATGCGGCGGAGTCATTGAGAGCTGAGTGATCTAAATTGAATTGATCCAGCGAAATTGCGTCTGACAATTGGAGCACGATGGCACCAAATTCTCTTTGCGTGCAGCTATTTCAATTTTTGTCATATAAATTTTATTACTATCATAACGCTATTATATCCAGATGCTATAAGGATTAGTTAGCATTCTTTTTCTCTCACGTCACTGTAATCATAAGAGCAAAAGAGATAATCCTCCTCCACTTTTTCCACCTAATATTTTCTGCCCCCAAGATTATTATATACTAGATGATGCCCGCGACTTCGTCCACGTGGATTGAGGTTTTTGATTCCCGCGGGAACTCCTTAATTTTCCGGGATAAAAAGTAGCCTATATTACTATCCCACGGTATAATCCCCCTATAATGGTGAAACACGTACTTCTTCATATTTTAACGAAAGCCCAAATGCTGTTTCATGGCTATAACTTGAGAAATTAAGGATTTTCATACAAACTCTCAACCCCTATTTCACCCCTTCAGGAGTGGAATTTTGAAAAACGGTGAAACACATATGTTTTCATTTTCAACCCGCAGCTCATATACCAAGTTTCATGGCTATAACTTGAGATATTAAGGACTTTTATACAAACTTTCAACCCCTATTTCACCCCTTCGGGGGTAGAATTTCGGGATAAAAAGTATCCTATGTCCTACCTCGTAGTATGTGCTCAAATCGTGCCATGTTTCGTTTGAATTCATTCTGTAGTTTCGGCGTGATGCGCGGCCAAGATACAGACATACAGTCAGACAGACAGACATACAGACAGACAGACAAATATGAAAAAAATTACAGATTTGGCTTCAGTATCGAATAATGAGTGCCCTCCAAAAAAGTTTTCAAAATATCTTCAATGTACAGAATTGGACCTGTTACAGTTTTATTATAAGTACCTAGTATAGATACGTTTCGCGCCTTCTATAATCGATAACGCCAAACCGAAAGCAATTAAAAACGCTAACTTTTATTTCCGCGCTAAAGATGTAATAGACGTAAAAGACGTAGAAAAGACACAAAACGTATGTACTCGTTACTTGGCTAGAGGTTTCAGATTTCGTTTAGTATTTACCTACCCGTTGTCTAACTGCCGTTAAAACAGTGACTTACGTATAAAACTGTTCCATTTCTGTTCCTTTTTTGAAATAATTTCTTGGATAAAATTTAAAAAAACTTTTTATAATATGAATATATTTTTAAAAATGGAACTGAAAACGACCTTTACCTACACTGCTGAGACATTATTATAATTATTTACTTCCATAATTAATGTCATTGACTGCACGCAATCCTTGGTTAAAAGCAAGTAGGTATGCGTAAATTTGATAATGTTACCCACCGTATCCTACAACTTTATGTATATGGTACTTACTGTATTTTTTTTTAATTCCTACTTGTTAACATAATGGAGAAAATTATAGATGGTATTGCGGGTTGCCGCGAAATCTCTAGAATTTTTGATGTAAACTATAATAATTATTTAAATTTTAAACGGATGTTAATCCATTTCGAATTCCGATGCACAATACGTACTTAATACAAGATGAAGGCATAGGGTAAAGAGAATGTGATTATTTATCAATCATCAAATAAATATTATAAATGCGAAAGTTTGGATGGATGTCTGGATGGATGTATGGATGTATGGATGTTTGTTACTCAATCACGCGCCAACGGCTGAACGGATCTGGCTGAAATTTGGCACAGAGATAGAATATAGTCTGGAATAGCACATAGGCTACTTTTTATCCCGGAAAATTAAGATGTTCCCGCGGCAACCAAAATAACCTCAAATGGTTGTTTGTTACTCAATCACGCCAGAACGGCTGAACGGATCTGGATGAAACTTGGCACAGAGATAGATTATAGTCTGGACTAACACATAGGCTACTTTTTATCCCGGAAAATTAAAGAGTTCCCGCGGGATCCACAAAACCTCGATCCACGCGTACGAAGTCGCGGTCATTAGCTAGTATTATAATAATTAAAAATTGTTATTTTATTCTCGCAATCGATGTGAAAAATATAGCGTTTACCAAGGGACTAAAAGCCATTCTACTCGATTCTATGGCATCCCTCGCTGGGCTCTTGAATCTAAACATCTCGTAAGAAATGGCTCATTTTAGTCCCTTATTGAATAATCTAATATATTTATATGTAGGTAGTAGTAATTCATAAAAATAATTGTAATATAGATACCCAGTACTTATTACACTTACCTTTTACTTAATTAGCATCAGGATAGTAATTTTTTTTACGTTTCCATGGTTGAAAAGAAAATTAATAAACCTGAACTTGCTCTACAGATTTGAGTACCTACGGAAAGTGATTTTCCTGAAAGCTTTTTGATAACTCGCTCCCTTTCGCAGCGAGTGCAAATTTCCACATTCAATTGCTGGTTATGTCAATTTTGGAATTTAGAATTTCTTGGCTATAAGCAGGACTTAAATCATGGCTATAAATACATCTACTTTACATTTAGCGGTAAATGGCTACGTAATACCGAGCTAATTCAGCTTTTCGATATGACGCTTCGTGCAGTCCGTTTTGAGGAGAGGTAGTATTAACTACATACCTGCGCTGTACTAATTCTTTTCTAGTTAGTTCCCTTTCATGTTCTAAGATGCGTCATTTCACAGTACATCTTCACATTCTGTTTAATCCCAGTCATTCTGTAACTAAAGTCATTCTTTGCCGAGAAAAGTCACGTTCTTATAAAATGGAATTAAAACTTCCTTATCAAACATTTTAAGTCCGATAGTCTGTCCGTTTTTGTATTATAAGTATGATTTCAATTAAATTTGAAAGTCCTGGAATAGTGACAGACACCAAACGAACGCGTTTGGATTTTGTATAACCAATATCAGAAGCCGTGACAGGAATTGTCAACTAAGATTTAGCAGAAAGCCCAAAAGTTTATTAAAATTAGCGTGATTACTTTCTGTTTGCAGTGACTCTGCCGTTCTTCACCCATGGCGTGGAGAGCCTTAATCTCACAATTTCAAGTCACGCGGGTCATTTTACCACACCTGAAGACATACCATGGACGACTATGGGCCTCATACTTGGGTCCATCATCAGTGCACTAATGTACAGTTATGCTATTGACACTTGGGGACGAAGATTTGGTATTTTCGTGGTTGTTTTGTTGCAAGGGGTAAGTTTTCTTCTCGAAATCTATAATTAATATCCATTGTAATTTTAACCTGCTTATGCTTGCAACGTCTTAAGGAATAAGTCTTTTTGATTCCCACGGGAGCTCCTTAATTTTTCGGGATTAAAAGAGGCCCATGCCACTTTCCAGATCCTCAACTATCCCAAAATTACGTTGATCGTTTGCTTTGTTCACTTCTGCATTTTTAAGATTAGTTTGATGCAAGGGGGAACTTTCATTCTTACCATATTTGGCGAAATATATAGACAAGTATTATTATTTGTTCATGTCACGTTTCTTTCGTTATTTATGTGCTTACTCAAATAAAATTGCATTTAGTTCGGGTTGACATTAATTCACTGGGTCCTTCATTTTCATTGACATTAATATTCCAATGAAATGATGAAATTCAATGGTATAAAAGTTTTTGAGAAAATTGGGTGAAACTACAAACAAATAATTTTCAAATTTTGTTTTTCAATTTCAGCCACCGAACTCTAAAAAGATTAAACAATATTAAATTATAGAAGACAATAAAACAATTTTTACACAGAGCGTATGTAGAACAGTGAATCAGTCACGTATGAGATTACTAAATTATGTAAATACGTTTTGACTCATGATTATTTCAGTTCGTTGTGCTAAGTTATCAAGATAACTAAGTACCTACTATCTATTGGTATAAAACGTGCTAGTATCTACTACAGTACTTACTACCGATCTTTTATTACCTGCTAACAGTTAAGTAGCGTATGCGTCATATATATATTGTATATAAACAGCTATATACGTGTGTGTTTTGCCCGTAATCGGCTCAATAGTTTTGTCTACCACTACCACCACTACAGCCCATTAATATCCCACTGCTGGGCACAGGCCCCCACTCTCATAGGAGAGAGGGAATTAGAGTTTAGACCCACCCCGCTGCTCAAATGCGGGTTGGCGTGCTTAAACGACTATTACCAAGCTAGTGATAATAACCAGGACCGACGGCGACACCACCAACTTCCTAACTCCGGGCTAGTACTGAGAATTTCTAGTCAGCAAAACCCAATACTTAATTATGGCCATACCCGGGACTCCAACCGGGACCTCGTCGGCCGCAGTCGAGCATGCTAACCACTAGACCAACGAGGCAGTTATTTAGCAGCTTTGTCTACTGCTATAATGAAGTTCTATTTGAAAGAGGGTAAACCAACAAACAAGGTTATCTATCAGCTAGCTAAATTAATATTTGCTCCGGATCTTGAGGTTCTGGGTTCGAATCTCAGGTCAAGCCAAAAATTTTATGCTGTGCTTTGCTGTCAGCCTGGATCACCCTGGAGTTCGGAATTTAACAAAATGTCTCGAAAACATTTTAATCAGTTGGACCTGTAATTAATTCTCTTTTTTATCGGGCCATGAGAGTGAGGGAACAAAGGGCAGTCACCTCTGTGACTGTGAGCACTCACGTCTTGTAAACTTGCGCTGCCGTGGATTAAATTCTTATTATTCGTCCGCATGAATAAAGATTTTTTATTCCCGCGGAAATCCCTAATTTTCCGGGATAAAAGTAACCAATATCCTTCCTCGGGATACATCCTATCTCTATACAAAAATTCATCGGTTCGGATCAGCGTAAAAGATAGATAGACAGACATACCTACAGACAGATAGACAGACATACTTTCGCATTTATAATATCAGTATGGAAGTATGGATTCTAAGCATTTGATATTTTGTTTCAGGCATCATGTATACCACTCCTTGTACCACCCAGCGACGCAGCCTACATAATCCTGCACGTATTAGCAGGAATCTCAACAGCTGGCCTTTTCATATGCGTACCAGTTTACATACGAGAGATAAGCGATGTCAAGAGTCGTGGAGCTATGATGTCCCTAATGGTGCTGATGACTACGGCAGGATATTTGATGAGATTGGCACTCGATGAAGATAATAGGCTGTATTTAATAGCTGGTGTGGTTTTTGTGCAGTTTGTTTCCTTATTCATGATGGTTGAATCTCCAGCGTATTTGGTAAAGGTTGGGAAGATGGAGGTAAGGAGAAATATTTTCACGTTTTATGATTTTTTACCGGATATCGAGACTGTAGAGATTTAGGTTTTTTAGAACCTTTGATTTTAATTTTACCGGATAAAAAGTACTGTTACTTCTACTGTTAACCGTAATGCAACCTATAATTTATTTAAGAAACATCTAAATCGGTTGAACAGATAGGCCGCAGACAGACATACTTTGGCATTTATATGACAATTTCATTATTCCAAAGTAAGTACTTAATAAAATTATGTTCCTATTATTTGCATAATATTCCATATATTTTCACACCACTCGCTCAACAACGCCTTATTACATGGCCTGTTATCTAAGGTTAAAGTAAGACATTAAATCCCTAGGGTTATAATGTTGTACTGAAATCCATTATTCCCTAGGGTTATAATGTGATTTGAATTTAGAATCATCGCGCATCTGAAGCAAGATCTGAAGGAAATTCTATTCATTCCAAAGAGGTTTTATTCATAATTCTTATTGCCATATCCATAAAGTCTAATTTCGGTAAACATAATGTGTTCTCAGCAGGCGCGGCCAACTCGATTTTCGAAAACCAAAGCCGTGGCCCACTAGATTCGCACTGACGAAATTTGTTTGTCAAATCGAGTAGGCCACGCCAGCTGAAAGAAGTGGTTGTATCGCGAGGTGTGAAAAGTAGAGTACCTATTCACCGTAGGGGTAATGCTGTATTAATCTTGGGCGCCCCTAATTCCCGCGCTACTCTCAGGATTCTAGATGCAACACCCTCGCTACGCTCGGGAGTTACTCTAAAATCCCTCGTTCCGCTTGGGATTTATCCCGGCGCCCGTGACATAATACATCGCATTACCCCCGTGGTGAATAATCTACTATTCCATGAAAATAAGGTAATTCGATAACAGCAAGATTTTATTGAATAGGAATGGATTTTCAAATATTTTTTTTTACCACTACAAGTTAGCCCTTGACTACAATCTCACCTGATGGTAAGTGATGATGCAGTCTAAGATGGTAGCGGGCTAACCTGTTAGGGGCATGGCAGTTGTATTTATTAAACCCATACCCCTTTCGGTTTCTACACAGCATCGTACCGGAACGCTTAATCGCTTGGCGGCACGTCTTTGCCGGTAGGGTGGTAACTAGCCACGGCCGAAGCCTCCCACCAGGCAAAATATTTATAGTATAATTATAATAATATCTGAACATTTTGTGCAGCAAAAAATATAGCAGTTTTCTTAACTAAAGTTTAGTTTAGTTTTGTTGAGTTTAGTTTTATGGGATACTTTAACAGGTATTATCGAATCGCGTATAAAAAAAGTCAAAAATTTAGGATATAATTTCGACCGTGACAGGACTCGAACCTGCAATCTTCGGATCCGAAGTCCGACGCCTTATCCATTAGGCCACACGGTCGCTTGGTAAGCAAGGCGAATTTGTAAAATGGTCGTGGAAAACATTTTCCCTACACAATAGAGAGAGATAACTTGAAACTGCACTTTCTCTATTTACTACGCCCCTATTTACTTTTCCCCAATTTCCCACTTTATTTGTATTTGTATCTCTCTGCAGTCCGTATAATCCTTTCTAATATTATAAATGCGAAAGTGTGTCTGTCTGTTATTTCTTACGGCCCAATGACTTATCCGATCTTGTCTTATCAAAGCTTTCTATAGAAAAAGTAACTGAAATCTACGTGGTTGAAGTCGCGGGCATTAAGGGTACCTATTTATAATACCTATATATAAAAGATCGCTGATGATAAATGGTAATTCTAAGATATTTTTCAGGCGGCAAAAGCAAGTATGGGCAAGTTGAAATGTCTGTCTGCGAACGAAACTTATATCGTCACCCAAATAAAACTACTACAGGAGGAAAGCGACCGCGCCAAGCCAAATGGGACTTTACCGTGGTATCAAATATGTAAGTTATTCCAACTAGAGATGTTAAATTTTTTGCCCAAGCTAAGAGACCTTATGATTTATTCATCTATAGGCTTTTGAGATCGCTTTTATCTGTCACTCACTTTGCGAAACTGGAGAAATGGTAAGTATAATTTCTCGTATTTCTTCTTATAAAAACTAGAAAGAGACTTCATAAATACAATTGTTATTTAATGTTATTTCTATCACAAATCTCGGAACCTAATAGGTCATTGACTTTTCCTTAGTTGTATTTACTCTCTTAAGGACCAGAGGCCCGATTGTCTAAGCAAATCGTAATCAATTGACAGTTTAAAACGTATTTCTCGAACTGTTTCAGGAGTTCATACTTGCTTTGTGACGTGCAGGCATCTATTAACTCCTTAAACAGGTCAAATTAAATACGTTTGTCAAATGATTACGATTACAATTTCCTTACACAATCGGGGGGCAGTTGTTTTCGCCGGTTGCGAAAGTGTGTCTGTCTGTCTATCTGCTACGCTTTCACAGCGCATCTTTCAAACCGATGTTGATTATATTTGGTATAGAGATAGGGTGCGTCCCGGGTAAGGGCATTTTATCCCGGAAAATTAAGGAGTTTCCGCGGGAACAAAAAACATGATCCACGCGGACGAAGCCGCGGGACTCATCTAGTATTTCTATAAAATATGTGCATACACTAGCACAAAATTCAATACGCGCAAAGTTTTTGACGTTGTTTGTCTGAATTTAACTGCAAATCCCGCTTCCCGCTTCATCGCTCCAAATACTTACATGTGAAATGATGTAGAGATAATACAATTTCGTTGCAGCGAGAAAATTCGGTAAAATTTTCTGACGTAAGTACCTACGTTTTCTACAGTTTTACGCATAAACATTTTCAGACTTCGACCACAGAATAGTTATTAGAATACTTCGACTTCTTACGCCGTCTTAACTTACCTACTACCCTTGTATAACAATACTAGCTGATGCACGTGACTTCGTCCGCATGGAGTAACTTTTTTTAATTCCCATGGGAACTTTTTGATGTTCCGGGATATTAGGTGGCCCTTGCCACTCTCCAGGTCCTCAACTATTCCCATGCAAAACATGACGTCGATCCGTTGCTCTGTTGCGGTGTGACTGAAGGACAAACCAAGAAACAAACACTCTTTCACATTTAAAATATTGATAAGAAGTATTATATGATTGTACTATAATATACTACGTATAAGATGCTCTTTGGATGACAAAGTGCATGGTATCCGTTTAGCCTTTCCTAGAAGAAAGGTAAACAAGTGTTTACCTTTCTTCTAGGAAAGGCTTCTCTATGAAACGCGTATGCGTAACGCTTTGTCCGAGAAAAGCGACGAAAGCGACGCGATGCAATGCGATACGACTCCATAGAAAATGATAAACTTGTCTACGCAACCACGTAGGTCACGTCACGTGATAATGTCGCATCGCGTCGTATCGAGTCACGGTGTTGCGTTTGTCGCTTACTTTTGTCTCGAGACACGTTATGCATGGCGGATAGGAAGTCGATAACGTGAACTAACGAATAACGACGAAGTCATGACTCCAGTGAAAAACCGAACTCGAAAACATCTTAAGCGCCGGGTAAAGCGAAACGCGTAAGCGACTTACGCGTTTCGCTAAGAAGTTTCTGCGATTTGTTTACCTCTTCTATACTCTTAGGAAAACTAGGCATTTTTAAATTAAGCATTTCAAGCATAACTAGGCATTTTAATTTGTTTCAGTTAAAAATCAAATATGGCGTGACGAGATGAAAATATGTGTAATGCTTTTCACAACAATAATAATTAGTGGATGCATTATATTTCTTGACAAAGAGAAGGTTTTGGTACAGCTACAGACCTCTACCGACACTGAAAACATATTGGTGCCTGTTTGCTTGTTTTTGGGAGCTCTAGTTTGCGTCATTTTAGTAAGGATAATTGACAGAAAAGTAAGTAAGTATTACTTTAAATCATTATTTACATAACAACTAAATCACTGTAGTAATAAGTACACAAGTAATTTTTGTAGCTGGTACTATTCCGTGTGGCTTAGGGTCTTAGCCGGTCAGAAAAGCTTTATGTGAGCTTTATGTATACGGCATTAAGAGTGAAACCGCAGCAAAACACCGTTTCCGCGTCGCTAGCCGTTACGTCGCATCGGCCTGGGGCGGGCAACGTCGTTTTCACTCTGAAAACCATATACATATAGTAGATTGTATTATAAAGGAGCAAAATAATATTTTTTACGGCGAGGGCGCTTTTTTGAATCCAGAGTGAAGTGAGGGGTTCTTTAGTAGAATCCTGAACGTAGCGAGGGATTCAAACTACGTCGCCCGAGCCCAAAAATATTTTGCGCCCGAATGATACACTCTACTTTTCATTACCCTCTATGAGAAAATAAAACTACAAATCCATCAGATATCCTCTACAGATACGCTATTAATTTCGAATATGTGTGCAGTTTTACGTCGTTATTAGATCTGACTGTTGATTTTAGCATTGAGTAGGTACTCCAAAGAGTGGAAGGTTGTTTAGTTTTGGCTATGTACTGGAATTAGGCCAAAACACAGATTCTGAACAATTCTTGGCGCCTCTTGCATATCTCCATTCAATAAAATTACCATAGGATTTCATATATTTCTCCCAGTAGGCCGAGCATGGGCGGGGAGATTTTATCCACGGGGAAAGGATAAAATGTCCCAGTTGGCTCGAGACAGCTTTTTTATCATTTAATGGTATGAAAATAAACTTAAACCTACGTCCTATGCACAAGTCAAACAGGGATATACTTCTCCTTTCCCCTGTTGCCATGCTTTAGCATAATTTTATCTCTTGTCAGTGGATATAATCGGGGGATAAGATTTTTGTCCCCTCCCATGCTCGGCCTGCAGGATTTTGCAAGTAATAGATCACATTTCTTGCGTCAGTTCTAATACTTACAGGAGTTAATTCTATACTTTCACTGTCATTTGAAGAACTCATTTATCAAAATAAAACCATGAATTTTTAACAATCCGTGAAAATTTACAAAAACGCGGCCTGTAGTTCGCGCATTTTTAATTTGGTTTTAAACCAAATTAAAGCCGGCGGCGCAACTATGGGCCGTCGTACCATTCAGTCTCTATTCAAACAATATATCTATGCGTTCGATTTCTTTGGCGCTGAACACTAAGATGTTCCAAATTCAAAAAGTGCGCGGAAAAGATAATTGCGGCGCACTTTTTGAAATAAAGAGGATTAAAAGCTCATTCCTGCCCGCTAAAAGTTCCTCATATAGAATTAAACACCACCTTTGGGCGCACTTAAAGGCGAACCAACTCGTCCTTTTCGAATAGATGGAATGAAAAAGCTTTTTCTAACCGGTTTAAGTCGGTTCCGCCTCGATAAATATGGTGAGATCCCTAAGGTCAAGAAGAAAGGTTAATGTGTGAGGTTTTTTAAGATCCTGTTGGAGTTTTTAATAATAGATCGCTTGGAGTCCTGACAGCAGGACTTTGGGTGCTTTCGGAAGGACGCAATTATTTCGATCTCATGAGTACCGTAATACCGTGCCGTATTACGAGTATTTTTTTTTATCCACTACAAGTTAGCCCTTGACTGCGATCTCACCTAATGGTAAGTGATGATGCAGTCTAAGATGGTAACGGGCTAACCTGTTAGGGGCATGGCAGATATATTAAACCCATACCCCTATTCGGTTTCTACACGGCATCATATACCGGGACGCTAAATTGCTTGGCGGCACGTCATTGCCGGTAGGGTGGTAACTAGCCACGGCCGAAGCCTCCCACCAGGCCAGACCAGGGAAAATTCAGAAATTATAAATTCCCAAGTTGACCCTGCCGGGGATCGAACCCGGGACCTCCGCGCGTTAAGACAACAGCGCTACACACTGCGCCACGGAGGTCGTCAAATTCGTCGCTACACACTGCGCCACGGAGGTCGTCAAATTCGTCGTATTAAAATATCATTTTTTTACGAAAGAAAAACAAATTGAAGAAAAACACCGGGTATACTTACAAACCGGGTATGTACGTTTTGAATAAAAATCTCGCCTTTCGGAAAAGCTCAGAGCAGGACACGTCCTCGGGTGATATTTCATTAAAATCTTGTCTTAGTGCGTCCCTACGGGAATGTGAGGAATATGTTTTTCCAAGTATCTAGGTATTTAAGGTTGTGCATTGTTTGTCAGAGTCATGGAAATCATAACATATTTAATATTATATTTTATTTTATTTATTTTACAGTAATCAACACCGTTGCAACTAAAGCCATAAACGATTACAGGATAAAAAATTAAAAAAATATTTTAACAGTATTATGTGTGTGTATGGGTGTGTGTATGTGTGTGTGTGTGTGTGTGTGTGTACGTTGTGCGTTGTGCGTTCGTGGGTATGTGTTAATTTAATTTACAATTTTTGCTAACAGACATTTGTTTATGCTTACAAACATGATATTATCCAGCGCACAGTATGCCGGCTAGCTTGGCAGTATAAAATATTTTCCATCAATTGGACGATGATCCAATCTGTTTTACTTACGTATTTTAGTGTTTTTATATTTTATTAATGTATCTGATCAAACAAGAACTTACCCTTCGCAAAAGATTGTCCGTTAAAAGATTGTTTTAAGAAATAAAAATATTTTCTTAGAACGCTTTTTGGGAAAGCAGTTATTTTAGTTTGAAAATTCTTTTGAATTGTAATAACAACTAGCGACCGCTTTTATGTAAATCCGTCTTTATGCCTTGTCTATGTCACCGTAAGATTGTAAAAACCGTAAGATTGTAATCTAACGCTTTTTTTTTCGATAGATTGTAAACAGTCGAAAGATTGTGAACCGTTCAATGTTTTAAGTGTCAATTTTTGAAATATTCATTAGGTATATTTACGTTTTCTTGTCTCTTTCTTGTGGGTTAGGTTAGGGTTCGACATAAATAATCTAGTAGTGCCCGGGCACTCAGGTTCTATTGGGTTAATAAACCTAACAGATTACAATCTACCGAAAAATAATCCGTTATATTGTAATCATTCGACAGTTTACAATTTCGCGAGTTAGATTATAATCTTACGGTTTTTACAATCTTACGGTGACATCTACATTAGAAAGTACTAGCTGATGCACGTGACTTCGTCCGCGTTGATTGTTTTTATTTATTTCCGCGGAAACTCCTTAATGCAGCTAATGTCTTTCCCCGGGATGAAGCCTGAATCTCTATACCAAATTTCATCAAAATCAGTTGAAAAGATAAGCCGTTAAAACGTAGCACAAAAACAAACAGACACACTTTCGCATTTATATTTTTAGTATGGATAATATAAACTTGTATTCGAAATTTCCGCTTCAATAAATCTAATTTAATCTTACTCTTACTAATATTATAAATGCGAAAGTTTGGATGGATGTGTGGATGGATGGATGGGTGTATGTTTGTTACTCAATCACGCCCCAACAGCTTAACGGATCTGGCTGAAATTTGGCACAGGGATAGATTATAGTCTGGAATAGCACATAGGCTACTTTTAATCCCGGAAAATTAAAGAGTTCCCGCGGGAACCACAGAACCTCGATCCACGCGTACGAAGTCGCGGGCATCAGCTAGTATTTCATAAAACTTGGTTAAGGCAAACCCTGATAGTGACGGTAATAATTTGATCAGGGCGCAACTGCTATTGCAACCACTTATTCAGAATCACGATTGAATTTCTAATAATTGAACATATTAACAAACTCATTATCTTTTCTAAAACTTCTCATAAATCTGACAACTCATATCAAGTTTTAAGTTGTTTTTAATAAATAAATTGTTCATTGAGCCAATGAAACATGTTTAATTACTATTTTTTGTTTAACTAGCTTATGCCCGCGACTACGTCCGCGTGGATTGAGGTTTTTTGGTTCCCGCGGGAACTCTTTAATTTTCCGGGATAAAAAGTAGACTATGTGCTATTCCAGACTATATTCTATCTCTGTGCCAAATTTCAGCCAGATCCGTTCAGCCGTTGGCGCGTGATTGAGTAACAAACATCCATACATCCATACATCCACACATCCATCCATCCAAACTTTCGCATTTATAATATTTATTATTTAATTAATATACATATTTTTCAAACGTTAAAATGCGTGCTTAGTACCTACCTATGGGATTTATTAATGAAATACTGAATTGTGACGTCATCAAAACTCGACTCACTTTTTCACTTAAATGGATAGTTTAAAATCAACATAAAACTATCAGGGGACGTGGACAAGACGAGTTTTGGGATATCCTCTAATAAATAATCACAAAAAAAATATTTTTTTATTTACCAAGAAGTCAAAAATAACCAATAATTGTAGCTACAAAACCAAATAGCTACACACAGAAGACCAAATAAGATAGGTACCTATATACCTCTTTTGAGAGATTCACTCCTTCTCATCACCTTTTTATTCCACTACAAGTTAGTCCTTGACTGCGATCTCACCTGATGGTAAGTGACGATGCAGTCTAAGATGGTAGCGGGCTAACCTGTTAGGGGCAGGTATGGCGGTTATATTATACCCATACCCCTTGTCAGTTTCTACACGGCATCGTACCGGAACGCTAAATTGCTTGGCGGTCTCACATGAGTTGGCGGTACGACTTTACCGGTAGGGTGGTAACTATAGCCACGGCCGAAACCTCCCACCAGGCTAGACCAGGGAAAATTCAGAAATTATTAATTCCTAAATTGACCTTGCCGGGGATCGAACCCGGCACCTCCGCACGTTAAGACAACAGCGCTCAACACTGCGCCACTGAGGTCGTCAATCAAGTTTTAAGATTGTCTTTACTTTGTTTCAGTACCTTCTAACATTCGCTTTGTCGGTGATGGTGCTAGCGATGGGCACGCTAGCGGTGTTTACGCAAGCTGATCTGACCGTGACGTCATTGAGATGGTTACCAGTGGCTGCACTGGGGGTGCTTGTGTTTGGCTATGGAGTGGCGTGGGGACTGCCTACTGTCATTGTTGTGGAGATGTTGAATTTAGAAGTAAGTTATGGTCTCAGGCGTAGAGTGGGCATGTCTGGACCTTGTCTCCTCGGTTTCTATACTAATATTATAAATACGAAAGTTTGGATGATCAATTTAAAGATGGACAAATAAACAGAAATACTTTCGTAACATTAAGTAAAGTATTTCAGGCGTTACACGGAATTGTAATTCTCTAAGGGCGAGAACACACAACAGACAGGACAGAAAAGGACAAAACTTAAGTGCAAAATGCCCATAGAACACGTTTCGTTCTGTCGCAGTCTGTGCAGTTCCATATAAAAGTGAGCGCGTGGACTTTTCATCCGCTAGATAAATTTTTATCCGTAATGTGTTTGTGCCCTAACCATCACGACAACAGCAAGGAATTCCCAAACCACATTTCAGCTGTCCATTACCCGTTAAAACTCCCTTTCCCCGAAACGAGCTCGTTGGAAAACTATCGTCCGTGAAATGCCTACATTCTACGATATTATCTCTCACAGAGTGAACTTTATAGAATTTCTGAAGTATTGCACGAAAATTCTCATATTATGGTCCCATAGTAACTGAGACTATACGAACCCCATAGTAACGATACTGACTAGAAACCGAGGTTCTTATGGAACCATTTATTTCAGTCCATCTGTCTTTCTGTCTGAAAGATTTTTAGTAATTATGTAGTAACTAGATGATTCCCGCGACTTCGTCCGCGTAGACCAAGATTTTCGATTCCCGCGGGAACTAATTTTCCGGGATAAAAAGGTAGGTATATTATATATATTTGGAACAGGGATAGGTTGTTTCCCGGGGGAAGGACATAGGCTACTTTTAATCCTGGAAAATTCAAGAGTTCCCGCGGGAGTCAAAAATCTTTTACACGCGGACGAAGTCGCGGTTATCATCTAGCTTATTAATAAAATCTTGTCTTGGAACGACCGACGCTACTTCAACTACTACGAGCCTACGTAAAACAATACCAATATATGTATAGCTCGAAGCATAGCTACATAAGTGGCGAAGCCCCTGCTTCTTATATAACCTCTCTTTGAGTAACCGAATGGCCCTCATGATTTTTATTATTTTACCTATATTTTTTTAGTAAAGTCTATACTTAATTATTAAATAATATTATTAGGTGTTAAATGGATTTTGACAAAAACTACAAAATACAAATCATTAAAATCAAAATTGATCAAATTAAAAACTGAAAACTAAACATTAAAAATATCATCTATCCCGCTGCAATGAGGCAGTGTGCCCAGAACGCTGGCTGCGTTACCCCGCTGAATAGCCAAACTTATATGTTGGCCGAGGTAACTGCCAGCCCTCCGGTCACCTGTGGACTCTGTGAGACGAGAAGATAGATCCTTAAAAAAGGATCTAGCATCTTCGCCCCACGACCCCAGGGTTTCAACACCAAAAGGCACAAAAATGAAATTATTTTCAATAATTTCATACTTGCGCCTCTTGGCTCTTTCTGCATTAGTGGACGCCGCCCTGCAAGTGGTGGACTGCTCCGCTGTCATGGAGGACGCCTGCAAGTGGGATAACGCTAGCGTATCCACGCATATGGCATCCCAAACAAGCGACCTTCCTTGCTTCCACGGAACAAGAGTCATCCCGTCAGGTCTCTTACCATCACTGCGCGCCAAGCCATTAGGCTCTAATACTGCAGGCACTTTAGCGGTGGCAAGAGACCTACGAATGATGTCGTTCAGGGAAGCATGTCGCGAAAGACGACCGGCACTTTTAATACAAGAAAGCCCGTGATGGCCATACGCGTCCACTGCCCCACCACAGTGGCAAAGATGTGGCTGTTGTAACTTGGCGCCAAGTCGAAGACCAACCGCAATCGTCAGAGTGAGGTGGTCCAACAGAGTGCCTAAATGCTTAGACGGGAGAGCATGAAGCTAGTAACTTGATTCCCTCGTAGACACCGCAAGAAGGCGAGCACGGTCGCTTGGTGAAGGTGATGAATTTATAAGCTCCTGCAAAACATCTGAACACAGTGCGTCGTCCCATTGTCTTTGAGAAAACAAAGATACCGGCTCATTACTAGGACATGCCACATTGAAAGCAACTCTAGCTTCAGCCAAATACGATAGCTCAATGGAACCTAATGATTGGTTTACAATATTGCCAAAGAGCTTAAACGTACTATAAGCAGAAGATAGAAATGCTGGTAATGATACACTGCTAATTTTACGAATGCCTAAACCACCGTACCGGACTGGGAGAGACGCTTGTGTCCAAGTCGTGTCATCTAAAGGACAATTTAGAATTTTGGATAGAGTGTTTTTAATTTTCTTATCCAAATCGTGCAATAAGGGAAGGAACTTCCATAGTGGTGAGCATCGAAGAAAATAGGTAAATTTTGGAACGAAAAGACAATATTTAATAATAAAAAGGGCCATGTGAGAATTAATTTGGAAGAGGCGTTCCGAACATTGATCAAATTTAGTAATTTGGTCATTGATAAAAAGTGGAACAGAATCAACTAAGACGGGAGCCCCACGAAGGCGAAGCGAGTCTTCACTTAAAATTTTGATTCCTGGTGCCAAATGATTAAACTGTTCAGCAATGATGTGTCTTTTTTGGTATTCCATTGAATTTGGGATATAGAGCTCACACTACGTTTTTCTTTACAGATCCGGACCACAGTCTTAGGAATGGTGTACACATACTCTCAAATCTTAAGGCTTGTTCACGTATACACGTTCAAATACATAGAAGATTATATGGGCATTTACACGCTGCTATATATTTTCGCTTGCATCAACTTATTCGGAGCAGTATACACAATTTCCAATGTACCAGCAATAAAGGATAAGAGCGTGAGACAAATAGAAAGGCAATTGAAAAAGATTCCTATTATAAAGTAAATTAAATTAAGATTTTACCCATCTTTATGAGTTCTTTGATTTATCATTAGTTTTAATTTAACTAGGAGTAGACTAGCAGGTAACAGCAGGCCGGTGCAAAATATGAGTTAAATACGTAAAGCATCCGGAAATCTACAATGACGATATTGAAAAATTCACTAAAATATAGGTACTTAGATTCTACATCAATGACTAAAATCGATCATTTCGAATGTGTTGAATGAACCAAATAAATATTATAAATGCGAAAGTTTGGATGGATGGATGTATGGATAGATGTTTGTTACTCAATCACGCCCGAACGGCTGAACGGATCTGGATGAAATTTGGCACAAAGATAGATTATAGTCTGGAATAACACATAGGCTACTTTTTATCCCTGAAAACTAAGGAGTTCCCGCGGGAACTAAAAAACCTCAATCCACGCGGACGTAGTCGCGGGCATCAGCTAGTAAGAGTATATTACGGAATTGATTGAGCTGTCAGGCGCTTGACAATTCCATACACGTTGTCGCGACCGAATGAGATTTCTTTGGATTTCCGCGGGTACTCTTTAATTTTCAGAGATAAAAAGTAGCCATAGATTTAGGATTTGTCTCGCTCCGTCGTAAGACCAATCCTAAATCTATGAAAGTAGCCTATGTCCTTCCGCAGGACACATTCTATACCTGAACCAAATTTCATCAAAAACGGGTGAACAGATAGGCCGTAAAAGCAGACAGATATACTTTTGCATCTTGCACTTTTGCATGCATGAAAGTTTTTTTTGTTTGTTGGTTTGTCCTTCGATTTCGCCGCAACAGAGCAACGGATCAATAGAGAGTCTGGGATCTTATTATTCATTGCTGTGCAAATTGCAACTGTTGTTATTTTCCACATTTATCGGCGGCCAAAACATTTTCTGTTTCAGCAAAGTTCGGTATAGAATTAACACGATTTCTCGCTTAACCATTACGACAATAAGTTTCGAATTTGCCTCAATAAAGTCCTTTATTTTCAATCACCGAAAATGATACTCTACTGATTAATCGGTTTAATAATTATAGATATAGCTGTATATTTTTGCTTAGAAAAGTCAGTTAACCTTGATTTTGAACCTTTGATTTTGCAACCGTTGACCGTTGAACCTGCAAAATACAAACTGACCGACTTGACCGGCAGGCTGATTACGTATCAGCAAACGATTCGCGATAGCAAAAATAGCAAAAATTGTACAATATTTGCTGTCTGCTGTCTGTATCGACGATAAATAATACGAATTTTTGATTAGACAGCAAATATTGTAAAATTTTTGCTATCGCGAATCGTTTGCATGATACGTGATTACGTACACACAGCCTGCCGGTTACGCACGGGTGGTATACATATTATTTGATAGGTAGTGTGAGTGTCAGCTAGAGATACCTAGCTGCTATAAGCCCTCATAAGCCCTCCTCGTGAAATCTTCTATAATATGATGATGAAAACCGTATTGAAATCCACAAATAAATTAAGAAGTTGTAAGCAAATATACAGACAATCGCACATTACAACTTGTTCTTTTGATATTTCAACAACCGTTGCATTGTTTATTATACACGTCTTATTACAAATATCGTGTAAACCGAACATAAATCACATAATATTTCGTAACTCGTCTTCGTAATGACTAGTTTTTCAGAGAAATCGCACAAAGGTCAAAAGATTCAAAGGTCAAAAGAAAGAAAATTGTTCAAATCGTTCCTAATGCTCATGCTAACATTAAGCTTATGAAAAGGCAACACGAAGGTATTAGTTTTTCTCAGTCCATAGCTAGGTATAGGTAGGTACAGTACTACCACTTTTTTATGATACGCCGATGTACCTGCGCACAATTCTTATTTTCAACCGACTTCAAAAAAAGGAGGAGGCGCGGGAGTTTGAAGTCGGTTGTTTAAAAAGAATTTTTTATATTAAATTATTGAACGTTTGCTTTTTGCCTACGTGTCATGTTCAGAGTTGGAGCACAGACAGCACGAGTATCTGTTGTTACAAGTAATACCTATGTAGTATCATAAAAAATTCTTAAAGCAACGAACACACACGTGCAGTGGTTATAGACAAAAGCGATTTAAGACATCAGTCTTCGTTTTGGGTGGTCGGGGGTTCGATGCCTAACCACTAGCTTACCTACTCGTAGTATAAAATTCTAGCTGCCATAGCGTTTAATGGAGCGTTTACTGAATAGCTAGCTATCAAATAATCTTAGGACACTAAAAATCTTTAAAAAAACTAACTCACCACAGCATTATTGCCAGAGTGCCAGATTTATTCATAGGCACGACTCGTGAAATTTGCTGTTTAAAATTTCAAAGATAAGTACTTGGAATGCGTGCGGCGTTGTGTAGAGTATCTTGTGGCATATTGAATTCCTAGTTCGAGAATGTGGAAGATTAACGTGAAAGTTTCACGTAGAATTTAAATTAGATTTAGGCGCGAAAGCTTGACAAAGTTATTCAGTGAACTAATTAATTTACAGTGTGATAAACTTCACATTTTCGACGCGGGGCTATGAGAAGGCATTTACAAAATACTGTGAATTATGGTGGTTTTATTATTGATAAGGTATCCATACTTTACTTATATTATAATCCATACTAATATTATAAATTATATGATTCCCGCGACTTCGTCCGCGTGGACCAAATTTTTCGATTCCCGCGACTTCGTCCGCGTGGACCAAATTTTTCAATTCCCACGGAAACTCTTAAATTTTCCGGGATAAAAAGTAACCTATGTCCTTCCCCGCGATACAACCTACCTGGACCAAATTTCATTAAAATCGGTTGAACAGATAATTTTTTTTTCCCGCGGGAACCTTTGAATTTTCCGAGATAACAAGTAGCCTATGTCCCTCCCCGGGATACAACCTATCTCTGTACCGTGATAACAGATGGGCCGTGAAAGCGTAGCAGACAGACAGACAGACACACTTTCGCATTAATAATAATAGGACATGGATATGGATGCGAAAGTGTCTTTCTGTCTGCTACGCTTTCACAGCACATCCTTTTAAGTTTTAACCGATTTTGTTGAAATTTATTACAGGGTTTGGTTATAATATTAAAGGGAAGGACATAGGGAATATTAAAGAGTTCCCGCGGGAATCAAAAAATCTTAATCCACGCGGACGAAGTCGCGGACATCACCTAGTGATTTATAAAAATTGCGAATAAACTAGGTTGCTTGCCAAAATTGTAAAATTTGGGGCCCTGTTCATTGTTGACTAACGTTACCACGAAGTTATGTTTGCGCTTCGATTTAATGAAAAGCTAGATACTTTTGTACTTTTATTAGGCGATTAAAAATAATTTACAAAAATTGCGAAATGCGAGTTACATTTAAGAATTGCGAATGAACAAGCTAATATTTGAATTTCGAATGACAGGCGAATCATCAAGATGGCGGACCGATTTGAAATTGATGTCATTGATGATCGTCTCAATTGGAAAGCACACGTTAATCATGTATGTGATAGGCTTAGAGGGATTTTGGCAAAATTTTCATTAATAAAACACAAAATACCATATAAGATACTTTTATTGCTGTACAAGTCTTTGGCGGAATCAATTATTTCTTATGGATTGTCAAGCTATGGTAGAACATATAAAACACACCTTGATCAAATATTTACACTGCAATTGCGAATTTTAAAACAAATGGTCCCGCACAAAATTAAACTAACTCATAAAAACGACTACCGTAAACTATTCAATTTCTGTAAAATTATATTCATTTTTATTATATCAATTTATTATAAAAATTTTATTATAAAAAATATTATAATTATATCAATTCATGAAAAAACTGAACTTACATTATTACTCGAAAATTATTTCAATGAAAACTTTAAAAAAGTACTTACAGATTACATATTATTCTGCTCGAAGGCTTGACAACCCTAAACTCCTATTACCTAAGTATAATAACTTGTATGGAAAAAGGAGATTAAACTACGTCATACCTTACCTAATTAATCAGTTACCAAAGTGGCTTACTGAGGTAATTACTTTAAAAAATATAAAATATAAGCTAAAAAATTATTACCTACAAACTACAGTATCAAATATATAGTAATTAGACATGTGTCTCGTTATCCTATACTTATACTTATACTCGTTACTATACCTATTTGTGCACTATATATGTAATTAAAATAATTCCAAACGATTTACTTTGGACACCAACTACACACCCTGTATCACAAAATCTTTCGAAGACTGAGCGAATAACCGTCATTTTGCGTTTGTATGCGCCATGTTTTATTAACTTACCCACTTATAACTTTTAGAATAATTATACTATATTATGCAGTAAGATTATGTTTAATTGTAGTATTAGGATGTTATCTTATATATAAAATTCTCGTGTCACAGTTTTCGTTCCCATACTCCTCCGAAACGGCTTGACCGATTCTCATTAAATTTTGTGAGCATATTCAGTAGGTCTGAGAATCGGCTACTATCTATTTTTCATACCTCCACGCGGACGGAGTCGCAGGCATCAGCTAGTAGTTTATAATATAATCGTATAGTGTGTATTAATAGCTAGGTATATGAAATAATTTGTAGATTTTTAGTTTGTAAGAATAAACCTATTGTCGGCGGCACTGTGGTGTTCGGTAAAATTCATATGAATTTATGTTAACACCACATTTTAATGTAGTCCTATATTAATTTTTTTTTTAAATTTATTAAAATAAAAATAAAATAAAATAATACCTTTTCAAACGAGAGTGTTAGGGAATATCTGTCTTGCTATGTGAAATTTACGTGGAGTAATTGGGTAGTTGACAAATAGTCAAATCGGCAACTTTTTTTGAAACGTCAAAACGCGCCTTTAGTATATTAAATTTTAGTAAATTCTGAAATTTGACGTCATTAAAGGTCGACGCACATTTCATTTTAATCAACTGTTTAAAATGGTTATTCAACATAAAACGTGGGACGTGGATATTACGGTTTTTGGGAGATCCTCTAAAAAATAATTTATTTGAGTATTAATCAAATGCCCAATAATTTACACCTACCTTCATGAAAAAAATCCTACCGTAATTATAATTACATGCCCATGCAAAGGCAGATAACTATCACTTGAAGTCACGTTTTTAGGGTTCCGTAGCCAAATCTGGCAAAAAACGGAACCCTTATAGATTCGTCATGTCTGTCTGTCTGTCTGTCTGTCCGTCCGTATGTCACAGCCACTTTTTTCCGAAACTATAAGAACTATACTGTTGAAACTTGGTCATCATCATCATCATCACTACAGCCTATTAACGTCCCACTGCTGGGCACAGGCCTCCACTCTCATAGGAGAGCGGGAACTAGAGCTTAGACCCACCACGCTGCTCCAATGCGGGTTGGCGGGGTTGAAACTTGGTAAGTAGATGTATTCTGTGAACCGCATTAAGATTTTCTTACAAAAATAGAAAAAAAAAACAATAAATTTTGGGGGTTCCCCATACTTAGAACTGAAACTCAAAAATTTTTTTTCATCTAAGCCATACATGTGGGATATCTATGGATAGGTCTTCAAAAATGATATTGAGGTTTGTAATATCATTTTTTTCTAAACTGAATAGTTTGCGCGAGAGACACTTCCAAAGTGGTAAAATGTGTGCCCCCCCCCCCCCCCTGTAACTTCTAAAATAAGAGAATGATAAAACTAAAAAAAATATATGATGTACATTACCATGCAAACTTCCACCGAAAATTGGTTTGAACGAGATCTAGTACCTTAGTAGTTTTTTTTAAATCATACTAATATTATAAATGCGAAAGTCACTTTGTTTGTTGGTTTGTTGGTTTGTTGGTTTGTCCTTCAATCACGCCGCAACGGAGCAACGGATTGACGTGATTTTTGGCATGGCTACTTTTTATCCCGGAAAATTAAGGAGTTCCCGCGGGAATAACAAAAAACTTAAACCACGCTGACGAAGTCGCGGGCATCAGCTAGTACGTCATAAATCGTAAACCGCAATTTACCTTTAAAACTTATATTTAATTTAAAACTTACTACAGGTTTGTACGGAACCCTCGGTGCGCGAGTCCGACTCGCACTTGGCCGGTTTTTTATTCTCCCATCATGTAATAACCTTCGATGATTATATTATATTTATTTGAATGATACGAGAGCTCCACAGCAAGAAATAACATCGCATATCATTACTGAAACTGTAGGCGTCAACGTTGGAATGGAGGGACGTGACTGGAAATTGAAACAGACGCAAATGTGACGAAGTGTAGCCAAGTTTTTGGTATATAAACTGGTCATAAAATATAGCAAAATTGTCGCGCGCATATGAGTTATTTTATCGAGACATGAATGTCATATTATCTTATTGGAAATACGCAGGTGTTAGAGCCAATATAAAGAAATAAGGATATTAAGCTTCGTATCCACACAGCCATTGGACAGTCTCGACTTGAGGCAAATTGAGGCTATCTCATCCATCTCTTAGAAAGTATGCACACAGCGTTTTTTCTACGCACAGAAAACGCGCGTTTCACGGAAGCGCGTTGTCTGCTCGTTTTCAGTGCAAAAAAGCAGATTGTTGCATTTGTATGGACACAAATGGATGAATATATGGAATATGGATCTGAATCGCGTTGTACACGCGTTTTAACTTTTAATGGTTACACATTCCGTACCTAAATGGGTCAAACGCTCATCAACAGCGTGTCTATATCAATCTGCCTGCGAGTTTTTATCTATAGTTACAAACGCACATCTGAATTTGTGGACGTGTGCGCCAGAATACGCCAGCCATATTATGGTATGGTTTGCGTTAGAATCGCGTTTGTAAATGACCTCTGCCCCACTGGGAGACGTAAGTCACAAAAAGATGCTCGCCGCGGCAAGCCTCAGATTCAGGCAGCTCTCTTTAAATTGCCTTAAGTCTTAACGCACGGTAGCCTCTAGTGAAGCTTTTCACAAGGGATCTAGGCAGAAATACCTACAAGTTGTAGATTTGATACAATTTATAGGACCATTACTATCACATACAACGCAGTCCTAGTACAACATTTATGCTTGTAAGCGATGAGAATATTAAGATAATAATAATGATCCATACCTAATAAATTCAAATTCAAATGCTTTTTTATTCAAATAAACTTTTATAAATGTTTTTAAATCGTCAAGTGAAACTATCAGAGTGCCATTCCTACCGAGAAGAGCTAGCAAGAAACTTTTTAAAACGTTTAACAATAAAATAAAATATAAAATATATTACATATTAATATGTAAGCGTAGTCCCACGTATAGCTGGAGCGAATCAAATCCACGCTCAAAGAAGTAATAACCAATGACAAAACAAAATACCACAGCCGTTACTAAAATTGTTGATACTCTCTTTCTCTTTAAAATTGGTTCTCAATTTTATCAATTCGGTTTGAGCTACGAAGTTAACTCGATCGGAATACCTAATCTCAGAGGTAAGAAAGTCATTACTACAATGGAAATTCAATTTTAGGGTTTTGGTCGGTTGATAAGGGCAGCCGTAACCCTTGAATTTATTTAGATTACCTTTTTGTTAATAGAGGGTCTATTAACAAAAAGGTAATCTAAATAAATTCAATTATCTCCACGTCCGTCTATTACACCGTTAGTGGGAAAACATTACGTAAAAAAAAACTGACGGATTTTTTTAAAATAAAAAAACTAGTGTGGACCCACACGACTGAAGTAAAACTTCATAAGCTCCATCTATATGTAATGTAACTGAAATATACATATACGAAATGTAACTGGCTATGAGAGAAAGAGAGTAAGAAAATGTGTGCTCGCAGCTCTCTCTCCTACAGTAATATGCGAAACGTAAATCTCTCTCTTTCTATCTTCACCAACTTATATCTCCCTCTCAACTTTCGTTGGCCTCGCCCGATCACACTTTTCGTAACGCTCGCGTCACGCATTCACCAGTTTACTCCCCAAGTCAAGCGTGCTTAAAGAAGTTTTACTTCAAAAATATCCGCGACATTAACTTTTATAAGGACCGCACACCTAACGTTCGTCCAATGGCTAATTCAAGCTGTTTAAAGAATTCATATTTACATAGATGTTTTTCGGTAGTATGCAAACTTTTATAGACTCTCTAATAATTTTTCTCTAAAAATTCAAACGTGCGTGGATAACAATTTTACTATGGCTGGGATTTTCTTGTGATAACGATGCAGTCCCTGGGGCCAGTGGTCCTTCAGAATAACTACCTAAAACTATGTAATTTTTTTAAATAATAAAATAATTACCTTATTATTTAATGCCCGTGACTGCGTCCGCGTTGATTAAGGTTTTTGTCTCTTGCGGAAAATATTTCATTTTCCAGAATAAAATATAGCCTATGTGTTAGCGTATAAGCTATCTCATTTTCAAATGTCTGCCAAATCGGTTCAGTGGTATAGAGCATGCAACAAACATCCAAACTTACAAACTTATAATATTTTTTTAAATAAAATAAAAATCTTTCACATTATTTTATTAGATTGTAGTAGGATGTGATCGGTGTAAGAGTCAGAAACAATCGTGTATCTCAATTTTAAAGGGCAATTAACATCTGCTTTTTGCCGCAAATTTATATTTTGTATTCCATCTCATATTTATTTGAGTCTAAGGTATTTAAACTTTTTTTAATTAAGCATGACCTATCAGAAGTTCGTAAAATGTGAACTTCGTTAATTAAATTAGGTACCTGACCATATGCATGACATAGTACGAGATACGCACATGCAAGTTAGTAGTTTGTAGTTTTTAACGACCTCCGTAGCGCAGTGTGTAGCGCTGTTGTCTTTACCTGACCATATGCATGACATAGTACGAGATACGCACATGCAAGTTAGTAGTTTGTAGTTTTTAACGACCTCCGTAGCGCAGTGTGTAGCGTTGTTGTCTTAACGTGCGGAGGTCCCGGGTTCGATTCCCGGCAGTCAATTTGGGAATTTATAATTTCTGAATTTTCCCTGGTCTGGCCTGGTGGGAGGCTTCGGCCGTGGCTAGTTACCACCCTACCGGCAAAAGCGTGCCGCCATGCGATTTAGCGTTCCGGGACGATGCCGTGCAGAAACAGAATAGGGGTATGGGTTTAATATAACTGCCATGCCCCTAACAGGTTAGCCCGCTACCATCTTAGACTGCATCATCACTAGTGAGATCGAAGTCAAGGGCTAACTTGCAGTGGATTAAAAAAAAGTTGCAAAAAATTTTGAAGTTCTGCATTGCATCGTAAGCGGTAGTTTTGCAAAACTGTTTAAGAAGCCGCATTGATAGTCATACCTTATTAGGTATGACTCGAAAAGCCAATTTTTCTCGGCTCTCGTTTTTACTGAAGGCCGAGTGGAAGTCTTAATACGTGTTCGATCGCGTTAAAGTTAACTACCATTTACATGGAATTGATCGAGTGCCAACTGTCATCTGTCATCAAGCGCTCATTTAAATCGAAGCTAACTTTTTAGCGATTGAGTAAGTGAAAAAGGTCCCACTCGACACTATGAAGGGTTTTTTTTTAAATATTTAAATAGGTAAGCATCAGTGTTGCTGATACGAGTTTTCCTAACGGTAAAAACTTTATAGTTTTAAAAAAAGAAGAAAGAAGAAGAGTATTCTAGTTTAGCTTGCTGCAATTTTGTTTGGATGTGACATTCGTAAGCACTCAAAGAAAATGAAAACAGCATAAATATTAATCAAAATGTACTGCATTTTGATTAATATTTCAGGCATTAAAAAGGATTAATCTCTAAAAATCGGATAACCGTTTTCATAAGACGAATAAGTGCAGCATTAAAAGGCCATATTCTCAAAAAATTATATAATCCGTCAACTTTATGATCGTAACGAATCCGCAAATACTTCTTGGAGAAAGTAGGTTAATGTTATTAGCAATGGCAATAAACTGTTTAATTGAGAGCGGCATAATATCTCAGTAGATATGACCTAATTAATAAGACATATTATTATTATTATGACTATACTGATTGTAACCACAATTAAAATAACTAGTGAAGTCATTTTAATCCTCTTGTACCTACTAATATTAATATACCTTTATGTAGGTATATCATTACAGTCTGTATTTTGATGTCTGTCTGTATGTTTCCCTTTCTCATCTCAATAGTTGAACCAATCTTGATGAAATTTTGAAGAAATAGCTTGCATCCTGGAGACAGAGGCTAGGAGTGTTAAAGCTACACTGCCGTGCACCACAGTATATTTTTCCCGTTTCCCGTAAATACTTCTTTATGAAATAGACTTCCTAGCTGTTAAATGCAATGACACCTACTTTAATTTATTGCATTGTGGCTACGCCTACGCCGTAGACACCGTAAACGCTCCGTAGTAAATTATTCTGGGAAACTACAGATAATTCTAAACACATTATGCTCAAGCATCCCACTCAATCCATTCATAAAGCCCGGACTCCACCAAAGCAGAGAGGAGATGTGATTTAGACAACCAATAGAATTTCGTTATTCCCACATCTCGTCTCCGCTCAGCTTCAGTGGATACCATCTGAGCGGAGATGTATCATATTTGTATGGCGCAATCGATGCGGAGGTGTGAGCTGTGGCTCGCAAGCTGGCGGCGGCGCGCAGAGGAGACGAGAAGAGCGGCGTGCTGTGAGCGGCGCCGCGTTCATCTCAACATCCAACGCTCACCGCACGCAGCTCATTCCCGCTGTAGCCAGCATACATCTCCGCTCTAGCCAGCACACATCTCGTCTCCAGTCTAGCCAGTACGCATCTCCGCACAGCTTCGGCCTAGCTGAAAAACATTTTCTTCTCGTCTCCGCTTCAGACATCTCCGCACATCTCCGCTCTGGTGGAGTCCGGGCCTTAACCATTGCATTCAACTACAGTACCGATTTCCGACAAATATAATATATCAGTTTCTTAAGACTATTTCCGTCACCAGTCACCACGTAGTAAATATCTCAGGGCGGAAACACACTACTGACATAGGACATGACAAAACGTCAGAGCTAAACAGCCGCAACGTATGGGAAAACACGTTTCATCATGTCGGGCAGATCTGTGCTGTTCATGTGCCGCTCCATTCTAAAGGTCTAGGCCCACTACAGAGGCTAGGAGCGGTGCGACACGTAGCGGCAAGTGTTATTTATACTTGTACAAAGTCATAAAAAACAGACGTGTGGCACTCGGAGACTGCCGCGGTAAAGCTATTGCATAGCATTTTTTATCAACTTGCTATGACTACTTGTGTTGTTGACTTCAAGTTGTTGAAAATAAAAAGTGTTAGGTTTTTTTTCGTTACGGAATTTCTGGATTCGGTCTCCACGCTCAAGGCCCGCGATAGAAGCTATGCAATAGCTTAATAATATGAGGTAGTTCGTGATAGGTAATCCTGCTTGTATCACCTATAGAGTTGATTATTTTCGCTCTAGATTCTGGTGCAGTTTTAGATATAAGTCATGAAGGAGCAAATGGCTAATTCTATCTAAATACATAATATAATTGACATCTCTTTAGTAATACTCAGTCAGTAAAAGGATAATTAGGCCTGTCAATTAAGTCTGATTCTGAGATTTTGTACAATAGAATTGGCCTCTGTCATGGCAAGTCTATGTTAAGTAACTATTAACTTAACTAAGAATTCGAACTTCGCTTTAGATACTTATTGAGTTAATTAGATGTGTCTTTACTAGGTGTACGTAGATCGTGATGACTTTGTGTGAGAATTTCGACCCTTTATTAAGACTGTATAATCCATGTGAGCAATTCATATACTTACCTATCGTATAAAGAGAAACTGTCAACGACCTCGATCGAGCGGCTTACCTCAGATCAAAGGATACTTACATATTTTACAAGTATTACAACCTAATTTAATTTAATTATGTTAGGTTCTCCTTTAAAAATTCTTAAAAGTTATTGTAAAGAACCAAAGATCTAATATTATTATAGTTGCAAAATTGTGTCTACCTACTCTTACATTATCATGGGACATCCATTTTGGTGGGGAAAGCTTGCATCCTGTTGACTAGACTTTTTACCCCGAAGAGGTGACTTCCCAAAAGATTTTAAAAAAAGCTGAATAAAATCTAGTCGTGGGGTGTCATCTTATAAGGGAATTATATATTTCTACACCAAATAATTCGCGATAGAATCCAATACGATTTGTCAGATCACATAATAAAGCGTTCTTTCCCTTTAATTTCTTGCGAAGGAAACGTCCTCGACTCAACGGGTAGGTATAATGTTCATTGATAGGTATTCGATGGCACCCTTGTCACTTGTCAGATCGTTCGAGAATCGCCGAATTTATATTAAGCAGTAATGTTTACTAAAAGCAAATCCTAACTTCGTATGGTAGAATTGTTTAAAAAAAAAAAGACGTGTGGCACTCGGAGACTGCCGCGGTAAAGCTATTGCATAGCATTTTTTATCAACTTGCTATGACTACTTGTGTTGTTGACTTCAAGTTGTTGAAAATAAAAAGGCGAAATAATTTTAAAGAATTATGTTTTCAATAGTCCGGGTGTCCAAGGGGAATCAAAAAACCTTTTGATTCCCCTTGGACACCCGGATATTTCGCCTTTATATTTTCAACAACTTGAAGTCAACAACACAAGTAGTCATATCAACCACAGCGTTAGGTTTTTTTCCGTTACGGAATTTCTGGATTCGGTCTCCACGCTCATGGTCCGCGATAGAAGCTATGCAATAGCTTAAAAAGTTTCGTAGCATGATTTACTACCATCCTTTTAATTACCAGTTGTTAAGTTTCTACGGTTGAAAAAACAGAGCCAAAAGCACCTTGTATACTAATAACATGTTTAATAGAAAACCATTGGCAAGGCATTTCGTTACTCATCTCTATCAATATTTTAGTAGGTTATTTAAACAAAAAAAAACCTGCTTTATGTTTATTATTATTAAAGAAAATTTAAGAATTACTAAAAGTTTAATCAAAAATATTAACGAACCCTTGAGACATGAATGTAAGTTTCGCATTACAATAACAACTCATATTAAAAGGATAATAAGCTTGGATGAAATAAACACGGGATACGAAACGTAAGAAAAAAATATGAAATCACGTTCGGCTAACTTTTCGGGGCGAGGAGAGAGTGCCTTGTCATTATTCTGTCCAATTATTGACACTAATGCATGAAAATGTCGCTCACTATGACAACACAATATCATAATTAATGGCACAGTTCGCGGCTAGAGGGTTAATGCGAATAATGGCCGATATCACGCGTCTTGTGGATAATTCGTGAAAGATGGGAGGGTACAATAGCGAACTTATAGGTGAGATTTTGATGTCATCGTAAAAATAGAAACTTTAGGTACAAAGTATAAAAGTTTTGTTTTACTTTAGTTGCAGAAACTTCGAAAGGAGGGGTCCTTTCTGTTAGAATCAAACTTCTTGTTTCTTATTACTTACTACCGACTTTTAAACGACTTTATACTACTAGTGTAGGTTTATGCATAAAAAAATAGTAAGATGTAAATACACGCTCAAATAACATATTCCAGATAAGAAAGATTATACCTAGCACTACCTTACCTTACGTACCTTTGTGAAACAAAATAGTAGCAGAAGCTACAACATACCTAGCTATTAGGTTTTTCTAGTGTACCAGTTTTAAAAGGTCACAACGCGTACATAGAGCTCATGTTTTTTTTTTCCAAACCCTTGAAAATGAACGCCCTTGTACCTACAGTTGTACCGGAAATTCTGATGTCACATTCATCTACCTTATTCAAAATTCAAAATTCAAAATTCAAATGTTTTTTATTCAAATAGACTTTTTACAAGTGCTTATGAATAGTCAAATGAATCTACCACTGGTTCGGAATGCCGTTCCTACCGAGAAGAACCAGCAAGAAACTCGGTAGTTGCTCTTTTGAAAAAGTATATGGTATGTTTACAATAATTGCAATAATCTACATACACATACACACAACATATACAGATACATAAGTAACCGCAGTCCTGAGCATTGCTGGAGCGAGTCAAATCCACGCGCCTTTATCATTAATATAATCTTCGACAGTATAATAAGCTTTTTTCAGGAGCATACTTTTAATGGACTTCTTAAACTTGTGTAAAGCCAAGTTTATAATAAGTTGAGGAATTTTGTTAAAGAATAGTATGCTCATTCCCACGAACGACCTTCGGACTTTCTTGAGGCGGAGCGATGGAGTCACGAGCCTATGGCGGTTTCTAGTCGGCCTATCATGCAGATCACATATTCTTTTGTAATTCTGAATGTGTTGTTTTACAAAGATTAGATTACTGTAAATATACTGCGAGGCTACTGTAAGAATACCTATTTCCTTGAATCTCTCCCTAAGGGATTCACGTGGTTTTAAATTATAAATTGCACGTATTGCCCTTTTTTGTAATACAATTTATCGACGTCTTTATCGACGGCGTTTATTCCTTTTCTAACAAAAAATCACAAGCTTCTCAGGTTCCTACTTCTTGGTAAAAACCCTTCTTAATATGATGATAATAAAATAAAATAATGAAGTAAATAAATTATTAGTATGTTTAGCCTCTAGAGCCTCTAGAGTCGCTCTCTTATTTCAGTCCCGAATCGGACAAAATATTAGTATGAGATGAAATTTTCGCACTCGCTGCGCTCGCCATGCTGCATAATTCTGGATCTGGTTTCTTTTTTAACTTTCATCAATCACGTTATAACGTATGCATTGGTACCTTAGTTATTAGGTATTCATCATGTTTTTTACGAAATAAAATCTATAATATTGATAGAAAAGTAGCATACAAAGCAGCACACGCGTAAGCAGTTCATAATATCTCTTATTTATGGCACTAAAGAATATTACTATCATGACTGATATCATCAAAAGCTCTAACGCGTCCCGTAAAAGATGTGTCTCCTCGCCGTCGTAAACTTGTCGTAAAGCCATCGCCATCTTGTTAGGACACTTATGCCGTTTTCATTCTAAAGGCGAAATTCGGATGTTCTTCATGCCAAATTATGCTTTAAATTTAAAAAAAAAACCGAAAAGAACACGTGTTTTTTAGGTATCCGTACTTCAAGAGGAAACAAACTTACAAACACAGAAACTTATAAAAATCCAAACTTTCACATTTATTATGTTAAGTAGGATAGGACATAGGTGTCTCATAAGCTACGACATGTTTTGAGTCTACCACCAAAACGAGCAAACTCCTTATATAGATGTGAAAAAAATACCCCAGACGAAACTAACAGGTATTTTTGTTACGGTTTCAGAAGGACTACGAATTTTATAGCTCGGGGCCTTTAGACAAAACAGTTCAAATACACTTTGGTTGAGAAGGGCACAATATATACACCCCCACTCATGTATTATTAAAACGATCCTTTGAAACCGAACGGCGTTAAGCCGAGACGGAGATGGTTAAGAAAAATGGGAACGATAAGAAATTCCTTTCCGGTAAAGAACAACTGACGAAGGTCAAAGAATATTAGTAACAGATTTCGCTCATGTGTTATGGTATTCAAATTCGACTTTATTTGAATGCTTTAGTTATGGTAATGATTGAATAGTCTTAATAATATAAACCACATGACTATTTTATTTTGGTTTTGGATCCGGATTGATGGAATCGATACGAAACTACACTGAATAAAACATAATATGGGTTGCCATCGTGGTTTACTATTGTCTTGGATGAAATGGTTTGTCCATGACTATTGTCTATTACAGTTTTTTTCTTAATGCTATTTGAAACTACGAGTAGTAGACATTATTGTATTTTCTTCTTTCTGGAAATTAAAAAGATACCTACGTCGTTTATGAGGCTTAGTAGTATATCTCAAGAAGTTTCAAAAGCAATTATATCACAAAAGTTGTGGAGTCCCGTGAGTGCCACTTATCGGATATATGTCCTCGAACAAAACCCAACCAACTCGATAAGTTAGTATTCCACCTGACTAGAGCAATTGAGGATATTATGTCGCAAGGGTTTGACTGCCTCGTTGGTCTATTGGTTAGCATGTTTGACTGCGGCTGACGAGGTCACGGATTCGAGTCCCGGGTCGGGCCATAAAAAGTGTTGGGTTTTTCTGACTAGAAATTCTCAGCACTAGCCCGGAGTTAGGAAGTTGGCGGTGTTTCACCCCCGTGCCTCGGAAAGGACGTTAAGCCGTCGCTCCCGGTTATTATCACTAACATGATAATAGTCGTTAAAGCCCGCCAACCCGCATTGGAGCAGCGTGGTGAGTCTAAGCTCAATTCCCTCTCTCCTATGAGAGTGGAGGCCTGTGCCCAGCAGTGGGACGTTAATGGGCTGTAGTGGTGGTGGTGGTGGATTCCTTATTTTTGGGATGTTAGGGTCCGTGACTTTAAACTGTCTTTTTTAAAAAGTGTGATAATATGACTTTAACATCCGTTTCGTCTGCGATCCTATTTGGGTAAGCGACAATCAATTAATCAACAATTTAGGCCCCTATTAAGGCTTTCACGCTGATTCACAGCAGGGGATCCTAATATTAGATAATATTTGTAGGGCCGTACCCATTTATCAAATTTATTGTTTTATTATGCGGTGTGTAAATATAAACTGTTTCTAAGCCTACATAGGAAGGGAAAATGACGCCTATTGACCGCAATTCTCTCTGAATTGCCATCGCTATCAAGGTGCGAACTTTTGGTTCTGTCACCAATTTTCCACGAGCGCAATAATAATATTATAGACTATAGTATGTATTAGGTAGATTATTCATCTGTATATTTAAATCAAAGTTGCTATTTTGAATCTGTCTGTTTAGTCTATGTGCGCTTAGTTTTGAGGGGTTCCGTGCCGTGGTCAACAAGGAACCCTTATAGTTTGGCCATATCCGTCTACTAGTACTAGAAAAGTACTGTAGTACTAGAAAGCTGTAATTTGGCACCGATAATATACGTCATATAAATCACGCTATAAAATTTTGAAACCTCTCTTACCCGTAAAGTGGTTATATCCTATTGTGTAGGGTTTCATTGGATAGGTCGTTCAAAAGTATTGTGGGTGTGGGAACACTATTTTTGATTCATAGATCTGTTAACAAAATATTTAGCTTTAAAATGCTGATTTTTGTTAGAGTCAAGTGTGCCACACCCAAGCTGAACGGTTGTTTTTGCTAATGAAAAAAACGCTTTGCAAATTAACGAGTAGGTTATAGTCGACCAAGTTTTTTATCCACTACAAGCTCACCTGATGGTAAGTGATGATGCATTCTAAGATGGTAGCGAGCTAACCTGTTAGGGGCATGGCAGTTATATTAAACCCATACCCCTTCGGTTTCTACACGACATCGTACCGGAACGCTAAATCGCTGGGCGGCACGTCTTTGCCGGTAGGGTAGTAACTAGCCACGGCCGAAGCCTCCCACCAGACAAAAGCAGAGTTATAAAATGTTCCCATAATATTGTAACATAACGGACAACTACAGTGCTGCGCTTGGTTTAACACGCACTTGGCCGGTTTTTCCAAACTACGCAACGTATTGGTACGTACGGCTTTCACAATCCTAATCTCGGAAGTTCATAATATGCCAATCAATTTTTAACCGACTTCCAAAAAAGGAGGAGGTTCTCAATTCGGCGCGTATATATATATATTTTTTTTAATGTTCGTAATCTGAAATAAACATATTTTATATATTGGATAGAATCAGGCGTTACTTTGCGGAAGTTCATGATTTAGCAAGAAAAGAATACAATTATTTTGCTATAATCCGCCAACAGTTTTGTTGAGTCCCTAACAGTGAACCACTGGCGTGATTCTTCATTTAACCATACTTGTTGGGCTTTTTTTATGACAATATTAGAAGCTCGACTGTGTGTGTTGGTCTTTAGATTAATGTACTTTGGAATGACGTTTAAATGTTTGCATTGTTGATTAAACCAAATGTTTTGAACCGCGACACGATGTAATTTACTTAATTTGATGTAAAGTCTAGCCAGTCAAGCTCACCGATTTTAAGTATTGGATAGAATCAGGCGTTATTTTGCGGAAGTTCATGATTTAGCAAGAAAAGAATACAATTATTTCGCTATATCTGTTGGCGGATTATAGCAAAATAATTGTATTCTTTTCTTGCTAAATATATTTAAATCATTTTGTCTCACAACTTGACTTCTAACGTGGTCAAACCTATACCGTACTGTGTAGTAATACCATTAATTCAGCTTTTACGAAATGCGTGGCCGTCGGCCGCAGAAGTAGATACATCTTAATGTGAAGTAAAATGAGGATTCTGCGTAGCTCTCTGTCAACATGAATGATCCCGGCGGAAATTAAGTTATATATCGAAATTTATTTCCCATGGGAAGATGTTGATGCCGTGGACTAACAGACAGAGAAGACAGCAATTATTTACAGGGTTGCTTTTTAGGGTTCCGTACCTCAAAAGGAAAAAACGGAACCCTTATAGGATCACTTTGTTGTCCGTCCGTCTGTGTGGCAAGACCCTTTTTCTCAGGAACACATAGAGGTATCAAGCTGAAATTTATATCAAATACTCAAGTCTACTGTCCCTTGGAGCTGTGTAAAAATCAAACTTCTAAGCCAACGCAATCAAAAGATACAGCCGTTTATGCTGCAAATTTTCGACACTCGCAAGGGAATCAAAACCTACAGGGTAGTTCCCGTGAACTCAGAATCTTGGACTTTTGTACGCAGCAACGTCTTATAACACAGATAAAGGAAAAATTGCGAAAAGCATAAATTTTTAGTTACATAATTTAATAAAAATATTTTTAACAATTTTAAACTTACTGCCCCTTTCCGCATGAACGAGTAGAGGTATTAAATTAAAATTAAAATAGATAAATGGAATAAAAATACCATAACTTTTACTTTTATACCTACAGGTTTGTACGGAACCCTCGTTGCGCGAGTCTGACTCGCACTTGGCCGGTTTTTTAATTTTATATGCTTTTCCAGTCCAACAAACTTAACTGATGACAGCGTCGCTAGTATTATATATATTATGAAGAATAAAATTAAAAACAACAACAAAAACTAAAAAAGGCATAACTTTAAGTGCAAATTTTGGCTACCGGGCTAGATAAGATGATAGGACAGAATTCTAGAAGTATGCTAATGACAACTATTTATATATTACTTTTGACAATATTTCAGAAAAATTTTAAATGAGCGCACTGAGCACAAAGATACTAATTATCCTGTATCACCTGTATAATATCAACACTCATCTCGAAGTTTTCACCGCGAGAGGGTTTGGGATATTTGCCTTATAAAATCAGGCTAAGACTTCCCTAAATTAAAATTAATAATATGTTTAATAAAACTAACAATGCTTACAAATACCTTAGTCAAGAAATAACCAAAATATTTGTTACTAGCTGATGCCCGCGACTTCGTCCGCGTGGAATAAGTTTTTTAATTTCCCACGGGAACTCCTCAATTTTCTGGGACGAAAAGTAGCCTATGACACTCTCTAGATCCTCAACTATAGCCATGCAAAAAATCACGTCGATCCGTCGCTCCCTTGCAGCGTGATTGAAGGACAAACCAACAAACCAACAAACCAACAAACAAACAAACCAACAAACAAACACACTTTTGCATTTTATAATATTAGTATGATTTCTTGAATTTAAAAGCTTTGATAGCACCCGAGATATACGAGTAGCAACCTACTCAAGAATTAACAGGTTTGTCGCACTTTCGCTGAAAAAGCCATCATTTATTTTTTTCAAAGTGAAAAGTTAATTCTTTTGACTTATAACGAAGTTTCAGTTTCACTCAATTCTACAAAGATGTTAATTTTCTTTGATCTTAGGAAAAAAATTGGTAAGTTCACAGCTTAGTTAAGCTCTGATAACGTTGTGCCTGTACACAATTTCTTAGCAGAAACATTTTACGGCATTATTATTATTTTTACGCATTTCTTTTTACTAGTAATTTCAAACAGGTAGTACCTTTAGGCTGGGCACAAATTGGTTTTAATCAGCTAAGTGTTTAGACTTTCTAGCAGCTGTCGTTCAACCGATAGACGTCCGCTACAAATCAAATCAAATCAATATTTATTTATTCAGGTACACTGTACACTTATTGACGTCCAATTACTCATAAAATATGATGGTGATAATCAGTTATCAGCTACTGGTCTTGGCATGGACTTCCACATGCCGCAATTTTGCGCCGCTTAGTTCCGACAGCTTCCTGCGACACGGTTGCTGTCGTCCTTCCTCCTAGCAGGGGTCTGCCAACGCTGCACTTCTTATCACTAAACCAGAACGTCTATCGGACTCCAGCCTCCGATAAGAGTTCTTTAATAACAGTTCCGTTTCGCAACACGTCGATTACTTACAAATCACTTCATTTTTGACTAGACCATGTAAAGAAACTCCGACCATACCCAAGTAACACAAAACTGCATTAAAAGATGTCACATGGGGTCCACATCGGTAATTTAAGTGTTTAGGAAGACTTATTAGAGTCCACCGTTACTTTAAAAGCTTAATATTACACTTTCTGTTGTACATTGACTTTATTAAGCACCACGAAGGCACCGCTGTAATGTTGCGAGCGTTACTATCAGGTGCGCAGGTCATGTTATTCAGCTCTTAGCTATTTTTAGTACTTTCAGCTACAATGAAGTATTTTTATGGACTCTTAACTAAGCTATTTTCTGAATAAAAGGTCACATGTGTATCCTTCAAATGTTTGCATTTTAACAAACCATATGTGAGTTATTATAATGTTATCAGTTATTCTGTGAATTCAATTATCGCTTCATGCTGCATATATTTGAACTTTCTCAGTTTTAATCAGCTATAATATGCACTCTTATAACTGCACTTATCTAGCCCACATGTTCACTTTGGGTGGACGTATATGGTGTTAAAGTACAGCAAACTGGTATAAAACTATTCACTTGTACCTCTTTGTCCCTACTTGGGCTGAATAATTGTACTGCCGTAGGCATTTAATCAGCTAATGCAGATATATAAGATCATGAATACTTGTATTATGTATGTACGATTTAACTAGAGGTTATAATAAATACGGTATAATGTACCTATTGTTGTTGTAGAAAATGTGGAAAAAAAGAAAGAGAACTGGTGGAATACGCCGAAAAATTAATACAGAATACCTAAGAATTTTTAAAGGGAAAGAACCAACCGCAAGTTTAGTGAGCCATGAAAGAGTGCAAATTTTAGAAGAAGAGGGTTCCGTATCTGACGTGTTGACCCTATATTGTACATACATAATATAATATGTACAATTGACTAAAATTAAGTACGATACTATAGAGTATAGACGAACTGTTATATCCCTTAACTGTATGGCCAAGTGCTGAATCAGCCAAGATCGCTCTTGACCATCAGAGAGGAACAGCCCAGTTTTCAGTCAGTCTATTCTCAATCCTCAAAGAAGCCAGACGTTTTCTAAATTCACTTTCTATTTTCTATATTCTATTTTCTAAGCTTTATATTTTGTGAGTTATTTTATTTTAGCATTAAAGAAAGTTTTTTTTTAAAAACAATTTATCAATTCCCTTTCTAACATTGGTGGCAGCGTAAAGGGATATAAAAAAGTGATATCCCCGGATCCTCCATTTAATTAAAAAACTTTTGTTACAAAGTCAGTGACAACTAAAGTGTTAAAGAAACAATTGTGAACTGTGTCCGCCGTGTCCGCCTGTGTCCGCTGTGACCGCCGTGTCCGGTTGTGTTGTCGCCGTATCCCTCTGTGTCGTGCTCATCCCTCTGTGTCACGCTGTGTCTCGACCTTCGACGTGTCATCGCTGTACCCCACTGTGTCCTGCTGGAGAAGCTCACCTGGTCATACATCATACTCCATACCACTGAACCATCGAGGCATCCGCCGTTTCTTCGAAATGCAAGTGTCGTTCATCGCATTCGTCGCCCACGCATTCATGTAAGTCGAATACGATTTATCTCAACATAAACAAAGTCTCGCCGTGTCGTCGCCGTCAAAAACAATGTTCACTGTAAACAAGTCATCGGAATCTGCTGAGCAATCTCCGGTTCTACAAAAGTTATCCGTGAATAAGTGTAAAAATCCCGAAATGGAACTAAATGTGTTGTTCAAATTCGTGAAAACCTACGATGGGTGTCGTGAAACACTAAATTCTTTTCTCATAAATTGTGATAATGCTATCGAACTTGCTACCGAGGCCCAAAAGCCTATCTTATTCAAATATATTCTAAGTCAACTTCAAGGGAAAGCGGAAATTGCCTGCTCAATCAAAGAATTTGCTTCTTGGATCCAATTGAAAGATTTCCTTAAGGAACAATTCTGTGAAAGGAAACATTATTCCCATTTATTAACCGACATCCAAGAGAGCAGACAGAGTCCGCAAGAAAATGTTAGCCAATTTGCTCTCAAAGTGGAGACTTGCCTCTCACAACTCTTAACGGAGATTTCCTTAACAAATATTGAACCGGCTGAGTTGATCGGCCGTACTGCAGCCATGGAGGACCTTGCCCTCCATCACTTTATGATGGGTCTACTCCCTCGCATATCAACAATAGTGCGAAGCAGGTCTCCAAAAACTTTAAATGAAGCCATTAATATAGCCATATCCGAGGAGCGCATTCAACAAACTCTGTATCGGAGGTCCCAGCCCATCGAGAATAAAGGTAACAAACCTAAAATTTCACTTCCATCCTTTTCGAAATCAAACTTTACACAACGTCCCACTAATTTCCAAACCAATAACACACCTTCTAGGTCCCCGATTATCTGCCGATACTGCAAAAACGCAGGTCATGTTTTAGAAAATTGCAGGAAACGCGAATATAATAATAACCGTTTCCGTAATCCTCAGGCACAAGGACCAACTTCAAAACCAGGCCCCAGTCGTGTTAATTTTGTACATGATAATAATATTGAGTCTCGCGATGAAGTAGACTCTGCCTCTGAGAATGATGAGTCTAGCAATTCTTTAAACGAATAAGGGTCCCGCCCGGGTGTCGTACGGGACACCCTAAACGAAAAATCGATGCCAAACCCTCTGTATCAGTTTCAAAATCCTCTGTATCCGTGTCACAACCCTCTGTATCCGCGTCGAAACCCTCTATATCCGTGATAAAATCCTCTGCATCCGTGACAAAGCCCTCTGTTTCAGTTTCAAAATCCTCTGTATCCGTGTCACAACCCTCTGTATCCGCGTCAAACCCCTCTGTATCCGTGATAAAACCCTCTGCATCCGTGAAAAAACCCTCTGTATCTATTTCTAAATCACCTGTATCCATGTCACATTCCTCTGTATCCGTGTCAAAATCCTCTGTATCCGTGATAAAATCCTCTGCATCCGTGATAAAACCCTCTGCATCCGTGACAAAACACTCTGTATCAACTTCTAAATCACCTGTATCCATGTCACATTCCTCTGTATCCGTGTCAAAATCCTCTGTATCTGCGTCAAAACCCTCTGTATCCGTGATAAAACCCTCTGCATCCGTTTCAAAAACCTCTGTGTCCGTATCAAATCCCTCTGTATCCAAATCATATTCCTCTGTTTGTGTATCAAATCCCTCTGTATCCAAACCATATTCCTCTGTATGTGTATCAACTCCCTCTGTATCTGTATCAAGCCCCTCTGTATCCAAGTCGAACCTCTCTGTGACTAAGTCAAATCCCTCCATATCCACGATGAAACCCTCCATAGCCGTCTCACAAACGAAACTTCAGTCCAAACTTAGTCAAGAATCCAAATCTACTAAATCAGTTTCCAAACCTGAGAACCTCGATCCTGTAAAAGATCCAAAATCAGATGTAACCAATAGTAGTAAAGTTTTTGAAATCACTGCTAATCCTACAAAAATATATCTCCCTCACATTCTCCTCAAATCCTCTGTTTCAGATATACCTCTCTCATTACTTATTGATTCAGGCTCATCAGTTAGCCTCATTAAATATGACTCAATTCAAACTTATCTCACTCTTGTCAGAGAGCAAATCAACCTCAAAGGTATTGATCCGGGCCAAGAGTCAACAAAGACCATGGGCCACTTCAACTTAAAATTACAAATCTCAGATTCCAAACCTAAGTCAATTAGCCATAAATTCCATGTCATAAGAGGAATAGACCTACCTTATGACGGCATAATCGGAACCGATATGCTGAACGCCTTCGGTTGTAGTATTAATTACACTAAAAACACTCTCAGAATCAATGATGTAAATATCAAATTACTATTCCACGAACCCATTTACAATATCCCTGCAAGATCTGAGATGGTCATTGAATGTTCTGTGTCAAACCCTGAAATAAAAGAAGGGGTTATCCAAGACCACAAACCTGTCAATAAACTTTTAATAGCGAATTGCTTAGTAAAAGTAAAAGAAAACAAAAGAATTAACTTGACAGTTGTCAACACTACAGACTCTTCCATTTCCATGAATTCCAATTTAAATATTACTCTGAATCCAATCCAACCATATAGTGATCAATCCTATCCTGTTAATAAACTCCAATGTTTCAACCAAGATTCCTATCACCGCACTCAAAAGGTTCTCAACCAACTAAGAGCATCACACCTCAACACAGAGGAGAAAGAAGCCCTCTGCGAAATTTGTTCCAATTATTCCGACATATTCCATCTTCCCGACGATAAATTAACAAATACTAACGCCATCCAACATGAAATCAATACAAGTTCATCCATTCCTATCTTTACTAAATCCTACAGGTTCCCTGAATGTCACAAAAAGGAAGTCAGTAATCAGATAAATAAAATGCTGGATCAAGGCATAATTAAACCATCAGTCTCTCCATGGTCGTCACCCATTTGGGTAGTCCCTAAAAAATTAGACGCGTCCGGACATCAGAAATGGAGAGTGGTCATTAATTATCGGAAACTCAACGACATCACCATAGGAGATGTCTATCCAATCCCACAAATAACAGAAATATTAGATCAACTGGGAAATAGCAAATATTTCTCGACCTTAGATCTCGCTTTAGGCTTCCATCAAATTCCTATGAATGTAACCGATGCATCTAAAACAGCCTTTAATGTGCCTGAAGGGCATTTTGAGTTCACCCGAATGCCTTTTGGACTGAAGAATGCCCCGTCAACTTTCCAACGCCTGATGAACACAGCCTTAACTGGTCTCCAAGGCATACGATGTTTCGTCTACCTGGATGACATAGTAATTTATTCACATGACCTCAATTCCCATATCGATAATTTAGCCTCTGTTTTCCAAAGACTTCGAGAGTTTAATCTCAAACTTCAACCCGACAAGTGTGAGTTCCTGAGAAGAGAAGTAGCTTACCTTGGACATCTTATCACCAAAGAAGGTGTTAAACCAAATCCAGAAAAGATCAAGGCTGTGATTCACTTTCCTTCACCAAAAACTCCTAAAGATGTAAAATCCTTCTTAGGCCTCGTTTCATATTATCGTCGTTTTATCCCCGATTTCTCCAAAATTGCGAAGCCATTAACTCAATTGCTCAAGAAAGATATCCCTTTTGATTGGCAAAACCAACAACAAGTAGCCTTTGACGAATTGAAAACCAAACTTACCTCTGCTCCAGTCTTAAGTTATCCTGACTTTACCAAACCATTTATTTTGACATGTGATGCCTCAAATCATGCAATAGGCTCCGTACTATCTCAAGGTCCCATTGGCAAAGATAAGCCAATTGCCTATGCTTCCAGAACACTAAATAAAAGTGAATGCAACTACAGCACTACTGAGAAAGAACTTCTCGCTATAATATTCGGCTGTAAAACCTTCCGGCCTTATTTATATGGCCGCAAATTCCAGATTGTAACTGATCATCGTCCACTAAAATGGCTTTTCAATCATAAAGATCCTTCCAGTAAACTCCAAAGATGGAGACTCAAACTCGAAGAATACGAGTATGAAATAGTTTACAGAAAAGGTAAACTCAATTCGGCAGCTGATGCCCTGTCTCGATATCCACCTGATTTCCCAAATCCTGTAAATGCGATTAATACTGAAACAAATCAAGACTTACCTTCTGTGAATCCAAATGCTGATGCTGATCCAATAGATGATGATCAACTCATTCCAAGTCCACTAAGTGTCGATCAAAGCTCCCTATCACCGATACCTTTTGAACATATAGACTTCGATTTCCCTGGTCCTTCTTCTAATCCTGAAACAGAGAGAAACACTGTTAGAAACTCCCAAGATATAATGAACCCTACTACCTCAAATGACTTACCTGTTCTAAATCCTCTGCAAGATCTTGATTTTAGTCTTCCAAACTCTCCATTCAATCCTGAAACTCTACTAAATCCTTCTAGTTCCAACAATGAAGACTTAGCCTGTTCACATACCAAGCCCTTCTAATATCCCTGACGACTCTTATTCTGATTACCTAAAAGCAATGTCAAACAAAAATTATAAATACAATACCAATATTCATGAATATGCCAATAAACTACTATCCTCTGACTCCAGAATAATCATTGTCCCAACGTCCATCGATTTAGATGAGACCAACCCAAACGTCGAAGAAATTCTTGCCAATAATAGTGACATTAGTGAATTTTTAAATAAAGAAAGAACACTCAATTCATTTCTAAAGTTAGATTCAGGCAGTAAAGTTTACTATTTCCTTTTTACTAAAGTACATCACTTTGATGAAATTACTTATCCCGAATTGTATAAAGCCCTACGGAATCTTCGAAATGAATTACTCCTGCAACCAGAAAATCCTAATGAAATTGCAATCTCTGATTTTAAAGATCCTTTCGTGAAGTTATCCTACACCAAGTTGTATAATATCCTAGCTCATCTGTTCCATAATACTAATATCACTATCAAAATTTACAGAAACACTCTTATATATCCAACCCCTAGCGAAATCCCTACAAAACTCAAAGAAAATCACGACTTACCTATCGCTGGTCACGTAGGTTCTACAAGGATGCTAAATCGAATTAAAGAAAGGTATAGTTGGAAAAATATGAGAACAGATATAGAGAATTATGTCAAGAAATGTACACAATGTCAATTCAATAAAGCACTGCGTCAAATCAACAGAGCTCCTATGCAAATAACGTCAACGTCAACAGCACCCTTTGAAAGAATTAGCCTTGACATTGTTGGTCCATTACCAGAAGCTGGTAGAATTTCCTTGAAGTATATTCTTACTTTACAAGACGACTTAACCAAGTTCTCCACAGCCTATCCTATTTCCAACATTACTGCTGAAGAATGTCTAGAATGTCTTATACACTTCATCTCCCTTTTTGGTCTCCCTAAAATGATACTCACCGACCAAGGAACAAATTTCACTGCAGAACTCTTTAAAGAGACCTGCAAATTCCTTAAGATTAAACAAATTTGGTCATCACCTTACCACCCTCAAACCCAAGGTGCTCTAGAACGAAGCCATTCAACTATCAAAGAATATCTTAAATCATTTGTAAATGAAAACCAAACGGATTGGCACAAATATATTTATACTGCTATTTTAGCATACAATACTAACATCCATTGTACTACAAAATTCAGTCCACATGAATTGCTATTCGGTCAGAAACCTTATTTACCAGATTCTTTATATGAACCTAATCCCACAGGAACCTATCATGAATACATTAAAATGCTACATCACAGATTAAAATTATCACGCGAAAAAGCTCTAGAACATATTGCAAAGTCAAAGGAAAAGTCCAAAGAATATTATGATAGACATTCTCGCCAAGTCGAGTATAAAGTAGGCGATATGGTCTATGTAAAGAATCATGTACGTCTGCGCAAAGCTTTATCACCGGTATGGAAAGGACCATATAAAGTGGTTAAGGTTCACGGAAACCACACACTTTCCGTTTTAATAAATCGTTGTCATGTTAAACAACACTATGACCAATTAAAGTTGGCCACGTTGTAAATAAATATAAGTTCTAGTTTCGAATTAGTAGTCATAACATCTTAGCTATTAGTCATAAAATAGTAGGTTATAGTCATCACGTATTTTAGTTTTAATTACTTTCTTTTATTTGTATTTCAGTCTGGCAGTTTTCTGTCAAGATTTAAAGCATGATGACTTCATCGAACAAATTACAAGCAGTCCTGGAATTTATTTTGATCCAGTAGGTTCAATTAAATTAGTTAATAATCATTTACACGTAATTATACCAATTGAATTGGAATATATAAAACCCCACATCGACAATATAAACAGTGTCTTGCACACTTCCCAACATCTTTGTATTAAGAGTAATACATTAAATGAGGTTGAATGTCAAAACATATTCCAACCTCTCATCTCTATGTTTGAAGACCTAACACGAGATTATTATTCTCTATCACATCTGATTTCATCCAAAAGCAAAAGGTCAGCATGGATACCTGGTGTTGGCACCATTTTTAAACATATCTTCGGTACCATGGACGAAGATGATGCAATTAAATACAGCAAGGCAATTCATCACCTAAAAGATAATGATAGAAATATATTAGATTTAGTCAAAGAAAACATCCTTATCTCTAAATCAGCCATAACTGATTTTAATGAAACTTTAATTGAAGTAAATAAAAATGAAAAGCGTCTTAATGACATTATTGAAAATATAGCATCACGCATTAGTAATATGACAGAAGTAACAAACTCACTCTTATCCAAAAACGTCATACAAGAATTGTTTAGTGTGCTCCAATCAAGTCTGTTAAGCTTATCTTATAAACTGGAAGATATTGTAAACTCTATCCTGTTTGCAAAAACCAATACATTACATCCATCTGTAATAACACCAAAGGATCTGTATAATGAATTGGTTGCCAATGTAAAACACCTACCAAAATATTCAGAATTCCCTATAGAATTGGAATTACATAATATACATTTAATAATCAAATTGTCAGAAATTATATCCTGTATTCTAGATAATAAATTAGTTTATACACTTAAGATACCTTTAGTTCTTATCTCCCCTTTCAGTTTATATAAAATAATTCCAATCCCTGTAGCCCATAATACTAGTACACCAAGCTCATTTGCCTTAATTGTACCTTCTGCATCCTACATAGCTATAAGCAAAGACAAATCAGAATATTGTAGTTTTAATGATTTAATTAGTAATTGTAAGTTAGTAATTAAGAATTCATATATATGTTATAATATTGGAAAATTCAGTGTTATGAATGAGCCGATATGTGAAACGGAAATAATTACCAGAGTCATACATTCACTTCCAAATGAATGTAAAATAAATTTTATTTCAGGCAATGTACATGTTTGGCAACCTATCGGAAATAACCAGTGGATTTTTACACATTCGGAACCAACAAAATTACACATAGATTGTGAAAATGAGAATTTTGATACCATTCTACTTGGAACAGGAATAGTAACCCTGAAACCAAGATGTAATGGTTATTGTAAGAATACAAAACTTATTGGCACTACCAATATGACAATTAAAATAAATAAAATATTTTCAGATTTTAATCTAATTAATGACACTTGCTGTAACCTTACCACATTTAATAAATTAAATTTTACATTACCTTTACGATCTCCGTATTCTCAAATAAACTCTGATAATTTTATGAAATTAAATGTCAGAACAAATGATGCTCTAACTCTCCTACAAGAATTAGAGTCCCAAATTTACACCGAATCAATGCCGACTCATTCTATTATATCATATGTTTTCATAAGTTTTTGTGTAATATGTGTATTGTATTATTTCTGTAATAGGAAATGCCTGGCCTTTTATAAAAAATATAAAGTAACTCCTACTTCTACCCATGATCAGGATAACCCGGATAACAATAACGATATTCCTCTATCTCAACCACGCTTAAGAATTGTTTGAGTTTAGTAAACTTCGCCCTTAAAACCGCGTAAGTTTACACTTAAGCGGGGGGTTGTTATATCCCTTAACTGTATGGCCAAGTGCTGAATCAGCCAAGATCGCTCTTGACCATCAGAGAGGAACAGCCCAGTTTTCAGTCAGTCTATTCTCAATCCTCAAAGAAGCCAGACGTTTTCTAAATTCACTTTCTATTTTCTATATTCTATTTTCTAAGCTTTATATTTTGTGAGTTATTTTATTTTAGCATTAAAGAAAGTTTTTTTTTAAAAACAATTTATCAATTCCCTTTCTAACAGAACGAAGAAAAATAGTCAATAGTCAAACTAGTGAAACTTAATGCCGAATCTTACTGCTACTTAGCGCATACCAAAATGTACTTAGTTTATTTTTTGTAAATTGTTCTTTTTAAAATTACAACTGATATCTTGACGTAATCTCGTAGACTCTTAGTAGGTAACAGAGTGATCACCTATAAACTTTCCCTAGAGTATTCGATTATGTTATGAATTATGATGAATGAAATGTATCTATTATCCTTACGATTTTATATTAGGCACAATAAAATTATACCTAGCCTTTATACACTACCTAAAAACTAGGTTTTAAAATAAGTACCGACCTATTCAGCTCATGCCCAAACGTTCCACCACGGACCCCTAAAAGTTAATCCTTGACAGATTATATACAGCTGTTCATTGGGAGGGTATTTGCGTATATGTTACCGACTATCAAGCTCTACATCAATCTATGGCTGACTTGTTAGACACAAGAATCACTCGTATCAGCTTTTTGCTGATTAATATACCCCTAGCACCTTAATATAGCTCTTGACGCATTTATTTGGCATTATTACGGTTCACATTGCTTGTCCACCATTTTCCATGTTCTAAACTACTATATTTATGATATTTACTAATTCTTTTTATTTTGTCTACGAAAATATCTACTGGATTCGAAAAAGGTTTTTAATAATTTTTATGTAAAAAGCTTTTCGTCAAATTCAATGTTCCATAATTAAGAAATTGTTGGCATTTTTAAAATATTACAATCCATTTTATAATAGGATTTCCTAGGAAACAGTTATATTTCGAGAGCGCGTGAAAATTTTGGTCTAAAAGTATATGATATTTGACAATAAACTTGCTTTCCCTATCAAATTACAGGCACTAATAAAACAAATACAAGTTTTACTTACCGAAAATGAATTATTAACTTAAACTATTGGACATATATGTCACATTGTATGATGGTGCGCTTAAATAAACAATGCTGCAGAATATCGAGATAGTGTGATATATTAAAGAATATATGAAGTAATATTTATTCACAATTTCGCCGCTCGTGCTCTTTTAACTGCATAAAAGCGTAAAAAGGGTGCTGGTTTGTAATTTGAGCTACATAATAGGTAAAAAATACTCTCTGTATCAGCCGATGTTCAGCTCTTGGGGCGACCGTTACCTTTGTTAATGCTTATTAAATGCTTATATAACGCAGTTGTGGGCAGTTAATCAGCTAGTTGCTGTATAATTTGTGCCCAAATCAGAGTTATATCTGCTGAGGATGCTATTATTCAGCTTTTATTCAGCTTTTATTCAGCCGTGCTCCTGAGCTTTCTTATGAGGGCAGTAGTTAGCGACCTAGTCTCGGATCCTTATGTCATCACTGACAACACACAGTGACTGTGCGAATACTTTGATCTTCAGATACGGAAGAATGTTTAACAAAGACATAGAAGACATCAGCACAGCTTCGCGAACTCTACCTGCCGAGTTAGTTTCTGTGGCTGGACAATGGACCGTGTGTCTCAGGTTTTTTTAGTCAACTACAAGTTACCCCTTGACTGCGATCACACCTGATGGTAAGTGATGATGCAGTCTAGCGTGCTAACCTGTTAGGGGTATGACAGATATATTAAACCCATACCCCTAATTGGTTTCTACACGGCATCGTACTGGAGCGCTAATATCACTTGGCGGCACGTCTTTTCCGGTAGGGTGGTAACTAGTCAAGCTTTCCACCAGGATATAATACTCTTCTTCAATTTCGAGTGCTGAGTTTTCGACAACTACTAGTTGGAGCGGGCAGCCGTAGCATGTACTTACCAAATAAGATCAAGCATTTTATGGCAGCTTTATCTTTATCTCAGTGTGCTTACTCTGAGTTTTTGTTCGATTGATTGTATAAGAATTCGATGACATTAGCGTCAAAGTAAAATGAACCTTAGAAGCATCGAGACAGAGCTCAATTTCATTTATGCGTTTATATACGTTTATGAATACGATACGATTCCAAATTAAAATCAGTTGTTATGAATTTGTGACTTTAATTCAATGCTGTTAAGGTTCATTTTACTTTGACGCCAATGTGATCGAACGTTCAATACGATCAATCGAATTTGCAATGTTAAAACTCAGAGTAAGCACGCAGAACTATCCTTGGGTGTCTTCTATAAATATCAACGGCTGAAAGTAGTTATCTCAAGTCCTAAAAGCCAATGTGCGCATAGCCTTAGATTAAAGCTTTGTTAGTTTAAAGGTTTAAGTTACGACTCAGCTTCTGCATTCTAATTTAATGTTAATCAGATGTTAAGTACGAGCATGTTTACATTTAACTCTACTACTGGTACAAATTTCGCCTAAAATAACAAAAGGGATAATAATCCTCTGCATGAGCGAGTTTTGTTTACCGCTTTAGCACGTGATCTAAGAAATTATTCAGTGTTTCAGGTTTGTGTTTTCTACTCTTATTCAGAAGCTAGATGAAAAAGGAATTCAAGACAATAATCAGCTTGGGTGTTCGATTACTGACTAACTCATTAGCGGGTTTGCAATGAGCGCTGTTATGGCTGGATTAAACTTTGTAAAGTAAAAAGTGTAGGTGTGAAGCGATTAGTTAAGATATTTTATGATGTTAAGTAGGTAATAAGTTTTAAAAGTAAATGTTCACACAGTGATAGATTGGTAGGTACTCTAATCACTTAACACCTGCCATTTTCACCCGCACTGTTAACTTTACAAAGTGTAACCCTGCAGCCCTTACGTCGAAATTTCCGAGTAAAATTCCCAACAGGAGCGATATTTTTGGAATTTATAATTTTGAAATTAGTGAGGTCTGGTCTGGTAGAGCGGTTCGGCCTAGGTTACTTTCTAGCCTACCAGATAAGGCTTCAATCGATTTACTGGTTCAATGTGATGTAAAAACCAATGGTTCCACGTTAGCCGACTTTTATCTTAGACTGAAATCTCACTTACCTACTACTCGTATATGTGAGATCAAGAACTAACTTTATTTGTTTTTGTATGTAAAACATTACTGGGATATCGTTAAATAATTTAAACTATTCTGAATCTATACTAATATTATAAATACGAAAGTTTGGATGGATGTATGGATGTATGTATGGATGGATGTATGGATGTATGGATTTATGGATGTATGGATGTATGGATGTATGGATCTATGGATGTATGAATGTACGGATGGTCATGGATGGATGGATGTTTGTTACTCAATCACGCCAGAACGGCTGAACGGATCTGGATGAAATTTGGCACAGATATAGATTATAGTCTGGAATAATAGGTACATAAGCTACTTTTTATCCCGGAAAATTTCAGTTCCCCCGCGGGAACCAAATAACCTCAAACGCTGAAGAAGTCGCGGGCATCAGCTAGTTACAAAAAATTAGTAGTCATAATTCATCCAATACGCTTTTTAACACTTAATATTGTAGAAATATATTTTGAGCTAAACATTCGTACCTGTAAAATATATTTAGATTAGCACACAATTTTCGACTCCAATGAATCAAATACGAAATCAGAGGACGAAACGTGTGTGGATTGCTTTTGCAAAATCTAATTCAGAAAAGAGGCAAACATTAAGCAGATTACCTGTTCCGTGTAGGCAAATATATATTATAAAAATATATTAATATTATAAATGCGAAAGTGTGTCTGTCTGTCTGCTACGCGTTCACTCCGTTTACGTTGCATCCCGGGGAAAGACATAGGCTACTTTTTAACCCGCAAAATTCAAAAGTTCCCGCGGGAATCAAAAACCTTAAAACATAATTAACGCGGACAAATTTGCGGGCATCATCTAGCATAATATAATAAGTAGGAGAATTATCCCAGGCGTCAAAAGCAAAAAATAATCTGCCATGATTAGCTTTAATTTATCTGTTAGGGCATTTTCCGTGATAACACAAACACCAAAGGCATTGTTGGAAGTCAAAAATTCCATTCAGTATCAATCTACCAATTAATTTTGGTCAATATCAAGAACCTTTTGCGAAAATAATTCGCTTAGCTTATTGCGTTGTTTGTCGTATGTATACACAATAACGATGACTTAATTTAATGAAAAAATCATGGTCTACTTAATAAATGGTCTAGTGGTTCAGACGTTTAGTCTACCAATTGGGTTTGATTTTTAGGCACGCATTTCTAATTTTTATAACATCACTTTTACACACATTTTAAATATCACTTGCTATACGTGAGAAAACCTGCGTCAGGAACTTCTCATGTGTCAGAGAATCCTTCATAATGTTCTCTTCTTGGCTTACGTAGTGAACTATGGGCTATGGCCAAACCCTTCTGATTCTGAGAGAAGTTTCGTGCTCAGTAGGTAGTGGACGGGTTTAAATGATGGTGTTAAATGCCATATTATTATGACACTACTAGCTGATGCCCGCGACTTCATCCGCGTGGTTAAAGTTTTTTTGATTCCCACGGGAACTCCTTAATTTTCCGGGATAAAAAACCTATGTCACTCTCCAGGTCCCCAACTATACTCATGCCAAAAATCACGTCGATCCGTAGCTGCGTTGAGGCGTGATTGAAGGACAAACCAACAAACCAATAAACCAACAAACAAACACACTTTCGCATTTATAATATTAAAAGTATGATATTAAGTACCTGTTTCAAAGTATTCCTTACTAGATACCCACTATACTTCGTCCGCGTGGATTAAGTTTTCCTTTTATTTCCGCTGCAACTCGTTAATTTTCCGGGATAAAAAGTAAAAAGCCTATGTCCTTACCCTGGTTACAATGTTTGTACCAAATTTCATCAAAATCGGTTAAAAAGATGGAATGTTAATGCATAGCAGACTATACACACTTTAAGGTTATATAATTTATTTTTCTCAAACATGCTTGGAAATTTGAGCATTATTTTGACAACCTTCTTCGAGATAAATCGAACTTGCTGTACTAGCCAAATACATGCGAGCAGCGGCCGGGTAAAGTTGTATAAAAATCCATATCTGTCGTAGTTTAGCGACCAAATAAATTACATAGTAAATTCATAATATCTGTCGTGTAATTTAAAAATGAAACGATCTTTTACTCCGAAACATGGCAACCAAGGAGGTAACTTATCAAAGGTTTTATTTAAATTTCGAACTAGCTTGCAAATAGAAAGCTGTTTATTGAAAAAACCGGCCAAGTGCGAGTCGGACTCGCGCACCGAGGGTTCCGTACAAACCTGTAGTAAGTTTTAAATTATTAAAAATATTTTTATTCTATGATGTAACTAAAACTTCATGCTTTTCGCAATTTTTCCTTTAACTGTGCTATAAGACGTTGCTTCGTACCAAATTTCAAGATTCTGAGTTCACGGGGAAGTACCCTGTAGGTTTTGATTCCCTTGGGAGTGTCGAAAATTTGCATAAAAATATTTTTACTATAGTAAAAAAAAAACTACTTACTAGATCTCGTTCTTAAACCAATTTTCGGTGGAAATTTGCATGGTAATGTACATCATGTATTTTTTTTAGTTTTATCATTCTCTTATTTTAGAAGTTACGGGGGGGGGACACACATTTTACCACTTTAGAAGTGTCTTTCGCGCAAACTATTCAGTTTAGAAAAAAAATGATATTACAAACCTCAATATCATTTTTGAAGACCTATCCATAGATGGGTAACACGTATGGGTTAGATGAAAAAAAAATTTTTTAGTTTCAGTTCTAAGTAGGTAGTGGGTTCCCCAACCCCCAAAATTTAATGTTTTTTTTCTATTTTTGTAAGAAAATCTTAATGCGGTTCACAGAATACATCTACTTACCAAGTTTCAATAGTATAGTTCTTATAGTTTCGGAAAAAAGTGGCTGTGACATACGGACGGACAGACAGACATGACGAATCTATAAGGGTAAAGCTATTGCATAGCATTTATCAACTTATGTAATTATAATTATTTATTTATTTTATTTATGCAGTATTTTTTTCCTTTGTTTTTCTTTGATATTAATTCAAGTTGCTAAAAGTTCAAAGTTCAAAGTACAAGTCATTAAAAGTTCTGCTATTCATCGATAGATGGCAAAACTAAAAAGTATCACCGCCACAGATCACTCATATACTAGTCCCTGGGGACAGATAGGACAGTCATCAGTGGGTCTTCTCCGTTTGGCCCGTGAGGGCCAAGCGGGGGTACGGGCCTCGAGGCTGAGCCTCCTTACCCGGGCGGGGCGCGGGGCAACTCTGTGCCCGGTGAGTAGCTTTAAGCCAACGACGGCTTGGGCCTGCCTGAAAGGCTACGGGCCCTTGAGTTTGGTGTTGTGTGGGTCCGCCCTGCGGGTGACGTCATCGCCACCGCGTGCTGGACCCGTTAATGCAAAAGTTGACGGTTAGTTCCGGTGCATTCGCAAAGCGCTAGTGTCGCAAGAAGTGTTGGGACATCATTTATCTGGGTGGGTATTTTTTTTTGGTAAATCAATTTAAATTAAATTAAAATTTAATAAAAAAAAAATTATAATAATCGAAAAAATCAATAAAAATAATAATAATCGAAAAAAGAAATATATAATAGGACTGGAGACATCTGGATTCAAACCGGGGTCTTCTGCTATCGGGACCGCCCATTTCCCACCTTAGCTACTTTAACCTTGTAGATGGCGGCGAAATTTACCTTCGAATTCTAATCAAAGTGTTAGGTTTATTTTCGTTACGGAATTTCTGGATTCGGTCTCCACGCTCAAGGCCCGCGATAGAAGCTATGCAATAGCTTAAAAAAAAACAAATGAACACTTGAACGCGGGAAAAATTATTGTTGCTCGTTGTTCGTCATTGATTTTGAAATGTATTTGACAAAATGAGTTCAAGTGAAGACAATGAGTGTGATGAACTTACTTGAAATTCAAAAGGCGGCAAGAGCCGTAATAGAAAACTTGCTACCGCCAAAATTAAAAGAAAAATATTTGAAAACCTATGATAATTTTGTTCAATGGAAGAATGAAAGAAAATCGAAATCGAAGTTTTGTCTGTGAACTATTTAGTTTTAATTTCCGCGCATTATTTGAGAAAAGTACTATACAAGCCTTGGCCACAACGCGGCTTCGCCTCGGCCCATATTTACACGTTCGTCCTTCAATGCCTGTTTTGCTGGCCGCTGCAGTAATGTACTATTAACAAATAATTGTTCAAAGTTCACTTAGAAAAATAAAACAATAATATTACAATATAATTATTTCTGCAATCAGATGTGGCTACAATTATTTTGCATTTATAATATTAGTATGGATTCACTAGAACTTTGGGCGAACAAAAGATTTTATAGTTTAAGTACTTTGTTGTAAATAAAATTGGAAAGGAATTTTATTTCCATAAAAATTGAAAGCGTTGGATAGAACGCGTGATTAGATTAACGAGACACTCAACAAAGGGTTGCAAAGTACCTACGTAACTCGGTTGGGATCACTCAGCCTGCCTTTATAGGCTGATCATTCAATTTGATTCGAAGATTTAAGAGATTTTTTACATTTAAAGAAGGTTGGCGAGAATGCATGTATTTTGTAACCCACTGGTAGGGGTAGCGTACATCATAGAACCTTATTCGCAGTTGGAGAAAATGGTAAAACTACCAAAAACGCAAATCGTAAGTAAGTAATTTAAAAAGGTGTTCCGACCATAACAGTGATGCCTTAATTCCAAGCCCAACAGACAAATGGGTATCGTTATAAGAAATAGATACAAAATTAAAAAAAAATTGGTCGAGTCTGACTCGCACACAAAGGTTTCCGAACCACCACACAAAATAATATATTTTAGTAAATAACAAGAAAGATGTCATGTCAACACGTAACCAGCTAGGAAATAACTGGCTTACATATGGCGCTAAACTGGTAGAGTTTAGCGCCATAATGTGTTTGTAAGCCCTTACAAACACTTCCATATGAGTACGGATTCCTAATTAACGTTTTTAGATTTTTTCCTATACTTTTGCTGTAGATCTTGCTTCTTGTCAAATTTCATGATTGTAGGTTAACGGGAAGTACTATATAGGATTTGATTTAGTGGCGTGTGTCAAAATATCACAACATATGCGGCATAAACGACCGTATCATTTGATTGCGTTGACTTAGAAGCTTGATTTTTTTACAACTCCATGGGAGTCCGTAGACCTAGGTATTTGACATTAATTTAAACTTGACACCTCTACGTGTTCCCGAAAAAAAGGGTGTTGACAGACAGACAGATAGACGAACAACATAGTGATCATATTAAGGGTTTCTTTTTTTTCTCTTAAGGTACGGAACCCTAAATATAGAACTTAAGTACATTTTCCTAATAAACAAAATAAACGAGAATAGATATTCGTAGAATTTCGTACTAAGCAAAGCATTCATTAAGCAATAAGAAATTTAAGAACAGCAATTTTTCTATACTTATAATCTCGTAATAAAAACACATGCCTTCCTTTAAATTCCCTTAACGAGCTGCGAATATTACCTCAATATTGTTATCTGACTAAATTGTAAGGTATCCTGGAGCAATATTAATTTACTGTCAGGCCGTTAAATATCGTTATTATTTTAATACAGAAATAATTTCAAACATAAATATTATAAATGCGAAAGCTTGGATGGATGGATGTACTCGTATGTATGGATGTATGGACAAATGTTTGTTACTCAATCACGTCCCAACGGCTGAACCGATCTGCATGAAATTTGGCACAGATATAGATTATAGTCTGGAATACACATAAACTACTTTTTATCCCGGATAATTAAAGAGTTCCCGCGGTAATTTAAAAACTTACCTAATCCACGTGGACGAAGTCGCAGGCATCATCTAGTTTTTAATAATTTCTGTATATTAATTAAAATATTACTCATAATAAACTGCATTTTTATTAATAAGCCTGTGGTGTGTACTTTAAATAGTCAAAAACATTATTACTTAATATCTATATAAAATACCTATAAAATATACCATTACAATGAAACTTTTTACTTGATAAGATAAGTGTCGCTTATCGTACTTTATATTTTGTGCTACTACCCTATTAGTACTACGCCAACTGAAAATAAGCCAACCGTTCTTTACTTGACCGTTCTTTACTTGACCTTATCCTTACTACCAAACCTGATCATATTCTTACACATGGCCAATTTGCCGCTCCGGGTTTTTCACATCATGATCTCATATTTGCTTCTTATAAACTTAAACCAGCTAAGGTCAAACCAAAAGTTGTCTTTAAACGCAGTCTTAACCGTATAAATAAAGATACACTTATATTTGATGCGGTAAATACTGACTGGCCTCAAATTGAGAATCTAAACCACATTGATGACAAAGTTGATTGTTTTAATAAACTCCTTATCAATTTATTTGATAAACATGCGCCAGTGACAGCTGTTCGTATTAAACGTCCACCTGCTCCTTGGATGACGGATCAAATTCGAACTTTGATGGCTAGGCGTGATAAATTGAAACGGAAGTTCAAGATTACTAGGTCAAACGATGACTGGGAAGCATTTAAAATGAATCGCTGCAATCAGGCGATCAGAAATGCCAAACGCCGCCACTCTTTTTCCTCGATTGAGAAGTGTCCACCCCTAAAGTTATGGGATTTGCTACGAGCAATGGGCTTTGGTAAGCGGCGTGATAATCTCGTTGGTAACTTTGATGTAAATGTGCTAAATACACATTTCTGCACTCCCCCATTTCAGTTAAATGCAGTTACTAAGGCATCCACCATTAGTAAAGTTTCTGCTCTTCCATTGCCTGGACACTCCTCTTTTCGATTTGAAGCCACCTCTGACTGTGAAGTGAGAAAACTCATTGCCTCTGTCACGAGCAAAGCAGGAGGTAGTGATCAAATAGGTCGTGAAATGATTTTATTGGTCCTGGACATTGTGTTACCCTTTATCACGCACATTTTAAATTCGTCATTGTCAACGGGGGTTTTTCCCACGCTGTGGAAAAACGCACACATTATTCCCATACCGAAAAAAAATAACCCAACTGATGTAACACATTTCAGACCAATTTCAATATTGCCTTTCCTCTCAAAAATCTTAGAGCGAATAGTACATCATCAATTTTCTATTTTTCTTAATAAAAATTCACTTTTAAATTCATTTCAATCTGGCTTTCGACCCTCTCACAGTACAGCGCTAATTAAAATCACTGATGACATCCGACATGCTATAGATCGATCTATGGTTACGTTAATTACGCTATTAGATTTTAGCAACGCTTTTAACTGTGTAGATCACGACATATTGATGGCAATTCTACGCTCTTTTAATATTTCACAGTCAGTAGGTGAATGGTTTCTGTCATATCTTCGGGGCCGTCGGCAGTGTATCCAAACTGAAGAGGTTTCCTCTGAATGGACTGTCATCAGTGCGGGCGTACCCCAGGGCGGAGTACTGTCTCCTCTTCTTTTTTCTGTATTTATCAATAGATTAGTTTCCGTTTTAAACTTCAGTTCCTATCACCTGTATGCAGACGATTTACAGCTATACATTTCTTTCAATGTTGAGGATGTCCTTGACTCCATTGATAAACTCAATAGCGATTTGGAGTCAATCCGTGTCTGGACCGAAAACCATGGACTTCTCGTTAACCCTGCTAAAACACAAGTCATGTTTGTCGGCAGACCTAGGCTACTTTCTAAACTGGATCTAAATTCCCTTCCACCAGTTACACTTAATTATATAAAATTACCATACTCCACTCAGGTGAAAAATTTAGGACTACATATCTCGCAAGATCTCTCCTGGTCTTGTCACGTTGCGGAAATCAGTCGTAAGATTTTTGCAGCTATGCATGCACTTAAACAGATGCAGAATATGCTGCCACAAAAAGCAAAACTTGTGCTGGTTAATTCCTTATTGCTTCCAATCATCGACTATGCAGATATCTGCTATACCGACCTCACCGAAGAGCTTCTGAACAAACTAGACCGCCTGCTCAACCTGTGCATTCGATATGTATACGGTTTGCGTAAGTATGACCACATTTCTAATTTCCGTTCAAGACTAGGTTGGCTCAACATTCGCTTTCGCCGAGATGCGCACGTTCTTGCTTCTCTCTATGGTATTCTTCATGATCCAAGTTCTCCTCACTATCTCCAAGAACGTTTTAAGTACCTCGGCTTATCTGGACGTGTTCAACGTTCCTCAAACGTAGATATTCTTGTCTACCCGCAACATAAATCAACACTATATTCAGATTCCTTCACAGTTACTGCAATCAGGTTATGGAACGCCCTTCCCCAGAAAGTACGTCAGGCACCATCTTAAAACGTTTTTAAGCGTCGAGTACACGAACACTTTCAAAAATGTCAGAATACCTCCACATAATCACATTCATAAGTATTAATTTATGTGTATATATTATTTTTTACAATTGTATATATATTTATTTATGTATATATTATATATATTGTATTTTTATATTATTTTTATCCAGGTACATTTACTACCTTAATATTAAGTATCATATTTTTAAGTAAGTTTATTATATTTTTTGGTGTATATCTTGCTATGTATTTTGACTTAAATTCTTTATTCAAGCCATTTACTAAATTGCTTAATAAATTACCATACCTCACTTTATTACGTACTACCTATTATGTTTCTTCTTACTCTAACTTTTTCTCTTTATATTGTACGCACTGTGATCTCAACCCTGTCCCCACTACCAAAGGTTAACTGGAAGAGAATACCTCTAGGTATTAAGTTCGCCTTTGTACATTTGTTTTACTTTTGTGCAATAAAGAATTTAAAACAAACAAACAAAACCGTGAAATGTAAAGTTAAATATGACAGAAGTAAGTACTCGTATCTTCAGTAATAAGTTTCTGCAGTTTCAATTTATATCACAGTAAGTATATATTTTGCAAGACGTGGTAATGAAAAGTCCGAAGAGATGTTTCTCTTTGGTACTAGTAAGTAGGTATTGCAGAGTCCAAGATAACGAGGCTGGTGAAATTTCTCTGCACCCAAAATAGAATATACTGAGTTCAAATGTTTTGTTTGGTGGCTCACACTGGATGCTCGCGCGACAATCTTAGGAGCCAACAAGCTAGGTGTGTAGTTTGGCGAGAAACATTGTTTTTGTATTTGTTTGTGCAAATTAAACAAAAATTAAGAAAAATATGGTAGGCTTAAGGAACGTGCATTCAACCAATAACGCTGCATATCTGCACCAACTGAACCTTTTGCTTGAAAGGCTTCTTCGTTTCGACTTCTATATTGTATTCTTCGCCCGAATTGAGATAACCTTCTCCGTTTTAGACGTCAGTTAAAAATCCATATTTGATTTACGTTTTGAAATAAAGAATTAGGTAAGTACTTATGGAGTATATTTTTAAAAATACTGTGAGAACTCTTTGATTTTAAGCTGCTATCTAATCCTATTCTAATCCCCGGATATCCCAGAAAATCACAGAAAATCAAAGGAGTCATATTATGTCAGGGATGCAAACTATAATAAGTATATAGCTTTAAAAAGAATTATAATGTTAGCATATTATTTTAATACAAGTTAGATTTCACAAAGTAAGTAAAGGTTACGAGAAGCATCCTAACGTAGTTTTTCATTAAACCTGCGACTTAAGCGGGCAGTGAAGCGTCTAATCCCGTTTATTTCGCTTTAGAGAGACTTTTGTTACATAAGATATTAATTTTAATACAAGGAGAGTTGCAAGAGCATACTTATTATCAAAGAGGTTTTGTATTTCATTCCATGCAGAAAATAATAAAACATAATGAAAACTAGCACGGAATCGTACAGTTGAACGCTTTTTCGCTTGACGGTATGTTTTCCTCTTTAAGGACAAAAAGTTTGTGTGTATTATGGAGCTGCATATACTACCGCGATAGGATGAAACATTTTCTCTATGCCACGCAGATGTTTTGTGTTTCCGCCCTGTCAGACGATGGATATCGCCCGTAAGGCACGGTTGTACGAGAAGAAGAGAAGAAGTATCTCATATCTGCCGTTGAGTAAAAATTTAGCTTGAGAACCCATTAGGATTTCTAAAGCTGTCATTCGGTGTTGTCCCTGTCAATTGCTGTTCGTTTGTCTCGCTAAAACTCGAGAACGGATGGACCGATTAAGCTGATTTTGGTTTTGAAATGTTTGTTCCAGGTTTAAAAGGTGAGAAAATATGGAAAAATTGCGAGGAAGATAGGACAAGACAACGTCTGCCGGGCCCACTAGTACGATATAAACCAGTCACAAAGTGCACTTTTAGATCAATATGTGTGTAATATGTAATGTTATGCAAAAGTTATTATTTAAAATGCGATTTCCGTGCGTGATAAGTGTATCTGGCTGAAATCCAATTTTACCTTAATGGCACCATAATTCTCGGATGTCAATGTCGTCAGGTGCTTTATGGTTTTTGGAATTTATCAGTATACTTATTATGCTTGTTTTATTATGTGCATTTTAAATGCTACTTTTATTGAAGTGACGCCTAATAACGCATCGTGTTTTACATGGAAATGCGTGCGTTTTATTTTTAACTGGATAGATATTATAAGTGCATAAAAGATATAATCCTAGTGAAATTATCTAAGAAACAATATTATAATATGGTTCATGTAACATGTAACAACCTCAGCACAAAGTGTTCGCCAGCAAAGAAGACCTTCCCGCTTTCTTACGTCACCAGTGCGCACAACGAGATCTCGCGACGAGAGAGAGAGATGTTGTCGATGCCGGTTAATTTCTCGTTTACCCTACATGCACAAAATCCGGTATATTACAAGAAAAATAAAATAGCCGGCGTGTAAGGGTTCGTAGAGAAAAATACCACAGATAAGGAATATCAATATTACTGTTATCTCTAGTTTTGACGTAACGAGACAAGTAACCATGTTAGCTTCGGTAGACAAATAGAGATAACGGGTAGACCTAATTTTACTCGTTGTGCGTATGCTAGCCCTACAGGACCTGCTGCTTACCTCGGCCTGAAGAACGACATACGGTCAAACAAACCCATACTACAGTGTCATTCACAGCCGCGATCCAACCCTCACAGGAGGTGCCCTCAAGAGCCTCTGGTCTCATCGAGCAAGAGCTCATCCTCATTGTACATAGAGCTTCCGCACTCAGTGACACTGTATCGACAATTAATTAGGATCTAAACTGTATACAAGCTCCAAAAAAACTGACATTTTCATTAAAAGCAACAAATTAATTAACATCGCTCAAGAATGAGGCATTACTTCGATGGTTTTCAAGGAAAGCGATGCTGCCACATAGCGGTGCAATATAGCGTTAATATACGCTGCATCTGAAACCTCCTTGATACAAACATGACTGCGTGGTTTCCTAGAGAGTGGAGTTTAAAACCGTAATGTCTATAGAGGTTTTAGTAATATTGCGTCCACTTTGCACGACCGTACGGCTGGCGTAGATCGAAGCATGATGAATTCCTCTGGCGTGGCACTGAACTGACGCATTCTTAAAAGTAGCACTAAACGCATTCTTAACCTCTATAAGAAGCTAGACTATGACGTCTGCAGTTTTCGTCTAACGCCGTCGTTTAGAAATGTGGGAAAACAATTCGAGAAAATGAATCTCTAGCATCCAAAGCAACGAAAATAAACTCTATTTTAGGGAGCAAATACCGTCCTGGGATTCCACCTACCTCTGAACGAAATTTCGTCAAATCCATTAAGTAGATCAACCGTAAGGTAGTAGACAGACATACACACTTTCGCATTTATATGGATAAGTTTGGCTAGAGTCTGATCATAATCGGACGCAAAATAAAAACCATGGTGAGGAAATCCATGGTGTAAATTAAATTATGGCTAATCTTGGGCCTAACTTATCCCAGATGTTTATTTAGATAGCTTGGTGTTTACGTTTGGCATGTACCGCAAAAAGTGTATTATGTATGGTAAATTATACCGTAAGAAAGGCATTATGTAGTAGATCCCCGCTAAAATAGCCACAAAAATACACACTTATACCTGTCTAACGGAATCCCTAAGTAAAAACACAAATTAATCACTACATTTCGTCTACCTAATGTTTGAAGCGAAGTTAAGAAGCTTTCAAGAACGAGCGTATTTTTCTACAGTACAAAAACCGATGCTTCGTCTAGTATTTAGTCACTTGTAGGCTACAGCCTGAGCAATTAGTTGTAATAAGTACTTACTTGCTTTTAAAATTACTACCATATCCGAGAGACAATAAAATATTAGGTGTTTTTACTTTCACCTTGTGATCACAAGGTGCTGGAGTGGCGACCCCGCACTGAAAAGTAGAACTACAGATTAGGTAATAGTAGATTACCTATCGTCGTCGTCAACCGATGGACGTCCACTGCTGGACATAGGTCTCTTGTAGGGTCCTCCACAAGCCACGGTCTTGCGCCGCCTGGATCCAGCGACTCCCTGCGACTCTCTTGATGTCGTCTGTCCACCGTGTGGGGGGGTCTGCCGACGCTACGCCTTCAGTGCGGGGTCGCCATTCCAGCACTTTGGGACCCCAACGTCCATCGGTTCTCCAAACTATGTGCCCCGCCCATTGCCACTTCAGTTTCAGATTACCTATACTATTCTGTTATATACACTGGCGGCGCAAGAACGCGGCGTGAGGAAGTCCCTACGAGAGACTACTATGTCCAGCAGTGGACGTCTACAGTTTGACGACGACCGCCGACGTTGACGATGACAGTGACGAAAACGGCCGCAACGACGACGATGCAGATGATAACTGCGGCCGTAACGACGTCTTTGAAATCATTATAGGCCCGGATCCATTATGTGGACAGTATTGTCAGTGTTGTGCATGTTGCCCATAATAGGTTGTGCATTTATCATGTATTTGTATGCGTGTTAAATTTAACATGTATCTAGCGTATCAACTGTTGGCTGTCCTAAATACAAATAAAAAATGTGGACGTAGTTCTAGCGATTTTTTAAAACCTCTTTTCCAAATATTTAAGCCTCCACTAAAACTAAATAATCAACCCTTAAAACTTATATATAAAGTAGATAAGTAAAATACGTCTTTAATAAACATTTTAATTATTTACATATTATATTCGAAAGCACTGTATAGTAACACCAAGTAGAAACTCCTATTGTTTCATCGTGCTTGCCAGTGTTGTCCTTGTATCATATACTGTAAAATCTCTTTTATCAAAATATGTAATATATATCTCACACAAAAGACTCTTCAGTAGGTATTGTTTAATTCCTTTGTTTAGAGCCACCTTTGTTATAGTAAACTTTGTTATTTGATCGATCAGTCTGCTGTTGGCACATGTTCGGGTGAGCTACCTACATATTAAGTTTTTCTGCCTATATTTCTATTTACGGACCACTTATGAAAAAACTTTGATCCTTGCACGTCCGAGGTCCGCCTGTTACGTTATTTCCAATTTTGCCCTCTGAACTACGAAATTTCGCTTATTCATGGACTGATATAGGATAAGAAAATATAGATTTGCTATTTATTACCTTTAGCAAAGTATCTAACTAGGTACTTAGCAGATACTAAACGACAAAACGCCAGTGATTTGGGGCCCCAAAGAGTTTTACGCAAGTTTTCCATTTAAGGTTAAGGAAAATTATTTATCGATATAATGTTATACATAGATACCTGACTATACACTAATATCGATTCACAATTTTCCAAACAGAATCTAAGGCTGTATTTCTATTCTATAGAAGGATTGCGTCGATCTGCGCATCGTATTGTTAGCATTATTACCTACTATTTGTCATTATATCTCATGATAGGTAGTATAAAATCTGTCAATTTGACTCGTTTCATCATTCATGTCATTCGATATAATCTGCGGATACGGACGCCATAATGAAAATAGTTAGTATAAATACGACTGTTTTGACGATGGTAATTCAGTCTCCTGTCGGTAGACTTAGCGATTATTGAATACTTTTGTGATTAGATCGCATTTTGATTAAGAGCTTAACGATAGAATGAATATTATCTTTATGTTAAGGCAACTTTTATCTAATTACATAAAATCTCTCGCGGAACCTTATCACGTTTAACCATTTACTCGTGCAAGTTCCAAATGAGAGTACAAATATATTAAGTGTCTCATAAATACCTACTTCTGGATTGTCTCTAACAGTATAATTATTATAAACTTGCTTTATGGCTACCTACTACCTAGCTACTGCACTATTAACAGACTTTAATCAAAGCGCACAGCTTGACGTTTTCTAATCATTCATTTCCTTATATCGCAAGAAATTCATTCCTATGAACAAGAAACATAATATTAATCTTTTCACCTTTTTGTTAATTGTTTCTGTTTTATGTGTGCAATAAAGATTTGTTACTATCTGTTATTATTCCATACTAACAGGATAGCAAATCAAAGAAAAGGTTCATTTTAGGCCTACTCTTGTAAAACTGGTCTAGTATTTTATTTTCCTTAATTTCTCGACTTGTACAAGACCAGGCCTACGCCCCATACAAATCTGAACCGTCTCTTTTATTTCTATATTTAATATTCTATAATGTTTCTCATCTCGACTTCAAAATAAATTTAAGTAACATTTTAATTATTCTACTCGTAGATAATAATTTGATATTTTGAAATGTCAAACGTGGAATTAACTCTCAGTTCTTCAATTGTTTGGATTTCATTAATCCTTCGAGCATGAAGAGAATGAAAACGAAGTTTTATAGCCACCTGCATTTTCCGCATTGTTGATTGATTATACCAATCAATAGTTGTAAATGTAAATTTAAGGTACTTATGAATACCTAGGTATAATCCTTATAAATACGAAAGTATCTGCATGTTTATATTCAATACTAGTGGGCCTCAAACACACACAAAATTCCATCTAAATCGGTCCAGACGTTCTCGAGTTTTAGAGAGACAAACGAACAACAATTGATTTTTATATATATCTTACTTCTTATTTACTGATTATAAATGCGAAATTTTGGATAGATGTGTGGATGTATGGATGGATATTTGTTACTCAATCTCGCGCCAACGCCTGATCAAAAAAAAATTTAAGAATGGAATCTGAAAAATTTTGAAGAAGTGATTTTTATTTCAGAAATGTTTTTTCGTTAATTCTTGTATTAGTTTTCAATGCTCCGATTCTTGCGGGGACTGCGAAATTTGTGAATTTTTTCAACTAGATGATGCCCGCGACTTCGTCCACGTGGATTAAGGTTTTTGAAAAATCCCGTGGGAACTCTTTGATTTTTTACGGGATAAAAAGGAGGCTATATTGTAACCTGTTACTTACTGAAATTGCATTATGCCCCACGGGGTAGCACGTCAATTATTGTTGTTTATCATTGTTCATGTTGAAGACAAATAAATGAATTTGAGAATTTGAAAGCCTTTTTCCAATGTCCAACAACGTAGATATTACTCCGCAATCTATCTGTACCGAACTTCGTAAGAATAAAAGAGATGGGTATCGAAGGCGAAGCGGACAGACAGACAATTTGCACATTTTTGCATTTAAATAATATTAGTATGGATGGATATGGATTGGATACCAACCTATCTACATAATATTAATAAGACTAACCACGAAATTTAAAAACTGTACCTGTTACTGTTGTAACCGCTAATGTTATAAGGATTTTTTAAGGCTTTGGACCACCACAGGCGTAAACCTTCAATGCACGGAAATTGCCGGTTTATCTATCACCATTTAAAAATTCCGATCCACGACTCGTCTGGTGTCGTAACTCGTAATAGGTAGTTCTTGATAGGTATATTATGCAGTCCAACGTGAATCATTTGGTTACTAGCTGATGCCCGCGACTTCGTCCGCGTGGTTTAAGTTTTTTTGATTCCCGCGAAAACTCCCTAATTTTCCGGGATAAAAAGTAGCCTATGTCACTCTCCAGGTCCTCAACTATACCCATGCCAAAAATCACGTCGATCCGTTGCTCCGTTGCGGCGTGATTGAAGGACAAACCAACAAACCAACAAACAAAGTGACTTTCGCATTTATAATATTAGTATGATAGTATGATACGTACGTCCTACAAAAGTACCTTTTTGTAGTTATACATCACGTACTACAAAAAATATCTAACTAGGTACCGGGTAGATTAGAGAGATGTTTTATTCAAAAACAAATTATTTTATAATGGCACGACTACATTTTATCTTTTAAGCTTCAAACGTCGCTCAGCGTCACGTTTTTCAGAATAATAAAAGATAAACAAAACAATTTTATGCTTTTGTATATTGTATTGTTAAGTAGTATTAATAGATAAACAAAAAATAAAATTACAGTTTTTGATTACTTTTAAACTATCGTATAATTAAGGTAATAAATAGTAATAGTTGTAGCAGTGAGAATATAATAGCTTTAAAAATTGTTTTAATAATAGATAGTTGAAACAAAGAAACGATGTTTTCACCAACGAAGCGCCAATCGAAGTTTCACTTTGAAAATTCTACGCTTCATAGACGACGTAGTTTCAGACACAATTTCGCTTCGTCACCTTAACGTTGAAAACTTTCATCGAAGTCGACTAATATAAGTTGTGCGACAATTATAAACTTGTTTTAAAACAATTATTAGAACGCAGTTTAATTGGCACGACAAAACCCAGGGACCTGCAGGTCTCGAAAAGTCGTACGTGACAAAAAAGCGTTAAACTCAGCCTCCCTTCTTTTAGTATCGATGGAGAGAGATAGAGTTCTTCTTCTTTCCTCAACTTTGAGGATCGTGACTCCCTCGCAATATTACCGCCTTCACGGTGTTACCCCATCTCACCCTATTAGAAGAGATAGAGAACCTGGATGTAATATTTTTTTCACTAACTAAAATATTTTGAACACTTACATTACAAACATGTCCCAGTAACTCATATGGAAAAGAATCGGGTCGTAGGCAAGATGTCGCAGAGTCAAATCCCTCTCACGAAATTAGCAAAATTGAATTTTTCAATGTGTACTAATATTATATAAGTGCGAAAGTTTGGATGAATGGATGGATGGATGGATGGATGGATAGATGGATGGATGGATGTATGAATGGATGGATGAATGGATGGATAACACATAGGCTACTTTTTATCCCGAAAAATTAAAGAGTTCCCGCGGAAACTAATAAACCTTAATCTACGCGGACGAAGTCGCGGGATTTGGTCCCATCTGCCCCGCTAGTCAGCGGGGCAGATGAGATTGTTCAGTCGCGGGCTTCAGCTGGTTTGTAAATTTAAAAAAATAGTAACAATTACCTATTTTTGGTTATTGGTTCTACCATGGCGATTCGCTCTAATTAATCTATTCATGAATGGATGTTGACGTAGTAGACAAAGTATTATTTGTAATTCAGCTCCACTTCACAGCTGTTCCTGTCCTACCAATGATTTTCTTTGATCACTAATTTAATGAATAATAAGTTGGGATATTATTTATCTTTAATACAAAACGAATAGGGATGAAGTTATTGACTCGGAATCGAGTCTACCTGCCAGAAATGTTTTACTTAATCATATTTTACTGGAAATTACCGACCGGAGTCTTGAGTTACCCTATGTGACACAAATCGTCCTACGTTAAATAAACAAGTATAAATTACAAATTTAAAACAACCCCCGACATAATATGGAAGTAACAGATTAAGAAAAAAGCTGATGACCTTCAGACGGATGAACAGATTTTCACGAAACATGGCTAAGAACACTCGGGATAAAATAAAAATATTTGAACTTACATTATATATGTGACGATAATAATGATAATAGTAATTATATTTGCTAGTTTTAGACTTTATTGTTTGTGTTGGGGGGTTTTTAAATTTTATTTTAATTTTGTCTTTTTTAAAGTAGGTTTAATTGAAGTAATACGGTACCAAATTTCGAATCGATAGGACATATGGATGGTAGTCAGATCCCCTCATCAACTATTAAAGAGCTGATAATCTTCAAACGGCTGAACTGATTTTCATGAAACATGGCTAAGAACACTCGGGATAAAAATATCTATGACACAAAAAAACCAAACAAAAATCGGTCCATCCGTTTGGGCTCTACGATACCACAGACAAATACACAAACAGACACGTTAAACTTATAACACCCCTTGTCTTTTTGCGTCGGAGGTTAAATAAATCATTTAAATCAGTTATTAAATTAAGGTTACAATATTTTACCTTTTTTTTTTTTTTTTCTATTACACAGTGCAATGCAATTGAAACACTTCATTACGTCAATAATGCCGCAGTAAAAATAAATTTAATATTTAAGTTACCATATATTTTTACCTTTGAACAATATAAAACTTATTTATTTTTCAATTTCGAGTACAAATCGATACAATAATATTTTACCTATATACTATTATATAGAAAATATAAAGTTAGTTTTCTATCTATGTCCTTTCATATACTTACTATGGAACTAAATAATAATATTCTGTTCATGAAAAACGAACCTATTACTACCATTACTATTCCATCTTCAAAAGGATCGGGCCTTCAGTGAGAATCAAACTTTTACATTTCTAAGGTCTTTGTTAGACGTCTCTATACCTACAATAGTAGTGAGTTAGGTAGTAGTACCTAAGGGAATATTAATCTTACACCGGGTTCTTGCCAATTTTGTAATATGATCATTTTACAAAGTTTTAGTTTATATTGTCCTCCTGACCGAATTTCGGCCACGGTGGCCAATCTCCAGAGATAAGCCATCTGCGTGGGAGATATTATAGTGCACTCGTGTGTGCGCAAACACAGGTGCACTCTCTGTTCCTTTACTCTCATAGCCCAATGGGACGGAAAATCCGGCACGTCCGGAGAGAGATCAGGCGCAGGGCCGACGGCTTTACGTGCTCTCCGAGGCACGGGGAGACACACCGCCACTTTTTTAGCTCCGGGCTAGTACTGAGGACTTCTTGTCAGAAAAACTCAATACTTAATTATGGCCCGAACCGGAATTCAAACCCGGGACCTCGTCAGCCGCAGTCGAACATTAACCAACCACTAAACCAACGAGAAGAGATCATACCCCGAAATTTTAAAGTGGGGCTTCAGATTAAAATCAGATCGAATGGGATATAATATATCAGCTTATATAAAGTAAAAATATATTTTTAACAACTGGTTTGGCACCGACTCCAAAAAATACTATTTTATTATAAAATAAATTATCTTTTCTTTTTAGTCTTTTATGAAGTCAGTTTTTATTTTATTAAAAAATTATATTATTTATAAGCCTTTCCGGTAATATTTGCCACCCGTTACCATTGACACTGTTTTCAACCCATTTTTCATTTATTCATCGTTTGGCGCTTACCAATAAGTCCGCATGACAAGGGCCTTTCTGCGATTCCTGAAAGGGTAAATATCGACAATACTTTTATTATACAAAAGCTTTTGTAGATACAAAAGGAAACAATGCCTTTTATTGAATTTTTGCCTATCAACAGTTACTGGTAAGTTTTTTTTAATATATTCCAATATACTTACCACTAACGAATAAATGAACCTAAAGAAATATGAGTATAAAAAAGTGACACCAAAACAACATATAGTAACGGAGTCTTAGGGTTGATTACGGTCGTGTTAAACCTGTAAACATTTACCATACATTACTCACTAAGGATAAATTTTTGTTGAGAGCGAGTTTAACTGCATTAGGTATCTCTGCAAAGTGCAAACCTCCCATTTTCAGACCACGCTATAATATGATGACGTTTAAAGCAGCTGACAATAATGGATCATTTACACAGTATCATTGTTTATCAAAACCAAGCACTCTGTCATTATTTAATCTGTGGCACACAGCGTATTTCTGTCATGGCTAAACTCGAGCGCGGGAAATCAGTTCTTCGCCGCTTACGTTTCGCAGTGCATGCCTGATATCGCAGCGCGAAGTGTTTTGAATTTCGAATGCCGGAAAAGTTTTTGAAGGATGATTTAAAAAATAGAGTGCTATATTTATTTTTTAAAAAAACTTGCTCTGCTAAAAGAACGCAACTTCAGCTTGTGATTTTTTTATAGCAAGTATTTTGATCTGTGAATATTTTTTGAATGTTTTTGTGAGCGCCTAGAGATCGATTTCGTAATTTTGCATTTGTGAAAATTTCTGAACTTTTGCCAGAGCTGTTTCTAACGTAAGTACGCACATTATTTCTTATCGCCACTCGTACATTTACCTAGAATGCGTTTAAATTTGTTTTGATTTGCGATTGAAGTAAATTAGCCAAGCGTGGTTGTGGATTTTATAACTATTACCGATCCTACCATATTTTTTTTGAAATAATATCGGCGGTGAGCATAAAACTGAAATTATGATGAGGTTATTGCACAGTATTTTATTTATGTAGGTATTAAGTATATAATTATGGACAGTTGCATACAATTATTATTTACTAGATGATGCCCGCGACTTCGTCCGCGTGGATTAAGGTTTTTTTGATTTCCGCGGGAACTCTTGCATGTTCCGGGATAAAAAGCCTGTCCTTCTCCGGGATACAACCTAAATTTCATCAAAATCGGTTGAACAGATGAGCCGTGAAAGCGTAGCAAATAGACAGACAGACAGACACACTTTCACATTTATAATATTAGTATGGATTACTAATTTATCAACGTGAGTTGAATCTGTGCAATATATAAGATAGATGATTTACTCTATGTCTTTGAACATTTTTTAAAGGTTTATATGAAACTCATGCAGTCTTCTTCAATTGAGTATAGGTAAGAGAGTAAGAAACATGATTACATTTTTTATCCAACCCTCACATCCTTCATAACCGTATTTATGAAGTTGTAGGTATCAGACAAGCGGATTACCCTCATTCCATTTTATCTTTATCTTTATATTTTTATAACTCAATGAAATAGTTCCTTTCATGTTGGAGAAATGAAATAATGAAATTGTAATCATTATATCAATCGATTTTTTTAATATTTATTATTTTTACAAACAAACAAATTGGTAATAAATATATAGATATTTTAAATATAACTTTTCAGAGAATTAAGTTATATCTCCTATATGAATATTTCCGGAATCAAAATTATATTATTTGGTTTTTTCAAGTAATTCATTCGCGCTGAAAATACGTCACCTTGGGCTGCGTCCTGCAAGTCTGATTGCAGCCAAGCGCTAGTCTATTAATTTAACAAGTGAATATAATTAAAATTATTAAAAAATACGACTGCCCTGCAGTAGACACATACATACACGAACCATGAAAGTATAACACTTCTTTTTTGGGCAGTCTTGTAATAAAAAATCCCTCTCGAATGGAAGTACGGCTACAACTGCTACAACGTAACGATACCACAGTCAATAATCACCTTCGGAATCTTATTCACAATATTTTTTTGTGAATAACTGGATATTGAACTATAGTGTTGTATATTTTTGGAATCTACTCGTCATTTTCTAGATGATGATTATATAGTTAATCTTATTTTCAAATTTTTTTTCAACTTTAGCCTTTAATGCAGAACAATGGTCACCCCATCAATTTTTAAAAAAAATTTACTAGCCTATGTCACCCGGAATAAGCTAGGGATTCTAACGATACCTCATTTATCAAAATCGGTTCAGACGTATAGAAGTTATAGTGGAATATACAATCTCACATACATACATATATACATACATACACACATACATACATGAACCCTGAAAACAATATACTCCTTTTTTCAGGCAGTCGTATAAAAAAAGTCTGTATAAATACGTATGTCTTCAGGTTGACATATGTATTTTACCTTGCATTACGTACAATGATGTATCGTTAACACAGGAACTGAAAGCTACAAAGGCTCTATAAAAGGCCTAATATTCATCCCATGTAAACGACACAGACACTGAGGGAATCATGCATAGGCACGCTTGAATCTTGTCATGCATGCATTGTGCTAAGCATGAGTCAACACAATAAGCCATTGAGGAATATTGAACCGATCTACCAGAATCGTACCTGAATATTATTCTACTTTTTAGTTTACCTCATGATTATGATAAGCGGTGATTACTTAAGTGGTTAAGACGTTCGGCCTCCTGTTCAGGTGGTCGGAGGTTCGATCCCGGGCACGCACCTCTAACTTTCCAGAGTTAGGTTCATTTATTATATTATATAAATAAATAAATCATTTGTTGTCCACAAAAATTTACAATTTCATTTAAAGGTTCTAACGTTTGGTGTCTATGATAAGTTTAAAACTCGTGTTATAGGGCATCAGTGCTTTTCCCTTACAATCTTCCCTTACTTACTATGATAAAGACAACAAGAGTATTAAACATATTATTATATTTAAATGTAATGTGAATGCAAGTTTATTACGCGACTGCGGAACGCACAGGGTTGTGTTCATCAGTCTATATATGTGTTTAATAACTTGTGATGTGTATATTCAATGTATGTGTGTGTGTGAGTGCGAGTGTGTTTGTTTGTGTGTGTGTGTGTGTGTGTGTGTGTGTGTGTGTGTGTGTGTGTGTGTGTGTGTGTGTGTGTGTGTGTGTGTGTGTGTGTGTGTGTGTGTGTGTGTGAGTTCTCAGTGCTATTATACGTTAGTTCTTGTAACCACTTTTGTACATTAGTTTTACATTTATAGTTGTTTAAATTGGTAATATTGAATTTTTTATTAATTATATTACAGGAATTTCGCACATTTAATTTTTTCTTCTTTTCTTGTAGCTCTTCCAGTACAGAAAAATATAAATGTTTGTATTGTTTTTAAATTATGGTCTGTATAAATAATTGTCTGACCCATAACGGAAAAAAACATCGTGAGAGTTTTCCTTCCCGTTATTATTAGAATAATTGCCTAACCTATAACGGGAAGGAAAACAACGTGAGAGAACCTGGATGCCTGAGGATGTAATGTTTCCAAAGGTGCGTCAACTCCGCCAGGGTTCCGTTAGGGTAAACAATGGCCTAATTCTTCTCATTATGAAGAAGAGTCGTGCTCAGTAGCAGCCCTCGATGGATTGTTGATGATGATGACTCTACCTGTCATACGGAATAGATGCGTTTCGCTTGTGCGTTGGCTGTGAAAATTTCAACCTTTAGGTACTAATAAATTCCATTCTCGTTTTTTAAATTCAATACACTGGTTCATTAAGTACCTACACACCTAGGTGGTAATCTCTGTTTTGTCAACAGACTTCAAAAAAAGGAGGAGGTTCTCAATTCGACTGTTTTTTTTTTTTTTTTTATGTTTGTTACCTCAGAACTTTTGACTGGGTGGACCGATTTGGATAATTCTTTTTTTATTTGAAAGGGCATACTTTCCATGTGGTCCCATATAAATTTTATCGAAATCGGTCGAGCGGTTTTTAAAATATCAACAATAAAATAAGTACTTTGTATAGCGTGTGCTTGTTGTTGTAAAGTTGGCGCGGGAGTTTGAAGTCGGTTGTTTAAAAAGAATTTCTTATATTAAATTATATTTAATTCAGTAAAAAATTAAAGGGCACCTATCTCTATTAGAAAGGATAGACGCCCCGATTTTTCTCAGAATAGATCCCTTTTGGGCCCCCTAGAGGTATGAGGATTCATTGTAGAATTATGTTCTAAAGATTATAAATAAAGCATTTTAATATTACACATTTTAATTATTTTAATACGGCATCTATCCTTCTTAGCATTTTCTTGGCGGGGCATCCATTCTCCATTGGCATGCAGACGCATTTTTTGGGTCCATTCGGGGGATGGACCCAAAAAATGCGTCTGCATACACACACTTTATGCAAAACTAGTAATTTTTAGATCAACGAAAACCAGTCGTTACATAAAAGATTTAACTAGATATAATAAAACGAGTTACTGAATTTAAATCAATAATTTTAAAATTGACATATTCCATCTATCCAAAACGCAATTGAAAAATGCAATCATTAAACTACATCGGAAATAGTATTTTACATTATTAGCATTTTTACTTTCTCATACACAAATATTATACCCGCACGCACATACCCATACACACACACGCACACACACACACACGCACACACACACACACACACACGCACATAAACCCGCACATCCCCACGCACTTGCACTTCTTTAACTTTATGTACCTAACTATTTATTTTAAAAAAAAATATATAATTTTGTAATCTTTTTGGCCTTATTTTAGTTTTAAGATAATTACTGTATATTATTGTGAAAACGCTGTTGATTACAGGAAAATAAACAAAAAAAATAAAATAAAAATAAGAACGTTTTTTTCAAAAAGTGGGGCTTCCCGGCTTTAAAGTTATCCGGGCTTTAAAGTATTTGTGAATAGTTTTGACACAGATACATGATTATTTAGACAAAATTTGCAAGCAGTTGCTCGATCTTAAAGCGGGTCCGAATTAATTAACCGCAAAACGCTAACAATCCACAATCAACTGTTACAAAGGTCTAACGCCATTTGTGGCAGGGTTGTTCAATGTACAGGTTTTCTAATATTACCTACAACGCAGTGATGAAATTTTGCTTGTAGATAACCACTATAAAATTTTCAATAGAGCAACGATCGACGCGGACTGAAAATCTAAGGGTCAACAATTTAAAATCAACCTATTGCACTATTGTCGTACCATATCCTTTTTTTAGTGTCCCGTAGTAGAACAATAAACGGTTATAGTTTCGTCCAGTCCTACTGTTCTTCTGTTTGTGTGTCACAGCATTTTAAAATCCAGCTAAGTATGTATTAGAGCTTTATATTTCATATTTTGTAGAGTAATTTTAACCTATTATCACAACATAGAATCATACATCAAATATCAAATAAATATTATAAACTAGCTGATGCCCACGACTTCGTCCGCGTGGGCCACGATTGTGAAGAACCACAATCGTGCATTGTTGAGTAAACATCTCCAGAAGATGTTCCGGTTTCGGAGTGAAACGTACGTTGAGAATGATTTGGAGGATTTGTGTGGCGTTGTGCTGTGCCGGTGCGAATTGCCGGGTCGCGGATTATAGCGAATTAAACGTCTATTTTATTCATTACTAGAGGTCGCCCGCGACTTCATCCGCGTACAATTGTTGATTTCCAACGAGATTATGAAATTTTTCCGCTGCAAACAGCCTATCTATAGAGGCTTTATATAGCTTATGCAGGTTTTTTTATTATTTAAAACTGATAACTTAAATGCTGATTTTCATGTCTATACCTAGTTCAAAGTCATAAAATTTGTATGTAACCTTTCACCCCCATTTCACCCCTTTTGGGGTGGATTTTCGTAAAATTGCTAATACAGGTTATTATTATTTAAAGCTAATAACCTAAATCCCGATTTTCAAGTCTCTAACTTCAGAAACAAAGGACTTTCATACAAACTTACAACCCCCATTTCACCATCTGTGGGGTAGATTTTCCTAAATTGCATATACAGTTTATTATAACTTAAAACTAATAACCTAAATCCCGATTTTCAAGTCTCTTACTTCAAAAACTTGGAACCCTTATGAAAGCTTCCAACCCTCATTTCACCCCTATTGGGGTACATTTTCGTAAATGTACCCCAATAGGGGTGAAATGAGGGTTGGAAGGGTTGCTTATACAGGTCTTTATTATTTATAACTAATAACTTAATTGCCAATTTTCATGTCTCTAACTTCAAAAACAAAGGACTTTCATACAAACTTCCAACCCCTATTTTAACCCCTTAGGGGTGGATTTTCTGAAAACCCTTTCTTAGCTGGCGTCTACACTATAGAAGGAATCTACCTTCCAAATTTCAAGTCTGTACGCTTTATAGTTCCTGAGATATCGTGATTAGTCAGTCAGTGAGTGAGTGAGTGAGTGAGTGAGTGAGTGGTATTTCGCTTTTATATGTATAGAAGATCATGGACTTCCGCAAAGTAACGCCTGCTTCGATTCAATATTTGAAAAAAAACCCTATGGACTTCGGCCAGAGCGTTTTTTGACTTGCGTGGACTAAAAATAACCTCCCCGTGTCTTTCTAATGAAGACCAATATTTCCAATACGGAGAGTTGGCGTAACACCGTGAAGGCGGTAATATTATCTCAAGGGAGCCTCAAAGTTGAGAAAACGACGAAACGCGTAGCATAACTTAGTTCGATCATAATATTAGGCTTTTGTCTCTTTGATTTCTGTTTTTCCTTTTCTCTCTACACTCTCTAGGTACTCCAGCCATAGCTATTATGATGATGGAGAAAGAAGAATTAACTAGGCAAGATTAATATAGCTGGTTTTCTTAAATTTTCTTTAAAAAAAAAAACATTTAGGGCTCACATAGATCTAGTATACACTAAAGGCTGTCAAGTTGATCACAAAGCGTGACAGCTGAAGAAGGCACCCCGTCTCAATTTTCCATAATCTAGTAACAGATCCATTCTTAGCAAACGCAGGACTGTTCGGTGAGGTTAATTAGGTACTGCATTACAATAGCTTATCGAACAAAAGAGCTCGTTAACTCTAACCATGGCGGCTACACTTAAATGCAATTTATGCTAAAGCAGTTTGCATTCAAAATTTATATAATAAGCGTTCAATTTAATACCTGCAAGTGAAATATAACGTTCAGAACATGTTGTTTTGTGCAAATCCGCAGACACTTACTTAGTATTGACCTTAATTGGGTAAATTGACGAATATCTCCTATACTTAGCTAAATAAGAGCTAACTCAACTCCCCGAGCTTCTTTTGGGTGGAAGTTCTGGGCATCCATTCTTTTTTAGGGATCCACAAGATACTGAAAACTTACAATATGCAAAATATCAATTTCTAGACCCAGGTGTTCAAAATGTCAAGAGTTGTATAGATACGTCTGTTAATATAATACTAGATAATGCCCGCGACTTGGTCCGCGTTAATCCTGGTTTTAGTTATATAAAATTCTTTGATTTTCTGGGTTAACATTTCCCGCGATGAAAATTGTATTTACTCGTACCTACACCAAGAGTCATCAACAGCGGTTGAACAGATGGGTTGTGAAAGCGTAGCAGACCGACAGACAAACTTTCTTTCTTTCTTCATATTATATTTTTCTTTATCATAAACTAGTTTGGATACAATCAACTAACGACCTAGATAGATATAAAAGATCGTTGCAAACGAAACATTAAAGACAGCTTAAAGTTTTTCTGGTAGAAATTTCACGGATTTTGGTAATTCTACCAACCCGAGCTAACTGGGGTAACATGTCTCCTAAAACCTGAAATTTAAAGATTTAATTACCGAATTCGATACCTACTAAGTAGTTGTTTCACATTGTTTACAAAAGCTTTAAAAAGTTGACGCGTTTTCAAACAAAATTATTACGTCATACATTTTTACGTCTCATGGGATTTTAAGACTTCGCACGAGATGCTATACCATTCTAACTAAATTGTAATAGATCATCGTTTCCCAAAAATGTTATGGCACTAAAAGGTTTTCTTAACATTATTTTCCACAATAGCTTAATATGGTACAAAAGTGAAAAATGTTTCCAAGTCTAATGGAATAGGAGCGCCTATTCCCTAATACATAATATTATTATATTGATGTGATAAAGTCTTAACCGCGGGCGACAATAAGGAAAAATGTTAAAGAAAATTTACGACACGTTCACACGTCGACATTTTCTGGTTCGTGATGTAAGATGCATCGTTTTTTTCGCACGCATATTAGTCGAAAAAAATTACCAATAAAATCATATAAAAACGAATAAGATAGATATACCTACTTGTGAACGAACCACTACAAATGAAGATTATACGTTATATTTTCTTACCTTCTATAAATCGTATCACAGTGTATGTAATACTAGATGATTCCCGCGACTTCGTCCGCGTGGATTAAGTATTTTTAATTCCCGCGGGAACTCTTGAATTTTCCGGGATAAAAAGTAGCCTATGTCCTTCCCCGGGATACAAACTATCCCTGTACCAAATTTCAACAACAACAACAACAAAAATCGGTTGAACAGATGGGCCGTGAAAGCGTAGCAGACAGACAGACAGACGGACAGACAGACAGACACACTTTCGCATTTATAATATTAGTATGGATAGTATGGATGTAAAACAAAGTGGTAAATCGTGTCAGTAAGAGTATTCACCTAAGTGACTTCCAATACGGTTTTTGTCATCACTTTATCAATTTTTACTATCATATATGTTTTCTAAAGCTTACGAAAAGCCTACCGCGCGACAAAAGGTAAATCTATGTGGTACAGTGTGTATCCCGCACTTATAGCCCGCGATATTCACCACACCACAGACTCCAACCTACCCTCAACGTACCTTTCACTCCTACACCGGAGCATCTTCAGGAGATGTTTTTTTTAATTAATATTATTCATAAGGTTCGCTAGCGATTTTTACATAGTATATAATCATAAGTTACATATTTTATAGATACATGCCAATGTATGATCTCATAAATAAAGAAAGAAAAGAGCCAAAAACAAGTTATCGAAATAAGAAAACTCAAAAAAAATAATTAATTAAAAGTACAATAGATAATTTCTACATCTACAATAAGTTAAACTTTAGGCTTATTTAAGTTTTGTTTTAAAATATTACTAATTAATTTCACAATTTCAAGTACTTACCAACTTAGTAGATTTAACAAAACAATAAAAATACTTAATGAAATGTTGACTCGATAATGCACGGTTGTGAACCTACATGTAGACGACGACCTACATGTTGACAATCTCCGTGGCGCAGTGTGTAGCGCTGTTGCCTTAACGTGCGGAGGTCCCGGGTTCGATCAGCGGCAGGGTCAATTTGGGAATTTATAATTTCTGAATTTTCCCTGGTCTGGCCTGGTGGGAGGCTTCGCCGTGGCTAGTTACCACCCTACCGGCAAAAACGTGCCGCCAAGCGATTTAGCGTTCCGGTACGATGCGGTTTAGAAACCGAATAGGGGTATGGGTTTAATATAACTGCCATGCCTCTCTTAGACTGCATCATCACTTACCATCAGGTGAGATCGCAGTCAAGGGCTAACTTGTAGTGGATAAAAAAAAAACTGTAACTGTTTGATTTTCTGGAATAAAAAGCAAAATAATAATTAATAATAAATGGGAGTTAAAAGAGGAGAGAAATAATTATTATGAGGGGTTGGAATTATTATTCTTCAAACCAAGTTAAACTCAGGTATTATTTTAATAAGTCAATCCATACTTAGCAATATAATAGCACAGCATAAGTATACCTATTCAATTCGATTATGTTGATGGTCTGTGTAAAGGAATCAGACATGCAGCATGGGCAGGATCCCACAGGATTCTTAAAAAATCTAAATCCACTCCAATCCATCTTAATTTTGTTAATTTAATCAAGCATTTGTGATCTATCCTAATTATTTAAATGTATAACGCAGTCGAGGGGCTAATATGATTAAGTAATGCGAAATTGTATTTACCTGACTGCTTGCCTTGCTTGTTTATCTATCTAGTGTTTGTTTTTTTTGTCTGTATGTATCTATGTCTATTGCTTTTTTGTGGGTCATCAGTTTTACTAATTTTGATGAAAATCGTTTCAGAGATCTCTTGCATCCCGGGGATGAACATAGGCTTTAATCCTAGAAAATCAGTGCGTTTTTAAGGGATTCGGAAAATAACGCGGGCATAATCCAGTATCTCTATAATCTTCTGTTAATTTAATTCAACAGTTTTAATAAATAAATCTGTGTAACTAAATGAAACATGAATGAAATATTATTTAACCCAAAAGATCCTTTTAGACTGTTGGAATAAATACACTTGGAGACACTCTGAACGGCGTATCAAATATCAACTAGATTTATTTTAAAATTGATTCTATTATCCGGCGTGATTGTGAGATGGTGTCCTTTGATTACATTTTGTGTTTAACTTTTGTTCTATTTATGCCTCGTCGATTTGTCAGACCTACAACTTGATAATAGTACTAGTGTACACGGGTGACCCTTAGTAATTTATTCTATAGTGATCAGATTTGTTGAGAAGTTAGTTAAAAGCGTCTGAATACATTAATTTAGATGGAGTTTCGTATATTAAAATATTAGTTTGACAAAGCTTCTAGGGATTAAGGGTGAAAACACATCACCGACCGGATAGGACAAAGCAGGAACGTTCACGACGGAGGAGAACGATGTTTGACGACCTCCCTGCCAGTGGTGAGCGCTGCGGTTTTATAATTGAGAGGTCCTGGGTTCAATGACCAGCAGGGTCTATTTGGGAACATATAATTCCTGAATTTTCTTTTGTCTTGTGAGAGGCAGCGGTCGTGATTAGTACCGCCTTAACGGGTAAGGGTGTGGGTTTAATATAACTGTCATACCAGCTCTCAACAGGTTTTATTTTTCAACGTGGGGTTCTATTTAAGTTTTAAGCTACATTTTAGCCGGGCAGTTGGGGAGCTAAAGCGGAATAAAATACGCAGCGTTCCGCAACTTTGTGTTTTCGTAGACCCGTAGCGGAGTACGCGTTGGCGTATTCCGCGTTGAGACGACGACTACGACAGCGAAAACGACAATTTTGACATCACCAGGCAAGTTGGGCCATCATATAATTGGTACTTAAGAGGTCTATAAATAGTTAAGGTATTCTAATAAATTTCGAAAATATTTCCATCCAAAAATTGCCGTTATATATTCAACGTAAACAAGCTTCATGAGGGAAAAACCTAGAGGTTTATCGTTCGTGAAAACTGCACACGAATGTCCCATAAAGTTGACAAACTGCGGTTTTACGGGCTGAAATAAGATGGGAGATATAAATAAGCTAAAACATCCTAGGACTTTGAAGTGCAATATGGAACCACGCTCGCCATTACATCAAAAACGTTTTTACCTATTTTTATTCTACACTTGTTTTTGCTCGCAAGTTCGCTCGCATAGATTTATTTAGGTTTTCTTAAAAAAGTTCTGTAGGAATCCATTCCTTTCCTGGGAATGGGATGGTAGCTGACTGTAAAAGAATAAACAATATATATACTCTTATCTGTTTTAATTTTCTGTAATAAAATGTAGCCTTTAAGTTAATTCAAGTTAAAAGCCAAATTCCAAACTTCAGGCAAATTGGTTCAGTCATTGTGGCGTGAAGGAGTAACAAGCACCTAAACATAGTAAACTTATTATTATTTCACATTTATAATATTAGTAGGATGTAATTTTTTTAAGCAAACCACAAGGATGACATTTTTATTAATTCTTGGGAATCGTAAATAAACCACGAAACGTTAATTGATCCAAATTCTAAGGATTCAGTGGCTGTATACTAGTCTTTAATCGTAGTGTATTTACTATAGTTCAATTTATCCAGAATTAACATGGATCCCCCAAAGGCCGTAGAGATTGAATCTGTACCCATACAAGTAATAAGTATTGTCTCCATATTTATTAAATAAATATGTCATGTTTTTTTTTGAAAATGTCGGGTCCGGGTATTTCCTTCTCCGGGATGTGAACTATTTATGTACCAAATTTCATCAAAATCGGTTGAGTAGTTAGGCCGTGAAAGTGTAGCAGACAGACAGATAGACGGACAGACAGACACACTTTCGCATTTATAATATTAGTATGGATATGGATATATTTAACCAACTCTATAAAGTGTTCTTGCCTCTGTTGTAATAGCTATGATAGATTAGAAGCGGTAGTGACGGTGCGCGATTAAATATATCATATCGTTTCGGCAAACGGACGTACCTACAGTGACAAAAATAAAATAAAATTGGATTTAGTACCTCTGATTTTATTTAAAATGTTATATTAAACTGGCACGTACTTTATGCTAGAGCATCGCACAATAAAAAAATGCAGCAAGAATCGTCGACAGACTGTCTTAACATTCAAATTCCAATTCTGCTGCACGATTTTACAGTATAATTTTGTCTCATAGGCTGAAAAATATTGTTTCACACCAATGATTTCTAGTTTCCATAGCCAACTTCCTTGCTCTGGAGCTTTTAAGGCTCTATTCAATTAACAGTCGGAAGTTGTTGTTGCTCTGGCGTGAAACAGAATTTACGCTTTTAGTAAAGCCTCCGAAGTGTTCAGAGTCTGCAATGCTCTATCTCCTTGTGAGCACAAAAATCCTTTAGAGCCTGATTTAGGCTTCGCAGCCTGGAATGGGGTATACTTACCTACCTGTTAGATTCTATCGTCAAACGTTACAACAAATTAACAGTGAAACGTGTTCACTTGAATCAATGAGTATTTTCTTTTGCAAAATCAAGTTTATTTAAACATTTTTCTTTGTTTACCTTTGCATAAATGCGAAGTTATTTTATTGAAATTTGTTTGATTACTTATAAAATTCAGCTGTTGTTGCATAATTTATTAAATTTAAATATAAAATAGTTGCTTTTTGAAACACAATTTCTTCTTTTGTTTACAATTTCTTCTTCAAATAGTATGTAATTCGAAAGAAAAAGCGTTTATTTGGAACACACACTTTATAGCAATTGGTACAGGTAAAAAGAAATGAGATGACGTGTAGTCCCAAAATAGACTCTACGGAGCATTAATTGCTATGTCTATGTTGGGAGCAACACCTGTTCTCCTTGCAGTTTTGCCACAGAACTGCGGCTTCCTTAAGAAGTTGACATCAAGTCCACTTTTCAAGAAATTTTGAATAGACACCATAGGTTTTTACTTAAGTTATCTATGTTTTCCTCGATTCCTGAACGTCGTTACTTGAACAAGACTATCTTGTATAGAAAACTATAAATCGATATTATCATTTTCTTACATAATTGTTTTCAAAGGCCAAATATAAATAACATCTGAATACCGCCCATTTGCTTTTAAGCACTAGGTTTTATAATCTATCAGTGTCACGTAGGCGACGGTCCGTAAACTCTACATCTTCATTGATAGTTGATACGTTCGCACATCAATATTTAAGTCCTCTTATAGTATTTGCCCAGGCCCACAGTAAAACGTGTGGAGAAAATAAAATAGGATTTAACTTCACATCACACACACAAACACACTATTAAATACATACAAACCTAATAATCAATTCTCTTTTTCGTTGTAAATTAAACATACGAGTATTATGGCAAAGAATAATAATTATGGTATGGACCCAAGAATATTATATTGCAAGTTGAAGATTTTCTAACCACAACACTTACGTACGCTTTATAGAAGGCTAATATATTATAAAATGTACCTACCTAACTATTCAACTTTGCGATACATACTGGAAGTATGTTAAGTATTTGAAACTTACGTCGAGGCAGCTAGACCATATAATTATATTATAATAACCCTTTGAATAATGCGGGGTATCTATAAAGTTTACAACATTTGGACTAAGTGAGTGCAATGACTGTCCGGGGCTTACAAAATCGCTAAACGTAGTCTATACCTACTTATAGGCATACCTACTTCATTGACGAAATGAAATTTAAATGATCGCGACTTCATCCACGTGAGTTGTGTTTTTTGATTCCTGCCGGAATTCTTTAATTTTCCAGGATAAAACGTAGTCTATGTTCTTCCCCTTCATTATCTCTTATCTCTTTTCCAAATTTTGGTGAAATCGGTTGAGCAGATGGGCCGTGCAAGCGTAGCGGACAGACAGACAAAAACACTTGCGTTTATCATAATAGGTATAATATGAAATATGGTTTTTAAAAAGGGTACTCAAAATACCCGAAAGCGCTAAGCTGAAGGACCCTAAGACCAAACACTAATACTTGATTTTTTTTATCAGAAACGTCTAGAGTCCAGAATATTTGATTTTAACCTATCCCTTTTTACGAACCACTGAATCTCGGAATAATCACGTAGGCAGTGATAAATGACCGGACTAAAAATCATAATAATGTCATTATCCTACACAGGTAATTATGATATAAAATAAATAATTCATTGAAGGTTAAAAAGTATAATTTTTTATCTACCAAAAATATAATGTAAACGTGCCTTATCACAAACCTGTAATAATAAAACGTCGTATGTAGGTATGTAATGCCTTGGACCGAAAGTAATCAATTTAGTATCACTAAGTAGAGTCATCACTACAGCCTATTAACGTCCCACTGCTGGGCACAGGCCTCCACTCTCATAGGAGAGCGGGAATTAGAGCTTAGACCCACCACGCTGCTCCAATGCAGGTTGGCGGGCTTTAACGACTATTATCATGTTAGTGATAATAACCGGGACCGACGGCTTAACGTGCTCTCCGAGGCACGGGGGTGAAAAACCGCCAACTTCCAACTCCGTGCTGGCACTGAGAATTTCTTAATTGAAAAACCCAATACCTAACTTTTATGCCCGACCGGGAATCGAACCCAGGACCTCGTGATCCGCAGTCGACTATGCTAACCACTAGACCAACGAGGCAGTCACTAAGTAGAGTGATGACTTTTATTTGCGAACATAATATTGGTGTTTTATTTACCAGCAGGTTCGAAAAAAAATACGTCCAACGTTACCGTTGGGTTAGGATGTGTTGACAAGAGAATCGAGCGAAAACTCTCCCGAAGGTACCCTGCAGCCACCAGACTAAATCATACTAATATTATAAATGCAAGTGTGTTTATTTGTTGGTTTATTGGTTTGTCCTTCAATCACGCCGCAAAGGAGCAACGGATTGGCGTGATTTTGGGCATGGGTATAGTTGAGCACCTGGAGAGTGGCATAAGCTACTTCTTATCTTCTTTTTCTTATTATTATTATTATTAATCCATACCAATATTATAAATGCGAAAGTGTGTCTGTCTGTCCATCTGTCTGTATGTCTGCTACGCTTTCACGGCCCACCTGTTCAACGGATTTTGATGAAATTTGGTACAGGGATAGTTTGTATCCCAGGGCAATTTTAATTCCGGAAAATTAAGGAGTTCCCTAAACTTAATCCATGCGGACGAAGTCGCGGGCATCATCTAGTAATATCTAAACCATTTAGGCAAAGACAACACACAATGACTAGTATTTTTTATTATATAAGTTTACCAAAATAAACTTTGAGGACCTAAAGTCAAACTTTTAAACGATAAAGCATGTAGCTCTGAATTGCTTTTTCAGGCAGAACTCTGCCGTCGTGGATAATTTTCCACAAGATGTATATAATTTGGTGAAATACGAGTACTAAGGCGAAATGAACTTGGATCCAAGCTATTCAAGGCTTGAGTAGAGTGGTTTGCTAACTTACCAACAGAAATCGGTGTTAAAGTTGAGCAACACTCGTTATCTAGTTCAAATTATTTTACTGACGGAATATTTCCGACCTCCGTGGCGCAGTGTGTAGCGCTGCTAACTTAACGTGCGGAGGTCCCGGGTTCGATCCCGGCAGGGTCAATATGGGAATTTATAATTGAATTTTCCCTGGTCTGGCCTGGTGGGAGGCTTCGGCCGTGGCTAGTTACCACCCTACCGGTAAAGCCATGCCGCCAAGCAGCGTCCCGGCACGATGCCGTGTAGAAACCGAATAGGGGGATGGGAATGGGTTTAATATAACTGCCATGCCCCTAACAGGTTAGCCCGCTACCATCTTAGACATGTATCATCACCTACCATCAGGTGAGATCGCAGTCAAGGGTTAACTTGTAGTGGATAAAAAAAAAGCTCCGATACAGATCCAAGCCGGGCGCGTTATCGTCGGAGGGCAAGGATGTTCTGTCCTGTCAAGCTAGTGTGTGCGGTATCATATAAAGTGCGTGATCAAACAATGGACAAAAAATTTTACTGGCGGCCAAAAATTCGGCATTATCTCTTTTATACGGAGCTTTACAAACAGCGAGGCTCCAATGTGCGTTTCGCAGTGTGAACGTCTTTATAATTCAACATACAACTCCCTGTAAAGATAAAATTTAAGGTCACGCTAACCCCCTCGTACTGAAAATGGAATATCGTATAAACTTTTTTTATAGCAAGGAGGGCAAATATTTTCACAGCACTAACGTAAACTGTGGCCTCGTGATGGTAGAAGTGCTTCGCTTACTGCGCAACTTACTAACTTGAACATTCCAAGTTTAGAACGTGAGAGAAATTGTAGACCTAATTTATAATATTATCCACCACCACCACTACAGCCCTTTAACGTTCCACAGCTGGGCATAGGCCTCCAATCTCATATGAGAGAGGGAATTAGAGCTTAGACTCACCACGCTTCTCCAATGTGGGTTGGCGGGCTTTAAGAGGATATGGCATGACCGGGAAACTTTGAGAATAGGTATAGGTTTAGGTATTGAACTATTATATTGCCGTCGCGCTGCTCCTTGAATATGATTCCATAACACCCTATAGGGACAACTGCAGCTTGGACCTATAATACCTACGAAAAAACAGTCTAATTCTTACTCTCGTATTTTTCCGTTTCCTCCTCCAAAACTGAAGCGATTTTTTTTTGTTTTTTAAGAATAATTTAAGAAGGACTCAGGCTATGACGGTATGTTTTTCTTTTTTTGATTATATTCGTTAAATTTATTTGCGGGATGTCTGATGACGGTGCGAAAACTGGGCCATATTTTACAATTTTTGAAGCTTCCGTGTTCTTAAAATTATTAATTTATCGAAAAAAGGAAAATATAGGAGCATGGCACGGATACATGTGGATTTTAGGGTGCAAGAATATTTTCTCTGTTGTAATTATCCACGGAGGAAACAGACAAATGTTTTTGTATGGAGAAACCGCTGGGAGAATTCCTCTTAACTACTATTATGATAATAGCCGGGACCGACGGCTTAACGTGCTCTCCGAGGCACGGGGGTGAAATACCGCCAACTTCCTAACTCCAGGCTAGTACTGAGAATTTCTAATCAGAAAACCCATCAATACTCAATTATGACCCGACCAGGGACTCGAACCCGGGACCTCGTCGGCCGCAGTCGAACATGCCAACCACTGGACCAACGAGGCAGTTAATAATATTATCCACCTAGTTGATATTAAAGATACGTTTTTAAGGGTTCCGTAGTCAACAAGGAACCCTTATAGTTTCGCCGGCTTAGCTCAGGGGCCCTTAGAACTAGAAAGCTGTAATTTCGAATGAGTAATACATATTATTAGGCCTCGATTACACGTCTTATAAGTTGTACTCAAGTATGTCGCTATCACGAGTAACTTACGATATGTAAAAACAGCCTTGTAAGTCACATATCATATGCAAATGTTAGATAAGTAAGTTACACTAGTAAAAACTTGCAAGTGTAATCGTGACTTTATAAGTGGTAAATAATTGAGATAAATGCCAATGCCAAAACAATTTCGTCCATTCATATTTCATTATGTTTAATCTTCGCTCTCCTTGAAGACATCTCGGCTTCAAAACAGATCCTAGATAATTAACGCTTACGTCAGTTCCCATTACTCAAAATAAATAGGATCCAAAGGTTTATCATCGCTTATTTACTTTCAGTTTGTTGCTAACCAAAACTACTTACCTACTTATTTTCTTTTCATCAGTTTTCTTCTTCGTGTAGCAGTATGTAGCTTCGGAAAAAATCCTTATATTATTAGAATAAAGAAAGGTCATTGTTGACTATTACTTTATGGCAACAGCTTGTCGGAACGTGTGTGCCAAATTTCCCGGAGGTCGCTTATTATATTTCCATGAGGCGTAAACGCGGGTTCAGAATAAATATAGCATTTAGTAGCACTAGTCTGTGTCTTTATTCGGTTTGACAAGGTTATCTGAAAAATCCTCGAAAAATCCTGTTGGAGTCTTTTGTTTTTCCGGAAATAATGTGCCTTATATATTTTCTTGAAATTTTAAAGAGCTAAAATATTGCGCAGAGGTTAACTTTATAATGTAGACAAGGAAGGTAGAATTTTTCAAAATTACCACGGAAGCAAGCTGCGGGAGGTCACTTTATCCCTTAATGCTCCCGTTGCAAATAAAGAAAACAGTGGATTTCTTTCAGCTCATAAAAACAAACATGCAAGCCACCTTAAAATTATGTTGAACTGTGGTTAAACTCAGGAAAATCTTACAGTCATCCGTTAGGCAAAAATAATGATAGCTCGGTAATTAAGTACGTACCTTATACCACTTATACTGTAAAAAGAAAAACGTGAACACATGGAACACGCCAATGCCTATAAGAATAAATATTAGCACACCAACGCACGGTGTGAATAGTGACCTCATAAAACTGAAAGTACTTACGCACTTGGCTGAACTTTATTTTATGAGGTAAACACTGTAGCGGTCAGGCGAGGTATGGAGTGTGAAAAATGTGTTCACTATTGCGCTCCAAATTATTCCTCATTACTTTTTATGAAACAATTTTAACTAGACATTAAAAAAATACCTACTTTATTTTAAGACGCTTTATAAGCTTCACCTGTAGCTAGGTATGTTGTGTACAAATCTTGGAAGTCGAATTTAACCAACTTTTAATAGGTAGTCGTATCGATTTGAAACCGATAAAAATACAATGTTTTGGTTCCATCGTGCCGATCTGATGATGAAACCCGAGGGTGAATAGTGGAACTCTTCAATGGCTTCTAATAAACCATTCGAGTTTGTGTTCAATTGACTTGATATAAAACACACTTGTTGACTAGGTTCTGACGATGCATCCAGTAGGATAGCAACGTCGGTCGGTCCGTCAAAATATCTGCAGGTAGATATCAATCCAACATATAATTTAGCCAAACCCAAGTAAAAAATCCATTTTCAAAATCATAACACAACACGTTTGCGCGATCTTCTTGTTTAGGAAATAGAAAGATCGAAGCAAATATTTCCGAAGCACTTCAAGCGAAAATTGAAGTTCTTCCATCCATGTAGCACCTACCTATACATTATTATAGTTCGCGCCAATCATTTAGTCTTCTTTGAGCTGAGGGTGAGAACATACAACGCGCGGAAATATGCTAGTGACACGCGTCTTGCGGTCAACTTAAGACGCGACTATTTGATTGGCTATACCTACTGTTTGTTTGTAGAGCGAAAACACACTGGAACCGGAAAGGACAAAATGTCTGCGCGGAACGTCCGCAACCCAGGGGAAAGGTGTTTACTCCTGTCACGCTCCATTTCTGTGAATAGGGATGATCACAACTCAATCAAATCTTTATCAAACTTAAAAACGCACTTCTAGTATGGCAGTTGTATGAAATTCACAATTGTTACGTCATCAAATTTCAACGCACTTTTTTTCTTTAATATTTAATTTAAAATGGTTATCAAACTCAAAACTAACCGAAGATGTGAATCTTAGGTCTTTTGGAAAACCCTATATTTATTTAGCAAGTAAGGAATTATTTATTTTTGACTAACTGATGCCCGCGACTTCGTCCGCGTGGTTTAAGAATTTTGATTCCCGCGGGAACTCCTTAATTTTCCGGGATAAAAAGGGTAGCCTATGTTACTCTCCAGGTCTTCAACTATACCCATGCAAAAAATCACGTCGATCCGTTGCTCCGTTGCGGCGTGATTGAAGGACAAACCAAGAAACAAACACAATTTGAAAAAAAGAAAGAAAGAAAGAAAATGTTTTTTTTTATTTGATCAACACATTAGACTAATTATAATTAATATTAAGAATATAGCGATACATGACCAAATAAAGGTTTCCATCTCAGCATTATGCTGCAGCAGACTGCAGCGCTGGTTTTCAGTGGAAACCTATATTTTAAGTGAAGTCACGGACGGAACTATGAATATAATATTTACATATATATGAATATAATATTTATATATATACTTTCGCATTTAAAATATTAGTATGATATAGGCATCATCCCTATTGGTACTAAATTGGTACCAAAATTTGAATTTGAACTTAGCTGCATTATTATGAAGTGAAGTGCACTCCAATAACTTAAGCAAATATGACATGACATGCGTTAGACTGGGCCAATTAAATACATAGCGGTTCAGTGCGCGTCGTATCCAGTCTTACAATTATTGTACAACGTAAAGCAATTTTCCAATTCACTAGTGTCCCTTCATTCATGTACAAAGGCAAAGGAATAGACCGATAGCCTTTAGAGACGATTGCATACAGAAGCATTTTATTTAAAGTGCATACAACAAAGAAAACAATAAAATAAACTTTCTCCGCCAGGACAAGTTTTCAACCGACTTCAAAAAAAGGAGGAGGTTCTCAATTCGACTGTATTTTTTTTTTTTTATGTTTGTTACCTCAGAACTTTTGACTGGGTGGACTGATTTGGATGATTCTTTTTTTATTTGAAAGAGCATACTTCCCATGTGGTCCCATATAAATTTTATCGATATCGGTCGAGCGGTTTTTAAAATATCAACAATAAAATAAGTACTTTGTATAACGTGTGCTTGTTGTTGTAAAGTTGGCGCGGGAGTTTAAAGTCGGTTGTTTAAAAAGTATTTTTTATATTAAATTATTTATTACGCAATTTGTCTCCGAGAAGACAGATACGTCATTGTACAATTTCTTAGTACCTATATTATAAGGTAATTTATAAACATTGATTATGATTATTAATGATACTCAGTAAAAGCAAAACAAAAGAACTTATTCTGTGCAAGGGTCCGCAAATGAAGAAATTAACTGCATACTCATCTCAAACCACTTGGCATTGCAACTTGAAAATAGATTGTACTTGTCCTCGTATACAGGGATGTTTTGTCTACAAAATGGTTCTCCGAGCAAAAGGATTTTCCAAGATTCCGCTCCTGCGCTCGCAACTACACTACCCTCAATTTAATCAAAATTATAACGCAAAAACGCATAGGATTTCACATGTCAAATCTGGAATTCAGTTTTGGGATATAATTCGAAAATGTATTATACTGTGTGAAATCAACGATACCTCGGTGTCGGCTCTAAAATTTATTACTTTCTCAACTCACACACTTGGTATATACAAACAATAAATTGCAAATTCTGTTTTTTATCAGTTTGGCAGTACGTATTTTTCAAGATGCTGTATTGCGAAAAATAAAGCCAGTGAGTATTACTTATGTACGATAATGGGCTGTAGTGGTGGTGGATCATTAGCTGAGTATACCAATAATGTATTAAGTAGATATTGTCGCTGGTTAATTTCTCGAGGTATTTTAGTATTAATTAAAATACGGAATTTGGCACCAGGTTGAGTTATAATTTTGCTTGGAAACGACGAGAGTAACGATTGATGGCAGGTCAAGTGCATGAGAGCGTCCTTTTCATCAGGCTAAATGAAACTACCCGAACGAACCTATTAGCTCATTTATGGAGCAATTTATGTTGCGAACAGTTCAAAAGCAGTTTTAATAAGTTTGAATGAATGAATGAAAAATTCTTTATTGTACACCAAGAAACATACATAAAAACAATTACAATAAAACTAAGCTATGGTAGTTTAGTTGAATAAAAGATATAACTTTCAAATCAATATTTATTTATTCAAATTAGGTACACTGCACACTTATTGATGTCCAAATACATAATAAAACATGATGGTGATAATCAGTTTAAAGCTACGAGGGTTCCAAACGCACCCTGGTCTGAGAAGAGCCAACAACAAACTCAACCGGGTTTTTTTGTACCTACTTGTCACCATCTCACAAATAATCACTAAGGAACTATCAGAGCCATTAGAGCAAATTATTGCCACGCTTGTCATTTAAGTAATCCTCTACATGGTAATAAGATTTTTCAATGAGTTTTCGGTTTAAATTAACTTTGAACTTATTCAGAGGCATCTGCAACAATATGTCTTCTGGGAGCTTATTATAGAAGTTTTGCTAGTTTTACAAAGCCTAGAAGCAGGTATTACAAGTTTATTTTTATTTCATGTATTAACATTACTTATAATAAATTACATATTTTATTTTGGTTTAATGAAAATGTACACAAAGCGCAGGTAACACAAATAGGAATATATCATTGATAGTAGGTAAATTTTCAGGCACCGTCTATGCAAAGAAAAAATACTGGCTTCTATCACTTGCAACACGAAATTTAATTTTCTTTCGCAAATTGAGTTGGACGGGAAAATTTTAGGCAAGAGAACTCCGGGTCCCCAAAGACGAGTACTTAATAGTTTCTCAATTATACGGTTGCTGTCAGGGCACAGGCCACAAGGCCAAATATATCCTTACTATTATTTATCAAATATCAATCAAATAAATATTATAAATGCGAAAGTTTGGAAGGATGGATGTATGGATGGATGTATGAATGGATGTTTGTTACTCAATCACGCCCCAACCGCTGAACGGATCTGGATGAAATTTGGCACAGAGATAGATTATAGTCTGGAATAGCACATAGGCTACCCTGGAAAATGAAAGAGTTCCCGCGGGAACCAAAAACCTCAATCCACGCGGACGAAGTCGCGGGCATCAGCTAGTTACTATTATATACGCGAAAGATTGTGAGGATGTATGGATGTATGGATGTTCGTTATTCTTTCACGCCAGAACGGCTGAACGGATCTGGATGAAATTTGGCACAGGAATAGATTATAGTCTGGAATAACACATACATATTACATAACGTATGAACACCAGATGATGCCCGCAGGTTCGTCCGCGTGGTTTTTGGATTCCCGCGGCACCTGTTTAATTTTATCGGCATAAAATAGCCTTGTCCTTCCCCGGGATACACATTGTCTCCTGTACCAAATTATAACAAAATCGGTTGAGCAGATTAGATCTGTCTAACACAGACACATTTTTGCATATATTATATTAGCAGGTAGGTACCCCAAATGCGTTAAAGCAGATTATTCCTAAATTATATTACTCAATATACATTATGCCAAATTACGTTTAGTTCCTCCGGGATTTAACCATATCTCGATTCATTAGAAACATGCAAAGCAATATTGACGTTAACAGATCGTATCGCATAGTTATAATATGAATGAGCTATGAGTAGAACATGCAATTCTAAAGATCAAAATCAAGGCGTTTTCAATGGGAAACGTAGGTACGTCACTGATACCTAATCTCGCTAGATCATCTGTATGGAATTTCTGTGCATTTATGCGTTGTACGTCAATAATTAGTATTTGTAGTGTACCTACAATTGTTTATTTTTATAGTTAAAGGGTATTTTTTTTTGACATATATATTTGAATGATGTATAACCTACCTTAGAAATTATTAGAGGAAGATTATATTGTACCTAAGTACAGATGTAGTTTTGTAAGTTTCTATGCCATTACGTTATAACCTTTCTAGCTGATGCCCGCGACTTCGTACGCGTGGATTGAGTTTTTTTTGGTTCCCGCGGGGACTCTTTCATTTTCCGGGATAAAAAGCCTATGTGCTATTCCAGATTATAATCTATCTCTGTGCCAAATTTCATCCAGATCCGTTCAGCCGTTGGGGCGTGATTGAGTAACAAACATCCATCCATACATCCATCCATCCAAACTTTTGCATTTATAATATTTATTTGAAGTGGGTAAATGAATTATACTCAACTAGCTGGTGCCCGCGAGTTGGTCCCCGTGGAATAAGTTTGTTAATTTCCACAGGAAACCCATAATTTTCCGAAATAAAAAGTAGCCTATGTCACTTTCCAGGTCCTCAACTATAACCATACAAATATCATGTCGATCCGTTGCCCTGTTGCAGCGTGATTGAAGGACAAACTAATAAACTAACAAACCAACGCTGTATCGCATTTATAATATTAGTATGAGATATGAAGGTATAGTTAGCGCTAGTCAAATAGTTCTGAGCTGTCGAAATCAACGTACATACCTACTCGTAATGCCTCGTGACTGCCTCGTGACTGCCTCGTTGGTCTAGTGGTTAGCATGTTCGACTGCGGCCGACGAGGTCCTGGGTTCGATTCCCGGGTCGGGCCATAGCAAGTATTGGGTTTTTCTGATAAGAAATTCTCAGTGCAAGCCCGGAGTAAGGAAGTTGGCGGTGTTTCACCCCCGTGCCTCGGAGAGCACGTAAAGCCGTCGGTCCTGCGCCTGATCTCTCTCCGGTCGTGTCGGATTTTCCGTCCCATCGGGCTATGAGAGTTAAGGAACAGAGAGTGCACCTGTGTATGCGCACACACTTGTGCACTATAATATCTCCCGCGCAGATGGCTAATCTCTCTGGAGATAGGCCGCCGTGGCCGACATTCGGTCGGGAGGACATTACATACCTACTCGTAATATACCACGCGCGCAAATATGCTATTGCGGCGCGTCTTGAGCGGTCATCTTCAGACGCGGCCAAATTATTGGCGCCGACTTTACGATTTAAACATATCATAATGCGTGTACGCATCAAGCATAATTTCATTGCTATAGTATGAAGTTCGCTGATTTAGGTAAGTAATCTCTAATTGCGTGGAGACCACAGATAAAGACATAAAATAGTAATGCAAAGTATGTTATAATATATCATGTTGTATCCGCCTGAGAAGTCTTCATTAAGTACCTATGTTATGCGAATTAACATCAGACTGAAATCTCAAAGGATCTGCTTGTAGTTCAGAACTTCGTTATCACACTTAATATGTCAAAGTTAGTTCTTAGTTAAAGCGGAAAGGCAAACTTTGGTCACGTTGATACATGGATATCAACCCTTAGTTAAAGTAAGCTTAATTCTTTGTTAAAGGGGAAAGGCAAACTTTGGTCACGTTGATACGTGGGTATCAACCCTTGGTTAAAGTAAGCCACGTTTGTATTTACCCCAGATATTGTATACCTGAATGTCAATAATGCTGGATACTGCAATATATCGCTAGTGGATGGCATACACAGTCGCGTTAAAGGATTGCATTAAAAGATGCGTAACTCAAATTTCGGCACTGACAGGTAAGTGAACCGAGGCCGAGTGGTCAAGGCGCTCAGTCACATTAATCTTAAAAAAGTCATATTAATATTTTTTCACTGATCAAAATAATTGTATTTTATAGGTAGCAAGATGAGCAGTGGTCTGCGGTTCCAAATAACTCATCATGATAAGCGTTTATCAGTTCAAAAATATTCACACCACTCTGTCAGTACCTAAAACTTGTTAAAATTTAGGTACATCATTTTTTATTTTATTTTATACTAGATGATGCCCGCGACTTCGTCCGCGTGGATTGATGTTTTTTGATTCCCTCGGGAACTCTTCAAATTTCCGGGAAAAAAAGTAGCCTATGTCCTTCCCCGGGATACAGCCTATCCCTGTACTAAATTTCATCAAAATCGGTTGAACAGATACATTTATTGATTCCCGCGGGAACTCTTCAATTTTCCGGGATAAAAAGTAGCCTATGTCCTTCCCCGGGATGTAACCTATCTCTGTACCAAATTTCATTAAAATCGGTTGAGTAGTTGGGCCGTGAAAGCGTAGCAGACAGACAGACCGACACACTTTCGCATTTATAATATAATTAGCATGGATTAATTCATTCCTAGTTTAATAATTTAATTTATGATAACAGCAGCACAAGCTATTTTTTCTTGTATCATCACAATATAAAGAAAATATGTCTTTAGCCAAGTTGCGACACACATCATTATCTTTTATTGAGAAAATAAATAAATATATATATATTAACGCGTGCTCTATCTAATAAATGTTTTTTTTTTCGTTTATTTGGTTTACCAACAGCTATAATATCATTTAAAACATACATCAAAAATGATGTAATTAATTGAACATAATAATTTATAAAATACCTTTTTTATTAGTACTAATTGTTGATTTCGATATCTTATAGCAACACAGCCATACTTCCATACTTCTATACTAATATTATAAATGCGAAAGTGTGTCTGTCTGTCTGTCTGTCTGCTACGCTTTCACGGCCCATCTGTTCAATTGATTTTGATGAAATTTGTTACAGAGATAGATTGTATCCCGGGGAAGGACATAGGCTACTTTTTATCCCGGAAAATTAAAGAGTTCCCGCGGGAATCAAAAAACTTAATCCACGCGGACAAAGTCGCGGGCATCTAGTTCTATATAAAATTTTAACTTTTATTGGCTTGCTATTTTAGTGTTTAGTTAAAGAGTTAATATGCACGCAGACGAAGTCTGGACTGATGTTTTACTAGACATCAACAGCCACAAGCTCCTTTTTTAAAAAAAAAGATACCGTGAAACTATTCTGAATTCTGTGGTACTAATAATGATTTATCTGTACAAAATGGCGCAATTAGTGCAAATTACATTTCCGTGCCCGCAATGTGTGCGTAACTCGAAAATAATGTGTCTGAAGATTAACGAATGTAGGGAGAAACTGGTAACATACCTTCCTAGTAAACGTTGCTTTATGAGTACATTTTATTGCTGCATAATCTTGTTCCACGTTAGCTTAGGGTTCGTTTACAAGGAACCGCGAATACGGATGCGGCAAATTAATTTGTACTTTACGGTAAATCAGAATGTTAGTGTGTAAAATCGGTATTAATAAAAAAAAAATGTGTGTGTGCAATTCACACACGGCAGAAGTGAAACTTCAGAAAAGTAGCCTACGAGAGAATGGGATAAATACATTGATTTAGGAATGGGGAGCGAGACCAATCCTAAATCTATGGATAAATATAACTTGTATTCTATCTCATTCTCTCGCAGGCTGAATCCATACGAATATTATAAATGCGAAAGTTTGTCTGTCTGTCTGTCTGTCTGCTACGCTTTCATGGCCCATCTGTTCAACCGATTTTGATGAAATTTGGTACAGGAATAGGTTATATCCCGGGGAAGGACATAGGCTACTTTTTATCCCGGAAAATTCAAGAGTTCCCGCGGGAATCAAAAAAACTTGTTTGTTCTTGTTTGTTTGTTGGTTTGTTGGTTTGTACTTCAATCACGCTGCAACAGAGCAATGGATTAACGTGAATGTTTGCATGGGTATAGTTGAGGACCTGGAGAGTGACATAGGCTAATTTTTATCCCGGAAAATTAAGGAGTTCCCGTAGAAAATAAAAAACTTATTCCACGCGGACGAAGTCGCGGGCGTCAGCTAGTTTATAATAATTTTAAAATATTAGACAGAAAGTGACAAACTATGACAAACAAATAATAGACAATAATAAAAAAACTAAATACAAACAAACTCTTTAATACTTTTTCGTTTCGTTTTTCGTTTCATCGAATTTTCAAATCACAACGATTATATAGAAGTTTCACTTCAAAAACACTTAAGTACTTATATTTAACACCCAGTTTATTGCTAAATTTTTGAAGTTATTGTAATGGCACCACCATTAGGCTACTTACACGTAACCATTAGGCAGTAGGCTAGGTACTTACTCGAAATATAAAGGCGCACGCGAGTTGTAGTCGAATAATGAACTCACCTCAAGCCACCTCATATCGCGAAAGCACCCGCTTCAATCATACTACTATTATAAATGCGAAAGTGTGTTTGCTTGTCCTTAAATCACGCCGCAACGGAGCAACGGATCGACATGATTGAGCACCTGGAGAGTGACATGGGCTACTTTTTATCCCGGAAAATTAACGAGTTCCCCCCGGGAATTGAAAAAACTTATCATAAACTGATAGCGAACAAAGTCATGGACATCAACTAAATAGAAGGTAAGTACATAAACTCGTTAATAGCAGAGTTTTAGTAAGAGCCTACGCCTAAGGGCCAAAACACAGTACAAGAAAAAAATGTACAGGACAAAACGTCATTCCTATTTTCATAATAGGTAAGTACTATAGGTATACTAGCGGACGCCCGCGACTTCGTTCGCGTGGCTTAAGTTTTCAATTCCCACAGGCACTCCTTAATTTTCCGGGATAAAATAAATATGTCACTCTCCGGGTCCTCATTTATACCCATGCAAGAAATCACGTCGAACTGTTGCTCTGTTGCGGCGTGATTGAAAGACAAACTCTCTATTTAACGTCCTTGAGGATAAAATTTACAAAAAATGTGAAACGCGTATTTTTTTATTTTAAACCAGAAGCCCAAATACCAAATTTAGTCGCTACAACAAAAAATCAAGGACTTTCATACAAACTTTCAACCCCTATTTTACCTCTTTGGAGGTAGAATTTTGGAAAACTGTGACAGACGTACATATTTTATTATTTTTTAACGATAGCCAAAATACCAAGTTTCGTTGATATAACTTGAAAAATATCTTGAGAAAAGAAGGCCTTTCATACCAACTTTCATCCCCTATTTCTGCCCTTTGGGGGCGAATTTTGATAAACTGTGAAACACGTATTTCTTCATTTTCAACCCGCAGCTCATGTACCAAGTTTTATGGCTATAACTTGAAAAACGACGGACTTTTATACCAACTTTCAACCCCTATTTTACCCCTTTCGTGGTGAAATTTCGAAAAACCCTTTCTTAGTGGATACCTAGTCTTCACAAAGAACACACTCTCCAAATTTCATGTCTCTAGGACCAGCGGTCTGGGCTGTGCGTTGATATATAAGTCAGTCAGGACTGTGAATTTTATATATATATATATAGATTCAGAAATATCTTGACAAATAGATACGAGAACAAGCTATGTAATCAGTTTAACATTTCCAGAATCTCTATTTCCGATCTTACTCAGTCAATCTCTCGTGCACTGCTGGATGGAATGAACGGAAGATAGCAATTTTCAAACAGATGAAATTGCAAACAAAAACCGGGTTTAATTCAAACACAATAGCATCTATTTCCGCTTGAGACTGGCTCAAAAGACGATTCGATGTGTGATTGCTCCAATTATTTCCAATTCCCTATCCAGAAATGTTATCAACATAGGCATGTCTATGACGTGTGTAGGGTTCTATTAGGTTTGTGTTTGAATTGTGTAGCTATATATCTAGTTAACTGGGAGTTATCTGACGTTCCTTCTGATAATCTCCTTCTTAGAGCCTTTCAAAAGAAAAAAGTTACTGTACGATTCGAAAGGTACCTAATCGGTTTAGAGTAAGTTCTCTTTTTTGGAATGAAACGCCTTTGGAAAAAGAACATTAGAAGGAAATTACTCTCATTGAGTAATTAAAGGAAAAAAAGGTATTTTAATTTTAACTCACAAAGGAAAATCGTTCTCAATAGTATGGGCCATCGAAAAGTCAGCCAGAATTGGTACCAATAGTAATAATGTCCTCCCGACCGAATTTCGGCCACGGCGGCCTATCTCCAGAGAGTTTAGCCATCTGCGCGGGAGATATTATAGTGCACAAGCGTGTGCGCATACACAGGTGCACTGTTCCTTTACTCTCATAGCCCGATGGGACGGAAAATCCGACACGACCGGAGAAAGATCAGGCGCAGGACCGACGGCTTTACGTGCTTTCCGAGGCAAGGGGATGAAACTAGTTGTGAGAATTTCTTGTCAGAAAAACCTAATACTTGCTATGGCCCGATCCGGGAATCGAACCCGGGACCTCGTCGGCCGCAGTCGAACATGCTTACCACTAGACCAATGAGGCAGTCAAAATACCAATTACCAATTACAATTAATTAATTAGGTAATTGGTAGGTACCAATAGTACATAGTATATGGCTATACCACAGTATAAGCACAGAATTCTAACTATTACTAGCACAAGTATCAACATATTAATGTAGGGAAGTAAGAAAGAGGTTTCTCCTTAGACTGTGGCTATACTATAGCCACAGTCTAAGGAGAAACCTCTTTCTTACATGGCAATTGGCATTGGTATACTATACCAATGCCAATTGCCATGCCAATAGTACCAATTGCCGGCACTATACTCGTAATTTAGCAACTTCTACTAAACTTATCAATATTTCAGATCTACTATCAAGAGCCATCAGGAAAACTCGCTGTTTATTTCAGCTGGAATCAAATATTAACCCTAATTACTTATAGTGAATTACGAAATTCAAGAAGGGTTGGAATCTTAGACAAATGTAGGTGTCTCCACCAAAATCTCTATTGTCTTGAAAATCCCGCAAGGAATAGTTTCCCAGTAATGGTGAGACTCAGATCACACATTGTTCTAAATAACTTAGGAGTGATAGGGACTTTTGTACTAGAACTATTTGATATAATATGCTAGATTTATCTCTAAACTTTATGTATAGTGCTAATTCTATTATATTTTACTGGATAATGCCCACAATTCCCTCCGCGTGCGGTTAGATTTAAAAATCTGGTGGGAACTCTTTAATTTTCTGGATTAAAATTTAAGCCCAGTAAAGCCTAGGCCACTCTTTAGATCCTGAACAATACTCAATCAAAAATTATGTCCGTACGTTGCTCCGTTTCGGCGTTATTGAGGACGAACAGGTACACACCAAATAATCTAGTCTTACTAATGTTACTAATATTATAAACTAGCTGATGCCCGCGACTTTGTCCGCGTGGTTTAAGTTTTATTGATTCCCGCGGGAACTCCTTCATTTTCCGGGATGAAAAGTAGCCTATGTCACTGTCCAGGTCTTCAACTATACCCATGCCAAAAATCACGTCGATCAGGACGAAGGACAAACCAACAAACCAACAAACCAACAAACAAACACACTTTCGCATTTATAATATTAGTACCTATGATACCCACATAAAAATCCACGAGTTAAGCTGAATTAATTATTATCTTCAGTAATGTAGGTATTTAGGTATTTCGTTTCTTATCAGCCTATTAGCAGCTTCCATGCCGAATTGGCTTATCGTAGAAATTCCGCTGCTGATGGTCATTAAAACATTTACTTTGAATAAAATTAAGTGCCTATAGTTGTTTACGGAATATTTGTAGTAAAAGAAAATATTTTCACAAGGCCCACTTGCACAAGTCCGTTACCATGTGTTTATAAATTTCCTTGGCCTTTCCTTTTCGTGTCAACCATGAAATAAAAAGTATCATAAACATAACACATAACACATGACATAATCACAAAATGTAACTAAAAATAACAAATCAAATCATTTATTTGCATAGATTGCGTAAGTACATTGGTGTTACATTATTAAAATTAGTCCTTAATGAACTGCAATCTGCCGTGTATTGGCATGCAAAAAATATCTTACATATAATAATAAATATATCTACAAGTGAATATAATTAAAATTATTAAAAAATACGACTGCTCTGCCGTAGACACACATAGGTACATACACGAACTCTGAAAACATAACACTCCTTTTTTGGGCAGTCGTGTAATAAAAAAATAACATTTTTATTAAATGATATTTTTTGTGAATTACTGGATATTGAACTATAGTGTTATGTATTTTTGGAATCTACTCATCATTTTCTAGATGATGATTATATAATTAATCTTATTTTCGAATATTTTTTTTCAACTTTAGTCTTTAATGCGGAACCATGGTCACCCCATCAATTTTTTTTTAATTTTACTAGCCTATGTTACCCGGAATAAGCTAGGGATTCTAACGATACCTCATTTATCAAAATCGGTTCAGGCGTATAGAAGTAATGGTGGAATATACAAACTCACATACATACATACATACATACATACATACATGCATACATATATACATACATACATACATACATACATACATACATACATACATACATACATACATACATACATACATACATACATACATACATACATACATACATACATACATACATACATACATACATGCATACATACATATATACATACATGAACCCTGAAAACAATATACTCTTTTTTTCAGGCAGTCGTATAAAAAAATCATTTAAATTTTATCATCAATCAATCAATTAAGGCAGAGTTGTCGGCACAAGGAATTTAAAGTGCATGCTTAGTGCAACACACCAACTTGAATATCATAATGTTACTTCTACTAGACCTGACGTTGCGTACGTCTTCTACCTACTTCTTTTCAAAGCTAGATATACGATGAAGCGCTCCTATTGGTCGGTTTAACACACTGTCACATCCGTATCTTGACAACGTAGCACATCTGTGCTGGAAAGGCATCCTAAGCACAGAATATTATAATAGTACCTACTTACTGTAAGCATAATTCCAGAAGTGGGCAAATATTGTTTGTACTCTCTTTAAAACTTCCACGAGCGAATGGTCACAACGTGAAGCGGTTTCACGAGAGATTTAATGTAAACAGTTAAGTATAAAACTTTGACCAAAGCATCACAACAACAATAAATTAATCATTTGATCAGGCTGCAGTTGCTACTGCTAAGCTCTAAAATCAAATTGCGATCTAAACACAAAAGTATTCAATAATCGCTGCGTCTGCCGGTAGGAGACTGACTTTCAAACGTCAAAATACTGGTATTTATGTTAATTATTCCAATATGGCGTATTGAACGTATTCGTGGCGTATTCCAAAGAACGAATCGAGTGAAATACATCGAATGAGTCAAATATCAGCCTAATTAAACCTTCATCACTAAACAAATACACAATCTTTTATCTTTTCCAAAAATTCAAATCAAATTTAAATACAAAGCTGACATTACGTACCTACCCTAAATCTTCGGGAAGTCTGGAAGAGTGCTTTGTGCTTCTGTCCGATTTCTCAGCAACGTTTCCTTCGCAACTTGTACAGACCTACATTTCTAAGATCTAATTAAACTTAGCAAATAACTAATTGCTTTCAATGTAATTACATCTGGATAGAACTTGTGAGTGCACGTTGCGACACTGATTGAATTCGATCCAGCTTCAATTAGTAGTTGATTTTTTTGCCTGGCGAGCGGAGCTATTTTAAGGCATAAAACGTGTCTTGTCTTTTTAATATGAAACTTCAGAGGTAAAGTTTGGTCAGCAATAAAAAATCTGAGAAACAATCCTTACTTTAAATATATAAAAGCGAAATACCACTCACTCACTCACTCACTGACTAATCACGATATCTCAGGAACTATAAAGCGTACAGACTTGAAATTTGGAAGGTATATTACTTCTATGGTGTAGATGCCAGCTAAGAAAGGGTTTTGAGAAAATCCACCCTTAAGGGGTTTAAATAGGGGTTGAAAGTTTGTATGAAAGTCCTTTGTTTTTAAAGTTAGAGACATGAAAATTGGCAATTAAGTTATTAATTATAAATAATAAAAGCCTGCATAAGCAATTTTACGAAAATGTACCACAATAGGGGTGAAATGGGGGTTGTAGGTTTATAAGAAAGTCCTATGTTTCTGAAGTTAGAGACTTGAAAATCGGGATTTAGGTTATTAGTTTAAAATAATAAAAAACCTGCATAAGCTATCTAAAGCCTCTATAGATAGGCTGTTTGCAGCGGGAAAATTTCATCATCTAATAGGAAATCAACAATTGTACGCGGACGAAGTCGCTGGCGATCTCTAGTATTATTATAAACGCGAAAGTTTGTATTTATGGATGTTTGTAATTACTCTTTCACGCAAAAACTTCTGAACGGATCTGTATGAAATTTGGCACAGAGATAGATTATAGTCCGGAATAACACATAGGCTACTTTTTACCAAAAAACCTCAATTAACGCGGACGAAGGCGCGGGTATCAGCTAGTACAATATATTTTACTAAACTAATACACATTGGCCAAAACCACTTAGCGTCTATTGGTTTATCCTGTACTACCCGCGCGGATTCTGCCTTGTTTCATACAAGCCGGTAAAATTAAGCCAACAAAAGGTCGTGGCAGTTAGGAAGTTCATCAAAGGCAACAAGGGACGGCTAAACGCCGAATTGTCGGTAAGTAATTAAACAGAGCTGTTTGAACGTGGTAACGCCTCTTGCTATTTCGTTGGTTTTGGTAGGTAGTTATAAAGACTAAATACCTAAGTTCAAATCAAATCAAATCAAATCAAATTATTTTTATTCAAATAGACTTTTACAAGTTCTTATGAATAGTCAAATGAATCTACCACTGGTTCGGAATGCCGTTCCTACCGAGAAGAACCAGCAAGAAACTCAGTGGTTGCTCTTTTGAAAAAAAAATAGTATATGGTATGTTTACAATAATCTACATACAACATATACAGATACATAAGTAACCACTGTCCTGAGCATTGCTGGAGCGAGTCAAATCCATGCGCCTTTATCATTAATATAATCTTCGACAGTATAATGAGCTTTTTTTAGGAGCATTTTTTTTAATGGTTATCTTAAACTGGTGTAAAGGCAAGTTTATAATAGGTTGAGGAATTTTGTTAAAGAATAGTATGCTCATTCCCACGAACGACCTTCGGACTTTATTGAGGCGGAGCGATGGAGTCACGAGCCTATGATGGTTTCTAGTTGGCCTATCGTGCAGATCGCATATTCTTTTGTAATTCAGAATGTGCTGTTTTACAAAGATTAGATTACTGTAAATATACTGCACGGCTACTGTAAGAATACCTATTTCCTTGAATTTCTCCTTAAGGGATTAACGTGTTTTTAAATTATAAATTGCACGTATTGCCCTTTTTTGTAATACAAATATTTTTTGAATATCTGCCGCTTTACCCCACAGCAAGATTCCGTAAGACATAATACTATGAAAATAAGCAAAATATACAATCTTTGCAGTTTCAACGTCTGTTAACTGCCGAATCTTTCTGACAGCGTAAGCAGCAGAACTGAGTTTACCAGCCTGATTTGATATATGGGTGCCCCATTGAAGCTTAGCATCTAAGGTCACCCCCAAGAACACGGTGGCCTCTTCTATTTTTAACATATCATTATTTACCACTAGATTAATGTTACGTGTATTCTTGGTATTGGGCAGTGCGAACTCAACACACTTAGTTTTTTTTGCATTTAAAAGTAAGTTATTTACAGTAAACCAGTGAGTGAGCTGAGAAATGGCACTATTTACGTCGTCAAAATCATCCTTATTTCTATCGACTTTAAACATTAAAGACGTATCATCAGCAAATAGCACAATATCGCAAATATCCTGGTCAAAATATGGTAAATCATTTATATATACCAAGAACATGAAGGGACCCAGAATGGAGCCTTGAGGGACACCCATTAATGAGGCTGATCCGGATGATTTCACATTGTTTACACATACCGTCTGAATACGGTCACTAAGATATGATGCAATGAGACTAAGTGCAGTGTCTTTGATTCCATAGTGGCTCAATTTGGTCAACAGTGTCTCGTGCTCTACACAGTCGAATGCCTTAGACAAATCACAGAAAATACCAATAGCATTCTGTGAGTTCTCCCAAGCATCAAATATATGTTTTAACAGCGCCGCGCCCGCATCGACTGCTGACCGGCCTTTCGTAAAACCATACTGCTCGGAGTGAAGTAATTTATTTAAATTAAAATGCCGGAGCAGTTGGTTAAGCATAATTTTTTCAAATATCTTGCTTAGGGTTGGCAAAATTGAAATTGGTCTGTAATTATTTGGATCACTTTTGCTACCTGATTTAAAAAGAGGAATCAATTTACTACATTTCATGAGGTCAGGAAAAGATCCCAAATCCACAGACTCATTAAAAACTTGAGCAAGATATGGCGCAATAACATCAATGACATTGCAGATAATTTTCACCGATATCCCCCATAGATCTCCCGTTTTTTTGCATTGTAAAGATTTGAATGTTTTTATAATATCATAGGGGGTCACGTACTCAAACTTAAACTTAACACTGCACTCAGAGACATTACTACTGAGAATTTTATAGGCTTCTGTTGGCGAGGAATTAAGGGAACTGGTAGTAGAGATTGGAATATTTTTGGAGAAATTCTCAAATGTATTTGCAATTTCTAAATCGGAGTCAATTATACGGTCATTAATTTTAAGCTCCAGTTTATTGTTGTCCTCTTTATGTCTACCAGTTTACTCAGAGATGACATCCCAAGCTGCTTTTATCTTATTTTCTGAGTTAATAATTTTCGGCTTTATGTGAAGGGACTTTGCTTGAATGCAAACATTCCTAAATAATTTTGAATAATTTCTCACGTATTCCAAAAATGTGGGGGTGTAATTATATTGCTTTTCAGCATACAAATCAAACAACTTATTCCTACTTTTATAAATTCCAACAGTAGCCCAGTCACTGAATTTAAGATTTTTAAACAGTCTTTTTTCTATAATTTTAAATATTGAATTAAATTGGTTATTTAATAAATCAAAAAATGCTTTATAATGTTCATCCGGACCACCCTGTGTAAAGTCAAGTTTAGGCAACATGTTTGATAAATTTTGCTTGAATTGCCTTACTTTTTTAGTGGTGACTGGTCTATACTTTATTATCTTTGTTGTCTTTGGTTGAGAACTAGGGATAGATACCATCTGTCCGCAATGATCGGATCTTAGATTGGTTATAACTGATTTTTTGACAACTTTACAGTCACAGAAAATGTTGTCAATACAAGTAGCCGAATTTTCGGTTATTCGGGTAGGTTCAATAAAAATGTTTTCCAAATTAAGGCGCCTTATACAAATTTCATACTTTTCCAGGTACACTTTAAAGAAATAGGAATTCTAGCTGTGGGGATATCATGGTATCAAATTAAAGGTCATGTATTCAGCGTTCGTTTGACCATATAAATAATGCACACTCCATACAAATTTTCTGCATAAATACGTAATATCGAACGCATGAATCGCTTAAAATGACGAAAAATGGGGTCTGTTCAGGAACCCTCATTTATGTATCCGCTGCATATTTTAATTAGTAATTTATAAAAAAATGATGGCATATATAGTCCTCTATCTAAACTATGCCACATTGTGCGTCCAAGTGAAGTACGTAGTCATTTATGCGTCCCACCATATTTTTTTCATACTTTTTCTAAGGAAAATATCCGAGGACTTGATTTTTCGCCTCAGTTTGCGCTGAAACGCGCTCGTGAACGGACGGGTGTATCACTTTTTGTCAACAATTTTATTACGATTTCGCGAGTGCAGTGTTTGTATACTGCGGATGGAAAAAATTGATATTTTTATTTGGAACCGAAATAAAAGTAATTACAACACCAAAATTTATTTGGAAAAGCTATATACAATTTAACAACTATTTTTGACCGACTTCAAAAAAGTAGGAGATCCTGAATTCGACGAGTTTTTTCTTTTTTCAAAGCAAGTAGGTAGGTATACCGATTTCTACGAGATTTCTAAACCAGTTTTCGTAAAAGATCGAGGTTCACGAAATGTTTCATAAATATTTCTGAACCAAAGTACTTAATCAACCGAGTTTCTCTGACCAACTCCCGATTCCATCATGAGACCCTGGACACTAACTACTTTCTAGGTCTTTAGTACCTACTTGGCAAGACAAATCCAATGAGCCCAAACACGAAGGAGTTAAGATGAGTATTTGAAGAGGTCCTGTGACGACCTCCCGATTGCATCATGATACCCTGGACGCCAAGTACATTCTTGGTCTTTAGTACCTACACGATAAGACAAATCCAATGAGCTCAAACACGAAGGTGTTACGATGAGTATTTGAGGAGTTCTCCACCATGAGTTCACCCGTGAAGTTGGTCATGTGTTCATATTTCAAACTAGATGATTCCCGCGACTTCGTCTGCGTGGATTCATGTTTTTGGATTCCCGCGGGAACTCTTCAACTTTCCGGGATAAAAAGTATCCGATGTCCTTCCCCGGGATACAACCTATCCTTGTACCAAATTTCATCAAAATCGGTTGAACAGATACATTTTTTTGATTCCCGCGGGAACTCTTCAATTTTCCGGGATGAAAAGTAGCCTATGTCCTTCCCTGGGATGTAACCTATCTCTGTACCAAATTTCATCAAAATCGGTTGAGTAGTTGGGCCGTGAAAGCGTAGCAGACAGACAGACAGACAGACAGACAGACAGACACACTTTCGCATTTATAATATTAGTATGGATATCAGCTAAATCGGTTGAACTCTTCAAGTTCAATTCTTGAAAAATTCCTTTCACATTCATAGTAATTATAATATTATTACTAGCTGATGCCCGCGATTTCGTCCGTGTGGATTGAGGTTTTTTGGTTCCCGCGGGAACTCCTTAGTTTTCCTGGATAAAAAGTAGCCTATGTGTTATTCCAGACTATAATCTATCTCTGTGACAAGTTTCATCCAGATCCGTTCAGCCGTTCGGGCGTGATTAACAAACATCCATCCATACATCCAAACTTTCGCATTTATAATATTTATTTGATTATTATTATATATTATATTATTATATTATTTGATTAGTAAGACTAGCTAATGCCGGCAAGTTCGTCCGCGTGGTTTTAGCTTTTTTGATTCCCGCAGGAACTCCTTAATTTTCCGGGATAAAACGTAGCCTATGTCACTCTCCAGGTCCTCAACTATACCAATACCAAAAATCACGTCGATCCCTTGCTCCGTTGCGGCGTGATTGAAAGACAAACCAACAAATCAACAAACCAAAAAACAAAAACACTCGCATTTATTTTATTAGTATGATTACGTTACTATAGTTACCTACTAGGTATATATAGGTTGCGGCCAACGCGCAACGACACAACAAAGGAAGAATATAGAAGGCGAACACTTATAGGTAATTTTCTGTGGGAACAAGTATTGCTAAACTCACACATACACATGTTATCATTATTACTATTTGTCATTATATCTCGCTAGCTAATGCCCGTGACTTTGTCCGCGTGGAATGCTTTTCGTAAGAAACGTTTTCGTTCGACCGTTTCTTAAAATTTCAGCTCTATTTCATACAGATAAGAACTTTTATAGCATACTAGCTGATGCCCGCGACTTCGTCCGCGTGGTTTAAGTTTTTTGTTATTCCCGAGGGAACTACTTAATTTTCCGGGATAAAAAGTAGATTATGTCACTCTCCAGGTCTTCGACTATACCCATGCCAAAAATCACGTCGATTCGTTGCTCCGTTGCTGCGTGATTGAAGGACAAACCAACAAACCAACAAACCAACTGACTTTCGCATTTATAATATTAGTATGATTTCATTTATCATCATACTAATATTATAAATGCGAAAGTCAGTTTGTTTGTTGGTTTGTTGGTTTGTCCTTCAATCACGCTTCAACGGCGCAACGGATCGACGTGATTTTTGGCATGGGTATAGTTGAAGACCTGGAGAGTGACATAATCTACTTTTTATCCCGGAAAATTAAGTACTTAGTTCCCTCGGGAATAACAAAAAACTTAAACCACGCGGACGAAGTCGCGGGCATCATCTAGTTTATTATATAATATTTGAAACGCAAAAAAGAAGTAGGTATAGGTAAACGGTTTTAGGTTTTCATAAAAGAAACAGGTATTTAGATGGCGTGTATTATACAATTTTATGTGTAAAACTGTGTGTGACCCGGATAAGTTTTTCAATTATTTCCGTACTATATGATGCCCGCGATTTCGTCCACGTGGATTACGGTTTTTTGATTACCGCAGGAACTCTATAATTTTCCAGGGTAAAAAGTAGGTACCTAGCTTATGTCCTTACACCTATACATACAACCTAACCTTTTACGAAATTTCATCAAAATCGGTTGAGTAGATGGGCCGTGAAAGCGTGGCAGACAGACAGACACACTTTCGCATTTATAATATTAGTATGGATGCCTAGAGACAGCTTTGATTATTTACTAATGGACTGTATCGAAAAATGCAAATATGAATTGTGTACGAGAGCCACGGGGGCGCGGGGGCGCGGGGCGGGATCTCTGATTCGGCGGCGCTGGCAGCGACGCGCTAAGTTACCTACTTAGCGCGTCGCGCCAGTGGTGCGCCCAGGGTTGCCAGGTGTTCGGTATTTTAGCAAGTATAACAAAAATGCCGAAGTATGAGTGGTTCGGTTTATTCAGTTTCATACATAATGAAGACGTTTTCCATTTCTTTCTTTCGAATCGTGTCGAAACGTGAGCGAAGGTCAGTCATTTGTGATTTTTGATTTCAAATCAAGCGTAGACATGGTGAAGCCTAAATTATGCATACCTGTAACTTTTAATGCCTATACTGCCATAATATGTGTAATTTTATAAAATAAATCTATACTAATATTATAAAGAGGTAAAGTTTGTGAGTGTCATAGGCTATAGATATATTAACCCGAAAAATTTGGGAGTTCCCGTGGGAATTTAAAAAACTTATTTCACGCGGACGAAGTCGCGGGCATCTGCTAGTATTGTGTAAAATAATTATTATCAGTTGTGTTTGTTCCTATCAACGGTCTCGTCCTTGTTCGGTAGATTTCAAAACCAAATTTGGCAACCCTGGCCGTGCCGCGGTCACTCCGGCGGACTTTTCTATTTTTATATTTTACGATTATTCTTTTTTAGGGTACCGTACCCAGAGTGTGCCACCGGGACCCTATTACTAAGCCTGCGCTCTCTGTCCGTCTGTCTGTCAGCGGGCAGTAGGTATCACATGAATCGTATGAATGAGAATGAATGAAATTACACTTTTATTGTAGGTACACCACATAAAAATACACCAAATAAAAAAAAAATACACCACAATGAAAACCTGTCATGTGCGAGTCGGACACGAAGGGTTCCGTACCATTTAGTTTTACATTTGACATGTATAGTATGCGCGCGAGTTGAATGCATCGTGTGTCACCGTACAATATTAGCTCTGCATTCAACTCGCGCGCGTACTATAGGTACATAGAAGAACATAGCGTTTGTGAATGATCGGGCGCATACATACCTAATCTATCTATATTAGTAAGTAGGTAGGATGTCAATCTTTTTTCTATCTATTCTATATATATAAAATCGTTTGTCCTGACTGGCTATTAACGCACAGCCTAAACCGCTGGGGTTAGAAACTTCAAATTTTGATAGTAGGTTCCTTCTATGATGTAGGCGCTCACTATGGAAGGATTTTTAAAATTCCACCCCTAAAGGGTTGAAATAGGGGTGAAAGTTTGTATGAAAGTCCGTCATCTTTCAAGTTATATCCATGAAACTTGGGGTTTGAGCTTTTGGTAAAAAATAAAGAAGTACGTGTTAACGTGTGTGTACTGTTTTTGGGAATTCCAGCCCCAAAGGGGTAAAATAGGGGTTGAAAGCTTGTATGAAAGTCCTTCATTTTTCAAGTTATAGGTAGCCATGAAACTTGGCATTTGGGCTTTCGGTTCAATATGAAGAAGTACGTGTGTTACCATTTTTGAAAATTCGACCCGCAAAGGGGTGAAATAGGGAAGGAAAGTTTGTATGAAAGTTCTTTATTTTTTGGTTTACATTCATGAAAATTGGTATTTGGGCTTTCGATTAAATATAAAGAAACGCGTGTTTCAGGATTTTTGGAAATTTCACCCCCAAGGAATTATTAAAAATTTCACCCGAGCGAAGCAGGGGCGCGTCCGCTAGTATTTACTGTAATAATGTGGCGCGGAGGCATAGATATTAGGTATATGTAATGTAGTAAATAAATAATATTCAAATATTTCAAGTAACAAAATTAGTTAGTTGGCTATAAAATAGAGCGTAGAGCGTATTGCTATATATGCGTACATATATATGCTGTAGTGTGGCGAGTTTTATACCTACAGTTGGTTGCCGCCTGATTGTATATCGGGCCTTAAAGCTTTTAAATAAATGAAGTTATCTATCACTCATAGTTGTTCGAATCAAAATATCAATATTAAAGTCTCCACAAATTAATATTTTTTTAGATGACCAACATATTCGCCTTAGGATCTCCTCCATCACTTCCTCAAATAACACAAAGTCACCTGAAAGAGGTCGGTACACGCAAACTATAATATACTGCTCCAGCTCAACACAGGACAGCTCAATAGTGCGTTCAACAGAAAGATTAACAATGTCTTTTCTTTCTTTGCAATTAATGTTGCTGCGGGTCAATATCATAGATCCTCCACGTATAGCCTTCTTTCTGGAGAACGCGCTTAACAGAGAGTAATTCTTGAGATTGATCATTAACTGATGACTATTGAGCCAATGCTCGGTTAGACATAAAATATCAATATCAGAGTTTCTAATAAAAAGATCAATCTCATGTTCCTTGCCAGATAAGCCCTGTATATTTTGGTGTACAAGATTAATTTTACAAAGCTTATCTGTTGTCTCATTTATCAGTTTAAATTTTTATTATAACTAACAAATGAACTACAATTATTTGTATTTAAGGATAAAGTACCTGGATGAATACAACTTGTATCCTTCAAAAGACTGGAATAAGTATTTGAATAGGTATAAATACCTGAGTGCCACCAGTTTTGCTCAAATCTTTAAATATTACAGCAATTTCGTGAGAACTCAATGATGAAATCAATAGATATTAATTTTAGGTTTCGAAAATCCTATGCGACTTCCTTGTGGGAATTTCCGGGATAAAAAGTAGACCATGCCCATATGTCCTTCCACAAGATGAAATATCGTCAAACTTGGTTAAAAATATGGGCCGTGAAAACGTATCTGAAAGAAAGACATTCACATTTACCTACCTATAGGATTAATAACGGATTTATTTAAAAAGAGAAAGTCTACTTTAGATTTTGCTTGAAGTTTCTGCAATACAATAAATAATTTTCAGGAATTCCGTTTGATAGATTCCGCAATCCAGCTAGTTTATAATGAAATTAAATATACTGATTTTAAATTATACTTATGTGCAGCTACAATGTCACATACTTAACTTAATATAACAATAAGTTATTTTAAGTTAGCAAGGGACTTATTCGAAGGGATGTAAATGAAAATAACTCGAATAGCGAACTCAGAATTTTACACCTTTCTGCCGCATTACTTTAAATGAACGGTCATATCGAAAATTATTCAGCAAAACTTTGTTATGAAAAATTACGAGAATATTCCCAATGGAAAAATTATACGGTACATGCTGGTTAATTGAAATATTGAACATATACTGTTAGTGTAGGAGATAGATATTTATATATAATTATTACAAAGGAGTTCATAGACGCGTACAAATCATATTATGAACTCCTAAATTTTCGACTTAAGAACTCCTAAACTATTTTTTTTCTCGTGTCTATTTCTGTATCTGCAATCTGTCTTGCGACATTGAGCCGTGCAGTTGTGGGTGGTGGATTTGTATTTGAGAGCTAGGTATCCATCCACTGACGGAATTCCCTATTTGCTGAAGAATCTACGGGGCAGATCCGAGACACTACTTCTGTTCAATCGGCAGAATCGGAGGCTGCCTTCTACCTCTAATTTATAATGCTAGGTCGTTGACATGAACCGCGAGTCGCTCCTGATATTTTTTACTATTTGCCTCAATTTCTTCTCTGACGGTTTTAATGTTGAGATCCTTTTGAATGAAAGTAATAATTATATTATGGTTATCTTCTGTCATATTTTTTTATAAAAAGCTCTAACTTGAGCGTTTACACGTGTTTCCACTGTTTCCACCCATTTATTTATTGTCCGATATGATGCAGATGAAGATAATGCTAAAGCTACTATTTGTGTATAAATTTTCAACCCTGAAACGAGGCATTTCTTTTATTTGCGAAAATTCCCTGCGGAAATTAACTTGCTGTAATTTTCACGACTCCCTTGACTTTAAAATTTGGTCTCCAAAGTAAATGTGAGAGTTATAAATTACTATTCAGTTTAAAGGAACATTTACGTTTTATTAGTAAAGTTAAAATTAATTAAAGATGCCTATGTAGGTATATTTTCCACTTATCTACATTATAGGCACTTACAATAAAAATTCTTTCCAAAAAACCGACTTCCAAAGCCACTGTAAAAATTTTTTTTTTGATTTCTACACAGTATGTTGAAGTCGGGCGAGCCTGACGCGTCAACTTTGCCTATCTTTGTTATACTCGCTCGACTTCAACATAGTGTATAGAAATCAAAATTATTTTTTACTTTACAGTGGCTTTGGAAGTCGGTTTTTTGGAAAGAATTTTTATTTTTAACTTTGTAGTGTACTCTTAATCCCCACGGCTTAGGTGTGCAGTACCTTGCAGCATCAGTGTTGAGGAGTTGGGACTTGGGTTTAAGTATGAAGTCGTTGCTTGACACCTCCAATATGAATTCACCATAAAAAATCCTAAATCGCTATATTTAAGGAGTTCTGTACCCTGCAGCATCAGGGTTGAGAAGTTGGGACTCAGAGTTGAATCGTATACTCGTGACTTGATACCTACTATATGAATTCACCATCAAAACTTCCTAACTCCCTAGTTTTGAGTCGTAGGTATACCTGCAGCATCAGGATTGAGGATTTGGAGTCAGAATTTTTTATGGGACCATCTCGCAAGCTTCCTCTAACCACTGAAAAAAAAAAATTTCAAACCGGTGTGGAAACCACGGAGATATGCGGTAACATACATTAAAAAAAACATGCGCGCTGAATTGAGAACCTCCTCCTTTTTTGCAAGTCAGTTAAAAAAATATTCTTATAGTAGGTGATGCCCGCGACTTCGTCCGCGTGGATTGAGGATTTTTGGAACTCTTTAGTTTTCTGGGATAAAAAGTGCGCTATTCCAGACTATAATCTATCTCTGTGCCAAATTTCAGCCAGATCCGTTCAGCCGTTGGGGCGTGATTGAGTAACAAACATCCATACATCCATCCATCCATCCATACCTCCATAAATCCATCCAAACTTTCGCATTTATAATATTAGTAAGATTAGAAAAGCTGAACTACTTTAAAATGATTTTCACAGCTAGGGAAGATTATGCAATGAGTAATGTGATACAAGATAATATAATACAAGGTAGGTTATAGGTATATTTCCCGAAAAATTAATGTTTAGTTTGTTCCTTCCTGTCAAAGGCAGTATATGCAAACAAATCGCTTTGCAACTCAATTAAATGGAGATTATTACTACCTCATGCGATGAATCTTGGAACCATCTAGATTATAAAGCCCCTTGTACAAGTTGGCACAAATGTACTCGGCGCCTTCATTCGGCGAATATGTGTCAGATATAACGAACTGGCCTTGAATCTTCGCAGTAGGTAATTTCGGGGTCTCCGTGCTTTTTTCGTGTCAGTCAATCTCTCGCTTCCCGCAGAGCAAGAAAGTATATACAACATACTATCCATGCGAAGACACTATAATATCTCCTCCACTATCGTTTATTATTTTGGTTGTTTCCTGTTCTGGTATCTGCTAATTTTATCTGACAAAAGCCGGAAGCTGCCGTGGACTGACTCAAACTGTCTCATCGAGGTTGGCATAGTATTTGCTCCATTTGCCATGCCCGGAGTCTTACTATCGTCGCTTAAAGCAGTATTATTTTAAAATTGATGTTTTATATGACGTGCCTTGACCTCCCTAAAATGAGTATTACGTATAATTCGGAAACAAGAGCGTCAACATATTTAAAATAATACTAATTAAATCGATGGTAGTAAGCTCCCATTACGTCTAACATGGTCCATGTTAGACGTAAAAAAAAAACTTACGAGACATCTCAGTAAGTTTAATTGCTACTGTGGGGGCTGACTAATATTATGAGCAGGATTAGTTGTTTAGTGTGGAAAAGTAGCCAGCAATCTTATCACCTCTCGGTTCAGGCGAAAGTATAAGACATAAAAGAACTCGCTAGGTAACCATAATTTTTATTGTAACATTTTGAAGTTAAAAAACTAAGAACTACCTATTATTTTGCGAGTGTACGCTGGCCAGCTTGCCCACAGGTGTGGGGTTTCAAGCTACATGTGGAACAAGAATGTTGGTGCAATTCACATACCGAGTTCGTACGTTGGCCGAAATCTACCTAACGTGTTGGGCCAACGTGTACTGAAGGCTATAAGTTGTAACGTATGTTCCACGTGTATGAACTCAGTTAAGCTTCAGGGTGGAGAAATTATTATATTATTAAATAATAGTTCATTATCTAATGAGTGCATATAAGTAAATCTGAGTTTGTAGGTGAATTACAAAATTAAGGACGCAGTTCAAGCACAGTTTTAGAAAAGGCGTTTTTAAAAAAGCTTCTGAAAATATCTTTATTAACATAACCTTTGCATAATCTTATTTAATAATAGGTTACGGCGTCCGTCCAGATTTCCTCGTCTTTTATATGTTAATGCATATGGCGTACAAAGGAAAAATTGAATAAATTAGAATTATAAGGCCTTTCATATACTTTTTCATTTAAATTTTCTCATAAATCTACAATACACAATGGGGTAGTGTTAGAAAACTCAAAACAACATTCAACAGAGCTGCAGATTGGGTTTGGTTAGGCTATTCGATGTTGCTCAATAACCCACCCTACCGGAAAAGCTGTACCACCAAGCGATTAAGCGTACTGGTACGATTTCAAACATAAACTAACTAGAAGTACATAGTAGCAGTTAGTTATATTCTATGCTTTGGGTATCATTTAAAACTGCAATAAGTACGCTTTCCTTTAGACCACAGGCAAAGGCTAACTATTACTGAGAGTGAAAGAGAAGTGATGAGATTTGAAAGTGCACAGTTATATAACAAACTGCCTAAAAATATTAATAGCTATTTATGCAACTGTATCGTAATGAGGGTCATTTTAATTCGAGTGCTGTTTTTTGATACGAGGCTTGCCGAGTATCAAAATAGGATAGTACGAGAATTAAAATGACTAATTACGTACAGTTGCATACAAGATTTTATCTACGACAAGGACGTCTTTATAATTTTTTACTTTATAAATTAATAAAAACCCAGAGCCGCTAAGCTATAGGTATCCTATTTTGAAGATAACCATATCGATACAGCTACGACTCATAACGATACAGCTCCCATACAACGAACTGTATCGTTATGAGAAGCAAACACGAAAGAGGGTTCAATTCGATATAGTTGTCAAATTCGAAATTGGAACTTTTCGATGCTGGAGTAGATAAAATATTAAAGAATGTAAAAGCATGCACACTTTCAAAAAAGTACTTAAAAATTACATTACCAACAAAACTGAAATGAAAATTTAATTTAATAATCTCTTCCTCAAGACACTTCTAGTTAAGATTTATCCAGGTCGTAAGACTATAAATTAAGTACTTATAGAAAGAAATTAATATTTTGCAAATGTTATTTTAATTAAAACTCTTCAATTTTTCGGTATAAAAAGTAGCCTATGTCCTTCCCCGGGATGTAACCTATCTCTGTACCAAATTTCATCATAAAAATCATAGTTTTAATTAAAATAACATTTGTGTAAATTGCTTAAGTACATAAATACAAATCATTCTTTTTGTACTAGAAAAAAAAAATTGCATCGAATTGTCCGTTATATAATCTTATTTTTGTACGCTCTAAATGCTTAATCTCGTTAGCCTGTAAGTTTTATATTATAATCATCATCATCATCACTACAGCTTATTAACGTCCCACTGCTGGGCACAGGCCTCCACTCTCATAGGAGAGCGGGAATTAGAGCTTAGACCCACCACGCTGCTCCAATGCGGGTTGGCGGGCTTTAACGATTATTATCATGTTAGTGATAATAACCGGGACCGACGGCTTAACGTGCTCTCCGAGGCACGGGGGTGAAACACCGCCAACTTCCAACTCCGGGCTGGCACTGAGAATTTCTTAATTGAAAAACCCAATACCTAACAGTTTTTTTATGCCCGACCGGGAATCGAACCCAGGACCTCGTGATCCGCAGTCGACTATGCTAACCACTAGACCAAAGAGGCAGTTAGTTTCATATAAGTGAATTGTTAATTCTTAAATGAAACAATTAAATATCTTAAACCAGAAACCAGAGATGGTAGCGGGCTAACTTAGCATGGCAGTTAAACTAGGTAGGTATCCATCCCTTAATGAGTTTCTACACAACAACCTAGAGTTTAAAACATCAACTAAGTAAATACTTAGATACTACTCTCCAGGCAATTATTTTTTTGCTAAAAAGGTAAAATTCGAATTAATTATTTGATATCTTCTCTTTGTAGGAAAAGTCTTTATAATGTTGTTGCGAGAACCAAAAATTTTTAATCATGAACGGGTCCAATGTTTACAAACTAGGTACAATTTAATTACAAAAGTTATGGCCCATCGTAAACCTAACAACCCTTGCGTTTGTATCCCTTTAAGTACGTAATCTAACAACACAGACAATTTTACTGCTGTATAGCTGTTTATTCAGACATAATGCTCTCGAAAAACTTAGTAGGTAATACCTAATTAAAAAAGATCCTCGATATAATTATGTGGCATGTTCTCTAGTCCTGCCTTATTATTTTCCTTCGATGTATCCCTAAAGATATAACTAGTCCATATACTGATGTCTTCTTGGTTTAAATGCGCTCAGCTAACTAATATATAAATCTCTAAAGTATCTCGTGAAATAAAATTATTCTCGTTGTTTCTTCCGAAAGTTTTTGCGAGATTTTACTATTTACGCACAATTATTAAAGTGAAAAAAAATCGATCTGCAAATCAGAAATCTTTTTTATATCTACTTACCTAGATAATCATTGAGGGTGAGGCCCTGTCCTCAGACCCTGTCTATGGCGAGGAGGGAGGGAGGGCGATGCTTATTGCAATTTTAAATTTATTCGCAGTATTTTCCACTTGATTTGATAGCGCTCATGATAAATAAAATCGAAGAAGAAATAAAATCATTCAGTAGATATAAACTCTTGCTTTGAGCGAGTTAAATAAGTGCAGCAAATTGTGATAAATATTTATAAAATTAACCATCAAAAATTAATTAAATAAATTATGAACATAACTAGCAGTGTATTAAAGTTTTTTACAGCTTAAACTAATTTTTTTTTCTTTTTTTTATGATTCTTATGATGGTCTCCAATTGGAATGAACAAGCTTTTCAGACATTTTGAAAAAAAGTGAAGCCTTGAAATAAGGTTTCAAGTTAATAATTATGCGTGCCAATGTACCTGCTACCGTTAGTCAAAATATTTGTGAAAGATGATCTCAAAATAACCCACCCTCCGTGGCGCAGTGGTCTCTTGACGACCTCCGTGGCGCTGCTGTCTTAACATGGGAGGTCCCGGGTTCGATTCCCGGCAGGGTCAATTTGGGAATTTATAATTTCTGAATTTTCTCTGCTCTGGTCTGGTGGGAGGCTTCGGCCGTGGCTACACTGAAAAAAAAAAATAGTAAAACGAATTGCTTTTTCGGTAATATACATTGCTTTGACCAGTAAAAATGGAGCCTATTGTCCAAATAAGTTCAAGTAACCGAGAAAAAAACAGTTGAGTTATAACAGTAGATTTTACCGGTTGATTATTCTTACTGTTTGTAAGACAGTAAAAAAAAACAGTTAGGATAGACAGTAAAGGAAAACAGTAAGTAAGACAGTAAAAAAAACAGTTAGCATAGACAGTAAAAGAAAACAGTAAGTAAGACAGTAAAGGAAAACAGTAAGAGTAGACAGTTAAAAAAAGTCAGTTAAGAGAACAGTAAGATTTTAAGTAGTAAGTTTAACTGAATTATGATAGTACCTATTACAGTGTGAAAACTTTAAGAATGCAGTTGATTTTACTGTGTTTACACAGTACGTACTACATGGGACAACGTTAATGGGTACTGTGGGATCGAAATAATAATAACCATGGGAGAACAGTTTTGAGTATTTTAAGCAACAGTAGCGGGTAATGTGTGTCGCACATTAGTAATTACTGTGTGGTTCAGTAGAACATACTGTTATTCACCAGTTCTGGCCATTGTGAATACGCATTAGTAGTAACAGTTTCCTAACAGTAACAGGTATGCAAATTCACAGTAAGATGAACTTTGAGTGCTCATTAATATATACCTTATTATCCAGTTATCTTAACTGTGAAAATATTTTATAGCAACTGTCTGTAGACGATATACGTTACTGTGAGATTCAGCTGGCAGTACCTGGGGATATCAGTTATAATAATTGTCAGTACACATTAACAACAACTGTTAAATCTCAGTTAAAGGTACAGTGGAGATACGATGCAGGTTACTGTGAGAAAACAGTAACAAATACTGTATGTAAGATATCAGATACTATGAGAATACTTTAAAAGATACTGTGAGGTTCGGTACTAGGAAATGTGGGCACATTAGGATATACCGTGTTTACCAGTTCTAGCAGCTGTGGATCCATTCATAAAAACTGTGCCTATGAGTTTAGATACATATTTCCACAGTAACATTCAGTGACAGCGCATTACCACGTACTGTGAGTCTCAGTTTCTATAACGTATTTTCACAGGTACGGGTACTGTAGAAGCTAAGTTGTAAGTACTGTAAGCGAAATTTATTCGGAACTGTTCATTTACAGTGACAGGTACTGTTACATCACAGTAATGCATACAGTAATTACTACTGTATATCATAATGTTACAACATTACGATATACAGTAGTAATTACCGATACAGTAAGATGTACCTACAGTAGTAGTTACTGCTACCGTGCATGATGTGATTTCTTCACGCTATGCAAGTACCTAACTTGAAGCAATATCCATAGCGCACCGTGAAGTCCGCGATCGCGCAGCGTCGGCGACCGCGGACTTCCCAGCGTTATATGGCGGCAGCTGAAACTAGCTTACATGCACGGCGCGCAGAGCGGGCACTGTGGAGTAAACACATTTACTGTTATTAATTGTGACGTATTGACAAACAATAAGAGAAAAGTTCCTAATAAAATTTACACCGTCATTCGAAATACCTAAGGATCGTATTTTGTTTTAAGTAAAAGTAGGTTCAGAAATGTTGAATTTCAGTAATAAATGAAAAACTTCTAAAAACTATTATAACTTATTTTTATTGAAATTGAAAGTAAGTAAATAATGACATAATTATTACAGAAAATAACTGCTTAACTGCCTCAAATTGGCGGGAAATTCAATTGGAGCCAAGCCTGAATTCGAGAAAAAAATCAGCAATCGAGCTCAGTTGTTTATAAATAAATAATGATGAGTACAATGACGCCCTTTCGGCATCAAGAGCGATCCTCTTAATACCTATTATAAGGTACACTTCAACCTATTAAATTACAAATTTGAAAGTAAATAATGACCATTAACTGCTTGAAAGACAAAGTCTTCTGACAAAAATTATACATATTTACTACCTACCTACACATTAAGGTACACTTCAACTTATTAAATTACATATTACATTTATTTAAAAGTAAATTATGACCATAAAATTACTATTTTAGACAAAAAAGTAGGTTACACATAGGTACATGCACATAAACTTTTACAACATCATTATAAAAGGTAGGTACTCATTTCAGTGACGCCGCGATAGTGATACTGCTACGACTTTGACCTGGGACTATACTCATTGTAAGAGAACTATGTTTCGGCTGTTGCGGGGGCTTTAGGATTTTCCCAACGGCTGCAGCCTTTCTTTATGAAGCTACAGGCTATCGGGAGCTTTTTCGAGCAGCGTGATGAGATTCTGAAAAAAGGGAAGATTGTTAGTATTGGGTGTATGGGTGTTTGAGTTTAAGAATAGTGTTAACTGATAGATAACTTACATTGTGACATAGGGAACTAGATCTGCATGAATATGTGGTGCTTGGAGATGATAAAGCCGAATTTATTGGTGAATTCGTAAGTCCACCAACACTCCCTCCGTACAATTCCACAAGCTTATCAAGACCGTCACAAACCTGTAAAAAATCATATGTTCACAAAAATTTGATTCCAAGGCGTGCAATCAGGGGGGCTCTGTATTTAGTGTGTACATAAGTAAATTGTGTGTTTAATAAACTTAGTCACTTACTTGAGTATTTCGTATGGAAGCCTTCCACTCTTCAAGCACTTTTTTAAATTTGGCTTGTGGGCCAATGGCTGGTATTAGCAACCGGATTTGCTCATCATCAAGCAAAGGCAGCGCTTCTATGTCAATTGTCAACTTCATTTTCTGAAATAATACAGGTTTATCATTTAATTACAATCTTGCTTACAGACAGCAATCTCAACACAGATTTTTATTTGTAAAATTTATCAGTATGCCATTTAGATCTTAAAAAAATATGATTGATTGATTGTTATTAACGTAATTTTATGGATGTATAAAATACATAAAACACACCTACCATGGTAGTAGAAAATGAACCTTAATTTGCTTTTTGATTATCTACCTACTGGTTACAGATACATTCATCGCATGGATAATGGTCATAAATAGCGAAATCTTTGCAATGCTGGCACCAAAAAAAAATTATAGTGAAGCAGCATTATTATATTTTTGTTATTTGGCATGACATAAAAATTCTTTCCAAAAAACCGACTTCCAAAGCCACTGTAAAGTAAAAAATAATTTTGCTTTCTACACACTATGTTGAAGTCGGGCGAGTATAACAAAGATAGGCAAAGTTGACGCGTCAGGCTCGCCCGACTTCAACATAGTGTGTAGAAAGCAAAATTATTTTTTACTTTACAGTGGCTTTGGAAGTCGGTTTTTTGGAAAGAATTTTTATTTTTAACTTTTTAGTGTAGTCTTAATCCCCACGGCTTATGAGTGCAGTACCCTGCAGCATCAGAGTTGAGGAGTTGGGATTTGGGCTTAAGTATGAAGTCGTTGCATGACACTTACAATATGAATTTCCCATTAAAAAATCCTAAATCGCTATTTTTGAGGAGTTCTGTACCCTGCAGCATCAGGGTTGAGGAGTTGGGACTTGGGTTTAAGTATGAAGTCGTTGCTTGACACCCACAATATGAATTCCCCATAAAAAAATCCTAAATCGCCATTTTTAAGGAGTTCTGTACCCTGCAGCATCAGGGTTGAGGAGTTGGGACTCAGAGTTGAGTCGTATACACATGACTTGATACCTACTATATGAATTCACCATCAAAACTGCCTAACTCCCTAGTTTTGAGTCGTAAGTATACCTGCAGCATCAGGATTGAGGATTTGGAGTCAAATTTTTTTATGGGACCATCTCGCGAGCTTCCTCTAACCATTGAAAGAAAAATTTTTCAAATCGGTTTGGAAACCACGGAGATATGCGGTAACATACATTAAAAAAAAAAAAAAAAAAAAATATACGCGCCGAATTGAGAACCTCCTCCTTTTTTGGAAGTCGGTTAAAAATGGTTAAGCATAGTGGATAAAGTTGGAAACCGACAATTATGACATTTTTCGACTTTGACAAAATGTGTTTTTTGCCACGGCCATTTCAATTCTCTCAATAATCCATAATCGCTTTTCTTAAGATAATCGTCCACATCCAGAAATGCCACGTCCATATTTGAAATCTAAAAAAAAGGAGGCAACGTATTAGGTATAGGTACTTACTTGATGCACAAACATTTACATTTAGGTAAGTATATACCAACTTTACTATACCATAGAAATTGTTTGCAATTATTATTACTTTCTCAAAATACAATTGTGACTAAAACGTTAGGCAAAGTCTATAATATACCTATCTACATATATAGTACTTAAATTCCCAAAAAACTTATGGTCTGTAAAATGTTCTGTTGTATGTAATAGAACTACCTACATATGTTTTGGAATGACAAATGACGGATTAAACTCTAAAAGGTTTAAATAATGATGGCGTTCTTTAAGAGTTTTAACTATTAACACAGCAGTATTCATCGTATATAAGTATTTTGTAACTCATAATGACATGATGAAGTGTTCTTTAAGAGTTTTAATTCTTAACACAGCAGCACATTACTTGCTTATTTCACATGCGCTCGACAATCTACTGTCCTGTCAGCAGCTCGTACCATGTAAACAGCTCACGCCATTCAAGCTACCGACTATCACGATAGCTATGTATACATATATATCATAGCTATCTACTGTCTAGACAGTAGCTCGAACCTTGTAAATGGGGTATTAGCTTAAGGTCTAGTTGTGAAAGAGCTGCGGCTAGAGCCTAGGCATAACATAACATAACAAGCACCGCCAATGCGTTCGTCTCGGTGCAATGGTAACTACTAAGTACCTACAAGCAATCCAATACCCAACATAAAGGAAGATTCACGTAATACAGTGTCCCGGCAGGGACACACATCCACCAAATTGTTAGTGTAGGTACAATGCATGTAAGTAGAAGCAATGCCATATTTAACCAAAGAAAGATTCACGTAATACAGTGTCCCGGCCGGGACACACGAATTCACCATGAATTTAGGTACCTACTTCATACGAAAAGCAATATACCTACTTAGGTCCTACTATAAAAAAATAGGGATAAGTAAATTAACTGACTATCAGGCTTCGACACCGCGGTGTAACGTGAATCTTCACCACAATGTAACCAAATTAAAAAACAACAAGCACAAAATAGGTAACACACATCATTCAGTAAAGTGAGGTTATTACCATTAATTACCATTTATAAGACTAGACTTAGACTTCAATGGACTCTGACAAGTCATCTCTGAAATATAAAATCTTCTTCAATTCTTCTAAAACCGGTAGGAATGGAACATAGGAACATAGGTACTAGTTACTTACCAATAAATTTATCGAGGTATTTATCAAACTCTTATTCCTTTAATACATTTTTCCTTATATTATGTATCTTCAAAAAAGGAGGAGGTTCTCAATTCGTCTGTATAATCTGTATTAATAATTGTTCACTTTTATTTTAGTGTTTAAAATCTTAAAAAAACGACTGACTCATGCACATTGCACTGCAGATTAAGAGTTAAGACTAATGCGCCGGCGGCCGGACCCAAGTCCCGAGTATGAGTGCCACCCTCTGATTTCGATTTTCCCCGAACTCCTCGTGAAATTTCCCCAAATTCAGCACTTTTCAAAATGATTTCCCCTAAACATTTTCTCTAAGAATAAAACACAAATTGAGGTTTATAATGTAAGTAATTAATTATTAACTGTATTATTTCTTTATTAATATTTTCATAAATAGTATTAGATATATAAATAGTACTATAGTATTAAGGTTTATTCACATGAATTAAATCCTTGGCAGTGTGGCGAACTGCTGTAATTTTACTAGCTCAATTAGTTTTTAAGAGCTATTGTTAAATGGTGATAGCAAAAAACAAAACCCGGCTGAGTTTTTCGTGGGCTTCTTCTCAGTGCAAATGAAACCAATCGAGATGAAAACTTTAAAAATTTCCCAAAACGTGCCAAAATCTCCTAAATCTAGGGGAAAATGCCCATAAGTGGTGACACTACGGCGGCACCTCCCGCCCCCGGCATCCACTGCCTTCGCCTCTCTCAAGATACCTTGGTGATTTAAATGTTTAGGACATTTGATTTCATTACGAAACATTTAAAATAACTGTCCTGAAGACAGTTATTTTAAATGTTTCGTAATAAAATCAAATGTTTTATACATTTAAATCACCAAGACATGTACCTACTTGCGTAATACAGTCTTAAGATAATTATACTTAGTGACATATATATATATATATATATATATATATATTATACTTACCTAGGTTTAATTGAGTACTCATAATGAGCGAAGCGTTTCTGCCTGCATCAATTAGCATTTCATCCATTTATCTGTATTTGTACTACCAAGGTATGTTGGTACTCGCATAGAAATAATATTTTTTCAACCAATCTTCATGAAACTTGGCATGCAGATCACTTATTCAATTTTTATTCAACTAGCGACCCGCCCCGGCTGGCATACAGTTTGAAACACATTTAAACTTATTATGTACTTACATGTCATCTAAATCCAACTCAACGAACGCTATTTAAACTTCAATGAAGCTAATTTTGTTACATCCATCCATGGTTCATTTAATTTCACCTAATATAAGTATACACATACGCGTCGGGGTACTTATCTGAGCAGGGATTCGGTAAGTAAATGTAAAAGTTACCAAGTGGCAAGTATATAGTACTTATTAGTAAATAGTTCGCCCCGAACGGGAAACGGGAATGTTCAAAGAATTTAAATAACTGTTTAGCTCCCAATTAACTGGATGCTACAGAAACTGTTCTGAAGCAGTTAAAAATAAGTACAAAAGTAAATAACTGTTCAGCTCCTAACATTACGCTAAAAAAACTATTCTGAAGCAGCAAAAATAACTGCTACAATATCAGTAAAGCTCTGAAAACGGCAATACTTAAAAAAAAACGTTTGTTTCAGTAAACTTTAATATTCAAACAATTGAAATAACCGTTTAGCTCCTACCTATACACTTAAAAAACTGTTCTAAAGCAGTAAAAAATTAATGTTACGATATCAGTAAAGTTGTGAAAATGACAAAACTTAAAAGAAACAGCTGGTTTCAATAATCATTAATGGTCTAACAATTGAAATAACTGTTTAGCTCAAAACTGTACGCTAAAAAAAATGTTCTGAAGCAGTAAAAATAACTGCTAAAATATCAGTAAAGCTTTGAACATGGCAATACTTAAATGATACTTATATTTTCAGTACAATTTCATGTTCAAACAATTGAAATAACTGTTTAGCTCCTAACTATACGCAAAAAAAAACTGTCCTGAAGAAGAAAAAATAACTGCTACAATGTCAGTATAGTTCTGAACATGGCAAAACTTAAAAGAAACTGTTTGTTTCAATAAACGTTGATGTTCAAACAATTGAAATAACTGTTTAGCTCCTAACTGTTAGCTAAAAAAACTGTTCGGAAGCAGTAAAAATAACTGCCAGAATATCAGTAAAGTTCTCACCTTCGAAAAGCTTAAAAGAAACTGCTTGTTTCAATAAACGTTGATGTTCAAACAATTGAAATAACTGTTTAGCTCCTAACTGTAAGCTAAAAAATAACTTTCGGAAGCAGTAAAAATAACTGCCACAATATCAGTAAAGTTCTGACCTTCGCAAAACTTAAAAGAAACTGCTTGTTGCAATAAATATTAATGTTCAAACAATTGAAATAACTGTTTAGCTCCTAACTGTACGCCAAAAACACTGTTCTGAAGGAGTTAAAATAACTGCTACAATATCATTAAAGCTCTGAATATGGCAATACTTAGTACGAACTGTTTGTTTCAGTAAACTTTAAAGTTCAAACAATTAAAATAGCTGTTTATCTCTTAACTATATTCTAAAAAAACTGTTCTGAAGCAGTAAAAAATATCTGCTACGATATCAGTAAAGTTCTGAACATGGCAAAACTTAAAAGAAACTGCTTGTTTCAATAAACGTTAATGTTCAAACAACTGAAATAACTGCTTAGCTCCAAATTGTACGCTACAAAAACTGTTCTGAAGCAGTAAAAATAACTGCTACAATATCAGTGAACCTCTGAAAACGGCAATACTTAAAAAGAACCGTTTGTTTCAGTAAGCATTAATTTATAAACAATTATAACAACTGATTGGCTTCTTACTGTATTTTGCCCATTTCAACGAACTGTCAGTAATCAATTACTTTTACATAAACGACAGTTTCTATAACCGAATTACGCTTTACTGTGCAAAAACTGTAAAAAGTCTCGTTTTATTTTTTTCAGTGTAGTTACCACCCTACCGGTAAAGACGTACCGCTAAGCGATTTAGCGTTCTGGTACGATGACGTGTAGAAACCGACTAGGGGTATGGGTTTAATATAACTGCCATACCCAGGTTAGTCCGCTACCATCTTAGACTGCATCGTCACTTACCATCAGGTAAGGTCGCAGTCAAGGGCTAACTTGTAGTGGAATAAAGAATAACAATAATACGGAAATGGTTCAAGCTATTCAATCAAGACTAACAAACATTTTAAAAACAGCACAACATTTTGGGCTTCGTGTTGACTTAGGATGTCTCTTTAGATGAGTTGACTCCGGTATTGGCTATCATAAATAAATAAACAAAGCCTTCATTTCCAATTCAATTAGTTATTGTAACAAGGATTGTAGGTACAAGTTATTGTACAATCATTGTAAAAAGGATTATTATAAATATATTGGCTATCTTACCAAGGTCTTAAACATCAAAAAGAGGGGGAAAATATATAAAAGTAAAAAAAACATATCCAGTCAAATCAAATCTTGCCTTTTTTATGTCTATTAAAGAAACAGATATATCGACAAAAATAGGAGGGATAAAGTAACTCAGCCAAAAACGATGCGACGAACGAATTTCGATGGAATTTGTCCGACATTTCGGACTTTAGGAATAATATCATCGACAAATCCCCGGTTTAAAAACGAAAAAATAAACATAGAACTCGGAAATAATACGAGTACAAGTATGAAAGAAAAACCTTGACTCATGCTACCATAAAACGAATAAGTTACTTTCTTTGGTGATACGTAGGTATACAATGGATTTGTATCATCATAAAAACGTCATAAATCCAAATAACCGAAGCAGAGTTTACCCTGAGCTAGATATATCTTGGTATTTCTAGATTTACCAAAATAATATTATGTTATTTAGTTTTGTTTGACTGTGTTGGAATAATCATTCCATTTTAATTTTCAAGTACTAAATTTTGGGGATGTAAGATTGAAATACCTATTTCAATAAGGTAAAGGAAATTAAAGGAGTGTATGCGAGTTAAGTTTTGTTTTGTATGTGATGATATTATATTATAATCATTCGATTATATTTGTATGTACTTAAAAAAGATTTTGGAGATGTATGATTTTGAAATATTTCAATGTTTATAGAAGATGAAAACAAAATCAAATCACAACGTAGAGTGCGGGTTGGCTTAGCAGTAGATGAATTTTTCCAATGAACATACAGGCATATGATAATCTTATTTTAATTGACTAAGCGCAGATACAATTTATACTGTTCATATACATACGTAAACTTATGCTGCATCCCACAGGAAGTTTGTCAGGCCAGCAGCAAGTTTACTTGTTTTCTTCATTTCACTTAAAAAAATAGAATTGGAAGTCGCACGAGTGCTCACAAACTTCAGGTTAAACAGAGACATCGTTTTCTGATAATTTTCTAAGGCTTTTTTTCTTCCCCGGGATGCTACCTACCTCTGTAAGAATTTTATCAAAACCCGTTGAAAAGATGGGCCGGGAAAGCGTAGCAAACATATTTTCAATCCTCACAGAGATACATAGTCAGACAAATCATTCAAACATATTAAAAGTTTAACGTCTCTTTTGCGTCAGGCCTTAGAGTAGGTAGTGGGTATAAGCTGGGCTTACTTATGCCATAACAAATATACAAAGACTTGTGATGTAAGACCCTTACATTTCTTTTACAAATGGAAACGAGGAAAAATTAATTTGAGCAAAATTCACCTGAAAAATTTGTTGCATTCATCTTAGCATATTTCTTAGGTAAAAAATTACTGCGTATATTTCCAGGAGAAATGTCTTCGTACCTATGTGATAAAGAAATGAAAATAATATGACGGCAAACATTAATCAGAGTCATGAGTGAGTAGGTGTTGTAAAAAATAAATCATTTCCTTTTTGTGGCAACTGAATCAACATAACTGGAAGTAAAATCATTACGAGTAATATAGTCTAAGATCCGTATAAAACCACGACCTTCACCGAGCTGTTTAATGGATGAAGCCTACTTTTTATTTTTACAATTTAAATTTAATTAAAATTAATTAATTAATTTAAAAATAGTCTGGACCGGATTTTGATAGGCAACCTATTTTAGATGTATTTATCTATTAGGTTTCATCCATTAAACAGCTCGGAGAAGGTTGTAAAGGCGTTTTATAGAAGTGAGCTGATTCCAAAATAAAATGTGCACAACAGAAGGACCGTTGAAAATAATTCAGAAATATCTTGCCTGTCTTTTCGTTTACCTTGATTTTATTCTAGGCAAGCACGCTCGGAACTAGGTATACATCATCATGGCTCACCATAAGGCATAATTGACATCAAGCGCAGACCTATCCTGTATGACAAACAAAAAAGTAGTAAAAACTTTTTCACAAATTGCTCAGGACGTTTACCGAGGCGTTACATTTTGGGCACCGCAAATAGTGAGGCGTGTGTTTTTATTACTCACGTAGGCCATATATTAAAGAGTGACCTCTCCCGTTATTACGCCTTTCAAATAAACCTAAAAGTGTAGAAGACAATAGCTGTTATAAAACTAGTTTTAGTCGTGCACGACTTCAAAGTAAGTTAAATAGGACACAAAGTAAGATTTTGAACAAAACTGACTTTACTTAAGAATAGTACTTTTCTAAAAAATGAAACAAGTGACTTTTTTTTAAATATATTATATTATGTAATTAAAAGAAAGTAAATAAAAAAGCAACCTACTTAAGAAATATTATACTTTTAATATTTTTTTTGCACTGTGAGTGCTGAACGCGTAATACGGTAGAGTTCCAAATTTAAACTATTTAGGCCAAAGAACATTATAACAAGTTACAAGATATTCAGGAAGAAAGATTCCAAATTCAAACTTATGATATATTATAATGAAAATACATACATTCTTTACTGGCCTATGCCGGGAAGTTTAACTTTCGAACTCATTTACAGGGTATGAAATGTGCACATTTCATATCATATTTTAGAAAATAATATTATGCAGCAGAACTACAGTTCAAGCAGCACGTTGTTACGGAACAGCTTTGTCGATTCATTTCGGGATCCATCTGTTTAGGGTATTACATATCCATCAATTTTATGATTGATGGAAATTTTCCTTTCCCATTTTTCATCAGACGTTTAGGTGGATGGACTTAAATATTTTAGCTTACTCATGACAACAGATTAAAAAACTTTATACTATTTTCAATGAGATTGCGCATAATGAATTTATATCATAGAAATACTCGTAGCGAACAGACGTTTTAATAAAATAAACGAAGGATTTATGCACTGATTAAGTTTTCTATTTATGAGATAAAAGCATGAAGAATTTCTCGAATAAAACGGATAGTGAAAGAGATACTTAAAAGCGCTAACACGTATAAAAAACCGGCCAAGTGCGAGTCGGACTCGCGCACCGAGGGTTCCGTACTCAAGAAGTAGGTATAATTACCTTTGTTAATGAACCGCAAAACTAACTTTGTTTGTAGAGGTTTACTGTTAATATCAAAAAATTACGTTTGTTGTATGGGAGCCCCCCTTTAATATTTACTTTATTGATATTTAATTATTTATTTTGAAAGGTAATATACAAGTTAATATTCTATGAAAATTTGAACCGTCTACCTGTTACCGTTTTTAATATTGAGCAAAAAAATACGAAAAAAACACGTTTATTGTATGGGGACCTGGGGGATGGGGGTTAATATATATATATATTTTTGATTTTTAGTATTTGTTGTTATAGCGGCAACGGAAATACATCATTTGTGAAAATTTCAGCTTTCTAGCTATCACGGTCTATGAGATACAGCCTGGAGACAGACAGACAGACAGACAGACAGACAGACAGACAGACAGCGGAGTCTTAGTAATAGGGTCCCGTTTTTACCCTTTGGGTACGGAACCCTAAAAAGGGTATTGCCTGTCAGTATATTCTTTAATCTCAAAAATTTCTGTATGGACCTTTCATTAGGTTTTTATCAAAATGGAAACACCCTGTGAATATGACGTGTGTAATTGTGAAAAACAGAACTCTGTGAGAAGCTGCTTAATAGACCGAAATTTAATTATAAGTAATCATTTTCCCCTGATTATAATATCGGCATAAATCTAGTGATCTAAGAAAGTTTTCCTTGACCTACACCGGAGTTATTCCTATAACTCTCAATCGACAAAAATAACATTAAAATATTAACGACTAGATGATGCCCGCGACTTCATCCGCGTCGATTAAGGTTTTTGATTCTCGCGGGAACTCTTGAATTTCCCAGGATAAAAAGTAGCATATGTCCTTCCCCGGGATACGATCTATCCCTGTACCAAATTTCATCAAAGTTAGTTGAACAGGTGGGCCGTGAAAGCGTAGCAGATAGACAGACAGACGGACAGACAGACAGACAGACAGACAGATACACTTTCGCATTTATAATATTAGTATGGATTAGTATGAATTAATTATAGATATTAGTATGTATTTATGCCGGGATTATTGAAATAGAGTATAGGTACTAAAATTCTACATCAATGGCCGGGATGGAGAAACATGTACATAGCCTATGTCAAATAAGTAGATAAGTTAGGAAATTAGACTGATAAATTGTTTATTATGATAAGACATATTTAACAAGCAAATATTAAAATGTTCTCAATAAAAAATACCGCCAGGCAACAAATTTATTTTTATTAAGTGTGGTATTATCGAAAGAGATAAGTAAACCAATTTACTAAATCATAAACTCATCACGCGGCACCGGAGATTGCAAAAAAAAAAAACTTTTTACGGAGAAATAGAGTTTTGAAATTATGTTGAAGTAAACATTTTTATGTACCTACTTATAATGTGAAAATTAAGATATGTCATACACTTTACTATATATATCGACGCCCCCGGGGAATAAAATGGTTATGCGCTATTACCACTTTTTTAATGTTTTTGCATTTTCGGCATCTATGGTGTCGATATACACCTACTGATTTTTTTTAGATTTTTTGACGGAAAATTCATAAAGTTATAACAATTTTTATTTTTATTCTACGGAAATCATGTAACAAATTCTTCCCGTAAAAACATCGTAGTCGTTCATTATGGAACGAACGCATGTCGCGAGAAACTGTAAGGCATTATACGATTTTATTCACGTAAATAAATTGATAATTCTTTTCAATAACATGCTTTACCTAAATTAGTTTGGTAAATCTTGAACGGTAAACGTATATTACTGCTTTATTATTGACATAATTATCAATACTATTTCACGTAAACACCTATTACAATATTCTTTATGAATTTGAAAACATGTAGTAATGTGATACTATTTTATGTGAACTACAAACAGTAAACCTAACTCGTGAAAATTCTACTGAAAATGAAATGCTATCCAGTTCAGGTGCAGATTATATTGACATAATTAATCACCAGCTTATAAGAACACCAAAATCAGTATCAAACCTTTATTTTATATTAGACAATGTTGATTTTGTTGCTTCGCCAGATGGGTATATTATTCATGCCAATAAAAGTAAATCGAATACGCCGACTCTATTTGATTGCACAATACAGGAAGATAATACTATTTTAGACTCAGATGATAGAAACCTCGATGAAACATTAGTTACTATTGAGAATAATAAAGGTTCTGTACATAGCATAATCGATGTAAAAAATGTCAATATTGATATAAATAAGACTTTAACGCCTCAAAATAGATCTAATTTAAGCCCCAACGAGATGGTTATAATTATAAATAGCGATAAAAGCCCAAGGCAACAAGGTATAGTGGAGAATAAAGATTCTGTAATATTACAAGTATTAGGTACATCTGAATCAGAATCACTCACTACAATTTCAGTATCAGGGTCACTGCCAAGCAGTTCTATTGAACCTACTGATGATGACGATAACTCTCTCTCTATCACAAACGACTTAGCCCGTAAGCGACGCCGAAATGAAAAAGAATGGATAGCCAATAAATCCAAAACTTTAAAAAACTCTGGAAAAGCCTGTGTTGGATGTCATTCTAAAAAGCAGTTCCTTGCAAAATCGGTAGGACCTTCTTGTAAATGCAAATTGAAATGTGGTGAAACGTTTTCCTATAATAAAAGGAATGCCATTTTGTAGACATTTTATAAATTAGGTGACCATGAGTTGCAATGGCAATTTATAACTAAATACATTATGTCAGATTCTGTCAAAAAACTTCAAGTTGTTCGAAATAAAAACCGAACTCAAACTATAAGTTATTATTTGCCATTAGAGAATAATAAAGTCCGTGTATGTAAAGTATTTTTCCTAAATACTTTACGAATATCCGAACAAATGGTTTACACTGCTATAGAAAAATACAATAGTGATTCTGACAAAACTGACTGTAGAGGTAAACATAACAATCGACCACGCAAAATGTCAGTTCCAACAGAAGAAAGCATCATATCACACATAAAATTATTTCCAGTAAAAGAAGCACACTATGTTAGAAAATCTTCCAAAAGAAAGTATTTATGCGAAACTTTGAATATATCAAAAATGTACCGTTTATACACATATTGGTTCAAAGAACAGACAGGTTATAGTGATGTTAAGATGGCTACCAAAAGGCAGTATGAGACTATATTTAATACAAAGTTTAATTATTCTTTTTTTCATCCTAAGAAAGATTTATGTGGTACTTGTACGCTTTATGAACAAACAGAAGGCGAACATAAGGAATCATTAAAAGATAAATACACAAAACATATACATAATAAAGAAAGAATTCGTGAAATCAAAAATTCAGAAAAGGAAAATCTTGACGCAAACTTCACTCTAGCAATTTTTGATTTAGAAAAGGTTTTAGGCGTACCTCAGTCAGAGGTAGGAATATTCCATTATAAACGGAAATATCCTGTGTATAACTTCACTGTTTTCGATGCTTCAAGAAAGAAAGGATACTGTTACATGTGGCATTTGCAAATTGATAAAAGAGGATCAATAGAGATAGGTAGCTGTCTTTATAATTTTATTGAAGAACAATATCATAAACAAATAAATAAAATTTCATTTTATTGTGATGGTTGCGCAGGACAGAATAAAAATAGATTTGTGTTTGCCCTTTATCTGTTTGCTGCTAATAAGTTCAAACTGGAAATTGTTCATCGTTTCTTTGAATCTGGCCACAGCCAAAATGAAGGAGATTCTATGCATGCATGCGTAGAACGAGCAATAAAAAATAAACAAATTTATACACCTGATCATACCATATATATAATTGGTATAGTTATGAATGCTAAACAAACTGGTGAAAAATACAAAGTCAAGGAAATGAGTTAAGATAATTTTTATGACATAAAATCATTGATTACTGGACAAAATTGGCTAAATGATGCAAAAGGTAACAAAATATATTGGTCAAGGATCAAAGAAATAAAAGTTGCCCATACACATCCACAATCTGTTTACTTTAAATATGATTATGATGACGACTATATTGAAATGAATATAAGATCAACTACAACTAAAAACACTAGAAAACGGTCTAGAAATCTGCCTCTACCGCAGCAACTTCGTCTATCGCTGATGACGTGACATTGCAGCCAGCTTATAATGGTCCAGTTCCAATTTCTAAAGCTCTACACGACGACCTATCAAGTCTTTGTAGGATTAACGCCATACCTCTCCATTATCACAGTTTTTACAATTCGCTGATAAGCACAAAATATAATACTGAAGCCGTTTTAGGTGAGGATGACTGTGACAGTGAGAGCAATGAAACAGACTGATTGATTTTTTAGAACTAAGACTGATTAATGCCTATTGTAACAATTGTGATTTTCTTAAATAAAAATTATGTTTATTATACTTACTTCATTGTTTATTTTATTTAAGTTTTTACAATAATTATGTAGGTACTGACTGAGTGTAGAAAAGCACCCACGAAGTACCCATTACCTAGTGGTATGACAGTAACAGTGTTACAATAATTTATAACCAAAATTCATAAAAATTACTGCATATTACGATGAACTCTCTAAGCACATTTATACAAAAACAAAGTCGTTATATAGCTATACGAAAAAAGACATTGGTAGCTTTTACAAGAACAAAATTGTATTAGTTTATTACAATTACCATTCATTCATAAAAATACTGTAGAAAAACATCGTAATGTAGGGATATAGTTTTCATGATATTACAATTTCACGAGAATAAAATCGTTATGTGCCGTTACTTAGGATACACTTAAATATAAAATCAGTATTATACATATTTCGTAATAACTTTAAAAGTATACATTATATATTTTTTTATTATAGCTACTTATTAAGAAAAAAAAATACTGAAAAAAATGATGTATTGTATGTTAATATAGGCCGGTTAGTTTATGAGCTAAAACAGAATAACAGTTTTTTGCTTGTCCTGTAAAATTTACTTTTGTCTATTACGATTTTATTCCCCGGGGGCGTCGATATGTACCTACACAGTTCAAGCTGAAATGTTGTAACTTGTAATATGTTTTACTAGCGGACGCCCGCGACTTCGTTCGCGTGGCATAAGTTCTTTAACTCCCATAGGCATTCCTTAATTTCCGGGATAAAAAGAACCCATGAAAAAAAACCCGTCGATCCGTTGCTCCGTTGCGGCGTGATTGAAGGACTATTTAACGTCCTTTGGGATAGAATTTATAAAAACTGTGGATTATGTATTTCATAATTTAAACCGGTAGCCCAAATATCAAGTTTCACGGCTATTTAACTTGAAAAACGTCGGCCTTTTACACCAACTTACAACCCCCATTTTACCAGTTTGTGGGTGGAATTTTGAAAAACTGTTACACACGTACTTCTTTATATTATACCGAAAGCCAAAATACCAAGTTTCGTTGTTATAACTTGAAAAATATGTTGATAAATGAAGGACATTCATCCCCTATTTCACCCCTTTGGGGGTCGAATTTTCAAAAATGGTGAAACACGTACGTCTGCATATCTAACTGAAAGCCCAAATGCTAAGTTTCATCATTATAACTTAAGAAATCAAGGACTTTCATACAAACTTTCAACCCCTATTTTACCCCTTTAGGGGTGGAATTTTGAAAAACTGTGAAACACGTATTTCTTTATTTTTTACCGATAACTCATATACTAAGTTTCATGGATATAACTTGAGAAATGACGGACTTTCATACAAAGTTTCAACCCCTATTTCACCCCCTTAGGGGTAGAATTTTGAAAAATCCTTTCTTAGTGCACCCCTAGACCTCATAAGGAACCAGTGTGCCAAATTTGAAGTCTCTAGACCCAGCGGTTTGGGCTGTGCGTTGATATGTCAGTCAGTCAGTCAGTCAGTCAGTGTCTTCTTTTATATATTTAGATTAGTATGTAGGTACTTTTTAAAATCCGCGATCCGCGCGCCGCGTGTCATCAGTAGGAATATAACTTGCAAAGTAGACTGTGTTTAATTACAAGTATAAATTACAAATTTTAAAAAACCCCCGACTAGAAAAAAGCTGATGACCTTCAGACGGATGAACAGATTTTCATGAAACATGGCTAAGAACACTCGGGATAAAATTATCTATGACACAAAAAATACTAAACGAAAATCGGTTCATCCGTTTGGGAGCTACGATACCACAGACAGATACACAGATACACAGATACACAGATACACAGATACACAGATACACAGATACACAGATACACAGATACACAGATACACAGACAGACACGTTAAACTTATAACACCCCTCTCTTTTTGCGTCGGGGGTTAAAAACGTCTCCGAAAGCACAGCCGAAAGTACGAAATAACATACTTAATATTAAAAGTAATTTAAGTAGAATATGTTAAGGTTATAATAGCGTCAAGTGTAGGGCATGTTACGGTTCAACTCACTTACCTATTAGTTTAGTCCTTCACAAAGCTATCCTAATTTGTTCGAGCAGATTGCGCTCACATTTTTCTTCTTTTTGTATAAAGTCACAAAACTAAAAAGTTTCCAGCCATTCGACGCTAAAGATTTTCAAACGCATTGGGCTGTAAACCCCTTATCTTGTTAAATATTGCGGATGTTTTGGCAACCTTTAACAAACAAAAAGCTTAAACCATCGATATATAATATGTAGGTACTAGATGGGCCCTTTCATAGAAAAAAATTGGGCGTCCAACCTTTAGAGCACGCTCCTAACCTGTATAGTCCTGTCCTTGTCCCCGCCATAGCGCTGTCCCGCTTTTCAGAGTAGATGGCGTTAGTAAAATAGGTCCACATTCTTTGTTTGACAGGGCCCGTCTATGTAAATTGAGGTCGTTGGCTTAAACCCGTTATACTAACATGACATCTTTTTTCTTTACAGATTACGACGACAACGCATGTCCTAGAAGTAGGAAATCAAAATGTGATGCATTAAATGTTACAAGATCTAATGAGCAAAACTAACTAAAAATGACACTAAAAACTGTATTGATGGCCATTTTAATGTCCAGTTTGTATATAAGTGCCCATGAAAGTTTAAATGTAAAGTCAAATTTAAACGATTATATTCTAAAGGATCTAGATAGTATATTCAATACTAAGTACATATTAGACGTAACTAAAGATGATAGTTTAACATACTTTGCAAATAAAGTTAAACCGAAAAGTCGTAATCAATTTAGATATAAAAGAAACATAAATGCAACTGTTAACAATATGCCAGTACTGGATCATAAAGACAACAATATGATTTCTATAAATGTCACAGATGAAAGAACATCAATAAAAGATTTGGAAGATAAGGACAAAATGGTAGCAAATAGGTCAGATGAAATTGAAGATCGCGTTACTACAGAATTTTTTGACGCAGATAATTACACTGAAGATATTTGTGTGGGAGATCCAGAATACTGCAATATGACCAGAGAAGAATATTTCGAAATGTTAAATGAATATATTTATCCTCAACCTTACGAATGGGTGCTTATCGCAACTCATGCGATAGTTTTTGTGATTGGACTGATCGGAAATGCACTAGTTTGTATAGCCGTATATAGAAATCATTCCATGAGAACTGTAACCAACTACTTCATAGTTAATTTAGCAGTGGCAGATTTTATGGTGATTTTAATATGTCTACCTCCCACTGTACTTTGGGATGTAACGGAAACTTGGTTCTTTGGTACTGCGATGTGCAGAATTGTGCTGTATTTTCAGGTAAGTATACAATTATTTATGAAGTTCTGCTTATAATTATTTAAAGATTAGATACATTTAATTTGTTACATTATTATTTGATACATGTTTAAGATGGTAAGTAGAGAAGGTAAGATAAGTGGTACAATGCCATGAAGTTCCAAATTCTGTTAAGACACTAATGGTTGTCATCAAATCTTCAGACTACATGTTGTAGTTTATAATAATAATTATTTTATATCACATAATAATATACTTAGGTACATTTTTACTTGTCATGTACGGAAAATGTATAAACCAAAGCATGAGCAAGTAACAATAGAATATGGCGAGAAAATGGAGACTGTCTGTCTACCTTTCATTATACACAACTATAAAATGTAAATAAGTTATGAAGTTCATTAAACCTAATGCTCTAAGCGCACTTCCGAGTTAATAGGTATTGTGTTTCACTGCTCTAGATTCCACAAATGTATGCAATAAAATCCGGTAAAAGCGGTCTATATGTGTTCAAAATGAGAATCTCTGCCTGAAATTTTACATAACTTCAAAAAAGAGAAATAGTTTCATTTAATGTGGATAGTAATATCTTCTATATAATTCGGGTTGTTCAAGGTAATAGGAGGTAGTATAAGATTAAAGAATTGATAGTTGATATTCTGTTGGATCGATTTGCTTATGGCATTCCGAAACGATCTTTAATGATCCATGACAATACGTTGGTGGCGTTGGTAGGTGCTTAATATTACGGTAATGGAGGTATAATGTTCACCAAGGCTGTGAATTAGCGCCAAGTTTCATTAGAATATTAATGAATGGGCTGTTTAACATGCAACATTTGTACCAAAATAATTAACATTGGAGAGACACTACACAAACATTGGAATGGAAGATATTTTTTTATATACGCTTAATCTATTTTGTAGAGACTACGAGCTAATGTCCCTGACTTCGTCCGTGTGGTTTAAGGTTTTTATAGCACCCGCGGGAAATCCTTAATTTTTCTTGATAGCCTATGTCACTCTCTAGATGCTCAACTATACTCATGCGAAAATTCACATCGATCTGCCGCTGCTCTATTACGGCTTGATTGACGGAAAAACCAACAAATAATTAATCACACTTTGCATTTATAATATCAAAAGTAGGTACGGAATCATCAGTAATTCTAGCTACAGTTAATCCTGGAATGAACTAAATCCATAAGACACACTTTCGCATTATAATATTATAAGTATGGATATGAAAATATTCAATCAATCGATGCACAAATCCAAGCACAAATAATGCTACAAAATTCTTACCAACTTTATTTTATGCCACTACAAGTTAGCCCCTGACTGTGATCTCACCTGGTGGTAAGTGATTAAGTAGACTTAGTAAATGGCAAATTGTAAATTGCCCGTGGGCGGTGGGGCGTTTCCTCAACGGGCAATTTACAATTTGTCATTTTTATTACCCACTGTAGAACAGCTTTAAATTGCTAAGAGCTTTACAATCACTCATCTCTTTACAAAAGTTCATAATGTTATTTAATGTCGGGAGTCTAAAAGGAAACCTAAGAAACACGGTAAGCGTACCTTTGCGGTTCGATTCACAGCTCTCGAGGTGTTCTAAAGCGGTTTTGAAGATTACCTAAGTGTTACAAATGCTTTTCAGCTCTAATCAATCATTTACTGTGACCTAAGCATGAGCTAAGTTCGAGAACTCGCTAAATACAAAGCTTTAAGTCTTTTTTTATACGAGTCACAGAATTATTTTAACAGTACTACTTAGGTACCTTATAGTTCATAGTTATAGTTAGTTAGATAGTTAAAGCTGTTATAGTTCGAGACTCGATACGACGCGAAGCGACGGTATCAAAGTGCTTAGCTGACCTACGTGGCCTACGTTGTCGCGTAGATAAATATGTTATTTTCTTTGCAGTCGTATCGCGTCGCGTCGCTTTCGTCGCTCTCTTAGGACAACGGGTTATTTGCTCTTCACTCAATACGGTCGCATACTAGCCCACTAAACTTTGTCAGTTTGTAATACTAAACACTTAAATGACAGTCATTACTCATAGCTTGATATGGAGATATTATGTCTTTTATTTACAGACTAGATGATGCCCGCGACTTCGTCCACGTGGATTGATGTTTTTTGATTCCCGCGGGAATTCTTAAATTTTCCGGGATAAAAAGTAGCCTATGTCCTTTCCTGGGATACAACCTATCCCTGTACCAAATTTCATCAAAATCGGTTGAGAAGTTGGGCCGTGAAAGCGTAGCAGACAGACAGACACACTTTCGCTTTTATAATATTAGTATGGATTTATTTTAAGGCTTTACCTTAGTAACCTTTTTGTTACGTATGCATGGTGTTATAATTATACAAGGTTGACCAACCAAAGTAAAACAGAATGTTCAAAGTACTTATTTACCGCTCGTTTCACGTTTATTTACCGCACTCAAGTTATTTGGGAACTTTTGATGAAAACTTCACATCTAATTCTGTGTGAACGACTCCTTAAGAGAGATTTCAAATATAAGCCGCGAATAAAACAAATTTTTTGGCTGTTGACAGAATTTTATAGAACACTTTGTAGTGTTCCATTTCAGAGATAAATTAATTTGTTTACTCTCAAGGCTTATTCTATAATACCCAAGTACCTATCTTTTCTCGTTCCGTGAAAAAGGTTCTTCAAAGGATAAGATATACTTTGTGGTATCGGCGATACAACAAGCTTACTTAAATACGTAGTAAAATCCACTCGAAGAAGAGAAATATTGCAACGTGCAGTAAGCACAGCCTTGTAAATAAGGATATACGTTTCAAAATCGTCATCTGCTAGTATAACATGAATTTAGTTTTAGAAAAATAAGCTTAAATAGGTAGGTACTTAATAATGGAAGTTCGGTTTATTGTATCAAATTATTAGTTTAGCTTTTTTTATTTTAGATTTTGTTTTAAATTTCCTTCACAAATGTATCTACATAAAAACTACTTTACTTAATAATTAAGTAAAGAGGGTTAATTTAACAATTTTGAAATTCTCGTAGCTACAACCTCTGTAGATGTGATAAAGTGAGTGTCGTTAGTGGGTCCAATCCCTCCATCAATGTCAATACTAATTAATTTACTGAATCCCCCCACAAGTTAACTTCATCCGAAATCGGAAGGGATAAGGGCCAATTTAGTACGACACCACGATTTTGGTCATTCACTTAAAAAAAGTCGCGGTCAATAACGCAAACGATATTTGAAAATAAAAATGGTTTGTTAGCACGAGTACGGTTCATATTTTTTGATTTATGAACAATCTTGCTTATTTTCCAAACTACGAGTTGTAAACTGTATTACAACTATGTCAAAGAAACTGTATTTAAATATATCAAGCTTTTTTTGATGTAGAGTTTGCAGATGTTCTGTTAAGAACGAAAAAAATTATAAAAGGGAATAATAAATCAGCTATCAGGTGAAACCTTGCCAGTTGAGGCACTGTCTCCGACTCTGCTCTGTGTACATTAAACTACTTGTGTAATTTTTCTCATTGCTGAGATTTCTGGCTCTTTCACATAATGGTGGGGGGGTTTCTAGGCTAGTATTATGGTTTAGGGCCACCATAAGTATATTGTAACCGGATCACTAACCCACCTAGCAAACACTACTAAACAGATTTTAGTGGAACTTTTTTTTACGTTGAGGCATGCCACGGACCGCATGCTTGAATATATTAAAATGTATATCGCAAGAATCATCATCGTAATTTCGTATCGTACAAAACGATACATAAAACGTGAAAAGGATAGATAGCTATTAAAAAAAGATTCCTAGATTATTTTTGGGAATTTATATAATAGACATAATAACAAAATATAAAAACTAATAAAAACAAGATTTTTCGAGAAATCTGTATCGAGAAAATTTAAGCCAATCATTTTTCTCGTCCCATAATAAAATTAGATTAAACTAGCAGATGCCCGTGACTTCGTCCGCGTGATTCAAGTTTTTTGTTATTCCCGCGGGAACTACTTAATTTTCCGGGATAAAAAGTAGCTTATGTCACTCTCCAGGTCCTCAACTATACCCATGCCAAAAATCACGTCGATCCGTTGCGCCGTTGAAGCGTGATTGAAGGACAAACCAACAAACCAACAAACAAACTGACTTTCGCATTTATAATATTAGTATAGATACCTAAATAGCACTGTTGAAACCTTTTATAGGTCCATGTATTATATAGTTATCAAATACAGAGCTTCCAAGAATGGCGACGTTTTTCAGGCTGGCAAAATCTAGGTTTTAATTTGTAGCACGAAGCATTGTCGCGTGTTGTTGCTCCGGCGTAAAACGACCTAAGTATAACAAGTATAATTTTGTTGCAGTCAGTATCAGTGACGGTATCAGTGCTGACGCTTACCTTCATCTCCGTGGACCGCTGGTACGCCATCTGCTTCCCGCTGAAGTTCAAGTCAACCACGAGCCGTGCTAAGACCGCTATACTTATCATTTGGGTGATTTCTCTGTTATTCAGTAAGTATTATTTTAATTTTATGACTCGATTCGTGTAAAAAGTAAGTATTACATTTCAAATGGAACTAAAACCGACAGAGTTTATTGTGGCCTCTTCTCAAACTAGGTCGCGTTTGGAACCCTTTTAGCGTTCCGGTATACGCTGCCGTGTAGAATGATTTTTTAACAATCCGTGAAAATTTTTGAAATAAAAAGGATTAAAAACTCATTTATGCCCCCTAAAAGTTTCTTATAGAAAACACCACCTTTGGGTGCACTTAAAAGCGAACCAAGTCGTCCTTTTCGAATAGACGGGATGAAAATATATATAACTGGTTAGCCCGCTACCATCTTAGACCCCATCATCGCTTACCATCAGGTAAGACTGCAGTCAAGGGCTAACTTGTAGTGGCGTAGAAAAAAGTAATAGCAAAGTAATAAAAGAACTTCTCAGCCGTAACGACCTCAAACATGGACGATATGGGATATAAAGACTTTAACGATTCTTGGATATCCGACGGACTGAAACGGGTCTGACATTTGACAACAGCGATCCGTATCTCGAATCTCAGTGTCCTATCGAGATCCTATGCTATCCTATATCACTTTATGTGCATAATAAAAGAGCCCATTTCTTTAACCATGTTTATGTGTTGATTTTAGGTGTTTATAAGAAGGTTTAGTACTTGGTGATATAAGTAGATAGGTTGTGTGTGTAATTTAGGTAAGTAGGTAGGTAGATTCGTTGTGTTTCAAAATCCACTTTTACAACTTACTTTTACTTTTTAAAAACCTTGACTAATTTATTGCAATTGGTAAGCAAGAATATTAATATGTTAGAAATGTTGTTTTCGATATGCACTAAATATTTTTCTGAGCAATGTAGTAAAAAGGGGATATATTTCAGTGTCTAAGATCTGTTAATAAATAAACTTTTAACTAAAGTAAGCTTACTGCAGTCACTAATCGGTGGCGTAGCGGATATAGGTGATTAATTCTGAAACGCTCTACGCTACTAACGTAGCACGTTACGCGCATGAACCTACAATTGGGATAACATAGATCTTACAATTAAGGCAAAAACACACTACGTTCAAAACAAAAATTGTCTGGTTGACATAAAGTCAATTTCTTTTATGCACGTTAGGTGATAGGACTTATAGTTCTCCTCCAACTCAAATTTCGCGAGTATTTTCGCTCTAATGAAATTGCCAAGACCAATGGTTGGGGGTTCAATCCCGGGCACGCACGTAACTTTTCAGAGTAATGTGAGTGGTCACACAAGTCACAGAGATGTGTGGAGTCTGCCAAACCGCACTTGGCTAGCGCGAGCGTGGTGATTACGGCCCTCCTCTTTTAATACCTTCAAATTAAGAGTGAATAGGCATCTTCTAGGCAAGCGCGCTGCATCACCACTTGCAAGCAAATCTGACCGCAGCCAAGCGCTAAACTATATATATTTAAAAAAAAAAACCTTTTCATTCTGAGAGGACTGAGACTCGTGCTCATTAGTCTATGGGTTGTTGTGATGGTTACTATCAACAGTTAAAAAAATCTATTCTTCAACAGATGTACCGGAATTTGTTGTCCTTCAAGTACAACAGACGGTGCAGTTGAGGTTCAACGCGCAGTACTTCATGCAGTGCACGTCCACGTGGTCAGATGAAAGTGATCTCAAATGGCACATAATAAAGGCGCTTTTCCTTTACACGTAAGTATGAGCTTTTTTGTGTGTGTCAAAACCTAAACAAAATTATTGTAAATAGGTGATATTATGTTGCTATATAGGTGATATTATGTTGCTACTAGCTGATGCCTGCGACTACGTCCGCGTGGATTGAGGTTTTTTGGTTCCGGCGGGAACTCCTTAATTTTCCGGGATAAAGAGTAGCCTATGTGTTATTCGAGACTATAATCTATGTCTGTACCAAATTTTATCCAAACCTGTTCAGCCGTTCGGCCGTGATTGAGTAACAAACATCCATACATCCATCCAATCTTTCGCATTTATAATATTACTAGCTGATGCCCGCGACTTCGTCTGCGTGGTTCGAGGTTTTTTGGTTCCCGCGGGAACTTTTTAATTTTCCGGGATAAAAAGTAGCCTATGTGCTATTCCAGACTATAATCTATCTCTGTGCCAAATTTCAGCCAGATCCGTTCAGCCGTTGGGGCGTGATTGAGTAACAAACATCCATACATCCATCCATACTTTCGCATTTATAATATTAGTAAGATAAGTTTAGTTAGATTTCATCGGGTATAACGACACCGCGCGGGCCGTGGCCCTCGTGGTCGAAAAAATTCCACTCTTACCCCTCTAACGTATCTCCCACGTTGGTAGGGACTAGTGGAACAGGCCGAATAGAGGGTAGCCTTGTAGTGTCGTTGTACACCCCGTAAGAAAATATTTCCCTACTAGATGACGCCCGCGACTTCGTCCGCGTGGATTGATGTTTTTGATTCCCGCGGGAACTCCTCAATTTTCCGGGATAAAAAGTAGCCTATGTCCTTCCCCGGGATGTTACCTATCTCTGTACCAAATTTCATCAAAATCGGTTGAGTAGTTGGGCCGTGAAAGCGTAGCAGACAGACAGACAGACAGACAGACGGACAGACAGACAGACACACTTTCGCATTTATAATATTCCGCTCTTTTCCGAATGAGCTATTGAGAGCTACTTGGAAGAGTTCAAAATATATGTTTTAAAAATATATTATTTTTGACTGTTTGATTATTATTTCGGTTTCTTGTAGAAGTTTTAAGTTCTTTCAAGAAAAATAACAGGAATTAGCTTTTTAAACTTCTTGATAGGTGCTCCAAAATAATACAAATTGATTTTTCTTCCATTAGAAGGTCAATAGGCAGTGCCTGTGCCTTAAAACAAGTTTATCATAATTGGAAATCTTATGAACAGCGGGTACACTGTTGTGGTCAAATTCACGTTGTTTGCTAATAGGCATGATGACAGTAACCAAGAATCAATGAAATTATGAATTTATCTAATGAAATAGGATTCATGGATTGTAAAAAACGTATATATTTTTCAATTTCGAGTGAGATTGCTATATAAATTGATAAAATAAAACTATAAAATACAGCAATCCGCCATATTGCATAAAACACAAAGAAGCGAATGACGTCACAATTGTTTGTTTTCGAGCTTTGACAATCACACTATTGTTTACTGCACACTGCACAGAGTACATTGGTAAAAACAATAGTGACGTCACAAACGACGCCGCAGAACGTTTTGGCGTGAATTTTAAAATTTAAATTTCAAATGCCAATTTTATCTACTAAACCTTATTTTTCCGCTGAAATAAGATATTATTTCGAAATAGTAGATACTTCCGAACATAATCTGACCATTTTTCAAAATCAGTCATCATGCCTATTTTAAATGAAAACATAAATCATTCAAAACTTCTAAATAGTTTTCCTTGATTAAGTAATCAAAAACTTTATTAATAATCATTCCGTTCTGTGGTTTGCGCGAATCGATCTTTGTCTACTCAATCCAACTGTTCTGTGCAAAAATAAGTACAATCAGTAGAGTCAAGTTTTTAGGGGTGTTATTATGTTCTAATATGCCTGCCCAAAAATAATGGTTTTTTGGGACAAACTGTCTATTTTAATTTTCATTTAAAATATAAGAAGTAACTTGAGAAACTAAATCTTGAATCTCAAAAATGTAAACCTTTGCTAAAATTATAGATACATAAGTTATAGGTAAGTACTTGAATAATAATTATTGATCACATGCAAAGAAATCACATTTTTTTTTAATCAAAGTACCTACCCCGATGGTATCTACCTATTTATAACATAATATAGTAATTTCTGCTCTAGATTCCCGCTGATGCTGATGATGATAGCGTACTGCCAGATCGTGAGAGTGCTGTGGAGATCTGACAACATTCCTGGCCACACTGAATCACACAAACTATGCCCGCCCACTGGTGGACAGAACTGTAAGTTATTTGTATAATATTTTTAATCATCTATTCATCCCATTGACTATCACTACTGAGCAAGAGTGATAGTCTTGGAATGATAACACCATGCTGGCCAAGTGTGGATTGGCAGTCATGACACACTTTCGAGAACATTATGAAGAACTCTCGGGCATGGTTTCCTCATGAAGTTTTCCTTCACCGTTAGAAGAAAGTGATATTAATTTTTTTAAACACACATTTAAGTATACTAATAATATAAATGTGAAAGTTTGGATGGATGGATGTTTGGACGGATGTTTATCAGTCAATCACGCCAGAACGACTGAAAAAAACGTCAAACCACGCGTACGAAGTCGCGGGCATCAGCTTGTAACTCCTTATAAGTTAGAGATGCGTGCCCAGGGGTCGAACCCGTGACCCCGTATAGGAGGTAAAGTGTCTATAAATACTAAATATCATAATATTATTGGTATAATTATGGATGTTTGAATGTGCGAGACAGAGGCAAAGTCTGGATTCAACGACTACCGCATATAGTTAAGAAATCCTTTAGCAACGCAAGGAGCAGTGGTAAAAGGATGTCTCATAAATATTCTTCGAGAAAAATATAATGTATGTTAAGCGTCCTCTTGAGACTTCGATAAATTATTTATTTATCAACGACTTGAGACAAGCCGTATTGCTACGAAGTTACGAGTGTACGACGTGGGAAATACGGATCGTATATTTTGTAGGATGAATATTGTAAGGGTGAAAACATTCAGACGCTGGAGACTACCGACTTTACCGATTAAAGTTGAGTTAGATACTACTACGCAGTGTTTAAGTTTTAATGGGAGAGTGTAAGAAAATCTGAAAACATAAGAAATATAGGAAACTGTCGCAGAAACCATGAGCTCTGGTCTTGTGAAAAAAAAAGTTTTGCTATTTTGTAGTCACGCGTGAATTGTCCCTCAAAATCAATGAAATTCTTGTAAATTTTTGTAAATGCTGATTGTTCAGTTTTATGTAAGGACCTTTTCATTGTACCAGAACAAAAAAATCAGGACAATAGAAGTTGTTAAAAAATTAAATGTTTTTTTTAGGTTTCGATTAACTTTTTAATTCTAATTGTATTTCACCAAAGTGTTTTTAGTATTAGTACTTTATATTCGTACGTATATTACTACTCGTACATCAAACTTAGTATCACCAGTTTTTTATCGGCTATACCCACCCTATTTCATCCCTTCCGTGCGACTTAGTTTACAAAGAATTGTGTTGTTTTTGCTATAAGCGTAAAATCTGCCCTCACGTGAGTCCCGGCAATTCCTCTCGCTTTATGGCATGCCTGGCGCAACAGAAATACCGCTATACCTACAAAACAGCAAGTATTTCACCTCAAAACTTTAAGCATGCATCTTATACCTACGTGAGGGAGTTCGTGCACATTTCCTTTTAAAGCCTAGCTTACATGATACATTAAAGAGTTTTTAAGATCGCTTAACAGATCAAGCAAGTACCAAAATGTCATTTTATTCAATTGATTTAGTAGAAGATAGTTCTTTGTAGCTTTTAGAAGATGGGAGTTCTCCAGGGACCCTACACGGGTTTTTTACTCCACCACCTGAATAACTAACATGCGGTAATATCATAAAAGTATACTTACACTCTCACGGGAAAACCCCGAAAAGCCTGACCACATCTTACGTACACATAATTTAATACGTACTACGATCTCACACCCTCAATCCTCTAGGATCCACCAGTGGATTGAAAAACCACTGGGTTTCATTGTTCAATTAGTGGAGTAAAACAAACAAGCTAAATAAAACCGTTCAAAAAGTGAGATGATAATTAATTAATAGATAGCTAAATTATTATCAATTTAACCTGATTTTATTTCCGGATATAACAACCGGATCTTATCCTTCGGCAGTTCCTATGTATCAATCATCATCATCATTTCAACTTGATTTCAACCCATCACCGGCTAAGCACGTGCCTTCTCAGAATGAGAAAGGTTAGGCCATTGGCCACCACGCTGGCCAAGCGGAATGGCTGATATAATAGAGAACTCTCAGGCATGAAGGTTGTCTCACGATGTTTCCCTTCACCACTATACGAGTAGCAGTTAAAAAGTGCAGTGCCTGGGGATCGAACCCACGCCGCCCACTAGGATGCCGAAGTCGAAACAACAAGACTATCACCACTAAATTAATAACTTGATAAATTAGCTACTCCTATAAAATTTCAAACTCAATGTTAATATATAACAATCTACAGTAGACTTACAGAGTTTAGCTCATGATGTCAAAGTGAATGCCTAGAAATAAGACCCCATATCTAATGTCAATTAATAAATTATGTTTGTATAGAAAAGGGTCTGTCACGATTCACCTTGGAAACAAAAATAGTGCAATTAGGGTATTATGTAACGTGATATTAGTTTACAGGGCACAGTCAAAACAACGGTGTGGCTTTCGTTAATGTTATCTTAGGACTTGGTAAACATTTATTAAGGAGGTATAGCTTTTCAATACAAATTCAGTACAAACACGACCCACCAGCGTCCCACACTTTGGCCCAATTACGCTACAAGCGTATATTATAATATACGCTTGTAGCGCAATTGGGCCAAAGTAAAGTTTGGGTAAATCTAAAGTAAATCTATCATAATTTATTATATAGAGAACGTTAAATTTAACCACATAAAAATATCTATCTATTGCAATCCAAATATATATATAATATATATTTGGATTGCAATAGTCAGGATACTGATTTACCGAAATCCATACAATTCATACTAATATTATAAATGCGAAAGTGGGTCTGTCTCCTACGCTTTAACAGCCCATCTTTTCAACCGATTTTGATGAAGTTAGTAGAGAGGTAGGTTACGCCCCGGGGGATGACATAGGCTACTTTATTATATCCCAGAAAATTCAGTACTTCCCGCGGTAATTTAAAACTTATTCCACGCGGCGCTAGGTTGCGGACATCATCTAAGTAGTTTAACTTAAACCCTAATTATTATGGATGTAAGATGTGTTGTTTTACTACGCTTTAAACGAAATTTGATTGAGATAGGTTGCATCCCAGCTACAGCAGTTAAGCTTTTCTAGGCCTCCCCCACGTAATATCCGAAATTTAGCTTTCTCGGTTCACATGCCTTTCCAAATTTAGGTATACAGGATGGCCCAAATAGTGACATCCAAAGAAAAAATTTAGATTCCTCGTACCTAGATACGTTTTTGCCAGCAATACTTTACAATGCTGCCCACAAAAACAGGAAAAAAAGCTTGTAGGCATGTGGAAAAGCTATACTTTATTGACAGAAGAATAATAAGATAAAGCTATTTTAGTACCTAACCGGGTGCAAATTCTGTTTTTAGGGTTCCTTACCTCAAAAGGAAAAAACGGACCCATATAGGATCACTTCGTTGTCCATCCGTCTGTGTGTCAAGATCCTTTTTCACAGGAACGCATAGAGGTATCAAGCTGAAATTAATATCAAATACTCAAGTATATGGTCCCTTGGAGCTGTGAAAAAATCAAGCTTCTAAGCCAACGCAATCAAAAGATACAGCCATTTATGCTGCAAATTATCGAATTTTCTTGCACTCGCAAGGGAATCAAAACCTACAGGGTACATCCCGTGAACTCAGAATCTTGAAATTTGGTACGAAGCAATGTCTTATAGCACAGATATAGGAAGAATTGCGAAAACATAAATTTTTAGTTATATCATATTATAATAAAAATATTTTTATGCAAATTTTCGACACTCGCAGGGGAATCAAAACCTACAGGAAACTTCCCGTAAACTCAGAATCTTGAAACTTGGTACGAAGCAACGTCTTATAGCACAGATATAGGAAGAATTGGGAAAAATATAAATTTTTCCTTACATCATATTATAATAAAAATATTTTTATGCAAATTTTTCGACACTCGTTAGGGAATCAAAACCTACAGGGTACATCCCGTGAACTCAGAATCTTGAAATTTGGTACGAAGCAACGTCTTACATTACAGATATAGGAAGAATTGCGAAAAACATAAATTTTTAGTTACATCATACAATAAAAATATTTTTATGCAGTTGGTTTTTAACGGAAACCAAATTAAAAATGCGCGAACTACAGGCCGCGTTTTCGTAAATTTTCACGGATTGTTAAAAAATCATGGTTTTATTTTGAAAAATGAGTTCTTGAAAATGACAGTGAAAGTATAGAATTAACTCTTGAAAGTATTAGAACTGACGCAAGAAATGTGATCTATTACTTACTTGCAAAATCCCGGGAGAAATATATGAAAGCCTATATGGTAATTTTATTGAATGGAGAAATGCAAGAGGCGCCAAGAATTGTTCAGAATCTGTGTTTTGGCCTACTTCCAGTACTTAGCAAACACTAAACAACCTTCCACTCTTTGGAGTACCTACTCAATGCTAAAATCAGCAGTCAGTTCTAATAACGACGTAAAACTGGACACATAGGTATTCGAAATTAATAGCGTATTTGAAGAGGATGCCTCATGGATTTGTAGTTTTATTTTCTCATATAGAGGGATCTAGAATGCCCCACTTCGCTCTGGATTCAAAAAAGCGCCCTCGCCGTAAAAATATTATTTTGCTCCCACATAATACAATCTACTATTTTATCTAGGTTCTCTGAATGAATTTATTATTCCAGTATCCATATTTTTAGAAAAGGCTCTTTTTAATAGGAAGATTAATTAGACTTTGATGTACCTATACAATATTATGCACATGATAATCTGATTTACATTCAATCACTTATAGCTTTTCATTAGGCGTTATCGTAGAAGAGTGCTGACCTTTACAAAATATAAAGCCTGTTACGGTTACCAGCAGGTATTATGCTTACCAGGCTTTTCATACTTTAATTTTGCAGTGTATATGAAAACCAGAGAGTTGTTGCATTTACTAGAGGGAGCAATGTTTTCGCAAAATGACCCCAACTGAAAGTCAGCCCTTCGTTTTCCATGGAACTACTCTTACAGTGCATGTCAATAATATTTTTATAAAATAAACACTTATTTGAATAATTATGAATCAAAAGTTAAGTTTATTAGCTAAGGGCGACTTTCAGGATTTCAAAAAAGCCTACCCTTACCCTACATGTAGTGTTTTAAACTAGACTGCTTGTGGGAAACTTACTTGTGCAGGTCAATTACCAAAGCACTAATTAAATAACAGTTACTTGCAATTTAGTTCACAATCCTATATGATTAACTAACTCGCTTCTTCGCCATTCGCTATGTCGCAGTAAAAATACCAAATGCAGCCAATCACAACTACTGCGTTCATAGCAATGCTTAATTTTAATTAAATAATCGCGCTTTTGTGTGGGCAGATGTATAAGATCTGCTGCTCCATGGCCTTATGTAGTGCGCTCAATGTTGGTGTGAAGCTATTCTGGATAACAACGAGGTCCAATTAGGGTACTTGTAAATGTAAACGTGATACGGATTTTAATTAGAGGCGGCCTTGGGGGTAGCGCATGCAGTGGTGTCCTTTGTAATTAACGTTTAGCATTACCTTCCTAAGTACCTATTAGGTCCGACGCATAGCTGCGAAGTGTAGTGAAACTGTCACCGTAAGATTGCAAAAACCGTTAGATTGTAATCTAACCAACGAAATTGTAAACTGTCGACAGATTACAATTTAACGCATTATTTTTCGGTAGATTGTAATCTGTTAGGTATATTAACCCGATAAAACCTAAGTGCCCCGCCTGCGGCCACTGCCTGTTTATTTATGTCGAACCCTAACCTAACCTACAAGAAAGAGACAAGAAAACGTAATTATACAGTAAATATTTCAAAAATTGACACTCGGAACATTGAACGGTTCACAATCTGTCGACAGTTTACAATTCCGCTAGTTAGATTACAATCTAACGGTTTTTGCAATCTTACGGTGACAGAACCAAGGCAAGCCCATTACTTATTCTGATTAGAAAAAGTATATAGATAACGCGCAAGGAGCGAAAATTGAAATTTATCAAAGAAAAGCGACAGATCTGGGGCAGATGTTTTTTTCGTGCTATTTTAGTATTTTTAACGCGAACCGTCTATATTCTGGTAATATTTTTACGCAAGTGGGTAAATTTTTCAAGGGGATGATAAAAAACGCGAATTTGAGACTTGACTTAATAAAAAGAAATTCGTTTGACATAATTTCCTCAAAAAACACTTCTTTATTCCGTAAAATAGGCATACATGACATAATCTAAGAAAAATATTTAAAAAGAAATAATTATGATCGACCGTGACAAGACTCGAACCTGCAATCTTCGGATCCGAAGTCCGACGCCTTATCCATTAGGCCACACGGTCGTATGCACTTTGCGACGAATTTATGAAGCAGACGCTTTATAGTTAGCCTGTTAATTTTTTAACCATTTTCTAGATTTTGACCATATTGGGACCCTCCCCTCCTATGATGAATTCGGGTGGAAGTTATTTAGTTAGAAATTAAACAAGTCATCATCATATCATTTGTTTTAAAGACTATAATAATATTCTATATAAAAAAATACACGTGACTCAGGGTGAATTAACGTAATATTTTCTCTTTCCTTCAATGAATAAATATTTCTTTATTTGGTTATTTTAGAAGGATCCAATAAAACCTTTAGCATAATGTTAAACATACTCATAGGTCACGAGTCACGACCCTCCGCAATGAATATGACGACGCAGAGAAAGATTTTAAATAATTCTATTTAGCCATCAAATTTTGGTAATTTGACCTTTCGTAATGGAATTTTTATTTGTGAAAATTAGGTAGGGAAATACCTACCTAATTGCTTTTATTAAAAATGATTGAAACACCAGAGTTAGCTTTGGGTGCCCAATTAACACCCTGCGTCGAAATCAGCCTTATTTTTCTCGGAATTGCAGAGTTCAAAGGAAAATTATCATTTTTAGGGTTCCGTACCAAAATGGTAAAATGGAACCCTTATGGTGCGACTTTCTCCGTCTGTCTGTCTGTCTGTCCGTCTGTCCGTCCGTCACACTCGATTATTTCAGTAACTACCAAAGCTATCGACATGAGATTTGGAATAGTTGTGTATATTAGTGGCCCAAAGACTCTGGAATTAAAAAAAATTGGAAATTATTTTTGTTCTTATTTAAAAAGGGGGGAAAATCTGAGGGTTGAAATTTAAAAGTGAGATAACTGTACTGTGTGGGATATCATATGAAAGGGTTTACTTTGTACATTCTAAAACAGATTTTTAATTATTTTTAGTTATGATAGTTTTTGATTTATCGGGGAAAATGTCTAAAAAAATACCGTTCCCCCCCCCCCTTATCTCCGGAGTTTACCAATCGAAAAATTTGAAATAATTATGGTCAATAGGAATTTACGTATACTTTACAGGAAAACTATAGCCAATGCTCTAACTAGCATAGTTTTTTTGATATTAACAATAAACCTCTACAAACAAAGTTAGTCTTGCGGTTCGTTAACAAAGGTAATAATTTATTAATAATGGTACGGAACCCTTCGTGCGCGAGTCCGACTCGCACTTGCCCGGTTTTTTAATGTTGTTTTTTGAATTCTGTTTACCTACGCTTGACTGTCCGCTAATTGGCAAACGACAATTATCGTGTGCAATATTAATAGATAATATTTGAGTTAGCAAAAAAAACAAATAACAGGTAATAAATATCGACTATAGGAAGACGTTAAAAGATGAGTAAAAACCGTTCCTAGGATGAATATTATATATAAAATTGTAATTAAATTTTCTCACTAGATCGCATAAACATGCCGAAAATGGGGTAGATATTAACCGATAAAACCAGAGGTTCGGCTATATAAGCAGCTATAAGTACTATATTAATTAATACCTAAGTAAACAAGAAAATATTACTTACCTAAAATTCTATCACAGGAAAAAATATTTTACGAATGTAAACTAATATTATGGGTTATACAGAGGAAAGATTTGTTTGTATGTAATGGATAAACTCAAAAACTACTCAACCGATTTTAAAAATTCTTTCACCTGTAGAAAGCTACATTATCAGCAAATACCATAGGCTATATTTTATTACTGCTACCCGTGCGAAGCTGGGACGGGTTACTAGTAAATAAATTAAATAAAAAAATTACAATTGTACAAATATATACCATTTTCTTTCCGCTGTGTGTTAAATTCTCACAGCGCTGGAAGCACGAAAATATAATATTAGTCTATGGTCCATAGTCTTTACACTCGATACAGTTTTTATTATTTTAATTGGGCTTATTATTTTTTTGCCCAGGGTTGGCAGCCAGTCGACGGACCACACCGTCAATCCACGCGAACGCTTCCACTGAGGGACAACTGCGCTCCCGTCGCAAGGCTGCCAAGATGCTAGTAGCTGTGGTCGTCATGTTCGCGGTTTGCTACTTCCCGGTGCATCTTCTATCGGTGCTCAGGTGCAAAACCCTTTACATTCTTACAAAAGACTTTTGAAGCCTGAATAATGTTACTAGGCCATTTAACTTAATTTATATATTTTAGTTGTAAATACGGTCGGAAACACGTCTATGGACACTTTAAGGCTCCTCCTGAAAACCAGCGCTACAGCTTGCTGCAGCTTTGTGCTGCTGAGTGAGGAGTCTTATTTGTTCACGATCTGTAAAAATAGATTTAATTACTTATGTAGTATAATTTTTTTGTTTTCGTGGGCAAATAAATGAATTATCTATCTATGTAAATAAACACAAAAATCGACCCTACGGCAGTGAGGCGTGATTCAATGTGCCTATTCTAAAATACGCTTCTTAAAAGCTGTTTTACTACAAGAGCTCATATGAAAGTGTATCGCACTACACACGTAGGAGCCAAGCTCGTGTCATTGTCGTGCACTGCTGTATTAAAGCCCTTGATAGAGTAATTCCTCGTATTACGGTATTACATCTCATAGTGATCATACTACCGAGCGTACATTCAACATTGTGTCATTCTTATTCTTATGGACTTATAAAAGAGGTCTATATCTACCTTGCAGTTGCTATTGCACGTAACGCTTATGGGTCCAAGAGTTACATCAGGGGCTTTATCACGCAAAAATGATTGCTTTGACAGACCCCACCGTATTTCAGTTTTCGATTAACACACGAAACATTGGACCTAGAAAACAAAAATTTTGCACTCGTTACAACTACGACTAGGATTTTTTAAAATTCCCACGGAAACGTAGCAACGGGCAGTCGCTACTAGTTTCATAAACTTATCCTTCTCTTTCTTTCACCAGAGTCGCCTTCGTAGTGGAGCAGACAGAGATAATGACATGCATCGCTTTGATATCCCACGTGATGTGCTACGCCAACTCCGCGGTCAACCCTCTCATCTACAACTTTATGAGTGGTAAGTTTAAAAGAAGTGGTCTTGCGCTCTTTACAGACCTAGTTTGGTTCTTATTTTGCGTATATAATTTACAGAAAATAGTAATCAGAGAGGCTTACTATTTGTACAATATGAATTGTTATACATAAAAGCCATCCAGAAGCAAGTTTCTAAATTATAATGAAAACCGCATTAGAATTCGTTGCGTAGTTTAGGAATAAGCGCATAAATAGATATCCGCTGATAGCGACTTAATATTAGCATTTAGAGCTGAACCAAGTTTAAGAGAATTTTTTAAGAATTTAGAACCCAATATGATCCTGCTCTGTGGTCAGCCAGATTTCCTTATTCATTTTTAGTTTAAAAGTTACGCATGAAGATATTATGTCTAGATTACAAATATTGGAACGCGTGTAACTTTGAAACAATTATATACCTAGATAATATATATGTACATACGTATTATTTACGGAAATCTGGCAAACCACAGACACGAATCACGATATTAGTTTCTAGCGTGTCTCTACAAAATTTCATAAAGTTTAGTTGTTTGAAATTCAATGAAAATCAAATTTCATATATTTTACATGTTTGTATGTAGCGAGTTCGGGTAAGCTCCTCTTATGGTGGAAATACAGTTAACACGTGAGCTATAACTTGACGCCACGCGAAATATTTGATTTGATCCAAATATGCATTGTATCGCTTTAGTTTAGTATGTAAATATATCGCGTGCGGTAAGTATCTATAACCGCCCTTATAGTATCTGCTAAGTAACAGAGAGTCCACACGGCTCGTTGCGTTATAAATATTTTGACGCATAGCCGGTCACACGGACGCTGCGTCATCGCAGCATTACCACACCGGCGCGCGTTGCCTATACCTCCGCCCGCTTCGTCTCGGGGGCTGCAGTTCCGTCGTGAAAGCGTTGCGTCGACGCAGCGCACCGCGTGTACACTATGATGGTACAATATATTATGTAAAACGACGCAGCCACAGCGCTTCTTCGACGCAACGCTGACGCAACACGCGGTATGGACTCTCTGTAACGATTGAACAATTATTAAAATTACAGTTTTTTTATCATCCATGACTCTGATCATAGATATTTTTTTGTTTTACCAAAAGCTAGTCTCAACTCAAGAATCAAAGTTCATCTTATTAGTTTAAAAAATCTGTATGGCCTCAAATCAAAATCCATGAAAAATTTTATTAATAATATTCAAAGTACTACCTACTTTTGGGTACTTACTATAAAATAATTTGTTGGGAATACCGAAAAAGTACCGATTTTTTTATCTGAACTAATGTAATCTACTTACGAGTTTTTCTTTTAAAATTTAGTAAAGAACTTTACAGATTTACGCAAAAAAATTGTTGAAACGAAAATATTATCCAAACAGAAAACCTAAAATAAGACCTCTTAAAATACTAATTTATTTCAAAAACAACGAAATAAATCATTTCTTTCTTCAGCGACTTTGTAATCATTGTAATATAAAGTACAAATAAATCACAGTATGAAATATTTCTCTAGAATCGAAATATTTCTCTCCGTGATAAACATTTGTTAGAATAAGTACTTACCTTAGTGCCTCGATAATACATTGCTATTTACTAGCTTACTGGGCTGAAAGCATGAAAGTCCAGATTCGAGTCCTGGGTTAGGGCAAAAAATATATATTTTCGTCAACAAATTCTCGGATTATGTGAGAGGGTGTAGAGAAAACACCTGAGTTCTGAGAGCTCGTGAACTCTCCTTTCAGATTGGCTATTCAGTCATAAAAGATACATGCATACACAAATAATGAACTTTAAAAATAAAAAAAAGATGTATGCCGCGCAAGTCTTACCTATGTAGAAAACATCAACTACACGTCCACTTCCACAAGCCGTTACCTTACCGCGCCAGTCTCCGGACCAAAATTCACGACAGAACTAACTAGTACAAAACCATCAAGCTACTTCTCATAACGGTTCTCGATTCCATTTTCGATTATCAAGACGAGTGGTATATAACTACCAGCTCAGGCACATTTCAACACTAAAATAATACATCTTCCTACTCAAGTAATATCATTAAAATTATATTCTCATCACGAACGGCATAAAATAATTACATTCGTTGAAGGGTGCTCGACAAAAGCAATAAGGAATCAAGTTAATTTAGGCACTCGTAGGTTCTATAAGTCATATAATGTAGATATTTGAGAAATCTTGAGGAACGTTTTAGCATAAAATAATAGAAATTCCGTACGCTATTAAAATGTATGAAACATGACACGAATTTCACTGTATGTAGATAAACTGCAGCACATGTTTGAAATTTTATTCCAACAAATTCGACTTATCCTAGAATTCTTCTTGGAAAAACTATATCATTTGTGTTCTTTATCTTTGGAGACATGTATTAGTTATGGTTTTGATTGATCTAAATCAAATTATTTTAATTGTTTTGGTAAAACTGCTCTTTGGTCTTAAATCAAGATAAATCTTTGAAGTCGTGAAATGTAAGAGGGTGAATATCTTTCGCGCAATATGTAATTCAACTCTGTAATCGCTCTTCAAATATTAACCAATTTCGACATAAAATTTGGTCAGAGTCGCCCCATTAAAGGGCTGGTAAAATTTTCGGCTCCAAATCACTCTCGAAGTAAAAAATTTTTAATACGAGTCACTTTTGACATTATTATGAGTAAAGTTTTGTTTATATACATTTATTTCTTCTTGATTGATACAATAAAATAATAATTTAAATATTTACAAAAACCTAGGTACTAGAAAAAACCTAGGCTTACTTATGTATTTACTAGCTGATTCGTCCGCGTGGAATAAGTTTTTTAAATTCCCACGGGAACTCCTCAATTTTCCGGTACAAAAAATGTCATTCTCCAGGTCCTCAACTATACCCATTCACAAAATCACGTCGATCATACCAACAAACAAACACACTTTCGCATTTATAATATTAGTATGAAGTATGATTTTAAGAAAACTATACACCGTCCAAATGATCATTCTTTTTTTTTGTTTGAATATACGTCACAGAAATATTTTGCTTGCAGGTTTCCCAGGGTTTTCAGGTTAGTGCATTCGGCCCAGATTGGTTTAATTTTTATTTTTAAAAATCTAGAGTTTGAAAAGTATTGTTTAAAATTGGGAACCGCATGCATTTATTTTTGTTATGTATCTCTGTTCATTCACCCGCACGTTTATTTATTAATCACAAAACGATCCAACTGTGTAACTTTGATGTTTTATCGTCTATGTTAATGAAGGTAAAAACAAAACAGGGTAAACACATGCTTTTGCACTTTTTGTAAATTTTTATTCAGGGATTCCAAAAAAAATATACACGATGCACAGGTATTTTTAAGTTCACGAATTCGTTAACTTGATTATATTATAGGTTATTTAAAACTTTAAAAATTTAACCTAAAACTTTCTTAAAACTGAAAACTATAAGGTGCAAATCATGCAGCCTTTGTAAATAAAATACACCTTTGATATGTTGACATCGTATCTTAGTCGTAGTCTTTACAATGTTCTATGAATATATATGGCATAGTTAACTTATTTTCTATTTGTTATAGGGAAGTTCCGGCGTGAATTCCACAGATCATATTTCAAATGCTTCTGCTGCTGTTTCGCATCTGCTCCCGAGCAGAATGGGACCTCATTTGCACCAATTGGCAGTTCTCGAGCCGGAACCACCAGAACTATTGTCAGAAGAAATGACTCTTGTGTCAGCTACAGACTGACTCATCTCTCTCCATCGAACCAGAACAATATCCATCGAGATGTAGTGAGAAATACAAATACATCTTTCATAGAAAATATGAATGGCAATCGAAGACCTAAAGTGAGGGATGACTCGATTAGCGAATCTGCTCGATTCACCCTAACCACAGATGCTAGAGATTGACAATTGGGAAGAGATCTTCTCGTGTACACCGATAGAAACCGCGACGGAATTGGTTATATAGCAAGGAGTACGGATAGCATTGATTGTAAGCCTTACTACGATTGTTTTAAAGGCCAAGGACCAAGTGGTTGTGGTGTTAAAAAAGTGAGCTTCGATAAAATAGAACTTGAAAGACATAGTGATACGCACGCCGACTATCGAGAGTGTGATAATGAACTGAAAGAGCTTTTCACTGTTGGTGAAACAAAAAACGGGTTTAAATTTAAGTTTAATCGTAGTCTAAATAGTTGTCAGTTAAAAAATAAGAGGAAAGTTAAAACTGTGTTTTAGCATTACTTGTAAAGCAGTACCAACTATTTGTAAGACTATGTTGTAAATATTAGTGATTGATATCATATCTTTGTGTTAATATCGTACCTAATAAATAAGACAATGACAAATGATTACCTTTGTATAGAACAGCATAAAATGTTCAAAATATACTAAGCAAATCAAATTTAATTGTTTTAAATTAATCAAATTCAGTGATTAATTTAAAATTAATCAAACTATCAAACAGTGCTTATATAGAGTAGGTAGTACGGGTTACATATTGCTGTAGCTTAAGAAAACTGTCTCAATTATAATAATATTCCTAGATTATAAATAACTTGATTGTGCCCACCGTTTCGTTCAAGAGGACTTAGGGTTTGAAAAATCCCGTGCGAATTCTTTAATTTTCCGAAATGCAACGTTCTAAAATTTTGTGAAAACGTAGCAGACAAACAGACACACCTTTGGATAAGTTTGATTATATATATTTACCTACTAGATGATTCCCGCGACTTTGTCCGCGTGGACCAAGTTTTTTTCGATTCCCGCGGGAGCTCTTGAATTTTCCGTCCTAAAAAGTAGCCTATGTCCTTCCCCGGGATACAACCTATCCCTGTACCAAATTTCATCAAAATCGGTTGAACAGATGGGCCGTGAAAGCGTAGCAGACAGACAGACAGACAGACACACTTTCGCATTTATAATATTAGTATGGATGTTAAAAGTCCTACAAAAGTGTATAAAATATTTGTCGGTCAAATTAACCAAATAATTTCGTAATTGTCTCAAAGAAAGCAATCTAGCTTAGCTCCGTCTTCACTGTTAATCCGATTTGTCCCGTTACATATTCGAATTGGTTTTGATGAGAGAAAAGCTCAAGATAAATAATATTTATGTCCCTCAAAGGCAGGCTTTTCTTACTGGTATTAAAGAGACAATCAAGAATATTCCATACTAACATTATAAATGCAAAAATCTGTCTGTTTATTTACTACGCTTACACGGCCCATCTTTTCAACCGACTTTGATAAAATTTTGTACAAAGATAGGATGCATCTTTGGGAAGGACATAGGACATATATTTCGTGATAAACAGCGGGAATCAAAAAATCTTAATCCACGGACGAAGTCGCGGGCATGATCTAGTTGTATTATATTTAACGGTGATGATCATCATTAATAATTTCGTACGTTCTCGGATCTAGTTCCTCCGTCAACTATCTCCTATCGTGTCGCAAGGCATCGTCAACACCCATACGTAGTCGAAATTCCTCGGACACGTACGAAGCGATTTACTTCCACGTTTCTAACGATATGAAATGTCCTATAAGCTTCGGTTTTCCCTTCCACTTCTAACATATATACCATCAAATCAAGATTATATAGGCCTCTTCTAGGCATGCATACTTTATGAGTACTATATGGCATTACTTACGCCCCATCAGCAGTTGTCTGATAAAGCAGGTTTAGCTGCATACAAGCGCCAAAAAATAACACCTATGAATTTTTTAAAAATACCGAAATTGTCCTTGAAATACCGAAACGTACAACCACATGGACAGCTTTGAATCGGATGTCTAGTAAAATAAAGTTAAAAATATCCCCGCATTACAAAACTGTTGCAACTGTTTGTTCTAAAAATAACTTTATACCGTTTTATTGTACGCATGGGTGCCGACACCGAATACATTTTGTGTAAACAAGTCGTTTCCTGTGCATACCTATTGCGTTTACTAACACCGTAATTACCTATAGCGTGTTATATCCTTTAGTAGGGTGAAAACACACTAATGATGGGACAGGACACTGATTTATCGATCCGGTACGACACCGTGTAGAAACCTATTGGGTTATAATGGCTAACCCCTATCATAACCCTGCCATCCACGTTGATTACTACTTAGTTTTGGTAACCAGCTACAAACTGTCTACAGGCACTTGACAGGAAAGCCTGCTGCTACTTTGGAGTGCATCTTCATTTTATATGAAACTGCACAGACCTGCGCGACACGACGAAATGTGTTTCCCATATGACACGGGCGTATCGCGCTGTCGTTTTGGCAGTAGTGTGTTTTCTCTCTTATAATTAGGAGCCCCTATAAGTATATCTAAGTGGTAAAAATAGTTGATGTGTTTCATTTCATAAATATATTCCTTCACCACATCAAAAAACTCGTCAAAAATCGTATTAAAAAGGAGAATATTTAATCTAAAAGGCATTTTTGTTATTATTTTCAAAATCATTTTTTCGTTACTTAGACGTAACTTAGAGTAAAAAAAACAAATAATATAATATGACATTAGGGGAATAAGTACAACACTTGACCACATGCCATATCTTGCTACAAGGGTCGGAATGAATGAATGAATCAATGAAATTTATTTGGGACAAACTATATACAAAATATCTGCCCATTGTCCTCCTCGGGTACCTAAACAAATACTAAAATTACTTACTTTAGAATTTTTTTAATGTCCTCCCGACCGAATTTCGGCCACGGCGGCCTATCTCCAGAGAGATTAGCCATCTACGCGGGAGATATTATAGTGCACAAGTGTGTGCGCATACACAGGTGCACTCTCTGTTCCTTTACTCTCATAGCCCGATGGGACGGAAAATCCGACACGACCGGAGAGAGATCAGGTGCAGGACCGACGGCTTTACGTGCTCTCCGAGGCACGGGGGTGAAACACCGCCAACTTCCTTACTCCGGGCTAGTACTGAGAATTTCTTTCTTTATTGGGTTTTTCTACTTTAGAATAATACGTATGTAAATAGTAAATACTGGTTTTATGTACAAACCATTTGTTAATATCAGAACATTATTACAGTATACCCTATGTACGTAAAAGAAAATATGTACAATTATTACATAACTAAAATTATAATAGACCTATTTAAATCTATGTATTATTTTATGTCCTTTATAATATTTTATGTATTAGGTATGTGGTAGAAATATTGTAAATCCAATAATTTATTTAAAAAATGCATACCTGTTTATAGATACCTATTATTAATGTGGAAATAAATAAACACTAACGAGTTTAATGTATTTTGCATTTCATTCCGTGCGTATTGTTTCAAAACATTATATATTCAGTACATTATCATAAAAACTGTTGAATTTTACCACCAGAATTGAGGTTTTGGAACCCCATACTCCCCCGCCCCCACTTCATGACAAAGCCTTGAGTTTCAGTCCAAAACCTAAAACAGTAAAAACGAAATCAAATCATCCCACATCCTTTTATTACACAGCAGGGCTAGCAAAACATATATTTTATATTCAATGCGAAATCTTCCCCGAAAACATAAAACTTTTCAAATCATCATAAAATAAAGCGTAACACAACAATAGGTACGTAAGTATGGAATGACTGCCAGCACTGAAGAAGCACTAGAAAAATATATATAGACTTATTTCCACTCTTCTCCATCAGTATTTGTCGATCCTTACAAAATATACTACGTTTATAAAACTTGAATATATATCTAGCTGCCTGACCACAAAATAGTTGGAGCTCCTGCGCTTATTTGAAATTTAAGTTAAAAGTTTTAATAATACACACAGGGCTTTTCTAGTCTTATCATAAGACTAGATAGCTTCCAGTCTAGAATTTGCTGAATCACTAATCTATAATCTTTTAGATGTAGATTCTAAGCATTAAATGAACCATTGAAGTAATGGGCTCGTAACAGGGAAGGTTAAATAACCATCGTTTGACGCAATTCATCATTTGGTGATTAGCAATAGTTCTCTATGTCATAATTTAAGTGTGGTTGGCTATTTCTGAAATGTTCCATTTGCCAGTTCATGGTTTTAAAGGACATTTGAGTAGAATGGTTCTAGAAAGAGGAGACCGTTGTATAAGTGTATTGTGAGGGATACCCTCCAGCTATATATGGGCCGATGATATCAATAGGCATGATGACAGTAACCAAGAATCAATGAAATTATGAATTTATCTAATGAAATAGGATTCATGGATTATACAAAACGTATTTATTTTTCTATATCGAGTGAGATTGCTATTTATTTTGATAAAATAAAACTAAAATACAGCAATCCGCCATATTGGAGAAAACACCAAAAAGCGAATGACGTCACAATTGTTTGTTTTCGAGCTTTGACAATCACACTATTGTTTACTGCACACTGCACTGAGTACATTGGTAAAAACAATAGTGACGTCACAGACGACGCCATGACACCCCCGAACGTTTTGGCGTGAATTTTAAAATTTAAATTTCAAATGCTAATTTTAGCTACCAAACATTATTTTTCTGCTGAAATAAGATATTTTCTCGAAATAGTAGATACTTCCGATCATAATCTGACCATTTTTCAAAATCAGTCATCATGCCTATTTAAAGGGGAAGGGGCAGGAAATGGCCGGATGAGGAAACCAACAGAGGATGCCCATAGGCTGATGAAGACGATAATATTTCATGACTGTACTTTATTCTATTTTTTATTTTCATTTTTATTTACTAGGTCTACTAACTGGCACTTACATTACTTACATTCAAGGATAATCTTATCCTATAAAAAAGCTAAATGTAGTGACCACATAAAATTAACACAACATTCTAATTAAGACCCCGTGTAGCGTAAAAGGGGGTTTATAAAAGCGGTGCATCCATCAAACGGTGACATAATGTATGCTTGTAAAAATAATTTGCTGTTTTCAAGACCTTTAAGCAGACATTGACGCATCTCAAAACACAATTTTAAAAAAATCTCTGCATTGAAATTTATTTTAAACATACCTCTAAATTTACCTTTTAAAGCAATTTTTCTCCTTATTGAAACCAATAATTAGCTCTAGAAATTTAAGATAAAATTCATATTTCTATATCAAACACATTGTCGGATTTATTTGTATTGAAAAGTTAATACTTATTTATTTTTTCTACAAATGATTTCATGCATTTTTTGCGACATACGCTTGCTCGATTTCACCCCCCGCGCCTGTGTTTTTCATCTCGTGAGCTCACAGCGCCTTAATTCGTTACAAAGCAAAAAAAATTACAATATTATAATTTACTTGGCTATTGTTAAACACGCTCTAAGTCTCCGAGTGAATGCACATAACGAATTTTGAATAGCGAAAATTCGTCAAAGACCGATTGACGCACTCACAGAAAAATGAGTTACTTCCGGCGCATGCCTTTATAAGCTTTAGAACCCTTTCGACCTAGAAGCTCTATTATAATAATACGCTAATGAAAGGTCGACGACGCTTCATGCTGACGTGTTTTGAATAGCCTGCAAAGTGTGACGTCACAAAATACCTCATTGATAGGGAACGTTTTTCATTATATTTTACATAATATACTAAAATTTATCGCTCAGACTACGTTCAAAATCTACAATTATCTAAGAAGTCCTTACTATAATATTTTTAAACGCGAAAGTTTGTAAGTATGGATGTATAGATGTTTGTTACTCTTTCACGCCACAACGGCTGAACGGATCTGGATGAAACTTGGCACAGGGATAGATTATAGTCTGGAATAACACATCTACTTTTTATCCCGGAAAATTAAAGAGTTCCCGCGGGAACCAAAAAACCTCAAATGCATCTTGATGAAATTTGGCACAGAGATAGATTATAGTCTGGAATAACACTGGTACTTTTTGTCCCGGAAAATTAGAGTTCCCGCGGGAACAAAAAATCTCAGTCCACGCGGGCGAAGTCGCGGGCATCAGTTAGTAAGAAATAAATTGTCAAACCTGCTGAAATGGGTTCGGAATTTTAAAGTGGGGTCAGATGATGTGGGGTGTCCCTTTAAAGTAAACAAAGCTAAAAAACTAAAATAATTATAGTTGACCGAGGTCCTCGTAAACATTGCAGGCTTAGTTTGCTAGCTTAGTTTTACGAAAAACAGCAATAAATCTTTTCAAACACACTTAGTTTTGCGGTCTTGTTTTGTTTTGTTACGGTGCATTTTTTTTTTTTAATTTATTTAAATAACAGCTGTAACTGTATTATGTTGTATCTTTGCAAGCTATACGGAATTCTCGCGATACAAGTCCGAATTAGGTGACCAATAAAGTTTATTTTATTTTATTTAAAAGAGGTTTACTAAAAATCAGTTACACATTACTAAAAAAAATCATAATATAAATACAAGCCAAGTTCGTGCGGTTTTTATGAATCAAAGTTTTGTAAATTTATTTACTAAATATAAATAAATGTTTCAAACTCAGATGCACTCTATGTTCCCTTACTCTCACTACCCGACGAGACGGAAAATCCCGAAAACCCCAATAGTTAGGCATGGCCCGACCCATACATCGAATCCAGGACCTCGTCATCTGCGTCAAACATGCTAACCACCAGACCATCGAGACAGTTGGTTATTATACCATTTACATTCCTAGTCCGTTCGTGTCTCCTCTTACTTCCACGGGCGTCTGCACCTCGCTATTGAAATTTGTGGCGCGTTATTTAGTTCGCTTGATTTTAGGGAGGGGAAATATGTGTAACTTTTAATCTAATACAAAAAGAACTATTTGGGTCTCGTCATACCTCGATTTCCCAATATTAGGAAAAATTGGAGCATGGTACAGTGATTAAAAGAGATATGAAACATCAGCAGTGGAACAATGCAGAGCAAACTTTTGAATGTGTGGCGGATTGTCATTCTGATGAAGAGTTTCAAAGGTATAGATTGTTCACTGGATAAGTAGGAAATAGATAGCCATTTGTTGCTGTCTTTCTAAATGTCATCTCCAATGGCCGAAAAGCATACTCGACGATTTTATTACACCACATAATATCTAATCGAATCATACCTAACTGACAAATCTGAGCCAAGCGATTTAGCGTTCCGGTTCAATGCCGTGTAGAAACCGACTAGGGGTATGAGTTTAATATAACTGCCATACCCCTAACAAGTTAGCCCCCTACCATATTATATACCATACTAACTAGTGGTTCGCCCCGAACTGAGACCTCGCGGTATCCATAAAACGAATAAACTTTTACAGAGCCCCATCTATTGACATCATTGTGAAGCACTGTTAAACTGACTGAATGCTGAAGCCCATTAAAAATTAAACAATTTCGTTTCCATATAATATTTATCTCTTAACATTAGCGCCATCTATTGACATCATTGTGAGGTTCTGTTAAAAATACTAAATCTCATTAAAAATTAAATAATTTCGTTTCCTTATAATATTTATCTAATTTTAGTATTTGTTGTTCAAGTACAGGATATAATTCAAATAATTGATCAAGTTTCAGTCTTAGCCTTTCAGAAAATTGAGAGTTCTGAGGTCAACTTTGGACGTTAGAAAATCACCACTTTGAAAGCCCCCCATTTCGTCAATTTTAGGGGAAAAATTTAAACAAAAATATTTTTAGACTCTATTCCTAATTATCTTTAAAATGATATACCGCAACCATATGTAACGCTATAAAAAATCTTTTACTTCGCATTCGCTTCTATGAGAGCCCCCTGAAATAAAGATTTTTATAACTTTTTAAGCCATATTTGGCGGGAGGCCATCGGTTTACATATTATATTTATATTTGAAGTAATTACGTTCAGTAATTCAGAAGTCATAAGGCTCTGACAGACAAACGGATAGGGTTGCTAACATTTCTTAAGCGAAATATAGTATTTTTCGGACTAAGCTATAAAAAAATATAGTACACTTCACAAAAATAGTATTTTATGGAATATTTTTGCGTACTATGTGCTTCTTCAACAGTATATAGTACGCAGACCCGAAATACAGTACAATACCAATAATAATAGTATTATAGTATGGTTGGCAACCCTAGGACGGACAAGTGCAAATTCACTCAAGTAGACTCAGAGACCTTCGCTTCGCTCGGTCAAAATATATATATATATGCATCGTCACTTAACATCAGGAGAACGCAGTCAAGGGCAAAGTTGTAGTGGAATCATACTAATATTATAAATGCGAAAGTGTGTTTATTTGTTGGTTTGTTGGTTTATTGGTTTGTTAGTTTGTCCTTCAATCACGCCGCAACGGAGCAACGGATTGACGTTGTTTTTTTACATGGGTATAGTTGAGGACCTGAAGAGTGACATAGGCTACTATTTATCCCGAAAAATAAGGATTTCCCGCGGTAATAACAAAAAACTTAAACCACGCGGACGAAGTCGCGGGCATCAGCTAGTAAAAAATGAAATAAAAAAAGATCTAAATTTAATGATATCTTTATCACTTGATCAATAGCACTACTTCCAGAGTTATCAATTTAAATCATTTTTGAGTTAACGTAACTTGTATTACCGAAAAAGCCGCTCTGTCGTTTATTAAGTCTATGGTAGCTAGATTAGTGGCAGGTTTCATATCCGGGCCGATAGCGTCGCATCTGTTATATTGCGCGGTATAGACAGATCGGCCTCTTTTCTGATATCCGAATACATATCAAGACAATTTCGACCCTATGGTAATGATCTAAAGTTTAAACTGAAGTAAAGAGTTTGGACTGTAATCATGTTAAGAGTATTTTTTTATATTTTCAAGCAGTATTACGCTTTTAAATATATTTACGAGTACTTTGGAGGTTGTTCGTACGTAATATTTTATTGCACAGTATTTTAGACCGTAAAAAAGTACTTCAAAATGTGACTACGTTGAAACACGAGCCAGTTTATGAGCTAATGTTTTTTATAATACATTTTTGCGAGCAAATGATGAGATATGTGAAAACACCTACAGCATCAGAGAAAATCGGAAGTGTGCGCGGTAAAATGAAAGAAAGAACAGTCAATGCGACGCCTCTTTTTTTATACACAAAGACGTTGATGTAGAATTTTAGTACCTACAAAGATGTTTACAAAAGCCATGAAGTATATTTTACGCTATACTTGAGATCGAGATTTTATGATATAATTCGTATAACAGTTTATAGTCCCGGCAATAGAATCTACTCTAGGTCTATTGAAATTCAAATAAGCCTTGACTTTGAATAGATAGTTTCTTGGTCTAATCTTAAGTTTATTCAGCAGAACAGAATGCTCTAGCGTCGCTGCCAGTCTCTATCTCTCAGTGATTATTCAGCATTAGAAAAGTCTAAACTATTCCGCAGTGTTTAAATTGAAACCTGATACCAAAGATTTTTGTATAATTTTTTTGTGATAGACAGTCTATGAAGTTTGCGGCTGTGATTTTGCAATAGGTCCATTATGGTAACTCTCAGGCATGCAGTACAATGTTGTCCTTTACCGTTAAAAAGTTAGTTATATTAAATTGTCTGTAATGCACATAACTCCGAAAGGTTAGAGGTGTGACAGTGCGTTTAGTTTAGTAGGTACTAAGGAAGTTTGCAGCGGTAGCGCAGTAACTCACGATTAGCCCCGTACACAGACATAATAAAGGAAAGGCCCCGTACTGACGTCAAAGGCATCCGCGGAGTTGTTGTGGCTTTAGTTTCCGAATCCCAGCCATTTGTCATTTAAAAAAGGTCTGTATTGTAATTTTATTAAGACGTTAGAAAAATAAAAACTGAACGAGTGAACGTGTTACAACTAAAAAAGTTAGAGCCATTCCATGGTTAGAGGTCTTAAATTGATGTTGTTTTTTTGGAACCGACAAGCGCTTAAGAGAATTAAGAAATCAAGTTTTGTGTTATCAAAATAAAGGAAAATAAATAAATGTAGGTAGGTATATAAATTTTCAACCGACTTCAAAAAAAGGAGGAGGTTCTCAATTCGACTATTTTTTTTTAAATGTTTGTTACCTCAGAACTTTTGACTGGGTGGACCGATTTGGATGATTCTTTTTTTATTTAAAAGGGCATACTTCCCAAGTGGTCCTATATAAATTTTATCGAAATCGGTCGAGCGGTCTTTTAAAATATCAACAATAAAATAAGTACTTTGTATAGCGTGTGCTTGTTGTTGTAAAGTTGGCGCGGGAGTTTTAAGTCGGTTGTTTAAAAAGAATTTTTTATATTAAATTATTATCAAATATATTCAGGTATGAGTAGTTTTAGTGAACCTGCTGAAACTATGCATGAAGCGATATTAATATTTATAGGTCAAAGCTAACTTTCGCTTCAAGCTTTGAAGGGAACAATGCAGTGGATGCATTGTGGGGTGTAGAGGTACTATAAACTTTCCCTTCAGAAACCTGACACCAATGGAGAGCACTTGTTTACACAGACGAATATCAGCTATACTCGTCCTAGTATATCTATACGAATCCATACTATTAAAATAAATGCGAAATGTCTGTCTGCTACGCTTTAACGACCCATATTTTCAACTATAATTTAGATGAAAAGTATAGAGGTAAGTTATATCCCGGGGAAGGAATATATCCTAATAACCTAACCGGGCCAATATTTATCCCGTTAAATTAAGGAGTTCCCCCGAGAATCAATAATCTAATCCACGCGGACGAAGTTGCGCGCACATCACTTAGTTGTTTATAAATTGGCTACAAAGAGTATATTAGTGGAGAATGGAGTTGGCAACACTGCGTTTGATGTTATATGAAAAAAATAAAGAATAAAAACTCAACTCATGTTTTTCTCACCTGGAGATTAAAGTGCGTAAGACAACAGGGAAAAAGTGCTTAAGTGCTTAGGTATTATTTCAACCGAACGTGAGTCTCTTTTCTTTAGATAAACGTCGCTTACCTAGGACGACGATCCAGGTGGAGCGCGGTTGTCTGGAAGATGCCTATTCGCTCTTGCTTTGAAGATAACTATATTAAAGCGGAGAGGCTAATATTATAAATTATGCGAAAGTGTTTCTGTCTGTCTGCTACGTTTTCACGGCCCATCTAGTCAACCGATAAAATCTTAATCTTAATCCCCGAAAAATTGTAATAGACGTCTTATACTACTTCATAGCATTTGTGTAGATATATAGCCTGCGCTGTAGCACGTAGCTACATATTGATCCTGCGCTGTAGCACGTAGCTACGTATCGTATCCTGCGCCGTAGCACGTAGCTACATATTTTATCCAGCGCTGTAGCACGTAGCTACATATTGTATCCTGCGCCGTAGCAAGTGGCTACATATTGTATTCTGTGCCGTAGCATGTAGCTACATAATGTATACTGCGCCGTAGCACGAAGCTATATATTGTATCCTGCGCCGTAGCACGTGGCTACACATTGTATCCTGCGCCGTAGCACGTAACTACATATTGTATCCTGCGCCGTAGCACGTAACTACATAGTGTATCCTGCGCCGTAGCACGTAGCTACATATTGTATCCTGCGCCGTAGCACGTTGACGTTTGATGACCTCCGTGGCGCATTGTGTAGCGCTGTTGTCTTAACGTGCGGAGGTCCCGGGTTCGATCCCCGGCAGGGTCAATTTGGGAATTTATAATTTCTGAATTTTCCCTGGTCTGGCCTGGTGGGAGGCTTCGGCCGTGGCTAGTTACCACCCTACCGGCAAAGACGAGCCGCCAAGCGATTTAGCGTTCCGGTACGATGCCGTGTAGAAACTGAATAGGGGTTATGGGTTTAATAAAACTGCCATGCCCCTAACAAGTTAGCCCGCTACCATCTTAGACTGCATCTTCACTTACCATCAGGTGAGATCGCAGTCAAGGGCTAATTTGTAGTGGTTAAAAAAAAAAGTGGCCACATATTGTATCCTGCGCCGTAACGCGTAGCTACATATTGCATCCCGCGCCGTAGCACGTATCTACAACCAATGCTTGGTTCGAAAATTAATATCAATCTACAGCTACTTAATACGGTAATTTGGTATTTTTACCTGGAAAGTTTCTCGGGAGTTTTAAAAATTGGTGTATTTTACAGATTTCGACGTGCTCTTTCCGAATTTTTACATTGCCACCTTCCACAGTTTAAATTAATTTGTATTGTGGGTGTTTTACAAGTTCTTTAAACTAAATTAAACTAGATTTAGCCAAGTCAATCTAATTTAGTTTAAAGAACTTGTAAAACATCCCCAATACAAATTTATTTAAACTGTGAAAGGTGAATTTAGGTTTTGGTTTGCGGTTCTCTAAAGATATAATAAAATATATGACATTGTAACTTACGGAGGTTAAATGTACAAAGGAGGACTTATCCCAATTAGATGCCTTATCTCTTACAGCAGACCTTTGAGCCATTAAAACTGGTCATTAAAAGCCAGAAAGATAAATTTGCTTCAACAAAAGAGATGAAATAAACTTCTGGTACGCTAATCATTTACTCACTCACTCTCACTTAAACTCATAGCCGTTAGAAGAGTTTGGCCGTAGTCCACCACTCGTATATCATTAGTTCATTATTTAGACGTTAACATAAAATTTAATTTAATAACTAGCGGATGCCCGCGACTTCGTATGTGTGATTTGAGGTTTTTTAGTTCCCGCGGGAACTCTTAACTTTAATTTTCCAGACTATAATCTATCTCTGTGGCAAATTTCAGCCATTTCCGTTCAGCCGTTCGCATTAATAATATTAGTAAGATAAACATAAAAATATACCTAATAGATTTATGTTCAAAACATTCGGAGAACTTAATCTTGACTTTGAAGAGGAGCTTGCTCTTGGTACCTAATTATGTTACAGTAAATAAATAAATAAATAGAGTAAATGTATAAAGAGTAAATGTTTTACTGAATTAAAATAACACTCTCCTCTCATCAATAGAATTTGTTCATAGATTTAACCTGAGCTAAAACAAAGTTAGTTTCAAAGTTAATTAATTAAAATTGAAAGCGTTTGATGAAACCGCATGAAGGGCGTGATCGACGTGACGCGACTGGCGGGAGCGGGGGTGTCAAAGCAAGTATGTACCTACCAATATACCGATATTTATATCGCCAACAAACTAGATACAGCCAAAGCTAATCCCGTTGAAAACACCTTGACCAGTCTAACAGCGCAGCCCAACCAAACCGAACCTACTTACTCCGAGACTGTTCAAACACTTTTCCATATCCAATTCAAATAATTAGGATGGATTATTTGTTTCTAACAAAAAAAAATACTATGTACTCGTAATAGAATATGGTCGGTGAGGTCCCAACGGTTGAATGAAGAATTCGTACCGTAAAACCACAACCTGGGAAGATCATTAATCAGGCAGACGGAGTTGGTAGCCACCGGGACTGGACATTTAAATGGCACAAAATTAAAGTATTTTATGGAATAATTTATTTGTGAGAAACCTTCGTTTAGCTTTGATTTGAAACGTTTGAATAATTATAAAAGTTGCAGAAGAATTCGTACAAGTAAGTCTAAAGTTATCTTTATCGGTAAATGCCACAAGCAATAGGTAATGCTGGGGAAAAGCTTTATCGAATTTAAATTAAGTATACCGAGAACGTCGCAAAGCGAAAACTTGATCTGCGCATAAAAATTGTAAAATATTCAGCGCCCACGCAAAATAAAACGTATAGAGGATGGCGGTCTATTGGACAGACTGCTATGAAGGCATTTGCAATGCATAAGCAATGAATCCAACTATGTACAGGCTACTGTTAGTCAAGCTATAAATTTATTAAGCCCGAACTACAGTAAAAGTCAGACAAAAGCAATCCTTCTATGATAAAACGTATATACGCAGCATTCGCGCACGTTTTGAAGAAATCCCACAAGGTCGAAAGAACCGCAGGAGATATAAATCTACACTAATATTATAAAGAGGAAAGATTTGTATTTTTGTATTTTTGTATGTAACGAATAAACTCAAAAAGTACTGGACCGATTTTAATAATTCTTTTTTCATTAGAAAGCTACATTATCACTGAGTAACATAGGCTATATTTAGTACTAGATTACTATAGAAATCTTTAGAAATTCCTATTAAAACCAACCGAAGGTGTAAAAAAATTAGCCATAAAATGTCTTTCATCGCATACGCTGCGAAGAGTATTAATGATAGGACAAAAAAATGTTCGACAATATTATAGAATATATCAATATCTACAAAAAACTTCGCAAGACCATGTGTCTAACTATTGTAGATACGTCACTATGCCTACTTTTTTACATTTAACAAATTGATAGAAATGCCGATCAAAATCAGACCGTGTTATCCATACCATTTATAAATTTTTATCCAAATAAATAATTTAATATTCAAGACTGTCTCAATACCTGATGATTACTTTTTGAATTATTGAAATCGGACATTCCATTCAAAAGATATCATGAAATTAAAATAAAAATACATGCCGGCGGCGGCCGCCACGCAGCGCATCGAGTAATACTTTAAATTTTGCATATTTTCAGTTTTATGTCGTACGGAGTGTTATTGTGGGGGTCTGCCTCAGATCCTAAAACGATATTTATTTAAAAAAAAAAAGTTATTAGAGCCGTGTATTTCATGAAACCAAGAGATTCTCTGCGGGATTTCTTTAAAGAAATGAATGTTTTAACCTTGCCATGTTTGTATATACTCGAAAATATAATGTACGTCCGACAAAATTTACACCTTTATAAGAAAAAATCTGATATCCACACAATTAATACCAGAAATAAAAATAAACTTAGCACGAATTATATAAGACTTACAAAAACCAGTAAATCATTTATCGGACACGGTGTTCGGTTTTATAACAAAATACCGAGCAATATAACAGATCTACCAGATCGTAAATAGAGTATCAAATCAAATAAATATTATAAATGCGTAATTTTGGATGGATGTATGGATGTATGGATGTATGGATGTATGGATGTATGGATGTTTGTTACTCAATCACGCCAGAACGGCTGAACGGATCTGGATGAAATTTGGCACCGAGATAGATTATAGTCTGGACTAACACATAGGCTACTTTTTATCCCGGAAAATTCAAGAGTTCCCGCGGGAACAACAAAACCTCGATCCACGCGTACGAAGTCGCGGGAATCAGCTATAATATTATAAATGCGAAAGTGTGTCTGTCCACAGCCTCCTTTTGGTCTGTCTGTCTGCTACGCTGTCACGGCCCATCTATTCAACCGATTCTGATGAAATTTGGTATAGCGTTTGGTTACATCCCGGGGAAGGAGCTACTTTATATCCCGGAAAATTATGGAGTTCCCCGGGAATAAAAAAAACTTAATCCACGCGGACGAAGTCGCGGGTATCAGCTAGTTAATAATAAGAAAATGCGAGTAACGTCAGCAGGATCGGGTATGTCATAATTAGTGCACATACCACAAAGACTCCAGTGGAGTTATGTCAATCATGTGGCCCTGGGGCCTAATGCGGCTCTCAGATGATGATGCCCACGATCAAAATCTCTAGATTCAGACTTCAATATAATGATTATTAACCAAAAACAGAAGAAGTAAAGTCTCCAGATTCTAAGACTGATAATTTGCTAGATTTAATAATCATAATTAGAAAAAATTTAATCTTTATTGACCCACATAATTTTGGGTAGGTAAAGAGTATAGGAGAGGGATAAGTTATTTCTTTTAAGAAATGATAATATTTATAGACTTATAAGGGTTTTAGATCAGATGATCGATGTTTAATATTAATTCGATCTATCGAATCGATTAAAGTCGATGTTAATCAGTTTGATTATTTGGAATCTGGTGCTCCAAACTTTTGCTCACCCAAAATTATGTACCTAAATGGCACTTTACAAAATACAATCTGAAATTATTTCTCTAATGATTCACGTTAGCCTGTAAAAAAGCAGAGTTCCGTTTAAAGTCATGTAAGTCAACATATAGGTTACTTCCTAAGTTCCTAGATCCTGTGCCTACTTAGAGATTCGATTGTCCTTTTAGGAGAATTTACAAACTCGTTAAGGAAATAATACTTTCCACAGTAATGATACAAAGATCACATTTTTATTGGGCGGCTGACTCTCAGCAATTCATACTAATACATGTGAAAGTCTGTTTGTTTTTGTTGGTTTGTCCTTAAACTATGCCACAACAAAACTACGGATTGACGTGATTTTTTTCATTGGTACATACATTACATTACTGTTACATTATTGTTTTTGCATGGACCTAGAGTGGCATAGGCTACTTTTTACTCCAGCAAATGAACTAATCATGTAGGTATCACTGGATATTTTGGGAATAATTGAAAATAATCAGCAAACAAAATAATTAACTATGTAAAACTGATAACGAGGACGCTGTCTGTATTATAAGAATTAAAAGATTTATTCATTCATTTATTCATTTCTGCGTAAACCCAAATTATGCAAATTACTATAGGCCCAATGTGCGCACGCAATCTAGATGGCCAGATTCGACACAAACAAATATTATACAAAATTAAGAAAGAAAGATGATGTAAAGCAAACCTTTTTTTGCAAGTGTTTTTTCCAGCTTCAATAATAAATAGCATATCGGTTGATTAATGTTCCTTCCTCCTTGTTCAATTGGGAAGGCACTTTACACCAAATTTAGTAAATTAATCACTATTCAGCCAACCCTTAAATTGCCATGGTTTCGCAGCAAGGTTTTTCTATAGGTATGTAATTAATCCCTAACTAATACGTATATAATTTCTAATGTCAAAGTGTGTCTGTTTTTCCGTCTGTTTATCCCTCTACCCTTTACCTTTACACGTCCCATCTGATTAACCAATTTTGATTTCTTTGTATAGGGAGGTATATATATACCTTTTTATTATGGAGCAGAGAACTGTTGGTTAAAAATTCGCGGGTTACAACACGATTAATGAATCGATATAATTTTTTGCAAGGATAGAGTTAAAGACCTAGAGAGTCTATCCTTGCAAAAAAATATTTACCATCAATTCTTTACACCTTGTAGGACAAACTAAACCAACAATGACACTCATTTATAATATTACCAGCTGATGCCCACGACTTCTTCCGCGTGGTCGAGGCTTTAAATTACCGGGATAGCCTGTGTGTTATTCCAGAAAATAATCTATCTCGGTGCCAAACTTCACCCAGATCCGTTCAGCAGTTCTGACGTGATTGAGTAACAAACATCCATCCAAACTTTCGCATTTATAATATGAAGTTTAAATAGAGTAATAATAGATATATAGAGTAATGATAGGCAGTGGTGTTCATAATTACCGTTAAAGGTTAATTGTTGTTATTATTTAACTCTATAATTACAGTAAGAGGGTGAAAAACGTCGCGTCAGCAGTTTTGTTAGCCACCATATAAGCTTTCCACTCTGCCGCAGTGAAGGTGCGGTTGAACTTGCTTTTTAGGGTTCCGTACCTCAAAAGGAAAAAACGGACTCTTATAGGATCACTTTGCTGTCCGTCCGTCTGAGTGTCAAGACCCTTTTTCTCATGAATGCATGAAGGTATCAAGCTGAAATTCATATCAAATACTCAGGTCTACTGCCCCTTGGAGCTGGGAAAAAATCAAACTTATAAGCCAACGCAATCAAAAACATACAGCCGTTTATGCTGCAAATTTTCGACACTCGCAAGGGAATCAAAACTTACAGCGTACTTCCCGTGAACTCAGATTCTTGAAATTTGGTACGAAGCAACGTCTTATAGCACAGATAAAGGAGAAATTGCGAAAAGCATACATTTTTAGTTACATCATATAATAAAAATGTTTTTATTAATTTTAAACTTACTACAGGTTTGTACGGAACCCTCGGTGCGAGAGTCCGACTCGCACTTAGCCGGTTTTTTTCGTCAAGGGCATGCCGCTTATGTTTTTCGTATTTAGTGAAAAAGTTAATCGTTTTTCTCGTCTATTTACCAACTATAAATCGATGGTTTTTCTCGACATTATCGTTAGCGTAAACATTAAAACAAACTATTTACGTAACGTATTTTCGTTCTCAAATTAACGCATTTCCAAGACATAATAATGTTTATTTTGTATGCCAACATAATATTGTATATGTTGATTTCAGCCACAGAATATATTCAACCCCAGAGCATGCACATTGCACCTCTAACTTTTTCATGTGTGTTTAAAGAAATAATCATCATTAAGCTAAACACGGAGTATGGACCACAGGGTCCTCCATAATATTCCCAAACGCGTTTTTTTTAATAATATACTAATATTATAAAGCTGAAGAGTTTGTTTGTTTCAATGCTCTAATCTCAAGAACTACTGGTTCGAATTGAAAAATTATTTTTGTGTTGGATAGTCCATTTATCGAGAAAGGCTTTAGGCTATATAACATCACGCTGCAACCAATAGGAGCGAAGCATCAGTGAAAAATGTTGCAACAACGGGGAAAATTATCCATATTTGAGGGCTTGCGTTGCATGCGCTGCGTAAACGGTTCAAGTTACCCGAAAAATATGTTTGAAAGAGTTATTCCTCTTTATATGATCTAAAAATGTCCGCGACTGAATCTCGCTATCATAATAACAGAAATTGACGCGGACGAAGTCGCGGGCAACAGCTAGTTTATAAATATAATATAGGCTAGCGCTTGGCTGCAATCAGACCTGCTTGCAAGTGTAGTAGCCTGCCAACCCGTACTGAGCCAGCGGCATGGTGGACTATGGCCTAACCCTTTTCATTCTGAGAGGATTCCCGTGCGCAGTAGTTGGCCGGCGATAGGTAGATGATGATGATGATCAATTGGGAATTTTTAGGTACTAACAATTATTGTTACAATATTTATGCAACAAGTATAAATTACAAAATTAAAAAAACCCCCGACTAAAAAAAAGCTGATGACCTTCAGACGGATTTTCATGAAACATGGCTAAGAACACTCGGGATTTATTAGTATGTTGATAGCATTAAGTAGTGAAATTAGGGCTAAGACGTAAGGGTATACTGATAACTGTATCAGTATACCGTCAGATCATAGAAAAAATATACTTAACAGTAGGTTGGCCTAACGAGCCAGAGTGTGACTGGTTGGGAATGATTTTAGAAAGGTCTCCCCAACGTGTCACAGTGTGGTGTGACTGGTTGGGGATTATTTAAGAAAGATCTCCCAAAGTGTTACAATGTGACTAGTTGGGAATTATTTAAAGTTCTTCCAACGAGTCACAGTGTGACAGGTTACAGTGTGGCTCATTGGGAACAAGCGGATAAAATTATCTATGACACAAAAAAACTAAACGAAAATCGGTCCATCCGTTTGGGCTCTGCGATACCACAGACAGATACACAAGCATGTCATATTTAAAGTCATGGTTACCTTACCATGTTCTTTCAATATCATTGAAGTAATACGGTACCAAATTTCGAGTCAGATCCCCTCGTCAACTATCAAAGAGCTGATGATCTTCATCAGATTTTCATGAAACATGGCTAAGAACACTCGGGATAAAATTATCTATGACACAAAAAAAACTAAACGAAAATCGGTCCATCCCTTTGGGCGCTACGATACCACAGACAGATATACAAACAGACACGTTAAGCTAATAACACCCCTCTCTTTTTGCGTCGGGGGTTAATAAAAGAATTGAATTTGAATTTGAACCTGTTTGCATTTGCTTGTATTACACCCAAGCTGAAAAATACCACCGCACGTAAGAAAGCTAGCAGAGAATCTCAAGCCCCTAATAAAATGAGTAAGATAAAGGAATTCACTCAGTGGGTTTTATCATGCTGTTACTTAAGCTTCTTTTATTTCCACCCATTTAAAAGCACTCGGAGTCCACGATCTCTTTGGAGCGGTTACAGTTAAATGGAACCCTCTTTACGATCGAATCGATTTATTTAAGCTCGAACACGGTCGCAAAGACGCCAAGGCCGCAACAGATTTTTATATTCTGAAATTACCTACCGCTACAGGCTATTCTCTAACGGCTTGGGCTACCTGGAAGACATCACTGCAGTCAGGCCACCGAATAATATAACCTATATTGTGCTTTGATCACTGTGGAGTGATCATTTGATTGTTTTTGTGATGTCCAAAAAATTCTTCAATTATTCATGCATTCGAATGCCATGCATCATGCATCAGCTATAAATACATCAGCGATAGCCAACCTTTTATGACGTCATTAGTATTTCCTCAAAGCGTCAGATTCGAATCTTGCTGGTGACCTCATACATAAATATATTGCAATATTTAATAATTCATGCCCCTTTTAGGCTGCTAATGGAATGAAACTAAGAAGAGTGAAATAATGAAAATGTATCATATTAATCTACTTAATTTTCCTTGGGTTGTCCAAGATAAACGAATCGCAGATATTTTCTGGGATTTTATATGGGAAAATATATTCATGCGGCTCTCGCGTTTTTGGAGTCGTGTCGTGGTATGCGATCGCCTTTAACTACCCTTACAAACTTTTCAAGAACAAATACTCGTGTTTTCATGTGCCTAGATTCTAACGTGCACTGAACTAGTAACAAGAATTCCATTCGCACTTAGAATTTAAATACGAAATTGAATTTGAATTCGACGCTGATCAACGGAACCGTAAAATTATACCATTTCGAACTGCTTATAAACCGTTAAACCGCGGTAGATATAGGTCTTGTGTAGGTAGGCAGTCTATGTGAGAATCTAATGAGATGAAAAGTTCGTGTGATGATGCGTTCGTGTAATTTACACGACACAGACATAAGATCTCTGATAGGCCAATATTTAAATATAATAGCTGGCAAGGATATGCTGTTAGCAGACCTACTTGCGTATGGTGATGGATAGGGTTTATAAGATGCAAACTCGATATATAGGTTTTCTAGAACACTTGCTACTAATGGTTTTGGTTACTCTGAAGTTGCTATAATGTAATATTTTAAAGCAGTTTTGTAAAGTCACATCATTAAACATAGCTGTCACATGAGCGGGAACTTCTCTGATTGGCGGAAACCTCGCGTAACGACTGCTTTGCCGCCTCACAGATACAGCGCCACCTGTAGTCATCGAGCGGCGCTAACAATATGCTTATTAAATTCTTTCTTACGAATATTTTAGCAAATATTCTTCTTATTCTTTCTTTCTTTCTTCTTTCTTTCTTTCAAATAATTATTCAGATCACGACTTATTTCACATCTAGTGTAGCAGAGTCTTGAATAATGCCAGTTACTTAAATTATTCTAAAATCCCATTTTTAAAATCTTGATCTAAACGCTTTCCGTTTAAATGCATACGGCATGTATCAAGGATCAGGGCTAAGGGCAGTAAAGCATAGCCTAGCATAGATGTAAGGGCCATCGACCCTAGCAACACTTAAGTCGTACATAAAAGCCGTACATACGAGTAAAAGACAAATACTTGTTACTGCAGACTTTTCTTCAAATACACTTCTAATTCTCTTCGTTCTGCGTCATAAAAGTTTGTAGTGTAGGCACACCGGGCTTTTGTAAAGTCGTTCATCAAAAACATAAATCAAATTTTTTATAAATATTGTGTGTGTCAGGTCAGCTCCGACGCACGACTGGAGTTTACTCTTTACGAACGATAATTTAATATAAAAAATTCTTTTTAAACAACCGACTTCAAACTCCCGCGCCAACTTTACAACAACAAGCACACGCTATACAAAGTACTTATTTTATTGTTGATATTTTAAAAACCGCTCGACCGATTTCGATAAAATTTATATGGGACCACATGGAAAGTATGCCCTTTCAAATAAAAAAAAAAGAATCATCCAAATCGGTCCACCCAGTCAAAAGATCTGAGGTAACAATGCCGTATATGCCTGTAATTAAGTATTGTGTTAGAATAAGACAATTGTATTACTTTAAAATTATTAATTGTTTGTACAATATTTGTTGGCATTTCAATAAATAAATAAATAAACAAACATTAAAAAAAAAAAGTCGAATTGAGAACCTCCTCCTTTTTTGAAGTCTGTTGAAAAGTGTTACCATGGAAACATAAACATAACGTAACGTAACGTAACGGAGAAAGTTTGATTTTACTCCCCATAAATTTTCATACTAATTATTGGTGTGAACTAGGCCGTTTACTAAATGCACTCTAGAGAAAATATTCAAAACGTGAAAATAAAATGTGCAAAACGTGAAAGAACTGTTGTTATGTCACTGTGCCAAATATGCACCAACTCGGGATATGGGTGAAAACGTGAGACTAACAACTCTTGAGATTCGCCTGAAAATCAATATTCGCTATTGACGTGAGAACAATTGATAGGTATTTATCAGGGTCAAGCACATCCTTCGTAATAAAGTAAGGTATCGGGTACCTGCAAGAAGACAAAGCAATAACTCCAGGACTTTATAGTAATTAGATTACTGAGTGGCTTAAAAATAAGATATTCATAATGATGATGATTCCAAGAGCGATTCCGATCTTTACTTATTATTTTCAACATAATATTTATCTGCTTCTCGTCTGCAGCTCTTTCAACGTCATCGTATCATTGGACGACCTCCCTAGCGTAGTGGTCAGCGCTGTTATAAGCAGGAGGGCCTGGGTTCAATAGGCATGATGACAGTAACCAAGAATCAATGAAATTATGAATTTATCTAATGAAATAGGATTCATGGATTATAAAAAACGTATTGATTTTTCTATTTCGAGTGAGATTGCTATTTATATTGATAAAATAAAACTTTATAATACAGCAATCCGCCATGTTGCATAAAACACAAAGAAGCGAATGACGTCACAATTGTTTGTTTTCGAGCTTTGAAAATCACACTATTGCTTACTGCACACTGCACAGAGTACATTGGTAATAACAATAGTGACGTCACAACTAGGGCTTCCAATACCGGGATCCCGGTATTGGCTAATACCGGGATCCCGGACTTTTTTCGCCGGTTTTCAATACCGGTATTGAAATGTCTAATACCGGGATACCGGTATTGGCGACACTATAAACGAAACAGTGACTATTGCATATATTTCTTGGTACATACCACTGTATTTTATTTGGCTAAGTTTAAAATTTGTATTCATGCATATTAGCTTATAAAAAACGCCTTTATGGCTTAAAACCAGTGATGAAAAGTCGTTTTTGTTCACTCATGGGGAAAAATTAGTGTTTGAATTTAGATCCTTGTGGCTTGGCATTTCTATTTCATTGTCTCTCAAAACGTTCAGAAATCTGTTTTATAACGAATACATATTTTATTATGGCGTATTTTCTATTAAATAATAGCTATTGAATTTAAGATTAATTTATGTTTTGACAAAATTATCGTTTTCTTCGACTTCAATCGACTTTTTACGAAAATATCGTTTATCATATTTTAGTAGTCACAATACATTTTACTATAACGTTTTAACGCTTAATGACCTCAGCAGAGTTTCTCAACACCTGAGCTTATATGAATATAAGCTAGACGAAGATCATGTCTAATGCACACGTTCAGCCCCATCCAGTGTTAGTTGAGAACACTGCACTCGAAATTGTTGATGAGTACATAAGATACTTGGGACATACAGTCCAGTTAGGTAGGTCCAGTTTCGAGAAAGAGTTCAACCGCTGAATCCAACTCGGCTGGGCAGCGTTTGGGAAACCACGACATCTTCTCGTCCAAAATTCCTCAGTGCCTGAATACGAAAGTTTTCGAACAGTGCGTGTTGCCAGTGATGACTTACGGCTCCGAAATATGGTCGCTAACTATGGGCCGGATAAGAAGGCTCAGGGTCACTTAGCGGGCGATGGAGAGAGCTATGCTTGGAGTATCCCTGCTTGATCAATAAAATGCGTCAGAAATAAGGAGATGCGTAGACGAGCCAGAGTAACCGACATAGCTCGAAAAGTCGCCAAGCTTAAGTGGCAATGGGCGGGGCGGGGCACATAGTTCGTAGAACCGATAGGCGTTGGAATCCCAAAGTGCTAGAATGGCGGCCTCGAACCGCAGCGTTGGACGACTCCCCCATTAGGTGGATGTCCATCCACCTCTCAAGCGTGTAGCTGGGAGCCGCTGGAAACAAGCGGCACAAGACCGTGCTCTGTGGAGATTCATGCAGGAGGCCTTCGTCCAGCAGTGGACGTCTATAGGTTAAGACGACAACAATGATAGTGGTTTAAATTACAATTTTCGGCACTTATTACACTCATTATTTAATATTTCCAGTTTATTCATTTCTTAATATTTATTTAATTATGAGTTTAAATTGAGACAGTGCGTCACAAATATACTTTATATTGAAAGTTCAAAATTCAATGGAGGCTATAAATATATATTTTCGTAATACTTTATCCAAAAATAGTTCTATATTGAAAATCATACAGTTGATGGTATACCGATTGATTTGAAGAAATTGATTATTTGATAATAATATAAGTATTTATAAGATTGTATATAAAATAATGTGATGGAGTTTCAGAACGTTACGTCATACGTTGTCCGTAATTTTCACCATAGACATGAAACAAACGATATTTTCGTAAGAATTAAGTCTACGCATAAATAAATATCTCAATTCTCAAAATACAAATAAATCTAAAAATCTATACTTGGTGATTTTTTAAAGAAAATACAATTTCATACAATATTGCATGACGAAGGATAGAGTGAAGGAGTTATTAAACGTTTCATGAGACAATGAAATAGACATACACAGAATTTAAGCAGCATTTTGATTGAAAATTTGTTTTAATGTAAAAACTGTTTGTTATGGTGCCGTTTGCTTCAGAAAGTACCAATTTTAAGTTAAAAAACATCTACGCCAATTTAATTTTTTTCCAATACCGGGATCCCGGGATCCCGGTATTGAAAAAAATCTTTCCGGTATTAATACCGGTATTGAAAAAAACCGGTATTCGAAAGCCCTAGTCACAACGACGCCATGACACCGCCGAACGTTTTGGCGTGAATTTTAAAATTTAAATTTCAAATGCTAATTTTATCTACCAAACTTTATTTTTCTGCTGAAATAAGATATTTTTTCGAAATAGTAGATACTTCCGAACATAATCTGACACTTTTTCAAAATCAGTCATCATGCCTATTCCTGGCAGTGTCAATTTAGGAATTTATAATTTCTGAATTTTCTCTAGTCTCTGGTCTGGCTTTGGCCATGACCAGTTACCACCCTACAGGATAAGACGTGCCACCATCAAACGATTTAGCGTTCCGATACGATGACGTGTAGAAACAGATTAAGATGTATGGATTTCGTTTCTTTGTACTTTTACTACTTATTTTTTAATGCTGTACCTATATTATGTGTGTGCAATAAAGATATCTAAATAGATAACAAATAAATGTAATATGACTGGCATACCACCAGATCGCAGTCAAAGTAGGTACTTATAGTGGGTAAAAATAAATCAGGACAGATTGGAGTCTACGAACATCAAATAATCAAATAAATATTATAAATGCGAAAGTTTGGATGGATGAATGTTTGGATGGATGGATGAATGGATGGATGTTTGTTACTCAATCACGCCCGAACGGCTGAACGGATCTGAATGAAATTTGGCACAGAGATAGATTAGTCTGGAATAACACTTAAGCTACTTTTTATCCCGGAAAACAAAGGAGTTCCCGCGGGAACCAAAAAACCTCAATCCACGCGGACTTAGTCGCGGGCATCAGCTAGTTACTTATAATTGCTAATCCTTTGGATTATGGTAATTACTACGGTATCTCAGTAATTCTATGGTTTGAACTATTTACTATGGTTATTTATGAATACCATCATTGCTAACTATCCCCAGAGACACTCTTCATAGCCCGCTGTGCAACTTTGGGTGATGCTGACAGCAGGTGATATTCAAAGTTCAAATTCAATTGATAATAGCTAATTAACGATCAACGATACAATGTGCAATTTCAGGTAGGTACTTCTGAGACTGTCAGGTAGGTATACAGACAGCCTTCGTGAGTTCAACTTTCAACAACATTGATTGTTAAATACATTTTAACCTGTTCTTCAAGCATTCTTTTAGTGAAACAATATTATATATTCTGTGGTAAAAATCTTCAAATATTTCCTTTTAATAAAATAATATTAAATATTCTGTGGTAAAAGTAATATGGAAAAACTGAGTCTAGTTTAATTGTTGTGTAGTCGACTTATATGTGAAAAGCACAAGCGTCTATTAAAACATCGTTGTACAGATAGCAGTTTACGAGTTTGGACATGACCCATTAAATTTCATCAAACTTAGGTCTAATGTGCCTATTACAGCCGCGTTTGTTTGTAAGTTAGCACAATCTTGCACGATATCCTAAGTTGTATCGGCACTTTACAGACGTTTACGGCACTTGTCAATGTATTATTTGTTCCATTTGGTATTGAGGTTGAACATTGTATTTCTACAAACTACTTATATGAGGTTGGTTACATAATGTACTTAAACTATAATAGAAAGAAAGAAAGAATGAAAGAAAGAAAATATATTTATTCATAGGTACCTACGACAATTACATGACGGAAGTTTAGGTTGTGTTTACATTATTCAAATCGAATAAATTAATTTTATAGCACTGGATTACTCATTGAAACCAGTAAACTATAAGTACATCATTAACTATAAGTAAATCAAAATTTTGTTGGTCATTAGAAGTTTTTCCAGAAGCAAAACTAAATGCTAGAGTGCGTTGAGACTGGAATGTCACATTTTGAAATAATGTGAACCCGCTGTAAGTATCCAAACAAAGCATTGTAATCTGTCGATAGTTTACAATATCACTAGTTAGATTACAATCCAACGGCCTTTGCAATCTTACGGTGACATAATATACAACACACAGTGCCACGCACTTACATAAGATGAAGTATTTCTATACGAAGCTTAATGTTAACGTGGTAATGAAATTGGAGTCACTGACGCTTTAATTTGTACTATGAACGCTTGCGAAACCCTCGTTAGCCCTGTTTGCCGAAATTTAGTTGATTTATCACTGTGATAACTGAGAAATACGACACCAGTAATTATTAACTATCTCGGCGTCTCAGCTTCTATGTAATAATCTCCTTTGTATCTCCAAATCTATGTTGGGCAAGTACCGACCTCATCTTTTTGTCACAGAGACAACAGCTAAAGTACCGGATACCCCTTTAGAATCCTATCGAGTCGAGAATCGGGTATACTTATTATTATAATAGATGATGCCCGCGAATTCGTCCGCGTGGATTGATGTTTTTAATTCCCGCAGGAACTCTTCAATTTTTCGGGATAAAAAGTCTATGTCCTTCCCCGGGATGTAAACTATCTCTGTACCAAATTTCATTAAAATCGGTTGAGTAGTTGGGCCTTGAAAGCGTACCAGACAGACAGACAGACAGACGGACAGACAGACGGATTTCATCAAAATTGGTTGAACAGATACATTTGTTTGATTCCCGCGGGAACTCTTCAATTTTCCGGGATAAAAAATAGCCTATGTCCTTACCCGGGATACAATCTACCCCTGTACCAAATTTTATCGAAATCGGTTGAACAGATGAGCCGTGAAAGCGTAGCAGACAGACAGACACACTTTCGCATTTATAATATTAGTATGGATATTAGTATAGATTGTAGTAATGTTATTATTTCTCCAAAAAGCGAACAGCGACTTTTTCAACTCAATTCAGTTTTTGTCCACAAAAAGTAGGTATAAAATATAAACAATAGTACTTAAGGCGCTGTGAGCTCACGAGATGAAAAACACAGGCGCGGGGGGGTGAAATCGAACAAGCGTATGTCGCAAAAAATGCATGAAATCATTTGTAAAAAAATTAATATTTACTTTTCAATACAAATGAATCCGACAGTGTGTTTGATATTGAAATATGAATTTTATCTCATATTTCTATAGCTAATTATTGGTTTCAATAAGGAGAAAAATTGCTTTAAAAGGTAAATTTAGAGGTATGTTTAAAATAAATTTCAATGCAGAGATTTTTTAAAAATTATGTTTTGAGATGCGACAGTGGCTGCTTAAAGGTCTTGAAAACAGCAAATTATTTTTACAAGGATACAATAAGTCACCGTTTGATGGATACACTGCTTTTAAAAACCCCCTTTTACGCTACACAGGGCCTTAAGAACTTTGTTTTAGTTTTTTTTACTATACAACAATTGTTCAAGAACTTTTTACAATTGTCCGATTTTAACGTAAGTGTTAATGGTACAACAATTTAAGAAGCTTAAACAAAATGTCGAACAAAGTAATCGGCTGTTTAGAATTTATGGCATAATAAAACAAGCAAACTAAAATTTAACATGTTTACCTTTGACTGAAAATAGCGCCGGCTGAGTCGTATCAATTATTTATTACTCAATTTTATTTTTCTACGGATAGGAATCCGCCGTTATATTATACTTAGGCCATTAAAAAAAGTTTAAAAAGTCACTATTTTAACAACCTGTCTGTTGGCCGGTCGTCGCCAGCCAATTGACATTCACGGCTGGGCATAGGTCTCTTGCAAGGACTTCCACTCGCCATGGTCTTGCGCCACCTGGATCCAGAGACTCCCTGCGACTCGTTTGATGTCGTCCGCCCACCTAGCATAGGAGGCCGCTGCGATTAAGTGCGGGTTATCCATCGATTCTACCTTCCAATAGTAAATAACGTTATTGTTACAGAGTAAATGAGAAGGAATGCAATGACGTCAAGATCATCTTTAAATCCATACTTCCATACTTATAATATTATAAATGCGAAAGTGCGTCTGTCTGTCTGTCTGTCTGCTACGCTTTCACGGCCCATCTATTAAACCGATTTTGATGAAATTTGGTACAGGGATAGGTTGTATCCCGGGGAAGGACATAGGCTACTTTTTATCCCGGAAAAATCAAAGGTTTCCGCAGGAATCAAAAAATGTATCTGTTCAACTGATTTTAATAAAATTTGGTACAGGGGTAGGTTGTATCCCGGGGAACGACCTTGGCTACTTTTTATTCCGGAAAATTCAAGAGTTCCCGCGGGAATCGAAAAAACTTGGTCCACGCGGACGAAGTCGCGGGAATCATCTAGTCATCTAGTTAATAATATTTTTTTTCTATTATTTTTTTCGTACTTTTCATACATTTTTAATGGTTTCTTTAAAATCAAAGTTTTTTTTTTGTTTAAACCTAATTTAATGTACAATTTGATTTAAACCTACCTATTTTGCGACATATTTTACGGAATACCTTGCCGATGGGCACCTATTATGGATGTACCTAATAGGTACATAAAATCTATGCTTGGGCCGCCGAGTCTCTACTTCTCGATCAGGACCTCTACTACAATATCTAATAAGTTATAGTTACTTAGTACCTACGCTACGTTCATTATATCTATTATACTTAAAGGTCTTCCAGCATATTTTAACCAACTATAAATACGGCATTTATACAAAGTCCTGCCCTATAAAAATGACGCAAACGAGTATTAAAAATTCATCCTTCTTTGTTAACGTTTATTCACGCCAGTCTATTTGGCCTGGTAGGTACTAAAATAACCAAGGCTTTTAAGCCTGACGTGCTATGACTTATACGCCAATCCTACGGCCGGGCTTGGCCGTCCTAAAACTTGCGTGATGCCGACACTCATATCACTTGTTTTATAAACCATAGCCGACGAAAGAATTTCCGACATTAACATAAAAAACCCCTTATAAATGTAATTAAAGAATCCAGCTATATATATGCATTGTATATTAGGTATAATAATTGTATATTCTAACGCGGTTGACCTGAATTACGAATATAGATGTTCTATGGAAACATTAAATTATGCAGTCCCATAGACATGGAATACTTACGAGTAGGTATGTGAAGCGTCAATCAAAGTGTTGAACATTTGCATCAGCAAGATAAAAAAGTAGCACTTCATAATTATGCTGCATAGCTTCTGCCTCTTTTACCGGCATTACATTGAAATCTCTTATGTACTGACACTGAGTGCAAAAGAGTTTTAACATCCTTATACAGATATTTTTCAACGTTTATGATATAGCTCGCTCCAGTTGAACACCCTTCCAGCTTGCATATAGATACCCTGAACTATCCGTATGTCTTTGACCAAATTGGTATAGAAATGGAGAGCACGTTAAGCCGTCGATGATAATAGTCGTTAAAGCCCGCCAACACGCATTGGAGCAGCGTGGTGGGTCTAAGCTCTAATTCCCTCTCTCCTATGAGAGTTGAGGCCTGAGCCCAGCAGTGGGACGTTAATGAGCTGTAGTAGTGGTATAGATATAGCTTACATACATAGGCTACTTTTATCCAGTAAATTTAGGAGTTCTCAGGCTTTCAAAAAACTTAAATCAAAGCGAATGGAGTCGCGGGCATCCAGTAAAATCCAATAATTATTCCAAGCTATAAAGGTTGCGTTCAATCAGTTAGCCCGTTTGACAGAATATAGCTTAGGAATAATGCCAATAAATCCCCATCCAATCCGCTTTCACGTCAAATTGTATGCCCGATCAGAAAGACCGACGCCTTTAAAAGCTTCCGCCCTGATGATTTACAGGAAAATGAGATACCTACAATATTAGTAGGTATTCTGAGAACTATAGAAAAGATGCAGTTTTTGGTTACTGGTATTTTTTTACATTCTCATGACTAAATAATATACTTAATATATCTAATACAGGCACCGATGATCTGTGAATTCAGGGAACATCGAAATAGAGTATAGATACTAAAATTATACATCCATGGCAGGGAATGTTTAATGCCCAGTGTTTTTGTGAGGGTTAAGAAAATTCAAAGCCTGAAACCGGCAAAAGCGGAACCCGAAACTGGAATTATCGAAGCTTTTGTTTAATATACATATAGCTTTTCTTTTCAGCTTCACCTGTCCCGGTGTCTGTCTGTAATCAAATCTTGTAAGTTAAATTTAGATCACTTCCCAGGTTTTGATTGCGGTTAAATTTTGCATGTAGGTATACGTAAATCGGATGACAATGCAATATTATTGTAACATGGAGCTAATCTGATGATGGAGCTGGAGGTCTTTTATGGGATCTCTGTAATAAAACGACGTATTAACCCCATCAAATTTGTACTCATCTTCACAGTAGGTATGTACTCTGGTCCTAGATGATATCCAGATTCTGATGATGAGGCCATAAGGTGGCAGCCTGGAAAACTTGTTTTCAGAACAAAAGAGTACTTACGTCTACGTTAACAAAATGTACCACAACATTATAACGGGTAATATTAGTTCAGATTTCATTACCGGGTATCAAGGGAGAACCCGCTGCCCGCATTCAGTAATGGCAACAAAATCCTACCTTTATAATTTATCTTACTTAGAGCTGAGAGATAAGGCAAATAATATTCAAACAATAGTTAGTTACGGACTAGATTAATGTCTGCGATACGAAACGCCAGATGGAAGATGCTTGTGGGAGAATGACAAAGAAGAACGACTAGGTTTATTAAAAAAATAATAATGTGGGATCTGGCCAATAATATGGACAGAAAGAAAAGCCCTCTATTCGATTTTCGCACACTGAGAAGGCTTTAGGGTCACTCATCCTGCAATTGAGAGGGCTATGATGGGAGTATCCCTATACGTAAATCAGAAATGAGGAGATCCGTAGGAGAACCAGAGTCATCAGACATCCCTAGACGTATTGCGAAGCTAAAGAGGCAATGGACGGGGCACATAGTTCGAAGAAACGATGGACGTTGGGGTCCCAAAGCGCTGGAATGTCGACCCAGCGCATAAAGCATAGCGTTGCAAGAACCCCCACCATGCGGGCGAACGACATCAGGCGTGTTACAGGGAGCCGCTTGATCCAGGCGGCAGCTGTGGAAGTCCCAACAAAAGATGTATGTCCAGCAGTGGACGTCTATCGGTAGACGACAACACTTAGCAAAACCGTCATTAGGTGATTATAGGTAGCATAATTAATCATTATTGTCAAGAAGTGTTCCGTAGCACAGTGTCTAAAATACGCGTAGCGTAGCGTCTACGTCTACGAGCAGAGGTATTTATGTAGTTTTAGTCGTAAAGCAGCGCCTCAAAACAAAGTTTTTGAATAAACGAACCTCGTTCACGTAGTAACCAATTTGCATACCTACTGTATGGAGAGACAAAGTTTCTAAAATAGCTCGCTAGGGACGCTGTTAAACTTTTTAGTAGGTACACATTGAATGTAAACGTGAACAACTTTTGTTCACAAACACAAAAAAGTTACGCTCAAGTCACAAAATAGGCCTCCAAAAACAAGGCCCGTCCATAATGACTTGCTGCATTGTTTGTAACGATAGCACTCAGGGTCTACCGTCTATCTTTGTTTTTCACTTTTCAGTGATCAAACCAATACCTAAGTACCTATTTCGTTTTTATTTAGGAACAAATAGGATTTTAAGATGTCTTGGGGCTTTGAAACTCAAAACAGAATTCAATTGTAACCTAATTGTGTGAATTTACTAAACCATCCCCGCTTCGGGTGGAATTTCTTAAAATCGTCTTATAGGTACCTAGATAAGGTCCGTAGGTACAAAAAATAAACGATTCACACTGATAAGTATTCATCATTCATTACCCATGTTACTTCTTAATACTGCCAGTAATTAACTAACTTACCATATTTTTTCCATCCGAGCTACTAACTTACCTACTACTTACCTACTTACTGCTTCTGCTTGAATTTTTATTTCCCACTAGCTGATGCCCGCGACTTCGTCCGCGTGGTTTAAGTTCTTTGTTATTCCCGCGGGAACTCCTTAATTTTCCGGAATAAAATGTAGCCTATGTCACTCTCCAGGTCCAAACAAACACAACAAAAAAAGAATTAGCGAAATTGGTCCAGCCGTTCACGCTTGATGCCGTGACCAAGGGAAATAGGGATTCATTTTTTTTATATATATATAAAAATAATAATAATATTGTAGGTACTACAAGGCAATAGAAATTATGACTGGCAGTAGCTCGGGTAATGGTAAGTATATTATTTTATTGTCACCGTAAACACATTTATAATACTAACTGTCTAGCTGATGCCCGCAACTTCGTCCGCGTGGTTTTGGTTCCCGAGGGAACTCTTTAATTTTCCGGCATAAAAAGCCTATGTGCTATTCTAGACTATATAATCTATCTCTGTGCCTAATTTCACCCAGATCCGTTCAGCCGTTGTAGCGTGATTGAGTAACAAACGTCCATCCATATCCTTGAATAAAGTATCAACAGTAAAAACAACATTATTTATTAACATTTTTCGCGTGTGTGATGATGTGTGTTTTAATTTCAACAGCGTTTGGTTGACGCTTCTGTACTAATCTAAGACCGAATTTATACGTTTGAAGCTGTCACACTAAAATGCAAATGTTACAAACATAGAGTTAATATTATGTATTTAAAAAAAACCGAGAACTCATACCGAACCATAAAGAGTGGATGGAACGCAAGCACGGGGAAGTGGACAGATGGATTACGCAGGTACCTATTGAGTGGGCATGGAGTATTCAACACCTACCTACATGATATTGGGAAAGCTATAAGTGATGAATGCCCATACTGCGGTGAGAAAGATACTCCGCAACACGCAATATTCGAATGCCGTATGTTTGAAGAGGAGAGAAACCTAGCCACAGGCAATGAGGACAAGCTTAGCTCAAAAAATATGATAGCTAGAATGTTAAGGAGTGAAGAAGAGTGGGCAAAATATGCTAAATTAATGAGACACATTATGAAAACGCGAGAAGACGACGAATGGGACAGACAGAGAACCACACTCTAAGGAAACAGCGGCCTTCCTGATGCAATGCTTCGTGCAATACCGGGAAGTGCGAGCGGAGAAATCGGAGAACAGAGGAGGTTTTTAGTCCGTAGGTTACTGCACAACACCTGCAGTAAAGTCGGGCATACCAGATGACGGTATCCATGAGGATGTTCCTCCTCCAAGAAGAAAAAAAATAATATTATGTTGCGAGTAAGTTCCCACTTTTTAGACTAAATGGCGTTAGTAAATTAAGTTCACATCATTTTTTGTTTGACAGGGCCCGTGTTCGGTCTAGGACATTGTTTGAATGATCGAGTTGATTGATAAAATTATGATTTATTGATTGCTAATAATTATAACTATTTTAATTAATAATTATTATAATTTAAATGATAAAATATGCTAATGCTGATATTGAGTGCAGGCGTGTTGCTCGCGATGATTATTTGCGCACTGATTGATTGTTAATTTTGAATGATTAATGAAAAGTACTTTAGGTTAATGCTGATGGAGTAAAATGTACGGTTGGACTGTGGATCGTACAACCCGTATAGGTAAATTGAGACCTTTAGCCGCTCCTCTGCGACCCCCTTTAGTTAAAATCATAGCCGTCTCTATACAGGAGAGAGAGACCTCTATGATAAAATACATTCGTCAAACATTAAATCAACGGACCCGAAACAGAAGACACCGACGAGTACTTCCCTAGTTTGTGATGGTTTAAATATTGTTACCTCCATGGTTTAAATACAGTCTGTAGTGTACTATCTGTATGTATGTATCAGAGACATATTATTATGTGGTATGTATTCTCTCAGAAGGACTGGAAACCAGAGCTGACAAACCAGTTTAAAAAAAATGTGTTTTCTGTACTCTGCTCTGTGGTTTAGGTTTTTGGTTTATGCCATAGATTTATTATACTTACTCTATGGTTTTTGCACAGGCGCAGAGACAAGTTAGCACAGGCGCACGTCCAGTACGGATGGGCAAATGAAAAGAATATATCGATATAGTATATCGTACCGATATTTTAAAAAGTATATCGATATATGTAGAAAAAAATGACGATATTTCGATTTATCGATATTTTACCCCAAGGCGCGGTAATTTAAATATTACTGTCGAGTATTGGATAGAATCAGGCGTTACTTTGCGGAAGTTCATGATTTAGCAAGAAAAGAATACAATTACTTTGCTATAATCCGCCAACAGAGAAAAATCTGTATGGTCAAGCATGCAATTAAAAGCGAAGCACCGTTTACCTTCACCAAGCAAGAAAGCTAAGTTCCCAAGCAAGCAATGCCACCACCACTCACATGCACCACCACACAAGACTTTTATACTATTCTCGACGCACGTTTCGCCCAGACACCGGAGCATCCTCAGGAGATGTCGACTTTACAATGCGAGATTGTCTAGTGACGTTCGTGTCAAATGCGCGGTGTTATAATATACCGGTTTTTGAACCCCCACTACTATTGCCCCGCCCACTACCCCCCGGACTCCTACCCCCTTCAAATAAACGAAGTAGTGGTGAATTTGAAACATTAACTTGTTCATTTAGTAATTTAAATTGATTATAATTATTATTAAGTTTTATTATTTCTAATTGTTCCAACATGCTCAGTCGAATACCTTTATCGCAAGTGTGTAACATTTTATATGAATGGTCGGAAGATAATTTGTGCCCACTATCTAGAAGATGTTTAGCAAAATGTGACTTTTGGGGTTGGTTGTTCCTAACCGCGGCCACATGTTCTTTGTAGCGTGTATCAAATTTACTACCAGTTTGACCAATATATGTGGCATTGCATTCTGAGCATTCGAGTTTGTAAATGCCCGATTTTTGTTTGTTGTTTAATTTATCTTTACGGTTGCAAATATTTTTAAGTGAATTATTTGTCCTAAATGCAACATGTTTATCATGTGCTTTAAGTGTCTTAGCAATACGCTCCGACGCTGGTCCGAAATAAGTTAGACTGGATTTGTATTTATTTATTTTATCAGGTGATAATGAATATATTATTTATATTTATTATATATAATATTATATTATTTAATTATTACTAGTATACTACGTACTGTACTTTATTATTGGTAGGTTATTTTTAATTTTTTTTTTTTGTTTTTTTTTTCCGTGTATTTGTTAATTTTTTAACTACGAGGGAGCGTTTTTATGTTCGCGGAATGAAGGGTAAGGAGTTGAAATAAAAAAAACAAATTATTTTTCCTTTTCAATATATTCACCTGCAAGACGGACACATTTTTCAGATCTTTCAATTAATTCATTTATACCCTCATAAAAAAATGTTTTGTCTTTGTCCTCAAAATACGCTGAAACTGCCTCCTTAACTTCATCATCGGTGGTAAATTTTTTACCCCGCAGCTCTTTTTTCATTTTTGGAAAGAGGTAATAATCACTCGGGGCCAGGTCTGGGCTGTAGGGTGGGTGGTTCAAAATATCGAAGCCCACTTTAAGCAGGGCAGCCAACGCAACGCGGCTCTTGTGGACGGGCGCATTGTCGTGCAAAAGCAGCACACCTTTCGTCAATTTTCCCCGTCTTTTCTGTTTAATGGCTTCTTTTAGTCGCTCTAATATTGAAGCGTAGTATTCTCCGGTTATAGAAACACCTTAATCTTTATAATCGATCAATAATATTCCTTCTGAGTCCCAAAAGACCGTTGCCATGAGTTTCCCAGCAGACTGTGACACCTTAAACTTCTTGGGGGGTGCTGTGCCCTTTTTATGCCACTGCATAGAGTTTTGTTTCGACTCAGGTTCATAATGATGAACCCAAGTTTTGTCTCCAGTAACAATTCGACTCAATACACCATCCTTGTCTTCATTGCAGAGGTCTAAAAATGCACGTGAACACTCTACGCGTTGTTGTTTTTGCGGCGGCGTGAGCATTCTCGGTACCCATCTTGCGCTGACCTTAGTCATGCCAAGATGATCGTGCAGGACTTTAAAAATGGTTGTATCGGATACTCCAACCATTTCTGCGAGTTGTTTCTTCTTTAGTTGAGCATCGTCGAGTACAAGTTTTTCGACTTTTTGGATAAGTTCTGGCGTGGTCACCTCGATGCTCCTGCCCGGCCTCGGGTCGTCTTCAAGGGATTCTCTTCCTTTTTTAAACAAACTGTGCCACTTGTACACCATGGTTTTTCCTGGACAAGAGTCACCGTAAACCGATGACATCTCATCCATTATGGTCGCAACTGATTTTCCTTGCTTGGTAAGGAACTTTATAACGGCACGATATTAGATTTATTCCATATTTCACTTTTCACTCCTGATTATGTCGCTTGGTTGGCGATAGCTCAAAGACTAATGGTGTAATAACAATGAAATCTCGTATTTATACTAATTATGAGTCACTAAACACGTTACGATCCTAATGAACCTAATCACCTCCCTCCAACCCTCTCATTCCGCGAACTTAAAAACATCATTTTATCTTCCCTAAGCGCCATACAGTTCCTACAGTTATTTGAAGAAATCATCTTTTCTTTTGAAACATGCTACGAAAGTGTGTTTGTTTTAATCACGTCAAAGCGGAGCAAAAGATCGACGTGGTTTGGCATGGATATAATCAAAGACATGCCAGCCTACTTTTTATCCCAGAAAATCGAAAGTTTTCACAGGATTTCTAGAAGTGGCATGAGAGAGTGATGATGATGTCCACCTGGCCGATTTCGGCCACGGCGACTGCTTAGGATAAGAGAGTATATTATGGAAAAATCCAAATATACCCGAGTGAAGTCGCGGGCATATTCTAGTGGATTTTTATCTTTTTAAAGTGGTAGTAATAGTGAAAACTAGATCAAATGCAATGCTGCAGTACTTGACAGAATCCGACAAGGGGTAGCAAATATTTTTAAGTGAATTATTTGTCCTAAATGCAACATGTTTATCATGTGCTTTAAGTGTCTTAGCAATACGCTCCGACGCTGGTCCGAAATAAGTTAGACTGGATTTGTATTTATTTATTTTATCAGGTGATAATGAATATAGGACTTTTTTGATGCGCATCAAATGTTGTTTTTTTATTATATTATCAACAATATTAGTGTTGTACCCATTTGCCTGTGCTATGGCTATAGGCCTTAAAACTAAGATATTAAAGTTAAATTAGGAATGTACTATATTTATACTTAAGACCTTTTGTCTTAAGAAGATCTTCTTTCCACATTTTTACCCCCTACAAAAAAGTGCTCAACGCGCCTAAAGAAGTTTTCACTTCAATAAATTACGGAAAAAATTGTCCCTTGAAGTACTTCAAAGTATTATAATGGTGAGATTAACTTTACAAAAGGACTGCGGTTCATGTGTCAAATTCATTCCTTGACTATAAAAATACAGGCTTTAGCAAAACGCAATTCGATAGCCAAGTCCATGATGTCTTAGATGAAATCATTGATTATTATCCTGACGTCGATGAAATTTGAAACATGAAATTTAAGACTCGTTTCTTTAGATTATAATAAGTTATACATATAAAATTCCTGACTCCTGAATCCTGACTGACTGATTGACTGACTGACTGACTTATATATCAACGCACAGCCTAAACCGCTGGTATAAAGTTTGTATGAAATTACGTCGTTTCTCGTAGCCATGAAACTTGATATATGAGCTGCGGGTTAAAAATGAAGAAATACGTGCTTCACAGTTTTTGAAAATTCGACCCCCAAAGGGATTAAATAGGGGATGAAAGTTGGTATGAAAGGCTTTCTTTTCTCACGATATTTTTCAAGTTATATCAACGAAACTTGGTATTTTAGCTTTCGTTAAAAAATAAAGAAGTACATCTGTCACAGTTATTCAAAATTCTACCCTCAAAGGGGTAAAATAGGGGTTGAAAGTTTAAGTCCTTCATTTCTCAAGATATAGCCATAAAACTTGGTATATGAGCTGCTGGTAGCTGGGAGACGCACAAGACCGTGACTTGTGAAGATCCATCCAGGACCAGGACACCTTCATCCAGCAATGGACGCGTATTTTTAAGTTGAGACGATGACGAGAGGTCGATCGGTAAGAACCTCGAGGTAATAAATAATAATTAATCTGAGACCTAAGTAAGTATACTCACAAATCGAGTGTAGATACTCACGAAATTTTGAGATTTAAAATATCGACAATGTATATCGATTATTTTCTAAAAAAAATCGATATTTTGATATATGGCTATTTTTTACCCAAGAATACGTAGTATTCTATACTAATCTGTGGCTAGACCAGACCATCTCTGGATTCTCTGGTTAACTTGTCCACCGACCAGAAAAAAAAGAACTTGTCTCTGACCAGCGCTGAGCGCACGCTCTGTGTGAGCGCATGTCATTTGAATGTGTTTGAATTTGGGATTGAAAATTGAAATTGATTAATGAATTGATTAGAGGTGTAAAAGTAACGAAAAAAAGCGTACCCGTACGTATTCGTTACTATAACAATTAGTACTCGTTACTATCGTATCGTTACGTTACTCGTTACTTCTGATACCTCATAAGATGCTATGAAAAAGCCACAAATAGGTTCTTCATAACGTAAGTTTTTAAATTCACCCATACAACGAAAAATGCGAGTAACAAAATGCATGCGAGTAACGAAATGCATTCGTGAGTGACGTTTCGTTACTCGGTACTGGATGGCGCACCCGTTACTCAGTACCGAATACATACGGTTCGCTACAGCTCTAGAATTGATTGATTTCTGATTTGATGTACCCCTGTACAGTGTACATACGCTAGACGCTATAGTTATCAGTGAAATAGTTTATAGTTTTCGAGTGGTTTTTTAATTCTAGATTCTGTTCGATGTAATTATTATGCCTCATAATTAATTATCTTTATGGAATAACAGATATGTCGGAATTAAAAATATGCCGGATATGTTTACGAACCGAATCTAAAGTTTACAATTACGAACAATTTCAACTAAAATCGTACTATGAGGAAGTTATAGCATTGAAAGTAAGTAAAAATTAACAATTATCATTTCATTAAACGAGTCATCTTTAACAATAACTAGCTTATACCCGAGACTTAGTGTGCGTGGATTACACATATTTCAAACCCCTATTTTACCCCCTTAGGGGTTGAAGTTTCAAAAATCCTTTCTTATCGGATGTCTACTTCATAGTAGCTATCTGCGTGCCAAATTTCAGCCCGATGCGTCTAATGATTTGACCTGTGCGTAGATAGATCAGTCAGTCAGTCACCTTTTCCTTTTAAATATTTAGATTTAGTTCGTGTATTATTCCGAAGTATCTGTACCTAGTTAACTACATAAAAACAAGATATAATAGAATGCTTGTGAATTTGATGATTGGCACTGATAGCCTAGTGGCTTAGATGTTTGGCCTCCTAATCAAATAGCCAGAGGATCGATCTTTGGGCACACACTATTAACTTTTCTGAGCTTTTTAAGCAAATAAATATCACTTAGGCGAAGGAAAACATACATACCCGAGAATCTTTGTAATGTTCTCGTAAGGTGTGTGAAGTCTGCTAAATTGCACTTGACGAGTGTGATAAACTATTTAAGTGTGGTAATCCTTCACATATTGATCCTTCACTTATGCTCAGTATTGGGCTGGAGATGGACTAAAATTATGATGATGATGAATATAGGGTGATTATAATCACTTCAGTAGACTTAAACTGACATACTACAAGCCAAAGTGCACAGTTATTTATCAAGAAATAAAATAAAAGCCATTTACAATAATTTAGATAAGCTCAAGTGCTAATATCAATATTGTCCAACTTGTGGGAGTTTTCTGACAACACTGCGCTTTCTAGAGACAGGTCTGCACTCCAGCACTTTGGGACCCCAACATCTATTCAATCAGTTCTTGTATGGTATAGCCAAATAATATGATAGATTTTTACTGTTATTCTCTATTTTACAGGTGAGCGAAACAGATGAGCTGCCACATTACTTTTGCTATGAATGTGCTACACTGTTGCACAGATTTCACAAATTCAAAGAAAAATGCTACACAGGCCAAAAATTACTTAAGGAATTGCTAAGAAAAGGCCCTGTAAGTTGATTTTAAGAAGTTTTCATTATTTATAGGGTTCCATACAAAAATGGAAATAAGAAACCCATAACTAACTATGTCCACTGTTTCTGTTTTGCCTGGGGCTTATATTTGATATGGGGTGTATATATTAATTTAATCAAATAGCTATTTATAAGTTTCCTTCCAAGCAATGGAACCCTCACTTAGCAAATTTGACTTGCACTTAGATTTTTATATCATGTACCATGACTGACTGGCAGGAAGCGCAGCCAAAACTGGTAGATTTAGTGAATCAAAATTTGGAGGAATTGTTCCTTGTGTATCTTCTAGGTATACTAAGGGATTTAAAAAATTATAACTGGATCTTTAAAAAATATGAATGAAACTGCAGGAACAAGCTAGTGACAAAGGTTATGTTCCAATATACACTGTGAGCACAGTTCAGTGCTCGTACTGTGGAGAAATTTGTTCCGTTATGGACTGACAGTATCCTAGGGAAATATATTATGACGTCATAAATCGTTGCCATTTTGTACTGTGAGCACTGGCGTTTTCGAGGCTCTCATTGCTGACTGGGTTTCGTTTTAAACAGTAACCAGTATAGCTAACTATATAGGAACGGCATCATAGTATACTAAATTGATGTCACACCTTACAGTGCTCCCAGTGTATATCGGAACATACCCTAAGAGATGGTGTCATTAGAAATGATGACATTGGATTTTCCAATGTTTACTACACTGAGGAATTCTTTATTAAGTACGTCTCCTTGTATTCATAAAAATAAACAAAAAAAATTACAAATAGTAATAATTTTATTATTAAAGTAATAAAAATTACAGCACTTTATCTGACTTTGACTTTAACTTTATAATTATGAGGGATCAATGGCCATTTCTTTTTGAAATCCATGAATGAATTATCATAAATTATTAAAATAGTTATTTTTATACTGTTTTTTTATTAGGGTTCCGTACCAAAATGGTAAAATGGAACCCTTATGGTGCGACTTTCTCCGTCTGTCTGTCCGTCTGTCCGTCCGTCACACTCGATTATTTCAGTAACTACCGAAGCTATCGACATGAAATTTGGAATAGTTGTGTATATTAGTGGCCCAAAGACACTGGAATTAAAAAAAATTGGAAATTATTTTTGTTCTTATTTAAAAAGGGGGGAAAATCTGAGGGTTGAAATTTAAAAGTGAGATAACTGTACTGTGTGGGGTATCATATGAAAGGGGTTACTTTGTACATTCTAAAACAGATTTTTAATTATTTTTAGTTATGATAGTTTTTGATTTATCGGGGAAAATGTCTAAAAAAATACCGTTCCCCCCCCCTTATCTCCGGAGTTTACCAATCGAAAAATTTGAAATAATTATGGTCAATAGGAATTTACGTATATTTTACAGGAAAACTATAGCCAATACTCTAACTAGCATAGTTTTTTTGATATTAACAATAAACCTCTACAAACAAAGTTAGTCTTGCGGTTCATTAACAAAGGTAATTATTTATTAATAATGGTACGGAACCCTTCGTGCGCGAGTCCGACTCGCACTTGCCCGGTTTTTTTACAAATAAATTAAGTATATTTTATCTAAAGTACCTACCTTTTAATTTTTTACCTACCATTTTTTTTTAATTTTCTAAGTTTCATTACTTAATTATTGTAATATGTCATACCTATTTAATATAATTATTGCAAATAGATTTTTGACAAAGATGCATTGCGAAAAATTGTTTGAATGGCTTGAATTTGTAAAACGTTTTGCATTGATATGTATATATATTATATTGTTATTATTCCATCTATGTTATTACACACATAAATAAGTTGGCGACATTTCATTTAATATTCCTCTATATTTGATAATATTTCTATATTGAAGGTTACTGATTATTATGTTAAAATGATATTTAATGTTATATTCAATCTCTTTTTCATTAGTGTATAATTAAATGAGTCACTTTCTAATGATCTTTGTTGGTTTAAAAACTAGTTGAAGCAGTAACTAATATCTTTATAGTTCAATAATATGCAAAGCTTAAAACAAGCCAATAAATTGTAATGTGTTTATTTGAAAAATATTGATTAATAATTTTACAGTACTTAAGTTTAAGTTTGATCTGTTTGTCCTCTTATTCTCCTCATTAGCTTCTTTTTTTTTCTTTATTTCCCTATTAAAATTTTGATTGCTAAAATAAACCAATCACTCTAAATTATTGTTCATGATATTTTAAAACTAAGACTATGCAGTATAATTAAAAAGATGCATTTACCTATTACAACTAAAATATATTGTATGACCTTGTTTCACATTTACATAATGATAAAATTGGTTTGTTTTAGGCTGGAATGATTGAACTGTTGAAGTTTTCTTCTAAAACGACACATCAAGAATCCGAAGTTGAAAATCCTTTCTTAGAGACACATAGTAATGTAGCCGAACTTCCAGTTTTAAATCATGAATTCAACACGGATCCTGTAGAAATTGACTCATTTCTTTTGAAAAATATTAATGTAGTGATTGATGATGGAAGTATGATTGAGAATGTCCCATTGTCAAAAATTTATGACGAAACACCTAAACCAACTATAGAACCCGACACAGATCTTTCAAAAAATATAGTAACAGAAAATGATCAGTTGCCCATAGATGTCTGTGACTTACCTAGTATGAACGAAACATTGCTTGAATCCGATTTAGGATTTGAAGAAATTGGTTCAAATTTGACAGAAAATTTAGAAGGCTTTGATGAAAATGAATCTTCAATGCTTTATGGCGATTTGCCTAGTATATCTCAATTTGATGATTCTAATATAGAATTTATAGAAAGCGATTTAGATCTCTCACCGAACATTGATATAGATGCTAATCTAGTTTCTGATAGTGATTTACCTAACACATCTCAGGAACCTGTTATAGAATATAATATTGAGACAGGTTTAGATCTTACAAAGAAAAATAACTCTGATAATACTGTCGAAAAAAATGAAAAACTGTCAACAAACGATTACCATGATTCAGTACGAAAATCTCAAGCATTTCCAAAAAGTATTACATCTATTTTCAACACAGCTGAGAATAACTTACTATCATCCCATAACAATGCTGAAGAATTACTAATGAACAAAGCGTCACCAATATTTAATGATGGTTCTGAAGCATTTGAATCAAATGTAGGACAAACAGAATCATGCTCAATACATATTAATTTAGATAATAAAGTGAGGGTCACGTCAAAAAATCAAGTAGCGCCAAATATTCATAGCGTATTGGCTACTACTTCTCAAGAATATTTCGAAACTATTCCTGAAACTGATATAGGAAACATAGACACTGTAGATTCTTTAAATCAATTACAAGTGGAACAAGAACGCGACGAAGGACCAATTAAGAAAAAGCGCATTAGAATTCGCAGAAAACAGCCTTTCAGTAAACAAGTCAAACCAAATCCTTGTCACAAAAAATGTGGCAATGAATGTTCAGTTAGATTAACAGAAGTAGACAGATTGATCATTCACGAACGTTATTGGAAAATGGGCAAAGCAGAGCAACAAGACTGGTTGCTCTCGTGTATAAGACCAAAAAAGATCCGACGCCGACAAGGAACTACATATGCAAAGAATATTTCTTATGATTATTATATAACGCACAATGGAGAAGATATCAAAGTTTGTCAGCAATTTTTGATGAAAACTTTGGATGTATCTCAAATGAGATTTAGATATGTAATTTCTAAACATAATGCAAATGAACAATATGAAAGTGATTTAAGCTTGCATAATCAAGATTAGTAAATTTGTCACATTACCCTTTCTAGTCAAGTCTAGTCATGAATAAATATTTAATTCATTATGGTAAACATTGTATTAGATTGGATACTGTGTACCTCTAAATGTATTTCCCATATTAAATCTAATAAATTCAATATTTTAATCAACTTTATTAGTTTTATTTATCTAAAATATATTTCTTTTTGAATAAGTTAGACAGAACCAAACTCCAGTCAGCACTTGCGAAACTGTATCTGAAATATTATTAACATACCTAAATTATATTTCTTTCTCAAATATTGTTTAAATTATTTCTCATTTACTGTAGTGATAAACTTTTAGATTTCATACGAAGCCATTTATAAGTTAGACAGAACCAAGCTCCAGTCACCACTTGCGAAACTGAATCCGAAATATACACTGAAAGTATACTCAACGGAGGATCATCTTCCGATAAAAGAAGAGCAAGCACAGTATGACCAAACAAAGGTAGAAAATATAGAATTCTTCGATTTACCTATCGAAGATCGGGAAGATGATGTATATCTAGCTTCTGATCCTGAAACAGATTCGGAACAAAAATCTCGGATCATTCAGGGAAAAATTGGTGAAATAAATAACGAGCACTACAAAACAGATATAGAAATCGTAGAAGACGAAGACAAAGACAAATATACTTTTAAACGGAGTAAGCTACTTAACATCAAATATTGGGGAAAAAAGAAACTATCGGAAGACGAAGCGTTAAAGGTACTAAACTACGGCTCTACTTTACAGCTATATACTGATACTACTACTAGTACTACTACTAAAGTATACTACTATATATACTTTATAGATTTATAGCTATATTTGCGTAATTGCAATTTAATCATTCAATAGATAATTGATGAACCTTTAAATAAAAAAATATTATGTTTAAGGAATTCAGAAAAAAAGCTGAAAGTGAGAAATATATAATTGCCGCGCACAAATGCACGGATTGTTTCAAAGGATTCTCTAAGGAAGACATGTTGAAAAGACACCGAAAACTGAGGCATAATAAGGTAAACTAAGCACTTCTGATTACAATCTGGGTTTGTTAGTTTTGTACAAGTTTATGACTTGTATCTCCAGGCTCTGATATACTAATTACTTAGGGCTATTTTAACAAGTTATGTTACGCAAATAAACTTTTACAACCTTTTTGAATCAACTATCATGGATATTTTGTACTGATAATAACCCCAGGATGCAACATATAATATGTACCAGATTTCGTCAAAATCGGTGACACGTATATTGACCTTGTAAAGGATACAAAGAGATTATATAGAATTATTAGAAATGCGAAAAAGAGCATAGATTTGCCTAAATTTCTTAGTTTTTGATTTAGGTACTAGCTTCCAATTCCGGATGTTCTTTTTGCCAAAACCAACAGTAGGTCTAAGTAGTTGGTTCTAAATTGGAATTATTCTTTACCGTTATTTTGGTGCTGACAAAATTGTTTCTCTCCTCACAGTCTGGCTCTATTGAGTGCCGTTTCTGTCGAATGCGGTTCAAACGGAATTACCAACTCAAGAAACATATGCGCCAACACTACAATAGATACGAGTGTCTACGGTGTGGATTAATCTGTACTCTTGAGTAAGTTGTTTTTATTTTACTTCCTGTGTAACTCAAAGAAATTTGTACGGCAGGGTTAGCTGACGGAACATGCGGTTCTAATTTTGAGTATAAACATCTTGTATCATCCCACGTATTCTCACTAATAAATCCATTTTATTTAGCCCTTAATTGCGATCATACCTGGATGATAAAATAATGCAGTCTTAGATGGTCGCTGGCTAAAGTATACGGCAACGCGTGGATCGAGAAATTAGCATTGGTCCTAACACTACTATTACCTATTCTGTGCTAACACTGCATGGGAATTGGGTTACTAATTCCTGATCGAACGATTAGTATTGGGGCCAACGTTGGTTCCAACATGTGGAGCCGGGGTTAGGGAATGTGACCTCCACATCCACAAGGGAGTAGGGACGTGCATTAGGCTACAGAGGTGCGATTGTGTAATAATTTCCGATCAAATCGTCAAAGTAAAATAAACCATAACGGCATTTAATCAGAGCTCAATTTCGTGTATCCATTCTCATACGTTTAGGTATGTACGATTACCTAATGGGGGTAACCTGGGGGGGCTGGTTGGCCAACACAGTGGGTACCCTTCTTTAATAAAGGAGTTCTTCTGCAAATTGTCTAGTCGCTCATTCAAAGATTAAAGAGATGATTAGAGATGTTAAACATATTTTCTTTTCTTTTTCAGAAATACGGCATTGCTACACGACATTTATCATAGTGGTTTCACAAAGAAATGTGTACATTGTAATGAAGAATTCAGGTTAGAAACAAAAACCATACATACAGGGTTACCATACATGTCGAATACAGAGTTAATTTAATCTCTAAGTAATACTGAACAACCTTTGTTCTACGACTTTTAAATATTCTGATAAAAAAGAGTGTGTGTGCAATTCACACATGGCAGAAGTGAAAGTTAGGAAAAGTAGCCTAAGAGAGAATGAGATAAATATAACTTGTATATATATATTCTATCTCATTCTCTCGCATATTTGTCTCTCTTTCGTTTAATGAAATTTTCAAATCACAACGATTCTAAAGAAGTTTCACTTCAAAAACTACTTTTCATACAATAAATAATGATTTTAAAATGGGCTGCTCTGGACAAGACAAGGTAGGTTAGGTATTATACGGACGGTGGGCGGATCGATTATCGATCGTTGTACTGGAAATAGTTATTTGTTATACAAGAGTGAAAAGTTGTTTTTTAACCGCGTGCTCAATTTTGATGACCGAGCAAGCGAAGGATTCTAAAATTCGTCACTAGAATCACTCATTTTAGGTTTTTCACTTATTTTCAATCTTCTTGTTTTTAATCGAAGGGTTTAATTTTAAACAATATGACGTAAAAGAAAATGGTGCGCACAAAGCAAATTAAAAAAGTACACCAAGAAGGTTACGAGTGTGAGGTTTTAACAAATTAAAAACGGTTGTATGGAAATTCGGCACCATAGAGGTAGAAGTAAATAGGTTTTAATGATGTTTTGAATTCACAAACTTCATAGACGAGTGATATTTACTAACGTGCACACGATGTTCTAAATTCAATTTACTTTATCCTCAAGAGGATAATAACGGCTTTTGCATTCAGATATTGAAGCGTAAAAATACTCTTTCAGAGATGGTGTGATGAAAAAGTTTTTTTTTGTTATTAGTTGAGTTTTTTTTAAACTCTAGTCTTTTAGAGTAAAAAAAAGTTTTTCAATAAGTATTATGTAAAGTAGTTGCCCTTAAGAGTATTTTAAGTTAAATTAAGAAACAAATGTCCGTAGTGTTTTCGCGTGTATATTTATATGACAGTTTATTTCCAGGCACTCCTCCACGTACTATACTCACCTACGTACTCATAGGAGCGATCATATATGTACGCGTTGCGGCTCGTCATTCGTCAGCGAAATGGGCTTGCGTCTTCATAAACGAGTCAAGCACTGCTTTAATGACGATAATGACGAAGAAGAGAATGAAGTTGTGAGTGATTTTTAATTTCTAAAACTGTAGCTTTAATGTAGCTTTTGACTGCAATCTTTGGTATAGCTGGCGACAATCGAATATTCGCGTCTGAAGTTGACCGCAAGACGCGTTGCAATAGCATATTTTAGGTGTCAGCGTTCTGCGGGGTTACTGCGCTCACCATCAATAGTGTGAAAACTGCGCAAACAAGCACTTGCACCTCAGCTCAGAGACGACTATTTGATTGGTGTCAACTACGTGTAGGTATACTAAAAGTTATCTCTGGAGAGGCGGCACGTAAGGCTGGATAGCCGCATGGTCCCTCCTCCTGTAACGGTTTCTTCAATTTAATTTGTGTCAGTACTGTAAATAAACGATAAAAACATATGTTTGCAGTATATTGTTCGTCACTTCAAAGTTACCCGTCTCATTACGAACAACTGTCAACAATAAATTCTCTACATTAGTCCTGTCATTTTAGTTATGGCGAACCACATTTAATTTTCAATTTAATTTGTGTCAGTACCTATTGTAAATAAACGAAACAAATATTTGCAGTAAGTATATTGCTCGTCACTTCAAAGTTACCTCGATCTTCTGATTACGAACAACGCTCAATAATGCTCAATAATTCTCTCGGTGGTTGCACTATGGACATGAAATATGTTTATTTTTTACCCGACTATGTTTTTATACCGATATATGTTTTTTTTTTCAGGAAAGTCCGGAAGACGATGAAGAAGTCGACACGTTTTGCTCGCGCTGCGACATTCGCTTTGAGACCAGGAAGGCTTACGATGAACACGTATTCCATTCGGCGATGCATTCTGTGGGGGATGAGTGAGTTGCATGCATTATATATTTAAAGTAAATTACTTATCTATAGCACAGCGTCGGAATATATTTGTCGCTGTAAAATTGTAAAAACCGTTAGATTGCAATCTAAAGCTTTTTATCTCAACAGCATCGATTTACCAACTAAGGATACAACATTACCTACAAAATAATACTCAAAAAGCGTCCACAATCGCTTATACAATCGCAGCTATATATAATACAGACTGAGACACCAAACGGTTCACAAAAACCAACCATATAGATTCATACTTAGGGTTAAATCTTGTAATAAAAGTTCGACACATACGACATTTTGCAATGAATCAGCGGAAGACTTTCTGTGTTCCGAAGTAAAGTGATATAGGAGTCGACAAATTTGTATTTGATATTTTTATTTTTTTTAATACTTTATTGGTGATGATGATTTTATGAAAATTATCTTTATGTATTTGTGTGTTTATGTGTTATTATGTATTAAATATTTTATTTACGTATTTTATCTAAATATAACACAGTTACTTCTTGGCAGGATAAAAATTTCATTAAGTAGTAACATGTCGCGGGTTCGAATCCCTCTCACGAAATTCACGAATTGAATTCCATACTAATATTATAAATGCGAAAGTGTGTTTGTCTGTCTGTCTGTTTGTCTGCTACCCTTTAACGGCCCATCTTTTCAACCAATTTTAATGAAATATGGTATAGGGATAGATTACATCCCGGAGAAGGATATAGGCTACTTTTTTAACCGACTTTCAATAAAGGAGGAGGTTCTAAATACGGTGCGTATAAAAAAAATGTACACCGATTTCGAAGATCTGTCTGTCTGTCTGCTACGCTATCCCATCATTTCAACTGATTTTGCTGAAATTTGGTATGTAGTTTATATCCTGGGGAAGGATATAGGCTACGTTTTATCCCGGAAAATTAGGGAGAATCTAGTCTAGTTCTTAATAAATACAAAAACTAGTGACAAAAAATGAATAAAAGTACCTTGAAATATATTTAACTACGAGTACCTAACTTATAAACCTGTCTTTTAGAAGTATGCTTTTTTTCAATGTTTAATGTCTACATATAGTGTAGACATACATATACGTCTATATATTTTTCAATAATGGCCTTGCTCAAATCATATAAAGTTCGCGCGCGAGTTGAATGCAGAGTAAATGTATGGTGACACATATATTTATTCTGCATTCAACTAGCGCGCGAACTGTACATGGTGAAATTGTGTTCAAGTGTGGGCATCGGATATTGTAAATAAATTAATATTATTTTTTAATTAATATTATTACAAGAAACTGCAATATTTTTAAAGTTTGCGATATAGTTACCCAAAAATCGATAAAAAAAAATTGTTCAATAGAAAAAAAAATATGGCATCGTTCTTTAAGAGATTGACAACGGTTTCTTTTTCTATGATGATTATCATAACTGCCAGATATCGATTTTGAAAGAATTATTTCTTATCTAAGGAATTCGACACGGTTTTTACACTACTTACCAATTTTAAATATACCCATATTAATTTATTAAAAAAAATGGGCACTTTAATTGTACCAGTTTACAACTTCAATATAAGAAAAATAAAAAATTAACTACTCCATATTTTTTGTATCCATTTCGCTAAGACGCGCCTCTATCGCGTTCTCTATTGGCCCGTAAGCGTGTGAATGCGATAGCTGCTCATTTGAAATATTGTAATTATGATGACAAAATAATTAATTTAGGTAAGATTGTGTGATTATTTCGCTAGTATACCGTAAAGTACCGTGCGTCTAGGTATTGGTAAGTCAATGCTCAACAGACTGTAAACTGTCGAAAGATTGTGAACCGATGTTCTGAGTGTCAATTTTTGAAATATTAATTGTATTTACGTTTTCTTGTCTCTTGCATAAAGGTTAGGTTAGGGTTCGACATAAACAATCAGGTAACTTAGGTTTTATCGGGTTTATATACCCAACAGATTACAATCTACTAATCTAACGGTTTTTACAATTTTACGGTGACATATTCAAACCTACAGAAGATCAAAGCCCCTTTCAAACACAAACCCGGCTACCACATACACGTCCAGGACCATAGATTACCCATCTACGCGGTAGATATTATAGTGCACAAGTGTGTGCACGCTGCGCGAACACTCACTTTTTTTAAATCGGTTAAGTAGTTTGAGTTTATGCATTAAAAGCAAACAAACAATCAAATCTTTCCTCTTTATAATACTGGTTTACATAAGATCGTGAATAATAATACGATGGGAAAAATGAACTCGATTACGTATAAAGCGTCAGGCAAAATGCGTCCCTTTTATTTAAAAAAAAAATATTCGTTTTCACTTCTATCGGCAGACCCTAAAACTGCCAATTTTTTATAATCTTTAATTGTTATTTTGATATAACTCATTAAAATTTGTTTGTTTCAGCGTAGACAAAAACCCTGAAGATCCGAAACCACGAAAAATTTTGGGCAAATTGTTAAAAGCTAAGGTTATTTTTTTTTCTTATTTCTATCTCGATCTCGAAAAGATCTTGCTAATATCTTACTTCATGCTATAATATTATAAACTGATGCCCGTGACTTCGTCCGCATGGATTGAGGTTTTTTTGGTTCCCGCGGGAGCTCTAGTTTTCTGGGATAGTAAGTAGCCTATGTCTTATTCCAGACTATAATCTATCTCTGTGCCAAATTTCATCCTGATCCGTTCTGCCATTCTGGCGTGATTGAGTAACAAGAAAGTAAGTTCTCGCGCGATCAAAAAAACTAATCTACTCGTCGATATCGCGGGCATCATCTAGTATCCTTATATTTTCAAAAAAAAAACAACTTATAATTATTACAAAGAACTAATCATTTGGATTTAAGGCGCACATGCATAGGTCGACTTTCATACATTTTTCTGTTCGATTATTCTTGAAGAATATACATTTTTTAATTTTTTTTATTTGTTTTATGATTTCTTTAGGGCATTTTACAGACGCAAGTTTCATGTCAGGCAAATATTTACATTATTTATAATTTATAATCGGCATTCAAAAAGTGTCAGATTTACGCATGTGTGAGGTGTGAGGTTTACATTCGTCTTAAAAGATGTCGCCGTGTCGCCTAAATAATGCGTCAAAAAAATATATTTGAGCGCCATCTATCATTATACTGTAAAAAGTACTTCGCTGTTACATGCTATAAAATTTTATAGGATAAGGGAAGTTGAATGAAGGTTCATATCTAAGCACGAGAATTGTGGAAATTTACACAAACGAGTGAGATTCATATTTCATAAATTAAATATTAGGTCGTCGCACGCGCTCGTGTATTCCCCTAGCTAAGCACGAGCATTGTGGATTTATTTAGTTGTATGGCGTTTACATACAGTTTATTATGCGTTTCTATAAAAAGAACGCTTATTTCGCTCGTTTAGCACCACGGAGACACATGCAGGGAGGTAGACGGTAGTTCCTGCGTGTATTGTGTATTGCGATTATTTACCTACTTAGGATTTGTAGAGTTCAAAATGAACCAAATAAACAAGACATTTGGCAACATAATATAGGAAACGTAAATATTCCAATGCGCCTATGTAACTCCAGGTCCTCAACTATTCCTATGCAAAAAATAACCTTAAGCTCGATCCGTACCTCTGTTGCGGCTTGATTGAAGGACAAACCAACAAACAAACACAGTATCGCATTTATAATATTGGTAGGTACCTATGAAGTATGATTATAATTTATATACATACTAGCTTTTGCCCAGGGCTTCGCCCGCGTGAATAAAATGTAGCTTATGTTCTAAGTCAGGCTATAAGCTATCTCCATTCCAAATTTCAGCCAAATCGGTTCAGTAGTTTTTGCGTGAAAGAGTAACGAACAAACTCACTTTCCCCCTTGTAATATTAAAAGTATGATACCTATGCTTACCTATAGACCTACTGTTTACCCGCGTGGATTTTAGTTTTTTAGTACTTACATACCTACCTATCCCCCGGGAACTGTTAATTTGTCCGGGATAAAAATGGCCTATGCTCTATAATTATGTTAATCCAGAGTAAAAGCTGTCTCTATTTCAAATTCCAGCCAAATCGGTTCAGTACCTAAGTAGTATGTAGGTAGTAGGTACCTACCTAATTATTGTGTCGTGAATAAAAATATATATAAAAAATATCCAAACAACCATTTTAATATTTGATATTTTCATCTAAGTTTATAATTATTTACTTACTAGCTGATGCCCGCGACTTCGTCCGCGTGGTTTGAATTTTTTGTTATTCCCGCGGGAACTCCTTATTTTTCCGGGATAAAAAGTAAGCCCGTGTCACTCTCCAGGCCCTCAACTATGCCCATGCCAAAAATCACGTCAATCCGTTGCTCCGTTGCGGCGTGATTGAAGGACAAACCAACAAACAAACACACTTTCACATTTATAATATTAGTATGATTTACCAATACTTTTTTTGCATTGTGTGATAAAAACAATCGCCTCGCAGCCGGTTAAGTACCTAACAAGAAGTAGGTGTAGGTACCTACCTACACAAGACAACGCCGCGCGAAAGAAGCGCCGGCCGCCGCCCGCGCCACACGAGTATACCTATAGTCAGTACTATTATATTATTCTGTGCTATAGTTGCCCGCGCTGCCGGCCGAAGGCTGAAGCACAGAATAATATAATAGTACTGACGTAGCTGAAGCTAGTACCACAGTATTGGTATCTACTATCTACCAATACTGTGCTATAAGTACGATCCGCGACTGCGAATATAGCTAGGTAGGTATTCGAATAATCTACAACAGCTGCTGATGTAGACATTTGTGGGCAACTTATGGTTTCAGTTGTACGATCGGAATGACAACCTTATTTTATAACGCATAAGACTGAATTTCAAAAATGTCAAATGGTTTCATAAGGTTTAAATTAATTGAAACTTTTTATTTGTAGGTATTTTTTTAAATATAACCTTATAAATCTGCAATTATTATGACTCAATTTCAAAATGGAGTTTTATTCGTTAGTACTAACTAGTAACTACTAACTATGTGGGTGGTAATCGACTCAAATTAGGTAGTGGAGCATTATTCAAGTTGGTTACCTACTGATTTTGATACCTAATTAGAATGGAATACAAAATTGCGCATCGCTAGCCGAAGCGGCCTCTATAGTCCGGGAGGCAGCGGCACAAATTTCGGGTCATTTCCTCCTGTTTTTATTTTTTGGATATCTGCATGAGTTATGTATGCAATATGTACCGTACCTATGTCTAATAAGTATATATGACTGCCTCGTTGGTGTAGTGGTTAGCATGTTCGACTACGGCCGACGAGGTCCCGGGTTCGAGTCCCAGGTCGGGTCACAACAAGTATTGGGGTTTTCTGACAAGAAATTCTCAGTACTAACCCGGAGTTAGGAAGTTGGCGGTGTTTCACTCCTGTGCCTCGGAGTGCACCTGTGGTTGCGCACACACTTGTGCACTATAATATCTCCCGCGCAGATGGCTAATCTCTCAGGAGATTGGCCGCCGTGGCCGAAATTCGGTCGGGAGGACATTATTCATTATTATTATGTCTAATATGGTCGTAATAGGGTTGCGATTCCTGCAGAAAATTCATAAAAAATCTCCTAGCTTCTGGCATGAAACTTGCTCAACACATTAATTTGAACTTAAAATGTGTAAAAAATATCGTCTTCCAGCTGAATTCCTCAACTATGTATTCCATCCATCAACATTTTTTATTACGAAATGTGTGTGTACGGCCAAGTGCGAGTCGGTCGAACTTGCTTATCTCCGAAGTTTACCAATCCAAAAATACAGAAGTTAAAAAGTATTGTACAGAAGAATGAAAAAGATTGGAGTGAAATAACTGGTAAACTGATGTTAACAAACTTTATATTATCTATTTCTTTGACAAACTGAATTAATTGTAAAGCATATTCTTGTATTTTATTATATTCTTGTATCGCTAACAAGGGTTTACGATGGCAATAATGTCATTGTATCTGAATTTGAGACTAGAGAAGATTTATTGCAAGTGAGTAAATAGGTATTTAAGTACATCCATATTAAGTAATATTATATGTATATAAGAAAATGTGTCTGTCTCTCTGTCTGTCACGCTTTAACTGCCCATCTTTTCAACCGATTTTGATATTAAAGTCAAAGTCAAACCATATATCTTCAAATTGGTACCTGCAAAGTACTTTTTGACCGTCTATTTTACAAAGTATAAGATGTGATGGTGATAATTAATCAAATCATCCTTCAACTTCGGTATGAGTCGTAAAATGCTAATTTGAGTACCCATCAAAATCTGATTGCAGAATGATTTTACCAGAAACTTTTATTTCTTTGCCAAATTGAATCAATATTCTTGCAAAATAAAAATTCTAATTCTAATTCAACTTCGTCCGTGTGGATTTAAATTTTTAAACATGCCGTTCGAAGTCTTTGATTTACTGGGATAAAAAAGCCTACCTTATTCTTCATATTTTTTAATATATACGTGCCGTGAAAATAATCACGCTGATCCGTTGCTTCGTTGCGACGCGATTGAAATACAAACTAACAAATGTGCAATTTGTCACTTTTCCATACTCACATATTTTTATTCTATAATAATATTAATAGGTGACCCACCCCAGATTCGCACTTGTACCTAGTGTCTTTACTTAATGGTTAAAAACCTAATTTTGTATTGATTGGCTGTTATCCGTCCGGACTTCATCTCCGAACTATTCGTCAGGTCTTCATAAAATTTACTTAATAGTAGTACAATCTTTCTAATATAGAACGAATTGTGTAAATCGGTTCAGATTTGGCTGAGTTATGGAGTATAATTGACAAATTATAAATTTATATAATTAAATTAATTAATAAAAGTCTCAAGGCTCTATGTAGAATTTCCATTAACATGCGCTATTTTGCTCAGAAATTATAAAATTACTACTATTGCAGAAGATTTTATTAGTTGCTTTCAACATTACTAACTGCTGTAAGACTACTACCATGTTATTTAAATAATCAGTCTTCCTGCAATCGGCGCCTAAGGAGTCAATTTTGAGTGAATGCTCATAACCAATCCGTTGAGTAGAAGCGGCATTTGAAGGTAAATACTGAATTAATGTATTTCATACATCATTTTTAACATAGTTTTCTTCATATTTTACTTGAATGTAGTATTGTTTTTTAGTAAAGGTCGTAAATTCTTGAAATACATATGCAACAAAATATTGCTGCCGTGAATTCGTTACGTTCCTTTGAGTAACTCTTTCGAAATTGTCCGTCAATGGTACAAATTATTACTCAATGGATATCAATCATTTATACATTTATATACTGTTACTCAATCATTCATACAATGTGATTTTACATACTATAAATTGGTTGGAAGTTGCACTTATATTTTTTAGATGTCATTTTACATATTTTAAGTACAAATTAAAGAATAAAGAGTTTAAAATACCCAAAAGTACCTACTACGACTATTATAATTTTATGGTAAGAAAGTGTGATAATTCACTTAACATTGTGATCAGTGCCCTTACTTTTCCTTTGAGTAATTGTCAAGGTTCCACTGACAAACTGTCCTCTCAAAAATATTGCATTTATGCTTATAATATTGGCCATTTATCATTTATTTACGTTATTGTTATGTTATATTGAAATAGATATTTTTTATCGTAACTCGCAAAAACAAAAACATAAAAGATTGTCTATTTCAGAAGAAATATAGAAAAATATGACATTAATCTGTCATTATTGTGTTATATTGTCATTACGTTAGTCAAAAGAACTAAAATTATCAAATTTTGATAGTGTTTCTATTATTTTATGTTTTCCGTCCCATTTTTCTGATTGGCATGATTGGTAAGTTTAATAAAAACTTCTGTGAATCTTATTTAAAATGGTTTTTTTAAGTACATTTGTGAGATAAAGTTCTGTTTCTGAATGGAATAATTCTCCGTCGATTCATTTTAAAATGATTATTTTTACTATAATTTAACATAATATTTATAATCAGTGCTATTTCTCATAAAGATAAATAAGTAGGAAACACAAATCTATCAATAAAATAACAAAACATGTCGTGTCAAAAAGCACTATCTGTCGCTGTAAACCTATTATTATTTGTGTTTAGGTATTTTAAATTAGTAATATGTAATGTAATATTTATGTATATACTTAATATGTATTATATTTAGATATATATTTATTATATGTATAATTTTTATCTGTTTATAGTATGTACCTATTAGAATGTACGTTTATGTAATTGTTTTAATTTTATTTTATTCTAAGCAATTTCCCGTCTCACAGCAAGTACGGTCCATTCATGTAGGTTGCCTGGCAGAGATTACTTTAGTGATAAGGTCGCCTTTGGTTTGTAAGTTTATATAATGTTCTGTGTATATATTTCAATTTTTTATGCAATAAAGAATTTAATAATAATAATAATAATAAAACATGGTAAAAAAAAATCATCGATTTTAAATCATGTAGTTAACACGTTAAAAAAAACGCCCCAACTATAGTGTTATATATTTTTGGAATCTACTCATCAATTTCTAGATGATGATCATATAGTTAATCTTATTTTCGAAAAAAAAATCAATTTTAGTCTTTAATGCGGGACCATGGTCACTCCATCATTTATTTTTAAAATTTTACTAGCCTATGTCACCCGGAATAAGCTAGGGATTCTAACGATACCGCATTTATCAAAATCGGTTCAGGCGTATAGAAGTTATGGTGGAATATACAAACTCACATACATACATACATACATACATACATACCTACGTGAACCCTGAATACAATATACTCCTTTTTTCAGGCAGTCGTATAAAAACATTTCGTTTCCTCTTGGTCTATAATATCGCGGTGATAATTTCTTATTTCGCTCTTGCGCGTAAATCACGCCGCATCAGTAGGGTTGCCACTTGCCACCCATACCCGGTTCTTGGTCTCTCGAAAATTTAATTATAAGCCGGCACTCTGTCCGAAATGATAGTTACGAATTAAATCGAATTAATGAGTACTTGTTGCTTAATTACGCCACTACTATTGAACCGATTTGGCTGAAATTTGTTATGAAACTTTTTATCCCGGAAAAAACCATGGTACTGGAACGACTATATTTTCACAACTTTTGAAGAAAAAAAATAATATTTTTAACTGACTTCAAAAAGAGGTTATCAATTCGACACGCATAATATTCCGTGTGTAATATTATTGGAACTTCAAAATATTCACATAAATGACAATCTATTAGGGCTTCCAAACATAATGTTTGTCCATGCATTTCTCCGAAAATATGCGACCAATCGTTTTTTACTGGCTTACATTTAATTCAACTTAGATAACAGTGTAAGTTTCATTTGAGTTTGTTGTGAGCTCTTCTTATACCAGGGCGCGTTTGGAACCCTCGTAGCTTTAGTTTTAAGATACCGTAACCGATTATCACCATCATGTTTTTTTTAAAGTAAGTAATTTTTAACGTCAATAAGTGTACCTACAGTGTTACCTACCTATATTGAATAAATGATATTGACTATTGACTATTGACTATTATAATAGTTTTGATAGTTTTCAAGATTTGGGCAATTGTTCGTTTTCAGTAAGTATATTGAAATTTGAAGTAGCTTGTTTTCCAAAAAAAGTTGGCAACCCTAGCCGCATTATTGTCACCCGTCCCCAGCAAAGACACCCTACCGGCAAAGCCGTGCCGCCAAGCGATTAGCGTTCCGGTACGATGCCATGTAGTAACCAAAGGGGTATAAAGTATGGGTTTAATAAAAACTGCCATATTATCCCTACTAGGTTAGTCCGCTTCTAGCTTAGACTGCATCATCACTTACGACCATCTCACATGGTGGCACCATCAACCATGTGAGATTGCAGTCAAAGCAAAGTTTATCTTGTATCCGAATTAAACAAAAAAAATACTAAGCAAAACTAGGCAGTTTTTGTTTAAATGCCATCTAGTTCAATTTTATAGTAAACAATTCGTAGTTTATGTTAGAACCACAGAACTTGGATAGCAATCATGATGTCAGTGTGTGCGTGGGGGTTGCGTATATACAGTAATCGATATGACAGATTTTTATTAGTGGACTATTTGACTAAATGGCTCCGTTTTAAATTAAACTAATGATGTGATAAAATAATACGCATTGATATACTGGCGCAAGTGTAATCAGTTTTAAAATCAGTGCATAGGAACTTTGCGAAAATATCAAAAACCTGTCAAAAGCCCTAACAACGCCATCTAGCGGGAAACTGTCCGGGAGAAGACGTTGTGTTGAGCCTTAAGACCCAAGGATTTCTTTGTTATTAATAATTTCTTTGTAATTATTTTCAGATTACGAGCAGGTTAAAAGAGGAGTAAGTAAATATATTATTATTATTTCAATATATTTTTAATATTAATTATAAGTGGGTAGATTGCACTATCGATGGTTTACGGTCGTCGTTAAATTTGAACACATAAAACAACCACAAAAGTCGGGGTTCTTCTACTTTTTACCAAAATTTTACTTAAAATCTTAATTATGGATGTAAGAGTACTGACTTGTCCCATTCGCTTTACGAGATATTTGGTGGGCACATTTAACTATAACCATTCAAATCAAATATTTAGTGTCATTACCATAGATAGTGCAATCGAACCTAAGTCAACTAATTGGATGTGTTACATATTTTCAGAAAGTCCGATGCAGAGATATTCCAACCACAAAAGAGAAAGTTAAGAAGGCTTCGGAGGGCCAGAACGAAACCTACTACTTGTCATCAAGTAAGTTAGATAAAATAACAGTTAATGAAACTGTTTAGTCTAATAAAGTTTCAAGGTAATTCAAAGAGTCGCTGAGCTAAAGAGGTCATGGGCGGGGCCAACAACCTCAATTTATATAGACGGGCCCTGTCAAACAAAGAATGTGGACCTATTTTACTAACGCCACCTACTCTGAAAAGTGGGACAGCGCTATGGCGGGGACAAGGACAGGCTTATACAGGTGAGTGGCATACAATTCGGACGCCTACCTTTTTTCTATGAAAGGGTCCATCTAGTACCTACATATACACGGTGCCTGTGCCACCGTCGTGCAAAAGCGGCCCCAGTTATGAGTCCGATATAAGATATCCTTGAGCAATATTAAAAATGACCTCATGTCAATACACACACTAGCGAAAAAAATTTATTAAAATTTCGAAAAAATTTGAAACATCCTGTTTAATTATGTTTACGAAAGTACATGCGAAGTAACCTCTGTTACAAGTTCAAGGAATTCTCTTCCTCACATTAATCGTGCAAGAGAAATTTTGTGAACCAATAGCGAATGGTTATTTGAAAAGTCCACGTGGACCGAGGTCCAATCATGCGCTCGCGCTATCCTTTTGACCCATCGGCCCCGCCCCCTTTTTACAGGAAATAGCAAAATGCAAAAAATAGATTTACTCAGTTACGGGTCGGCCACCGAACGTGCGAAAGCGGAAGTATAGCACCTACGCATAATTTTCGTTGTTGTTTCCGTAATTATTATTTTTCTTAAAACATGGTACAAAGTCTAATTCTTGAGTTACTGTAAGACGTACAGCGTAGTGTTAGATGTCTAAACTACCAGTAGGTACAGCGCGAAGTGATGTGAAAGTGATTAAACTCAAACATTTTTATGACTTACAAAAACATGCTCTTTTGTTTGGAGCAAAACAGCAAGCAATTCGAATAATTACTTCATTACAGGAAGATAGGTTAAACTTTTCTGTTCTGTGTGGTTTGTGTGTTAATCTACTCATGTGGCATGAACATACCTATGGAATTAATTACGGAAAGGTACTGTACCTAATTTTGTTGATTTTAATCGAAATAGCTGGTAAAAAGTGTAAGTTTGTTACCTAGGTACTTTCTTGATGAGTCTGAAACAATTGACTACTTACTTAATTCCTAATCATACCCACCGAATTATTAAAAGAAGAAAGAAAAACAAAACCCTTGACATTATGTGATTAATGGAAAGGGCCCTTAGAAATGAGGAATACGACTCAGAAAGAGAACCACCTACTTATTTTTTAAACCCGAGTAAGTAGGTACCATTTCTACCTACCATTTCTTGTTGAACATTTTAGTTGGATTTGAAATGAAATGTTTATTTCATGTACTTAGAACAATTATTGTTTCCGAAAGTCCGTAAAAAGTACGAAAGTACGAAGATTGAAATTAAGTAAATAAGTACCTAGTACCTACATACATCAATAATACGAGCTTGCATTGCAAACAGCTGATCGAATGAGGCACACGGTCTGTGCCTTGGTAGGTACTCGGCAATTTTTACGTAAGTAGCGTACGTAACTTGACGTACTTGACTAACAAGTAACTTCTCAGCAGAGGGTCTTAACTCATAGTCTTAAAGGTTACTGCATTTATTGCACGTATTCCAGTACATTTTCGTTAAAGTGAATGACCTTTAGGGACACGTGCCCGCGCCGTGCTACTGTAGGTGCTCGAGCGCCGCCGTTCCGCTAGCGCCATATTTACGTGCGCTATGGGGTGTTTTCAAATGAAGCTATTTTTTATTTATTTTTTAAATGAAACTCATTGAAATGTTCTTTATTTTTTTTTGTATTTTACCAGTGGACTGTAGGCATTGGGTACATTAACTGGTTTGCTTTTCAACGACTATAAAAAAAGCACCGTGTATATATCAATGGGCGGGGCACATAGTTCGAAGAGCCGATAGGTGTTGGGGTCCCATGGTGCTTGAATGGCTGTCTGCCACCGAAAAGCGCAGACTTTGACGTCCCCTAACTAGGAAGACGGACGACCTCAAGCCAGTGGCTCGTAGCCATCGATATATAAGTAGGCACTAGATGGGCCCTTTCATAGAAAAAAATTGGGCATCCGGCTTGTAGAGCGCGCTCCACACCTGTATAAACCTGTCTTTGTCCCCGCCATAGCGCTGTCCCGCTTTTCAGAGTATATGGCGTTAGTAAAATAAGTCCGCATTCTTTGTTTGGCAAGGCCCGTCTATGTAAATTGAGGTCGTTTCTCGTAGCAGCTGGAAGCAAGCGGCACAAGGCACTGGAGATCCATGCAAAAACCGTCGTCCAGCAGTCGCCTATAAGTTGGGAGGAAAAGCTTTAATATCAGTTTGCTCGTTTGTCCTTAGTGTGGGAAACACTTCGAGACGCAAGCGGCATGTATGAAACACCACCTCTCGGATCATCCCGGTACGTCGTTCTTTGCGCCTAACGAGAGACACATCTGCGAGATCTGTGGAGCTTCGCTGGCGGTTAGTTATTATAATATTAGTACCTATCAGTGGCGATTCCTCTAAATTTGCGCAGTTTGCACCACAATATTAAATCATACTAATATTATAAATGCGAAAGTGGGTTTTGTTTGTTGGTTTGTCCTTCAATCACGCCAATATATTAGTTTAAGAACTCTATATGATATAGTCTAAGATGGCAAACCTGTTAGGGCAGTTACATTAAACCTATCCTACCCCTAATCAGTGATATAATTATTTACTATTTAGGTAAATGTATTTTATTGAAAAAAATACCTTACCATCAGCCGAATCGCCACTGGTACCTATATACGTCTCCCTACCGCTGCGTGAAGAGTGAAAGATAATGCGTGAGTCAGTGAGAAGTTTTTTTTTTTATCCACTACAAGTTAGCCCTTGACTGCGATCTCACCTGATGGTAAGTGAGGTGCAGTCTAAGATGGTAGCGGGCTAACCTGTTAGGGGCACGGCAGTTATATTGAACCCATACCCCTATTCAATTTCTACACGGCATCGTAATTCGTACCGGAACGCAAAATCGCTTGGCGGCACGTCTTTGCCGGTAGGGTGGTAACTAGCCACCAGGCCAGACCAGGGAAAATTCTGAAATTATAAATTCCCAAATTGACCCTGCCGGGGATCGAACCCGGGACCACCGTACGTTAAGACAACAGCGCTACACACTGCGCCACGGAGGTCGTCAATATAATAAAAGCTTGTTCAAAACGTAAACGCGGGCGGGTATAACCAGAATAAGCAAAGTTGACGCATCAGACTCGCCCGACTGCAACATAGTGGGTAGAAATCAAAATTATTTTGTACTTTACAGTGGCGTTGGAAGTCGGTTTTTTGGAAAGAATTTTTATTTTTAACTTTTTAGTGTCAGGGCTGAGGATTTGGAGTCAGAATTTTTTATGGGACCACCTCGAGAGCTTCCTCTAACGACTGATAGAAAAAAAAACAAATCGGTTGAGAAACGACGGAGATATATTAAGCACCGGCGTACATTAAAAAAAAAACGCGCTGAATTGAGGACCTCCTCCTTTTTTGGAAGTCGGTTAATAAAAACAATAATGTTCCAGCCCGGCAGTGTGACGGCGCATCAGAACATGCACACGCGCGAGCGCCTACACTCGTGCGAGACTTGCGGCAAACAGTTCCACTCCAGCGTCGGCCTCAAGCGACACTCGGTAGTGAGTTGCGTTGATAGCTTGTTCACTTACAAATAACCTTAATCCAACTACCTCAATTTACAACAAAGAATGTCGAGCTTAATTTACTAACGCGCTTAGCTTAAAAAAAGTGGGAACTTACTTGCAACGTATGCGCCATCTAGTATGACAGCTTGAATACGGTCATAGATTGCGTAACCTAACGCTTGTTGAAATAAAAACCTACACATCAGTGTACTCTCTGAGGTACATAATAAATGTTAATACTAAAATAGATACTTTATTCAAACGTTGACAAATTTTCTATTAGAAAAGTATTTCTATGGAAGGATCCATAATAATTGATTGAGGTGCATGCACTACTGACTACAATGCGGACGACCAAATTTTTACTATGAAAGGGCCCCATCTAGCCTACACCTACATAATATATATCGATGCCTGAATCCCACTAGGTTCGAATCGCTTTATACGCTAGAATAGCAGATGGCAACGCAATAATCTGTCTAAATTGTTTGTATTTCATTTCTGTAGCACACTATGCGGGGGCGGATTGTTCCGCGTGCAGTGTGCTAGCGAAATTGAGTGCATTTGAGACCTTTTGATATTTAAAATAACTGAGAATTTCGCAAATAAGTTTTTACTTTTTTGGCACACAAATTGGATGCTCAATATTTTCCATAGCCTCTTGCTATTACCGGTATATTACACACTAGATGATACCCGCGTAATGTTTTGATTGCCGCGGGAACTCTATAATTTTGCGGGATAAAATGTAGCCTATTTTCTTTGCCCGGGATACCCTGTATCAAATTTCATCATAATCTACAGATACAGAGCAGGTACAGATGGGCCGTGAAAACGTAGCAGACAGACAGACACACTTTCGCATTTATAATATTAGTATGGATTTTAAGTAGGTAACATACTAACATACATTCAGATTAGTTTTGCTCTTTCCAGACTCACACTGGAGAGAAACCATATGGTTGCACATTGTGTGACAAGCGGTTTACGCAGAACAACAGTATGAAACTGCATTATAAGACCTTCCATCTTATGCAACCTTACCCAAAAAGGTAAAGCACTTACTTGTAGAATGTACCTAAGTTTATTTATAATGTTACTAGCTGATACCCGCGACTTCGTCCGCGTGAATTAAGATTTTTTGACTCCTTAATTTTCTGGGATAAAAATTATATCCCTATATCCTTCCCCGGGATTCAATCTTACGCTGTACAAAATTTCATCAAAATCGGTTGAATAGATGAGCCTTGAAAGCGTAGCAGACATTTTCACTTTTATAATACTAGACGATTCCCGCGACTTCGTCCGCGTCGACCAAGTTTTTCGATTCCCGCGGGAACTCTTGAATTTTCCGGGATAAAAGTAGCCTATGTCCTTCCCTGAGATACAACCTATCCCTGTACCAAATTTCATTAAAATCGGTTGAATAGATACATTTTTTGATTCCCGCGGGAACCTTTGAATTTTCAGGGATAAAAAGTAGCCTATGTCCTTCCCCGGGATACAACCTATCCCTGTACCAAATCTCATCAAAATCGGCTGAACAGATGGGCCGTGAAAGCGTAGCAGACAGACAGACAGACACACTTTCGCATTTATAATATTAGTATGGATTTGAAGGTGCGTACCTTAGGTACTAGGATCATGATCAAGACACACACTGGAACTGTGGTGTTGCGAGATGTGAAATTGGCACGGCCAACATTGAACAATCTATCGGCAAAATAAATTCAGAAATTTTGTAATTATTACATACAGTATGTTATTACTTATTTACTTATGTATGATCAGTAGCATAAAGCCATCCTCACAGATAAAATTATGGTGTTCGAAAATTTTCATTGCTACACACAAGTTTTAATATACAGGCTAATTACATTACAATATGTATGCTATTTACAGAAATAGAAGAAAAAAAGAGGACATATCAAAAAAAGAAGAGTTAAATGCCAGGTTAGCAGCAGACGACAGTATGGGTTCAGATGATAATGCGCCGCTGTCATCTTCGGCGACGAAACCAGTAATCGAACCTGTGTCCGATCCGGTGACCACGACTGAGGCGACAGTGGCACAAAGTAGTGATAATAATCTTGAGTACTTAACGCTGGGCTACCAAAAATATCAGTGAAACTATCTCTAGCTTAGGATTTTGTTGAGAACCAAATCATTTTCACACAGTTCAAAATGAAAATAATCTGTAGGCCAATCATTCCATTTTTTAATTTTTGATTATTGTATATTTTTAAGTAAGGATATTGTGTGGATAAAGAATAAAATAGTAATTTACACAATTGTTTTTTGTTTGATTTCCAACTTATATTGTATGAATATCATCCGCAAAAAGGATTTTTGAAATATCAACACCCTAAGGAGTGTTTACCCATGGTCCCAATAAATGCTCTGTTGATTTTGGGGAACAGAATTTATGATAACTTTGAAACGTAATAAATACCTTGCTAAGGCGTTTTGGACCTTCTGTATACTGTAACTATACTGCAACAAGTATACTGCAACATTATGTTTTTGCGAACCACACTTGCGAGCATGTATGAAATATCAATAATGAACTAAGAGCTGTGATATTTATTATTTGCATATCTGGTATACTCAATACACAAACAATTTACAACTATTGGCTGCATTGAAATTAGGTACTAAAATTCTACATCAATGATTGGCTGGCATAAAAAATACAAATTCAGTGAAGTATGTTTAATTCTTACAAACAAAAAAGGAAGTTAGCACTTAGATATTTTTTAATGTACAAATTAAACTGAGTACCTACATGTGTCCATATACAAGTTACAACTGATGTAAATTTAAAAAATAAATAAGACAACCAATATAGTTATAAAAATACATATCACTCAATAATATTTTTTACAATATTTTAACATATTTTCAGATAAAAACATTGGAATGGCATAAATGAGCTTCAGCAATCTTATTACAAGATGCAATATTGATTAGATATGTTTTATACCTAAGTAGGTACTTCCTGCACACGCACAAATTAAATTTACTGAAGTACTAATTAAAATTTTGAGATTGAGGCTAATTCTGTTCTACATAATCTATAAACTAAAATGACAGCATTATATAACAAATAAAAGCCAGTGAAGGCCTCATTGCTTATTCTGTATTACTTGATCTCTATTATATTATAAGGCCCCATTACATTAAACGTCAGGTTATCCTTCTCACCCCAGAGTGAGCTGCCATTTTGACAGAATTCGTGTAAAACTTCTGTCAACTTTTCAACTTTATTTACATTTGTAAGTGGGCCTAAACTAAATTAACAGGATTAAATCTAGTGATGTCCCTTAGTCATTTAAACACTTGGGTATGTATATAGAACAAAAAATTTGGAGCTAAGATAAATATCAATGTGTCAAATCGATTAAAACTTCTTCTTAAAGAAAGTCGATTGTTATCAAAAATCAAATCAGTAACGCATTGGAACATAATTGACTCGTTGTCACATTGCTGTTGTAGAACATCAATAAATATATGATTGGACATATAATTTGATGTGAGATTGTGTACAACAGAATTAGCTGTAATGTGTTCCATGAGTTTTTTTAAGCAAATGAGTATATATAAGTCATATGCAACGGTAATAAGATTCAATAGTTTAGCAAGTCAAGAAGTAAAAACATATTATTACATACTAAATAAAAAAAGTGCACCAAAGAAAAAAATCTGCCGGAAAGTAATTGTTATTGTAGTTCTAAGCATACTCTATCCTACATAGAGCTACATAACTGTGCTTAGTGTTCATATCATAGTATCCAACAGGCCCAGCGTCACAGTCTGCACAACTCAGATATTTGTAACAATCTACTGTGTGTGTAAATCCTATGTTCTCAAAAGTGAACATAGTTTCCACATGATAAAATTGTTCAACTTTTTCGTACTGTATTTCTCCCTCCTTTCTTGTATCCTGTTGCATGAGAGGGAGCTCTTTCTGTAATTAAATAGCAATGCAATAATATCATGTTCTCAGGATATACATAAGAAGACACTTTTATACCCGTTTGGTTATATTCCTGCCAAAAAAGACATCATCAATGGTATCTGCGGCCACTTTAACAAATTTAGAAAGTGTTTATAAATATCGACTAACTCTAGTTAACTAGGAGCTGTTTTGCTTGTTACAAATAATTAACTTGCCTTTTTGTCAATATAAGTGATACATTATAATAAAATTTACTATAGGTACATGGCAAAAAGACCGGTTGGGCTTTAGTATACCGGACGCGAGGGGGGGGAAAGGGAGGGGGGGAAGGGAGGGGGGGGAGGGGATATACCCCCCCTCCAAGTAAGACGTTACGGATTTTAGTAGTTTGCGAGATATTAATTTTTTAAAATTTTGAGGTTAGGTTTTACTTTTGTACGTTTTAATTAATTATACCTACTTTAAAGTACCTTACCTTTTGTTTTAGGTAGTGGAAAAGGTTAATTTCTTAATTAGAATGGGCTACGCCAGAAGACTCGCTTCGTCGCCCCTGAATGAAGCTTCGCCTACTCGACCTTCGTTTCGCTGCGGAGGTCGCTTCATTCAGGACCTCCTACGCGAGCTTCTGGCTTCGCGCTTAAAAAAAACACTCTAGGGGCAGGGCAGACAAGACTGCGTGGAGTCGGGGTGTGCAGATTCGGTTTTGTGTATGATATGCCTAATTATACATATAATAACACACCTTTATACCTTTCTAGTTAAATAATTAAACCTATAACCTTAAAACGTTTTTTTTTAACCTTGTAACCTTTTAAACTGAAAAACGCGTAAAACGATAACTCATAGATTTGAATTTGGCGCCAACGCACGCGTTCCGTTCCAATAATCGGTATAGACATTATCTATGGTTTGAATACGATTATTGACATTTTATGATACTTTTCATGTTTGGAACGGATTTTAATACGTAAAACGAAACTTTAGTACGCCAACTAAACGTCAATGAGTCTGTAATCTATGGCAAATGTCGTAAGAAATAGTCAAAAGTGGTGAAATTTGCAATTTTCAAAAAATTATATCTCGAAAACTATTGAGTTCCGTAGTAAAATATTTTAGTGCAAGGCTTAACACATCAAGGTCTTTCTATAAAAAAAATATGAACCTCCAACTCAGCGTCCGGTATACTAAAGCTGAGCCAAAAGACCATATACTATCTAAAAGATGTAATAGATAAAATAATGTAAAGTAGGAAATGTGGAGTTTGTCAGAAATCACAAATATACTGTATATATTTCGGAGATAGACATTTCTTCTGACTTCAACTAGTGAGGCATTATTGTAAGGCATTTACTCATAACAAAAGCGCAGCAAATCAAAGCCATAATTGGCTTGGAGTTGAATAAATAGTCTTACAAACCGAAAGGTAGGTAGACAACCTAACTAAGTAAATCAACATCAGTGTGATTTTAAATTACCTGTTGAACTATGTATTTTCCCGATTTTTTGTCCAGCATTTTGGAGCCACAATATTTACATTTCACTATTAACTTATTAAACCCATCATCATCAATTAAATCGCTTAGTGAATCATTAATGCCGGTATTTTCGACTTCAGACATGGTCTAAATATTTGAATATAATTATTGACTCGGAACAATTGTATACGTGTACTTTTTTATGACTGCAGAGACTCAATAATTATTAAGTTAATTATTCAGAAACGTTAACTTCTGCTACGCATGTTATTGTAAAAATTATTAAAAAAAAGAAAATATTTTGTATTTTTTGCTTTGACTTTGAGTTGAGTTTCCGAAACGACTTTGACCATAGATAATACACGATATTGGACATTGACAGCCACCATAACTTTTTAATTTTATTTAACTTGTTTAACGGCTCTTGATTCTAGTCCTTCTGAGCCTACTGCCACCATAACAGCTTAATCTATGTCGTAGCATTTTAAAGTAGGTACATGGAGTGCGCCATTGTATTTGTTACCTCCATGGAGTGCGCAGCCAACCTTTCAGCCAACGCGAACGACCTCAATAATTTACTTAAACGGGCCCTGTAAAACAAAGAATGTGGACTTTTTTTTAAAAGCCCACAACAAACTCAGCCGGTTTGTTGTGGGCTCTTCTCAGAACAGGGCGCGTTTGGAACCCGCGTTTTGTATGTAGTTAAGTACCTAATGGACGTCAATATGTGTACCTAAAGTGTACTCGGCGCGGCGAACCTTGATCCTCTATGACACTGACAGCTAATGTCACCATATAACATTGTAGTGGCATCACCATTAAATTGGGATCATATTGGGGGCGTCTAAAAATGCCATTTATAAATTTTACGTAGCTTTATACCATTAGTAATGATATTCCGTTGATATTTTTAACAATTCTTAACATTTACAAGAAGTTATCTCAATCAGAATTTATGTTTACGTCCTGCAAAACTTACGTCGTGTGACGTTTATCGACTAGGGTGGCAAGTAAAAATGTCGGTAATGGAAAGAGTGCACAATTTTTTTTCATACTCACATTTTAGTTCATATATTATGGAATGGAACAGAATATTACGATCATACCATTCATACATACACACATGATTATATTATACCCAAGAAAATTAAAAAATAACAGCTATAGGACAAAATGAAATGAAGCAAAATCTGTTTAACAATTATTATTTACATACACAGGGTCAAGGTTCCAACCTTGTTATTAGAAAATAACGAGGTTGGAAACTTTCGTTTTACTTACCTACTTAATCTATGCCAAAAATCTTAAATTAATACAACAACAACATAATGGACATTAAAAATGCACATTAAAATATTTTTTAAAAGATGTTTACCAACGTGGCTGAATGCAAGCCACGCCTTTGTCTAAAAAAAAAAATTATCGACACGACCAAAGACACGACCCATCACTAACACGAACTGTCATAGGGACTTTGATTAGGTACTTAGAGGGAACAAGGTTCGCCCCGCCGATAAAGTGAATAAATGATTGATTGATTGACTAACGCCATCTATAACTGAAAAGCGGGACAGCGCTTTGGCGGGGACAAAACAGCAGCAGGGCGACCGCGTAACTTTTGCATCAATCATTGATATATCGCAATCACCTCTGATTGGTTAACACTCTTCCACTATTGGACGAAATCCATTGACGCAGCAAGAATACCATAAACTCAGCCAATCGGAGGTGATTGCGATGTATCAATGATTGATGCAGTATCAATTGTTGTGATTGGTTTAATTAATGGTATTTTGCTGCGTCAATGGGTTTTGTCCAATAGTGGAAGAGTGTTATCCAATCAGAGGTGATTTCGATCGTAACACTGTAGCTGTCAGTTTTAGCCGGTAGCCCAGCAGGCTTATACAAGTGTAGAGCGCGCTCTACAGGTCGGAAGCTACCAATTTTTTTCTATGAAAGGGCCCATTCAGTACCTACATAGACATGGTGGATGTTTGAAGCCAATCCCATTTATTAATATCCCACGTCAACTACCGAGCGAAAATTTGCGAAACTGCGAGCGAGTTACATTCGAACTATGGAGGGTTAGAGGTAAGAAGAATCATCCGTGTATTTGAAATGTGTCCGTCGAAATCATAGAGATTAAGTAGGTCTTTGATTTTGTAGGTAATCAAAGTAGTAGGTCACTACCATATGGTCGAAATGCATTAAATTGGGGGCGCCACATTCGCATCAGGTTAAATTTAAAAGAAAGCGCCAAATATAGGTTTGAGAAATAAACAAGGAAAGAAAAATTCATCATTATTTTGTACAACGGAAGTTGTTGAAATTTTCAATAATTATTAGCTACTTAGTCGACAGTTATATTAAATTTTTTAACTCGGCATGCTTCAGTCCTACATTCTTAACATAGGTACTCTTTGCCTACACCAACGTCACTGTAAACACTCAAGTGTAGTGAAGTGTTTTGAACTGTTATTTTTAGCAACCACTGGACCCCACTGGAACTTTTCTCCCATAGGAGATGATTCTCTTTACCTCTAAACGGGATAGCGAAAGCTAAGCACACGTTTGACGTTATGTGGACGTTATTCACCGTAGACTGAGAGGAGGTTTAATTGTTCTATTAATTCACTATTCTTTATTCTTTGGTCAAGCTCAGAGTAAAAATAAGTCTTTATCAAGGTACCAATTTCCTAGTGTTTCCTACCTCCATGGCCTGCAATTCATATCTCTGATCTTTGATTAGGTAAAATACGTAATCAATTATTATCAAAGTCTCTGATACAATGTTGTTCTGTGCTCTGATATTCAATGTACTCTGTGGCTGCAATTTATTAAAATTTAAAATAAAAAATTGTGTGTACTGTGTTGGGGATCCGTAAATATTAGGATACCTAGACTGATAATTGAACGAAATACAATGAGCTCAGGGTTTATATCAGAATCTGAGATATTGGAGGCGAGGCGCCGGCGTCAAGAAGAATGGGAAAAAGTGCGGACCGAGGATCAGCCAAGAGGTGGTCTATTTGCTTTATACCTACTCAATTTTTAATGTTTATTTGAATTACCTTGTGTACATATTATGTTGTGTAGCCCGTGCAATGTAGAGATTTCGTGGCTTAACCTGAAAATAACGAGGTAGGGGTTCTACGCGGCTGTATAGTGTATCTTCGCACTGTCTTTGACACGAAGTCCACCGTGCCTTGTGTAACTCTATTCAAATTTCAAATCATCATTGCTATTGGTAACATACTGTCACGATTGACACCAGCTGGTAAGTCTACTCACAATAAATTTGATAGGTATTTTATAGGCAGTTTCACCAACATTGTTAGAATAGAGCTGGCGCCAATCATTTAGTCACGTCTGAAGTTGACCGCAAGTCCAGTTTAACACCAGTATTGAAATGTCTAATACCGGAATACCGGTATTGGTGACACTGTGAACGTAACAGTGACTATTGCATATATTTCTTGGTACTTGCCACTGTTTTAATTCGGCTAAGTTAAAACTTGTATCTTAAGTGGATAAGCTCAATAAAAGTGTGAGTGTGTCAAAAAAAACCAGTGAAGAAAAGTCATTTTTGATCACTCTGAGGGAAAAATCCACCTACTCCTTTGGCATACTCAGGTGGACCCAGACTGAGCTGGACGCCCTGGACAGACAAGTTCGTACGCTGCTGACCGCATATCAGATGCATCACCCACGCTCCTCGGTGATGAGGCTGTACATCCCGCAGAAATGTGGGGGTAGAGGCCTTTTGAATGCCAAAAACCTCCACATCCGCGAGGTGTGCAATCTCAGGGAGTACTTTCTCCACACCGAGGTGGAGATGCACCGTGATGTGGTCACGGTGGACAGGGGTCTGACGCCGCTCTCCTTGGCTAACGAGAACTGGCGCATACCTGTAGTGCTCAGTACCAATGACCGCAGGGTTGTATGGCAAGGTAAGGAACTTCAGGGACGCTTTTATCAGGCCCTTCACGGACCTGATGTGGACTTTGAAGCGTCCGTGGCCTGGCTGCGCTTCGGTGACCTCTTTGGGGAAACCGAAGGGTTTGTATGTGCAATTATGGACGAGGTCATGATGACGAACAATTACAGAAAATACGTAATGAAGGATAGAACGGTAGACATATGTCGGGCGTGTCGCCTGGAGAAACTATCCGTCACATTGTCTCTGGTTGTTCTCATTTGGCTAACGGCGAATACTTACACAGACATAACCAAGTGGCCAGGATTATCCACAAACAACTGGCCTTGAAATACAATCTTGTGGAATCGGAGGTACCGTACTACAGGTATGTGCCCGACTCAGTTCTTGAAAATGGTCATATCACACTATACTGGGATCGGTCTATCATTACAGACAGGACTATTGTAGCCAATAAGCCTGACATAGTGGTGATAGACCGATCAGAACGCCGTGCAATGATTGTTGATATTACTGTCCCGCATGACGAGAACCTAGTGAAAGCTGAGAAAGAGAAACTAACCAAGTATCTAGACTTGGCTCACGAGGTTGTCGCCATGTGGAATGTGGACTCAGCAATCATTGTACCGATAGTCGTGACTACTAATGGTCTTATAGCCAAGAGCCTCGACCAACATCTTTCGAGGCTCTCATTGGGTAGCTGGGTCAAGAGCCAGATCCAGAGGGCTGTACTACTGGACACGCCTCGCATCGTCAGGAGGTTCCTCTCTCTGGGGCCCTGACCGCCGTTTTCTTGGACCCTGTTCCCGAGACCGGTGGTACACTATTTTTTATATTTTTAAATGTTTTTTTTATTTTTGTTTTCATAGTTAAATATTTAAAAATGTAAATAATATGGACCTAAATGAAATAAATAATAATAATAAAAATTTAGTGTTTAAATTTAGAAATTAATTTCATAATTTGTGTTTTGACTAAACTATGTATTTTTACAAGTAAAAAAAAATGGCATTTCTTCATTGAATTTAAGCAGAAGTGCTCTTTTGGAGTTAATGTGGTGAAAAAATATTTTTTATGGTAAGCTGTTTTTTATTATGCAGTTTCCTGCAGAAAAGACTAGTTTTAAGTTAAAAACAATCTATCTAATTTTAAGTTATTCCTAATACCTGGATCCCAGTATTGGAAAAAATATTTCCGGTATTAATACCGGTATTGAAAAAAACCATATTCGAAAGCCCTAGTTGCAATAGCATACTTTCGTGCGTACTATGTAAGTACTTTGATTTCGATAGATTCTGCAAGAGCTGTGCAAACAATCAATCGCACCTCATAACTATAACTACAACTATCTAGTAACTAACTAGTGGTTCGCCCCAAACTGAGACCTTGCAGTATTAAACTTTTACAGAGCGCCATCTATTGACATCATTGTGAAGTTCTGTTAAAAATACTGAAGCTCATTAAAAATTAAATAATTTCGTTTCCTTATAATATTTATCTAATTTTAGTATTTGTTGTTCAAGTACAGGATATAATGCAAATAAATGTCAGGCTCTCAGCCTTTCTGAAAATTAAGAGTTCTAAGGTCATCTTTAGACGTTAGAAAATCTCCACTTTGAAAGCCCCCCATTTCGTCAAATTTAGGGGAATAATTTAAAAAAACAAATTTGAACTCTATTCCTAATTATCTTTAAAATGATATACCGCAACCCTATGTAACGCTATAAAAACTATTTTACTTCGCATTTGCTTCTATGAGAGCCCCCCTGAAATAAAGATTTTCATAACTTTTTAAGCCATATTTGGCTGGAGGCCATCGGTTTAAATTGAACTAATTATGTTCAGTAATTCAGAAGTTATAAGGCTCTGACAAACTGTTCATAATACATATAAAAAACTGCGGAACCGGCAGTTTTTGATATATATATTTAAGAAAAGTTTGGAAACTTTCCTCAGTGTGGGTAAACACAATAATAAAAAAAAATACAAAATAATTATAATTAATTTGGTAATCGGATGACCCTTGTGTTCATCTTGTTTATTGCCCACTGACTTAAAGGACATAGTTATTATTAAGTGTTTCTGCACTTGTGTTCTTGTATTCTGCACAGAGGGCAATAAAGTTAAAATATATCAGTAAATAAATAAGAAATATATTTTCTGAGTAAGTTAACACAAGCTGCTAACAGACTATTCACTTGTGTCTACATAATAGCCTTACGTATTCTTTCTTTCTTTTTTATTTAATGAGCATTTTCATTCTTTGAGCTTAACTTATACACATCTATTTTTCCACAGAGGCTCCAGAAGAGTCGTATGATTCACGACCACTCTTCCAGCGTCTTGAAGAGCAGAGGTTGAGGAAAGATGCAGAATATGAGGAGGCACATAAACTCAGTGAGCACAAACTGTTGATTCTTCAAATTTGTTTTACCGTACAAACCTGACATTTCTAACCACTTAATTTAATAAGGTTAAAGACAAAATCTAATCAAAAATGTACATGATGTTAATTTGTCATTATTGAAATTACACCTGCCACATGTATTTTTTTTAGAAAATATGATCAGAGGTCTGGATGATGACGAGGTTGGTTTCCTGGATCTGGTTGAGCGTACTAAGGCTGAGGTAGCACAGCAGATCAGCATTGAAGAGAAGAAAGAAATGCAAGAATTCAGGTAAGCAATTCACACTACACTGAAGCATTCTTAGGGCCGTATTAACAAACAAACATAAGCTAGGGACTGGTTCTCAAGTACCATACAATCTATGTTTGAGACCAATTCAAAATGATCCACACTGATTCCAGTTTATCAATACAGGCCTTAGGCAATATTATATGGTTACAATAGTCATGCCAAAGCCTAGTGAAGTATCTGAAAGTGAATGAACACCATCCCTTTAGCTAATAACAGTAGCTGTATGTTTTTATAGCTATACTTCAAGTTACAACATTAAAATTGAAATTTCTATGTTAAATATTTGTCGTTAGGGTCTGTTCTTTGGTTGTGTCGGTAGGGTTGAGTTCTTTTCAGTGGTCCTTTCTATGGTTTGACCTCGCGATCAATCATTTGTGACTGATCAACCCCAAAAATTATTAGAAAAGTAAGCCCAAAGCACACAAGAGCTCACCCTTTTTCTTTTCTGGTTCTGTTTCTATCTTAAGACTCTTAATTAACGATGACTCGCCTTGCAGAGCAAGAGTGTCAAGCTTAACTGAGAGCGAAGAGTTGACCCGACTGAGAGCACAGCTGGCACCCGCAAGGACCACACCAACAACAGCACAGCCACAGAAAAATAAACTGCAAGGGGTGAGTTTATGCCTGTTTCGGTTTTTAATACAAAATAAGGATTGTGTTTTTGATACCAATAATGTTAGTGTGTAGTTTAGTATTGTAATACTATTGTTAGGAGTTTAAAAAAGCTATGGTCTTTTTTAAACTCCTAACAATATTATTTGGATACTAGCTGATGCCCGCGACTCTGTCCGCGTGGAGGTATGAAAAATACATAGTAGCCTATTCTCATACCTACTGAATATACATATGAAATTTCATCAAAATCGGTCAAGCCGTTTCGGAGGAGTATAAACACTAAAACTGTGACACAAGAATTTTATATATTAGATGTCTAAGACTTTGGGTATGTTCCGATTTACACTGTGAGCACTGTTCAGTGCTCTTACTGGGGAGAAATTCGACCCATTATGGATTGACAGTTATACTACCGCAGTATCCTAGGCAAATGTATGACGTCATAAATCGTCGCCATTATTGTACTGTGAGCACTGGTGTTTTCAAGGTAAGTGTGCTCAGTGCTGACTGCGTTCCGTTTTAAACAGTAACCAGTATAGCTAACTATAAAGGAATAGCTTCGCAGTATACTAAATTGACGTCACACCTTACAGTGCTCGCAGTGCATATCGGAACATACCCTCTGTAACATCTTTGAATTATTACAAAAAAACGTTAGCGATGTTCTCTCTTGTTTCATTCATCATTTGCTAAACCCATTCCCTCCTTGTCTCTGCTAGACAGCTGACTTATATCAAGCCAGTTATGAAGAAGCTGAGTGAGAAAACATGCATGCTTGAAAGTCATCCAATAACATTCTCCAAGATGTCTCTTTGCAACACGGCCTTAGGAGTTAATAAAAACCATAGAGCTAAGATATGTCTTACTGACTTTAAGTAACATATTTGAATGATTATAAAAAACATTAGCGACACTCCGTCTCGTTTCATCATTTGCTAAACCCATGCCCTCCTTGTCTTTGTCACTAGTGCAAGCATATTCCAGAAGTGGGTGAATAATTAAATTGCTTTTAATTATTATTTTGTACTCTATTTAAAACTTGCACGAATAAATGGTTAAACGTGTAGCGGTTCCACGAGAGATTTAAAGTTATAGTTAATAATTATAAAAAACCGGCCAAGTGCGAGTCGGACTCGCGCACCGAGGGTTCCGTTCTCAAGAAGTAGGTATAATTACCTTTGTTAATGAACCGCAAAACTAACTTTGTTTGTAGAGGTTTACTGTTAATATCAAAAAATTACGTTTGTTGTATGGGAGTCCCCCTTTAATATTTACTTTATTGATATTTAATTATTTATTTTGAAAGGTAATATACAAGTTAATATTCTGTGAAAATTTGAACCGTCTACCTGTTACCGTTTTTAATATTGAGCAAAAAAATACGAAAAAAACACGTTTATTGTATGGGGACCCCCCTTAATATATATATTTTTTTAATTTTTAGTATTTGTTGTTATAGCGGCAACGGAAATACATCATTTGTGAAAATTTCAGCTTTCTAGCTATCACGGTCTATGAGATACAGCCTGGAGACAGACAGACAGACAGACAGACAGACAGACAGCGGAGTCCTAGTAATAGGGTCCCGTTTTTACCCTTTGGGTACGGAACCCTAAAAACTGGCCAAACTTAAAGACAACATTTATTTGATCCGGCCACGATTGCTATCGTTAAGCTCTAAATCAAATTCCAATCTAAACACAAGAGTATTCAATAATAATCGCTGAGTCTGCCGGGAGCGGACTGCCTTCCAAACGTCAAAATTTATTTATTTAATTTATTTATTTATGAAATCAAAATAGCTATTTATGCAACTGTATCGTAATGAGGGTCATTTTAATTCGAGTGCTGTTTTTTGATACGAGGCTTGCCGAGTATCAAAATAGGATAGTACGAGAATTAAAATGACTAATTACGTACAGTTGCATACAAGATTTTATCTACGACAAGGACGTCTTTATAATTTTTTACTTTATAAATTAATAAAAACCAAAAGTGCCAGAACCCAGAGCCGCTAAGCTATAGGTATCCTATTTATGAATATAACCATATCGATACAGCTACGACTCATAACGATACAGCTCCCATACAACGAACTGTATCGTTATGAGAAGCAAACACGAAAGAGGGTTCAATTCGATATAGTTGTCAAATTCGAAATTGGAACTTTTCGATACTGGAGTAGATAAATATACAATCTACATGATGCACAGCTCAAAAGATAATACAATAAGTTTTTACAATTAAAGATTACATTAATATAACACTTAATAATTAGTCTATTAGTACACCACTAAAACAGAGCTCTTGTTACTGCTGCGCTAGGAAACCTGTATGACAGCAGTAACGACTTCCTCCAGGATCTCACTGAGTGACTTATTAGTGATAGGATTGCGTAAATTAATTATTAATGTTAAACTCAGTTAAATTAAGTAGACAAGCAGTGTGCGTTAGATAGTGTGTGCATCTATTTTTGTGTGCGAGTGGGGGGGGAGGGGAGAAGTGTGTGAGTGTGTGTGTGTGTGGTTTATGTGTGTGTGTGTGTGTGTGTGTGTGTGTGTGTGTGTGTGTGTGTGTGTGTGTGTGTGTGTGTGTGTGTGTGTGTGTGTGTGTGTGTGTGTGTGTGTGTGGTGTTTGCTAGTCAGTATTTGTGAGTGAAAGTGTAGTGTTAGTCTAATCGATAGAAGTTAATGGGAATAAGATGAAAAACAAATTAAGAAAAGTTTGAACAATCATTTTTGAATTTTTATTATATTCTCTGTTTCTTCGTAACTCTTACATAAGAGAAATTTTGTTATTTCTTTTTTGCATTGAAATAAATTCAGTGAATATATCGGAATAAACTTACTTATGGCATTATAAAGAAAAGGTCCTAGAAAACATTGCTGTCTTTGAGCATGGGAAGTGGAGAATTTTTCAATCGTCGTAACTCTGTCCTTACGTCTTTGATTATGGAATTCCTTCGATTTGTATAAATTAAGATTTTTATGATATTTGAGTACAATTTTTAGGATATATAGCTGCCTTACAGTCAGGATTTTTGTTAATGAATATAATTCTTTGGTGGGAAATAGCTTAGGTTTATTATGCAGTACTTTGAGGGTGGCTCGCTGAGCCCTTTCAATATTTAACATATAGGTTTTATAGGTCCCACCCCAGATATTGATACAATATGCTAAAATAGAATGACAAAGAGCAAAGTATGTCATCCTCAGAATTGATGGATCAGAAATAGATCTTAAACGTTTAAAAATTACAGTTAATTTCCGAATTCTACTAGTTAAAGTTTTGGAGTGTGCAATCCAGCTAAGTTGACTATCTATTTGGATTCCAAGATATTTAAGACAAGAGACTCTTTCTACTATCGGGCATCTACAGATAATTTGATTAGAGGAACAGGAGCTGTGAGTAATGATAATATGTCCCATATCAGGCATAAACCGTAAAGTTTTAGAAAAAGCAATGCACTTAGTCTTGCTAGTATTTATAAAATACTCGTATTTATGTAAATAATTCCAATATGGCGATCCCGCCAACGAACTGACCGATTGAAATACATCTACATGAGACAAATATCAGTTTAATTAAACCTTCATCAAAAAAAACAGTCTTTTATCTTTTCTAAAAATTTAATTCAATTTTTAAAGGCAAAGCTGTCACTAGACAGCTGTCTTACATCAAGCCAGTTAATGGTGAACGTAAACATAGTGAGAAAACATGCACGCTTCAAGTCTTTAAATAACATTCTCCAAGGTGTCTGAATGTGAAGTCTGCTAATCTGGACTTGGCCAGTGTAGTAGGTGATGGCCTAATCCCCTCATTCTGAGAGGAGACCAGTGCTTAATAATGGGCCGACAGTGATGTTGATAAATTCTGTGGTCTAGCAAAGCTATGCTGAACTCCAGATTGTTTTATTTATTTACTAGCGAATGCCCGCGACTTCGTCTGCGTGGTTTGAGGCTTTTTGGTTCCGGGATAAAAAGTAGCCTATGGTGCCGTTCAGCCGTTGGGGCGTGATTGAGTAACAAACATCCATACATCCATACAAACTTTCGCATTTATAATATTAGTAAGATTTATATAAGCCTAAATTTATTTATTTATAGCATAATGTTTAATTTAATTAAGTATTATTTTTAATTTATATTTTATATATCATCCCACTGCTGCTTTTTTCATACTAGATATGTAGCAAGTCACCGGGCAGGCGGGTCACCTAAAGTTAAGTGATTACCACTACCCACCCAAAGTTTTTTTTAATCCACTACAAGTTAGCCCTTGACTGCGATCTCACCTGATGGTAAGTGATGATGCAGTCTAAGATGGTGGCGGGCTAACCTGATATGTTAGGGGCATGGCAGTTATATTAAACCCATAACCCTATTCGGTTTCTACACGGCATCATACCGGAACGCTACATCGCTTGGCGGCACGTCTTTACCGGTAGGGTGGTAACTAGCCACGGCCGAAGCGTCCCACCAGGCCAGACCAGGGAAAATTCAGAAATTAAAATATTCCAAACCCTGCCGGGGATCGAACCCGGGACCTCCGTACGTTAAGGCGACAGCGCTCAACACTGCGCCACGGAGGTCGTCAAACCACCTCACCTCAGGGTCCACCTCAGACCAAGCGACCAGGTGGCTGCGTCGAAGGGTGCAACTAGAGAACACGGATATAGCGTATAGATATTATGTAGCATAGAGTGGATAATATCTTTATAGATTTAAAGTTGTATATCAATATTTTCAGGTTGTTGTGCGGAAGAGGAAAGCAAGCGAAATGGAAGGAGACAAGCACGAAAAGGAGAAGAGTCAATCTCCACCCAAAAATGGCATGGGTAACATCAACAGGTGCTAAAATTGTTTTGTTATTGGTTAATTTGGCTTCACTTATCAGTGATCGTACTATGTTAATATAATAGGTTTGCTATTAATTGTACACCTGGTTCAAATACCAAAAACTGTAGATTTGTTGACTTCATGGCTCCACTGCAATGTACTGTTTTAAGCAGTAGCCAGAAAGTGTCTGCCATAAGTCAAATGGAACTGTTGGCTATAGGCCAGAAAATATATTATTATGTATTATATTCAAGACTGTAATAAAACGCCTCATCTTTATTCACTCGCTTTCTAAATCGGAACTATCCTCTAAGCCTAGGAGTAAAGGCGATGCGGAACTGTGGACGCCTACCTTTAGGGGCACATATATAATTTGGTCTACAAATAAAAGATTTAAGTCTAGCTTACATAATACTTAGCTTAATAATCCTATATTTTTATGGTTAACTCTGCACAAGCGCCGGTGGTACGTAGTGGGCTAGTACAGCCTTAAATGAAATGGAATTTTTTGTACAGTGGCCAGAAAGTGTCCGTCATAGCCGGTGAGACCCTGGGCACGATGCAGTGCATGGGTGTGCTGTCAGGCCTGGGTCTAATAATAACTTCAAAAACTGAAATGGAAAATTAATAAAGTGATAAACTTCATACCTAATATTGTCTCCGCTGACATGTACTGTACATGCAGTGCAAGTGGCCAGAAAATATTGGCTAGAAAGTTTTCATTTGTACACCACACTGTGAATACACTTTACCTACTGTAAAACTGTAACGTCTGACTGACTGTATTCACAAATAAATAATTTGGCACTTTTTGGTAGGTGGTAAATTTGTGGATTCGCGTCACCGACACCGACACCTTCACCGCGTTGTTACGAAGACAAAATATAAATATATGTCACCGTAAGATTGTAAAAACCGTAAGATTGTAATCTAACGCTTTTTTTTCGATAGATTGTAAACAGTCGAAAGATTGTGAACCGTTCAATGTTCTATGTGTCAATTTTTGAAATATTCATTGTATTTACGTTTTCTTGTCTCTTTCTTGTAGGTTAGGTTAGGGTTCTACATAAATAATCAGGTAGTGTTCTATCGGGTTAATAAACCTAACAGATTACAATCTACCGAAAAATAATGCGTTATATTGTAATCATTCGACAGTTTACAATTTCGCGAGTTAGATTATAATCTTACGGTTTTTACAATCTTACGGTGACATATATGAACTTTAATGCCTTAGTTTTAAGGTTTATATCTTAATTATTTTAATTTTCTTTTTAATATAAAAAAAAATATTCGTTTTCACTTCTATCAGCAGTCCCTATGACTGTAAAATTTTGTTCTGCCATAAATAATATAGAATGTTTTTTACAGTGGCCAGAAAGTGTCCGCGATACCCAGCGAGACGCTGGGCGCGATGCAGTGCGTGGGCGTGTTGCCCGGTCTGGGCCACTACGACACGGACAGCTCTAGCGACACCGGCGACTCTAGCGACGATTCCGTGACTGTATGTTAGTTTTCAGTTCAGTTTTTTTTTTTTATACGACTGCCTGAAAATAGGAGTGTTTAGGGTTTTTTTACAATTTTAATTATTTTCACTTGTTAGTTCACTACAAGTTAGCCCTTGACTGCGATCTCACCTGATGGTACGTGACGATGCAGTCTAAGATGGTAGTGGGCTAAGCTGTTAGGGGCATGGCAGTTATATTAAACCCATACCCGTATTTTTTTTGTTTTTAGGTTGTAATCATACTAATATTATAAATGCGGAAGTGTGTTTGTTTGATGGTTTGTCCTTTCACGCCGCAACAGAGCATCGGATCGACGTGATTTTTTGCATGGAGAGTGCCATAGGATGCTTTGCATTCCGGAAAATTAAGGAGTTTCCGTGGGTATCAAGAAACTTATTCCACGGGGACGAAGTCGCGGCCATAAGCTAGTACCTATAATAATATGAAATGTTTATTTCGATAAATAATTGAATCGCTTCTTTTTCCATAGAACACAATGCCATGAATGAAATCACTTTTTTTATTCTATTTAATATGTATGTCCATGTTAAATGGAACTAGCTGATGCCCGCGACTTCGTCCGCGTGGATTGATGTTTTTTGGTTCCCGCGGGAACTCTTTAACTTTCCGGGATACAAAGTAACCTATGTGTTATTTCAGACTAAAATCTGTCTGTGTGTCAAATTTCATCCAGATCCGTTCAGCCGTTCTGGCGTGATCGAGTAACAAACATCCATACAAACTTTCGCGTTTATAATATAAGTAAGGATATATATTATACTATACACATATAAAACGTTCATAAAGATAGAATAACTTGTATATTTACTTTTTAAAGACAGCTTATGATATAACTTTTATGTATAAATAACTGAAAATATCACATCCTTCACTTTAGATTATTTGTGCGAATCTCTTTGAATTTTAAACTATAGAAATAGATACCTGGAACTCCAACAAGATTATTTGATTTCAGAGTGATAAATGCTGCGTCAAAAGAGATCTCTTAGGTCGCAGGGCCTCCCAAACCGCCGAAGAGAAACTGAAAGAAGTGGCAAAGAGTTAGATTTTTATTATTTGAAAATTGTATAAGTATTTATGCACGATAACATAAGACATGACCCGGCAATATTGGGCCTTTTGCGCATTATAAGAAAATTTCTTGTGTCTTATAAGACATTTAGTCACAATGGTTGTTGTATGAGACCATACATATTACAAGATATTTTTTCTTGTGTCGGATCTGAAGTGAGACCATACATATTACAAGATATTTTTTCTTGTGTCGGATCAGAAGTCATACATGGATATGTCACCGTAAGATTGCAAAAACCGTTAGATTGTAATCCAACTAGCGATATTGTAAACTGTCGACGGATTGTGAACCGTTCAATAAATAAAAATAAAAATAGTTTATTTCTCATTACAACATTATTTTACACTTGTAAGTTTGGAGCCTTCTTTTTAGAGTTGTATAAACCCCTGTGTCAGACCGTTCAATGTTCCGAGTTTAAATTTTTGAAATATTCATTGTATCTACGTTTTCTTGTCTCTTTCTTGTAGGTTAGGTTAGGGTTCGGCATAAATAAACATATAGTGCCCGGCCTTTTATCGGGTTAATATATCTAACAGATTACAATCTACCGAAAAATAATGCGTTAAATTGTAATCTGTCGACAGTTTACAATATCTCTAGTTAGATTACAATCCAACGGCCTTTGCAAATATATATATATATATATTGTCCCCAATCGAAATACGTAAGTAGCATTCACGATATTGAAAACAAAAACAAAATGTTTTAACGTTTAAACTTTTGTGAGAGATATTCATTATAAATATACATATATAACCCGGATACACTAACGTTTTTATGTCGGAAAAGTGCCCGACTAGTTTCGAACCCGTTCGGGGCCCTTATTCATGAGCCTGTTCGAGCGACGCGCGTTTTGTTTTTATATTTATAAAAACAAAATGGCGGATCGTCCATTATCTGGCATAGTAGACGCCTTTGTGACCGAATAAACTATGTAAGAGAATAATGTTAGACAGCTGTTATTTGTTACTGACACTGTTGGGCACAAATTTATGATATCCCTGAGAAACGCAGTTATGGGCCACCATAGTGTAAAGCAGTATTATTATAATATTGCAGTTTTATAAAAGAGACACTTAACTTCCGAAAGAAGAGCATCAAAAATATTAAATAATAAAAGAAAGAAAGAAATGATTTATTTGTATGAATATGTGAATAAGATATGTTTGTCGATTCATTATATTAGAGAGCCGCAACATATCCAGTCAGGTAATCCTGACGTACAAATATTTTTCTTACATTACATTTTACAATTATTTAAAAAAATACATAAAACCATTTTAAATAACGAAGGAAGAATGCTTGATACACATTGCAAAGTACCCGCTTCTTTACATTTTTTTTTTTTTAATCAACTTATGGTCTAGACTTGCGTCCATGTCAAATTTTAAAATGTATTCATACATATAATATATAATCTATATCAGCATTACTTGGATTCATATAATAACATCATTTAGTCTAATTCCTAATTCCTATTCTTAGATTGTAAAAATTCGTCCATTGAATAAAATGCATTTTGTGCCAACCATTTTTTCAATGCATTATAATAATACTGCTTTATGCGATGGTAGTTTAAGCCCCATGTACTTACTCTGTATGTCTTATGTTAGTGTGCAAGCATTATAGATTATAGAACAATATTTAAATTACTTTTCAGTGTTAACTAAAACCTCCATCATAAACAAACTCTGGAAAATAAGCCCATCGCGATCCTCAGGAATGCAATTAGTCTCGCCCAAAAACAAAGCTCGACATCTGTCGGGCAAGTTCGATGATAAAAAGAATAAAAATAAAAAATCCTAAAAATATTGTTACATTCGACGTTATTGCCTATCCAACACCAAATTAATAACAGAATTTCGGCTTTGTACTTTTGCCACGCAAAAGCCGATCGTCAAATTTCTGGATTTCTAAATTATGACATTTTATTGTTGACAAGTTATATGTTTAAAATTAATTCAATAATATAATTATAATTGAACCACAAGAAATTTGTTTTTTATTATAATATTATATTACTTTAATTTTAAATTGTATATAGTCAAATCTTACATTTTTAAGGTAGCAATGCGGTTTCATAGTAAAATATTTTCGATAATTTTAATTTTGCTTAAATTTTTAGAATCGTTTAGAATTCAAATAATGTTGTATAAGTACATTAAATTCCAAAATGTATGGACTTTTACGTACAAGAAGTATAAATAAATACGTAGTGGAATATTTAAATATAATATTTTTGCTTGTTTGAAAATTTAAATTAATATAATAAGTATTATTTATATATTATTATATTCTGTGAAGTAAACATTAAACGCTAATAATAATTATAATAGAGTCAGTTTAGTCTTGTTCGCTGTTTACATTATTTTTACTACTGAGGTAATAATAGTTCTCAGATGCGTTGTTACGATTTTCGAGTAGTAATAATATGAAATGTGATTTTGTTTAAGTTGTATGAATATAATGAAATGCATTATTATCACTTGACGTTTTATTTTGTACCTGAATACAAAATAGTAGTTTGTCATATAAGAGCGGTAAGTAGGTTTTTACATACGAGTTAAACTCATGTCAGCCCGATGCCTACAGGATAGGGCTGACCATCGTCACGAGTTTGTAAAAACCTAAACGCCCGTGTATCACACAACGTTTTTCAATACATTTGTGAGAAAACTTGAAAATAAAACTCGAGTAGGTACTCACTAGAAAATGGTTTCTCACGACCACTTATTTGGAGATTTTTGGCGTGATTTTTTTCTCACATCTAAAATACCTAATAGTTTATTTAATTTTATTATTCCACATCCCCTAAACTACTCCATTACCACTCATATTAATTAATATTTTATAAAAAAAACTGAATCAAACTTTTAAAAAAATGCTTTACAATAAAGATTTATTACCTATTTTACATATAGGTATATCTACGGCACGATTTGTAATTGCATTTTTAATTTATTTAATTGCCTTCATGGTTCTAGGTTCTAGCTCTTAACTTTGAGTGTGAGATCTATAGGCCCTTGCAAACTTTGACTTTGCTCAGACTTAAGACATGGTTAAAACGAGACAGATATAGCCAGGCTACTCAATATAAAATCAAAGCTACTCACATACGTCCATCTCGTTTTAGTAAAGCCTGAGCCAAGTCAAAGTACGCTCTATAGATCTCAGCATAAGTCTCGATCCTTTACTTTTTTTATTTATAAAAGTAAAAGTGTTATCTTAATTCAATATAATTTTTAATTTTATGAAAAATGTTATTATATTATGTTTTCTACAATACAAATTCAATGTCATTATGAAACTGCCACTGCCTCTGTAAGTGCATTTTTCGAGCAACTGCACTGTATTGAAAAAAAGTGGCCAAGTGCGAGTCGGACTCGCGCACCGAGGGTTCCGTACAAACCTGTAGGTATAATATAAGTGAAATTTATAGTATTTTTATTCCACTCATCTATTTTAATTTCAATTTAATACCTCTACGCGCTCAAGCGGAAAGGGGTAGTAAGTTTAAAATTATTAAAAATATTTTTATTACATGATGTAACTAAAAATTTATGTTTTTCGCAATTCTTCCTATATCTGTGCTTTAAGACGTTGCTTCGTACCAAGTTTCTTGATTCTGAGTTCACGGGAAGTACCCTGTAGATTTTGATTCCCTTGCGAGTGCAAGAAAATTCGAAATTTTGCAGCATAAACGGCTGTAACTTTTGATTCTGTTGGCTTTGAAGTATGATTTTTTCACAGCTCCAAGGGACAGTAGACCTGAGTATTTGATATGAATTTCAGCTGGATACCTCCATGTGTTCTTGAGAAAAAGGGTCTTGACACACAGACGGACGGACAACGAAGTAATCCTATAAGGGTTCCGTTTTTTCCTTTTGAGGTACGGAACCCTAAAAATAGTAAAAGGTGAATTTTACATTTTTGCAAGTGAATCATCTCTCCGTCATCGCTCCATTATCACATTAGAAGAGTCTAATCTAGACGATAGGACCGTTGCTCATCGCATCCACACCACCAATTAGGTATAAGTACAAGTTATCTGTTATCATATTATAGGTATCTTACTAATATTATAAATGTGAAAGTTTGGATGGATGTATGGATGTTTGTTACTTAATCACGCGCCAACGGCTGAACGGATCTGGCTGAAATTTGGCACCGTGATAGATTATAGTCTGGAATAGCACATTCCTTTTTTATCCCGGAAAATTAAGGAGTTCCCGCGGGAACCAAAAAATGATAGGTAACGAATTCTTAGCTTTTTTTTCATTTTTTTAAATATAACTTTTTAAATACCTACATTTAACTTTGTAAATGCATTACACGTAAAAAATAGTTTATAGAATGGTGCAAATTTCTCAAGTTAAAGTTCTTAATCTAAAACTGCAGGTACTATAGCAATATTTGGGCGAAGTAGTCATAGTTTCCGTGGTGTAGCGGTTATCACATCTGCCTAACACGCAGAAGGTCCCCGGTTCGATCCCGGGCGGAAACATAGATTTTGCTTTTTTTTTGTTTTAACATTTTACTTTTTAATTAATTATTTACTTAGTTCAGTCAAAAATCAATAATAAATAAAATATAAATAAAAGAAAGTACTATAGTTAAGTAAGTAGGTAATAAGCTGATTCAATAAAGTATTTCTGTGGTATTAGTAGGTACATTTATCCACCTTATAATTTTAGGCTAGTCTTGTACCTATTTATTAAGTATTCTTGAGAATCTCTCAGTGCTCAGCCAATATCGATTCATTGAATCTAAATTGATCATTGATTCATCTCCACAGATTACATACCTAGCATCTTTGTGCCGCGACTCGCGAGGTCAGACGCGCGACCAATAATTTAGTATGGAAATTGTGGCCTTTCTATAGAGAGTAGCTTTATTGTTTTTTGCGGATTGCGGAAATAGGTAGGTAAGTAGGTACTTTAATTCTAGGTTAGCTTGAAAAAAAAGTTATATTTGGTTGTAAACATGAAGGCATTCGGAAATCTATTATATATACCTAAGTAAGTAGGTACTACCTAATATTATGAATGCGAAAGTTTGGGATGGATGGATGCACGGATGGACGGATGTTTGTTACTCAATCACGACAGAACGGCTGAACGGATCTGGATGAAATTTGGCACAGAGATAGACAAAAGCCTGGAATATCACATATGTTACCTACTTTTCATCCCGGAAAATTAAAGAGTTCCCGCGGGAACCAAAATACCTCAATCTACGCGGAAGAAGTCGCGGGCATCAGCTAGTTGTATTAATAAATACAGTAATTTATAACAATTAGATACTAGCTGATGCCCGCGACTCCGTCCGCGTGGAGGTATGAAAAATAGATATAGCCGATTCTCAGACCTACTGAATATGCATATTATTCATAAACGTCGGAGGAGTACCTACCTACCTATGGTAACTAACATTGTGACACGAGAATTTTATATAATTATATAGATATTAAACAGATAGGTAAGTACCTACTAAGTATCTATTAACAGATAAGTACCTATCTACTGATAGTTTGAATACAAAGCTCACATTAAAACTGCACATAAGGAAATTAAATTACACCGAACGCGCGCATATGCGTGCAGGATTTGTTTTACGTACCTACTTTAAGATTTGTCTCAGAAAAGCACGTCACAGTAGTTGAGATACATTTTTCATCTAATTTTTTTTTATTTTTCCTAACTTTCATTATGGTTCAAAGGTACACACAGTAGCGACTTAAAGTTCCGTTATACGTTCCGTTACCTATACCTATAACGGAACTTTAAGTCGCGACTTAAAGTTCCGTTATACGTTCCGTTACCTATACCTATAACGGAACTTTAAGTCGCTACTGTGTGTGTTATGAGCGCTTGCTTCAAACTGTGAAGGAAAACATCGTGAGGAAACTGCATTCCCGAGAGTTCTTCTAATGTTCTCGAAGGTGTAGCCTGCCAATCCGCACTTTGCCAGCATGGTGGACTATAGCCAAACCCTTCACATACCGAGAGGAGCATCGTGCTCAGTAGTGGGCTCTACCTACCTAGATCCTAGCTCACCTAGCCACACCTAGATATCTAGGTACCAGGTTAAAATTGAGCGATCTCATTTAGCAAATTGCAAGGTCTACGAAATCAAATAATTTTAGCTTTGCTATATTATAATACAAAGAATAGGCGTGTGCTTAACTACAAAGCAATGATGAGGCCTAGGTTGGAGCGCGCTTGCCTAGAAGATGCCTATTCAATCTTGCCTTGAAGGTACGTAATACGCGGCAGGGAACTTTAGGGAGGGAACTAAGGAATCGTAGTCAGAAAATATTATAAAACACACGTTACACACCTTACGTTTTATTGTGAGTGTGACCCATGACGTGTTGTACTAAGAGAGTGTTCTTACTTATTAAATTACAGCAGAGATTATCTAGGTATATCGCATTATATAATTAATTCCTAAGCATAATTTAAAATTCGTTAATTCTTTTGTCTGCAAAATTTACTTTTTACATGCTAACAAGAAAATCCGGCCAGGAACGAGCGTAGGTAAACGTTCATGTATGGTTCAGTAGGTTCCTGTACCTAACCTAAGTACGAGTTTGCCCATCTCTATGGATTGACGATGTGAGTTTCAGTGCTATATTATTAGTACATTAGTGTAACCATAAAATTCAAAATTCAAATAAACTTTTACAAGTGCTTTTGAATCGTCGAGTGAATCTACCACTGGTTCGGAATGCCATTCCTACCGAGAAGAAGCATACTTTTTGGATGGTAATGGATTTCTTTTTCATATTAGGTATTTTGATTATGTATCACATAATTTATTACCGTCACGGTTACAGTACTGTACTTCTTGAAATAACATCTATAGAAGGTAGGGAGTAGGTAGGTAGGTATCTAGGTTCGTATATAATATCAAATACCTATGTATGTAAATGTGGTAGAGAGGAATAGGAAATTCAATCTAAGTTCTACAGTTATTGTTTGATAAAAAAATCAAGACATGATTTTTTTAGCAAACAATAACTGTAGGAAAGATAATAATATGTTTTATGTACTTAGCTTACTCTATAATTGAGTAAGAAGGTACTTAGTAGGTACTTAAGTACATATACACTTGCCTACCTAACTAGGTACACACCAGGTTACAACATTAAACATGCAAATAAATAAATTATAAGTATTTAACTCTTCTACTGAATAATTTATCCTCCTATGATTACTAAGTAACTCGCTATTATAAAGCACTAGCTGATACCCGCGACTTCGTCCGCGTGGATTGAGGAGTTTTAGTTCCCGCGGGAACTCTTTAATTTTCCGGGATAAAAAGTACCCTATTATTTAATCCGGACTTCTAACTTTACGTCTGCAAAATTTCAAAGCAATCGGTTCAGTAGTTACGGCGTGAAAGCGGAACAAACATACAAACAAACTCACTTTCCCATTTATAATATTAGTAAGGATATTCGTTAGAATGTTCACCATCTACTTTCATTTTATTTTGTTTCAGTGATCAGATGTTCATAGGTTAAGAATAAAGCACCGCCACCTAATTGACAGAGTGAAGCGAAGGTCTTTGATATAAATATACCTACTTGGGTGGATTGGCACTTATACGTCTGTCCGGCCGTCCGTCAGTCTGTCAGAGCCTTATATCTTCTGAATTAATGAATATAATTATTTATTAGCACTTCAAACTCACAAATGATATTAAAAAATTAAATAAAAATTTGTTCGAACTAATACCAGTGTTTACTAAGTAAATTATTGTTCATAAAGCTGTGCTGAAATCATCGAACTACTTATTACTCGTATTATACGCTTTACATTTACTTATATAAATCATACCTATCTCTAACGTCTATCTAACGTCTATAATTTTCGAATTAGAATGGAACGTACCTATGGGAATTCATTATTTCGTGTCTATGACTGAATTTCCACTCGTCCTACCAAACGTATACTATATAGTTTGATTCGTTTAGTATTTCAACGGTAGTAGGTAAATAACTAAATACCTATATAATAAGTCTATTAGTTTAGCTATTTATGCAACTGTATCGTAATGAGGGTCATTTTAATTCGAGTGCTGTTTTTTGATACGAGGCTTGCCGAGTATCAAAATAGGATAGTACGAGAATTAAAATGACTAATTACGTACAGTTGCTGGTTGCATACAAGATTTTATCTACGACAAGGACGTCTTTATAATTTATAATTTTTTACTTTATAAATTAATAAAAACCAAAAGTGCCAGAACCCAGAGCCGCTAAGCTATAGGTATCCTATTTATGAAGATAACCATATCGATACAGCTACGACTCATAACGATACAGCTCCCATACAACGAACTGTATCGTTATGAGAAGCAAACACGAAAGAGGGTTCAATTCGATATAGTTGTCAAATTCGAAATTGGAACTTTTCGATGCTGGAGTAGATAAAAGTTATTTAAGGTCCCTACAATTTGTCCTATCTATGAAAGTAGAGATCTACGTTCTTAAGTGGGTACCTATACTTACTTGCAAAATAGCCTAGATGTGCTAAATAATCTAAGGTCATTTGCAATGTTAGTGCATCAATCTCTAACACCTAAATCGACGTGTCACCACGATTTGAAATGCGATATTAATATTGATTTGATGCTTTGATGTATCTTTCAAGCTATGGCGGGAAATGGTCGAACTTACTACATTTGCAGACCTATAGGCAGGTAGGTACCTATATTACATATATTTACATAATAATAGTCACGATATATTAATAATTAGTGATGTACCTGTCTATTATTCTAATGTGCCCACTAATGAACTAGTTGAATGTGTCAACGCAAAATATTTTTTTCTAAGTACCACATTCTTGCAAATCATTTTTCTATTCTATAACTACATAAAATTCGTGACCTAAGAATCCAGTTCAGTCACAAAGGTTTTTTTTTTTTTAATTACCGACCCGGTTTTTTTCTTCGTCAGTTTACTTCCTCTACGCCAGCTGTTACAAAAAAAAATTAAGGTTTTCGTAATCTACGGCACAAATCTTATATTCCTACTTAACCTTTGTACCTACCTACTGTACCCGTTCAAGACTGTACGTACATAATATATCCTTTGGCTATATCTATTTTTAGTCGTGAAAAATTCTTACGCTACTTTATTCGTGGGTCCATCCCGTGTATTTTAAAATGGTTAAAAAAGAAAGTTAAGAAGCTTATTTCACGATATTTCAATTAATAAAACTAATATTTTAATATTTATCAAAATTAATAATTGAAACACATAATCACTTGCAAAATCTTAGGTACCTAGGTAATCGTTATTTTCTTAGGTTAGCTAAACATAACTTAAAATTAATAAAATCTCTAATTATACAATAAGTTTAAAAATAGGTAACTACTATTTGATAATGTAGGCAAGTACCTACCTACTTATTTTTGTTACCTTTTTTCTTTAAAGTGAATACCATAATATGATTAAATGGGTACTATCTCTGCTAAGATGCTAACTAATCGGCTCTAAGGATAAAACATTAAAATTTTACCAAAAATAGCCACCGTTGGGTCAGGGTTGAGTTGATGTAATAATGACCTCAGAATAAAGTACAGTTGTAAAGAAAACTGCTTCTGCAATGGTGATTAAAAAAACTGCACTGCTTCTACAATGGTGATAAATACATAGATAGATAATAATACTATTATTATGCTACTCATGCCGAAAGTTAGCAATTTTTGTGGTTACATTGATTTTGGTGGACACATCTTTATGAAGAATGACCGAGTGCTATGATTTAAGTTTAACCAACCATGATGTACTGAACCGTACAAATATTATAACTTAAATGCGAAAGTACTAACGATCAATGATCACACTAAAGTCAAATAACTTAGACACACAGCAGTAAAATAACTTGGGCAAGAAATGTAGCGACTTTAGCGAGGCCTGCCTGAATCAGGCGATTACGGCGCAAATTGATACCACCAGAATCAGAATCAGAAATTATTTATTGCATGATACACATAATATTACATAGGTGGTACCAAAGATAAAAAGGCTAGTGTATTACTACCTTTGTCATAGCGTGCAATATTTAAAAATAATCTAATTACCGATATACGGTAGGTAGGTACACGTTCTTACTCATTTCTTGTGGGTGGTCGATCAACATTTTACAAAACAAGAATATTGGATAGCTAACATAAATGTAGTTAAATAGTTATCAAATAAATATTATAAATGCGAAAGTTTGGATGGATGGATGTATGGATGTTTGTTACTCAATCACGCGCTAACGGCTGAACGGATCTGGCTGAAATTTGGCATAGAGATAGAATATAGTCTGGAATAGCACATAGGCTACTTTTTATCCCGGAAAATTAAGGAGTTAATTCATTCAGGCATTCCATCGTCGAAATAGGTTCCACGACCATACCATGAAAACATAGATTCGTCTACGGTTATTTTGTACCCAGGTGCAAAAACAGATTTTTCATTCAACATTTGAACTAGAGGTCTCACTTCAAACCATTTGTCACTATCGTTTACTCTTTCAGGTGTAAATGACAACGCCATAAGGATTTCCTCAAACCGTTGTCGACTCATACCAAATCTTTTCCCGAATTCGGGAGCTGGAAATAAGCCATTAGACACAGTACCCCAAAAACATCTTCTTTCGGGCAGCTGTTGAGTGCACATAGCATACATTAAACCAAAAACTTGTATAGCTCATTTTCCGTAATGGGCCTGGCTACATTTCTTATTTGTGAGTTTGTACAAGATAAAATATAAGAAATCTTCTCCTCAGGAAAAAGTAACAACCAAGTTTCTAGTTCATTGTGTTTTTTGTTTGGTAAATTTAATAATTTGGGGTTATACGCACCATCTTTGTATACGTCGATCAAAACTTCTTTATCAAATTGCCATTCCACTTCTCCAATAAGTACAATATTTTCATCTGTCCCCTCTTCCACCACACCTTCCGAATCACTCTCCGATTCATCTGATTCCGACGAGCTCGAATCCTGTCGACTGTGTTTGTGTTGTAGGTATATTGTCGAGTGTATTTGCAGGTTCCAAAAAACTCTTATGAACACAACTTACAGATTCATCTAGTTCCCACACTACCTTAACTTTATTATTTCTGTAAACTGCTTGTAATAAACCGTAACAGTAAGACGTTGCAAACGCATCTCCAAAATGTTGACGACTCCACGCGTTACTCGTTCCCGGCGCGTCGTAGTGTGTCGCGAGCGAACGCACGCGGTCTCCACGTCTTAACATTGCGGCTGTCTCGCTCAAACTAATGGTACGACGATGAAACAAACACTCCCAGAAGCAGAAAGAGACAGACTATCTACTTGTACAGTTAAAAATCCTGCCAGCAGGACCGTTTACGTAATAAACACAAAGAAAGTTGCGTCCTACCGGCAGCACCGAAAGTCCTGCTAGCAGGACGCTGGACGATTCATCATTAAGCCACTGGACGAATCGGGCTGAAATTTGCCATGAAACTAGTATGACGAAGACATTCGCTAAGAAAGGATTTTTGGAAATTCAACTGGGAAAATATTGGTTTGAATTTTGTGAAATCCACACGGATGAAGTCGCAGGCAAAAGCTTGTAAATACTAAGTACTTGGTGTTAAGAGTTCACAGTGCCATACTTAGGGATTTAAGAAGAGCTTTTAAAGGTTTCTTTTAATAATTTATCATTTTCTATCCTAAGGAGCCACTTATAAGTAGGTAGGTACGTGATATGAGACATTACACTGTTAACTCTGATTTTAATACGTCCTTGTATTGTATAATCAAAAGTTAAATTTATTTTAAACCTCTATAAGAATATTACTAAAATATTTTCTGCGCGATTGTATATTGATGCTTGTGTTAATAGCTTAACATAATAACCAAAACAAACCATGTTAGATTTATCAAAGGAATACATTTCGACTTTGAGTCAGCTGTTTGTCAATTTTCTAGTTAAATTTGAGGGTCATTGCAGTCAATCAAATCAACACAAATGATAAAATTATCATCATGACCATAACGCAATATTTCGTTATGGTCTCTCTGCGTCGTTCATTCATCTTTGCAAGTTGCAACCCATTGCCGGCTCACTACTGAGCATGAGTCCTCCTCTCGGAATGATAAGGGCTTGGCCATAGTCCACAACGCTGGCCAAGTGCGGATTGGCAGACTTCACACACCTTCGAGAACATGATGAAGAACTCTCGGGCGTGCAGTTTTTCTCATGATGTTTTCACCACTCGAAACAAGTGATATTTAATTTCTTAAAACGCACATAACTCCGAAAAGTTAGAGGTGCGGGTCCGGGGATTGAACCCGCGATCCCGTATTATTATTATTATTATTTATTATTTATAACAAAAATCGTTTTTTTAATATAATGTGATGAGCTGCCCAATTCTCCAGTAATTGACTCGACCACGAAAAATTACTATCGATATAGGTAATTACCTCACTTTGACGACCTCTGAGTGAGTGAGTGGTAATCTATTATGAGGTAAGCAATGCTTAAATGTCTCTATGACCTGCACGACATTGTCTGCTTCTTATACCTACCTATTAAGATTAGGTACCTAGACACAATAATTTATAGGCGTAACTGGGCTAACTCGTTTACAAGCGTATCTATAGGTATAGGGGCTATTGGCCACGCAAATCCTATGTTAGGTTAAGCCATTGTAAGACCTTACAAGTCTGTTACTAGTAATCTGAATAATCATCACGTAATAACTAAATAATCGTCAGTTCAATATTATTTGCAAAACAATGTTACTAAAAAGAGCCATGTACACATTGGCTCGTCGAACTAGGCCAAATCTCTTGGCGAACGCGTGTACCTACTGTGTAGCGCCATTGTGGGTGCCGGCATTCCGACTTTTCTAGATTTTCATACAAACATCAAAGTAGGTATCGTAGTGTTTACTTACAGCGTGGGCGCGGTACTGACCAAACCATGACGGCATGATCCATCAGGCTCATGTGTAAGTACTGTTAGGCTTAAAATAAAAATATTTAGGGTCTTATTGTTTTTTTTATTAACCATAAAAAACATTTGTACAAACTATTCTATATTATTCCGTCAAACTGCATGGCAATTTGTTGACGGGATCATTCTCTTATTTAATTACAATAAACAATTACACAATTTCATACTTAATAATTAATTATCTAATGAAAAATTTAAAAAACTTTAAAAACGTGCAAACTGAAAACCAATAACAGATTTTAATACCAATTTAAGGATTTAAGGATGCTCACATGAAGGACCCGGAACTGTTTTAAGCATCTATAGCTCCCTCACATATAAACATCCATATGCTATTTTCTTATTAAGTACCCATTTATATGCCTTAAGCCCTCCGAGCTCATTGACACCAGCGTTGGGACACTTGTGTCCCTGAACTCGATAAGCAACTCATTTAGCAAGTATCTGTGGTTGTGGACGCTACTGACTGGCAGTACGGCTACGGACTGGCAGTACTAGTCTAGGATAGAGCACTGTGTAAAATGGCGCCGACTGCGGTGTTTGTGTGAATTGTTAAATAAAAGTGTAATTAAATGGATAACCGAGTTTTCTTCTCATAATATCTAGCAACTTACCTAGGACTACCTAAGCGTAGGTTAACTTCCTTCGCATATTTCGTGTGTCCAAGCCTTAAATTTAAGACCAAGAGATCGAACTGCAAAAAAAGTCACTGTAAACAAAATCATTTGAATACAAAGGAAAGTGACAATCTATGAATACATGAATTTGATTTAAGTTTTTAGTGAAAGTGCACGTAGAAATGACAATTATGTAATTATAGCGGATAATACGAGGATGCTTACAACTTGTTTGTTTGTAGCAAATTGATTACGAGTATTGGTTGAACCAAGTTCATGGGAGAAATTCTGTTGCGACTTGCGAGCATTAAAGTAGGTATAGTTACTAGTCACCTGTTTATAAATTTAATTGAAAATATTGATTGGAATAAGGACTGGAGGTACCTACACACTAATAAGGCAATAAATAAGCAAATCTAACTACATACGAAATCATACTATACTTAATATTATAAATGCGAAAGTGTGTTTGTTTGTTGGTTTGTTGGTTAATGGGTTTGTTGGTGTGTTGGTTTGTCCTTCAATCACGCCGCAACGGTACAATGGATCGAAGTGATTTTTGGCATGGAGATAGTCGAGGACCTGGGGACTGACATAGGCTACTTTTTATTCCGGAAAATTAAGGAGTTCCCGCAGGAATAAAAACACTTAAACCACGCGGATGAAGTCGTGGGCATCAGCTAGTCTGAAATATGGATTGAAACATAAGAATTGAAACGAACGAATAAAAAAAAACAACTAGTATATTTTCACATCAGTATGATATGCAGAGCTTTTACGTTCGCCATCTTTGAATGTGTCTTTAGGCGCTGTAAGCTCACGAGATGAAAACAGGCGCGCGGGGGTGAAATTGAGAAAGCGTATGTCGCAAAAAATGCAAAAAATCATTTATAAAAATAAAAATAAAATACTTTTCAATACAAATTAATCCGACAATGTGTTTGATTTAGAAATATGAATTTTATCTTATACTAGCGGACGCCCGCGACTTCGTTCGCGTGGCATAAGTTTTTTAATTCCCATAGGCATTGCTTAATTTCCGGAATAAAAAGAACCCATGAAAAATAACCCGTCGATCCGTTGCGCTGTTGCGGTGTGATTGAAGGACTATTTAACGTCCTTTGGGATAGAATTTATAAAAACTGTGGATTATGTATTTCATAATTTAAACCGGTAGCCCACATATCAAGTTTCACGGCTATTTAACTTGAAAAACGTTGGCCTTTCATACAAACTTTCAACCCCTATTTTACCCCCTTAGGGGTGGAATTTTGAAAAATCCTTCCTTAGTGAGCGCCTACGTTACAAAAGGAAGCTACTGTCAAAATTTCAAGTCTCTAATCCTAGCGGTTTAGGCTGTGCGTTGATATATAAGTCAGTCAGTCAGTCAGGACTTTGAATTTTATATATATATATATTTCTAGAGCAAATTATTGGTTTCAGTAAGGAGAAAAACTGCTTTAAAAGGTAAACTAAGAGGTAGGTATGTTTAAAAGAAATTTCAATACAGAGATTTTTTTAATTGTGTTTTGAGATTCGTCAATGGCTGCATAAAGGTCTTGAAAACAGCGAATTATTTTTACAAGCATACATTATGTCACCGTTTGTTGGATACACTGCTTTAAAAACCTCCGTTTTGCCTATCACGGGGCCTTAAAGAAGACTTTCGCATGAGTTCATGTTGTTGCGTGACGCTTTTGCATATTAGTAGTAGTGCAATGTAAAAACTCAGACAGCGTACTGGTGTAGGTAGAGCCTTATGTAGAGCAAAGAAATAAAAGCTCAACTAAGAACTATGAGTATAATATAATTAATGTATGTATGTATGTATATTCTTTATTGTACACCACAAAAACACAAAATAAACAGATTACAAACATGAAAACTTAAAACGTATGTAGGTACAATAAGGCGGTCTTATCGCTAACCAGCGATCTCTTCCAGACAACCTTATCGATACGGAGACAATGAACAAGTGGACAGTGGGAGGTGGTGCATAAAAATAAACTTAAATACTAATAGATACATAAAATAACCAATATCATAAAATCATAACGTATAAATACACTAATAATTTATACAAAATAAATAAAATAGACATACTTAAGATTTAATACATAAATAAATACACATATAAATAATGGACAAATTAAACATGTCGCTATTGATGATTACAGAGAGACATGTAATGATTTTTCACGTCAATTTTAAACTTATTAAGAGTTTTAGCTCGATGTATTTGCAAGGGCAGTTCATTCCAATGTAATTAATGTAAATTCACAAAAGGCTCCATAGGTCTTGTCTTCGCTGATTATGAAGTTACCTAATGCTTAGTGTTCACTAATAGAAGTCGCTATCCTTGTCATTTAAATGTCAATTGCAGCAAGTTTCATGTCTTGCTGAAATTGACTTGATTAGGTACCTACTTTTCACTAAGCTAAAATTAATTTGCGAGTAAGTACCTATTTCCTTAGTACTATTTACTCAGGTGAAACAGATTTGCCAGAGTTATAACTGGCAATAAAACTAGCTGAAGTCGCGGTTACTGCCATCTCAATGGCAATTTCAGCAAGTTCTACTTGGATAAACGGTTGCTGCTAGTGTAAACAGTCTTGACAGAGCTAACTTGCAATGTGTATGTCACCGTGAATTGTAAAAACCGTTAGATTGTAATCTAATGCTTTTTATCTCATTAGATTGTAAACTGTCGAAAGATTGTGAACCGTAACAACTGCTTACAATTTAACGCCTTATTTTTCGGTAGATTGTAATCTGTTAGGTATATTAACCCGACAGAACATAAGTGCCCGGCCGCAATTTATGGCGAACCTAACCTACAAGAAAGAGACCAGCAAACGTAAATACAATGAGTATTTCAAAAATTGACACTCAGAATATTGAACGGTTCACAATCTGTCGACAGTTTACAATCTATCGAGATAAAAAGCGTTAGATTGCAATCTGAGGGTTTTCACAATCTTACGGTGACATGTACGTACACCTAGTGTCAGTGGACACTTGGCTTTAGACATACAAATATTACAGGACATATTACGTGTAATGCTAACAATGTAGGTAATTTAGCACCTACGCCCATATAGCTACCTACTTTCAGTTTTCGTTTGTGGTTTATATTTATTGTTTCGGTCAATTCCGGAAATTATGCCGCGGTCGGAAGGTGTTATATTGTGTGTGTTTCTACTTGTGTCCAATTCAATGTACATCAACAAACACACATAATACTGACGTGTCAATCTTTTTGTATTTAATCGTTAGCTCGTTATATAAGTATATCTATACTTCTATAGTCTATACTAATATTATAAATGCGAAAGTTTGGATGGATGGATGGATGGATGTTTGCTACCCAATCACGCCGGAACGGCTCAACGGATCTGAATATAAATTATCTCTGTGCCAAATTTCAATGTATCTGGAATAAAACCTATGCTACTTTTTAATCCGGGAAATTAAAAACACCCGCACACGGACGAATTCGTGGGCCTCAGCTAGTACCCTAGATAAATAAAAAAATCTGATGGCCCTATAAAATAATTCGTAGGAGTAGGTACGGTTTTATCCAACGTTAAAAAAAGCCAGCGCTGAGCGAGCCTTCTACATACGAATTTTTACATACTGAGGAGTTCTTTAAGTAAGTAAGTATCTAATGATTAAGTGAACGTATCTCTGAACGTAACACAAAATCTTAACAACTGATCTTGTTATACAAGCATTATAGAGATGTTAATAATAATTGTGTCAATTTGAATTTATGTACGCCATAATCTTCACTTGTAGCTCGTAAATACACCCATTGAAACGTACGGTCTACTAATTGTGCTACTTATTGATGTTTAACTGAGCGTAAAGCCTAGATACATATATATATCTACACCAGTAGTAGGTAAATATTTAAATAACCAGGATATTTTTTTAAATTGACGCTTGTTCCCTGGGAAAAGGAACGAGAACCCTTGATGGGACTTTATGGGTAACACCATGCTTTATTGCCTTAAAGAAAAAAAATTGACGACCTCCGTGGAGCAGAGTTGAGCGCGGCTGTTGTCTTAACGCGCGGAGGTCCTGGGTTCGATCTCCGGCAGGGTCAATTTAGGAATGTATAATTTCTGAATTTTCCCTGGTCTAGCCTGGTGGGAGGCTTCGGACGTGGCTAGTTATCACTAGTTGCCGAGGTAAAGGCGTGTCGCCACGCGATTTAGCGTTCCGGTACGATGCCGTGTAGAAACCGAATATGGTTTTAATATCACTGCGATACCCCTAACAGATAAGCCCGCTACCATCTTAGACTGCATCATAAACTTACCATCAGGTGAAATCGCAGTCAAGGGCTAACTTGTAGTGGATAAAAAAAGGATCTTTCTGGGTGTTCAGTGCAGAAATTCAGGCGATTTGTACCACCACACCACACCACGTCACCAGTCAATGGGCATGACTATTTAAGCAGATAACTAACAATGTTAGCTCAGCTAAGTTTTTTTTCACCTTTGTGTTACAATACCTAGGGTATTGCTACCTACATAGGTACTACAACTATAGTTACTACCTTAATTTGAGGCTTTTGATTATAAACTGTTTCACATATTACGTCATATTTCCAGTGAACCCACAGTTTTTGAACAAAGCTTTTGCGGCCTTGACTCTATTTCAATGAGGCAAATTAAATTTTTTAAATTGATAATTAAACGACTGGTCTTACAAACCATAATATGTTAGTAGTTTTGTTCACATGGTCGTTCCACGCTTTAAAAGCTTCGATTTTGGGGATCCTTTCTGATTGGTTTAGTCTTATACTTGGTTTAATCTGTGGTAGATTCACTCGACGATTCAAAAGCACTATAAATAGGTTTATTTGAATAAAAAATATGAGCTATGAGCTGTTATAGTTAGCCTTAGTTAAATAACTTCACTTTTGTGGATATTTTGTGGTATTTTTAGTTAGGTATACTTCCACGATATAAATTTTGTATGATAATACAAAAATACAAGCAAAGAAAAATATCTTCTTATCAGAATCTGCCATAAGAGTTTCTGAGTTTGACAGAGTGGAAAATGCACAACCATCTTTTTCTACCATATCAAAAGGCGATTAATATTCGAATCGTTTAAAAAGCTGATCTTCGATGTTTAGATGCCGTCAAAAATGTTTTGCATTTCATTGGAGTAGAGACTAGAGATGCTTCTCTACATCTAGCGTTATACGTTATCATTTATCAATGCCATAATGATAAAGATTACCAGGGGCTTTATTACGTAAAAATAATTACTACTGTGTAACGATCGAAATTACCTCTGATTGGTTAACACTCTTTCGCTATTGGTCAAAATCCATTGTTGTAGCTAAAAAGGTAGGTACCATCAATTCAGCTAATCACAACAATTACCTATTGAGATTTTAACAATGATTTATGCAGCTTATACGGAATATGGCTACTGCTTAAAACTTATAGTAGGCAATTCCTCTACGGAACCAGAAGTTATCCTAATGAGTGTCAAGATGAACCTCACAGATAATGTAATTAACAAATTGTCTTTTGTTGTCCGTATTGTAGATGGTCTGACAGGTTGCGAAATAGCGACGTCTCAATGGGCAGCCCCGCTCATTGTCTCATTTACGAAATAAGATGCAATGGTCTATTTGATGTAATTAGAGAAATAGACGCCTGTGCGAAAAGTCTGACTTCACCCAAACTGGTCAAACATGACTGGACTGATAATGTTAAAGAACTGATTTCGTGTAGTCTTGATTGATTTAGTAGACCTAACGCTCGGTAACTACCTCGGTAGGTACACAGTCAATCTGGATCGCGATCATTGATTCGCGGATATCGGATCGCCACATAGGATTGTAGTGAAAATAAAAATCTAAAGTTGTTTTTACTTTAACCACAAAGCTCAGCGGAGCCGTAAAACGTGAAACTGCGATTTTGAGTCTTTTGCGAAGTTAACAAAGTACTTAATATTCTGTAATAATTATGAATGGAATATAAATTATTTTATAATGTTACCTACTCATGTGGGGCGCGTGCTTTTATAAAATAATATCAAATTGAAAAAAAATGCATATAAAAGCTTTAGGTACGGCATTTTAACGAGTTACGTTTTTAGGTAGGTAGGTAGGTTGGCGTCAAGTTTCATTCATTTTAGTTTTCACATTGCGATCGATCTCATTTTTGAGGGTAACAACCCAATAATGTAGGAGGCTTTTTTGGGATAATTTTCTCTGGTGGATTTCCATCCTTCCGCATTTCATAAACTTTTAAATAATAACTTGTAACGTAGTAACGTTACTCTAAACTTAAACGGTTTCACATGAGAACGTTTTATTGCTACTAAACATGTTTTAATTTGTTCTATCTGACATAACATGACTGACAGCACTGAATATATATTTTTATAGTCCGTCAAACTTATCTGACCCGGTGTCAGCGTCGCTAGTTTATATGAAAACTAGCTGATGCCCGCGACTACGTCCGCGTGGTTTAAGTTTTTTTGATTCCCGCGGGAATTCCTTTATTTTCGGGGATAAAAAGTAGCCTATGTCACTCTCCAGGTCCTCAACTATATCTATGCCAAAAATCACGTACACACGTTGCTCCGTTGCGGCGTGATTGAAGGACAAACCAACAAACAAACACACTTTCGCATTTATAATATTAGTATATTATGAAAATAAAATAAAAACAAAAAGTAAACGGGCGTAAAAATTTGTTACAATTCTATCCACCGGGTCATTTTTGTTTGTGTTTGCCAAATTTAGGATAATAATTTTGGCAGATGCCGTTTGCATTAGTACTGCTCCTGATTCAGTCTGTCTTTCACTCTTGCTACATCTCACATCTGTTAAAATTATCATCCTAAATTTAACAAACAAAATACTTAGAAAAAAAAACATAACCTGACGTCTTAATATATCGCAAAGAGCTTTTTATTATTGTATCATCGTTTTACGTAGATATAAATTGTAATGTTAAGTCACATGAAGTCACCAGCATGAATTAATTACCAAATTCATTTCATTCAGCCCCCGAATTGTGTGAAAATGACGCCATTATTAAATAATCCCATAGGCAGAACCACACATTACCAAATAGGGGTCAAGTCAAAATGGTGGTAATGTCTCCAAAGAGGTTATAAGCGTGAACTATGAAACACCCGCGAACATTCTCTTCCAATACCTAGAGACGGCAGTGCATTCCTTTTACATGAAAAAAAAACGGTTCGTTCCATTCGTTCACAATTTGATTTTAGAGTTCGGGGTTTTCAAGGATTTTGTGTAACTAGTGATGTGTATTCTAATTTAATTTTTTTCCTTTTTAGCGGTGATTAAAGTTCAGGATCAAAGCTTTTAAGGTAAGGGATTTTCAGTACTTAATAGGTATTTATTTTTCAGATAATTTATAAATAAATTTACTTAAATATTTAAATATATTTTTTTGTGAATCTTAGTTTTCAGATATTTTTAAAACTATTTACATTTAATTAAAACTAAATTAAATTAAATTAAATCTAAAACGTCATCGAGACCACCGCAGCGAGGCATTGTACCCAAGATGCTGGCAGCATTACCCCTTTGGATGGCCAAACTAATTCTTTGACCAAGGTAGCCGCCGGCTCTCGGCGGCTACCTTGGTCAAAGAATTAGTTTAAATACCTTGGTATTTAATTTACTTAAATTATTATAATTAATATACCTACTTAAATTTATTTATTTCAATTATGTTTAGCAGAAATAGAAGCATAAGGAATGTGTTTAACATAAATACTTAGTGAGAGATTCATACAAATTATATAGGTAAACAATGGGTTTTAGAACTAGCTTTTGTTTTTTCTAAGTTTTTATTTTAGCTTGCTTTGGCTCAGTTATCCTTCCAATTGGTCCCTAGTACCTATTATTATCATACTTAATATTATAAATGCGAAAGTGTGTTTATTTGTTGGTTTGTCCTTTAATCACGCCGCAACAGAGCAACAGTACGACGTGATTTTTGGCAAGGGTGTAGTTGAGGACCTGGAGAGTGACATAGGCAAGGCTTTTTATCCTGGAGAATTAGGAAGTTCCCGCGGGAATAAAAAAAAAACTTAAACCACGCGGACGAAGTCGCAGGCATTCAGCTAGCTGATATTTATTAGGCAAATACGTAAATCATTTTTTGTTGAAATGTTTATTTATGTAAAATTTGCTGGGAAACTATAGGTAAGTAGGTACTTTAATTTAAGAGTAATTTTTCCATGTCAAGTAGAGCTAATTTAGTCATAGATCGGCAAGAATGAGATTAAGAAATTGTACCATGAGAACTACAATACAATGCACACATTTTTTATCTGTTTACTTATTGCAAATGTTTATGCTTTTTATATTCGCATTATATAAGTAATTTTTAACGAAGTGTAAAATTAGTTAATTGTTTTAAACAATTAAGTAATACGGTACTGACCGAGTTTAGTGAGCTTTTCCCATCACAAGGTCAGACCTAGATCATGAGAGCGCCGCTGGCATAAATAAAGTGTTTCTTATTTCTTTCGTGTTTCTTCTTCTATTTTAGCTCCAAAAAATATAGATACTCACAAACTAATATTTTAAATGCGATAGTGTGTCTGTCTGTTTGTTATGTTTTCACGGTCCATGTGTTCGAACGATTTTGGCAAAATTTTGTACCTACGGAGTTGCATCCCGGGGAAGGACTTAAGCTAACTTTTATCATCTGTTAATTCAATATGTATTTTTTTAAACAAGTAAATTTTTAGAAGTTTTACAAGGAGGCACATATACTTTAAGAGGGGTGGTCCAGGGTTAAATATTGATTTTATCTTAACGTGAACGTGGGAATTTGAAAACAGTTAGATAAAGTGCCTAGAGAAATTAAGTTTTCATCTTAGCAGGTACATTAAAAGTTTAACAACAGCAAGTTGTATAAGTTTACTTTTTGATCGTAACGCATTGATTGTGTTAGCTCTATTTCCAAAACATAAACGAAGTCACGGACGGTCATTAAGTTAGTAGGTATAATATACCTACAGGATCAAATGCACTTCCTGGTGAAAGGACTTTCGTGTCACAGATGATATAGTCACGACTCTAATGATTTACCTGTGTGTCTATTGTCTGTTCACTGCCTCACGATTTTAAATAATATTATACATACATTTGTGATATAATGGAAAATAAAACACGTACCGCGAATTAAATGCCATCGACGCCTGAGTCAATTATTTCAGCTAAGAGACAAATAATTAATTAATATCGACAGCTAAAATATAGCTCACAACACACTCAAACTAATGCATTCGTTAAGATATATAGTTAACTACTTAATATCACATTTATATTCAAAAATAGGTAGGGGCATAATCATAAATCGATAATCATAATCTAACTAAATAAAAATAAAATTCTCGTGTCACAATTTTCGTTCCCATACTCCTCCGAAACGGCTTGACCGATTCTCATGTGAGCATATTGAGTAGGTCTGAGAATCGGCCAACATCTATTTTTCATACCTCCACGCGGACGGAGTCGCGGGCATCAGCTAGTCATAATCTAACTAAATACTTTTCGTGAAATTAATGAGACGATGAATGAGATTACCGATAATAATTGTCATGCATCTTCAATGTAGATGTGATGTAAAATCGTCCATAGACTTAGTTTAGGTTTTACATTGTTCCGCCAATTAAAATCAATGTTTAATAGTGAGTCATAATGACTCACTATCACACTCAACTGAAAACTGTTTCTGAAATAGAGCGCACGGCCTTTCTGTAGGTGATTTTTTTCGTAGCCATTCCGTAGTGCAATCTTACGAATTTCCACTGAGTTTATTTAACACTTTTTATTTATTTACAATATTTCCTTTAAAAACCCAGATTAATTACAACAAATTTATATTTAAAATATAAGATAATATAATACCAGTAAGTAAAAAAAACGTAGTAAAAAGTAAAAACGTAGATTCAAAAAACCCGTTTAAATTATTTATAGATACTTACTTTCATTTGTTCAAAGCCAGCTAGGATAAATGATATAATAGTCTAGTAGAAGTAGCGTGTAATTAACGTAAAACAGCGAAAGTGAATTCTGATTGCCGTAAAATTTTTAAACGTTAAAATTGTTCTCATGTTTAGTTAGTTTTTAAAGCTTAGGTTCCTACTACAAAAATACTATAAGCTAAACATAGTATTTTTCTTCTAATCTCAGCAATACCTAATAAAATTTAAATAGATACCTATGGGCTTATTCTGTATTAATATTTTCTAAACCAAACTTAATTCAGTGGTAAAAATTTACCTATTGTCATCTCTTTCGTAATACTCCCTTCAGAAAAAGACAGCACAAATTTTAAACCTGTCAGTTTAGTTTGTAATTATATCTTTGAGATTATGAACAACAGAACTAGCTTGTTTGTCAGCTTAATATAGTTTGTGCATGGAATTCCCGACTTCTCGATGAAAATGTTCATAGGTTGAAAGCACTTCAAAACCAAAACAGTACCTAGGTAGTCAGACGTAAAATACCTACTGCGTAAAATATCAGTCGATTAAAAAAATATTAAATTAAAAAGTACTTAACCCTATTTTTACAACCTTAAATAAGTAGATAAATATTAACTCTGCTTAAACTTTTTTTTAATTAAATAGGAAATAATTTTCCTTTCATTTCTAATATTGAAACGTCTCCTAAATAGGTAGGTATAGTGGAAGTTTGTATAAAGGCCCGTAATTTTTCAATTCAAAATTAAAATTTACTTTAACGAAACTTTACCCCCTCACCGATTTTCAAAATATCCTGCCAAGTGAAGCCACTATATGGACTATATGGCGGGTCCACTATATGGATAATTATTATGGACTAGCTGACGCCCGCGACTACGTCCGCGTGGTTTAATTTTTTTTTATTCCCGCAAGAATTCCTTAATTTTCCGGGATAAAAAGTAGCCTAAATCACTCTCCAGGTCCTCAAATATACCCATGCAAAAAATCACGTCGATCCGTTGCTTTGTTGCGACGTGATTGAAAGACAAACCAACAAACCAATGAACCGACAAACAAACACGCTTTCGCATGTAGGTAGAAAATATGTCAGTATTATTTTAAATTCACCTCTGGTCTTCTTGTAGTTTTGCAACACGTCGTTACTATTATTTATTACCAAATTCAGAATATTAAGTTGAGAGATTTTAATTTTAGTTTGCAACATTGTTTATCGATCATCATGTTCGTAATCCATCTCAAAATAATGTAATCAATAAAAAAATACTACACTATTATTTTGTATATCGACCTATAAACTCTGAGCACTAAGTACTAACCTTTCGTAATATCTTCTTTAGAGCCTCTGAATAGCCGTCAGCAGGTCGTTGATCATTTTGTATGTGGTCAAATATAATGGGTAGGTTACTATTATTATTATCCTCTTACTGTGTCAAGGCATGATTGTATGAAATCTTTAATTTTGTCGTAGCGTAAATTTGAAATTTAAGTCCTTTAATTTGTCCTACTTACTTATTCTAACGTAAGAATTTATATTTATTTATTTGTGGTTCTCTTTCCTCTCAATTATTATCTTATTTAATACAAGTATTATGGTGTCTGCGCCTTCGTCCGCGTGGATTTATGTTTTTGAGAATCCTATGGGAACTCTTTGGTTTTCTGGTATAAATAGTATAATATAAAAGCGAAATACCACTCACTCACTCACTCGCCCATAAATCACGATATCTCAGAAACTACAAGACATACAAACTTTATTGAGTAACGGTTTTGAGAATATTCACCCCTAAGGGGTGAAAAGAGCGTTGGAAGTTTGTATGAAAGTCCTATATTTTTAAAGTTAAAGACATTTAAGATAATAAGTGATTTAAATAATAAAAATATTTATAAACAGTTATGCGAAATTCATCACCACATAGGGGGGTGAAATGGGGGTTGGCTGTTTGCAAAAAGGTTCTAACTTTTTGAAGTTAGGGACTTGAAAATCTGAATAAGCTGAACTGTTTAAGCAATTTTATGAAAATCCACCACACAGAGGGTGAAATGGATGAAAGTTTGCATGAAAGTCCTATGTTATTGAAGTTAAAAGAATTTAAGTTATTAGTTTTACTTAAATAATAATTAGGTATCTGTACAAGCAATTTAACGAAAATCCTCTCCAAAAGGGGTGAAATGGGGGTTGGAAGGTTGCATAAAAGTTCAAAGTTCGTTTTGCATAGAATCATCTGTTTTACAAACATAACTATTAGATACTAAATTATAATTATTTGTAATATGAGACTTTTGTATAATATTGTTATTTTCTAACTCAAATACGCAACACAGCTTTTAATGCCGATCGTTATAATACGTTGGAAATAACGATAATGACTAGCCATTGACTAGCCAAGGAAAATATTTCGTAACGTCGAATACTCAAGTTGATGTACAAAGGTTATGATGGGCCAGATAAGTGTAGTTACAAATATGAAAGGTCGCCGAAAGATGCTCGTAGTGGACATTATGATGGTGAATAGGTACCTAAATACCACCGTGACAAAGTGAAGGTTAATGTAGGTAGTAAAATACCTACAATGTTTTTATAATCTTTTGGTTAACACATGACCTGTCTAAGTGATAAAACCTTAGGTATAAACTTTTAACCTTATAAACATTTAAATAAGTAATAAATCTTTGGAACTTAAATGTAGAGACTAATGTTAAAAATCTGCAGTCCAGCACTTAATATATGATGTGACAGTAAATGATATAATAATACCTACTTTCATTGCTACTAGGTACTAGGTAATATAAGAAACATGGTCATAATCTGTATTAGATGAGCTTAATGATAACATATTGAAAACTGATGAAACCTTTCGTGTTAATATTGTATCTAGTATTTAATATGTTTAAAAGGATTATAATAAACATTTTTGCCTCAATGTTTTGCACACAATTAAAACCAAAACACTCGTACCTATATACTTAAATAGAGGTTCCTCGCGACTTTTTCCGCGTAAAATTTCTGATTTTCTATAAGATTATGATATTTTCCCGCTGCAAAATGCCTATCTATAGAGACGAGACTTTAAGCTTATGCCGGTTTTTTTAATTTAAAACTAATAACCTAAATGCTGATTTCAATGTCTCCAACTTCACAATCATAGGCCTTTCATACAAACTTTAAACCCCCATTTCACCCTCTTCGGGGTGAATTTTCTCAAAACCGTTTCTTAACTGATGTCTACACCATAGAAGAGACCTACCTTCCAAATTTCAAATCTGTATGCTTTATACTTAGTTCCTGAGATATCGTGATTAGTCAGTCAGTCAGTGAGTGAATGAGTGATTTTTCGCTTTTATATATATAGAAGATAGACGTATCAACATAAACAACTATTGAACAAGACTAGTCTGTGATTAATCCATTTGTAAAGATTTAATGACTACCAATTTATATGAACGTGCTTTTACTGAGGAGCCACCACCACCACCACCACCACCACTACAGCCCATTAACGTCCCACTGCTGGGCACAGGCCTCCTCTCTCATAGGAGAGAGGGAATTAGAGCTTAGACCCACCACGCTGCTCCAATGCGGGTTGGCGGGCTTTAACGACTATTATCATGTTAGTGATAATAACCGGGACCGACGGCTTAACGTGCTCTCCGAGGCACGGGGGTGAAACACCGCCAACTTCCTAACTCCGGGCCAGTGCTGAGAATTTCTAGTCAGAAAAACCCAACACTTATTATGGCCCGACCCGGGACTCGAACCCGGGACCTCGTCAGCCGCAGTCAAACATGCTAACCACTAGACCAACGAGGCAGGCGAGAGTACTGAGGAGCATCAACAAGAAATTCAAGTTAATCAACTTGGTTATTCCTAACCTGCAGTTAAAGGTCAGGGAACAGTCGTTGTGCCGGTACGTAGGCTAGACCTAGGACTTTCCCCGTGACCTGTACAGTTTCACTGATATTTATCAAAGATCACATTGTTTGTAATACTTGAAAAAGTTTGAGCACTTTGCGAAAAACAGTGATCGAAAAAATGCATAGTCATTAACCACACCAGTTATACATAAAATTCACCTTTAAATTCAATGGTTTAAAATTATATAAGTTTTGTTGTTTGATGAGAATAACTACGTAATAAATGATCGACATATAGATAAAAATTTAAACAATGTGTAAAATTTCATTAATTACAAAATTGAGGTTACATTATACAATTGATGAATTGCTAAATGTCAAAGTTTCATGGAAGAAATCGGCCTTGCATTCAGTAGATATTAATTATTGAAATTATTAAAGATATTGTACTTAGTCATGCTGCCTGTGAAAAAAGTAACTGTTTTTCGCCGTTAAATACTTTTCTTTGTGGTATATTGAACAGTAGAGCTTGAATGAATTATTAAACTTGTTTAAGTGGTAGATTAATGAACTATCTTATGCTAGCCCACGTAAAATGAAATCCTATAAACAGTCCAGTAGGCCGAGCATGGGCGGGGAGATTTTATCCACGGGGAAAGGATAAGATGTCCCAGTAGGCTCGAGACATCTTTTTTATAATTTAATGGTATGAAAATAAACTTAAACCCACGTCCTATGCACAAGTCAAACAGGGATATACTTCTCCTTTCCCCTGTTGCCATGCTCTAGCATAATTTTATCTCTTGTCAGTGGATATAATCGGGGGATAAGATTTTTGTCCCCTCCCATGCTCGGCCTGCAGTGGTTATTCGCAATTATTTTTATTTCGGAGGGTACAAACAGAAAACAAAAACTATGTCAATTATATCCATTTAAGTACCAAAATTATTTGACCTGCTTAATTTGTTTGGCTATTGCGTTGCGTTTCATTCATCCGTGTGTAACATCGTTTAAGTTTCCAAAGCTTTAAATAACGAGGCATTCCGTTAAAATAAGACGTCCTTTGCGAAATCGCAACAATGACTTTCCTCGTTGGCTAATTGACGGAGCCTCACGAACTATGCTGTATCTGTATAATGATGTTCCGATTTCGTATTTCGCCATTTCTTGAGACGATTATACTAATTGTATTTAATGTGTACATGAATTATATAAAGCACCTGCCTCGTTGGTCTAGTGGTTGGCATATTCGACTGCGGCTGACGAGGTCCCGGGTTCGAGTCCCTTGTTTGGCCATAATTGAGTATTGGGTTTTTCTGACAAGAAATTCTCAGTACTAGCCCGGAGTTAGGAACTTGGCGGTGTTTCACCCCCGTGCCTCGGAGACCACGTTAAGCCGTCGGTCCCGGTCATTATCACTAACATGATAATAGTCGTTAAAGCCCGCCAACCCGCATTGGAGCAGCGTGGTGGGTCTAAGCTCTAATTCCCTCTCTCCTATGAGAGTGGAGGCCTGTGCCCAGCAGTAGGACGTTAATGGGCTGTAGTGGTGGTGGGGATATAAAGCACAAGTAACGCCAGCTCTTGGCTGGAAATAGGCCATCTGTAACGAATGCATCAATAGCATGCGGTCTCCAGCCTTCCTCATCAAGCTATTATTTCCTGTTCCTCCCATTCCCACGCTTTTTGCATCGTGCTGAAGGGTGGGAAAGATACGCTATCTTCTTTTTGGCGCAGCCCTGCGACAACATGTGACCTGCCCATTGCGATTTCAGCTTGATAACGGCTTGGGCTTGGTCCATGGTCTTGGTTGCCTTGTGGATCTCATTTGGCTTTTATCTTTCAAGAATACTCTTTACTTTTCCAGTACCATAAAACATAACATTATCATAAAAAATAATCATACTAGGTATGCAAATTAGAACACATGCATTCAATGACATGATAGATAATAATTGATAATATAGTTAGGACTTCTATGCAAGATCTACGAGTATGATCCACCAGGCTGTCTATAATTGACTAATATTTCCAATTTTTTTTCATGTGATCTATATATTTTATTCAATCTATATCAGTTTTTTTAATCTAGCTTAAACAAGTAGACCATAATTTATAATGGTGCTTATGGCACAGTTTATAGGACAAACTTTTTTTTATAATAGCTCGTAAACTTCAAACAATAGACTAATAACATTAATTAATGTTTGCAGTATGCACCAATCCGTGTGAACTGTTATTGATATGCTATGATTAAAAGTCAAAGCTCCGACACTTCTAGGTTTGCCTGGGCGTAAGAAATATTAGGAGAGACTATTAAAGTACTTTAACTATTATGTGCTAATAGTAGGTATCTACGTAGCAATAGTTAGTATTCTGTGCTCAGAGCTAGAATAAGATACCCTTTTCATTCCGAGCGGAGACTTGCGCTACGTGGAGGCAGGCTAAAGGTTGAAATGATATTGATGATAATGACTTCCTAGTCAAGGTGTGTAAAAAAATGTTGAGACTATCTACGACAATATGATGCTAGTTCTGTTGGTTAGGTTGACATTATTTTCATGTATTAGGATAAAGTTTAATTTTGCACGTCTCCAATGTACCTATCATGCTTTTATGTAATAAGAATAGCAAAATAATCTTACTAATATACTACCTAATATTATAAAAATGCGAAAGTTTGGATGGATGTATGGATGGATGGGTGGATGTATGGATGTTTGTTACTCAATCACGCCCCAACGGCTGAACGGATCTGGCTGAAATTTGGCACAGATATAGATTATAGTCTAGAATAGCACATAGACTACTTTTTATCCCGGAAAATTAAAGAGTTCCCGCGGGAACCAAAAAACCTCAAACCACGCAGACGAAGTTGCGGGCATTAGCTAGTAGCAAATATGGTACAAAGTTATCATCGTTGAAATCTTCAAAAACCTATCATTAACTTGTCGTAAATCTTTTTGGGTTTTAAACGTTAACCCTCTGATATTTCCATGACCTGCCACGGCAAATTTTAGCTTTACCACATAAAATACATTATCGGCTACACTGTGCCCTAGATAAATGTTAACCGACATTACAATATACTAAACAATAGTTATGAGATGGTATCTGATGCGTAAAAACTGCTCACACGCTGCGAACATTGTTATAGGTTAATCGTGTGTGTTCTCAAGCCAATTTAATTTTTGATCTATCAATGAAAGTTGAATTGCCGAGATAAGAAATCAAATAAGATTGAAATGAACCTTAGAGGCTCTTCGATCAAAACATCCGCAGCCTATTTCTTCTGTTTTATCAGATCTGAATATTTCAGACACAACTTCGCTTCTGGCTAAGGTGGAGGATGTTCGTGCAGCAGTATTGTCTTTTAGAAATGGTTCTGCTGGCGGTATAGATGCTATGTCACCACAGCATTTTAAAGACTTAATTGGATTAAACTGTGATATTGGCAAGGGACTTTTACAATCAATCACCAATTTAGTTAACTTAATGTTATCGGGCGTCGTACCTAAAGAAATAACACCAATTTTGTACGGCGCCAATCTTTGTGCCCTTGCCAAAAAAGATGGTGGTGTACGACCGATTGCTGTGGGTTCCACCATAAGACGCATTGTTTCCAAAATCTGCTGCAAGAACATTGCCCCATCTATGTCAGAATTTTTTCAACCTATACAACTAGGCTTCGGATGTAAGGGTGGTTGTGAAGCTGCAGTTCACGCTGCTCGTACTTTTCTATTAAACTCAGGTGTGGAGGTGTTGCTGAAAGTTGATGTTAAAAATGCTTTTAACTCAATTGATCGTAACATCCTCCTCTCTGAGGTTAAAAACAAAATTCCAAAAATTTTCCCTTACCTTTGGCAATGTTACGCGGAACCTACCAAATTATTATATAAATCCAATTTTCTAAGCTCTGCTGTAGGCTGCCAACAGGGAGATCCACTGGGACCTGCTATTTTCAGTTTGGCTATTCACCCAATTATTTCGGAATTGAATTCTAAATTTAACATTTGGTATCTAGATGATGGAACTTTAGGAGGTGAAGCGTCATCTGTTTTAGGTGATCTTGCTGTTTTAATTGAACAATTTAAATCTGTTGGTTTGGAATTGAATTTTGGCAAATGTGAGCTCTATATTCCAAATTCAATGGAAGTCCAAAAAAGACACATCATTACTGAACAGTTTAATCATTTGGCACCAGGAATCAAAATTTTAAGTGAAGATTCGCTACGCCTTCTTGGGGCTCCCGTCTTAGTTGATTCTATTCCACTTTTTATCAATGACCAAATTACTAAATTTGATCAATGTTCGGAACGCCTCTTCCAAATTAATTCACACATGGCCCTTTTTATTATTAAATATTGTCTTTTCGTTCCAAAATTTACATATTTTCTTCGATGCTCACCACTTTGGAAGTTCCTTCCCTTATTGAACGATTTGGATAAGAAAATTAAAAACACTCTATCTAAAATTCTAAATTGTCCTTTAGATGGCACGACTTGGACACAAGCCTCTCTCCCAGTTCGGTACGGTGGTTTAGGCATTCGTAAAATTAGCAGTGTATCATTACCAGCATTTTTATCTTCTGCTTATAGTACGATTAAGCTCTTTGGCAATATTTTAAACCAATCATTAGGTCCCATTGAGCCGTCGTATTTGGCTGAAGCTAGAGGTGCTTTCAATGTGGCATGTCCTAGTAAGGAGCCGGTATCTTTGTTTTCTCAAAGACAATGGGACGACGCACTATGTTCAGATGTTTTGCAGGAGCTTATAAATTCATCACCTACTGCAAGCGACCGTGCTCGTCTTCTTGCGGTGTCTACGAGGGAATCAAGTTACTGGCTTCATGCTCTCCCGTCTAAGCATTTAGGCACTCTGTTGGACCACCTCACTCTGACGATTGCGGTTGGTCTTCGACTTGGCGCCAAGTTACAACAGCCACATCTTTGCCACTGTGGTGGGGCAGTGGACGCGTATGGCCATCACGGGCTTTCTTGTATTAAAAGTGCCGGTCGTCTTTCGCGACATGCTTCCCTGAACGACATCATTCGTAGGTCTCTTGCCACCGCTAAAGTGTCTGCAGTGTTAGAGCCTAATGGCTTGGCGCGCAGTGATGGTAAGAGACCTGACGGGATGACTCTTGTTCCGTGGAAGCAAGGAAGGTCGCTTGTTTGGGATGCCACATGCGTGGATACGCTAGCGTTATCCCACTTGCAGGCGTCCTCCATGTCAGCGGGGGCGGCGGCCACTAATGCAGAAAGAGCCAAGAGGCGCAAGTATGAAATTATTGAAAATAATTTCATTTTTGTGCCTTTTGGTGTTGAAACCCTGGGGTCGTGGGGCGAAGATGCCAGATCCTTTTTTAAGGATCTATCTTCTCGTCTCACAGAGTCCACAGGTGACCGGAGGGCTGGCAGTTACCTCGGCCAACATATAAGTTTGGCTATTCAGCGGGGTAACGCAGCCAGCGTTCTGGGCACACTGCCTCATTGCAGCGGGATAGATGATATTTTTAATGTTTAGTTTTTAGTTTTTAATTTAGTTTTTAATTTAGATTTAATTTAGATTTTAATTTTATCGACATACTTAATTAACATTGAATTTTCGAATTCAATAATAAAACTAAAATAAAAAAAAAAAGATTGAAATGTAGATACTATAAATATGTGGGTTTTTATTCAGAAAGGCTTTAAAGGTACCTAATAGGTACTTGAACTAACCTGTAAAGATCAATTGTTTGAAGATAAGGATGAAGATTGTCGAATAATTATTCACACTAGATAACTCAGTTTTCTAGTAGGTACATACTCGTAGCTGTCTAAAGAAATGTACGAAATTCCGCATATTTTATCTGCGAACTTTTGAACTTGACAACCAGTAGGTTTAATAGACCTATTTAGGCTACCTATAAACTAACATCGACAGCTTCATATATCATATCGATTTGCTTCATAGAACACGAACTTTGGCCCAAATAACCATACAATGACTTTAAACCCATTCCATTCGTCTTTAAAGACAAGCTTGTTTTATCCAAAACTGTATCATTTCCTTACTCTACTCTAATTGTTTTCTTGTGTCTATTCGTTTTACCAAGATCATATTTTCTATCTGAAGGAAACCACAAACGTTTGTTTACCAAGATCAGTGTTTTTTTATGCCCTAAATTCGAGAAACTAAAGCTTAAAAGACTTTTTAAGCACCATTTGGAATTCCAAATCTAGACTTGATCAAGACACGCGGAAGCGTGTCCAGCCAAAGTCCAAAAAAGAAAGAACTGGCAGCACCGTGTGTAATATTACACGAACCATTTGGAGCCACTTTTGACCCCCTCATAACTCAAAAACTATTACACTTAAACATGACAAATTTGGCTCATATATTGAGACCCGCGAGATACGTATGTGCTCCAAATTTCATAAGCACACCTCAAATGGTTATTTAGATATAAACGTCCAAAAATCGTCATTTTTATGATCTACCTACGGATAGATCAAAACTCTGACACGGGGCATACTACCATCGCTTAAAGCCGTATTATTTTAATATTGTTGACGTTCATGTTGTAGTGTTATAATCATTATTTTAAGGACGTCAAAGTACGTGACATTCAACCGTTACTTTGAAATAATACTGCTTTAAGCGGTGGTAGTAACTCCCTCGTCCACTTCCTGCGGCAACTTGCATTACATTCTACGCATAGTGCATGCACAACTAAATAAAACAAGAGTTGTTAAGTAAAAAAAAAACTCCTATTACATAAATCATACTGCAGGTCTTTGTTTAAATTCGTTATTTTGTGTTGTTAACTATTGAAAATGACACATAATTATTATTTTAATGTAAATAATAATATAGTTGCATTAAAACCTTACCTTCGTATTCACGCATTTTGTGCAACGAAACGTCATTGACAGAAAAGAAGAAGAAACGTATTTGAAGTCGTCAGTTCAAGTTGTCAGTCATTGTGATTTTTAATCATTGTTTATAGTGGTTTTAGTGATATCGACTGTTTCCGTGCTTGTTTTCAATGTTTCACTAAAAACTTTTGCTATACTATAATATGGATTCGATCTCGCCGACTTCGCGCTATATTCCATGGATGACCACTGTTTGCAATTTGGGTACGTTACGTTGAGGTGCATAAATTGTCACCTGAGTGTAAACAGGATGCTAAGACCTGTTGTTACCATGGGTGGCCTCACCATCGAAATGATATTGTTGCACCGGCAGCTTTCTTGATAATGTAACGACAGTGATTACCTATTTAATATGAAGATGAATAAATCAATGAACTAATAGAAAAGTCCTATTACAGTGTAAAGGATTATTTGAATGATAGCAAGGCATGGGTATGAATTGTTACAGCGGCTGATTATGTAACTGTTATATTGTATATATAATTTCAAATATTTGTGAGATGGTGATAATAAAACAAACACAGTTGAGTTTGTTGCGGGCTCTTCTCAGACCAGGGCACGTTTGGAACCCTCGTAGCTTTAGTTTTAAGATACCGTAGTTAGTTATCACCATCACGTCTTATGCTCTGTAAGCATGACGTTCAGAAGGTGTACTTTGTAGGTACCTATTTTGAATAAATATGTTTTGAGTTTGAGATTGTGTTCAATAATTTCTGTACAAAAAGAAATGATATCCCATCAAAAACATAAATGTAAAATGAGAGCCAAAATCCAAAATTGTGATATGTATATAATATAAGCATTGTTTGTTGACTTCAGCGACAAAAGAAGTGAGATCTAAATGGGTGCCAAAGTTCAATGGTCAGTCCTGCAATCTATTTATAACAACATAAAATATTTTATAACAACTTAAAATATCATTTCTTCTTATAACTTAGGATAACATGTTGAAGACTAAGGCTTTGGCTTGGCTAGTTTTCATATACGAATTATAGCCTTCGCAAGTTGTAAAGCTGTAAGTTCTTATTTTATTCTTCCGAAAATTTGGCTTGCTAGTAGAAACTGTACTTTTAGGTACCTACTTAATAATAATTCGTATATGGAAACTAGCCAAGCCAAAGCCTTAGTCTTCAACATGTTATCCTAAGTTATAAGAAGAAATGATATTTTAAGTTGTTATAAAATATTTTATGTTGTTATAAATAGATTGCAGGACTGACCATTGAACTTTGGCACCCATTTAGATCTCACTTCTTTTGTCGCTGAAGTCAACAAACAATGCTTATATTATATACATATCACAATTTTGGATTTTGGCTCTCATTTTACATTTATGTTTTTGATGGGATAATATTTACTCAGGTGTGCAAATATTGCTGAAGCCTTATTGAGTATTTGTCTTTCTAATTGACCTCAAACACTGCACTGTGCAACTATTCTCTTAGCGTATAATAGTGAACAAATTACATATCCATAATATAAAGAAAATGACAGACCCATTCTGCCTCTAAGTACCTATACTGACTAAATTCAATACGATAGAAATAGAAATTTACCCTATCATAACAGGTAGACACTAAGACTAAAAATGTTTTACAGGTAGATCATAATACTTTATATAGACATCAATAAAACTTATTAGTTCCTACCTATACAATACACATTTTAACATATTTTGTTTAATTGAAAATAAGCGCAGTAAGTAATAGGATCTACTTCTCTTTATTCCGTGACTAAAATAGTAGGTATAAGTCCATTAAGTTACTAAGGAAATTTTTTAGTTAATAGTTTTTATCACCATTGATTCAAATGTTTCTTAAGAACGCTAGTTCGTTTTTCGTTTACTTACCTATTTCGTACATAATAATATGCTAAGCCCAGTTATTTTTCAATGTAATATGCCATTTGCCATTATAATAAAAAAAAATCCTACCCAATCCCTACGTGAAATATGTCTTCCACGCTTGTAACGTTATCTTGCATTACAAATCCAAGTTTTAAAAGTTAATCATTACATAAGCTAGTTCATCCGTCTGTCACAAATCCAGATCGTGAATCCGTGATGTAACACGGTAATACACAATTGAACATCCAAGATGTCTGTCTGTGAAATATGATTTGCAGTATGAATGCTATTTAAGTCGATCGATCTTCCTTATAGAGTGATGCTGTAATCATTCTTGGCTTCAAAATCTTATTTAGAGTCTCGGTTTCCTTTGAGTGCGGTTTAACTTGCTCAATATTTTTTTGCAAATCATTTGTTGTTTAGAGAATATAATCCGCATACAAATAGTTGGCTTTAAAATGAGTAAGTACTTTTTCCAAATAGGAGACAATGCTTTATTTATGTTGCTCTTTTGCTAAAATTAGTTTTTTTAAACCAAGCTTTTTCTTTCCTTGCTGGCGTATGAATCGTTTAAGATATGCGGCGCTCCCACGATTCTTTTTATGCCTACGCGTGATTGGTGATTTATCTTAGTCATATTCTACATATCTATAATCTATAGTCTGATTGCAACAGTCTCAGTTTGTAATCAAGTATTTTTCTGGTATTTTCAAGTAAGCTCTTAATTTATAATTTTTTGGACTAGATGATGCCCGCAACTTAATGATCGTCCATTTGGATTAAGTTTATAATTCTCGGGGAACTCCTTAATTGAAAAAAAAAATAAAATAAATAAAATATATATTTATTAACAACTAGCTGATGCCCGCGACTTCGTCCGCGTGGTTTAAGTTTTTTGTTATTCCCGCGTGAACTCCTTAATTTTCAAACCAACAAACAATGTTTGTTGGTTTGATATATATATATATATATATATATATATATATATATATATATATATATATATATATATAGTATGATGCACAGTTTACAGTCAATTTAACTTTGGTCTCCGCACTAGGGAACCTGTATCGCAGAGAAAATTTACCGGTATAAGAGATAAAAAGTAGCCTATGTCCTTTGCCGAGATATAACCTACCGCTAAATATACCAAATTTCATCAAAATCGGTTGAAAAGATGGGCCGTTAAAGCGTAGCAGACAGACAGACAGACATACACAATTTCACATTTTATTTGTATGGATAGCTTAGAATTTGAATATTTAAATTTTATCATCGTCACTTGGAAGTTGGAATTAGTATTATCATATTATTTTTCAAAATTTTATAAATTAATGTACCTATAAAAGCACCAATATTATACTTTAATTCTACAGTGCGTAACCCTGATTCATTTATTAATTACAATAAAAAACAATAGAGGGAATAAATAAAATTAAAAAAAAAAAAACAATAGGTGGTAGGTACAATGTACGTAGCCTCTAATAGAAAACAAACCAAACAAATAGGAAGTGTAATGTAATGCAGAAGACCAGAAGTGCATGTAATGCAAATACGAGTACGAAGCTCGCAGCTTTCACCGACACAACGCAAACAAGAGGGCTTTACCTTACTGGGAGCTTTTTCAGATTATCTTCCCTAAACTAATTAATTGTGACTTTCTTTAGTAGTTGTACCAGACACAATGTAGCTTCACGGTCTCATAAATAGTATACTGAGTCGAAATAAGCTTTTGATAAGAAAATTATATTAAGTAACTAGCGGGCCCGGTAGACTTTGTCCTGCCCTGAACCTCGAACCCGATTGCAGCGCCCCCTATCGGGTCCAAATGACAAATGTGTATATAAATATCCCGGGGTCCAAAAAATCACAACAGAAAAAGAATTAGCGAAATTGGTCCAGCCATTCACGCGTGATGTCGTGACCATGGGAAATAGGGATTAGTTTTTATATCCATATCCATACTTCCATACTAATATTATAAATGCGAAAGTGTGTCTGTCTGTCTGTCTGCTACGCTTTCACGGCCCATCTGTTCACCCGATTTTGATGAAATTTGGTACAGAGATAGGTTATATCCCGGGGAAGGACATAGGCTACTTTTTATCCCGGAAAATTCAAAGGGTCCCGCGGGAATCAAAAAAAATATCTGTTCAACCGATTTTAATGAAATTTGGTACAGGGGTAGGTTGTATCCTGGGGAAGGACATAGGCTACTTTTTATCCCGGAAAATTCAAGAGTTCCCGCGGGAATCGAAAAGCCTTGGTCCACGCGGACGAAGTCGCGGGAATCATCTAGTATATATATATATTATATATATACATATATATATATACGTCCGCACTCTACTAGCAAAATATAGAAACATACTTAGTTAGTTACCAATCATTGGAGTTCGCACTTCTTAGCGATAGTGAAGCATTGATGGCTTCGGCTTCCCATTTGGGGGTCCAGGTTTTAATCTTATCTGGAGTCCTGGTACTCTCTACCTCTAATTTTTCGGAGCTATAATTATGTGCGTCAAGCAATTGGACATCATTTGGTTTAACATTGAAAGAAAATACCGTCAGAAATTAAAATTTCTCCACCAAGCTCTCAAAATTGTGTTGTCTGCTAGTACGCACTTGTAAGCGTGTTGGATTATGGCCTCCTCATTCTAAGAGGAAACCCGTGCTCGGTTGTGAACCGACGATGGATTGCATCTTGCAGTGATGACTGTGTGTGTGAGTGACTTGACGTCCCGTCCCGTTGAAGGGTGAACCCTGCTAATGATTTCAAATATTACCTGTAGTACTCCTTACGTACTGTATGAATTTAGGCACTTACGTTGATTAATTTATCATGCCCGTGCTTATTATGCCTATTTGATTCATGCTTTTTATGTTTAAGCAGTTACTTAACAAAGTAATACTAAATAATACTTGTTTATGAAGTATACAGCTGATGGTCAATGGTCTGCCGCATCATTCAATTCAAACCCACATTTCACCGAATGATCAAGTGACGTAAACCCTTTCACCTAAGGTTCAAAAGTGAATAGTGACATTATAAGGTAGGTACACATTACATAAACTCGCACTTCTTTACTGTTATAATGTACATAGCATACATTCTGTTATGTCATTTGTAAATCTGCTTTAAGTAGCAATAGGCGAGCGTTTAGAACGCGCTAGTGGCCCGTATGCTTAACGGCCCAGAGCTAAAACACGTAAAATTAAAGTCAAGTAGACTTGTACCTTACATACGTACGTTACGTGTTTAATTAATAATAATATTTTTGATGTTATAAATTATTGTAGAAGCTATAAATAGCGTAAAATTGTAATTTTAATAAATGTTGGTATGCAAATACTCAAACATAATTTTAAAAGTTCTTAATTAGTTACTGTATTACTTAACTCTTTAAATTATGTACATTATAATGTTTCATAGACCATCTTCTACGTACTTGTAGAATTAAATGGTGGTGGCAAAATTGTGGCGTTATTTAAATGTATTGAAAGTTTTTTCTTACTTGTTTACTTTAAAAAATGTTATTTGTCACATTATGTATGTATTTTATTACTGACATAATCGAGACAAATTCAATTCAATTTAGAACTTTCCGTCGTACGTCGCTTTATCTTTATGCTAGGAAAATGATCCTACGGGATTAAAAATATCTAATCACCGCGGACGTATTTGGGTGCTAGCCATTATTTTTGGACGCCGTCATATTATGTAGAAATAAAGTAGAAATTTACTTCCCAACGAATAAAGTACAGAGCTATTTTTCTTCAATTGGATCATCAATTAATGAAACATCAACTTAATTCATATTACCTATGCAACCAGATTACCATATAGGTAATTTTGTTACATAGGTAGCATTATTCGCGTAATAACTTCGGTTAATTAAACCAAGCGCGTTCTAAACGCCCGTCTGCTGAAACCAAGCTATTTAAATTGCATCAGAGGTCACGCGCACTCACCAAACTGTTACTTAGAAGATAAAAATTTCTAATAATGACTCTGTAATTTTATGCCGCGCATTTTAATATCTAAAAACTATTACGGTTTTACTTGCACATTCATAGGGTCCTTACTCATTACCTACACTGTAATAATTTAAATTAGTTTGTTAATTACCTGCTACGTTTAAAATATGCCATGTTTGAAATGTCATATGAAAATTTTAGATTGCGCCACCCAACTTAAAATTTAGTTAATTATAAATTTAATTCTCATTGAAATTATGATTTTCATATTATAAACATACCTAGAGACAGAGAGATGTGCAATTCTTTCAACGATTTGTCACCAGTTTCGAGGATAACTGTACTTATTTGATTTATAACAGTCAAAAATAGGATGGTCGATGAAATAAATTCTTCATAATATTATTCTTTTTTATCAACTACAAGTTAGCCCTTGACTGCGATCTCACCTGATGGTAAGAGATGATGCAGTCTAGGATGGTAGCGCGCTACCCTGTTTGGGGTATGGCAGATATATTCAACCCATCCCCTAATCGGTTTCTACACGGCATCGTACCGGAGCGCTAAATCACTTGGCGGTACGTCTTTGTCAGTAGGGTGGTAACAGCCACGGCCGAAGGCTCCTACCAGGCCAGACCAGAGAAAATCCAGAAATTATAAATTCGATTGAACCCGCGACCTCCCACGTTAAGGCAACAGCAATCTACACTGCTCCACGAAGGTTTCTTCAAGCTTGAACTTTTGCGATATTATTGTCTTTTCCGTACAGACTGTTGTAGATAAACAAAAAGCTCTGTAGGTATGTTTACCTATGCAACATTTCTGGTTGCGACGCATCATGAAGTGCGTTTAACAATAACACATAATTATGACGAATATTACGTATTCAAACGCTTTTACTGAGTACAGGAAAATATTAAAATCGCGTAATGTATAGAGCTGGCGTGAACAGCTTTCCCGATAGTAACTGAAACGTAATGATTATGGTCAGAAACATACTAATAAAATGACACTCGCCATAGCGTGCACGCAATATACTTATTGTACTTATCTTTATCAGTGATCGCCGTCTTTAAAAATAATGATTAGTTAATAATTACAAGGTTTTTTTGACGACCTCCGTGGCGCAGTGTGTAGCGCTGTTGCCTTAACGTACGGAGGTCCCGGGTTCGATCCCCCGCAGGGTCAATTTGGGAATTCATAATTTCTGAATTTTCCCTGGTCTGGCCTGGTGGAAGGCTTCGGCCGTGGCTAGTTACCACCCACCGGCAAAGACGTTCCGCCAAGTGATTTAGCGTTCCGGTACGATGCCGAGAAGAAACCGAATAGGGGTATGGGTTTAATATAACTGCCATGCCCCTAACAGGTTAGCGCGCTACCATCTTAGACAGTAGACTGCATCATCACTTACCATCAGGTGAGATCGCAGTCAAGGGCTAAGTCTTGTAGTGGATAAAAAAATAAAAAATAAGTTGCTCTCCTGATCGCCTGCTCTGATTAAGTTATACATATAGAGCGACTCGACGCCGAGGAAGATGTATGTGTCACCGTAAGATTGTAAAAACCGTTAGATTATAATCTAACTCGCGAAATTGTAAACTGTTGAATGATTACAATATAACGGATTATTTTTCGGTAGATTGTAATCTGTTAGGTTTATTAACCCGATAGAACCTAAGTGCCCGGCCTGCGGCCGGGCTCTACTTGATTAATTATGTCGAACCCTAACCTAACCTACAAGAAAGAGACAAGAAAGCGTAAATACAATGAATATTTCAAAAAATTTCACTCGTAACATTGAACGGTTCACAATTCGTCGACAGTTTACAATATCGCTAGTTGGATTATAATCTAACGGTTTTTGCAATCTTACGGTGACATATGCATTACCAGATATTGGAGCCTAGCCTATTTCCATTATCGACCTCCTTAGCACAGTGGAGAGCGCTGTCTCACAATTCAGAAGTCCCGGGTTCGATAATCGGAATGGTTCATTAGGGAATTTATAATTATTTCAGAAAGTTCTCTGGTCTGGTGGGAGGCTTTGACCGTGGCTAGTTACCATTCTACCGGCAGAGACGTACCAGCAAGTGATTTAGCATTCTGGTTCAATGCCGTGTAGAAACCAAACAGTTGTACCTACTTAAGTGTTTGGGTATAGTGTGGTAGTTTTAATAAATCTCATAATACCCATCTTAATCGGTTTTAAATCGGCATCGTACAGGAACGCTAAACCACATAATAAAAGAATCAATACATATAAGTATTATCGCTTGGCAGCATTCCTTGAAGCAACACCTACTTACTTAGTTGAAATGTAAGAACAAATTAATTAAAATTCTGTTTAATTTTACGGTGGGTTTATCTTAAAAATAAACAGAAGTTCATATTCGTAATAGTGTTTGTTTTCTAAAAAAAACAAACAATCACAAGGTGCGTATTAAGCCGGGTCCGCTGCACCTTGTTATCGTGTTTTGCTAACACAAACGTGTTATTATAACCAAGGTCATGCTATTTGGGGGCGTGGCCTAACTGTTTTGAAAGTGTTTTTGTTTGCCGCCTCGGATGGAAAACATCCCCGCGTTCGCCTGCGGGGGGGCCGGGGGGAACTTTAATTCATTTCGTATCTGTGCTCGCCAGAGGCACAACTCGTCAAATCTCTTTGTTTTTCGGTTTAGATACGCGGTATGATCTTACTCTATGATCCTCGCTACGTCAAAGTTTTTAGCTATATAGACAAAGTACTCTGTGGTTTTTAGGATGGTGTTTATATGATTATACGTAGGTACTTGATCAATAAATTAAAAAAAAAATATGTTACTAACAAAAATAATCTAAACCTACTCGAAAATCGCAGTGGACGGCCTGTTATAAAATTATGTTTCACTAACGTGTTAGCAAAACAATATTTTGTTCGTAACAAGGCGCAGCGGACCCGGCTTTAGAGACTCACATGGAAGAGGTCACATTAACTGGGTTGTGTTAATTACTACAACTTAATTAAAGTATCTACTAGATGATGCCTGCGGCTTTGTCCGCGTGGATTAAGATTTTTGATTCCCGCGGGAAATCCCTATGTAGTAGCCTAGGTATGTCCTTCCACGGGATACAAACTTAATTGAAAAGATGGGTCGATGAAGCGTACAGACAAACTTTCACATTTATAATAATAATAATAATAATATGGATATAAATCGCGACAAAAAGACAAAAGTCATAGAGATAGATGAAGAGAAATATATAAGGCATCTAATACTCGTACCTATTTTATACAGAATATTTAATTTAGAAAAGGAAGGTAAAGACAGGTACATACTTAAAGGAGCGTAACATTTTCACCGCACTTTTGGAATTATGTCTGTCTGCCCAGTGTCCACGAACAAAATAGAGCAGACAGTACAGAAACCAGCTATCATGCATTTATCATCACTTCAATATTATAAATGCGAAAGTAAGTTTTTTGTTGGTTTATTGGTTTGTCCTTCAATCACGCCGTAACGGAACAACGGATCGACCTGGTTTTTGTCATGAGTATAGTTGAGGACCTGCAGATTGACATAGGCTACTTTTTATCCCGGAAAATTAAAGATTTTCCGCGGGAATCATAAAAACTTAAACCACGCGGACGAAGTCGCGGGCATCAGCTAGTTTTTTATAAAGCTTTAGGTAGTTGAATTAGCACGAGGAAGACGAGAAAACATGACTATGTCAAGGTACAATTAACATACAGCTTTAGATAAGCCCATTGTCTGTGGGTGATAAATCAGCGGCTGGGAATCGAACCTGCGTCCACAATGAACAATTGCGCTTTGCGTAATGTAACATCATTGGTGGGTTATACGCAAACAAGGTATTTTTTATCAATTTTAGTGGTAAGGTGAATAATGTAATACGTGTAAGCATATTAGTAGTGTAGAAAGTCGATTCTGGCCCACCCCGGGGGGTCCGCGAAAAAAAAAATTGCCCCGCCCACAAAAAAAGACCACCCACGAAGAAAAAAACCCCCGCCGGAGGCGAAAAATTTTCGAGAAAAATTCCAATAAGACGAATTCCAATAAGATTTCCATTGTAAGAAAATTCCCACTTAAACTTGTATAAATTAGCGAGATTTTCGCTGATTCTAGACCATTGGATCTGGATGTTCGCCGTTTTTAGACCGTTGGCTCAAACCTAACCTAACCTAACCTAACATATATCGATCAGGTCGTTAGCGGGAAACTAAAAGGCCAATTGAAATCTCCTACCACCCATCTAGTTACCGACTTGGATCAACGTTGCAGGGAAACGAAAAGATAACCTAACCTAGCCTAAATTTACGTAAGGCTAATGAGCTGTATCACTTTTACAATATGCGTAAATTTATTACGCAATTAGTATTTAGTAGATAATACGCGCCAAAATAACTTCAGAATGCCCAAGATGCGGTGTACAAGGTACCTGCTCCGGGCGCCGGGGGTTTTAACAATGCCCCCCGCCCCTTATCCCCTCACCCGTCGATCCATGCATTTCTACAATTTTGTCTTTAACCGACTTTAAAAAAAGGAGGTATTTTCTGTATGTATGACTGTATTTTCATAAAATGTTTAAATACGAGTTTATCATGTTATCACCATATTGGATGACTGATATTGTTTATAATGAATAAGTAAATTAGAATTTGATAGCAATGCATTTCGTAGAAACTTAACCCAAGCTTTTATGATAATGTGTTCTCTTACAAAAATATGTGACATGCTCTCTCGTGTCAGTTTAAAATATATTTATTATCTCATTAACAAAAAATTTCCTCAATTTCGCAACTTTTTTTGGATATTATTTTTTTCTATCCTGGTGCTGTGAGACCAAGTTTTTTGTCAATCTTCGAATGAACAAAATTCACGATCGATCGTGTCGTTGATTTTTTTAGTTAGTCCACTCAATCTGTTTTTATCGCCCATTAACTTTAGGTAGATGCAAAAACTGATATCGCATGCAGGTGTTTCAGAGCATGTACATTCGTGTTTGTTTCGAAGATTTATAATCCCATTAAGAAGGACTAACAAAAAATTAACCCAAGCTTTTATGATAATGTGTTCTCTTAGTAGATACAAAAAATATGTCACATGCAGCTGCATGAAAACATGTTGACTCTTGCCTAAAAAGATGCGTGTATAAAAACGCACCATTGTAATTTTGTGTCACAAGTTTACTCGGTGCCAGATCGTTAGGATCAAATATCAGTGCTATAAGTCTTAAATATAAATCACCAGTCTAGAGCGATTGTGTTGTGAATCTACATATTTCCATCCATCATGACGGTAAGTTTGCAATTTTAGCGGTAACTAGGATCTTTTATAAACTTTTATAAATTTAAGTAAATATTATAATTAGTTTTTCTTTCTATTAGTTAAAGTATCACCTTAATCTTATGCACTATTACCTTTTTATTTCAGGACTCACAGGAAGAATTCACTTACAAGCATTACTACTATCCACTCAATGTGCTAGATGGTCAAGATGCGAGTGATTCCGCATTAAATAATAAAAAGACTGCTTCAAAAAGGGGCAAACCAACGGAGCAAAACAATATAGATGTATTTTTCGAAAAACCAAAGAAAAAGAGGAGAACTACTATTTCGTCATCGGTAGCTCAAGCGACTGATGGAGGTCTATCCTATATCTCATCCAATGATGGTGATGGTGTCAGTGCAAGTCATCTCATCAAAATAGATGTCTATGACATGAAGAATCTGGAAGGGATTTTACCTATTGATTACTGGAAATATGCAGATTTACGATTAAAGTACTACGTGAAATCAGACGCTGATAAATTTTATCACAGCACGCGAGATGTTATTTACAACATAACAAAGCAGATCGCAGAAAGACATGATTGTAAAAAATATTTTATCGACAGAGATAACAAGCAATAACTACTAACTATACTTATAAAGTATGGTTTAGCTAGCTTAGGATCATAATGATCTGTGCATACACATGAGTTTTTTCTGATCACTGCCTAAACCGAGTCCCCCACTCTTCGCCCATACAACAAAGTATAAAAGTGTTTTGCTTCGAAAATACTAACTTCATATTTCATTACACTACGTCCTACTACACGATGCCGTCTCAACTTTGTGAACTGAACGAGACCATTTATGACGAAGAAATGGTTACAATATGTGAAGAAGTAGAAAATACAGTAAATTTGGAGGAGATAGAAGATGAAAATTGGTATTCGCAATTAGATAGAAGTCCATCACCATCACCAAGTCTCTACAGTCCTGTTGACTTCGTTGTGAAGGAAGATGCACTATTTGGGATACAAGGCCCAGCAACAGATGATGAAGAAACTGAGCAAGATTCACTCCATTCGCTCTCATCACAGTGTACACTTAAGTTATCGCAATTAGATAGAATTCCATCACCATCAAGTCTCTACAGCCCTGTTGACTTCGTTGGGAAGGAAGATGCACTATTTGGGATACGAGGCCCCGCAACAGATGATGAAGAAACTGTGCAAGATTCACTCCATTCGCTCTCATCACAGTGTACACTTAAGTTATAGTTATGGGTACTTTAAGATTCATTTTTAATAAAAATGTTATGTAAGATTTTCATGCAAATAAAACTATAATTTTTCAAACCAATCTTTTTTATTTCATTTCTTTATAAATAAAGTCTTAAACATATATTGTAACAGTTGATCATTATACAAAGTATTATCTGAAAATACATTAAGAAATTGTGACATTGAGATGTCGTTATATTTAAAATATATATAAACTAAACAATACATTCCACAAAATGAGCTGAAATAGTTTTGCAGTACTTTGTTGTTATGAATCCACTTCTTACAGTTGGTTTTTAGAAACATTTCATGATAATCCATTGGTTTTCGACCAAACGAGTCAAAATATTCACCGACACCATTAGTACCCACGTATATCGCTACCCAGTGAGATCCAGGTTTTGTATCGGGGTCTAAATTGGATATTAAATAAGCTGGTGGTGTTACATATATCGGTATCTTATTAGCTGCAAATACATTGAAATGAATGTTTGCATCAATTTTTTTTAAATAGTTTTCTATCTCTTTGGTATCCATTGAAACTTTAATTATAAATAAATTAAAATGTAAAATAATCTTCTTTACTGAATGGATGGTTAACAAATGACTTAAAAAGTAAATATCTCCATTTATATTAATTCTTAACTGTTGTAGTCTAAACTAACGTCTCGATTTTTATTAATTTCAATTACGTTATCAAACTCTGCGTATACTATGCAATTAACAGTTGTGGTTAGAGCTTTTTCGAATCGAACTTCAAATCTTACACTACCCCGTTTAATAAGGTTCCAGTGGGAGTTTGAATTAGCAGATAAATCAGGAGTTAAATCAAAAGCAAACAGACAATATCCATTTTTATACTCTTCCTTAGAGACATCATTTCCATCATTCAAAAAATGAATTCCTGTTCCCGAGAATAAAGTATGGTATGCACTCGTGAACATATCATTATCAAAAGACGGTGTTAATGTTTTTGATGGTATCGATTGGCCATCAACATATAAACCGAACAGATTAAGTCCGTGATTACCAAAATTAAAAGGATTTGTATTTAGAGTTCCATTGAAAGCAGAGTTTCCCACGAAACCAACAATACATCTTTTGGGAATTTGTCCTAAAAATACATTATCAAGCATTTTTCCTTGGATTCCTGAGGGTATCGTTAACACTTTAACTTCGGCACGGGTGACAGGATATTTAGCGGTTGTAGTAGCTAATACTTTCTCATGTGCAATTAATACACTCGGATTGATCCGAACTTTACGCATTATAAGGCTAGCACTAGATATATGCACTTTGAATTTACCATCTGCAGAGGAACACATAAGATTGAAAGTATCTTTAGAACGTACTAGTTTAAGACGCATTTCAACACCGTTGATTAAAAACTTATCTTGATTAAAAATATCAGCGTGTATGTGTCCAATCATTTCAATAGTTTTACTTTCCTTTGCTAATTCTTCTCTTTTTGCGTATCCCTGATTTGAAGCATCACATGAATCCATTTTCGAGGTGGTATCTTTATACCATAGACCACAAGTGAGATGAGATTTCTTGGCAGCTGTACCATAATTAAGCAATGTCTCGATGTAGGCTCGATACCCATAAGTGTTGTTTGGAGGTGATACGAGCTTTTGATTTAAATATATGTCAACCTGACTAAAAAGTGAGTGTAACCAATTGTTAACTGGAGCAACATTAGCCGTCTCCGCAATGTTAGTTGCATCAGTATTCTGAACTTTAGCTTTTATGTGAAGTAGGGTATGAGATAAATCAATGTAATCATCTCCATTTCCTGGTACTAAGAACTCAATGGGTCCATCATCGGTCAATGATGAAATGGGGTTGTAATGAATCCACTGACCCCCCTCAATACTTGTTTGAGTCGATGGTAGAGCAAACAAATCCAACTCAGATTTTACGCATTCACAGGAGTTATGATGTAAAAATGACATTTTTTTAAATTTTAACTTTTATGAAAAATATCCTGAATATTACTCTGTTTAATTTTCTTAGTACCTTTCCGTTTGAGAGTTTTTTTAGAAGTGGTACGTTTCCTCTTTTGTCGCCTAATTTTATAGCCTGATCCTCTCATTATTAAATCAATTTTTTTATCAGCTTTTTGTTTTAGATTCGAAGTTGCTGTTTTTAAACGTGATCTGATAGATTCATCCATTGGTTGCACATTTAACATATCGGACAATAGGCCCACACCAGCATTTAAAGCTTCTTTACCCACAACTTTAGCGCCATTTTTCAAAAGTGGAAGAACAGATCTAAATAATCCACCCAAAAAACTGCCAATACCATGACCTCGCTGATAAGGTGCTCCCTTATAAATTGCACCTACGCCTGTACCAGCTTGATGAGAATAATAATGTAAATATGGACACGGCATTTTACATGCACGTTCACTTGATTCTCTTAAAATGTAGTTTAATACACGTTGTCCCAAACTGGAATGGTACTTTCCGACCTGTACTCGTTCTTATATCTATTTCTATTACATCGAACTCTCTGCGCATGACAGGTACGTAATGAGGTGGTGAAAAAATATGCATTTTGTTTGCCCCGTATATATAGACTGTAGGATCTAGTGGTACGATTCTGAGAAGAGGGGCCATCACATCTCCAACAATTTGTGGTTCTATTATATCACAATAAATGAACAATTGAGATGGCAATCCTAATTTTAAATTATAAGGATATGTTCCAGTTTTATGCTGAATTAGATTCGTATTTGGTTCAAAACCCAGTTGTAAACATAACTTGGTTGATAACTTAAGTACCTCAATTAAGTTATCCCCACATAATATTGATACTTTATTTTTTATTTCATCATAATTAAACATTATTGTAACATCAGTATTTTTATTTAATTCAGCTACAATATGAGCAATGCAGTCATAGTTCATGGCAGGAATACGGTTTCTATAGTGTACTAATGATTTAATACCATCCTCGGGTATCATAATCCATTTTGATGTGAAAATAACATTTTCATTTTCTCGAACCGTATACATAGTGCAAGGATATTGAATTTCAACAACTCCAACGTACCATTCTCCTTCCAAAATAAGCGCTTTTGGTAATTTTGTTGAGAACATGGTCGTTGTGTTTTCCGGGAAGTATTCCATTGAACTATTACTAAGCAAAGTTAAATAAAAATTTTCTTCCATCATCCTATCTGATTAAGACTGGATTCTAAAATCCAACTGTTAAATTTATCAGGATAACCTTTCCACTTGACAAGTAATTGTTTTCTGTTACCTGAGTAGCGAGAGCGTACTATTTTATCAATTTTATATCGAGTGGTGGGGTTATATGTAATTTTTTGCAATTCATCCTCGTAAAACGTTCCTACAATAGACTCATCTTGAAGATCTTTGAGGGTATAGACAACCTTAGACATGCTTTTTTTTATGCCGGATATAATAAATATTTCATCACTCCAATTTGTTTCATACCCTTTTTGAAAAATGTGTTTATATTTTGTTATCCTTACATAATCACCAATTGAAAACTTCGTTTGCTGTCTAACACTTATTTTATTGTTGAGATTTCCATATAAATTGTTCCAAACTTTCATGATGTTATTAAAGTTAACTTCAAATGGACACATTTTGATGCTTGAATGAAAGCTATGGTTATAGGAATAGAGTAAATCTTGTAAAACGTTAATATAAGTATAGGTATTTTTATGTGTAAAATAACGCCACATTTTAGTTTTTAATGTCCTTTGCAATCTCTCAACTATACTAGCTTTAATATCTGGGTTGTTGGTTGTGTAATAATTAATATTTTTACTTTTAAAGTATTGTCTAACATCTTTTGATACAAATTCAGTTCCTTTATCAGATTGTAAGTGGGTGGGAGTTGCTTTAGCTTCAGTAAATATACTTTCAAATTCCCGTTTTATACTTTCTGAATTTTTCTTTTTAAGTGCTCTAGCGAAAGCGTATTTACTAAAAACATCAATAACACACAGAATATAATTAAAACCTTCATTATATTGAGAATAAGTACGCATATCACTTAAATCTGCTTGCCAAAGTTCATTAAAGTTAGATAATATGTATTTGTTTCTTGTGAATTTTCGATGCACAGGCTTGTGTAACGTATAAGTTTCCTGGGCTTGCAACCACTCTTTAACTTGTTTCCTATCCATTTTACCTTTTAATGCTCTGGCTAATTTATCTACGCTACTGTAACCAGCTGGGTTCGAAACATCATAATAGATGTCTTTAATGTCTAGTATGGATTCCATCTTTCCCAAATGTCGTGTTTCTTTCTTAATGCGTATGATGTTAAAGTTTCACGACTCTTTTCATCATTTGAGGAACTATGTCTTCTAAATTTTAGCGATTTATCATTAATATTTTCAAAAGCTTGAGGATTACCGATACAAGCCGATGGAACTCCAATATTTTTTAGAGTTTCAATAAATTTTTCCCATCCAGCAGGTTTGGGGCGTTTTAATGGCCTTAGTGTGTAATTCACTAGATCAACTATATTACTGTCATCTACAATCTCATTATCTATGACTATTAATCCATCATTTTTCCAGTTAATTTTGTCTTTATTGTTTAGGAGAGTGCTCAACAATATATCACCTTTTTTTCTATACGTTTTTGGTATGAGTTTGTTTATATAAGTGGTGGTATATAAAATATCAATTGATGAATCACGTACGTGCTTATCATCCTCAGAGTCCTCATTAACTGCGAAATCATTATCTTTACTTTCCTTTTTAAGGAAGTCAGTACAATGTTTTTGCCCATCCTCTACTGTCACCGGTAGTATTAATGGTTTCCTCTCTTCCCTGGTAAAATGGAGATATCTCTGCAAAATTTGCATATATAACAACCATTTTTCACGGTCATCCATTTTATTTTTTAATATATTTTTCATTTCTTTGTCTAATCTGGATAAAGAATCTTCATGTATAGTATCTCTTGATTTCAAGCGTTCAATAGCCTCTGGTTCAATAAGAATCATTTTCTTTGTGTACTCCATTTTTATACTAAATTGAACAATCCATTCAAAACAGCCCCCAATATAATCGGTAGAAATGCTCCTCCTTGCTGAATGATAATGCGTTTTCTTAATTTACCTTTTCCTTTCTTAATTAATTTTCTTAATATAGTTTTGTGTTTTTTCAGCTTAGACTTCTCACTATCCTTCAAGGGTACTTTACCATTTAATATATTAAAAATGCACTCACTGATGCAATCAATTTCTTCGTCCTTGCAAACTTTTAATAAGGCTGTACGAAATTTAGGTTTAAGTGTGAGTAAAGCCTTTAATAAATCTTTATGAGTTTTCACACGTCCAAACATTATAATTACTATTATCAATGAATTTTAATATTTAAATCACATTTGTAGAAAAAAAGCAATTTAGTTTTACGATACTTATGATGGGTTTTCTTGCTTCTTTATACTTTGGGGTATTGTCCTTAAAAATTTCTTTGATATATTCACATACACAATTAATTTCCTCCGTTTTAAGAGAACGAAGTAAAATTTTACGATATTTTGGTTTAAATGTTTGTAATGCACTCAGATTTTTTATATCTGACGTTGTGTTACCTTCAACCATTATTTGTTACTAACAAGAATCGGATGATGCTCACCATATTTAAACCCCTTTTTGGGGACATATACTACACATTCATTAGTAACGGGGTCTATTTTGCTTTTAAAACGACATGAATCACTTGTATTTTGTTTCAAGTCAATCATTAAATAACCAAAAGGTTCATTAGTAGCATCTTTATAGGCTTCCTCAATAAATTTTGAATTGTCTGGAAACACTTGACGAGCTAAATGACGAATCTGTGTACGGTCTCGAGGATTTTTGAAGTAAATAATGTAACTTGTGTTCAGTGAAATATCTCGTTGTCCTCTACCTTGATGAAATAGATTTTGTGTAATGTAAAATACACTTAAATTTCGGTGATGGCTACCTTTAGTAAAAATATCGACAACGCGACCATCTGACTCTCTCATAAGATCATCAATTATAACTAACCGAGGATGTTTTCCATCAAACATGCTCATTTCAGGAATTCCCTGGATATATGTCACATTTTCTAGATTATAAAGAGGTTGCATTTCATCATAGCACCATAAAATTTGATCAAACCGTATGTTACATAAATCATTACAGTGCTTCAGGAAATTTGTAACAAAATTTGATTTACCACAGCCACTTGGGCCTGCTACTATAGCAGTAAATGGATGGAGAAAATGAAACATCGTAAATAAATGCGTGTGACTTTAGTTAAGGCAGATAAGGAAATGAATAAAAAAATAATATATTATTGCTTTTAAGGATCAATTAAAACAATTTTATTTTCCTTTGTATATTATCTTAAATATATTTTCTTAGTTCTATTTATTAACTATACATTTTTATAATTATAACTAGTTATACATTTCAATACGTATCTACATAATATTATATACGTAGAAGTTCTTTTGCTAAAGAAAACGTGTTCTACAAACAAAAATAGCGTCGATAAACCTCACTGTTCATTATTATTTAATGTATTTATTTTGTAATGGCCCCAAGCTAAAGTGTCAGTGGAGTTGTTGATTAAAAACCGTTTTGTGTCTGAATGTGATAACGATATTTTATTATTTTTTTGGGTGAAAACAACATGCTTTATAGATCTAAATCTATACATTTCACATATTTCATTTTTTTGCTCAAATAAGACTGTTTTGTAGTTCTCCATTTTAAATTTTTTTGTTACTGATTTGTTTACTCCTTTTGCTCTAGCAATGAATTTTTTTTGTGTATTAAAAGCGTATAATTTTGATCTCAATCCGACAAATTCTATCAAAATCACACCATTGTTTTCATCTTTAAAAAGACCAATTTTCTTTTTATTTATTCGGGGGAAATCAAATGCATTATCAGGGGGATAATCTGAAGTATCAAAGTATTTATTTAAATCAGGTTTAATATCCTCATAAAAATTATCAGTGAAAATGTGATAAATGAAGCTGTCAGTATCAGTATATAACATTTTACAATTTGAACCATATTTGTTTTTCATATATTTGTAATGAAAATCATACATAAGCGTTTTGGAAATATCCAAAATACATAAACCTAAATAGATGGGTTTGTCATATAACACTTTAGTTTTTTTAAGTTGAATTGCAACAAAACTTTCAGAGAATATTGAAAGACTATGAAATTCAGGTCTTGCGATAAGTTTCTGTGCACCAGCGACTTTTCCTTTATCTTCCCAATGTGTACATAATTTAACATCTACTCGTTTTTCAACATTTTCCATTGTTTTCCCGAAAATGGAATTATTCATTAACTTATAGAAATCCTTTTCAAAATCAGAATGTGCAGATGTACGTAGCTGGGTATTCAAATCAATATATTTTTGTAACCAAGGGCTTTGATTGAATTTTAAAATCCGATGGACGTTCCTTAGCTTTAAGCCCATTTCTAAACATTGTTTTAAATTTCTATAATGAATAACATACTTAGTTTTATTAAATAGGTTCGGCACTAATTTCAAATTTTTACTCCCTCCTACGAGTATATTCTCTGGACATAGTGGAAAATCGGTATGTAAGTCGTGTAAAATTTGTGGGTATTCTAAATCTACTTCAAGAATATAGCCTACGTCAGAATCAATTGGTACATTAAAATTAGTGTCACAATTTACCCATTCAAAACCACCTGTAGGAAGGTATTGAGACATAGCCCATCCATATAAATTATTCGCGTCTAAGTACATGAGATAAGATGATTGAATTTTCTCATCAAAATTCTCCATAAACTTATTATTTGCTTGCGCATAACGGTTACTGCATTGCGAAACACCGCCACGTATACCTGATTTTATGAATGCAATTTTATCGTAATCTGTAAGCAGATCCAACGTTACTTGTGTATACTTTAACATTGCGTCCCAACTAAGACCTGGCGCTGTATAATATTGAGCAGGATCTAAATCGTAAGTTTTAATACATACGTTTCTAAAGTTTTCAAAAATATCCGTTAAAAGGAGAACATCTGTTTTGAGATATAAGTCAGAGTAATCACTCATATTACGACATTTAAAATGATTCCAGACATCACTGGCATGTTTATAATCCTCATTTGAAATAGAACTGTTTGTAAGTGTGTTGAAAAAATTATCTTGAGTGGGGAGTGATGTCAACTTTAAGGATTCAAATGATGACATATACTCATATGGGTACACACCTTTGCGTTTTAAATAAAGAAGATCCTTTTCATTCTGAAAATTTCGGCGCAATTCAATGAATTCATCATCATTCAAATTATTTGTTAAGGATTCTAAACTATACGATAAAAATTTAAAAGAATCAATAAATCTCAATTCAATTTGGTTTTCATCGATTTTTAACATTTTTGAAAACGAAATGTATCGTTCCTTATTTTGAGGTATGACCTTTACCACCCCTTCTGAAAAGTTTAATGCGTGTACAATGAAATGAGCATCATAGTTACTAAGGTTATGCAGAATTACAGGGATAAATCGAGGCGTATCAAATTTTTTGCTGCAACTTTTATGGCAGACACCTGTGAAAACGCCAGTGTACTTATTATAATCTATTTTATAAGCTGAATCTAGTTTTTTATTACATATATAGCATATAGTTGCTCTATTTATTTTTTCATTAATATCCTCTGAGAGGGGAAGTGGATTGATTTCAATTAAATATTCGTTATAAATGCGGTTGACGTCCTCATTTAGGCGTTCCATAAAAACTTTTGAACAGTCACTACCCGTATACGTTTTGTATTTAGATAGACTATCATTGAATGTGCATTTGATATAGTACCCAAAACTATATACTTCATGCTTCTGAAAATTTGTTGTATATGAGGTAGATGGATCATTATCACATCCTTGTATAGGATTTAAAAATGCTTCAAAATCTGCATATACAACAAAGGGTAATTTTAACTTCCTCTCGTGTTTATGGAATGTTAGTTTAGCTTTGTTAATGCCTGGTAAATCTGTTCTAACATGATTACAATCGAACTCCTGGTGAGATTTTAATTTACAATCTGTTTGAAAATAAAGCAAGCAACCGTCGCAAATATAGTTCGCGTGTTGATGTCCATTTAATTGGTGACTAACTAGTCGGGATAGGTTTTTTATATAACAATAATGACCGGTAGAAATATTATTTATGTAAAGTAAATTTACGTGTTTTTGTTTTCGGCATTTTGTGAAATAGAGTGGACCAATGACCTTTGTGGAATTACTTTTAGTATCACGTTCAAGTCCAAAAACATTAATACTAATATTATTTAAGCGCTCAAATTTATATATATCTTTCAACTTTACCGGAAATGGAATATCTGTAAAACTTAAAGAGTTTTGTTTAGATGCATATGAACTCACTCTGTCTACATGATTGTTAACTGGGTACAATGCGGAAAGCACAGCCCATTGAAAACATTGATAGTCATTATTTTTTACATTAATTACAGCATGCTTATGTTTTATATCTAAGGGTAGATCTATATATGAAGATCCTCGTAACGGGTTAAATTTATTTATGTTTAAATCAATGTAATTAATTTTTTTTAGACTCCAACCACTATCTTTCTTTTCAAAATTACAAACTTTATTTGAAATTTCATCATGCAAATCTGAATAAATTTTATTGATTTCTTGCTCTAAACATAGAATATAATTAATGGTTTGAAAATCAAAAGAATTCTCTAAATTTTTTGTTGTTTGAATAAAATCCCCACTTAAAATGCAATTTACTTTAATTGGCTTATATTCCTTTAATAGCTTATCAAGCAACTCATAAATAATATTTTTAATTGAGTTTAGGAAATATTCAGGTGTTTCGAATTCTGAATTAGACGACGTATTCTTATTGGAAATCCTGTATGTTACTATTCTTCGACCGAAAGCGTTTTCTATTATTTGCACATTAGCTAAGTTTTGAATGGAGCTATTAAGAAGTACATTATTTATATGTTTCTTGCTTTTAAGGTGGCTGGTATAGTATTTTTGATTAACATTTGTTTTACAATAAGGACACTCGACACTATGATTGTTTTCGGAACTTACAAATGAGGTAGATCCTCCCTCCGTTGATGTTGATGTCGTCAATAGCCCCGTAGAAGTAGAAGGTTCTTGAGAACATGATCGCTTACTCGAAGACTGTGTGACCACAGTAGCTTTTCTTTTTACTCCGGCTCCAGTTTGCCCCGAACTAAAAAATAAAAATACAATAGTTAAAAATATGTTCTGAAAAATACACCTTACAATTATCTTTATTGGAATATAATTTACCATTTGAAGCACACATATTACAATATGCTATCATAGGAAACACACCATCAATTTCATCACAAACAGGGGATGTCATGGAGACAGAATGACCACTACATGGGGTATAAAACGGTTTAATATCTGGGTCCTCTAACATCCATCTAGGGAGTCTATTAGATATATACCACAACCGGATGTTTCTATGAAACTTATTTAGCACAAATGATTTAGTAAATACACTTATTTCATCACTGGAAAAAGCTTCCATGGTTATTATTTTTCTATCACAACTTGTCTCTGAATGGGTGTTACTAGAGCTAAGCCCGGATATTTATACACAAAAAACCCCCTCTCTGTCGGCAATGTGTTTAAACAAGTTTGAACTTCAGGGTCGAGGATGGTGGTATTACATTAATAATTTATAGTCGCGCACATAATATTCGATGAAATTTTTGAAATACAATAGATTAAAATAAAAACTGCTCGCGGAAAAAAATAAAAAATACTTACGAATAAACTTGATCTCGTTCGGTTTCCATACATAGGTCAACTAACATCGCGTTCAATTCGACTTCTTCACAAATTGCAACCATTTCTTCATCGTAGACCGAGTTGTTCAGTGCACACAGTTGAGTCAACATCGTTGTAGGTAGTAAGAAGGAATATGACGCGACTGCGTTAGAACAGGACTCTTTTATAATTTGTTTCAAATTTGTTCAAAGACAAATGGTAGGGAAAGTACACATTATTTAAAAAATATATTTCCGTAAAGTGCCACTCACGGGTTACCGGCTTTTGTTATGTATTCACAGCGGGCAAGGATCGCTTTGTGTCTGGAAGACCAACCGTTCAATTGTTATATTCTTATCTTAGGGTTCTGTACCTCAAATAGAAAAAGGAACCCTTATGGGGGTCGCTTTGGTGCCTCATGTGTCTATCCGTCTGTCAATGTCATATTTAATTAAAATGAATGACTGAGGTACCAAGATGAAATTAATACAGGTCCTTCTTAATGGGATTATAAATCTTCGAAACAAACACGAATGTACATGCTCTGAAACACCTGCATGCGATATCAGTTTTTGCATCTACCTAAAGTTAATGGGCGATAAAAACAGATTGAGTGGACTAACTAAAAAAATCAACGACACGATCGATCGTGAATTTTGTTCATTCGAAGATTGACAAAAAACTTGGTCTCACAGCACCAGGATAGAAAAAAATAATATCCAAAAAAAGTTGCGAAATTGAGGAAATTTTTTGTTAATGAGATAATAAATATATTTTAAACTGACACGAGAGAGCATGTCACATATTTTTGTAAGAGAACACATTATCATAAAAGCTTGGGTTAAGTTTCTACGAAATGCATTGCTATCAAATTCTAATTTACTTATTCATTATAAACAATATCAGTCATCCAATATGGTGATAACATGATAAACTCGTATTTAAACATTTTATGAAAATACAGTCATACATACAGAAAATACCTCCTTTTTTTAAAGTCGGTTAAAGACAAAATTGTAGAAATGCATGGATCGACGGGTGAGGGGATAAGGGGCGGGGGGCATTGTTAAAACCCCCGGCGCCCGGAGCAGGTACCTTGTACACCGCATCTTGGGCATTCTGAAGTTATTTTGGCGCGTATTATCTACTAAATACTAATTGCGTAATAAATTTACGCATATTGTAAAAGTGATACAGCTCATTAGCCTTACGTAAATTTAGGCTAGGTTAGGTTATCTTTTCGTTTCCCTGCAACGTTGATCCAAGTCGGTAACTAGATGGGTGGTAGGAGATTTCAATTGGCCTTTTAGTTTCCCGCTAACGACCTGATCGATATATGTTAGGTTAGGTTAGGTTAGGTTTGAGCCAACGGTCTAAAAACGGCGAACATCCAGATCCAATGGTCTAGAATCAGCGAAAATCTCGCTAATTTATACAAGTTTAAGTGGGAATTTTCTTACAATGGAAATCTTATTGGAATTCGTCTTATTGGAATTTTTCTCGAAAATTTTTCGCCTCCGGCGGGGGTTTTTTTCTTCGTGGGTGGTCTTTTTTTGTGGGCGGGGCAATTTTTTTTTTCGCGGACCCCCCGGGGTGGGCCAGAATCGACTTTCTACACTACTCATATTCCTTTTTTCTGTTTTTCCGTGTACCAGAACTACAATTAAATAACTTCTGAAATAATAAACATAATGATTTTGTTTAGATACTCATATATATTTTTTATAATTTAGCACCGTCCCATGATCCGGTTTAGTAATCACTAGCTGATGCCCGCGACTTCGTCCGCGTGAAAATCTTAATTTTCCGTAATAAATAGTTAGTAGCCTATGTCACTCTCCAGGACCTCAACTAACACGTGGTTCAATAAGTCCCGAGACTAAGTACTATAACAAGGATTTTTTAATAAAATTATTTTTTATTCATCGACGTAGTCTCCTGCAAGAGCGATACAGTCCCTCCAACGCTTTTCTAACTTTTCTATCCCATGCGTGTAGAACGATTTGTCTTTGGCTTCAAAATAAGCCTCCGTTGCTGTGATAACTTCACTATTTGAGTCAAATTTCTTACCCTGGAGCATTTTGTTGAGATCTGCAAACAGCCAGTGATCGCTGGGGGCCATGTCTGGCGAATAAGGGGGATGAGGAAGCAATTCAAAGCCCAATTCATTAATTTTGAAAGAAAGAAAGAAAGAAAGAAAGAAAAATAGTTTATTCACCAGTGGTGTCACAGACAAAACTAGATAGGTACAAATGTAACACTTTCGTCTGTGACACCATCCCAGAAAGGGTGTACAGCTCAGCGTTTGCCCTGCGTCATTTTGGCCATCGTTCTCACAGACTTGTGACAAGGCGCGTTGTCCTGGTGAAACACCACTTTCTTTTTGTTCATTTGAGGCCGTTTATCCGCAATTTCGTACTTCAATCGCTCCAATAAGCACCTGTCATAGTCACTATTTATATTTTGCCCCTTTTCAAGGTAATTGCCTAAACAAGGTAAGGATGAAAAGTATTCCACGCGCATCCCAAAATATAGACGCCATAACCTTAACGGCCGATTTCTGAGTTTTTGGCCGCCGACTGCCGATTGGATTCCGGAGTAAAATGGTGTATCCATGTTTCATCCATTGTCACATACCGACGTAAAAAATCCTTTTTATTACGATTCATCAGCGCCAAACATCGCTCTGAATCATTGATACGTTGTTCCTTTTGATCAGTTGTAAGCAAACGCGGCACCCACTTGGAAAAAAGCTTTTTCATGGCCAAATGTTTATCTAAAATAGTGAAAACACTACCAGCTGAAATCTTTACTATCTCGGCTATCTCGCGCACTTTTATCTTCCGATCTTCCATTACGATTTTGAGGACTTGGTTAATATTTTATTGAGTCACTGCTTCATTTGGACGACCTGAGCGTTCCCCATCTTTTGTGTCCATGCGACCGCGTTTGAAGTCGGCATACCACCGACAAATGGTTGCTTTAGAGGGAGCTGATCCCGCATAACATTTTATAAGCCATTGCTGTGCTTCAACTGTATTTTTTCCCATTAAGAAACAATGTTTTATCAACACGCGAAACTCGTTTTTTTCGATTGTATCTAAACTACAAGCTTAGCGTCACTTAGAAATGTCTGCAAAATCAATATTTTAATGTTCCATTTTTAAAAATGTTACACATATCTTTTATTGAAGGCTAGTACTTTTTTTTAATCAAAAGAGTTTCTAATATATACGCCATTTCCAAGTTAGTCCCGGGACTTATTGAACGATCTAGTATACCCATGCCGAAAATCACGTCCGTCCGTTGCTCCGTTGCGGCGCTTAACAAACAAACACTTTCACATAATTATAAAATTAGTATGATTTCCCTAAAGGTTGTCCGAAAAAGATCGCTTTAGCAATAAGACAGCCTTTGTACCCTTATCTTTAGTTTTATTTCTTTTTTATTGTAGTCTTGTTTAAAATAAGAATAAATTAACACTTTTTTGTTGCAGATGATCCGGTGGTGCATGATGGCGTTATGCGCGATCGTAGCGTGTTCGAGTGCAATCGACAGTTCCTCTCGCTTTAGTAAGTTGCATTAAGATGTATTATTTTTTTCTGAAGCTCATTGCTGGTATTCGCTTATAAGGGATTCAGTATAATCCAAAAATAAAGCGATAGACCATTAAAGATAGACACGTCTTCTGCATTACGACTCGATTAACATAATTATCTACATAAGAATAGGCATGATGACTGATTTTGGAAAAAAATCAGATTAGGTTCAGAAGTATCTACTATTTCGAAAAAATATATTATTTCAGCAGAAAAATAAGGTTTGGTAGATAAAATTAGCATTTGAAATTTAAATTTTAAAATTCACGCCAAAACGCTAGGCGGTGTCATGGCGTCGTTTGTGACGTCACTATTGTTTTTACCGATGTACTCTGTGCAGTGTGCAGTAAACAATAGTGTGATTGTCAAAGCTCGAAAATAAACAATTGTGACGTCATTCGCTTCTTGGTGTTCTAGCGCCAATATGGCGGATCGCTGTATTTTATAGTTTTATTTTATCAAAATAAATAGCAATCTCACTCGAAATAGAAAAATAAATACGTTTTATATAATTCATGAATCCTATATCATTAGATAAATTCATAATTTAATTGATTCTTGGTTACTGTCATCATGCCTATTAAAGTTAACACACTGCTTTTATAAGCCTTGTAGTCTTCACTCTTAAAGCTAATTATATTATTGAATTGTATAAGCGATAATTTTTAGGGTACCGTACCCAAAGAGTAAAAACGGGACCCTATTACTAAGACTCCGCTGTCTGTCTGTCTGTCTGTCTGTCTGTCTGTCTGTCTGTCTGTCTCCAGGCTGTATCTCATAGACCGTGATAGCTAGAAAGCTGAAATTTTCACAAATGATGTATTTCCGTTGCCGCTATAACAACAAATACTAAAAATTAAAAAAAATATATATATTAAGGGGGTCACCATACAATAAACGTGTTTTTTTCGTATTTTTTTGCTCAATATTAAAAACGGTAACAGAAAGACGGTTCAAATTTTCACAGAATATTAACTTGTATATTACCTTTCAAAATAAATAATAAAATATCAATAAAGTAAATATTAAAGGGGGGCTCCCATACAACAAACGTAATTTTTTGATATTAACAGTAAACCTCTACAAACAAAGGTAATTATACCTACTTCTTGAGTACGGAACCCTCGGTGCGCGAGTCCGACTCTCACTTGGCCGGTTTTTTTATTAGTAATGGCTTATATAATATGAAGTGGGTGGATGAGAAAGGCGGAGGGCCGAGTGTAGTGGCGTGCGCTATCGGAAAGACCATATCCATCGATCGAAGGGTTAATTTAATAAGATGTTAGTTATTTTCCCTGCTTCGTTTATCTAGTGGTTAGCATGTTGGACTGCGGCCGATGAGGTCCCGGGTTCGAGTCCCGGGTCGGGCCATAATTAAGTATTGGGTTATTCCGACTAGAAATTCTCAGTACTAACCCGGAGTTAGGAAGTTGGTGGCGTTTTACCCGCGTGCCTCGGAGAGCACGTTAAGCTGTTGGTCCCGGTTATTATCACTAAAATGATAATAGTCGTTAAAGCCCGCCAACCCGCATTGGAGCAGCGTGATGGGTCTAAGCTCTAATTCCCTCTCTCATAGGAGAGTGCGTCCCCAGCTGTGGGACGTTAATAGGCTGTAGTGGTATATTCACTGAATAGGTAGGTGGATTATCCGAATTTTAACTTGTTCGTCGAGGCAAAATTCCCTCCAAAGTCTGTCTCGACTATAGTTACCGACTTCAACAGGCCAATGTTGCTTATCCAGTACAATTGATTGCTACACCGCGACCCAGTTCAAAAGACATGCAGACAGACGAACTCACGGATTGACTGACTGACGGACAGACAGACCATAGAGACGGACAGACAGGATCAATCAATACTTGAGGTTTGTGACTGATTCTGACTTGTTTTAATTTTTGTGAGTTGAAGTGGTTTTATTTACGTTTTATTTAAACTTTAGAGCGAACGTAGTCTTTGTTCGTTTCCTTGGATTATAATTATTTCAATTTCATCAAAATTGGTTAAATTTTATTGATTTTTTTTTTCACTGAATTTATATAATATTATGTAATTTTACTACGTCATTTTTTTGAGATTGTAAATATCCTTATTATGTGTACATATTTTTACAGAACCGAAAAAACCTAGGAACGGTACGTACACTACACAAAACACTTCTTGGTCACATGGTTTTCATCGTGCCAAATTATATCTATCAATAATATTTAACTTGCCATTCACGCAAAAACATATCTAGCCACATTACAAACGCTTTCATGATACTAGCATATTGTGTGCTTAGTGTTGAAACAAGACGATTTCAGACGAGGGTGCAGTTAAGGTCTGAAATTGACTAATTTCGGCTCAACAGGCATTGAAACTCGCACTTTCAATGCAGGTTATATGAAAAAAGGTTTCCCTTACTTCCTTCTTCAAATATCTCGTAAAGTTCATTTTAATCTTTATCATGTACCTATAAGTTCATTTTAAATGCAACAGTCTAAGCAATCTTTTAATACCACTGATGGATATTACTTTAAATAGAAAAAAAATAACTACCTACCTGAAAAATACAGGTACTTAGTGAATTAATATTATTAATAATTCACTACTTAGTGACTTTATTGCACTTGCAAATATATAATTTCATAACATCATCAAAAAGGAAAAGAAATTTAAAACATCTATTATAAATGGAAAAGGTGACAGAATGACTGATTGACTGATCTATTAACGCACAGCTCAAACCACAGACGTAACGGGCTGAAATTTTTCTTAAATACATAGATAGCTTAGTTTTAGCTTTTAAAAATAGTGGGTTGAAATTTGTATGAAAATTGAACTTAAAACGTGAGCGAAGCTGCGGTCAAAAGCTAATGCGGGTAATAATGGTGGTTTTCAGTTCGGATATCCAAGACACATATTAAATACAACACAAATAATAAGCCCCTCAGTAACACAATCGATTAACTTAATTTCAACATAACAACTACATTGCTCATTCATTAAACATCTTTTCATGTTTAAAATATTATAATAATGTAAAATATTGTGTAAATAATGTTGTTAAATATATTATCATATTTTAGTAAATGAATAATAATTTTAGTGAATAAAAAAATATCCAAGAGCTATTGACAGTTTTGTCATCATTTTCTTTTCACTAGTTTCCTTTTTATTATTTTTCTCGTTGCATATCAATAATTTCTAATTCTTCTAAAAACTTACGTAAGTTCTCGCGCGAGTTGAATGCAGAGTAAATGTGTCACCATGCATTTACTCTGCATTCAACTCGCGCACGAACTTTACCTACTTGTATTCAGACGCATGTGAACTTACGTCGATTTTATATTAAAATTTTAAACTATAGGTACATATTATGTAAATACCCAAAACTTTTAAAATCCTAACATAATAATAATTGGTTTCTGGACATGGTAACGGAGCATGAAACATGGGAGCAATTTGGAAAGTATAGCATATATGGGAGCAATTTGATATCATTATTTTAATGATATCCACCTTCATATATTATTCTCTTTAATCTTATATTTTATTTTATTTATCAGGAAAATAAGTTTGTTTTTAACAGGATTTTTGGATATTTTCTGAGGGTTCTGGTACCTCTTACATTTTCTTACGTTTTGTCACTTTTATTCATTTAACTAACTGCTCGAATCACATTTTGTAATGTATCTTTTGGTCTTCTCTCTAAAAAGAGATTTTTTCCTGGTGGCGGAAATCGTCAGTAAAGGGATGGTTTTCCTGATAATAAAGTCGTTTCCAGCTGACCTTCAACCAGGGCAACCAGCTGAAGCGGATGAAATGGTGAACAATCTCCTTCAGTGGATTCAAGGGCTTTATCAGCAGAAGAATAGGAAAGGTCCGTCTCATGAATATAGGAATAACCAATCTCTTGAAATTACAATTACTTGATAGACTGATTGAAGTTATAAGAAAAATATATTTTTAACTATGTAATGTTACCAAAAATTTAACATAAACGAATAGGTACACACGTACTGTAAATAAATAATTTTATAAAAGTTCTATTATCACATTACACACTTTCATATACACGCTTTCACGCAGATTCCATGGTTTTCATGAAGGTTACACTACACTTTTTCGCAATAACGCACAAACTTCTTTGCTTTACTATAATTAAAATTACTATTTCTAACTGAATATTTTCGCGTTTCAGCTCGTCAATACTTTGGAGGAAAGCCAGAGAGGCCCAGACCATTCGAACCACCAGCTTACCTCCCTCCACTTGGTTACCCTCCAGCTGGTAACCGACCTACACCTGCATATAATGAAGGCCCATCGCCTTCAAGTCCATCTTATACGCCTAGCTCTCCTTTTTTACCTAGTCAACCTACATACCAGCCACCTACATACCAGCCACCTCAGACTGAAGAACAGCCTTTCCAACCTAGCCAACCACCTTACCAACCAAGTCAACCTGCATATCAACCAACACAATCTTCTTATCAACCAAGTCAACCTTCTCAACCTACTTATCAACCTTCTCAACCTTCGTATCAACCCAGCCAACCATCCCAACCCTCCTATCAACCAAGCCAACCGACGCAACCTTCTTACGAACCAAGTCAACCTTCACAGCCTAGTTACCAGCCAAGTCAACCTAGCTATCAACCTAGTTATGAAACTAGTCAACCAACTTCTCCATCTTACAAACCTAGTCAGCCTGATTCAGAACCAACAAATCAGCCAGAACGTCCAGATTACAATACATCACCTAACGTACCAGTTCCAGTTCCAGATGACGATGATCGCCATCCTCCACACATTCATGAGATAACTGTTGATTGCGGCAAGGAAATGATGACCATCAATATTGAATTCAACAAAGTTTACAACGGTATTATCTACTCACAAGATTATTATAAGGACTCTGATTGTGTATACGTTAAGGAAAACTCAAACCAAATAAAATACTCTTTTACTGTTAGTCTTAATAAATGTGGAACAAGATTCTTCAGCGATTTTGAGAATGAAGGGCAAGCTTACTTAGAAAATGTGCTAGTACTTCAAAATGAACCTGGAATACAGGAAGTTTGGGACCACATTCGCAGAGTAAGATGTCTTTGGGAAGGAAATTTAACGAAACAGCTGGCTTCATCATTAAGCGTAGGAATGTTGAATCAAATTACAAGTAATTTCAGCGGAGACACTGCAATGGCTCGACTGGACATACAGATTGGTAGAGGGCCTTTTGCACCTGAAGCTAACGGATTGGTGAAGATTGGAGAAATCATGACGCTTGTAGTATCCGTAACTGGAGATGCAGGATTTGATATTTTGGTAAGAGAGTGTGTAGCTAGAGATTCTGACAACAATCAGATTGTACCATTGACTGATTCAAATGGATGCGTGTTGAAACGGAAACTTTTTGGAGCATTCCAAAAGACAAGGGAAACAGGAAACACCGGTGCCTCTGTCATCGCATATGCTTTCTTTAAAGCGTTCAAATTTCCAGACGAAATGGATTTGATCCTTCAATGTGATGTTGAACTATGCAAGACTGATTGTGAGGTCTGCCCCAATCCTGGAAGCATTGAACCAAGACGGAGAAGACGGGATATTATCCATTTGGGAAATAGAACCTATGAGCCTGTGACAACTATTGGAAAGGGTCTCAGAGTAGTCTTTGCTGAAGACTTGCCTGTAGAGACCGGAATTTGTATTTCGTCCAGCGCAGCTCTGTGGGGAGGATTATTAGTACTCGCGGGATCTTTATTAAGTAGTTTAGCTGTGTCTGTCTGTTGGCATAGATCAAGGGGGTCTGTTAAATTTGCATAAAAACTTTTTTTTAATACAATTTCGTAGTAGCACACTTTTTCCGTTGCATCGAATACGCAATATTATATTTATTAAGCTATTGCTTAGCTTCTATCGCGGGCTTTGAGCGTGCAGACCGAATCCAGAATTTCCGTAACGAAAAAAAACCTAACACTTTGGTTGCTATGACTACTTGTGTTGTTGACTTCAAGTTGTTGAAAATATAAAGGCGAAATATTTTTAAAGAATTATGTTTTCAATAGTCCGGGTGTCCAAGGGGAATCCAAAAAACCTCTAACGGTTTTTAAACCGTAGTCATAGCAAGTTGAAAAAAAATGCTATGCAATAGCTATCTCTACCGCGGCAGTCTCCGAGTGCCACACCTCTTTTTTTTTACAAGCCACAATAATTAGTGTATATTTAAGATTTACATAAAAAAACATTTTACATTGTACCTACCTTAAAACCAAGTACAACTCAAGTAACATTTTTATAAATACTGTTCGGGTAACGTATTATTAGAAAAAAGTTACAAATTGTAAAATATAGTCGTAAATGAATTGTATTGTCTTATTTGTAGACATTATCTTATAATTAAGTTTATTTAACACTGCCAATAAATAATATTACGTCTAGAAGAGTAATATCTAAAATATTTAATTGTAATTTAAGTTTAAATGCTTGTTGCTATAGGCTGCATTAATTAAATTTTCAATTTAATTATTAATATGCAAGTATTAAAATATTATTATATGTGAAAATTAAATAACATAAATTATATAAATAACACTAGATTTATTTGTAGAAGATAGATAGATGGTAGATAACGACACAAGAATAGTCTGTAGATAGTTACTAAATAAAAATAATATTCAGTAAATTTTGTAAATATAATTTAAGTTTTACAAATAAATACCTGAAAAATTAATAATATAATTGTTTTGTTTGCCAGTTTGTAGTTTTAACATATTAATTGAGCTTTCGAAAACTTTGGGAAATTAAAATAGATAACGTAGGTAATAGATCATTCATTATTTGTTAAATTAAAAAAAATCCTCAAGTTGTTAATAAATCCCAGCTTCACTAGGATATAATTTTTGAAAATCTAGTTTTGGAACGGGGTCTTCGTGATAAAGAATCCTTCCTTCTTGCATGCAGTTTTTAAGTTTCTAGACTATGCGGTTCTCAACCGAGAGCTAAAGATTGACTATAATTACTGAAATACTTTTGTGTTTAGACGTTAATTGAGAAAATAATGTTACAAGTAGAGAGTTTTCATCAATACTAATTACTAATATTATAAACAAGCTGATGCCCGCGACTTCGTCCGCGTGGAATAAGTTTTTTAATTCCCACGGGAACTCATTAATTTTCCGGGATTAAAAGCCTATGTCACTCTCCAGGTCCTCAACTATACCCATGCAAAAATTCACGTCAATCCGTTGCTCTGTTGCAGCGTGATTGAAGGACAAACCAACAAACCAATAAACCAACAAACCAACAAACAAACACACTTTCGCATTTATAATATTAGTATAATTCGAAAGTTTGGATGGATGGATGTATGTATGGATGGATGGATGTTTGTTACTCAATCGCGCCAGAACGGCTGATTGGATCATGGATGAAATTTGGCTCTGAGATAGATTATAGTCTGGAATAACACATGTATACTACTTTTTATCCCGGAAAATTAAAGATCCCGCGGGAATCTAAAAACCTCAACCCACGCGGACGAAGTCGCAGGCATCAGCTAGTTTGAATAATTAATATATTATAGAAAGCTGCTTCAATAACTACGTATTTAATATCGCCATTGTTGCTATTTTTAGACGCTATGATATATCGTTTAGTATTCATAATATAATTTGTTTATAATGCTTAAATGTTAGGCCTTTAAACAACTTTATGATAATTAAAATTAAAATTTAGCAATTATGTTTGAGGCGCTGTAAGCTGTTTAGGTACCGATAGTAAAGCAATCCAATACCAACAATCTATACCTATACTAATATTATAAATGCGAATGTTTGGATGGATAGATGAATGTATGTTACTCAATCACGCCAGAACGGCTGAACGTTATAGTCTGGAATAACACCTAGGCAACTTTTTATCCCGGGAAATCAAAGAGTTCAATCCACGCGTAGCGGAAGCGTATTGACAACCTCCGTGGTGCAGTGTGTAGCGCTGTTGTCTTAAGTCTTAATGTGCAGAGGTCCCGGGTTCGATCCCTGGCAGGTTCCGGTACGATGCCGTGTAGAAACTGAATAGGGTTAAATAAAATAAAATAAAAAAGCCTTTTATTCATCCTTAATAAATAGGTGATTTGTTGACTTTACAAGTATTATACATGCATCTTAATATTTTTTATGACATTATAGAAACATAGCTTGGTTATAATTAAAATAGAAATTAAGATTTACAATGATATAAATTAATTTAGTTGTGTATGCATTAGTTAATATTTATTAGCTGTTAATCTTGAAGTATAATAATAATTAGAAATGTCAGTATAGCATTATTGTTTTTTATTTGTAATTTAAGGATCTCTCAACGAGTAAAGGCCTCCTCCAGATTTTTCCATGTCTTCCTGTCTAGAGCCTTTTTTCTCCAGTTTATTCCTCCAGTTCCTTTGATTTCATTTTCCCAACTATCTAAAGGTCTACCTCTCTTTCGTTTCCCAACTGGGCCACGCCATTCAGTTACAGTCTTTGTCCATCTTTTATCCGTGAGTCGCATAACATGACCTGCCCATTTCCACTTTAACTTCATAGCATGTTTTAATGCATCAATAGCTTTTTTTTTTTTTCTTATTTCTAATTTTCACTGACTGAATAGGGTTATGGGTGTAATATAACTGCCATGTACCACCCATGCCATGCCATGCCATGTACATGTAGGTTAGCCCGCTACCATCTTAGATCGCAGTCAAGGGCTAACTTGTAGTGGGAAAAAAATAATTTAATATAAAAAAACCTTTTTAAACAACCGACTTCAAACTCCCGCGCCAACTTTACAACAACAAGCACACGCTATACAAAGTACTTATTTTACTGTTGATATTTTAAAAACCGCTCGACCGATTTCGATAAAATTTATATGGGACCACATGGAAAGTATGCCCTTTAAAATAAAAAAAGAATCATCCAAATCTGTCCACCCAGTCAAAAGTTCTGAGGTAACAAACCTAAAATAAAATAAAAAATACTGTCGAATTGAGAACCTCCTCCTTTTTTTGAAGTCGGTTGACTAGTGTATAAATACTGAACGAGAGTGATGTGTGCTCGTCCGCAACAGTAGGAAGATCTTCCATCGTGTAAGCTGGTGTTGGCCCGAAGACCCTTCTGGTCCCCGGGCACAACACTAACCTTCGCTCGCCAGCAACCCGCTAAATCGGCGTTGGCACGTACTCAACCGTCAATTCAACGTCACCGCAGCACAGAGCCTGACCCGGCCGTCCACTTAGCCGCCAGCTCTAGCTCAGCCGCCAGCTACGCTTCAGCGTAGCCGCTTTACACGCAGCAGCCAGCTCAGCCGCCAGCACAGCGCCAGCTTCCGACGTGTCGTCAACCCACTACACTACGAATGCTATCAAAATCCATACTAATATTATAAATGCGAAAGTGTGTCTGTTTGTCTATCTGTATGTCTGTCTGCTACGCTTTAAAGGCCCATTTTTTCAACCAATTTTGATGAAATTTGGTATAGGGTAATATCCCGGGAAAGGATATAGGCTGGAAAATAAAGGAGTTCCCTCGGGAATCAAAAAATTTAATCCACGCGGACGAAGTCGCGGGCATCATCTAGTATCTAGTAAGTTATATACATTCAAAGCTTTTCGAATTTCTTTAGATCTGAGAGCATATCATCATACTATCATACTAATATTATAAATGCGAGAGTTTGTTTGTTTGTTGGTTTGTTGGTTTGTCCTTCAATCACGCCGCAACAGAGCAACGGATCGACGTGATTTTTGGCATGGGTATAGTTGAGGGGCTGGAGAGTGACATAGGCTACTTTTTATCCCGGAAAATTAGGAAGTTCTCGCGAGAATCAAAAAAACTTAAACCACGCGGATTAAGTCGCGGGCATCAGCTAGTTGAATCATAATAGTATTAACTTTATCTTTACAAAAAAAGTAAACTTTTATACAAATTCTTATTTTATTGTTGACGCTACATTTAACATGAGTGTTTATTATACAGCAAATAACACTATCACTTATTGTTTGCGGATGGATTAATGCATTATAAACCTACGTTAACAGTAGGTACCTAGTGACAACAAAACACGCGGATGAAATATTTATGCATTCATATATTATCACCCTTACTGCTATTGACTAAGGGGTCACAATTTAAATGTAATTATTCACTATGATTACTTCTTAAAGAGGTACGAAAGTAATAATCTTGATATAATATGATGAAGGAAAGAATTTGTGTGTCTGTTCGTTTAAAATTTGGATAGCAATTAGGTATCTAATTCGGTTTGTTTCAAATCAGTTTGAGAGTTTTGATAGAAATACTGGATAAGTAATATAGTGTTTAAGTTGTTTTAAGCTGCAATGTGACAGAAAAGTAAATTTCAATTATTCATATTACAAAATATTTATACGAATAATATTATGTTATAATCTAACAAAAAACTTCCAAATAATACTGGAATAGGGTAATAACAATAATAAAATGTAAAAATACAAGACTCAAGAAGATAGACAAAGGTTTCCTTAAATTAGGACATGAATACATAAATAAAAACGCTACTTTTAATAAAAGTCATAATATCTTTCACATTTAAATAGAAATTGTACCAGATGATGTAGTAGAAAAAATAAACATAACTACGCACAAAACATACGTAATCTATTACAAGATTATTCTTTTATTAAAATACAAGCGAAGTCAGATACGGTGAGCAAGCATCGTTCAGCTACATGAAACTGATCTTCGTATTATTATCTAATCCAGTACAATAAAGCATTTGAACCCTATGCAATGAACTAATTATTAAAATACGTAGAAACCGTAATTTAGAGTACTCGACGTACCTCATACGTGGAACACGAAGGAAGTGTAAGTCTTTGGAGTGGGCATCAAAAACAAAATGGAAAGTGAAAAAGTGAAACCTTCGGCGTTTTTGATTCAGGGGTTGTCCACCTTGACAAGTTAGTGTTTAATTTCATTATAATATTTATTGATAAAGATACGAGTACCTTGATGAAGGAGTTCCAGTGCTTTGGTGCCTTTTACACAAAGATCTGAAATATGAGTAAATAATGATGAACCCTGAATAGTTGTACTATGCCTACTTTAGCAATTTATCATATAATCCATGAGTATTTACTAAAATATAATAAATGCGACGTGTGTCTGCTACGATTTTACGGGCCTTGTGTAGCAATTTTTGACCAAATGTACTATTTGGTCCGTCTCTGGAATGCAAGCTGAAATAGCATGCATCTCGCTAGAAATAGACCCGAACATAGGCTTCTTTTTAACTCTAAACAAATATTTTAGATCCTCTTTTTTGCGGGTCCTGTTTCCGCTTTCGGATAGACAGACAAATTCCAACGTAAAATATAAAGGACGATTGCAAATACCCTAACATTTTCAATTACAGTTGCCTATCTTAGCTGTCTCACGGGCTTTGTTTATGCTTGGCCCTCATACACGATGGAAATATTCCAGTCGAACTCAACGGTCCTGAGTTCTCCCATGTCCTCGACTGAGATTTCTTTATTAGGCAGCTTGAATAATGTAGGTGCTTTGCTTGCAACACCATTTTGTGGGTACGCAGTGGATAAATTTGGAAGGAAATATTCAGCTATGCTTTTTGGATTACCTTTTGTGGTAAGTCTATGACTTTTCGCCTTGTCGCTTCGTCGGTTGAAAAGCAATAGGGGAGTTAATATGAGCTCTTATAGCAGGACAGATATTGAACTGCACTTAACTTCAAGGCACTGAACTGGTAGGCAGACACTGCATTGAACTGTGCTGCAGTTCAATTTCTGCCCTGCTTAAAGAGCTCATAGTAACCCCCCTGATATAATAATATTATCAGAAAATTTTGTATTTTTTTGTTGAAATATAAACAAAGGAAAAGATGAGAAACTGATCTATCAACACACGGCTCGCGATGGATAGGACTGAAATTTAGAATGCAGATAACTAATATGACGTAGATATTGTCTAAGAAAGGATTTTTGAAAATACGACCCCTAACGGCGTAAAACAGGGGTTAGAAATTTGTATGAAAATCTAAACTAAAAGAAGAACGAAGCACGAGCAATAATATGTAGTATAGTAGGTAAAGCTTACTATAGTAGTATAAAAACTCTACCCACCGACTAGGGGGTCTACCAACGCTGCGCTTTCCAGTGCGAGATCGCCATTCCAGCATTTTGGGACCCCAACGTCTATCGGTTCTTCAAATTATGTGCCCCGCCCATTGTCACTTCAGCTTCGCAACGCATCGGGCAATGTCGGTTACTTTCGTTCTTCTGCCAATCTCCTCATTCCTCCATTTGATCTAGCAAAGAAACCCCGAGCATAAGTTTTGCTTATAGTATATACTGATATATATACTATATGCATATCATATAGTATATATCAGTATAGTTTGAGTAATTTATAGCAACTTTTATTAATCTACAAGTCTAAATTTCTTTACAGATTGCCTGGAGCATCATTGCTGTGACAGATTCTGTGTACCTCGTTCTGTTTTCTATTGGTTTGTCAGGCGCTGGAGCAGCTGGACAAGGAATATCTGCAATTTATATATCAGAGATATGTCAAGACTCTATCAGAGGGGCTATGACTTCTTCTCTTGTATCCGTATATTTTGTAGGACTTTTATTCTCGTATGCCCTTGGAGGATACCTGACGTATCAACAAGTTTTGTACGTTCATTTGTCCTTATCAGTTCTATATATCATGTTGTTGATGTTATTGAAAGAGTCACCGGTGTTCCTGCTGAAGATTGGAAAAGAGCGTGTGAGTTTTATAACGTATCTACACATCATTAATGAAATATTGGACAATTGCATGAATAGAAAGAATATAAATCTTTATAAAGCACCGCAATGCAAGACTGCTATATGTTATACACATTACCCATATTTAAAATGTATTGTTACTTATTTAGGAAGCGGCAGAGTCTGTAGCCTTTTATCGTCGAGTTGAAGTTACGTCCAAAGAGGTAGAAATTGAGATAAAGAAGATCTATTTGCAATTTGATATACGGATCAACAAAAGATTGCAAGGTGGAACAGGTAATAAGGTTGAAATGCGTAAGAAGGCTTAAAAACTCGTATACATAGGTATACGAGTTTTTATACCCAACGCCTACAGCGAACATTAAACAAAGTTTTTTAGGTTCTGAAATTTAAAAATTAAGTATACCTAAGTTAGAATGTGTATTTAGGTGTTATTACATTTGAGATATATTTACATCGTAAAGAATCTTATCGGTTATCCTTCTATTTAAATAATGTTAAGTATCTTACAAAAATAATTTACGTATATAACGTGTTTGAATATTATATTATTATGGTTTACTAGATGATACCCACGACTTCGTCCGCGTGGATTGAGGTTTTTTTGGTTTGGTTTGAACCCGTAAATTTTCCGGTAAGGTAAATAAGGTTATAAGCTATCTCCATTCCAAATTTCAAATCAAATCGGTTTTATATTTGCGGCGTGAAGGAGTAACGAACATCCAAACTTTCACATTATATTAGTAGAATTTTCTCAACATACATTTCTCGGAATTATTACAATGTAATATTTACATCATGACGTTATTGGATATTTTTAGATATTCCAGCAACAGAGGAACTGCTTGAGAAAAATCAGGATAAAATAGTCCAAGAAACAAAAACCGAGACACCATGGCAGTTCTTGAGTAAGTTGAAAAAAATATGTTTTTTTTTAAATATTCTGAAATCAAATCACTAACATTGATGCCGATGCTTAATTAATCTATGATTTTGATTTCAGAACGATCAGAATCATCTAAACGAGCTTTGTTAGCCGTGATAATAGTGATGGCAGTAGTGATTCTCATGGGCGCTATAGTATTACAAGTATATGCTGAGTCTCTGTTCAAAGAGGCAGTGCCTACCATGCATCCTAACACTTGCTCAATCTTGCTTGCTGTGGTATACTTGGTAGCGAGCTTGGTTTGCGCTACCATGGTGGATAAATTTGGGAGAAAGGTAATAATTTCAGGAATCTTGTCCTCTCTGTAAGAAAATGACTACTTGCAGAGCCTTATATCAACATTTAGCTGAACCTCCGGTCTAAAACGTTGAGATTCCACATTTAAGGTCTCTGTTTAGTGTAAATCCCCCTTAACAGATGATAATATGAAATTCCAAAAATCATCTATCGCCCATCCGGTATTGAGCTAGTTAGCTAGCATATAAATAATTTCACTCTTGAGGTAACCAAGGAAGTAAATTTTTACATTCAACGTTTTCTTTTTCAGAGCCTTATGACGATTACGTCAATTTTGTCGGGATTATTTAACATACTACTCGGGTCTCAGCTCCACATGCGATGGGCACCACATTGGTGTACAGCGTTCATTATATACGCGTACTGCTTTGTGTATAACTTAGGTGCTGCTGTTGTCCCGTTTGTGCTTACTGCAGAGGTATTCCTACCTGAGGTAATAATTTTTGAAGCTTTTGATTATTTAAATTTTAAGATATAGCCCTTATGATTGCGATCTCACCTGGTTGTCATGATACAATCTAAGATAAGCTAAGAGGTTGAGAAGGATAAGCGAAAGGAAGGATAAGGAGGAAGGAAGCAGTTAATAGGGGTATATAAACGAAAAAGCTGATCTTTGCCAGTTGCGGTTGGTTATCAGCAACCACCGGGCAAAGCCTCCTTCCAGATTAGCTGAAAGCAATTACGGAAGAGTCCTTTTTTTCTAAATTTACGAAAGCCTAGCTAAACTAGCCTCCCATATTATGTGTGTGGGAGAAATTTTCAGAAAAGTCATCAAAGGTATAATCAGATTTTTAGTATAAAAATTTCTCTGTGATTAAAAAAATTGACAATGTGATGTGAAATATTGTGGATTCTAATTCATACGCAAACTTTATGGTACGCGTCGATGATGGTAAATGAGATAAAATTTTACTTGTTTTAGGTCCGAGGACTCTGCAATAGCTTATCAATGGCTGGCATGTGGATAATGAATTTCGTAACCCTCATTATATTTAGTCCTTTAGTGAAGGCGTTAGGACTTGGCCCAACTTTCTACATATTTGCCGTGGTATGTTTCTTAGGCGCTTCCTATAGTCATATTTGTCTTCCAGAGACCAAAGGCCTATCCGCCGATAAGATACAGCCACTGTTTATAAAAAAAGAAAGACAGACGGTATCTAAGGCTTGATGATTATACTTTCTAGTCTATTTGATGAGAAATGAATATTGTAGAATGCTATCAATGATCTCAGCGTAGGTACCTATCGCTTGATTGCTTGCTCGCTGCTCCCTTGTATTGTACCTAATCCACATAATGTAAATATATAATTTAGGATCTTTATTCTATAAGCCCAATTTATTACTTAAATATAAAATAATATAACTTTGTAAGACTGTTTTATTTTATTGAACCCATTGTTCCACACATAAAACTTATTTTTTTATTTGATAAAAAGTTCGTTCCTGAATGAGATTTCAAGAAAAGTGAGGATGTCTGGTGGACGGTGGTGTCAATAAACCAAGAAACGATGAAGTAATTCCTGTGCACTTTTTTTTTCTAAATATATGTCCGTAAGAAAAAGGGTCAAATACCTCTTAAGTGAGATTTCACTGCAATCTGAAGCGCGACGCTATTGTCTATAGGACTTTTTTCAAGTAGATACATAGACAATCGAAGACGTATTTAATCTACCTTCTGCCTACACCTGTTTTATATCTGAGGTACTTATATTTTCTACAAAGCCCTTTACAGCCCTTCCCCGGGATGTAACCTACCACATTACATCCCACTAGAATTTCATCCAAATCAGTTGAACAGATGGGCCCTGAAAGCGTAGCAGACAGACAGACATACACTTTCGCATTTCTAATATTAGTATGGATTCAATTAAAATAATGCATACCACATATTATGTACCTATACGAGTAAGTATAAAGATTTTAGACTTTACACAGAGTTTTCACAAATTATTGAATCACAACAAAAAATCAAATGCAACAATGATGCAACAGTGGAGCTTTGAATCGAAGATCTTCAGACGTCAGTCTTGTCAGTCATGTGTCAGTCTTGATTGTTGAGCTATTGAAGCATCTTCATGATCGTTTTGTCGTCCGATGTTTAATTACCTACCTATCTCATTTCTAGTTTACGACATTATATCTTACAATTTCTATTGATAAACCACATATTTTTGTTTGCGCTGACTACGTAGATTGATATGGAAAACCTTTTCACGTGATTATTTTTGCACATGTAGCCAAGTTTTCCACAGACTATCTGTTATCTGTACTTCTATACCAATATTATAAATAAGAAAGTTTGGATGGATGGATGGACGGATGATGGATAGATGGATAGATGGATGGGAGTATGGATGGATGGATAGATGTTTGTCGCTCAATCACGCCACAACGGCAGAACGGATCTGGATGAAATTTGGCACAGAGATAGATTATAGTCTGGAATAGCACTTATGCTACTTTTTATTCCGGAAAATTAAAGAGTTCCCGCGGGAACCAAAAAACCTCAATCCACGCGGATGAAGTCGCGGGCATCAGCCAGTTAGCATTAAATTATAACTTATGTGCGTATGAGTAAAACTCTGTAGATAGACAAAATATAGCGTTGAGGGTTGTTTAAGATCTCTTAATTAATAACGTTATGTTAAAGCTGTCGTACGATACGTACTTTGTACGTAATCCGTAAATCGGTACGAATCAAACCTGTAACCGTTTTCAATGTGTTTTTAATATGTTAACCCAAAACACATAGATTTCTGTAACAGAAATGGATCTGTAACAGAAATGAAAGTGTAAACGGAATAGCGACGTTGCCAAATTTCTTGTTGACGCGTATTCAAATTTGAACCTTAGGTGAAAGCACCGATGATTGCAATTGTTTTAAGGAAAACATGGCCAATTTTGTGCCAGTGTGTGTAAAGTCCAATGAAGTGAGAAGACAGCGTTGTGCACCGTGCAATTTGTTAGCGCGAGTACCTATTAGGGTTACAGATAAAAACAATTATTTACAGAAATAAACGGTTACAGTATCGTTTCTGTCTCTGATATAAGTGTTTTGTTCTATGACAGTTTCAAAAAACAGTGTTTAAAACACTTATTTCGGTTACTGTTTCAGTCCTTAGCCAACACCATAATAAATAGGTAAGTACCTTTCTATGTTCTGCTATAAGCTGACCTTCTGTACCTATTTATTTTATGCTAAGCTAACGTTTCTCTTGCAATGTTATTAGTGGTTTCTTCTTCTTCGTCGTAACACTCTTGACAGAGTGGTCGTAGTCATCACGAAGTGTCGGCTTTAGTGGCAGATGTAATGCGCCTCACGAGCATCCGACACTTCTCCCTGCTGGCCGACAGCTTGGTGCACTCGTGCAATGAACCGCCAACAGCTGACTTAATTTGGTCGGGCCATCGCATGGGTGACCTTTCTCGCCCTCTGGTACGAGGGCGAGAAAGGTCCTTGCCCTGCGCGATGAGGCGCTCGATGGAGTCATTCTCACGACGGGAGACGTGTCCAAAAAATTTTAGTTTACGACTCTGTACCAGCGATGAAAGCCGTTGCTTAATGCCGATTTCTTGGAGAATAAAGACGTTGGTGCGGAATTCGGTCCATGAGACTCCTAACATTCGCCTCCCGCACCACATCTCCAGAGCATCAATCTTTTTCTTCTCGACTTGTCACAAAGTCCACGTCTCCGCAGCGTATAAAAATATGGGGAAAACAACCGTTTAACGAGCCGGGTCTTCGTAGCTTTTGTTACGTTCCTGTTCCTCCATATTTTCTTCAGCCTATCCATCGCGGTTCTTGCTATTGCCATACGTCGCTTTACTTCCTCCACGCAGCCTCCATTGTTCGAGATTAAAGCACCAAGATAAATGTAGGATTGAACGACGTCGTATTAGTGGTTTAGCAATCAACGAAACGGCAAAATATGTCTCTCGAACAGCCAGAAAACAAGAAAAAATAATTCCTCTAGTTTGAAAAAGTGAAGTTCAACTGATTTTATTACATCATATCTTGAGGATTTTTGCATAGAGCACTATCACAATTTATTGTTTGATGTTTAAACAGTCATTATAATAATGCCTCTATGTAATTAGGCGTTCACAAAATGTTTAGTTGACTGATAAATATGTAATAGATTGGTCTCTTCAATTGTTACGAGATTTGAGGTTTGAGTTTATCATAAACTTAAAGTTATAATGGGGAAGATACATCAAGCTTACACAAGCATATCATGTGAGTGATAGTGTTAAGCTTTTCCACTCGATTTCCAAAATCCTGTTTTTGTTGTATAAAGTTTTTTAAATCGTTGGTGCAATAATTATCTTCTATGGTACAATCTATACAAACGTAAATGCGAAAGTTTGAATGGATGGATGGATCGATGTTTGTTAATCAATCACGCCAGAACGTCTGAACGGATCTGGATGAAATTTGGCACACAGATAGATTATAGTATGGAATAACACTTAAGCCACTTTTTATCTTTTATTGTTCGCGCGGGAACCAAAAATCCTCAATTCACGAGGTAGAAGTCGCGGGCATCAGCTAGTATTGTATGCATACAATTAAGTAACTATGTGATATTTTAGGCAGTTCTCTCCCTACTCCTAATAAACTAACTACAATGCAAGAGAGCATCAGTCTTTTAATCTCTTTCCGACTATGTCAATGAAGAGCACAAGAATTTGAATATGCAAATATAAATTAAAGCCTCCCTAGTCCAGATTTTGTAAAAACAATCAAAGTATTGAAGAGTATGCAACATCAAGTCTGGAATCCAACATTATGCAATCGTAACTACCTTTTTTGAGTACAACACTTCTAATTTTTTTTTATTTTTTTTGCATTAGTAAACGATTCATGCTTTTCATATTCAATAGGAATATATATTTTATACAAAGACATTTAACATTTTACATCTTCAACATAACGGTATCAATTCTTATCGGCGATAATTAATCGGTATTTCTATCGATAGTCGTTATGTAACGTCCAAAGGGGCCCGTATACAGTCAATTTGGTGCGCAATCTGCGATCCACGATCAATGATCACGATCCAGATTGATCGTGTACAGAGTGGATTGATGGTACATCCAACGTCAATCCACTCAATACCCGAACAATCTGGATCGCGATCCTTGATCGTGGATCGCGTCAGTTTGCCTGTGGACCGGGTGCCAAAGAGAGTGGCAAATATAATGAGTTTCAAAATTAAAGTTTCTACTTAAATTGGCATTTTCAGGTTCACTAGGGAACACGCTAACAGGTCTTTTATATACATGGCCATCTTATACAGTGCATCTATATACAAGTATAGACACAACCCTCCTTTCCGCCCCCATGTCTGAAGTAGAGAGCTCCTTAGTGGGCAGTTTACCATCATTGGGAGCAATGTTTGGAACTGCCTTAGTGGGGTGGATAATGAGTACATTCGGAAGACAGAAAAGCGGCTTGGTAATAGCTGCACCACTTATGGTTTGTTGTTTTGTGTTTCTATGAATCAATCTGCAATTTTAATCTGAGTACCTAGTAAATACCTAGTAAATAGGCAGGCAGGTTTGAAGCCAGACAATCAGGCTTCAAACTAGAATTCATCATTGATTTTCATCTGCATGATTGTCGTCAAGCACAAGCTACAAATATCAAGAAATCTCGCCTAAGTTCTTCCTTTTTCCTTTTTATTTCATAACGCGAACTGCGGTGCTATAAATAAAACTTATTAATTTTATATTTGCTAGCTTGTTAATTTCATATTTTAGATATCCTGGATAATGATAGACTTTACGAAGTCTTCTATAGTGATACACATAGCCAGGTTCATTTCGGGAGCTGCTGGATGTGGCTTTTTGGTTTATTCACCGATTTATATATCAGAAATTGCCGAAGATTCTATACGCGGTACTTTGGCTTCAGGTAAGCGTTTTAAAACACCAACTTTTCCCTATTTTAATAGACCATTGATCAACTTCATAATTTTTGATTTTACAGCACCAGCTACCTGCTACTGTATAGGCGCTCTCGCCTCTTACCTCATGGGTTGGTTTTTATCCTACCGGTACATATTATGGGTTAACATTGCTTCGTGCATCCTCTACATGGGTCTCATGCTGACCGTAAAAGAGAGTCCAGTATTTCTGATGAGACAAAAGAAAGATGAGGTGATTAATTTGAATACCTAAATATGTAAAACAGCTGCAAATGTAATAAAACATCATTTGATAGGCAAGTTTGGCTAGAGTGGGTAAATCTGTACGGGAGCAGGTGATATGGCTCGACCGTAACAATAGGATGATCATCCTCCGAGCGGGTGTTGTGCTCGGGGACCACTGGTCCTACCGTTCATCTTTGGAGGTCGTATATATAGCGTAACTCAGAGAAAACTTCGTAAGCGTGAGTTGGGCTGTTCGTGGTCGCGTGCGTGTACTAGTAATGCCATCTATTGGATTATGTGCGGACTGCGAAGACCGCCACATCACTCCCCTTCGAGTCTGGAGGTCGTCAGCATTCAGTTGTGTGGTTGAGCGGCGTTGCTAGCATCTGGAGAAGTGGCGTCGATGAGCATTCAGGTGTAAGCGCTGCGTCGGGAAGTACTCAGTGAAGCGGCGTCGTGTACAACCAGAGTAGTGGCGTTGTAGGCTCATACGACTCTGAGGCTGTGTGACCCACTTGTGCAGCTGGTACGGGGCGTCGACGGGCTGTGTACTGATATGCTGTTGCGAATCGACTGGTGCGGGCCGCCGAGCATGTGGCTCTGTGAACGGCTGTGCTGCATTGCGTGATGTTGCTGTTGTGCCGGAACATCGATCAGCTGTGTTGCGTTGCAATGCTGTGCTGCGTTGTGATGCTATAGTCTCCCGCTCTGCGTACTGATGATGCTGTCCTCGATGCGATGACTGCAGGGATTATATTGTGATGGCGATGTTGATGAAGTCTGACGAGTGAGGGCGTGACGTCGGCGGCGGCTTGTGAAATCACGTCGGCTTGTTGTGATCGTCGGCGGTGGCTTGGCGATCACGTCGGCTTGTTTGATCGTCGGCGGCGGCTTGGAGATCACGTCGGCTTTTCAGTCATCGTCGGCGGTCACCAATGTACGGGAGCAGGTGATATGGCTCGACCGTAACAATAGGATGATCATCCTCCGAGCGGGTGTTGTGCTCGGGGACCACTGGTCCTACCGTTCATCTTTGGAGGTCGTATATATAGCGTAACTCAGAGAAAACTTCGTAAGCGTGAGTTGGGCTGTTCGTGGTCGCGTGCGTGTACTAGTAATGCCATCTATTGGATTATGTGCGGACTGCGAAGACCGCCACAAATCCAACGTCAAATTCCACATTTCCTGCTAGATGCTAACTGTAGCATCTAGCAGGGAATGTGGAATTTGACGCATGGAAATTATTCTAAGCTATGATGTAAAATCTCCCTGGCTCCGTGTCATACAAAGGTATTTTGTAGAGAGAAAGCTTTAGTGTACCTACAGATGAAAATAGTTTAGTTTATCGTGATTAATTCAACCTTTATGTTCATTTTAGGAAGCACTCTTATCCATAGCTCACTACAGAGGGGCATCGGTTTCTTCTAAAATTGTATTAGAAGAATTTTCAAGATTGAAACAGCAAATTACGCCTGCCGTCGAATTGAGATTAGTTAAGTCTGGTAAGTTATTTGATTAAACGAACCCATGATGTGCTTGACCATTGACCAACTGTCTATTTTTATTTGATCTTGAATTGATTGGTTTATTTATTTTGTTTAGAGGAGTAAGTAAGTGTTTAAAGTGGAGTTAGTATTTGTTTAAATTGACGATAATCATCTTTGTTTAGTCTAGCCTAGCCATCTTCTAGAATTATCGGCTAACTTGGACATTGTCGACAAGTTTTGACATTTGTCTCTAAGTGTCCAAAAAGTTAGGAAAATACATAACTACAATACTAATAGAAAGTTGTTTTCAGAAATAAATGAAGAAGATGCCGAAAACGAAAAGTTAAACAAAGAAATCGATGAAATGGAACCCCAGAAAAAGACGTCATCATTCAAAATGTTGTGTTAGTACATGTTTTCTTACATATAGTAAACTTTTAACTGACTTTAATTGAATAATAGCTGTAATTGTCGTTCAGTGTACTCATATATTGGGTAATTATCTGATTATACTCATCATCATCAACTCATCGCCGGTCCACTGTTGAGCAGGAATCCCTCTCAGAAGCTTAACCATATAATCTAGTCTAATCATAGTAGTTTCAAGCATAGTTATATAAATTTTTTGCTAGTTGATTATTACGTATTTTTAAAATTTTCAGTTACATCTCCATCGTCACGACGAGGATTTATTGTGGTTGGATTATGTTTGTCTATTCAAGTAAGTATATAATTATTAATATAACAAATGTCTGTTTATCGCTCCTAATAATATTATCATCCATATTATGGCAAGTAAAACACGTCAATAACTGTATGGAGCTTGGCATAATATTCTGTAGATTCTGAAAATATATTGTTTTTATTTTAGATAGGCAGCTTTTCTTTGAAGATTTTGTTTTAAAATACATTAATATTGAATTTATAATCACCAGGTGATGATGGGCATGGTACCTGTGCAAGTATACGCCAAAGAAATTTTCAGACAAGCTGCTCCAGATCTATCATCTCACTTTTGTTCAGTCATGTTTGCTCTAGTGCTACTATTTGGATGTCTGCTGAGTGCGTTGTTCTCTGACAAGTTTGGAAGAAAGGTAAGAGCTTTGGCCAAAATCCGCGTCTATCAATTCTAGACTAAGCTTATAGATATCAGATTTGCCGTTCACTGTAGAGTCATTATGGGAAAAACAATGCACTTTTACTTTTTAAAATCAAAAACTACTACGATATAGATAAGTACTAGCTGATGCCCGCGACTTAGTCCGCGTGGATCGAATTTTTTGTTCCCGCGGGAACTCTTTAATTTTCCTGGATAAAAAGTAGCCTATGTGTTATTCCAGGCTATAATCTATCTCTTTGTTAAATTTCATTCAGATCCGTTCTGCCGTTCTGGCGTAATTGACTAACAGATATCCGTTCATCCATCAAAACTTTAGCATTTATTAGTATAGAAGAATGGATAAGCGTTATCCATTCTTCTATACTAATAAATGTTTCGTGGTGGTATTATAAACAATTAACATCCTAGAATAGATCAACTAAAACGGTTTCTTGTAATAAGTATAAGTATGATAATCTAACCAATATAGTTGAGTGTTTCTGCGAAAAGCCGAAGGTCTCCCTCCTATCACCATCACCAGTGAAGCTCAACTGGAGGGCCTTAAGCAAAAAACTTATGAAGTTCGGTGCCCTTAGAAGAAAATTTTCAATGATTCGAGTAGTTTTAGTAGTTTTAATGTTATATAGATTTATATTTATTCTGAAATGTTTATCAAATCTGAGGAGGTACACTTTTATGTTACATTTCTACATTAATCTCTCTCCAGTGATACACTTTCACAACTTTCATGAAACATACATTTACGAGTTTTTTACTCTCATACTTATTAGCTTCACCAAATTACACACTATTATGCCACATAGACCTTACAAAGTTACAATTTAACACTCTATAGAGTTATAACTTGTCTGCTATCTTTGCGTTTATTTCCAAGCCAATTCCAATCAGTGAATACTTTGAGAATCCTTAAACTTCTTATATGCTACAATTATGGATAAAGTTCAACAAAATACCTTATGCCATTTTATAGATGATCTTACGGTCGCACCAGCACAATTATGTCATCCAGAAACATGCCAGTCACAAATCACTTGTAACAATAATACGGTCAATATACTTATTATGAATATTAGGAGTGTGAACATTAATATTGCGCCCTTTGAACTGTTGCTGCAAAGAATTGGCTTCCAATGTGACATTTTAATATTGACTGAATGCTGGATAGACAATGGCAAGCCATTTCCAGTCTTAAGTAAGTACAACTCAGCCTATACTAGAAATTGTATCAATAAAAATGGTGGTATTATTGTATACAGTAAAAGTCACCTTAGTATTGGAATAGAGGAACCTGAATTTCAAGATGCTAACTGCCTCTTAATTAAACTGGGTAATAATATAGTTATAATAGCAATCTATCGCTCTCCTTCCTTCTATAACACTGATCAGTTCTCACACTCACTAGATAATATCTTAAGCTCTTGCAAAGAATACAAAAATATAATGATACTTGGGGACTTAAATATCGACATTCACCCTAACAATACAGACACAAATTCGGCTAATTATTTAGAATTAACAGCGAGTCATGGTCTCTTACCTACTCACCACTTTGGGACTAGAGGAGATAGATGTCTGGATTATATTATGTTAAAAAGTAATCTTAATTGTAAAACAGTAGTCCTAAATACATATATTACAGGCCACCGACCCATTCTCATAAATATTGAAACTAAAACCAAAGCTTTTAGTAATGCAAAAATAGTAAACAAATTAGACTACCCCAAATTAAATCGCTAAATTTTGAAGACATACTAAAAACACACGATGCTAATCTTGCAGCCCCAATTTTAACCAATAAATTAGTTGAAGTGATAAAATCTAACGCTAGAATCTTTAAAGTTCCAAACAGACAGCGCTTTATTAAAGCGTGGATCACATTAGGCATTCTGCGATGTATGAAAAATAGAGACAGAATGCATATGCGTTTAAAAGCAACACCTGACAATAAGATCTTGGAGATTACTTATAAAAGGTATCGAAATTTTTGCAACAAATTACTAAAAAACTTGAAATTAGAATATTACAAATCAGAGCTTAACAAAAACAAAAATAATATAAAGAAATCTTGGCAAACTCTAAGGCAGATCACGAATACTGAAAAATCTAAATCTAATAATGAGAATATATTAATAAACTTAAAACAAACTCTTAATGATTCAGTCAATCACATTAATAAATATTTTGCAGGTGTGGGAAAAACAATTTGTGAAGGTATAAAAGATCAATTACCAACAACGAATCCTGGTAGGTTCGAAAACGAATCCGTACCAGGTCAAGTTAACACTATTGGCCTTCTGGACACAAATGTCTATGAGGTTCTTGACCTAATACGAGGTTTAAAAAATGAGAGCGCAGCTGGTATTGATGGAATTACATCAAAAGTCCTCAAACAGTCGGCAGTTATTCTAGCTCCAATTATAACTTACGTCTGTAACATTTGCCTCATGTCTGGAAAGTTTCCAACTATCTTTAAAACATCTTACATCATACCTGTTCATAAAGGTGGTCCCAAAAACTGTGTCGAAAATTATAGACCAATCTCCATTCTTCCAATTCTGTCTAAATCACTAGAGAAAATAACCGAAGACTAACTTCCTTCTTAGAAAAATATGGTATTCTAGCTACTACTCAATATGGTTTTCGGCAAGCTCGGTCTACTGAACAGGCAGTGTTAGATCTTACCAATTTTATAGTTGACGAACTTGATAGGAAAAATAAGGTTATAGGGGTTTTTCTTGACCTAGTCAAGGCTTTCGATACTGTTTCGATTCCAGGTCTAGTAGCAAAGCTGGAAAAAGTTGGAATTCGGGGCAAAACGTTATGTCTACTTGAGGACTATTTAAAAGGAAGAACCCAGAAAACAAAAGTAGGGAATATATTTAGTGAGGAAGAGTCAATAACTTACGGCGTTCCGCAGGGCAGTGTTCTTGGGCCTACTCTGTTTTTAGTCTATGTTAATGACCTGTGCAATCTAAAATTAAATGGGGGAAAAATATTTTCGTATGCGGATGATACAGCGCTTATATTTAGTGGTTCAGACTGGAACGAAGCTAGATCTCGTGCTGAGCAGGGGCTAGGCATTGTCACACAATGGCTGCGTCGTAACTTATTGAGTCTTAACGTAGATAAAACAAAATATATCGCCTTCACCGGCTCACGTGGAAAAAAACCGCAAATAGTTATTAGAGTGTATTCAAGTTGCAAATCAGACAATTGCAGCTGCCCTATACTACAGTCGGTTTTGAGCCTTAGATACCTAGGTGTCATTATAGGCAATAGATTAAATTGGAAGGCCCACATAGAATCTCTCTGTTCAAGGGTTAGAAAACTAATTTACATATTTAAAAACCTACGTGATGTGACCAATTATGAAACTGTACTCAAGGTGTATAATGCACTTTGTAGATCAATTTTGACATACTGCATTTCAAGTTGGGGTGGCGCAGGTAAAACTCATATGATGGCCTTGGAGCGCGCGCAGCGTGCAGTTCTAAAAGTAGCCACATATAAGCCTTTCAGATATCCGACTGCAGATCTATATAAAGAATGTAAGGTACTAACTGTACGACAGCTATATATTCTGAACTCAATCATGGCTCAACATGGTAAAGTAACTCAACTAGTTGAATCTAACCCAGTACCCAAGCGACGACAGGACAAATGTTTTGACATCCCGAGGGTAAAAACTAGCTTAGCTCCACATCATGCAAAGTATCTTCGTCCGTTTATTTACAACAAAGTTAGTAAGTACATCAAAAATTTCAAATCACTTACAAGTAGAGAATTCAAGGTTGCAGGTACGGATTATCTAAAAACATTGAGTTATGAGGAAACTGAGAAGCTCCTAAAAAGTATATACTAACTCACAAACTCACACACACACACACACACACACACACACACACACACACACACACACACACACACACACACACACACACACACATACACTTACACACACACTTACACACGTTCCTCATGTACATATACTAACACACACACTTCCTCACAGTTCATACAGAATATTACAAGTATTTTAAAAGATACATAAACTGTAGCGTATTTTCTTTTTGTAAATTTTTGGCTGAAGTTGATCCTCCGAAGGGAATGCAGACTTCTGCAATACAAGTTTTATCTTAGTGCAGAGTCTGCGCATCAATCTGTGTGTATATTTATACAAGCCACTGCATCTCAACTTTGTTGTGCCCTTAGTTACTAAGCCGCATTTGTAAGTTTGTGAAATAAATATTATTATTATTATAAATGCGTATGCCGAATTTATATTATGTTGGTTTGCTCTTGAATAACGCCGCAACAGAGCTACGGATTGATGAGATATTTTGAATGGGTATAGTTGTGGACATGGAGTGTTACATATATGCTACTTTTTATCCAGGGATGAATTAAAGATATAACACTGGATTTTGATGTAACATAAGTCCACGCGGTCGATGTTTAGCATGGCAAAAGTCAGGTATATAATGCTCGGTAAACTACAAAGTTTTGCTTTTATTTTTTAGTTCCTTCTTATATCATCTTCAGTCGCTGTTGGTCTCTGTCTTTTTGGATTGGGAATATTGCTCCACACAAGTATAGCACCCCCATGGGTGACTGCTGTCCTAATTCTCTGTTACTGTTTGGCGTTCATGTTTGGTGCCGGCACTGTTCCTTATGTCTTGCTTGCCGAGTGCTTTATATCAGAGGTCAGTATTAGACAAAATAATAGCTAGACGAAGTAATTCAGCTTTGTATGGACTGTAAGAGTCAATAATATGTTAAGTGGAATCTATATAATGGGTGTTGTCCATTCACTTTCAAACGAGTTCTGACTGATCGACATGTAAGAAAACAATCGATTCATCATCGATCGATGAACGATTGATGCAACGACGGTCGATAAGGCGAGTGATGGCTGTTTAGGAATTAGCTAGGATTCTATCATCGATCGGTTGTCAAACACACGAGATATCAAGCAAATCGATATGATTTTATTTATCGAAGTCAAAAGATATCACCTCATCATAGAATTAACCACTTTCATCCAAGTTTTAAGGTTGGTTTGGCGCCCATTGAGAGATTTTATCGTTTAAAACTTGTATAAAATAAACACATATTTTACGTATTCATAATTTTTGGACTGCAATAAAAACTCAAAATTATTATATACCTACGTATTTTTTATATTTCAGGTTCAAAGCATCGCCTCTATATTGCTCTTGGAATGGGTTTGGCTTCTCAACTTCTTGGTCATCGGTATTTTCCCCTTCATGATTAAGCTGTTCGGTATCCATGGCTCTTTCTACATCTTTGGTTGCTTTGCTATATTAGACGTCTTGGTGGGGTTATTCGTCCTGCCTGAAACTAAGGGTCTCACTAACGAACAGATCCAGGAAGGGTTTTTGAGGGCGCGTAAAAAATGAATCAGTTGTTTTTGTGATATTATGCTAAATTATATACTCACTAAACTATAAATCTATTTTTTATTGATTATCTTAATTATAAAACTGTTGTAGGTTAGTAGTTCTAAATAATATTTTATATGACGTGCATAAAATACAGCAAGACAAATTGAAACGAATCTTTTGTAGTTCAAATACACAAAAAAGTCAGACTTTAAATTAGTTGTAATTGTACACTCACCACGCATCTAAGGACATGGCTAATATGTGGTCCCTAGAGCTCAATTTTTGTATGACTAGATACCTACTTGGGTAAGTTCTTAATTTTTATGACTTTTTAATCATTAATTAGTATTGTTTATTATTTAGAACCTACGACACATGTTGATGACTTATTTTTTTAATTGTATTGTAATATACCGATCTGAGTTTCATAAGTGCTTTTATGAGTCTAAATCGAAGAATATATATATAAAAATTAAATATCACTTGCTTCAAACGGTGCAGGAAAACATTGTGAGGAAACCTGTATGCCTTATTGCCTATGTTTAGAGCGTTCATCATGCTCGTTAAGGCGTACAGTTTTGTGTATAGTATAACTTAGGTGCTGCTGTTGTCCCGTTTGTGCTTACTGCAGAGGTGTGCTTGCGTGAGGTAATAATTTGAAGCTTTTGATTACTTAATATAAAAATAGCCCTTGATTGCGACCGCACCTGGTTGTCACAATACAGTCTGATGGCAGCAAGGTAAGCTAAGAGGTTACGAAGGATTAGCGGAAGAACCACATATTTTGTTTGTGTTGACTAAGTAGATAGACTGACATGGAAAACCTTTTCACGTGATAATTTTTGCACATGTAGTCAAGGTTTCCACAGACTATTAGCTTTATATATCTTTTAAATATGGAAATACAAATCATTAAATTCTAAATTAAAACTAAATTAAAAACTAAAAACTAAACATTAAAAATATCGTCTATCCCGCTGCAATGAGGCAGTGTGCCCAGAACGCTGGCTGCGTTACCCCGCTGAATAGCCAAACTTATATGTTGGCCGAGATATCTGCCAGCCCTCCGGTCACCTGTGGACTCTGTGAGACGAGAAGATAGATCCTTAAAAAAGGATCTAGCATTATCTTTTTAGTTTTTAATTTAGTTTTAATTTAGAATTTAATGATTTGTATTTCCATATTAAAACAATTGTATTCTTTTAAATTAACTATAAATTATTATAAAATCTTTACATTATAATAACATTAAAATCTAAATTAAATCTAAATTAAAAACTAAATTAAAAACTAAAAACTAAACATTAAAAATATCATCTATGCCGCTGCAATGAGGCAGTGTGCCCAGAACGCTGGCTGCGTTACCCCGCTGAATAGCCAAACTTATGTGTATTGTGTTGGCCGAAGTAACTGCCAGTCCTCCGGTCTTATTATTTTATAAATTAAACTCGGTAGATAGACAAAATATAAATGTTATGTTATGGCCCTCGTATGGTACGTACTTTTGAAAATCGGTACGCCAAGACCGTTGGTAGGGACTAGTGGAACAGGCCATAAATAAGTACCTTTCTATGTTCTGCTATAGAGCCGGCCTTCTGTACCTATTTTTTGGTGCTGAGTTAACGTTTACATTATTTATCATAATGTTAATTAGTAGTTTAGCAATCAATCATATATTAAGGATTTTCGCCAAATTATCACAATTTATTGTTTGATGTTTACCCAATAATTAGTATAATGCCTCTATGTAATTAGGCGATCACAGAACGCTTAGTTGACTGATAAATATGTTATAGATTGGTCTCTTAAATTGTTATGAGATATTAGGTTTGAGGTTATATTAAACTTAAAGTTATAATGGGGAAGTTACGTCAAGCTTACACAAGCATATCATGTGAGTGATAGTGTTAATCTTTTCCACTTGATTTCCAAAATCCTGTATTTGTTGTTTAACGTTTTTTTAATAGTTGGTGCAGTAATTATCTTCTATAGTACAATACATACAACTATGTGACTATTTGATATTTTTGTACATCCAACGTTAATCCGAATAAATGTACAAGAACAATCTGGATCGCGATCCTTGATTTTATTCGTGGATCGCGTCAGTTTGCGTGTGGACCGGGTGCCAAATGAGTGGCAAATATAATGAGTTTCAAAACTGAAGTTGTAGAAACTTCAGTTTTGAACATAATTGGCATTTTCAGGTTCACTTGCGAACACGCTGACAGGTATTTTATACACATGGCCATCTTATACAGTGCATCTATATACAAGTAGAGACACAACCCTCCTTTCCGTCCCCATGTCTGAGGTAGAGAGCTCCTTAGTGGGCAGTTTACCATCATTGGGAGCAATCTTTGGGACTGCCTTAGTGGGGTGGATAATGAGTACATTCGGAAGACAGAAAAGCGGCTTGGTAATAGCTGCACCACTTATGGTTTGTTGTTTTGTGTTTCTATGAATTAATCTGCAATTTTAATCTAAGTACCTATTAAATAGGCAGGCAGGTTTGAAGCCAGGCAAGCAGGCTTCAAACTAGACTTCATCAATGATTTTCATCTGCATGATTGTCGTCTAGCACAAGCTACAAATAACAAGATATCTCACCTGAGTACTTCCTTTTTAGTTCATAACGCGGACTGCGGTGCCATAAATAAAACTTATAAATTGTATATTTTCTAGCTTGTTAATTTCATATTTTAGATATCCTGGATAATGATAGACTTTACGAAATCTTCTATAGTGATACACATAGCCAGGTTCATTTCGGGAGCTGCTGGATGTGCATTTTTAGTTCATTCACCGATTTATATATCAGAAATTGCCGAAGATTCTATACGTGGAACTTTAGCTTCAGGTAAACGTAATAAAACACCAACTTTTCACTATTCTAATTGATCATTGGTCAAGTTCATAATTTTTTATTTTACAGCACCAGTTACTTGCTACTGTATAGGCATTCTCGTCTCCTACCTCATGGGTTGGCTTTTATCCTACCGGTACATATTATGGGTAAACATTGCTTTGTGCATCCTCTACATGGGTCTCATGCTGACCGTAAAAGAGAGTCCAGTATTTCTGATGAGACAGAAAAAAGATGAGGTGATTAATTTAAATACCTAAATATGTAAAACTGTTTATCATTGATAGGCAAGTTTTGCTAGAGTGGGCTGACCCACCCTAGCAAAACTCTAACTCTAGCGTATTAGATACTACTAATACGCTAGAGTTAGAATTTGTACTCTTACTAGGTACTGATACTTAGCATCTAATAAGTAATACGACAAAAATAGACGATAAATTATAATAAAATCTATCTGCGAAAACTTTTAAATATCTTTATTTTATTGTGTACTGACGTATCTATCAGTTTTCTATACGATTGCTATTTAAAATCAATTAATATAAAGTTAGTCAAATAAAATAAATCAAATAAAAATAATTAAATTGATTGTTAATGATAATTAAGCCAATTTGCATGCTGTGGAATTTGACGTATGGAAATGATTCAAAGCTATGATGTAAAATCACCCCAACTCTAAGTCTCATACAAAGGTATTCTGTAGAAAGAAAGCTTTGGTGTACCTTCAGAGGAAAATAGTTCTATTTATCATGATTATTTTTTAACCTTTATGTTCATTTTAGGAAGCACTCTTATCCATAGCTCACTACAGAGGGGCGTCGTTTTCTTCTAAAATTGTTCTAGAAGAATTTTCAAGATTAAAACAGCAAATTACGCCTGCCTTCGAATTGATAGCAGTTAAGACTGGTAAGATATTTGATAAAACGAACCCATGATGTGCTTGACGAACTGTCTATTTTTATTTGGTCTTGAATTGATTAGTTTGTTTACTTTGTTTAGAAGTATTTGTTTAAATTAGCGATAATCATGTTTTCTTTAGTGTAGTCTAGCCATCTTCTTTAATTATCCGCTAACTCGTCCGAATCGTCGACAAGTTTTGAAAGGTTTTTGTATATAAGTGGCTTAATTTACTTTGTTTAGTTGTATTTGTTTAAATTGACGATAAACATGTTTGCTTTAGTCTAGTCTAGCCATATTCTTTATTTATCCGCTAACTCGTCCGAATTGTCGGCAAGTTTTGAAAGGTTTTTGTCTCCAAGTGGCTTATAAGATAAATTTATGTTAAGATCATATTATTATGATACATCTAAAATGTCATCATCATCATCATCATCACTACGGCCTATTAACGTCCCACTGCTGGGCACAGGCCTCCACTCTCATAGGAGAGCGGGAATTAGAGCTTAGACCCACCACGCTGCTCCAATGCGGGTTGGCGGGCTTTCACGACTACTATCATGTTGGTGATAGTAACCGGGACCGACGGCATAACGTGCTCTCCGAGGCACGGGGGTGAAACACCGCCAACTTCCAACTCCGGGCTGGCTAAAATGTCAATAATAATAAAAAGTTGTTTCAGAAATAAATGAAAAAGATGCTGAAAAGGAAAGGTTAATTAAAGATATCGAAGAAATGGAACCCCAGAAAAAGATGTCATCATTGAAAATGTTGTGTTAGTAACATGTTTTTATTACATAGAGTTAACTTTTAATTGACTTTAACTGAATAACAGCTGAAAATGTCGTTTATTTGGTATCTGATCATCAGTGGCGTGCACGACATAGAGGCATAGAAGCGTTGCTTACCCTAGATAAACAAAACTTTAAATAATGCCTGCCTGAAAATAGGACTATACCTAACCAATGCCTACCCTGGCTCCGAATACTGTGCATGCCACCGCTGATTATTATCATCTTTATCGTCATCAACTCATAACTGGTCTACTGTTGAGCAGGAATCCCTCTCAAAAGCTTAAACATATAAATCTAGTCTAATCATAGTAATTGATTGCAAATTGATTAAAATGTATTTTTAAATTTTTCAGTTAAATCTCCATCGTCACGAAGAGGATTTATTGTGGTTGGATTATGTTTGTCTATTCAAGTACGTATAAACTAGACTCTAAAAAATGTTTGTTTATCGGTCCTAATAATATTATCGTCTATATGGCATGCAAAATACGTCAATAAAAATGTTGAGATATTAAATGTATGGAGCTTGGCATATTATGTAAGTATAGTTTCTGAAAATATAGTAATTTTAGTTATACAGCTATTCTTACATGGGTATCATCTACGTTTTATGAAAAATCAATAATATTTTTATTTCTTTGGGCCTAGTAGCCTAATTTAAACTAAATAAACATTAGTTTATTTTAAATTTAGTTTTTAATTTAATATATTTTTTTTTTTTTAACTGATTTATTGAATATATTATAAGTAGATAAAATTAAAATCTAAATTAAATCTAAATTAAAAACTAAAAGCTATTCTTAAGCTATTATTAAGCTATTCTTTGGATTTTTTGTGGTAAAATACATTAATATATTGAATTAATAATCACCAGGTGATGATGGGCATGGTACCAGTGCAAGTATACGCCAAAGAAGTTTTCAGACAAGCTGCTCCAGATCTATCATCTCACTTTTGTTCGGTCATGTTTGCTCTAGTGCTACTATTTGGATGTCTGCTGAGTGCGTTGTTCTCTGACAAGTTTGGAAGAAAGGTAAGAGCTTTGGCCACCATCTTCTTCCATCAATTCTAGACTAAGGGTATAAATCTCAGATTTTGCTTTTCACTGTATAAGGTGATTTTGGGGAAAACAATACTTTCTTTATTACTTACAAAAACTACTACGATATAAATAAGTACTAACTGATGCCCGCGACTTCGTCCGCGTGGATTGAGGTTGGTTTCCGCGGGAACGTTTAATGTTCCGGGATGAAATGTAGCCTATGTGTTATTCCAGACTATAATCTATCTCTGTGCCAAATTTCATCCAGATCCGTTTTGCCGTTCTGGCGTGATTGAGTAACAAATAACTATCCATCCATCCAAACTTTCGCATTTATAATATTAGTATAGAAATATAGATGAGCGTTATCTATAGTAGAATAAATATTTAACATCCTAGAATAGATAGTCTATAACGGTTTCTTGTAATAAGTTAAAGTTTGATCTAATCAAACCAATATTATAAATGCGTGCTTAATATAAATATGTTTCTTGGTTGGTTTACGGCGCAACAGAGCTACGGATCGATGTCTTTTTTGAATCGGTCTAGTGGTAGACATGGAGTGTGTCATAGGCTACTTTTTATCCCGGGATTTTGAAATAACTTAAGTTCACGCGGACGATTATGGTATAAGTCAGTAAAAAGTATTGCTTTTGTTTTTAGATCCTCCTAATATCATCTTCAGTCGCTGTTGGCCTCTGTCTTTTTGGATTGGGAATATTGCTCCACACAAGTATAGCACCCCCATGGGTGACTGCTGTCATAATTCTCTGTTACTGCTGCGCGTTCATGTTTGGTGCCGGCAGTGTTCCTTATGTCTTGCTCGCCGAGTGCTTTGTACCAGAGGTTAGTATTGGTCAAAATAATAGCAAGACGAAGCATCTCAGCTTTGTATGGACTGTATGCATCGATAATAATTATATTACATAGAATCTGTTTGATGGGTTTTGTCCATTCACCTTCGAACGAGTTCTGACTGATCGACAAGTACCAAAACAATCGATCCATCATCGATCGATGAACCATTGATTTGAACGACGGTCGATTGGTCGAGTGACGGCTGTTTAGGAATTTGCTAGGATTCTATCATCCATCGGTTGTCACGCGAGATATCGAGCAAATGGATTTGAAGTCAAAACATATCATTCTGTATTTTCAATCGTTTGAAAATATAGTAATAATGTAAAATGTTGAAGTCAAAACATATCATTCTGTATTTTCAATCATTTGATGCCCAAATGGTTGTTCTGGCGCCTATTGAGAGATTTTATTGGTTAAAACTTGGTGAAGGGTAATAAACACATGAATTTTTCGTGTTTTATTTATTTAATTATTTTCGTGATGTTAATTTCTTTGGACTACGAAAAATAACTCAAAATTGTTTCTTTTTCAGGTTCAAAGCATCGCCTCTATATTGCTATTGGAGTGGATTTGGCTTCTCAACTTCTTGGTCATTGGTATTTTCCCCTTCATGATCAAGCTGTTCGGTATCCATGGCTCTTTCTACATCTTCGCTTGCTTTGCCATATTAAACGTCTTGGTGGGGTTGTTCATCCTGCCTGAAACTAAGGGTCTCACTAACGAACAGATCCAGGGAGGATTTTTGAGGGCGCGTAAAAACTGAATCAGTTGTTTTTGTGATAACATAAAGTTAAATTATAATATGTATAATACTCACAAAAATATAAATCTATTTCTTAATGAATATCTTAATACTATTCTTAAACTGACTATTCTAAAACTGTGTATAGTGTTAAAATACATCTAGAATTTTTTACAGTTCAAAAGCACAAAAAAGTCAGATTCTAAATTAATTGTATAGTACAGTAAATATTTATTTATTGCAGGAATTATTAAATGTAAATTATTAAATGTAGTTCCGCTGGTCTGCCGTCTGCAGTTGGGTGGGTATGGATCCGGAATTACTCTGTATTGATAAAATACACTAAATATAATATAGTAATACACCTAAACTCACCCGCCCGCTGTATATGGTTTCTGATTCGGTACCGCGATCACCGAGTCCGAGTCCGTGGGTTCAGATAGGTTCACCAATATTCACAAAATTGTCCAATGGATAGTTGCACCCCGACCGCAAATAGAATAATAGTATAGTTATACATTCACCACGAATCTCAGCAGAGCGACCGCGTATCTTTTGCATCAATCATTGATACATCGCAATCACCTCCGATTTGCAGAATTTATGGTATTCTTGCTGCGTTAATGGATTTCGTCCAATAGTGGAAGAGTTTTAACCAATCAGAGGTGATTGCGATGTATCAATGATTGATGCAAAAGATACGCGGTCGCCCTGCAGGAACATCGCTTATAGGTAGGTATGTAGTTTCTAGAGTTCTGTAAATACTTTGATGATGATGGCGATGATGGTAATGATAGTGATGGTGATGATGATGATGAATATTAAAATTACTCATAGGTATTATGATATGGAACGCGCATATAGATCCGTCCAAGACCTTCGGGATTGTTGATCAGGATCCGTGTGATCCATTCCTTGGCTAAAGCGTAAAGCAACTATAAGCACATCAATGCATCAATATATCGGGTAAACATTGTAGCAACAGATAACAGTACTCCAGTATTAGCTAAAACCGCGAACACAAACTATTCAGGCGAAGTTGATCCCGCACTGAGTTGGTTATAAGCAAAATTCAATTAAACTTAACCGAACTAACCATGACTTTACAAGTAAAGGCAATCCAGATGTTTAACAGTTTTAATCGTTTATCTTTTATGTATTTATGTATTTTATTTTCCTTATCACTTTATGCAAACCACTAGAATGATTGAGAGAAAACTTCACTGGAACTTCGTCACAAAATTCGTGAATCTTTTATCTTTTATCTTGAATTCGTGCCAAATCGAAAGCAAGATAAAAGATAGAGTCCTTTTTGTACATAAGACCTGAGAATGAAGGTCAAACTTAATTTTCATATTTTTGACGGATTTTTATATCAGCACAAAAAAACTTGTATAGATCATGTTATTATGTGCATCCAAAGATGATAATATTTAATTTCCTCAAAATGACAATTTAATTTTTGATAAAGGTGTTCATGACAATAGTATTATATCAAGTGATGTTCGATAACAAATCTGAAGAACCTTTACTATATGGGAACTTTGTTAAAGATACACATTCTGACATTCTGATTTCTGAGTTAGCTTATTGGAACATACAAGTAGTTCAACAGAATACTAGAACGTAATATGCCCGTCTTTGCTTATATGTGAATAGTTATGAATCAACTTTTTGATTTGGCTAAAATCCACCCTGAGGCTGAACTTACCATTAAGGTAGCCATTAAAATTGTTTCAAAGTTTTTTGATTTCCGCAGGAACTCCTGTATTTTCCAGGATAAAAATTAGCCTGTGTCACTCTCCAGGTCCTCAACTATACCCATGCCAAAAATCATGTTACGTAACCCATGAACATTTTGTATGGGAAAATCAAGAGAAAATGTTTTTTCTTTTATTTTATTTATTCGTCAATCTTCCAATGTTTTAATAGGTATTCTGCTATTCGGGACGAAGACAAATATAACAAATCAAAAACCATGAAAATCGGTCCAGCCGTTCTAGAGTTATAAGTGTTCGAACAAACCCGACTTTATTTCTTAAAATATGTATGATAAATAATATAAAAAAGTACATTTCAGCGTCTCGGAAAGACAAAGCCGTTGCCTGGAGGAATTACTTTTACCCTTCGTAAAGGATTGTATTTTTTGCTCAAATTTTTTGTCGCTGAAAAGCATTATCTATATTATACCAGACACCATCTTCTACTCTTCTGTTATTATAATTTTCATCATGCTCATTTTATTATTTAGCAACATTTGATAAACATCCTACTTAGACAATTAGCACAGTGGACTTATGTTGTTTATTTTCATGATAACGGACAATAATCGTTAACTTACGGCATTATCCAGAACTAGATGATTCCCGCGACTTCGTCCGCGTGGACCAAGATTTTTCGATTCCCACGGTAACTCTTGAATTTTCCGGGATAAAAAGTAGCCTATGTCCTTCCCCGGGATACAACCTACCCCTGTACCAAATTTCATCAAAATCAGTTGAACAGATGGGCCGTGAAAGCGTAGCAGACAGACAGACAGACTTTACGAGTTTACTTAACTACTTTACGAGTATTTCTAGTGTATTTTCCTGTTAATTTATTATGACGGCCCATATAAAACTTATTTACGGCTAACAGCACCATGCATAAAGACTTAGAAAATAGAGAGTGAGCCCAAGATGGGCAGCACGTTAATGCACTTGTTTTAAATAATGAAAGTGACTTGTCATTATCGGTTCTTGTATACTCCGAACGTTGACTTTTATTGTGTTGTGAGTATGCTTCTAATAGTACAATATATTTTATTTAAAAAAATTAAAATTAAAAAAAAAAAACGGTACCTATAAAAAAGTAAAGCTTCATGATGACTTTTTTTTATCCACTACAAGTTAGCCCTTGACTGCGATCTCACCTGATGGTAAGTGATGATGCAGTCTAAGATGGTAGCGGGCTAACCTGTTAGGGGCATGGCGGTTATATTAAACCCAATACCCCTATTCTGTTTCTGCACGGCATCGTACCGGAACGCTAAATCGCTTGGCGGCACGCCTTTGCCGGTAGGGTGGTTACTAGCCACGGCCGAAGCCTCCCACCAGGCCAGACCAGGGAAAATTCAGAAATTTTAAATTCCCAAATTGACCCTGCCGGGGATCGAACCCGGGACCTCCGCACGTTAAGACAACAGCGCTACACACTGCGCCACGGAGGTCGTATTGTACTTAGCATTGGCGTAAAGTTGTCTGTTTGTCTGCAATCTAAAGGATACATTTCGAATCCCATCGGGAGCGATTCACTATACCAAATTACCTAGTTTATATTTTTATGGTTGTAAATGTAAACACGATAAAGAATTATTTTCCATCCTTTTTTATCAGCTTTTTTTTCAGCTTTTCTTAAAATTATGATTTTTGGAATTTAAGACTTGGCGTCACACAGCGCGCATCTTGCTACTTTTTCTAAGGATGGTAAGTAGGTAAACTACACCTTTTATGTCATCGTAACTTGAATACTTAATAGTAGGCTTACTATTTATGCGGGTACTAAAACATGGGAGGTCTTTAATAGCAAAATTGCAAGAGAAAGGTTGGTCTCCATTTTGGATGTTACCCCCCTGATCGCTTGTCTGTACAGTGTGGCCTAAGTAGATCTGAGAAAACCGAACTCTTTTTGGGTTACAATAATCATATCATATTAATATTATAATTGCGAAAGTGTGTTTGTTTGTTGGTTTGTCCTTCAATCACGCTTCAACGGCGCAACGGATCGACGTGATTTGGCATGGGTATAGTTGAGGACCTGGAGGCTACTTTTTATCCCGGAAAATTAAAGAGTTCCCGGGGGAATGGGAAAGTCGTTGCTTGACACCTACAATATGAATTCCATATGAAAAAATCCTAAATCGCTATTTTTAAGGAGTTCTGTACCCTGCAGCATCATGGTTGAGGAGTTGGGACTCAGAGTTGAATCCTATACACGTGACTTGATACCTACTATATGAATTCACCATCAAAACTCCCTAACTCCCTAGTTTTGAGTCGTAGGTATACCTACAGCATCAGGATTGAGGATTTGGAGTCAGATTTTTTTATGGGACCATCTCGCGAGCTTCCTCTAACCACTGAAAAAAAAAAATTTCAAATCGGTTTGGAAACCATTGAGATATGCGGTAACATACATTAAAAAAAAAAAAAATATACGCGCCGAATTGAGAACCTCCTCCTTTTTTGGAAGTCGGTTAAAAATAACGCGGGCATCAGCTAGTAGTGTAATATACCGTGCTGCTACTAAACACGGCATGAGAATATAACTATGGAGCGTGGTCAACCCGCCATGTTTAACTTATTTCTTGGCTGACACATAAATTCCCTTAACAGAAGCTTTAATCATATTGATACTATGCAACGATTTCGTTTGGTTAAGCAACGTTAGTTATAGGCAGTTAATTGATGACACTAACTGGTACGTAATCCGGACATTGACCGTCCCCTGAGACCGTCCCTGTGAGCACGGAGTGAACGTTAATCCGTTTGTACCAATTATTCAAATTCAAAATAACGCTTTTTTGGAAGGCCTTTACTTAAGTTTTAATGCCAGTTTAATTCTTGGTACAGGTATGCGGTAGAGCTTTTTATTTTTACCCAAGTATGAGAGTGGAAAGCAAAACTTTCTTTCACCAATACCTGCTTATAATATTATCATGATATCGATATGGCATTCAAAAAAATCACCCAGAGTAAAAATAACAAAAATGCAGATTGTGCTAAATATGCACAATATGAAGGTGTTGATTTCAAGGTAACTTTCAATTTCTTTCTGATAATAATCTGTAAAATATACGAAAATTGAGATATCGTATAAGGTGTTCCGGTTGAATCTGCTACGTTTTGACCCAGATTTCAGTAGTCGCTCGTAAAATTTTTGAGTGGGACATTATAAGGAGCAGAAAATACTACTACAGGCAAGGGTAAGCAATATGAGTACCATCTGATAATAACCGTATATTATTGGCAAACAGTATGACTAAAATTATGCTACAGCTGCGTGAGAATTTCCAAATTAAAACTAAGTTAAAAAAATACATTGTTCGAAACTTTTTTACAATAAACTTAGAAAGTATCTAATTAAAAAAAAATAGGCATAGGTCAGTAAAAAGCTAATAAAAAAAGACTTGCTTGACGCCCATGTACCAGGACAGCATAACAACGTGGCGGCTAAACCCATCGTCATGCGAAAACGCTTAGAAAACGGAGAGCAGCGTCGTATCGGACTCCTCATTAACCCAGAAAGTGCTGCTGGCTGCCAGTGAAAGACGATGGAAACTAGTATACGAGGTATAATAGCCGATGAAGAGGTGGGCTCGTATCCAGTTTGCTTCGCGACACCGGCTGATGCGGACGTAACCGTATAAGTTGTTATAAATTTGATCTGTTACGTCGTTTGTGTTGTGCAAAGGAAGTGGTTTTCGAAAATTTTGAGTAAGTTACCTATTTTAAATAAAATTAGATTTATTTAAATTTTATGCTTGTTTATGCTCTATTTAACGCGAAAACTATTTCAGAAAAAGCTCGACTACAGTATTTCGTCCATAAGTTAAATAAATATTTACTTAGGTAATATTTTTATTTATCGTTTTTGTATACCTACTTAATTTGTTTAATTTGATTTCAATATTTTAAATAAAAAAAGGCAATTTTCATCTCATTTCAACATCCTGAAACTTTTTGCCAGTCATGATAAAGTTTCAGCAAGTATTTCATGGAAATAAAAAGTTTTAAGCTCTTAGGGGTGTACAATAACTGACGTAGTTTTCTATTAGGTATTGAAATAGTAGAATTCGAAGTCGATATTATTGGATAACAAAAAAATAATTACGCCTGCCAAATCGTGCATCTTACCTTTAATCGGTTTTTGATAAGCTCGGTTACTACTTTAAAAGTCCTACCAAACTCCAAACTATAGCTGATGCGACAAAACTCAAAATAACTAGGTATATTAAAATGTTATAATTTAAATTTAAATGAAATCGCTTCGGTAATTTTTTTATGTAAATGGTCATAAACTTTCTTGTCAGTTTAAAAATAGTTAAGTTAACGGTTATTTTTAGTTCATAAACCGTATTTTTAAACCAGTTCTTGATCAGGCCTCTGAATCGCTACGTTTATTTTGAATTCACAGAATTGCAGTGTCCCTATAGCGTCGCAACTCGCAAGTCGCAACGAACCATGAATATTTTATAATCTACCGATCTCCATCGAGAATTGATTACTGACTTCATAAAAAATGAACTAAAAAAGCGATTTTTAACCACTAGTTCCAGGAATAAAAGCGTAGCTGTTAAAAAAAACTATGATATCTCGTAGTATTGAATTTAATTAGCTAGATTTTATTTTGAGATTTGATCCAAAATAACGGAATCACGTCATAAAAAGAGTATTCACAGTACAGTATTCAGTAATGCTTATAAATATTAGAGTGCGTGGGTAAAGAGACGTTTAATTCGAACGGATGGGTAAACTAAGCGTGACACCCAATTAGGTTCCAGTCTACTGAATCACATTTTTTTTTAATGGGCGCAGCATCAAATTCAAATTTATTACACTTTGACTGCACTGCTGCTGTTGCACATTTTTTTTAAAGTAAACTCACGTACCCTAAGTTCACAATCCTGCCCAGCTCGGACAAGACCCAGTGAAAGACATTTATATTATGAACTAGGTATGCTAGATCATTCTACACCCGTTTTCCATCCACAGTGCCTACTAGATAATGCTTGCAAGTTGAGACACCGTCCTCGTGAATTTAGGATTTTTCAAAACCTTGGCAACGCATTCTTTTTCCGAAATAAAAATATCGGCACATCGTACCTGGGTTACTTTCCAGGTCTTTTCAAGAAAAATCCCGTTGATCTCCGTTGGTCCACAGCGTCGTTATTGTAGGATACTTTCACACACACACTTTCGTATTTTATTGATGTTCCCCGTCAGAGCAACGGAGGGAGGGCCAGGATCTGTGTAGCGATATAATTGAATATAGGAGCTGCGATAAGTAAAATGTGATAAGTAAGTGTTAAGACACCCGACCACCTATATGGGGTCGCGGGTTCGAGCTCCGAGCACGCACTTCCAACTTTTCCAAGTTATGTGCGTTTTAAGAAATTAAATATCACTTGCTTCAAACAGTGGAGGAATCTCGAGAGGCAATCTGCATACCCGAGAGTTCTTCCTAGTGGTCTCGAAGTACCGCTAATCCGCAATTGACCAGCATGGTGGACTATGGCCGGACCCTTCTCATTCCGAGAGGAGATTCGTGCTCAGGAGTGAGCAGGGCGATGGGTTGATGAAAGAGAGAGAGAGAGAGATAAGTAAATTAGGTATCTTTGCAAATCTCGAAGATAATCGAGCGAATCTCAGGCAGAAGATAAGCAATCTCACAAATTACAGGTTTACCCCTTATTAGGCAGTTGCGATCTGATAATAATTTGTGCTGGAAAACATGTTTGGCTATGAAGCTGTATGTTACCTTAGTGTAAATAGTAATACATAATTTGATATTATTACTGACCTGAATGTATATGTATTAAACGTCGAAGCAATGGTTTCGTCTTTTAATTTGCAATTTTTTGTAAATTATGGAAAGCCATTTACACCAATTTTTACATCTCTATACTTTGTGCCGTTTTTGGACTCAGATTCAACCTATCTATCCAATCTATTATCTCATTAATAACAAGCTGATGCCTGCGACACCATCCGCGTGGTTTAAGGTTTTTCCTCTGTAAAGACTTACGTCAATTTTCATTTTCTCTATGATTCAGAGGAAAACAGATAACTGATAAGACACTTGGATGGAATGCAGTAATTACTCGGATAATATTTATTGCGATTGGGTAGAACGCATATATTTGAAGTTTGAGAAGAAGAAGAATGAGTTTCAGACGAGTTTTTGCTATACGAAATGAGGCAATGAAATGGGATTTATGGTATAATTCCTTAATATAGTAATGTAAAAGAAGAATCTGGGTCAGCACAGATTTTATGATATTATACTTTTATTAACCATAATAAACTATCGCGAAATTACACTCTGGTGAGTTTGCGAGTTTGCTCATGCTTTCACATTTTTTAAAACCAGTCGGCTGAAATTTTGAAATTCTCTGTTGAAACAAAAAAAAACACAAGCTAGTTGCGCTTGCGCTCCTTTTACCTAAGGTCATATTTTGAAAATAAAAACATGGTTAGAATTCCTAATAGATTCGGTAAATATTCTGGTAAAATATTCTGGCTATTAGTGATGACGTTTATTACATAGACCTAGGTTAGTCTACAAATCTTAACTCCACAGATCTAAAAGAGGCGTTTGAGAAAAGTGCTGCAGTGATCTTTGATCATTGTGTCCACAATATTACTTACCTAGTTTTTCTAGCACATTACCCTTCCGATGTTCTGATTAATAAAATTTGTATTCTGAATAGTTTTTCTCTATTTGCCAAGGAACAAGTTTAAACACGTCATGTCCATGATCGATTAAGTAATAATTAATTATGATCGGAATAATGATCTGTCAAAACGTCGCTTTCGGTCATGCGAAAGACTCAGAATTAGGACTGTTTTCAGACATAGGTAAACCTCCGTTTGACGACCTCCGTGGCGCAGTGTGTAGCGCTGTTGCCTTAACGTGCGGAGGTTCTGGGTTCGATCCCCGGCAGGGTCAATTTGGAAATTTATAATTTCTGAATTTTCCCTGGTCTGGCCTGGTGGGAGGCTTCAGCCGTGGCTAGTTACCACCCTACCGGCAAAGACGTGCCGCCAAGCGATTTAGCGTTCCGGTACGATGCCGTGTAGAAACCGAATAGGGGTATGGGTTTAATATAACTGACATGCCCCTAACAGGTTAGCCCGCTACCATCTTAGACTGTATCATCACTTACCATCAGGTGAGATCGCAGTCAAGGGCTCACTTGTAGTAGAAAAAAAAAAAAACTTTTCTTCAAAATGAACGCTTGTCATCCACTTGTTACAAAAAAAAGTGTGTGTGTGCAATTTACACATGGCAAAAGTGAATCTTCAGTTCAGAAAAGTACCCTACGAGAGAATGAGATAAATATAACTTCATTCTCAATCTCATTCTCTTCTTCATTCGCTGGCAGGCTAAGTCCTATTTATATAAGTATATGTTTGTTTCTTTTTGGTGTCACAACGATTATAAAGAATCAAAAATCATGTCCAGACTCATCTCATCATTCCGCTTCTCCGTAACCAAATATTATTACTTAACTTTTATTACAGACGTTATCTCTTTAATCTTGTATTAATACACTGTCAATTCATCCCACGTTAAACTTTGGGACTGGTTTCCAAATTCAGATTAATCAGAACATTTAGTTCGCGGTAGCGGTCATTGGCCGAATCATGTTTATGTGTGCAGGTTTACACGATAGTTACATCTGCACTCCATTTATAGAATAGATAATAATTATACCTATGGATTTCCTCTTCTTCTTTAATGAGATAGATAAAGAACTGTAAGTAATCATGTTTTGATTTTGCATAAATAATTTCTTGAATTACAATAATTATGTTGATTCATCCGATATAGGTAGATAAATCCAACGCTTAGTACTTACTAGCGAAAAAATTCACAACATTTCTGCTCGAATTTGCCGATACATAAAATAAAGCTTAAAACCAGAACGGCAAAAACTGATTGAAATAAGGACATTCATGTTGTGCTATCTACCAGAATGTTTAGATCATTTACCTAATGCTAAGCAATGCGTTGGAATGGAATTTCGTGAATCCAATGTTTTTGTTCACGCATTGAGAGCAATTGGCGCGTAGAGCGAAACTACGGAAGTTGTTACTTTTTAGCAACAGTCACGATAATCTATGCTATTTAATAACGATATTTATAACGATTTAAAAATTTCTTTTCGAAGTACTTAATTGTTATAAAGGAATGTTACCAAAATAAGGAAAAGATTCCATACTCAGACCAAACATAGTTCCTACGGTTATATTTACTTACTCTGAGGTTCCAAACACCAATATTTTTAACTCTATAGCCCATTGCGGTCAGCACAACCACAACTTGTAAGTTGAAACTGAAGCTCAGGTCGTGGTATTTTTGAAAGTTTGAACTTGCAAAAAAGTATCGGAGGATTTAATTAAAACTAGCTAATGCCTGCGACTTCGTCCGCGTGGAATAAGTTTTTTAATTCCCGCGGGAACTCCCTATTTTTCCGGGATAAAAAGTAGCCTATGTCACTCTCCAGGACCTCATCTATACCCATGCCAAAAATCACGTCGATCCGTTGCTCCGTTGCGGCGTGATTGAAGGACAAACCAACAAACCAACAAACCAACAAACCAACAAACCAACAAACCAACAAACAAACTGACTTTCGCATTTATAATATTAAGTATGATATGATTACTTTTACCAAAACCAATTGGCACCAAAAAGTGAAAGGAGTATTGTACTTCATCCTTGTTTGATAAACGTGAGATGGACGACACTATCAGATTTAGGACATCGGATAGTACTTATTACTTCCAGTTTGAATTTTAGTTTTGACACCCGCTGCGTTAACCGTTCGGCTAAATTTTTCAATAGAATCAGATTGTAGAAATTATTTTATTGTTGCTAAATGATTTATATTTAATAAATAAATTGGAGCACTAGTGCATCAATCTGTTCTATCATTGACCATTGAATTCCGTGCGCCAAAAGTAGGTAATACCTACTTAAAAGACTATAGTTATAAGACTGAGATATGAACAACTGATACTTTTTAGGGTTCCGTAGCCAAATTTGGCAAAAACGGAACCCTTATAGATTCGTCATGTCTGTCTGTCTGTCTGTCTGTCTGTCTGTCTGTCTGTCTGTCTGTCTGTCTGTCCGTCCGTATGTCACAGCCACTTTTTCCCGAAACTATAAGAGCTATACTGTTGAAACTTGGTAAGTAGATGTATTCTGTAAACCGCATTAAGATTTTCTTACAAAAATAGAAAAAAAAACAATAAATTTTGGGGTTCCCCATACTTAGAACTGAAACTCAAAAATTTTTTTTTCATCTAACCCATAGGTGTGGGGTATCTATGGATAGGTCTTCAAAAATGATATTGAGGTTTGTAATATCATTTTTTTCTAAACTGAATAGTTTGCGCGAGAGACACTTCCAAAGTGGTAAAATGTGTGTCCCCCCCCCCCCCGTAACTTCTAAAATAAGAGAATGATAAAACTAAAAAAAATATATGTTGTACATTACCATGCAAACTACCACCGAAAATTGGTTTGAACGAGATCAAGTAAGTAGTTTTTTTTTAATACGTCATTAATCGTAAATCGCAATTTACCTTTCATTCAATCAACTCAAATATTTAAAAAAAAACATTTAATTTAAAACTTACTACAGGTTTGTACGGAACCCTCGGTGCGCGAGTCCGACTCGCACTTGGCCGGTTTTTTTATTATTCATTAAAGGCTTACGCTTGACCACAATCAATATACAATAAGATTAAAATGTTATTAGATAAGACTTTAGGCTAGATCAGTATTGTAATCTGTTTTAGTTGCCAAATAAATATAAAATATAAAATAAAATTACACCTGATGGGAAGTGATGATGCGGAGAAGTTCACAATTATTCTTATCATTTGAATTTAGTTTCATTCCTGACATAAGGAACATAATCAATTAAAAAAATATGTAATTCGGACCGTGTGCATAAAATTAACAAGAAATATAAACAATCGAATGAATAGCGTGGAAATAATATAATTAGATCAATATATTGAATTAAGTTTTTTAAATGTTGTTTTACTAAAGTAACTCAGCGACACGCTTCAGTTAAGTATAATTAATATAAAAATATAAATTGATATATAAGTTAAGTATAATTAATATAAAAATCACAATGAGACAGATGATGAACAGACGATAGCAAATGTACGCAAATTTATTCGAACACTTCGAGCAAGTTTTAAAATAATAAAGTTAGTCTTTATCTCTATATAAATTACTAGCTGATACCCGCGACTTCGTCCGCGTGGATTGAGGAGTTTTAGTTTCCGCGGGAACTCTTTAATTTTCCGGGATAAAAAGTACCCTATTATTTAATCCGGACTTCTAACTTTACGTCTGCAAAATTTCAAAGCAATCGGTTCAGTAGTTACGGCGTGAAAGCGGAACAAACATACAAACAAACTCACTTTCCCATTTATAATATTAAGTAAGGATTTTTTTGGGAAATTCTACCTCTAGAGTACCTACTTAATAACCACAGATTATCATGATAATTAATGTTTTTACCACTTTTTAAAACATTAACCTGTTCAAAAGAAAATAATTGTAACGCCTAAACCGGAAATTCTGGATTTTAATTAAGAAGTAATGACGTTTAAAGCATCTTGAAATTTTAAACATAAATAGGTATATCAGATCCGTGAGAATTGATACCGGCATTTCCGATCTTAGATTGTGTGTCACTTGGCAGTGAGCATCTGCCGTTTTCATGCATTAGAATTAATGAAGATCAAATCTAGGAACGTAATTAGAATACTCAAACTTATAAATTATACTAGCTGATGCCTGCGACTTCCGCCTGCGTGGATTGAGGTTTTTGGGTTCCCGCGGGAAATCTTTAATTTTCCGGGAAAAGTAGCCTATGTGTTATTCCAGGCTATAAATCAAATCTCTTTGTCAAATTTCATCCAAATCCGTTCAGCTGTTCCGGCGTGATTGAGTAACAAACATACATGCAAACTTTCGCTAGGTTCCCGCGGGAACTCCTTAGTTTTCCGGGATAATAAGTAGCCTATGTGTTATTCCAGACTATAATCTACCTCTGTGCCAAATTTCATCCAGATCCGTTCAGCCGTTCGGACGTGGTTGAGTAACAAACATCCATCCATACATTCATACATCGATACATTCGGATCCATCCAAACTTTATAATATTTATTGATATTGATTTGATTGATTATTTGATTTGATAATATAAATAGATATCCAGGCAAAACGAATTTTGATAAAATTTTCCAAATGCTATAATTTTAATAAGTACTTATCTAATTTCTATATTATATTATATTGAGTAGTAACAATAACATAGTAGTTACAAGAAACTAAAAAAGTTCAAATAAAGTTCCGCCTTCCTAAATTAAAACTCGACTAGTGAGTGGAGACTCGATAATCGATTTTCACCGATCGTTGCATCAATTGATACCAATAAGTATTTAAATTAATTCTTAACAAGACGGTGTTGGCAATTACTAGGTCGTTGACACTGTCCATACATCTTGAATAACGAGATTAGGGTCACCTATTCAATCTCATGGGCGTTTTGTAAACCAATCGAATGTCTATAGGTTATACTACTGGCTTATTTATGAAGTTGGTCAAGTGCATTTTGAGATTTTGTCGGTCAAAAGGCGACGATGATTTTAGCTATATCATTTCAAGTGTTTTTAATAGTAAATATATTTTACTGTAGTTCTTTTATGACTGAAAATTGGTTATCATGAATAAATCTAGCGCCTATTTGAGCTAGATGTTTACGGTTATGCTAAATTGCATGCTTACTCACTTTTTTTTACACGTTTTTTTACTAAAGCACTCAAATTTAAGAAATGGATACCTAAGTACTTAATTTAAAAAATATTTGATTCCAAAAATGGGCCTATAGCCAAAACAATCAAATCATAATATGCATAGCATAATTGAGTGTCTACTAGGAACTAGGGTTCGTTTACAATGGAGACAGTACTAAAGACTTACATAAATAATTAGTAATATTAACTTAATTTGGCGGTTGTATTGAATCTCAATTCAAGATTGCACGTTCAAGAAGCGTTACGATAAATAATTAGATGTTCACATTTAATCTCTGATTTCTCATCTTTAATTGAGTTAAGAAAAATTTGCAACTCAGACGAATAATTATCATTACGGTACTGACTAAAACTTGTTTTCTTTGTGTAGTCCTTTATTAATGGGCATCGGAAACGGTAGAGTTATAATTATTGAAGAAGTAATTTGCCCCGCGGAAAGACATTCGTAAAATGTACGTTCCATTATTTGTTCAATGGTAAATAATTTGTTATTACCAACTCGTCGTGATTGCAATCTAATTTGGCTAACCATTTTGCTGGACTAGTTAATTATGTAGAACTTGAATAGCTTTTAGGTAACTGGACTATTGTATTACGTAAAAGGCTTTATAGTAAGACTTATTTGGTCCTTATCTATGGCAGTGAGAGCCGATGCTTTAAATAAAGGTAAATCTATGAAGCCTACCATGCAAATATTCTGACAAACAAGATAGATTCCAAGAGTCTTTGAATTATCATTGCTGTCTATTTGATTGGTACTTTAGAGTTTAATGTTAAACGATGTACCTACGCCTCGAGGTTGGACTTGCAAATAACCATATTCAAATTCATTATTCATGTAAACCTTCCGCTTTGAGAAACTAGTATCTAACTTGTTCTGAATTTCCATCATTTTAGCTAGATTCTTTGTCATAATATCGTCGTCATCGTCAACCGATAGACGTCCACAGCTGTCTCACTGAGCACGGGCTGCAGTCTCCTCAACCCAAATCCAAGCTCCCTTCGAAGCACATGATAAATCGTCCATCCACCAAGCGTCCACCTATAATATGTTGAGCTACCAAGTGGGGGGTGGCCATTACAGCATCTTGGAACCTCAAGGTCTATCTGTTCTTTCCTCAAAAGGTTTTAATCCTATAGGTACGTTGCGCTACCAAGTGCGGGGTGGCCATTGCAGCATCTTGGAACCTTAAGGTCTATCTGTTCTTTGAACCTTCCTTAGAAGGTTTAGAAGATGCAATAATTACCATCAATATAAAAAATAATGCTGTCATGAATAGTGTATACTTCCTACCTATTACGTATCAAGAGAAAAACCTTGTCGTTCACTTGTTGTTCAATAGGAAATTCACATTTTTATTACGCATACATAGGTTTATTGCGAATTACTAGTAGTTTAACATTTTAATTGATTTCTCTAGGTAAATATAGATTATATTTAGCCCATCTATTTAGCTTAGACGTATCTTACCTAACCGGTTAGGTTAACGCTACTAGTCTGGTTAGAATTTATCAGGCTAATAATATTATCATACCTAAGTATATTATTGTATAATACTCGTAGCAAGGAGTTAGGACCAATGGGTCATCTACATTATTATTAAAATCCTTTATTTGCTATAATCTATACACATGAAAATAGTTTTCTTAACATATAGTTTTATCATTATAAATTCCTCAGAACAGCTCCAACTTACGATTTACAAGATAAGTACTCATTTATTTGATCTTTTAACAATTATCATTTAAGTTAGCTTAAAATTGAATTATTGTTTAATCTACATTCACTTAATAAAACTAATAAATGAAATAAATTAAAAAGAAACAAAAATATTAATATATAAAACGAAGTCGGGTTTGTTCGAACACTTATAACTCTAGAAGGGCTGGACGTATCTGGATGAAATTTGGCACAGTGACAGATTATAGTCTGGAATAGCACATAGGCTTTTTATCCCGGAAAATTAAAGAGTTCCTGCGGGAACTAAAACACCTCAATCCACGCGGACGAAGTCGCGGGTATCAGCTAGTTACAGATAAAATCAATAATATTGGAATTTGTCATAAGTATAAACGTTTAAATACTGCTTGTTACGAGTAGCTGAGTACCATATATTTTATAAGGTCCCGTTATAGAGAACCATATATTTTATAAGGTCCCGTTTACAACAATAATATATAGACATAATATACCACAACATAGCTAGTGCTGCACCAATAAAACTACCCGCATCTAACAACATAAGTTTAAAAGATTTAGCTCAGACACTGCAGGCCAATGCCATGCAATAAATTGAAATGAACACGGAGATATCTTGAGATATTACTGACGGTTTTGTGAGCTATGTTATTGTAAACACGGTTTTATTAAATTCCAGAAAAGTGTACCATGGAGCGCTTTAGGTATAAGGTGCAGTATATTTTTCAGTTGTAGTGAATTTGGCCTCTTCGAGATATTCAGTCCCTTCATAAAAATATTCGTATAATTTATTCTGCCATGTACCAAATATTTTGATCACTGATATAACAAAAAAAGTGGCACATTGATTAATAAGTTAATACTCACTTTAATTACTATACTGCAGTACCACTTTTGAAAAGGCCGTACTTTCTGTGTACCGGTATCGGGGTCCGGCGGTACTGTCTCAGATTTAAATGTTTCTAGGGAAATTACTCACGTCGTTTCCGCAAAATTGTGTTAAGTTAAACAAGTTACATTCATCTTAGAAGAAGAATAATAAAATAATATTGTTTTTACTCGTTTAAATGTGTTTGTTTAAGTTTAGACTTACTGTATATTATGTTCTTAAGTAGTAGTCCATTATTGATACCATAAAGACGTTACTTTATAGTTCCTAAACGTTATTCCAAGTTCCATTACATGTCACTGTCCTATTATTGCTGTGATTTAATTATTAAGGTAAATTAATGGATCTCAAAGAAATTTGAACTGTTTATGTTTAGTCTATCATTAATTTGTTATCTGGTATTTTTAAACAATTATAAAAAATGACTCTCATTTGTCGGTGTACAACAACAATAAAATTAAGCATTCAATCTCTTTTTAGTATATTCTTCATATTAAAATATAAAGTTGTTTTTTTTTGCAACATTTAGTCATATGTGTATTAACGAATGCGGCCCCTGTTGGCAATGGAGCTCTTTAATAGACTATCACAATTTATCAGTTATCATGATAGTTACATCATTGTTATGGAGCTTGGAGTATTTTTTCATTCATATTGTTGAAAATCTCAGTAAAATAAGTCCAAATTCTCAGTTGACTTGAATTGCACCATGAATATATAGGCCCAATAAAGCAATGTACCTACGTGTACCTTAATTTCACTTATATGATGGTTTTACTGAGCTTATAGTGAAATCAATATTTGTTCTGATACTAAATGTTATGACAGAATAGGTATAATGAATGGGTGAAATTTATAGTAAATTCCTTTAGCCATTGGCCGTTCGATGCACAAACCGGCGGGTCAGTGATCCCTCTGTAATTGAATTCATGCAGAAACTTATCCGAGCGCTAAAACAGTACCGCAAAGTTTACTTTACGCTAGCATCTAACAAAACCGTTTATAGTTAAGTTTGCTGAAACAAAACCAAACTAATAGGACAAGAGATACTGAGAAAATGAGTTTTTTTCTGAAATCTGTTTGGAATAACAATATGAGGTATATGAAAAGAATTTTTACAGAACTTTTTGAACTTTATTACAACTAAAAATCCTAGTTTTTTCCACACACTTAAGTGCTTCAAAATTACTTTTGAAATTGTTGTTAAAATAATGAAAATTTTAAAAAAAGAAAAATATTTCAAACCGATTAAAGTAAAAATTAAAATATTCAAGTAATTCGAGTTTCTGACAACTCTGTGACTACAATAGAAGTAGATCCGAATGCAGCACAGCACCTTGCGGCACACCCGCTTCTGTCTTTAAAACGAGATTGGAATCTTAAATGCTACCTCAAATTGTTTCCTTATGGTCCTAGTATTAGTCAGCCAAAGGATTTGCCATATTGAAAGGTATCGCGAATGCGTAACGGGTAAAATTCAGTGATAATATACATGATAGAAAGCTTGGTGTTTTGGTGTTTTGTGCCTAGGATTTACCTATCGCAGATCTGGAATTAAATAACATACTAATATTATAAATGCGAAAGTGTGTTTGTTTGTTGGTTTGTCCTTCAATCATGGAATCATGGCATGGGTATAGTTGAGGACCTGGAAAAGGACATAGGCTACTTTTTATCCCGTAAAATTAGGGAGTTCCCGCGGGAATCAAAAAAAACTTAAACCACGCGGACGAAGTCGCGGGCATCAGCTACTAATAATCATATCATACTAATATTCATATCATACTAATATTATAAATGCGAAAGTCACTTTGTTTGTTGGTTTGTCCTTCAATCATGCCGCAACGAAGCAACGGATTGACGTGATTTTTGGCATGGGTATAGTTGAGGACCTGGAGAGTGACATAGGCTACTTTTTATCCCGGAAAATTAAGGAGTTCCCGCGGGAATAACAAAAAACTTAAACCACGCGGACGAAGTCGCGGGCATCAGCTAGTATTATATAATTATGATATAATGAACATAGTCACTCTGGATAATTTGGGGCTAAATGATTTTATAATATACTAGCGGACGCCCGCGACTTCGTTCGCGTGGCATACGTTTTTTAATTCCCATAGGCATTCCTTAATTTTCCGGGATAAAAAGAACCCATGGAAAAAACGCCGTCGATCCGTTGCTCTGTTGCGGCGTAATTAAAGGACTATTTAACGTCCTTTGGGATAGAATTTATAAAAACTGTGAATTACGTATTTCATAATTAAAACCGGTAGCCCAAATATCAAGTTTCACGGCTATTCAACTTGAAAAACGCCGGCCTTTTACACCAACTTTCAACCCCTATTTTACCCCTTCAGGGGTGGAATTTAAAAAAACTTTGCTACATGTACTACTATATTTATTACCTAAAGCCAAAATACCAAGTTTCGTTGATACAACTTCAGAAATATCTTGAGAAACGAAGGACTTTCATAAAAACTTTCATCCCCTATTTCACCCCTTCGGGGGTAGAATTTTCTAGAACTGTGAAACACGTATTACTTTATTTTTTACCGATAACTCATATACTAAGTTTCATGGATATAACTTGAGAAATGACGGACTTTCATACAAACTTTCAACCCCTATTTCACCCTCTTAGGGGTGGAATTTTGAAAAATCCTTTCTTAGTGAGCGCCTGCGTTACAAAAGGAAGCTTCTGTCAAAGTTTCAAGTCTCTAACCCTAGCGGTTTAGGCTGTGTGTTGATATATAAGTCAGTCAGTCAGTCAGTCAGTCAGTCAGTCAGTCAGTCAGTCAGTCAGTCAGTCAGTCAGGACTTTGAATTATATATATATATGGATTAGTAGGTCCTTACATATGAAATTGGCGTTTTGTCGTACTGGCCACTTTGATCACTTGAATTTCAATTTCAAATTTATACATGCTTTTGTGTTTTGAAAACCCTAATTCATTTGTTTTTTCCTCTTTTGGTTTTTTCTTTGCTTCACTCAGTTTACAAACTGGAAAACTTGAAATATCGCGTTATATGCGAATACGAGTTCCATCGTGGCACCAGTGCTGCAGAAACCAAATTATGTGCCAATTTCATATGTAAGGACCTAATAAATGGATAGTTTTAGCAATTGAAATTGTAATATTTTTCAATTATACTAGAACATTTTAAACTTTGATTTGCTTTTCATAACTATACAAATAAATGTTAAGTGTTATACATATATACCCATGGGTATAGAATAGAACTACTATTCATCTATCATTAGGTATACTTACTTTTGCGCTTACACATTGTCACTTACGCTGATAATAAACTATACTGCCGCAAAACGCATTTTCAGTTCTGAAAAATATAAATGTTCACCTCTTACACCTTTAGTTAGGTAAGTGTAGTTTATTCATTTATTGATTGCAAGACGTATAAATTAATACGTAAGAAACAATAGCGTCTAAAAATTATAATACCCGCTCCTTTTCTCCTAATAAGATTCTTCCGCTTCTTGTAGAGTCGTCTAATGTGTATACGGTCTCTTTTAAACCAAACCTGTCAGTTTGTCCAAGAAAAATACTTTGTGAGAATGTAAGAGAGAATGTAATGCAAACGGACGTTCAAAACTTTGTGCACGTATCAAGGACACGCATAAACCGTCCGACAATAATTTAAAATGCCGTATTGTATCGCGATTTTGACTTAATCAAGCCCCATTCTGAGTCGTTTCTCTGAGCATTATATCCGAGATTAGCATTGAATTTCAATTTTAAGTGGTCTTCGCCCACAATTGTGTTCAATAAAGTATCTTTTGTGTGACTAATGGTTGCAATTTGCAGTCCTACGTTAATACTGCGTGCAGTAAATAGGTACATCTTACCAATAATAATATTATCCTCGAAAGGGAATTTTTACACCTTTTTAATTGTTATTTTTATCTGCATAGTACTTTTTATTACTTCTTGGTTTAGTTAGTTTGAGTTAGTAGCTCTCTTAACATAGCTCTACGTTACGATATTTTACGTATGTTCGATTACCGATGGACTGCACGCTTCTATCTGGAGTAACCAACGTCTCGGGCTACATCTGCGGATCCTCATTCTTTTGATAAAGTTTATCAATTCTCTTTGCATTTCACCTTGCGTTTCGAAGAAATTGAGTATCCTTCAATTATGAGCTTTATTCATATTCAGTTTGAGATGGAAAAATTATTCTTAGGTTCTATTGATTCTACCAGTATTACTGTAGTCAGTGTCACTATCAGGTGCACAAATGTATGAAGTTAAAAAATTTACACCTGAGTTAACTATATAAAATAAATCTACGGCCCAATTAAACCTTATTCAGAAATGTGAAGTTCCTTTGTACTGCAATTTGATCCAGTTTATTGAATATCGCACATTCTGTCATCACAATTCAAAGTATTCCCATTATTTTGCATCCAAGAGGTATCGCGGACGTGGGGTTTATCTGCCATATAACCAATAAGTCTTTCAGAACTTCAGAAGTCTTGACAACAAAAGGGTATACTTTAACGAGAACGGGACCGCCCATTCTAAAAAGACCTCCTGTGGTATTTTCTATAGCTTCTGAACTAGTTCGAACTACCTCTAGTAGGTATATTATTATCAATGTAAAGTGGGGTGATTTTAAGACTGGTTCTTCGATATAAATGGTAGCATGCCAAGAGTTATTGGAACTGCTGAGGTATTTGCAATGGATTGAATGAATCGAATCATTGGGGTGATTTGAAAAATTGATTTCTTCGCACCTTCGACATAATAAATTGTTATGGTGATAGTAAAGCTTTTTAAGTGTTACTTGTTTTGACAATACAAATAATAAAAGTGAGGCTATACTGGTATCTTTTTAGGGTTCCGCAGACAAATTTGGCAAAAACGGAACCCTTATAGATTCGTCATGTCTGTCTGTCTGTCTGTCTGTTTGTCCGTCCGTATGTCACAGCCACTTTTTCCGAAACTATAAGAACTGTACTGTTGAAACTTGGTAAGTAGATGTATTCTGTGAACTGCATGAAGATTTTCTTACAAAAATAGAAAAAAAAACAATAAATTTTGGGGGTTCCCCATACTTAGAACTGAAACTCAAAAATTGTTTTTTCATCTAACCCATACGTGTTATCTCTATGGATCTATCTATGGATAGGTCTTCAAAAATGATATTGAGGTTTGTAATATCATTTTTTTCTAAACTGAATAGTTTGCGCGAGAGACACTTCCAAAGTGGTAAAATGTGTCCCCCTCCCCTGTAACTTCTAAAATAAGAGAATTATAAAACTAAAAAAAATATATGATGTACATTACCATGCAAACTTCCACCGAAAATTGGTTTGAACGAGATCTAGTAAGTAGTTTTTTTTTAATACGTCAGAAAGCGTAAATCGCAACTTACCTTTCATTCAATCAACTCAAATATTTAAAATAAACATATTTTTAATAATTTAAAACTTACTACAGGTTTGTACGGAACCCTCGGTGCGCGAGTCCGACTCGCACTTGGCCGGTTTTTTAAAATTTTACGTCACTGCATAGTTATTTGGCGCTTTTCGCCGATTTCTTTGTTTTATTCTAGGTTTTGGTTTCCACTATGCAATATTGTAAATATGTATCGGTGCGCTCGTCTGTTTGGTATTGCATTAAACCTCCCAATTATTTCAATAAAATTTTCAATAACACTACCTCGAGAAGGGGCAAGGGCATATATTTTTACTATACCAGGAATAAGGGTTGGCTAGTCAGATATATATATATATATATATATATATATATATATATATATATATATATATATATATATATATATCATAATGACAGATGTTTTAACCTGTAAAAAAAAAAATCAAATCACGGATCAAGTCAAGTTTTTGCGCTACTGATTATTATCCGCTGGCTGAGGAGAATTCAGATTTCTCTATTTTTATTGTTTGATTGATGTTTGCATGCTGCGAATGGTCTTCTTGGAAGTTATTTTTAGATGAAGGGCTTTCAATTCGTTACAGTAGCAAGATCCCTAACAGGAAAACCGTAAAATTGAGTTTTTAATGCACGCAAAAAATAATTGAATTAAATTCTCACAAAGAAAATGCTATCAAAAATCAATACCTAATCTTTGAACTACAAATACTGTAGCTGAAGAAACTAATATTTACAAGAGCACTAGCTGATCCAGAACTAGATTGGCTCGGGTCAGTTCATTTAGTCTACAGTACGAATAAAAAGAACCATATAGAATTAATCATCCAAAAATTTAGAATTCAATCATTTTAGTTTTATACTCTTGGTGGAGAAGATGATCATGAATTAGTATTTTTAGGTTTCAATATTTTTTTTGGTCAGATCAATAATGCCGACTTGCAGTGAGTCCTTGTCTTTATTGAACGCAGTGTATAAGTTGAATCCCTGAGGGTATTCAAACACTAGCTGAAAAATCACAAAAAAAACCAACTAGCCATAATGTTAGCGATCGCAATCAGGGGAATGTGGAACTCTACAATAGGAGGAAACGGAAACAATGATAATATAAGCAGACCGTGAATGGGTGCACTTGTTTTATTTTATTAGCTGTTATTTTATTTTTTCGCTTGTTTCGCTATTCATAATTTTTGCTGGCCATCATTGCAAAGCCTTTTTTTATAAATTTATAGATGACTGTCTGTTTCAGTCTGACTATTTTAAATTTAATAGATAAATTGAGGAGATCCAAGAAATGAATCCTCGAGTAATCCTAAAGCTGAAATGGCAAAGGTCGATTATAGTTTGTATCAATGATCGATGTTGGGGCCCCGGAGATACTGAATTCGAGGACGACTAGGATCCTATGGAGATCCAGTGATTTGAAACGAACTTGTAATATGGGTCTCTAAAGTTAATTAAAAAGCTAAAGTTAATTTAAAAAAAGTAAAGCTTCAAATTAAAAGTGAATAGACATCTTCTAGACAAGACTCTGATGTATGAATAAAAAATATCGGACTACCTAAACAAAGTAGGCAACTACTAGGTAGTCCAATATTTTACTGTAACTGGCACATCAGGTACCTATTTTGTCAGTTAGTATCTATTTTAATTAAAAGCTGAAAATAGCAAATGAGAGAAGAAAAAAGTACTTAGTCTAAGCGCTATTTTGAAACTAATATCCAATTTAGAAGTGTTAATTGTATTTCGAAAGTGAAATAGACTAGCGCCCAGCTCAAACAAAACCTTGCACTTTCGCTAGTGTCTTGACACCTGTCAAACGATAATTGTGTCGCGATTGCACTTTCTTTATTATCTGTAACGAAACTGTATATTATACATATTTATAGATCTTCTGATAAAGATAATCATGTCCAAATATAGGCAATACCTAATTACATATTTTTTAAATATTTATGGATTCATGCGATATCGCCACACCTGCAAAGAGCGCCACCACACCCGGTTCTCAGTTTTCCTCATTCAGCCAGTTCCCGACCCCCTTTATGTCGTATGTCCATCGTGCTGGAGAAAACTTAGGTACCTTTGGTAAGTTTGCTTGAATAGCTTATAATTCTATGCGTATAATTAATTCAGCAAATTCGTCTTACATCACGTCAAACACATCAAATATTATCGTTGCATAACTCTAATATATTTCATAATAATCCTTCCCCGGGATGTAACCTATCTCTGTACCAAATATCATCAAAATCGGTTGAGTTGTTGGGTCGTGAGAGAGACAGACAGACAGACACACTTTCGCATTTATAATATCGGAATAAATGTCATAAGAATTCTCGAACAAGTTAATATTTTACATACTTGTGTCATGACACATGTCAATGTTAATGTACATATTATTATAACTGTTCGCAGACCAATCATACAATTTTAAGCGTCTAAATAAGGGCAATCTTAGTAGCAAATGATAGTCTGTCATTTCGATCCGTTGAAGGTGCTTCTTATAAATAATTCTATATGATTTCTTTTTACAAATACCGTAATTATCGTATTTCGCTTTCGAAACTGTTCATTCAGTACACAATAATTTGTTACTATTGATGTATGAAGTAGACGTACGATCATAGGCGATATAAAATGGACCTTCAAAGTTGATAGAGCAGACCTCATTGCAGTTTTTGGAAGTTATTAATGGAAGTTTTAAAAAAAACCGCATTGAGTAAAGGAAATCACACTTAATAATATACCCAATAAACAACAATAACCCTTCCTTTTGGCTTTACCGTAGTCGGTTAAAACGAAATGAGAAGGAAAATATGAAAGGTGAATGTGTGAAAATATTATAAGTGGCGCATTTCCTTGAAATTCACTTCCCTTTTTGAATGCTTTCCTTACAAATGAAATTAAAGAAGCGTAAAAAACGATCAACAACATGTCTAGTCGTCGTGAGTCTGCGATGCTCTCAATAGGCGTCAGCAAAAAACCTCTTGTGTACTTAATAGTGTCAGCAAAAAACTTGGCAGGTATTGAAAGAGATTTAATAACATTACAGGTCAGAGTTTTTCTGCAGTCTATTAGGTTTACTATTGACATAGAGAACTGGAGAACGGTATGCTTGTTTGTGTGTCGAACGGTACAGAACCGTTTACATTTATTGTGGTTTTCATAGCCTAGGCAGCTAACATAAGATGATTTCGATTTTGTATGCATTTTTATTTTAAGATTTCATTCATAAACACCAACTGAAGTTAAGAAAGAAAAGGGAAGGATTAAAACGATTTAAATTTTTTTGAAAAATTAGAAAAGGATTGACCTTTGCAGGTACAGTTACTATAAACGAATAAATTAGACAGCTCAAGGGAAATGCAAGAAACACAGTAAATGAAACCGTTGTCTTGACAAATTACTACACAAATCGAGTTCCACCGACGGTCATTACGCGTAATTACCGCGTAATCGGGAACAGTTACGATACGGAGGTTCAAGGAAGCTTTTAGGATTCCGAAGCAATTGTGTAATTTAACTTATACCGTACTGTTAAATCGATTAAATTTAAAGAGTAAACAGGTGAGGTTTAACCATAATCAAGGCTTCTTTTTTTTTGGTTAATAATAATGTCATAATAGTAATGTCCTACCGGCTTATCGTGCTCTCCGAGGCACGGGGTTGAAACACCGCCAACTTCCTTACTCCCTGCTAGTCCTGAGAATTTCTTGGCAGAAAAACCCAATACTTGTTATGGCTCGACCCGGGACCTCGTCGGCTGCAGTCGAACATGCAAACCACGAGACCAACGAGGCAGTATTTTGCTTATCTTACTATCATACTTTAATATTATACTGAACGGATCTGGCTGAAATTTGGCACAGAGATAGATTATAGTCTGGAATAGCACATAGGCTACTTTTTATCCCGGAAAATTAAAGCGTTCCCGCGGGAACCAAAAAACCTCAAACCACGCAGACGAAGTCGCGGGCATTCGCTAGTAAATAATATTATGATAGATATAAGTAGTAATAGTGAAAAACTGCAACATATTCTTAATTAAAATAATATGCCCCAGCGCTGCATTTAAAAGTAGCTGCAATGTGGAGCCACAAAAGCAGCGTATTTTTCAATTAGGTACTATTGGAAAACGTCGAACAGATTCAGTACTTAAGTTCGGTTGAAAAATTCCGGTTGATACCACTAGCGGCGAGACACCCGTAATTTTCAGTCGCGCTCGATTCTTTATGCTTCACCAGACTTTTTAGTACTATGCTACGACTCTTTCGTCTTTATTGGTTCTGGATGATATCAATAGCATAGCATAGCATATAACGGAAAATAGCATAAAGTGCGATAAGGTTTGAAAAATACCTCCTTATTAAATATCATCTTCTGTGGTAGAAAACGCAACCGGGAAGAAGAAAACGAATCCTTTTATAATCGTATAAACCAATTATGGCAATATTGCCGTGGATCCATGATCCCATCATATTCCCATTACTGGCCACCCACAGTAGTAGATAAGGGGACCACACAACGAAGTAGCAAAGCAAACGAGGTATTGTCATGTTCCTATATTGTAATGTACAGATTCATATCCGTTTTGTAAGTTATACATAATATTATACACTCTATATGCGACGAAGTATTAAATTCCCAAGTATTGTTATTTGATGCTAAGTCAGTAAATAAAGTCTAAAGTTAAAAACTTTAAGCCTGTGTAGGTATAAATGTAATGTACGAATCCAATACTCTAGCGATGCTCCAAAACGGTCCCAAGGCAAGACTGAATGTTCTCTTGTATTATGTAAATGTAATGAAGACCACAGAATAGACATATTTTTCACAATTCAAATCTGAACAGCACTGCCCAACGTGGAAGCTCTTTATAGGCGAATTGAATCGGGTACTTATCGTAAATTCCTTTGTACTTCCAATGCAACTTCATGAGCTCCGCGTAACTGTAGTTTAGTTTATGGACAGGTTTTGAATAAAACTCGAAGATAATTACTCTTATTTCATAAAAATGTGCATAGCCCTACGAACGAATGTTGGTTTTGAAATTATATAAAAACTAGCTGATGCCCGCGACTTCGTCCGCGTAGATTGATGTGTGTTATTCCAGACTTGTTACGAAACCCATGAACATTTTGTATGGGAAAATCAAGGGAAAATGATTTTTCTTTTATTTTATTTTTTCGTCAATATTCCAATATTTTTAATAGTTATTCTGCTATTCGGGACGGAGACAAATACAAAAAATCAAAAACCATGAAAATAGGTCCTGCCGTTCTAGAGTTATAAGTGTTCGAACAAGTTACCCGACTTTGTATATTAAGAAGAAGATCTATCAAAACATAACCCGAGCTTACTAAGGGTGGGAAAAATTAGACATGGTTTATTATTACGTGTTAAACTTCGAAAGTATGCTGTATCATTTTTGTCTCGTAATTTCGATTTCATAATATGACCTTTGCATTTTCACTGAAAAAGCTCTTTCTCTCTTAGCTCGGTGCTTTTTTTAACCCCCGACGCAAAAAGAGAGGGGTGTTATAGGTTCAACGTGTCTGTTTGTGTATCTGTCTGTGGTATCGTATAGCCCAAACGGTTGGACCGATTTTCGTTTAGTTTTTCTGTTCAGTCGTTTGAAGATCATCAGCTCTTTAATAGTTGATGAGGGGATCTGACTACCTTCCATATGTCCTATCGATTTGAAATTTGGTATCGAACTACTTCAATTATACCTACTTTAAAAAAGACAAAATAAAAGTCAAATTTAAAAATTACAAAACCGCCTGACACAAAAAATAAACTTTAAACTAACAAATAATATTTTAAACCTATTATAATTATAATCGTCACATATATTAAGTATGTAAGTTCAAATATTTTTATTTTATCCCGAGTGTAGGTACTTAGCCATGTTTCATGAAAATCTGTTCATCCGTCTGAAGGTCATCAGCTTTTTTCTTAATCTGTTACTTCCATATTACGTCGGGGGTGGTTTTAAATTTGTAATTTATACTTGTATCGCAAAGAGTTTTCGGTATCGTTAAACATATATAATTATTATTATAATAATGTTATGTTAGATTTCTTTAACTCTTACAATTATCGCTTACGATGGATCACAACTTTCAAGCTAACTTTATTAGCTACGGTCTAGTGACAATGAGAGTTTAATTTTGATTTCCAATGTTCATCCGTGAAATAAAAAACTAAAACTAGCCGATTGCTTTTCCGCTGTTTTGATAACTAGAAACTTCAGTAGGCTTTGTTGCTGTTCCATTTCATTTTTTAATCGCTTGGTCTGTGCTACGTGACGAATAAAATAATGCGTTTGAAGCATTAGTTCGTTTAATCAGGTCCTAATTATTTTTATTTTCTTCAACATGGATAATTTGATACCGCTAGTCTCATACTACCATCGCTTATTTCTTTAATAATGTTAGCATTCGTGTTTTAGAATAATGGTCCTTATTTTAGGGAGTTCAAAGTACGTGACATATTTTGAAATAATACTAAGTACTTTATTAGATGTTATTAACCCCCAGAATCTTTTCATATTGTTGTCTCATTTAAATTTTCCTCTTCAATGTAGTCACCGAATTTATGACAGTTAAATAAATTTTCTAAAAATTTCTTCTGGTTTGCATAGATTTAGTATTGGGCTCGCTTCTAATTCTATGCTGGTTTGTTACTTTTTTCCCGAGCTTGACTCCAAGTGCGATCTCAAATAGATTTTTGTTTGATATGCCTCGTATAGGTATTTAAACCTAATAAGCTTCGTATCAGCGATCTTAAACAATTAAGACTGGAATCAAAGCTTGGCTTGTGTTTAATAAAATGATTTGAACCCACTGGCGCGTCCAACAACGGTTACAGTTAATAGTTTGAGCCAGAACACCGCTGTGGACTAACGGTTGCCTAGTTCATAAACCAGATGGTTATTCAGAAAACTTAAGCCCGCCATTATTCTGTGCCGCCATTAATAGAGTTTCTAGCATTCCTTCCTTTCAGCCTTATAGTAAAACCAAATTACCAATGAATACTGAGAACTGTCCTTAAAAAAGTACATGGGCTTTTTTATCGATATCAAAACAGTCCACTCAAAAATCTGCATTCTTATAATACTTAAAAATTAACGTAATTTGATCATAGTGAATGATTCTGAATGAAAGAGAAATAAAATGGAATCAACCTACGGAATTATATCATCGATCATCAAAAAGTATGATTGTCGGTCAATTTGTCAAACACTAACCTAATAATTATATCAAAATCAGTCTCATAACGGTTTGTTGAGCCACGACGATAGACCCCAAACAATAAAATTATATTATGAACCCTAAATAAAACGAACAGAGTATAAATTCCTTAGAGGCAATGTGTGCTGATTTGAATCAGCACGTGTTTCACGATTTTTTTGCCAACTGTCTAAACCAATGTGTTTTTTGTTGATGCATTAAGTTATGTGTGTCAAAATGGACATGACGGATTAACATTAGTAAATAATGTACTTTTTTACTCTTATAATAATGAACTGCTGATTTATGAATTCGTTAAATGAACTTATCAAGTGAAAGGTATTGAACGGTGGTTTGATCTTGGTTGTCAGCTTATACTTAGACGTAATTAATGATGAAGTGCTTAGTTAAGTTAACCAATTAATTGTATTTAAGTGTAAAAAGTAGACTTCCTTGTTTTTATTTGGGTGAAAAGTAAAATACGAGTATATCAATGGCTAATCTTGTTGATTCTACTAGGATGAAAGCCACGAATGAATCATTTCGTATGTACCAGGCGCTCATAGAACAAGAGAAAGTAACACAAAACAAGTTGTTTACTATTATCGCTGGGTCAGGCCGTCGTGTCAAGCTCAAGGTTGTACTCGTATGCATCGACGACGCAGCCTTTATGATGTCCTGATACCGATGTTTGGATCTGGGTCAGTATTTAGATCATTAGAGGTCAAGTGTTTTGAAACCTCGAAGTAAATTTTTCATAAAGTAAATTAGGTACTAAAATTCTACATTAATGAAGTAAATAATAAGACAATGGTCTAAATGGGTTTTCCACTGTAAGTGTGATGAGTGGGAAATGGCTAAGCGGAAAAAACTCTGTGTGTGTGTGAGTAAAATAGTTTGAAATTCTCACTAAAAAATAATTTTGACAGTTGCCATAGTGAGCGCGCTCATTTTGACTCTTTATGCTCGCTCAGTCTTTCTGTTAGGTCTTTGTAAATAATAGCTGTGGTAAAAGTGCAGTTTTCCTCTGCGAATTCTTACAAAGCTCGCTTCGCTCGCGGAGTAAACCTCGTTTATAACGAGAGACTAATAAAGAGACTCATGAGAGAAATGGAAACTTATGACTTAGGTAGTTTCAGAGAGCATTTATGGTTCTACTAGCTGATGCCCGCGGCTTAGTCCGCGTGGATTGAGGTTTTTTGGTTCTCGCGGGAACTCTTTAATTTTTCGGGGTAAAAAAATAGCATACGAGTTATTCCATACTATAATATATCTCTTTGCTAAATTAATTTATATCCGTAAAGCCGAGATTGAGTAACAAACATGCATCCATCCAACCCTCCATCCATCCAAATTTTCGCATTTATAATATTATTGTATAAATAGTATATGTAGTTACTTCTGTTAGTATGGCAGGGCTTTCGTTGAAAAGTGTATGATAACAGCAATATAGAGAAAAATATTTATTTTGTCCCTTTCTCTCTGAATATTAAATTGCACAGCCAGAAGAGAAAGGCGAACAATTTAAATAAAGCTTTAAACAAATTCCCCATTTAGCGGAAACAGGCGATAAACCTCAAATGCATGCGAAATGCGAAAGTTCGATTCAGCACCATCGAGGTCACTGGGCTGAAACAAGAACAATGAACAAATTCTGAATTCTGCTCGATGAATTATTTATTGATATTCTGAATCTGAATATTCATTCATCCGATATTCAGGCGCAAAAAACAACACTGAAATATTATTTTATACTCTGCACCAGTATTGAATTATTTTTGTTTATTTATCCACATAATATTTTATAGGCACCTATGAATTGTTATTTTAACTTGAATCACGATTATTTACAGCCCAGATCAAAACATTTTAATTGAGTAGGTAGATTATAAAATGAGGTCGTTCGTTATTATTTAACTGTACATTTTAACTGCTAGTTAATACTGGAATGATGTCACTTTTAGTGGCGATAAATTTTTGTTGAGTTTACTAATTGATCGCTTAGATAGGTAATTAATGTGACATGAACGATTCGTCGCTGCAATGTGAAGACGTTAGTCTCTCTCAGAACTCTTCCTAGTCTAATTAGTCTTGTACTGAAATAGTTTAGATTTTGTATATTGTAAATTGTGTGGTAGATTTTACCGTACCGGCATAAGGAAACTTAAAAGCTGTAAATTATAGAGGAAAGCAGAGAAATTGTCTTGAATCTGGGGATGTGTGCCAAAACTAACAAAGTAAACCTATGGGTTTAAGCGGCAAGACATTCGTGGAATAATCACAATCTTCGCACGGCCTCGCGACCTCTGTTACCGTGGTCCACCGACATACATTTGGAAACGTCATTATATTGCACTTAAGGCTCTGTACAGACAAATACGGGACATTAATTAATTTGAGCTCAAAATGGTTTCCCGTGAACCACGATTTTTATAAAATCTCTCGCTTTTATCCTTGTTGCGGAAAGAAAGAAAGACAATCTCTATATACATAAAATTCTCGTGTCACAATGTTAGTTACCATACTCCTCCGAAACGGCTTGACCGATTTTTATGGAATTTAATATGCATATTCAGTAGGACTGAGAATCGGCTACTATCTATTTTTCATACCTCCACGCGGACGGAGACGCGGGGATCAGCTAGTATTAGTAATATTAACAACAGCCTTACACATTAATTTTTTAATAAAAAGATGACAATTTATAGTTTTAGGGCTTTGAGTTCACACTGCACATATTTGGGAGCTGTAAGAACACTGAAAATTAATCTTCTTGTCATTTCTAAATTAAGGCTTCTGTTATGAGAATTCGTGATAATTTTGTGTAGACAGCCTTAAGTAAGTATACTTAATACATTTTACGACGCACGTTTATGATTCTCTAAATGTCCGGTCTTTTCAAACATTTTTGAAAAACCACACATATAAGAAAAAAGGTAGGTACCTAACCTATTCTTATACTCTATCTTAAGAGGAAAGTGTTTAAATTAAATGAAACTATTCTCAAATAAACATTATTATCAAATAAGCACTAAAAACCTAATCAGTTAAATGAGAAAAATAATAATAATATTTGTCAACTTTTATAAAAAAATACCTCGAATCATTGATCTACTGTTGTAAATTATAACTAGAAACTTTTTATAAACATTAGACATTAGATACCTATACACAGTAGCGTAATCTACAAAATATAACCTTACTTCTCTATATTACTGAAAATCTTTATTTCAATACGTACGAGTGCATTTGGTTGGTATGTACCCTTAAGAGGTTATTGATATTTTAAACTGTGTAATCTATGGTGAATGAATAATTTTTTTTTCATTACCACAAATCTAAAACTTGATGATTTATAGTCAAATACTTAGTTAATACTGACACTACTATTTACTGCCTCGGGCTTGTTGATCTAGTGGTTAGGATGTTCGACTGCGGCCGACGAGGTCCCGGGTTCGATACCCGGGTCGGGTCATAAAAAATATTGGGGTTTTCTGACTAGAAATTCTTCCTACTAGCCCGAAGTTAGGAAGTTGGCGGTGTATCACCCCCGTGTCTCGGAGCCGTCGGTCGTGCGCCTGATCTCTCTCGTGTCGGATTTTCCGTCCCATACTTGTGTACTATAACTGCTCCGGCATTTTAATTTAAATAAATTACTTCACTCCGAGCAGTATGGTTTTACGAAACGCCGGTCAACAGTCGATGCGGGCGCGGCGCTGTTAAAACATATATTTGATGCTTGGGAGAACTCACAGAATGCTATTGGTATTTTCTGTGATTTGTCTAAACTCTAAGGCATTCGACTGTGTAGAGCACGAGACACTGTTGACCAAATTGAGCCACTATGGAATCAAAGACACTGCACTTAGTCTCATTGCATCATATCTTAGTGACCGTATTCAGACGGTATGTGTAAACAATGTGAAATCATCCGGATCAGCCTCATTAATGGGTGTCCCTCAAGGCTCCATTCTGGGTCCCTTCATGTTCTTGGTATATATAAATGATTTACCATATTTTGTCCAGGATACTTGCGATATTGTGCTATTTGCTGATGATACGTCTTTAATTTTTAAAGTCGATAGAAATATGGATGATTTTGACGACGTAAATAGTGCCATTTCTCGTGCCATTTCTCAGGTCACTCACTTGTTTACTGTAAATAACTTACTTTTAAATGCAAAAAAAACTAAGTGTGTTGAGTTCGCACTGCCCAATACCAAGAATACACGTAACATTAATCTAGTGGTAAATAATGATATGTTAAAAATAGAAGAGGCCACCGTGTTCTTCGGGGTGACCTTAGATGCTAAGCTTCAATGGGGCACCCATATATCAAATCTAGCTGGTAAACTCAGTTCTGCTGCTTACGCTGTCAGAAAGATTCGGCAGTTAACAGACGTTGAAACTGCAAATATTGTATATTTTGCTTATTTTCATAGTATTATGTCTTACGGAATCTTGCTGTGGGGTAAAGCGGCAGATATTCAAAAAATATTTGTATTACAAAAAAGGGCAATACGTGCAATTTATAATTTAAAACCACGTGAATCCCTTAGGGAGAAATTCAAGGAAATAGGTATTCTTACAGTAGCCTCGCAGTATATTTACAGTAATCTAATCTTTGTAAAACAGCACATTCAGAATTACAAAAGAATATGCGATCTGCACGATAGGCCAACTAGAAACCGTCATAGGCTCGTGACTCCATCGCTCCGCCTCACTAAAGTCCGAAGGTCGTTCGTGGGAATGAGCATACTATTCTTTAACAAAATTCCTCAACCTATTATAAACTTGCCTTTACACAAGTTTAAGATAACCATTAAAAAAATGCTCCTAAAAAAGCTTATTATACTGTCGAAGATTATATTAATGATAAAGGCGCATGGATTTGACTCGCTCCAGCAATGCTCAGGACAGTGGTTACTTATGTATCTGTATATGTTGTATATTGTAGATTATTGTAAACATACCATATACTATTTATTTTTTTTCAAAAGAGCAACCACCGAGTTTCTTGCTGGTTCTTCTCGGTAGGAACGGCATTCCGAACCAGTGGTAGATTCATTTGACTATTCATAAGAACTTGTAAAAAGTCTATTTGAATAAAAATAATTTGATTTTGATTTTGATTTTGAATATGTCCCGCGCAGATGGCTAATCTCTCTGGAGATTGACCGCCATGGCCGAAATTCGGTCGGGAGGATATAATTATTACACAGACATACGAGTATCTATCTACTGAATTCTACCAACGCGGTAGAGCGAAATTCGGTCGGGAGGATATAATTATTACACAGACATACGAGTATCTATCTACTGAATTCTACCAACGCGGTGGAGTTAAGGTTATTACTATTCAAAAGGTTGAAGCTTTTTGAAAAGCTTTTCATGAATATTCAGCCGTAAATCGAGTGCCCTTACGTCTTTCAGGCCTAGGGATTTTGTCTGCCTCGGCTTTTAGTCGTATTGAGTGACGGAAAAAATAGACATTCAGGTTCTGTGCGTATTGAAATACCCTAGACATACCTGTACTTTTGAAAATTACTTTTGGCTCCCAATTTAGTCTAATTTAGCGCTCCTACCTAGGTTGGGTGGCATCGGGAGCGATTAGACACCAGGTACTTTTGTTGGTAATACCGTACCACTAACTAGTAAGTTAGATTCGATTCCAGGCAAGGTTTATTTGGGAATTTATAATTTCTGAATTTTCTTAGGTCTGGTCTGGTGGGAGGCTTCGACCGTGGTAACTAGCCACGGTCAAACCCAACCGGCAAAGACGTACCGCCAAGCCATTTAGCCACGATGCCATATACGAACCGACTAGGAGTTAGACCGCTACCATCTTAGACTGCATCATAACTTATCATCAGTACGATTGCAGTCAAGGGCTAACTTGTATTGGTGTAAAAACAATTTTTTCATTTATTGCTTGCCAGAGAGACAAAATGAAAAACAACATCTACAAAAACTGAAAGTCGATAATATTATAAGTAGGTAGTGAGGAGCAATCATTAGATTTATTTATTAATTAAAGAAGGTGTTGTTGTTAAGTATTTAGATCAGATGTCGGATTAATGTCAGCTTTAGCTATTACAGGTTTTTATTATGTGTAATGTAGGAGTGAAATGAGCTGATAAAATATTACTAATTAATAGTTATTATCGGTATTTATTTCGATAATTAGTCATATCGAAATAAATATCGGTATATCGAAAAAAAAACTTTTTTATCAACTACATGAAATTACCCTTGACTGCGATTTCACCTGATGGAAAGTGATGATGCAGTCTAAGATGGTAGCGGGCTAACCTGTTAGGGGCATGGCAGATATATTAAACCCATACCCCTATTCGGTTTCTACACGGCATCGTACCGGTACGCTAAGTCGCTTGGCGGCACGTCTTTGCCGGTAGAGTGGTAACTAGCCACGGCCGAAGCCTACCACCGGGCATATAGGAAGTAGATGGATATACGTAGGTATAAAACGATATTATTGCAGATCAAAATCAAGGTTGAGTGTTATGTTAACCGGCAGCTTAGCTTAGCTTAGCAAATAGCAGCGTGTTAATCTTACGAGTAGAAACAGTATTTTATATGGGTACTACGTCTGCGTTTTATGATGTCGATTGTCGCCTCTTCAAATATTATGTGCTCATATTTCACACTCGGGAGGCGTTTCCGCGTTTTTCTTCGATAAATATTTGTTCTAAGAAAAATGTGGAAAAAGAAAGCTGTCATAGTAAGATCAGTCGATTTTGTATCCAAGAACTAGTGGTAGATTTTGAATAATCAGTTTATAACAAAGCAAATTTATTTCAAATGGAATTCCAAGACTCGCTAATTTTGGTTCTGTTTCTAAGAAACAAATAATTTTAACATTACATGACAGCAAAAGTAATTTTAGAACTAATTACAACTATAGAATTAATTAAATTAATTCATATTGTAAACATGTACGGTCTATCTCTGTAAATTTTGTTTCCTAAACTTAATAAATTAATTAATATTTTGTGATTACTTAGTTTAGGATACAAATAAAATGCATTTTTCTACATAATACGAGTATTTCATGCCTGGGGTTCAACATTGACGTGCAAAATAGGAATGCAAAAGAATTGACAACCATATTGCAAATACCATAAATTATTTTGAGTTTTCGCGATTTCTGCGGATCAATTAATAAGCAAATGGTCATTCCAGTTTACAGAAGCCAGAACATAAAACTTTTTTTATAGTTTTCATTAGGGTCTTTACACACATTATTATGATTGATTGTTAGTTAATTTGCCGCTAACCGTTTATTAATACGCTAATTAATACGCTATTTTAATGAATATTGATAACTTAATCCTAAAATGAATATCCAGTAATACAATAAGGTACAGTTCCAATCCGAAAGTTTAATAATTATAAATCAAATTTAAATAGTAGGTATTATACAGTCATAAATATGCTTTCTCTTAACTTTGTGATGGTAAATGGTAGGTAAGCCTACGGTTTCTACTCAGACTTTTTAATCTTGTGGCGAAAAAAGTTTTGTGCAACTAAAGTCATAAATAAGATTTTAACTTTTCTCATGCCTTAATCAACACATAACTTTATTGATCTTTTTTTTATCCACTACAAGTTAGCCCTTGACTGCGATCTCACCTTATGGTAAGTGTTGATGCAGTCTAAGATGGTAGCGGGCTAACTTGTTAGGGGCATGACCGTTATATTAAACCCTTAACTACCCTCTATTCGGTTTCTACACGGCATCGTACCGGAACGCTGAATCGCTTGGCGGCACGTCTTTGCCGGTAGGGTGGTAACTAGCCACGGCCGAAGCCTCCCACCAGGCTAGACCAAGGAAAATTTAGAAATTATAAATTCCTAAATTGACCCTGCCGGGGATCGAACACGGGACCTCCGCACGTTAAGACAACAGCGCTGCACACTGCGCCACGGAGGTCTTCCATCTAAAGTGCGTCCTAACTTCTATCTATTGAAGTTATTTATACTTAGTTGTACCTACCTCAACAAGTGAATGCAATCCAATCAAAATGCCTCTATTCTATCATGTGCCTCTAGACGATCGCTTAGTTAATTCCCTTTCTAGACCACCTAGTGAAAGCTATTAATGTAATTGGACTGATCGAATTACAAATGAAGGATTATCGAGGCAATGATTTGCGTAAAACTGTAATTGTGCCTTGCTGGAGGATAATGATAAAATTGTTTTAAGCATATTGTGTAAAATGAGAGAAATACCCCTATAAACACGGACCAACCACCCTTGTGTCTATCTTCTTTAGAATTCAATAGGTCATGATAGGTGGGTGTGTAACTAACTACCTTGTAGCCAGTGCCGTCCTCGAGAAACTGGTAGTTGTTTGACTGTGAGACCTTGCTTCTTGACAAATTTCATGATTCTAGGTAAATACCTTAATAATAGGTTTTCATTTATTGTCAAGGGTCAAAATATGTAAAATATATGGTATATTTTGATTGCGTTGACTTAGAAGCTTTTTGTACAGCTCCAAGGGACTGTAGACCTACGTATTTGATATTAATTTCAAGTTGATCCTCCACGCGTTTCCGAGAAAAGGGTGGATGACAGACAGACAAACAACGAAGTGATCCCATTAGAGTTCCTTTTTTTTCCTTTTTTTAAATAAAGAAATGGTAAAATCAAAATTCTGCGACTCTTGACCAAGTGATACACACAAAGTAGGGTAAATACACCCAAGATTGTCAAGCGCAGACATAGGTATAAATTTACATTGATTTGGCATTCATTCTTAAATACTGTGTTACGCATTCCATCTCAATGATGTCATCAAGTTCATTTAGTCTCGGCAGTAACAATTAGAATGTGAGAAATACTTTCTTCACCCACTTTGTATGTACGAGTTGGTACGGAAGAAAAACTGTAGCGTACTGTTGTTTAAGTCAAGAGGGAAAGTGAATACTTTAAGCGTAAATCCCAAGTGATTAGACAAAGGATATTTTACATTCAATACAAGTACCTGATGCGTGAACTTAGAAATGCAAATTAAATTATAAATACCTTTCACTTATATCATATTAACTGTATAATTTATTAATATAGCCAACTTGGGTGTTGCATCGATGGAAAATATATCCATACACCTTCTTTAGTTTACTATCAACAGTTATATCATCTTTAACTCTATTAATTTTATAACGTAGCCTATCTCAGTTTTATAAAATAAGCCAGTGACATATTAATGTACTTAAATTATCTTGCATATAATCAAACGGACTTCTAGAAGAAATGCGTAAGCAACGTTCTTTGCTTTTCTAAAGTTTGATTTTAATTTGTATCATGTTTTGATTGTTAGGTCGCAGTCACAGCGTATTATCAATTATGCACTGCTCATACAGATTATTATGGATACGATTGAAAAACAGTAAAGTAGAGTTGAGCGAAATATAGAGGAAGCGAAAACTTAAGGTCATTAAATTAATTAAGATTTTTACGAGACAATAGAAAAAGGTTTATACGTTTTTCTAAACGTATTGCAATTAATCGTAGCTTACCAACATTTAAGAATTATTTAAAGTAAATATCGTAAATCTCGTGTGGTTTCGAATACCCATTTGTCCGTAGTTATAGTGAAAGTTGAAGGGTTTGCGAGGCGTTGGCATCGTCTTCGTTAGCGGCCATTTAATTACTTTCTCTAATTTGTTGTTTACTCTATACCATTTCTCCAGGTTCATTTGACATTAGATAGTCAAATGTCTTTTATATTTTAAAAATGGTCGCGTTGAATTCAGAAAACTCGTTAAAACTATCAAGCACATTATTATATTAAATTGCTCTATTCATTAACCAATTTTCTTTTTTTTCAGATCGATACAACATGGACGACTGACTCCAACGACTAGTATTATTTTTAAATATTTAGTGTATATAATATATAAGACTGATAGTGTAAAGAAGCTCGTGTGAAAATGGAGTACAAGACCCATTTAATAGCAACTATAACATTAGTAATATTTGGTAAGTTTTATTAGTATTACTTGTCAATTAACAACATAAAAAACATGAATAAAATTAATAGAGTCAGCAGAAATAGGGTCTTTTACCCTATACAGCATAAAAGGCAATTTAGCACTTTCAGGTTAGTGGTAGTTGTACCTACAGCTGTTAAGTTAACGTATCATTTTAAGGGTGGATTGCACCAAAATTCTAGTTAAAGTTACTGTTAAGGTTAACTATAACGAGAATCTTAACGAGCGTTAGTTCACATCGTCGAATTGTGTTGCACCATCATAAAATTCGCTAACGTTAAAGTTATTCGGGTTACTAGTGAAATGAGGCATTTATGTCCCTAAAGATGCGTGGGCAGTATTTTTCATATGACAATACTTTATGAAAATGACAAGTTGACAATTGACAACTGTGATTGACATTGACGACATGACAGATGAATACACATTTAGCGCGATTTATTGGTTACAATTTGTAAATTTTGTGTTATAGGTTCTTTAATTTATTGAAAAAGTGCAATTTTCAGTTATGGAAGAACAAAAATCAGCACATAATAATGAATTTCAACAATTCCTGGCCAAGTAAGTATTTATTCAGTTTCAGATGTATTTTTAACTTAACACGATTGCAGTAATTTGTATTCAAAGCTTTATGATCCCCACATAAATATGACTGATAATTTTTTTTCCGCTTATCTAGAGGTCCCCGATAGAAGGAATGATCATGACCGAAGCTGTGGACCGAAGTATTTATTCCGTGCGTGGTTCTGTGATTTATTCAAAATTTTGTTTATTTTATTTGCAGAGAGAGAAGTTCTAATTTTCTCTAAAATCCACATAAATTCGAAAATAACTTTATCAGGCAAAAAAATATGAAAAACTAAAACTTAACAACAAAACATTCAATTCAACTGAGAAGTGACAGATCACAGACATAAAAACCTAAATATTTGACAATAACTTTAACGTTTGACCACCCATTTGGCGGTGGTTATTGTTAATGTCAAAAATGACGTCATTTTAACCATAGTCAGATGGTGCAACTCATTTTAAGCTAAATCGTTAATTTGACGAACGATTTGACGTTAACGTTTCATATTTAACGATAACGTGGGATGGTGCAATCCACCCTAAGTTAAGTATAATTTAACAGCACAATGTTATAGATGTGAAACTTTCATTAAATTAAAGTTGCTGATCTAAGTGCAACTAATTTAAGTAATTAAATCTTTGTTTCATTCGAAAATCGCCACTTATATTTTTTTTTATAAATATTACATTTTTTATCTTTATTACTTGCGAAAATCAAAGAGTTATAAATAGCGTTTTAGTCAACGTGGTCTACGTTGTAACTTGTTCATTTTCTATTTAGTCGTCGCATCGTTTGTAGTTGCGTCGCATCGCTTTCGTCACTCATCTTGGCCCGGGGTAAACGGTATTCTGGTGCATACTTATAATGACGGATGAATTGCAAATGATATTATTTTATGTAAATACACCCATGTCCGATGCGCCGGCGCGGCATAATTCATCTTCTAGGTCCACTGATCGATAGATCATGATCGATGCTCGTTTACATATACCGTTAATGTGACACTTAGATTAATGTTTCTTCCTCGTAATATTTGTTTATGAAATTTCGCACATAATTAATCAATTTACTCCTAGTTTATAAAACTTCACCGTACAGGGGGGTTACCAAAGCATCAGTTACCATCTCTGATAGCAGTATTATTTCAAAATGACAGTTTTATGAATAAGAATAAGAATAAGAACATTTATTTGCATAATACACGTAATACAGGTGGTTTTACAAAAGAAAGTCACAGTGTATTGCCATGCCAGGCGTGCAAATTTAGCTATGTTAAGAGTTACATAATATTTTATTAGTATAAATAATGTCAAATAGTATAAAGCATATTGATAAACATCACATAAATTATAATCATCATTCCATTAATTTAACGCACAATTATTTAAAAAAAAGAGACAATAATAAAAGGTCACATTAGTATTTTAGGTCATCTGAAGGGATCTAAGTAGTCGTTAATCGAGTAGAAGCACTTCTCTAAAAGCCACTTATGTCACGTACCTTGACGTCCCTAAAATTAAGATTATAATTCTTAAACACGAACGTCAACAATATTAATGCAATGCCTTTTCTAGTTTTCGTTCCGATAATCCGAAAATTGTTCGATACAAAATCAAAGTCATTTACTCCAAGTCAAGGGGTAGCTGAGTAAACTGGGTACCTAATTCAAGGTTTTCAACGAGTAAAATTATGAAAACACATGAATAGGGACTGGACAGGACAATACCTATTCGCGTTGGAGGGTCGCCTAGTGTGCGCAATACATATTATGTCACCGTAAGATTGTAAAAACCGTAAGATTGTAATCTAACGCTTTTTTTTTCGATAGATTGTAAACAGTCGAAAGATTGTGAACCGTTCAATGTCTTAAGTGTAAATTTTTGAAATATTCATTGCATTTACGTTTTCTTGTCTCTTTCTTGTAGGTTAAATAATCAAGTAGTGCCACTTAGGTTCTATCGGGATAATAAACCTAGCAGATTACAATCTACCGAAAAATAATCCGCTATGTTGTAATCATTCGACAGTTTACAATTTCGCGAGTTAGATTAAAATCTAACGGTTTTTACAATCTTACGGTGACACATATAGAAGGGAATGACACATACTTTTAATGTCCGTCAGACTTGCCCGTAATGTAGATAAATTGTCGCTCTACTGAAACAAACTTGAACTTAGGGATCTTTACTCATGTGCTTATAGGTACCTACGTATAATTAAAGCTATCAATAGTTTCTACCTGTCTGTAGCCACTTTAGTGTACCTACGCACTTCGACTTTTATACAGAGATAAGACTAGTTATCACACTATAGCAAATCGGCTAGGATTTTATTTTACATGAAATACCAGAGCCGTCGGCAGTCATGTTTCACCGTGCAGTTTATTTTATTATCAACTTGAGTGACGTATCGCGATGTAGCGCACGTACATTTAACACTCAGCCTCTTTTTTCGCGAATATAATGTAGCGGTAATTTATACAGTTGTTTCATTTTTATTTTTATTTTAAGCACCTAATTACATTTTGATAACTTAGATCTAAGTGAGGAAAAACTTAAACTTATCTATTCACTTTACATACACACACTTCAAAATATTTATAGGAAAAAAATTATCATGTCCAACATCATACTAATATTATAAATGCGAAAGTGTGTTTGTTTGTTGGTTTGTCCTTCAATCACGCCGCAACGGAGCAACGGATCGAAGTGATTTTTGGCATGGGTATAGTTGAGGATCTGGAGAGTGACATAGGGTACTTTTTATCCCGGAAAATGGAGGAGTCCCCGCGGGAATCAAATAAACTTAAACCACGCGGACGAAGTCGCGGGCATCAGCTAGTAACCAATATTCAGCAACTATAACGTTGCTTTTAGTTAAAATATCACTTAATGCTTGTTGCTCGCTAATAAATAATTGTATCCAACCTAAAAATTAAATTACGAATGTACTTTTTTTTGCATGTCTAAGAGGTAAGCAATTCGCAGATTTACCAAACCTGGCCACAAGCGAAGCACAAAGTATTCGAATTAGGCTTTTCACTAGGAGTAAACAGTAAACACCCTGTACATTGAACATTACCCGCGTCACGTCGTTAAGCACCAACCCACATATCGGTGTTTTATTCCACCATACGCCTGCGGCTAAAATTAACAACCATTGATTTGTTAAATATATTTTAACAGATTGAGGCTATGTCCTACTTTATGTTGATCCTTACTTTAACAATTTGTGCCACTAAAATCACTTCTCAGACTGTAAGACGTGACCTCGTCAGTGAGAACTCCTAACTTTAAATAGCTGATCAGATCCGCGGGCAAAAGCCACACTATCAAGTGAGAAAGTGCCTGAATTAGATGAAGCTCTGTAGGTATAATACATGGAGTGACTAATTAGTTTAATCTTTTTTTTTGATAATTTAACATTGATAAAATTAACGTACTGTTCGACATCGTCTCGCTCTAAAAATAATTATCAAAACCGTTTTTCTCATGGTCGCCACTTCTATGTGTTTATTGTGTGGTTCAGGACTAAAACATAATAGAAAAGATTATCTCTAACTCTAACGCAGATGTCCCACGAAAAGTTAGCATAAAATCGGACGTGACTTCTCTCTCTGACATAAAAAAAAATTGTCTTATGACAAAAGATCTGTCGTTCGCTTATTAGATAAGGTATAAGAAATCTGAGAAGAAATCATACAAATGTTTTAGAAAAAAAGGCATCGAAATTAGAAATCACACAAATGTTGTAGAAAAAACCGGCCAAGTGCGAGTCGGACTCGCGCACCGAGGGTTCCGTACTCAAGAAGTAGGTATAATTACCTTTGTTAATGAACCGCAAAACTAACTTTGTTTGTAGAGGTTTACTGTTAATATCAAAAAATTACGTTTGTTGTATGGGAGCCCCCCTTTAATATTTACTTTATTGATATTTAATTATTTATTTTGAAAGGTAATATACAAGTTAATATTCTGTGAAAATTTGAACCGTCTACCTGTTACCGTTTTTAATATTGAGCAAAAAAATACGAAAAAAACACGTTTATTGTATGGGGACCCCCCTTAATATATATATTTTTTTAATTTTTAGTATTTGTTGTTATAGCGGCAACGGAAATACATCATTTGTAAAAATTTCAGCTTTCTAGCTATCACGGTCTATGAGATACAGCCTGGAGACAGACAGACAGACAGACAGCGGAGTCTTAGTAATAGGGTCCCGTTTTTACCCTTTGGGTACGGAACCCTAAAAAGGGATGGTAATTGCTGCACAGTAGAAAAGACGATCAAACATGACATCAGCCAAACACAACATCTAATTTTCGGAAGAGAAAGGAAAAATTCTCTCATCCTTTGATAGTTATCACTAAAATACTTACCTTGTTTCGGTACGTGAGCGCACTTCTAAAATTATCCACTTAAAAAGAGATCAGCCTGTAGGTATGCCAAGTATTTAGACTATCTTCACATATAAATTATGATATACTTAGGATAGGTATATAAACTCGTACCTTACTTTTACAAAGTATAACAATTTAGAATTTGGACGTTCATTTTATTTTCACTTTAATTTTTGCCTAAGACCTAATTTGATGCTAAGTAGGTGATATTTGTTAATAGCACTTACGGTGCATTTACCATTGAAGTTTTAGTAAATTATTTATACCTCAACTAGCTGATGCCCGCGACTTCGTCCGCGTGGTTTAAGTTTTTTGTTATTCCCGCGGGAACTCCTCAATTTTCCGGGATAAAAAGTAGCCTATGTCACTCTCCAGGTCCTCAACTATACCCATGCCAAAAATCACGTCAATCCGTTGCACCGTTGCGGCGTGATTGAAGGACAAACCAACAAACCAACAAACCAACAAACAAAGTGACTTTCGCATTTATAATATTAGTAAGTAAGTATGAAGTATGATGGCATTTACACATTGACATGACGGCCGAGACGAGACGCAAGGCGCTTCACACAATAATATTATCTCGTCTCTATTTCGCGCAATGCAATCATTGATGAGAATATGCATGAGTGACGTGCAGTTAGTCGATGATTTTTAGGGTTCCGTACCCAAAGGGTAAAAACGGGACCCTATTACTAAGACTCCGCTGTCTGTCTGTCTGTCTGTCTCCAGGCTGTATCTCATAGACCGTGATAGCTAGAAAGCTGAAATTTTCACAAATGATGTATTTCCGTTGCCGCTATAACAACAAATACTAAAAATTAAAAAAATATATATATTAAGGGGGGTCCCCATACAATAAACGTGTTTTTTTTCGTATTTTTTTGCTCAATATTAAAAACGGTAACAGGTAGACGGTTCAAATTTTCACAGAATATTAACTTGTATATTACCTTTCAAAATAAATAATTAAATATCAATAAAGTAAATATTAAAGGGGGGCTCCCATACAACAAACGTAATTTTTTGATATTAACAGTAAACCTCTACAAACAAAGTTAGTTTTGCGGTTCATTAACAAAGGTAATTATACCTACTTCTTGAGTACGGAACCCTCGGTGCGCGAGTCCGACTCGCACTTGGCAGGATTTTACAAGTCGTGTGACAGGCATGTAGGTATGTTTGTATTATGTAAATGCACGGTAATAAAAACGTATTTAGTGCTATTAAACATGGCTTATATACAAAATATGTACCCATATCAGAATATACAAGTATATAAGCTGTGAGAAAATTTTTATAAGAAATGGTCGTAATGTTTTAAATCCACCATTTCCATAGACCATCCATCCATTGCATTTTTAGACCATTTTTAAATCCACTTTACTTTCTCATCTGGCTTGGACGATATTCAGGTTTTGGAATAATTGTGTAGATAACATTAGTATGCAGTTCGTTTCATTTGTTACTCTTTACATATTAATATATACTAGCTGATGTCCGTGACTTCGTCCGCGTGGTCTAAGTTTTTTTTATTCCCGCGGGAACTCCTTAATTTTCCGGGATAAAAAGTAGCCTATGTCACTCTCCGTCCTCAACTATACTCATGCCAAAAATCTCGTCGATCCGTTATTTCGTTGCGGTGTGATTTAAGGACAAACAAACCAACAAACAAATATCGATAAGCTTTTGAATCTCTTTTTAGGGTTCCGTAGCCAAATTTGGCAAAAACGGAACCCTTATAGATTCGTCATGTCTGTCTGTCTGTCTGTCTGTCTGTCTGTCCGTCCGTATGTCACAGCCACTTTTTTCCGAAACTATAAGAACTATACCTACTGTTGAAACTTGGTAAGTAGATGTATTCTGTGAACCGCATTAAGATTTTCTTACAAAAATAGAAAAAAAACAATAAATTTTGGGGTTCCCCATACTAAGAACTGAAACTCAAAAATTTTTTTTTCATCTAACCCATACGTGTGGGGTATCTATGGATAGGTCTTCAAAAATGATATTGAGGTTTCTAATATCATTTTTTTCTAAACTGAATAGTTTGCGCGAGAGACACTTCCAAAGTGGTAAAATGTGTCCCCCCCCCCCCTGTAACTTCTAAAATAAGAGAATGATAAAACTAAAAAAAATATATGATGTACATTACCATGCAAACTTCCACCGAAAATTGGTTTGAACGAGATCTAGTAAGTAGTTTTTATAATAATTTAAAATTTACTACAAGTTTGTACGGAGCCCTCGGTGCGCGAGTCCGACTCGCACTTGGCCGGTTTTTTTCATTTTTTGTTGCATTCTTATCTGAGTTTATAAATATCATTTAGGTTTATAAAATTTTTAACTGAATTAATATACAGACGATCATATACTAATATTATAAATGCGATGTGTCTGTCAAGTCTGTCTGTCTGCAGCGAAGACGTGGGTAGCATATAGTTTATACATGGTATGGAAAAATAATAGAAGAATAAAACGTAGCTACTTACTTCAGCTTGTACAAGTATCCAACCTGCGCACGACCGAAATTTTTTCGTATTGTAAGATGAACAGATAAGTTCATGGTTAATCTACATGATGATCTATTTACATAATTTAATAATAATCCATGTCATAAAGCGGTCTAGTCGTCCGCAGACAAGATTTGAGATTCTTTTGAAACGCTCCGACTCTTATCTCTCTCGATGGAAAATTCTAGTTTAAAATTCTTGAAATGCCTTTGTAAAATAAAGAAGAGCTTTGAAATCTTGAAAAATTAAGATAAAACAGGATGATAAAAATGTACTTGGTGAAAATAAAGTCAAAGGAGGTAAAGTAGTTATGACAAAAAAAGCAGATAGATAAAAGAGACCTAAGCTTTAAACAAATCTTAGCCAAGGGGCGTTAAATATCGAGTATTTGTAAAAACTTCGCCACGAAGAATGCAAACTTGACATAAGAAAGTACAAAATTTACCGTTTGCTCTACATTTTTGTTCTTAAGCGCGAAACCGTGCAAACACCAAGCGCTTGATTTAAGTAAACGATTACCTACCTATCTCCAAGAAATATGCGGTAATAAATAAAATAAGATAACTGCTCTTTGGTATCTCTTAACATAAAGCTCCACAGTTGCTTCAATACAGACGATTTTGATGAATTGAAAAGATTACCAATTTAGTTTAATTGTTTAGTTAATGTTTTCGCTGCAATGATTTTCTTGGTAAAAATTATTCCGTCAAGAAAAATGGTATTGTAATGTATTATTGTATTATTGGTAATGACCAATAATTGGTTTTATAATTAAGTAAGTATAATTATTTGTTTCTTTTTCGTTACGAGAGTACAAAGTAAATTTATTCAGCCTATGCGAGAGTATCCACATTGTTATGATTAGTTAGTCATAGAGGTAAATAGCGTAAACTTGCTACCGTAGAATTAGCAATTTACTAGATCCTTAGTGGAATCATGTAAGAATTATAGATCAAATCGTTAAAGTTCGGCTTCAAAGTAAAATAAACCATAACGTTATTGAATTAGAGCTCAATTTCGTGTATCCATTCTCATACGTTTATGGTATCGTACATACCTAAACGTATGAGAATGGATACACGAAATTGAGCTCTAATTAAATCCTTTTATGGGTTATTAAACTTTGAAGTGGAACTTTAACGATTCGATCGACAATCCTTACATGATTCCACCTCCTGTCCCCAAAACTTGATCTATACAGTTTCGCAATACCTATTCTGATACAAGTTTGTAATTATAAATATTAATTCTTGCCAATACATTGACTTTTACGAGATAACAAAGTTTCACCGTCGTTCCGATCACTCTCGCTATTCCTGTATTCCAGTTTAAACGTAGAAAAAAAAACCGGCCAAGTGCGAGTCGTACTCGCGCACCGAGGGTTCCGTACTCAAGAAGTAGGTATAATTACCTTTGTTAATGAACCGCAAAACTAACTTTGTTTTTAGAGGTTTACTGTTAATATCAAAAAATTACGTTTGTTGTATGGGAGCCCCCCTTTAATATTTACTTTATTGATATTTAATTATTTATTTTGAAAGGTAATATACAAGTTAATATTCTGTGAAAATTTGAACCGTCTACCTGTTACCGTTTTTAATATTGAGCAAAATAATACGAAAAAAACACGTTTATTGTATGGGGACCCCCCTTAATATATATATTTTTTTAATTTTTAGTATTTGTTGTTATAGCGGCAACGGAAATACATCATTTGTGAAAATTTCAGCTTTCTAGCTATCACGGTCTATGAGATACAGCCTGGAGACAGACAGACAGACAGACAGACAGACAGACAGACAGACAGACAGCGAAGTCTTAGTAATAGGGTCCCGTTTTTACCCTTTGGGTACGGAACCCTAACTAGCTTAAGTGAATAACTGTAGCCAGTTTTTCTTCACTTCTCACCTTATGGATGACCAAAGGAATGCTGTCGAGCTGATTTCCATTTACAAATGCTGCTTATGTTATGTCAGATGCCTATATTAGGATAGAAATTATCTGCTTTATGGAATATCCTACCCAACATTTTATTCTAGATGCACTATTACGTACCTAAATGTCGTTCAACTTTTAGAATTTACTGCTTGGATTTAACGATCATGATTATAGATTTCATAACTTTCACAAGTTGTCGAAATCTGAATAATACTTAGTTATAAACGAAATAATACGAATATAAAAGAAATTTTGAATTAATAAGTTAATGATTATAAACTTATAAATACCCTAAAGCCAATAAGCAAATAGTCATTGAGCCAATATACTTTGAACTTACAAGCTCCGTATGATAAGTTTCCCAAAGTCAATTCACAAATCACTTGTGAATTCGACTCTATGAATATTCTCACTTGCAGTATGGTGTGGCCACATAACATTGGAAAAAAAAAATCCATTTTTAAGATTTAAAAATGAAGTAGGTAGGTATCTGCAAAAAATTCCCCTTATTAAGGAGCCATTAGAAAAAACTGATGTCTAAGCCTAGTGAATAAGAAACCCGACCTATAACTGTACGGGGGCGCCGGGCACGCATCTCCAACAGCCAACTTTTTAGTTACAAGCGTTTAAAGAAATTAAATATAAACTTGCTTCAAACCGTGAAGGAAAACATTGTGAGGAAACCTGCACACCCGAGAGTTCTCGTAGGTGGGTGTAGTCTACCAATCCGCACTTGGCCAGCGTGGTGGACTATGGCCAACCCTTCTCATTTTGAGAGGAGGCTCGTGCTCAGTAGTGAGCCGGCAATGGGTTGTAAAGGGACAGTGAAGAGAGACGCATGTATAAATTTAAGATGAAATAAATAAAATTAAGATTCCTTTCAATTTTGTGCAACAATTAATTACTTACTTATTTTTAGGTTATGGTGTAGATATTTATATAGATTTTTTAAAGATATGGTATAGATATAGCCCGCCAACCCGCATTGGAGCAGCGTGGTGGGTCTAAGCTCTAATTCCCGCTCTCCTATGAGAGTGGAGGCCTGTGCCCAGCAGTGGGACGTTAATAGGCTGTAGTGATGATGATGATGTAGATATTTACATCAAAAGCTTTTATCCGAGCAGTCTTTAGTCATATTTTTAGGTAGGCATCTCGTTAGCGACGTGCATCCATAACCTGAAAAAGGCCCATCCCAATTCACAAGGTTACGTTAATTCGATGCACGTCTTTAAATTTATCAGCGTTTACTGTTAGACGTATGCGTATCCTACACGTTTTTCATTCAAAAGCAAATTTTTAACCGTTGTTTTATAACTTGTTACATGACGTGTTGAATTTACTAATAATATTGTTTATGTTTTGTAACAATATACTTAATGTTAAATGCAAATTATATTTTAATGAGTAACATTAACATATTTTTATTTGGCAACTCTTAATTTCTTTATTTTTATTACCATTTTGAGTTATATTATTAGCTGTTCGGTATAATGGTGATTTCACTTGATATCGGTACTAACTTAGTAAGGAGATGATGCAGTTTAAGAAAGTGGTAGGTATCTAGATCTTAGGTAATATCTGACCGGTTAAAAACAGTGGAAAGCGGGTTGAATTGTCAACTAATTTCGACCCATACTCGACCGCTCGAGCGAACCGTGTATGCTGTTCAACAATGCAAGAAGCAAGAGCTATCCGTCTAGGTATTTCCAGTTGAAGCCTCAACGTCTACAGAACTTTTTTTTTATAGCTTTCTCGTTTTCAGAGGTTCCTTGGAATAAGTGTCTAAGTATTTTCTTACTGACATGAGAGGTCGACGAATACCCGGATAGGTACCTACTTACTTATTATTTGTTTTCCCTCTTGAATCTCAACCACGGACCTTTCTCTTTGTACGTTTATTTACCGACCTTTTTAGCGAAACATAAATAAAAAAAGAAACCCTAGTAAGAAAATCCTTTAACGGTAATTTTTTTTAATCACACTAGTTATTCTTTGAAGTTGATGGAAGGCATCACAGGCAAAGCGGAAAAGTTAAGAAGAAGCTTCATAATAATATTATTTGCTGTATATCCATCGAAAAAGGTTTAACATAACAAACCCTTACTAACATTACGCCGTCATCTTTAATGGAAAGATTTTAGACAGCCAACTATGTTTTGCAGTGTAAACCAGGCGTATGGACTATTGTCTATTATTTAGTCTATTACTCATAGTCTATTTATTTTATGGTCATAGGTATAAAAAACCGAATTTTAAAAATATACGTTGTTACTCCGCTGGAAGAATTCGTTTAATTGTCACCTTTCCACTTACCTACTCAAAGTTTAGAGGTCCCGCCTATCGGGTCCTCGCGTGGCTATTCAAATAATAGCCACATGTCTCTTGTAAGAACACGTTCTTATGCCGCAGGATGGCCGCAGGTGTCGACCAGCTTCCATCAACTTTCATAAGAATAACCTAACCAGCTAAGTACCTAGGTACTAAGTGATCGCTTGAATTTATAGTAATAATCTTAATATATATAAATCTCGTGTCACAATGTTTGTCCTCAATGGACTCCTAAACCACTTAACCGATTATAATAAAATTCGCACACCATGTGCAGTTCGATCCAACTTGAGAGATAGGATAGTTTAAATCTTAAAAAAACATCAATTCACGCGGACGAAGTCGCGGGCATCATCTAGTATTATGTCAGTAAGTCAAACTTATAGCGGATTTTCAAACGCAGCGTTTCCCTGTGCGGGTTCCTTGAGCATCTTTTGACTCCAAAGACTTAAACAGAGTCAATTACAATACAAGCAATACAATCCATCTAAATGAGAAATGCTCAAGCATCCCTAATAAATGGTCGCGTTGAAGTCGTGGGCGCGGACAGGATTACAGGTTCCATGCTCATTGAAGTAGAGCCAAAACAGAAACACACGATACGACGTCGCATTGTGGCACGTTGCGAGTTGCGACCTCGAGTCGCGATGCGATTTCGCATCGTGGAAATCTACATGCTTCGTAAAAAAATCACGTCGCATGTGATGTTTTAGTAAAAATTCATCATCACAGGACTACTGTACCTATAGTGCTATGGGACAAAACAGAAGAAGATTATAAGGATAAAAATACATATATCAACGACATCCTTTCGACATGGGCCGTGAATCGTAATGTAACGCCGTGTTGTGATTTCTACAATGCATGTCGTTGATTTCCACGACACGATATCGCATGGCGACATGTGCATCGTGTGTACCTATGTTATTTATGGCTCTTACTCGTTTCGATACGACAAGGCGAGTTGTAATGCGTTAATGATCATTATCCGACGATAATAAGAGAAGTGTTGCGACTTCACTAGATAAGTAGATAACTTTATGTGACAATGGGAATAGATCGAATACAACAAGTGTTGAGTAAATACTTCGGACCACTTTTAAAAGCAGCCAAAAATGATCACTTTTTACAATGACAGCTAGCTATAGCTGTTATCCATCCGGCGTGATCCGCGTCGGTAAAGAAAGACGTTTTGTCCTGTCTTCCTAGAGTGAGCAGCCCCATAATACGAGTATGTACCTAAGCGCTGAGTTTGTGTCAGTATAGTTTGTTTTCGCTCTTGGTTTGATGTCAAAAGTCAATAAAATTCCAAAACAAGAGTTCACATTCTGTAACTATATTTTAGTGAATGCACGTCATTCATAAGCATTTGCATAAATTATGTAATTTCGCGGTCAAAAGGCGCTGTCGCGTTTGTATTTGCATTTTAATGTGGAACTTTATTTTATGCACATATTAATATATTGAATTGGTGAAATTTGAATGTGCGCTTCATCAGTGGTTGAACAAAATGAACATCCTACATTGAATAAGTACATAGAGAATTAGATTTTGCTTTAACTTTGTCTAAATCTCGTTGAATTAAAATTGCGACATACTTACATTTCTTTGCCCCCTAAATAGTTCCCGACGAATAAGCGCTGAGAAAAAATTTTCTGATGGTGGTGGTACTGGTAATACTTTATTTTTTATTCACTACAAGTTAAATAAAAATAAAAATAAATAAATTAATGTTTATTTAGCTCTACACGGAAAAGAAACACAGAAATGAGAAATTATAACTATAGAATAAATACTTACTAAACTTACTTACTTACTAAAAATACAAGATGGATTTTACAAAATGATTACAAAAATAAATTACTCCGTGTAAACGCTAAAAAGGCTGCTACCTCAGCATGTTGCTGCAGTATATGATAACTGCAGCGCTGATTTTCAGGCAGAGCCTAATGTGGCGTCACGACTAACGACCCGGAAGCGACCAGCGCACACTTTTCTTAAACACGGTGCTTAAGTTAGGCAACAAAAATAGGATAAAACTTATGTGGTAACAGAAAATTTACTATATATATACTAAATAGGATGTAAAATAATATATAAGATATGCTAGATTCATACATAAGTACAAGTTTGATAACACAACGCATTATACATAACACATAACGCCTGTAAGACATGAAACTATCTTCTAAGGTCGTGCTTTTTGCTGTTCTAAAAGATGTTTTTGATGTGGGTTTTAAAAGTAATTATAGATTTAAGCATTCGAGCTGGGGAGGGGGGAGGTCATTCCAAATCTTACAGGCGGCATGCTTAAATGTGCCCCGGAATGCAGCAGTTTTATGTCTCACCATAGCGATTTTGGGTGCAGTTAGCCCTTGACTGCAATCTCACCTGATGGTAAGTGACGATGCAGTCTAAGATGGTAGCGGGCTAACCTGTTAGGGGCATGGCAGTTATATTAAACCCATACCTCTGATCGGTTTCTACACGGCATCGTACCGGAACGCTAAACGGTTCTTACATTAGGTATGTAGGTATAATTTAAGTATCTTCTAGGCAAGCGCGTCCCATCTTAGGCCGCATCATTACTTCCCATCAGGTGAAATTGTCGTCAAGCGTAGATAAGCCTATAATAAAAAAAAAAAAAAAAACAACTATTCGAAAATGACTATCTATTAATTCTTAGTATTATTCTATTAATTGCATAATTAAATCACGGATTTTCACAAAAGGGCCAATCTCTAAATTAAATTATTTTTGAATCAAAACCTTTCTTTTTATTCTCCACTACTTTCATTGGAAATTGGTTCGCTACAAATCATTCATCATTCGATTTGTTCCAGCATAAAAAGCTAATGTAGGCTCAAGCTATTTGCTATTCACACATCAAGCTCGTCTGCGAACATAAAACTAGGTGTAGACCAGTAGAATTATCCCGAACATTAAACACAATATCGTAGAAGTAACTTATGCAATCAACAGGTATCCTAATTCCAAGAAAAAAAAGTGTAGGTACCTAAGTCCTTTTAATGGAATGCCGCTTGTTTAAGAGAGGTAATTCCTATAACCAGTAAATACAGATAGAGCGGCTACAATTACCGTGGAAGAGCATGGTGTTTGTGGCAGATTTGTGTGTGCGTAGCCCGTAGCGCAACTTTCGTTATGCGAAATGTTAATGTTGATAAAGTGATCAAGTTTTAGTAAAATATACATAATGATCAAATAACTTCAAAATTTAGATATAATCAGCAAAAAAATGGAAATATTTAAACGTTTTAAGTAATAATATTTTATTCATTTCAAGAATAGAAAATAGCGTAGCCCATACGGCATACACCTGCAGCAATTTATGTAGGACTAGCTGTTGCCCGCGACTTCGTCCGCGTCAATTTCTGTTATTATGATCGCAGCGTGATGTTATATAGCCTAAAGCCTTCCTCGATAAATGGACTATCCAACACAAAAATATTTTTTCAATTCAAACCAGTAGTTTCTGAGATTAGCGCGTTCAAACAAACGAACTCTTCAGCTTAATAATATTAGTATAGATCATCCCAAATTCGCACATATTCACCCTATCTGCACTCAGCTTAACGCGATCACACAATTTGCATGCTGCGGCAGTGCTTACTTTCACGCGCGAGAGTGAAATAGAAATCGCCGGGTCAAGATTGTTTACAAGTGCACTTGTGCCCGATAAATGCGCAATTATGGTGATTATAAACAACATAGAACAATATCCAATAACTAGTTCTAGCGCGCCTTTGAGGCTTCACTTTTCATGAAATAAAATTAGCGTATCGAATAGGCGAATCTGACAATTATTATTATCTTCTATATAATATAATAATTTAATATAAAAAATTCTTTTTAAACAACCGACTTCAAACTCCCGCGCCAACTTTACAACAACAAGCACACGCTATACAAAGTACTTATTTTATTGTTGATATTTTGAAAACCGCTCGACCGATTTCCATAAAATTTATATGGGACCACTTGGGAAGTATGCCCTTTCAAAAAAAAAAGAATTTTTGAAATCGGTTCAGAAGTCTTCGAGTAATTGGTGAACATACATAAAAAAAAAAAGATTCCGACGAATTGATAACCTCCTCCTTTTTTGAAGTCGGTTAAAAAAACGAATCCCTATTTCCCTTGGTCACGGCATCACACGTGAACGACTGGACCAATTTCGCTAATTCTTTTTTTGTTGTATAGGTGAGGACCTGGAGAGTGACATAGGCTACTCTAGGTACTTTTATCCCGGAAAATTAAGGAGTTCCCGCGGGAATAACAAAAAACTTAAGCAACGCGGACGATGTCGCGGGCATCAGCTAGTTATACATAAATTATGCATAGTTAGTTTACGTGTATCTATTTGAACGAGGGATGTTACGGACCTTCGACTCCGATTCCGTTAAGTCAGAACTTCCGATTATTTTACACCTTCGGTTCCGATTTCGGCTCCGAAACTTTTAAATCGGAGGTTTTAATCGGAGGTCGAAGCATAGCAATAGCGACGGCGGCCTGCGTCGACCGTTACAAACTGGTTCATACCCGTCGCGTTGGGAGTCCCACGCCACCCCTGCCTTTCGAAAGGAAAAAAGGTTGACTGAATGATGTTTTTATTTTTGTTCTTAAATGAAAAATATCTCTCTTGTGACCACTTCTGACTCTGCCTCTGACTCCGACTCTGCCCCGACTCCGGTTCCGACTCCGATAAATCAAATTTAAAACCTCCGACTCCGACTTCGGTTCCGATAAATTTACCTCCGTTACATCCCTGATTTGAACCAAAGACTAGCATTAATTTTAAATAATAAACGTGTAAATTCTAGTAGTAGTAATAATAATCTCGGTGGTTGATAATGAAAGCGAGTGTAGCAAAGAATAGGTGATGTCAGTTTCAAATCGCAGCCATTGCCTGCGATTTCAACTAGTAGGTAGTGGTAAAAGTCGATGCAGTGTGTTAGGGGGTTAATCTGGAAGGTGTCATCCGTTTCCGCATCTAAATCGCTTGGCGGGACGTCTAACTTGATATATCAAATTCAACACACCAGACCTAAGTTAATGTAGACACTATTAGTTAATTGTTATATTACCTAATTTTATGTACCTACCCGTGGTCCCATTAATTGGGTAAACCAGGGATAAACACTAAACGCTCTTCATTTATAGTATCTACTCCTATGCGCTAGGGAGGTCAGAGTCTGACATCATTATATTATATTTACCTAACGTTATGCAAAAAGTAGAGTCGAATATAGAAAATTAACGTATATTTATGTGGTTGACGTCCAGTCAGCTCGAACGAAACGGTTCTGCTCTACGTTCCTGATTCGAACCGCAAGGATGTGGAATGCCCTTCCAGCGCATGTATTCCCTGCCACGTATAACTTAAGTACCTTCAAGGCAAGAGTGAATAGGCATCTTCTATAGGCGAGCGCACTTCAACCTAGACCTCATCACTGCTTTATATTAGGCGTGATTGTCGTCAAGCGCAAGCCTATCTTTCAATAAAAAATAAAAAAAATATTCAACTACATAACTATTTTGATTAAGTGGCGGCCATTCATTCGTATCCATTTGGTGAGGTCATAATATTTAGACGATTCCCTCTGATATCAAAGAAATCGAACCGATCGAAAAGAATCGATATCATATGAACTCGAGAAGTTACAATACATCCTGCAGGTCGCAGTTAATAAATGTCTAAGTCATCATAGACTTACTACCTACAGAATAACATTTACTGCATAATTATTTATATGATATGAGCTACCTAAGATACCTTTTTTAGGGTTCCGTACCCAAAGGGTAAAAACGGGACCCTATTACTAAGACTCCGCTGTCTGTCTGTCTGTCTGTCTGTCTGTCTGTCTGTCTCCAGGCTGTATCTCATAGACCGTGATAGCTAGAAAGCTGAAATTTTCACAAATGATGTATTTCCGTTGCCGCTATAACAACAAATACTAAAAATTAAAAAAATATATATATTAAGGGGGGTCCCCATACAATAAACGTGTTTTTTTCGTATTTTTTTGCTCAATATTAAAAACGGTAACAGGTAGACGGTTCAAATTTTCACAGAATATTAACTTGTATATTACCTTTCAAAATAAATAATTAAATATCAATAAAGTAAATATTAAAGGGGGGCTCCCATACAACAAACGTAACTTTTTGATATTAACAGTAAACCTCTACAAACAAAGTTAGTTTTGCGGTTCATTAACAAAGGTAATTATACCTACTTCTTGAGTACGGAACCCTCGGTGCGCGAGTCCGACTCGCACTTGGCCGGTTTTTTCTTATCAGGGTTTCTTAAAATGAAATATTAACCTCATATAAATAAATCTATACTTTTAACTTTTTTAATATATAAAAAGAGTTTGTTTGTTTGAACGCGCTAATCTCAGGAAATACTGGTTTGTATTGAAAAATTCTTTTTGTGTTGGATAGTCCATTTATCGAGGAAGGCTTTCCGCTTTAGGCTATTATAACATCACGCTGCGACCAATAGAAGTGAAGCATCAGTGAAAAATGTTGCAACAACGGGGAAAATTATCCGCATGTTTGAGGGCTTCCGTTCCGTGCGCTACGTAAACGGTTCAAGTTACCCAAAAAATATGAATGAAAGAAATCTGTTTAAATGATCTAAAAAAATGTCCGCGACAGTACCTATATGTCTATCTTTTAAGATTGACTCATTATAACCTCTTTTATGGTAATCAAATTTGGTCGAAATTAATGCAGGCCAACTATATGTAGCATTGTCAAGATCGGGTTGCGGAGAAAATCAGTACGTTCTTCTGCCACAAGAAAATAAAACTAAAAATAGAAGTACTTTAAAATATATTCTTTTAAAAACTTCTTAATCGCGATCATAATAACAGAAATTGACGCGGACGAAGTCGCAGGCAACAGTATTACTATAAAAAGCCCATGTTCCACTTTTAACAACACGCACTAATTATTATTAACTAGTTATGTTATAAAATCCTTACCTTTCCATTTGATTATTATGTTCTCGTTATCTTTAAGTAACACACATTTTTAAGGTCTAAATTACACGAATACTTGATTTTTATGCAACTTTTATAGCTCCATCGTTATCCGTATTACTAACCAGTAGCTTTAAAATTTAAAGCCGCTTAAACGCAATTCGGCTTAAATCTTTTTTACGATCACCTAATAACTGATCTTCGAGTGTGGAGTTGTATGAAAGCTATAAAATAAAATCGATTTTAGTATTGGATGTGTAAAAAGTTAAGAGGTTCGTTCAAAAAATAATTCACAGCTTTTATAGAATAGGAGCGTTTACCTGTGGTCCCGGTGGGCCCTTTGATAGGTCCACGTGTCATTTTATTAACCCGGAGACCCGTGACTCTATAGGGATAAAATCTGATTAGGTAAAATAATAAAAGTAAAATATTTAAAGTCTATGGTTTTACCTATAAAACTATAAAGTTCGTCAAAAGCAGATCCAGGGCCGGCCGTGCAAGCGTGGCAGACAGACAACAGATAGACAGAAACTTTCGCATTTATAATATTTAAGTATGGATTATAATTTGAAAAATTGCGACAATGCTGTCAGGTGTTTCTATTTCAGCATCACCTCGACACTGCAATATGCACCAAGAGTCTTCTAATAGGGAAATGGCCCCATTCCATTCCGTTGCCCCTATTATTTAACCCTGTAAATAACTAAACAGAAAGTACCTACTCTACGTCGCAATCCTTATTGCTGACAGTCGTGACCTCCAGAGAGAATAAGTGGTAGATTCACTCGATAATTTAAAAGTACTTACAAAAAGTTTATTTGAATAAAAATTTAAATTTGGAATTCAGATATTTTTTTAATATAATCACTACGTGTGACCTCTTTAGTACAGCGGAGCGAGACCAATCCTAAATCTTGGCCGGTTTATTTTTAATTTTCGTAAGTCCACTTTACTTTTAAATAAAAAGATTTGTGGCAAGAAAGTTCATAATGATATTGACTGTATGTAGAAAACCTAAAAAAAATTTAACAATTAGATATGGATTGAGTTCTCTTCCTACAACGTTCTTTCTTCACACGTTCAACGTTCACGTTCAACGTTCGTTCTTTTACACGTCTTGTGTGCTTTCAATAAGCATATGTAGACCGTACATGCAATGATATTTTATATATAGTATATACTATGCTTACATGCTATATGTATAAATGCAGATATACTGACTAATTAATTGTATCGGACATTTGATGGACATATTAATTGATATGGTGGTTTAAAAAATAAGTAGGCAAGACTTAGAAGAAGAAATCTTTAAAATTGACTCAATTGATTGAATAATTTATCTTATTCTTTATATTTCATTTCTCAGGTATGTTTAAAAAAAAAGCTTATAATAAATGCTGGTACGTATAGCCGAACTCCTGAAGCAATAGAATATTCTTCACGAATAACGGAGATAAATGACAAACACTTCAGAAAGCTGGATTATAATAAATTGACTCCGATTTGTTACCAAGAAATAACTGGTCTAAGAAAAAGTCGAGTAAGGCTGGGTCCACATTTATGTATCATTTTGCTGTTTAATATTGAGTACTAATGTGATGTCGAATTGGAAAAGGCAGAGTAAATGCTACTGAAAGAAATACGACTATCTCTAGAAAACGTTACGGTAAGAAAGCAAATGATGGACGTGTGGTTGTGGTTTCGCTCCTGTAGAAATTTTGAAAAAATCTACATTCCTTTTTCCTTGTCTACATTATAAAGGGAACCTCTATGAAAATTTCACCTTTCCAAGTGAAGTCTGGTTTGGAAGAAGGTTTGGGCTGGGCTTTGATGAGACACTCAGTGAGTCAAGAGTCAGGACTTTTCTCTTTATAATATGTACCTAGAGAAGAGATACATTACAGACAATCTAAATATATATAAATCACGTGTCACGTTGTTTGTCCGCGATGGACTCCTTAACTACTTAACCGATTTTAAATTAAATTTGCACACCGTGTGCAGTTTGATCCAACTTGAAAGATAGGGTAGCTTACATCTTATTTTATATGGCAAAACAACGTTTGCCGGGTCAGCTAGTCATCAGTGGGTCTTCTCCGTTTGGCCCGTGAGGGCCAAGCGGGGGTACGGGCCTCGAGGCTGAGCCTCCTTACCCGGGCGGGGCGCGGGGCAACTCTGTGCCCCGGTGAATATCTTTAAGCCGGGTAATAACCGGCTAGGGCCTGCCTTGTAGGCTACGGGCACCTGGGTCGGGTGTCACATCCGATGTTGGGTCCGCACTACGGGTGACGTTGTCACCTCCGCGTGCTGGACCCGTGTCTTGTCCTGGATTCTCGGCGCTGCGGGCAATGGGGTCGCTCTCGTGCGCCGAGATGGTGTCTAAGTCGGTGGACTCCGCGTCGCGAGCGATAGAGTCGCCGCTGCGCGCGGAGTCGATGTCAAATCCGGTGTTGGTCGCGTCGTTGTCGTCGCTACGATCGCCTGTGTGCCGCGCAGGTGATGGCGATCGTAGGAGCTCACGAGGTAGTTGACGCCCGGTCGGAGGTCGGGTGGTCGGCGGTGCGATCCCGTGGAGGTGTTCGTACGGTCCGTTGTCTGCGCGCGCAAATAGGCGCCGCGCGAGCGTGTGGACGTACCCCTCCACGGTGGGCGTCTTGAGGTCGCGATGGATCACGTCGTCGTCAGCTAGTATCACTATATAGTGCGGTTGAGGCAACGTCTCCACATGAGCAGCTGAGGGTCGATGCCTCGACCCTAGTCTCATGGCAACTCTGTGCTTACCATGATCATTAGTTACGAGGATAAATTAATAGGTATTAAAAATTTGCGTTATATCAAACTTTCGATCGCAATTCATGATACCCATCGTTGAGCTTTTCCAACGGATATATTATACCGTACAATACACCAAAATTATTTATACAAATACTAGCTGATGCCCGCGACTTCGTCCGCGTGAAATAAGTTTTTTAAATTCCCACGCGAACTCCCTTATTTTTCGGGTTAATATACATATAACCTACTAGCTGATGCCCGCGACTTCGTACGTGTGGGTTGAGGTTTTTTTATTCCCGCGGGAACTCCTTAATTTTCCGGGATAAAAAGTAGCCTTTGTCACTCTCCTGGTCCTCAACTATAACCATGCCAAAAATCACGTCGATCCGTTGCTCCGTTGCGGCGTGATTGAAGGACAAACCAGCAAACCAACAAACAAACTGACGTTCGCATTTGTAATATTAGTATGATGACACTCACAACTGACTCGTTGGTCTAGTGGTTAGCATGTTTGACTGCGGCTGACGAGGTCCCGGGTTCAAGTCCCGGGTCGGGCCATAATAAGTGTTGGGTTTTTCTGACTAGAAATTCTCAGCACTAGCCCGGAGTTAGGAAGTTGGCGGTGTTTCACCCCCGTGCCTCGGAGAGCACGTTAAGCCGTCGGTCCCGGTTATTATCACTAACATTGATAATAGTCGTTAAAGCCCGCCAACCCGCATTGGAGCAGCGTGGTGGGTCTAAGCTCTAATTCCCTCTCTCCTATGAGAGAGGAGGCCTGTGCCCAGCAGTGGGACGTTAATGGGCTGTAGTGGTGGTGGTGGTGGTGGCCACTCACAAAAAATTTGGCTTTCTATTGGTAGGTACCAGAATTTACAAAATCGGTTCAGTAGATCTAGAATTACCCCCTACAACGTCGCAATCTCACAAACTTTACCTCTTTATAATATTAGATAGATGTGCACTCAGCCTTGGTACGTGGATAAGTTTTATACAAAAAATCACTTATTCTAAATTTATCACACCACAGTACAAAGAGCTCGGGACAAAAAACGTACAAAGCCGTAGCACGCGACGCTAGTTAAAAAGATAAAAGGTGGGATAAGCGAGCTGTTTTGAATTTATTTTAGACTATACAAATATTTGAATCTCCTTATCGGCGGGTATAAAACATTCTACGGTACAGACGTCGAGAAAAAAATATGAAAAATACTGTAGATCTAACATCTAACAGATTTCGACCTTTCTTAAGTACGTAGAAACCTAGTATAGGTACGTTTTCCCTACGTACTTTTTTGTGCATTATCACAGAATACAGGCATTATTTAGAAAGTTGCAAAGACGCTAGTAGAAGAGCTATTTATTGCATCTTCCTAATAAAACATCTAGCAAATTAGCATTCAACTGTTATTTGGTGGGCATAGGTAAGGCATTTAACGTCATTTCCTCACCGACCTCAATTTACATAGACGGGCCCTGTCAAACAAAGAATGTGGACCAATTTTACTAATGTCATCTAGTCTGAAAAGCGGGACAGCGATACGTCATGGACAAGGGCAGGCTTATACAGGTGAGGGGCACGCCCTACAAGTCGGACGCCCAACTGTTACTATATGAAAGGGCCCATCTAGTACCTACATATTATGTATCGATGCATTTCCTTCCGAAAACATCTGAGTCATGTTACATAAAACAATATAATTTATATTTGCAAAACCACATTGTTATACTTATAATAACTGCACAGTGCTGAGTGCACTACACGCTTTTTGCATTGAGTTTTGATGAACTTTCCAGTCTTAATTGAAATAATTATTAAAAACTTTGTTAGTCTTATTCGTAGCGTAATATACTTTTAAACAGAACCTGTGGAACCCGCGGCTCTAATGCAGTTTCGTAGTTCGCAGAGAACGCCGCCAGCTATTTTCTAAATTAAGTGGGGTCATGGAACAAGCGCGTTATAAAAGTTTTCTGTTAGAGTACATACCTATACTATTTTATATAATATTTGCACAGTAGATAATGTATGTGTTTATCATTTTACAGTGGCAATATATTTTCCATTTGAATATATGTAGGACTTACAAGCTAGATCAAAGGCGTCTCTTGCCCATGTAGCGCCCATGTGCAAACATTACCCTAGCACCCCCTAGAAAGCGCGGTCAAATTGGAATGGGTACAAATAACAAGTTTATTTTCTATCCTAAACAATTGAATTAGCAGTATTCGCAATATGATTGCCGGCTTATTTTCAAACGAATCATTGAAACAGGTGCCGCCGGTGACAGCACGAGCGATGCGACATCACTACTAGGTACACCAAATATAATCTTTAATTATGTGTTTTAAGGTTTATTTCATGTTGAAAAAAGAAAATTACTTTGTAAAAGCCGCTCATGGCGCGCCTTGCTTTGCTGTCATTTTACAAATATAAATAGAGCTCGAGATGCTATACAAAATGTATGCAAAGCGGAGCTCTTTTTACGTTGGCCATTGAAAGTGCCACGGCCGGCAAACGCGCGCGCCGAGTGGGGCTCCGCAGCGAGCGGCGCTCGGCGCCCCCTAGGACCGCTGCGCCCGTGTGCAACGCACACCCTGCACCATAGGTAAAGACGCCTCTGAGCTAGATACGGCTCACAAGAACCACACTAAAATGATTATGGATATGCCCCACATCTTAAAAACTTTAATCAAGCTTTTTTGAGGATTTCGGTATGATACCGAAAAAATCCGAAACGGCTGCAGCTCAAAAAAGTTTCTTAACGTAATTTTCTTAAAGGAACTAGGAATCAAATACGAGAATTTTCGTTATACATATTTCCGCACCATTATGCAGGAGGATTCATCAAGTATTAGTACTTACACCTATCAGAGAATTAAGACGCACGCTTTAATTCGCATAGTTTAAAGCTCTCTCAAGAAAGAAATGCTTGGCATGTTAAGACCTCTTATTTAGATCTTGCAGTCTCTTCCCTTTATACGGACTTCGCAAAACGTGGCTTAATTATTTGAAATACGTACGGAATTATTTAAATAAAAATAATTGGACTGTTTAATGAGAATAATATGTGTATTTATGCAACTTTTAAGAGTATACAAAGCTCGCTTAGTTCATAATATTGATGACAAAATGGTTTTAAAAAACATACCTACCTACTATTTGTCACATAACCACTATTGAAATTATTGACCTAATGCAACTTGCAACTTCGGTCAGCTTTTAATGAACTGAGATTTTCTTAGGGAAATGCATACGTAGTAGGTAGAAAGTAAAAATAGGTAGGTACATATCTGGCGCTTTTATATTGAAAATCAGCGTAGAAAAGTGGTTGTATGTTTTATTTTATTGATAATTCTCATTTTCTATTTCAGCGTCGTCATATTGCAATGGCGCCAGGGACGCATCCTGTCCTCGTATTTGTGGGCCCGCGCTGCAGGGCGAGCCGGTCTGCGCCACGGATGGCATTATCTACCCCTCGCTGTGTGACATGAGGAAGAAGACTTGTGGAAAAGGTAAGTTATTTAAAATCTAAACAAAAAATAATAATAAGTGATGAAAAGTATTCAGTGCCAGTATCGCTACAAGATCTAATTAACTGCAACTTAATTACTGCAATGTTAGGTTAGGTAGGTATGTATCCTAATCAGAAACCTTAGCGTGTACGTAGAGAAGTAGCGCCATTATTGTTCTATGCCGAAAAAGACTTTCAGTCCAAGAACTGTCGGTATATATGTTAATACATCTCTTTTGGAAAATTTGTGTAGACAAATGAGTTGCAAAATCGCGAGAAAGCGTTATCGCATTAATTGTGCTTGGAATATTTCTAAAGATAGGTAAAAAAAAATCGAGAATCAAGTTAAAATTTACTTAAAATTAAATGTTGATATCTCGCAATGTGGTAGCAGTAGCACTAGCGTAAAAGAGCAGAGAGGCGTTTTGAAAAACGGCCTACAGAACAATTCATTAATGTACCTGTACCTACCTTCCTGCTTGTTTTTCAAGAATTCCTCAGAGAAGACACATCCTCTATCCTATATCTGTTACCTGGACGTTATCTCTTGATATATTTAAGCTACTTTTCAGTTACAAAGCGTAATGCGCCCACGCTTGCGCACTACGCGGTGGCTAATAGAATTTATGTTAAGATCATGCTTAACTTATCTTTAGTGGCGCACAATGTATACAATTTATCTTTTGGATATAATTTAGATAAAACTTAATGTTCGCTTAAAGTAATCTTTTACCTCAAATACCTACTAGGAAGCGTTCTCTGTAGTAATAAAAGTAGGTAATTTTTACTTGGTGAAGTATATTTTAGAAGTTTATCTGACACAGGTTTCATTAAACAAAACAGGAGAGAAAATATTGAAAAAGTTTTGGGACATAAGTGTAAATGAATTGATTTTAAATTGAACAAGATTACTTTTAACTTGCAGGTGTAAGATTGGCCCCTGATCAAGGATCGTGCTCAAGGGCGCAAGGCTCCAAGTGCGAACATCGCTGTACTGGCGAAAGGGATCCGGTATGTGGTACCAATGGAAGGACGTACCTAAATCGATGCATGTTGCAGGTTGAAATATGCAGGTTAGTTTATTTTCACGTCTTGAACTTTTAGTACCTACCCATTTTTCTTCATTACAGAAACTCCTAGTTTTTATAAATTTAAAATACGTATTACTGACGTGTTTTCAGAGAGGATGAAGATGTAGTAACATGGACTTGCATATGTTCATAGATATGCCTCCATGCCCTCGGCCATGGAAATGAAGAGTTTCTATGACTAAGTAACACAATGTCTTCGATCCTTTGCTACGCATTTTCGCAATTGGCGAAGGAGATTTGCCATAAACACAGTTCTATACCTTATCTAGTTTCTGATTTGACTTCCCTCCATTATCTCACCTTGTCTAAACCTCTTTTTTTCATTTCAGAGTTGGCATAAGCCTCTCTCACTTAGGGGCGTGCAATAACATCAGTGCTCACCGAGAGAACTGCCCGGTGGATTGCTCACAGGCCCCATTCGATGGACCGATTTGTGGTTCCGACGGAAACGTTTACAAAAGCACATGCCAAATGAAGTTGCTTACATGCGGGTTAGTTTAAATGAAAATATATCTAAACCATATATGAGTACTACTCATTGATATAATTTAGTGCTTCTATGTTGGTACTAGTGGGTATAACTTATTGAAGCAAAAATTCCCAAATTTATGTTTAAAAATAGTATTACCAATTTGACACAACAATTACTAGTTTTGTTGAATTAGAATATTCAACCATACTGAGTAGAAATTGCAATGAGTAATTATTGGTATGCCTGAAGAAAGAGAATAATGTAGTATCATTAGGACAGTGTAATTATTAAAACTGCTGCTATGGCATAGGAATTCAACAATTACATCTGTTATTTTTTGCTACTTCCTTCATAATACCGACCGAAATTCTGGCAAAAATTTCTGCTAAACGTTCGCTTACAAACGCTTTCCAAGCATTTCAATTAGGACTAAAAATTACAGCAAAGTTATCAACGTCATTCAGTTCTTCCTCAGAAGTACTGATAAGAATAGCCCTTTTGGCCTTTGATACTTCTGAAACATAATATTTTGTATAAATTTTATCAACGTTATTCGGATCTTCCTCAGAAGTACTGTTAAGAATAGCCCATTTGGCCTTTGATACTTCTGAAACATAATATTTTGTGTAAATTTTATAAACGTCATTCGGATCTTCCTCAGAAGTACTGATAAGAATAGCTCATTTGGCGTTTGATACTTCTGAAACATATTTTGTGTAAATTTCAGCCAAGGTGTAGTAAAGACGAGTAAGAAGCACTGTCAAACAACGCGTCACTGTCGCGAGTCCTGCTGGAGAGCGTCAAGACCCACGTGCGGATCAGACGGGAAGCTATACGCCAACGCGTGCAGAATGAAGGCTACCAACTGTGGGTGAGTAAAGATTTCAATACTCTATTTGTTTATTTCGTATAGGATATACAGGTGTCTCTTATATTACTAGCTGATGCCCGCGACTTTGTCCGCGTGGATTGAGGTTTTCGGTTCCAGCGGGAACTCTTTAATTTTCCGGGATAAAAAGTATCGTGTTATTCCAGACTATAATCTATCTAGGTGCCACATTGAGATCCGTTCAGCTATTCCAGCGTGATTGAGTAACAAACATCGTTCCATCCATCCAAAGTTTCGCATTTATAATATTAGTATAGAGTAAAGATAGTATAGATGATACGTCTTGTTTTGACTCTAATATTCCATTTTCATAAGAGGAAGTCTACCAAGATAATAATTCTGCTAGTTGGATTTTATTAACTGTTGCTAAGCTGTGTATTTGAGATCATGTTAAACCGCAGGTTACGGTTCACAAGCCAGAATATTCCTGGTAATGAATGATTGGAATGGTGGTTTTATAAGTTTGACTGAGTGGTTTGGAATCCCGGCAGGAGCATTGTGATATCTTTCTGTAGTTTCATTAAACTACAGGCGTGGGTTTGAGTTTAAGTTGTCCGTTCTCATCTTATACAACATTGTCACTCAAAACCAGTAGTGAGATTACATTATTTACGTAAAATTCGGGTCGCCATCATCTTCATCACTGAATCCTCCTTCGAAATGAAATATTTTGGTGGTCAACACACAATAAGCATTTTATGTGATATGTTAAAAAGACAATATCAAAAGATGAGAGATAGATCTCTAATCTTTTGATATTTTTCCTGGATAACTAAGACCTCATACATCAGTCTCCACCCCATATTCGTATTCAGGAATTTTAAATTAGATATTATTTTTGGATTTCAGTAAACACGTCTTCGAAGTCCCGATGGCGTTCTGCGTATCCCAAGAGAGGACATCTGGAGGAGACTCGTGTCCTACTGACTGTTCTGGACAAAGGGAGAAGCTGGTCTGCGGATCCGATGAAAATATTTACAGAAACGAATGTGAAATGAAAATGCTTAACTGTGGGTAAGTACTGAGTATAAATTATATCCAAGATCAGGGTCATGTACCCCTTATCACCCTACATCATATTTTCTAAACGCTAATGAATTCTTTCAACTGATGTATTTATTGGATGTTATGCCAATGGCGTGGGACCCGCGTATGTACATGTAGTATGCAATTTAGTAGGATATCCCGCCTGAGAGAAGGTCCGATTGGTCGATCAAATCAATATTTATTTGCCATTTCATCAATAACTCGAGATCGTATATCGACGGAGCTATCGAAAATAGCGAAAATCGGTTTATCTCTACAAATCATACTTAGTCCTTATAAATATTAATTAGGTGTTAGTATGGGATTTTGTGTGAAATATTGAATAGTGACGTCATAACAGTTCGACGCACTTTTTTGCTTCAATCGATATTTTAAAATAGTTATTCAACATCAACCTTACAGGGGACGTGGATATTTACGACTTTTGGGAGATCCTCTATATAATAATCACCAAAAAATAATTTATTTCTATAGTTGTCAAATACCCAATTATTTTAAAAATTACTATTTTATTTACAGAGCGAGCAACAGAAAGATAGTCAAGAAAGTCGATATGGAGAAGTGTAAGGCTAAGATGAGCAAATGTCTGAAAGTGAAATGCCCCTCTGAGTCCGACCCTGTGTGTGGTACTGATGCAAACGTGTACACCAACCCTTGCCAATTGAAGGTTGCTACTTGTCTGTAAGTAATCATGTGTGTATATAAGTCTGTTACCTTACCTACTGTTTATGGTTTTACGCAGGTTTTAATTGATTTTAATAGGTACTTTGCGAACTTTGAGAGTAGACTAGCTACTGTGCTTTGGGCAGTATTTAATAGTTGTGCTTTAGTGGAAAGGCGTTCATTGATATTATACGGTTTTGATAGGTTTAACACGCATACTCGCGCGTTTTTGGTAGAAAAGCTGACTATGAGAGGTGGTGGTGGTGGTGGTAAAACCTGCACTGTGAAGAAAAAACAGTGCGAAAAATAAAAATAAGATATTAGGAATTCATCATGTACCTACCCACAGTTTATAAAGTAAAATTTGGCAATGCCAGCCCGCCAACCCGCATTGGAGCAGCGTGGTGGGTCTAAGCTCTAATTCCCTCTCTCCTATGAGAGTGGAGGCCTGTGCCCAGCAGTGGGACGTTAATGGGCTGTAGTGGTTGGATGTGGGTAATGTTTCTGAAAACTTATTGCTACTGGTCACGTTTTAATTTTTAGGGTTGCGTACCTCAAAGGTAGGTTTGCAAATTGAAACCCTTAATGACACTTTGTGAGACTATACGTCTGTCCGGTACATGATGAGAATGGGTGGGGCAGAATCGGGCATTGTCATTTGTAGCACCGTCTTCATTATTTAGAGGTCTAAATTAAAAACTATATTCTTCCAAGGTACGAACCCTCGGTGAGTCCAACTTGGCCAGTTTTTTTAAAATTAACGACCATAATTTTGTTTTCAGTAAAGGAGTCCAGCTGGCCCACTTCGGTAATTGCACATTACTGCCGCGTATGGAGACCGACTGCTTGGACAACTGTGACAACGCTGTCGAGCAACCTGTCTGTGGTTCTGACGGCAACGTTTATAAGTAAGGAATTTTTAAATTGTTTAAAGTGTTATTTCGTCATTAGCCGGCTCCACACCAAGCGCGGCAGATTCGTGACTCGCGAGGCTTACTCTATTGAAAAATGCAGGCAGGGATTGTCTCGATCTTGGCTTGGAAGACGAAATAATGGGATAGTTTAAATTTTAATGGTGGCAATATCTAGGCCCGAGATATTTTAGAACATTGTGTTACTTTCATAGGTACTTTAAATTTCCTTCATTTTTATTATTCAAGGGCATTGATTGTGATCTTACCTGGTGGTAAGACGTGATGCAGTGCAAGAGAAAATCAGTTTAACTTTTAAAGATGGTTTAATTGAACCGTAAGTTTCTAAGTGGCATTTGAACAGGCAAAAAAGTCACTTCAAGCTCATCTCTTGGTGGCGCTTCTGTGGAAATTAGCCGTGGCCAATTGACCAATAACTAAATGTTTTTAAGCTATTGCATAGCTTCTATCGCGGGCCTTGAGCGTGGAGACTGAATCCAGAAATTCCGTAACGAAAAAAAACCTAACACTTTGGTTGCTATGACTACTTGTGTTGTTGACTTCAAGTTGTTGAAAATAACAAGACTATTTTTATTTTCAACAACTTGAAGTCAACAACACTAGTAGTCATAGCAAGTTGATAAAAAATGCTATGCAATAGCTTTACCGCGGCAGTCTCCGAGTGCCACACGTCTTTTTTTTATATTACAGATCAGAATGTGAACTGCGTAAACTGACTTGCGGACAGCATGTGGTAGCCGTGGCAGCTGCCCACTGCAGAACAACCGCGCTCTGTCACGAGGACTGTCCGGACACACCAGCGTTTGTCTGCGGCTCAGACAACCGGTTTTATAAGAACGAGTGCATCATGAAGAAAGAGAACTGCGGGTATGTTTAATAAAACTGTGGTTTGATATACCTATTATTGTTTCAATAGACACCAGTCTGATTCCGACCCAGTTCCCATTCTATGATTATACAAATTCCCACAGAATTTTCAGGAAAACTATGAGTGAATGTTAGCATGAGCCAAGGATCTTGATGTCTGATTTGCGTAACGTTGTGACAATTATAGGACTTTTTTGAACCATCGATAGATAAAAAGCGAAGTGTTTTCCTATTAAGCAGTAAGCATCCAAATACTTTATCTCACAGCTCGATCCTTTCCCGGTCTGTGTTCAAGTGAGCCATTTATAAAGCTATTCACACGCAGCTTTAACCAATCCATACTAATATTATAAATGCGAAAGTGTGTCTGTCTCTCTGTCTGTCTGTCTGCTACGCTTTCACGGCCCATCTAATCAACCAATTTTGATGAAATTTGATACAGGGGTAGATTGTATCCCGGAAAATTAAAGAGTTCCCGCGGGAATCAAAAAATCTGAATCCACGCAGACGAAGTCGCGGGAATTTTACTAGATAAAATTATATTTGCAGAAAGCACATATACGTGGTACCACTGAAGAGATGTCTGGCGCGCTTCCAATACTCCGGCTGTGCGCGAGTGTGCTCACCGGAGTACGATCCCGTTTGCGGCACCGACGATAAGACTTACTCCAACAAATGCTTTTTGGAAATGGAGAACTGTCGTTCAAGGTACGTTGAAATAGTATAAATAGTTCTTACCCTACCTTTCCAAACAAATTTTTAATTCTATGGCATATCCATCAGCTATCCTACTAAAATTACGATTTGAAAAAATAAGCATATCCGATTATTTGATCAAGGATTCATGATAAAACTGCTGATTCATTAAGGTTCTTTACCAAAAGTAATCTTAATTTGCTAAAGATAATGTAGGTAGGTATGTATATATCTTCAACCGGGAAAATACGGAGGATGACCAGATGCTTTAATGAATTTAGCAATTTAAGCAGATATACCTACAGATCCTTATAATCCCTTTATAATTTTGAATATTTCCTTTTTCAGGAGTCTCGTCCAACTAAAACATCTGGGCACATGTACGGAACCCATAGCCGAGGAACCGAAAAACTATCTTTACCGATAGATTAAGAAGTAGACGACTAGTTTATATACCTAGTTAAAGTCATATCAACGTATTTCGCTTTCACATATCGATGCATTTTGGACGTTGAGTCCGCTAAAATTAGTGCCAACATTAAGTAAAATATAGGCTAACTATCGTAGAGACCAATACTAAAACGTCTTCCATTTTCTCGATTTTAGTCTGTGACGTGTTTTAATATAAGTACAAAATTTCAAGATGGCGTCGAGTCTACGGCGTCATAAACTCTCTTAGATTCAAACGGATAATAAGAAAAGTGATTAATAAAAATAATGGGTGGCATTGAGTAGGTTGATTGATGTAGTTCAATTTTCCAATGCTTATTCTATATGATGTTTAGGATCGAGTTAACAACAAAGACATAACGAGTACCTTTAAAGAAAGGAATCAAAACTTAGTGGTGCTAATCGTTACGTTTCACTCACACACTATACACAAGTGAGCTGTAAAACAGAGATCGTATGATTAATGCTGGCTTTTTAGATTCGTTTATTTATTGGTACGAGCTATAGGTGTACTTTAGGTATAACCGTAATCATAATAATTATACTATTGTAAAATCGCTTGGCACTTGGCTACTGCAGAGATAGATTGTTGTCTGTAATAAAATAAGGACGTTTGGATTAAAAACATCCTTATTTTAGTTAGGACTAAGGACGTTTGCATAAAAATAATACATACCTAGCTCTAAATTAAGACAAGGAAAGGAATGTATCGGAAATGTTGATACGCGACATAATATTTTCTTAGTTAATATTACTTTAGTCCGCCCTTGCATTTATATTAATAATTACTCTATGATAAGCGTAATAGATAGATACCTATGTAGTAAATTTAATAAGTTTGACTGTTTATTTATTTCTATTTATTGTCTGAATAGTTAGGAACGTTGTAAATAAAAATAATTAGTGGTTTATTTCGCCGAGTTTCTTCTTCAAGTAGTTTAATATTCGTGTAGGAATGAGTAATTTTTTTTTTAATAATCCGACTTGAACAATGACAAAACGAATATTAATAATTTATTGCTTATTTTATTTATTTTAATAATGGACAACCATGTTAGCAGTGTCCACTTTGAGCATTGCATTATCACTGGATTAAATGCTTGCTCGGCAGCGCGCATTGCACTATGGAAGCTATACGAGGCAAGCTCGTATGCGTCGATCGAGGCGCTTGGGCCGTTGCGCCACGCCGGACATGCCTCGTCAGTCATCAAGCTGCCGCAATAAGTGTGGACCCTGCTATTCTCCTAATGAAACAGCTGTTGTATTCTACTATGATACAAAGTATACCTATTGCATTGCAACATACAATTTTAGTGACTTATTCCATTACAATTTACAATGTTTTGGCATGTTGTTCTTAACAATAGTTTCATACCTAGCTGTGCGATAAGATTTCCCATTGGATTTTTTCTTCATATTAAATACATAATACTAATTGTATACGTGTACTATCGAACCCTTACTAAATAAAATGAATATAAATTTTTTTTTTCTTTATTTACTTTTCCTGCCATTAAGAGTATTTATTTTTACTAAATAGCCTATCTACCTATTCATCCTATCAAAATTATTCTAGGTAGGTAAATAATTGAAAAAGTCAAAGTAAATAAAATGTCGAAATGAATGCCGAACGTTTAATTTACGCATGAAAGAAAAAACATCTTCTGCAAACCATCTTTAGGATGAAATACTATGATTATAATATGTGTGGTATACTTAGGAATCTACCATGTTTTTTAACTTTACCTTGTTTAGAAATGTCCTTTTTATTGTCTTGGCATAATTTTAGTTAGTTACATCGTGATTTCTACACCAAATTATCTGGACTTTGAATCACTGGATACCGTTCAAATTTCTGCAACTTTTCCAAGCAATATCCTGCTAAAACCTCAAAAGGGAATCCACAGGGCTCGAAGTATTCCGACATCTCATCGACCATTTGTCTAAATTTCTTCATGAAGTCAGAAAAAGTTGCCATGTTTAGGGCGTTGTTCCATTTTAATATCATGGCTGTAAGATAAAATTAGATAATAATTATTTAAAATATTTTTTTTTTGGAAAAATATAGACCACATACTTTCTCAATAGTTGATGATGTAGCTATGGTAGATAGTTATGGTAGTGGGCTAATCCGTTAGGGATCGTACCGAACCGTTAAATCGTTTAGCGATGATAAATAGTCACGGCTGAAGCATCTCACCAGACCAGACGAGAGAAAATTCAGAAGTAAATTCCCAAATTAAGTCTGCCAGTGATCGAAGCTGGGATCTCCCACTTCTAAGACCACTACGCTCACCACTGGCCGTCAAGTGAAGCTTTAAATAGAATCGTCAAGCAATACTGTGTCTTATAGTTTCAGAATTTGTGGGCAAAGGACACACGTGATGAGTAGTACCGGTGTTGCATTGATACTTAAAATAGTATAGGTACAAACCAACAATGCTAACGTAGGAAAACAACCACATCCAAGCCATTCCATTGATAATGTTCGATTTCTTAGGGCTTTTCGTGCAGAAGCTACATTATGATTATCTTATAACATGTTTTGTACTTCATTATTGGTTGACATCCTAGGTTGATGACTTTGTTGACAGAATTGTATAATTAAGAAGAATATTTGTTGTTTGTATAAAATTTTAATTTGTAGGTATATAATTTATTTTTACCTACTTAGATGGTGCCTGCGACTTCGTCCGCTTTCAAATATTGGATAACTTCTGGTTCCTTGACTTCGTCCGCGTTGATTAAGTTTTTGTAGTTACGCGGGAACTCTTTACCTAATTGCTCAGAATAAAAAGTTTTTTTTTAGGGTCCTTGTCCTCCTCCTATGTCCTTCCCTGTAAATACAACCTACCTCTGTAGTGTACCAAATTTTTTATATTTAAGATATGCTGTTTAAACGTAGCAGATAGACAGACAGCAAGACAGAGAACAGACAGAAAGACACTTTCGCATAATATAATATAACATTTAAAGAATAAAAATATAGTGAGTAGTGACTTTGTTCTTACGGCGGGGTGTCGAACGACACGACACGGCTTGCTTAGAATAGTTTTTTGTCCACTACAAGTTAGCCCTTGACTGCGATCTCACCTGATGGAGGATGGTAAGTGATGATGCAGTCTAAGATGGTAGCGGGCTAACCTGTTAGAGGCATGGCAGTTATATTAAACCCATACCCTTAATCGGTTTCTAGACGGCATCATACCGGAACGCTAAATCGCTTGCCGTCTTTGTCGGTAGGGTGGTAACATACCACTGCCGAAGCCTCCCATCAGGTCAGACCAGGGAAAATTCAGAAATTATAAATTCCCAATTTTTTTTCTTCTTTTTTACTTTCCATGGTAAACTGCTCACAAAATAAGATTTAAATCATAGCAATGAAGTAAGTGCTGAAACTATTTTTAGTTTGACACTGGCAAAGCGCATTTATAGCTTACATAAACGTAACAAGATAACTATAATATGACCGAAGAGCCCGTACAAAATTATAGTGCGGATGTGTGTGATAGAAAAAGCTACACATCCTCAAAACGAATCTGCGTTTTACCTATAGGTTGAGAAGATTCCTTTTTCTTCTCTTGTAAAATGAAGATTCTTACTATCTGAGTCATCAGATCAAACCACTAGAATTTATAGAAAATCATACACAATCTAAAGTATAGCAAACCTCACAAGAAATGATAACTAGGTACTATAGGCAGATAAATAATAAAAATATTCATTAGAGCATATAAGGGGTCATCCATAAAGTACGTCACACTATTTTCGTGTGGTCATCCATAAATTAGTATTTTCGTGATTTTTTGACCCCTCCCCCGTCCTTGTCACAGTTGGTCATATTTGTGCGACCTCTCACCCCCTCGGTAGTGTGACGTCACAATATATCTTGCAATTTTACATCTAGAAATTATTAGCGGCATTTATGTATTAGTCAAAGGGCTATTAAGCGACCGGCGCATGACACGAGTAGGTAGAGCGAGTGTAAACTTGCCAACAAAACAATTTAAACCTTGCACTCCTTGCAGATACAGATAGTGTTGGAAATATTCTTAAGTTTTTCGTTAATAGTTCAAATTTGGCATTTTAACATTTAGATGTATAAGATTTTGAAATGTGACGTCACGAAACTAAGGACCTTTCCCACCCCTTGTCACACAATGTTACACTTCGTCGACCCCTTCCAAACGTGTGACGTACTTTATGGATGATCCCTAAATTGGTTGGATTGGAATATCCATAGCTAGGATCTTTAGCATAGGGAGGATTTTTTAATAGATAAAGGACACTGTTTGCTTTGTTACATTTTTTGTGTAACAAAAATGTAACAAAGTTAGAAATTATATAAAAAAGAAGTTAAGCAGATAGACAGACGCCCTTTTGCATTTATAATAATTATAGTATGGATTTTTAGCTGAAACATTAGATGTTTTTCTCAAGCAACTCTTAAATTTTCCTATGGACTCTCGACTTATAATTATTATTGTCGCGTAGGTAAGTAAATAAGTATTAAGATTCAAATACATAGATATGAATTATGTAGATGATGACAAATAATATGGAGACTACACGTGAGACGACGAGTAGAGGACACACTTATTTACAGTGGACTTTCTCGTTGTTTGGTACGATATTTCACGAATATTCTTAGATAAGTACGATTCATGTTCAATTTCATTTCGGCAACTCTCTAAATTCTTTATACCTACTCATCCTTTCAGCGAATATTCCACTTTTCCTCTATGGTATTGAAAGTGGGTGGATCTCTCCCATATCAAAATACCTGCAATCAGACACCTCTCCCACTGGATACTCTGTCTCAGATGATGCGCTCAACTGGATTGTCAGCTCAATGAGCTTAGCTGCGATATTCGGTGTACCAGTGTATGCGTACATCACTGACGCTTTTGGAAGACGGATGGGGGTCATTTTATTGGCACTTCCACAAGCGGTAAGCACCAAGTCACTTACTATTACAAATTCTACATCGGTGTTATAATAGCTATTTATGCAACTGTATCGTAATGAGGGTCATTTTAATTCGAGTACTGTTTTTTGATACTCGGCAAGCCTCGTATCAAAAAACAGTACTCGAATTAAAATGACTAATTACGTACAGTTGCATACAAGATTTTATCTACGACAAAGACGTCTTTATAATTTTTTACTTTATAAATTAATAAAAAAGTCAAATCAATCAAGTGCCAGAACCCAGAGCCGCTAAGCTATAGGTATCCTATTTATGAAGATAACCATATCGATACAGCTACGACTCATAACGATACAGCTCCCATACAACGAACTGTATCGTTATGAGAAGCAAACACGAAAGAGGGTTCAATTCGATATAGTTGTCAAATTCGAAATTGGAACTTTTCGATGCTGGAGTAGATAAAATATATTGTCATTCTTCTTCTTTCAGATATCATGGATTATAAGATTATCGTGTTCTTCTACGACAACTCTTATCATTGCCAGAATTATCTCAGGACTAGCATCTGGAGGTTGTTTCAACGTCGTCCCAATTTATGTAAAGGAAATAAGCCAAGATAACATAAGAGGAACTTTGGGAACACTGTCGACTCTATTACAAACTCTAGGTGTATTTCTCGTATATATTATAGGAGCCTATTTGGACTATTTTACGGTGAACTGTATCATAATGATATTTCCTATAGTGGGGATAGTATTAATGCTTAAAGCTCCCGAATCTCCTGCTTATCTGGTGAAACAAGGCAAAATCGAAGTGAGTATTATTGTTAATTAAGTGCTTTAAATAAGTCTCCGGAATGAGGAACATAGTGTTTTTATTGTGCTGTTATTTATGTTTAAGTGAAGGTCTTGTATGTATGAATCGAGAGATTATTTATTATTAATTAATTTAAATAGAGAAAGATTTAATGCGTTATCGTTCGAGCCTTACCTTTAGTGCAAAAGTAATATTTATTCAATCGTAGGAAAATATTGCTTGTGACTATTTAAAACAATCTCTTAGTATTGTACTTACTGCTAAAAATATTACTCTGTATTTTAAAGGACGCAATTAATGCAGTGGCTTTGTTAAGAGGTCTAAGCAAAGATGACAAAGAAGTCCACAATATTGTGGATGGAATGAAAAAGGAGGAGGATTATTTTAAATCTCTACCTAAAATTACTCTCTTAAATATTTGTAAGTCTCGATGAATATATTGTTATCAGAAGTAGTTTAGATTTAATATGAAATGATGTAAGACGGAGAAATAATTATTTTTAGTACGACGGAAATCCTGGCGGAATGTTCTGTATGGCAATCATGATGATAATAGAAATTAACGGCGGTTCTGCTCCGGCTTGGCTGCCAATTATGGTTATGATCTTATGCGTGTTTATGTACAGCGGTGGGGTTCTACCTTTATCCTATATCATGATGACAGAGATGTTTAATTTTCAGGTACCAGTCTATAAAAATATTAGTAATTTGTTTTTACATAATAATAATAATAATATTGTCTTGGTGTGTTGGATAAGGTAAACATTTCAGATGACGTAAATGGACTAAAAATTTACTATCAAATTCATCTTTCAGATCCGCGCCAAGCTGGTGGGCTTAGTAATAACCTACGCTTGGTCCCTAACCTTTTGGGTGTACCACATACATGCATTACTGTCGAATAATCTAGGAAAATATTCTGCGTTCTTGTTTTATGGCATAATAAATCTTGCTGGTGCCATATTTGCATTTATATGGCTTACAGAAACGAAAGGAAAGACTGAAGAAGAAATTCTTAATATCATAGTTAAAGGTAGAAAAACCAAAAGGGTTCATAATGAAACTTCTAGAAATATTTAATAGAAAAATAAAAAATCACAAAATAAATCAGTTTTACTTGTTTTTATTTTTTTCCATGATACTATTCAGATTGAGACCATTGTCAACTTCCTCTTTTGGATACAGGGATTTCAATTTACTAAATCAATTTTATTTAAATTAGACTATACCATATCAATTGGTATAGCATTTTCACTACTATCAATACTTTCATTACGTTCAGTTTCATTTATAACTTTGTCAATCCAGGCTCGACTGAAAGAAACCTGAAAAACGAACAGTTGCCATTTTACTCTTAAGTAATGGTGGCGTATAATTGGGTAAAAAAGTTTGAAACAGTAAAATACCTTTGCATAAACTCCTGGTTTAGATTTATATGCACACTCTTCAGTACCAGAAAATAATGCTATTCCGTAAAGAGTTCCAGCTCGATTCATGCCGCTGAAGTGGACTGCTGGGTCGCCTGTATCTCCCTAGAAATTGTAATATTTCACAAATAGAAGTGGTAAGGTGTAATAGCATAATAATTGCAACTTGTCGTATTGGGGTGAACTGCCACTTTCCTTAACAAGGTACCTATCCGTGGGCCGTCGTAACATTCGATAATCATAATCCATAATACATGAAGCTATAAATAATTATTTCATAAAAATAATTTTAATTTGATTAGGATTATATTTTCGACTGCTTACCGCACATAAAGCAACCCCTTTAACCGCGCTCTGCAAGCACATGTGATCGTGCTGAAGATGGTAGTCATTGCCGTACTCCAATCTACACTGAGATTTGGGCACCGCTTTAACAATCATCCTACGTAACTCTTGATTTACACCATCACGTATTTGTCCTGTTGCCTGGAAGCAGTATTCAATAATTACATTTTAAATCTAATTTTAGCTTCTACTTCAATGGGTAGGATATAGTGCTTGATAATACGTCTTTAGATATCCAAACAGTAATATAATGTCATTATGTAGTTTCAATTGGATTAAGTTAATTTAAAAAATTTGCGATGAACTTATGAAAGCCAAATTCTTTTCAAAATGCTCTTGAAACCTTACCACGGAACCATAACCGGTAACAACTATCTCCCCGAAGAGTGGCGGTAAGTCTGCAATGCTCGGCGCTAAGGAAACTGGTTGAATACGGCTGTTGGGCTCTATTATGATATTCACCTTGAAAATTTACAAATCTTTATTAAATTTTGACCTACTGAATTGGGTATTTGAAGACGGAGAATCCAAGGTAATTCCAACCTCGTCGCAATATTAGAAATTCAGTATGAATAAGTTAAAGATAACGAACCTTTACCAACGCGAGGTTGTGCTCAGGATAGTACTGATCTGTTTTGTAGTCAGGATGACGCTGAATGTCAGTCACTGACAGGATTTTGCCGCCGTAGTCTCTGAATACAGAACCTATTCGGACTGTTACTTCTTCCTTAGCGACGCTGCAAGGATACTTATTTACAAAAAAATCTGTTTTTAAGATCTGCAGCTAAAAAAACGTCTTTCACAATCAAAGCAAATTATGAATGATGAGAATCTGATAAAAAATTGTAATGTCTCTCCTGTATGAATGAATGAAAAATTCTTTATTGTACACCAAGAAACATACATAAAAACAATTACAATGAAACTAAGCTAAGGTACAAGTGGCGGCCTTATCGCTTTAAAGCGATCTCTACCAGGCAACCATGCACACAACGGATTAACCCAGTGAGAAAGCTTCAAGGGTGTACGCGTTACCTGTACAGAGTGTTAATCTTAATCTAAAACAAATACTTAGGTGGGTTGTTAACTCACTAGTCAAAACACTGTGCTGCCGTCAATAACCATTGTTGACCAACTATTGCACCCCCACACCAATGTTTTCCATGCAACCTAAATAAAAAACCCGTCACCATTACAGTACATTTTTTATAAGCACAAAAATTTCCATTCGTCTTATGTCATCATTACCGAATGGTAATTGATATTTAAAATGGATTCTATTAGATATTAAATGTATCATTACTCAGGTTAATAAATACCTTACTGAAACCGTATACGGATAATCTTCTAGGCAGACAAGTCCTGACTCCGTGGTCAAGCGTTTTCTTCTGACGTGTGTCAGATCTTCCTCCATTTTCGGCGGGAATTCACATTCTAAATCTGTTTTTGTTGTTGACGCTAAAATAAGTAGGTTTGGGAACAATATTATTATCATTTTGTACTTAATTTAATTTTGCGAGATTATCTTTTACTTATACTAAATGCTATTATTCTGTTTGCTTTTAATGACTCAACTACTGAACAGATAGATTGACACAATTCGACGCAGAGAATAGAGAAAACTCGTCCTCAACAGCTAGAGATAGTTAGAGATAGTTTCATGGCGGGCATTCTTGTACCTATTCGTAGGATACATTTCGTCCCATTATCCTCAAATATCCCACTGGATGTTAAATCCCGAAAAAGGTTGAGTTTTAATTTTAAACTTAAAAACACTTACCACTTAAAACATTAGGCCTAAAATAACTAAAATTAAAAATTAAAATACAAATAAAATAATTCCTGGCATCCATTATAACATTAACTCATCTGTCCATTTTAGAAATTGAAATGAAAACTGTTCACAATTTCGAACTGAGTTTTACTCTTTTAATCAATTTGTAAACGTAACATGTTTAAAAAACACTTGTATTGTTTAAACCTTACAGGCCAATGAAAACGCAAACTATTGCGAATAACTAACATAAACATGATGTTACGTAAGAACACCCTTCTAAAGACGTTTTCTTCAGCCCTTCTTTCACAAGTAAGTAAATAACAGAAATTATACCTGTGAAATATCTCGTAAAAGAGGTTAAAATAATATGCAGGAGTAAAATAATCATCGTAGGTAGGGCGTTATGAAAATTCTGGAAGTCTGTTTCACCATAATGAAGTGCTTTAAAGGTCTTCTTTAAACGAAGATCAAATCGATATTACTGAATACATTGTGGTAACCTATAGCAAGGATGGTTAAGTTTAGTAGACATATTCAAAGAAAGTGGAGTGGAAAGTATAAAGAAGTACGTTTAATTGCACAAAAATAAAGATATATAATTTTACAATATTCTGTTAATCGATTTTAATTGATCACAATTAAATTAAAGCTAGATAAGTAAAATAAACTAGGGAGTTACTCGAGGGTTTCAAATTCGCCCTAGATCAAGAAAAAGGTCACAATTATTTCGCTCCATCTATATTCATGAAATTATTTCAAAAGCCATGTTTTGGATCAATAAACAATATAATATATTTCTCCATATTTTACCGTCTGATATTATTGGAAAGAAGTCACCCAAGGTAATACAGCCATAATATTCTTTTCAACTATGAATCCAAAAAACTTTTCATCCTTTATTCTTGAAAAAAAGAAGATTGAGATTTAAGAATCCATTGTATTTTTTTACGACAATCGACACTTTTATTTGTCTTAGTATACACTGTATTTAACACCTGTTGATAACATGTACGATTTCATACGACCAGTTGAATTAGATCTCAGATCAATAAAATGGCTATTAAATGGTATTTAGATGAAAATATATTGTTAGCGGTAGCTTTACTAATATTACAAATATTTTTACCAATTAAACAAAATGAATAATAAGATGAATATTATTAAAATCGCTATTATTTTATTTTGTGTTAATCTTGTAAATTCAGAAGATTACGATGAAAATCCATCAGCAGATTATGAAGAAAGTGACTCTGTAGATTCAGAAAGCAATGAAGTTTATAACGTTAGCTTAAAAGAAAAACCAACTCGAGAAAGGAATGCAGAATTGAAAAGCAAATTTGTCAATGGTATGTTAATGTTTCTTAATTCATTTGTTAAAACTATTTTGCAACGTCACATCAGATAATATATTTAAAAATTGCAATATTTCATAACATTTTATTTTTATTACTATTCCAGGCAACGTAACAGTTGATATATCTCCGGCAAAAGGCTCTAAAACGCATAAGGAAAATATGAAACGCAAACAGACACGACTTTCCGATTATCCCTATTCGATCTCTATCCAGAAAAAGGGCGCACATTATGCTTCTGGTGCTCTGATACATAAGAAATGGATATTGACTGTTGCTAGAGAGTTTTTTAAGTAAGTCAAATTGATTATTACATGAGAAAGGTGTAAAAGAGGTACTAGCAACCTTATAAAAATCTGTAAGCACAGCAGATAACACAAAGCCGTAAAGTGTCAACTACTTGAAAATTATTAAAATAAGACTTTGTAATATTTATTTATTTGCTTATTATATTTTATTGCAGCATAAGAGAAACCATCAAACTGTTTAGGGCTCGACTAGGATCAGTGAACTGCAAGAAAGGTGGAGCCCTAGTTCCTTTGAAAGGAATAGAAATTCATCCATCGTACGTCTACAACGAGCCCAGTTTTGATTTAGCAATGCTTAGAATTGGACAGCTTGTACAGTGCTCGGAAAATATTAGACCAATAAGTTTGTCAGCTATTAAAGAATCAATTGTTAGAGGAAAATTTTTGGCGACCTATTGGCCGAGATTAATAGTAAGTGACGAGTTATTCCTAAAACTTAATAGTTTCTGATGAACCAATAACTGTTTGAGCTTTGAACATTATACTTAATCAATTCTGAAATTTATAGGTTAATGGCAAATTACTAGCCAAGTCAGCAAAAGAGCGTATGAAACAGAACAGCATGCGAATGTCAACCCAGAAGATGATACCTTGGGAAAAGTGTTTTAATGTAATGCAAACATATAATTATACCCTGGATGTAACAAGTCTTTGTTTGGAGCCCATCATATCACATCATAGTCCCTGCATGGTATATTATCTATTTTTTTTATTTTTCGTAATTTATTTTCAATATTTTTTTCCAATTCATAATTCTTAGCTTCTTCAAGTCATATTGTTGTTCATACAATTGATTACTTTCTTTTAATAATAATGATTTTTTTAGCCTGACGTTGGAGCTCCTATTATTGCTGACGATGGTCTATGGGGAATCACCTCCGGATGGGTTTCGGATAAATGTTCGACTTATCCAAGTCCGACCATTGTTACAAGAATCTCCTTAGAACCCATGTCATCCTGGTTAGATTCATTATTGGATGAGGATAAATAGTTTGGTAAATCTTTATGCTTTAACTAAGTACGCAAGAAGTGAGAAACTGCAAGTCTATAATTTATTTTTGTTTTACTGTACAAGGAACTTATTTTTTAAATATTTTGTTTTATTAATAAAATTTTACTATTAAATTTGATTTTTTTATTCATCAAAATAAAACTTTTGCGTTTTAATAAGGACTAGCTGATGCCCGCGACTTCGTCCGCGTGGATTGAGGTTTTTTGGTTCCCGCGGGAACTCTTTAATTTTCTCACCGTTTAAACCTTCCCTGGACTACGACAAACATTTCAAAACCAAAATCAGCTAAATCGGCCCAGCCGTTCTCGAGTTTTAGCGAGACTAACGAACAGCATTTGATTTGTATATATATATAGAAGAGAAGATTATAGCGGTCGCCCGCGACTTCGTCCGCATACAAGTTATTTTTATTTAAAACTAATAACCTTAATCCCGATTTTCAAGTCTCTAACTTCAAAAACTTAGGATCTTCATGTAACCTTCCAACCCCCATTTCACCCCCTTTGGGGTTGATTTTCGTAAAACTGCTTATATAGATTTTTATTATTTTAAAAAACTATTAACTTCAATGCCAATTTTCATGTCTTTAACTTCAATAACAAAGGACTTTCATACAAACTTCCAAACCCCATTTCAACCCCTTAGGGGTGAATTTTCTCAAAACCGTTTCTTAGCTGACGTCTACGCCATAGAAGGAACCTACCTTCCAAATTTCAAGTCTGTATGTTTTATAGTTTCTGAGATATCGTGATGAGTGAGTCAGTGACCTTTCGCTTTTATATATATAGATTATAGAAAGACGTATCTATCGTAAAAGGTTTAATTCCTGAAGGTTTCTTCTCCACCGCCTCTATTATTGGTAGTAAGTGGATAGTTGCAAAAATGTTAGAAAAGAAGACCCGACTGCCGACTATTCGAAACACTATTGGAAATACAGATACTTGGTAGGATTACATTACGCAAATAAAACTATGATTGCATCACATTCAGCCAAAAAATGTAACACGTTCAACCTTTAATGCGTCAACATTTCAATTATGTATTATCTTATCATCAAAATACAAGTCAATATTTAGCAAGCATAACATGCTATTTATCTACAAAAAATCTTACGGACCAAGCACACAGAGGAAAATAAATCAGAGCTTAGATATTTCTTTCTTTACTTTGCCAAATTAGTAACTAACTTTATCTACCTTACTTAGATTTTAGACTAACGGCAGAGAACTGAACTATTTGAATGGATTTTAGAAGTTCTTCAAAATTGAGAGTCCCTATTCATTCGTAATTTTTTTGTTGTAAGGATAAAATGCAAAATAAAATTTCAGTGGCATGATTGAAATTTATAAAATTAGCGAAATTTAAATTTTCAGATAATTTACTGCCATCATACATGATCATAGCATTAATAAGGATTATATGAAAACAGTGCCTATAAAAAAAAATGTTACCAACCAAATTAATATAGGCGTCTTCTATACCGCCTCTATAATTGGTAGCAAGTAGATAGTTGCAAAAATGTTAGAAAAGTAGAGTTACCGACTAAATCAAATCAGATGTTTTATTCAATTAGGTAGATATACAACACTTATTGATGCCCACTTATTTATACAATAAAGTAAATATAATGTAATGGTTCCAAACGCGCCTGGTCTGAGAAGAGCCCACAACAAACTCAGCTGGGTTTTTTTTAATATCACCATTTCACAAATCATCTTAACTAAGGAACTATCGCAGCCGTTAGAGCAAATTATATAAGAAACAAAATTGGAAATATTTTTGATATATTAAAAGATACGAGGTAGATTGCATCACATTCAGCCAAAATGTAACACGTTCAACCTTTGATGCGTCAACATTTCAAATATTTATTTAAATCTTATCATCAAAATACAAGTCAATATTTAGCAAGCTTAACATTATATTCATCTACAAAAAATATTACGGACCATGCACACAGAGGAATAAATAAATCAGAGCTTAAAATTTTTTTCTTTACTTTGCCAAATTAGTAACTTACTATATGTACCTAACTTGGATTTTAGACTAAAGGCAGAGAACTGAACTATTTGAATGGATTTTAGAAGTTCTTCAAACTTGAGAGTCCTTATTCATTCGTAATTTTTTTTTTTGCAAGGAAAAAATGCAAAATAAAATTTCAGTTTCATATAAGAAATTAGCGAAATTATATTTTCAGATAAAAAAAAGATACGCGCCAAATTGAGAACCTCCTCCTTTTTTGGAAGTCGGTTAATTACCGCCATAATATCATAGCATTAATAAGGATTATATGAAGACAGTGCTTATCAAAAAAAAATTGTCTGCTTACTAAATTAATATAGGCGTCTTCTCTATACCGCCTCTATTATTGATAGCAAGTAGATAGTTGCAAAAATGTTAGAAAAGAAGAGTTACCGACTAAAAAAACACTATTGGAAATATTTTTGATAAATTAAAAGATTCGAGATAGATTACGCAAAAGAAACTATGATTGCATCACATTCAGCCAAAATGTAACACGTTCAACCTTTAATGAGTCAACATTTCATTTATGTAAGTATTACCTTATCATCAAAATACAAGTCAGTATTTAGCAAGTAGGTATAACATGCTATTTATCTACAAAAAAACTTACGGACCAAGCACACAAAGGAAAATAAGTCAGAGCTTAGATATTTCTTTCTTTACTTTGCCAAATTAGTAACTAAACTAAACTAAACTGTACCAAACATAGATGCTAGACTAACGGCAGAAAACTGAACTATCTGAATGGATTTTAGACGATCTTCAAAATCGAGAGTCCCTATTCATTCATAAATTTTTATTTGCAAAGAAAAAATGCAAAATAAAATTTCAATGGCATCATTGAAATTTATAAAATTAGCTAAATTAATATTTTCTGATAAATTGCCACCAAAATATCATAGCATTAATAAGAATTATATGAAGACAGCGCCTATCGTAAAAATTTTGATTACTAACCAATATAAGTGTCTTCTCTACTGCCTCTATTACATTGGTAGCAAGTAGATAGTTGCAAAAATGTTAGAAAAGAAGAGTTACCGACTATACGAAACACTATTGGATATATTTTTAATAATTTTTTAAGATACGATTTAGATTATATTACGCAAAAAAAACATAATTGCGTCACATTCAGCCTAAATGTAATACATTCAACCTTTACTGCGTCAACGTTTCAATTATGTATTATCTTATCATCAAAATATAAGTCAGTATTTAGCAAGCTTAACATTATGTTTATCTACAAAAAATCTCACGGACCAAGCACACAGAGGAATAAATAAATCAGAGCTTAAATATTTCTTTCTTTACTTTTTCAAATTTACTTACCTAACTTAGATGTTGGACTAACGGCAGAAAACTGAATGGTTTTAGGGTTCCCCTAGTCAACAAGGAACCTTTAAATGGTCGCCATGTCCGCCCGTCTTAGCCGAGCTTAGTTGGCTTAGCTCAGAGACTTTTTTTTTCAAAAAAAATTGCTGAAGACAGGTACCCCTACACGTAAACTGGCGATGATATCTTTTTTCTCGTCTATCCCATGGCGGGGGTGTCGTTGGATAGGTCATTCAAAAATAGTGTAGGTGTAGGTAAACCATTTTTCTATTCAGGGATCCTTTTACGAAATATTAACCTCTAAAGTGTTAATTTTTGTTAGAGTCCAGCGTAAACGGTTGTTTTTTAAGATGTAAAAAATCATTGAAGTAATCTAAATGTCACCGTAAGATTGCAAAAGCCGTTAGATTGTAATCTAACTAGCGAAATTGTTAACTGTCGACAGATTACAATTTAACGCATTATTTTTCGGTAGATTGTAGTCAGTTAGGTATATTAACCCGATAAAACCCTGCGGCCGGGCACTACCTGATTATTTATGTCGAACCCTAACCGAACCTACAAGATAGAGACCAGAAAACGTAAATACAATAAATATTTCAAAAATTTACACTCAGAACATTGAACGGTTCACAAGCTGTTGACAGTTTACAATTTCGCTAGTTAGATTACAATCTAACGGTTTTTGCAATCTTACGGTGACATAATATACCATAATAATGAAGCTAAAAGGAAAACTACTCGTATCACAGTAAGTAGACTTTACAAGTTTACAAGTATCAGTCGACCAATATAGAAAATGCCCGCATACCCTACACTGCGCGTGGCCCGACACGCACTTGGCAGGTTTTTGAATCCTTACTTGTATGCCAAAAATTAATAAATATGCCAGCATGTGGTTTATTAGTAGTAATATTATAAGGAACATTTCTTCTGTGTACAAGGTTTTTAAATAACAATATAACCTACGCCAGTTATAAATAAGTATCTTAAAACAATAAATTATCCTAGATTACAGTGTGTACCGTATTCACATGACATACTAATGCAGGTAAACAGTATATATTATTCTTAAAATAATAAATACTAATTAATTCACTGGATGTTTTAAAGGATAAAACTAATAATTACTTAACTTAACTTTTCTTATTGCAACTCAAACAAAAGAAGAATCAAAGTTTGAATTGATTAGACGTTAAACAGTAATTCTAACAAGACGTTTTATTAAAGTTTTACTTAAATAGGAAGATCACAATGAATTATTAAATTCGATACTTTTTAATAATACCTATTCATTTATGTGATTTAAAAAGTGCACTGGGAAAACATAATAATACAAACAAAGAATAGGTATATTTTAATGAGCCTGCAGTAAGTAGGTATATTAATTCTAAAATAGCAATTACAATCACACTGTATATAAAACAATATGGAAGATGATAATATTATAAATATACGTGGTTTTGCTTTGTTCAACGCAAATCTAAAATGAGATGTTAACTGTGATATCGGGAACAAAATCCCGTGAATTTAAAGATTTTTTTAAAAATCATACTTTTGTGTGTTGTGTTAAATTGATAAGAATAAAAATAGTTATAAATAATTTAAGTAAGTAAATTTTGATAAAAATAAATTAAAAAGTGGCTACCTAAATATTATCAAGAAAATAAATAAAAATGGAGAAAGATTTCAAGAAGGGACACACATATCTACAATGGACGTTTGCTTTAATAGGTAAGTAAAAGTGATTATATTTAAAAAAAATCAAGAAATAAAAATTTTGTATCTTTCAGTCCTCAGTCCTCACACAGCTGAGTCGGTGGCAAAATTTATGGGGAATATTGCTCGACATTATCACCAATAATAATTACTGATACAAATTTGGTTCAAAATCTTACAAGTGAAAGAGATCGAGCTAAGCTTCTAGCCTTATCTGAAAAAGAATCCGAGTATTGGCTTCATGCCTTGCCATCAAAAAATCTCGGCACTCTTTTAGATAATGAAAGTTTTCGTGTGGCTCTAGGTCTCAGATTGGGAGCACCCCTGTGCTACGAGCACAGATGTGTGGAAAAGAGGTTGATTTTGGAATTCACGGACTCTCTTGCCAAAGTAGCGCTGGTAGGCTTTTTCGGCATGGCTCTCTCAATGATAGGATCAAAACTGGCTCTTGACTACGTGGCTCTTGCCACCTTACATATTCCTGCGCTCATTGAGCCGGCAGGGATTAGTCGGGATGATGGCAACAGACCTGATGGATTGACGCTGGTTCCCTGGGAACGGGGACGGGCGCTAATGTGGGACGCGTGTCATATCAGGGAGACAGCATCAAGGCCGGGAGCCGCAGCAGAAAAGGCTGAAACCGGCAAGCGGCGGAAGTATGCCTCTCTCAATAGTTACATATTTGTTCCGTTTGCCGTGGAGACCTTGGGGCCATGGAGTCTTAGTGGCAAAAAATTTTTACGAGATATTTCACCGCGGTTAATTGCCTCATCTGGTGACAGAAGGGCTGGCTCATTTTTTGCGCAAAGGATCAGCCTGGCTATCCAGCGCGGAAATGCAGCCAGCATTCTTGCCACCATTCCACGCGGGCATGATTTATATAGTAAGTAAGCTAAATTAGGTTAGGCTAGCTAGCATTTTAAGTTCTATTGTATTATTTTCATTAAAAAAAATATATTACTGATTACTACGTAACTTGTGACGTAACCGTTATATTCTTACAGCTGATATTAAAAATTTTAGTCATGAGTAAGGGAGGTATCGTAACTAAATTCAATCTAAATTGATACTATAATTTTAAAACAATCTATATCACTCTTTAAAAATATCTCTCCCAATCTATTTGCCTAATTTTTCATAACTTTCACAAATAATTTTCACTTTTACAAATAATTTTCACTTCTTCTTTTTCAGCAAGTATTACACTCCTTGCGTATGGTATGGAGTGTGGTTGGATCTCACCAACGACCAAGATCCTACAATCCGAAGCCTCTCCTGTTGGCTACCCATTATCAGATAGCACAGTATCTTGGATAGCTAGTGCAATGAGTATGTCAGCAATATTCGGGGTATCAATTTACTCATACATCGCTGATGTATATGGAAGAAAGATGGGTACAATACTCATAGCTGTGCCAGAAGCGGTAGGTAAATGCTTCGCTCAAAAACAAACTGATTATATACTGACAGGTTTTGATTTTGTCCTTGTCTGTATTGCAAAAACGTTGGCATCATCTTTATTTTTTAATGGTTCACAAAATTCCCATTTTAATTAGATATTTTTTTCAGATTTCGTGGGTAATCAAACTGTCCTATTCTTCTACAACAACGCTCATAATAGCTCGATTATTCGCTGGTTTAGCTGCTGGGGGCTGTTTCAACGTTGTTCCAATGTACGTCAAGGAAATTAGCCAAGATGACATGAGAGGAGTTTTGGGTACTCTGCCCATGCTTCTACAGACTGTGGGCTTACTCATAATGTATATTATTGGAGCTTATTGGAGTTATTATACAGTGATTTCGGTTGGGCTGAGTTTCCCAATTTTTACAGCCTTAATATTACTCAAAGCTCCTGAATCTCCTGCATTCCTAGTAAAACGGGGAAAAATAAATGTGCGTAACTTTTTATTATTTTGTAAAAAACTATTCGCTAAACGTTTTTTATTTTCGCCAAAGTTTTTTCACAGTGACAAAAAATAATAATATTGACTTGCAGGAAGCAGTAGAAACGGTTGCATTTCTAAGAGGGCTAGAAAAGGATGATCAAATTGTGCAAAGTATTGTAAACGGCATGCAGAAAGAAGAAGAGCATTTTAAAACTCTACCTAATCTTAGTATTGTTGGAATATGTAAGTAATTAAAATGCAATTTATTTCATAAATGGTCGTATTTAATCAACCACTCCTAAAAACGTTGCAACGTGCACAATAATTTAGACCGTTTTTACGTACCGACAAAGAATCTTGGATTTCATCTTATTCCTGCAGAAATATTTCTCGTAAATATTTCTGCAGGAACTGGTTACTAAAACCATAAGGGCAGAGGTTGATTATAATCGATTATTAAATTAATGTCGTGGGTATTTTAGCTCCTCACAATTCCCTTGTAGATACCTTTTAAATCTCTCACGTTAGTAAATTCATTTTGTTTCAGTAAAAGAAGAGTCCTGGCGTCGTGGCTTTATTTTCATCATGTTTAGTTTCATGTTCCATGGATTGAACGGCTCGTATGCTATAATGACATATGCATCAACTATCTTAATTTCAACGGGAGCGAAATTTGATATAAGCCCTGAAATTCAGACGCTCAGCTTTCCTGTTGTTATTATCATCAGCACTTTAGCACTTGCAGCGTGCGTGGAAAAATTCGGAAGAAGGGTAAGGACAACGGAATTATTTTAATTAAACTTAATTATAAATGATATATATGATGATATTATGTTTAACATTAGCAGAACATACTATATCTGTAAGTATATCTGGATTAATTTTGAAGAATAAGACGTTTTGATCTCGGGTATAATTTAAGAAGCACGCATGGGGTTATTCACAAGACTACGACTGCTTTCTCCTGTTTTCTCAACAGTAAAAACTGGGCGAGAATAAGTGGCATATTTTGCTGGATTTACCTGTGGCATATCTACTGTGTGGGTTTACAAGTTTAGAAATATGGAACAACTTAATTCGCTATTATCCGCCAAAGCAGACAAATCTACACTCAAGTATGCACGAGTACACGAGTGTACTCTCGTGCAAGCTTCACTCTGTACCACATAATCTCTATATATATAAAGTTCTCGTGTCACAATGCTAGTTACCATACTCCTCCGAAACGGCTTGACCGATTTTTATGAAATTTAATATGCATATTCAGTAGGTCTGAGAATCGGCTACTATCTATTTTTCATACCTCCACGCGGACGGAGTCGCGGGCATCAGCTAGTAATATATTGATTTGTCTAATACGTATGTAATGTACTACATAATATATAGATTTGTCTATAGGTATGTATGTAATGTAAATTGTCCGATGCTCTACTTGAATTTTAGTTATTTTTAGTAGACTTTTTCTTCTTACTTCTTTAACATTCAATTACTTTTTTAACATGTTTCCAGCCTCTCCTCGTGGGTGCATATCTAGTCACAGCATGCTCCATGTCATCCATAGCAGTAATGATGATTGTGCAAGACCAAGGCGTCAATGTGCCTGGCTGGCTACCAGTTGTAACTATGATGTTAGGTGTGGCAATGTATGGCGCTGGAATATCACCTCTTCCGTACATCATTATGACTGAAATGTTTAGTTTTCGAGTAAGTTAATTTTTTCAATAATATAAGTAATAGCGCCTTGGACAAATCGTTCAAAACTACTTATTGAAAGGCTAAAATTTTCGGATCAATTAAAATAATAAACGGGGACATGCTAGGACAAAAAAACATTGGCATTTGAAGCAGATATAAGTCATTTCGAAGAGACCAGCAGTGAAATCTGTATAAGTGACAAGTTAAAGCCCTTGACTGCGATCTTATTCGGTGATGGATGCAGTCTGAGTGCAGATTATGTCACCCACACTCCAATCGTATATAACACCACACCGATACTCACATCGGTTTCTACATGGTATTGCGTCGAAACCCTACATCACTTAGCGGTACAGCTTTTCAGGTATCAGGCCATACCTGAAAAAACTTAGTCGTAGCCAACCGGGAAACGGACCCAAAATAACATAGTGCCAGAAACGTCGTAAATTCTCTGTATCGGTTTTTAGAACTCTTGGGCAATGTTAGGTTGCTCCTTGTTTCCCGCGCGTGGCATCATACCGCTTTTGCTAACGACTGAAGACATAGAAGATAGAAGACTTTCCTTTATGAAAGGATCTTGAAGTCCACCGCATTAATAGCCCAAGAACACCTCTATCATGCCAATAAGAAACACGTAGTGATAATTCATAGAGTTTTTGTGTATTTCAGATTCGTGCCAAAGTTGTTGGAGTCGTGGTTACATTCGCTTGGTTTATGACTTTCGTCTTGGTGACAACCTACACTCCAATGTGTAATCTTTTCGGACAATTCTCCCCGTTCATATTTTATGGTGCTATTAACTTCGGAGGATTTATTTTTACAATGATTTTCATACCTGAGACGAAGGGCAAAAGTGAGGAAGAAATTTTACTGCTTTTGACAAGAACGAAGGATTCCGAAATGAAAAATGTGATTTAAAAATTTATGTAGGTTTTAGGTATACTCTTTTCGTCCACTTTTTTTAATAAACAAGATATTTAAGTATATTATTTGCAAACAATTTTTTTATTTCTTAATCCTGAACCAAACGTAATATACCTACTTACTGTAAGTATAAAGTTTTTGCATAACTAATATTATATTGAACCTAGGCATCGTATTTTTTATGCCCACACATTTCAGATAGTGTGAAGAAATCAAGATATTTTTTACATTACAGTGGCTTTGAAAGTCGGTTTAAACTTTTTTAGGGTTCCGTACCTCAAGAGGAAAAAAATACCCTTATAGATCTGTCTGTCTCAGTCCCGACTTGTGAAGCCGGGATTGAGAGTTCAACCGTATAAAAATTCTTTCCAAACAAACCGACTTCCAAAGCCACTGTAAAGTAAAAATTAATTTTAATTTCTACACACTATGTTGAAGTCGGGCGAGCCTCATGCGTCAACTATGCCTATCTTTGATAGACTCGCCCGACTTCAACATAGTGTGTAGAAATCAAAATTATTTTTTACTTTACAGTGGCTTTGGAAGTTGGTTTTTTGGAAAAAAAATTTATTTGTAACTTTTTAGCGTACTCTAAATCCCTACGGCTTAGGAGTGCAGTACCACGCAGCATCAGAGTTGAGGAGTTGGAAATTGGGTTTAAGTATGAAGTCGTTGCTGGGTGTTCCTCAAGGCTCTATTCTGGGTCCCTTCATGTTCTTGGTGTATATAAATGATTTAACATATTATAACGTCCAAAATACTTGCGATATTGTGCTGTTTGCTGATGACACGTCCTTGATTTTTAAAGTGGATAGAAACAAGGACAATTAAGAAGACGTAAATAGTGCAATTTCTCAAGTCACTAACTGTTTTACAGTAAACAACTTACTTTTGAACGCAAAGAAAACCTAGTGCATTGAATTCGCATTGCCGAATACCAAGTCCACAGGAAACATAAATTTAACTGTAAATAATGATATTTTAAAAATAGAAGAGACCACTGTGTTCCTGGGGGTGACCTTAGATTCAAAGCTTCAATGGGGCACTCATATATCAACTCTGGCTGGCAAACTCAGCTCTGCTGCTTACGCTGTCAGAAAGATTCGACAGTTTACTGACGTTGAAGCTGCAAAAATTGTGTATTTTGCTTACTTTCATAGTATTATGTCTTACGGAATCTTACTATGGGGTAAAGCGGCAGATATTCAAAAAAAATTTTGTATTACAAAAAAGGGCAATACGTGCAAAAAAGGGCAATACGGGCGACTGCCTCGTTGGTCTAGTGGTTAGCATAGTCGACTGCGGATCATCAAGGTCCTGGGTTCGATTCCCGGTCGGGCATAAAAGTTAGGTATTGGGTTTTTCAATTAAGAAATTCTCAGTGCCAGCCCGGAGTTGGAATTTGGCGGTGTTGCACCCCCGTGCCTCGGAGAGCACGTTAAGCCGTCGGTCCCGGTTATTATCACTAACATGATAATAATCGTTAAAGCCCGCCAACCCGCATTGGAGCAGCGTGGTGGGTCTAAGCTCTAATTCCCGCTCTCCTATGAGAGTGGAGGCCTGTGCCCAGCAGTGGGACGTTAATAGGCTGTAGTGATGATGATGACGTGCAATTTATAATTTAAAACCGCGCGAATCCCTTAGAGAGAAATTTAAGGAAATAGGTATTCTTACAGTAGCCTCGCAATATATTTATAGTAATCTAATCTTCGTAAAACAGCACATTCACAATTACAAAAAAATATGCGATCTGCATGATAGGCAAACTAGATGCCGTCATAAGCTCGCGACTCCATCGCTCCGCCTCAAGAAGGTCCGGAGGTCGTTCGTGGGAATGAGCATTCTATTTTATAACAAAATTCCACAACCTATCTTAAACTTGCCTTTACACAAGTTTAAGAAGTCCAATAGAAGTATGCTCCTGAAAAAAGCTTAATAAACTGTTGAAGATTACGTAAATGACAAAGGAGCATGGATTTGACTCGCTCCAGCAATGCTAAGGACAGCTGTTACTTAATGTATTCTACAAAAATTAATGAAATTGTATATTATTTTTTTCAAAAGAGCAACCGCCGAGTTTCTTGCTGGTTCTTCTCGGTAGGAATGGCATTCCGAACCAGTGGTAGATTCACTCGACGATTCAAAAGTACTTGTAAAAGTCTATTTGAATAAAAATCATTTGAATTTTGAATTTTATTTTGAATTTTGACACATACAATATTAATTCACCATAAAAAAATCCTAAACCACTATGTTTAAGGAGTTCTGTACCCTGCAGCATCAGGGTTGAGGAGTTGGGACTTGGGTTTAAGTATGAAGTCGTTGCTTAACACCTACAATATTAATTCATCATAAAAAAATCTTAAATCGCTATTTTTAAGGAGTTCTGTACCCTGCAGCATCAGGGTTGAGAAGTTGGGACTGAGTTGAATCGTAATACACGTGACTTGGTAGGTACCTACTACATGAATTCACTATCAAAACTTCCTAACTCCCTAGTTTTGAGTCGTAGGTATACCTACAGCATCAGGATTGAGGATTTGGAGTCAGAATTTTTTATGGGACCTCCTCGCGAGCTTCATCTAACCACTGAAAAAAAATTTCAAATCGGTTTGGAAACCACGGAGATATGCGGTAACATTATAACATACAAAAAAAAACATACGCGCCGAATTGAGAACCTCCTCCTTTTTGGGAAGTCGGTTAAAAATCATTTCTTGGTAGTTGGTACCTACAATATTATCGATTCACCATTAAAATGTTCTAAATACTTACGGTCTTATTCATAAAAAGATATAGAAGCTTTATTAGCTTGTTTTAAGCAAGTTCTCAAAAAACATTATTCATAAACGTTCAATAGTGCTTTATCGCTCTATAATTATTCAATAGCGGCTCTATAGCTTATAACATGGTGAACCATATTATAAAGAACAAGATGGCCGTCTTGTCTTCACACAGCTATAATTTGATTGTGAGTTTTGACGTGAGATGTTAGTGAGGATATTTTATTGCGTTTCTATTAGTGACATTGCATTATTGTAAAACATTGTAAAAGTTCATATTTTATTATTTGCCAATTCTCACTTCTGTCTCTCTTTTTAGCCACTTTTAAAGTTGTTCCTGTTTCCATAATATTTTCCAATAAATAAGTAAATAAACAAACAAAACTTCGCAATCAATCCCAGATGACAGATTCGTAGTCAACTTCGAAGCATAGAGGCGAGTATTTTTGCCATTTTTTCTATGAATTCGTCAGAACGACAACTTATTAAAGCGAAACCGACCTATAGCGAGAATTTAGTTGTGAGAGGTTTATTGAACCTTTATGAATAAAGAAAGTTATGAAACGTTTAATATTAATGAGCATTTTAGCTAATGAACATTGTAAACCTATTATAAGGGATTTTTATGAATAAGACTGTTATGGTTTTCGTTGTTCATCTGTTAAATTGGTAAATTATCAAAATATTAGAAAAACACATTTAAAACTTCGCGCCTCTCCTCTCCGCCAAAAAAGAAGTCTATGTGCAACCAATGATATCGGCCCACAGACTACATAATTCTACTACATAAACCCCTATTACACTGCACTTATCACAGGGACCTTAGGTAATGGTGGGCGTGGCCGCTAGTTTTGGCGTTGCTATTACACTGCACTGACTATCGGGCCATAACTCAGTCTGAACGAGAACGTCAAGAGAGTTGTACGTGTATCTTTATGTTAATTATCGGCACCCATGCTATCGAATGGCTGGACCGATTATCATGGTTTTTGATTTGTTGTATTTGTTTCCGTCCCGAATAGCAGAATAACTATTAAAACATTGGAAAATTGACGAAATAATAAAATATAAGAAACATTTTCCCTTGATTTTCCCATACAAAATGTTCATGGGATTCGTAACTGTCAAACATCATATTTGACCGAGCGAAGCGAAGGTCTCTGAGTCTACTTGAGTGAATTTGCACCTGTCCGTCCTAGGGTTGCCAACCATACTATAATACTATTATTATTGGTATTGTACTGTATTTCGGGTCTGCGTACTATATACTGTTGAAGAAGCACATAGTACGCAAAAATATTCCATAAAATACTATTTTTGTGAAGTGTACTATATTTTTTTATAGCTTAGTCCGAAAAATACTATATTTCGCTTAAGAAATGTTAGCAACCCTATCCGTTTGTCTGTCAGAGCCTTATAACTTCTGAATTACTGAACGTAATTACTTCAAATATAAATATAATATGTAAACCGATGGCCTCCCGCCAAATAATATGGCTTAAAAAGTTATAAAAATCTTTATTTCAGGGGGGCTCTCATAGAAGCGAATGCGAAGTAAAAGATTTTTTATAGCGTTACATATGGTTGCGGAATATCATTTTAAAGATAATTAGGAATAGAGTCTAAAAATATTTTTGTTTAAATTTTTCCCCTAAAATTGACGAAATGGGGGGCTTTCAAAGTGGTGATTTTCTAACGTCCAAAGTTGACCTCAGAACTCTCAATTTTCTGAAAGGCTAAGACTGAAACTTGATCAATTATTTGAATTATATCCTGTACTTGAACAACAAATACTAAAATTAGATAAATATTATAAGGAAACGAAATTATTTAATTTTTAATGAGATTTAGTATTTTTAACAGAACCTCACAATGATGTCAATAGATGGCGCTAATGTTAAGAGATAAATATTATATGGAAACGAAATTGTTTAATTTTTAATGGGCTTCAGCATTCAGTCAGTTTAACAGAACTTCACAATGATGTCAATAGATGGGGCTCTGTAAAAGTTTATTCGTTTTATGGATACCGCGAGGTCTCAGTTCGGGGCGAACCACTAGTATAGTCTGGAATAACACACGTCAATCCACGTGGACGAAGTCGTGGGCATCAGCTAGTATTAAATATATGCTGCTATATTAATTACTAGACGATTCCCGCGACTTCGCCCGCGTCGATATATGTTTTTGATTCCCGCGGGAACTCTTCAACTTTCCGGGATAAAAAGTAGCCTATGTCCTTTCCCGGGATACAACCTGTCCTTGTACCAAATTTCATCAAAATCGGTTGAACTGATACATATTTTTTAATTCCCGCGGGAATTCTTCAATTTTCCGGGATAAAACGTAGCCTATGTCCTTCCCTGGGATGCAAAGACAATATATAAACCAGTATAAGACTGTTCACTTCATACAAATTCTTCATACAAAACTGTTCAATTCATGTACAAAACTAGATAAATTCACTTACCTATTAAAAAGGCTTAGAGTAACTGTCTCAGAAGCTGCAGCTACTGTTGCATATCATGCCTATGTTTCTTCTACTCTAAGATATGGTTTAATATTGTGGGGAAACTCGGTCGACTCAATCAGAGTATTTAGAGCACAAAAAAGGTGTATGAGAGCGCTATGTGGCGCTGAGTATTTGGACAGCTGTAAGCCACTTTTTAAGAAAAAGAATATATTGCCTTTGCCAGCCCTGTATATTTATGAGATGTGTCTATTTATAAGAAAAAATATTCAACTATTTCCTCCAAAAAATGTAAGCCGTAATAGAAGACAACAATTAAAGTTTGAAATACCGATGCAAAGATTGAGTGTCTACCAGCGAAATGTCTATTGCATGGCAATCAAAATATATAACTTTTTGCCGGATAGCGTTAAGGTTTTAACAATTCATAAATTTAAAAAATATTTATTGAATAAACTATTAAATGAAGTCTATGACATTAATGATTATTTTAAAATGAAATTTGATTGACATGCATTCATAAAGTTTGACTCTAATATGCTTACTACCTACCATGGACATAACGCTTACTACTTATTGTTTTTTGTTTTTTTTTTACATTTATTATTTTCTTTGAGCTTGACTTCTTAATTTTGGACATTTAAAAATACTAGGTAGGTACTAATTATTTGACATGGAGTTAGTATTAATATGAATAAAACTTGACTATATATACTGAATTTAGTTAAGTTAAGTAGTGCTATTGTAAGTATAAATGTATAAGGTGACTGTCGTAGCATAGCAGTTATCTTGGGAATAATAAATTATAATAATTAATAATACACATAATAAATATTAAGGTAATAATAGGGTAATAAGATATAATAAAATTCTAGTGACTATGTATAAATTAATATTTGCACGCCTATATTATGGCAAAACATGATTGGCACCTTTATGTATAATTATAATCTATCTGTGTTGTAACCCATGTTTAAAGCAAATAAATGAATTTATTATTATATTATTATTATTATTATATATATACATTCAATCAAAGCTCGCTAAATGCGCATTTAAGTCGCCGGTACCTTGTAGTTCTTCGCACAATCTGAGATGGCGTAACGGTGCAAGCTGTTTGTTAAAATTAGTTGACTGTAAATTTGCTATTTGCTTAAGTGATTTTATCAAATTTTTGTATTTTGATAATTTTATATAAATAATTAATACAAATTGAACCAAGAAAATACGATATTTCACCGATTTTACTATAATTATATAAAGAGTGAGCCTGGTAGCGCCATCTAACGATAGTATTAACCTAGAATTTTTTTTATAAGGGAGCTAGCAATCTATTCTTGGTATTATAATTAATCTATGCTGGGATGTAACCTATCTGTACCAAATTTCATCAAAATCGGTTGAGTAATTGGGCCGTGAAAGCGTAGCAGACATACAGACACACTTTCGCATTTATAATATTAATATAATAAGTAAATGTTTGACACCTCTACCACGCGGACGAAGTCGCGGGCATCAGCTAGTCCTACATAATAAAATATACATTTCATCACTTTTGTCCTTTAAAACTAAAGAGTTCCCGCGGGAACCATAAAACTTCATTCCACGCGCACGAAGTCGCGGGCATCAGCTAGTAAAATGCGAAATCCCTCAGCTCTTATAACTTTCATGTAATCTGTATGTTCTTTTTCCATAGATGAGGCATGTCTTTGTACATCTCAATCACATTCATTAAAATTTCTTTTTCCTTTGGACACGACATAATATTGTCAAAATGCTCGCGCGAGCCAGAGAAACACAACTACTTACTGAACAGTACGCTGGTCGTGCGACGACTGAGCTCCTTAACCGCCCTGAATGATATTACATTACCATGTCTGCAGGGCGCAAAGGTAGCTAGGCAGATCTTGTTACACTACACTGATTCAAGGGAAGGGTCCCTGTGGATAGTGCGGTGTAATAGGGGTTATAGCCCTAACACCCTACGGTAGGCCCTGCTTGCAATGTGGAGTGGAGAAATCAGCTTGTCGGGTGGCAGGGCGACTCTGCCGCAGGGTGACGATATAGCAGTGGCACTACAAATCGACACTACAGATCAGACTTTGAGTACCTGGTCTGGTAAATAATACTATCAGTTGTTCTTCTACCTTGTTGTTCGAATACGTAAAAGAACTTTAAAAAACTAATTCCTCTCATAAATACCTATTTAAACTGTGGGAGACCCGACTTAATACTCTATAAAGGATCAGAAAGGCTGGTACACAGAGCCGTAAAGCCAGATAATATAAATATTTTAAATAAAAATACTTGCTCGTCTGATCAAATGTCATATGTCACACGTGGTGACGTGTGTCATACGACGATTAATGATTTTTGAAAATCAATGTCAATTGTCAAGTAAAAAGAAAATAATAGGAGCCGGCTCTAAACTAAATTAATTAATTTCAATGACAATCATAGAGGATACAACCAGCGTTGCCAGTGCGGAACTTTTGTTCCGATTTCGGAACTTTTGAGTCATTGGCGGAACTTTGTCGGAACCTTGACTCTTTCGGAACTTTTGAGCATTTTAAAATGGCTTGCAATAAGCGCGTCGCTAGAGATTATTATACGCTACGTCAAGAGTGCAGGTCAAAGAATCAACTAAAAATCACCATAAATGCTTTGATATGGCTTTGATTCAGGGCTATTTTACCAACAAACGTTAATTGTCTCTGGTTAACTGGTCTGTGGAACAGGTAAATTATCAATTTTATTCTTTTTTTTCTATCTCAAAGCATGGCGGTACTTTTCGGAACTTTTTAGGTGCGAAATCGGAACAAATTGAAATCAGCTGCCGGCAACACTGGATACAACTACTACTTTCTAAACAAACATCGCATTTTCCACTTAACGTTTCAATCAAATTGTTCAGTCCCAAGGACTCTCTTACTCTGCGCTGTATGCGCAGATCTAACTCCTCCCGTTTCAATTAGGTATCCCAGAAATGGGTCTTTTATCAGACCCCGAGTACGGGTCAGTGAAATGGGTAAAAGTGCTTAAAAGAATCCACTTTCCGCTATGTTTTCTCTGTTATATTGGTGCCATAGTTTGGTTCTTCATGCTAGCTCATCGAGAGTTTAATAATGAAACGTATTTTTCGGAAAACGCATTATTGCCTGGCTTGGTTATAAATCAATTCAACGCCGAACATTCTGCTAATAAATTCTTTACAGAATTTATACAGGAACTAGAGGTAAGTCAATGAGATAAACCTATTCTTTGATAGTTGATATTACACAGTTGGATCCATATCCATGTTATAAATTTAAAAAAGAGTGACAGTCCTATCAATATACACATCTAAGCTCAGACCTCTTGGTCTAGGAACTTAAGTTATTTCATGTCACCTACATGAAACCCTTGGAAATTCTACCCCAGCCAAGCCTGTCCATCTGCATCAAGCGTTTACTGAAACCTTTGGCAAACTGTAAACAAAGACAATTCAAAGAGTTTTCAAATATATTTACGTTATATTATGTTATATTTTTATGCTGAACTTATTGGCTATGGCTATTTGTACAACACAATTTTTCAATACACTTACCAAATAACAGAAATTCTACACCAAATAAATTTCTTAGCAATAGATACTATTATGGTAAATTATGTTAAAAAAGATTACTTACTTGAGTATCAAGTAATTAGTTATATTCAATTTCAACTTTATACTTACTAATATTATAAATGCCAAAGTGTGTCTGTCTGTCTGCTACCCTTTCACGACCCGTCTGTTCAACCATTTTTGATGAAATTTGGTTAGTTTGAATCCCAGGGAAGGACATAGGCTACTTTTTATCCCGGAAAGTTCCAGCATCGTAAAAAATCGTAATCCACGCGAATGAAGTCGCGGGCATCATCTAGTGTATATTTATTGTGTACTAAGATTATTTTTTTAAATTATTTTCATAGCATTGTTTTATTTTGCTTACTTATGTTTTTTTCCTTTACTTTACAGGATAAATATGATGAGACTGATGAGATGCCCGTGCCTTGGCTTGTTGGAAAGATGTCTCAATTAGATCTGGAAGTACATACACACAACTTTAGCTTGAACTACCCACTTGGACAGGGACAGGTAAACTTATGAATATAACATTGTATGGCCCAATATCCAATTTTCTTCAATGTTATATTTATGACTAGCTAATGCTTGCAACTTCGTCCGCATGGATTGAGGTTTTTTGGTTCTGCGGGAAGTCTTTAATATTCGGGGATAAAAAGTAGCCTATGTGCTATTCCAGACCATTATCTCATCACTACAGCCTATTAACGTCCTCCACACACAGGCCTCCACTCTCATAGGAGAGCGGGAATTAGAGCTTAGACCCACCACGCTGCTCCAATGCGGGTTGGCGGGCTTTAAATTGTTGTTAATTATCACTAACATGATAATAATTGTATTATCGTGTTAGTGATAATAACCGGGACCGACGGCTTAACATGCTCTCCGAGGCAGGGGGGTGAAACACCGCCAACTTCCAACTCCGGGCTGGCACTGAGAATATTTTAATTGAAAAACCAATACCTAACTTTTATGCCCCACCGGGAATCGAACCCAGGACCTCGTGATCCGCAGTCGACTATGCTATAACCACTAGAGTCTAGACCAACGAGGCAGTCATTATCTATCTCTGCCAAATTTCATGCAGATACATTTAGCTGTTCTTCCATGATTGAGTAAATCACATCCATCCATCCATATTCCATGCATCCATCCATCCATCCATCCAAACTTTCACATTTATAATTTTAGTATAGATGTCAAATTCAACCTTAATTTAAATAAAGAGGTCAGTTATTTTTTCATTTAGTTTTCTCATACAATCTATCTTCTATCTTCTATCTTCTATCTATCTTCTTCTTCTAAATATATAAAAGCGAAATACCACTCACTCACTCACTCACTCACTCACTGACTAATCACGATATCTCAGGAACTATAAAGCGTACAGACTTGAAATTTGGAAGGTAGATTCCTTCTATGGTGTAGACGCCAGCTAAGAAAGGGTTTTGAGAAAATCCACCCCTAAGGGCTTAAAATAGGGGTTGGAAGTTTGTGTGAAAGTCCTTTGTTTTTGAAGTTAGAGACATGAAAATTGGCAATTAAATTATTAGTTATAAATAATAAAAACCTGTATAAGCAATTTTACGAAAATGTACGCCAATAGGGGTAAAATGGGGGTTGGAAGCTTACATAAGGGTTCCTTAGTTTTAAGTTATAATAAACTGTATAAGCAATTTTAGGAAAATCTACCCCACAGAGGGTGAAATGGGGGTTGTAAGTTTGTATCAAAGTCCTATGTTTCTGAAGTTAGAGACTTGAAAATCGGGATTTACGTTATTAGCTTTAAATAATAATGACCTGTATAAGCAATTTTACGAAAATCCACCCTAAAAGGGGTGAAATGGGGGTGAAAGGTTACATACAAAATTTATGACTTTGAATTATAGACATGAAAATTAGCATTTAAGTTATCAGTTTTAAATAATAAAAAAACCTGCATAAGCTATATAAAGCCTCTATGGATAGGCTGTTTGCAGCGGGAAAATTTCATAATCTCATAGGAAATCAACAATTGTACGCGGACGAAGTCGCGGGCGACCTCTAGTATACAGATAAAAATCAAGACTTTTCAGGACTCGTGTTGAGTCAGTGAGCCAAACCATTGGACCTACAAAGCTGTAATGTAGACAAGAAATAAAACTTTATAAAATTCCTACTGGATTAAGGCCTCGGGTAGTCCATAGTAAAGTAGTTGTATATCAAACAAGCCATTTTATGTAAAAAAAAAATAATCTTTGAAAAAAAATGACTGAAAAAATGTCCCTTTCTTTTCAGACTTACAAAGGCACAAATGTATATGGTATACTCAGAGCACCTCGTGCATCTTCTCTGGAGGCTTTAGTAGTGACAGCTCCATATCGCTCACTCTCTAATCATCAGAAAGGGACAACAGCTGGCATTGCATTGATGCTTGCATTTGCAGAGTTTGCCAGACGTGAGTAGACATATTATGTTTGTTTCTCTTTTTGTGCACTTACAACTTGCTATTACAAAATTAACATAATAATATGATGGTGTTCTAATCTATCGATCTTTATGATCGGTACTTGTACCAATTAAACAGACCAGCAGGGTGATTATGTAAAACCTGCATCAATCATTGTTACAGTCTCAATTGTTTTGATTGGCTGAGTTTATGGTATTTATGCTGCATCAATGTATATTGACCAATAATGAAAGAATGTTAATTACAGGTGATTGTGATTGTTACACTGTATCTGTCATTTTTACCCAATCGCCACCCTGGGGGGTTACTATGAGCTCTTATAGCAGGACAGATATTGAGCTGCACTTAACTTCAAGGCACTGAACTGGTAGGCAGACACTGCATTGAACTGTGCTGCAGTTCAATTTCTGTCCTGCTTTAAGAGCTCATAGTAACCCCCCAGGGCACTATCACAGTTAAATGACAACTACAGGGTATCAATCATAATCACTCACTCATCTGATTCACCATAAACTATAGACATGGTAAGATTACCATAAATTCAGCCAATCACACCAATGGGGAGGCACACTGCCAATTTATCCCGCTAGGTTACGCATCGTCGCTGGTGTTGTTTACCTGTCAAACACCATATATTTTTTTACGCGATAGTTTCATTTTCTTAGAATAATTCATTTTTATGCCTAAATGTTGTGCATTCCGTTTTCCTGCTGATGAGGAATGAATAAGACTATGGTACAAAGCCTTGCGCCAGTAAAATTGGAAACCCAGTTCATCGGCTAGGTTATGTAGCGCTCACTTTAGACCTGCCGATTATTATGGCAAGAGCACACACATATTTTTTTCCCAGATTCAGTTAAAATAGGACGCCTAATTACCTCAATTATGTACGCAAATGAACCTGACAGTTACCAGCGAGGGTGGCGCCATCTGAGATTAGCTTTGCCTGTCCCTCCCCATTGACATGGTAGCAATGATAACATTGAGAGATAGAGAACATTGGCTGTGGGGTTGAAGCATTTGATATTGGTCTAAAGCAGTCTCCCACAGGCTTAAATTTTGTCTTTTCTTGCAGCACAAAAATACTGGGCAAAAGACATCGTATTTCTGATCACGGAACATGAACAACTTGGTATGCAGGCCTGGCTGGAAGCATATCATGGCTTAAAACGTGAATCCCCCTGCTTCTATACAAGTCTTGGTAGTTTCTGGCAGCCCAGTCCTTTCGGTTTTGATTTAGGGAAGCTGACTAAAAGTTTTGAATGGATAACAGATCATAACAAATGCTTGGATCCTGGTGTTTTAAAGGGACGGTCAGGATCAATACAGGCAGCCATCAATCTGGAGTTCCATACTCCTAAGTTTAGTAAGTAAATCTTTATTTTCTCTTGTTCATGTCAATTGACTTTCTCATTGTTTTCACTCCACTATTTAACCCTTGACTGCGAGTGGTATGTGTTGATAGAGTCTAAGATGGTTGAAGGCTAACGTGTTAGGGGTTTGGCAGTTATCTTAAACACATACCTTGAAGTCTCCCAGACCAAATCAGAGAAAATACAGAAATTGCAAATTCCTAAGTGGACCCTGCCAGGGAACGAACCTGCGACCTCCTGCTTGATTGACTTGACATGGGTGACATGACAAAGAGTTCAAGATGTAAAGCCATCAAATAAATATTATAAATGCGAAAGTTTGGATGGATGTATGGATGTTTGTTTCTCAATCACGCCCGAACGGCTGAACGGATCTGAATGAAATTTGGCACAGAGATAGATTATAGTCGGGAATAACACATATGCTACTTTTTATCCTGGAAAACTTAGGAGATCCCGCGGGAACCAAAAAACCTCAAAAGTCGCGGGCATCAGCTAGTGATAATATAAATATGCTGAGTCTTACTTAATGATCTCTATTAACAGAGTATATAGAAGTGAAAGTGGAAGGGTTAAATGGACAACTACCAAATTTGGATCTGGTGAATTTAGTACACAAATTGTGTGTGAAATCTGGCATACATCATTCATATAAAAATAGGTGAGTTGATAGAGCTTAGTTGTAAAATAGATAAGAATAATTAGAACCTCATCTATTTCTATTTCTATTTCTCAAGATAAATAGATAAGTTGATAGATTTTTTCATATTATTATTATCTCCCTTAAGCTGGCAAGTAACCGGATTCTTTTCGGATTCACTAGGAGGCACAACCTCGACAAGCTCGAGTCGCCTAAGCTAAACAATAAGAGTATACCATTTTCAACAGAGGTTAAGTATCTGGGAATTACCTTAGACCAGAAACTAACCTGGAACACACATGTTGATGGTGTACTCAAAAAGGCCAAAATGGCACTAGGAGTCTGCGGTCGTTTAGCAGGGGACAGATGGGGACTAAAACCAAAAGTCACCTTCTGGCTCTACACAGCGGTGGTGAGGCCGATGATAACCTACGCCTCAGCAGTCTGGTGTGGCAAAACGACACAGATTACTACCCAGAATAAGCTTGGCAGCCTTCAAAGAACCGCCTGCCTGCTTATTACTGGAGCTATGAACACATCGCCAGGAGCAGCCCTGGAAGCTCTTCTAAATTTACCTCCTCTCCACATATTTCTGAGGAAGGAGGCGAGAATGAGTGTATACAGGATCACCTGCCAAAGGAAGGAAAACTGGATCTCCCGGGCACTGAGGGACTTTCATAACTCGTTGCTTGAGATCCCGGTTTTAGGAATGCCATCCGATATGATGGCCCCTAAACACTACTTCCAAAGGCCCTATAAGGTAGAAATTCCGGATAGGGATGACTGGCTAAACAACAGGATCACTTGGCCATCGGGCAGCATCAAATGGTACACCGATGGCTCGAACTCGGGCAAGGACGTAGGTTGTGGAATATATGGAGAGAAACCCCGGGCTAAGCTTTACCGTAACCTGGGAGTCTACTCATCCATATTCCAAGCGGAGGTTTACGCCATAATAATTTGCGCGGAAACTATCCTGCAGGAGAACTACGGCAACAAAACTATTTACATCCACTCGGATAGCCAGGCAGCTCTATCAGCCTTATCGTCAGAGGTAATTACCTCCAGACTGGTTGACTGCTGCAGGGACACACTAACCACCCTGGCCCGTAGCAACAAGGTGGTTCTTCGCTGGGTTCCAGGGCATATGGGTATAGCCGGCAATGAAAACGCCGATACCCTGGCTAAAACGGGCGCTAAGGTAAGGCAGATCGGACCAGAACCGGTCTGCGGTATACCTAAAAGTCTGGTGCAGCTCACCCTGCTAACCTACTGCTTCTATGAAACACTCACTCGTTGGAGAAACTTACGTGGCCTAAACCATTCAAAGGCGCTAGTCAGAACCTTCAACAAGAAGGCCGCCTCCGAGGCGCTAGCGCTCAGCAGAAAAAACCTACGCATTTTAGCACGAGCTATAACAGGTCACTGCGGTCTTAACAGACACATGTTTAACCTTAAGCTTAGGGACACGGATGCCAGGAATCCTGTGAGACTCCGATGCATATTATCTGCCAATGTCCCGCTCTAATGCATAAACGAAGCATCCATCTGGGCAAACATATTATTAACCCAGAGGATGCTTCCCGTATTCCAGTCAAGAAAACGCTGCTGTTCCTGACAGAAGCAAGCATTGGCGAGGAAATTTAAATTGGAGGTCACATCACAATAGATCGGAGACGGTCGCAGTGATACAGGACATAAGGGACTGAAACCTCAATAGAAGAAGAAGAAGAAGAAGAAGAACCGGATTCCGGTTACTGTCGTTTTCGAGTTATCTGTCGTGTAACCGGATTCCGGTTACAATTAGTATGGCGGAACGCGTCCTCCGCAGATGCGCACATTTTTTTCTCATAAAAATAGAATACTGTCTCGATTCCTCTCTAACTTTGGTATTAAATACTAGGATAGACAAGGACACAGTAGGAATTTTTTGACGTCCTTACTCTATGTAGTCAATATAAGGGTAGAAATTTCGTGCGAGGAGGACACGATATGAAATTTTTTTTTATAAATCAATCATCATAAGCCAATACCTCTTTGTGCACAGTTATTCGTGGATTCCTACAAACACTCACATAGATGAATGGATTAGCGGTATTTGGACCATGTTGGGTATGGTCTCTACACAAATTGCTGGGGTGAGTGCCTTCGCCATATTTTTACATTTATTTATTTTCATGATTAGTAAAGAAAGCTCTAAAATTTTAATTGGTTTTTCGTATAAAATAAAATTACCATCGGAAATCTTAATCACTATAATAATATAAACTATAGTGATATAGTAGATGCTATAACTGCGAAAAATAAAGTAATAAGATGCGACATAGGATTTCTGATTCCTGAATTTCAAATGAGGTAAGTTGCATTCCCGGGAAGGATATATTGGAATGGAAAGTAACCCATTCACATTTGAGGTATTGTATATTCATATTTGTATGAGCGCAGCGAGGGCACACATACTGAGGGTGTGAATGGATATTTCTACTGAGTTGAACATACTTCTTTTCATATCCATATGAGGAAATTAAAAAAAAACACCAATAAATAAGACCTAGAACAAACAACAAACTATAGCAGAAAATATTGCCGTTTATCCCCGGATTAGCTGGACATAAGAGTACCTACCTATTTGGAGTTCTTTTTTTGCAGTTTAGGTAAAGAATGCCTATTTCACGAATATGAGATTTAAAATTAAAACGATAAAGAAATATGAAGACATGTTTCCACGTGTCAGTGTCAGGCTCTACAGTTATTGTCTTTATGTTCAAGGTACCAAACGGCAACCACGGCCTTTTCCACCGATTTGGAATCGAAGCTGTAACCCTCGAGGGCCGGGAGGTAGACGACCCAGCCGGCGACCCTCCGAGGGTGCAGACCCTTGCTTCAGGGAACTTTTTCCGCCTCGGCATAGCTTTGGAGAGTATACTACGTTCTCTGAATAATCTGCTGGAGAGATTCCATCAAAGTTACTTCTTTTACATGCTAGCAGCTACAAATCGATTCATGTCTATTGGTGAGTCGATCATAATATCCGGCATACCTTTACAGATTAGTGTGGTGTAACATAAAATTCGTGCCTATTAGGCATTTTGAGCTCTTTACTTTTTCGAAATTTTACTAAGAATACAGAATATCGTTTATTCTTTTCACAGTACATTTAAAACTGTTTTTACTCTTTACTTTATTCAAACAATAGAACATTCAACGTTTACTACGATTTCTACAAGTAAAACGGACAACGAAGTGATCCTATAAGGCTTCCTTTTTTCCTCTTGAGGTACTGAACCTTGACAAGTATAAATTACAAATTTTAAAAACCCCCGATTAGAAAAAAAGCTGATGACCTTCAGACGGATGAACAGATTTTCATGAAACATGGCTAAGAACACTCGGGATAAAATTATCTATGAACCAAAAAATACTAAACGAAAATAGGTTCATCCGTTTGGGAGCTACGATACCACAGACATGTACACAGATACACAGACAGACACGTTAAACTTATAACACCCCTCTCTTTTTGCGTCGGGGGTTAAAAATGGGGCTAATTGACTACTCTTGCATGAGAAATGAACCACTCTTTAAACTTCCGGTTCTTTAAACTTAATTTTCTGCAAAAAAAAAAAAAAACAAAACAAACAAAAAGAAATGAAATGAAATGAAAATACAAAAACAATCATATTAATGGATATGGCACAACAGGCGGCCTTATCGCTTAAACAGCGATCTCTTCCAGGCAACCTTAGGGCAGAGGAAACTTTAAAAAGAAAACGGGAGGGTTACGAGGGAAAGTTATGTTGTAAAATTCAGATTGATTTTTTGACGACCTCCGTGGCGCAGTGTGTAGCGCTGTTGTCTTAACGTGTGGAGGACCCGGGTTCGATCCCCGGCAGGGTCAATTTGGGAATTTATAATTTCAGAATTTTCCCTGGTCTGGCCTGGTGGGAGGCTTCGGCCGTGGCTAGTTACCACCCTACCGGCAAAGACGTGCCGCCAAGCGATTTAGCGTTCCGGTACGATGCCGTGTAGAAATCGAATAGGGGTATGGGTTTAATCTATCTACACCCACAACACATTAATAACACAAATAAATCTACCATGCCCCTAACAGGTTAGCCCGCTACCATCTTAGACTGCATCATCACTTACCATCAGGTGAGATCGCAGTCAAGGGATAACTTGTAGTGGATAAAAAAAAAACTACAACAATGTTTTGCATTGCTTTTAGGTCAATACATGCCATCACTCTGTCTTCTATGCGGTGCAATGTTAGTACACGCTCTGTGTCTATGGGTATCGTTACAAAAAGATGAGGAACCAGAGGCGGAAAACGAGCCAAACAAAAAGCTAGAGAAGACTAAATTAGAAGACACAGAACAAGACAGTGAGAAAAAGAAAGAAAATGAACCTTTTGTATTGGATCAAATAACAGAAAGGAAAGTTTCAGAAGTAAACTTTAGTATAGTTACTGTGGGTGGTAATTTCTTATTGGTACATGTTTTGGGATACGCTGTTATGAATTCGCCATGGATCTTCAGCCAAATTGGTAAGTATAATGGTTAGTTACCATATTACAGGAGTAGATAATAGAGTACAGCAGTTTGGCAATTAAGAATTCCTAGATTTTGATAAATTAGCTTTTTGTCTTAGCATTTTTCGTGTCAAGCTTATATGACGTCATCATAAATCAAATATGGCGGGTGTGGCAGCCAAAATCCTTATTTACACGTATATTTAGTATGATTAATAAATCTTTGTAATCAAAACAGATTGTATAATTTAATTCTTAAAACATACATTTAATAAAAAAAATATTTAGTATAATTAATAAATCTCTGTAATCAAAACAGATTGTATAATTTAATACTTAAACCATACATTTAATAAAAAAAAATCTTGATGTGTTCTTTATGTCTTTTATTTTAGGTGCAACTTACTTTGATCAACCATCTGAAGTGTCAGTCTACTACGGCCTTATATCAGTATCAGTGTTTCTGATCATCGTTACGCCATTTTTATTACGGTTCTGGTCAACACGGCTAACGTTTGAAGACATTTCGATGATAAATATATTGCTTCTAATCGAGTTGTCAACGACTTGTTTGGCTATCGGGATGCACAATTTCCCATTGGGATTGAGTATTGCAGTTTTATATACGCCGCTGGCTTTGCTAGTTGGTGTCGTTGCCGAAAATCGCGGAAAAAGAAGGTAAATTGCTTGCTGTTTTTCAAACACTTTTCTAAAAAACATTTATTTACCTCAAAAAATTAGGGGCCTAAAATTAAATCTATAAAAATTTAAAATTTACTTAAAATCTGCAAATCCCTTTCATATGATACCGCACTTGATCAAGTAACTCCACTTAAAATATCTACCCCCTTATAACTGCCATGCCCCTAACAGGTTAGCCCTAACATATTACACTGCATCGTCACTTACCATCAGGTGAATCGGTGCAATTTTTTACCGTGTAATGAATGTTACATTTGTTTTTACAGTGCCATAGCCTTGTTCCTCAAGCGTCTACTTTGCCTCCTCCTGCAGCCGTTGTTTGCGGTGTCAATCGCTTTGATCCTGTATTCGCGGGTTCTGTTCCCGGAGGAGGCAATTTTGAGCATGTTGGGCCGAGGTCGCGACGCGGCCGTACAGGCTGTCATGTTCTCTATCGTCGATTCTATGGTAAGCATCGATATATACGTAGGTACTAGGCGCTGTTTCAAAAATGGCTATACATTATAAGCTGTAACTTCTGAATAATTTCAGTCATATCCTGTAGTTGAACAACAAATACTAAAACCAGATAAATATTGTAAAGAAACTGAATTATTTCATTTTTAATGAGTATTTTTTCAAAACTTCACAATGATTCTGAACAGTTCTGCATCAACCATTATTATATTTTACAATAAGTACAAATTATGTTATTCAAATATCAAACAGAAATAAAACTAAGTTCACGTCGTTGATAATGTAAAAGTTGTTTTGTTTATATTATAATGTTTTTGACGGCCTCCGTGGCGCAGTGTGTAGCGCTGTTGCCTTAACGTGCGGAGGTCCCGGGTTCGATCCCCGGCAGGGTCAATTTGGGAATTTATAATTTCTGAATTTTCCCTGGTCTGGCCTGGTGGGAGGCTTCGGCCGTGGCTAGTTACCACCCTACCGGCAGACGTGCCGCCAAGCGTTTATGCGTTCCGGTACGATGCCGTGTAGAAACCGAATAGGGGTATGGGTTTAATATAACTGCCATGCCCCTAACAGTTTAGCCCGCTACCATCTTAGACTGCGTCATCACTTACCATCAGGTGAGATCGCAGTCAAGGGCTAACTTGTAGTGGATAAAAAAATAAAATGTGAAAGTGTCTTTCTTATTTATAATCGTTCAATCTCGCTGCAATAGAGTAACGGATCGACAATCGACATGATTTTGTGCATGGGTATAGCTGTTGAGGACCTATAAGTATAGAGTGACATGGGCTACTTTTTACTACGGAAAATCAAACAGTTCCCGCGGGAAAAACCTCAGTCCACGCGGCCGATGTCGCGGGCATCGGCTAGTGTTATTTAAAAAAAGAAATCGAGTTACTCAGTTCAAAATATTAACTTTTAGCTATACCTTACCTCCGCATGGATTTCTTTTTTATAAGTTTTAGTTCATAGCATACTACAACCCTGCTAAGTTTCAATGCAGGGGTCTACATACAACAAACCGCCCCGTTTCCTAGACTTACGGCCGGTTTCTGAATTGAGAATTTCATGTTGAGTCTGTCTCAAAGACTACTTAAGGACTATTTACGCAAATTTTTGTTTCTGAATAGACCGGTTTCTGAATTAAGCATTCAAGCAAAAACAGCAAGTTCTAACTCTCAAACCTTACTCAATATCAATTCAGAAACAAAAAAATACTTAATTAGTCCTTAAGTAGTCTTTGAGACAGACTCCACATGAAATTCTCAATTCAGAAACCGGCCGTAAGCGTTAATATCATTAAAATTCAATGAAATCCTACATAGTCGTCAAGTTTTTTGTTTGTTTTTGTTTTCAGATCTATGGAAACTGGTTGTTCAATGTCGGAGCTACTATAATATTACCGATATGGATTCTATTTTGGCAAATATTATGCAATAGAGTTAAAGAAAACGCAGACTTAGAGAGTGCTGTGGACAGTAAAAAGACCAATTAATGACAGAGAATCGGCTGAAATCTGCAACAATTACAAATTAGCATTGTTGTTAATATAATTACTTCGTATAGGTACCTACTTATTAAAGTTACCCTAGGTATGTAGTAGTTTTTAAGTTTGAATGGTACCACCATTCCATAGACTTGAATAAAGTAAAATTCAAATTGAAAACCTGTTTTTATTTGCTTTTCACCACATCATTGTCAATCATCCACCTTAGGGTTTTGAAATCAGTTTTACATGTGCAAAATTTTCCCAATAAATACCATTTTAAATTTTTATAACCAAGAAATCGGCACTTATACATCATATTCTAGTCCATATCAATCCTTTATCCTTCTTATAACCCACCCATGACTTAGCGGTGCGGAAAGCGGAGCGGCGAGCGGGGCGGCAGCGGAGTCCGAAAGGCCAATGGCGGCCAAAATTAGCAGTGACGCATTCATACATAATTTATATATCGCCGCGCTCAGCTAACAACTCGCAGCGAAAAGTTTATAGACAGGCGGTAAAACTGTATGCTCTAAATTTAAGTCAAATTACTTACTTTTTATACGACTGCCTGAAAAAAGGAGTATATTGTTTTCAGGGTTCATGTATGTATGTATCTGAGTTTGTATATTCCACCATAACTTCTATACGCCTGAACCGATTTTGATAAATGAGGTATCGTTAGAATCTCTAGCTTATTCCGGGTGACATAGGCTAGTCAAATTTTAAAAAAAAATTATGGGGTGACCATGGTTCGGCATTAAAGACTAAAGTTGAAAAAAATATTCGAAAATAATATTAACTATATAATCATCATCTAGAAAATGATGAGTAGATTCCAAAAATATATAACACTATAGTTCAATATCCAGTGATTCACAAAAAATATCATTTAATAAAATTGTGAATAAGATTCCAAAGGATGTATGTGTGTCTACGGCAGAGCAGTCGTATATTTTAATAATTTTAATTATATTCACTTGTTCTCTTTCCATGAAACTTAGGTCTAATTACATAAAGTTTTCCTTTACGTTATTCCAGATCTCGCGGAGTATTATCAGATCCATAAAAGATAATACTCCGCGAGATCTGGACCATAATAATTTAGTGTAAGGCTTTAACTGCTAATTTAGAGGCGGAAACGTTGCGAAAAATTGTTATCTAATTTATTATATTGATGTTAGCGTCATGATGATACCGAGAGTTTTGTTCTATTTGACAAGATTTAACTGTTAGATTAATTAGATAATTCTCTTAAATTGCGTCTTTTCTTACACGTAAGCGATAGATATTTTTGTATCTTCTTCTATATATAAAAATTAATCCCCATTTCCCTTGGTCACGGCATCACGCGTGAACGGCTGGACCAATTTCGCTAATTCTTATTTTGTTGTATAGGTGAGGACCTGGAGAGTGACAGGCTACTTTTTATCCCGGAAAATTAAAGAGTTCCCGCGGGAATAACAAAAAACTTAAACCACGCGGACGAAGACGGGCATCAGCTAGTAAGTATTATAAAATTAAGGAGGAGCGGAGCACCTCCAGAAATTAGATCAAAGTCACTATTTTTATGAACCAATCGATAGGGTAAGATAATGTTACCATCCTTCAAACAAACATATCTTGCTTAAAATATATGAGTTGAGGTACCATTGAGTTCAAGGGTACCTATTTATTGTGTAGATTTGATTAAGTCTAGGTACTCTGATAAAATTTTATGATTTGAAGCATTTGTATAATTACTAACCGCTGCGTACAATTTTATTTGGGTCTAGATAATATACCTAGCTTCTCTTATACTGTGTTCTTATCCTTACATATTTAATCTTTTCAGATTAGGTACATTATAATCCCTCTGTGGCATAATTCTTGAGGTATCTACGCTAATAATTATAATTTTATGTAGTTACAATTTCATTCTATCAATGTAAGTTGTTCGTTAGTACTCTCTCTAATTTGCTTTATAAATCCGATCTATAATAATAATGATATACCTAATATAGGTTCAATTAAGTTAAGTAGATAAATAGTAGAATAGATAAATATGGCAATCCTAAACCAGATTCTAGCCACTGGAGTGAGTAAGTATTTTGAAGTGTTTTGGTCTGACGATTATTTTTTTTTGACAAGTTTACTGTAGCGTAACCATCGCGTTTGTTATAAAATTACCTATATTTTTTATATATAACTCAAGCGGTAAAGATCCGTTAAGTTACCTATGGACTATGTTATGTTGGTTTAAGTTACCATTGTCCATAGGCATCTAACTTCAAAAAAATTAAAATTAATTAATTTAAAAATAGCCTGGACCGGATTTTGATAGGCAACCTATTTTAGGCGTATTTATCTATTATTAAATAAAAATAAAATAGTAGGTTTCATCTATTAAAAAGATCGGTGAAGGTCGTGGTATATCCGGATCTCTGACTACAGCAAATCCTTTGGTTAGTGTAGTTTGTTGACTCTTTGTGTACGTAATACGTATCTCTTCTAGTTCTTATGCTACCACAGCCTAAATATATAAGACTTTATACAGTTTTCCGACGAAGACACCTAGCCAGAGCATCTGTGGAGTCTTACGGGGGAGGGATTATACCGAATGGGAATGGGGGGAATGGCAGGGGTCGGCTGAACAAACTTTAATTCATTTGGTTATTAGTTAGATCGGCATATTGACGGCTGACGCTCCGCTCGGGCGTTACGTTCTGATTACCTCGATCGAAAATATATTTGGTTTACAGTAGTTAAGTGTAGTATATTACCCTAAATTGCGATTAAAAAGTATTTTTAAACGTTGAACTAAATATTAGTATACCTAAGTGTAATAATTGTGGCTTACTTTTGGTGCAATCAGTGTTTTAATTGTGCATAAAATCAGCTGTGACCGGCAAGTACATTTAACTGTCACTCACTCGCTCGCTTGTCGCGTGGCCGAACGACTTGCGCACTTATGCTGCTGCCCGCGACGGGTGTGTTTTGCGTGAATCTTTCTCCGTCAACCTAACAACTCAGTGCCGCTGCATATTGTTCTATTTTGTTCTTACCGTCCGTACTTTGTTCGTTGCATGTTTGTACGTTTCTTCAATTTAAAGACCTTAATTACTTTTCATAATGAAGTGCCAGGCATGTAATCGACAGATTGAGCGGGGGGAACTACTTGCGTGCTGTTCTTGTCGCAGTTCTTATGACTACAAATGCCTTAACATAAGCAAGGAATATTACACCGAAAACATTTTAAAGGTAAAACGCTCATGGCAATGTCCCTCTTGCATGAATGTTACTCGCCGCAGGAATGAGAACACGCCAATTCGCAATCAATTTGAACTGTTAGAGGAAACTGCTCCGTCATGTGATGAAACTGCTAGCAGCATTTATAAATCTCCTTTATCAAGTAACGTGTCTACGGATGCTCCTCGGGCGCAGCCTGCAGGTGCTTCTTATTTATCCTACGAGCAATTTGGCCAGCTTTTCGACTCCAAAATTGAAAAAATTAGAAATACTTTGCTATCGGATTTTAGAAAGGAGTTTGCGAACGCTGTTGAAAAATTAAAAATAGAATTTACTCAATCGTTAGAATTTATCTCCGCGGAGCAATGCACCCTGAAAAATGATTTGCTGACGGCCACTAAGACGATTGAAATTATAAACTCCGAAAACGCAAAGCTGAAGTCTGGAGTTCAAGACCTAAGTCGTCGATTAAGTGTATTAGAGAAGTCTTCTAGGAGCCGTAATATAGAAATTCAATTAATACCAGAGAAAAGAAACGAAAATCTATTAGGAATTTTTAAAAACTTGTGCGATACTATCAAGGCTCCAACTATTGAAAGCGACATATGCTCAATTCGTAGGGTTGCAAAATTGAATGCCCAGTCAAGCAGGCCGCGCAATATCCTTGTTACTTTGCCCTCCGAACGACACCGAGATATTCTTATTTCAGCATTCAGAAGATATAACAAGGGTAATAAAACCGAGCCATTGAACTCAACTCATTTAAGCATTCCCGGTGAGAAGCAATTCATCTATGTAAGTGAACATCTATCACCCGAATGTAAAGCAATCCATGCTGCGACCAGAAAGGCTGCCAAAGAACATGCGTATACCTATGTGTGGGTTAGAAACGATCGTGTATACACGCGAAAAAACGACCAGTCTCCAGCTATACTGATAAGGAATATTAGTGATATAAGTAAACTCGCGCAATAAAATTTATTCATTCTTCTCTGTAAACTTAATAAACTTTACGACTTTGATTTTTCTCCTCCTTTTGTAATGTTGATATATTACCAAAATGTTAATAGAATAAGATCTAAAATAGATGAGCTGTTTATTAACTCACTGAATGATAACTATGATTTAATCTGCTTAACTGAAACGAATCTCAATTCGAGTATCTTTGACAATGAATTGTTACATGAACGATATATTATTTTTAGAAGAGATCGTGAAAGTACATGCATAAGTAAAAAAGATGGCGGTGGTGTATTAATAGCCGTTAATAGAAGTCTTAATGTGATCCGTAGAGACGCGTGGGATAGTAGGGTAGAGGACCTTTGGATTAGTATTCTCTTATCGAATGAAACAATTAATCTCTGTACCTGTTATCTACCACCTGATTTATCTAGCGAAAATCTGAAATTTTTTTACGAAAATACGCATAAAAATATAATAAATTCTAATGAAAGAGATATTACTTTGCTAATTGGTGACTTTAATGTACCTAGTCTTACTTGGTCGTCGGGCTCGATCACTAAATCACTTGTGCCTAGTACGCCTGGAAATCCTAAAGCGACTCTTTTGTGTGAAATGATGGCGTTGTGCAACTTGTCTCAGTTTAATAACATTCCAAACAAAAATGACAGACAACTTGATCTTGTGCTTTCTTCTGTGGATAATATTACTGTTAAGTGTGCCGATCCTATGGTACGAGTAGATTTACATCATCCTCCCCTTTCTATATTTTTGGAAGATTTAACTCATAATAACAAATATATGAAAGTGCCTCTACGTAGTAAACTAAATTTCCGTAAGTGCAATTTTGATGAGGTACGACGTAAAATGAATGAAGTTAACTGGTATGACCTTTTTGTCTGTAAAGATATAGATGATTGTATTAAAAAGTTCTACAACGTTATAAATGAAATTATTAAAGATTATACTCCAGTATCCAAAATAAACAAAGATAACTATCCTGTTTGGTATTCTTATTCATTAAAGAAGTGTCTGGCAGAAAAAAACAAGTATCATCGACGTTTCAAACTGTATGGAAATCCGCGAGATTATGACACATTTTCTTTGTTACGAGCCAGATGTAATAAACTTACCACTAAATCCTACAGTTCATTTGTATTATCCACAGAGAATGCACTGTATCATCATGATGTCAAACCATTTTATAACTATGTTAATAGCAAGAAGGGGTCTAACGATCTTCCTCAGAATATGTTTTATGAGGATGAGTCTACATCTAACATTCAGGAAACTTGTGAACTTTTTTCAAAATATTTTAGCTCAGTCTTCGAACATCCCATTAACCTGGATGTTGATTTATGTCCCGAGGCAGAACACCCCTTTCACTCCTCATTTAGTTCTATCTTTGTCAAGCAAGAAGATATATTCGGAATATTAAAAAAGTTGGATCCCAATAAAGGGCCAGGTCCTGATGGCATTCCCTCTCTCTTCTTAAAAAAATGTGCCCTTGAACTGTCATTGCCATTATTTTTATTATTTAACAAGTCTCTGGACACTGGGAAATTTCCTTCGGTCTGGAAAATAGCTCATATTGTGCCAGTGCACAAGTCTGGTAATAAATCAGATTGTAGAAATTACAGGCCGATAAGCATACTGTCTGGTATGGCTAAATTGTTTGAAGCCTCAGTATACAAACATATATATAATCATTTTAATATATTCCTAGCCCCACAACAACACGGATTTCTGAAACGAAAATCTACAGTTAGTAACCTTTTGGAGTATAAGAATTTCTTATGTAAAGTATTTGCTAAGGGAGGTCAAGTGGACTCCATCTACACAGATTTCAGTAAAGCTTTTGATAAAGTTAGTCATATAATATTATTAAAAAAGTTAGACAGTTATGGAATGCATGGAAATCTCCTTAGATGGGTTGAATCATATTTGTTGAATAGGAGTCAACTAGTGAGACTGAAAGGTGAAACGTCAGCGCCCATGACCATAAGTTCTGGTGTGCCTCAAGGCTCACATTTAGGACCTCTTCTTTTTGCGGTTTTTATAAACGATCTTGTCGATAAACTATCTTCGCCATGTCTCCTATATGCTGACGATCTTAAAATATTTAAACAAATAAATGACACCGGTGATTGTTTATATCTACAAAATGATTTACTATCCTTATTAGATTGGTGCGAACGTAACCATATGTATCTCAACGTAAATAAATGTTCTGTAATTTCTTTCACTAAAAAACACTCAAAAATTATTTTCGATTATAAAATTTATAACCAAACTCTTGAACGAAAATTTGTTATCAAAGATCTAGGTGTACTTTTTGACGATCAACTTAGTTTTCGCAATCATTATGACAGCATTACAAACAAAGCATTTAAGAATTTGGGTTTCATAGCGAGAACTACAAGGTCGTTTAGAAAGCCGCAAAGTTTCATTCTCCTATATAACACGCTGGTTCGCACTGTGCTGGAGTACTGCTCGATCATATGGTCCCCTTGTTATACCGTACACTCGAATAGGATTGAAAGCGTTCAAAAGAAATGTCTCAGGATTATGTCATACCGGAGCGGACTCTCTAGACAGTTGCGATCCTATGCTGGTCGTCTTACAAAGTTTAATATGGCTCCGCTCCATGTACGTCGACAACGGCAAGACCTGATTACGCTGCATAAAATAATTCATTCTAACCTAGACTCCCCCGCTTTACTGTCTCAAATAAATATCAATACCAGATATATATGCCGCAAGCCGAAAACATTTATTCTTGAAATTTGCAAAAACAATACATCCTACTATAATCCCATTATCAGAATGTGTCGCCTATATGATGAGATTACCAGTAGAGACTCTGACATTGATATTTTTAACGGTCGCTTTAATAAATTTTACAAAAAAGTAATTAAGTTAATTAAGTAAAATGTAATTCTTATATACTAATGCATTACACCTAACTACTTCTTTTTTCTTTCCTTCCTGTATTTTGTTTCTTATAAACCTTTGTCATGCTGTGCAGTCGCCTTAGAGTTACAATTAGATGTAGAACATGTAAGTAAGCTAAGATTTAATTATAAGCTTATTGTAACTTGTTGTGATTGCCTAATAATAAATAAATAAATAAATAAATACAACCGTTCTGGTACGTAGACTATAGATTGTAAAGCCGGCGTCGTCTCATTGTTACATCTAAGTATTAACGCTGTGCTAGTATGATTACGGTTATTATTATTATGTTAAATACAAAATCTATTCTCTAAGAATTATGAATGATTAAGTATGGATGAAAATAAAAACTTCAAATCGGTTCAGAAAACTTGGAGAAATCGGTGTAGCGAGAGAACCTCCTCCTTTTTGGAAGTCGGTTAATAAAAGTGTTTTCATCATACCTATTCGAAAAACGAATATTGGCTTCAGTGGATAGCGGGAGCAAAATGTAATTTTTAGGCCCATGGGACTTTTCATTTCTCTGTTCTGATTGGTCCGCGTTCGTGCTTCTGATTGGTGCTTAAACGTACAGGTAATGCCCATACATAGTAGGTTGATACTCCTAGCTTTTTCTCATACGTAATGATGAAAAATAGTGTGTCACTCGGGGCCAAATTTTTTGTTCTCGGGCGGCGTATATTGAATTCCTCGCTACGCTCAGGATTCTACTTTAGAATCCTTCACTTCGCTCTGAATTCAAAATAGCGCCCTGGGGGAACAATAGTTATTTGTTATACAAGAGTGAAAAGTTGTTTTTTAACCGCGTGCTCAATTTTGATGACCGAGCAAGCGAAGGATTCTAAAATTGAACCACGAGCGCAGCGAGTGGTTCAAAAATTAGAATCCTGAGCGTCAGCGAGGGAATCAAAAGAGCACGAGGTGAAAAATCTTTTCACTCGAGTGCAACACGTAACTTTTCATCCCACCTCAGCGAGGAAATGAAATACTTCTCGCGTGATTGTTGAGGGAGAAAGCTCATATCCGCATTTTTAACAGTTTCTGTCAATTCTGTTGGCGTCAAATTAACTTCTTCGTCACTAGAATCACTCATTTTAGGTTTTTCACTTATTTTCAATTTTCTTGTTTTTAATCGAAGGTTTTAATTTTAAACAATATGACGTGAAAGAAAATGGTGCGCGCAAAGCAAATTAAAAAAGTACACCAAGAAGGTTACGAGTGTGAGTTTTTAACAAATTAAAAACGGTTGTATGGAAATTCGGCACCATTGATGTAGAAGTAAATAGGTTTTAATGATGTTTTGAATTCACAAACTTCATAGACGAGTGATATTTACTAACGTGCACACGATGTTCTAAATTCAATTTACTTTATCCTCAAGAGGATAATAACGGCTTTTGCATTCAGATATCGAAGATTAAAAATACTCTTTCCGAGATGGTGGGATGAAAAAATTTTTTTTGGCCCCATATAACACAAATAACTATTTCTTTTCTGGTTCCAGTCAGCTATGTGTGCACTACAATGGGAATTATGTATACGTGGCCATCGTCCACGCTAAAACTCTTCAGTTCAACGAACACAACCCTGGATAGAGTGATGACGGAATCTGAAATAGCGCTGCTTGGAAGTATATCGTCTATAAGCGCTATAATAATAACGCCTTCTACCAGTTATATCCTAGATACTCTTGGAAGGAAGTGGGCTTGTGTCGTCTTTTACATGGCACAATTGGTAAGTGTTCCTTGAATTCTTCATATCCACAAAATACGTCTAAGTCATAGAATCATGTGACAGGCACTGAAATAAGTCTTCGACAACCGATTGACGTCCAATGCTAGACAAGGATTTCCTTATGGATTCCTGAGGATAATATTTCTTAATCATTAAAACCATTTTTGTGATGTCCCAAAGTGACGGTCAGAACTGAGACATGTCTCTGTTATGTTAGTAACTAGCTGATGCCCGCGACTTCGTACGCGTGGATCGAGGTTTTGTTGATCCCGCGGGAACTCTTGAATTTACCAGGATAAAAAGTAGCCTATGTGTTAGTCCAGACTATAATCTATCTCTGTGCCAAATTTCATCCAGATCCGTTCAGCCGTTCTGGCGTGATTGAGTAACAAACATCCATTTGAGGTTTTTTGGTTCCCGCGGGAACTCTTTAATTTTCCGGGATAAAAAGTAGCCTATGTGCTATTCCAGACTATAATCTATCTCTGTGCCAAATTTCAGCCAGATCCGTTCAGCCGTTGAGGCGTGATTGAGTAACAAACATCCATACATCCATACATCCATCCAAACTTTCGCATTTATAATATTAGTAAGATTTGATTTGATGATGGCGCATGACCTAATATCTTTCCACAAAGGTCGAAAACGAATAGAAATATCCCCAAAACCGGAGCTAACTTTATCTGCAGCTGGTCTACTTTCTATTTTCTTCGTTTACTGTTCACAGATTGGCTGGGTAATTCTAGTCCTATGGCACAGCGTAGAAGCAGTTCTGTTCGCAATGTTTCTCTCTGGCTTAAGCGCATGCATCATGCTTGTCACCCCGATCTATGTCAGCGAATACTGCCAAGAGTCCATTCGGGGTTCCATGACGTCAGGTTCTATGATCTTCTTAGGAATCGGGATGTTACTCTCATATTTACTGGGAGGACTATTAGAATACAAAGCGATGAACTACACTGGTCTCACGTTGACTGTACTGGGATTAGTGATCTTCAGTTTTATGAAGGAGTCACCGTTGTTTTTAATGCAGAAAGGACGCGAAAAAGTGAGTAACTTTTATGAATTCCTTCATATTTTTGAACTTAACAATAACTAGTGGTGCCGAACTGAGACCTCGCGGTATCGCCATAACAGGGCGCCATCTATTGACATCATTGTGAAGTTCTGTTAAAAATACTGAAGCTCATTAAAAATTAAATAATTTCGTTTCCTTATAATATTTATCTAATTTTTTATTTTAGTATTTGTTGTTGAAGTACAGGATATAATTCAAATAATTATTGATCAAGTTTCAGGCTCAGCCTTTCAGAAAATTGAGTTCTGAGGTCAACTTTGGACGTTATTAAATCTCCACTTTGAAAGCCCCCTATTTCGTCAATTTTAGGGGAAAAATTTAAAAAAAAAAAAATTTTGGCCTCTATTCCTAATTATCTTTAAAATGATATACCGCAACCCTATGTAACGCTTTAAAAATATTTTACTTCGCATTCGCTTCTATGAGAGCCCCCCTGAAATAAAGATTTTTATAACTTTTTAAGCCATATTCGGCTGGAGGCCATCGGTTTACATACTATATTTAAATTTGAAGTAAATACGTTCAGTAATTCAGAAGTTATAAGGCTCTGACAGACGGACGGACGGACGGACAAGTGCAAATTCACTCAAGTAGACTCAGAGACCTTCGCTTCGCTCGGTCAATAATAGATACATGTCGAGTGAAAATTAGGGACAACAGTTTTGCATTTGATCACGACCATCGCTAAACGGCTCGCAGTTGTACCTAGTTTGTCTAACTTAGTAAAGGTAGACGAAACCTCAACTTTGACCTCTATCTATTTCATTCGGATCAAGAGTTATGGTGGATTCACAGATTCACGAGTAACTATTTGTATGTAATTTGTTTGTGCTAAACTAATGTTAGCGTAGGTAACTTCTAGTCCCGGATTGTCCTCTAAATAAGTACATTTAGGTGGAAAAGGACCTCGATGTAGGAGCTAATCTCGAATAGGTAGGTAGATATTCGCGAATCGATCTTAAACCATATAAAGTATCGTCGCTAAAATCTTTGAATTGTGAATATTTATGACTAGCGGACGCCCGCGACGCCCGCGTGGCTTAAATTTTTTAATTCCCACAGGCACTCCTTAATTTTCCGGAAGAAAATAAATATGTCACTCTCCAAGTCCTCATCTATACCCATGCAAAAAATCACGTCGAACTGTTGCTCTGTTGTGGCGTGATTGAAGGACAAACTCTCTATTTAACGTCCTTGAGGATATATTTTTCAAAATCTGTGAAACGCTTATTTTAACCAGAAGCCCAAATACCAACTTTCATGGCTATAACTTGAAAAATGAAGGACTTTCATACAATTTTTCAACCCCTATTTTATCCCTTTAGGGGTAAAATTTTGAAAAACTGTGACACACGTATTTCTTTATTTTTTACCGAAAACCAAAATACCAAATTTAGTTGATATAACTTCAAAAATGTCTTAAAAAAGAAGGCCATTTATACCAACTTTCATCCCCTATTTTACCCCTTTGAGGGTCGAATTTTAAAAAGTGTGAAACTCGTATTTCTTCATATTTAACCCGCAGCCCATATACCAAATTTCATGGCTATAACTTGAGAAATGAAGGACTTTCATACAAACTTTCAACCCCTATTTTACCCCTTTTTGTGTAGAATTTTGAAAAACTGTGACAAATTTATTTCTTTATTTTTTACCGAAAGCCAAAATACCAAGTTTCGTTGATATAACTTGAAAAATATCTTGAGAAAAGAAGGCCTTTCATACCAACTTTCATCCCCTATTTCACCCCTTTGGGGCTCAAATTTTTAGAAACTGAAACACGTATTTGTTCATTTTCAACCCGTAGCACAATATACCAAGTTTCATGGCTATAACTTGAAAAACGACGGACTTTCATACAAACTTTCAACCCCTATTTTACCCCTTTGGGGGTAGAATTTCGAAAAACCCTTTCTTAAATACGAGTATATAGATTAAGTATAAGAATTTCAAAAGTTCTAGAAGAGTATTCGCCTTTTACAGGAAGCCGAGAGATCTATAGCATTCTACAGAGGTATAAAGATTGGTTCAAAAGAAGTGTTCCAAGAAATGGAAAACATTAAGCGATTATTGAATCCAGATATTGGAGGTGCTGGAGGTAAGGGTACAACCAAAGAAAATACTGTATATTTCAAAATATATTTTTCGAAATTTAGATCTATAAAATTTAAACCTCGGCAGTACAGATAAAATTCTGAAAACAATTCCAGATATTCCTCGCGAGGAAGAGAAATTGAATCCAGAGGCACCTAAAAAGAAACTGTCACCGTGGAAATACCTAGGTATATATTAAATCAAATATTTTTTATTCAAGTAGATTAATAACAAATGCTTTTGAATAGTCAAGTGAATCTAGCACTGGTTCGGAATGCCGTTCCTATCTAGAAGAACCAGCAAGAAACTCGGTGGTTATGGTAACTTGTAATGTATTTTATTGTCTAAGTGTATTTTTGTATTAGAAATAAAGGCTATTTTATTTACTATTTATTTAACTTTTTGCAGCCAAGTCCCGTTCTTCTCGTCGAGCACTATTGGTCTCAGTTGTGCTGTATACTGCAAGTATCTTCCAAGGGCTGGTTGTGGTACAAGTGTACGCCGAGCCGTTATTCGAGCAAGCTGTACCGAGCATGTCAGCGATGATATCGAGCATTTTGTTTGCAATCGTGGCTGTTATAGCTGGATTCATTGGAGCATATCTTATTGATTTGATTGGAAGACGAGTAAGTACCTATTATACATATTTTTTACTAGCTGATGCCCGTGACTTCGTCTGCGTGGTTTAAGTTTTTTGATTCCCGCGGGAATTCCCTTATTTTCCGGGATAAAAAGAACTTAAAAAGCCTATGAACTTAAGAAGTCTACACACGACAAGTGTTGTCAGGGTGCTTCTAGGACTTAACCGTGAGTTTAATGCTCAAGTACTGGAGGCGCCATGGTAACATTTACCTTAAGGTATTGTAATTTGTGGCACAATGGTGAGAATAAACAGATTTTCTTTCTTTATTTCTTTCTATGTCACTCTCCAGGTTCACAACTATATCCATGCCAAAAATCACGTCGATCCGTTGCTCCATTGCGGCGTGATTGAAGGACAAACCAACAAACTAGTAAACCAACAAACAAACACACTTTCGCATTTATAATATGAAGTATAATGAAATTCCTAAAATAACTTTACTTAGGTAAAGGGATCGTCCAATCATCACGTGAGGCTCGAAACGGAAGGGGGAAGGGGCTCGGATAAAACAGCGAAATATCACAAGAGGAATTGGGGGTGTGTAGTGGGATATCACGTGAAGTGATGATATGTTCACCTCGAAGCCTGGTCTAGGGCTAAACACTCCGTAAAAGATAACCGCGTGTAACACTGGCAAAATAGATATATTGCTTCTTATTTGCATTACAATATGAATATCAGGTATATAATAATTTTGATTTCTACACACACACATAGTGTGTAGAAATCAAAATTATTTTTTACTTTACAGTGGCTTTGGATGTCGGTTTTTTGGAAAGAATTTTTATTTTTAACTTTTTAGTGTAAGTTCTCTTAATCCCCACGGCTTAGGACTCTGCAGCATCAGAGTTGAGGAGTTGGGACTTGGGTTTAAGTATGAAGTCGTTGCTTGATACCTACAATATGAATTCACCATTAAAAAATCCTAAATCGCTATTTTTAAGGAGTTCTGTACCCTGCAGCATCAGGGTTGAGGACTTGGGACTCAGAGTTGAATCGTATACACGTGACTTGATACCTACTATATGAATTCACCATCAAAACTTCCTAACTCCCTAGTTTTGAGGCGTAGGTATACCTACAGCATCAGGATTGAGGATTTGGAGTCAGAATTTTTTATGGGACCATCTCGCGAGCTTCCTCTAACCACTGAAAAATATTTTTCGAATCGGTTTGGAAACCACGCAGATATGCGGTTACATACATATAAAAAAAAACATACGCGCCGAATTAAGAACCTTTTTTGGAAGTCGGTTAAAAATACAAAGCAGAGGAGTTGCTAAAAGCACTACTAGATGCTTATCGTATTATGGCTTCTGTATGGCCATCTTCTTTACAGCGCAGTTGTTCTGCGCATGCCTCGAATTTTGAAGTTTTTTGTACCTGTATTTCGTTCGTCGAATGTGATTGTTAAGCAACGTTGTCCAACCAAGTCGGTGACTGGATGGGTGACCGAATTTGGTAGTCCTAATTTGGCCTTTTTGTTTCCACCGTGCATCTGAGATCACGTTAAGCCGTCGGTCCCGGTTATTATCACTAATAATCGTTATTGACGTTATCGTTGATAATATAATCGTTAAAAACCTAAGAGTTGAAATAGTCGTCTTGTCGAGTCTTATGCGGCAGGACCTGGGAAGTGGGATCCCACCGCATTATTATCGCAAGAAAAACCCTAATATCATGTGATTAATGGAAAGGGGCCACGAGCCTCGGCAATGAGGAATACGACGCAAACAGAGAGTATTTCGGTCGTCACGCGTTCATGTAAATTTTGATTGATATCTGACGTTTTGCGATAAGTTTTCTGGTAGCCTTTTTTACCCTCGACGGAACGGATATGTGTTTGCCCTAAGAGGTTGTGTGTTTTTTTGTTTGTGCACTTTTTTTTTACCATTTTCCTGGTACACTTGTGATTTCTATATTATTTAGACGCTTGTTTGCTTTCAGCCTCTTATTATCTACGCATCATTCGCAACTGGTATATGCTGCGCCATCCTCGGCTCGCAGATCCATCTCAACTGGGGCCCTAACTGGCTAACTGCGGTGTTTATGCATGTATATTGCGTCACGTACATTGTCGGCGCGGGGACGGTTCCGTATGTCTTCGTCGCGGAGATATTCTTACCAGAGGTGAGGTTAATTACCAACGAACTTTTTTTTTTATCCACTACAAATTAGCCCTTGACTGCGATCTCACCTGAATGTAAGTGGTGATGCAGTCTAAGACGGTAGCGGGCTAACCTGTTAGGGGCATGGCAGTTATATTAAACCCATACCCCTATTCGGTTTCCACACGGCATCGTACCGGAACGCTAAATCGCTTGGCGGCACGTCTTTGCCGGTAGGGTGGTAACTAGCCACGGCCGAAGCCTCCCACCAGGCCAGACCAAGGAAAATTCAGAAATTATAAATTCCCAAATTGACCCTGCCGGGGATCGAACCCGGGACCTCCGCACGTTAAGGCAACAGCGCTACACACTGCGCCATGGAGGTCGTCAATCCTATCCTTATCCTTATCCTTTGATTATCTTTGGATGATTTTTGACTGCCTCGTTGGTGTAGTGGTTAGCATGTTTGACTGCGGCTGACGAGGTCCCGGGTTCGAGTCCCGGGTCGGGCCATAATAAGTGTTGGGTTTTTCTGACTAGAAATTCTCAGCACTAGCCCGGAGTTAGGAAGTTGGCGGTGTTTTACCCCCGTGCCTCGGAGAGCACGTTAAGCCGTCGGTCCCGGTTATTATCACTAACATGATGATAGTCGTTAAAGCCCGCCAACCCGCATTGGAGCAGCGTGGTGGGTCTAAGCTCTAATTCCCTCTCTCCTATGAGAGTGGAGGCCTGTGCCCAGCAGTGGGACGTTAATGGGCTGTAGTGGTGGTGGTGGTGGATGATTTTTGAATCACTGCTCGTTGGTCTAGTGGTTAGCATGTTCGACTGCAGCCGACGGGGTCCCGGGTTCGAGTCCCGGGTCGGGCCATAATTAATTGTTGGGTTTTCCAGACCAGAAATTCTCAGTACTAGCCCGTAGTTAGAAAGTTGGCGGTGTTTCACCCCGTACCTCGGAGAGTGGTTCAGGGAATTTATTTAAGTTTTTATTTAGGTTAAGAATTCTTTAGTTTCAAGGAATTTATTTTACTATTTTCAGATAAAGAGCTTTGCATCCATGATTGCCGTGGAGTGGGGATTCACTTGCAACTTTGTGATTTTGTTTATCTTCAACCCTCTAGTCACTGCTGTTGGTAGGTACATCCATTCTAAAAGAAATATATTTAATATACACGTACGTACGTCTGTTTGTCTGCAAATATAGTTTCACGGCCATTCCAACCATTATTTGACCAAAACTTGGTCAATAAATAGCTTGAATCTTGAAGATAGACTGGTTATGTTTTCGCACATTTTTCATGTTCATTGTTCATTGTTTTCGCACATCACAGGCCTCCACTCTCATAGGAGAGAGGTAATTAGAGCTTAGACCTACCACGCTGGTCCAATGCGGGTTGGCGGTTTTTGACGACTATTATCATGTTAGTGATAATAACCGGGACCGACGGCTTAACGTGCTCTCCGAGGCACGGGGGTGAAACACCGGCAACTTCCTAACTCCGGACTAGTACTGAGAATTTCTAGTCAGAATAACCCAATACTTAATTATGGCCCGAACTCGAACCCGGGACCTCGTCGGCGGCAGTCGAACAAATGTTGTTCATCCGATTCTGTACAAATAATTGTTGTTGTTGGGCGTTGCGGGATGGTTTCTGATATATCACCATAAAAGTACGATGGTTGGCGCACGAGTCGCATTGCAATGCATGCTGGGAATAGCTAATTCCCAGCATATATTGCAATAAATACTGACCGTTTAATCAGAGTCTATTTATAGAATAGTCTTGCCTACATCTTTAACAAATAGAAAAACCTACTTAATATTATCTAAATTTTTTGCATCATATAAAGCAGCAATAAAGATAACAAATAGTATTATATGAAAGATAAATCTGCTGATTATTCTGATTCTGCCTGGTCTGGTCCGGTACTCTCCTGCTCGATTCAGTCCTATCCAGTCACGAAAAAATCAAGTATAATAAGAACTTGGTATCTCCTGTTTGCCACGGGAACCGTAACGGAACCGTTGTGATTTGAAAATTCTATGAAAAGAAAAAGCGACACTAAAAACAGACAAACATATTCATAATAGGATTTAGCCTGCGAGAGAATGATATAAAATACAAGTTGTATTTAAATACTTTTCTGAAGTATGACTTCTGCCGTGTGTGAATTGCACACATACACTTTTTTTTCATTCACTGTCTGTAAAAAATTACGGCTCCGATTTTTTAACATGGCTTTTTTTTCCAGGTCTTGGCCCAGTATTTTATCTGTTCTCCGTGATATGCTTCCTCACAGTCGTCTACTGCTACTACTATCTACCGGAGACAAAGGGCCTACCAGTAGATGCGCTGCAGGAAAGATTCCTAAAGAGAGCGAATTTATTTAGTAAAAAATAATATTTTAGTAAAATTTACACTTTTCACAAGTCTTTTAATAATTGTCCTTACATGAACATATGCAGGTATCTAAGGAAATCAATCTAACTCTTGTGGTATGGTCTTGGACCTTTCCTTTCGTATTATCAAAAGGGTTATGTCTACTGACTTGGGCAGGTAGCTTGTACAACCCCAACGGGTTGAAGGTATCTCATAGGGTAAACGATGATTGCTTTCATATTGTGTGTACCCTCATGGGACAAAGCCCAAACATAGATCCAAAAGTTCCAACGCGTACATGAGGTAGTAAAAATCTAAACAGCTGTGAGATTGATACAACAACAGGATCGTATCCTCGAGTGCATTAGTAACAAGTCAGAGTAACTTATTGATGCACTATGTAGGTATCAATATGTTACACTATATAATCTCTGGTGGGTGCAAAACTGTTGATAGGAATTGACTCTCATTTACTTACCTAACTAACTATTGGATGGGGTGATGTGGATTTGATAACTGTGTTATGGGCCGAGGTAACGGACGTCTGTCATTACAATAGTTCGCAAATTGCATAAATTCGGCAGACGGTAATTATAGTCGCGTACAAGTTCTATGGGCCCCTCAAAGTAGCCGATGATAGTGACGTCAAGAGCTCGGGGCGTAGACACTAATTTCACCATCAGACTTGTAAACTGGTCATGTGGTCTTCCTCGCTATGACGCCATTGGATAGGTACTTTTACCCCGAAGCTCTTCGCAGCCCCACTCTCCAGGGACTCCCAAGGGCGATAGGGTTCCTGTAGTCGCCACAAATCGCTTTTATTATTATTATTTCCGGTCAAATGGATGGAGTTGGTAATATGGAGCTTAATACAGCAAGCATCCTCTTATCTTGAAGCGATTTGCAATTTTAGTCGCGTACCTACATTATGAGAAAGGGAATCTATCTGTTATTTAGGTACTGCCTAACTATTTGACTTTAAATCTTGACGAACTTTGCGATTTAAGCGTACATCCGCAAAAATCCAAACAGTTTCTAATCCGATGGCATGAGATCTCTCTTCCAGCTTGAACTTCAATTTAACTTTAAGTAGAAGAAGATCACAGCTGCTTACTTAGTAAACAAACACATGATAGGTATGTATCTATGATCATATATCAAACAATGAGGAGGTCCGTCACAATATTATAATCAAAGGAAAACTAAAACCAGCATAGCTGAACGAGTTGAGAAGTGGCTATGGGCCGTTTTATTTGAACGGCGACCCCGCACCGGAAAACAATTACCTATTAATTTAAGACTAGGTGGAGTGACAATCTTAAGCGAGTCAAAGCGAATCGCTGGAGCTAAGCGGTACAAAGCCTTGGTTGGTTGTTTAATCCATAAGTCCGTGTCTGTCGGACTAACGAATAGTTCGATTCAAGTAATTTAGCGGCTCAAAAGTGAACCACACAGATGGTACCACAGCATATGGCAAGACGGAGATGAAAAGTGACCCATGACTGAACCAGTGATTGAGTGATAGGTACCTACAATGTGCGATGCGACTTTTGTTTGAGACTGACTCAATAGCCGCCATAAGTTTGAATTCGGGACATGAAACGCCAAAATAAGAGATGGTTATCGTCATTTTGATATTTGATACGCAAAAAATTCATTCAGTTACGTGAAGAAATGTGTTTTTTATTACTAAAACCAAATCATAAAATAACTACTTATCAAGGCTGTCAAACTTTAATCTATCTTATTATTAGCTAAGTAATAATAGGTATCTACGCTTACCTATATTTGCTCAGTATTAAGAGAACACTTTGTTGTTTGATAAACTAAGGAACGTTATTTAGCATGGACCTAGGAATCTGCTTATTATTAAGTATCAATTGTGTCGAGAAGTGATCTGGTCATAACTATATGACAAAATAAATTATTTTCAAAATAATTAAATATTTGGTTAAATACGTGGCAAGCTAGTTTTTACCATGTCCATAATTCGGCAAGCATATTGTACACTGATAGGTAAGAATTTATTATTGAAATCAACGATTGAAATAATAAAATTAAACAAGATGAAAATTAGTTTTTTATTATATTAAAGAGTAGGTAGGTATGTATTTTTGCGAAAAACACGTGTTTTTTTGTGGTGCAGTATCCGCCCACCATGAAAAATTAAAGAATAGGTACCTACTGCTTCCTCCTTTTTTACCCGGAGATAGGTTGCATCTAGGGGAAGGACAATAGTTTATATTATACCTACGCTTAAAGTTCCCAGGAAGGTTCCCATCATCGCAAGAATCATAGTATTTATTTAATATACTACTAACTATTATTATTATTATTGTATTCTTTATTGCAAACAAGAAATATAGAAACATATAGGTAATCACAAAAAAAGAAGCTTAATCGTAGTGAAGCGTGCAAAGGCGGTCTTATCGCTAAAGCGATCTCTCCCAGACAACCTTTGGTGATTGGATTGGCGAAATCACGGGTTGTGTCGCAAGTAGGTAATTTAGTTTTTATATAATAGGTATATTCCCTTTTTTCAGTATGTTGCCTGTGTTTGAACATAGGTATCATGTTTGCATGGCCCTCATCCACCATCAAGCTCTTCGCATCAAATAACACCACTCTAAACAGACCCATGACTGAAACAGAGATATCGTTGTTCGGAAGTTTATCGTGCATATCAGCTTTAATCAGCACACCTCTATCCTGATTCCTCTTGGATATGCTGGGAAGAAAATATAGCTGTATCTTGTTTGCTATTCCACAAGTTGTAAGTACCTACTGCCTTATCATAATCATCATGATCAACCCATTGCCGGCACACTTCAGCATGAATCTAGGCGCATAGCCCACAACGCTGGCCAAGTGCGAAATGACAGATACCGAGTAACTTTAAATAGCTGATTATGGTTCTATCACGTACCTATTATGCAGTTGATTTTCAAGTCTTGATTCCTTTGGATTTGTAGGACCTACTTATTATCATAGTTGAATAATTTTTTGGCTAAATTAGACAGTTTATCTATCATAATTTCTGATTTTCAATGTTTGTACCTTGCTTCATCGACAAGGCAGAGAATATAAAACTACAATACCGATGAAAATTGTCTACACTTACCGTAATTTCGCATAAATGTTGTACATATAGGTACGTTTACTTAATTCTTTGATCCATTTATTATTTTTGAAGATTTTACAAATACCCACATAGGTACCTATCTACCTGGCACATATTTCTCCGTAATGTTTTTTTTTTCCAGGTAACCTGGGCTTTAATCTCTACATTCCCGTCTGTAGCGGTCATCCTAGTTGCTATATTTATATCAGGATTAGGAGGCTGCGCTTTCGTAGTCGTACCGCTTTACATCAGCGAATTCTGTCACGAATCCATCAGAGGCACGATGACCTCTGGAGGCATTATTTCGTATGGCGTTGGACTTATGGTATCATACCTCTTGGGAGGACAGTTGGAGTATGACATGATGAACTATGTGTGTCTCCTTATTTCCGTTATTGGACTGTTAACGTTGATGATCTTAAAAGAGTCGCCGACGTATTTGATGAAGAAAGGAATGGAAAAGGAGGCTGCGAATTCCATCGCTTTCTATCGATCCTCGAAACCCGATTCGAAGGAGGTTTTGCAGGAAATGGATATGATACGAAGAGCGCTGAATCCGCAAATGGACAGTGAGTAGATATATGCTATTTCCTATTCCTATTTCAAATAATACTTTATAGAATTCTAATACCGAGCTGATCATATTTTTAACGTATACTTACCTAGATTGTAATAAATTATCTTCTTCTAATTATATAAGTAATAGGAAAAGGTGATCTATCTATCAACGCACAGCTCAAACCACTTTGGCATAGCTAGAAAGGATTTTTGGAAATTAACCCCCTAATCGGGTAATATAGGTAGGGGTTTAAAATTTGTATTGAAGTCGAACTTAACATGAGCGAAACCGCGAGCACAAGTTGATTTTTAAAAGGGTTGGAAGCATTGGCAATCTAATAGTTCTTTAGTTTAAGATGATTTGTGAGATAGACATAATTAAAAAGAAAAAAACCCAGCTGTGTTTTTTGTAGCCTCGGCTCAGAACAGGGCGCTTTTGAAACCTCGTAGCTTTAGTTTTAAGATAAACCGTAATTGATTATCGCCTTTTTGTTTTATGATTAGATATTGAACGTTCAAAAAAGGCACAGTGAACTGGTCTGTGAGTTACTTTTAAATAAATAAACATTGAATTGAATTAAGGCGCCATAATCTCATAAGAGAGGGGCTAGCATATTATATAGTTAGCATAGTTGACCTGGAATGACTGAGAGCACATTAATGGTTGAATAAGGACTCATTGTTTTTTTAGTCCAAGTAAGCTATGTATCAAAAAATATAAAGCACCTAGATATCATATCATCATCATCATCACTACAGCCCATTAACGTCCCACTGCTGGGCACAGGCCTCCACTCTCATAGGAGAGCGGGAATTAGAGCTTAGACCCACCACGCTGCTCCAATGCGGGTTGGCGGGCTTTAACGACTATTATCGTGTTAGTGATAATAACCGGGACCGACGGCTTAACGTGCTCTCCGAGGCACGGGGGTGAAACACCGCCAACTTCCAACTCCGGGCTGGCACTGAGAATTTCTTAATTGAAAAACCCAATACCTAACTTGTATGCCCGACCTTGAATCGAACCCAGGACCTCGTGATCCGCAGTCGACTATGCTAACCACTAGACCAACGAGGCAGTCAGGCAGCGATGGTCACTTATGTTTGCTATCCCTAACTGGGTAACTGGTGAAAACCAATGTTAGGTGGAAAAATCGCAACATTTTATAACTATTGTCTTTCTGCGAGTGTCATTATTTAAGTAAATAACTACAACTAAGTACACACGTATGTTCGATGTAGGTTTTTCGTGTATGAGGATTGGGATACATGCGTCGTAAGCCTTTTATTATGTAGGTACACAGGTAGTTTTATCTTTATACGTAGTACCATACGTAGAACACATATAATAAATTATATTCACATACTTACTTATTTAAAAATACAAATCAACATAATTGTAAAATAATTAAGAAATGAGATGGTTTGAAATTTTATGAGATTCAATACCTACTTAGGTTTCATTGGGTGAAAGATTTAACCTAAAGGACATAAAGTACGTCACACGTTAAGGGGGAGGGAGGGGGTGGGAGGGGTCCTAAGTTTCGTGACGTCACATTTCAAAATCTTTGAAATATAATCTATAATCTTTTCACAATAATTATAATAATTTTCATTTTCAGATGAGACACCTGAAGAGGAAAAACTGAAAGACGAAAATCAAACTCCGAAAAAACTTTCGATTCTTGAGTTTCTAAGTAAGTACCTAAGTCCCAAACTCCAAACAATACTCATTGATGAAAAGATACTCCTCCAGATATACAGTTCCGAACATTGAAAATATTGTCTTATCTATAATATTGGAGTTTACCTCTTTTAGAATCGATTTGCACATAGTAGGTATAGCCCCCCATGATAAGTTATGGGGAGTAAAATAAAAAAAACCGTAACGTAATTGACTTTATTTTTCCATTTATGCAAAGTATTTTGTCGGATATAAATTAAGTATATAATTAATTTAAATAAATGTATCAAGCATGCTTTCAGTGATATAAAAAATGTGTTCATTTACCCTCATTTACTGATCTATACATATATTTGACCGAGCGAAGCGAGTCTACTTGAGTGAATTTGCACTTGTCCGTCCGTCCGTCCTTCCGTCTGTCAGAGCCTTATAACTTCTGAATTACTGAACGTAATTACTTCAAATTTAAATATTAAACACATAAACCGATGGCCTCCAGCCGAATATGGCTCAAAAGTTATAAAAATCTTTATTTCAGGGGGGGGCTCTCATAGAAGCGAATGCGAAGTAAAATATTTTTTGTAGCGTTCCATAGGGTTGCGGTATATCATTTTAAAGATAATTAGGAAAAAGTCCAAAAATTTTATTTTTAAATTTTTCCCCTAAAATTGACGAAATGGGGGGTTTTCAAAGTGGAAATTTTCTAACGTCCAAAGTTGACCTCAGAACTCTCAATTTTCTAAAAGGCTGAGCCTGAAACATGATCAATTATTTGAATTATATCCTGTACTTGAACAACAAATACTAAAATTAGATAAATATAACAAGGAAACGAAATTATTTAATTTCGTTACAGAGAAATCAAGATCGACGCGTAGAGGCTTAGCAATACTCTTCGTCTTGTATACAATAGCTGTCTTCCAAGGGCTTGCAGTGGTGCAGGTCTATTCCGAACCACTGTTCGAAGAGGCACTACCGAGCATGTCTGCCAACTTGACCAGTATTTTATTTGCACTCGTTAACACAATCGCTGGTTTATCTGCAGCTTATCTGATGGACTATGCGGGAAGACGGGTGAGAACTCTGCTATGGATTATTGCCTAGCACTTATATCCCACCACCACTACTAGGTACAGCTCATTAACGTCCTACTGCTGGGCACAGGCCTCCACTCTTATAGGAGAGAGGGAATTAGAGCATAGACCCACCACGCTGCTCTAATGCGGGTTGGCGGGCTTTAACGACTATTATCATGTTAGTGATAATAACCGGGACCGACGGCTTAACGTGCTCTCCGAGGTACGGGGGTGCATCACCGCCCACTTCCAACTCCGGGCTGGCACTGAGAATTTCTTAACTGAAAAACCCAATAACCTAACAATTTTTATGCCCGGCGGGAATCGAACCCAGGACCTCGTACCTACTATCACGAGAATAAGTTTAGCCTAGTCCAAGTTTCAAGACAGTTTCGAGTAGCTGGTATATTAGACAGACAGAAGGCTGACCATCGTCACGAGTATGTAGAGACCTTAACACCCGTGTATTACAACGTTTTTCACTACATTTGTGAGAAAACATGAAAATAATGGCACGTTTTTGTAATTGCGTTTTTATATTGGTTTCATGGCTCTAGGGCCTAGCTTGGATTCTGCCTTTACTTTTTGATTTATAAAACTTAAATTAATTTTAATTAATTATATCAAACACAATTTTTAATTTCAAGAATTGATTTCAACAGTCCACATTTATATGTTATATTTTTTTAAGATTTCTCAGGTACTAAAATTCTACATCCATACAAAGTTAATATTATCTTATGAACCTTCTTGCAAGAAAACTTTTTATTTAGAAGTAAAGTGGACGTACATAAATTAAAAAAATAATGCAAAAACTGTTTACTGTCTCTGTAAGTGCATTTTTCGAGAAAATGTATTGAATAAAATATTAACGCAAGAGAACCTAACGGGGATTAAGATTCTCTTGCGAGTTCAGATCATCACTGAGTTTACGATGCTCTCTGATAAGTAGGTAAAATACCTAACTAACTATATTGAACTAAAATCATATTTATTTCAATTTTTTCAGCCCGTAATGATTTACTCTTCACTAGCTGCTGGCATTTGCTGCTTGGCACTCGGAACTCAAATACAATTCCACTGGGGCCCGCATTGGCTTACTGGCATATTCGTCTATGCCTTTTGTATAACTTGCACTAGTGGAGCTGGGACAGTACCCTATGTGATGATTGCTGAACTCTTTGTACCTGAGGTAGGTACTAGGCATCTATCAACATTCAATGATCTACCCAATTTAACAAAGATCATTCATCTATGGACTTTTTAAAACCCCATAACAACCCTGGAAGCCTAATATTGCGACCACCCGTTGTGCTGTTCAATTTTTTCCATGCGGTAATTACTAAATACTGAATTTTTTTTGTCTATTTGTATTAAAAATCAGTTCAGCTTTATCAATCAGCTCCATTTGGCGTTACTTTCGGATAGGTTTCTATCTTGAATCTTGCGACAGAGGGCGTATTTGCAAATCCCTTAAAATATTGGAGTTTTCAGTACATTTTGTGACTAAGTCAAGCAAAATAAGATGGAACTTAAAATTACTATACATAGATTGATCCTATATCTCCAATTGTTGGTAATAACTTGTAAACAATCTTTATTTTTAATACTATAAAAATGATTTTCCCTCACCTCTTCACTCAAAATTGACGATTTAGGGGTGACTTTAGGTACATTTTTTACTGTAAATATGCCGATTTTTTGTCACTAAAAAATACCATCTGTTAGTAGATATGTTCACCTCCAAATTTTGGTAAGAAAAATATTAAAAATAGTACGAATTGTACAAGAAATTAAATAAAAATCGCGTGTATTTTTTTCACACACTTTGTTAATCTTAACACAGTGAAAATAAGGGTTATTTTGATCTTACTCGGTCTCTGGTTAGATTTCAAATTATAAATTAGTCAGCGTTTGACCGCCGTCGTGAGTGGACCCTGTCTCGGTTGCAAGCAGTCGCTGATGTCGAAAAACATCGCTGTACGGACACGAAATAGTTGAGCGAACATAATTTATATTTTACGTTATCGACTATGCGGATATATCGATAAGGTACATAATATGTTACCTACATAACATAATTTTATTATTTGATAGAATTTAGAAATTTATTAGTCTCTATTCCCCGAGCGTGGTAGTGACCTGAAGGTATACTTCGAGGGCTACTACTGGAACTTCTAGACGCGTAGAGCTAGGTGTATCGAATTTGGGCTCGTTTTGTTAGTTATGATGAGATCTTACCACAGAACTTGGTGGAGTGACCTGAAGGTATACTTCGACATCCACAACTGGAACTCCTAGACGCGTAGAGATAGGTGTATCGGATTTGGGCTCGTTTTGTTAGTTATGATGAGTTCTTACCACAGAACTTGGTATAGTGACCTGAAGCAATACTTCGACATCCACAACTGGAACTCCTAGACGCGTAGAGCTAGGTGTATCGAATTTGGGCTCGTTTTGTTAGTTATGATGAGATCTTACCACAGAACTTGGTGGAGTGATCTGAAGGTATACTTCGACATCCACAACTGGAACTCCTAGATGCGTAGAGCTAGGTGTATCGAATTTGGGCTCGTTTTGTTAGTTATGATGAGATCTTACCACAGAACTTGGTGGAGTGACATGAAGGTATACTTCGACATCCACTACTGGAACTCCTAGACGCGTAGAGCTAGGTGTATTGAATTTGGGCTCGTTTTGTTAGTTATTATGAGATCTTACCACAGAACTTGGTAGAGTGACCTAAAGTTATACTTCGACATCCACTACTGGAACTCCTAGATGCGTAGTGCTAGGTGTATCGAATTTGGGCTCGTTTTGTAAGTTATGATGAGTTCTTACCACAGAACTTGGTGGAGTGACCTGAAGGTATACTTCGACATCTACTACTGGAACTCCTAGACGCGTAGAGCTAGGTGTATCGAATTTGGGCTCGTTTTGTTAGTTATGATGAGATCTTACCACAGAACTTGGTGGAGTGATCTGAAGGTATACTTCGACATCCACAACTGGAACTCCTAGATGCGTAGAGCTAAGTGTATCGAATTTGGGCTCGTTTTGTTAGTTATGATGAGATCTTACCACAGAACTTGGTGGAGTGACCTGAAGGTATACTTCGACATCCACTACTGGAACTCCTAGACGCGTAGAGCTAGGTGTATCGAATTTGGGCTCGTTTTGTTAGTTATGATGAGATCTTACCACAGAACTTGGTAGAGTGACCTGAAGTTATACCTCGACATCCACTACTGGAACTCCTAGATGTGTAGAGCTAGGTGTATCGAATTTGGGCTCGTTTTGTAATTTATTATGAGTTCTTACCACAGAACTTGGTGGAGTGATCTGAAGGTATACTTCGACATCCACAACTGGAACTCCTAGATGCGTAGAGCTAGGTGTATCGAATTTGGGCTCGTTTTGTTAGTTATGATGAGATCTTACCACAGAACTTGGTGGAGTGACCTGAAGGTATACTTCGACATCTACTACTGAAACTCCTAGACGCGTAGAGCTAGGTGTATCGAATTATGATGAGATCTTACCACAGAACTTGGTGGAGTGACCTGAAGGTATACTTCGACATCCACTACTGGAACTCCTAGACGCGTAGAGCTAGGTGTATCGAATTTGGGCTCGTTTTGTTAGTTATGATGAGATCTTACCACAGAACTTGGTAGAGTGACCTGAAGTTATACTTCGACATCCACTACTGGAACTCCTAGATGCGTAGAGCTAGGTGTATCGAATTTGGGCTCGTTTTGTTAGTTATGATGAGTTCTTACCACAGAACTTGGTGGAGTTCCAGTAGTGGATGTCGAAGTATACCTTCAGGTCACTTCACCAAGTTCTGTGGTAAGATCTCATCATAACTAACAAAACGAGCCCAAATTCGATACACCTAGCTCTACGCGTCTAGGAGTTCCAGTAGTGGATGTCGAAGTATACCTTCAGGTCACTCCACCAAGTTCTGTGGTAAGATCTCATCATAACTAACAAAACGAGCCCAAATTCGATACACCTAGCTCTACGCGTCTAGGAGTTCCAGTAGTGGATGTCGAAGTATACCTTCAGGTCACTCCACCAAGTTCTGTGGTAAGATCTCATCATAACTAACAAAACGAGCCCAAATTCGATACACCAAGCTCTACGCGTCTAGGAGTTCCAGTAGTGGATGTCGAAGTATACCTTCAGGTCACTCCACCAAGTTCTGTGGTAAGATCTCATCATAACTAACAAAACGAGCCCAAATTCGATACACCTAGCTCTACGCGTCTAGGAGTTTCAGTAGTAGATGTCGAAGTATACCTTCAGGTCACTCCACCAAGTTCTATGGTAAGAACTCATCATAACTAACAAAACGAGCCCAAATTCGATACACCTAGCTCTACGCATCTAGGAGTTCCAGTAGTGGATGTCGAAGTATAACTTCAGGTCACTCTACCAAGTTCTGTGGTAAGATCTCATCATAACTAACAAAACGAGCCCAAATTCGATACACCTAGCTCTACGTGTCTAGGAGTTCCAGTAGTGGAGGTCGAAGTATACCTTCATGTCACTCCACCAAGTTCTGTGGTAAGATCTCATCATAACTAATAAAACGAGCCGAAATTCGATACACCTAGCTCTAAGCATCTAGGAGTTCCAGTTGTGGATGTCGAAGTATACCTTCAGATCACTCCACCAAGTTCTGTGGTAAGATCTCATCATAACTAACAAAACGAGCCCAAATTCGATACACCTAGCTCTACGCGTCTAGGAGTTCCAGTAGTAGATGTCGAAGTATACCTTCAGGTCACTCCACCAAGTTCTGTGGTAAGAACTCATCATAACTAACAAAACGAGCCCAAATTCGATACACCTAGCTCTACGCGTCTAGGAGTTCCAGTAGTGGATGTCGAAGTATACCTTCAGGTCACTCCACCAAGTTCTGTGGTAAGATCTCATCATAACTAACAAAACGAGCCCAAATTCGATACACCTAGCTCTACGCGTCTAGGAGTTCCAGTAGTGGATGTCGAAGTATACCTTCAGGTCACTTCACCAAGTTCTGTGGTAAGATCTCATCATAACTAACAAAACGAGCCCAAATTCGATACACCTAGCTCTACGCGTCTAGGAGTTCCAGTAGTGGATGTCGAAGTATACCTTCAGGTCACTCCACCAAGTTCTGTGGTAAGATCTCATCATAACTAACAAAACGAGCCCAAATTCGATACACCTAGCTCTACGCATCTAGGAGTTCCAGTAGTGGATGTCGAAGTATAACTTCAGGTCACTCTACCAAGTTCTGTGGTAAGATCTCATCATAACTAACAAAACGAGCCCAAATTCGATACAACTAGCTCTACGCATCTAGGAGTTCCAGTAGTGGATGTCGAAGTATAACTTCAGGTCACTCTACCAAGTTCTGTGGTAAGATCTCATCATAACTAACAAAACGAGCCCAAATTCGATACACCTAGCTCTACGTGTCTAGGAGTTCCAGTAGTGGATGTCGAAGTATACCTTCATGTCACTCCACCAAGTTCTGTGGTAAGATCTTATCATAACTAATAAAACGAGTCCAAATTCGATACACCTAGCTCTACGCATCTAAGAGTTCCAGTTGTGGATGTCGAAGTATACCTTCAGATCACTCCACCAAGTTCTGTGGTAAGATCTCATCATAACTAACAAAACGAGCCCAAATTCGATACACCTAGCTCTACGCGTCTAGGAGTTCCAGTAGTAGATGTCGAAGTATACCTTCAGATCACTCCACCAAGTTCTGTGGTAAGATCTCATCATAACTAACAAAACGAGCCCAAATTCGATACACCTAGCTCTACGCGTCTAGGAGTTCCAGTTGTGGATGTCGAAGTATACCTTCAGGTCACTGCACCAAGTTCTGTGGTAAGATCTCATCATAACTAACAAAACGAGCCCAAATTCGATACACCTAGCTCTACGCGTCTAGGAGTTCCAGTTGTGGATGTCGAAGTATTCCTTCAGATCACTCCACCAAGTTCTGTGGTAAGAACTCATCATAACTAACAAAACGAGCCCAAATTCGATACACCTAGCTCTACGCGTCTAGGAGTTCCAGTAGTGGATGTTGAAGTATACCTTCAGGTCACTGCACCAAGTTCTGTGGTAAGCTCTCATCATAACTAACAAAACGAGCCCAAATTCGATACACCTAGCTCTACGCGTCTAGGAGTTCCAGTTGTGGATGTCGAAGTATACCTTCAGGTCACTGCACCAAGTTCTGTGGTAAGATCTCATCATAGCTAATAAAACGAGCCCAAATTCGATATGCCTAGCTCTACGCGTCTAGGATTTCCAGTAGTAGTCGTTGAAGTATACCTTCAGGTCACTTCACCAAGTATTGAGCTAAGATCTCATTATAAATAACAAAACGAGCCCGAAGTCCGGAAATAAAAAATAGATAAAACAATTAATAATAATATATCGAAGTATCGACTATCGATACAAATTGATTCAACGCAGCTTATCCGTGCATGTGTGTGCGTGGGAATGAAGCATGTGTAGTAGTGCGATTTCATACCTATCCGTTTCGGAAATACGTCCTTAAGTACTTCGTTCGATCAGATTCTTAAAGAAATTGCGCACACAAATTCCATATCCGCGAATTGAGAGTTCTAACTTCTCAATCTAGATGACCCGAAGATGCTCTTTCTAACTCTCAGTCCGAATAATCCAGAGGTGAGGTGTTGAAAATTGTATCCGTACTAATCCATTCTAATATTATAAATGCGAAAGTGTGTCTGTCTGTCTGTCTGTCTGCTACGCTTTCACGGCTCATCCGTTTAACCGATTTTGATGAAATTTGGTACAGGGGTAGGTTGTATCCCGGGGAAGGACATAGGCTACTTTTTATCCCGGAAAATTAAAGAGTTCCCGCGGGAATCAAAAAAACTTAATCCACGCGAACGGAGTCGCGGGAATCATCTAGTAGGTATTATAAATGCGAAAGTGTGTCTGCCTGTCTGCTACGCTTTCACGGCCCATCTATGCAACCGATTTTGATGAAATTTGAGACAGAGACAGGTTACTTCCCGGGGAAGAACATAGGCTACTTTTTATTCTGGAAAATTTAAGATTTCAATAAAGTTTTACAAGTGATTGTGAATCGTCGAGTGAATCTACCGCTGATTCGAAATGCCATTCCTACCAAAAAGAGCTAGCAAGAAACTCGGTGGTGGCTCTTTTTAATAAAAAATTACAGTCACTGTCAGGATACAAATAGTTAACTGCAGTCCCAAGCATAGCTGGAGCGAGTCATATCCATTAAAAGTCCGAAATTTTTCAGGTGAAAGGCGTGATGACAATGCTGGCAGTCCAATGGGGATGGATATGCAACTTCATTATCCTCTTTATTTTCAACCCTCTGGTATTAGTGATTGGTTTGGGCCCGGTCTTCTACATCTTTGCGGTTGTCGGCGTGTTTTCCACAGTGTTTTGTTACTTTTACCTGCCAGAGACGAACGGATTGACTGTAGACGTTGTTCAAACATTACTGATTAGGAGGACGCAATGTTGAAAAATGTAAAAGGGTATTGGATACCAGCAAACGTTACGTTGCGGAAGTCCATGATAATGAAAGAACTAGAAGTTTAATTCGCTATAATCCGCCACAGTAGGTAAATCTGTGGTACAGTGTGTATCTCGCACTAGCAGCTTGCGATATTCACCACACCACACAATTTATTCTTCCAAATTATTCTCAACCTACGTTTCACCGACACCGGAGCATCTAAAGGAGATTTTCAACGACGATGCACGCTTGTATTATCGTTGTAAAATGGTACTTCGGTACAAACGAACCTGCTATATAACAAAAGTTGTGTTGGCATGATGACTGATTTTGAAAATGGTCAGATTATGTTCGGAAGTATCTACTATTTCGAAAAAATATCTTTTTTCAGCAGAAAAATAAGGTTTGGTAGATAAAATTGGCATTTGAAATTTAAATTTTAAAATTCACGCCAAAACGTTCGGCGGTGTCATGGCGTCGTTTGTGATGTCACTATTGTTTTTACCAATGTACTCTGTGCAGTGTGCAGTAAACAATAGTGTGATTGTCAAAGCTTGAAAACAAACAATTATGACGTCATTCGCTTCTTGGTGTTTTATCCAATATGGCGGATTGCTGTATTTTTAAGTTTTATTTTATCAAAATAGATATCAATCTCACTCGAAATATAATAATAAATACGTTTTATATAATCCATGAATCCTATTTCATTAGCTAAATTCATAATTTCATTGATTCTTGGTTACTGTCATCATGCCTATTCTTAATATTGGTGCTGCAACAGCGCATTTTAACAAACAGAAAGAAACTATGAGCCAATCGGAGGCGACAAAAATTCTTTCAGATAATACATAAGTACATAAGTATTGCTGTAAAATCGAACTTAGTGCAATGCACGTGTACAATGCACACTCTTGCTGAGATCTAAGCGTAACTTGACTTTACACAGACTTAAAACAAGACAGATTAAGCTTTCCCGTTTAAACTTCTTCAAGTAGGCATCTACTACCACCACCACTATAGCCCATTTACGTCCCACTGCTGGGCACATACCTCCACTCTTATAGTAGAAAGGTTCTGAGAGCTTACACCCACCACGCTGCTCCAATACGGATTAGCGGGCTTTAACGACTATTATCATGTTAGTGATAATAACCGAGAGCCGACGGCTTAACGTGCTCTCCGAGGCACAGGGGTGACACAACTTCCTAACTTCCGGGCTAATACTGACAAATGACAATGTCTAGTCAGAAAAACGCAACACTTAATGGTGGCCCGACCCGGGACTCGAACCCGGGACATGCTGTAGTCGAACATGAAGTAGGCATGAGTAAAGCCAAAGAACGCTGAACGCTCTATAGATTTCAGGCTTATAATTTGTTATATATTTTTATGATTATACCTATTTTTGAGTTGATAAGTCTTATAGTTAAAGGAAATTGTACTTTGTTTTGAAAGCAGTTGAAGTTTATTAGCTTGACTTTTTCTAAAGACGCTCAGACGCTGATAACCGGCCGAGAGCATGGCCGATACGCTAAGATGAGTGATGTACCTACCTATTCGATAGTGGAAAATAATTGTTTGTTACTGTACCAGAATATTAAAATAAACGTGATGTTTTTATTTTGTATTATTTTAAATCTTTATACAGATTACTAGCTGATGCCCGCGACTTCGTACGCGTGGACTGAGGTTTTTTGGTTCCCGCGAGAACTCTTTCAATTTCCGGGATAAAAAGTAGCCTATGTACTATTCCAGACTATAATCTATCTCTGTGCCAAATTTCATCCAGATCCGTTCAGCCGTTGGGGCGTGATTGAGTAACAAACATCCATCCATACATCCATCAATACATCCATTCATCCAAACTTTCGCATTTATAATATTTATTTGATTATTTGATAAACTTTATTGAGATTAATTATAAAGAAATTAATTTTAAAAGTGGTGAATAATAAATAATTATTAATAATGTAAGTAAACAAGAGCTACTTAAATGTGTTACTGAATTAAATTACTTATTAAAATATGTAAAAAGATCGCATGTTATCAGAAAGATATATGAGTAAGCGAATCCACGATAATATTCCAGCGTTCATTAAAACAACTCTACTTTTAGTGTGATCGGATTATGTCATCGAAATTCACAATACAAACAACACCTTATCTTAAATAATGAAGGTATAATTTTCTTGCGGGCACAAAGGTCAAAATTGTGTTACGATGTCACTAACCTAGCGTGACCTTTAGTTTTTCTCACAGTCCTAGTACTGGGGGTGATCATAAGCCTGACCCACTATTTTACCAGTATACAAAAAAAAATATATAATATATTGCAATCTATTTCTTGACTATTTATTCGTTGTTAATTGTTATTGATACCTTAATCTATTTTAATTTATTTGGTCTTACGCGAACTGATGTATTTTTGTTTGATAACATGTATTATTATCTATTATCAATAGATAAAGGTTTCATAACGACTAGTGCAACAAAATTCATAGTGTTGTCTTTTAAATTTAAAAACACAGTGGCATATTTAAATATCAAGTTGTCCTAACGCAAAATTATGTTTCATCTGTTTTAATGTAGATAAGTATTGTTTACTTAGATATACTAATTGATAAGCTCATTGAATAGTCTGCACTTTTTCATATTATTTTTAAATATTTTTATATTGTTTTAGGTTTGATATAGACAAACGTACCTAAGTATAGAAAAACTTTGTATTTTGTACGTAAGTACATACACAAATATCAATATCAAAAGAGAATTGTCCAAGTAAATTAAAATAAACGGTACACGCACATACACATAATTTATTCTATTTGATGTAGGTAAAGGTGGAGGAGAACATTTGGAGCAAAGAATACACCCCCACCCCTTGTAACAACCACCCGACGTTACGTTATTACGTCACGTAGGGTGTGCCTGGCCCGTATATAGTATTACCCCGAGCCCCCATTCATAATAATTTTCTTCTATCGATAAAGTAGGTAACGCCACATCACTACTGTATGAATGAACTTTAGTTGGTACGGCCAGTAGCGACTAGTGTATCCACGGAGCTTGTTGTATAATACAGCAGACTGTGTTTATTTACAACGACTCAACTACTTAGTGTTTTATTAAGTTACTTTTAAGCGAGTTTCAAATAAAATGTAAGTGTGTACCAATTCGTTGTTATTTATATAAAAAAATCGTGTCGATGTTTAAAAAGATTGGGTTATATCATAGTGAAACTTAATCAGGTCTTTAAGTTTTATACGGAGGTAAGGTTCGTCAAGTTAAAAAAATACCTACTTAAATAAAAATAGACCTACATAATTATGTGTAAAATGATAAATCATGATGTTCTACGCAAATCTAATTATGATTGCGAATTAAATGGGTTAAAATAACTAATACAATCGTGTGCTCTTGAGACAAAAAACAAATAAGTAAATAGTAAACTTAAGTAATACCGAAATTACTTAAATGGCACCACCTCCCGAGAGCATTTAGGTATTTTAACTAGTCCATTTTTTCAACCGACTTCAAAAAAGGAGGAGGTTCTCAATTCGACTGTATTTTTTTTTTTTTTTATGTTTGTTACCTCAGAACTTTTGACTTGGTGGACCGATTTGGATGATTCTTTTTTTATTTGAAAGAGCATACTTCCCATGTGGTCCCATATAAATTTTATCGAAATCGGTCGAGTGGTTTTTAAAATATCAACAATAAAATAAAAACTTTGTATAGCGTGTGCTTGTTGTTGTAAAGTTGGCGCGGGAGTTTGACGTCGGTTGTTTAAAAAGTATTTTTTATATTAAATTATTGATCTAATTTTCAATTGCTTGCCCAAAATTAATATCCCACGTCCTATAAGATCGGTCCTACCCAGCAATGATGTTGGTCCTACCTCAAATTGTAATTGTCGCACAGGTAAGAGCTGCGGCTATCTAGGTACACAATTAAAAAGTTTGCAGTGAAAATCAGCTAGACTCACTCACTCTTTCTATCTCGCAATTTTATTTATATTTGATACCACTAGATTATTTTACAATTTGTTCGACTTGGCGCCAATAATGTGCATGCATTCAGAAGTTATCTAGCTTTGACACAGATGGACAGACAAATGCAGATTCACCTAAGTAATTAGACTCGGACCTAGTTATCTACCTAACACTTATGGAAAACCTTGAAATGAGTTAATGTTGGGTAAATACTAAATACGCTTCAGTGAAACACGGTCAAGCAGTCATTTGGAAAACTTCCTGAAAAACGAGTAAGTAGGTAGGTATGCATAGTTGGTATATTATGTTACAGTGTGACAGTATTTAGCTTGTGGTTATAAATAACACCTAAACCACAACGTCGCGTTTTATATTTCAATAGAAACTCTCGATGCACACGAAGTTCAAAAGTGATATTAGGTAGCTGGTAAGTTAGTACTTAATAGGTGTGTACATAGGTATCTATTTGTCTCATCAATCGATCTTTCTATGTATCGATTTTCTAAATATTATTCACAGACAATTGATTAGGTAGGTACAATTAAATATTTATGCCTACGATATGGTGTAAAATACATAAATAGTATCTTTGTATGTACCTAATTGAATTTTACAGATTTTCTCGATGGCAGCTAAGTGAAATTACCAGGATGTCAGAAAAGCCAGAAGTTCGCTTTGAAGAGGCGGAGCGGCAGAAGAGTGTTATTCTAACATCCGTTGCCGGCATATGTCTTTTCTTGATATGGATACTACGATATTTTCCACTTCTAGTAACCTTGATCATGATATTGGGCATTTATTTGATGACTGGAGATAGATATCAATGGGTATACATTTGGAAGAAAACTTTCTGGAGGGACATGACGTAAGTACAAATTAAGTCTAACATAAAATACAATTTACAAGGGCACTTAAGCAAGGTCAAACAATACCGTAAATTATGGAGCTATGAAAACATAAGTTTCGTTGTAAACGGACCTACTCGTATTAGTTAAAATCGATAGTCCAGTCCAACGTTACATACTTTGCGTGCGTAAAATGGGGTCTTGTGAATTCGTCTAGGCATTCGTTGTTTCGTTTTATTCGGTTATTCTTGAATTTCTAAAGAAAAATTACGTTATTTTCAATGCGATATCTTAACCTGCAGTTTGCTCCATAGCTGTTTTCAGGAACACGTTTTGCACCTTTCAGTGCCGAAAAAATATCCATTTCATCAATCTCTCACTTGCAGACCGTTATTCATGCCATACATAATAGGTACATACAATTAATATCAATTTTATAGTAAATAGGTGGATGATCGATCTCTAGCGAGTAGGTACCTAGCTGGGAGTCGCTGGACACAAATAACAGAACTAGAAGACCATGTTCTGCGGAGATCTTTGCTGGTGGACATAATATATCTGTCGGTTGAGATAACGACGAATGAACTTAATTGTACTCCTGTGAATCTCAAAATCAGCAGAACAAACAAGCCACTCAGTCTCATTTCAATTATGATGATAGCAGGAGTTTAACAAATAAGAAGAAATAGTTGTGTTGCTAAAAGTCCGCAAACAAGGTGACATTATTTTACAGGCCCTATATTATTTACATTGCACTTATCAAGACATCCAACATGTTCTTAATTAACTGCATGGTGTGAGGCAAAGTCCACCATATTTCATTTTGCATTCGGCTCGGCAAAATTAAATACGACCCTAGCAATCGAGCTCAAATTGCTGAATGCTTGATGCTCGACTGGAATTTCCGTAAATCAGTGAGGAGTGAAATTTCCAAAACTCCTGAAAGTTCAAAATCTTGATTTTTAACCGGTATATCAAATACCGATTTTCTTCTTTGCAACTTGAAAATGTATCTACGGACTTTCATCCACTATTTACCCTCCGCGAGAGTGAAGTTTTTTGAACCGTGAAACGCGTAGGCATTTCTGCATTTTGAATCGAAAGCCTAAATACAAAGTTTCATCTTCTTTATTACCAAAGCTCCATTCATAGAGCATGCCTAGATACATCATAAAAAGAATTCGCTAAAATTGATAGTTTCAGACAAAGCCTATCAGTCATCATCATTGTCGAGTTTGGACAAGTCTTTTATATAGATTGTTTTAATTTGCAATCCTAAACAATATCACATAAAGACATTTTCGTGTCCTTTATTTTTATACGACTGCCTGAAAAAAGGAGTATATTGTTTTCAGGGTTCATGTATGTATGTATGTATGTATGTATGTATGTATGTATGTATGTATGTATGTCTGTATGTGAGTTTGTATATTCCACCATAACTTCTATATGCCTGAACCGATTTTGATAAATGAGGTATCAAATCAAATCAAATCAAATGTTTTTAAATTCAAATAAACTTTTACAAGTACTTCTGAATCGTCAAGTGAATCTACCACTGGTTCGGAATGACATTCCTACCGAGAAGAACCAGCAAGAAACTCGGTGGTTGCTCTTTTTAAATAATTCATTTACAATAATTATTATATCAATGTGTACATAAGTAACCGCTGTCCTTAGCATTGCTAGAGCGATCAAATCCATGCTCCTCTATCGTTGACATAATCTTCAACAGTATAATAAGCTTTTTTTAGGAGCATACATTTAATGGATTTCTTAAATTTGTGTATAGGCAAGTTTAAAATAGGTTGTGGAATTTTGTTATAGAAAAGAATGCTCATTCCCACGAATGACCTTCTGACTTTTTGGAGGCGGAGCGATGGAGTCACGAGCCTATTACGGCCTCTAGTTTGCCTATCATGCAGATCGCAATTTTTTTTGTAATTATGGATGTGCTGTTTTACAAAAATTATATTACTGTAAATATATTGCGAGGCGACTGTTAGAATATCAATTTCTTTAAATTTCTCTCTAAGGGAATCACGTGGTTTTAAATTATAAATTGTACGTATTGCCCTTGTGGCGTTACCTCCTTGCTAGCTGGCAACGCGTAGCTTGTGTGCGTTGGCAGCTAGCAAGGAGGTAACGCCACATCACCCCCCTGCGGAGAGAAAAGAAAACAAGGGGAGAAAAATAAAATAAAATTTGGCAATAGGGTAAAAAGGAAACAAAGACCATGACGAAGCGACTGAGGCGAGCTAGCCACGTCAGACGGTTCGTGCAGCGTTGGGCACGAAAAGGCGTCGAGACGTGCAGAAGCAGCGCAGTGCAGCATAAGGCTGAGCGCGAAAAATCGCCAGTCGATAATCGCATAGCATATCGCTAATTGCGGAAGGGGCGAATTTTTTGTAATACAAAATTTTTTTGTATATCTGCCGCCTTACCCCACAGTAAGATTCCGTAAGACATAATGCTATGAAAATAAGCAAAATATACAATCCTGGCAGTTTCGATGTCAGTTAACTGTCGAATCTTTCTGACAGCGTAAGCAGCAGAACTAAGCTTGCCAGAAAGTGTTGATATATGGGTGCCCCATTGAAGCTTTGCGTCTAAGGTCACCCCCAGGAACACAGTAGTATCTTCTATTTTCAACATATCATTATTTACCATTAGTTTTATATCACTTGTGGATGTGGCATTCGGCAATGCGAACTCAACACATTTAGTTTTTTTTTGTATTTTAAAGTAAATTGTTTACCGTAAACCAGTTAGTGACTTGAGAGATTGCAGTATTTACGTCGTCAAAGTTGTCCTTATGTCTATCGACTTTAAAAATCAAGGACGTATCATCAGCAAATAATACAATATCGCAAGTATTACGGGCAAAATATGGCAAATCATTGATGTACACCAGGAACATGAAGGGACCCAAAATGGAGCCTTGAGGAACACCCATTAGTGAGGCTGATCCGGATGACTTCACGTCGTTGATACATACTGTTTGAATGCGATTACTGAGGTAGGATGCAATGAGGCCAAGCGCAGTGTCTTTTACTCCATAGTAGCTCAACTTAACTAAAAGCGTCTCGTGCTCAACGCAATCGAATGCCTTGGACAAATCACAGAAAATACCAATAGCATTCTGTGATTTCTCCCACGCATCGAATATATGTTTTAACAGCATTGCGCCCGCATCAATTGTTGATCGACCATACCATAGTAAAACCATACTGCTCAGAGTGAAGAAGTTTATTTGAATTAAAGTGCTGGAGCAGTTGGTTGAGCATAATTTTTTCATATATCTTGCTATCTTTATATCTTGCTATCTTGCTATCTTGTATCGTTAGAATCCCTAGCTTATTCCGGGTGACATAGGCTAGTAAAATTTAAAAAAAAATTGACGGGGTGACCATGGTTCCGCATTAAAGACTAAAGTTGAAAAAAAATATTCGAAAATAAGATTAACTGTATAATCATCATCTAGAAAATGATGAGTAGATTCCAAAAATATATAACACTATAGTTCAATATCCAGTGATTCACAAAAAATATAATTTAATAAAAATGTGTTTTTACTACACGACTGCCCAAAAAAGGAGTGTTATGTTTTCAGGATTCGTGTACGTGTATCTGTGTCTACGGCAGATCTGTCGTATTATTTAATAATTTTAATTATATTCACTTGTTGGCGAAACTGTTGGTATTTCGTACCTACGTCACATCGATGCCTACGTCACGTAAGTACCTTTCTCCGAATGCCTTCATACAAAAAAAGCCGATACACTTTCAAATGATGAGAGATCTTACTCGCCAAAAGGCAAAAAATTAAAATGATTAATTACTTTTTAGACTAAAACATCTGAAGAAACATAATTAAACGAACTTTATAAGAATTTAGAAGTATAACATACGTAGGTACATAGTGCATTCAGCTGATGTTACATAGCACGAGTGCAATCATTCAATTATAGTCATTTTGAATGCCTCTTATGGTCCATTGTACTCTAGCATTATGATACATCCGGCATTTAATTTTATGTTGTTTTCAACGAATATGATGAAACATCATCCAAATTATAAATACTATTTTGAATTTCATATTCATCAGCTCATCCATGATAAATTCGTTTACATAGGTATTCGACGTATTCGAGGTTTAGATAGGTAATAAATTCACCATTTCAATTTTCAACACATTACCGGCCCGCTCTCAGAATAAGAATTGGTTGGCCATAGCTGGCCAAGTGCGGATTGCCAGACTTCCCATATCTTTGAGAACATTATGAAGAACTCTATGGCATGCAGATTTTCTCACGATATATTCCTTTATCGTTGTAGCAATATGATATTTTGACTCAGAAAAGTAAGAATTGCGTGCCCAAGGATCCCCCCCTGATCACCTGTACAGGAAGCCGAACGGCTAGATACCACTAGGCTACCACTGCTAAGTTTAAAAAGAGCGTCTGCAAGTTGGCTCTTAGTAAATTCTTTTTTTCCGAACAGGCGATGATAGAGTTAAGCTGTAAAAAGAGATGGAATGCTAACCGCATGAAAAAATAGGAATAAATTACCAAATGTAGGCCTCATCTAAGCAAGCCAGTTGAACTTAGGCTGTATCGCCAATCTATCATCGACGAGACGTTATATTCGGTATCCATATTAGGTATTTGTTTTCAATTGCTGTACGTACCTACGTAATGTTTACCTACCTAATCCAATAATATGCTTTATTGGATTCCTACGATTAGTACGGTAGTACCATATCTAACCTGTGATTTCTAACCTGTAGCACTACAATGGCTCTGGATCCCCTTCTCAACCAGCTAACAGTCGTAAAAGGCCGAGGTCCAATCGGACACCTCGCTCAATAGAGTAATAATCGACGTCCGGCGACGTGATGGAAAAATCGTCAATTTCTTTACAACACCTTTATGAAGTGTGGGACCGGACCAAAGTCCAAAGCCATTTTCAATTGAGAAGCCAAATTTCATTAGTTGATAATGGGGGAATCTAAAACTCTTCGAGTTATCTATTTGAATAAAGTATCTAATAAGTATTGTAATTAGAGCTTGGGTAGATTTCACTTAATTTAAAAATAAAATACCTCGACACTAGGTACTGCAAAATTTTCCAAAACGCAAGATGGCTACGCCATTGCACTATGATTGCATTGATTTATGAGCAATCAATGACAAGCCATCACATTTAAGAGTAAGCTCAAAAAACACTTTTTTGAACAATACCGAACATTTTTAACATTTTTGATTTTTAATTCTGACGTACTTACTTAGTATATTTTATTTTGTTCTTTGTTTTTCGTTTAGTATTTATATGTTTGATTGTATGTAGTTTATTTATATTTATGTACTTGTGTCTTTATAGTTTTTATTCAATATCAATTGCATATTGTAAAATTTAAGATAATTAATGTAGGTAATTAAGTCAACCGCTGTAACTGCTTTATCTCATGAGTTTATTTTGTGATACAGAATTTAAGTCGCATGTTGTGGCTACCTTTAAGTGGTTTTTATAGCATACTTAAGAACTGTATTTGCATTTAATATGACTGAATGTTTTTATTGCTGTAAAACTGTTGGTGCCCTTAAATAAATAAATAAATAAATAAATAAATAAATAAATAAATAAATAAAAAAAGCCTGCTCACAATACCAATTTAAAGATATGTGGAAAGTAGGTAGGTCGGTACTATAGAAAACTATTTGTCTACAGAGGCCTGCGCGTCCTTTTAATCACAATGTTTACAATATCACTGTGGGATAGCACGGGAACTACAGTCGTCAGCAGATGGGAAAAAGTTTGGAAGAAAGCACCTAACAAGAAGGCGTTTGTTATGGGAGACCGAGCTTTGACATTCCGTGAGGTATGCTCCTTTGTCCAAATTATTTTGGCGTTATTTTGGTATCTTTGCCCAGTTTTTTTTGGCTTTTGTGAATTCAGAATCTGTAATTTTTACGTTATTCTTATTTCGGAGATATTACTTTGTTGTGGTGTGTTACAACTTAATCTGGCGGAACCAACCAATGGGCGCGCCTCAATGATGTCACGGCGCGCCTTAGTGCCAAGACAAAACAGTGCGCACATCTTCATTCTTATATTGTGATTCCACCAAAATCGTGTGTAGCATGTTTTGTGCATTAACACTTTCATCTCTAGTGCGGTCAAGCCGGTAAACACTGCGAACATGTTTGCTTGTGTGTCCACCGAGATAATCATTTGTGCCGCACACACAGCACCCTGATGGAATTTGCACCGTTATACCTAAAATGTAGAACTCCGATAGCCATTCTGACTTTCGGCACACCTAACGACAGTCTCCGCTGTTGTAGCGCAGCGGAGACCAATCCTGAATATATGCTTAAATGCTAAGGTGCTAAATTTCACCAAAATCGATTGAACAGGTGGGCCGTGAAAGCGTAGCAAACAGACAGACAGACAGACACACTTTCGCATTTATAATATTAGTATGGATAACGAATTTGCTAAATCAAGCGTTACTTTACAGGGTGATGAATTCAGTAACCGTATAGCCCGATATTTCAAAAGACAAGGCTTCAAAACTGGCGAAGTTATCGCTTTATTTATGGAAACACAGCCAGAGTTTGTCTTCATTTGGCTGGGTATGGCCAAGTTACGAGTAACAACTGCACTTGTGAGCACATACTTACGTGGTCCTCAGTTGATACATTGCTTGAGGATAGCCGGTTGCAAGGCTGTTGTGTTTGGCGATGAGATGGCAGACGGTAAGAAATATATTAGCAACGTCCTGACAGGGCCTCATGTCCATGCATGCTAACTGGTAATTGTATCATACTTTATAAGTTAATATTATAAATGCGAAAGTGTGTTTGTTTGTTGGTTTGTCCTTCAATCACGCCGCAATGGAGCAACGGATCGACGTAATTTTTGGCATGGGAATATTAGAGGACCTGGAGAGTGACATAGGCTACTTTTTTCCTTCGGGAATAACAAAAAACTTAAACCACGCGGACGAAGTCGCGGGCATCAGCTAGTTAAGTGATATAATGTATTAGTACGAGTGTGTAATACATGAAAGCTATCAATAAATAAATGACTAAATATTGGTGTTCTGTAACGCAACCAGGCGTGACAATCTATCAGAACGCACCTAGCGCGCTAAAATGCTGCGACAGACTAGTATAGTTATGAGTGTTGTGCCTTTATACAGTAAATCTAAGACACTAATTATGTTCGCGTCTTCAGTAAAACGATCTCAGCAAAAAATAAACCATATGTATTTCTTGTTAAATTGAATAAATTACTGATTAATAACTTTAATGTGCAGGTACTAGGGAATAAAGGTGCCTACAAATCATTAAATTCCCAAACAGAAGTTGAAGTTTTGTTTTAAATATTTTTCCAGTCATAAAATCCATCCAAAAGGAGATACCAGATATGCCGCTGTTCCAATTCAACTCGCCGGAGAGAGAGTCAGTTCCGATTCTGCAGGACACGATACCTCTGGCGACTGAACTCGATGAAATGTCCAGCGAAAGATTCGCGGATGTTGAGCCTGCTAGTACGAGGGATACCTTGTTGTACATCTATACTAGTGGGACCACTGGGTTTCCTAAAGCAGCTATTATTACTAACCTAAGGTATGACTTTAATATTTAGTTCTTTAATTAGGTAATTCCTGCAGCTGCAGCTTGCAGCGAGATTGGGGGCCAAAAACGAAACACACTTTCGCATTTATAATAACAGTATAAATATGGATGAATATTTTGGGTGTCTCAATTTTTTTGTTGAGATGACCTGATGACTATCATGCCTTATGAAAAGGAATGGTAAAGGGTGGGTTCGGGCGCTTGCCTTGAACAATTAATCACATGGGGAGGCCAATGCTCACAGCATCTCATTTTTCTGTGGTACTCGTATTATGCTAAAGTTATGACGACCTCCCTGTCGCAGTGATGGGCGCTGTTCTGGGTCTTAACGTGGAAGGTCCCGGGTTCGATCCTCGGCAGAATCCATCGATGCCGTGTAGAAACCGATTAGGGGTATGGATTTAATATAACTGCCATACCGTTAAAAGGTTAGCGTGCTACCATCTTAGACTGCATCATCACTTACCACCGGGCGAGATTGCAGTCAAGGGCTAACTTGTACCTAGTTGATAAAAAAAGTAGAATCACAGTTGCGAGTCTCTCAGCACACTCTCCGAAATTATAACACGTAGTGAAACAGATACTTAAAATGTTCCATTACTTCACAGGTACCTCCTTATACCCCTAGGAGTGCACACGACAGGTCGACTTAATTCTTCGGACGTATTATATGATCCCCTGCCACTTCACCATACAGCCGGTGGTGTGTTAGGCGCTGGACAATGTCTGGTGCTTGGCCTCACCGTGGTACTGAGAAAGAAATTCTCAGCGAGCAATTATTGGAGCGATATTGCTAAGCATGGATGCACGGTACTTTATTACCTTGGTTATTTTATTAAAAAAGCAAGAAACAATATCTTGTTTCTTGCTTTTTCTTGTTTCAATCCTGAAAATGTCACCCTCCAACTACTGTCGTCGCCTAACACATAATGTTTACACCTCGTATAGTTTTTTAGCCTCCTTTCATGAAAAATGGGGTGGAATGATGCTACAAGCATTCGAATCACTCTTAAAATGGTCCCAAATATTAAAAAAGCATGAAACAAGAAATCGTTTCTTGCTTTTTCTTGTTTCAATCCCGAAAATATCACCGTTCAACTACTGTCGTCGCCTAACACATGACGTTACCACTTCGTATAGTTTTTTTGCCTTCTTAGATGAAAAATTAATGTTGGAATGATGCTACAAGCATCACTCGAATCACTGTTAATAAAATAGTCCCAGCATCGGATACTTTCCACGAAAATTGGACAAACAATTCCTATAACGATACATGCAGCCCATTTTTTAAGAGATTAAATACAAAGTAGGCAAAACCATTCAGGGGGATGTGTAGATACGAAAGCTAGGTCCTTCATGATTAGGAGTCCATACTAATTATATAAATGCGAAAGTATGTTGGTTAAACTTTCTGCCTGCTACGTTTTCATGGCCCACCTGTTCAACCGATCTTGACCAAAAGGTCTTCCAAAAAACCGAAATTTACGTGGACATTTCGCGAACACTATAATAATATCTATCTCCGTAAGCCATTTTGAAGGCTAGTAAATAAGCACAATAAGTAATGATAAGTGCACTTCGTTACAAGTGAAATTTTGTTAAATATAGACAACAATTTGGTGAACGGCTTAACGCTCGATAACAACTGTCACTGGACAGATTGTTAATATCCCTTATCTACGTTGATTTTCCTAATGCTATTAATAGCAGGATATATATAATAAACGTCTTGGTAATTAGGTATTCATGTCTGGTAATAACTATGTACTTTATATAACGGTTAACGGTGGGCAACCAACTTCCCACCTTATGTTAGAAAGCTGATACTTGAAATATTGACTGGTTCACAAAACCTTCCATATAGCAAAATGAACCGGTAGTGGAGCTGTATTCGGAAATCGGAATATCTTATTTCTCTCTTTCATACTCAGCGGTGACGCAACGCCTAGTGTAACTACATATTATTTGAAAATGTTTTTTTTTTCATAAAATATTTTGGGTAACGTACATATCCTACGTACGCACGTACGTCCTGACATATTAATAAACCAAAAGGGCATCTGCCATTCACTAAAAGTGTACTACTTTTATTTACCAGGCAACGCAGTACATAGGCGAAATCTGTCGTTACCTACTAGCAGTTCCTCCCGGACCATACGACAAAGCGCATAAAGTAAGAATCATTATTGGTAACGGTTTGAGGCCACAGATTTGGGAGGAGTTCATAGAGAGGTTCAATGTGAAGAGGGTTTTGGAATTTTATGGAGCCACTGAGGGAAATAGTAACTTAGGTAAGAAATAAATCACATTTGGTACGTAGACAAAGAGGCACAATGAGTGGCGGGCGTATTATAAGGATAATAATAATCGTGTCCACTACTGGACAAAGGTCTCATGTAGTAACTTCCATACACTGCGGTCTTTGTAGGTATCAAGCGACTCCCTGAGACTAATTCGATGTCTGCCATCTTCGTAGTGGAGGGTCTGCCTATGTGAGGTTCCAGTACTTTCAGACCTCAACTTTTATCAGTTCTTTGAATTATATGCTTCCACATTAGGCCACAATTACATAGCTGTTGCGCTGAGTTTAATTAACAATTTTATCTTTTTTTAGTAAACTTGGATAACAAAGTAGGCGCCATCGGTTTTCTTAGCCGGCTAGTGGCTTCTATATATCCTCTGTGTTTAGTCAAGTAAGTATCAACTCCAGAAAATAAAAAAAAATAAACTGATGTTCGATTCGCAAGTTTAAATTTTTACTGTAGTTTATCCGGACCTACAAAAAAAAGTTGTACTAATTAAAACATTTCTTTTTTTAAGATGTGACGAAATAACTGGCGAAATTTATCGGGATGAAAACGGAAGATGCATGTCGTGCGGTCCTTATGAACCGGGTAAGAGATAATTTAAATATACCCTGTCTGTAAAGATTACTTTCCAAGTTCCTGAAGAAGCTTAGCTTAGCTAGGATCCTGAAGATGTACATAATATGTGAATGACGTGTGAACCTTGTGAAAATATTCTAAATACTTGGGAAAGGTTTAGGGATAGTTTAGATCTTTGAAGCGAATTCATATCTTTGTTTTACTTATACTATATTATATAAGTTTAACTTCTTATATATAAAATTCTCGTGTCACAGTTTTCGTTCCCATACTCCTCCGAAACGGCTTGACCGATTCTCATGAAATTTTGTGAGCATATTCAGTAGGTCTGAGAATCGGCTACTATCTATTTTTCATACCTCCACGCGGACGGTTTCGGGGGCATCAGCTAGTATAATATAAGAGCGAAAAATAAAAGCTTGTCTCGCAAGTTTTTTTTTATTTTTTTTCAGGACTCCTTTTAGGTAAGATCGACCCCAAAAAAGCTATTCTACAATTTGCGGGCTACGCAGACAAAACAGCTTCAGAGAAGAAAATGGTACGCAACGTGAGAAAGCAGGGTGACTGCTACTTTAACACTGGTGATATTCTCGTGATGGATCATTATGGCTACTTCTACTTCAGGGATAGGACTGGAGATACGTTTAGGTAAGTGATGGGAAGGTGTTAGATCAGCTTAGCATGCTTTTTTATTCCACTAAAAGTTAGACCTTGACTGCGATCTCACCTGATGGTAAGTGATGATGCAATGTAAGATGGTAGCGGGCTAACCTGTTAGGGGTATGGCAGTTATATTTAACCCATACTCCTAGTCGGTTTCTTTACGACATCGTACCGGAACTCTAAATCGCTTGTCGGAACGTATTTGGTTGGCGGGTGGTAACTACCCACGGCCGAAGCTTCCCACCAGACCAGACCAGACCAGAGAAATTTCAGAAATGATAAATTCCCAAATTGACCCTGCCGGGAATCAAACCCGGGACCTCCCACGTTAACACAACAGCGCTCAACACTGCGCCAGAGAGGTTCTCAAAAATGTGTTTAAGCTTGGATAGATTTCGATTAGAAACCACAGTTATGATGGAATAATATTTCGATTTGTTTTGCAGATGGCGTGGTGAAAACGTATCTACGGCAGAAGTTGAAGGCGTGATCAGCATTTTGGTGGGACTTAAAGACACAATTGTATATGGTGTTGCTGTAAGTACCTAAGATACTTATTTGTATTGAATTAGCTACTGCCTATTTATGTATGTTTATTGTTTGTCATCTACCGAGAAACTTTTAAGAGAGATTATGCTACTACTGGTAAGGTTTTCTTCAAGCGAAGTGCCATTGGCGAAGTTAATTGTTCTGTGTAGAGCACTAATAAAAGCCAAAAAAACAAAGAATAAGAGATCATTATTAAAGATATAGAGGTAAACTGATGTTTTGACCATCATTGTTGAGGTTCTAAGGGGATATTTTGGGGTAATAATATGGTAGGCTTCAAATGTTTCCATTTGCTTCATGTTAAGGATCTTACTGATAATGACTAGAACTGACGGTTAAAGGTCCTCGTCGAAGCACTGAGACATTTGACCACCCAGATACAAACTTTGTTCAAAGTTGCTTAACCAACATAATCAACCGTTATGCGCTATTTCAAGTTTCAACTAGGCCTATGAGGTTAATCATCTTTTAATTTTCAGATCCCGAATGTTGAAGGCAAAGCTGGAATGGCAGCTATTTTTGACCCAGAAAGAAAATTGGACCTTGAAGCTTTGGCAAAGGGTCTTAAAACCTCCTTAGCAGCATATGCCAGACCTTTATTTATAAGACTACTCCTTGAAACTCCTATTACAGCCACATTTAAGCTAAAGAAGAAAGAATTAGTAGAACAAGGTTTTAACGTAAACGCCCATAGTGATCCGATGTTCTTTTTGGATCAGAAAACGGGGTCTTATGTACCCTTGACTCAGACACTTTATGATGATCTAATTCGAGGTGTCATTAAGTTGTAATCATATTTAGTCTGTGATTTATAACTGCTGGTGTATTTATTTGTTAGGATAGATAAGTAAGATAGATACCAATTTATGGAAAACGTCCAAATAAGAACATATTTATCACTGAGACTCGCAATAGCTGTGTGTTTTAGTTTTTGTTCGTCAACAAACGTTCGACAAAATGTATACTTACTAATTAAATTATTTGTAGGGTTCTGTACCTCAAGAGGAAAAAAGGAACCCTTATTTTGTGTTTTATAGGTTCCTAATCAAACATTCACGTAACAATCAAATCAAATAAATATTATAAATGCAAAAGTTTGGATGGATGGATGTATGGCTGTATGGATGGATGTTTGTTACTCAATCACGCCCGAACCTGAGCGGTGAGCGGATCTAGATGAAATTTGGCACAGAGATAGAGTATAGTCTGGAATAACATATAGGCTACTTTTTATCAAAGAAAACTAAGGAGTTCCCGCGGGAACCAAAAACCTCAGTCCACGCGAACGTAGTCGCGGGCATCAGCTAGTTAAGTATGAGACAGAAAAGTGTAAAAGGCATGTAAGCATCAATAATAAATACTTGCATTTTACGATCTTTCCAATATGCTCAACTGTTAACTTTCATGGGTCAACGCTACATAATATTTCTTGTGCTCAATTTCCTTTATGTATATAGGTTTATGTATATCGGGCTATGAACTTTTGTGTCATTTTTATCTTTTGTATCTATGTTATACCTAGTAGGCCTAAGGCCTAAAATCTTCTAGGTACCTACCTATCTTTATAGTGTTATAAGCCACTATGAAGGTAGGAAGATGATTTTTTATGGACAAAGTTGTTATTGAATAAGTTAATGCTTTACATAATAGGTAGTAAGATACTATTAGAATGCTTGAAGTGGTTTTTTTATAATAATTAATCTGAGTCCAAGCAAAACTATTGATGTTTCTGCAACATTATAATGACTGTGCTATGTGATAACGGATCATATCAAAAATAAATATTTGGTTTATGTAAGTCTTTTTTTTCCATAATGTATAGTTATAACTAAAATAATTAGTGCCATTTTATGTGGACTCTGTATGGATCTTACATGTTGTATGTTTCAGGATACGAAGGACAGGGAATAATATGCGTTTATAAAATAAATAACTTTCATATTTTCCACAAAATAATGTATTCCATAAACAAAAAATTTCGCACTATTTCTTATACGACACCAATAATTTACAAAATATTTTTTTTAAATATCTGAACTATATTTATAGCAAAAATATCCATAGAATCCAGTTACAAATATATGGGAGACCGGGTCGAAAGGAACAAACGCCATGTATAAACAACCCTCCCCCTTCCCCCCCACCTCTAGCTGATTATGAGCTCCCTCATTCGTTTACAGAAGAATAACGTCGCATCACGCGTTCTGTTTACGCACTAAAATAAGGTTTTTCACTGTATACTTTAGTGCAGACTCTAGAGCTAAACCACAAAGTTAAGTTTTACCCAGTCTACCCTACATTTTTTTCACATTGCTCTTTGATATCTGTACTAAATTTTATACCTAATTTTTAACAACAATTCACACGTTTATGGGTACCTATAATGTTCTGAGTAAAAAAAATAATTTTAAAAGGTATCAATGAATTCACAACAACAATTACATAGGTCCTACTCCTAACTTAATTTAATATAATTAACATCTTCAATTATTTTATGCTAGGGAGCATATTTCGGGCCTTTTCGATAGTGCTTCCGATTCCTTAAGATAGGTAGGTACTCGTAATTACTTATTTAGTAGTAGGGCCTGCCCAGATATGACAATTTTCTTTACCTATATGTATATAATATAACGATTTTATGCAAACATCCCTTACCTATCACAATTATTTTGATATAGGTACCTATCGATATAATTTGGTTCTTCAATCCTTATTTTCAATTGACACATTTATTGTTAAATAGACATATAAATAATATGAAGATGAGCATTCTTAAATTAAACATCCAATTATCTACCTAAAGCTGAGATCGATAAAGACTGACTGTGCTCAGACTTAAACCAGAGATAAAACAAACAGATTCATGCAGATTATGACGTATTCATGATTTCTTAACTTAACGACAAAATACACTAGGCACAGGTGGAAAGGCGCGCGTCAGAACAAGAGTTCTGCGTGTCGCCCATAAGAAAACAAGGAATTACACCCGCCGTTCATACGTCCCGAGTTCCGACCCGCACCTGTCCCCTGTGTGTTTAACGCTTTATATAAATCTGCTTAACTAATCCGTTTCGTTAAATCACCTTGTCACAAGTCTGAGCAAAGCCAATGCATTCAATATATTTCAGCCTTAAAATACAGCACAAACTGTGTCTTTACATAATATAATACATACATTACTTATTTGTTAATATCTCACTAAAAATATGCTAATAAGATGACAAGAATTACCTATTTAGTTAAATCGCGGTCGTAGTCAACATTCCAAGGACTCGTCGGTCGACGTGTAGCTTGAAAAGCAAGTTGAATAGTGAAATAATAAGTGTACAGGTTAGCCCGCTACCATCTCAGACTGCACCATCACTTACCATCAGGTGAGATCGCAGTCAAGGGCTAACTTGTAGTGGAAAAAAAACGATAATTTAAAAACAGATTACTTAATGGCAACACGTGGGCTACGCATAGCATTTACATTGGGTACTTAAGTACCGTATAAAGAATTCTATTTGCTCATCCTATTAGTATATCATATAGATATGTGATGTTAATAATATTTAGTTGGTACCTACCTATATAGCATAAGGTACGTGACAAAGTTAAATGGGATGTTATTATCTAAGTATAAATAAAAATCAACTATCTCGCATCACTTCAGAACGGCTGGACCGATTTTGATGGAACTTTTGTGTGTGTTTGAGTGGGCCCCGGGTAGGTTTATATTCACAATTGGACCCGCGGCAGGGAGCGCTGCAATTGACAACGTCTCCGGGCCCACTATAGTGTAATATCATATTATAGCTTTGTCCCTGTTAAGTATAAGTATCAAAGAGTACTTTCTTTACTTTCTTGTACTTACAAATCAATACCATATTTTAGAATTATAGTACTATCCTTCTACGTCCTCGGTAAAATTTATGATTCCAAAACAGCATCAATCCTGTCATTTAAACCCAACTTTTTTTACTTTCTAAATTTCCTTTAGTTTATCAAACTATTTACAATCGATTTGAACCACAGATATATCCTGTATCTAAAGCAGTTAGCAAACCGCATCAAGCCTGTCACAATCTCATCGAAAACAGAAACTTTCCATCGTTGAAATTATTCATCCCATTTTTTATTCTCTACAAAATTTCCTTCAGAGAGCGCGAACACTCCGTGTCTTGATTGTCATCGTTCATTTTTTCTGTTTCCTTTGAAAACCAGCCATGGTCCTTTCAGAGCTTCATCAATCTGAGTCTGACATTTCCCTTTAGTTTCCGGCAACACGAAATATATGTACAAGGCTCCCAAGAGTGTGATGCATGCACAGATATAGTACGTTGCGTGGAGACCAAGGGATATGGCTATGGATCCAAAGTAGCGGAGGAGTAGAAAATTGCTGAACCACATCCAAGTAATCAGGAAACCGGAAGCTAGGCTACGAACCTGGAAATTGTAAGTTAACTTCACCATAAAGTAGCGAAAGCTCATATTTGAACAACTGCATAATATTGAAATAGGAATTTCGTATAAAACCAGCCAGCTTAGCATGCGCACAACAAGACTGTCTCGCGACGAGAGAGAGAGATGTTCTCGTTGCCGGCAAAATTTTCGTTTACCCTAACTTGCAGAAAATACGGTATATTAAATATTTACAAGAAAAAAATAGTCAGCATGTAAAGGTTCGTAGAGAAAAATACTTTTAAATATTACTTTTATCTCTGTACTTTTGACGTAACGAGACAAGTAACCATGTTAACTCCAGTAGACAATTAGAGATAACGGGTAGACATAATTTTACTCATAATGCGCATGCTAGCCCTGCTGGACTTCTGATAAATCGTGAGACCAACTGACATCTACTGTGTTACTTCAAAATATGGTTTTGGTTTAATCAAGAAGTGGATAAGGGAATTTCTTTAAAATTGTTGTTTTGCAGATGTTCATGGATTTTGGCAATCACTTATCAATTTATCAGTCAATGTATCATCAGGTTACATACAAGTTTTTGGGGGCACAAAAACCGACGAAGAAGAAAACCGTACTTACATTTACAGAAAATAGCTCCGTTATCAGCACATAAGGCACGGATCCCAAACCTATATTGTACAGAAACAGTACCAATGATAGTACTGACACTGGCAGCCATATTGTTATCTCATCTTTCTCTTTACTGTCCTCAAACTTCACTGACCAGTCAGCGTCTTCTGTAATATTATGTTCCTCACTAACTCTGTACCATGGTTTTCCACTATCATTGATATGTAAAATTGTGTTGTCATATGCGGTATAGTTGTCTTGGGTTTCCAGTCTTTCCCTGATATTTTTGTCCTTGTAATTATACTTCTTTACTGGCCGCATGCGGTGAATGTACCAGGACTGCAGACGTATATGGGGATCGCAGTATATACCCAGAATTGTTAGTGCGATTGCAATTCCTGAACATGAACATAGTAGCAAAGTCTGAAAGGGACCAAAAATTGATCGTGAATAAAATTTAAAAATAAACCGCGTGGGTATTGTGATTTAGACAGAAAAATTGATCTATGAACGTCATATTACAATAATTTTTAAAAATTACAACCAATTACTATACTTAATGAAAGCAATAACATTAAAAATAACTGCATGACTAGAACAGATGACTATCAGCACTATGTTAAATATACAAGAAAGCCAATAGTGTTAGCTGATAGTATAAACAAAACTAATTTAAAAGAAACTAAAACAAAGCATATCCCTTACCTTTCTCCCAATCTTGTCAACCGTAATAGTAGCTACAGCTGCTCCAAGCACCAAAGCCGTTCCACACAACATGGAACCAGCTTCTGATGCCTCAAACAGATTACGCGGAAGAGTTCTATAAGTAGGAAAAAATAAATAGTTCAGAGATACGTAGTTAATAAAATTGCTTAGGCAGGAACATACCAAAAGTGCTTTCGAATCTAAAAAGTAAAAAAAACGAAAAGTCAAAGATCTCGAAAAGTCGAGATCTTTGACTTTTCGTTTTTTTTTACTTTTATTTTGAATGTAGGACCTACTCATAAAATAAGTTATTGCTCAATCAAAAAAATATAAAGCCAAATCGATGATGGGATACCTAGTGATGAATCCACCAATTATGAAATGTGCCTGCCTGATTAATTTATGAGAAGCAAGAAATTCGTAAGACTACCGAAGATAACAAGAAGGAGATTTTGTAGGAGACAATTTGGTCTAATATGCCTAGACTTACCCATTATAAATAGTGAAGTTGTACGCAGTAGCGTTCAGTATTGGTACTCTGTGAGCCGAGTGTTGTAAAACAGCTGCTGCAAAACTGTTGACTGCACCAGCACCGCTGCCCGCTGCAGCACACAACACTGCTACACAAGACACAAGTGCTCGACGAGTTCCGCGGTGGCAAACTGGAATTTAAAAATACTTCTTTACCGAGACTATCGTCTGCGTTGATCCGAGCCGTAAAGCCAGTTAAAAAAAATTAAACCTTGACTTGGGTTCTACCATAATGAGATCTAAATAAGTATGTATAAACAAAATCTTTAGACCAAATGGTTTGAGACGTTGGTACGTTATTTTACTAGCCAGTTTCGTTGATTACATATTGGTACCTACGATTCATTAAAAGGTCGATTATATGATATACGAAATTAATGCTCGCATTCTGGAAAATTCCAATTCCCAGGATTGAAATGCACGGATCCGAAAAATTAATTGGTTTTCATAAAAACATTTTTTGATATGAAATTCTCGGCATACATTTTGAATATTTTGATAGATAGATACATATTCGTCTGCAGGCTCAACTGCTCACTCATTGGATTCAACGCGAAATTTATTAACTTCTAAGTTGTTGCAGTCTATAAGATTAGGTACCTAATGACTGAGTAATGAATGAGTAATATGTAATGGCTTACATAGTTCTTTACAGGTAGATTTTTCTATCCTATCCTTTTCGGAATTCAATTCCAAACCACTGCTCCTTTTCAACATGGGCTGAAAAGTATCTGAGTCCTGTCGTCTCATCACTTCTTTCCTCCCAAATCCATCAGAGATTCTAATTCGCACTTCCTGTTGTTCAATCACATCTGTGAGGTCCTCTCTGAAGTCTGACCCATCTAACCAGCACATTATTTTTGCTGCTTCCTGAAAAGTTTAATGTCGATAACATAGAGCTACTGGAAGTATACCCATCTCTAGCAGTAGTATCAGGAATGTTTTGAGATAAAGCATACCTGTATTTTACCAACACTAATTAGATAAGAAGGTGTCTCTGGCAACCATACAAGCGCCATCAAAAGGAAAGCAGGTGGCATTGCCATCGACAATGCGAGCGCATGTGGAGACAATACCCCGCCTGCTGAATATGCAAATAGGATGCCACAGCTGAAAAAAATGTTAAATTCAACATTACTATTTAGATGAATAAGGTTAACAGGGTAGACGGGGGGAGACGGGGAGACTGGACGTTAACGTCCAGTCTCACAGATTTATCTGAATAAAACATTAATGTTTCTTCAGATAAATAAAACATTATTGTTTCATTCAGATAAATCTCAATAGTATCGTCTAAAGCTTCTTTGTAAAATATTAACGTATAAATAAGTAGGTAGTTACTATGTTATTATGGACTTCATCGTCGTAGAATTCAGTTTAATAAATAAAGGGCTTTAATTAACGATAGCTCTCCACTACACAAACCTAATTATTTGTTTAGGTACTATGCGGGCACTTCTCTGAAATGAGGTAAAAATCGAGTGGCGAAAAAAAAATTTTTTTTTTTTGAGTTTTTGATTTTTTAAGTATGCTTTGACAAAGGGGTACCTTCATGTAACACAGTGATGATGAAGGCCCGCGTCAGAACCTAGTTTTCTTGGAGAAATAGCGTGTTTGGTAATTATGGTGTGCATGGTAGTGATAAATTATGATTTGGTAATGAGGTTTGGTGTATGGTGATTAGGATTAAGGTTATGGTAATTTAGTATAGACATGGTGATGAGAAATTCTAGAAATCCATAGAACTAAATCGAGGATCTTAGATCTTTGCACTCATTCAAGAAGTTACTAACCCACAAATTCATTCAGATCATGATCATCGCTGAGATATAGGATCTTTATAAAACAAGAATTTATTTTTATGGGCTGAGGCGTGCAAAACTAACCTCCTATAATGATAATTAGCTGAATTCTTGAAGAAGCTTAATAAGTGGACAAACAGTAAATTTACCTGGGTGAATAAGAGAAAGATGAATTGACCAAGACTTTTCACCATAAAATTCTGGCTGGCTGGCACCATAAAAGGACGAGGCTGGTGACCCAGCCTCGTCCTTTCCTTCAGCCTTCAGGCTCTTCAGGCCCCCGACCTTCTCGTTCAAACCCCCTAAAACTTTCAACTTGAACTACAAAGTCTTTACAATTACCTAGCAAAAGATTAATTGGCAGATCCAAACACAAACGTAATAATTATGAAACGTTCATACCAGGCGTATAAAAGATACCATCTATCGGAATACGAGATCAGTAATAATCCCGAGAGTTCTGTCTCTCCAACATAGCTACCTGATACCACTGAAAACTGAGTATGACAGTATCCTTCATCATAGTAAATCTAAGATCTTGGGAGAAGGGAAAAGTGCTATGATGAGGTATAAAATCTTGATGAAGATATAGTTAGAGGTCCCATAGGCAGCATTGACCTGATCACCCAAAACTGACAAAATCTAGTCAAAAACCGGTAAATTCGTCGGCCATAATGCCAGACGTACAAGAGTGTGCGTGTTTAGCGGTGCAATCATATAAGGATTGCCGATCAAATCGTCTAAGTTCGGCTTCAAAGTAAAATAAACCATAACAGCATTGAATTAGAGCTCAATTTTGTGTATCCATTCTTATACGTTTAGGGTATCGTGCATATCTAAACATATGAGAATGGATACATGAAATTGAGCTCTAATTAAATGCTTTTATGGTTTATTTTACTTTAAAGCCGAACTTAGACGATTTGATCGAAAATTCTTATATAATTGGGGGCCTGTTCTTCAAAATTATCAATTTTTCAATTGAAGAATTTTATTCTTGCTTGTCCCATTTTGTTGTTGAGCAATGCTTATTATAAATAATTGTTCTCGAGAGGAAATTATGAATCTCACTTACAAGTCGAATTCTGAATGACCCGATACAAGATCCATACGCTGCTGAAGATACGGAAGACCGAGTAGGACCCAGGCTACGTTGCTTAGCGTTTGTGGACAATATGATTGGAAACTGGAACCTTTTAAAATCGTTGCAGAGTTCCGAACGCAATCCTGTCAGTGCATAATACTGGACCAGACTATGATACCAATCCAACCGCAACGAGGAGGGCTGAAAAATTAACATCAGAAAGACAAAATCATGCCTAATACTCACGTATCAGTCCACCTAGAAATCATTGAGACCCTTTTGTAATATTTTGTATACCTTGGACACGCGGTTCAACTATGTAGGTCAAATTTTGAAAAATAAGTTTCCAGCTAAATCCGACTCGACTGGGACTGGGCAGCGTTCAAAAAGCTTGGAGATGTATTTTTCGACTTCGATAGTTCGAAGTACCAATAAAGGTTGGCGTCCCAAGGTGCTGGACTGCTCCCTCACAACATGGATGGATGACATGTAGCGAGTCGCAGGGATCCGCTAGATTCAGCGCAAGACCAAGGCTCAGAAGTCCTTATAAAAGGGTTATGTGTGGACAGCCAGACCAGCAGTGGACGTCATCAGTTGATGACTAGGATACATATATTAACTACTTAATAAGTCCCTGTCTGGTTTTTTCACCATATTATATCTCAAAAGTCAAAACAGATTCATGACATGCACCAAGTGGACTGCTGTTGACGTTCCATTTATTCTATTTACTCTTACTAAAAAAACTACTGAATGGATTTTGATGCAACTTTTTGCATTCACTAGGTATTACTTCAGAGCAAATTTTAAAATATTTTTAATATTTATAAAATTAAGAATTATATTTTTAATCTATAATTTTCTAATTTTTACAAAAATTTTACTGAATTTATTGTATTTATATAGTTATTTCAGCCTAAATTTTATGTTTTTCAATTATTTTTAGTATAATGTATATTATTTGCCAGTTATTTATAAATACTATGCCCAAAAAATTCTTAATTTTATTATAAAATGCTTTTATTTGTGTCTTAATGCCATTTTTATAAACTTTTTTAAATTTCATTCATTTTAATTTTTTTAACGTCTAAATATATTGCAAATAATTATTTAAGCTTATAATAATCAAAACCTTTCCTTAAAATAAAGAAATTTCAGAAATATCTTTGATTTAGTTTTAAAATAATTCAAAATGGTCATGGTAATTGTGGTAATTAGAATCATGGTAATGATAATTTCGCCATTTTTAAATTATTTAAAAATTAACAGATTTATTTTAAATTTTGCAGGCTATTTATGTGAATTAAAAACACGTTTTACATCATAAGAAAAAATAACAAGAAAATATAACGTGTATTTTAAAAGTGGTGATTTTTTTATGAATTAGATAGGAAAGTTGACAAAGTGCAGAATAGCAACATTATTTCCCAATACGTTCAAAACGCTTAGACATGCGCTTAACCTGTTACAATAAGTTCTTCAAACACAAAAGCCTTACGTATTAATGCTATCATGATGGATGCAGTACATATATTATCATTGTTATCATAGTGTTTGCATCGGGTCACGTAAATTAGGAAAAAGTCGTGGGACAGACTGTAGTATCTCGTAATTTTTTCATTTTTCGTTATTTTGTTACATGTTACATTCAATTTTATAGGTTTATTATTTATTAACAAAATATATTTTTTTAATTTTTTTTTAATCGATAGTTTTTGAGAAAAAAAATAATGTTCCCAACAACTTAGGCAGTGGGACAGTCATGGTAGTGAGAAATTTGAGGTTTAAGATTTTTTTAAACATGGATCTCACCTCTTTTATCTTCTTTTTCTTGATGGATGATATAGAGGACACTATCTAGTGTCTACAAAAAAAATTACATAAGCCTGAGTTAGTTTTAAGGTACGTTCTCCAGCTTGGGACACGCTTTTTACAACATTTCGAAGAAGCATCCATGCGTCAATCACATTGCGGCCCCTGCTCAATTCACGCCTTAGTCTACCTTAATTTGAAAATTATTCAAATAAAAACGGAGTAATTTAATCGGGGATTAAAATATTAATAATTTTAATCCAGAATCTCCATAATAGGTATCTATATGCATGTCATTTTTTATCTCACAGTTCTCGACGATCCGCATGTTACTTACCGATCATATACCTACCGTATAAAGGAAGGGCCGTTGCAGAACCGATAAATCAGAAATTTTTTGTTCAAAGTATTTAAACACCGTATCATTAAAATAATCGAGGTAACTTGGTACCAGGTACATTGTTTTCTCACCTACTAGCCAGTGCTGGCATAGCGGCTAGGCCTTTGGTTTTTGGAGTGATCTCTGCACAGTATAGCGGCGTCAAGGCAAGTGCGCCCGCGCCCCCGGCTCCGGCTGCCACTCTTGCTGCCCACACTCCACGAGCTCCACACCACGCAGCGAGAGACCAACTTATCTACAAATAATAATCATACCATTCAAGTTTTACAGACCTTCTTCAGTGTATTTAGGCTTGTTCCGTGGTTTTGTGGATAGTTGGATATACTAAATTTTCGTTTGAAACTGTGTGTTAGTGATCAGCTGAAAGCTCGTAAAATCGAATTTTTATTCCTTATCAACCGACTTAAAAAAAAAGGAGGAGGTTCTCAATTCGACTGTATTTTTTTTAAATTTTTTTTTAATGTTTCTTACCCCAGAACTTTTGACTGGGTGGACCGATTTGGATGATTCTTTTTTTATTTGAAAGGGCATACTTCCCATGTGGTCTCATATAAATTTTTATGAAATCGGTCGAGCGGTTTTTAAAATATCAACGATAAAATAAGTACTTTGTATAGCGTGTGCTTGTTGTTGTAAAGTTGGCGCGGGAGTTTGAAGTCGGTTGTTTAAAAAGAATTTTTTATATTAAATTATTTGGTCTCAATAGAAATCTATTAATATCACGTACTATTATCACGTACTAACGCACGTCGTTAGTCTGGCAAAAAAACTCGAGAATGGCTAGATCGCAGCTGCAGGAAAACACCAGCATTTTCAGTACTGAAATTTTTGTATTTCATACATTTGGTTCGTGTGGACCTCAGAATTCTTAAAAATAAGATCAAAGACATTGCGAAAATCAATATAACTGCGATATGAAAACATCTATACCTATGTACTAATGAATAATTAATGTACCTAAGTAACTACCTACAAAAGAAAAGTACCTATAGCACGATATTATAATTCTAATGAATAAATCAAAACCATATAACTTATATACAAACAAAACAGATTGCAATATAATGCAAATCAGAATGGAATAAGTAACTCACTTTCAAAATACATTAGGTATTTCACGATGAATGGGAAATGGGAATGGGCAAACACGAAATAGGACCGTCTCATGATAACAATTTTGTTTGCCTAGACCCTATTGGTTGGGCTGAAATTTGAACCCTCGTTTTAGCACAATATTGATTGGACCGACGCGACGCGACCTCTGACATGATGTGTTCAGAAAATAGATGAGGAAAAAGTACTTACTTATAAAGAAAGTCGACGAAGTACAGGAATATTAAGAAAAATAAACTCAAATCTCAGTAGACAACTAATGGTCTTCTTATTTGAAATGCAAAGTTAGTGTACGAGGTCAACCGCTCAGTGAACCACTTTTTCGAGTGAAAAAGCACTTAAAATCTTTTCATCCACTTTACAAAAAGGAAAACATCATGGGGAAATCTGCATGTTTCGCGGATTTATAGCGCTACTGAAGTAGCGACGCTGGACCAAACCTAAGGACGAAAACACACTACAGACAGGACAGGACAAAACATCCACGCAAAACGCCCGCGTCGTCATACTTTTAGGTAGGTACCTATCTAACAGTCGCAGTAGTCTGCAACTATAGACATAAAAGTGCGAGCGAATTCTTTATCCGCCATCATTTTTTTCCCGTGATGTGATTTCACCCAAACCCTCTATTTCTTCAATAAGAATGGAGCCTTTTTTTAAATCCACTAAGTACAAGTTAGCTCTTGACTGCGATCTCACCTGATGGTAAGTGATGCAGCTAACCTGTTAGGGGTATGACAATTATAATATTAAAGTAGGACTTTATCATTTAGTATAGTAGTGGTATAGGGATGACGATATAACGAATTATTCCAGTTCGTGTGATAGGTAAAACAAAAGCGCAAAAAATTGATAAGTAGGTACTTTGTTAAGTGTGTTGTGTTGTGAACATGCTCCGACTGATTGTCGTCGCACCAGATTGTATTTCAACAAACCACATCACAGCAATGTTGAACATTAATCAACTTACAATAAAACTGAGGGCAATGCAAAAAGCGCCAGTTTTCCTTCCCCGGACATCAGCTAATACCGCGAACATAGGCGCGGCTGGGAGAGCAGCCAAGCATGGTAGAGCTGCAAGCCACGCTCCTCCTGTGAGGGCTTCATTTCCCAGGACCCCGGACACCCAGCCCGTGCTGCAGCCGTGTGTGAAGCAGGATAGATTGTCTACAAGAAAGGGATACGGAGCAAGCGTCATCGCTAAGTTGAGGCGTTGCACCTTGGGGCCACGGTACCTATTAGGTTGGTACTTGGCAATCAAAAACTCATTTCATAATCGGCAAATTCAATGCCTCCTTGGAGTTTAAATGATTGAACTCGAAAGTATTGAGAAGTTGGATAGCCAGAGTCCTAGATAAAGTTGTATTGTCATGCCATCACGAAATCTTATGCAAAGTTCCCTACATCGATCCAGCTTTCAGTAAAAATTTAATTGAAAAAGTCCGTTGCAATTTTTGAAACAATTAACACGAAAGTGAAGCTAAATAAAACTGTATAAGACCCGAGAGAATTCTCGCCAACAATAAAAACTAAGTGAGGAAATTAAAAAAAAACCGGCCAAGTGCGAGTCGGACTCGCGCACCGAGGGTTCCGTACAAACCTGTAGTAAGATTTAAATTAAATGTTTTTTTTAAATATTTGAGTTGATTGAATGAAAGGTAAATTGCGGTTTACAATTTATGACGTATTAAAAAAAACTACTTACTCGTACTAGATCTCGTTCAAACCAATTTTCGGTGGAAGTTTGCATGGTAATGTACAACATATATTTTTTTTAGTTTTATCATTCTCTTATTTTAGAAGTTACGGGGGGGGGGACACACATTTTACCACTTTGGAAGTGTCTCTCGCGCAAACTATTCAGTTTAGAAAAAAATGATATTACAAACCTCAATATCATTTTTGAAGACCTATCCATAGATACCCCACATCTATGGGTTAGATGAAAAAAAAATTTTTGAGTTTCAGTTCTAAGTATGGGGAACCCCCAAAATTAATTGTTTTTTTTCTATTTTTGTAAGAAAATCTTAATGCGGTTTACAGAATACATCTACTTACCAAGTTTCAACAGTATAGCTCTTATAGTTTCAGAAAAAAGTGGCTGTGACATACGGACGGACAGACAGACAGACAGACAGACAGACATGACGAATCTATAAGGGTTCCGTTTTTGCCAAATTTGGCTACGGAACCCTAAAAAGAATAGAAGAAATCTATTGAGCTAAACTAGGGTAAGTAGGTAAATAACTTACAGACTGTGGCAGCAACTAATCTTCGCATTGAACCTCGCCATCGTTTCGAAGCTGACCTCTCTATTCGATTTCTGGAACAAAATAAAAATATAAATGTTGAATTTCCTTTGCAAAAGACACATTATACAACCCTGCGATAAAGTCCAGTCATTGATAGTAGTTTAGAAGTTAGAACATGTAAATAAAAATTTATCCATGCGGTTTAGTTAATGACGTGAAAGTTTTTAGAGATACAGGAATCGAAAATTACAAAAAAATAATACAACAGATACTAAATTTTTTATCGCGAGAGAAAAGAATCGCGGCGGTAGTCTCGCACCAAATTCGATAAAATATCACAATGGGCCAATCTTTACAGGGAGATACTATCGCGGTGATACAACGAGTGACTCGGACTCGTCGTTACCGCTTCCGTCGTCCGTGGAAGGCCTATACACTTTAAAGGAGATCAAACAATAAGTACTTGGGAAAAGTTTCGAGGCATTTGGGATTTTTGAAGGAAGTGAATGAGCCCACCTAAATAGGTAGGTACGTAGATAGTAGATACCTACCTTCTATAACTAGGATACCAATTTTGCAATTTACCCCAGTAGGCCCCACATTTACCCCAGTACTCACTACCTACTATCACCTGACATGACTGGGCTAATATAATACTCATCCACCTTATTTTCATTTGAGATATTGACGTTGTTTTAAACAGGTTGGGTGGTTTAATGCATGAGCTGGTTTTAATTATTGAGCTATTTAACGCGCCAGTGCAGTTTAATTATGAGTTATGATCAATCGTACCCTTGAATATACCTACCTACCTAAATGGATTATAGGGGAGTCTGAAATTTATTTGAGTACGTAGGTACCTATCCTATACTATGTAGAAACTTACTTAGATTTCGTATATTTTTATCCATAACATGAACACAGTGTTGTGCGACGTGCGTTCAGTATAAAATAATCAATAGGATGCAATCCTAAGAAAGGTATGCCCTTTGCCCTAAATTAATTATCAAAAAAAGTGACAGCATCACATTTACTACTTAAATCAGTTTAGGCAGTGTTGTGTAAGCGGCCCTTAATAAATAAAATTGAAGTTAAACATACTAGGCATATAAAAGCATAGGTGTGAAATCTAACTTGGGCGTAAGGTACCTACCTACCTTCACCCAAGTTAGATTTCATTATGTTTAGTACCTATAGTACGAGGCCACTACGTCCTGGGAGTTGGGACTTGGGACCATGAAATTCGCTACGATTTAACCCCATACAATACGTCGCGTCGGTATTATATTTAAATAATGCATATAAATCGCCATATAAGCTAGGAAGTTATTATGATGCATTGGCCTTATAATAGTGAGTGTTGCATAAAACCTCATGAATCTTACATGAGACATGCAAAGACTCTACCATGTAGAAACGGATGCGTCTGAATCCGTCTGAAATTGCAGCCACGATAATAACGGCTTCTACGATATAATGTACTAGAGATCACCCGCGACTTCGTCCGCGTACAATTGTTGAGATTATGAAATTTTCCCGCTGCAAACAGTCTATCTATAGAGGCTTTATATATTGCATATTCAGGTTTTTTATTATTTAAAACTAATAACTTAAATGCTGATTTTCATGTCTATACCTAGTACCTACTTCAAAATCATTAAAAATTGTATATATCTTTTTACCCCCATTTCACCCCTTTTAGGGTGGATTTTCGTAAAATTGCTTATACAGGTTTTTATTATTTAATAACTAATAACTTAACTGTCAATTTTCATGTCTCTAACTTGAAAAACAAAGGACTTTCACACAAACTTCCAACCCCCATTTTAACCCCTTAAATGTGGATTTTCTCAAAACCCTGTCTTAGCTGGCGTCTACACCATAGAACAAATCTACCTTCCAAATTTCAAGTCTGTACGCTTTATAGTTCCTGAGATATCGTGATTAGTCAGTCAGTGAGTCAGTCACTGAGTCAGTCAGTGAATGAGTGGCATTTTTTGTTTGTTTTAGTAGATGGGTATAATATAATATATCTTTGCAAAAAATTAAACTAATTCGGAATTTCGAACGCGGCGAATGTACCTACCTACCTCATTTATATTGCCACAGTCCTAATTAAAGACCTTTTTTATTATACTCATCATTGTTAGGTAGTTACCTATAAAAAAAGAAAAGTAGAGTAGAGGATGTCGTAGCTATGTACAGTGCGACAAGTATAACTTTGGCACAGCTGTGCGCCACTGTGCTCAACATCAGTGTTGCCATTGTATAGAACATGACGCTTTTGGGAAAAAATATATTCATTGCGAATTCAGTTTAATTGATAATGTTGTCTTTCATTTTGTTTTAATAATATTGCTCAGTATTCTTCAAAAGTATAAGTACCATAAATCATAAGTTCAGTAAGTTTGGGGATTAGATTAGCAGAAAGATTTTTTGAATAGTTCAGGAGGAGGTAGGTGTATACTTACATTAAATACATCCTTGTTTTTTTTAATTGTATACAAACTCATTAAAATAAATATTATACATCTACTAAGTACTTGTATATGATCAGTTTCTAGTACCTACAACATATGGATGTTAGGAGATGCAATAATACTATTTTGTTTATTAGGATTGATGATGGATTTTTATTATTCACATTTTGAATCAAAAGTGATCTACATCTTCAAATTTCGAAGCATTGCTATCAGATGATGTGTCACTGTCACTATCGAGACATTAAAATTCACTAATTCGGTGTCGTCATTACGATATATAGGTACATCCAACCTCTCAACGTGTTCAAAATGTGCCTTCCACGTAGCCGCCGTTACAGCTTGAAAAACATCTTGCTCCAGATTTATTATATTATCTGTTTTGAATCAACCCACTTTGATTTCCTGAAATAATTAAAAACGTACCTACTCATGAAATTGGTACACGTTATTACAGTATATTATAATATTTCTTTTAGTTAATATTAACTAAAAGAAATATAGTTATTATTAACTAGGCTAGCGTTTTACCAGTATCTGACCTGGTGCCTGATGGTTAAATTACTAAATTAGGTAAGGTAAATTTTTACATGAATCTGACAACACTTACCAGTCATTGCCGCCACTCCCGTATTTATGGATTTTAGTGATATAATTAGGTAGGTACTTTATTTCTCACACATTCTTGAGCACAAAACGAATGCACTTTTAGAACTATTTCTCTAACACTACTTTTTATCACTTTTGGCATGATTACTGCTAAGTATTTTACAAAATATACGCAACAAGGTCAACATGAACTTTCAAGTGTCAAAATGAATTTTCAAGATGGTCGATTTAGTTCCTAAATACGCCACCGCCAACTTATACTTGTGGCACTGTAGTTATAGTTGCAACTTGCATGTTTCTATATCTGTCCAACCATTTATTTTACTTTTGGCAACTCGATTTAATGATGTTATAATGGGTTACTGATTCGATTTTTGATAACAATCGACTTTCTCTATGAAGAAGTTTTAATCGATTTGACACATTGATATTTATCTTTGCTCAACATTTTTTATTGCTTTATGTGTTAGGTAGGTACTGTACGCGCGCGAGTTGAATGCCGAGCTAATCTATGGTGAATCTATAAGAGAATGCCCAAGTTCTCGGTTAGGTACTTACTTGTAACTAAGAACTTTCATAAAAGCAGCGAAATCTTAGCAGTAGGTACCTACTTACAATTAAAAAGTTGAACACTGCGAATTAGAGCCACTCTAACGAGAAATAATATAAAAAGTTCCGCAGCGAAAATTTTGACACGGTTTTAAATATAGGGCACAAGACACTTTGAGAAGGAAATGAGAATTACTTCGTTAACTTTTTCAAGTATAAATTCAGTAAGAAAATAACTTTATAATAAGACCTTAGATTTTATTTTGAGTTTATTTTTTTCTTATCTTGTTTCTTTGTGCCGCGGGTAACTAAATAAAAATGATAAGGGTTTAGGTACCATTCAATACAGGCTTGGACAGATATATCTACAACGTGGGCGAGTACCTAACGAGTTTCAAAATATAGACTTATGACTAAGTTGTATAATAGCTGCTATTTTTGCCCATCACAAAGTTGCTACAGCCAGCTACAGTGCTCATTACCTTTAGCTATTCTTTTTGGTTTCGCTATGTCCGTCCGTATGTCCGCGGCTTAGCTCAGTTTGACACCGAATAAGTAAGTGGTACAATCAAATAAAAAAAATATTATCTCCCCAAGATGTCGTGACTCGCGTCGACGCTTCAACTCTGCCGCAATGTGGCTTGGGCTCAGCGTTGCCAGACATCTCGATTTTGGCGGAACGTCCCGATTTTGAAATAAAAATTAAATGTCCCGCGCGGGACAGGCTCAGTCCCGCTTTTCGGAGATAACTCGACCATTCACGCAGTGTGCTGAGCTTCTGAGGAAGAGTGGGTGGGTGGCACAGACAAGAGTGTACTGGCCACCCGCTCGGCGCGTAATGCTCCACAGGCTTACAGTTTGGAACGCCATATTTTTCTAACGAATGAAACTTTTTTGATTTTGATTCCTGTTTTTTTTTATTCTGAAGACGAATAAGACTCAACTATTTAACGATAGGGTAAATCTGATTTAAAATATTATATTTTTATTGAAATACATTTTCTATGGCTATTTTTACTATCTATTGTCACGTACCTAAACGTTATTTTAATTCAAATAAAAAGATAACTATTTGAAAACTTCTGTTTAAAAAATTTTTTTTTACTATGTCCGCTTTCGACGAAAGAATCCCGCTGTTTTCACTCAAAAAGTTCCAAAATCCCGACTTGGCCAAAAAAAACTGGCAACGCTGCTTGGGCCTAACAATGTAATTAGCACATGTTCTATTTTTTTTTTTGCATATAACAGGCGCCATAGAAATGAAATCGCGTGCAAGCTATCAGTTGGGATGACTGGCAGCTGCTTGGTAGCTAAAAAGTGCATTTTATGCTAAACTTTCGTTACAAAAGCACATTAGGGCAGATTATTCACCGCGAAATTTTCACGCCATAGCAGGAAAATATTTTTTTCAATCAGTGTACAAATTCTTACCAAATTTTATACTACACTGTGCACACACCATTACTTTATCATACTTACTAATATTATAAATGCGAAAGTGAGTAGGTATGTTTGTTGATTTGTCCTTCAATCACGCCGCAACGGAGCATCGGATCGACGTGATTTTTGGCATGGGTATGGCTAAGGACCTGGAGAGTGACATAGGCTACACACTACTACATAGGCTTTTTATCCTGGAAAATCAAGGCGTTCCCGCGGGAATCTAAACACTTTCCCATGAATTAAAACACGCGGACAAAGTCGCTAGTTATCTAGTTAGTCGTAGTTTAAGATATTTTGAAGGTTACTTAAATATTCACTTTTGAAGTCACTTGAGTTGAGTGTTTTGTTACCAAGGAGAAGTCGTGGGTATTTGCTAATAAAATATTAAATACAACCTAGTTCCTGTTGAGTAAATAATGGTGGTCATAACAACTGTTCTAAATTAGACACACGATCGATATACCTAGTGTAGGTATAAAGATTGTATCTAGGAACGCGTGTATTTTTATGCCGGCAATGCATGGACGTAAATTTATTAAAAAAACTTTATACTTTGCAATTTTTTTAATTTATAGTGATAGAAGTTAAGTAGTAGGACTTCAAATGACTGAAGTGGATGGGGTGGGAAAAATTGATGGGGTGACCATGGTGCCGCATTAAATACCTACTAAAGTTGAAAAAAATATTTTTTAATAATTTTAATTATATTCACTTGTGGAAGTTTACGATACACAACAAACAACTACTTACCAACATTTTTGCTCATTAATATGGAAACTAGATCTACCGGGTTAGGTGTTCACACAGAGGCTGTTCATTTTCTGTCAGTTAAGTAGGTACTTAGTTTTAAGATGAGAATAAGACTACAACTACTTATTAAGCCGGAATAAATAAATTCTTCCTTTATGACCTACTTATCATTGTAGCATGTCTACTTGAGTGAGGAAATACTCGAAATCTAATAAGTCCAACTCCCCTTACATTACGAAACTCGAGTGTAGTCAAGTAGGTATATACTTACCTACAAGGAAAATAAGCGCACGACAAATGTACCTACGCTCAAAAGCACTTCAAGAGCTCTAGAGATAAAGGTGAACCTAAACACACGCACGCCGCAGGAGCCGCAAGCGCCGCAGGTTTTCGCATTTTCTTGTGGTCTCGCACAATACGCGCCGTACGTACTAAATGTATAGTGCTGTCGGAATTGTATCCACTTCTGCACAGATCATTGATATTGAACCGATCTAGAACAAAATGAGAATTAGGTGCGTCATCCGAACCGTACGCATCAAACGCGCCAAATCTGATGATGACATCTACGCACGCGCGGTGTAATCCGTAATTTACAGTATTTTAATAAAATGCGGCTCGTTCGGTGCGGAAAGGTGCGCGACGTTGCATAATATAATTTACTAGAGGTCACGCTACTTCGTTCGCGTACAATTTCTGATTTCCTGTGAGATTATGAAATGTTTTCGCTGCAAAAAGCCTACTTAAAGAGGCTTTATATAGCTTATGTAGGTTTTAATTATTTAAAACTAATAACCTAAATCCCGATTTTCTAGTACCTAACTTCAAAAACTTAGGACTTTCATACAAACTTCCAACCCCTATTTTACCCTCTTTGGGGTGGATTTTCGTAATCATTAGTTACTTTAAACTAATATCTAAATCCCGATTTTCAAGTCTCTAACTTCAAAAAATGCGGACTTTCATATAAATTTCCAACCCCTACTTCAACCCCTTAGGGGTGAATTTTCCCAAAACCGTTACTTAGCTGATGTCTACACCACAGAAGGAACCTACCTTCTAAATTTCAAGTCTAGGTTTTATAGTTCCTGAGATATCGTGATTAGTCAGTGAGTGAGTGAGTGAGTGAGTTAGTGAGAGAATGAGTGGTATTTCGTTTTTATTTAAAAAAGATAAAATGCGAAAAGTAAAAACTGCGAAACATGCGGCTTCTGCGGTGCGTCTAGGTGTGCGTTTACCAACAATTGCTTCTAAAATCTTACGATGCGTCTCATTTCAATGCATTACTTCCGAAAGGATGCAGTTCCTCGCATTTTCCTGCTTTTGTTTCATCTATACCTAATGCATGTGAATTTGGATTTAATTTGCTAGAATTTACATTGCAGCTTAGTTATCTTCTAGGGTTTAAAAATTAAGACCTAAGATGATATATATAAGCTTTATGGAAGACTGAAAAGCATTTTGAGAAAAATAAATCTTAATCATTACAACAAAAACTTAGCTAAATCCCTTTTATATAGAGTCCTTGCCTCACGATTTTTTTTGTCACCAGTAAAGCAAGTAGCGAAGCTAGTGATAGGTAATAAAGGTAAGGTTAAGTAATTCCTAAGCTCACAATAAAGCTTTGAAAAGTTAAAGGTGCGTGCCCGAAGATCTAACCCACTACCACCCGAATAGCGGGCTGACGTTTGTACCAGTGACACAGACCAGTGATATTATAACAATTCACAGCCTAGTTGCCCATAATACCAATCAATACCTAGTAAATTAAACAAGTTACTTAATTTGTTTTTTTAACCGACTTCCAAAAAAGGAGGAGGTTCTCAATTCGGCGCGTATCTTTTTTTTTTACTAAACAAGTTACTTAATTTGTTACCTACTGAGGTACCTACTATCAATGTTGTTTGGTTCGCGATCTAAAATAAGAAAATTCGCTTTAAAACCTACATTATATCTGAGTTTTGGCAAGATTTAGGTTCATGCAAACACCTAAAGCCGAAGTTTTGCATAAATCTGCATAATTCCACACGGAAGGTAGGCGCCTACATACTTACAATACAACCTTACCTAGTTACATGAGATATCCATTTGAGAGCCATTTTTACCGCCTGCGGAAGCTGTGGGCGACCACAAATTAATTAATCTCACCATCCATAATGACTTAGTTAAGTTACTAACGTAAAGTGCTAACGTAAGTTACTAACGTAAGTTACTAACGTAAATTACTAACGTAAGCTTCTGACGAAAGTTACTTACGTAAGTTACTAACATAAGTTACTTACGTAAGTTACTTACGTAAGTGTCTGACGTAAGCTGCTTACGTAACTTACTAACGTAAGGTACTAACGTAAGTTTCTTACGAAAGTTACTTACGTAAGTTACTGACGTAAGGTACTAACGTAACTTACTAACGTAAGTTACTGACGTAAGTTTCTAACGTATGTTACTTACGTAAGATACTAACGTAAGTTACTTACGTAAGTTACTGACGTAAGGTACTAACGTAAGGTACTAACGTAAGTTTCTTACGAAAGTTACTTACGTAAGTTACTGACGTAAGGTACTAACGTAACTTACTAACATAAGTTACTGACGTAAGTTCAGTAACTTACAGCAGCTTAAGTCAGTTGCTTACGTCAGTTACTAACGTAAGGTACTAACGTAAGTTACTAACGTAAGTTTCTAACATAAGTTACTGACGTAAGGTACTAACGAAAGTTTCTTACGTAAGTTACTTACGTAAGTTACTATTATATATAAGCTTCTAACGTAAGTTACTTACGTAAGTGTCTGATGTAAGTTACTAGCTGCTCGTGCTGATTCACTGATTGATCTCACCTCTTCTGTAAAATTTTGTATGAAAAAAATTTTTTTTTTACTCATCGTTTCGTATAGAAGACAAAAATTCATTCGGAGGAAAAATACGGGAGAGCTGATGATTGAGGATTTCGAAGACGGATGAAGAGCCATCACAGCCAGTGTATTGAAGATAGGTGGGGGGTGCTCGAACAAATATCACTCGAAATTTTATCCAATTGACAGTGAGCTGAAAAAAAATTCAAAATGGTGGATTTAAGTTGACCGCCATACAAATTTCGTCGGGGTAGACACCGACGTGATAGATCTCGGAGCACTGCGGCCGGGCACTACTTGATTATTTATGTCGAACCCTAACCTAACCTAGAAAGAGACAAGAAAACGTAAATACAATGAATATTTCAAAAATTGACACTTAAAACATTGAACGGTTCATAATCTTTCGACTGTTTACAATCTATCGAAAAAAAAGCGTTAGATTACAATGTTACGGTGACATATCATATGATACTAGATGATGCCCGCGACTTCGTCCGCGTGGATTAAGGTTTTTTGATTCCCGCGGAAACTCCTTATTTTCCGGGATAAAAAGCCGGGATATATTTCCTTCCCCGGGATATAACCTACCTCTGTACTAAATTTCAGCAAAATCGGTGCGTAGCAGACAGACAGACAGACACACTTTCGCATTTATAATATTATTAAGATGTAAGCTATCCTATCTTTCAAGTTGGATCAAACTGCACACGGTGTGCAAATTTAATTTAAAATCGGTTAAGTAGTTTAGGAGTCCATCGCGGACAAACAACGTGACACGTGATTTATATATATTTAGATTTAAATTTGAAGTAATTACGTTGAGTAATTTAGAAGTTATAAGGCTCTGACAGACAGACGGACGGACGGACGGACGGACGGACGGACAAGTGCAAATTCACTCAAGTAGACTCAGAGACCTTCGCTTCGCTCGGTCAGTACCTAAGTAACACTAACCCCTCTAACCTGCGGCCGGATCTAAAAGCACGATCTCTTTTGAATTCAGTCTTCCCTGTAATACTGATGATCCAATCAATCTTATAAATATTCTGGAAATAGAATATACTACTTAGAGCAATATTGGTCCGTGCAGGAACATAAGTAGGTAGATAGCTGATTATAATTACTGATAGTCCAGTGCCTAGTAGGTTTACGGTAGTAAGTAAGTCTATGCTAGTAAGCACACTAAATTTATGTGGGCATTTTGTGAATGTTTCTGACAGTTTCAGTTTTCCATTATCCCCAGCAGAGTTATCGAGGCATGAAAAACAGAAATTCTCGAAATCGCGCGGCCGTTAGCTAAAATCGGTTTGTACGAAATTGCTAAATTATTATGTTATTTATAAAAAAGTGCGATTGAAAAGTGCACGTTACATTTTTAAAAACTGTATCAGCTTGTTTATGTACCTACCTGTAACGCAAAAGTTATTGGATCAAAACCGATAAAACTGTTACAGTAGGTACCTACCTATCCATCTAAAGCTGAAAACCTAGGCCATCAATAAAAATTCTAAATTGAAATGTTTTTCTTTCAAATAAACTTTTACAAGCATAGAGGTAGTATAGCCTTATACTACCTCTGTGTTTACAAGTGCTTTTGAATCGTCAAATGAATGCCATTCCTACCGAGAAGAACCAGCAAGACACTCGGCAGTTGCTCTTCTTTAAAAAGTTTAACAATAAAATCAAATATGAAGCATAGTATTAGGTAGGTATATAACCACAATCCCACACATAACAGTGAAAATCGCAGCTGCTCACCAAGATAGAGCTAAATAGTTAGGTAGGTACTTATATTTTAATTATTCCAAGATTTATCGTTTTCTGCAGATTCAAAAGCATCATTCTAAGATTAACGATTCTTAAACACCAAGCTTCCATAACTTAGCTAATCTAATATCTATCGATGTTATTTTCTACCGGGTAAGCACCTAGTAGGGTAGGTACTGCAAGCCCCGTCCAACCAAAATGCAATGCACATCGCGTCTGTTTCACATTTATATTTATATTGGACATAATTACCAAACACGGAATGCTTGCAAGTGAGTTGCACTTATTGTACCTACGTTCACCGTGCTACCTGGCACACAACAATTTATTACATCTTTCCTAACTTTGTTTTTAGTGTTTTTATACTAAGTAGGTATACCTACTTAAGTTCTGTTACCTCCTGCTGTGAGGTAGATAGAGGTAACTACAGTTCTTGGAAAAGGCAGAGATGACAGTGTACCTATTTAAGAATAAGTATCCAGGGTGGGTAGGTAAGTAAGAGTAGGTAGGTGTTTAATAAATAGGGAGAGTCACGTGCCCCAGTAACGAGGCAACGACGCAAGGAGAAGGGAGCAGACATTCATATAACTTATTCTTAAGTTTACCTACTCTCTAATTAAGCAACATAATTTTTTTTGACTCGTAAAAAGCAAGTTTAAAGAAAATTTTATGGGAAATGGAAAAAATAAGAACTAGGTAAGTAGGTATAAGGTGAGTGGGGGTAAGATGAAAAATGGGGGGAGATAAAAAAAGGAAAATAGCGCCGAACATTGAGGAATTATTTTAATACAGGCAAAATCGTTGCATACACCCTTTAGTCAGGTCCCGCCCTGCAGCCTTCATCAGTCGCTTAGTGAAAACGCGCGTGTGTTACGTGGTGATTTTTGTAACGACACATTCCCCGAGAAAATTTGGGATTTTCAATCTTACCCCGCTTGTTGTATCTTTTTACGCAGATAAGTTACATTGATTTTATTTAGATATTTACAATTATATTTCAAATGTGATATGCACTATACAGAGGTAATTAGTAAATTTCTCATATTTAAAGATCTATCGTGCCTTTCAAACTAACCCCAGCAAAATTAAAAGGGGTAAGATGGTAATATAAATCATTCTGTCTTACCCCGCTAAAAATTACAAAATACATAGACAAAGTCACTGGTTATCAAATTTTAGTAAACGATCAATATTCAAATCATCTTAAAATTTGGTTGAAACACCTGTAATTTAACATTTTTTTGTTTATGCTAAAAATAGTGATATCAGCTAAAACTTAAGTATAAATAAAATAAACACACTTATTCTTTGCAGAATTTTCGTTAGATATAAAATATAAGACGTGAGGGTAAGTACGGTGGAACCAATAGTTTTTTGTTTCAGGAAGAAAATGACTCGTAACTATTTCAGAAAATCCTTACGGGCAACTTATTATATCTACTGCAACTGCCATGCGGAGAGTGGAGATCAAAGAAATGACAATATACCCAGTAGGTAGCTTAGGAATATAAGATAATATAAAGCTAGTTCGACTGATTTTCGTTACCTGAGATTTATGCTTCGAGGCTTTGAAGTGTTTTGTTAAATGGTTAATTTTGTGCTATTTTTGTATTTTTAAAAATATACTAAATATTTAACGTTTTTATTTATTTACTTGAAAACGTGAGCCTGCATTTTTTTAAATATCATATCAAAATATTTAAGAACCTCAGGCTGTCTGCCTTCTTACGGGGTAAGATTGATATATATTTTTGATGAATTATTATTTTTTGCATTAAGCATGGCGATTTTTGAATTTCAGTTACTTTCAAGCTATTTAGGTCGTAGAAGCCGGGAGTTTATTTATCGTCACGAATGGATAATGGCCATAAATACGGTTCTAGTAACTATATCAATCTTACCCCACTGTAGTTCCATCTTTCCCCTAATTTTTTTTTTCTGAATTGCAAACTTTGCAAGCTTTTTTTAAATCAAACAATGTTTCAAACTGATTTCTGTCAACTCTAGTATAATATTTGTACTATACTTTTTCACTCAATACAAAATTATTAGCATTAAAACATAAAACTCTATAATTTACAACAGTTTCAAATCAACACTATTTATCTCACCAAAAAACCATTTAGACTTGCCCCCACTCACCTCACATAATATTTGCTCCAACAGTATTAGGTATAATATTGAATGTCTTTGGTTCCTACTCCCTACCCAGTAGGTACCCAGACATGCTTGAAAAACATGTAAGTAACCCTGTCGCGCAGTCGGACGAAAACCACTTTGAAGAATGTCTTTAAACGTTGTATTGAGCATGTTGTCCTCTACGAAAGTGTTACGAATTGATGACCAAAGTGTTCCTATATTATACTTTTAAAGCCACACAAGGGCTCTTAAGCCTCTACGAGTAGGTAGTTTCCATTCAGTTTTGTTCTACAAAAAGAGCTGCGCTTGCTCGTACGAGTGAAGTGGATTCAAGGTCAAATCCAGCTCTTTGATTTTGAAATACGGAAAACGTAGAAAGCACCCTTTAGTTATGTAACGATTTTCGTTATGGTACTTATCAACGTATAGTAGGTACACACTGACCCGCTCAGCCTTCTCTGGGGTTCACCAATTTTTAGGGTTAAAATTTTTTTACACACCATGAACGAAAAAGAGCGTGAAAGTTGATGATATCGCTTATTTGGTACTACTCATAGATTACATTTACATACGGATCCAGCTGAAAATCAGCGCTGAATGCTCTAGTAATTTATTGCAAGGCATTGTGCATCATGCTGTATTTTTTAGGTTGTGCCTCACATGGCAAGTGTTATCATGGTGCTTAGATTAGTGCTATATCATTAGACTCATGATCAAGTCATAGGACTTGATCATGAACCTAATGCTCAGGTAACTACTGGAGGCGCTAGGGTACCTACCATTTACCTTAAGCCTTTAAGGTATTGTTCCGTGTGGCTGTGACTAAATGTTTTATCTTTCTTTCTTTCTAACATTGATTTGTACATAATGTATCTGTTACCTTTTAGTAGGTAGTTAGGTATGTATGTCAATTATGCAAAATTTATCGCGATTGATTAAGTAGGTACAAAAGAAAATATTATTACGGACTAGCAGATGCCCGCGACTTCGTCCGCGTGGTTTAAGATTTTTTCCTCACAGGTGTTCCTTAATTTTCCGGTATAATAAGTAGCCTATACCACTCTTCAGGTCCTTAACTACCCGTGCAAAATACCCGTTGCTCTGTTGCGGCGTGATTGAAGGACCAACTCTCTATTTCACCCCTTTGGGGGTAGAGTTTTCAAGAACTGTGAAACACATATTTCTTTGTTTTCAATCGGTAGCTCACATATCAAGTTTCATGGCTATAACTTAGGAAATGAAGGACTATCATACAAATTTCCGACCCCTATTTTACCCCTTCGGGGGTGATAATGTTAAAAACTGTGACATACGTACTTTATTATTTTTTACCGAAAGCCAAAATACTTACCAAGATTCGTTTAAAATATCTTGAGAAATGAAGGCCTTTCATACCAACTTCCATCCCCTATTTCACCCCTTTGGGGGTCGAATTTTCGAAAACGGTGAAATACTTACGTATTTCTTAATTTTCAACTTTTAGCTCATATACTTACCAAGTTTCATGGCTATAGCTTTCATACAAATTTTCAACCCCTATTTTACCACTTTAGGGGTTAAATTCTGAAAAACTGTGACACACGTAATTCTTTATTGTTTAACGAAAGCCAATATACCCAGTATCATTTATATAACTTGAGAATATCTTGAGAAAGTAAGGATTTTCATACAAACTTTCAACCCCTATTTCACCCCTTCGGGGGTGGAATTTTGAGAAACTGTGAAACACATAGGTATATGTTTTCATTTTCAACCCGCAGCTCAAATATCAAGTTTCATGGCTATAACTTGAGAAATTAAGAACTTTCATACAAACTTTCAACCCCTATTTCACCCCTTCGAGGGTAGAATTTCGGGATAAAAAGTATTCTATGTCCTACCTCGTAGTATGGGCTCAAATCGTGCCAAGTTTCGTTTGAATTCATTCAGTAGTTTCGGCGTGATGCGCGGCCAAGATACAGACAGACAGACAGACAAAAATGAAAAAAATTACAGATTTGGCTTCAGTATCGAATAATGAGTGCCCTCCAAAAAAAATTTTCAAAATATCTTCAATGTACAGAATTGGACCTGTTACAGTTTTATTATAAGTATTGATTGATACAGGGTCGTTTCTATAGCGTAAGTACCGACCGGAATCAAGGCCAATCTCGACGTAAGTGCTGAAAAGTAAGGCCATCAAAATGTGCATTCTGGAATGCAATCGATAGTTTCTAAGTGCTTATCCAAAGTTACCCAACGAACTTCTGAGATCCAATGCTTTGTTTTCATTTGGCACTGAAGAACTTACCTTGCTCCAGTGTTAAAAGCAGGTAAGTAGATACTTAAGTGCGTAGGTAGGTATATAGTCTACCAAGCCGCATAATGCATGCAATCATGGATGAATCACCTAGGATGAGCCCAATGGAATGATCATCGCGCAAGGGAGGCACCGGCGCATGTTCTCTGAGAGTTCCCGGAGCTTCCCATTATGCACAGAGGATGGCCAACGAGAGGGTTTAAGTAGGTAAAAATCCCACATAACCCGTTCCCTTCCCCAGGAGATCGGGTAATTCTCACGAAGATTTTAACAAAAAAAAAAGGTAGTTAGGTATACCTATCTACTGACGTAGGTATTTCTTTCTATTTTAAATTCTACTTTTAAGGGTTCCGTACCTCAAAAGGAAAAAACGGAACCCTTAAAGGATCACTTTGTTGTCCGTCCGTCTGTGTGTCAAGACCCTTTTTCTTAGGAACGCATGGAGGTATCAAGCTGAAACTCATATCAAATACTGAGGTCTACTGTCCCTTGGAGCTGTAAAAAATCAAACTTCTAAGCCAACGCAATCAAAAGATACAGCCGTATAGGCTGCTTTTCGACACTCGCAAGGGAATCAAAACCTACTGGCTACTTCTCGTGAACTCAGAATCTTGAAATTTTGTACGAAGCAACGTCTTATAGCACAGATAAAGGAAAAATTGCGAAAAGCATAAATTTTTAGATATAATAAAAATATTTTTATGCAAATTTTCGATACTCGCAAGGGAATCAAAACCTACAGGGTACTTCCCGTGAACTCAGAATCTTGAAATTTGGTACGAAGCAACGTCAATAGCACAGATAAAGGGAAAAGTTACATCATATAATAAAAATATTTTTAATAATTTTAAACTTATGTACTAATGTTACGGATTTCATTTAGCAATAAAAATACCATTACTTTTACTTATATACCTACAGGTTTGTGCAGAACCCTCGGTGCGCGAGTCCGACTCGCACTTGGCCGGTTTTTTTTCCTTTTATTCAGGTTCATAAGGTTGTTCTTTGAGGTAAGTAAGCACTGTTTTTATTTAATACTTGGAATCGCCTTGGAATCTTTACAAATAAAGTTGTGAGATCTGTGATCCAAGTTCTGACTTCTGAAAGTACCTAATTTGAAAGCTGTTATCAAGTGTCAGCTATTAAAGTCTGAAGGAGTGCCTATAGACTTTAGTGATGCAATTAGAACGACATAATATTAGGAGTGCATCTGCTCAAAATAGAAGAGTTAGTTACTCCAGTTTCAATACAATAGTATTGTTCTAGAAAATGCGGACGTGTGGAGTCGGATTCAAGGTTAAGCTCGACGTTGGTGACCTACTGAAACGCGTCTGTGACTGATATAGTAGGTAAGTATATGACATCGAAATTATTATTGGAACGAAGTTCCTTATCGCGCGTTACGAAAGGGGGCTAGACGGAAAAAATAAAGACCAAAAGTTGTAACGACACTTTTTATGAAAAGATGATTTTGGTTGCTATGACTACTTACTTGTGTTGTTGAAAATTAAAAGGCGAAATAATTTTAAAGAATTATGTTTTCAATAGTTACAAGGCTAGTTATTCGTTCGGATTCGGATGGAACGAAGTACCTTTCGATTAATTAGTGAAGGAATTGTAATAAAATTTACACAGAAAAACACGCGCACGCCGCACGGCTTACAACTATAGCAAAAAGTGTCGTTACAGCTTTTGGTACTTCGTTCCATCCCTTGACACCTCTCAAGTTTTTTTTGTAAGTATATTTTTTCAGTAAAATGTGATTGGTAAATAAAAATATATGTGGTACTAGCTGATGCCCGCGACTTCGTCCGCATACCTAGTTAGTTTTTTTCTCGCGGCAACTCCTTAACTTAGCCTATGCCACTCCCCAGGTCCTCAACTATAACCATGCCAAAAATCACGTCCATCCGTTGCTCCGTTGCGGCGTGATCGAAGGACAAACCAACAAACAAACTGACTGTCGCATTTATAATATTAGTATGATTTCTGTCACTAAAGGTGTGTCCAAACATTCGCGCGGCAAGTAGGTACGCGGCAGCAACACGCGGCGTTTGCAGAACACATTATGCTGCCGCGCGCTAGTAGGTGAGGAATTGAAGACTTACTTATATGTCAAAATTGGTTCTAAACATGGGCCGTGAAAGCGTAGCAGACAGATTGACAAACAGGCACACTTTCGCATTTTTGTTAATATGTAGTATGGATCACTGCCCATCACGCTATCACTGCCATGCCATGCTAATCACTGCCCATGTAGTAGGTAGGTATATTAAATATTAAAACCAATTATGAAAATAATAATATTTTATATTTATTTTTGTCACATAATTAATTTGATTGTATACAAATTCAAACTTACTGATTAACCTTGACTAAAAATAAAATTTAATAAAATAAACTTAAAATGTCTAAGTATTATATAGAAAGCCATACTCAAAATATAAAGTAATGAACATTCAAAATTACAGGGATCATGATTCATGACGTGTGTGATGAATAAGTGCCTAAATTACCCATCATATTACAATAGATATAGTAGCATATCTTGTTTAAATATAAATGTTCTAGTTAGTGTGTATGATATAGGTACAAAATACTTACATTCATGATATTTGTTAGTCTGTTCAATGAGTCAGTTATGTAACTTAGAAACAGAAAAAAATAAAAATAGCATTCTGACGACATCATTAGTTGCTATCAAGTGCTTTTGAAGAGTTAGTCTGTAGTTAGTATGTTTAACATAGGTCCAGGCTTGAATCCCATGTGAATAGTCTGGCAGTGTCACTTACCACATGCAGCAGTATCACTAGATTAAAAAGATCGACAGTTGAAGAACTGTCCGGTGGACAATAAAGCCAGCAAAAGCTTAATGAGAGGAGTTTCTCAAAGGAGTGACCTTCTCCCAACTCTCGACGCTCTCAAAAACATCTGCTTATAGTTAAACTTTAAACTGATCGCAGATACAAAGTACAAATAACAAAAAAAAAGTCTGTTGCTCACATATTTTGTTTGATTCATCGATGATTTTTTCATAGTGTTGCTATAAACTATTTTATAATTACCTTGTTATTTACCCATGTAAACTGACTTATTGAACAGACTCAACACTGTTACAATAATTCATGAGTCATGCCACATGACAGGATGCAATCTTAAAAAGTAGGTAGGTAGGTACAGTGATAACTTATTCATAGGTATTGCTTATTCATACTGTTACTTTATCAATTTACAGTCCCAGCAACTTAACCAGCTTGGGGCGGCGGCCAAAATTGGAACAACTTTTTATGACTTAGGAAGACAGTTTTTGTTTATATTTTATTAGCAACACTCAGCAATACTGTCACCAAGTCAATGTCAAGTTTGTGGAACTTTAAATTGGTTTCATGAATCATAGGAAAAGTACCTACTTACATAAGTATTATGAAATATTTCACAAAATAAACAATTGAGAAAAATATAAGTTTGATATGTCAATATAAATTCCTACTATTAATTGTTTTTAGCGCCAAGATTAGTAGCTTTGTCTTAAAATTATATTTATAAATCTATGTACTACATTATCAGACTATAATTATTGGACTATAAATTTCTGATGACTATCAGCGTAAGCTAAAAAATCATGTTTTGTGGCAATAGCACATTCCAAAAGCATAATACAGTCCGCCTCAGCTCTATGGCATTCCTTTACATCTCTGTTTAGTAATTTTTCATATATACTGCACAAGGTATAGCTGGCTTTTGGAGCTTTTTCTACTTTTGGAGTTTGAATTGTGGTTTTTTTCCTGACTTTCAAACTTTTTGGTGTACTTGTTAACTGTGTAAAGTGCTCAAACAACTCGTTAATCTCTTGAATTTCTTCTGTACTTAGATCTTGCCAGCTATCTTCGTTTTGCACGATTCTATCACTTTCGTCCAGAGAACTTGTTGAAGTTTCATGTACCACACCATTATAGCAATATTTTGGATTTTTTAATGTTTCTGAAAGCATTTAATGTATCTAAACACAGTAACCCATGTGGTAGCTCTTCCTTTGCAGCCTGGTATTCTGCTTGTAATATTTTGAAATCAAATCGGTCTCCATTATGAGCTACAAGGCAAACAGGCTTCGGTTTGTCCAAAAATGCATTTATACACTTTATATTGTCTTTAAAACAAGGTTGATTTTTTAAAAACTGATTCGTTAAGCCCGTCAATTGAGCGGCGGTAGGCTGTATGTTTATCTTCGGATTGCACAAAAGAGATAATTTATCTATCGCCGGTAGATTCTTACCATCTGCCTGTTCGATGTCGCAGTGCGTAACCGATAACAGCGTTATTTCTGTGACTTTTGCTCGATTTGCTGGTATACCTGTGGTTTCCAAGTCGAAGAACACAAAGGTCTGTATAGCCATCGTGTTTGAGTAGGTAGGTATATTGTGGTTTAGGTATTTGAAACGCCTATCGTCATCATAAATTATCGTTAAATTGAAATAATACGCCTTGTAAAAATAGGTACATTGTAGGTACAAAAAACACTTGGAAAATAAATAAAAATACTCTTCCAAACACAAAATAGTAAATACTTGCTGTTCACATAATTCTAGAGCTGTAGCGAACCGTATGTATTCGGTACTGAGTAACGGGTGCGCCATCCAGTACCGAGTAACGAAACGTTACTCACGAATGCATTTCGTTACTCGCATGCATTTTGTTACTCGCATTTTTCGTTGTATGGCTGAATTTAAAAACTTACGTTATAAAGAACCTATTTGTGGCTTTTTCATAGTATCTTATGAGGTATCAGAAGTAACGAGTAACGTAACGATACGATAGTAACGAGTACTAATTGTTATAGTAACGAATACATACGGGTACGCTTTTTTTCGTTACTTTTACACCTCTACATAATTCCACGGTCCACCAAAATAAAAGTCACAGTGACATTGACTTAACTTGTCTCTGACATTGACACTGACAGGTGATATTCTTCCGTCACTCGATCTGACATTGACACTGCATTTTTTAATTGGTAATTTTTTATTGGTAAGTTTTACGGCGCTAGATTCTAGGTACCTATATAGATCTGCAGAGAGTGCCACAGACATAATAAACAGAGAGTGCACGTTTACGTGTAGTCTGTGTTTGCACACACACTTGTGCACTATAATATCTCCCGCGCAGGAGATTCGCCAACTGCGCCGAATTCGGAGTGGCCGAAATTCACTCCGAAGGACCGAAAGTAGATCAGCTGAAGTTTAACACGATAGTTTACAGCGCTATAATTATTACTATTTGAAAAGTCCATGGCCATCTACGAGTAGATATACTCGTAAAACGAAGTCGGGTTTGTTCGAACACTTTTAAGTAGGTACTTACCTAATAACTCTAGAATGGCTGGACCGATTTTCATGGTTTTTTATTTGTTGTTTTCTTCTCCGTCCCAAATAGCAGAATAACTATTAAAAACATTGGAAAATTGTCGAATAAATAAAAGAAAAAACATTTTCCCTTGATTTTCCCATACAAAAAACCAATCAAAGTCAATAATAATCTAAGCGTTGTACTGTTTAGGTATAGGGATTTTTTTAGAAACGTTGAATATTTAATAGAAATATATTGTATCGATGGATGGTGTAGGTACTTTACTAGGTACAGGTACTCGGAACCCGTTAATTGAAAGTACCTATCACGACTTTTTGCTTTGGCTGCTCTAGCCATCGATATATTATACGTAGGTACTAGACTTTGAGAGCGCGTTCATAACCTGTCTTTGTCCCCATCGTAGCGCTGTCACGGTCGCTCGTCGTGTAGATAATTTGTTATACTTAGGTTAAAAATGCGAAAGTTTGGATGGATGTATGGATGGATGGATGTATGGATGGATGTACGACGACTGAACGGATCTGGCTGAAATTTGGCACAGAGATAGATTATAGTCTGGAATAGCACATAGGCTACTTTTTATCCCGGAAAATTAAGGAGTAAGAGATTAAGGAGAAAAGAACCAAAAAACCTAAATCCACGCGGACGTAGTCGCGGGCATCAGCTATATGATACCTTAATATATATTATCATTCTTGAAGGTAGGTGCATATCTGCCTAGTTCCTACCATACCATTGGGCTATTAATTAAGAATTATATTATTGTCTTTGTATGGCCATCTTCTCTACTTCTACTAATGAAATAGGTAGGTACTTACGAGTACTTACTCGTATGTTCTACAATTATTATGAAAACTTAATACCTAGATAAATTCACAGATAAACTCACACCAGAAAATTACGGGCTGCGACTTTGTAATAGGTACCATTCTTTTTCAATCTTAGATAACCAATTCTTTTTCGATCTAGGTAAACAACCAAATCTCGTTTACTGCTATTGGAACGTACCTACTCATGTTTCTCTGGTAGATAATATTTTATTACTTATCGCAGGCGTTGTCTTACTCCTCCAGGGAAATGACGAAACATTAAGAAATATAGATATCTAATAGAATTATAGATTATTTCCTAAAATATTCCATCCTAATTTGTCGACTGGTCTTACTCCTTATTATTTTAATTAATTTTACCTTATTCCTCTTCAAAACCTTAAAATCCCATTTATTACGAACAAGTTATTCTATTAGCCCTAAGGGCTAAGTACGAGTAGGTTGGTTTGTATACAGTGATCTTTTATTTAAGGGAAACAATTAGTTTCTATAAAAAAAATTCAATCCAATACAAGTTAGCCCTTGACTGCGATCTCACCTGATGGTAAGTAAGTGATGATGCGGTCTAAGATGGTAACGGGATAACCTATTAGGGGCATGGCAGTTAATATATTAAACCCATACCTTCCCCTATTAGGTTACTAAACGGCTTCGTACCGGAACGCTAAATCGCTTGGCGGCACGTCTTTGCCGGTAGGGTGGTAACTGGTAACTAGCCACGGCTGAAGCCTCCCACCAGGCTAGACCGGGGAAAATTCAGAAATTATAAATTCCCAAATTGATCCTGCCGGGGATCGAACCCGAGACACGTTGAAAGGCAACAGCGTTCAACACTGCGGCACAGAGGTCGTCAAATTACCGTTGTTGTGTGGTTGTGACACTATAATAATAACTACCTTTTGTGTTAATTAAATTATTGGTAAATGTCAAAATTCAGTCAGGATGTCTTGTTGTCCTGCCATTCGTCGTTTCTATAATAAAACCGGGATAGATGATAGGCAAGCGCCAACCTGAATAGACTGTAAGGGATCGTAAATTGCATAAAGTAAAGCTCTAGGGTTGTTGACTTTGGCAGGGTCAAAAGTCAAAACCAAAACCACCCATTGGACAGACTCGATTCGAACCAAAATAGACCGATCATTATGCATAAGTATTGCTAATTTCCTCAACGGATCCTCTCGTGAATAAAAATCAGGGACGCAAACTAGTGCAAAAATATAATACTTACTTACTAGCTGATGCCCGCGACTTCGTCCGCTTGGCTTAAGTTCTTTGGGTTCCCGCGGGAACTCCTAAATTTTCCGGGATAAAAGTAGCCTATGTCACTCTCCAGGTCCTTAACTATACCCATACCAAAAATCACGTTGATCCGTTGCTCCGTTGCGGCGTGATTGAAGGACAAACCAACATACCAACAAACAAAGTAGGTACAAACACACTTTCGCATTCATAATATTACTAGAGGTCGCCCGCGACTTCGTCCGCGTACAATTGTTGATTTCCTATGAGATAATGAAATTTTCCCGCTGCAAACAGCCTAACTATAGACGCTTTATAATATAGCTTATGCAGGTTTTTAATTATTTAAAACTGATAACGTAAATGCTGATTTTCATTTATAAACTTCAAAGTCATTAAATTTGTATGTAACCTTTCACCCCCATTTCACCCCTTTTGGGGTGAATTTTCGTAAAATTGCTTTTACAGGTTATTATTATTTAAAGCTATTAAACTAAATCCCGATTTTCAAGTCTCTAACTTCAGAAACATAGGACTTTCATACAAACTTACAACCCCCATTTCACCCTCTGTAGGGTAGATTTTCCTGAAATTGCTTATACAGTTTATTATAACTTAAAACTAATAACCTGAATCCCGATTTTCAAGTCTCTTACTTCAAAAACTTGGAACCCTTATGTAAGCTTCCAACCCCCATTTCACCCCTATTGGGGTACGTTTTCGTAAAATTGCTTAAACAGGTTTTTATTATTTATAACTATTAACTTAATTACCTATTTTCAAGTCTCTAACTTCAAAAACAAAGGACTTTCATACAAACTTCCAACCCCTATTTTAACCCGTTTAGGGGTGGATTTTCTCAAAACCCTTTCTTAGCTGGCGTCTACACCATAGAAGGAATCTATCTTCCCAAGTCTGTACGCTTTATAGTTCCTGAGATATCGTGATTAGTCAGTGAGTGAGTGAGTGGTATTTCGCTTTTTAGGGTTCCGTAGCCAAATTTGGCAAAAACGGAACCCTTATAGATTCGTCATGTCTGTCTGTCTGTCTGTCTGTCTGTCTGTCCGTCCGTATGTCACAGCCACTTTTTTCCGAAACTATAAGAGCTATACTGTTGAAACTTGGTAAGTAGATGTATTCTGTAAACCGCATTAAGATTTTCTTACAAAAATAGAAAAAAAAAACAATAAATTTTGGGGGTCCCCATACTTAGAACTGAAACTCAAAAATTTTTTTTTCATCTAACCCATAGGTGTGGGGTATCTATGGATAGGTCTTCAAAAATGATATTGAGGTTTGTAATATCATTTCTTTCTAAACTGAATAGTTTGCGCGAGAGACACTTCCAAAGTGGTAAAATGTGTGTCCCCCCCCCCCGTAACTTCTAAAATAAGAGAATGATAAAACTAAAAAAAATATATGTTGTACATTACCATGCAAACTTCCACCGAAAATTGGTTTGAACGAGATCTAGTAAGTAGTTTTTTTTTAATACGTCATAAATCGTAAACCGCAATTTACCTTTCATTCAATCAACTCAAATATTAAAAAAAAAATTTAATTTAAAACTTACTTCAGGTTTGTACGGAACCCTCGGTGCGCGAGTCCGACTCGCACTTGGCCGGTTTTTTATATATATAGACTAGATGATGCCCGCGACTTCGTCCGCGTGAATTGATGTTTTTTTAAGATTTAAACTATCCTATCTCTCAAGTTGGATCGAACTGCACATGGTGTGCGAATTTTATTATAATCGGTTAAGTGGTTTAGGAGTCCATTGAGGACAAACATTGTGACACGAGATTTATATATATTAAGATAAGATAGATGATGCCCGCGACTTCGTCCGCGTGAATTGATGTTTTTTTAAGATTTAAACTATCCTATCTCTCAAGTTGGATCGAACTGCACATGGTGTGCGAATTTTATTATAATCGGTTAAGTGGTTTAGGAGTCCATTGAGGACAAACATTGTGACACGAGATTTATATATATTAAGATAAGATAGATGATGCCCGCGACTTCGTCCGCGTGAATTGATGTTTTTTTAAGATTTAAACTATCCTATCTCTCAAGTTGGATCGAACTGCACATGGTGTGCGAATTTTATTATAATCGGTTAAGTGGTTTAGGAGTCCATTGAGGACAAACATTGTGACACGAGATTTATATATATTAAGATTAGTATGATTTTTCTCACAAATCTGGAAAATGGTACCTACAGTTATAATAATACTTATAGCTGATGCCCGCGACTTCATCCGCGTGGTTTTTTTGATTCCCGCGGGATCTTGTCAAGTGCGTGTCGAGCCACGCGCAGTGTAGAGTTCCGTAGTTGCCCGTCACAGTATTTAATAAATACTACTTACTAAGCGAACACTATTTTTAACCGACTTCCAAAAAAGGAGGAGGTTCTCAATTCGGCGCGTATCTTTTTATAACTATTACTCGTAATCGTGTGTAGGTACGAGTAGGTACATAACTGTGATAAGTAGTTTTACTTTCAACTTCGATATAATAAGCACCTACTACGGCCATAAATTTAATAAAAAAATATCAAAATTTTATTTTATGATTAATGACGGCGTGATTAATATGTATACCTATACCTACCTATCCTTAACACATGCCAAATTACAGCTTTCCAGTACTAAGGGCCTCTGAGCTAAGCCGCGGACAGACAGACAGACGTACAGCCATGGCGAAACTATAAGGGTTGCTTGTTGTTCGAACAGAATTAATACCATTATTGAAGGTACGTTCGTAAATTCGGGTGGGTTAGATATAAATAAATTATTGGTTTGGTAGTAATCATCGCATATCTGATATTGTTATTTCCAACATAACGCCGCCGGCGGTGGCGATAAAAAATTCAACGGTTTGTCTGAGCTCGTTACAGAAGTGACTAAAACTAGGACACCGTGTCTATTCAGACCATATTTTTTTTATATTTACCTACTACCGAAACAGACGGTAAACACTACGGCGCCAACAATAAGTCATAAAACGCAAAAAATATGTCATTAAACGTCAGGCAGGGGATTTTTCGACCTTCCTGGATTCATCATGGTGGCGGCGTAACACAGTATTATGGCAAAAATATTATCCAAAAGTGTGGGTTAGTCTCAAAACCGAATCTGTACAACCCGGCTCCGCGTATAGTCTTGTCTGCCCTACCCCTATAAAAACTATCTACTTATAGGCTATAGTTTTTGTAAAGCGCAAAGCCAGAATGATGATGATGATGAAGCCAGAAGCTCGCGAGAGAGGTCCTGAATGAAACGAGCCTACGAGGCCGAGTGGAGCGAGCCGGCGACCTCCGTAGCGAAACGAAGGTCGAGTAGGTGAAGCTGAATGAAGGGGTGACGAAGCGAGAAATCTGGTGTAGCCCGTCCATGTTACATCTACTTTTGTACTGTCGTGTGACATATTTACCTACTCAGTGGGTGACATTATACATAAATAAAAATATCTAAGATAGGTATGTTAATAATGTTATAGTCAAACGTCTGGTCGACACGTCGACATTCTATGATAACATAGAAGACTATATTATCATAATTCCACATTGAATTCATCTACAAAGCAAGCAAGCTCATTATTTTAAAATAATGTAGGTATACAAAAATGCCCCTAGGTCCTACGCAACCTTTTAAAAGGTCCCGCCTCGTGTTATGCTCTGCAATTATGTTTATCTTGTTCCATAGGTCCTTTATTTATATTTAATATACCTATATATACTGAGCTCCAAAGAGTACTACTACACGTAACTACGATCTAGCCAAACTATAATATTTGGCTCATTAGTAATTTTACTCAGACTTACCTAAACTTAAATCTACCTACTACACAAATAACAATTAGTTATTAAACTATCGAATCTTTTGGAGCTTACTTATCAGTCCCGATAATCATACTTTTTTACGTATTCCTAAAGCACTTACACTGCTAGCATTATACACTGGCTCAAAAAGCTTCGTCCTTTTAAATCTTCTCAGTACCTTTTTTATGACTTAGGTACCTACGTCGAGCAACTGCATTGCTGCAACGTTGACGTCGTAGTGGTGAAGCCAATGATCATGGATTTTGTCTTTGGTCATCATCATCATCATCAACCGACAGACGTCCACAGCTGGGCACTCTGGCAAGCGACTCCCTGCGACTCGTCTGATGTCGTCCGTCCACCGAGTAATAATTTGTACTTACGAGTAATAATTTTGTCGACGTAGAATATTTAATTTCAGGCCCCGTTGAATACTTCAATAAAGGTATGAATAATATTTCGCTGCCAAAAATAAAAAAAAAACTCTCCCGACATAGGTGAATTAAATTATAATTCTCAAACGAACGATAGACGGTAATTTCCTGCGCAATGAAGTCGGAAATTGAGAGCGAATGCGGAGATAGGGCAGAATGAGGATAGGTACGCAATCAAATCGCGATTCACGACATCACTTATTTTGTATTGCTTTAATATAATATCTGTTCGGATATAATTTTTTTTTTGTAAAAAGGATTTATTATAGATCTGTACGGATATAATTTTTTTTTCATCCCACCATCTCAGAAAGAGTATTTTTCATAGAGATAGATTTTTACTCTTCGATATCTGAGTGCGAAAGCCGTTATTATCCTCTTGAGGATAAAGTAAATTGAATTTAGAACATCGTGTGCACGTTAGTAAATATCACTCGTCTATGAAGTTTGTGAATTCAAAACATCATTAAACCCTATTTACTTCTACCTCTATGGTGCCGAATTTCCATACAACCGTTTTTAATATGTTAAATCTCACACTCGTAACCTTCTTGGTGTACTTTTTTAATTTGCTTAGCGCACCATTTTCTTTTTATCTTGTGTTTTTTTTGCATTTAGTCATTTCCTCGCTGAGGTGGGATGAAAATTTACGTGTTGCACTCGAGTGAAATGATTTTTCACCTCGTGCTCTTTTGATTCCCTCGCTAACGCTCAGGATTCTAATTTTTTACATCCTTCGCTGGCTCGGTCATCAAAATTGAGCACGCGGTTAAAAAACACTCTTTTCACTCTTGTATAACAAATAACTATTTTGTAACAAGGATTTATTACAGGTATAGCTACATAAAGGAAAATCTCTGAACAGCTGTCTAAAGCTGTATTTTTGCCACAATTAAAGGTCGGAAAAAAATGTGATGTCATCCTTAGGATAAACACATGACGACAAAAACTGAGATAGTCAAAAGCCTCGAGTAGGTACAGGCAAGCGAGGACCGTGATAAATGGTAGAAAGAAATTTGGATGACGCAAACTTCCACAAAGGGTTGGAGTGACGCAGGATAATGATAAAGAAAAAGGAATTGTTTATTGGGCCATTAATGTTACCATGCAGCTCTTGAACTTTCAATGAAAAAAAATATACCTACTTAAGTATGTCTTTAGTGGCTAATAGTGACTTGCAAAAATGAAAGCCACTGAATCAGAGAATAGGGGGCACCTAAACGAGGGTAATCCATGTATCTATAGGTCAGCTTAATGCCTGTAAAGCCACCTTTCGAAGGAACCACTATATTTACGATTCTTATTGTTTTTTCTAATGAAGATATATAATAGACTTAGAGCATGCGTAGTCCTTTTGGTCGTATCATGGATCGTGTCTACTCTAATCCTTTGTTAGATGGATTATCTCTCAAGGACGTCTAATCTCGGGGGGAATAGATTGGTAAAGTGAGATTTCAACCCAACAACTACTGAAATTTCGCCACCCGTGTTTAGAAGATTAACTATCTACAATTTGTTTACCCGGGAATATAGGCTATTGGGATATTGCTTATGTCAATTTTTTTAGAGACTATTGAGTACAGGATCTCCAAAAAGACGTGATATCCATGTCTCTTATTAGTTTTATGCTTGATAACCATTTTAAACTATCTATTATTGTAAAAAGTACGTTGAATTTTGATGCGTCACTAGCCACCACTACCACTAGAGCCCATTAACGTCCCACTGCTGGGCACAGGCCTCCACTCTCATAGTAGACAGGGAATTAGAGCTTAGACCCACCACGCTGCTCCAATGCGGATTGGCGGGCTTTAACGACTAAGTATTATCATATTAGTGATAATAACCGGGACCGACGGCTTAACGTGCTCTCCGAGGCACGGGGTTAAAACATCGCCAATTTCCTAACACCGGGCTAGTACTGAGAATTTCTAGACATAATAAACCCAATACTCAATTATGGCCCGACCCGGGACTCGAATCCGGGACCTCGTCAGCCGCAGTCGATCATGCCAACCACTAGACCAATGAGGCATGCGTCACTAGCATTTCATACAAAATTCCATTGATGGACAATGGGCAAACTCATCTTATTCTAAGGGGAGACTCATGCTCAGTAGTGGGCCGGCGATGACCTGGTAATGATGGCCAATCTATTATCTCCGTATACGGTGCAAATCGAATAATAATTTCTACAGCAGTTTATCGAGTTTTTATAACAATAGGTACGTAGTGATTTAACAACAATGCTTTAAAAAGTGCTATAGATAATGCAACTGAAAGCGTGAAACGTACATATTGTGGAATTCTTCAGCACCCTTACATAAAGTTTGAAATTACCTTTGCGTGCGTCCTGCGCTATAAATTTACCTTGAGGTAAGTAAACACGTGCTTGTGTGTTTTATTTTACGAGCCTTTTGTCCCTTCAGGGAATTTACAAGGATAATTAACAGTCCCAGTAGAGATAACGAGTTCGGAATTCCTATTTAAGTGGAAAAAGTTATTTAAAGAAAAAAGCGTTCGCAAAGGAGCAGTAATTTATTTCATCGTCATCATTTGAAACCATTGCTGGCTCACAACTGAGCACAATTCTCTTCTCAGACTGAGAGCGGTTTGGCCATAGTCCACCACGCTGGTCAAGTATGGATTGACAGACTACACACCTTTGAGAAAGTTTCGAAGAACTCTCAGGCATATAGGTATCCTATTCCTCACAATGCTTCACCGGTAAAGCAAGTGATGATACGTCTTGAAACACAAAAGTTAGAAATGGTTTTCCCGAGGATCGAACCCCCAACCACCGGAATAACGTCTCAACCACTAGGCTACCACCGGGTGCATTATTTATTTGACATCAGTTCAATGATGATTCAATCTAAGATGGAAGCGAATTGATAACAGAATCGAAGTTGTAAAACTTTTCAATTGGTTTTTACCCAAATCTGTTAACACTTACATTATCTGTAAGTTGTAACAGAAATGAATCTGTAACATATATAAAAGTAGGTACTTCTTCTTTAACAGTGTAAAAAACAGCGATAAAATCTCTTTTCCGGTTACAGTTTCAGTCCTTAAAGTATAGCAACACTTTTCAATTAGTTTTTAGGGTTCCGTACCTCAAAAAGAAAAAACGGAACCCTTATAGGATCACTTCGTTGTCCGTCCGTCTGTGTGTCAAGACCCTTTTTCTCAGGAACGCATGGAGGTATCAAGCTGAAATTCATATCAATTACTCAAGTTTATTGTCCCTTGGAGCTGTGAAAAAATCAAACTCCAAAGCCGACACAATCAAAAGATACAGCCGTTTATGCTGCAAATTTCGACACTCGCAAGCGAATCAAAACCTACAGGGTACTTCACGTGAACTCAGAATCTTGAAATTTTGTACGAAGCAACGTCTTAAAGCACAGATAAAGGAAAAATTGCGAAAAGCATAAATTTTTAGTTACATCATATAATAAAAATATTTTTATGCAAATTTTCGACACTCGCAAGGGAATCAAAACCTACAGGGTACTTCCCGTGAACTCAAAATCTTGAAATTTGGTACGAAGCAACGTCATATACACAGCACTGATAAAGGAAAAATTTCGAAAAGCAAAATTTTTAGTTACATCAATCTTATTACCCCTTTTCGCTTGAACGCGTAGATGTATTAAATTAAAATTAAAATAGAGAAGTGGAATAAAAATACTATAACTTTTACTTATATCCCTACAGGTTTGTACGGAACCTTAGGTGCGCGAGTCCGACTCGCACTTAGCCGGTTTTTAAATTTGTTAACATTTACATATCTGTAACAAAAATGAATCTGTAACAGATACAAAAGTTCTTTATATCTATATTAACATAACTAACTATACATTATATAGATATTATAAAACACTTTTATACACTGTATAGTATATATAGTATATCTATAGGTATATATAGTTTTTAACAGTGATAAAATCACTTATTCCGGTTACAGTTTCCCTTAGAGTAACTATAGCAATCGCAAACTCACAATTTCACCCGGCTTCGCGCGTTTAATATACCTACCTATTTCTAAAGCACTGTCCTATATCTCATACAGTATGGTTATTAATATTTTGAATTGCTGACACCCGTTGAGGAGTTCCATCCGCAATCTCAGAAGTATTCATTATTAAAAACATGAGACCAACCTGACAGTACGTATAATTATTAAAGATTTGTAAAAAAATCTTAAAATCGGTTTTAATTAATTTGACTGAGTTAAGGAGTAAAATCGACCAAAATTTTACTCAGTAGGTAAACCAAAGGGTTATGGGGTTAAAAAATAGCCTAATTGTACTATTTTATACCCGGAATCTTAGCTATAGGCTTGCGAAGTTTTATTCAAATCCGTCCAGTCGTTTCGGCGTGATGCCCGAACAGACTGAGAGAATTAAAAAAAAATTGTTTTGGGTTCTCGTATCGATAGCAAAGATTCCTCCATGAAAGGTAAAAAATCGATGTACCTACGGTAATTGTCTATTTTCGTACAGCTTTATTAAAATTATAGTCTGGGAATCAAAAGTGGATTAAAGGTAAAAAGATTAATAGATATTTACGCAACATCGTATCGGAATGCATTGAAGTAGCATGACTTTGCAGATCGGGTGGTAATGAGATTCGGCTGAAGCCTTTCAACTGACGAAGTGAAGGTAATAAGTATCTAGTATAATTTATAATATATCGAGAGGTAAATTGGCAAAATTTAGGTTTGTAATACAATTTCTGTATAATCATGATGTGTAACATTCATTAATAGTAAACAAAACTATACATTTGAATAATACGTTGGTGTTAATAGTAGGTATAACCACAGGAATAACAGAAGATTAGCTAGATAAAATTATGATACAAAGGGCGGCCTCAATAATGGCTTACATACGCATTAATAGTTATTTGTTATACAAGAGTGAAAAGTTGTTTTTTAACCGCGTGCTCAATTTTGATGACCGAGCAAGCGAAGGATTCTAAAATTGAATCACGAGCGCAGCGAGTTGTTCAAAAATTAGAATCCTCAGCGTCAGCGAGGGAATCAAAAGAGCACGAGGTGAAAAATCTTTTCACTCGAGTGCAACACGTAACTTTTCATCCCACCTCAGCGAGGAAATGACATATTGACGTGAAAGAAAATGGCGAAGAATTGAATGACATGGCGCGCAAAGCAAATTAAAAAAGTACACCAAGAAGGTTACGAGTGTGAGTTTTTAACAAATTAAAAAAGGTTGTATGGAAATTCGGCACCATAGAGGTAGAAATAAATAGGTTTTAATGATGTTTTGAATTCACAAACTTCATAGACGAGTGATATTTACTAACGTGCACACGATGTTCTAAATTCAATTTAGGTACTTTATCCTCAAGAGGATAATAACGGCTTTTGCATTCAGATATCGAAGATTAAAAATACTCTTTCCGAGATGGTGGGATGAAAAATACGTTTCAGGATTCAGTCGAATACGAAAGACTTTTGAGACCATTCAGAGTGACCCCCTGAAGCCTACAATAAAAAAGAAATAAAAACGCGGTAATATAAAACAATAACAATAATGTAATACATCAAAGGCTTTTAAGCGTATGATCCAGACCTTTATTCGCATTCGAACCACGCAAAGCCAGTAATGGGATTTCTTTGTAGCGCCCAGAAGTAATCTACGGAACTGAAAAAAAAGGCCAAAGGCATTTTATTGGACTGCTTACTGCTCGTACGTGGAATGTAGTCAGGAATAGTGTATTTGTGTTTCTATGAAGACCTCCCCTGGCGCAGTGGTGAGCGCCGTTTTATGAGGGAGCCAGAGGTCCCGGGTTCGATCCAATGGCAGGGTAAATTTGCGAATTTACAATTTCTGTTTTTTTTTTCTGGTCTGGTCTAGTGGGAGGCTTCAGCCGTGGCTAGTTACCACCCTACGGGCAAAGATGTGTGTCTACGTGTGTAAGCGTTCTGGTACGATACCGTGTAGAAACCGATTAAGAGTATGGGTTGAATATAACTGCTATATCCCAAACAGGTTAGCCCGCAGGCATCTTGATCTTAGACTGCATCATCTCTAATTACCACCAATTGAGATCGCAATCAAGGGCATATTCAAGGGGTGAAATATCAGTCTTCACTTGAGGCAAACTGAACAATAGCAACTGAAGAAAACTTCCATAAAACGTTGGGGCTTGAACAAAGCCTCGCGCTTTATCGGGGTCCATCAGGGTTGAATGTGTAGTTAATTACTTATAGCTAGTACTCATTTTGAAGGTTTAGATGCTAATTGTTTATAGTAAGTTAAAATTAATATTTGGTTAAACAACGTATCTGTAAAGATTTTCTTAGATCGCAAAATACTGGCAATAAAATTTTAATATCTTTGATTTTACTTATCATAAGTTTTCCCGTACTGTAAGATATTTATAAAAGTAATAACTTTTTGGCACAGAGCTTAGAGATATCGTATACAGACATAATCTATTTTATGTCGGGACTCGAGATATGAAAATGTCCCCAGGGAATTTCAAAAACAATAAATCCGCAAGGACGAAGTAGCGAGAAACAACCAGCTGGTATTCCACGTCACAACTCACACGTCGTGTATGTATTCTGAAAAATAGTATTGAAAAGACTGCATACGTTCTATGTGTAATATCCCACTGAAATGATCGCGTGATATTTAGGCATTTCAATATGAAATTATTGAAGACTTAACTTTCTTTACGTCACAAAAGTGTTATGAAACTATATTTTCCAACCCTCGTAATTTAAAAATACTAACACCTATATCGAAATATCAGTTTCAATGGCAATTTTTATTTGATTAAGTTTACAAAGGTGGATTTATTTTGCTGTCACTTTTAAGCTCAGAAAAGTACTTGAATCCCTGCTAATATTATAAATACTTAAGTGTGTCTGTTTGTGTGATCTTCTGTCTGCCTGCTATATTCTCAAGGCCTCTTTTGTTAAACTGGTTTTAACGAAATTTAGTACATAGGTAGATAGGTTGCATGTTGCATCTCGTACAAGAGTAACATAAACTACTCAGGTACTTTACAATATTATATTTTGTATAAAGAAACCTAAATCCACGCAGATGAAATCTCGGGCATCATTTATCAATTAGCTAATTGTTTCCCGCGGGAACTCTTTATTTTTCCGGGATCAAAAGTAGCCTATGTCCTTTCCTGGGGTACCATCTACCCCTGTACCAAATTTCATCAAAATCGGTTGAGCAGACGGGCCGTGAAAGCGTAGCAGACAGATAGACAGACATACAGACTTTCTCATTTATAATAGTACTAGCTGATGCCCGCGACTACGTCCGCGTGGATTGAGGTTTTTTGGTTCCCGCGGGAACTCCTTAGGTTTCCGGGATAAAAAGTAGCCTAAGTAAGTAGTATTCCAGACTATAATCTACCTCTGTGCCAAATTTCATCCAGATCGTTTAAGAAGAAGGTTAAGTCGTTCGGGCGCGATTGAGTAACAAACATCCATCATACACCCATCCATCCAAACTTTCGCATTTAAGTATATTATTTATTGATTATTGATTGATGATATTTGATTTCAGAATTGAATTTAGGCTTGGAGTCCGAAGAATTTGATAACTTTTAGTTTGTAGATAGATCGTGGGTGATAGGTAACTAGGTAGATATAAGAGACTAGCGTTTCTGAAGTACTGAAAAGAAAAACACAAACTTCATAAGAATTTCTAGCAAACATAACAATGGATTCCGCGAAATTTCACTGAAAGTAAGTAATCGCTCAAGTTAGCTATCTTTGTTGGTATTAAAACAAAACTTTGTAATTTTCCTTCGCTTCCCACGCATCTTAAAAGTCCTTATTATTTGGTCCTGTGGGTTGAATGTCGGAGATTTTATTTTTATTCCACTATGAGTTAGCCCTTGACTGCGATCTCCACTGATGGTAAGTGATGATGCAGTGTCTGTTGGGATAGCAGTGAAGGGCTAACGTCTTGTAGTGGATAAAAACAAAAAATAATGTAACTTTCTAAAGGTGAAAGAATTTTTAAATTGGTTGAATAGTTTTTGATTTTGTCCATTACAACCAAACATACTTTCAAAAAATATTTTCTCTTTATAACATACTAGCCGATGCCCGCGACTCCGTCCGCGTGGAGGTATGAAAAATAGATAGTAGCCGATTCTCAGACCTACTGAATATGCTCACAAAATTTCATGAGAATCGGTCAAGCCGTTTCGGAGGAGTATGGGAACGAAAACTGTGAGTTGTGACACGAGAATTTTATATATAAGATACTGTTTAGATACGGAAAAGTTGATAGGTCGGAGGCTGTGCTTACCCACAATAAAACATAATTCCAACACATCTATCTCTCGTGTAACTTATAGTGGTCTTACGCTTAGAAGTCGAGCAACTTTTCAAACTCGAAACCTTTTAAGGCTTTTAATATGTTTGTGCAAGTCTTTGATCGATTCAGAGAAGATTCTTAAAGTGACTTTTTCGAAGAAGAAAGATAACTTTCCACTCTCAGTAAAGTTTGAAAACCAGACATAAAGAATCTTGAGCATGAGATTCATACTACACTTATGTACCTATATTAAAATTTTAAAATAAGTAAGTACTTACCTAAATGCGAAAGTGTCTTTGTATGTTGGATTGTTTGTTTAATAATGCCACAACAGAGCATCAGATCGATGAGATTTTGTGCACGAGTATGATCTGGAGAGTATCTAACATAGAAATAAGTAGTCTAAAAGTATGTTACCTTTACCTACCCCGGAAAATCAAAGACTTAACGAGATTATAACCTCATTTTACGGCGACAAAGTCGCGGGAATCATCTAGTTACATTATAAGATTATTAAAAATAAAACAGTTAACCGAAATATTCGTAAACTGAACTGTGTTTCTTAGAAGAGCTTTTTGCTGTTTGTCATAATGCAACTCTAATTATAGCTTTAAAAGCTTTGATGGTTCGTCGGATCAACTTACTTAATAGCTTAATATATTATACGTATACGAGTAGGTACCTATTTATTAGTTTTTTAAATGCCTCATCGGGTGAGCTTGACAGCCTTTAAGTAGAAATATTTATAGCCATAATTATAATTATTTGTCCTTATTTATTAAATCTTTTTAATAGGTAGGTTACCGTAGGGAAAGCGGTATTTTTAATGCACAACTACAAGGACATCTCTAAACTAATTAAAACTAAGTAAGTATATAAATTTATATCAGAGTCCTTGTACATGTGGGTAAGTACGACGTCATATTCTCGCATGCTGCTTGCATGATGACATCATAAAAGCGAATGTACGCTTGTTGTTTCTATCTGTCTGTTACCTTTTTACATCTCGCCTGTGAAACTATCTACTTGAGGCTACTTCAATGATGTCATAATATATATCTATGTCACCGTAAAATTGTAAAAACCGTTAGATTGTAATCTAACGCTGTTTATCTCTATAGATTGTAAACTGTCGAGTGTCGACAGATTGTGAATCGTAACATACTGCTTACAATTTAACGCATTATTATTCGGTAAATTGTAATCTATTAGGTATATTAACCAGGTAGAACCTAAGTGCCCGGCCGCAATGTTTGTGTCAAACCCTAACTTTACTTATAGTTCGCGCGCGAGTTGAATGCAGAGAAATTGTATGATGACACACAAATTTACTCTGCATTCAACTCGCGCGTGAACTGTACAAGAAAGAGACAAGAAAATGTAAATACAATAAATAGGTATTTCAAAAATTAAAACTCAGAACATTGAACGTTCACAATCTTTCGACAGTTTACAATCAATTGGGCGCCATTTTTGGAAAGAAGACTGGCAACATCCTGAGAAGTCAATTTGCATAGCTGTGAGGAGAGATTTAATTAATTACTTACTTAATTGAATCTCTTTTTTATTTTTTTGCGTTTTTTTTTTTCATTTTCATTCCTTAAGGACACTATTTAATGTACAAAACATGTCAAAGAATATCTATTATCTAAAAAACCTCCCTCAAAGCGATTTTTGAATTAAGTATTATTTCGTCGTTAATGTAGGTATTAGGTACTGATGCTTTTTTACTAACACATTGGAATACAGTACCTATAGTTCGCGTGCGAGTTGAATGCAGAGTAAATGTATGGTGACACATTTATATTACTCTGCATTCAACTCGCGCGCGAACTTGAACTGTACTTATATACCTAATTGCCTAAAGAAAAAAATACAGTTTATTACAATCTAATATATTACTATAGCCATTGATTTATGTAATGTAACATGCGACTAAAAATGCACTTTTCCCTTTAAGTACAAGAACTTAAAATATTGAAAGCTTCGATAGACGCTTATGGTTTTCTTTATAAATTTAATGGTATAGGTACGGTATTATCCACGTTCCTACGTAAATGGTTAATATAAAAACATATTATTATCTAAGTATATAAAAATCATTTTCCACCAACAGCCTCATCTATTGTCCTCAAGAGATCGAAAAATCATTTTAATAATCAGTTCGCTCCTCCCGCCATCCATCATACAATCATTTCTTTACTCAGACAAAAAGAAAAATTTTCTTTTGTCAATCATAAAGTAATTATGTACCATGATATTAATTGTGTGCTCATTCAGAATAAAACAATAGTCAATAATCATCTCACTTCAAGCAAGATGAATCTTCAGTTCCGAAGCTCGCATCAGTGTAAGTCAATAATAAACAAATATTTTTTTACTAGGTTTATAGTCACTATGTGTACCTACTGTAAAGAATTTTTTGTTTATTACAGCGTTTGAGTTTTCGTTTATGGTTTAAATCTAGAATAGGTAATTCGGAAATCACTTACCTTTGCATCTTTGGATGAATTAACACGTCTTTACACTGGGAAAGCCAGAGGCGTACTAAGGTTTGCGTATTCCGTTTTTACTAGGGGTGGTTTTGGATAAATATAGAGTTGTTGTAACGCTTTATGCTTGAAAAAGTATTCTCAACAGGCATACTTTTATCATCTTCCAAAAGATTGTAATAATTATAAAACTATTTTTAATATTTTATTTTGTTAGATACTAGATGAAGCCCGCGACTTCATCCGCGTGGATTGATGTTTTTGGATTCCCGTGGGAACTCTTCAATTTTCCGGGATAAAATGTAGCCTATGTCCTTCCCCGGGATACAACTTCTCTCTCTGTACCAAATTTCATCAAAATCGGTTGAGTAGTTGGGCCGTGAAAGCGTAGCAGACAGACAGACAGACACACTTTCGCATTTAAAATATTAGTATGGATAGTATGGATATGGATTTTTTAAGAAAAGAGCATCTGCTGTGTTGCTTGCCAGTAGAATCAGCTTATCAAACCGGCGGTAGAGTCATAAGGTATCATAAGTGACACAAGTTGCCCTACGTGAAATAAATAATTCATTTATCATTATGGCTTGCTTTTTATGTCAAAATAGCCTCAATAAGCAGGCAGCGGCAGGCAGTGCTGCTTATTGAGGCAATTAAAAAAAATAATGAAATGCTGACCATAAAAAGAGAGCTATATAGAAAAAGTCAAGTGATTTCTCTTAGAAAATAAATAGGTTCTGAGATACTAACAATGCAGACTACTATTATACAGATTATTATTATATTAATAAATTATTATTATTTCATCTGCAGTACCTATGTATTAGTATTCATAGTGTTTGTATGAAGCGCGATCACGTATTTAGGCCTAATTAATAAACCAACATCAGCTAAAAACAGGTTCTTAAGTATCGTAGATGCTCTAGACTGGTCATAAGCATAGGTTGAACAATACTAGAGAACCAGTTCTTAGCTGATGTCGTATTTACTCGGGCCTTAGATATGTGGTCCAACCATTTGCGACCACCTTTCCTTAAATCTCTTTTTAATTTTTGGTAATTCTCTAGTACACAAAACTCTAAACTAAATTCAACTGTACTAAAACTAGCGCTGCCTTCCTGGAGGGAGTTTTATGAAAGAGAGAACAATATATTTAGAGCAGCTGTCATTTTAGTTTAGTTTAGAGATTGTGTAGGTACAACATAAGCAGCCAAACTTTTAGAAGAACCCACCATCGTCACCACTACAACTCATTATGGTCCCAACTCCCACTGCTGGGCACAGGCCAGGCCTCCACTCTCATAGGAGAGAGGGAATTAGAGCTTAGACCACGCTGCTCCAATGCGGGTTGGCGGGCTTTTTACTTTGAACTTTAAGAACAGCTCTATATAATTACCCGTATCGAGTTTGAAATTATAGAGGCTCCGTTAAGCCCCGCGCCCGCCCGCCTACCCAGCAACAGTTTGTACACAAAGTTGCCAGCTGAAATATTACCCCGATATCAAGCAAAGGGAGGTACTCGCGTGAAAGATGGGGTCAATTCAGTAGTCATGCTGACGAAATGTTTATAGTATCAATGTAATATAAAACAACCCTCCAAGATTGCGGGTGGTATTTATTTTATTGACGCACACTCACGTCAATAAAATAAAATATGGATACACGTAAATTATGAACGGCATAGGTACCTACGCCAACGAACTTGACATTTTGTATGAGGTTTTTTTTGATATAGATACTTAAAGCTTTTCTTAAGTAATGAATGGTGCGCGGAGTGCAGCGTAGCGACCTAGCGCGAACATAGTGGATACTTAAAATTCCGTATCAAGCTTAGTATATCGCCCAACTAGCAGATGTTCGCGACCACGTCAGCGTGGATTGAGGTTTTTTGACTCCTTAGTTTTCCGGGATAAAAATTAGCCTATGTGTTATTCCAGACTATAATCTACCTCTGTGCCAAATTTCATACAGATCCGTTCAGCCGTTGGGGCGTGATTGAGTAACAAACATCCATCCATACATCCATATACATCCATCCATCCAAACTTTCGCATTTATAATATTTATTTGATTTGATTATTTGATATGAAAATATTTTCAGGTTAGATTTCAAACACCTGAATTTGAAATAGATCTCTAGTAATGGGTACCTTTATAATAGTTGTACTTCTATCAAATTAGCTGATGCCCGCGTCGTAGTCCGCGTGGATTGAGGTTTTTGGTTCACGCGGAAACTTAAATTTTCCGGAATAAAAAGTAGCCTATGTGCTATTCCAGACTATTGAGTAACAGACATCCATCCATACAAACTTTCGCATTTTTAATATTATAGAATAGACTAGTGAAGGCAAATCAAATTCCTGCCCAAATTCAAAATCACACTTACGATGAATATTCGGCTCTAAACACTGGTAACATCGAATTTCATGGAAAAGCGTAATTTATATAAAATGCGACCAATTGAAAGCACAACTTTTCTCCCTAATGACGTATCTTTAGCAATGGTCGCGTAATGCCGGAGGCTGTGTGGTTATACTTGATAGATATACCAATTTCAACTCTATGTAGGTACACACAAACATAGGTTGAAATCAGAATGTGAAAACATTTACGTTTATTCAACGAATCATAGGTACCAAAAATCTATATCAATGAACGAATCTGTTTTTACAAGTAATTTTATAGGATATTGTTTTAATGTTGAATAATTTTGATTGTTCTAATTTACATGTAAGTTGAAGGCATCTATCATACGGCGGCGGTATAGATTTGCTGAGCAAACATTGAAGGAGCAATTTAGTGAGAGGGTAAGTGGAGGGCGCGTAAAAATAATTTGATAATTTAAAGCAGTAGGTACTTTCCTGATGCCCGCAACTTCGTCCGCGTGGTTTAACTTTTTTGATTCGAATTTTTTTGATTGAACTCCTTAATTTTCTGGGAAAACAGCCTATGTCACTCTACAGGTCCTCAACTATACCCATGTCAATAATCACGTCGATCCATTGCTCCGTGGCGGCGTGATTGATGTTGTCCTTCAAACCAACAAACAAACACACTTTCGCATTTAGAATATTACTAGCGAATGCCCGCGACTTCGTCCGCGTGGTTTGAGGTTTTTTGGTTCCCGCGGGAACTCTTTTCTTTTCAGGGATAAAAAGTAGCCTCTGTGCTATTCCAGACTATAACCTATCTCTGTGCCAAATTTCAGCCAGATCCGTTCAGCCTTTGGGGCGTGATTGAGTAACAAACATCCATCCATACATCATTCCATACATCCATCCATACACCCATCCATCCAAACTTTCTCATTTATAATATTTATTTGAAGTATGGATTGGGGCTCAACGTACGCTCTAAGATACGTTATGAGGTAACAATATTAGGCCTTTACATGTAAAAGTGGGATGCCAACCATTTAATTAAGATTTTTTCCTGAAATCGTTCAAGAAGGAAATACTTACATGCTTTTGTTTTACAGCACTCAGCATTGTCAAGCTTTAGCTTTAGAAAAATAGGTCATACATTATAAGCGACTTCTATAAGTACTGAATAATAATTAGTCTTAAATCATTTTGAGGGCCTCCGTGGCGCAGTGTGTAGCGCTGTTGTCTTAACGTGCGGAGGTCCCGGGTTCGATCCCCGGGGGGTCAATTTGGGAATTTATAATTTCTGAATTACCCTGGTCTGGCCTGGTGGGAGGCTTCGGCCGTGGCTAGTTACCACCCTACCGGCAAAGACGTGCCGCCAAGCGATTTAGCGTTCCGGTACGGTGCCGTGTAGAAACCGAACAGGGGTAGTTATGGGTTTAATATAAGTGCTATGCCCCTAACAGGTTAGCCCGCTACCATCTTAGACTGCATCATCACTTACCATCAGGTGAGATCGCAGTCAAGGGCTAACTTGTAGTGGATAAAAAAAGAACATTTTTAAAAACAAGCTTTTATCATTCCCTATAATGAATTGAGTGTCATTTTATTTTTCGTATTCTTATCAGCAAACCCTTTTAATTGAAACCCATTATAAAGTACCCCGCCCGCCATGTTTGGGAGTCCGCCCTATTGGATTTTAGCTAATACGAGTATCATCCAAACTCAAACAAGTTAATATAATTAAAATTATTAATAAATACGACTGCTCTGCTATAGCCCGTAACTATCTACTACGTAACGATACCACAGTCATTATAATTTACGAGTACCTATGGAATCTTATTCACATTTTTATCTTACTAATCTATATATATATATAAAATTCAAAGTCCTGACTGACTGACTGACTTATATATCAACGCACAGCCTAAACCACTAGGGTTAGAGACTTGAAATTTTGACAGTAGCTTCCTTTTATGACGTAGGCGCTCACTAAGAAAGGACTTTTCAAAATTCCACCCCTAGGTGGGTGAAAAAAGGGTTGAAAGTTTGTATGAAAGTCCATCATTTCTCAAGTTATATCCATGAAACTTGGAATATGAGCTACCGGTAAAAAATAAAGAAATACGTTTTTCACAGTTTTCGAAAATTCTACCCCCGAAGGGGTGAAATAGGGGATGAAAGTTTATATGAAAATCCTTCATTTCTCAAGATATTTCTCAAGTTGTATCAACGAAACTTGGTATTTTGGCATTACGTGTGGCACAGTTTTTCAAAATTCTACCCCCAAAGGGGTAAAATAGGGGTTGAAAATTTGTATGAAAGTCCTTCATTTCTCAAGTTATAGGCATGAAACTTAGCATTTCGGCTTTCAGTTAAATATGCAGAAGTACGTATTTCACCATTTTTGAAAATTCGACCCCCACAGGGGTGAAATAGGGGATGAATGTCCTTCATTTATCAACATATTTTTCAAGTTATAACAACAAAACATTGTATTTTGGCTTTCGGTATAATATAAAGAAGTACGTGTGTCACACTTTTTCCATATTCCACCCCCAAACGGGTAAAATAGGGGGTGTAAGTTGGTGTAAAAGGCCGTCGTTTTTCAAGTTATAGCCACGAAACTTGACGTTTGGGCATCGGGTTTAAATTATGAAATACACAATTCACAGTTTTTGAAAATGCTTTCCCAAAGGACGTTAAATAGTCCTTCAATCACGCTGCAACAGAGCGACATATCGACTACCGTTCTTTTTATACCGAAAAATTAAGGAATGTATGTGGGAGTTAAAAAACTTATGCCACGCGAACGAAGTCGCGGGCGTCCGCTAGTATTATTATAAATGCGAAAGTTTGGATGGATGTATGGATGTATGGATGTTTGTTACTCAATCACGCCCCAACGGCTGAACGGATCTGGCTGAAATTTGGCACAGAGATAGATTATAGTCTAGAATAGCACATAGGCTACTTTTTATCCCGGAAAATTAAAGAGTTCCCGCGGGAACCAAAAAACCTCGAACCACGCAGACGAAGTCGCGGGCATCAGCTAGTTAAATGATATTTTTTTGTGAATCACTGGATATTGAACTAAGTATAGTGTTTTATATTTTTGGAATCTACTCATCATTTTTAAGATGTTGAGTATATAGTTACATAGTCTTATTTTCGAAAAAAAAACAACTTTAGTCTTTAATGCGGGACCATGGTCACCCCATCAATTTTTTTTAAAATTTACTAGCTGTCACCCGGAATAAGCTAGGGATTCTAACGATACCTCATTTATCAAAATTGGTTCAGGCGTATAGAAGTTATGGTGGAATATAAAAACTCACATACATACATACATACATATATGAACCCTGAAAATAATATACTCCTTTTTTCAGGCAGTCGTATAAAAATTACAGCTCAATCGGTTGGAACTTGGACAACTATTTTCAAAATTCAGTTGCAAGATTTGCAACTCTAAAAAGCGTGTGAAAAAAAAATACTTTACTTATCTAGATTTTCACTTTTTGTATTTTATTAAATTACTTAGCTCATGCCCGCGATTTCGTCCGCGTGGAATAGCTTTTTTTTCAATTCCCACGAAAACTCCGGAATATTCCGGGATAAAAAGTAGCCTATGTCACTCTCCAGGTCCAAGCAAAAATCACGTCTACCCTTTGCTCTGTTGCGGCGTGATTGAAGGACAATTCAACAAACAATCACACTTTCGTATTTATTGAATAGAAGCAGGCGTACGATAACAATAATTTGGAAGATTTCTGTGGTGTGATGAATATCGCAAAATACACACACACTGTACCACTTATACCTTACACTGTTTCCTATTGTGGCGGACTATAGTGAATTAAATTCGTATTTAAATACAGCTATATTTAATGATGGTATACATAATTTCCATTTGAAATACTGCATACATTTGGAAATAAGTAGCTTGTGAAGAAAAAAAGAAATAAGTACTTTTCTTTTGTGAGGTGGTTAAAAACACAATTTTTAACAAAAAAATTCAACGTTGAAATGTGTCGTGCAATATTTTCAACTTGCATCATGTACCTACTAGTATTAGGTACACGAGTTGTTTTGTGGCTCATTTCAAAGGAATACTTTTGAAAGCAAAGCATTATTTGGAAATTTGGCAAACTAGTATATCCATACTATCCATACTAATCCATACTAATATTATAAATGCGAAAGTGTGTCTGTCTGTTTGCTACGCTTTCACGGCCCAACTACACAACCGATTTTGATGAAATTTGGTACAGAGAAAGGTAACATTCCGGAAGGACATAGGCTACTTTTTATCCGGGAAAATTGAAAAGTTCCCGCGGGAATCCAAAAACATCAATTCACGCGGACGAAGTCGCGAGCATAATCTAGCATTTCAATATCTTTATCTATTCAGGCACAGGTTACTACTTATTTTGGACTTGCTGATGCCCGCGATTTCGTCTACATGGAATGACGCGACTTCGTCCGCGTGGAATAATTTTTTCTAATTCCCACGGGAACCGATGGGGCTCGTGACAAAGTCCGCGTGGACTTAGGTCTTTTAAAATCTCAAAAAAAAGTAGGTACCCCATGCCAGTCTCCACACAAAAAAATCACGTCCATCCGTTGCCCCGTCGCAGCGTGTTTGCTGGTCAATTCAACAAGCATACTTTTTAAATGTGATACTGACCGCTTGTATGTATTGACAGCTGTTCTAGGTCACCAACGTAAAACGCTATTGATTTATAATACTAGTGGTCGCACGGAACTAATGCTGAGATATACTTTGACTTGGCTCAGAGTTTACTTAGAGTTAAAACGAGATGCACTTATGTGAGTAACATAAATCTGTCTCGTTTTAACCATGAATTTTACTTAGACCTCGTGTTCTATAATATGAGTACCAATAGACGTGGGTCTTGTGATGTTTTTGGAACTTTTCATATTCAGATTTATTTTATTCTGCACAAAACAGAGCTATAATAATTGAAAAATCGTCGATGTTTCACCATCTATGAACACAATACTTATTATAAAGATTGGCAAAAAGATAAATTGTTCTGGAAAAAACTGTACCTAGGCACTTATTTATTACATTTCTGTTTGATAATTATTGCCCGATATTGTTATAAAGATTTAAGCGTTAATTTATAGTATATTCCTGAATATATACATAATATATGTTAGGTACAGTTTTTGAGGTAATTTTTGAGATATGACTCGGGAGAAAATTGCTCTAAAATAGCAATTTGTACAGCCCCCAAATAGTCTATTTTGTAGTAAAAATTAAAAAATATATATTTTTATTTTTTGTACTCCGGTTAAAGGATTTCCCACAAAGTTAAAAACAAAATACTTTCCATTAGCTTCTATGAGCGCCCCCCTCAAGTAAGGATTTTTATAACTTTTTAAGTAATTTTCGGCTTTAGGCCATCGATCTACATAATATCATGTGTGAGTTGAAAGTCATTATATTCATTAATTCAGAAGTTATAAGGCTCCGACAGATGGACTGGCAGACAGACAAGGGCCAACCCACCCAACGAGACTCAGAGACGGCCAATTTATGAACACAACATGACTGTTTTTATTCTTCAACAGGTACAGAAAAATATGGACCAAAACCATGTAAGATTTTTAAAGAGAAATTAAGTTTTCCTAAATTAATCGCTTTTCTGAAGATTTAAAACTGTAAAAAAACAAAACTATGTTTTGAAATACCTACATTATGGTACAATTCTTTGTAGTTTGTACCATAATGTAGGTTTTGCCAATCTTCAAATGAATGTCCTAATAATAGTAACAAACCCACGAAATGACAATTCCAGTAATATTCTGTAATTGTCGGTCATCCAATTAACCGGAATGCCGGCTACACCCATTCGCCGGTGTGTACACAATACTTTAATTGGAGTGACTTACTTTTATTATGCTCGTAAGTGGTTAGTCACTTTAGGCTAGTCGTACTCATGATCAAAAGAAAGAAAAAATAAAATTCGTAATACACATTGAAAATCGGGAAATTTTAAGACCCGCAAGCCGGGTTTCCAATGCTAAAGGAAAAATTTAAATGAGCTGAAAATGGCAAAATGGAAAATAAATCAATGTATAACAAACTCATACAAATAATATTTGCCGCTACGTGCCGTGACGCACCGTGCATCTCAAGAGTGACCGGCCTTTTCTGGTACGTGCTTTAGGTACGTGTTTCGCTTACGTTTGCGTGTAGTTTTCTGGGATTTGTTTGTAGTTGTACCTCTTCTATACTCTAAGGAAAACTAGACTATTCCTAGGTAGAGGTCCTACTGACGCTGACGACGTCCGTGGCGCAGTGTTGAGCGCTGTTGTCTTAACGTGCGGAGGTCGCGGGTTCGATCCCCGGCAGGGTCAATTTAGGAATTTACAACTTCTGAATTTGCCTTGGTCTGGCCTGGTGGGAGGCTTCGGCCTTGGTTAGTTACCACCCTACCGGCAAAGACGTGCCGCCAAGCGATTTCGCGTTCCGGTACGATGCCGTGTAGAAACCGAATATAGGGGTAATGGGTTTAATATAACTGCCATGCCCCTAACAGGTTAGCCCGCTACTATCTTAGACTGCATCATCACTTACCATCAGGTGAGATCGCAGTCAAGGGCTAACTTGTAGTGGATAAAAAAAGGTACCTATCGTAATACCTATATACGTAAACCTCAGTATGATCGACATGCGAATCTTGTGTCATATTACGTGATACCTATTTACTCTTATATCCAGCCTGCATGAGGATCGAAGGAAATAAATCTGTCTTTTATGCACACTCAACCTCTGACCCTATTATTTATTCATTACGTGATGTCAAGGAACCTTATTAACTGGGGACACTGGTCAGGGATGTAGGTACTATATTCCTTTGTCATTGCTGGGGCCTTATTACCTACGTATAATTGCTATGTTATTATAATTGCTACGTGTAACGATCGCAGTAGTCTTGGGTAGTTTGCGAACGAACTAGGTGGGAAGAGCGCTCCTTTAGGTGAACTATGCGAACTAGTTCATCGATGATCTCGCTCTTAGTTCTTTTTATATTCTTTTTAGCGTCCGCTTTACTAGCCCAGTGGCGTATGTGACCAACCGAGCTAATTACTTTTACTGTGCGTGCCTTGATTTATCGATATCGATACTAAGAACTTCACATCCACATCTATAATTGACAAGAACGAATGAATTAATAGAACGAACTAGTTCGCCATTGGATTATGAACTAAATAGAGCGCTCTCATTGGTGTCCGACTAAGCCCAAGCCTAGATCGCAGTCACTTATGAAGTTATGATTGTTTAATATTATTCCGTAATTGGCCAATATCTATTGTCACAGCAAGAAAAATCGTAGATCCAACCAATACCAAGAATAAAAATTGAGAGGAACAATTATTGATGCAGGTTTTACTTTATAGCGTATTAATAAATGTTAAAAAATGCTTTGCTTTTTATTTTTGTATTGTTCATTTTATGTTATAAGAACATACAATTTATTTTTAATCCTATTCCACTCTCAATAAACGTACCTAATCTATCTATCTACGATTTATCAACAGAATCGGATTATTACGCAGTTTTCCGTACAATAGTGTAGGTACTTTGCCAATATTTTGTTAATTAATTAATTTAATGATCTAGAACATTAGATTATATCAAACTTTATTATTTAATGCAGTAGCGAAACAAATAGTTAACAAAAACACGAAACTCATCACCTTAAGTAACAGGCTGGTAAAAATTTCGGCACAGCCGCTTTTGCCGCAGCATAGCGGACAGATTAGCCACATATACCGCGTGTCTTCATACAAATGTGCCAGAATGTCATCAGAGTAGAGGAATAAGTACTCTTGGAGAGGCCTCCACATATATATCAGCGAACTTTCTAGTATAGCCAGGGATAACGGAATCTGAAATGTTAAAAGTCATTTTATTTGACTGTACTTGACATGACATTTTACTTGTTTTCCGATTCAGATTTGTTCTAGGTGCGGGGAAAATATGGTGCACTACACCTTAGGCTGCACTCTTGACTGTATTGTATACATCAAGCCTTTAATTTAGCTCTGGAATGTGATCTATGTTATCTGGAATATACCGCATCCTCTATATAATATTACTAGCTGATGCCCACGACTCCGTCCGCGTGGAGGTATGAAAAATAGATAGTAGCCGATTCGCATACCTACGGAATATACATATGAAATTTCATCAAAATCGGTCAAGCCGTTTCGGAGGAGTATAAACACTAAAACTGTGACACAAGAATTTAAAATATTAGATTACTATTTAATTATTTTAGCTTGAAATACGAGGACCTGTTGAACATAAACGAGGACAAACTATTGTTTTCTGCTTTGACAGCATTACATTTTCGTCAAAAGCTAAAAACTAGACGCATCAAAGTTACTGGATTATTTAAAGGTGTGTCAGTTTTATCTAAATCGTGAGTTCTGCGTTGGATGGGTGTACAAAAAAATTAAAAAAAAACCTTCACGAATAAAAGTAGTTAAATAGAGTACCTAACTAGACGTCAATAAGTGTACGGTGTACCTAAATTGAATAAATATACTTTGACTTAGACTTTGACTTATTCGTTTCATTAACACGCTCACCTCTACTAAAAGGCATGCTGGTGAGAAACTCCTGGATATAAAACTAGGGCACAAAGGACATCTGCTCAGTAGCAAACACATGGTCAAAATGAACACTAACTTCGATTCAGGATGCTCTCCTTTGATGATAGTAGCTGTAATATGAATATTTTATGATTTTTATTCGTATAAAACACGATCTTACAAAAATTGGGAGGGAATCATGGTTAATTAAGTATCGCAGATTTGATCTCGGTTTTTTTTATGAGGAACAAAAAGTATCAGTGAATTCTGTCTGTAGCGTATATGCCATTGATTTCCAAAAGTAGACGTCTATCTGTTGACGACGATGCACATTTGTGCTTTAGGGTAAAATTCGCACTTGCGATATTGCCATAAATTCAACAACAGTTGCATCGAACGCCATGCATCTGTCACCGCAAGATTGCAAAAACCGTTAGATTATAATCCAACTAGCGATATTGTAAACTGTCGACGGATTGTGAACCGTTCAATGTTCCGAGTGTCAATTTTTGAAATATTCATTTTATTTACGTTTTCTTGTCTCATTCTTGTAGGTTAGGTTAGGGTTCGACATAAACGATCAGGTAGTGGTTTTATCGGGTCAATATACCTAACAGATTACAATCTACCGAAAAATAATGCGTTAAATTGTAATCTGTCGACAGTTTACAATATCACTAGTAAGATTACAATCCAGCGGCCTTTGCAATCTTACGGTGACACATCCATCAAACGCGTACCGGTTGTATTGTACAGTGTACTCGGCACTCGCGCGAGGCTCCATAAAACAAGGGTGGACATGTTTGATGGACGTCCTATTGTGGAGTCTTTCTACGTATTTTTCTACTGGCCAGTGTCAGTACTTGGTGATAAGGCCGCAAAAGGCTTTTTGCGGCCAGTATAATACCGTCCTTTGTAGGTATACCTATTCAAGGTTTCACTGTGAATTATTGTCGTCTAAAACTCTTGGCACGAGTCTACGAGGAACTAATATAGTTAATTAGGCAGACTAATAGCTAAATGAAAGAACACCAATAACTTATTCCAAGCACCCATAAGTTTTATTTTAATTTAAAATAATTATCCACATTTTTTTAAAAAAGAATTTTTAAATCTAAGACGAGCGTAACCTTATTCCGTATTAGCTGCATCAATCATTGTTACCATTTCAATGAGTATTCATTGACTGGATTTACGGTAAGTATAACTGCTACAATGTATTGACGAACCTATGCCCCTTTTGCCTAATGGATGGGGTGATAAACTGATAAGGATATTATCAATGTGAGAAACGTAACATACGCGAAAATATGTGAGAACGAATGTTACTAAAATATAATAAGCAGAAGATAACAGGAAATTAAACAAAATAAATCTTTGCCGAAACCCGGGATCGAACCAGGGACCTTTAGATCTTCAGTCTAACGCTCTCCCAACTGAGCTATTTCGGCTGTGATACCATGTACAATAATGCAGTTGAGATGCAACGGATGGTCACTTATCACCACGCCACGCTGACGTCACGTCATTGTATGGTCATTGTGTATCCCAATAGTCGAAGTCAAAACATTCGTGTATTCAACCTGTTTATGGAGTTGCCTGCACGTCTAAAGCATCATGTATGAACTCCTTAAAATGCAAAATAGTGTGATTTTGACGAAATTTAGTACACCAATTGCCTACATCTCATCTCTTGACGAAATGGCCATTAGGCTACTTTTTGTCCGGAAAATCAAAGAGTCCTCTACGAATTAAAAAACGCTAAATCGCTTGGCTGTAAATCTTTGCCGGTAGGGTAACTAGCCACGGCTGAAGCTTCCCACCAGAGGAACACAATATCTCCTTCTTAATACCTCCAACTTATATCCTACATATTATACTCACAGCTATTAGTCAGTAAGGTTATCTCATAAATCAGCAGGGAAAACGCAATTACAAGTGCAGCTGCGCTCGTCATCACGTCATAGTTTTATCATTTTCGATTGTACCTACCTACCTTCATAAGAAAATTTGCAAATTTTTGTGAAAATAATATAAATAAATTACCAGGTTATGTTAGTCCTTACACTCTATTGTTGTGACATCAATTTTGTGACAATATTTTACCACAGAGTATATTAACAAAGATATTTGACAATCTTTGGGTTTTATTCACAGACTAGCTGATGCCCGCGACTTCGTCCGCGTGGTTTAAGTTTTTTGTTATTCCCGCGGGAACTCCTTAATTTTCCGGGATAAAAAGTAGCCTATGTCACTCTCCAGGTCCTCAACTATACCCATGCCAAAAATCACGTCAATCCGTTGCTCCGTTGCGGCGTTATTGAAGGACAAACCAACAAACCAACAAACAAAGTGACTTTCGCATTTATAATATTAGTATGATATGATTTATAAATTTATTAGATTAGATGACTTTTGATTTTGAACATGGACCTCTAAAACACTCCAGGGACTTAGAATTAGAATTAGAATTAGAATCATACTAATACTATAAATGCGAAAGTCTGTTTGTTTGTTGGTTTGTCCTTCAATCACGCCGCAACGGAGCAACGGATCGACGTGAGTCTTGGCATGGGTATAGTTGAGGACCTGGAGAGTGACAAAGGCTACTTTTTATATCGGAAAATTAAGGAGTTCCTGCGGGAATCGAAAAAACTGAAACCACGCGGACGAAGTTGCGGGCATCAGCTTGTTGTGGATATAAACCATCCCGGGGTCCAAACAAACAACAAAAAAAGAATTAGCGAAATTGGTCCAGTCGTTCACGCGTGATGCCGTGACTAAGGGAAATAGGGATTCATTTTTATATATATATGTATAAATAGATATAATACTCACAGCTGTTAGGCAGTAAGGTTATCTCATAAATCAGCAGGGAAAACGCAATCACAAGTGCAGCTGCGCTCGTCATCACGTCATAGTTTTCGATTGTTTAACTACCTACGTTCTTATGAGCAAATTTTTGTGAAAATAATATAAATAAATAAACAGGTTATGTTAATCCTTAGACTCTATTGTTGTGACATCTATTTTGTGACAATATTTGATGACCACAGAGGATATTAACAAAGATTTTTGTCAATCTTTGGTTTTTATTAGATGACTTTTGATTTTGAACATGGACCTCTAAAACACTTCAAGGACTTTTAATTTATTAGAATCCTGAAATAATATTGGGCTTCTACCGAAACAGAGTGAGCGACCGACATCCAGAAGAGTTATGGGCTAATTTATCGGCGAGTAGGGTTCCAAAATTAAAACCCGGTTTGTTGGTAATGGTACCTAGGTAATTCTCCATGCGAAGGGTTGTTTTATGTGAGAAATTCGAGGTGGAAAGAATATTAGACGAAAAAAAATTGGGTAAAGAATGTTTAGATTCTTTTTCGAGTAAGGGCGTCCGAAGGTTTGCCGCAATTCTGGGAGAGCGTCAATCAGTCAAAAGGCATTTTTCTAGTCCGTGTTGTCATCCACACACTTGAGTTAAATTAGATGGGATTAGATGGTTATAGTGCCTCCTTTTATTACATAGCATTAAATTAGTGGTTGTGGTTGATAGCAGAAAATAATATATGTGTATTGTTTTATTCATAATATTATGTTATTTGTTAGGCATTTTAAATGGTTTTTAATCCACATATTCAAAGGCGTGAAAAAATAAATAGCCAAAAAGGCCTATAGCAAACAACTTAGGTAGGTACTTTAAATGGCCAATATATTTGATAGGAAGTCGGCCATATAATTACACATTATTACCTTTTTTTGGGATAGGTACAAATTACTGACAAGACAAATTTATTATTCCCCCATATTAAAGCTGGTTAAATATACTAACGAGTCACGTGATACAGAATTCCAGCCTTGGATAAAACAAACAACCTTTTTACCCAGCTGACAAAGAACACACAACCTTCTAGCCGTTTTAATTAAAGCCGGCGATGCAAAACCGAACTAATCGACCGGTCAAAGCGGGTTTACGTTCCATCGGGTCTATAAATTGGGTCTTTTAAATCATTTAAGACATTTTATGGTCCCTTGTGGATCCTGATAGTTAATTGTTACAAAATAGGTAGGTACTGCTTACAGAAAGTTAAGATTATTATACTTAATGAATTATATTTATTTTGTTTTCTTCAATTCAATTAAAATTTATAGGTTTTAAATAGTAGGTATATAAGTACGTGTTGGTATAATAGACCAGTGTCGATAATTTTTGAAACCAAAAAAAATCATAGTAGGATGAAACCCATTGGAAAAGGAAGAGAATACAACAAAAATGAAAGGAAAAATAATTTACGGGCGATCTGAGGTCGGGAAGTGGAAGGGGGTGGTTTTTAAGGGTAAAAATCGGTTTTTCTCGATTTCCGTCAAAACTACAAGTCCTATGGAAAAAAATTAAATTGCAAAGTTGTAGGTAATAAAAAGATCTACAACTTTTATATTTACACTTTTTTCACATTACCTCAAAATTTATGTGAAAAACTCAAGTAACCAAGTTTTTGGTTTTTTATTTTTATCTTCTACAAAACAATAGTTTTTTTTGTACAAAATTTAGTGAAAACCTTCCGTTTTATGTCCCAAATACACTGTAATTTTTTGGATTTCAAATATTTATTATTTTAACCTTATTTTGACTTAATATCGAAAAAGCAGGCCTATTTTCAATCGAAAATTCTCCCGTCAAAATATCTGCTTTTTACAAAAAGTCGGTAGGTTTTTTGTTTGTTGAAATCTCTACTTTCTGATGGTGTAGAAAAAAATATACATTACTGTGATAAATTTTCTCAGAAAATACAAAAAACTAACTCGAACTTGAATCCGATTTTTTTAAAATCATAATATAAAATATACCTTCCTTTGGTAAATTTTCTCAGAAAATGCAAAAAAAAACGAAAATAACTCAAATCCGAATATTTTTTTTAATCATTATGTCCAATGTCGCATGTATTGTGCAATTTTTATGTTTTATGTCTTCTTGATTTTTTGTTAATCAATGTTATATGGAATCTTACGTTTTTCGAGTAATTAAAGTGTAAATTTTAATAAGTAGCTCAAAATTGTACATAATAATTTTTTTAAAAAATCGGATTTATGTTCTTTTCGCTTTTTTGCATTTTATGAGAAAGTTTACCACGGTGAGGTATATTTTTTATGATTAAAAAAAAATAATTTGGATTCGAGTTCGAGTTAGTATTTTGCATTTTCTGAGAAAATTTACCATAGTAATGTATATTTTTTTCTACACCATCAGAAAGTAGAGATTTCAACAAACAAAAAACCTACCGACTTTTTGTAAAAAGCAGATATTTTGACGGGAGAATTTTCGATTGAAAATAGGCCTGCTTTTTCGATATTAAGTCAAAATAAGGGTATAATAATAAATATTTTAAATCCAAAAAATTACAGTGTATTTGGGACATAAAACGGAACGTTTTCACTAAATTTTGTAAAAAAAAAATTGTTTTGTAGAAGATAAAAATAAAAAACCAAAAACTTGGTTACTTGAGTTTTTCACATAAATTTTGAGGTAATGTGAAAAAAGTGTAAATATAAAAGTTGTAGATCTTTTTATTACCTGCAACTTTGCAATTTAATTTTTGTCCATAGGACGTGTAGTTTTGCCGGAAATCGAGAAAAACCGTTTTTTACCCTTAAAAACCACCCCCTTCCACTTCCCGATCTCAGATCGCCCGTAAATTATTTTTCCTTTCATTTTTGTTGTATTCTCTTCCATTTCCAATGGGTTTCATCCTACTATGATTTTTTTTCACTTTTTACCATTTTCAAAGGCTTCGGCACTGGTCTATAAGTGCAATAATTATTGACTTAATGCTAGTACTTTTTTTTTTAATTATGGGTCCGTGGCGTCGCCTGCAACAAGGTCCCGGCTGAAAATTAGCGAGCGCTGCATTGTTTGCATATTGCCCTTGTGCATATTCAAATCATGCAGCATTATGCTGAGTTAGAGCCTTTTTCGGGCTGTGCCACACATGACTCTTGTTGTCCCGGCGCTTCTGTTACCTTGGTAGATTAGTACATTGCTGTTGGTGGTGGTGATGGAGGCACCGGGATAGCATGCCCTTACGCAGGTGTGGCAAAATTGGAAAATAAATGTTTTTTCTTTCTTTCTTGTCAAAAAAAAGTTATTAAGAACGGATTATTTCGTAAGAATATTATGTCCGGTCGACAGAGGAAATCTCATCTATACATATAAACAAAACTAGCTAATGCCCTCGAATTCGTACGCGTGGATCGAGGTTTTGTGGATCCCGCGGGAACTCTTTAATTTTCCGGCATAAAAAGTAGCCTATGTGCTATTCCAGACTATAATCTATTCCTGTGCCAAATTTCAGCCAGATCCGTTCAGCCGCTGAGCCGTGATTGAGTAACAAACATCCATACATCCATCCAAACTTTCGCATTTATAATATTTATTATTAATATATTATTATATTATTTGATGATGCCCGCAACTTCGTCCGTGTGGATTAAGTTTTTTCAATTCCCGCGGAAACTCCTTAATTTTCCGGGATAAAAAGTAGCCAATGTCCTTCCCCTTGATACAACCTATCCCTGTACCAAATTTCATCAAAATCGGTTGAACAGGTGGGCCGTGAAAGCGTAGCAGACAGAAAGACAGACACACTATCGCATTTATAATATTAGTATGGATTATAAATGCGAAAGTTTGGACGGATGGATTGAAATTTGGCACAGAGATAGATTATTGTCTGGATTAGCACATAGAATACTTTTTATCCCGGAAAATTAACGAATTTCCGCTCTGTAGTATTTCCCATCTCACTGTCATAGACCGCGTGACCCACCACTGTCAGCAGGCTGCCACGCCAAGCCCGATCAATGAAGTTGCAAAAAAGCAAAAAGCTTTTTGATTTCTTGCGATTAGATTAAAAAATTTATCAGATGTTAAATTTGTGTCCGCTACAAGTAAGCCCTTGACTGCGATCTCACCTGATGGTAAGTGATGATGCAGTCTAAGATGGTAGCGGGCTAACCTGTTAGGGGCATGGCAGTTATAATTAACCCATACCCCTAATCGGTTTCTACACGGCATCGTACCGGAACGCTAAGTCGCTTGGCGGCACGCCTTTGCCGGTAGGGTGGTAACTTATAGCCACGGCCGAAACCAGTGAAAATTCTGAAATTATAAATTCCCAAATTGACCCTGCCAGGGATCGAACCCGGGACCTCTGCACGTTAAGACAACAGTGCTCAACACTGTGCCAGGGAGGTCGTCAAACTCCACTCAAAAGGTGGTGGCGTAGGGTGGTGACTAGCCACGGCCGAAACCAGTGAAAATTCTGAAATTATAAATTCCCTGCCAGGGATCGAACCCGGGACCTCTGCACGTTAAGACAACAGTGATCAACACTGTGCCAGGGAGGTCGTCAAAAGGTGGTGGCAAACTGTTTCCGCTCCATACCTCTCATCATACTCACTTCTTGCGATGCACTAATTTGGACATAAAAGAACTATAGCTAGGTATTGTATAGGTTTGTGAATACTCAAAGCAGCAGAATTCATACACCTACTGCACTTTGTCGTAAAAAGAACATAAAACATTTTATAGTGGCATAGGATTTTGCAATGGATTCATCTGATAAAATGTTCAAACCAAGTTATTAAAACCTGTGAAATCAATCTACAACTGAAAAGAAAATAAACAAATATAAATACCAAGTATAATTTTTCTGTAAGTACTTTAGAACCTTTCGGCCGGTTTCTGAATTGAGAATTTCATGTTGAGTCTGTCTCTAAGACTACTTATGGACTGATTTAGCAATTTTTTGTTTTTAAATATATTGTGTAAGGTTTGAGAGTTGGAGCTTGCTGTATTTGCTTGAATGCTTAATTCAGGAACCGGCCCAATATCAATTCAGAAACAAAAATTTGCATAATTAGTCCATGAGTAGTCTTTGAGACAGACTCAACATGAAGTTCTCAATTCAGAAACCGGCCGTTTATCTCTAAAATAAATAGGAATTCTATACCAGGAATTAATGTAGGTACCTAATCAAAATAACATATTGATGTATAAACAACAAATGAGAACTTCGGAAATATCGTGTGTGCCGTAATGACAAACATAATTCAAATTTTATACTGTAGTATTATTTCAGTACTATGAGCGAAAGAATAAACAGTAAATAATAAGTACATACGGAAATGTACATTATGAAACAAAGTTTATACAGATTGGTTGTGCTACACAACATAGTTTTGACTTTAAATTCTCAAGAATTAGAAAATGAATATTCCACTAGAATTAGAGACGATGATATAGTTGATATAGCGGTTTCTAAAGAGGTTGTGAACAGTGATGAAAGTAATGTAAGCGATGATGATGAAAAAATCAATGATGAAGAAATTGTATCTCTGTTAGAAGAGAGATACAGATTCATGAACGACAACACATCAACAAGGTATCAGATAAGAAAGGATGATAGGGTTAATCCAGGTAATGACCATTAATATTATGCACGGTAATATGAAATATTGAGATAAAACAACCAGATTTCCTCCTTATTCTTTTTAAAAACGTTTAATAACACTAAGCTCTGGCGCTTACGAAACCAAATTTTACTTATCCTTTTTTTACGTTTGTACTAAAACTCCAAATCAAAATAATTTTCTTAGAATCGAAATCCGATCGTCAACTAGCGTGGGCCTTCCGCGCCTACGCGGTTCGCCGGATCGTGGGTGGGATGGAAACCAGCATCAGCATGTACCCGTACAACGTCGCTATTTCCAGGAATGGGAAGCACTGGTGCGGTGGTTCCATCATTGATGAACAATGGGTGCTTACTGCAGGACATTGCTTGGAGTCGTATGTTTAATTTTTTTAAATTGCTTGGGCGACAATCATGATTAGTAGTAAGTAATAACAAATGATGAGGTCTAGGTTGGTACGTGCTTGTCTAGAAGACGTCTATGTATTCACTCTTGCCTTGAAGGTAGGTAAATACGTGTCAGGAAACACGTCCGCCGGAAGGGCATACAATACGTTCGTATCAGAAACGTTGAGCAAAATCGTTTTATCAACCGCAATATTATGTTTAATTTTTACGTATTTAGCTGTAGGCGAAGTAAAATTTATAGGAGACAATTTTGATAGATTTCTAGTATCGTAACCATAGACCTAATTATTTCATTTACTAAAACACTACAACATCAAAGTTAAATCGTGAGGTTGTCTTATATCTACCGGAAATTGAGCTGTATAAAATTCGGTAGTATTGAACGTACGTCTTTAGATCCATTTTGTCACTTCAAGGGAAGTTCAGCTATAGGTACATCAACCGCTGACACAGGAAATTTGGTGGCATAAAATCTTATATATAAAATTCTCGTGTCACAATTTTCGTTCCCATACTCCTCCGAAACGGCTTGACCGATTCTCATGAAATTTTGTGAGCATATTGAGTAGGTCTGAGAATCGGCCAACATCTATTTTTCATACCTCCACGCGGACGGAGTCCCGGGCATCAGCTAGTAAGATATAACAGAATCAAGAATGGCTCTTTAAGTACAAATTATACTCAACACTATAATGCTCAGGCATTATAGTGTTGAGAATTATTGAAATGTTATGAATTATTGATAAAAGAAATGAGAAGTATTTAGATTCTCAATACTAACTTAGGTGAGTAATTTCGCATGGGTGGTTCCACAGAATTCTAAGTAAGGTAGGTAACAAACTCTATGAAAGGCCCTGAGCAACAGTGTTCTATTATTTGCTACTATTTACGAGAAAAATATTTTTCATCTAAAAAACTTCTTTAATAATAATTGAAGCCTTTTAGATGAAAAAGGATTCAGTGCTAACGAATTCGGGGAATAACTTCGAGATAGCTTTGTAAAATTTTAATTAAGAACAATGATTGAGTTTTCTATTGCCTATTACAAAGTACTTGAATCAAATTCGGGAAATCCTGAACTAATTAGGCTGAACTTTGAGGAATAAAGTTTTATCAGAATTCATTAATTTAATGCTATAACATAATTACTTCAGGCCATACTTAAATCAAGCATAATTGCGAAAATATGCCTGCCTGTATACCTGTATTGTCTATATTTATCTTTTCCGTCTTTGAAACCATCTCAAAGACAGAAGAGTATACATATATAGATATACGACTGCCTTTTCTATCTGATTGTTACGTTTTTACCGCACAGCGGCAACAGATTTTCACGGGATTTGGTACAGAGATAAGTTACAAATTAAATCCCGGAGGCGGATTAGACCTAGAATAATTTGATACGCAATAAGTTTCTACGGGATGGATATCAATCAATCAAAATTTATTTGCTTATTCAAATTAGGTACACTTTACACTTTATGACGTCCAAATCCTAATAACTTGTAAAAAATGATGCTGATATAATCAATTACTTACGGTATCTTAAAACTAAAGCTTCCAAACACGCGCTGGTCTGAGAAGAGCCCACAACCATTGATCTATATTCTATAATTTTAGTACCCCCACAACAAACTCAACCGGTTTTTTTTTAAATTCTCACCATCTCACAAATCATCTTAAACTAAAGAACGATCAGAGCCGTTAAAGTAAATTATTGAAAAGCTTCTTAGTCAATTAAGTAAACTTAAAAAAGGATAAACTATTAAAAACCAACGACCTCAATTTACATAGACGGGCCCTGTCAAACAAAGAATGTGGGCGTATTTTTAGCAACGCCATCAACGCCATCTAGTCTGAAAAGCGGGAACTTGCTTGCAACATTTGAATGAAAGCTTGAAAACGTATGACTCCGTCATACATAATATAGGCCATAGCCATAGAAGCCGTAAGGCCAGTTAGTAAAAAAAAATATCATACAGTTTGCCGCGGAAATTAAATGTTTGCGCAATGGATAAAAATATTAAATAGGAAGAATAAGTAACGTTTTTTTGGAAATGTATAATTGTGACTTGAAACACATACCTTAAAATAAAAATTGTCATTGCCAAACTATTAGGACTTTAGATGTTAACCTAAGAATAACAAATTATCTACACGACGAGCGACCGTGACAGCGCTACGATGGGGACAAAGACAGGATAGGAACGCGTTCTCATAGTCGGTCGCCCAACCTTTTTCTATGAAAGGGCCCATCTAGTACCTACATATATATCGATGTTAAAAACCTGTTGCGAGCATAGTAGGTAGTATCAAAGATTCGTTTTTAATATACCTACCTATAATAATTAGCTATTGTAGCAGCTAAATAGTATCTAGGTAATATTTAACAAAATCTTTGGTTTCCTGATACTGTACCTTTCACTACTCGCCAATTTACTCAATTTCCACCATGTACAGTATTGCCTTAGGTACCGAATATTTCCAGGGCTCATGATGGCGATAAAAAGAAACTCCTTCCCTTCATCGTTCGAGCTGGAAGCTCGTTTCACAACCGCGGGGGATATCAGGCGAGAGTAAATAAGGTAAGTGCGCCCTTTGACGACCTCCCCAGGCGCAGTGCAGGCCTTGTTTCCGAGTTCCGAGTTCTCTCCTGGGAAGGGGCAGCATTACAATTTCTAAATTTTCGCTGGTATGGTTTGGTGACTTTGGTTTATAAATCGATTAGGGTTTGGGCTATTCTAGAATACTATTCTTACTTTTTATAAAAACGGCTATACTTAGACTGCCCTTTCAAATTAACCTGCTTTCATCTTACCCGTTGTCCTAGAACGACGCAACAACGTAGACCACGTGAAGTGTCAGCTACTGTTTGATAAATTGTGGAATAACCGTATTGTGACTGCAAACTATTTCAAAAATTGCACTTATGATGTGTTATTGTTGTGGTTATTGTGCAGCTGCACAAAAAGAAAACATGTAACATCTTAAGCTGCAATTTTACAGTTGGTTCGCATTTCAAATACAAACTATCGGTATAGGCCCTTATGATTACGTTATCAATCATTTTCTAGGTCTTCTTTCCCAAAAACTATACTCCAGGCAATGCTGACTTCGACTACTCTCTACTCCGTCTGGACCGTCCGATGCCTATTGGCCGTAATATTGCAGTTCTGAATCTTCCAGCGAAAGAATACTTGATACAAACCGAGGATATTCTAATCGTCACAGGATGGGGAAGTACCCATGTGAGTACATCATGCATACTTGAAATGATACTTGAATGGATGTTTGTCTGTATTTTTATTAAGTATAGATACTTACTTAATTCTTTTAACAGCAAAAAGCTTAGGTACTTGATGAAGTACCTAAATACATCGAAGGTCATCGAAAAAAATGTTGATATGTGGAGACTTTAATATAGATATTTTGCTTAACACCTCTCTTTCTGATAGATTACTTAACTTATTTAAAAGTTTCAATTTAGACAATATTTTTATTGAACCAACACGGATAACTGCAAGTTGCGCTACTTGTATTGACAATATTTTCAGTGATTGTAAAATTGTTAACAAATCCATCATTACTAATCTAAGATCCGACCATTGCGGGCAAATGATATCTGTTCCTAGCTCTAAACAAAATACAACTAAAGTAATAAAGTATAGGCCAGTTACCACTAAAAAAGTACAACAATTCAAACAAAATATCTTAAATACTTTACCTACACTTGACCTTACACAGGGTGGTCCGGATGAACACTACGATACCTTCTTTGATCTGTTAAATTCTCAGTTTAGTTCCATTTTTAAAATAGTAGAAAAAAAATTGTTTAAAAATCTCAAATTTAGCGACTGGGCTACTGTTGGCATTTATAAAAGTAGGAATAAGTTGTTTGATTTGTATGCTGAAAAGCAGTATAATTACACTCCTACATTTGTTCAATATGTAAGAAATTATTCAAAATTATTTAGAAATGTTTGCATACAAGCAAAATCACTTTATATAAAACAAAAAATTATTAATTCAGATAACAAAATAAAAGCAGTTTGGGATATAATCACAGATGAAGTTGGGAAACATAAAGTGGAAAAGCCTAAATTGGAGCTAAAAATTAATGACCGTATTATTGACTGTGATACGGAAATTGCAAATACATTTGAGAATTTTTTCCAAAATATTCCTGTTACCATTACTAGTTCCCTTAATTCCTCGCCAACAGAAGCCCTTAAGCTTCTCAAGGGTAGTGTCACCGAGTGCAGTGTGTTGTTTAAGTTTAAACATGTGACCTCATATGATATCATTAAAATATTCAAATCTTTGCAATGCAAAAAAACCGGGGATCTATGGGGGATATCAGTAAAAATAATCAGCAATGTTATTGATATAATTGCACCATATCTTGCTCTCATATTTAATGAGTCTGTAGATTCAGGATCCTTTCCAGACCTTATGAAATGCAGCAAATTGATTCCACTTTTTAAATCTGGTAGTAGAAGTGACCCTAATAACTACAGACCAATTTCGATTTTACCAGCACTCAGCAAGATATTTGAGAAAATTATGCTCAACCAACTGCTTCTGCACTTTAACTCAAATAAACTACTTCACTCAGAGCAGTATGGTTTTACTAAAGGCCGATCAACAACCGATGCGGGAGCTATGCTGCTAAAGCATATATTCGATGCGTGGGAGAAATCACAAAATGCTATTGGTATTTTCTGTGATTTATCTAAGGCATTCGATTGCGTTGAGCATGAGACGCTTTTAGTTAAGTTGAACCATTATGGAATCAAAGACACTGCACTTGGCCTCATTGCATCATATCTCAGTGATCGCATTCAAACGGTATGTGTCAACGATGTGAAGTCGTCCGGATCAGCCTCACAAATGGGTGTTCCTCAAGGCTCTATTCTGGGTCCCTTCATGTTCTTGGTGTATATAAATGATTTACCATATAACGTCCAAAATACTTGCGATATTGTGCTGTTTGCTGATGACACGTCCTTGATTTTTAAAGTGGATAGAAACAAGGACAATTATGAAGACGTAAATAGTGCAATTTCTCAAGTCACTAACTGGTTTACAGTAAACAACTTACTTTTGAACGCAAAGAAAACCAAGTGCATTGAATTCGCATTGCCGAATACCAAGTCCACAGGAAACATAAATTTAACTGTAAATAATGATATTTTAAAAATAGAAGAGACCACTGTGTTCCTGGGGGTGACCTTAGATTCAAAGCTTCAATGGGGCACTCATATATCAACTCTGGCTGGCAAACTCAGCTCTGCTGCTTACGCTGTCAGAAAGATTCGACAGTTTACTGACGTTGAAACTGCAAAAATTGTGTATTTTGCTTACTTTCATAGTATTATGTCTTACGGAATCTTACTATGGGGTAAAGCGGCAGATATTCAAAAAATTTTTGTATTACAAAAAAGGGCAATACGTGCAATTTATAATTTAAAACCGCGCGAATCCCTTAGAGAGAAATTTAAGGAAATAGGTATTCTTACAGTAGCCTCGCAATATATTTATAGTAATCTAATCTTCGTAAAACAGCACATTCACAATTACAAAAAAATATGCGATCTGCATGATAGGCAAACTAGAGGCCGCCATAAGCTCGTGACTCCATCGCTCCGCCTCAAGAAGGTCCGAAGGTCGTTCGTGGGAATGAGCATTCTATTTTATAACAAAATTCCACAACCTATCTTAGACTTGCCTTTACACAAGTTTAAGAAGTCCATTAAAAGTATGCTCCTGAAAAAAGCTTATTATACTGTTGAAGATTACGTAAATGACAAAGGAGCATGGATTTGATTCGCTCCAGCAATGCTAAGGACAGCGGTTACATATGTATAAATTAATAAAATTGTAAATTATTTTTTTTTCAAAAGAGCAACCACCGAGTTTCTTGCTGGTTCTTCTCGGTAGGAATGGCATTCCGAACCAGTGGTAGATTCACTCGACGATTCAAAAGTACTTGTAAAAGTCTATTTGAATAAAAATAATTTGAATTTTGAATTTTTTTTTTTTACATTACATACATATATTATAGGAAGGAAATATTTAGTAGATATAAAAAGGCAAATATTATATTTTAAACTAGTACTTAATTTAAACAAAAGCTGGTAAAATATACCATCTATTAATGTATTTATCAGGCATATTTTAAACGCTTTTGTTCTCTACTCTAAAATAAATAGACAACTTTTAAAATAAAAGTAGAAATATTGTTTTATAGTTGACAGGTAGGCAGATGCCTGAATAGAAGTAGAGAATATCATATTATTATTCAGCGGCACGTACAGGCTAAACCAATGCTTCTAGGTAAATTAAACTGCCATTCGAACTATCACAATAGAGCAGAGTTATCTATCTATAGTTATAAACTGTGTTCGGAAGTTAGAGCAGCTGTTGCCGTTCCAACTAATACATGATAGGACAGACATTATTGATCTTTCAAACAGCGAAGTTCTGCTTCCTGCACTAATAGCTATTCAACTATAGTACATTATGTAGTATGTTTACCAAAAGTCTTCATGTGTGAATTCATGTTCATGGTACATAAATCTTTATAATTTACTTTATATATATACGATTTATAGTACATGATGCATAATATCAAATACATAATAGAATATCTTAGACCACCTGACCTCAGAAGTAGCAGTAACCTAAAGGAGACGCGTTTTCGACACCTTTTGGCCGAACGTCTCTATACTCCAGTAAATAAAGCATTTAACCTTGCACTAAATGTCCGATCCAATTTTAATTTTTTTTAGGTTAAGGGTCACTTACTGACCATAAAAACACAAAATGCTGACAGATCCAGGTGGAGCTTCGATCGCAATCTTGAGGAAAAGTTTTTGGCGGATATCTCGGAAACTATCCACTTTAGGGCAAAAGTTATTTAGACCTTTTTTGTAGAGAATAAAATTTCGCATCTTTTATTTGCTGTACACTTTTTTGTAAAACTTACCGTTTACGATTTATGGCCCATTTAATGAACCGGTTTTTCGTTTTTGGCCAATAACTCTTAAAATATTGGATTAATCAATAAAATGCATCTATCCATTTTCAGGGTTCCGTACCCAAAGGGTAAAAACGGGACCCTATTACTAAGACTCCGCTGTCTGTCTGTCTGTCTTTCTGTCTGTCTGTCTGTCTGTCTGTCTGTCTGTCTGTCTCTAGGCTGTATCTCATAGACCGTGATAGCTAGAAAGCTGAAATTTTCACAAATGATGTATTTCCGTTGCCGCTATAACAACAAATACTAAAAATTAAAAAAATATATATATTAAGGGGGGTCCCCATACAACAAACGTAATTTTTTGATATTAACAGTAAACCTCTACAAACAAAGCTAGTTTTGCGGTTCATTAACAAAGGTAATTATACCTACTTCTTGAGTACGGAACCCTCGGTGCGCGAGTCCGACTCGCACTTGGCCGGTTTTTAAAGATCATTTTATTTTCTACAACTTTTGTTTAAAACTTTTTTTTCTAAAGTCCATACTTTTTGTGTTATAAAACGTTTAATGTAGAAATGCCGGAGCTCGGCGGGTGACGCGGCAGCCCAACAGTGTGATCTGCGCAACCTAACCATAAAGTTAGCAGTTTTTTTGTGTGTGCCTTTAAAATTTTGTTATTCTGTCAAAAAAAATTAATTACCAAAGTGTATTAAAATGAACAATTGTTTCATTTGTGGTGGGTGGTTAGACGATGAAAATTCTGTATTCGTAAAAAGAAACGGATACTAAGTCTGAGGAAAGCCAGCATTGAACGAGGTGAAAGTGAACACGAAAACATGTTAGAGAATCTTGAAACTGATAGATGCATTTTATTGATTAATCCAATATTTTAAGAGTTATTGGCCAAAAACGAAAAACCGGTTCATTAAATGGGCCATAAATCGTAAACGGTAAGTTTTACAAAAAAGTGTACAGCAAATAAAAGATGCGAAATTTTATTCTCTACAAAAAAGGTCTAAATAACTTTTGCCCTAAAGTGGATAGTTTCCGAGATATCGGCCAAAAACTTTTCCTCAAGATTGCGATCGAAGCTCCACCTGGATCTGTCAGCATTTTGTGTTTTTATGGTCAGTAAGTGACCCTTAACCTAAAAAAGAATTTAAATTGGATCGGAAATTTAGTGCAAGGTTGACCAAAAAAAACGGCTTTATTTACTGGAGACCATTGCATTGCGTGTCCAAGAAAATAACCTACAGGAGAAGCATTTTCGACACATTTTCGCCGAGCATCGTTGTCATTGCATTTCATGTCCAAGATATAAAGAAAAAGCTGTTTAATTGAATTCCCCGTTACCCTAACCATCATTAGCGTCATTTCAACCAATCACCGACCTACCGACTTACCTATTGAGCGCGGATATCCCCACATTAGTTAGTCAGTCCTATAGTTCAACAGGGCAAGTGCGGATATTCAATTATAGACAGTCTTCACACACCTTTGAGAACATTATGGGATAAACCACAAGCATGCAGGCTTCCTCACGAAATAACTTTGTGTTAGAGACCTGGGATTCGTACCTCGGACTCACCTTCAATTATTGAATGTCAAAATTTGCGAGTGCCACTTATATGACTCTGTGGCCAAATTTTTATGACTGTTTAGTTTCTGTTTTTATTTTATTTTAAAATTTATTAGAAACTTTTAAAATATGCGATAACAGCGACGCTGCCACGGGGTCAAATAAATTGGTGGGAGTTTATGTAATCTCAGTCTTTCAGTAGTCATTTAGCAATGTCTTAAATTATATTTTAAGTACGAATTCTTAAAGTCATTTTCAATTATTATATCATAATTGCTCGATCGCCGAATCCAAAAAGTACTTGTTATAAACTTGAATAGGTCATTAATACTTAATCTAGAGGATGAAGATTGAAAAGGCATAATTACTACGAATATCTTTTCACGTACTTATTGTAGGATACTTTCTTTAACACAATTATTTATTTGCTGTTTATTAAAATAAAGGATTCCGGTTTCGGTCACATTCCGGACCGGGTCCGGTTCGTGCCGGTGCCGGTGATGAAGCTGGAGGCTTGTCAGAACGCTTACAGGTTCTACATCACGCCAAGGATGCTGTGCGCGGGGTACGCTACTGGAGGGAAAGATGCTTGCAATGTAGGTAAAACAATTCTTTTTTTTATTTAAAGGCGCGCTTGCCTGCAATCACAGACTTGCTTGCAAGTGGTGATGCAGCCTAAGGTGGAGCGCGCTTTCCTAGAAGATGCCTATTCACTCTTGACTTGAAGGTACCCATGGGGAAAAGGAAGCCGGAAGGGCATTCCATATCCTAGCGGTCCGAACCAGAAACGAGGAAGCATACCGCTTCGTACGAACCCGCGGAATTTCGATGCCTTGCGGTTCGATAATAAAAAGGTAGGTAGGTCGGTAGGTAAAAGTTAAATTCTCTCGGTAACATAAGATATTGAGAATTGGTATTCATATTTCATCATTTCAACCCATCACCGGCTCACTACTGAGCACAAGTCTCCGAATGAGAAGGATTAGGCCAATGTCCACCATGCTGGCCAATGCGGATTGGTAGACTTCATGGACTCTCAGGCATGCAGGTTCGCTCACGATGAAATTAATTCTTGGTGATATTCCAACAGGAGTAAAATCCATGTCGTTTGTTAGTTTTAAGTTTCTGTACATTGTGTGTAAAATATGTGTGTCGAATGAAAAAAATGCACCACAATAGCAATGATGCCTAGACGTCAAAAATAAATTATTTCTTACTGCTAATTATGTAAAGGGTCTTCCAAACGACCTAAATAAAGTTCACAGCTTTTGTTAGATTTAAGTTTGTTATTCATTTTAAACTATCCATTAGTTAATACAAAAAAAATGTCTTGTATTTGTCACAACTATGTATTTCATACAAACTTCCTTAAGTAGATACTTCTAGAAGCGCGTTTATGTAAGTCATAGAGTTGCTGATTTGATTGAGTTGGCATCATCCCTATTCAGCTTTTCATACAAGCAGCCCGTACTAAATGACAGTTATCATTTGTGGTTGACTTGACAGTTTTTTCAAATATATTCCCATAGATAGTAGATACACTAGTATATTCCGTTGATGTGCTCTTGCTTGCGTTGTGTTGTGTTTGAAAATTCTGGATTATCTGCTTGTTTTGTTGTATCTTCTTTGAACGTTCTGGACCCGTGTTACCTGCCTTTGACGATTGACCTGCTGACACTGCCAACTTATCGACCCTGCTTTTCCCTACCGGACTTTGTTTGCCGCAACGAACTTGGCTAAAATGCCGAGAAAATCAGCAAGAAAGTGTTATTTTGGATGTGCGACTAATTAAATGTATGTTCAGTAATTGATTTTAATAAAAAAAATCTTATTTCTTATGTGAAATAGGCTGTTTTTATTTAACAATAATGTTAATGTTATCTACAATATTAGTATTACTTGCGTTTAAGCTCCATTAACTTTATTTCTCTGGTAGATAATATTAAAATTAGTAAAAAAAACCTTTATCACTATTTTATTGAGATAAAAAAAAAATATAGTAAATCTAGTGGTACTGCCAGCTGTGTTGCACACGATACAGCGACATCTAGCGTACAGGGTACACCTTTTTAGACATTTGAAATGTGAGTGGCGCATCTATCTCTAGTATATAGTGTATTATCTATGGTACTAAACGTGCGGTTTGACGGTTGATAGCGAGTTTCATTATTTGATTAGTTGGCAAAAATCCAAAATTTTGGTAATAACTAGTGAAATACCAACCTAAGTAGGAGACGCAAGATTGTATATTATTCTGTTAATAGAATGCTAGTTGTCAGCTTACCTTTCCGTTTGCTTATTGGCCTATCGATCCTGGATAGGGCCTAAATAAATTCAGCTCCGTCCCGTACAAGTTGAATGGGGGCCAAAGACAATATATAAACCAGTATATAATTAATCTATCATCTATGATGGGGGCACAGATATGCGTAGAAAACGTCAGCTGTCTACCAAAGCTGAAACGAGCTGAATTTATAACTTAATACCTATCCCTAACAATTTTGTGTGGGGGATTTTTTCAAAGCGTAACTACAATTATTTGCACAAATGTTTACAGTGCACATTTATAGGTACATGTTGTCACAAATGTTTTTTTTTTAAAGTTAAATCACGTGACGCGACGGTAAAAGCTTTTCAAAATTGGCTCAACTTTTTTGTTAGTTCTAACCTATAAAGTTTTTGCTTTCGTAAATTGGATGCGACAAGAAACGCGCGGGTGCTATTCATATTCGTACTTAGTCATTTTAGTAGTGGTAGAGTCGAAGCAACCCTTTTGATTTAAACAGCTGAAATGCAGCTTTATGTCCTTTTCAATATGGTTGAAATCAGATTGAATGAACAACATAAAGGAAACGATCTCATTTTGCTACCATTCCGTCAATTCTTTTCGATTGTTTTGGGTTTCAGCACGATTCAGGTGGACCAGCAGTTCGCGATGGTGTTTTACTTGGAATAGTCTCATTTGGCGGCAAAAAGTGCGGCGATCCCAGGTCTCCTGGGGTCTACAGCAGGGTGACTGAAATAACTCATTGGGTAGAGAAAACGATCAGCGATAACGAGGCCTGCAATGTTCCCGAACTGAAGGCGAAAATAGAGAAAGCCAGGCAAAGAGAGCGCGAATTACAAAAGTATGTATTCTACCTATATAAGGTATATATCGAACTATTCCTTTTTACAGTGACGCAAGGGAAAATGCCCGAGTTTTCTTCTGATTTTTTCATTCCAAAAACCATCCGTCCTTTCGCGCATCCGTCTTTCCGCAAGTTTTCTTTTACCGACTACTCAGGTACATAACTAGCTGCTGCATATGTATCAAATCGGGAATCCATACTAATATTATAAATGCGAAAGTGTGTCTGTCTGTCTGTCTATATGTCTGTCCGCTACGCTTTCACGGCCTAACTACTCAACCAATTTTGATGAAATTTGGTACAGAGATAGGTTACATCCCGGGGAAGGACATGAGCTACTTTCATGAGATACTTTTTATCCCGGAAAATTGAAGAGTTCCCGCGGGAATCAAAAAAATGTATTTGTTCAACCGATTTTGGTGAATTTTTGTTACAGGGATAGGTTGTATCCCGGGGATGGACGTAGGCTACTTTTTATCCTGGAAAATTGAAGAGTTCCCGCGGGAATCAAAAAACATCAATCCACGCGGACGAAGTCGCGGGCATCATCTAGTCGGGAATATTTCTTGTAACTATTGATAGTAAAAGTAATTAGGTAGATAGTAGGTAGGTACTTAGTCTGATTAGTTAATTTTATAACCTAGATACTTACCTTCTGTTTATAGGTTTAAGGCAAGAGTAGAAGAAAAAAAGAATAAAATAAAGAGTTGGCTCCGAGAAACGCTTAAATCCCCAACTTTTCTAGAACTGGCTAAGAAAAAACTTGTACAGGCCGGATTTCTTTTGAAAAAGAATTCCAGGAGATTCGACGATTCAGAAACTATTATTGATGATAAAACTATGGACGAAATAAATCTATCTAATTTAATTAATGAGAGAATCTTAGAGGAAGACGCAGAAGAAAACGAATCAGAACTGCTCCTAAGAACCCTGGCGATGCAAGAAGTGATATCCAATAAGGATAGCAAAGAAAAATTAGTTTCTACGGATGCCGAAGTTAGTAAGGAGAATATGGAAGCTATTTTAGCGTATTTAATAGAGAAATAAAATATTATACTATGGTTCTCACCATTTTTAGGGTTCCGTAGCCAAATTTGGCAAAAACGGAACCCTTATAGATTCGTCATGTCTGTCTGTCTGTTTGTCTGTGTGTCCGTCCGTATGTCACAGCCACTTTTTTCCGAAACTATAAGTACTATATACTGTTGAAAATTGGTAAGTAGATGTATTCTGTGAACCGCATTAAGATTTTCTTACCAAAATAGAAAAAAAACCAAAAAATTTTCGGGGTTCCCCATACTTAGAACTGAAACTCAAAAATTTTTTTCATCTAACCCATACGTGTGGGGTATCTATGGATAGGTCTTCAAAAATGATATTGAGGTTTGTAATATCATTTTTTTCTAAACTGAATAGTTTGCGCGAGAGACACTTCCAAAGTGGTAAAATGTCCCCCCCCCCCCCCCCCCGTAACTTCTAAAATAAGAGAATGATAAAACTAAAAAAAATATATGATGTACATTACCATGCAAACTTCCACCGAAAAATGGTTTTAACGAGATCTAGTAAGTAGTTTTTTTTTTAATACGTCATAAATCGTAAACCGCAATTTACCTTTCATTCAATCAACTCAAATGAGATAAATTTGGTACGAAGCAACGTCTTATAGCACAGTTAAAGGAAAAATTGCGAAAAGCATGAATTTTTAGTAACATCATTTATAATAAAAATATTTTTAATAATTTAAAACTTACTACAGGTTTGTACGGAACCCTCGGTGCGCGAGTCCGACTCGCACTTGGCCGGTTTTTATTATTGGGAATAATAATTATGCAGAATTTCTATGTATCGCCATCTAGTGATAAAATAGGTACATATGATGCAGCGCCATCTATCGATAGATAGCCGAACCACGGCGCGCATATAAAGATTATAGCGATATCTATTGACGAGTATAAATATGACACAAAGCTGCAGTTTTTATTGAGCACATAGATGGCGATATAAAAACAAAATATTTTTCAATTTATTGCCTGGACCGTACCTAAATTTATTTGGAAAATAAAATCATATTATAAGATCTACCATAGTATATTGATTTAAAAATGTGTAAACTATTATGTAAAAAAATCCTTAATAATTTGACATAGCGACATCAGCAGACCTAATGTTAAATTGACCACTACTTGAGAACGTGGTCATAGCAGCTATGAACACGTGCTTAAGACCGGTTTTGAGCATTCTATCATTTAGCATTTAAGGATTGGGACTAGAAAAACTACATAAGAAAAAAATTTTCCTCGTAGGGAACTTTCTGTGTGCCGAATTTTCCGAGGCTAAACTGCGCGTTAACTGGGAATTCCAGTCAATTTTAATACGGCTCAGTAAACGATAGTTAGTACAAGGATAATAATGTGATTTTACTTTTAACGGGCCATAACTTGTGTTTTTATGCGATTTTTGAAAACTATGAATTATTTCACTTTGATATTTCAATACGGGCTTTTCTGGTATTTTCTCTGAACCAACTGGCCCCCCCCACAAACGTTGTTCTGTCCAAATAATAAAAACAATTCTGATCGCATTGTGTCTGTTTAAAATTTCTTAGAAACTTTTTAAATTTTTCTTTTTCAAAAAATCTATCTAATCCATACTAAGTTTACGAGTATTTCAAAAAAAATATCCAAATCAAGTGATGATGCACTTACTAACGAACAGCATTATTTTTATTATCCGTTCTACGCACTACAAGGAAGGTGTATCATCCTAACCTCATTATATTATGTTTAATCATCGTGTTTGCAGTTCCTTATCAATGCACTTTGAGGAAAAAAACTGCAGATCAGCGCACGATAAAAAAATGCAATGACTGATAAAAACAGGTTAACAATCTAGTATTATGCATTATATAAATTGGCAATGGCTCACAAGTTTGCTGACCGCGTTTTGTGTGTAACTATTATACGCCCGTGACTCCGTTCACGTAACAGAAGATCGTTAAAAGAACTGGGCTTTAAGTATTACGTCGGAAGAGGAACGGAAGCGGTACTTTTTTGGCGTCACGTAAAATAAGCTCTGCAGCCCATGTCTCAGTGGCTAAGCCACCAAATTGATTTTTATTCATTGAAAGTTTGCTATGAAATAAAAATAAAATTTTCATAGCAAACCTTCAATGGAAAAAAAATATAACAGTGTCTTCACAATAATTGAGATTGAAACAATCAGAATGATACAACTTTTTCATATAGCTCTATAAGCGGTAAAATGAGAAATGTTTTATTTCATGAAGGACGACTTGGGCGTTACTAAACAATCGCCTATAGCAGTTTTAAACCCCTATTACACTGCACTTAACACAGGGCCCTGTAGTAAGGGTGGGCGTGGCCGCTAGTTTTGGCGTCGCTATCACACTGCACTGACTATCGGGCCCTAACTGAGTCTGAACGAGAACGATAAGAGAGTTGTAAGTGTATCTTTATGTTAATTATCGTTCACTAGGCACCCATGCTATCGAACGGCTGGACCGATTTTCATGGTTTTTGATTTGTTGTTTTTGTTGCCGTCCCGAATAGCAGAATAACTATTAAAAACATTGGACAATTGACGAAAAAATAAAGTAAAAGAAAAAACATTTTCCCTTGATTTTCCCATACAAAATGTTCATGGGTTTCGTAACTGTCAAACATCAGATTATAGTCTGGAATAACACACGTCAATCCACGCGGATGAAATCGCGGGCATCAGCTAGTAATAAATATATTTAACGGCTATATTAATAATTTGACACCTCTACCACGCGGACGAAGTCGCGGTCATCAGCTAGTCCTACATAAAATATACGTTTCATCACTTTTTTCCCTGAAAACTAAAGTGTTCCCGCGGGAACCAAAAAAAATATTTCCATGCGCACGAAGTCGCGGGCAAATCCCTCAGCACTTAGATCTTTATTCATGTAATCTGTATGTTCTTTTTACCATAGATGAGGCATGTCTTTGTACATCTCAATCACATTCATCAATATTTATTTTTCCTTTGGACACGACATATTATCAAAATGCTCGCGCGAGCCGGAGGAACGCAACTACTGAACAGTACGCTGGTCGTGCGACGACTGAGCTCCCTAACCGCCCTGAATGTTATAACATTTCCCTGGCTTTGGCTACAGAACGCGAAGGCAGCTAGGCAGATCGGGACCCGATCTCCCCGAATAGGGACCCTTCCTCCCTGTGGTTTATTACACTACGCTGATTCAGGTTCCTGTTCGTGTTCCTGTGAAAAGTGTGGTGTAATAGGGGTTTAGTCCAAAATGTCAGTTCTATGTCACGTAGGTAGGTACCTAGACGTCCCTAAAGTATTATAATTCTAAAACACGATCGTCAACAATATTAAAAGAATACCTACGGTGTTTATTAATGATAAGTCGGGAAGAATTGGCAAGAATTTAAGATACTCAGCAACTTTTTTTACAAAATATAAATAAAAAAGTTACAATATTTCAGATCCAATGTACCTATACTATCTATTGTTTAATATTATTTCATAGGGCTCTCTTCTAAGGTTGCATAGATATCAATAGGTTTATGTCACATCGTCTATTAAAATACGAGTATCTCTTCTTCTTCTTCTTCTCGCCCGTTGTGCGTGAGACCTCTGGTGCGACTCTCCGCCGGATCATTCCAGCAGTATCTCCTCGTTCTCCATGCAGGCAAAATACGAGTAATTATTTATATCATAAAAAATATACATATTATAATTCTTTACCGACGACGTCTATGCCTCTTTTACCTTATTAATTTCCCAACGAACGATAATGATAAATAGCACTGACTGATAAAGCAGGTTAACAATCTGCGATTACTTATGCATCATTTTATAAAATATATAGGACAGTCGCTTGCAGTCCGAGGCATACTAAATTATCATCGAAAATCTGTGAATTGTAAATTTCCATGGATTTTCAAAAGGGATGATAGGTAATAGATGAAGTCTAGATGGTAGCCGGCTAACCTTTTTAATCCAAATTGACCCTGCCGTGGATCGAACCCGGGACCTCCCACTACAAGAGCACAGCGCTCCGTCCATTCAGCCGTTCTGGCGTGATTGAGTAACAAACATCCATCCATCCAAGCTTTCGCATTTATAATTTTAGATAGATCTCTAGGGATAGAGAAGGACTCTCATAATACTCAACCACATTATAATTCTTCTTTCAAAACAGTATACAATGCACATCGCCAGTGTTACTACCACGTTATAATATACCTACTCGAAATAACGATTTTGCAAATGGCATCGTCCGATTCTTGCACACACCCCGGTTATCAGCACAGCATTATCTGTCACTTCAAGGGCCTAGAACCTGAACGCATTGTCATCCCGTAATAACACACAGTTTAGCGTTCCAGTACGATGCCGTGTAGAAACCGATTTGGGGTATGGGCTTAAAATAACTGCCGTACCCCCCAGGTTAACGCGCTACTATCTTACCATCATCACTTACCATCAGGTGAGATCTCAGTTAAGAGCTAACTTGTACCTAGAAGACTAAAAAAGATTCATGTAAAAGTGTATTTTTCTGCTTTCGTGTATAATTTCTTGTATCCAACATTAGGGGATCTAGGACCGCCTTTCAATCTCGAATTTTGTGTGTTTCAGGGGGGTAGCTACCATTTAAAGCAGTACCTATTATGTCAAAATGACAATTTTGTGTCACGTACCTTGATGTCCCTAAAATCATACTTAATTATATACTTAATACATTAATATTATAAATACGAAAGTGTGTTTGTTGGTTTGTTGATTTGTCTTTCAATCACGCCGCAACAGAGCAACGGGTTGACGTGATTTTTGGCATGGGTAAGTATGGGTATTTTTTATCCCGGAAAATTAAGGGGTTCCTGCGGGAATAAAAAAAACTTAAACCACGCGGACGAAGTCGGGGCCATCAGCTTGTAAGGATAATTATATTTCTAAAAAACAAACGTCAACAGGTAGTATCACCCCAGGCTTTAATTAATTTCCCGAAGTAGGGCGGTGACATAAAGGGGAAGTGATCGCTTTGATTCTTCTCGATTTGCACGCTCTTGCGTAAAACTAGTTGCAACTGAAAGATATTATTGTACAGGGTGTTGCGATTTTACAACAGTTATTTAATATACTAAGTATGTGACTAATTATTTTATCTAACACATCTCAAATTAAAGGTATAAATCTTTTTCCGCAGGATAGTTTTAAACGATCTAAGTATCCAATGCCACCATAGGATAGACGGAAAAAATCATCCCCGCTCTACGAGTAGGGGAATTACCCCTAAACATATTCTTCCAATTTTTATTATACCACTTTATCGTCATGATTAAAACGTACTCGTATACCTATGCCAAATTACAGCTTTCTAGTACTGAGGGCCTCTGCCGTGGACAGACAGACGGACGGACATGGGCAAATGGACCAACTATTAGGGTTCCTTGTTGGCTACGGAACCCTAAAAAGGTAATGTTTTACTTGCTGTTAGCGTTCCGGTAGCCCGCCAACCCGCATTGGAGCACCGTGATGGGCCTAAGCTCTAATTCCCTCTCTCCTATGAGAATGGAGGCCTTTGCCCAGCAGTGGGCCAACTATTGGGCTGTAGTGGTAGCATTCCGGTGCGTTTGCGTGTAGAAATCGATAAGGGATATGTATGGGTTAAATATAACTGTCATACTACGATCAGGTTATAGCTCACTACCCTCTTAGACTGCATCATCACTTAGGTACCACCAGGTGAGGTTGCAATCAAGGGCTAACTTGTAGTAGATAAAAAAAAATTAAATAATAACTACACGTCGTTTAGTGAAGATAAAAGCACATAAAAGTAAGTAATACAATTATTTAACTAGTCATAGAGACACCCTGTATAATATGTCGTTCCGGTCTACTTGTCCAGTTGCTCGACTGTCGCTTACATAACATACTGTGGTAATGTCTTTTTATGGCTACTAGATCACCATCTTTTTGTAAAGTCCAGGAGCAAGCGAACAAAAACAATACTAACCCAAAGACATCGATATTTTCGTCTATTGAACTATTATTGCATAAACTTTACATAATATAGCTGTTTTTCGCAAATCTGTAGTTTTTTTTATTAATATTCTACTTAAGGTAAATCATTATGCGATGGAGACGACTGAGAGTGGCATAGGCTGCTTTTTATCCTGGGAAAGTAAAAAGTTCCCACGGGATTCAAGATTACAGTACTAAATTCACGCAGAGAAAATTTGTGAGCATGGGTGGATGGATTTTGTTACTTTCAAGAATTTTTAAGCCTTGTTCCTCCCTCACCGTACTATCGTACGATCGTGCCGCAAATCATCGTCTTCACTTGCTTCACATGCTTCCATTTTTAATATTGGTTTATCCAAATCAAGACTGAATAGTCTTCTAGGCAAGCGTACTCTATCTGTGGATGCATCACTACTACTAGGTATACTTTCCACCACCACCACCACCACCACTACAGCCTATTAACGTCCCACTGCTGGGCACAGGCCTCCACTCTCATAGGAGAGAGGGAATTAGAGCTTAGACCCACCACGCTGCTCCAATGCGGGTTGGCGGGCTTTAACGAGTATTATCATGTTAGTGATAATAACCGGGACCGACGGCTTAACGTGCTCTCCGAGGCACGGGGGTGAAACACCGCCAACTTCCAACTCCGGGCTGGCACTGAGAGTTTCTTAATTGAAAAGCCCAATACCTAACAATTTTTATGCCCGACCGGGAATCGAGCCCAGGACCTCGTGATCCGCAGTCGACTACGCTAACCACTAGACCAACGAGGCAGTCAGGTATACTTTACTTACCAGCAATTTAATTGCAGGCTAAGCGCTAGTCTGAAAATTAAAAGACACTCTTTCATTCAAAATCTACTGAATACAGTTTTTAAATCAGAATAACATAATTAAGCTAAAATTTTATGAATAATTATAGGACGAGAGCAAAGCCGCCGGGCTTCGCTAGTCTCTCACAAGTTCACTCATCGCTCTCTTCTAAGTACATATAGTCATTATCAAAATGATGAATGAATGAAAAACGCACTCGCAGCAAATTCACGACCGCCGACGTCGTCCCATTCACACATTCACGGAAACTCGATCTTCCAAATGGCTAATATAACCACCACCAGATGTTATTTATTAAAATATATACACTTACCTAATCTTTAAATTGTTTTATCGAACTGTCCTGGTTTCACACGGGTGCAATTAAGCTGTAATAAATAGGTAAGTATGCATACATATTTGTATGTCTTGTTACACTGAGAGAAAAATCCTTCTGATTTTCTCCTTCTAAAATTGTTTTCTTTCAAAAGGGACAACTTCTCCTTTTTCGATTACCTACCTATCTACCAAATCCGTTGCCGATGCCCGCGACTTCATCCGCGTGGATTAAGTTATTTTGATTCCCGCTGGAACTCTTTAATTTTTCAGAATAAAAAGTAACTTGTGGCCCTCCCCGGCAAACAAACCTACCCCTGTACCACATTTGATCCAAATCGGTTGAACAGATGGGCCGTGAAAGCGTAGCAGACAGACACACTTTCGCATTTATGATAATATATTGGAATGGACGGATGCAGATGGATTAGTATATTAGTATACATATAGATCCCACCTTTTACTGCTTCATTTCTACCAATTTATGAATTAAAGCATTTTTAAGCTTATTTCGCTTCTTTTTAAGAATTTTCCTGACGTAAGCTGACCACAACAAGTCTTTGTCAAAGCACTAAACAAAAACAATCGAATGATGAACGTTGCACTCTCGGCAAACGGAAGACCACCGGCGAAGTACCATTCACACATTCGCGGAAACTCTATCAGGTGAATTTGTTGGGCATGACTAACCCTCAGTCAGTAACTAAATGGTCAATTAGATTGTTTGTGTAAAAAACATATGAAACATGTTAAACTAGCTGATCAGCTCATATAACTACCACTAATCACGGGAACCCAAAAGCCTCAATTCGGTTTTTTAGTTCCCGCAGGAACTCCTTAACTTTCCGGGATTAAAAGTAGCCTATGTGTTATTCCAGACTATAATCTATCTCTGTGCAAAATTTCATCCAGATCCGTTCAGCCTTTCTGGCGTGATAGAGTAACAAAAATCCATCCAACCATCCATACATCCATCTATCCAAACTTTCGCAATTAAAATGTTAGTATAGATTATAGAAGTATAAATTGTAAACCTAGGTCTCCAAGAAAGCTATGCCTCAACATAGCACAAGCTTTGACCTTCCTGGCACAGCGGTGAGCGGTGAGCGGAAGTGAGATATAGATACTGCAGGGTTTGATCCAAACTGTCTCTAGTTTGGTCTTAGGCTAGATTCTATTCTTTAACTCAGTCGCTATCAAGAAATGAAGCCATAACCTATTATATTTTATATCCATTGAAGATTTACTATGAAAATTTAATTTTAATTTCATAGCAAACCTCCTGGATAAATATAGTCAGTGCCTTTAATATTTTGAAAATAGGGCTGATGTAAGCCGTAAGCGATCCAGTACTTACGATGTGTTTTATTGTACATACACATTGTATAATATACAGAAATTTCAAATTCCCGAATTGACCCTGCCGGGTATCGAAGCCGGGACCTCCCACTAATAAGACCACAGCGCTCACCATTGCGCCAGGGAGGTCGAAATATACAGAAATTTCAAATTCTTAAGATAGGGAGTCAAGATCCTCAAAGTTGAGGAAAGAATTAATGCATTTTAATTGATATAAAAAGATATGAGGATTTAGATTTAGTAAAGGCTGAAATCAAACAGATTGTGTGCAAACAGAGAGTAATGAAGGCTCGACCAGTTTGTCCGAGTTTCCCGAAGGCGGAGGCTGTAGTCGGTCGCCGACCCGTCCTTGCACGTGCGTCGCACAGCCGCTGCGGATAATGGTCAAGTTTTACACTATTTGTATGGTAAATATTAGGATGAGGCCTACGACTTCGTCCTGAGGATTGCTTTTTTTAATACCCGCGGGAACTCTTCGATTTTCCGAGATTAAAAGTAGCCTGTTTCGTTCTCCGGGATGTAAACTATCTCTGTACCAAATTTCATCAAAATCGGTTCAATAGGTGGGCCGTGAAAGCGTAGCAGACAGACAGACACACTTTCGCATATAATATTAGTATGGATTATGTTTTAAACTTTGATTTCTAATTATTGTAATTATGAAATTATGTATAATTTTAAGTTATTGCCAATCAATAAACTGTAACATATATAGCTCAATTTAAAAATACAGATTGAAAAATCGGGCATATTATACAAACATTTAAATACATTTCTGAAGCAGAACGAAATATCCTGTAGCTGTGCGCTTAGCGTTCGTCGACCTTTTCGGTGACACTATGCACTTTTCGGTGATTAGATGTAAGGAAGGCAAGGCGCAATAAGTATAGTTTTCCCAGCTGCAATCACTATAATATTTCAGACGATTGTGATTATAATTAATAAGAGGATAATTACTTATTATAGTCTACTAGCTGATGCCCGCGACTTCGTCCGCGTGGATTGAGGTTTTTCGGATCCAGCGGGAACTCTTTAATTTTCCGGTATAAAAAGTAGCCTATGCGTTCTATTCCAGACTATAATCTATCTCTGTGCCGTAATTCATCCAGATCCCTTCAGCCATTCTGGCGTGATTCAGTAACAAATATCCATCCATCCATCTAAACTTTCGCATTTTTAATGTAGATTGCAACAACTCAATTTTTTCCGTGACCTGCATTGCATAGAAATACTTACAGTATTTGAGAGATTTTTTTACTGATTTTTGATTTGATTTTATTACTAGTGGATATAAATTCGGTCTGCTTTTCGGGTGGTCTGAGGTTCGATCCCCGGGCACGCACTTTTCTATCCGTAGATCTAATGCGTTTCAAGTAATTAAATTACGTGTTTTAACGCTAAAGAAAAATATGTGTACCTATATTGAGGAAATCTTCATGCCTCAAAGTTTCCTATAATGTTCTCAAAGTTGTATAAATTCTGCAAATCCACACTTAGCGATCATGGAAGACTATGGCCTAAGCCCTTCTTATCCTGATAGGAGATCCGTGCTCAGTAGATTACATATATGCATGATACCTACCTATATTTTTTCTCTAGATAATAAAGTAAGAAAACATAATTGGAGATATTAATTTTTATCATCGAAATATTCCAGAAAAGAGGATTTTTACGCACTAAATAAAAAAAGAGAACAACGTGATAAATGCCTCCAGGACTTCAGAACCTGTTGAAAGTGATCCCGTCATTTCGAATAATTGTTACTTTCGCCGTTTCACTCTTCATCCACCGCTTAAACTATACCTATAAGTAGGTACTTATATTATAAGTTACTAGGTGATTCCCGAGGCTTTTTTTTTTGTTTGGCGCGGGAACTCCTTCATTTTCCGGGTTATAAAGTATAACCTATGTCACTCTCCAGGTCCTACCCATATATACCCATGCCAAAAATCACGTCGATCTGTTGCTCCGTTGCGGCGTGATTGAAGGACAAACCAATAAAACTACTAACAAACACACTTTCGCATTTATAATATTAAGTATAAGTAATAATTATTTGTTACTAAGTCAGACGTGGGTCTATCAATTTCATCTAAAGACAACATTTTTTTTCTGTTTCATTTTAAAATAGTACTACTTTTAATAGAAGTATAACTTGACGTACCTATTCAGATTAAAAGTGGCTTAAATTTTTTATCAAACATAGTACAACATTTTTTTAAAGTACAAGGATAGTACAAAAATTTTAAAGTGTGAGCCATTTGAGCTATTTAGGTATATTTAGTTAAGCGTCGTTCCATTTTCAAAAGTCGCTGGAGGCATTGCACGAGCGCAGGCGCCGGTGGATTCCACTGTCGCTTTTCGAGCTTTCTTCCGACTAGCCTTGGAATTTCGGCACAAAGGTACCCATAGAGTTGCCTCATCAAAATGGAAAAAGTTTTTAATTTACAGTAATATTTTAGGTACAGCCCAGTCAGTTTTGACGCCCATATAACCATTTGCAGCAGTATTTTGGCAGCTCAGAGATCACTTTTCTAATAAAGATAGTACCTAGTAGAATATACTCCTGCTATTCATTTGGTTATATGTTGGTACTTTACATGCAGAATATGCACATCGTTTGTATGCGTATACTCGAGCTAATTGTTTGATGCCAAATGTCATAGCCATCTAGCACACACTGTGTTTGTCCGTACACTGCATTAATTCAACGGTAACTGAACTGTGCTGAGTAAATTATAGTAAAGTTAACTTGCTTATTTTATTTCAATTTCTTTTATAAAAGTCAAATGAAAAAGGACTTCGTTTACTTGGAAATCTTATCGCCCAGTCAACTCCATCGTAATCGCTGTCCAGAAGTGAATGAACCAAATAAGCGAGATGGCTCCAACGAGTACTTTCACCGGGGTGAAGGCCCTGGAAGAGGCTCTTGCCCTACAAGAGGCCCTTGGCCCTGGTTACTGGGAAAAAACCTGGGCAAAGGAAAAGTTGTAACTCGTTTTTGGGATAATTACCATTCGGCCCTAATTTTTATGGCTATTTGTGCTACAAGTGCAGCATGATGAAAATACATTCAAAGGAAAAACTCTGCACTAATATTTTGCCGCCCAAGGGTAGGAAAAGTTTACTTTATAGTATAACGATGAATTAATAACACCTACGAACAAATATTGTATTGTAAATATACATAACACCGGATACACTCACGTTTTATGTCGGAAAGATATTATATGTATATTTATAATGAATATCTTTCACGGTAGTTTAAATATTGTATTGTATAAGATTTTATTGATAAATTGACAAAGTGTGTAAAAGTTTTACAAGTGGGCATATCAAACCTACATTGTGCAGATATATTTTTTTTTAAGTACATCGTTAAATAGTTGAAATCATTGTAACGTTCTATGCAATCGTCAAACGACGAAATCCAACTTTTTCTTTCCTATATTGATTGAAAATTTTCTATCACGGCATTTTCTATCAAATATCTATCTATCAATATCGAGTGCTCGACTAGCATACTAGGTAATAGGTAGACCTATGATTTAATTTTATAAGCGTGTCTCCCAGATAGCTGCTCACTTAAAATTAACATAAATATACAATAAATAGGAAATGAAAATGAACTTTTTGTGTTACAATAAAAACATAAATCAATCCCTGATTGATATTCATACTGGATTTTCTCCTCAGTATAACTACCGAGTAGGTAATTTCTAATTGTAGATGAAGATAAAATATAATATTCTGATTTTCCACTACGCAGATAAGAACAAAATGAAAAAATACTAGCGGAACGGTGAAACATGTATTTTTATTACTAAAATATGTTTGAAAATTAATGATTTTTTATTTATATCAAGACTTTTTACTCTACCAATTTACAAATTGCAATTTTTTTTTGTATTTTGGGTGTCTTTCTTTCTATCCTTCCATGAAAAAAAAGGAAAAGGAAATTGGTATCTAATGAAAATACCATAAATCCATACGTAAATTAAAATGAAACATCTCTATAAGGCTGTATACTAACGTTATAAAGGCAAAAATCATATTTTTGACAACTTTTTTTTCTAAAATTTCCTAACTCGGAATGAACTAGGCAAGTAGGAATTGTTAGGAGTTTTTATTATGAACGTTGGGAACAATCCCACGAGAGCGAGACCATACCGAGATTAGGCGTTGATTCAATTTTAACTATTCTGTCTCGAACTCAAAGGTTTAAGGTTCATTATTGGATAAAGTATCACGATTTATTCACACGTAATATACGTAATTGAGTTGGATATCTTAATTATTATTGTACCTACTGATAAAATTTTACCGCTTCATAATTATTTATTTAAAGTATGGAAAATATGCTTTTATATTACTTAAATAGGAGTGTAAACCTAATATTGATTCAAGACGTTTTTCAAGTTCTATAAGATCGGTGTTGGATTTTAGTCAGTTTATAAATTACTAGCTGATGCCCGCAACTTCGTCCGCGTGGATGGAGGTTTTTGGTTCTAGAAGCCTATGTGTTATTCAAGACTATAATCTATCAATGTGCAAAATTTCATTCATATCCGTTGAACCATTCTGGCGTGATTGAGTAACAAACATCAATGCACCCATTTTGATCACAGGCCATAAATAATAAAATATAATAGGGTACGTATCTTTTGAAGGGTGCGATCACGAAATAATTGCGTAGGAAAATTGTTATTAAGACCAATAATTAAGAATTAATAATGGTTTTTGTGTGTATTTAGGGTTCCGTACCTCAAAAGGAAAAAACGGAACCCATAAAGGATCACTTTGTTGTCCGTCCGTCTGTGTGTCAAGACCCTTTATCTCAGGAACGCATGGAGGTATCAAGCTGAAATTCATATCTACTGTCTACTGTCTACTGTCCCTTGGAGCTATGAAAAAATCAAACTTCTAAGCGAACGCAATCAAAAGATGCAGCCGTTTATGCTGCAAATTTTCGACACTCGCAAGGGAATCAAAACCTACAGGGTACTTCCCGTGAACTCAGAATCTTTAAATTTGGTACGAAGCAACGTCTTATAGCACAGATAAAGGATAAATTGCGAAAAGCATGAATTTTTAGTTACAACATAAATAATAAAAATATTTTTAATAATTTTAAACTAACCAATGATATGGATTTAATTTAGCAATAAAAATACCATAACTTTTACTTATATGTATACCTACAGGTTTGTACGGAACCCTCGGTGCGCGAGTCGGACTCGCACTTGGCCGGTATTTTATACCTACTATGTATTATACCACTTTTCCGTACTCATGATTGCAAAGCGGCAATTAATTTGCTGGTAGGTACTATTTTTACAATTATGTTTAAACTTATATAGGTACCTAATCTAGGAAACGTGGCAATCATTTGGGAAATCTAGAAATGGCACGGGCGAAGTGCTTAATTTTACTTTCAACGAAGACCTATTTGAATCCCATTTTAATACATTTGCATCCTCTATAGTTAGCACTTCAGCTTGCATTAGCCTATATTTCGCTTTATTGTGAAGAGTATTAGATCCAGGTTATAATATTTAAGGTTCCCCTAAATAGTCCTGCTCATCATCATCCTCAACCGATAGACTTCCACTGCTGGACATAGGCCTCTTGCAAGGATTTCCACACGCCTCGGTCTTGCGCCGCCTGGATCCAGCGGCTCCCTGCGACTCTCCTGATGTCGTCTGTCCAGGCAAATCAAATCAAATAAATTTAGGGAATTAAATAGGCCCTAATTTTTTAAATAAATAGGTATTTATTTATTCTACAGTGCAGCAAGATAAAATGACATTTGAGGAAGGTGATGTGGTGAGGTCTAGAGAGAATTTTTCTTTTCCGGATGAAAAAACCGGAATTCGGAAAAAAATATATTCGGCATCCATCGATACTAGGCAAGCAGAATCTACTAAGAGTTATATGTATAACTATTATGTATAAATAGTGAGGAATACACGGTCGTGCGGGTCATCAAACACCGAAATCCGCATTTACATTCTATTCTGCTCGGGCGCAGGTAACCCTCCCTCCCGCAACCGCGACGTAGCCATACTTTCACTTTTCATTGTAGGGCAAACCGCTTACTTAGCTAAAGAGTCAATTTCAACATCATTGTGATTAAATTTCTACCTTATTTTGTTGTGAAATAAAGCTTATTTTAAATTAAGTTGGAAAATTGGTTGGAACTTTGTCGTACTACGTATTTCAGTAAAATAATGAGCAAAGTGACGTAGCAGCGTTAAGTGAATCTGAATTTTGTTTATCCTTATTAACGTTGTTTTTTCTTTGTATTAACAAATGAGTTGCGGCTTTTGGAGATAGGATTGAAGGCTTTGGTTGTTCCGCTAAGAGAGATTCGGAGCCTTATGACGGACCGCGTTTGATGTTATGAAATCGAACTGACATGAACCTTTGTGTGGATTGTTTTTGTCTAGATCTAGAAGTTGCGATGCAAAATTCTTTGATAGAGCAAATTTTTATCTCACAAACTCTCCGTTGTTGACGTCAGCGAAATAGTAATATTTTTATTATTTTGTATAACCAACGTAATTTTTCGACACAACACATTTCCGGTAGGAGGAAGGTAAGTACTACTAAACGTCCACATAGATATTAACTGATTAAGTAGGTATTAATGTTTTTAACGCCCGACGCAAAAAGAGAGAGGTGTCATAAGTTTAACGTGTCTGTCTGTGTATCTGTGTATCTGTCTGTGGTATCGTAGCTCCCAAACGGATGAACCGATTTTCGTTTAGTATTTTTTGTGACATAGATAATTTTATCCCGAGTGTTCTTAGCCATGTTTCATGAAAATCTGTTCAGCCGTTTGAAGATCATCAGCTCTTTTCTAGTTGATGATTCCTAATATGTTAATTCCATTTAATTATGTCGGGGGTTGTTTTAAATTTGTAATTTATACTTGTTATCATAAATCCGGCGAAAATAATAAATGCGATTTGTCAGAAAAGTCCATACTTACTCGTGTATATTTTTACGTCACCGGCAATGCATGAAAATTAGAATTTGTATACAATTTCTAGGAAATGTATACAATGACCGTTTACATACTCGGTTACATATTATAAGTTGGTAAAATACATAGATAGGTGTATTAGGTACAAAACTTAAATATTCAACGTTGCTTTGCTAATATTATATCAACAGATTTGGCCAGATTGATTTTTCAATTTCAGCCATCACCAGTTGAAGATTTTCCATTAAGAATGAAACATGCACCATTTTTTTTTAAATTATAAATGGCAACTTCACCTACTGGCCTATTTTGCTGTTGCTCGGGACGTAGATTTACTTGCAAAATACTTACTGAAATTAAAATGCTCGTTGTGGAGTCGATTTGATGGACGTTATATTCAAAAAATATTTGTATTACAAAAAAGGGCAATACGTGCAATTTATAATTTAAAACCACGTGAATCCCTTAGGGAGAAATTCAAGGAAATAGGTATTCTTACAGTAGCCTCGCAGTATATTTACAGTAATCTAATCTTTGTAAAACAGCACATTCAGAATTACAAAAGAATATGCGATCTGCACGATAGGCCAACTAGAAACCGTCATAGGCTCGTGACTCCATCGCTCCGCCTCACTAAAGTCCGAAGGTCGTTCGTGGGAATGAGCATACTATTCTTTAACAAAATTCCTCAACCTATTATAAACTTGCCTTTACACAAGTTTAAGATAACCATTAAAAAAATGCTCCTAAAAAAAGCTTATTATACTGTCGAAGATTATATTAATGATAAAGGCGCATGGATTTGACTCGCTCCAGCAATGCTCAGGACAGTGGTTACTTATGTATCTGTATATGTTGTATGTAGATTATTGTAAACATACCATATACTATTTATTTATTTTCAAAAGAGCAACCACCGAGTTTCTTGCTGGTTCTTCTCGGTAGGAACGGCATTCCGAACCAGTGGTAGATTCATTTGACTATTCATAAGAACTTGTAAAAAGTCTATTTGAATAAAAATAATTTGATTTGATTTGATTTGATTGATTTTATTTTTAGCAGTAGGTACTAACTAAACTTTAGTAAGTAAATTTAGTAATAATATTTTTTACAATATTACAACATGCGGTGACATGTCTAAAAATCGTGTCATATAAATTATAAAGGAAAAGAAGACGACCTACTTACGACAGTGACTCAGAAAAAGTCCGCTAAAGACCGCTTGTTAGACCGTAACGCCGCGTTTCTGGATTTTTTTCTTTCTGATCGTTATTTATTGAATGTTTGTTATGTATGTAAAATCACTTATGTGTTTTATTGCTATTCGTTAACATAGTCGGTTATGTGAAAATTAATTATTACTACCTGTACTTAACATATTTTGAATCAAACATCGAGGTCCAATTTTCCCAAGAACTTGTCCCGTACCTACTTACATTGATTGCTGTAACTGTTTGCTTATACACTTACGATCAATGTACCTGAAAAATACACAATATGATGTATTTTGTTTTATACACTACAAGTTAGCCCTTGACTGCGATGCCTGATGCCTGATACCTCTCCTGATGGTAAGTGATGATGCAGCCTAAGATGGTAGCGGGCTAACCTGTTAGGGGCATGGCAGTAATATTAAACCCATGTCCCAATTTGGTTTCTACACGGCCTCGTACCGGAACGCTAAATCGCTTGCCGGCTTTTTTTGCCGGTAAAGTGGTAACTAGCCACGGCCAGACCCTCCCACCAGGCCAGACCAGGGAAAATTCAGAAATTATAAATTTCCAAACCCTGCCGGGGATCGAACCCGGGACCTCTGCAAGTTAAGGCAACAGCGCTTAACACTGCGCCACGGAGGTCGTCAAAAAATTAAGATTAAATATTGTAAATTTAACAATAACAATTTGAACTGACGTACTAACTCGTTTGTTCATTGATATTTTTAGAAAATCATAATATAAAAGTAAATTTAATCATATAGTTAAACCTAGTTTTCTAGTGGATTATTTCCAACTGAGGTACATTATATAATTTGAAACATTACTTGACATACCTAAATTATTCTCAATAATTGTAAGATACCTACTACTAAAATTAAAATAAGGAGAATATGGCGTTAATTTTTTTTTAAATAATATTATAACTAACACAACCGTCGAAAAAATTTAAATACAAGTTACAGCTATTATTTCTCGACGCATTTAGAATTTTAGCGAACACGGCAACGGTGTAAGAGACGGCCGCTTGTTTTTTCTCGCGGATGCAAGCCGGATCCAGGATGCGTCCCTTTTGCTTTCATTCGCTCACTTTCCCCGAAACATTAAACGGTGTTTATTAATTTTATACCAAATTGATGACTACATTTACCGCTAAATCTAACTTAATACTTTGAGATCTACAAAAGTAACAATTTAGATCTAAGGGTGATTTTTTAATCACCAAGAAGATTGAGGAATAAACTTTACTTCTCAAATTAATTTATACTAATAACATTTTTAGTCACGTAACTACATACTTACCTACCTACCTAACTACCTAGTTACGTACCTACAGATTTTCTTCAGCCCTTCTGTCTAATAAGGATAGCTAGTAAATAAAAATATTAATAAAGATCTATTAGGAATTTCTAGCCTTAATAGATTTACGAACTTAATTTCTTCTTCTCTTGGTTAATGGGTTTTCGTAGTGCCACACCAGCACCATGCACTTTACCAATGTCACGTGGGAACGAACTTAATCTAAAAGCCAAGACCAAAGAATTGGTGACTGTGTAGAAACGCGATCTCATCAAACTACAGCGAAATCATTATGAGAGACCGATAAAACCCCCTCAGTAAGAACCAACTTTTTTATATTTTTTATTAATTCGATCACTAACATAAGTTACGTTTGAGAAGCTAAGTATGCTTTTTTAAATTTTCCATTAATTTATCTATCTTTTATCTGCGTCGTAGGTACTTCATATTGCTCAATCTTTTACCTATGGAGGAGGGAGGATTGTTGGAATAATTAGGCGCCATAGTAGGGATTTTTTCACACCGTAATATTATATAGGTTTATAAAGTTATACTGGTATATTGAAGTCATCTTCTTCCATACTTTTTAAAAATATAACTATGCAGTATACCTACCAATGCGTCATTGGCGCATGACATTAAGTCACGTCACCATAACATTGCATGATGGTAGGCCTACTCTATCTATCTACCTGTTACCACAGATTAAATCATAGTTACTGCGTACAAGTACAAGTTAATTCTAAGACACGATGTATATTATAAAAGTGGCACCGTGGCTTGGGCATACATATCAGACTAGTATTATAAACTAGATGATTCCCGCGACTTCGTCCGCGTGGACCAAATTTTTTCGATTCCCGCGGTAACTCTTAAATTTTCCGGGATAAAAAGTAGCCTATGTCCTTCCCCGGGATACAACCTATCCCTGTACCAAATTTCATCAAAATCGGTTGAACAGATGGGCCGTGAAAGCGTAGCAGACAGACAGACAGACACACTTTCGCATTTATAATATTAGTATAGATATTATAAATGCCAAAGTGTGTTGGTTTTTCCTTCGATCATACCGCAACCGGGCAACGGTATTTGGCATGGGTACAGTTGAGGAACACAAGAGTGACATAGGCTACTATTTATCCCGGAAAATTAAGGATTTCCCGCGGGAATAAATAAAACTTAAACCACGCAGACGAAGTCGCGGGCATCGGCTAGTAGTTAATATTTAGAGTTTTTAGAAGCTTCATTTCCCTAGTTAAAAACGGTGTCGGTAAGCGTAGGCATTTTCGTATCCTTGTGTTTAATTTAATATTGTCATATTGGTGATGGAATAATGTGCCTGGACTAAGGCCTAGGCCCTAGGTATTAATAAACTGACATCAGCTAAGTACAGGCTCTCAAGTATTTGTCAATCTATGCTTCAGACCAGTCTTAAACTTTGATTGACCGAACCTTTCGGTTTGTTAGTACGAGTAGGTACAGGACAAAATTCGCACCACTTCTTTTTCTTTCGCCATTTCGATAATAACCACACGTTAAAAATGCCTTTGCTCTAAATTACGGCTTCCTCTAAAGATAGCCTTATAGCCTACGTAACTGTTTTGGGCTATCCAACACAAATCAACATTTCTTGTGCCCTGAAAAACTCCACAGTTTCTTGTTAAATCACCTAAAACTTTTGTCGTCGCTGGCGCTAAAAAATCCGGATTGTAGACCGTGTTCCGGTTTAATTCCGACGATATAACCTACAAAAGATTGAATTGTAAGTAATTAAGGCAAGCCAAGGCATTTTGACCGACTCCGACAAAGGGGGGCTAACAACAATTGATATTACATAAGCCATCGGCAATGTCGGTCAGTCGTGTCGTAACAGTGAAAGGTTGCATAAGATACGGCCAGCTCAGACGAGATGAGTCTTGCGCCATGCCAAAGAGTAATTATATTTTTTTAGATTTGCCAAACCCTTCTCATTTATCGTTGGACATTTCGTAAAGTAGGGTGACTTTAGGAAATGTTCTCCTGGGAGCTTGTTGTTCCAATATATCGACTGCCTGAAGAGTGGGGTCTCGAGTCTCGACACGACTGGCTAAGAACTCTGTGTGGGATTTATCTAGTCGGGCAAACACCGACCTTGTATTTGTAAAACGTAGCTTAGAATAAAAACTTCTCACAGTAAGTATTAAATTTACCTAGATGGAAAGAAAAACAAACAGTAGAGTTTGTGTGCAGGCCTTCACCAATAGTCTGTGGATCTATTCGTTGTGAATCGTATCCTTCAGGGAACACCATTTTTTTACTCCACTACCATGTAGCTCTTGACTGCGATCTAATCTATGGGTAAGTGATGATGCAGTCTAAGATGGTAGCGGCCTAACATTTATTAGGGGTATGGCACCATACCCCTAATCAGTTTCTGCACGTTATCATACTGGAACGCTCAATCCCTCGGCGCTACGTCTTTGCTCGTAGGGTGGTAACAGCCACAGCCGAAGCCTTGCACCAGAATATCCCATATATAATAGCCCATATCATAGCCCGCGGAGTGACTCACTGAAGTATGTGGTTCCAGCCTATTGCCAATGTATTCAGGTTTGAAGATTTCCGTCTTCAGGTTCATGAAGATGAGATTCTTTTACTACAAAAGTGAAAGTATTTTATTAATCAGACTAATTAAGTAATAAGCGTACATTGAATAAAAATCACGTCGCATTGATAAGGAAACTTGAATTCGTGCATTATCTCTATGCGTCTTAAGAAATACTGAAAAAATATAATTTTTACCGTGAGTGTAACGTAATAGCTCGTTACTAACAGAAAATATAGCTATCGTGATATATTAATAGGTAATTTCATATTATTATCTCTACGTTTTATTTTTTTAATTTTAAAAAGTGCTTAATTTATTTATACCAAAGACTCAAGAAAAGTTTAAATCATCATACTAATATTATAAATGCGAAAGTCAGTTTGTTTGTTGGTTTGTCCTTCATGCATGATTTTTGGCATGGTTATATTTATTTGAGGACCTGGAGAGTGCATAGGCTACTTTTTATCCCGGATAAGGAGTTCCCGGGGGAATTTAAAAAAACTTAAACCACGCTGACGAAGTCGCGGGCATCAGTTAGTTTAAAATACTTCAAAGTACTATTTCTTATTAAGAGAGAATAAATCAGTGTTTTCGATTTTCCATATATCCATATAGGTGGGGAAGACATTCTATTATTCAGATATATTTAAAAAATAATAAGAAGCTTTATTTTCTATCTGCTAAAATTCCGATCCGATATTTTAGCATTTAATAGCGAACTCGACGATGCTTGCGTTTTCGTCCGCGTGTTAAGATTTTTTTAATTGCGGGAACTCCTCAAGTTTCCGGGATGAAAAGATGGGCTAGAGCCAGACAGACAGAAAGACAGGCACACTTTCGTTCTTGTTCCTTGGTTGTCATTACCTTAGAAATTAATGTCTGCTTCTTAAAAAAAAAACAATATTTTCAACTGCGAATAATATAAAATTAACACCCTATTTTTTTCGGTGTATATCCGACTAGTTTTATGACACTTCTAGAGAAGAACTCTGAACAAATTTGAAACCAGTATGGCACACAACAGCCGGTTTTTTGAGTTAACCCTCCCTCATCTTAGCTTAATCTTTAATCCTGTTAAAATGCTAATAAGCTTGGCTGGCACATCCTAAAAAATCACGTATAAATACATAGTATATTGTGTGCTTAAGGGTGAAACAAAACGATTTCAGACGAGGGTGACGTTGCCTGCCTGAGCGAAGCGAGGGCTGGCATCACCCGAAATCTGAAATTGTGCTTCATCCGGTAGCGCACACACTATTTTTCATATTATAATCTGCATTAAAAGTGCGAGTCTTATTAAAATTTTATTTCTTATTTATTTTAATTGCAAGGTTGTTGTTTACAAATATGATATCTGTCAGTTTAGATAATGGGTAAAATGACAATTAAAAAGGTTTGAAATAAACAAAAGATACTCTGACAGGATTGAAAAGAGGGCTGCTACGTGCTGAAATTGACTAGTTTCAGGCGGCTCAACAGGCATTGAAACTCTTAGATTTTTCAGTGCAGGCTATATAAAAAATATATTGTAGTAATTTTATTGGCAATGTCATCGTAAGATTGCAAAAACCGTTAGATTGTAATCCAACTAGCGATATTGTAAACTGTCGACAGATTGTGTACCGTTCAATGTTCCGAATGTAAATTTTTGAAATATTCATTGTATTTACGTTTTTTTGTCTCTTTCTTGTAGGTTAGGTTAGGGTTCGACATAAATAATCTGGTTTATCGGGTTAATATTAGGTATATTAACAGATTACAATCAACCGAAAAATAATGCGTTAAATTGTAATCTGTCGACAGTTTACAATATCGCTAGTTAGATTACAATCCAACGGCCTTTGTAATCTTACGGTAACAGCAATATTATACATAGCGCGCGAGGTTAGCAGAATTTAGTCGAATTGTATATTCTTTATTATTTGAATAGAATACTTTAATACCTAACGGAGTATCTGCGCACGCGTCTAGTCTCTATTGAAAGGGGGGAGGAATGTAGGTTGCCGCTGCTACCCCCACTTGCAGCGAATGCTGTGTACTGGTTTACTGCTTTAGTGTTTGATAGGCTGAGAAGATATTTAGTTAATTAATTAATTAATCAATATTGACATAAAAATTTCAATATGTAATTGGATAGGTACCCATTTCTAATTACAGTATTCTTTTTAAATCCATATTAAATATTATAAATGCGAAAGTGTGTCTTCTAAACTTTCATGGCCCATCTGTAATGTTCAACCGATTTTGATTAAATTTGGTATAGAGGTGGGTTTAGGCACCTAGGATTAGGTATATTGTCTGTGATATGAGGGACCAAATGAGCCTTTAAGTTAAATTATTATTTAAAAAAAATTCATTTGTATTTCCTAAATATAGGTTTCTTTCCATTCCTATTTAGTAAATCAACGACTTAATACCTACTTACTGTAACGACGTGTTTTATTGCTAAGTATTGAGGAACATAACTGCTATGTTCAGAAACCTTTTTGACGACCTCCCTGGTGCATTAGTGAACGTGTTAGGCCCCCCTGAGAGAGACAATTTGAGAATTTATAATTTCCATGAATTTTCACTGGTCTGCCCCCGATTGTGTAAGGAATCGACCTGTGGAGTTCAACTGCGCAACAAAATGCATGACTGAACTCCTTAAATAGATCGAGTACTTTATACATTTTGAGGGATTAAAAGTAGCCTATGTGCTATTCCAGACTATAATCTATCTCTGTGCCAAATTTCAGCCAGATCCGTTAAGCTGTTGGGGCGTGATTGCGTAACAAACATCTATACATCCATACATCCATCCAAACTTTCGCATTTATAATATTAGTAAGATAATTCATACAAAGTACAAACGAAGCCGGACTCTATTACCGAGTACCATAGACCAGTATTGCCACTCTCGACTACACAGAGCCTTAGCGTACAATATTAATGTCTATTTCAGATTGAGCCTAACAGTAGAAAGCAGGAATGGCAACCCTGCACCGGAAAATGCAGTGTTGGTTGACTAGGTGGGCGAACGACATAAAACGGGTGATGATGCAGTCTTATGGTCTCTTCCACAAATTTATATTCATGCAGTGAGCTTTGGAGCGGATTAATTTTGGTTTCTATCTGAGAAAATAAAATTCGCAAAGTGGAATTGCAAATAATTTAATATAAAAAATTCTTTTTAAACAACCGACTTCAAACTTCCGCGCCAACTTTACAACAACAAGCACACGCTATACAAAGTACTTATTTTATTGTTGATATTTTAAAAACCACTCGACCGATTTCGATAAAATTTATATGGAACCACTTGGAAAGTATGCCCTTTCAAATAAAAAAAGAATCATCCAAATCGGTCCACCCAGTCAAAAGTTCTGAGGTAACAAACATTTTAAAAAAAAAATACAGTCGAATTGAGAACCTCCTCCTTTTTTTGAAGTCGGTTGAAAAAAAAGTTTTTATTCATAAACTTTTACAAGTGCTTTTGACGCGTCCAGCAATGCTGCTTCGAAAGGCCATTCCTACCGAGAAGAATCAGCAAGAAATCCTTTGGAGGAACATAATAATAAACGTAGCTTACATAAGTCACTAGCGACCTGAAGTGGGAAGCAGATCATGTCAGATCAAGCTGAACCGATGGCCTTTAGGGTAGACGTGTTTTGGAGTATGAGTTAGATGCATAGAAGCTGGATAGATGAGTGATGGATCACTGGCTAGGTGTGTGGCAGGATGGATGGATGGAATGATTTTCTAATGAAAATCCCTTTTGCACAGCGCAGCGTGTGCGGGCGCGGGATAGATAAGTGATGGATGAGTGGCTGGATGTGTGGCAGGATGGATGGATGGAATGATTTTCTGATGAAAATCCCTTTACCACAGCGCAGCGTGCGCGGGCGCGGGATGAATAAGTGATGGATGAATGGCAGGATGGATGGATGGAATGATTTTCTAATGCAAATCCCTTTTCCACAGCGCAGCATGCGCGGGCGCGGGATGGATAAGTGATGGATGAGTGACTAGATGTGTGGCAGGATGGATGGATGGAATGATTTTCTAATGAAAATCCCTTTTCCACAGCGCAGCGTGCGCGGGCGCGGGTGAACGCTCTCTGCTCGGTATCATCCTAGTGTGAGCCCGCGAAGAGCCTATATTACTGTGCTGAGGGCACTATTGTTAAACTATTTATTTTATCTGGAGGACGTATAAAGAGCATATTAAATATTGTATCCTATTTAAATAAAAGTCAAAGAATTGTGGTCTTGTGGTTTTCATAAGTACTGGGGGTACTTATGAAAACCACAAGACAATTCAATTCACTCCATTATAACTTCATTAATAATAATATTAGGTGCAATACAAGCCAGCAAAGTAGATTGAAGACGAGGCGTGGCGAATTGTTTGATTACAACTTTAAATAAGCTTTTTAATTTACGTTGACATATCAGCACATACACATAGTTGACATAGTTGACATGTCACAACTGCAGCAGTGTCCGGTGTGCGCTTGAGCGACCTTTGTGTCTCCCTCCGTCTTTGTACAAAGTGCATAAAATTGGGTATAACTTACATAATATAAAAATACCAATTTCTAGTTTACTCTGCTTAGATATTATGAATGCGTAATACATTTTGCACCTTGCATTTTGCACGAACCTATCCAAATTATAACTGAAATAAACTATTTACGTTTTCGGTACGTTTTGATGTAATTACTAAAGTACCTGAGGGAAAATAGATGAAATTGCGGAAAAGACTAAAATTTAGGAATAAAGGAAAAATAAAATTGGATAATGAAAAAATTCTAAGTGTTCTATATACTAAAAAATATTATAAATGCGAAAGTTTTGATGTATGGATGTATGGATGTATGGATGTATGGATGTTTGTTACTCAATCACGCCCCGACGGATAAACGGATCTGGCTGAAATTTGGCCCAGAGATAGATTATAGTCTGGAATGGCATAGGCTATTCATCCCGGTAACCTAAGGAGTTCCCGCGGGAACCAAAAATCCACGCAGACGAAGTCGCGGGCATTCGCTAGTATATTATAATTTTTTGGATAAAATGCTACGATACCTGGTTATGTTCTTGTTATTATTACACGTGGTTACAATAAATAGCTAGAATATACAGCAAAAGACATATTTTACAGAAAAATGTTATGTAATAATAGGAAAATGCACAGTAGTACCGACTCAGCCCTCTAACACGTGTCCCTCCTATCTCTCTGACCCACTTACCCACACCACTTCAGCCTGTAAGCCCTATATTGCATCCATGCATCATTACGTTAGTGTGCGTACATTTTGGAGATCTACCCACGAGTGTGTGGAACTAAGAAATAGTGTAAGGATACAATTTTGTGTGTAGGTGTGTACTATTGTTTGGTAGTGTGAGTGGTTTTTGGGAGATTTCCTCTTCGTTTGTTTGTGTGCGTTTTATAAAACCTTTATTAGTGCGTGTGCTATTATTTTTTACGTCGATGCGTGGGTGCGACAGATCGAAAAAGAGCATTATTCGCATAGGTTTTAGTTTAAAAATTATAGAGAGTTTTAGAAATGAACTTTTCCTTTATTTGTGGTACTCAGGTAATAGTTATTCCACTTTAAACATTAAAAACATTGAAATTATAGAACAAAATGTGTACCTACATGAAAAACTTACAGTGAAAATAAATAAAATTTTGATTTATAATTTAATCGATATACCTAGATTACAGTGTAGGTAATCAAGTTTATCGCGAAAGTGTAATTTGTTCTGAGTTATTGGTAACAAACATAGAACTTAAGCTGAAAACCAAGGATGAACGATGGATTATTATTAACCCATATTATAAATGCGGAAGTGTGTCTGTCTGTCTATCGATCTGTATGCCAGTCTGCCTGCTACGCTTCCATGTCCCATCTGTTCAACCGATTTTGCGTTTGGTACAGAGAAAGCTGGGCATCCCGCGGGAGGACATATCCCGTAAATTGACAGGGTTTCCGGGATAATCAAAAAACCTTAATCCACGCGGATAAAGTCGGAGGTATCTACATAAACGTTGCCTATTTAAGCTATCTCTAAATAGGTCTGGATCAAAGCTGATTAAGAATTTGTAAATATTGTTAGATAATTTAATTAAGTTATTTTAATGTTCTTTATCTGTCCTTTGCATATCAACCCCAGAATAAACTTATTAAAAAATGACAGCGTCATAGAAAACTAAATCAGTTTAGCCGGTCTTGTGCAAGTAAGCCTTAAGTTATTTGTTTTGTTTTGTGAAAAAGTTACAGAAAGACAGAAAGGGAAATTTTTTCGCATCATAATAATATTATAAATGCGAAAGTGTGTTTGTTTGTTGGTTTGTCCTTCGGAGCAACGTATCGGCGTGATTTTTGGCATGGGTATAGTTGAGGACCTGGAGAGTGACATATGCTACTCTATATCCAGCGGGAATCAAAAAAACGCGGGCATCAGCTAGTTTATGATAAAGTTTGGAAGTATTGATGTAGGCAGATATGTATTAGCTAATCATTTACCATCAACTCTGGGTTCAGTACCCGTGCACGGGAACCAGGGTTAACCGCTTGGCAAAAGCGCGATATCTCAGATGGAATGCGGGTATTTTTAACCAACGGTTAACTGGGACACCAGTTAGCGGGAAACGAGAAGATTTGGTTTATTTCTAACAACGTTTAAGGGTTCCAATGTATATAACGGGAATAAAAATATGTTAAAATGCTTAAGTGAGTGTTCTACTAGAAAAATGCAGTAAACATTTGGAAATCCGTGGAAGTAAAATATAATAAAGGTATGAAAAGATAAGAGAATTAGGTAAGTAGGTATATATGGTGTTTATTACTCATACAAGCAAGTGTAACTATATAAATTACAAGTGTACATTAAACAAGTGTAAAAAAAACTAAAAAGCCAATTTTTTTTCTATCAAACCATTGCAACTGAGCACCATAATATTTATTATAACTACAGAGGCTATAGTTATTGTTTTTTTTTAACGTAAATATTATTCAAATAGAGAAATAAGCATTAAAAAAAAATCAAATATTTGTTGAAGAGAGACTTATGCCTGTTTTCTTTAAAAAGGGATTATTTATGAATGTGTAATAATTAATGTAGACATAAATGGGCTTGTGAACCTCACATATCCACAGCTTAAATAAAGTGCAGCAAATCTTAAAATAATATAATAAATGCTCGTGTACAAATAGGTTTTATAGGAAAACTATTTCGCTCGGTGTTTAGTGATAAGTTACCTATAGTAATTTTTCTTTGGTATTTACCTGGGTTATCCGGTAGAGAAATTAAAAGAACGGCCTGGAAGGAAAAAATCCAGAACTAAAGATGCCTTAAAAATGCTGAAATGTGATTGGACTTAATATGCTTCAAATTGGTAATCTAAATAACTTGCTTATCGGGGAATCGATGATGTAGCGGCTGATGCTGTAGCAAAAGCGCCATCAAAACATCTAAATTTCGCTTATGCAAATATTAGTCTCCAATAACTTCTAATGCGAACAAATAAACAGTTATTTTTATAAATGCTATCCCAACATCGTTATTTATTAAATGTACTAGTCATAATTCGGTGTTACGCGCGCCGGTTAGCGACGACGTCCGGCGTATCCGTAGGGTTGGCAACAGGAGAAAATTGATTGGTTTGTGTGTGTATTAAAATAACTTTTTATCAAAAAATTCGACAATTTATTTTTTATTCGTTGTATTTTTACAGTTAAGTACTTAATATTTTTTACTGCTCGTAAATTATACGAAATACTTATTGTTGCATTGTGCTGTAAAGTCAAATATGTTTGATATACTTAGTAGAATCAAGTTTTTTCTAAATCGTAATCCGATTTCATTTAGATATATCAGATAACTTCCATAGTCCAATTCAGTAACTAAGTTAGTACTTAATATGAGTTATATTAAATTAAGTTCATAAGATTTTTGAAAGCCTTTTATTAAAAAATATTTGTTGATTACAGCAAATACATTGTGAAACTGAATGACCAAAAATTAAAGTGTGCCTAAAAAATTCAAAGGTGCACACAATAGGACCCTATACTCTCCACTATATCTATAACTCCAACGCACTAAACGTAAACTAATTCGAAGTAAGTTTACTATTTATAAAGCTAAACACACAACCCTGCACGCGTGCAAGTGCATCGATATATTTACATCGGCCTAATTTCTAAAGTGGGATGCATTTGTGGGGCAGCCCTGCGTCCCTGCACAGCTTCTGGCTTTAAAGCGTGCAGCGGTTATATTATATTGAGACTTGATTTGTGACCTATATCTCATGATACTATGTAACTTAATCTAACTAGGAACGAATATCTTAATGAAACGTAACACTTATAACTTTAGTTTAGTTTAACTTTTTACTTAGTATAGATAAGTGTATTTTCCGTAACTGAAAACTAATGAAGAAATCTGTTAAAACTTTTTAATTCCTCTTCTTATGCTGTTGCATTTTCAGAGCTCATGCGTGCATGCAATCTCATACTAAATATAAAATGGAATCGAGCTCATTAAGTATGAAACTTGGGTAAGAAATATCTATATTAATATTATAAATGCGAAAGTTTGGATGTATGGATGGATGTTTGTTACTCACTCACGCCCCAACGACTGAACGGATCTGGCTGAAATTTGGCACAGAGGTAGGTCTGGAATAGCACATAGGCTACTTTTTATCCCGGAAAATTAAAGACTTCCCGCGGGAACCAAAAAACCTCAAACCACACGGACGAAGTCGAGGGCATTCGCTAGTTGTGTTATAATTAATCTTATCATGATCATCACAACCCATCACGGTCCACTGCTGAGCAAGAGTATCCTCTCAGATGAGGGTTTGGGACTCCAACGACTATAGATATTGGTTCTCGAAACTATGAACCCCGCCCATTGCCACTTCAGTTCTCAACACTTCGAACCCTGGACCGTCGATTGGAAGTCCGAGGTCTTAACCAGTAACCTATCACCGCTTAATTTACAATCATGTTTTTAAACGTAAAATTTTTAAGCTAACCAAGCGGAATCAGGAAACGACCAGGAAACCGAAGGGACCTTGTAATTAGCGTGCAATTATGAAAATCTATAAGACGCATTAAACAATGGGATGATCAATTGTTTTTCTTTTTTCCGCAGTCTAACACGCGATGGCTATTGGCAGTAATGAGTTTCGCATTGATTCACTTTATGATTTGTACGTAGTTTGAATTTTTCCGTTAGATCCCTCTTGTTTTCTATAACGATTAATATAATGTGCTATGAATAATAGGTTTAATATCTGTTTATTTCATAGTCTTATAATAATACTGGGTATATTATATACTAGTAGGGCGCGTGGGTGCGTGGCCCGCTAAAGCGGACCACGTAGTGGACCGTGCGGACCACTGTCTACTTACTTGCTCTCCTTCTATCCTAGTGTTTACTGCCTACGTGTTCTGAAGTAAACAACACACTGCTATGCTAGCGAGCACAGTGGAAGCACCAGCGTGGCAAGCGTCCGACGTAAAAAAAATCTCTTAAGAAAACATAAAACAGAGACCCCCCCCTAAGAATCTAAAAGGGCCTTTCAATATAAAATAGCTTTCCAGACATGCATACAATCAATATTATACCGCTGATGATCGGGTACCTTTGAGTGCCATTGAACTTCACCATCTTGGCTTTCCTAACGGCAAACCGACAATTCTTCCATACAGAACAAAACTTGTACAAAATCCATATCAAAGTCATGCATATTTCTTACTTCCACTCTTCCATCTAGTATACTTTCTGAAATAGACACCTATGAAATGTTGGCCGTGCTCCTCACACATCTTTCAAACCCTCGATCATCATCACTCTCCATAAGTTTATCAAAAAATTATGAAAAGGAACCGCATCAAAGTCTTGCATAGTTCTACACTAAATTGTAGCCGCTTCAATATTCGCCATACATTTTCTATGGAAAAATAAATTCCGCCATCTTGAATTTTTTTCCTGTTCATCAAGTACCTAGACCTTCATGTCCTGATCATCTTTTGCCAAGAAACCACTCTTCCATCTTCTATACTCTCCGAGATAGACACCGACGAAATTTGTATGGCGGCCATCTTAAATCCGCCATTTTGAAAATTTTTTCAGCTCACTGTCAATTGGATGAAGTTTCGAATGACATTTGGTCGGGCACCCCCCACCTATCTTCGATACCCTGGCTGTGCTGTTCAACCGTCTTCGAAATCCTCAATCATCAGCTCTCTCCGTATTTTTCCTCTTCATGAATTTTTCCCCTCTATACGAAATGGTCAGTGAAAAAAATTTTTTTCATACAAAATTGTTCAGGAGAGGTGATCAATCAATGAATCAGCACGAGCAGCTATATATATATTAATTATAATAAAATAACTTAATCCACGTGGGTGAAGTCGCGGGCATCATCTAGTTGCCAATAATGTCATAGTTTGGAGCAAAACCAAACTGGAATCTGGTTCTTTAATTAGCAGATACGTGTAAGAAAAGACCTAGAATACTGAGAGGTGGAAGAAAACCTATAGTAGCAATCCATACTTCCATAGCTTACACACTATAATTACTATAATTTACTATAATAAATGCGAAAGTGTGTATGTCTGTCTGTCCGTCTGCTACGGTTTCACGGCCCATCTGTTCAACCGATTTTGATGAAATTTGGCACAGCGTGTATCCCGGGGAAGGACATAGGCTACTTTTTATCCCGGAAAATTAAAGAATTCCCGCGGGAATCAAAAAATCTTAATCCACGCGGACGAAGTCGCGGGCATCATCTAGTATCTAATTAATTCAATGTGCCAAATATACTACTACCTGTTCCTGCTAAAATAGGCAGTAAGCATGGTTTGTTTGTCTTGTTTTGAAGTCTTTATTGCACATAAAATACAATGTACTAAGGCAAAATGAATACCTAGAGGTATTTTCTTCCAGTTAACCTTTGATAGTGGATACAGGGTTGAAAGACAGTGCGTCTACAATATAAAGAGAAAAGTTGGGTTGTGGATAATATATTCACTTATACGTTTTGTCCAACAATCTATAATTGTCCAACAGTCTAATGTGTCTAGGGCTCACGAATATTTGAATAAACGTAGTCCAGTGTTGGCAGACACGTCAAATCAAAAATACTATAGTACAGTATAATACAATGTCTCCATTCACCTTGACTGACATACAATTATGTAGGTATATAAATAAACCTTTATATAAAGCAGGGATTGGTCTGGGGCAAATGACAACATTGATATGTATATATAAGTAAATAGTCAACTGCCGAAATTTATGTTCGGTATGCCCCTAATCCGTTACTACACGACATCGTCCCGAATGCTTATAACTTAGGTACATTATAAGAAGACTATTTTTTGCTTCCAACGTATAACAGAATAAGATGTGAACCCAGAATAAGTTGTGGCTCAATTATCACGAACCCCCTAGAAGTACAACAATTGTGCACTTCAAAAAAAAAGATCATCAAAATGATGCAATTTTCATCAATGTTTCAACTTCTATAGGAACAAGGTAAAGGAGGTAAACTGATAGATAGGGTAATGGCTGCAATAAATGAAGTATAAGGACTAGGATAAGGCTGACTGATAATGATTTATAATAAATAAAATATCGTTTTATCACCTTTAATTGTACAGCTTTGATTTAATTTCAGTTTATGTCTCGCAAACCTGACGCTTTAGAAGATATTGTCTTATAAAATACTTACTTGACGCCTTTGTTCCTACCGCCAAGCGATTTAGCGTTGCGGTACGATGCTGTGTAGAGACCGACTAGGGGTATGTGTTTAAATATAACTGCCATACCCCCTACGAGTAACAGGTTAGCCCGCCACCATCTTGCACTGCATCATCACTTACCTTCAGGTCGCAGTCAAGGGCTAACTTGTAGTGGAATAAAAAAAATGTATTGTAGGTATATACGTATCATGTCAACTTATGAACAGTATAAATGACCCACGTTCATTTTCTCACAGTAATTATACATTCCAGATCTTAATAGCATTATATCAATGAGCGTGGCATGATTCATGTCTGACTTGTGCATCGATGCCAAGATTTTATATTGTAGGTTTCTATGAAAGTATTGTCACAAACTTAGGATTAGGTGTAAAGTTGCAAACAAACTTACTTATTGTGGCGTTTTGTGTTGAGATAAAAGACGATAAATCCATGCTAGTTATTAATTTGTGTTTGTCTGTATATCTGGTACGCTTTCACGGCCCACTTGTTCAGCAAATTTTGGCGAAATTTGTAATAGCCTTATAGAAATAATTCGCACCATCCGGCGCAGGACATAGCCTACTTTTTAACCTGTATAATCAATTTCTCGGTTATCATCTACTTACTACATGCTAAAGATATACACATTTATAGACAAAACGAATTTCTTGTCTGACATAGGCAAGAAATTCGTTGCAAATCGTTCGAGTGCGAAATCCATGGCGCGAGGATTTCGCACTCACGGGAAGCCGCACGTAGTCGTAGGAGGCCTCGTCAATCGAGAAATGAAGTACTTCAGTGATTTAGAATGATGCTGTGAGTCGAAATGAGTGAGAGTGGGACAAAATTGGCGTCCATCCACTTGACTTGAGCCACTCGTAAATGGCGAGAAACCGACTCTTTGTTGGAAAATTGTACCATGAGCTTCCGTCTTTACCAAGCATAGAGCTATTTTTTCTCTTAGTTATAGATAAAAAATAGCTAGGAAAAATTATAAATTAATAAGAATTATAATTAAAAAACTGTCTCGATATAATTTAATGAGTATAAATGTCAACTATTGTTGCATCTGATTTAATTGAAATGAATCATGCAGTCTGCATTCTTTGGACGCAGACTAAAATAGTTCAAAGGTAAATTATAACTAGGTTAGCTACTCTTTCAGCCTAATATGTACAAATTTAACTTTTATATATATTTTTTTAAGCAGGTCTTTGATAGATTTTTTCCAAGTCCTCTTTTTTTATGTATTAACCAATTAACAAAAACACAAATAAATATATACCTAAAGATTTCGTTTTGTTCACCTGTTCTAGTCAAGTCTAAGCTTCAAAACTTGAACATCGGCGCAAAGTTGCCTGTCTATGGGTATTCTACAGGATATGTTTCTTTGACTGAGCCCAAGAACTTTTTGATCTTGTTCCTCCCTCACCTTTCTACTATCGTACCGTAAGGCAACGCCATCTCGGGCGCGAACGAAGCTAGGATAAGTGAAGCAAGTCACACTGAAGGGCGGTGCTCCTTTGTGAAATATGCAGTGCCTCGCAAAACTTATGTACTTACCAGTAGATCGTGCTAACTTTTAGAAGCTGCGTTGGACAATTTTCCGTTGAAAGGTTCTTCCATCACGCGTTGTTTCTGTCCAAGCTTTCAAAAGGCTTCAACGTAGGGTAAGGGTGGTCCATCTCGGGAACATGGGGTCCCAGACCTTTGGAAGGCGTACGAGAGGCTGAAACCAACTCGCAGAGGCACGTTAAACAATTTTAATCTAAAGGAAATGTAACACCAACCGGCGAATATCCTTATTAGCGAGGTAGGAAAGAGATGCATACAGTTGTTTTCACAACAGACCGATAAATATTGGCGCCGACGTTCGGTGTCGCCGTGCGACGGTGGGCGCCCTAGTGTTCGTCTCGAGTGGTGTCGCAGAGCGATACCGGGCGCTCGAGAGGATGTGCACTATGCGAGTGCACCCAAGGACAATCACCCAAATGATAGGTAAGGGTCTATGGGTTTGGGTTACTATAATGGACTGGTGAAATGGGTCTATGGAAGTACTATGGCCCCTGCCTGGACCTTTGTTATTTTACACGCATAAAATGGCAGGGGGTGACTCGCACACTCAATAAATGGGCCCCCGGAAACGGTCGCTATCATAAACTGACGTAGCGGCAAGGGGGTAACATAACCTAAAGTGCTTGAGGAGTGGAGAGGTATTCCACGACTCTCAGGACAATCCTGGTAGTCTACTGGAATACTTCCTTCCTCCAAGCATCTTTGCAGATGCTCTTGCGAATCTCCACTGCATGACGGCTCAATAAGTCACTACTCAATAAGCCGGCAATGGTAATAAAACGATTTTACAAAATGGATTCAATGAAAATCAAAATGAAATACATAAATATATATTAAATAAGTATTTATTATATTACTTGCACCTACAACATTGATGTTACGTTTTGTCGAAATTACAACACTAGTATTAATTTATTGTCGAAAAAAATTAAGGCCACCTTTTTTGAAAGGGTCACAGCAAAACAATATGTACATAAAGTAACATAAAACACAAAGAAAAATGGGAAACATTAACAAAGTCTTTGGCTCTGGATAGAAACAATAGAAGGATTAAGTAGCACCATTCTGAAAAATAGGATAAAAGTATTTTTTTAAATAAAAATCAACAATATTAAAAATTAAGTAAAAAGGAAATCATATAAAGAAAAGAATTTGAAACTAGGTTTCGATTGGCCTTCCACAAAAGGACCAGCGAAGACGTATGACAAAACAGTCTTATAGCAAACTTGTTTATCTGTATTTCATTTGAAAAACCTTCCTGACATTTTTCAAACGATTAAAATGGAATTTAAGATTGACAATAAAATATCATAATTTATTATTATGTGGCCAGCAAAAGGATTTCTATAATATGAGAATTTTTCAAAAACTAATAAGTTTTTTAACACTCAGCTACTTTGTCTGTTAAAAGACCATTGAATCTTATGTCTACGCTCACCTTAACATCTCTTTTTATCTCACTTAATATAATTATCATTCCAAATATACAACATTACATAAAAACACAATCATTTTTATATATTTTGTAGTAGAAAATATATTTTTCTCGTACAGATTTTCTTAACTACAGTATTATCAAAACGGGACGGAGTATCAGTGATAATATATTATTTCTATATTAATATAATATTATACATCTACAAACCAATGAAATAACTATATAGGTCGTTTTGTAAATAAACTTTTGACAAAAATATAGTAAATCCACGTAAGTGACACTATTGAATAAAATATTTGTCCACTTGAATTATGTATCAGTGCAATAATATAATAATATAACATTATAGTGTTGAGTGACAATGTATTTTTTTAATAGGGTTATTGTCATTGGTCTGTAAACGCCTATTACTTAGTCATCTTGTAATGCAGGATCCGTATGGTAACTATATGTTTCGAGACCCGTTTTTCTATGACTGCCAACTCTATCATATTTAAATTATGACACTATATTACGTCATAGAAAAAATAAAAATATTTTACTAGAGTTAGCAATCCAGTTTTTCATTTAGGATATTATAAAAATAAACCATTCTAGCAGCCTTAAACCCGTGCGCGTGCCTTTCACAAATAAGTAGCAACAAACCTTTTTTTAACATAAATAAACTCCTTGTACTTCCCAACCGGCAGTGCCCATAAAGACTGTGTTTTTATTACCTTAAAATTAAAATTAAATCGAAAAGTAAAGGTACTTTTAGGAATAAACATTTTAGAATTCAACAGAAAATAATTATTATTTCATAATATCCCATTTTATACATTATCAGCTTAGTTTTAACATAAATTTTTATGTACACAAATTACTTTACAAAAATATTTTTATAGTAACAAATATTTATTCAGCTATTCAGAATACAGTATTTGTTAAAGTTTAACAGTATTTCCAATACACTTGCTCGAAAATTGGCTCTTATTTCATTGTTTTCAGTACTTTGAAGAAGTCTATAATTTTGTAAAAACATGATCATAAATAGGTACTTACTATTGGTAATGTTCTCCTTTTCCTTTCAGGTTTCAGCGAAGGGTTTTTTTCGGGCGATTTTTTGGAAATGTATTGAAATACGTATTAAAGTGTGAATTGACGATTTAATTCTAGGCATTATATAAAAGCTATGGATGTATTTCTGATGCTTTCCACCAGAATAGGTAAGAAAAAATGTCGATGTCCAATTTATGTAAAAATAATACAACTAAATGTGTAATTTCATGGACTCTGAAAAGTTAATAATAAATCGTCTGATACAATTCAAAAGTTACAGAGTAACTTATGATATGTTTTCCCCAATAGAGTCTCAGCTTCGACATCATTGAAGTAAAAAAAAAACAAATGATTCAGAGTACCTACTGCCTACAATTCAATAATAATAATAATTACTTTCGAAAATTATATACAACCAATTTACAAAATAATTACAATACAAACTAATTTATTCTATAGTTTACAAATAAATCATGGTTGTTTTTTTTTAGATGAGTTCATATCGTTCTTTGAAATAAAGGAAATAATATTTTTTTTAAATTTTTGTAGCGCAACATTTTTAATATAAATTATAACACTCAGCCTTTGTTTCATAGAATTTGAGCGACTCTAGCGACACCTATTAATCTAATGATCTATACACCATACGGCCGTGATACGGCCATACGGAGAAGACAGTGCTCCGTGGTGCTGCTAGTGGTACATTTGAAATGAGCTGTATGAAAGTGATTGAAATGAAAGATTAAAACTATTTTAATAATTAAACAAAAAATTAAATAATTACGAGACTTCCCAAGGCAGTGTTGTTTTTTTCTATAGCCTAAGTTGTATTAATTTTCTCATTGATTGTAAATAGAAAAGAAAACAATTATTCAACCAAAATATTACACAATCTAAAAGGAAATATAATTATGTTTGAATGCAGAAACATTTCATAAAAGTAATATTTTGTATGGTAAGACAGAATATAACTTGTATTTAAAATTACTCATTGACTTAATTAACTGTCACTGTTAATTTTATATTCTATTTCCTTAGTTTCTTGGCTTTGTGTTTTCTTTCAATTTGACAGATTTTCGAAAAACGGCTACTGCATTTGAGATCACATCTTTGTAGCCAATTTTCGTTTAATCTGTCTACATGACTATACAATATGAGACGTCTTAACTATCCGTGTATATGTTTATAAAAGTAAACTGTAAACATCACAAAGTAATAATTTTGCTACCTAAGCTTATTTTAGAAGAGGCGTCACTTATTTTAAGTCGATAATGCACGATATCACACGGAGTCCTTTTTATTTATTATAATTCAACGCTGATCCGATCTGAAACAAGAAAAAATATTGTAAAAACTTATAAAATAAAGCTTGGTATTTTACCAAACCGATTTGTCAACGTTTATGTTATTATAATCTTTATGATAATGCAAGTTGCCAGTTTTTGTGTAGTATGGTTAAAAATATTTATTTTATGGTTCAAAAAATTCTTAATTATGTCATCATCTTGTCATATTAATCTAGCCGTAAATGTTTAACGAAACCATAGCTTACAAGCTAATAAAAAACACTCAAAATAAAACTTCGTAAAATGAGAAACGTAAACTGTAACGAATCATGTATTATTTACGATCTAAGTTAAAACTAAGACAATTCAGCGTTTAAACAGCAGGGGTTTTTGGAATATTTCACGGTTAACCTGTATTAATTTGACCGTACGAATCTTTGCATTTAACCAAAATCTATGTCAGCACACTTAAGACAAGTTATATAACCGCGGAAGCTCGACGACCGACTTTCACGGGTTACGTAAGTCCGAATCGGCTTGCATAACAGTCCCACAGACCTAATGTCCTACTGAGTTACATCATATTTATTATATTTTTTTTCGGTTTGAAGTTGAATGTTATTAGAAAGTGGGACGTGCGAAATGGCAGTTACCTACTGCGTTATATCTATCTGTCGCAATGGCGTATGGTGCAACAGCGCTAGTAGTACGGACAGACGTTTTGTGGTTTTTTTCCTCAAATGAAGTGGCTGTATTGAGTCACTTGGTTTTCAATATTAAGATTTAAGTTCCTACTGTTAATCTGTTAAAAGTAGGTCACCGAATAGACGAAGGTCATATAATGAAACATCCTACAAGAGACAAGTAAACCTTTAATCTTTGGAGTTTTCTTTGGTCCTCTAACATAACACTGTGACTTACATTGGCTGAATGGCCTTGCTATATCACGTACGCAAATGATGGTACGAGTATAATAGTTGAGAAAGGAGAGCCCAATGACACTCTATGATCATAGATCTCACAGATTCTATGATCTTTTTCTACACGTAGGTGCAAAAAAAACAATTGAAATTGTCTATTTCAGTTTGAATTTTGAAACTTTATACCAAAAATACTACGTATTTAACATATTTTTGTACCTGAATTACAATTGAATTCTAAAAAATGAAATTTTAAAGCAATTTTTAGCTCAAATTATATATCAACATGAAGTTTAAACGACAGATCCTAAACACTTGACTGCATCGCGTCTCTGCGTTGTCATAAAAAAATCACAGAGCTGAGGTCAACGAACCAATCCCGAAACACTGCAAGGCCAATGCACTCTGTGCACTACAATCAACCGTGGTTTGATAACATTTTTATGGTAAAATAGCTTATATCAGTTATCGAGTTAGGCGGAAGCCATAAAAATGGGAAAATGTATATTTTTTTTAAGAATATTCAATAAGTAGGACGTTATCTACAAAATTGAAAAATGCATCTTTAATACCGTTATTAATAACTTTTTTATCTCATTTTTCAACAATTATCCTATAAAAAGATAGAAAGACATAGCGTCTTTTATATTTTTGAATAAATATTTGTAATAAGTGTCGGTATCTGCATAGAACAAATGCAATTAAATCAATAATAAATAAAATACTTTATTTAAATTTGTCCTGTTCTCCTGTTTACTTCAATCAACCGTGGTTTGATAATTTTTTTTGGTAAAATAGCTTATATTATCAGTTATCGAGTTAGGCGGAAGCCATAAAAATGGGAAAATGTATTTTTTTAAGAAATTTCAATAAGTAGGACGTTATCTACAAAATTGAAAAATGCATCTTTAATAGCGGTTTTAACAACAATTTATCTTAGATTTACATATCTATCCTATAGGTAAAAAGATAGCATGAAAGTGTCTTTTATATTTTTGAATAAATATTTGTAATAAGCATCGGTATCTGCATAGAACAAAGTATACAATTAAATCAATAATAAATAAAATACTATATTTAGTTTTGCCCTGTTCTCCTTCTCCTGTTGTAAATAAATAAATTAAGCAAAAAATACAAGTATGAGCTCATTTAAGAAGAGTATCGATTATAAGAATTTGATTAAACATACGTACCAAATCTACTTATCTAAATAGCACGATAAATAATTAGTATATGAGAATATTTTTATTAAGTAAGCAAAAATAATTTAGGACGATTGTTCTAAAAAACAAACGTCATGAATTAACAACATAATCATAGTACGAGTACAATGACGGTCAAGCCGGCGTGTTATACATGTGACGTAACGGATCTTAAATGTGGGTTAAATTAATAAAAAAACGTGGCCACACCCGCGCACGCACACTCGCGTGCAGTGAAAGTGCCTTCAATGATGTTATTGTCATTCGGAGCTTGTCCGTCGAAACGCGCGGACGTGCGATACGACACGCACAGAGCATGAGACATTACTTTTGAAGATGATTGAGATTATTAACAAACGATGACGACGTAGGATAAAGACGACATCTCACGTCTGTAAAATCCAAAGCAGATACTAATCCATACTTCCATACTATCCATACTAATACTATAAATGCGAAAGTATGTCTGTCTGCTACGCTTTCACTGCCCATCTGGTCAACCGATTTTAATGAAATTTGGCTTAGGGGTAGGTTAAGTCCCGAGGAAGGACATAGGCTTGCTTTTTATATAAGACTAAGAAAACTAAGAGTTAAGTCAAAAAAAGCTTAATTCACGCGAAGTCGCGGACATCATCTAGTAATTTTATATAGAAGAAAACACACCCACAGAATCCAAACTTTATATGCAAAATGTGTCTGTTTATGTGCTACGTTTTCATGTCATACAAAATTTGGTACAAAGGTAGGTTGTGTATCCAGGTAGAAAATAAAAAAGTTCCCACATTCCCAAAATAAAACCCCATACATAATATATTGTGTGTAGTTCTATCAATTAATTATTATTAAGTACCTCTTTCTATTAAACTTCTAACAAATGTTCACGCATTAACTTCCAAGCACTTCTAGAGGTTACGCGTGGAACTTAATCGCTACAATGTGTAGGTATATTTGCATTTCGATTGCTAAATTTTATTGAAAATAGAACCTTGAAGTAGCAGCTACGACGACAACGCTTAAAAGTTCTCGTAGCGTTACCGTAGCAAGTAGTTGTGTCTACTCGCAGAAAATTCAAGAATGCAACTACAATCATTGCGAAAGAACATAAAAATTCTTCACAAAAAACCGACTTACAGTTACTTTACAGTGGCTTTGGAATTTTTATTTTTAACTTTTTAGTGTACTCGGAATCAGTTAGACTTTATATCATATATATACATACTAGCTGATACCCGTGACTTCGTCCGCGTGGATTGAGGAGTTTTAGTTCCCGCGGGAACTCTTTAATTTTCCGGGATAAAAAGTACCCTATTATTTAATCCGGACTTCTAACTTTACGTCTGCAAAATTTCGAAGCAATCGGTTCCAGTAGTTACGGCGTTAAAGCGGAACAAACATACAAACAAACTCACTTTCCCATTTATAATATTAAGTAAGGATAAGGATGTATATGAGTTGAGGAGTTGGGAATTGGGTTTAAGTATGAAGTCGTTGCTTGACACCTACAATATGAATTCACCATCAAAATCCCTAGTTTTGAGGATTTCATGTAGTTCATCAGGATTGAGGATTTGGAGTCAGAATTTTTTATAGGACCATCTCGCGAGCTTCCTCTAACCACTGAAAAAATATTAATTTAAATCGATTTAGAAACGGAGATATGCAGTAACATACATTTAAAAAAAGTACGCGCCGAATTGAGAACCTCCTCCTTTTTTGGAAGTCGGTTAAAAATCAATGTACTTAGTCGCTTCTAATTTGTCAATTTTTCGTACTATAATGGATTTTTACCTTTCAGGGGTTTTCACTTTACCCTTTAATGAATTTCCATTCATATTTCAGGGTTGTTTTCTTAAAGCTTATTAGTTTTGAAAATTTTTTAATAATATAATACTAGGTACTAGGTACTAGGAAAAAAAGCCACGGCATTAACCGGCTAGCCGGCTGTGACTTTTTTAATCCCATGGAATCTTGATTTTCTGAGATAAAAACTATGCAGTGTGTAGGTTGTTACACACTTCCGTATTTATACTTAATATTACTTAATTCGAACTTAGGTGGCCTGGTAGACAACAGTAACCTACGTCTAATTCAATATACACATTTTATGTACAATTTCAGTACAAATTCGTAAAAATGTTTTAAAGGTTTTCCTACAACACACAAAACTTAGTAATCTCTTATCTTGACAGTACTATCTTTAGCATCGAGAAAATTATCAGATTTACAAATATTTATAAAATTAAATGGTTTTTAATAACTATTTTGATGATTTGAGTGCGATAAAACTTTAAACTGAACGATTGCTTAAAAAGTGAAACGAACTGATAAAAATAGTTTATCTGCACTACTCAGTACTTCATACGCCAAGCGAAATGCGTAGAAGTAATTATTACTACTTATTGTATTTTCAGGCCACACGTTGGATGTGTATCCAGTGATCTTATGACAGTGATCTTATGATAATTCCAGGAAATGGATGGTTGTTCTTTTTGGGTACCTTACGACCATTATTTTAAAAAAAATAACATTTTTTTGATACATTTGAGGTGTAATTGGATACTGCGTGTGTGTGTGTGTAAACTAATATTAGGTATAAATGCGAAAGTGTGTCTGTCTATCTGTCTGAAACTGATTTTGATGAAATTTAGTATAGAGGAAGGTTACAACCCGGGGAAGAAACTTTTTAGCCCGGGAAATTAAGAAATCCTCCGCGAAAATCTATATATGCTGTTATCAGCTTGTACTCAAATTCAAATGTTTATCCAAATGAACTTACAGTGCTTTTGAATCGTGAAGTGAATCTATCAATGGTTCGGAATAACATTCCTACCGAGAAAAGTCAGCGAGAAACTTGGCAGTTGCTCTTCTAAACAGTTCACTAAAATTATTAAAATATGTTACAACTGCGTTAACTTAAATATTAAAAGTAATTTTGTATAATAATACTAGCTGATGCCCGCGACTTCGTACGCGTGGATCGAGGTTTTGTTGTTCCCGCGGGAACTCTTGAATTTTCCGGGATAAAAAGTAGCCTATGTGTTAGTTCAGACATCTATCTCTGTGCCAAATTTCATCCAGATCCGTTCAGCAGTTCTGGCGTGATTGAGTTACAAACATCCATTTGAGGTTTTTTGGTTCCCGCGGGAACTCTTTAATTTTCCGGGATAAAAAGTAGCCTATGTGCTATTCCAGACTATAATCTATCTCTGTGCCAAATTTCAGCCAGATCCGTTCAGCCGTTGGGGCGTGATTGAGTACCAAAAATCCATCCATACACCCATCCAGACATCCATCCATACATCCATCCAAACTTTCACCTTTATAATATTTATTTGATTATGTTAAATTTTTCTTTATCCTAAATTACCGGGGCCTTGCTAGAGGTTGCTTCATTCAAGGGCTAATAGTTGAAATACGGCGTTAAGCATAAACAAACAATCACTTTTATAATAATATTATATCTAAAACATAATTGCAGCGGTTATATAGAGGTATAATCGCTTCTTATTGGATTTCATTACGGTTTTTCCCATCGATAGATCATTTCACGAGAAAAACCTTAATGTGGATATGTCATCCACACTGATATTATAAATGCGAAATTGTGGCTGTCTGTCTGCTATGCTGTAACAGCTCAGATTTTCAACAGATTTTGATGAAATTTGTTATAGAGGTAGGTTATATTCCGAAAAGGACCTTTTTATCCCGAAAAATTCGGTATCGAGTCGTGAGCATCACCTAGTATTATCACTATCACCCATTTATGTAGAATTTTAATTCTATTTCAATGCTATCACCACATAGTATAAAACAAAGTAGCTTTTCGTCTGTCTGTCCTTGGGTATGGTTAGATCTTTAAAACTGCATAACGGATTTTGGTGCGGTTTTTTTAAATAGATAGAGGGATTCAAGAGAAAGGTTTATATGTATAATACATGCATAATATAGTAGAGAAACACTGATAATTTTAGAGGTTTCTAATGTGATGTCGTAAATAAACTCATTTTTTTGCGCTTACATTGCAAACGCTGGCTGAACCCTACGAGATACATCAAAATAATGTACTACAGTATTGTACACCTTAAAAAAGGTCTACAAGAAAGTCTGCAATAGCTTATGTCTATCTCTTAGGGATAGCTTTTTGACGACCTCCGTGGCGCAGTGTGTAGCGCTGTCGCTTAACGTGCGGAGGTCCCGGGTTCGATCCCCGGCAGGGTCAATTTGGGAATTTATAATTTCTGAATTTTCCCTGGTCTGGCCTGGTGGGAGGCTTCGGCCGTGGCTAGTTACCACCCTACCGGCAAAGACGTGCCGCCAAGCGATTTAGCGTTCCGGTACGATGCCGTGTAGAAACCGAATAGGGGTATGGGTTTAATATAACTGCCATGCCCCTAACAGGTTAGCCCGCTACCATCTTAGACTGCATCATCACTTACCATCAGGTGAGATCGCAGTCAAGGGCTAACTTGTAGTGGATAAAAAAAAAAAAAGCCTACAATATCCATTTTCAATACCTCTAAAGAAAACATGTTTGTATTGTCTAATGACAAAAAAGCTATGAACGTTGTATATAAAGACATTCTGTAATATATTTCGTATCAGCATTTCACCCGTGCGAAGCCGGGGCGGGTCGCTAGTATAATTATATTCTAAATATTACATAACTGGCGAATGCCCGCGACTTCGTCTGCTTGGTTTGAGGTTATTTGGTTCCCGCGCGAGGATAAAAAGTAGCCTATGTGCTATTTATTCCAGACTATAATCTATCTCTGTGGCAAATTTCATCCAGATCCGTTCAGCGGTTGCGGCGTGATTTAGCAACAAACATCCATCCATACATCCATCCATCCAAACTTTCGCATTTATAATATTTATTTCATTATATTGTCCACTATGTCTATGCAGTTAAAGTCTATATGATGAAGCCACCTGTACGTAGCAGGGACGAGTAAACAATAAAAAGTAGTGCAAGCAAGTGCCATTTGGGAACTCTCTCGATGGGCTATCAATATAATATCAGGTATGTTTGTTTGTTTGTCAGATAACGCATGTGTGTCACTGCTATCGGCATGCCCTAAATAGTGCCACTCGACATTGTAGTTTTTAACTATTTACTAGTTACAGTTAACATACTACGATGTATATTGTTTTGCGCAATGCTTTTAATGAATGACCAGAATTATGTTATGAATTATTATGTTTTATATGTATGTTTTGTTTTTAACCGCCTATTTATTTTGACGTTTTTTGCTTGACTACTCTAGACTCTACTGTTCAACCTGGATAATAAAATCGTAAATCTACGCGGACGAAGTCGCGGGCACTATTTAGTAGGTATAGTATACGTGTGATTCAACCTTTATAGCACCTGAGATTTGAACTACGGTAGCGATACGGACAAGGTCCAGTGTTCTGTGTTGAGCGCTGTTGTCTTAACGTGCGGAGGTCCCGAGTTCCCAGGAATTTATAATTTCTGAATTTTCCCTGGTCTGGCCTGGTGGGAGGCTTCGGCCGAGGCTAGTTACCACCCTACCGGCAAAGAAGTGCCGCCAAGCGATTAAGCGTTCCAGTACGATGCCGTGTAGAAACCGAAGGGGTATGGGTTCAATATAATTGCCATGTCCCTTACAGGTTAGCCCGTTACCATCTTAGACTGCATCATCACTTACCTACCATCAGGTGAGATCGCAGTCAAGGGCTAACTTGTAGTTAAATAAAATAAAAAAACATTAACGTCAAATCAGATCACTGTAAAGTGGGAACCCATAGCATTATTTTTACTAAGTATATTAATACTACACAGAGGATTATCGATGATTAAAAATATCACATTGTGAAGTGACTTGTGACTAATTTCTAAACCACCAAGTTTAAATCGCACCCCTAATGCTTATTTCAAACATTAAAAAAGAAATTAAAAACATAGTAGGTATATCTTGAAATAAAATACCAGAACATTCTCGTAATGTAAACATTGGGTGTAAAAAAATATTGCTTCAAACCCTAAACCACATTGTGAACAACTTGAGCTGAGATTTCAAAGAAAAAGAAAACTTGGGAAAACTTTTGCGAAACAGTCTCAAAGGAAACTCAAAAAATGTAGAGTTAATTAAACATTTCGACATCAATATACATAATTAAACCTAATTTCATAATAATTTTGGCATTAGTTTTCGTACAGCTTTGTTATGTAAGCTAAATATACCTATTTTTATGAACGTTAATATCAAGCAATCTGAAAATAACAGTTTTACAGTAAAGGAAAAAATACGATCAAATGTGATCATTCCGTGCCAAGATAGTTTTCACTTGAAGTGACAAGTTTTATTTATCAATGCAGCTGCTCGATAAAAGCACTTACAAAGGCAGTAAACAGGGATTGTAAGTTAAATCCCTAAAAACATTAAAATGTGTAGGTAATTAAATGGGCCAACTTCCTATTAAAAAATATTGGCCATTTAAAGTACTGAAATCAAAGTTATGACCAAGTTTTTTTAGACTAGGCATAATTTTCTAACGCTTTTGAATATCTGGACAGCAACAATTTGGCAATGATTATGAAGTACGGGTAAAATCCACGCTGCAAAGGTTTGAAATCCCTGTAGCTCGCTCGCGTGATCTAAAAGAAACCCACTACCATTGCAATAGGTTAAGTTCAAATTCCCACCAAACACTATTTTGAAACTTGGAAGTACCTTTTCATGGAATTTCAATTAGATTATGTATGAATACAAGAATAAGCATTTAAATGCCGTATTTTTTAAACAAGATCCTTGATTTTTTCAACAATAGGTTAACTTAGGCTCTTAATTTAAAATTTATAATATTTCAGGCCGTTTGTGATTAAAGAGCCTTGACACACAGACGGACTGAGAACAAAGTTATGTCTTTATGCGTTCTCTATATAGTTCCATTAATAGATACGCAAACTACTTTAGATACCAGCGGGCAAAGGCGTTCCGGGCGCGATTCCCAGAGAGACGCAGGTTCAAATCCTGCCAGTTCCTTAATTTTAATTATGTATCTAAGTAAGTTTAGAAACTTCCCTAGTGTGAGAAGCACTATAACAAAATTATAAAATTAATAGATACGCAATTCAAGAATATTCAAAGGCGTGCAAAGGCGGTCTAGTAGCACAATAAATAAGCCATTTCTTTATATCATACAAAATAATGGTTACAGCATTGCATAATATGATTTGCATAAAGATTAGTTTTTGTCTTAGTGTCAAGGTGAATGTATAGTGTAGTACTTATTAGTTTTCATTGTTTTTTGATATTCTTTCATTGCACCTGACGATTGACATATTATGCAACTTTTTTGTTCTGGAAAATCAATGAATTTTAACAAAACTTGCGGGCATCATCTATTCAACTTCCATATTCAATACTAGGTTATCAAAAAGTTTTAAAATTCCATACGAATATTAATAAATATATCAGTCTGTCCATTTGTAGTCTTCTATTTATTTAAACATAGCTCAAATAAATGCAAGAATGTTCTGGAAAGATGATGTGACGTCTTTGTTTTCTCACGATCCATTTTGGCTTAAAGTATCACTTTTCTTTGAAGTTTCCTTAACAACACCTTTTCAAACTTAGAAAGTACTGAGGTAATTAATTTTTTTGAATGAAATCCCCATGAAAGTTGTTGTTAAGTGTAATAAAAGTATGAATTTGCGTCAAATGAAGTAACTTTCTTTTGGAGATTTTTAAATGAAAATCCTTTTCAACGTGACATTTACCCGGTTGCAACTTTGTTTACGATTTGTTTACTCATATAAAGCAATATCGCCATATTTCACAAAATCGTCGGAATTTCAAAAAGCTGAAAGAAAGAGTTTTTTTTAGAAAGGGCAAAGCTTCTATCCTTATTAATCATACTAATATTATGAATGCGAAAGTGTATCTGCCTGTCTGTCCGTCTGTTTGTCTGTCTGTCTGTCTGTCTGCTACGTTTTCACCGATTTTGATGAATTTTTTTACAGAGATAGATGATAGCCTATGTCCTTCCCGAAGAAGGACATAGGCTTTTTATCCCGGAAAATTAAAGAGTTCCCGCGGGAAAACTTAAACTTAATCCACGCCGACGAAGTAGCGGGCATCATCTAGTATTTTATTAATGGGCAGTCCCTGGATCCTATGGAGTACCCTTCCTTCCTTATTCCTGATTCAATCTGTGTTATTAAATAAATAATTAATTAATCAATTGTGTAAATTTGAATCAAAATTTATCAATTGCTATTTTTAATTGTAGGTATGAATTATGATTTCATCTCTAGAATTTATTAACATATTATATTATCAATTAAAATTTATATCAATTTTACTGTAAGTGGGTACTTTCTTAAGAAGGTATAGCCTCTTCGTAAAATATTAAGGGTCGATTGCACCATCGATGGTAATAGTTATCGCTAAATTTGACCACCAAGAAACAACCACTTTGGGTTACAAGACTCAGGGTTCCCCCACGTTTTACCAAATGTTGACTTAAATCTATATGAATACTGACTTGTGCCACTCACTTTACGAGAAATTTGGTAGGCTTTAACGATAATCATTACATTCGATGGTGCAATCGACCCTAGGTCTGCATAGATTTTCTTCTAATAGTAGTATTTTAGCTATTTCACAATGCCAACATAAAATATACGAATACCTATTATCAGGTATCTTCTTTAGTAGGTTATAGACTACCACCTACTAAAGTACTTAGTGCCTGATCTTCAACTTGTAGATCAGGTACTAAGTACGTAGAGTAATTAATAGCAGATGTTAATAATTAACTCATATCCCTATCATCTATGAGAGTGGAGGCCTGTGCCCAGCAGTGGGACGGTAATAGGCTGTAGTGGTGGAATAATTAACTCATAGGTACCCCTATACAAACAGCATGATGGTCGTAAAGGCAATACGTAGAGTAATTTCTCCAAGTGATATCAATAAACTCGTACTGTCTTTACGTGTAGAACGTAGGTAGGTACTGCAAAGAGTACCTAATGAAAACTCTAAATGAAAATTTTCTCATGGCTCGTATTTTTGCTTTTTTTTATCCACTATAAGTTAGCCCTTGACTGCGATCTCACCTGATGGTAAGTATTGATGCAGTCTATGTTGGTAGCGGACTAACCTGTTAGGGGCATCGCAGTTATATGAAACCCATACATACCCCTATTCGGTTTCTACACGGCATCGTACAGAAACGCTTAATCGCTTGGCGGTACGTCTTTGCCGGTAACTAGCCACGGCGGAAGCCTCCCACCAGGCCAGACCAGGGAAAATTCAGAAATTATAAATTCCCAAATTTACCCCGCCGGGGATCGATCCCAAGACCTCCGCACGTTAAGACAACAGTGCTCAACACTGCGCCACGAAGGTCGTCAAAACGACCTACGAAATATTGCACATCAAACTCCGGCTATAAAGGCTTCCTCCACGTGGTACACCGTGTCGACCTCAACGTGAGCAATCCCGGACGAAGGTAGGTAGCAACGTGATTTTGTTTACTGATTGTTTTTGTTGCTTTTTCTTCCCAATTTTAGGTACTGTGGATTGTGGAAGCCCATAGAAGAGGTGAAAAGGTGAAAAAATTCTCGAACAGTCATATATTATATTTGTGTTTGTATACCATATATATTATGTATTTATTATATTTATATTATATACTAGATGTTGCCCGCGACTTTGTCGGTGTGGTTTAAGTTTTTTTTGATTCCCGCGGGAACTCCTTAATTTTCCGGGATTAAAATAGCATATGTAACCTAAGTCTTGTTAGGCTTAACATTAAAATAAATCCATGGCTTTCTTTGCTTCTATGGTTTTCGAGAGTGGCAGGACTTGTGAGGGACACTTGAATATAGATCGCTGTGTAATGCAATGGCGTGTGAGTTGCATATTATTTATTTTTTTTACTTAAAAAAACATCAAAATCGGTTAAAATGATGGGCCGTTAGCGTCGCAGACAGACAGAGATTAGTATGGATAATAATGTGATAGGTAGATAAAATATTTCTATAAGAGCTCATCTTAGGAGCACATTTTTGAAACTTACCTATCAGATTACTATAAAAGCGATCCGATGTCTATCGTATGGCTACGTATTAATATTTAGTTAATATTCTGTGCAATCAATAAGTCTACTCAAGTATCTGTATTGGGATTTGTGTGTTCTAAATACAATAATTATTCTAATAAAAAATCGAGATCAATCAAGTATCTGCTGTTGGCGAAATGTCTTTTTGCGTTATCGTACGTTCTATGGGAAGGTAGAGAATGTAGGCTCTCACAAGTCACAGCGAATTACCTATTATCATTCGTTGGGCTTATATTATGTTTTTTTTTTTGTAAATAGAGCATGTAACTCAACCATTCATTATTGCTTCGATTTTTTGTATTGTCGGCACCAATAAATATTTTAGTACTTACTATGATATTTAATTAAGTTTACTCCTCTACGCGAATGTGTATGTTTATGTGTATGTACTGTGCATGTGTGGAAATCTACTTTTATTCCCTTACTCTGATAGCCCGATGGGACGAAAAATCCGACACGACTGGAGCAGGACCGACGCTCCTACAAGCTCTCTCAAGTCAAACTCAAGTTTTAAATAATCTTTTCTGACATAACAGTGGCTGTTGTATTGAACTTACAATTAAAGCAATCTTTAAGACCCTAATCGAAGCCGAAATACCTAATCCGTAATTATAGGCTTTCGTCTCGTAAAGCTGTACCTATCATTAGTTCATTACAGTATATTTTGCTGCAGGCTATATCGTCTGTTCTTATTCTAAGATTTGACGTGAACTAGATTTGCTACTGATAGTCCTAGATTATTTACGAACTAGCCTTTGCCCGCAGCGTCACTCTCGTTAAGTTCGATTTTCATACAAATTACAAACTCCTATTTTACTCCCCTATGGGTTTAATTTTCAAAAATCCTTTCTTAGTGTACGCCTACGTAATAAAAGCTATCTGTATGCCAAATTTCAGCCCGATCCGTCCGTTGATTTGAGCTGTGCGTTGATAGATCAGTCAGTCAATCAATCAGTCACCGTTTCCTTTTATATATTACTAGATGATTCCCGCGACTTCGTCCGCGTGGATTAAGTTTTTTTTATTCCCGCGGGAACTCATGAATTTTCCGGGATAAAAAGTAGCCTACGTCCTTCCCCGGGACACAAACTATCCTTATACTAAATTTCATCTAAATCGGTGGAAGAAATAATTTTTTTTGATTCCCGCGGGAACTCTTGAATTTTCCGGGATAAAAAGTAGCCTTTGTCCTTCCCCGGGATACAAACTATCCCTGTACCAAATTTCATCAAAATCGGTTGAACAGATGGGCCGTGAAAGCGTAGCAGACAGACAGACAGACAGACAGACAGACAGACAGACACACTTTCACCTAAGATTACAAAGGCCGTAAATGTGGAATGTAGTCTAACTAGCGATATTGTAAACTGTCGACTGATTACAATTTAACGCATTATTTTTCGGTACATTGTAATCTGTTAGGTATAGGTATTAAGTATTAACCCGATAAAACCTAAGTGCCCCTACCTGGCACTACCTGATTATTTATGTCGAACCCTAACCTAACCTACAAGAAAGAGACAAGAAAACGTAAATACAATGAATATTTAAAAAACTGACACTCGGAACATTGAACGGTTCACAATCTGTCGACAGTTTACAATATCGCCAGTTGGATTACAATCTAACGGTATTTGCAATCTTACCGTGACATATATTATTTAGAAGAAGATACATGACGATGCTCGTGATTTCATCCACGTAGATTTAGGGTTTTAAACATTCTTTTCAACCGACTTTAAAAAAAGGAGGAGGTTCTCAATTCGACTGTATTTTTTTTTTTTTTTTTTAGGTTTGTTACCTCAGAACTTTTAACTGGGTGGACTGATTTGGATTATTCTTTTTTTATTTGAAAGGGCATACTACCCATTTGGTCCCATATAAATTTTATCGAAATCGGTCGAGCAGTTTTTAAAATGTCAACAATAAAATAAGTACTTTGTATAGTGTGTGCTTGTAGTTGTAAAGTTGGCGCGGGAGTTTGAAGTCGGTTGTTTAAAAAGAAATTTTATATGATAATTATTTCTTCACTCTTTGATTTCCGGGAATAAAATATGTAAAGCTTAACGTCTGTCACAGATAGTTATTTAAGTTATTTATTGCCACACATTTTTTTTATCTAAATATATAAAAGAAGACACTGACTGACTGACTGACTGACTGACATATCAACGCACAGCCCAAACCGCTAGGTCTAGAGACTTCAAATTTGGCACACAGGTTCCTTATGAGGTCTAGGGGTGCACTAAGAAAGGATTTTTCAAAATTCCCCCCCTAAAGGGGTGAAACGGGGCTCCAAAGTTCGTATTTTACCAAGCTTCAATACTCCTTCACGCCGCAACTACTGAACCGATTTGGCTCAAATTTGGAATGGAGATAAATTGCATCTTGGGTTAACACATAAGCTACTTTTCATCCCGGGAAAATTCATGGTTCCCGTGGGATTAGTTAAAAACCGAAATTCACGCGGAAAAAATCTTCACGCCGGAAGTACAAGACCGATTTAGCTGAAATTTGGAATGGACATAGATGATATCCTGGGTTAATAGAAAAGCTACTTTTCATCCCGGAAAAATCCATGGTTTTTGCGGGAAAACTGAAAAATTGATATTCACGCGTGAAAAATACTACTTTACGCTGCACTTACTGACCTGATATGACTGAAATTCGGAAAGGAGATAGATTTTATCCTGGATTGATACATAGGCTACTTTTCATCCCGGAAAATTTCATGGTATATCAAAGAAGATACTGACTCACGCTCTCACTGACATATCAACGCACAGCCCAAACCGCTGGGTCTAGAGACTTCAAATTTGGCACACAGGTTCCTTATGAGGTCTAGGGGTGCACTAAGAAAGGATTTTTCAAAATTCCTCCCCTAAAGGGGTGAAACGGGGCTCCAAAGTTCGTATTTTACCAAGCTTCGATACTCCTTCACGCCGCAACTACTGAACCGATTTGGCTCAAATTTGGAATGGCGATAAATTGCATCTTGGGTTAACACATAAGCTACTTTTCATCCCGGGAAATTCCATGGTTCCCGTGGGATTAGTTAAAAACCGAAATTCACGCGGAAAAAAATCTTCACGCCGGAAGTACAAGACCGATTTAGCTGAAATTTGGAATGGACATAGATGATATCCTGGATTAATAAAAAAGCTACTTTTCATCCCGGAAAAATCCATGGTTTTTGCGGGAAAACTGAAAAATGGATATTCACGCGTGAAAAATACTACTTTACGCTGCACTTACTGACCTGATATGACTGAAATTCGGAAAGGAGATAGATTTTATCCTGGATTGATACATAGGCTACTTTTCATCCCGGAAAATTTCATGGTATATCAAAGAAGATACTGACTCACGCTCTCACTGACATATCAACGCACAGCCCAAACCGCTGGGTCTAGAGACTTCAAATTTGGCACACAGGTTCCTTATGAGGTCTAGGGGTGCACTAAGAAAGGATTTTTCAAAATTTTCCCCCTAAAGGGGTGAAACGGGGCTCCAAAGTTCGTATTTTACCAAGCTTCAATACTCCTTCACGCCGCAACTACTGAACCGATTTGGCTCAAATTTGGAATGGAGATAAATTGCATCTTGGGTTAACACATAAGCTACTTTTCATCCCGGGAAAATCTATGGTTCTCGTGGGATTAGTTAAAAACCGAAATTCACGCGGAAAAAAATCTTCACGCCGGAAGTACAAGACCGATTTAGCTGAAATTTGGAATGGACATAGATGATATCCTGGGTTAATAAAAAGCTACTTTTCATCCCGGAAAAATCCATGGTTTTTGCGGGAAAACTGAAAAATTGATATTCACGCGTGAAAAATACTACTTTACGCTGCACTTACTGACCTGATATGACTGAAATTCGGAAAGGAGATAGATTTTATCCTGGATTGATACATAGGCTACTTTTCATCCCGGAAAATTTCATGGTATATCAAAGAAGATACTGACTCACGCTCTCACTGACATATCAACGCACAGCCCAAACCCCTGGGTCTAGAGACTTCAAATTTGGCACACAGATTCATTATGAGGTCTAGGGGTGCACTAAGAAAGGATTTTTCAAAATTCCCCCCTTAAGGGGTGAAACGGGGCTCCAAAGTTCGTATTTTACCAAGCTTCGATACTCCTTCACGCCGCAACTACTGAACCGATTTGGCTCAAATTTGGAATGGCGATAAATTGCATCTTGGGTTAACACATAAGCTACTTTTCATCCCGGGAAAATCCATGGTTCCCGTGAGAATAGGGAAAACTAAAATTTACGCGGGCGAAGCCGCGGGTATCTGCTCGTAATAATATAAAAAGGAAAAAGAAGTATTCTGTATTAAATTTGGACAAAATCAGTTATGCGGATGAGAAAATGGGTCGGCAAAAGATAAAGGACAGCTAGACAAACACAATTTCGTTCTATAATATAAATTTAGTACCTACATAAGGATCGTAACTTTTCTAACATCTAAATATATATAAATCACGTGTCACGTTGTTTGTCCGCGATGGATTCCTAAACTACTTAACCGATTTTAAATTAAATTTGCACACCGTGTGCAGTTTGATCCAACTTGAAAGATAGGGTAGCTTACATCTTAATTTATATGGCAAAACAACGTTTGCCGGGTCAGCTAGTAAAAATATAAAAGGAAAAAGAAAAGTAAGTACTGCCCGTATCAAATTTGGACAAAATCGGTAAAGCGGATGAGAAAATGGGTCGGCAAAAGATAAAGGACATCTAGATAAACACAATTTCGTTCTATAACAATTTAGTACCTATACATAAGGATCGTAACTTTTCTAAGCCTTACTTGGTAATGTTGGTATGCCTTTTAAACAAGCACGTATGTGATGTCATATCTATCGCTTCCCGATACAACATATTATGTAAAAAGCGTTCATTCATGACAATTATTTAATTCCGTCGCTTGAATCACAACTGATAAAGGCAGGAAGGGCGATATATATAATGCTTATGGTGAGAACTATTTTATAACTGTCCCATTTTATTTTAATATCTAATCGTATCGAGATTTAAGTATGATATTAAACCATTGGAATGTTAGGGAACTCACGTGCTTATGTATACTTAAATGAAGATGGAGTCTAACGGCCGGTTTCTGAATTGAGAATTTCATGTTGAGTCCGTCTCAAAGACTACTTAAGGACTAATTAACCAAATTTTTGTTTCTGAATTGATGTCGTGTAAGGTTTGAGAGTTGGAACTTGCTGTTTTTGCTTGAATGCTTAAATTAATTAAAATTAATTTAATTAATTAGTTCAGAAACCGGCCCAATATCAATTCAGATCAGCAAGTGCTTCAAAATTATGTATGTTGCATTAAAACGTCCGAAAGTTTTGAAAAAAGTGGCTAAGTAAATCAAATTTACATAAAATACATGCAGTTTACTTAAAATGATATTTAGAGAGGTCGTAACTCGAAAGGGCACCTGGACTATATGTAGAAGCGTTTCTCCGATTTCCCACCCAAACTTTCCAACTCCTGCGGTCATTATGCAATAGAGAGCCAAATAAAAATAATAACTAAAATGTCACCTCTGACTTCAACTGCTTGGTATCATAGGCTCCATGCTTGGACTATGCCTTTTGACAATAATGCTATTTTAGTAATACTTTAATACAATATGACACTATAGATTTGAATTAAAAGTTCCGCTTTTCGATGTTTTAACAGATCAATTAAATAAATACAAATAGTTAGTAGTACTTAATTAAAACTCCAAACCGCACCTGTAGTTCATAAATGGTCATATCAGAATTTTCTTTATATTTCAGTGTACGGCTTTCTGTTGATTGATCTTTCACGGCTTACTAAAGGCCAAAAATAAAACGAAAAATTTGAGAAAATATTCTAAACAACAACACAATGAACATTAATTACAATGAAATAAAAATATTTTTTAATAAAAATAGAAGAGCTCACCGAAATATTCTGTCAAAAAAATTACTAAATAGACAACTTTGCTGAGAGATCATCTGACACTCTCTACTTTTGTATTGCGAGTTGAGACACTATCGGCCGGTTTCTGAATTGAGAATTTCATGTTGCGTCTGTCTCAAAGACTACTTTAGGACTAATTAAGCAAATTTTTGTTTCGGAATTGATATGCGGCCGTATGCGTCTAGCACCGTGAGTGCTACGCATTACAAAATACTGACATATAGTGCACATTAGTAATTACTAAATTTGATAAAATAAAAAAAGGACTTGGTTCCCGAATTATTTCTTTCGGTCGAAAAAGGAAAAAATTCGAATCCAGAAAAACTAAGGGCCGAATATAAATATATAATATGAATATATATATTTACAAAATACTTCACACCTTGGGTATGCAGGCGAAAAGCAGGGAGTTTTTGTCATGGAACAGCTAAGCCCCGAGGCGAAGTCCATACATGCTCATTATAATCACTATAAGAGAGCTCCATTATTGACCTTTGGCATGGCATGGAAATTGAAATCTAAAAAAAATTTGCATCTTTAAACTCAGTATTCGGCCGTGGTGACTAGCGCAATTGGAACTTGTAGCTTAGTTTTTATTATTCTACTACGAGTTAGCCCTTGACTGTGATCTCGTCTTTATAATAAAGCTCGATGTGTATTCCGGGTACTTTTTACATTTTCGGGTACTGTACTTATAGTGTAGGTAAGTACTATTAAAACTTAGTGCCGTTATTTGTTACGCTTAAATTAATTTACTTTATAGATATATAACTACGCAGGACTATACATTTTCTACGAACTCCAAGAATATGTACAAAAGTTCAATATTAGGTTTATATTATTAGCAATCAAATAAATGCGAAAGTTTGTATGGATGGATGTATGGATGTTTGTTACTCAATCACGCACCAACGGCTGAACGGATCTGGCTGAGATTTGGCACGGAGATAGATTATAGTCTGGAATAGCACATAGGCTATCCCGGGAAATTAAGGAGTTCCCGCGGGAACCAAAAAACCTCAAACCACGCAGACGAAGTCGCGGGCATCAGCTAGTATTCTATTAAAAAGGTTGAAAGATGAAAGGTCTAAAAGGTTGCATGGATATGTTTACTATGCAAACCACGCAACCAAGACGCAGAGCCTTCCTCTTTTATGCTCGTACCTACATGACGTACAAAAACTATAAGCAGGAGCTCATACAATACATAAATAAGCTTTAGTGTTATTTAAGTTTTGTTTTGTTTAATATTTTTCAGTTAAAAACCTCAACAATTTACATACAAAATAAAACTTAACAAACAAGTCAATAAATAGTAATCTAGATAAACTCAACAATAACAACAACAACGCTGTGAAACACACAGACATTCGATTTCTTTGCAGACAATGTAACGAATTCAAGACAAAATGGCGGCCAAAGAGAAGGAAACTTTTTAAAATATTGACACTAAGCAAAAGGCAAAGTGTGAAAAACTATGACAATATTTTTCACAATTGGTCCACAATTCACATTTTTAATCATTTTAATTTAAAATTCGTAAATATTATGTAATTAGACCGCACAAAAAAAATATCGTAACTTGGTCCTATTTTGCTTAAAGGTTAAATTCTTTAAATTTTCCGATATTAAACAGTAAAAATCGGACTAAGAGACATCACTTCAAAAAAAGTATGGTAAGTATCATTATTTTGGAGTTTGACATTGACATCTGCCAAATTACTATCTCAAATGAAAAAACGGACTTTAATAACATGAAATTAAGCTCATTTTAAGTCTGCTGACATGAAGACTCTGTTTGTAATTCACACAACGTAAATTGACATATATCTCCCGCATAACGCCGTCCAAAAACACAAAAGGCATATAAACGAAAAAAAGTGAAAGCCACGCGCACACCCACGCGCACGCACACATGTGCAAATGAATCATCGCCGCGCACACATCCTTGTGGGAACTTAAGTTCTACGCACATAGTGTTTGATAACAGGTCCCTAATATCAGTTTCACATGAGGGCTGGGCAAGGGCATGGCAGCGAGGCAAACTGCAGAGGAGTATTACTAGAGTTGAGACTGGAGTCCGTGTCACGAAAGAAGTCCCGCGGCAATTAATGCAACTGATTGTTTTACATACATTAATTGCATGCTACTACAGCGCTGCCTCTAGGGGACTTCCATTATATATCGTTAATTCGTAGCACGGGCTCTACCATTATATTTTTGAACACGCGTGTTTCAATGGAACTATAACTATCATCGCTAAAATCAGTATTATTTTAAAATGGATGTTTTATGTGACGTAACGTCCCTTAAATAAGGATTATAATATTGAAACAAGAGCCTCAACATAATAAAACGCAACACTGATTTAAGCGACGGTAGTAAACTCCCAGTACTCTTCTGTTCCAGCACTAGGCTCGCTGCTCAACCCTCGTGTAAAACTGGCACGGTAAAAAGTTTTAGTAAACGAGTTAGTCATTAAAGATGGCGAGGTGGAAATCAGCGGGACAAGTAATAATAATTGTTGTTCTTTACTTGGCGCTCACTTTGAAATATTTAGTTACTGTTGAAAAAAAGCCGAATTAGTTTATGAGAAGCGTTCTCATTTCCCCGTTGCTTAGTTATAGAATCGGAAATAAGATTAAAAACTTATATGACTATTGACTTACACTTTCCTTTTAGAGTTACTACTTGCCTATGCTTGCCGATTTGGTTTTTAATCAAATTGGAAATAAAATGCTTCAAAAATATATTATTAAAATTACTTCATAAAATTACCTATGATTGCAAATAAAAACAGACGGGAATAGAAATTATAATGATTATTATTGGATGACCATAATTATTACTATTATGCTCGTTCTAGATATTAAGGATTTCACAACTGCTAAAAAAAGACAGATAATGATGTACCTTCATTAAAAGCTCTTATCCATAAAAGCATACCTTTTTATTACGGGAAAACAAAGGGATTAAAAAAAACTATGATAAAGGAAAATATTTTCATTCCAATAGAAAACAGTAACTCTATTCAACACAGTTACAGCTACTAGTTGCTAAAAGCTTTAAAATATTGAGATTTCCTTCAGATTACTTAACATTTTATCATTGAAAATGGTTATCAGATGCAAATCGCCTGAGACAAATCTTTGGCCACAACTCCAAGGATTTTGGGAGAATCGAGATGGGAAATAGTAGCAAGAGTTGAGGAATTTATCGAGACACGCGTGAGCATTTGAATTTTGAAAATCGGCTGCCAGTAACTTTTTTTTGAATTTTGAAAAATGTATAAAATTCGGGTTTTTTGGGGGGTGTTTGTTTACTAAATTGTAAATATTTCGGAAAAAAAATCGACTTAAGAAAAAAATGAACAAATGGGTATTTGTTTAGCTACAAAATGGCGAAAATTTAGAAAATCGTTCAGTAATTGTGACCTGTGGGTGGTCCCTTTAGATTTGGAATTGTAGAAAAACGGGTATATCCGTATATAAAAAGTGATGTAGATTCTATGATTATTATTGACCGATCGTCATGGTAATAGTGTTAAAAGATGCGGATGCAAGCGAGAAGTGCTTTTTCGTAAAAAAAAATTATATTCATTTTCAATGCTCCGATTCTTGCGACTGCGAAATCTGTGATTTTTTTTTGTAATTCTGGGTCATATTTATAATGAAGACATCTCTATTGTTGTGCGATTTTCCAATTAGGACCGATTTCCACTAGGAATATTCTAGACAATATTCTTCCTCTTACCTATCCCACTATGGGTCCTAGTTGTGCTTTACAAGTTTTAATCGCATTTCCCCTAATTATCCATACTAATATTACAAATGCGAAAGTGTGTCTGTCTGTTTGTCTGGTTGTCTGTCTGTCTGGTACGCTTTCACGGCCCAACTACTCAACCGATTTTGATGAAATTTGGTACAGAGATAGGTTACATCCCGGGGAAGGATATATACTTTTGATCCCGGAAAATTGAAGAGTTCCCACGGGAATCAAAAAAACAATAATCCACGCGGACGAAGTCACGGGCATCATGTAGTACCTATATTATAAACCCTTAATTATGTGTGTTCAGAGTATGTACTTAACAGGTTACATATTCAATTCTTTTTAATTCGTTTTTATCGAATACTATGTAATCCAAATGAATATTATGGTTTGTCCGAATATGGGGTGAATTAGAATTTTTATTACACTCGACTTTCTGGTTTTGGTCATCGTGAAAATATCCATCGCTGAGTGGAAACTTTCTCTTGTAGGCTTTTAAGCAGTTAACTAAGTATATCGAATTAGTTTAAACAACACATACTACTTACGAGTAGTATGATGTCACAAACACTATAAGGATAGATCCATACTATCTCCATACTTAATATTATAAATGCGAAAGTGTGTCTGTCTGTCTGTTACGCTTTCACGTTTAACCGATTTTGATGAAATTTGGTACAGGGATAGGTTGTATCCCGGGGAAGGACATATGCTACTTTTTATCCCGGAAAATTGAAGAGTTCCCGCGGGAATCCAAAAACATCAATCCACGCGGACGAAGTCGCGGGCATCATCTAGTAATAATATATTTAGGTATGGTACGTACGAAACTAGTCTTAAATGATAATATATCAGCTTATACCTTCCTCATTGCTGAGGATCAGGACCCTTCCTCAAGAGTACTCGTTTTTTTGGGTTCCCAAGATCTATATGTAATAGACTCGTACAAAGTACACAACGAAGTTCGAACTCAGCTAACTAAAGGATTTTCCCTGATTATCCTAGCTACAAGGACCAAAAAAGAGACAGTCATAAAAACCTTACGTTATTGTTCCGTAAGCAAACGTGAAATAGTTAAAATCAACAATTCAATCGAAAGGCTGTAAGTAGGACATGAGGCGAAATTTCGAAACATTACGAGCGATATAAAGCCTTAAAATTGGTAGATTAAAGTTGATTTTTAAATGTCAGCTGTTGAAGCGAAAATGAAAGTTATGAACCACGTTTTGCACAAACGATTTGAATACGAGTTCTCGATTCTGTTCGCGTTTTTTTCGAATATTGGTGTAGGTCCGTTTTCGCGCAGTGTTTATTTGCAAGATAAATACCTACATTATGATGAATGTCATCTCGGATAAGTTATCATGTTATTATTTCAAATATTATTCTCACTTCCTGCTAAATAACGTATATCATATGCCTATTGATTATAATTAAATTAAACGTAACGGTGTCATTTTAATCTTCGAAAACTTTAAATGTGTATACCAATATTATATAGAAAACTCTTTCTTAAAAAATCCATACTAATATTATAAATGCGAAAGTGTGTCTGTCTGTCTGCTACGCTTTCGCGGCCCATCTGTGCAACCGATTTAGATGAAATTTTGTACAAGGGTAGATTGTACGGGGAAGGACATAGGCTTCTTTTTATCCCCGAAAATTAAGGAGTTTCTCGGGAATCTAAAAAACTTAATCCACGCAGACCAAGTCGCGGGCATCATCTAGTGATCTAATAAATGTTAGAAATTATAATACACTAGATGATTCCCGCGACTTCGTCCGCGTGGACCAAGTTTTTTAGATTCCCGCGGCAACTCTTGGATTTTCCGGGATAAAAAGTTGCCTTTGTCCTTCGCCGGGATACAACCTACCCCTGTACTAAATATCATTAAAATCGGTTGAACAGATAAATTTATTGATTCCCGCGGGAACCTTTAAATTTTCCGGGATAAAAAGTAGCCTATGTCCTTCCCCGGGATGTAAACTATCTCTGTACCAAATTTCATCAAAATCGGTTAGGTAGTTAAGCCGTGAAAGCGTAGCAGACAGACAGACAGGCAGACAGACAGACACACTTTCGCATTTATAATATTAGTATGGATTTTTTAAGAAAGAGTTTTCTATATAATATTGGTATACACATTTAAAGTTTTTGAAGATTAAAATGACACCGTTACGTTTAATTTAATTATAATCAATAGGCATATGTTATATGTTACCACTACCACTACCATTAGGTTAGCATGTTCGACTACGGCCGACGAGGTCCCGGGTTCGGGTCGGTCCATAACGAGCATTGGATTTTTCTGGCAAAAAATTCTCAGTACTAGCCCGGAGTTCGTAAGTTGGGCGGTGTTTCATCCCCGTGCCTCGGAGAGCACGTTAAGCCTTCGGCTCTGCGCCTCACCTCTCACCGGTCGTGTTGGATTTTCCGTCCCATCGGGCTATGAGAGTAAAAGAACAGAGAGTACAGCTGTGCTACTACTACTACTATTAACTACTACTATCTACTACTACTACTACTACTATTAATTACTACTACTACTATTAATTACTACTATACGCTACAATTAACTATAATGTGCTATAATATCTCCCGCGCAGATGGCTAATCTCTCTGGAGACAAGCCGCTGTGGCCGAAATTCGGTCGGGAGGACATTATTATTATTCACATGACAATTTTTAATATCATCTTTCACGAAAGGAAAGTGTTAACTGATTTACCGTAATATATGATATGAAAATTTTAAGTTCCTACTTACGTCGCATGCTTTTACGAGAACCAATCAAAATGCTGGATAAAACTCACAAGAACTGCTTTGTGGGTTACTAGCTGATGCCCGCGACTTAATACGCGTGGATCGAGGTTTTGTTGTTCCCGCGGGAACTCTTGAATTTTCCGGGATAAAAAGTAGCCTATGTTTTAGTCCAGACTATAATCTATCTCATCATCCATACATCCATACATCCATACATCCATCCAAACTTTCGCATCCATACTAATATTATAAATGCGAAAGTGTGTCTGTCTGTCCGTCTGTCTGTCTGTCTGTCTGTCTGTCTGCTACGCTTTCACGGCCCAACTACTCAACCGATTTTGATGAAATTTGGTACAGAGATAGGTTACATCCCGGGGAAGGACATAGGCTACATTTTATCCCGGAAAATTGAAGAGTTCCCGCGGGAATAAAAAAAAATCCACGCGGACGAAGTCGCGGGCATCATCTAGTTTATAATATTTATTTGATATTTGACTAGGTGATTCCCGCGACATGATCCGATTTGAATGTCTTTTGAAATTCCTATGACTCGCTGATTTTCCGAGATAAAAAAAGATACGCGCCGAATTGAGAACCTCCTCCTTTTTTGGAAGTCGGTTAAAAAGTAGCCGACGACATCGGGGACGCGACCAACCTCTACCAAATCGGTTAAATAGAAGGAGCGCGTTAAGGTAACAGATAGATAACCAGACAAACAGACCTAATTTTACATTTATGTCTAATATTATGGATAGTACAGTAGAAACCTTTATAGTATGGATTAAATGTAAGTATAACTAAGTTTAATTGAAATTAGTACGGCATTCACTGGATTATGGCTCTTTCCGTTTATTTTAGAGGTACCTATATTGATTTGGCTACATTCATTGCAACATACTCTATGCATTCCCACAGAAAATCATGAGGGTTTTGGAATATAATGCGGTTCGCTTCCTGACTCGCGTATGAGTTTTTGAATCTCTCCATCTCTGAAGAAAGTTTTTATTTTCTTAAAACGTCATGGTGTCTTGAATTGTATATGAATATCAAAATAGTTAAAATTTTCCCCTCCATGACCTCTCCTAAAAATAGCATCAAGTGCAACAGCTATTATAATTATTGTATTACACAATCTCCTAACTTTACTAAACTGACAGCTCTATGAATTTCTATCCTATTCAAGATCCTTCCGGGAAAAGATACTACTTAAATTAAACCTGTTACTTTATAGATACCGTACCGTAAAATAGCACATTGTTAGTAGGTACATGCTCACATGGTCATGCTAAGATGCTCAGTTTATAGCTGGGCCCAGTATAAGCTGAGGTACTTTGCTCAGGAAATGCCCATTCCTTGGATGATAAATATATACGCAGTTATTTTCGTAATTTTTAAGTAAGTACATAAGGCAAAAATAAAGCGTATAGAAGCCCCCGTACTTTTCAACCCTTTTTAACACTTTCGAAATCGTAAGGCAAAAAATAAAAAGGTTTCGTAAATAAAGAACAGCTCCTGAAGCCTCACCGGTTCCGTAAAAAAAGGTAAAAATCAACGAGGAACTCAAGTAAATTGATCTCATTTCGTCGCGCTTAGGTATACTTGCTAAATAAAAAAAATTAAAAATTTGGCCTTCCGGTTGCCATGGCGGCCATTTTCTAAATAAGCTGATCACACATTACAGATAGGCATCACTTGTGAACATTAATCACAGATTTTGAAGAGCCATTAGACATAAAAACGAGTGACGAGGGAAGGACGAGTGGCCTAGTTGTGACAACGCATATCAGTCGACTGCGAATGTTAAGCAACTTTGACACAAGTCGGTAACTGGATGTGTGACTGAATTTGGAGGTTCCAATTTGGCTTTTTCGTTTCTTCCGTACCTAGGAGAGCAAAGCCCTCGGTCCCGGTTATTAACACCCAACATCTGATATTAATCATTAAAACCTTAAGAGTTTAAATAGTCTTAGTCGAGTCGTAATATGCGGAAGGACGTGGGAAGTGGGAACCCACCGCATTATTATCCCAAAAAAACTCCTACCATTATTAATGGGAATGGGTCACGACCTGAGGGTCTCTCTCTCACCTCGTATTCCGCATTACCTCAGTAATGAGGAATACGAGGCAGAGAGAGAGACAGAGACAAAAAATTAATCGCTCAAGACGAGTTGACGAGAAAATGCAGAAACGCGGACCCCACCGTGGTGGGTCAACGCTGTGTCGAAAAAGAACACAATTGTCTAAATAAATAGATATGAAACAGGCCAGACTACTGCATAGTATAGAATAGTCATACTCAGAAGTTGAAAATTGAAATGCTACAAAAACCCACTACAATAGATTTTGACTATTTGTCAACCGACTTCAAAAAAAGGAGGAGGTTCTCAATTCGACTGTTTTTTTTTAATGTTTGGTACCTCAGAACTTTTGACTGGGTGGACCGATTTGGACGATTCTTTTTTTATTTGAAAGGGCATACTTCCCAAGTAGTCCCATATAAATTTTATCGAAATCGGTCGAGCGGTTTTTAAAATATCAACAATAAAATAAGTACTTTGTATAGGGTGTGCTTGTTGTTGTAAAGTTGGCGCGGGAGTTTGAAGTCGGTTGTTTAAAGGAATTTTTTACATTAGGTAAATTATTTCGTTTAAAATTGTTACTTGATTATAATTGAATAATTATTCATTAAATGCGTAGTATTTTTAACACTACTTTACAATCAGTAGGTATTTCATTTATCTTAGGGTAAGGGTAAAGGTCGCCCCATGGCCTTGCAAAATGTTCACATCCTATAAAATATTGAATCAGAAACTGATAGTTACAATTGGCTACTATATGCCTATGACCTAATTCATTACGTTAAGTTATGTAATTTGATAGAATTAAACTGGAATTCTGAAGTGTGCTGACCTTCCTGGTTTCATCATCAGGTCAAGGTCACGTCACTGAGGTGTTATTACTTCTTATATAAAACCTAATCGAATAAGACCAAATATGTACTAATATTTTTCACTGGGTCTCGCAGTATGCAGGTTTCCAGGTCACATCATCAGGTCAAGGTCATGACTCATGACACTAAGGGGTCATGACTCAAATCATTATTAAAAAGACCAGCATGACCGTTTATCATTACGGAGCACCTCCGTCACGATCAAATCATCAAGGTACTAAATATATTCTCTCTCTCTCAGTGTCGAATGTCTCTTTGCTGAATCATACAGCTTATGATTATTATATTAACGTTATCAAAATCAATCAATATATGCAATGCATAATATCGTCAAGCATTGCAAGTGATGCACCTTGAAAACAGGCTTGTATGAATTTGACAACTGTCTGAAAAGTAGAAAGCCTAGGGAGTTAAATTACTTTTTCATCCCACCATCTCGGAAAGAGTTTTTTAATCTTCGATATCTGAATGCAAAAGCCGTTATTATCCTCTTGAGGAAAAAGTAAATTGAATTTAGAACATCGTGTGCACGTTAGTAAATAATAAATATCACTCGTCTATGAAGTTTGTGAATTCAAAACATCATTAAAACCTATTTACTTCTACCTCTATGGTGCCGAATTTCCATACAACCTTTTTTAATTTGTTAAAAACTCACACTCGTAACTTTCTTGGTGTACTTTTTTAATTTGCTTTGCGCGCACCATTTTCTTTCACGTCATGTCATTTCCTCGCTGAGGTGGGATGAAAAGTTACGTGTTGCACTCGAGCGAAAAGGTTTTTCACCTCGTGCTCTTTTGATTCCCTCGCTGACGCTCAGGATTCTAATTTTTGAATCACGAGCGCAAGAATCCTTCGTTTGCTCGGTCATCAAAATTGAGCACGCGGTTAAAAAACAACTTTTCACTCTTGTATAACAAATAACTATAGCGCTTTAATTTCCGTAATTTCTTTACTGCAGGCCACCTACCATAATATAAATATAATGCCATAATACATATTAAGCCTCAAAAACATTAGTTTTTGAGGCTTAATATGTACCTATCACCAAATGCTGCCAGAGCGTAGAATTTCAGACTGCAAAGAGAGGCACAGTCCTAACCTGAGGTTCTAAATGTTATTGACAGAAAAATCAAACAAAACAGGGGTATTGAGACTTTAAGCGCTTAACACAAGAAGTGATGCTCTTTACGTACCTACTCGATTCCTTAAACTTTAAACTGAAACTTTTTTGAAACTGAAAACTTTACAATGAAACTTAAATCTAGCCTAATCTAATTACTATTCTGAACATGGCAGCTAGGACTGGTGCAAAGAATACTGTCAAAATATGGTGAAGAATAGCTATGATAATATTTAAGGACAGAAATTAACCAGCCTCTCTGCCACCAAATGAAGCAATTAACCGAGACAGTTAAAGTGCGGCTCGGAAGAATACTGAAACTTATTTTTTTAAAGCTTGCAAAGTAATAAAATGTATGCACTTCAGCAGGAGACCGCGTATCTTTTGCATCAATCATTGGTACATCGCAATCACCTCCGATTAGCTGAATTTATGGTATTCTTGCTGCGTTAATGGATTTCGTCCAATAGTGGAAGAGTGTTAACCAATCAGAGGTGATTGCTATGTATCAATGACTGATGCAAAAGATACGCGGTCGCCCTGCAGGACACTAATTTGAAAGATAATAAGTAATAATCATGCTCCTCAGCTACTTTTTTTCAGCCAATAGTGGCCGCTAATAGCTACTAGTTTGTAAAGAGAGAAAATTCTATCAGTAAAGCTGAATCAAAAGCAAATGTGTAATAAGCTGAGTAATACTGCAGGTTGATTACATTATTAACACGTGATACTGAAACGTGATTTAGAAAGAGATTAGAAATACATATAACAATTGAGAAGCTGGTTTCTTCGTTGGCTTAGGCATAACAAATCAGATGTAATTGGTAATACCACAATTATACCTTAGGTAATCCCTTTCAGCTTGTACGAAAACGGTCTCTGCCCTATTTTATCTTGCCGTGAGGATGGAAGAAAAGGTAATGGGAAAATCGAGAAAAAAAAATACAGTAACGAGTGGAAAACTTATCAAGATCTGAATCTAATCTGATTTACATTCATGCCTCTTAACAACGCTCAGAATAAAACAGCTCAAAGAGCTTTTTCAGCAACTATACGATGATGTAACAACGAAAAAAAAGATAAGGGTCTAGTCAAAGAACTATACGAAATCAGAAGATCCTACCCAGATTACACCGGCACTCAACTCCTGTTGGTGGTTAAAGCTATAGCCATTTAACTCTTCACTCACGTTTATCATATAGTCATGATAATGTTGAATTTTCGATCCAATTAACAAGATTAATTGATCCTAATTTGGTGCAATCTAAGCTGAATGCAAATATAAAAAAAATATACAATTGTAATATTATCCTTAGTTCTATGAACGGCGTTGACTTTAACATACAGATAACGTATAACAATACTACTTTTTACGCAGCGTAATCGGTCAGTGATATCATTAGTCACTGAAGAGTAATTATGCAAACTATCCTTTTTTACGAGAAATGCTTAGAAATAATTAAATGGGAGGTCATTTATTTGCAATTTATTATTATTAAGTACAGTAATTAAGTACATACTTCTAATAACCTCAAACTTTAAACCTTATAATGCTTAAATCTATTAACTATAATTAATTACTTAATATGTAATTATCTACTTTAAGATAATTTAACTAAACTTCATCTACACTGGAGTGTAAAATAAAGAAAGTTCATCAAATAAACGATCTGCATAGTAAATTTTGCACTTTTATAATAGAAGTGGTCCGAAAAGTTTTCTTAAGTCTTAATTCAACGAAATATTAATGACTAGCTTCCATAAATCTATGGATATTCTCAAATTTATTTTTATTAAGGTCAAGGTCTTGACCCTAAATAAAATGAATAAGCTTTAGAAATATTGATAAATTGGATCGATATTACCTGCTTGTAACGAATACACAAAATAATAAAAGTGGCAACTTGCATTTCAATAAAATGTGTAAGTGCAACAAACAATTTAAAACGTCACATTCAATAAACACATTGCATAACGCACCATAAAAATAAAACCCTTTTCCATGCTTTACGGCTTTCAAACACATGCGTTCAACAAATACACACGCACGTTCACACACCAATTCATCTGATACACACACTCACCTACGGTCAGAGCGTATGATCCGGCCCATGAGGAGCTCCCAGTTGCAACATTGACCGGCACAACTCCGTAATCTCCGGGTGATTCAAATTTATGAGGTGCACATACATCTGCTTATGTAAACTCAACTCTCCAGTTACAGCTTCAAGCCTCTTCAACAAAGCCTCCTTCTCCCTTAAGAGCGTTTTAACTTTTTCTTCTACTTCCCTTGAACGCACTTTAGCCTTTTCGCGGGATTTTCGAACTGCTATATTATTACGTTCCCTCCTCCTTCTATATTCGTCTGTACCCTTATCTAGTACTTTACCAGAAGATCGCCTCGCTGGTGGCTGCTTGTGTTTTAGTAGAGGAGGTAACAGAGGAGCTCCTAAAGGAGGCAAGGGAGTAAATCCGCCCCCGTATGGACCACTTACACCCACTGGGGGTTGTGGATTATATTGACCTGTATATTGGGCACATGTCACCGCTCGGCGAAAATCATGAGGCTCAGGGGGTTCTTCTTTAATTGGAGGAGCTTGTTCATGAGAATTCGCTGGAACTGGTGCGACGTAGGATGCTCCCGAGTGGACTGGCTGAGGCATATACGCGAGGGTAGTCCTCGCAAACGGCCTCTGTTGTGGAGACCGTCCACCAGGTAATATTTCCTGAAATAATGCCATCGTTTCCTCTCCTCGGAACTGGTCCTCGATGAGGTGTTGTAAATCCAAGCTAATTTCCTGTCCATTGAGCTCGTCTAAGTCCGGGGGCGGGAAAGGGGTGCGCTTATCTTCTCCTGCTTTCTTCAGGTCAGGCTGCGGCGGCGGTGGTGGGGCCGCGGCTGCATCGTACATTTGAGGGGATTCCATACCGCCAGGGCCGATCGGCCCAGCGGTCGCACTGCGAGTCTCCACTTCAGGGCACTAAGGGTCACTAGAGCACATGCACGGCGCGTGGCGTCACTCGCGAACAACGTACACGTATTGTCGCTCCGGCGGTCGGGCGCGGACTGGCGGAGCGCGCGCGCAAGGCTGTCCGGAAGGAAGCTGCACTGAAAGTTCGCATGTAAAAGTTTTAAGGTGCGCGCGCAACGATTAGCTCGGACTTCGGTTATTAGCTTAAGCGTACACTATTTTAAAATCGATAGTGTGAATGACAGATTAATAGTTTAATAAGTTCAAGATATATGGAATTACATTATATAATATGTATTTAAGAAGCAACTTTACGAGCTTTTTTAATGCGGTTTATTAAAGTTTTACAAAATTTTAGGACGTCTGGGCTAATATTAATTTAAAATTAAATGACACTGATGATGATGATGATGTTATAAGTTAATTATACTCATTCTAATATCTTAATAATTTTATAATGTACACTAATTTAGTTTTTAAACATACAAAAATCATGTAACTAAATTACTTTTTGAGTAAATAAATAAAAGAAAAATTAATTCTAAGATTGTCAGAATTAAAGAAATAAAAGATTAAAAAGTAGCCTTATCAGACATTAAAACAAGTCTTAACATAAACAGAAAATCGATAGCTTATCGAAAGATCTCTCAGTGGCTATCATCACGGAGGATCTATCGCAACTGTTATCGATTACAAATATCGAGATGTGGCACGACCCTACGTGGTTATCAAGGGTTAGAAAGGGGTAATACGCAATAATTTTAAAAGTCGCTTGAACGCTATTATTATTTTATTTATTTTATTTTTAAGTCTTTATTGCACACAAAATAACGGAAATAAAAAGACATTTAAACTACGAACTAGGACTAAACAGTATGCAAAGACGGTCTTATCGCCTAAGGCGATATTTTAGTTATGTGAACGTAATTAAAATTATTAAAAAACACGACTGCACTGCCATTATATTTTTTTCAAAATAGTTACAGCCAGTTTTATTGGGGATGATATTGTAAGGATTCTAACGATACCATAAACTTACATCCAAATCTGTTCAGGTTAAAAGTAATTAAACAAAGAAACTCACACTTACATACATACATACAGCTACATACATAGCTACATACAACATACAACAAAAAATATTAAAAAAAACTTATATAAGACTTTAAATAGATTCCGAATCTTTTTTATGGCTCACTAGCTGATGCCCGCGACTCCGTCCGCGTGGTTTAAGTTTTTTTGATTCCCACGGGACCTCCTTAATTTTCCGGGATCACTACTCACTATTAGCCCTCCCAACTATAACCATGCCAAAAATCACGTCGATCCGTTGCTCCGTTGCGGCGTGATTAAAGGACAAACCAACAAACAAACTGACTTTCGCATTTATAATATTAGTATGATATTACTACGATTGGACTAATAAATCACCTCACATGCCAATATGGTAGTAATATCTAGTATTCTGTGCTAATATTATATCAAGACTCTATCGCCCATTTGAGAAGCAGATTGTACAATGAAACTCTTTTTCTTTATCAACTACTAGTGGGCCCGGAAGCCGTTGTCCAGCCCTATCTTCCTCGCAATTTTTCCATATTTTCTCACCGTTTAAACCTTCTCTGAACTACGACAAACATTTCAAAACCAAAATCAGCTAAATCGGCCCAGCCGTTCTCGACTTTTAGCGAGACAAACGAACAGCAATTGGTTTTTATATATACTCGTAAGTTAGCCCTTGACTGCAATCACACCTGATGGTAAGTGATGATGCAGTTTAAGATGGTAGCGGGCTAACCTGTGGGTATGGCAGTTATATTAAATCCATACCCCTAATCGGTTTCTGCACCGCATCGTACCGGAACGCTAAATGGCTTGGCGGCAAGTCTATGCCGGTGGGGTGGTAACTAGCGGCCGTAGCCAAGAACAGAACCAGGCCAGACCAGAGAAAATTCAGAAATTATAAATTCCCAAATTGACTCTGCCGGGGATCGAACCCGGGACCTCCCACGTTAAGACAACAGCGCTAAACACTGCGCCAGGGAGGTCGCCAAAAACTCAGTACCTAGTTACTGTTTCAAAATTGTGCGTGAAAATGTGGAGCTAAGCGGCTGATAAATTATATCAGTATGGGTAAAAGATGAGTAGACTAGCCTGTATAAAAAACTTATGAAATCAAATTTTTTTCCACTACAGCCCGTTAACGTCCCACTGCTGGGCACAGGCCTCCACTCTCATAGGAGAGTGGGAATTAGAGCTTAGACCCACCACGCTGCTCCAATGCGGGTTGGCGGGCTTTAACGACTATTATCATGTTAGTGACAATAACCGGGACCGACGGCTTAACGTGCTCTCCGAGGCACGGGGGTGAAACACCGCCAACTTCCTAACTCCGGGCTAGTAGGACTGAGAATTTCTAGTCAGAAAAACCCAATACTCAGTATAAGGCCCGACCCGGGACTCGAACCCGGGACCTCGTCGGCCGGTGTCGATGCATGCCAACCACTAGACCAACGAGGCAGTATTTTTTTTTAAATGAATTAAAATGTGAAATTCACTGAAACACGTGTTAGTGACCCAATACCTACTTACGAAGCGAAATTACGTGAACCGCGAATATTTCCCGTAGTCAGCGTTATCCGATACATTACGTTGGTGTATCACTTGTTATTGTTAAAATGAAATTGTATTGCAACGAAAATAAATATGTTTCACCCATTGCACTACAAAATTTTCACCCTTTTTTACGATTTTTTATTTATTTATTTTTTATCCACTACAAGTTAGCCCTTGACTGCGATATCACCTGATGGTAAGTTAGGGGCATGGCAGTTATATAAAACCCATACCCCTATTTTCTACACGGCATCGTACCGGAACGCTAAATCGCTTCGTGACACGTCTTTACCGGTAGGGTGGTATTTTATGTAGTGTACACTGTGTACACTGTTCTCCGAGACTTGGAAGCCGATTTGGATATGTTTTTATTTAAATCGTGCAAAACGACCCGAGTCCTACCTATAGATCTTTTTATACAACGCAACGGATTTTGATACGGTTTTCTCTATCATGTAGAAAAATTCTTCGGCAGTTTAATATGTATAATAGAAATAGAATTAGAAATCTTTATTAAAGAAATTAACTTAAGTACAAATACAATGAATTCCTGGCCCCTAAACTAGCAGGACCCGTATCTTAGGGGCCAAATGTATAATACTCGGCTTATATAATTATTGTCATAAAAGTACCTACTTAGTTATTTTTAAGCTATTGCATAGCTTCGATCGCGGGCCTTGAGCGTGGAGACCGAATCCAGAAATTCCGTAACGAAAAAAACCCTAACACTTTGGTTGCTATGACTACTTGTGTTGTTGACTTCAAGTTGTTGAAAATATAAAGGCGAAATAATTTTAAAGAATTATGTTTTCAATAGTCCGGGTGTCCAAGGGGAATCAAAAAACCTTTTTGAAGTCAACAACACAAGTACCTAGTCATAGCAACCAAAATCATCTTTTCATAAAAGTATTTCGCCTTTATATTTTCAACAACTTGAAGTCAACAACACAAGTAGTCATAGCAAGTTGATAAAAAATGCTATGCAATAGCTTTACCGCGGCAGTCTCCGAGTGCCACACGTCTTTTTTTTTGTTGAGAAAATGAACTTTGTCGAATCTAATTAGTTTAACACACCTGTGCGAAGCCAGGGCGGGTCTCTATAGTAAAAAATAGTTTTACTTTGCCACACCGGCTTGTATTTTTGATAATTTCGAGAATTAATAAATCCGCTTTATCCTAGAATCTGTACTTTTTTTGGGAAATTTCAGCCAAAAACAAAAAAATACAGCTTGCCAGGGCGGGTCTCCATATAGTTAAAAATAGTTTAACTATGCCATACCGGCTTGTATTTTTGATGATTTAGAGAATCTTACTAATATTATAAATTCGAAAGTTTGGATGGATGTATGGATGTATGGATGTATGGATGTATGGATGTATGGATGTATGGATGTATGGATGTATGGATGTATCGATGTATGGATGTATGGATGTATGGATGTATGGATGTATGGATGTATGGATGGATGGATGGATGTATGGATGTTTGTTACTCAATCACGCCCCAACGCCTGAACGGATCTGGCTGAAATTTGGCACAGAGATAGATTATAGTCTGGAATAGCACAAGGGCTACAAGGGAACCAAAAATCCTCAATCCATGCGGACGAAGTCGCGGGCATCAGCTAGTTATATAGGTAACTAGCGGACGCCCGCGACTTCGTTCGCGTGGCTTAAGTTTTTTAATTCCCACAGGCACTCCTTAATTTTCCGGGATAAAATAAATATGTCACTCTCCAGGTCCTCATCTATACCGATGCAAGAAATCACGTCGAACTGTTGCTCTGTTGCGGCGTCATCAAACTCTCTAACGTCCTTGAGGATAAAATTTTCAAAAACGGTGAAACATGTATTTTTTATTTTAAACCAGAAGCCCAAATACCAACTTTCATGGCTTTAACTTGAAAAATGAAGGACTTTCGTACACACTTTCAACCCCTATTTTTCCCCTTTAGGGGTCAAATTTTGAAAAACTGTGACACACGTATTTTTTTATTTTTTACCGAAAGCCAAAATACCAAGTTTCATTGATATAACTTGAAAAATATCTTGAGAAAAGAAGGCCTTTCATGCGAAACTTTCATCCCCTATTTCACCCCTTTGAGGGTCGAATTTTCAAAAACTGTGAAACACGTATTTCTTTATTTTTAACCCGCAGCTCATATACCAAGTTTCATGGCTATAACTTGAAAAACGACGGACTTTCATACAAACTTTCAACCTCTATTTTACCCCTTTGGGGATGGAATTTCGAAAAACCCTTTCTTAGTGGATACCTAGTCTTCACCAAAAACACACTCTCCAAATTTCATGTTTCTAGGACCAGCGGTTTAGGCTGTGCGTTGATATATAAGTCAGTCAGTCAGTCAGAACTTTGAATTTTATATATATAGATGAATGTTTTTATACTTTTTGTAAAGGAGATCGGCGAAGTATGACCCAGCTAATTTAAAAACCATTCAGATTCAGAAATCTTTTAATATTTTTTAATATATTTCAAAGTATTTTTCTGTGTAAACATCAATTTTTTAGAAGATGGGGATCAAAAATAAAAATTATTACGAAACAATAAAAAAGTCGTTTTAATGGCAATACGGAGTATAGATACCCGCAGGGTGACCGCATATCTTTTGCATCAATCATTGATACATCGCAATCACCTCTGATTGGTTAACACTTCCACTATTGGACGAAATCGCCATTGACGCAGCAAGAATACCATAAATTCAGCCAATCGGAGGTGATTGTGATGCATCAATGATTGATGCAAAAGATACGCGGTCACCCGGCAGAGTATAAAAGTAGAAACTAACGTGTCAAATGTCAATTACTGTCAAACTCAATCAAATGTCATTCGTGGACCGTAGTAGAGATGTGTCGGAAAAAACACATTAACTCGAGTTGAAATTCAGGTAACTCGGAATGGAATTCGAGTTACACAACTCTGCTTAACATAAAGAAACTAAGTGTATTTTATTTGTTACAAAATACTTTTTTCCATACTGTATATTTGTACTTCAATCCAACTATCTGTTAGGACAATTATTATTATCAATGCTAAACTTCGTAGGTAGGATTGAAATAAAAAGGTTTTTATAGTTTACATAAATCATAATTTATATCGTTCTCATTAGAGTTAGTAGGTACACATTTATTTTTGGTTTTAGTCTTAGTTAAGTTATAGTAAGTACTGATATTTAACAACAAAACTAGTTAGTTATAAAGCAGTCTTCACAAAATAATATCAGTCTAACTTTATAACTAGGTACATATTATGCTATTAATAGTTCAATCATCACAATGAAAATATTCATAAATAACTTTGTCATCGTTAGTGTCATTCGGTCGATGCAATGGCGGGAGTACGTAGACAGAGAAAGAGATATATTAGACAGGGCGTCGGCGTATACAGTATGCGATAGTAATTAATTAAAATTAATTAAAATCGTTAATTTAATTTAAAGGCGATGCATTATCGATACAGTTCTGCACTGCCGGCACCCCTCGCTCTTCTTTTACCCCTGAAAGCTCACGCGTTATAAATACGATACATCGCGACGCGATTGTATCGCTACTGTTTTGCTTCTGTTGCGCGTTGTATATGCGACTAACGCCCAAAAGTTGCGATGTATAAGCGCGTTAGGGTTAACCCCCTTTTCAAATAGTAAGAATAGTATAACAACCATCAATTTGTATGTCATAATATACTTACTGGCCACGTTATGAATTACATACCTACTATAGGTTTAATGTACCCAGCAGGTAGGTAACTTGTTTTTATGTAGGTAGGAAAGCGTATTACTATTTGGTATACATAGTCAGATAATGATCTGCAGTGCCTGATAGATTTTTCAAAGCTATTAAATGGTCATCTGGCTTAAAAACCATGAAATAGAAATCTATCCTCACTTTTAACTATTACTACGAATATCTTTTTTCTCCCAACTTTATTTGATTGACTTTCATAAACTTTTTTGTTAGTCTGGTTTAGTATAAGAAGTACCTATGAGAAGTTTGATGCGTGAACGTGAACCTCAAGTTTGGGTCAAACACTATATGGGAGCTCGCCGACCTCCTTTCAGACAAAAACAAAAAATACAGCCCGTAAGTTTTTTTTTGTTGTATAAATGGTAAATACGTTTGGCCAGCAAAAGTTACGCAAGGTCATGATCACGACGACCAGTAATCTAAGTATACGTACAGGTTCATTAAAATTTACGTTTGCTTCTAGACTGGCAAATAGCTGAAACATCTTTCTGAAAAAATCTTAGCTAAACTGTCCCAGTCGGGAATAGAATTTGGGCCCTGCTTTTATATAACATGATATTGAATGATGAATTTTAACAAAATCATCTTTAGGTCAGACCTATTGTACGCCTGACTAGAATGTGCCTATTTTTGCTTCGTTAAAGATACCAATTTGATTAGGTATAGAACTAGCTATTAGGTATAGCTATGTTGTATAGTTTGTTTAATAATATTCAAAGCCGGTGCTCTACTTAGATATAGTAGAAGAAATTCATAATTAAGTGTATGTACTCGTTTAATTGAAATAGTAGTACAATTAGTGTAGTGGTGGTGGTTGTACGAAGTTACTGCCCTACTGGTGGGGGCGCGGTGAGCGGCGTGTGATGCAACGACGCCGGCGCAATATACTGCCACCGATGACGACTGGTCACTGAGAGCCAGAATAATGATAACTTACCACTACAGCCCACTCTCATAGAAGAAAGGGAATTAAAAGCTTAGACCAACGACCTCAATTTACATACACGGGCCCTGTCAAACAAAGAATGTGTACTTATTTTACTAACGCCATCTAGTCTGAAAAGCGGGACAGCGCTATGGCGGGGACAAGGACTGGATTATACAGGTGAGGGGCATGCCCTACAAGTCGGCGCCCAACTGCTTTTTTATGAAAGGTCCCATCTAGTACATACATATTATATTTCGAAGGCTTAGACCCACCACGCTGCTCAAATGCGGGTTGGCGGGCTTTAACGACTATCATCATGTTAGTGATAATAATAACCGGGACCGACGGCTTAACGTGCTCTCCGAGGCACGGGGATGGGACACTGCCCAACTTCCTAACTCCGGGCTAGTACTGAAAATTTATTGCCAGAAAAATCCAATACTTGTTATGGCCCGACCCGGGACTCGAACCTGGGAACTCGTCGGCCGCAGATGAACATGCTAACCACTAGACCAATAAGGCACTAATAACTACGCAGAAGATATTACAATGTCCATGTGTGTGCGAAAACAAAAGCACACTATTCACCCACTCTAGCAACTGATAATTTGGAAGCTAGCTTGCTTCTGAATTTTCCTGATCAGAATATAATGAGGTATGATAAAGTAAGAATATCTGAAATTTCAACTTATAAGGGGGTCATAAAGTAAGTATGACCTAAGTATGTATGTAAGTATGGGGGATGTAAGTTCTTATAGTGCTCTTCTACGTTAATATTATGAGAAGCAGGTGCAGTCCGTTTCTAGAAAACGGTGGAAAACGGACGACAGTTTTTGCTAAATATATCGATTATATTTTCGACTTGCCAAAAAACCTTGTAAGTATTTAAGTTTTTATAATAAAGAAGACTTTTGCATTTTTGCAATCTGTATTTTTGGAATAAAATGCAACGTTTATCTATCAAGACTGTGAACGAAATTACCCGTTTAGGTTTTGAGTTGTTCCGAATGTTGTTTAGAATAACTGTTATATTAGGCAGATTAATACGTGAAAATTCCGCTATATTTCTAAAACTATAAAATACTAGATGATGCCCGCGACTTCGTCCGCGTGGATTTTTTGTTTTCGTGAAAGGTTTTTGATTCCCACGGGAACTCATTAATTTCCCGGGATAAAAAGTAGCCTATATCCTTCCCCGGAATACAATCTAACACTACAAAATTTCATCAAAATCGTTTGCCTAGTTGAGCCGTGAAAGCGTAGCAGACAGACAGACACACTTTCGCATTTCGCATTAGTATGGATTATGTAAGTATTATATTCCAGCCATATTTACCTACTTAAAACGGCCTATACTCGCCAGCGTCAAGTCTCAGTGAGTGGGTAAGTAGGCGAGCGACAGCAGAAAGTGGTTGCCGCAGTGACGCAACCGCGCCGGTAACCCAGTGCCGTGCGACGGTTCAAGTGTTCCACGGAGACATGTATCTTGAGTCTTGACTATCTTGGGGATACTAATCTTCGACGTCGTCATCGTCTGCGTCGTTACCGTCGTCTTCGTAATGACTATAGCTTCCACAGTTGGATGAAGGTCTCCTGCAACGAATCTCCACTTCACAGTACACGCAGTCTTGTGCCACTTGGTTCAAGTGTTCCACGGATACATGTATCTTGACTATCTTGGGGATACTAATCTTCGACGTCGTCATCGTCATTGCGTCGTTACCGTCGTCTTCGTCCTGACTATAGCTTCCACAGTTGGATGAAGGTCAACTGCAACGAATCTCCACTTCACAGTACACGCAGTCTTGTGCCACTTGGTTCAAGTGTTCCACGGATACATGTATCTTGACCATCTTGGGGATACTAATCTTCGACATCGTCGTCGACATCGTCGTCGACATCGCGTCGTTACCGTCGCCGTCGTCTTGACTATAGGACTTCCACAGTTGACACTCCTCTTCACAGAACACGCAGTTTTGACAGCGGACCCAGGGGTCCAATGAAACACTATCAGCTCCGTTTATCCGATAATGTTTGTTATCAGTAATTAAGGATTTACTTAGTTATCACAATACAACAAGTATTTAGTAAGTACAAGAAGAGCGCGCAAAATCTTTTTCGCGCCAAGTAGGAACAAAGATGAGTGAAAACTTTTGACTGTTTAGTTGTCAGTGCCGACTGCGTTTGCAACTTGGAAGTAGGAACATTCCATGGAACATTCTATGCTTCGGAAATCTTACGTTTACTAACGTAAACTTGTTTAACAGGGGAGGGAAAATGCCGCCTAGTAGAAGTTGCCAAGAAATGGATCAGGGGGGTTGCTACCGTCGCTTAAAGCAGTATTATTTCATGATGACAGTTTTATGTCCCGTACCTTGACGTCCCTAAAATAAGGATTATAATTCTACAACACGAACGTCAAAAATATTAAAATAATACGGCTCTTAAGCGATGGTAATATGGCCCCAGTAGTTCGTAGAAGGTTCTATGACTAAGTATAAAACTGGCTCGTCCACAAACATTCAATAACATCGTCTTACTAGTCATTTTTGCGCTCAGCTAATATACCTAGTCGTAGGAGCGATGGCTGCTAGATTCGGAAAGAGTTATAAGCTTATAATATACCTATAGCTTATGTGGCGTGCAATCTTGTAAGTTGGAACGACGATATAAAGAAGACAACTCAAAGAACGCAAAACGCAACGATTTCCTGAAAGCTCTGAGAAACTGTGAAAGTTTTTCACGGTTACACGAATCTTGAAACTACAGGTGTAGAGCTGTGGATATTAATAGTTAAGACCACCCGTGCGAAGCCGGGTCGTATCAGCTAGTAAAAGTATAAAATATGCCAGTACGTTAACATTTAATTTATAGCTCGTAATCCTTAAAGCCTGAAACATACAAAACGCGCAACGGCACGGTGTGCCGGCAAACTACAGCAACATTGGACGTGAGACTTCGCGTCGCAATGAAGTACAAGTTTACGTATTTCAAATAAAAGGATTTGGACATCAAAATGTAGTGGGCGTGTCGCAGACGACGTGCGTCTATTGTAGCGCTGCTCCATTGCTCGATTCGCCTGTAAATCCCTTTATCGTCAGTTCCGTAAATTAGCTACAGAATTAGGTTAAAATTAAGTACTTAGAGCTACAGAAACTGATAATATGCGGCCTGCGGAGTGCGGGTACAACGTTAAGATGCCTCTGGTGCACACGTTGCCACATGGCTCGTTCTGTTTGTTTCAACCTTAAATATCTTGCCGAATACCGCATCCCTACTACAGTACCGTGTGGGCTACGTGACACACTTTCGCTGGGCCGGTACACTGCTGTAGTACCATTTGAATACCTTGAAGAAATTATAACAGTTTCGTCGGAAGGATTTGTGCAGTTTATTTTAGCAAAATATGTCTGGTATCCTCGTTGTTCTTATATTAATAATATATTTTTTTTAAGGAATATTATATATCATTTACGTAGTCATTCATAAGTAACATTTATTTAGAAGTCCAATACTTCAAAGAAACACTTTTAAGAGCTTAGGAATGAGAAATATGCAACGCAAAAAAACATACGCACCGAATTGAGAACCTCCTCCTTTTTGGAAGTCGGTTAAAAAAAAAAATCTATCTATGAACCTGAATAAAAAAATGCTTTTCATTTAAGTTGCGCCACAGAATAAAATTTTCCTTATATGTTTGTTTTGTCTATTCGTTGTCTTATTATTAATTACATTTATTATTTTTTTGCAAAATATTAGGATAACATGAGTCCAACGAAGTGTAAAAGATGGCATTAGACCGCAAAGACCTCATTCGCGAAAGTGAGAGTGCTGCGTTGCGTAACCTGCGCTAAAGTCATGACGCCCTGGTACCGCGACCTCACGATCCACTGCACAGTGTTGTATCTTATACAATTAGAAATAAGGTATACTTTTTACTGAGGAAGCCTTGCTGTTCGCTGGATAATATTAGTATTAGTGATTCGGCTTGGTTAGGTTATGTTTTTATGGAACCATCGCGTAGGATTTCGATGACTCGTTGGCTTGTGGGTGGTATGAAGGTTTAACGACATTTAGGTGTTGTAAACATCCGATAATCCGTTAAACCTAATAGAATTATGGCCGAATCAATATTTCTTAGAAGATAATAGGTAAATTCAATAGGTATAATCATTCCATTCAAGATTTGGTTTACAGTAAATTTATAAATTATTTTGTAAGTTATAATGTTTTTGTGTAACATTGAAGTATTTCATACATGTTCACCATAAATAAAAACATTTCTTTCAAACTGTAATATATCATGAATGAGAATAACAAATAAGTACCTAAGTATAATTATTGAAATGGGCATGGGTATATTATGGAAATGGGCAGGCCACGTTGCACGCACTAGCAACGAAAAATGGTCAAAACGCAACAACTCAGTGGAATGGCCCAAAAGGCATCAGGAAACGCGGGCGTCCCAAAGAACGTTGGTCAGACGAGATAGTGGGCATTGCTGGAAAAAGGTGGATCAGAACAGCACAGAACCGCAAAGCATGGAGCAAAATGGAGGAGGCCTTTACCCGCAAGGGGTCCTTGGTTTAAATTCAAACAACAACATTGCTAAATTATCTACTAAAATTATTTAATTCAATATTATATAAATCAATTGTACTACTTATACTACTCTTGTTTTTCTTATCAACTTATATACTCTCTTTTATGTTCTATTTTCTGTATGTACTCTATGATCTATCCCTGTAAACTAAGGAATAATAAAGGCTTTTTTTTTTATTATTTATTTAAGTATAATTATTGTAACTGCAAAATTGTCAGCGTCGCAAGCGAAAATTGCAAGGGCTTTAAAGTAAGTACCTTTGCGTTGGAAATAACAACAAAATGAAATGTCAAAAGCAGAAGCTACATTTGCGGTTACTTATTTTAGGGTTCTAAATCAAGAGAAAACCCAAATTTAGGACGCAATTTAATCAGATAAGGTTAGGTTAGGTTAGGTTAGACATATAATATTTAGTGTCTCATATCAACCAAGAGTTCAGAGCTATATAAGAGATGGTCACATTTTAATGACTACGACTTAACGATGAGACACAGATTACCATACAATCATTATGGTAATACAAATTAGTTGGTCAATACAAGATCCAGTAACCTGTGAACCGTATTGTGAGTAACCTTGGGGCTATTTGGGCTATTGTCCTAGAAATAGGTAAAATAGACAACAATTTTTTTGAGCTCCAGTAAATTTATCCATTAAAAAAAGTTTAAGCGGATATTTAGTTGGAAAAATAAGATTTTACTATTGGTCGATCTGAGTAAGTTACAAACGATACGAGACGATAAAAGTATGTACCCTTAACCTAATACGTTTGAGGCGTAAGAATTTTGTTACCATAAAACTACAGTAGAGTCAGTCAAGAAAGAAGTTGCAATTAGTAGGACGAATATAATATATTTAGATACATTTATTGATTACAATGCAACTACTGACTAGGGGACTTCTTTCGTGACGTTTCTTCCACAACATATCTCTGACTATCTAATAAAACCATTTCTACGATATTTTGCAGTTACCTACTACTTACTACCTACGTAGCACTCCCTTTACTTGGATAGATTGTAGAGGCCACTTAGGGTACAACGTACTATCAACACGTGTAACAGGTTAGCCCGCTACCATCTTAGGCTGCATCATCACTTACCATCAGGCGGGCATCAGGTGAGATCGCGGTCAAGGGCTGACTTGTGGTGGATAAAAAAATAGTTGTTTGTTATACAAGAGTGAAAAGTTGTTTTTTAACCGCGTGCTCAATTTTGATGACCGAGCAAGCGAAGGATTCTAAAATTGAATTCTCAAAAATTAGAATCCTGAGCGTCAGCGAGGGAATCAAAAGAGCACGAGGTGAAAAATCTTTTCACTCGAGTGCAACACGTAACTTTTCATTTCAGCGAGGAAATGAAATACTTCTCGCGTGATTGTTGAGGGAGAAAGCTCATTTCCGCATTTTTAACAGTTTCAGTCAATTCTGTTGGCGTCAAATTAACTTCTTCGTCACTAGAATCACTAATTTTAGGGTTTTCACTTATTTTCAATTTTCTTGTTTTTAATCGAAGGTTTTAATTTTAAACAATATGACGTGAAAGAAAATGGTGCCCGCAAAGCAAATTAAAAAAGTACACCAAGAAGGTTACGAGTGTGAGTTTTTAACAAATTAAAAACGGTTTTATGGAAATTCGGCACCATAGAGGTAGAGATAAATAGGTTTTAATGATGTTTTGAACTCACAAATTTCATAGATGAGTGATATTTACTAACGTGCACACGATGTTCTAAATTCAATTTACTTTATCCTCAAGAGGATAATAACGGCTTTTGCATTCAGATATCGAAGCGTAAAAATACTCTTTCCGAGATGGTGTGATGAAAAACTATTACCTATTCTGTGGCTCTATTATATGGCCATTGTAGCTATGCTGTTTTTCTTCTACAACTTTGATACGATGTTGAATGAATAAATGAATGAAATAAATATGTATTAATGTACCAATGTAATTGTACGACCAAGAAATAAATATAAATAGGTAAGACATTAAAATAAATTGCTGGCCAATGAATCTCTACCAGAGGCGATCTCTACCAGGCGTAGTAGAGACGGTGATACAGGTAGGTAATTAAGGGTGTGTTACGTTAGTTCTCTTCTGTTCTGCGATGTTCCTCTCTAAATAGGTATAACTCTATCCTAGGAGCAAGTTTTGGGTCTTTTTTATGGTTAAATGCTAACAGGAAGAGCAAGGCTTACAAAGCGGAGTTTTGGGGTCACCTGCCGCTTGGCCATGCAATTGGCAGTTAAAAACCTAACTGACTGACCGACAATACACACCGGGTGGGCCCTAAAACATAATATACCTAATAGGTAATATGTCATCTAAGTGCTCATCTACGTTTTATGCGTTACTTTTATTATTTCACATAGGAATTACGTATACCTAATGTATAACGTAGAACAGTGCGAGAAATAGTTTTGAAAATTCATCCCATGTTAAATTACTTGGTAATTTAAGTTTTTTTTTGTATAGCGTAAAAGCAAAAATTTGTTGATTTTAGGTACTTACCTAATACTTATAGGTAATTATTTTAGAATTCACGCGATAAAACTGCATATAATGAAGAGTAATTAAAAAAAATAGCCAACAGTTTACAGAGGCACCTGTTTAAGAACGGATACAAAACGATCTCCGAATTATTATATAAAACCATAATGAAGTTATCAAATAGCACGCACACATGAAAACTGTGACCCAAAATCGTAACTAAAAGATGCAAACAATCTTTAAAGTTTGATACCAGGGCAGCACTCAAGCCGCACTTATGTTTATTATTATGTAACATTAATGAATTTTGTTTATTAATATTTTGTTTTGTGATTTAAGTAAATAAAAAAAATTAAATGACGTTAAGTGACGACCCTGTTATTTCCTATTTTCTATGTTTGTTATTGAAATTTACAGGTTTTAATGTATACCTAGATAGTGTTATCGGTTTCCACAGGGAACATTTTGAAAGGTAGAAGTACTATACTATAAGTTTATAAATATTATTATACTAGATGATGCCCGCGACTTCGTCCGCGTGAATTGATGTTTTTTTAAGATTTAAACTATCCTATCTCTCAAGTTAGATCGAACTGCACATGGTGTGCGAATTTTATTATAATCGGTTAAGTGGTTTAGGAGTCCATTGAGGACAAACATTGTGACACGAGATTTATATATATTAAGATTACATGATGTCCACGACTTAGGCCGCGAGGATTAAAAATATCAGAAAATCAATGAGTTCATATTCTAATTTCCTAAAGCCTATTTCAGGCTCTTTGAAGATATATTTGTATACAATCAAGCATTGCAGTAAGCATTTAGTAATATTATACAGTCTAAAACAACATCTAAAGGAAAAAATTAAAAAAAGATGTCACAAAATAGGTTATGCTAAACACGTAAAAAAATACAATTAGACGGTTTTTTAGAGATAAAGAGACTTGTCGATCTCAAAAATAAAATATGCGCATAAAAATAATAATATAACAAAAATATTTAAATTAGAATAGATTACATCAAGAGCCGGCCCTTTCTATTTCTATTAGTAGCAGGGCCTGCCCTATTTTAGGGATTGCAACATAGGGGCACACACATGCACTGTGACGTAGGTATTATATGTTGTATATTTATATGTGTGCGTAGATAATATTAGAGCGATGGGCTACTTAGTGCGTTTTTTATTGACTTCGCTGATCGACTTGTCGTTAATAATAGATTTTTGCAGATTTAACTTTTATTTATAGTTTTACTAGCTGATGCCCGTGACTTCGTCCGCGTGGAATATGTTTTTTTTATTCCCACGGGAACTCCTTAATTTTCCCGGATAAAAATTAGCCTATGTCACTCTCCAGGTCCTCAACTATAGCCATGCCAAAAATCACGTCGATCCGTTGCTCCGTTGCAGCGTGATTGAAGGACAAACCAACAAACAAACACACTTTCGCATTTATAATATTAAGTATGATTGCTTGAGAAGGGAAATTATTATACCTGCAATACCCGACTTAAAGTTGACGCTCTTAGTATCTTTAAGCGGATTCCGTTGTTTATAACACCTTACGCCGAAGGTAATAAGACTTCTGTAACAATCGCAAATCACTCACGATTGGAGTAAAAGTTCAAATAAAAAGTCGATTTAGAGATTTCTGAGCAAACATCATGCTAACAATATACCTAAATGCGAAAGTGTTTGTTGGTTTGTCCTTCAATCACGGAGCAACGGATCGACGTGATTTTTGGCATGAGTTTAGTTGTGAGCCTGGAGAGTGACATAGGCATACTTTTTATCCCGGAAAATGGAGAAGTTCCCGCGGGAATCAAAAAAACTTAAACCACGCGGACGAATTCACGCGGAAGACGAGTTATAATATTATGTGCGTTTTAAGAAAATAAATATCACTTGTTTAAGTTGTTTTAAATGGTGAAGGAAAACATCGTGAGGAAACCTGTACACTTGAAATTTTTTAATAATTTTCTCAAAAGTGTGTACCTAAAGTTTGCCAATCCGAACTTGGCTATGAAGTACCTAAGTAAGTTTTTACGTCAGTAGCGTTCGTAAGTAATTTACATCAAATAAATATTATAAATGAGAAAGTTTGGATGGATGTACGGATGGATGTATGGATGGATGTTTGTTACTCAATCACGCCCGAACGGCTGAACGGATCTGGACGAAATTTTGCACTGGGATAGATTATAGTCTGGAATAACACATAGGCTACTTTCTATCCTGAAAAACTGAGGAGTTCCCGCGGGATCCAAAAAAATTTCAGTCCACGCGGACGTAGTCGCGAGCATCCGCTAGTACTTTTATATAACATGCAACAGGCGTCGATGTTATCTATTTTTATACAGTATATTATGTATACGGTTTTATTAAGCAAAACATTGTTACATAAGTAATTAACACAAAGTTGTGTTCTGCTTAAAAAAGGGGGTATTACCTAGGTATGTCAGGTCAGTTTGAAGTAGGAATGACTAATGAAAGAACTTGATGTTTAATTTGCTATAATCTGCCAAAGTTTTGCCAAAATAGACAAATCTATGTGGTACAGCGTATAGCTTGCGATTAGGGATGTTATGGAGCTCCGTAACCGTAACCGAAACTATTGGATATCCGAAATAAAAATCTATCCGTAACCGTAACCGAATCCGATACAAAAGTTTCGAATAATTTCGGATAGAGACGGAGGCTAAATAAAACATGTTATGACAGATTTTTGTTTTTTGTAAAAACAAAAATATAATAATTAAGTAGGTACCTACTTACATAGATGACTGATTATAAATTATAATCAGTTATCAAATAAATATTATAAATGAGAAAGTTTGGATGGATGTATGGATGTATGGATGTTTGTTACTCAATCACGCGCCAACGGCTGAACGGATCTGGCTGAAATTTGGCACAGAGATAGATTATAGTCTGGAATAAGTAACACATAGGCTACTTTTTATCCCGGAAAATTAAAGAGTCTCCGCGGTAACCAGAAAACCTCAATCCACGTGGACGAAGTCGCAGGTGTATCAGCTAAGTAGGTACCTAATATATAGGTAATTGCAAATGCAAATAAATCACATAATAATAATATCTATCTATAATCTTTATGGGCTTCCAAATAAACATACTATAAAATATTATGCGTCATTATCATTGTACGGTCTTGATGAACCTCCGAAACTATTAATCGGATTGTGAATTTGTGACTAACGGTGTTATTACTTTAATATTGCCACCTAGCGGCGAGTAGCATCAAACAATACTATGAGCGACATCTTACGGTGGATAGTTGCATCTTTTCGTCGAATAGTTGTCAAGATAGAACCTGAACAACCTTCCCAATAAAATTATAACAGATGGCTCTACTGGACCGGAAATAAAATAAAAAACCCCATAATCTAGCAAACGCCCGTGACTTCGTCCACTTTCTAGTAGGTATTATTATCCTTTTAAACTTGTTATGAGTTTTTAACGCCTTTATTGAAAACAATACAATAGACTGATAGCTAGCTAGCCTAACCTAATTACCCAGGTACTTTGCCATTGGCCAGGGCCCTAGGGGTGAGCCTGCCCTTCTGTCACCAATATGAGGGTCAGGGAGGTCAGAGATGAAAATTACCTATCTCGGCTGAGATGTTTGCCACTATAGACAAAGATTTGCTAGTAAAATCCGTCAAGTTGATTTTTTTTTTTCGTGAAAGAGTACAGCCATCCTTGGACGTGCCATTTTGCTCCGTGATTTAAATTATTTGATTATAGAATAATAATAATAATTATAAAAAAAAGAAAGAAGTCAAAAGATATGTTTCCGCCCGGGATCGAACCGGGGGCCTTCTGCGTGTTAGGCAGATGTGATAACCGCTACACCACGGAAACTGATGAGTACAATCGTGAAATTTGGTTACATACTATGCCTTTAGTTTTCCCATTTCACTTCCAATTATTTTAACAATTTTTAACAAAAACTAAATTAGGTAAATTATAGTAATTAGGATATTTTATTAATTTCATTATTTACAATATCTACAAAGTATAATACTGATTCAACACTTAGGTGACTTACATAAAATTATTAATATAATAATACCTATTTATAATAATTATTAGTACGTCCTAATAATATTTTTACCTAATCTATGGCACTTACCAATACGTGACCATATTATTCAAGGGATAATAATAATTAGTACCCTTGAATGAGAGTAGCTATCTACAGTAAGTACCATATAGTTGGAAATCCTTGTTCACCTCGCGCTTAATCGTAGCGTTCAACTTAAACCTCAACCTATTATGTACAGGTAAGTATTACATGTTTAACTATCAACAATCAACATTTTTTTACTTTTGATCCCCAGCTGACATACTTTTTAGCACTGAAGCTCTATATTATAGCCTTCTGCGGAGTCGAGTTTTATTTTTATTACACGTTGACGAAGTCGCGGGGATTTTCATCTTCTACTTAGTTCATATATTTTGTAGGTATTGATGCCTGTATAACGACCAGCTGCTCGATAGGTACTACTCGAACTGCGTACCTACCCACCCAATAGATATATAATTCCTATAGGTAACACGATTTTATCTACGTTCTACTTTCGACACAACTTAGTAATTTAAAGTTTCTTCCGAACATCTCCCCGTCCTCGAGAGTCTGCGGTAGTGGCTGGTTGAGGGTTTCGGGGAGGAAGAGTGACGTCACCCCTGCCATCACACTCAGTACCCCCATGATGATGAGAGGGAGATATCTGGAGTACGTGGCCTGAAAAGGAAAAAAATATATAATTTTAATACTGTGCTTCACACACGAGGAAAGTTTCTAAACATACTTAATATAAACAAATACAATACACTCACACAATTGTAAAAAGTTGTAAGAAAACTGGTATTTTGGTGGCGACGAGAGGAAATCTTCGGATACCCAACTTCTTGCTTGAGAAATCATGTGAATGTTAGATTTTTAACCACTTAACTCTTTCTGTGGCTACTCAGCTCTCAGCGCTTATACAATATGAAAGGCTGAAGAAGAAGAAGAGGAGCCCAATTCTCACTTCCAAATTAGTTTTGGAAGGAAGGATTGCAGGCAAGAAAGCTTCAGGTCGCCAAAGACGCAAGTGGTTGGAAGATATAAGGGAGTGAACAAGGCTTAGCTATCCAAGGCTTAAAGATGCGGCTTAAAATAGAGGAGATTTTTGCATGATGATGATTATGATGGTTTGAAGAGAACACACGGTGATGATGAAGAAGTAGGAATAATCTGTGGCAAATGCATTGGCACCTAGCTACCCGTTGGACTCGTCTCGGACGAATATCCTGGCTGAGACATAATCTTATCCAGTAATTCAACTGCTTCAATATGATCTCAACGTCACTGTGTGGTACAGCGGTAAACATAATCTAATTAGACTTAATAACTGCGAACTTCCATTAGGAGATCGGTTTATTGGAAAAGGTCAATGTCCATCAGTGCATGAATACATGCTGATGGATTGGAAAATTGAAGAATGAGATGTTTATTTTTTTTGTTATAAAGTCTAAAGGTAAAATGATCATCCCAACTTCGTATACTATTGTATTGAGACGGTTGTAATTTACCCTTGTATTAGGATTGAGTAGAAGTATTTTAACTCACCAATGCCACAATGTAGGGCACTGTCAGCAGCCCGATACCAGCAACGACTGAAGAAGCTCCCATCGCCTGCGCCCTCACAACGGTAGGAAGCAATTCACCAATTTGCACGTAGAACACTGCGAATGACGCTGCAGCGCATAATCTTCCCATCATCGCTAAAGAAACTATCACCCAGGGCCACGCTGCAATAAAATATTTAAAAAAAACATTAAATTCAAAGCATTAATAAAAAACTGGGAAGAGAGCACCTGCAAGGATTTTAGCTGTAGCAAAAATCCATTGCCAATTATACAATGGAAATCTTCATGAAAAATATCATCAACACTTTTAATGTATTGTGAATTAGTTTAAAAAAAATAGATTTCAATTATTGATTTTAATGTTTAAATGTTGCACTATCCTGCGCTCTTGTTTGTTAATCTCCTCTCCCCAAAGGTTGTCTGGAAGAGATTGCTTTAGCAATAAGACCGCATTTGCACCCTTCTGTCTTCTCTTTTAATCTTTAGTTTATAGTTTTTATTTTTAAGTGAGTGCAATAAAGAGTTAATCTCTCTATCTATCTATAAACATACTTCCATACTAATATTATAAATATGAAAGTGTGTCTTTCTATCTGTCTGCTACGCTTTCACGGCCCAACTGTTGAACAGATTATGATGATATAGGGAGGTACAGGGAGGTTGTATCCCGGGGAAGGACATAGGCAACATTTATCTCAGAAAATTAGAGTTCCTGCGGGAATCAAAAAACCTTAATCCACGCGGACGAAGTCGCGGGCATCATCTAGTAGATAAGTACATAATATTATATACATAATATACATTACCCTCAGGAACGAATGCACAGCTCAGGCATGATAATCCTCCAAGGTTCATAAAAATGCACAGCACCCAGCGACGGCCGTATCGTTCCATGCACTGCCATGCTATGAAATATGATGGTATTTCCACTGCACCACCTAAAATTTAATTTTGGTGATGAAAACCCTTTTTTTAAGATTAACTAATAAAAATATAATATTATGTATAATTATAAAGGTTTCTTACCGATGAAAAATGCCAAATAATCGTCCACACCTAAATTTGGCGTATTGTAACTTAAACTATTATAGACTACTCCTAGTGCTATCCAATTAAATGTAAGTAACAAAAACTTTTTCCTTATATTTGGATACCTAAATACATCCAATGGAGATGCTCCGCAATCTCCCTCGGAGTTTTGGTCATCCATTTTCTTTTTTTCTAAAATATCCTCATTTTCATTTAACAGAAACCTATTGACTAATTGTATAGATTTTCTTCCTAAACTATTTGGTAACGAATATTCTGTGTGTGTGGTTCTTTGTTGTAATTCAGAGTCATGAATTGAACGTACTCGATGCAATTTGATTACTTCTTCTTGAAGACTCTCAGCATCTCTTGGTGATCGAGATTTCTGAATTAAATCGCTTACTTCTATTGTTATTGGTTCTAGATTTTCCTTATTTTCATTACACACAATCCTTTCACAATTTTTTCTGTATTCAGGTTTAAAAGAAAGCATATTGTTTATTCTTCTGTCCATATGGTCTTCTGTCTCTTGAAAAGGTACCTGTGTTTCTTCATCTTTGATCTTTTTCTGCAATAAAAATGAATAGTTTAAAAATACCATGTAATGGTATTTATGTGTAGGAGCACTTTTTTTTTACATTTATACTTTTAAAAAGAAAAGTGCAATACTTACGTGCAATTCTAAAAGAAATCCGTGAGATAAAATTATTCCATTTTTCTTGGCTAGATTCCTTAGAACTTTTTCAGCGTCAGCAATATGTCCCCTTCCGACCAACCATCGTGGAGACTCAGGAATTAGCCAATAACAACTGAAAAATAATACAGTAATGTTTTAGCTGTACAAAGTGATAAATTAATAGATGCTTTAGGTATTAAAACTTACCCAAACAATAAGATAAAAGGAAGACTGGTAGCCAGGGATAAGTAAAACCAGTCACGTAGCAAAAAAGCCAGAAGTGCAAGCAAGCACATTCCACTTGCAAATAACATACCCACGACGATTCCTGTAATTAGCTTTATTAATAAATTAATCGTGCTGTGATAGCTGAGTAGAGGTCGGGGATTCGATCCCCATCAGGCGCACACCGCAACCTTTACGGATTTAAGTAAATGCTTTAACAGTGAAGGAAAGCATCGTGGGAAAACCTGCAGGGCGACCGCGTATCTTTTGCATCAATCATTGATACATCGCAATCACCTCTAATTGGTTAACATTCTTCCACTATTGGACGAAATCCATTGACGCAGCAAGAATACCATCAATTCAGCCAATCGGAGGTGATGTGCAATGTATGAATGATTGATGCGAAAGATACGCGGTCGCCCTGCTGCAAGTCCGAGAGCTCTGCATAATTTTCTCAAAGGTGTGCCAAAAACCCTTCTCATTCTGAGAAGAGACTCGTGTTAACATGAGCTGGAGTGAGTGCTGTGAGTGTGAAATTTAGTTATACAATGTTACTTAAGTATTTTTTGGTTATTGATATACCTAAGTACATAGTAGTACATACACGAGGGCAGTAAATTAAACTTACAGGCTCTGTTTACTGCCTCTGTAAGGGCATTATTCGAGCAAGTGTACCTATTGGTAAGCTGTTTTCGGGTATATATAATAGTTACTTGTACCGGTATGTGTTCTCGTTGCTGGAGGCATTAATTCTAATGCCAGAATGAAGGGCTGCTGATAAAGTGCAGGAAAGAATAACCCTCCCAAAATCCTCAAAACGATGTAGCCCCAATAATTGCCAGGGAACGATGCAAGAATACATAACGGCACTTCGAGAAAGATCATAAGCAAGATTGTAGGCCGGCGACCGTATCTGAAAAAGATAATATATTATAGGTGAAAAATATATAGGTTAAAAATATAAATACTTATCTGATGCCGATGCTGATAGTGGATTGAGGTTTTGTTAAATGATAATTTAATTATCTTAAGCGTGTCCCCAGATTATCTACAAGCTATGAGAATTTATGTGCCAAAAGTAGAAATTGGTTATTCAGCGGCTTAGGCGTGCAAAGATAATCTAAACAAGATAAATAGACAGACACTTTCGCATTTATAGTATTAATTAGGTACTTAGTCTGGATGAATATAATATTATGGATATTCAGTGACCATATTGAATAAGTACCTATCTATCCGAAGAGTTTTACTATGATGTACCTACTAGTATGTACCTATGTATTTCACTGTTTTATTATAAGCTAAAGATTGAATTCGGTATCAATTTTACTTTGCCGTGCGCTCAAATATAAGTGTACCTAATTTGAATCCATACTAATATTATAAATGCGAAAGTGTGTCTGTCTGCTAAGCTATCACGGCGCATCTGTTCAACCGATTTTGATGAAATTTGGTACAAGGATAGATTGTATCCCCGGAAGGGCATAAGCTACTTTTTATCCCGGAAAATTCACGCGTACGAAGTCGCAGGCATCATCTAGTTTATCATAAAATAGATAGAATAACTACTTACTTGTCGGATATCCATCCAAAAAATAGATTACCGACGAGGGAGCCCACCCAGAAGAGGGTGTTACTAGTCCTCGGCAACCACTCGTTGTCGCAGACCAACAAGAACTGAAAGATAGCTGCAATTATTGTTTTTAAACTATTTTATTCTAAACAAAGATAACAGTCTATTCGCTATTACCCAAAATAATTTTCTTACAAGATCTAAAACATTCAATAAAAACTTTTTTGAACCTTTTTTAAGAACTGAAAAAGGGTTATGTAGTTGTCCGGGAATCATTAAACTCCCATTTACCTTAGCCAAGATTACAGGATACAAGGTTGGTAGGTACTAATGATTTTAAACAGCTGTTGTTTATTTTATTCATGCATATTTTATTTAAATAGAAAATGTCTAAGGGCAAATAGTTTTACTCATTAGAGTTTCTTATGTTGAGTTAAGTATTTATAAAATAAAATTTTCTTACCTCCGTTACCAAAGTTCTACTATAATGCTCTGTGTTAAATTTCCATGAATTCGCACATGCGATAGGATTTTTTTGTACTGCCAGTATTGCATCTTGTACTCGCAGAATCTGCAACAGGTCGTTTTGAAACCGTAGCCTAATTATGTAAAACCAGCATCAATCATTGTTACAGTCACCATCGTTGTGATTGGCTAAATTTATGGTATTCTTGCTGCGTCAATGGATTTTGGCCAATACCGGAAGAGTGTTAACCAATCATAGGTAATTGCGATCTTTACACTGTAGCTGTCATTTTACTTATTAAGGCCCCACACATCTAAATTAAACTGTCTCTTATCTATACAAATTACAAACAACATATTATATAATAGAAAATAATATCTAAGTAATTAAATCTAATCATGTAGGTATGATGTAATTTCGTGGATAGGTGCCATGATTAGATCGAGGCATAGGTGAACAAAATGTAGTAGGTAAATTATATATTTAGGCCTATAATACCTTTTCGTATCTTAAATCTGGATCACTGGATAGAATCAACGCTTTAATTTTTAAAAATAACGCCGTACCGTTATCCCCTTCCGTAAAATTTCTGTAAATAATGAAAAAATCCAAATAATAATTAAGATCGAAGATGGATACAGTCATCATCATCACACATCACAGTATTATGATGTGATAATAGTTCCTTTAATTATTAACATCAAGCGCGTGCCTTTAAAGAATAATAGGAAAAACTGTTTTGTAGCACATTAAACCCAAGTAGAACGAATACATTTCAGAACATTGCAATGCTGGGTAAATGACCTGTCCCGAAATAAAATTCTGTGCCGAAATAAATATCCTGTACCCGAAAATAAGTTTTCTTCCAGTCTCAGACAAATTAACAGTATAAATACTCATTGACTATTTAGAGAGAACTTTAAATCGAAATCAGACATTTTAACTACCTAGTCGTAACAGCGACTATATCGAAACTATTCATCAAGAGCTATATAAATCGTAAATAATCATCCTTATTTACTACGGAATAAAGGCTAATAACACAGTGTCCATTGTTTGTATTCCATCGATCACCTTTAGGTGTGAAGCGTTTGTCTGGCTGATCGCCAACACGTTCGTGACTACAGAATCAAAATTCTAAAAGCACGCACTTGACGCCTCAGTAAACATGCATCGTTTAAAGTTCTAATTTTGTCCTTGTATTTGGGGCCATCCAATATAGATATGCTTTTTAAAATACATAGTTATTATAATATAATATTCTGGTTATATTGGTTCCCGCGGGAACTCATTAGTTTTCCGGGATAAAAATAAACCTATGTATTATTCCAGACTATAATCTATCTCTGTGCCAAATTTCACCCTGATCCGTTCAGGCGTTCGGGCATGATTGAGTAATAAACATCCATCCATACATCCATCTATCCATCCATATAAACTTTCGCATTTATAATATTTATTTGATTTATTTGATAGTTATTAAAATCTCTACAGTAAACTGAAACATCGATTTACGTATAACGTAATAATAAAATATTCTCATCTTGCGGTAACTTCACATTATTTCAATTTCACTATAGGTACCTATAAGTTTCGGATTGTGGCTTTCTTGCGATAAGCCTTAATTTGCCATGTGTTATGAAAACGCGAACAGTTATGGTTTCATGTGGCATGAATTTGTCCGATCTTTTATACCATATTTCCCTTTCATAGCTTTTGATATTATAACCGTCACGATATTTAGGTAGGTACAATCCAATATAGATTATAGGTAATAAGATACAGGCCCTAGGTACTTATTCCTTAGATAATACTCACTTAATGCCAAAATAGTCTGTAAGATCAACATACAAAGCTTGCATGTCAAGAGAATAACTTCTGCATGTTTCATATATTCCATTTTCTCGTGGCACAGTCAGATTGCGAAGCATTTCAACAGGGAACGCGAGGCCTTCGAGTTCTATAGGTGGGGCGCACCAGTGCTCTGGAGTAGCGTTTGTGAACACCTGAAATCCATTTGGAACACATTATTCCGGAAAATTAAAGAGTTACCGCGGGATCCATAAAACCTCAATCCGCGCGGATGATGTCGCGGGCATCAGCTTGTCTAAACTAATATTATAAATGCGAAAGTTTGGATGGGTGGATGTTTGTTACTCAATCAAGCCCAAACGGCTATACGGATCTAGATGAAATTTGCCATAGAAATAAATTATAGTCGGGATAACACTTAAGGAGTTCCCGCGGAAACCAAAAAACCTCAATCCACGCGGACGTAGTCGCGGGCATAAGCTAGTAATAGATATATTTATAATTAGATAATATTATAATAGGCAAGACCCAGTCATTTTGAACAAAAGTCTCGAGTCTGTTTGAGCAAAACCAGTTTGACAACTTTTTTTGATGATGGATTCTATGGATGAAGTTCCTACCTGTATAAAAACCGATCAGATACTGATTTAAAACTTTGCAGATAAGTTTATTTATTTTTACTCATAATTTAGGACTAGTACTTATTATCTAGTTACTTAGTAGGTATTACTTATAAGTTATATAAGTTTGGGTTAGCAGTGGATGGATGGAAAATAATATGAATAATTTTATCAACGATATACCATCACGCCTCCGAGTTATTCAAATACCTATAGAAAAAAACTGGCGTAAAATGATATTTCGGGCTTTCATTCGTAAGAGAATAAAATTGATCTTTCTCCGAAAGTTCTATTTAAAAAAATCTTAAAGAAAACCTTTTTTGATACCACTACCAAGTAGGTAACTTATTGAATAGGTACTATTATGTTAATAAATGTTGAAATAGTACGTTATTTTTTCTTCTTTCTTCATACTTTTGGAAAAACGTGATAGGTACGCAATGCATTAAAAGGTTGACAGTTGACACCTAAGATCTTTAAATTGATTAAGAAAGCATTAGGTACTGTGAATTAACTTGCGTTATTATGACTAGAGTTGACCTAATTTATGCATGTCTAATCAACTAAGTAGTTAATAGTTATCTAAGACATTTCTGTGACTGAGTAATGGCTACATTAAGAAAATTACTACCTGACTGACAAGTGTTCCACTCGGAATGTAAAGGGAAATTTGAATTACAATTAGAGCACTTAACATTACAATAGCTCGGGATTCAATGACGAAGACTGACATAAGTTAATAATTAACAGTATTTTCCTGTTTATTCAACTAATTCAATCTAACCGAACAGAACTAACAAAAAAACTTAGATAAATGACGAATATAGGTACGAATTTAAAATATTATCGGTATGTTTATATCGGTAACGCAGTATTTGGAGTATTTGGAGTAATCCATTCTAATATTATAAATGCGAAAGTGTGTCTGTCTATCTGTATGTATGTCTGCTACGCTTTTAGGCTCATGCTCCACCTGATTTTGAAGATATTTGGTACAGAGATATGTTATATCCCGGGGAAGGACATAGGCTACTTTTATCCCGAAAAATAGAAGAGTTCCCGCGGGAATCAAAAAATATTAATCCACGCGGACGAAGACGCGGGCATCATCTAGTATCGTATATGTCACCGTAAGATTGTAAAAACCGTAAGATTGTAATCTAACGCTTTTTTTTCGATAGATTGTAAACAGTCGAAAGATTATTTGTTTATTTATTTAAATCTTTATTGCACACAACAGAACGGAAATAAAAAAGGACATTAATAGTTTTAACGAACTAGGACTAAACAGTATGCAAAGGCGGTCTTATCGCCTAAGGCAATCTCTTCCAGACAACCTTTGGAGACAGGAGAAGAGAATACAAACGGGATGGTGCGCAGACTACAAGTATAATATATTATACATATTAACTACAACCAATACTACCTACATATATACGTTCTTAAATAAATATACACACTAATAAATATACACTTAAATAAATATGATACTATAAATTATAATATATAAATATAATATAAATATAATATATATATATATATATATATATATATATGTATATATAAATATAAAAATATGAATAAATAAAAAATAACATAGAATGACTAACCGATTGAACCTAACTCTCTCTTCTCTTCTAAGATTGTGAACCGTTCAATGTTTTAAGTGTCAATTTTTGAAATATTCATTGTATTTACGTTTTCTTGTCTCTTTCTTTTAGGTTAGGTTAGGGTTCGACATAAATAATCATGTAGTGCCCGAACAGATTATAATCTACCGAAAAATAATCCGTTATATTGTAATCATTCGACAGTTTACAATTGCACGAGTTAGATTATAATCTAACGGTTTTTACAATCTTACGGTGACATATATATAAGGAAGGCTATGACGGCATAGACTTACATTCCCACAATTTTATTAAAGTAGCTTAGAGGATAACTCTTGCATCTGCTAGATGTAACGTTAAACATGTTAAAAGCCAGTCGGAATATTTAAATAAAATAAATAATTAAATCTTTATTTGGGATTTCACACACATAAAAAATAACAAAACAAATTTCCAAAATAGAATATAAAACTTATAGACTATAAAAAAAATTATTATTAATATACTATACATATATTATTTAAAAAGATTATTGTATCGTGACCATTTGGAAATCCTTTTTGCTAATTTTCCTTTTACTTAGCAGGTACTTCAGTTTTGTCTACGTTTAATAATTTTATCTCGTACCGTTGACTATTACCTGAGAGAACACTAAGAAGGATGTCGGTATAGCAGCAAGCCCGCACAATAGGTAGAACAAAAGGACGTGGTAGCATCCCTTCTTAGTTGCCAAGACGGCTGCCTCGTCCAATTCTTTAGTCCAAGTCATCCTAACGTTTCACCTCACCTTAGAGTTTTGGACGATACAGTCCACAAATTCACACACATTTCTGGATGAGTTTTTATTTTGCTTTTTAACACGGTGGTTTACCATAGGCTTAGTAAACTCTACTAGTCTGATGTTTTTTATTTAAGAATTGTCTACGATTAATTAGGCAATTAACTTTAGAAATCATATACCTAATGAAATCAATGAATTTTTTGCTAAGTAAAATATAACGGTAACTATATCTACTTAATAAAATTCTCTGTCATTATAAAAGTCTCTACCACTCATAACTTTCAAGATATATGGCTCTTAAGATCTCGAAGTAAAACTATAAAATTTGCAAAACTTCTTGTATGTACAAACAAATATATTGAGCTGGTGCTTTAAATAATAAATATTATGACTTGCTGGAAATATTCACGACTTGGAACTGTTTATTAACACTGTTGTATACGCGACGGTACATTTTGGTTCAACTAAAACACGGGCATCTAGTTATATTTACCGCGTAATACTAATACAACGTGCGCAAGCGCAGCGCGTAGAAATAAATTGTGATAATATTATATGATTAGAACCGATCTCTAGATACGAGAATGCTCAGTGCGGAGGATTTCCTTGCGTAAATCCGGAGTAATATTTGTTAAGTGTGTATATTTTATGTTTAATCGTTGGTGAAATTCGGCACACAGATACTTGAAGCTGGCAATCCTGGCTGGCTTCTTTTTCTAAAAGTTTTATAGAGTTTCACTTTATTTGTGCCTGTGTTCAACATTATACTAAACAACATTATAGTTTTAAAAAATATCAGATTTTTGAAAGGACCAAATAAATAAATACTAGGAAGGACACACACCTAGAATTAACATTATCTATCTCTAGTTAATAAATATAAAAAAAATATTATATATGACGACATAGTTTATAATATTCTAGCTGTATATATACTCGTATATTGGTGACAAGACTATACTAGGGCATGTCAGTCGAACGATAAGATTGTATAACAGACAGTGAAAATCGTCTACCTAAAATAATACATCAATAGTTACGTATTTCATATACTTAATTGCTTTAAAATTATCTATTTATCTTATCCATTCTAAATGGCACCAAAACTGAGATTCCATATAAGATAGGTACCTCCTGGCTAACCTGTTCTATTTATAGAAGTGATATCAACTTTCAATAACTGTAATATCGCAAATTAGGCTTTCATATCTTGATACATTTTTTATTACTTACTCATACTTATACCATTTTTAAAGATAACACGTCGTATATAATAGTATAACACATTTTTTGTGTCTTTGCTCACAAAATAATTATAGATTTGAGAGTCAAATGGGAATATTAATTAAACTCAAGCTGTTAATTAACTTACCTACGGACTATGGTAACTTACCAATTTACCATAGTCCATAGGTAACTTTACGGATCCGCTTGAGTTATATATCAAAATATAGGTAATTTTATAACAAACGCGATGGTATATCATTGGCTACAATAAACTTGTAAAAAATAATAATTAAGATTAATTAATTTAAAAATAGCTTGGTCAGGATTTTGATAGGCAAGCTATTTTAGGCATATTATTAAATATAAATAAAAAGTAGGTTTCATCCGATTAACAGATCGGTGAAGGTCGTTGTATAGCCGGCTCTCATACCACTAGAGAAGCACGCTTTAGAAAATTTGGTTTCTGTTGGATGTCATTTTCCCGGACAAAGCATTGATGCGAGAGGTTACACGACCAAAATTCATATGGTTTGATTCAGAATCTAGGACTTTGGGTCGGTATTATAGGGAGAGGGTCCATATACGCCTCAATTGTCTAGACATAAATTGTAGCTAGACATCCGGATTCGCCTGACCTAAGATCGTTCAGGACGTCGTATGTCATTCACTTTAGTGACGACATGCACAACATGTGTAGGTAGGCTAGGGAGTAGGGACTATGGAGGCTAGAGACCATCGATTCTAGTAAATTAAGCTTTAATTACAGCTAAACTCGCCATTAAATCCATAATTAAATGATTAATTTGAACAAGAAACGCCAAAACTTCTAGGAAGCTCTAGTTTTGTAAGGAATGGGTAGGTATTTTTTAGTTGAGAATCACCTAAGTCTTGCGCTCGACTACGAAAACATCAATTAAATAATAAGTATTATATTTTATGTATAAAATAGGGATTATATATAAGATAGGGATTAATTTATATATATATATATATATATATATATATATATATATATATATATATATATATATGTGTGTATATATAAATGAATCCCTATTTCCCTTGGTCACGGCATCACGCGTGAATGGCTGGACCAATTTCGCTAACCCTTTTTTTGTTGTGATTGTTTGGACCCCGGGATGGATTATATACTCAATTGGACCCGATAGGGGGCGCTGCAATCGGGTTCGAAGTTCAGGGCAGGACAAAGTCTGCCGGGCCCACTAGCAGTATTATAAATTATGAAGTCTAAGGTGAAACGCCTGTCAAAAAGATGACATGACCTATTCATTATTTTCAACATTAATGTTTTGCGTAGTATTCATATAGCAATAAATTAAATGCCTAAAATGTATGTCTTTTGTAAATGGTAATATTCATCCATAAAGATATTTTTTACAAAAGGAAATAGCTGATGGTAGTAATTAATAGCAATCTAGATCTATTTAACCAATAAAAAGAGACGCGGAACAATCGTTACGCCAAGTGGTTGACTTGAGGGGGCAATGAAATGAAGTATGAACACAAAATATGAAAAATATCATATCGCTTATCTGCGTTCCTTTTCAGGGTTCCGTAGTAAAACAAGAAACACGTGTTGTTTCGTTCAGTCAATCTGTCAGTTTTCTTAGGTGGGTATAGGGCTCTCCACTAATGACAAAAGTGAAAATCTGCCCGCAGACGGCTATTCATCGGGCCTTTCACTAGCTATCGCCTCTCAAAGACGTTATGAACATACATACTGTAAAAAAATATTAGCAATTATTATGTCGATGTATTTAGAAAATCGAAAAAAATGCCTTAACCTTGATATACTTTACTGAATATTTATTTAAAAGCTAGTAGGTTTCCGCAGTGTCAGAAACAAAAAATTGGCAGTCATAGGGACTGCCAATAGAAGTGAAAACGAATATTTAAAAAAAAATAAAAATATATTATAAACCTTAAAAGTAAGGTATTAAAGTTTTATTACGAATATAGTATATTTATATTTAGGACCTTTTGTCTTCGTAACAAGGCGAGCATGTGGCAGCGAGGTGTCGGTGATGGTGTCGGTGACGCGAATCCACAAGTTTGCCCCCTACCAAAAAGTGCTCAATGCGGCTAAAGAAGTTTTCACTTCAACAACTGTTTAAGAAATTCTTAGACACTAGTTATCTAGCTGCTAACATGGCTACGGCAATATGCGCAGTTCTGACAAATGAAATGAAACTTATAAATATACTAAACTCTAAGATAGTAGATGAGATAGTAGATAATACTATATCATGTAAGTAATATGAATTCTAAATAAATCATGTAACAATATCCTCAGTAAGATCTCGTAACCCAGATACAATCCGGTCTATAGACGTCACTCAATTCTTATTAATTACTCTGTAAAATTACCGCACCACAGCACCACACCGCACGCCGTGTGACCATGGAGAGAATGTCACATAATGTACCTACACAATAATAATAATTCTAGTATACTTATATAATTGTTAGTAGGTAATGTTTCAATCACGCAAAGAAGAAAATTGCAAACCAATGATTGAAAATCTGTGCATTAGATTCATATTCGGTCTGAGGAAATATGATCATGTTTCAGAATATCGCAGGAAACTTAACTGTTAAACGTTCTTCCAGGGACAATAAGCTAAAAATTAAGCCAAGAAACACCCAACTCAAACCAACTCAGACTCATTCACCATAAAAGCAGCAATATTGTGGAACGCACTCCCAGCTGACATCAGACAATCTCAATCTTTAAACATCGTGTCAAAAAGCTGACAACATGACTGTCTGACGAAATGATTTTGTATATATGTATGTATGTATTTACTAATAATGTATGTGTTTATGGATAGGTATGATATAATGTTTATGTATATATTGCATATTTATATATTTTATTAGTATATTATATTTATATTATAATATTAATAGTGTAGGTACACCTATTTGAATGTATATGTTTATGTATGCATTTAAACTCTTAGTTATAAAGCAATTTCCCGTCTCACAGTACTAATTGATTCATTAGTGTAGGTTGCCTGGCAGAGATCACTTTATTGATATGGTCACCTTTTGTCTATACTTCTAATGTATGTCCTTTGTAACTGTTCTTTTCTATGCAATAAAGTTGTTTAATAATAATAATAATAAAATTGACAAGAAAAAAACGACGAGGCTCACATTATAATATACTATACGATAATTATTTAAAGCGCTGTGAATTTTGCTTAGTAAGTATTATCATTACACCTATTATTATATAATTGTAATAATATTTGAAGGCACAGTAAATAAGGAGACTTGGATGTAGAAACCTATTTATAGCGATAAAATTTCTGATAGTTTAATTATTGTCTTTTTATTAATCACTCGAACTTGGTTCAATGCCTCTTTATTTCTTTGTAACAAAATATATACGATACTTTTCTTTTTTATTCCACTACAATTTAGCCCTTGACTGCGATCTAACCTGATGGTAAGTGATAATGAGATGATTTACCGAAATCTACTTTGAAAGAAACTGATACCAATCAAAGTTGCTTACGATGATTTTGGAAATTCTAATCCGTTGCAGGGACACTCATAATTATTTTACTCAGCTTTAAATAAACATAACGAAAAATAATAATTACGTTACAATATCGAGCCAATCAAATTAACGATTCAACGTCAATATCGAATACATGTGAATTACTATCACTCCCGAATGGATCAATTTATTAAAAACTTATTGATTCGATTGCCACTCGTAAACAGAAAACGACATACCCGTAGCAACGACTAATATTGTAACAAGAATTTTTTGGATATAATCAAGCCCCTTTATATTTTAAGTGTTCCCTTTTGCATGAGAAAATTTAAGTTGAATGGTGGCTGCTTAACAAGCTTAACAAAATATGATATTTTATTCGCAGTTGTGGGAAATTTGTCTATGTATATTTTATCATACATTATACTAGTGTCGTTAATGTATTATTTTGAAGGAAGTTTCATATTCTATATCTATGCCATTATATACACATTGTATGCCGTAAATCATACGCTGCACAGTATTTTTAATATTGCTCACAGTCAAGTTTATGTTGACACTATATTGAAACTTCAGAGAATAAACATTAATTTACAGCGAAAAGGATACTAAAACACTTAAAAATATAGTCTCTCTTTTTATTATAATAGTTTTAACATGGTATGCTGTGCTACTGGTCATAAAACAGTCTTTAGACCAACTATGGTTTTGGTCGAGAGGTATATTCATATTTTTGTCGGTAATTTTCGACCTTGAGTTATTTTACGTTGCCTTAGTAATTTACTTTTTGGCACGGAAAATTGATGTGTGGAGTAAGAAAGTGAAAAACAAAGATCGAGTTATTTCCATAAAAAATATGATACGGAAAAATCAAGATAAAGATGAGAAAGATTTGTATTCTGTTTTTGAAATTATTATTGATTCGTTATCGAAAATCGATAAGACCTCGCAGTTTACGGTAAATGATTTAACTATTATTTGTAATAATTGCGTTCTCGCCGCAAAAAAATAACAACGCAAAAATAATTGTTATCTAATTTAAAGGGACAGGCGGACGATCTAAAGTAAAGCAAATAAAGCACACAACAAAAAAAAGACGTGTTAGAAAGAAAAGGATTATGTTTTAGTCCGGGTGTCCAAGGGGAATCAAAAACCTCAAACTGAGGTTTTTTGATTCCCCTTGGACATCCGGACTACTGAAAACGTAATTCTTTAAAATGATTTCGCCTTTATATTTTCAACAACTTGAAATCAACAACACAAGTAGTCATAGCAACCAAAATCATCTTTTCATAAAAATAGTCTTTTTATTTTCAACAACTTGAAGTCAACAACACAAGTAGTCATAGCAACCAAAGTGTTAGGTTTTTTTCGTTACGGAATTTCTGGATTCGGTCTCCACGCTCAAGGCCCGCGATAGAAGCTATGCAATAGCTTACAACTTAATTTAAGTTTTTTGCAGATAACAAGTCACTGGTTTTTGCAATTTACCTATTCAATTGCTTACATCCAAGTCTGGATACAGTGGTCTCAAAATAAAATGGTAAGTGACATGATTTCTTGATTTATTGGTGGCCCCGTGGGCCCGCATGCGTGATACTAATTTCTACTTTATTATTTTGTAGGTCGATCGATCTGCACTATCATCTCACGAGATCGGAGTAGTTCTTTGGACCACGAAGGGTATGATTATCGAAATTGCTCTGTGCGTCAGTTGTCAAATACTGTACGGAAAACTTATAAGAGCAAGAACTGTAGTACTCTTGTTTATAAATGACTCATACTGTTGTAAGTAGCTTAATTTGGGGTGTTTGAGTGGAAACTCTGGATTTAATTTTTTTTTAGTTAGTCAATATATTTTATTATTTCACAGTTATGGATCGACGATTAGGAAAAAACGTACTTCGAACAATCGACGTACGCTTGAAGAAATTAAGTGGCTGCGGAGTGTTCACTGTTGAAGCGGCGTTACCTTTACATTTCACGGCATTGTGTACAAATTATACTTTTGTACTGCTGCAGTTTGCTTTCTTATAGAAAACAAGTATAAATTACAAATTAAAAACAACCCCCAACATAATATGGAAGTAACGTATTATAAAAGCTGATGACTTTAGACGGATGAACAGATTATCTTGAAACATGGCTAAGAACACTCGGGATAAAATAAAAATATTTCAACTTACGTAATATATGTGACGATAATAAATAAAATAGGTTTAAAATATTATTTGTTAGTTGTTAGACTTTATTTTTTGTGTTTTAAATTTTTTTAATTTTACTTTTATTTTGTCTTTTTTAAAGTAGGTATAATTGAAGTAATACGGTATTAAATTTTGAATCGATAGGACATGAGGAAGGTAGTCAGATTCCCTCATCAACTAGGTATTAAAGAGCTGATGATCTTCAAACGGCTGAACAGATTTTCATGAAACATGGCTAAGAACACTCGAGATACAATTATCTATGACAAAAAAAAACTAAACGAAAATCGGTCCATCCGTTTGGGCTCTACGATACCACAGACAGATACACAAACAGACACGTTAAACTTATAACACCCCTCTCTTTTTGCGTCGGGGGTCAAAAATTAGCTCTTTAAAGGTAAATATTTCGGAAACAGATCCCTGAATCGATAAATGGTGTTCCCACACCCGCAATGTTTTTGAACGACCTATCCAATGTCATCCCACTCTATAGTAAAGACGAGAAAAAAATTCATCGCCACTTCACGTGTAGTATCTACCATAAAAATGCATTGATTTTTAGATTAGAGGATCTTTATGGTTGCTAAACTATTTGGTTTTCCTAATCATTGTAAGAATTTTTATATAATTCTAATTTCTATACATAAAGGAAACCAGAAAATATTAAAGAGTAGGTACGTATCGACTTGAGTTATCAACTTGCAGCCTTATATAAAACTGAATTGTTTATTTGGCAGAAAATGCTTTCCTGAGTTATTTTCTGAGTTATCTTTCCATATTTCAACCAACTTTACTAAACTTGTAAGCGATTAGTTTAATTGTAAATTCTAAATAAGCTAAACCAGCTAATTTATTAAAAACTAGATGATGCCCGCGACTTCGTCCGCGTGGATTGATGTTTTTTGATTCCCGCGGGAACTCTTACATTTTCCCGGATAAAAAATGTCTATGTCCTTCCCCGGGATACAACCTATCCCTGTACCAAATTTCATTAAAATCGGTTTAGTAGTTGGACCGTGAAAGCGTAGCAGACAGACAGACAGACAGACAGACAGACAGACATACTTTTGCATTTATAATATTAAGTATGGATTATGGAATACGTTAAACGACTTATGTCTTGACATGAATGTTGAAAGATTTTGCGCAACCATTACAAACATCTTCTCTACTATATAAAAATAAGTCGGGTTTTCCTTCCTGACGCTATAACTCCAGAACGCACGAACCGATTTCCACGGTTTTGCATTCGTTGGAAAGGTCTCGGGCTCCGTGAGGTTTAGAGCAAAGAAAATTCAGGAAAAAATTCAACAGAAAAGCGGGAAAGTCTTTTTAGCGGGAAAGCCATCTGGTGGCGAAACGGAGTTCGCCGGGTTTGCTAGTTTAAAATAAATTGATGTACTCTTCTTCTATGTTTACCTTGGTGACATTTTTTAATTCCAACACCAATCATTGACTTACTTTTAAAAATATGTCTGAATGTTTGAAATATTGGACATTCCTCTAATAATAATTTATATAATAGCAAAACTTAAAACTATTTTTAAATGCATTTTTACATGACACTATATATGTTTTCAGAACTAAGCACCTAAACTTAGCTTAGCGTAGCTTAGTATTTATTATGCACCATTCATCCGAATTTCCATTTCTTTCTTCTCCTTCTTATTCCGAAGGTCATTGTAAATTTCTTCAAGCTTTCTGTTCTTAGTCTCTGGTACTGCCAGAAATACGTACAATGCTGTTGCCAAGCACATAGCCCCAAAAAAGTAGAACGCCACGTACACTCCAATCGTTTTAGCTAACGATTTGAAGAACAGTAGTTGAAAGAAATCCGAGAACGATGAAATTGCCATTGTAGTCGCCAAAACTGTGCCTCGGTACTATAAACAAAAAGAAACAACAAAAATAATCTTCAATAATAATAATAAAAAAAAAGTAAGTAATTAGTTGACTTAAACAAGAACTCATTCAAGTTTTACGCATGAATTCCAGTGAAGTAGATGCTAGGAAAGTCTATCTAAAGGAGTGAAACGGAAATGAGATGTGTCAACCAACCAGTTAGATTACCTTTTCAGTGATGACGTAATAATTATTGTATCCTAACGTATAGTGAATACTCAAAGTTTCACGTTATCCATCTAAAATCTGATGGACCCTCTATTGCTTCAGGCACCCAAGCATATAGTTATAGATACTGAAATAAGTATACTCTTTTTAGAAGATACCTTATAGGAAAATGTTTCTCCGGCGATGACAACAGCGATTGGCATCAGTCCTGAAGCATCACAGAAGATGCAAATGCACAAAGTGACCACTGGTATCCATCCGGGAGGACTGATGTTGAACTCGTTGAGTATGAACCAGGTCGCCAGTACGCACATGCTGAGGCCAGATGCTAAACACGTGATGATCAAGAGAGGCTGAAAAAATTAGGAATACCTATAAACTAACCCATAAACTTAAATTATTATAGACGGAGAAACAACATGCGAAATTTCACAAAGAAATAAGCCACACGTTTATATGCCGCGACAATATCATGCTGTAGCATTGGAATAAAGTCTAAATTCATGCTAAATTTTAAATATCGCTTAATATATTGCTCTGGTGTACATAAGTTTTAATTATATCTGTTTGAAAAATCGTAGAAGATTATCATTTCTATCAATCATATGTGACCAGTAATGTGTGAACTGGCTGACTGTCAAATCAAAAGCATGAAATTATGCATACACTTATACTGGAGTAGATAGTAATAAAACGGACTAAAAAAATGCCGTGTTAGTAGGTACGTATCTATCTGTAGTAAGACTAGTATCGAATGGTATGTATTTTTAATGTTACTTAGAAAAGATTTTCAGAAATTTCGCCGCAACAAAACCTATAAAGCCAACAAAACCATAAATATAACGCTCACCCGTCTTCCAGACCTCTCCACAATTCCCGAAGCCATAGTAGCACCGCACAATTGCACTGCACCCAGCACCATCGCCTGCTGATTTGGTCGTAGCACCAACCCGGTCACGTCCGACGCCAGGAGAAATATATCCGCAGCAAAGTTCAATACTGGCACAGCACCACATAACTCGCGAGCCAATGCTGCTATGAGCGCTATTTGGAATGCCCGAAAGAGGATCTTGTCTGTTACTAAAAAACAAATGAGTGTATGAGCTGAAATTGCCATAAGTGACGACAGTAAAAGATTGATTTTAAACTTCCAAACCAAAAGAATAAGCAAGGAATTAGGAAACAAAAAAAAGGATTTTGTATTGTTCCGAACACAATAATTCTGAGTCTATCGATAGGTACCTAATAATAGCACAGAGTGTAGTAATAATATTCTGTGCTATGGAGCCACATTTTACTGAAAAGTAGTTGTGCAGGAAAAAGGGTACCAACTCCATTACATACCTATCGTTTCATTTTGATTTTGAGATTTTTGCTACGTTTTCTGTTGGATACTTACAGATGGTTTTCATTAAAAACTTTCCTTTCACTTCGTCATTTCTCTGTTCTTTCTTAATCAAATCTATTTCTTGTTGTACTGTCAGATCATAATGCCTTCTGCAACGAAGCCAGACTAGTGCTTTCGCTGCCTCCTGAAATTACGAATACAACATTATTCCGGTTATATAAGTTTCATAACAGCTTATTTTATTTTATTGGATCATTATTAACACATCAGCCTCCAGATATCAATTGTTAAACTTAGACCTTCCCTTGTGAACACCGCCGCACCCTGTTCTCAGGCACATCCAGCCACTTCCCTCACACACTTTTTTGGAAAACGTTATCTGTTTTATTTTTTGTCGTTAGATATGTGTTTGCGAAGCAGACTGCCTTGTTGGCCTAGTGGTTAGCATAGTCGACTGCGGATCATCGAGGTCCTGGGTTCGATTCCCGGTCGGGTATAAAAGTTAGGTATTGGGTTTTTCAATTAAGAAATTCTCAGTGCCAGCCCGGAGTTGTAAGTTGGTGGTGTTTCACCCGCGTGCCTCGGAGAGCACGTTAAGCCGTCGGTCCCGGTTATTATCACTAACATGATAATAATCGTTAAAGCCCGCCAACCCGCATTGGAGCAGCGTGGTGGGTCTAAGCTCTAATTCCCGCTCTCCTATGAGAGTGGAGGCCTGTGCCCAGCAGTGGGACGTTAATAGGCTGTAGTGATGATGATGATGATGATGTGTTTGCTGTTATATCAATATATTCCTGCAACACTGCCACAACAGAGTTAAAAATGAAAATACCTCACCTCGTCTTTCCCATGTTTAATGAGATACGACGGCGATTCCGGCATTAAGAGAAACACTAGGAAATTAAGAGCTGGAACCGCCATAAATATCAGCAGAATGACTTGATAGCTCAAAATATCTCCAATTATATAGGCGAACAGACTCCCGATAGTGAAAAACAGCGCTCCCTGAAATATTGTGAAAATATTAGTTAGGTACCTATTTACATTAACTATTGTTGCTTCGACAGTAAGTAATCTCATATTTTGAAACCTGGTGTGAGCTGTACATAATATTATGTCAAAATAATATTTCCTCATAGAGCGAAAATTCACAAAAGTCTGAAAATGGCTATTTTGAATTATTAATGTCATTAAAATCACCATTTTATTCCCTAATAATATTATCACTTTCTTCTTTTATAGACAGGACAAAGTGGACCTGTTCTGGCTTCATACGGTAATTTTTTTAAAACTTTTCTTAGTAAACATCTTAGGGGATAAAGATAAATTGAACAATGAGCTGTTCATTGATATGCCACTAAATCAGTTTAATCCGAATATACACACCCAGCATCCCAAAGCCCCTCTGATGTTGTCTTCGCTGATCTCTTTGATATAAGTGGGACAGGTGACACAGCTTCCCGCCATCACCACGCCGACCAGTATACGCGCAGTTATGAATACCCAAATGTTCATAGAAGAAAGCTTCAGAATCCAGATTAACTGTGAAAGATTAAAACTGGTATTGTATTTAGAATGTAGTAGAGCGCTATCCGAACACTGGATCCAGCGTCTCTTTGCGACACGTCTGATGTCGTCCGTCCACCGAGTAGGGTATCTGTCAACGCTACCGAGACACTATACCGAACGCAAAATTAATCACGACACTAAATTTTACATGGAATAATTAACTTCGGCTTCGGTTTTGAATGTAGCAAGCCGAAATTAAAAAGCTATTAGAAAAGCTATTTTGGCAATGTAGCTGTTGAAGAGAGTCAATTATTTATTTATATCCTTTCACCGTACTAATCCTAGCAACCCGCATTGGAGCAGCGTGGTGGGTCTAAGCTTTAATTCCCCCTCTCTCCTATTAGAAGGGAGGCCTGTACCCAGCTATGGGACGTGGTTGTGGTACTAATCCTAGAAATTTTTGTTTTTGACTTAATTTTTGGTCGTTAGAAAATATTATGTAGCACTTACAGCACTAACAGCCGACATGAAAAGTAAAGCGAACTTTCTTCCGAACTTGTCTCCCATTGCCGCGACAAGGTACGTAGCTGGTACACACACTAAATATGGAAGAGACGCCATCCATGATATCTGCAGGAATAAACTGAATAATATGAAGGTATCTAATAACGTTTTTAATAAATACACTAATAATCTAAGAAGGTAACAATATTAAGCATAGGTATGACAAAGTTAGAAAACTCACCCCTTAATGGGTAAATAAGGGTTGAAGAGTTGTAGAAAAGTCTCATTTAGGATAATTTTAGTACATCTGATAAAACTGCTAAGTAAAATCACACCACGGACGGATAGGTTATAAAGCGGACCATTTTATATATTGTTGTAGAAAATACTATTTTGGAAGAAATTTAATTATGGAATGTGTTCCCTGCGGTTAAGAAGAAAAACCGGCCAAGTGCGAGTCGGACTCGCGCACCGAGGGTTCCGTACTCAAGAAGTAGGTATAATTACCTTTGTTAATGAACCGCAAAACTAACGTTGTTTGTAGAGGTTTACTGTTAATATCAAAAAATTACGTTTGTTGTATGGGAGCCCCCCTTTAATATTTACTTTATTGATATTTAATTATTTATTTTGAAAGGTAATATACAAGTTAATATTCTATGAGATACAGCCTGGAGACAGACAGACAGACAGACAGACAGACAGACAGACAGACAGCGGAGTCTTAGTAATAGGGTCCCGTTTTTACCCTTTAGGTACGGAACCCTAAAAATGATGTCAGAGTCGAACGTCGAAGGCGAGTTTATAAAAGGATGCGTGCGCTGCTGCCAGGCTCTCTTCTTTGTCATTTGTCGTTGCCTATCGTTCTTGTGTGATTTTATTTTCTTGTTGTAACATTTGTATTGTTCATGTAAAATAAATACACGAGAAGAGCTTTTCGTCTTTTTGCTTCAAGTAGGTATCCTCTAGAAATTTGCAAAAATATATTTATTTCTATCCACTGCAACTTGCAAGTTAGCTCTTGACTGCGATCTCACCTGATGGTAAGTGACGATGCAGTCTAAGATGGTAGCGGGCTAACCTGTTAGGGGTATGGCAGTTAATTATTAAACCCATACCCCTTTCACCCCATTAAAATGGAATAGGATAACGCATTACCTACCCTGATCGTTACGGATAGTATTATTGAAATAGGTACGTAAATTATTTATTCGTCACAGTAAGTAGGTAACTCGTTGTCCCATGAGTTTATCGACGAAACAGTCGAAGCATACTAATGTTATTAAAAATGCGAAGGCGTGTCTGTATGTCTGTTATCATTCAAAACCCATCAAAAATTTGATAAAGTGATAACTAGTGTCCCGGGGATGGACATGAAATACCAGAAAATCAAAGATTTCTCACGGATTTTTTAATAACCTCAATCCGCGGCAAGAACCTTGAAATTCACGGGGATGAAGTCATCCTCCTCATCATCAAGTAAAAAACTTATCTGACACCATAATTATTATGATTAATGGAGAATCTGGTCAAAGATATGAAAAATTGTAACCTCAACATCCGTAAGGGGAACGCTGGTCGGAGACTCTTTCGATTGCAACAGAAGAGTCATCGGGGACATCCATCCTATGCAGTTTCCGTAGCTGAAGATTGGCATCGAAACTAAAATAAAAAGTAACTAAATGCTTTTAATTCAGAAAGAGTTCAGTGCTCTTTTGTGTTCTAGTAAACAAGGGCTGCCTCTCAGAATGAGAAGCGTTTTGGCCATAGTCCAACACGCTGGGTAAGTACGGTTTGGCCAACTTGACCCACCTTTCAGCAGCCCACAAGTTAGTGTAATTGATGTTATATTAGGAACACATGTATTTTGTACTAGCAAATGCTCGCGACTTCGTCTGCGTGGTTTGAGGTTTTTTGGTTCCCACGGGAAGTAGCCTATGTGCTATTCCAGATTATAATCTATCTCTGTGCCAAATTTCAGCCAGATCCGTTCAGCCGTTGGGGCGTGATTGAGTAACAAACATCCATACATCTGTACATCTATACATCTATACATCCATACATCCATACATCCATACATCCATACATCCATCAAATATCAATCAAATAATTAAATATAAATACTATAAATGCGAAAGTTTGGATGGATGGATGTATGGATGGGTGTTTGTTACTCATATCACGCCCGAACGGCTGAACGGATCTGGATGAAATTTGGCACAGAGATAGATTAGAGTCTGGAATAACACATAGGCTACTTTTTATCCCGGAAAACTAAGGAATTCCTGCGGGAACCAAAAAACCTCAACGTAGTCGCGGGAATCAGCTAGTGATCATATGAAATAAATTTTTACTTACTCAAAAACGCACATAATATCTGATTAGCTTGGCTCCCTTCGTGAAATATGGAAAAAATCTTCTTCATGCCTATAACAATTGAAACCGCTCACTATTGCACAAGTTGTTTTTAAAACTACTTAAATTTTATTACAATTTCACGTTTCACGCGTTACAATAAATTTTATTTACTATGTATTATTTTGAAGTCTTCAAAACAATAGATACGATTAAAATTGTAGAACAAAACAAATGATGACTATCAAACTCAAAGAAAGGTAGTGATTAATGTATATGATATAAAATAAAATAATATTCCATTAATGTGAGTTTTAATTATTATATAATTGATCGTGTCATTTTGTACACTAATGTGCTTGAATCATAACAGTAGTCAGGTAAGTAGACGTTTGTCATTGGATAATTGGGTACTACAGTCTATACAGCTTCTATTATTAAATCAATTTAATTTTAGTCGGGTTTTTAACGGTCCTTAAATTGTTTCGTTTACTTCAACCTAGTTAATGAATTTAATAAAATTAAATTGTTATCATTAAAAGTTCACCGAATTGAAAGTTAAGAATTGAAGCATAATATAATATACGTACCTAATACCTACAATGCAACATGTATATCATATTATATGGTTATAGGTTCTGTATACATACCACTTTAGAATGCATACCACTACATACTTAACAATATGTTGTTTAAAAATACAGTTTCTTTTTTATTAACACGGATTCTTTCTTTTATTGATCTTTATTTTACACTAATAATAATTCAATAAAAATGTAGCACGATTTATTGTAAAAGCATTTTAAATTAAGTATTTTAAACTACAGGCACTTCAGCAACTAAGTATTTTATTTAAATAGGTGATTTTAATGTAAAATGTCCACTCTCTCTATGAGAAAAACACGAAACAGATAAAAGTAAAATAATGTAATAGATGTTAACAAGTATGTACTTAAGCATTTGATTCAAAAGATTAGATGTTAGGATCTTAGATATTTTATCTCGGTTGCCTAATATATACGTGGTACCTACATAATTTTGATGGTGGTGATCCACTAAGGCATCAGTTTTAAATCAAATACCTAAGAACCTGCGATTAATATTTTAAAAATCAAAAATACCAATTAATCAATAATCAAAGGTAGGCCTAGGTACATTATTTGGCACAGGTATTGGATGAGATTTGATATAAATTACCTTTTTAGTAACCGTTAATTAAAATCTATATAAATAAAAATCAATTGCTGAATGTATGTAAGCGCCTCACTTTAGATCGGCTGCACCTAGTCGGCTTATTCTTTTTTTACTGTGTTTATAATTGACAAGGTTTGTATGAATGAAAATGCATGAAAATTTTTACGGAAAATTAAAAAAATTGGTTCAAAAAATCTCCATAAACAAAACTATATGAGACATAAGACGGTAGGGAGATCAGAATCAGAAATTATTTATTGCATAATACACATCCATACTGAATCCATCCATATCCATACTTCCATACGAATATTATAAATGCGAAAGTGTGTCTGTCTGTCTGTCTGTCTGCTACGCTTTCACGGCCCATCTGTTCAACCGATTTTGATGAAATTTGGTACAGGGATAGGTTGTATCCCGGGGAAGGACATAGGCTACTTTTTATCCCGGAAAATTCAAAGGTTCCCGCGGGAATCAAAAAAATTACCTGTTCAACCGATTTTAATGACATTTGGTACAGGGGTAGGTTGTATCCCGGGGAAGGACATAGGCTACTTTTATCCACCACCATACCACATTTTAATACCACAGTATTGGTAATACCAATACTGTGGTATTACCATTGTCATATGGCGTGCAATACAATAAATATTAAGCATTTGTTATTTCTACTAACTATAATAATTACAATCAATACTACTAATAATTATAATCAACTGTGTCAATTTATTTGCATAAACCCAGCATATAATGCAGTCATTGAAAAATTCATCTAGGCTGTAGTAGGCTTTGCTTATTAACCAATTCTTTAGGGCACTCTTGAGGCGAAGGAAGTACTTTTATGCTAGCGGGCAAATTATTATAAACTCGTATGGCCATAATGTATTATGCACTTTTACGGAAAATATTACACCCTATTAGAGGCAAATGGAGTCGATCTTTTTGTCTACTAGGTCTGGTGTGCAATTCCGATTTCTTTGTAAAAGAATGACAATTGTTTTCACTAGAAGGCATAGTACGAGTATGTAAATTCAAGTAAGAGTGAGAAATCTTTTTTCTATGAATACTGGACGGACGGATTCCTCTCTTTTTTTCTTAAATAGTTCTCAGGCAACGTGTTTTGTAGTATAAACGTAGGGGAAAATGGGGTAATGAGAGTCAGTGGGCAATGGGAGTCACCCAAATTTCTACAAAACCACAAACACTAATAACGCGTACGCGACTTCACCGACCCGCTATGTACCCCTCGCAGTTGGTGTGAGTCGCTCGCGCCCGTATGGCTGCCACACCGGCAATGACAGGAGTGTTTGGTTTTTGCGCCACGTCGATGTAATTTTTCAACGAAGTAAAATAAACGGTAAGTGTCACATTTATTTATCTATTTACTTATAAATTTTATACACGTTTATACGTTTATTATAAAGTACGACTTTAAACCTAAATCATCTGAATAACTAATACGTATTTTTTTATTTTATTTTTTTCTCACTATTGTAGTTGCGGGTAATGAGAGTCGGTTGACCCCCATTGTCCGCAAGTGCCATGAAGTATGAAAAATAACATGAAGGGCCAAGGAAAGAAGACGAAAGTGCTGAAGAAGGGATCAAAGAGACAAGTTCCTCAAGAATCAAAATGATACCTCTGTATCAGATGTGGGAACAGATGATTTATATGCCAGTATAATGATGATGATGATGTTTTTGATGACACAGAAAACCGATGCGCAATCTGCGGTGAATTCGGATGAAATAATGAACTGTGGTATGATGATGTACCATGTGGCTCATGGGCTCACGCGGAGTGCACTGGGTGGGAGTTGGCCAAAGATTATGTCAGCGATTATTGCTATATTATCTTTGACCCCCATTGCCCGCAGGCTGACCACAATAGGCATGATGACTGATTTTGAAAAATGGTCAGATTACGTTCGGAAGTATCTACTATTTAGAAAAAATATCTTATTTCAGCAGAAAAATAAGGTTTAGTAGATAAAATTGGCATTTGAAATTTAAATTTTAAAATTCACGCCAAAACGTTCTGCGGTGTCATGGCGTCGTTTGTGACGTCACTATTGTTTTTACCAATGTACTTTGTGCAGTGTGCAGTAAACAATAGTGTGATTGTCAAAGCTCGAAAACAAACAATTGTGACGTCATTCACTTCTTGGTGTTTTATCCAATATTGGATAGAGGCAGGCGTTACTTTGCGGAAGTCCATCATAATGAAGGAACCAGAAGTTTAATTCGCTATAATCCGCGACAAAAGGAATATCTATGTGGTACAGTGCTTTTATATATATATTGATTATATATTTTATATATTTTTTAATTGTGCACAATCGTGCATTGAGGAGGCAACATCTCCTGAGGATGCTCCGGTATCGGAGTGAAACGTGCGTTGAGGGTAGTTTTTGGGGAATTCTGTGGTGCGGTAAATAAATATAAATATATATATATATATAAAATAATAATATATAATCAATATATATTTATAATATATAAAGGGTAGTTTTTGGGGGAATTCTGTGGTGCGTTAAATAAATATAAATATATATATATATAATAATAATATATATAATACATTATATATAATCAATATATATTTATCAATATATAAAGGGTAGTTTTTGGGGGAATTCTGTGGTGTGGTAAATAAATATAAAATAAATTAATAAAATATAAATAAATTCACGATATATAATTAAAAAATATATAAAATATATAATCAATATATATATAAAAGCACTGTACCACATAGATATTCCTTTTGTCGCGGATTATAGCGAATTAAACTTCTGGTTCCTTCTTTATCCAATATGGCGGATTGCTGTATTTTATAGTTTTATTCAATCAAAATAAAAAGCAATCTCACTCGAAATAGAAAAATAAATACGTTTTTTATAATCCATGAATCCTATTTCATTAAATAAATTCATAATGTCATTGATTCTTGGTTACTGTCATCATGCCTATTATCCTCACCTCGGTGCAATGGGAGTCAAACCTGTTTTTTTTTAACTTTTATATTTTTCAAAGTTGATTAGGAAAGTGATTCTTATTGATCTCAAATGCTAGATAACTAAGCAGATTTTGTTATAAGGCGGTTGCATTAAAGATTATATTTCCTATTTTCTTTTTATTTCAATATTTGCTTAAGTCTCCCATTCTCAACTCCCATTACCCCATTTTCCCCTACTCTGCACGTTTACAGAGTTTCCCCAAAATATGACTTCATAAAGTAAAATTGAGTAGACACTAAATACTATAGTAAAAGGCGGAGATCTGAGATGACTGTCAGTTGTTCGGTTTTATCTATACTGATATTATAAAGAGTTAAAGTTTGTGAGTTTGTGACGTTGTAGGGGGTAATCTCGTTGGATCTACTGAACCGATTTTGAAAATTCTGGTACCAATAGAAAGCCACATTATTTGTGAGTGTCATAGACTATATATTAACCCGAAAAATTAGGGAGTTCCCGTGGGAATTTAAAAAACTTATTACACGCGGACGAAGTCGCGGGCATCAGCTAGTATATTATATACATTTATCTTGAGAAAAATCAGTCCCCACTCTCGAAAAGACCTAAAATCCAAGCAGACGAAGTCGCGGTATCAGATAGTTTTCAGTGAAAACCAGTAGTATAGTACGAGTATATCGCTGTACCTATCTTTCAAATATTATCTACCTACTTGATAATGCAGTAAGGAAACATGAAAGAATTAAATTAAATATGTTGATTAAAAACATATTCAAAAATAGAAAATTATATTTATAAAATAATATTATATACCATCAAGACGTACATTAAAATATTATTTCTTTCATTTATTTGTTTTAACTTTCATAATCACGGTTTCAAATACACATAGGTACACTACATGCGCTGAGATGTTTACGAGAAATTATTTCACGAAAGTAATATCGCCTGTAACAAAATTTGGTTTGGTTCAAATCAAATGGTAGACTGGCAATTGAAACGTACGATGCTGTGTCTGGTGATCCAGTAACGGCTGTCGACAACTAGCATCTTCGTACGAAAAATGCATTTTAAATTTACACCAGCCACTTTTAAACACGCACGCGGTTTTGCACACACTGAATATATGTAGATATAGATAGGGATGGGCTGCATGAACAGTTTTATTAAATTACTAGCGAATGCCCGCGACTTCGTCTGCGTGGTTTGAGGTTTTTTGGTTCCTCCGGGAACTCTTTAATTTTGCAGGATAAAAAGTAGCCTATGTGCTATTCCAGACTTTAAGCTATCTACAGAGATTGATTTTATAATTTGGCACAGGCCAAATTTCAGCCAGATCCGTTCAGCCGTTGGGGCGTGATTGAGTAACAAACATCCATAAATCCATGCATCGATCCATCCAAACTTTCGCATTTATAATATTAGTAGGTATAGATCGTCAAAGCGAATGTGAAATGTGTAAAAACCAACTTTTAGAGAAAAACTGAATAAAGAGGCTTTAGTTCATAATAATTGCTAAATTAAGTAATCTAAGACTAGCTGATATCTATTCTGATAACATAGCTTTAGTTATGAATTAAATATAATATTATTAGTATACCAAACTAGAGCAATAAACTTACCCTTTGAATAGGCATGATGACTGATTTTGAAAAATGGTCAGATTATGTTCGGAAGTATCTACTATTTCGAAAAAATATCTTATTTTAGCAGAAAAATAAGGTTTGGTAGATAAAATTGGCATTTGAAATTTAAATTTTAAAATTCACGCCAAAACGTTCTGCGGTGTCATGGCGTCGTTTGTGACGTCACTATTGTTTTTACCAATGTACTCTGTGCAGTGTGCAGTAAACAATAGTGTGATTGTCAGAGCTCGAAGAAAAACAATTGTGACGTCATTCGCTTCTTGGTGTTTTAACCAATATGGCGTATTGCTGTATTTTATAGTTGTATTTTATCAAAATAAATAGCAATCTCACTCGAAATAGAAAAATAAATACGTTTTTTATAATCCATGAATCCTATTTCATTAGATAAATTCATAATTTCATTGATTCTTGGTTACTGTCATCATGCCTATTATCTACAGTATACAGATGAACACGTGTTTTCCAAATGAAATACCTGTATAAATACTGAAGGTTTTTCCGACGTCGATAGACATCATGAAAACATCTTAAGTTACAAATAAGAACATGGACATCTATCTATTATAGGAAAGGAAACCTTTAACCAAAGAAGTCATTCGTCGATTCATGGTTTTATATTTCAGAAGCTCCGACGATCTCCGTGGCGCAGTGTTGAGCGCTGTTGCCTTAACGTGCGGAGGTCCCGGGTTCGATCCCCGGCAGGGTGTGGAAATTTCTAATTTCTGAATTTTCCCTGGTCTGGCCTGGTGGGAGGCTTCGGCCGTGGCTAGTTACCACCCTACCGGTAAAGACGTGCCGCCAAGCGATTTAGCGTTCCGGTACGATGCCGTGTAGAAACCGAATAGTGGTATATGGGTTTAATTTAACTGCCATGCCCCTAACAGGTTAGCCCGCTACCATCTTAGGCTGCATCATCACTTACCATCCGGTGAGATCGCAGTCAAGGGCTAACTTGTAGTGGACAAAAAAGCTATTATATTATAATATTTCCGTGTTGTAGTGCAGACAGACTTTTCTTTATTTTAGACAGACATTTATTTATTTATAGTACTTTCTCGGTAGAAGTTCGTAGTAGTACCAACTATTGATTTATTGTGTGCTCTCAGCCTGCCTGCAGAAACCGTCGTCTTCTACTGTAAAAATGAACGCGCCTTTAATGTGTTTAATGCTCTATACTAATGCTATTACGTCATGTAAAGAAGGTGTGTGACTTTAGGTTCGATGAACTAATTTGTGCATTGTAAATAATGGCGCGATCCTTTAAGAAGGCGCGTTCATTTTAGATGAAAAGACCTCTACATAGAGTAGAGGCCGTAATATCCAAGCCAAACCATAAATATATAATACTAGATGATTCCCGCGACTTCGTCCGCGTGGATTAAGATTTTTTTGATTCCCGCGGGAACTCTTTAATTTTCCGGGATAAAATCCCTTGTAAAAGTCCATGTCCTTCCCCGGGATACAACCTATCCCTATACCAAATTTCATCAAAATCGGTTGAACAGATGGGCCGTGAAAGCGTAGCAGACAGACAGACAGACAGACACACTTTCGCATTTATAATATTAGTATGGAGTATGGATGATATCGAATTGATTGCAGTTCCAGAGGTGTTTCCGTAGTGTCCAAGTTTTATTTCTAAACCGCAGTGTTTTCAAAAAGATAAGAATCACACAGGGTCACTGATTCATGAGCTTAGATAATTATTTATGTTTTTAACAATGGGAACTTGAATTTTCCGGACTAAAAAAGATCCGGGATTGATGTTGTGCCAAATTTCATTCAAATCGGCTAAACGGATGGCACATGGGACAGACACACTTTCACATTTATCATTTATGGATTATGAGATGAATATTCTGTGATCTTGGATGTGATATAAAATGCTAAAATGAGATTGAAATAAAAGTCCCACACTAAAATCAGAGGTAATTATCTAATTTTATTGTAAACAGTCGTCATTTTAGGGCAGAGTTCAACGCAGATTAATACCACAAGTACGAACAAGTCAGTGACAACGAATGTTTTTTACCGAATTCAAGGAATTCCACAGCTTGATAAAGTCCATGTGCCAAGGACATGAGACCAGTACCTAAGATTAAGTATGGTATGGTAATCGTACAAAGCTATGAATGTCGTAAAGTGTCTAACACTCTGCTGCATATAAAAATCTGATTCATCATCATCATCATCATCACTACAGCCCATTAACGTCCCACTGCTGGGCACAGGCCTCCACTCTGTTAGGAGAGCGGGAATTAGAGCTTAGACCCACCACGCTGCTCCAATGCGGGTTGGCGGGCTTTAACGACTATTATCATGTTAGTGATAATAACCGGGACCGACGACTTAACGTGCTCTCCGAGGCACGGGGGTGAAACACCGCCAACTTCCAACTACGGGCTGGCACTGAGAATTTCTTAATTGAAAAACCCAATACCTAACTTTTAGGCCCGACCGGGAATCGAACCCAGGACCTCGTGATCCGCAGTCGACTATGCTAACCACTAGACCAACAAGGCAGCAAAAATCTGATTAGGTCCTTTTAAGTCCAACAATCTAGTTACCCTGTTGCAGTTTGAAATTTTGTTACCGAAATGGGTACCCAACAATCTACTACTTAGGCTCTCCCCTGTCGTGTTTCTTCAAGTTAACGTTGAAAGTTGTGAAAACTTTGACTCAGGGAACTAAGGCTAAATGTTTACCAGCAATTAAAATCGCAGAAATCATGTCATTTTCGTATAGTCTAAGAAAATAAGTATTTAAGTCGGACTCAGCAACTCGATTTTAGATGTAAGTGCAAGTAACTAGCCAAGGGCTAACTTCTGCTAGACTTTTCATCGATAGAGAAAATTTAGCCTCACAAATAAACACGTTGTTATTTAGAACTTGTTTTATTAATTTATGCTTCACAACTCTTATAATAAAAATCCCTCGCCTTTAAACACGCTTAAAGCTACAATTTTATTTTCCAAACCAATCCGTTGTGTCTTTTAAAATATATGAATCGCTATGGATATCCATGGATGCTAGCTGTTCTTCAATCCAACGGTCAGAAGGTGCGATGCTACCAAGCATCACCTTATCAGCCTTACATATCCCACGAGCTATGCCTCGTAGAAGCAAACCACCTTCGGACTGAAATGAAAGAAATAAAGTAATTTACATTACAAATGCACAAACTAGAGAATACAGGCGCAAGGCATTCAGTAATATTACTTAGGTACTTATAACAAGTATAAATAAAAAATAAAAAAAAATGGATGAACATATTTTTATGAAACATGGCTAAGAACACTCGGGATAAAATTATCTATGACACAAAAAAAAACTAAACGAAAATCGGTCCATCCGTTTGGGCTCTACGATACCACAGACAGATACACAAGCAGACACGTTAAACTTATAACACCCCTCTCTTTTTGCGTCGGGGGTTAAAAAGACAAAATTTGGTGACTAAATGACTGATGTATCAACGCATCTCATATAAAGGCAACGCATTGCCAAAACAAAAAAAAATTATAAAGAGCGTAAAGTCTATGTTATTTAAAACAAGTCCGTAATTTGTCAAGATATGCCCCTTTCGGTTATAAATGAACCTGTTTCAACTTTCAGGATATTCGACAGTTCCACTACCAAAACGGTAAAATAGGGAATGAAAATTTGTGCAGTTCGTAATTTTTCTTTTTCAAGTTATAACGAGGTTGTTGTTTTTCAAAAAATCTCAGGTTTAACATAATATAATATGTATCCGCGTTACGTATTAGCCTATATATTGATAACGCCTGCGATGAAAAACAGCAGGAAACGGCGGGAGAAGAAATAGTGCCAGACTGGCTGTGCACAGACAGCGTTTTGCCGCCTTGTCACGTGAGTAGATTCATGAATAAGGACTGTATCAGACGGGTTCGAAACTAGTCGGTCATTTTCCGACAAAACATGTGAGTTAACAATCGGTTACATATTTTATGTTTATATTGAGTATCACTCACGATAGTTTAAATTTTAAATTTACAATAAAAATTATCTCATGAAAATTAAAATGAAAATGAAAACGATATTATTTCTGATCTAGTTTAAATATACTCACATCCGCTGGGCAAAGTATCGGTGCTCCAATTTCAACCAGACATACTGCCTCCTTGCTAGTACCACATGCCGCATCTGTAGAGTTGCCAGCTTTACCGCAACTTCTATCCGTCACTTGCAGAAATGTCTGTGAATTATATCATCTTCTATATATATTCTATATCTTTACTAATATTATAAAGAGGAAAGATGTTTGTTTGTTTGTTTGTAATGGATAAACTCAAAAAAATTTCAACCGATTTAAAAAAATTCTTTCACCTTTAGAAAGCTACATTATCAGCGAGTAACATAAGCTATATTTTATTTTCAAGAAAATTAGAGATCCTTACGAAAATTGCAATAATGTCAACAAAGTCGGAAACAAGTGAATAAAATTAAAATTACTAAAAAAATACGACTGCTCTGTCGTAGCTCGTAACTACCTATCTACCACGTAACGATTTTGGAATCTTATTCACATTTTTATTAAATGATATTTTTTGTGAATCACTGGATATTGAACTATAGTGTTTTATATTTTTGGAATCTACTCATCATTTTCTAGATGATGATTATATAGTTAATCTCATTTTCGAATTATTATTTTTTAACTTTAGCCTTTAATGCGGGACCATGGTCACCCCATCAATTTTTTTTAAATTTTACTAGCCTATGTCACCCGGAATAAGCTAGGGATTCTAACAATACCTCAATTATCAAAATCGGTTCAGGCGTATAGAAGTTATGGTGGAATATAAAAAACTCACATACAAACATACATGCATACATGAACCCTGAAAACAATGTACTCCTTTTTTCAGGCAGTCGTATAAAAATCGTCTCTTCTGAGAGCTTACCAGGCGTGCGCTGACTAAATAGGTAAAGTTACACAAAAACAATGTGGCAGATGTGGTGAGGGCTGAGGACGGGGACGGACGTATACTCTTACAATAGTAATGTTAAAATGTAAAACCTGCCCACTGCCCACTGCCCACTGGCTACATTGAGTATAGACTATTAGGATTATTAGTGCTACCCGTGCGATGCCGGGGCGGATCGCTAGTTATTATATATATATATAAAAATGAATCCCTATTTCCCTTGGTCACGGCATCACGCATGAACGGCTGGACCAATTTCGTTAGTTCTTTTTTTGTTGTGTTTATTTGGAACTCGGGATGGTTTATATTCACAATTGGACCCGGTAGGGGGCGCTGCAATCGGGTTCGAGGTTCAGGACAGGACAAAGTCTGCCGGGTTCATATATATATAAAATTCTTGTGTCACAGTTTTAGTGTTTACACTCCTCCGAAACGGCTTGACCGATTTTTATGAAATTTAATATGCATATTCAGTAGGTCTGAGTGTCGGCTACTATCTATTTTTCATACCTCCACGCGGACGGAGTCGCGGGCATCAGCTAGTATATATATATTATATATATATATATATAAATGGATCCCTATTTCCCTTGGTCACGGCATCACACGTGAATGGCTGGACCAATTTCGCTAATTGCTTTTTTTGTTGTGATTGTTTAGACCCGGGATGGTTTATATTCACAATTGGACCCGATAGGGGGAGCTGCAATCGGGTTCGAGGTTCAGGGCAGGACAAAGTCTACGTCACTAGTACTTAGATAAATGTACAGCTTTTGCACTTCGCATTATACTCAGGGCAGCTATTACAATTACAACAATTACAATCATCGACGAGAACTACAACAACTAGGAAGAGCAATTAAGTAATCACCGACGCCTTCGTCGCATCCGATATAGGTATCTGGTAATTAAAACTTGGAAACAACTAATTTAGGTGCCTACAATCATCATCGTTGTAGCTGAAGATTGGCATAAAAAATACCATGTCATTCTGACGCTAAGCTCAAATAGTCTTACTAATATTATAAATGCGAAAGTTTGGATGGATGTATGGATGTATGGATGGATGTATGTATGTATGGATGTTTGTTACTCAATCACGCCCCAACGGCTGAACGGATCTGGCTGAAATAATGCACAGAGATAGATTATAGTCACAAATAGCACATAGGCTACTTTTTATCCCGGAAAATTAAAGAGTTCCCGCGGGAACCTCCTCCCTCTGAACTGTCCTCCCGACCGAATTTCGGCCACGGCGGCCGATCTCCAGAGATTAGCCATCTGCGCGGGATATATTATAGTGCTCAAGTGCGTGCACAAACCCAGAGTGCTCTCTCTGTTTCTTTACTCTCATAGCCCGATGGGACGGAAAATCCAACACGATCGGAGAGAGATCAGGCGCAGGACCGATGGCTTAACGTGGTCTCCAAGGCAGGGGTGTGACACACTACCAATTTCCTGACTCTAGGCTGGTACTTACTGAGAATTTTTTGTCAGAAAAACCCAATACTTGTTATGGCCCGACCCGGGACTCGAACCCGATACCTCGTCGGCCGCAGTTGAACACGCTAACCACTATGACTAAACCAACGTTCAAATAGTGTCCACTACTCAAACATCACATTTTATGCATGATGCATAGATATTGATCATCATCATCAATATATCGCCGTGCCCACTGCTGAGCACGAGTTTCTCCTCAGAATGAGATGAGATGGGTTTGTCCATAGTCTGCTACGCTAGCCAAATGTAGATTGACCGACTTCGTACACCTTTAAGAACATCATGGAGAGCAGTATCACAGTATCAGCATTTGACGACCTCCGTGGCGCAGTGTGTAGCGCTGTTGCCTTAACGTGCGGAGGTCCCGGGTTCGATCCCCGGCAGGGTCAATTTGGGAATTTATAATTTCAGAATTTTCCCTGGTCTGGCCTGGTGGGAGGCTTCGGCCGTGGCTAGTTACCACCCTACCGGCAAAGACCTGCCACCAAGCAATTGAGCGTTCCGGTACGATGCCGTGTAGAAACCGAATACGGGTATGGGTTTAATATAACTGCCATGCCCCTAACAGGTTAGCCCGATACCATCTTAGACTGCATCATCACTTACCATCAAGGGCTAACTTGTAGTGGATAAAAAAAAAGCTATCACAGTAAGAGCTTGTTTTTGGAGCACCTGTAGGCGCACGCGCACCTCTTGACGCGCTTACTAAGCTCGTATACTTCTGACTACTACAACTGAATGACCCACGGGTTCGAGCGAACACGCCGAAATAAGCGCTTGTCACGAAAGCCGATACGAGCTGATAGCCTGAAGTCGCCCTTAAAGGTGCATGCCCGGTAATCAAATAGCAGACCCCCCCCCCCTCCATTAAGAGGTCGTGAATACCCGTAACTGTATTACTAGCTGATGCCCGCGACTTCGTCCGCGTGGTTTAAGTTTTTTGTTATTCCCGCGGGAACTCCTTAATTTTCCGGGATAAAAAGTAGCCTATGTCACTCTCCAGGTCCTCAGCTATACCCATGCCAAAAATCACGTCAATCCGTTGCTCCGTTGCGGCGTGATTGAAGGACAAACCAACCAACCAACAAACCAACAAACCAACAAACAAAGTTACTTTCGCATTTATAATATTAAAAGTATGATATCAGTTTATCAAATAGACACTATGGTTCTAACTTCTATGTCTTAAGTTTCAACTTTTTATGATTAGTTTTAGTAGAAGCGCTTACCGAATACATTTTCCAGTTGTTATCGAACCCGTATCCTACACAAAAACCTTCTAAAGGACGCACAAAATCGAGACAGGCTCCCTGGTTCCTCCGTAATGTTACGTCACTTTCCATAACCAATAATCCAATATCGTGCTTGTGGGTGCCTGGAATATTAACAGAAACGAGTAAGAAATGAAGCGATCGGGCAAAGCATCTCGTTAATAACTTTCTGAAGTCATGAAGATGTTTATTTTAACTCTACAAAGAGCCCCAAGTCTAAGCAAATCGTAATCATTTGATCGCTTAAAACATATATAACTAACTCTTTAAGGAGTTCATACATGCCACAGAGGTAGTATAGCCTATATACTACCTCTATGATACATGCCTTTTGACGTCCAGGCATCTATGAACTCCTTAAACAGGTCAAGTTATATGTTTGACAATCGATTACGATTACGATTTCCTTACACAATCGGGGGGCAGATCTTGATAGAAATTCTGGGTTTAATTTCGCTTTAAAACAACGTGTGTTTCGAAAATCCATATAATTTATGAAAGAGCAACATAATAAGAACTTGTATATTTTCTCAACTCCTCAATTCCCTCTTTCTTCTTATTACCAGCAGTGGTAGGGATCTACAGTAATACCTCGGCACTAAGGGACAAAATGAAAATCAATTCATAAATTAATTAGTATAAGGATATCATATTTTATATATTTTACTTAATGGTGTCCACAACTTCGTCCGCTTTTTATAAATATCCGTGAGAACGGTTCGATTTTTCGCGATAGGTGTAGCTTATGTTCTTCCCCGGGATGCAATGGTATAATATACAGTACCAAGCATCAATAGTGATGAAAGGTGGGGTGTGAGAACGTAGCAGACAGAGGCAGACAGACACACATTCTCGTTAATATAGTATGGATTAGACGTGTTTCGGTAGTTTATCCAACTACGACTATACAATAAACATGAAAATAGCTGAGCAAAGTGACGTCCTAAGAAAAAATTTAGATTCCTCGTACCAAGACCTATAAGACCCCATTCAGCGATTTTTGGTACTTTTCGAGTTATAATTTTTTTAAGTTTTTTCGTGAGTTTACCGATGTCTAACACTCTGCGTGAAAAAAAAAAAAATTTGTGTTTTTTTTGTGAACATGCTTGCTATGACGTGTGCTAGGTACTTTGCTTAAAATCATTACCATCATAACATTAACCCAAGTTGGAAAATTTTTGGTCGAAAGTGAAAATTTTACGTTCGACAGAAGGTCTAGGTACGAGGAATCTAAATTTTTTCTTTGGAAGTCACTGTTTGGGCCACCCTGTATTTGCTCCGAAGCATTTCTATTTTTTATTTATATCTTACCGGTATTATAATTTGGATGGGACATCCGCTCCAATATAGTATAGTTCTTTCTCGGAAAATATGAATTCGGTAATTGGGCGTACAACATCTTATTTTTAGCTGTTATAAGACATGTGGATGCAGTAATGATCGTCTTTGAACCGACTAAAGCGCCCAAGCAGAAAGGATGATGTGCATTTTGATAGCTAGTAGAACTGCGGTTGCATAAAAAAAACATTAAGTAATTCACGTCAGTAGTTAAGAATAACCAGTGGCTTCATGTCTAAAGTGAAACAAGGCTTAATAATGCACTTAAAAGGTAGGTATATAATATGGCTTAGTAAATTGCAGAAAAGCTGCAGTCTTATTTGTGCCATTAGCCAACTGTGTTGTAATATTTCTGTCACACATTATATACGGTAATGTTGTAAGCACTGAAATGTTGACGAACTCCTTAGTGTAGTCTTCAACGCTGTTGTCTTAACATGGGAGGTCCCGGGTTCGATTCCCGGCAGAGTCAATTTGGTAATTTATAATTTCTGAAATTTTTCTGCTCTGGCCTGGTAAGTACGGCTACGCCAAACCGCTATAGCCAAACCATACCCGTAAAGCGATTTAACTCAAACATTTTTTTTTATTCAAGTAGACTTTCACAAGTGCTTTTAAACGCCAAGGTCTTTACCTTTACCACTGGTTCGGAATACATTCCTACCAAGAAGTTTTGGTACGATGTCGTGTTGAAACCGATTAGGGTTTAATAATGTAACTGCTATACCCCTAACAGGTTAGCCTGATACCATTTTAGATCACATCATCACTAACCATCAGGTGAGATCGCAGTCAAAGGCTAACTTGTACCTAGTGGATAAAAAAATGAAATAAATATCTACCCATAGAAAATATACACTTACTGGTACAGTAAAACACACCAAGGGCACTCCTCTGTCTGTGGGGCTAGACAATTATTATTATTGTTATCTGTAATCGAAAAACATTGTGAGTATATCCATATCCATACTAATATTATAAATGCGAAAGTGTGTCTGTCTTTCTGTCTGTCCGTCTGTCTGTCTGTCTGTCTACTACGCTTTCACGGTCCATCTTTTTAACCGATTTTGATGAAATTTGGTACAGAGATAGGCTGTATCCCGGGGAAGGACAAAGGCTACTTTTTATCCCGGAAAATTGAAGAGTTCCCGCGGGAATGTCCTTCCTTTAGCCTATGTCCCCGGGATACAACCTATTCGTGTACCAAATTTCATCAAAATCAGTTGAACAGATGGGCCGTGAAAGCGTAGCAGACAGACAGACAGACACACTTTCGCATTTATAATATTAGTATGGATAATATCAAAATATTTTGTTAAAAAGTTTTCATTTGGAATAAAGTACCTAATGCTCATAAAACATTTGCTTAAAAAACTTTTCTGAGACAAAAATCTGAGCCAAATTGTATCTACAAGTTTTTGTGGATTGATAATACTGTTTTTATCAAAAAGTTCGTTTTCACAAAAAAAAAAAATGATTTTATGGAGACAGAAAAATTATTAGGAAGTACATAGTTGGTTACCTCAAACAATCATCAAAACTTTTGTTACTTACTCTTACTATTATCGCCAAAAGGACGGGGTTTGGCACCTTCTGTCGTTCGTCTATCTGTTATCTGTCTGTCAGTTGTCTGTTCGCCTTTTATCTGACTATCCGTTGTGTGTATGTCTGCTAATGTTCCATTGTAGCAGCACCATGTCTCATATGGACATTGTTTCGCACTCCTGTCCCAAACCAAAAAAAATATATATATAGCTTATTGTAAACGACGATCGAAAGTAGCCGAATCTTTATTTCATTTTTTATGATACATTTAATTACCTGAAGTCAGATTGTTCTAACACTCCACCTACCCAATACCTATGTTCTGGGTCACAAAGGAATTCTTTCATACAAATACCTGTTCTGTTATTAATTGTACAAGGAGTAGGCCCGTCATCTAAAACATAAGATTCAAAATGTTATTTACTTACCCATCCATTACAGTCTCGCTTGGTTTAATTTTCAACCTAACATGTTTTTCAACAGGAAACTGTACCCCTTGTATTTTCAAAAAGGGGTACAACCCCTTGTATTTTCGCTTATGGGAATACCAAATATTTTAAATGTTGAAGTGTGTCTGTCTGTATGTCTGTGCATCTATGTGCTATACTTTCACGGCCTGTTCGACTGATTGCAAAGATCCTCGGCACAGAAATAGCGTGCTTCCCGAGAACGGACATAAACTATCTTGCATCCCTGAAAAACAGTTTTTCAGGAATTCCCAAAACATACATCCTCGCGGACAAGGTCGAGGGCATCATCTAGTCTACACTAATATTATGAATACGAAAGTGTGTCGGTCCGTTTGTCTGTCTGTCTATCTATCTGCTACGCTTTATCGGCTCGTCTTTGCAACCGTTTTTGATGAAATTTGGTATAGAGATAATTTGTGTCCCAGGGAAGGATATAGGTTACTTTTTATCCCAGAAAATTAAGGAGTTTCTCTAGCTCCTGTTCAAAGCCGTCAGTAAAGTCACCAAATAGATGTTATATTTCATCCACAGCTCAGGTTTTTATTAATTTAATTCTTGGCTAAAGAACATATTGATGAAGCATTAGATGAAGCTAAACGCACTGACCAAAACTTACCTGATAAATACTTTGTACCTAAAGAATATTACTGACAAGGGATAACCTAAAAGATTGAAAGTTAAACCGACTTCACCACACACTAAACAGTTCATATCTTGAAAACTACTGAACCGATTTTGAAAAAACTCTACACTGTTCCCTAAGTCGAAGTAAATGTAAGCTAATAAAAAAAGAATGGTCACAATCCGATTAATTGTTTCGGAAAAATACGCGGACAAAAATACATACATACATATTACATGGAAACCCTTATAGATTATCTTAAGTGAACATTTTGCAGTTTCAATAATCTATACTTCTATACTAATATTTTAAAAGCGAAAGTTTGGATGGATGGATATATGGATGGATGTTTGTTACTCAATCACGCCCCAACGGCTGAACGGATCTCGATGAAATTTGGCACAAAATCTTTTTAAAGGTTAGCGATCTTTTTAGGGTTCCGTACCCAAAGGGTAAAAACGGGACCCTATTACTAAGACTCCGCTGTCTGTCTGTCTGTCTGTCTGTCTGTCTGTCTGTCTGTCTGTCTACAGGCTGTATCTCATAGACCGTGATAGCTAGAAAGCTGAAATTTTCACAAATGATGTATTTCCGTTGCCGCTATAACAACAAATACTAAAAATTAAAAAAATATATATATTACGGGGGGTCCCCATACAATAAACGTGTTTTTTTCATATTTTTTTGCTCAATATTAAAAACGGTAACAGGTAGACGGTTCAAATTTTCACAGAATATTAACTTGTATATTACCTTTCAAAATAAATAATTAAATATCAATAAAGTAAATATTAAAGGGGGGCTCCCATACAACAAACGTAATTTTTGGATATTAACAGTAAACCTCTACAAACAAAGTTAGTTTTGCGGTTCATTAACAAAGGTAATTATACCTACTTCTTGAGTACGGAACCCTCGGTGCGCGAGTCCGACTCGCACTTGGCCGGTTTTTTAAGTCTATAGGAGCGGTAAGTAGGTTTTAACATACGAGTTGACTCATGTCAGCCTGATGCCGCAGGTACTAGGTAGGTATTGGTTAGAAAATAAGGTCTCACGCCCATACTTATTTCGAGATTTTTTGCGGCTATTCATTGCGTAATTTTTTTTCACATTTAAAATACCTATTAGTTGATTACATTTTATTATTGGATAGAAGCAGGCGTTACTTTGCGGAAGTCCATGACAATGAAAATACTAGAAGTTTAATTCGCCATAAACCGCCACAGTAGGAAAATCTATGCGGTATAGTGCGTATCACGAACCAGATTCCCGCGACCTTCACCACACCAGATAAACCCTCAAAAATACCTTCAACGTACGTTTCACTCCGATACCGGAGCATCTTCAGGAGATGTTGCCTTTACAATGCACGATTGTAAAGTGACGATTTCTCTCGGGTCTTCCACGCAGGCCTCCACAGGCCTCGGGGTAACTGATCGGGGCGATGGCCCCCTGCAGTGGTTTAAAACGCCGCCTGCGACTACAGGCGGGGCGATGGGTGGGACCGGTTTGGTCCATGGTGTCATGTCCGGGGTTGTATGTCCGGGAATATCCTGCTGCAGTGCGATCAAGCCCGCGTGGTGTCGCGAGCGATCTGCGGACTGCTGCCGGGTGGTATGACCGTGATGGGCTTCGCCCGCCACTCAGCGAGGTCGAGCCCGCCGGTAGTGTACCGATGGGCGCCCGTCAGCCAGTGGCGAGGAAGCAGTCTGTCCTAGGGGACTAGGTCTCGTGGCAGGCCTCTTTTGTCCGGTGGTCGCCGATGGTATGGCGCGATGCCACGCAGGTGCTGGGATCGCGCTCCGTCGGCGCGCGCGAACAGAGAGGAACTCAGGCGGCGAACGAAGTCGTCCAGGCTCTCCATGTGCAGGTCTCTGGAGATGACCTGATTCCGTACGAAGCGTGGTGCTCCGGAGATGGTACGGAGTGACAGTGACTGCTGCGCTCGCAGCGACTTGCGGCCCGCTTCGCTGGTTAGCGCGAACCACGCAGGGGCCGCGTAAGTGAGTCGCGTGCGAATGTACGTCTTGTAGACGCACAGCTTCGTACGGAGAGGCAGGTGGGACGCTAGCACGGGGCGGAGGAGGTTCCGCGCAGCGCGCGTCTGGTCGACCACGTTCTTTACATGGGGCCGAATCGAGAGGGTCCTGTCGATGGTCACGCCAAGGTACTTGGCCTGCGGGGACCATTCGACGCTCTCGCCCATGAGTGACATCGGGGGCGGTAGTAGTCGCGCTCGCCCGATGGAAATCGCCTGAGTCTTCGCCACGTTGACCTTGAGTCTCCAGTCCTTCAGCGTGACGATTTTATCGCAAAATCTGGCTTTTATACCTTTTTGGCATGACTCAAACTATAGCCCCCCCCCCTACCCTCTACTACTATATAAATTGAGTAAAGGTGAATTTGATACGTTTATTTATTCATTTAGCAGCTCAAATCCTTTAATATTGTGTTTAATTATTTCTAATTGCTCCCATACACACAGTCAAAATCCCTTATTACATGTACTATGTAGGATTTTATATGAATGACTATTGCCAACTTCATGTCCACTGTCTAAAAGATGTTTAGCGAAGTGGGACCTTTGTGGTTGGTTGTTCCTATATGCGGAAATAAATGTTCCTTGTAGCGCGTCTCAAAGTTGCGCCCAGTTTGACCAACATAATATGTGGCACCGCATTTAGGACACTCAAGTTTATAAATACCCGAATTTTGATGATTCTTTAATTTATCTTTTCCATTAAATTTTATTATCTTTCTCTAATAAATTAATTATTTAAAAACTCACTGAAACTCAATGAAATATTTGAAAATGACGCGTTTTTGAAATTGCTTCCTGAATCTAGAGTCTAGGCTCCTAGCTCTTAACTTCCAACCTGGACTATTCAGCCTTTACTTTCTTGATTTATAAAATTAAAAAAAAATAATTTATGCTAGCTACTAAATTAAATTTTTTATATCATGAATTTAATTTCCACATTAATGTTATTATTTTTAAGTTATCTATATACATATACTGCCTCGGTGGTCTAGTAGTTAGCATAGTCGACTGCGGATCACGAGGTCCTGGGTTCGATTCCCGGTCGGGCATAAAAAGTTAGGTATTGGGTTTTTCAAATAAGAAATTCTCAGTGCCAGCCCGGAGTTGGAAGTTGGCGGTGTTTCACCCCCGTGCCTCGGAGAGCACGTTAAGCCGTCGGTCCCGGTTATTATCACTAACATGATAATAGTCGTTAAAGCCCGCCAACCCGCATTGGAGCAGCGTGGTGGGTCTAAGCTCTAATTCCCGCTCTCCTATGAGAGTGGAGACCTGTGCCCAGCAGTGGGACGCTAATAGGCTGTAGTGAGTGATGATGATATACATATACAATATATCTATATACAACGTCAGTATCATTATGAAAGGTTCATAAGGAGGGTTGCAAGAAAATTTTATTTAGAAGTAAAGTAGACTTACAAAAATTAAAAAAAAATAGCACGAGGGCAGTAAATTTAACTTACAAGCCCTGTTTACTGCCTCTGTAGTCTGTAAGTGCATTTTTCGAGCAAGTGCATTGAAGCAAAGCTTTACCAATTTTTAATGCTTGATGCCGATTTCTTTGTTTCAAATTAGTACTTAAGCAAACTAGGCATATCTTAAAATCATCAATTATCTTCCTAAAATATAATTTTAACTTACGAAAATTTATTATGTGAGCTCCCATAGTTATAACCAATAATGAAATTATAACCAGAAGTTGCAATAGAGTCGCCATCTGTAAACCCATAAAAAATATTTTTTGAAAATTGGTAGAATATAAAAAAACCTATATGTTCGTAGGTATTTCCAGTTTTGTTTTATGAATTTTATTTTTTATTATATTATGAACTTATCACTATTTGTGGTGCAATTTATTTTTTCCAGTTTTAGCTCAATGTAATTAAATTGTCTTTTTTCACCAATGATTTTTATACTCCAAGGAATTTGAGAACTTAAATTGTTTAAAGTTTTAAAATTTTAATCGCACCTACATTTGTTTATTTAAAGTTCCAATTCCACTTCAAAACTGACTATCCACGTCTTGATTTGAACTTCTCACTTCTCCGACTGATATGAAGATATAGCTATAGTAATAAATTTATGGGTAGGTAGGTATATTAATATATTGACCTTATGACTATTAACCTAATACTTTAATATAATTAATTACTTGAGAGTGCAGATAAAATACTTTTGTTTCTTTTGAAAACGCCGATCAAGAAAAGTGTCGAAGTCACCGAACTAGAAGATTTAACTGATCGGACAGAGTTTTTGATCACCCCTGGCGCAGTGTTAAGCGCTGTTGCCTTGACGTGCGGAGGTCCTGGGTTCGATTCCCGGCAGGGTCAATTTGGGAATTTATAATTTCTTTTCCCCTGGTCTGGCCTCGTGGGCTTCGGTCGTGGCTAGTTACCACCCTTACAGCAAAGACGTGCCGCCAAGCGATTTAGCGTTTCGTACGATGCCGTGTAGAAACCGATTAGGGGTATGGGTTAATTATAACTGCCATGCCCGGCACAACAGGTTAACTTTTGTTGACGACGAAACTTTGCACCTCAATAGCGAGAAAATTCAAGACGTAAAAATAATTTTAGTGTCTGCCTACATTGAAGAATATACTGCAACACATTATTATATTAAGTTTCTGAACGTTTCGTGAGAGAATGAAAAGAAAGACCTAATCCAAAGTGTTCTAAAGTCAAAAGACTTTCCTCACTGGTTTTAGGCAAGGCGCGGTGTTCGCGCTAGAGATGTGAAAAGGAAATTAAGATACGACCAAAACATTTGAAATAAATATTCATGGTCTGTTTTTGTTATAATCTTATACACTACTAGCTGATGTCCGCGACATCGTACGCGTGGATCGAGGTTTTGTGGTTCCCGCGGGAACTGTTTAATTTTCCGGGATTAAAAGTAGCCTAGGTATGTGCTATTCCAGACTATAATGTATTTCTGTGCCAAATTTCAGCCAGATCCGCTAAGCTGTTGGGGCGTGATTGAGTAACAAACATCCATACATCCATCCTAGTACTAAATGAGGAAAAAACATTTAAGTAATTAGGTTTTATTTATTGTACATAGCTGGAGAAACCCGACTTGAACTCTTCGACCCTAATGATAACAAATTGTGATGATGTACCTATAGGTATTTCTTCAATATCTTCAGAGTTGTGTAATATTCATTATTTTTAGTCATTATTTTGTACCCTAAAAGCAGCGTAAGTGCATGTTTCTATTTCAATGAAAAGTTTTTCTGCAATAACTATTATTATTGACCTAGGGTCAACACGTCAGTTGACGACCAGTTAGTCGACTTGCCGTCTTTAAAGTTACACAGCTCTTTGAAATTTACCTTTTTTGACGAAATAACAATTTATATGCATGAAAGAAATACGAAGAAACATAATTACCGTATGATTTAAATATTTCTATTTCCCTATTTTTGCAATATGCCGATTTGTCAAAAAATGCGTTTTTTTTCAGTTTACGACCAGCTTTCGTTATTTTACGACCACACTGTAGTCAGTTTACGACCATTCAACAGCCACTGAAAAACGATCTCTTGATATTTTAAGAAAAGGTCGAAAATAAAAATAACAATTAATTGTTCTAAAAACATGTTTATTTATTTTTTCTATGATTTATTAGTCAATATTCATTATAAAAAATAGCAAAAAAGTGATATATTTTCTAACGAACATAGAATATTATGGACATAAATTGCATGCTTTAATTTTTTCTTGACTAGTCTTCTTTTCCTATATTTCTTCTCTTTTTCTTTTTTGATTAGTCTCCTTTTTCTACATCTCTTCTCTTTTTCTTTTGATTTCCTGTTTTTCCTTTGCTTTTAATTACTGCTTTCGTGTTCTTCCAATTCTAAATTTTCTTTATCCCTTTTCTAAAAATATTATTTCTTCATGCTTGTGGAAATTGCACATAGTACTTTGTCTAACTTTCGCTTTTGTCATTTGGCGCTCATCAAAAGACATCTCATTTGGTGTGTAAGATATTAATTGTAGCATCGGTCCTAATTAGTTCTATTGTCAAAATATGAAATTTCGAGCTGGAATGTGACTAAGCAGGGGCTTGTGGGCAATGCTGTCAATGTCAATATTTAGGTTGTAACAAGGAGATTTTAAACTTCGAAGCTGCATCAAAATCTCTGGCCCGCACTGTGTTTTTATTTGAACTACAATTTCTACAAAAAAATATATATTGAAACTGTTTTGTTTATATTTTCGGTACGAGACTGCCAGTTCTTAACTGTGCTTTCCAGCTTTTACTTAAGTTGCCTGACGTCAGCCAGCTGAATGATATTGGGTTGTATAGCTGGTTAACCATTCCTAATCTAACTCACTTAGAGTATCAGAGAGTAAGTCATGACGTGAGACTTGTACCCATCTATGAATAGGTTTACGGGCTTTTTTATAACATTTTTGGTTACCCAATCATTAAAAGCATTGCTTACATATTCATAAAAGACTTCGCTCTTCATCCATCGAATTTCTAAACGTTCAAGTACCCATGATTCTGGCATATTATCAACAATGGCTTTAGGGAGTCCGACATAAGGGAATATTACTAGAGATAAGAACCCCTGAAGCAATGTATGATAAATTGTCTTAATTATATGTACCTGGACTCCTAAGAATCCAATCTAATCTAATTGGAGCGAATCCTACGGACTGTCTGTTAACCCAGAAAAATCTTAAGTAGCTCTATTAGGTGGCTCCAAGCAGCTTGACAAGATCATACGAAGGAATTTACCTCCCATCCGCCTCGGCCCAACTACCCTGGACATTAGCTCTTTGGTCAAAAACTTGGCATTTATATCGACAGCTCTTTATCCTCGGTCCCGCAAATCGCTGAGGTTAGCCGGAAGTTGTTTGCGTCAATTGGTGGCCTGAGACGCTGAAAAACGTTCTTCCAGTTAAAACCAAAATTTTTGTAGCTAACTCTCTTCTGTCACCACTTCTAGACTGCTGACTCGTCCTACCCCGATCTAACCGAAGAACAGCTGAATAAGCTCGAGCGTCTTCAAAACCTATGCATAAGATTTATCTACGGGTTGCGTAAGTTCGATCACGTGTCCGAGTACAGAGCTCGTCTGAAGTGGCTCCCAATCAGACTCCGTCGCAATCTGCACATGCTGACACTCCTCTACTCTATTGGCTCTAACAACGAACTACAACACCTAAGGTCATGTACTGATAACCGCTTGCACATTCCTGCCAGTCGCACAGGATATTATGATAAATTTTTCACCCGTAAATCCGTATTATTGTGGAACAGCCTTCCAGCGGATATACGACAGTCTCTCTATCTTCAGAAGTCGCTTGTATAAACATTTAGGTTGCAATTAATTCACTCTGGTCCTATCTATTTGTTATCCCTCTATTTGGTCTATTCGGACCAAATAGAGGGATATTTATGCTACTATTATTACTATATATATTTTAATGTTTAGTGTTGCACTATCCCACGCTCTTGTTTGATAATCTCCTCTCCCCAAAGGTTGTCTGGAAGAGATTGCTTTAGCAATAAGACCGCCTTTGCAATTTGCACCCTTGTATCTTATCTTTTAACCTTTTGTTTATTGTTATTGTTTTTAAGTGTGTGCAATGAAGAGTTAATTTATCTATCTGGACTTACAAAATGCGATTGGATGAAGAGTAACGTATTTTATGAATCCATTAAATATAATTTCAATGGTTATTTAACCAAAAATTATATCATAACAAAGCCAGTTTTTCAGTTTATAGACAGGCACTAAGCCTCTTTAAGCGAATTTTAGAAATCCAAGAGGAAAATTATTGTTATAACAAACATACCGGCAAATGCAAGATACTTGCTTCGATCAACTGATATGAGTTTGATCGCTGAAGCATAATCTGAAGATATACGGTAATCAGAAATGGATTCTGAAAGTGTGGATTATATCTCTTAAACGAGACTTTGGATTAAATACAAAATATATCAAAGATTATTGCAATATCCAAACAAATCCTAATCTAGAATAAACTGAGTACACCAAGGCTTCTTGAAAATTGCAGTTACAAATCGAGGACGAAAGCTCTAAGTCTAACATAGTACTGTACATATATTCGATAATTTTTAGCTGAGTTTAGTTAGTAGCCTGAAGTAGTTGGTCCACAAACTCCTGCTTCTCAGTCCAGTTTTCTGGAATCATATAAAAAATAATTTGTGCTCATATCACCCTAGCAGATTATTTTAAAAAGTAAAAAGTAAAATAAAATAAAGTAGTAGTCAATACTCAACCGCCAAAATATAGACAAAAATTTAAAACCGTCTTCGTGGTCGCTAGCTAATTAGTATACGACCACTACTATGTAGTCAAACTAATACAAATAACCACATGGTCGTTATCTAGTCCGTATACGACCACAAAAATATTGTATTTTTTATAACTTTTGTATGTAATTAAATCGATGGTCGAGAAATGCCGACCGACCGACCGAAATCCGTAGCCGACCACGTTGTTTTACATCATCAAAATACGTTTAGATTTTTCGGTTTTCTCTTTATTTTGCCGGTCGCAAACTGACGTTTAAATAAACCATACATAATAGGATGTCAAGAAACAATAAAATTTGCGCTAATATTATGCGGCAAGTTAGAAAAGCTCAAAAATTATTCGTTACAAACCGCTAGTTTACGACCATGTGGTCGTAAAAGGAAGGAAGCTCAATTTTAGTCGGCCCATTAGCGACCACCATTTATTTAAATAAATAAGCATTTTATGGACATAATATGGATTCTAAGTTATAATTTAATAATATTCTGACACCTTAAGCACAAAATGTATGCAATAACTTTAATAAAACATGTTTTACCCACGGTTAAGTTTGGCCTCCTCACTATTTTTTTACTAGTATTTTGCTCCAAAATCAATGTGTGTGCTCCGGCTCAGATTCATCGGCTCACAGAGTTATACTGAAATATATTGGGTTGGCCAAATTTGATCTGAGAGTAAGGGATAGATAGAGCATGATCTTCAAGAAAAAGGAGTGATCGTTGCGTTGATATTACAACTGTTTTTGGTTGTTTTCGGAAAAACGTGGTCGACGAACTGACATGTTGACCCTATATAATAGATAATAGTAGATTATTCACCACGGGGGTAATGCGATGTATTATGTCACGGGCGCCGGGATAAATCCCAAGCGGAACGAGGGATTTTAGAGTAACTCCCGAGCGTAGCGAGGGTGTTGCATCTAGAATCCTGAGAGTAGCGCGGGAATTAGGGGCGCCCAATATTAATACAGCATTACCCCTACGGTGAATACTCTACTTTTCACACCTCGCGATACAACCACTTCTTTCAGCTGGCGTGGCCTACTCGATTTGACAAACAATTAATGTCGTCAGTGCGAATCTAGTGGGCCACGGCTTCGGTTATCGAAAATCGAGTTGGCCGCGCCTGCTGAGAACAAATTCTGTTTACCGAAATTAGACTTTATAGATATAGTAATAAGAATTATGAATAAAACCTCTTTGGAATGAATAGAATTTCCTTCAGATCTTGCTTCAGATGCGCGATGATTCTAAATTCAAATCACATTATAACCCTAGGGAATAATGGATTTCAGTACAACATTATAACCTAGGGATTTAATGTCTTACTTTAACCTTAGATAACAGGCCATGTAATAAGGCGTTGTTGAGCGAGTGGTGTGAAAAAGTTACTTTCTAAATTCTCAGTACTAGCCCGGAGTTAGGAAGTTGGTGGCGGTGTATCACCCCGGTGCCTCGGAGAGCACGTTAATCCGTCGGTCCTACGCCTGATCTCTCTCCGGTCGTGTCGGATTTTCCGTCCCATCGTGCTATGAGAGTAAAGGAACAGAGACTAGATAGTGCACCTGTGTTTGCGCACACACTTGTGCACTATAATATCTCCCGCGCAGATGGCTAATCTCTCTGGAGATTGGCCGCCGTGGCCGAAATTCGGTCGGGAGAACATTATTATTATTATCGATATGAATTTAACTCTCACACCTGCATACAAAATAAATACATATACTTAAGGCCAAAAGATCTATTCTTAATAAACTTACGTAAATAAATAGAAATGAATAAACTTACTTATACAAATACACATATAAATAGTAGTAGCGGGCGGAGGATTACACTCCGGCACAGAATAGTAACTAACTCCGGCAGGCCGCCAGGGGAGACCAGACGGCCAGGGGCTAGAGGGACAAGTTGAGAAACCGGCGGACTATCCTAGCCGAGTCTAGCAACACCCCTTTCTGCATCCTGGCTGCGAGCGACCTGCCACGGAATCCCAGTTGCCTTGAGCGAGGCTGACTGGAATTAAACAATTGGCAGATACAACGATGGGGATGGTATCAGTGGACTCCACATGCCACATGGCGGAAACCTCATGAGCCAGATCTAGATAATGAATTTTTTCTCCATCTCAGCTCTCACAAGGTTCTCGTCATATGGAATGGTGATGACCACCAAAACACCCGAGACTGTGCCCTGTCCAACAGCACGATATTATTATTATTAGCCACGATATTATATTATTATTTGACCTATTTGCTAGAATAGTCCTGTCCGTGATGAGGGACCGATCCCAGTAGAGCCGGACTTCGTCAGGCTCGAGTGCAGGCATCGGTGTGTACTTGTAGTACGGCAGCCTCTCATCCAGGAGACCGTACTTCAGAGCAAGCTCTTGGTGAAGGATTTTGGCCGCTTGGTTGTGTCTGTGCAGATACTCAGTGTTAGCAAGCGCCGAACATCCCGAAAGCACATGTCTGAGCGTCTCCCCGGGATGGCGACAGGCTCAACAGATGTTGTGAGTGCCATCTTCAGAATGTACTTTCGGTAGTTCCGCGTCTTAATTACCTGATCCTGTATCGCACAGACAAAACCTTCGGTTTCCCCAAAGAGGTCACCGAAGCGCAGCCATCTTTTATTGTATGAAATAAAACAACATTTTACGTGTACACGTCTTTTGTTACATTCATTAATGCAAGTTCTTTCTCTATCCATTCCAAAGAGTGTGAAATGCCTCCGAGCGTCACTTGGTTGTCCTCGTTGCATACGCTGCGAGCTAATCCTACGAGATATAAACTTGGGTATGGACCCTTATTCTGAAAACAAAAGAAAAATATACCTATAAGGCTATGCATAGGCATAGCTATCAATGGTTACGATTCGTTCGTTAAAATTAATAACACATGTAAGAACTTTAACGTCTGTTAATTTACTAGTATTACTTCATGGTTAAAATGGTCATTTAACACCTTCTTTGACTAACGTTCTTTAGAACCGTATTTAAAGGTTAAGTGTCCGTCAAAATGTGTTAACGCAACCCTAAATACTACCAAAATTATGTCAAGAAAATTTATGCGGTTTCTGTACACAGCTGTTACGTAGTATGTATGTATGTAGTACGAAGTATTCTTCATAATTCCTATTATATTATAATAAAAAGCTCGGCTCAGTGTAAATCTACCAAAAACTGTATATTATAGTCTGTATAGTGTAGTATAGAAGAGGTAAAAAAATCGCAGTAACCTTCAGCGAAACGCGTAAGCGAGAGACTTTGCCCAGCGTTTTAGTGATGTACTCGAGTACGTACTTAAGCTGTTACTCACTCATGTAATCGACCGAGCGAAGCGAAGGTCTCTGAGTCTACTTGAGTGAATTTGCACTTGTCCGTCCGTCCGTCCGTCCGTCTGTCAGAGCCCTATAACTTCTGAATTACAGAACGTAATTACTTCAAATTTAAATATAATATGTAAACCGATGGCTTCCAGCCGAATATGGCTTAAAAAGTTATAAAAATCTTTATTTCAGGGGGGCTCTCATAGAAGCGAATGCGAAGTAAAATATTTTTTATAGCGTTACATAGGGTTGCGGTATATCATTTTAAAGATAATTAGGAATAGAGTCCAACAATATTTTTTTAAAATTTTTCCCCTTAAATTGACGAAATGGGGGCTTTCAAAGTGGAGATTTTCTGACGTCCAAAGTTGACCGCAGAACTCCCAACTTTCTGAAAGACTGAGCCTGAAACTTGATCATTTATTTGAATTATATCCTGTACTTCAACAACAAATACTAAAATTAGATAAATATTATAAGGAAACGAAATTATTTAATTTTTAATGAGCTTTAGTATTTTTCACAGAACTTCACAATGATGTCAATATATGGCGTTGGTGATGGTAAAAGTTTATTCATTTTATGGATAGTGGATACCGCGAGGTCTCAGTTCGGGGCGAACCACTAGTTTGTATCACAATTTCATCGTTAGCTCAGGTTAAAACGTCCTACGCATCATGCAAAGCGCACCTCTTACTTATACGTGTTTCAGCGAAAAGCTACTTGTTTACCTTTTTTCAGTTATGGAAAAATTGACTTATATAATATCATAATTTATATAAAAGAAGACGTGTGATGCGTTTTCCTGAAGTTTTGCGTCTTTTTATGCTCCTAGATCTGCTGCTTCCAATTGGCTGCTTTAACTTTTAAGCGTTATTAACGTTAACGTAATTAATTTACACTAACACTTTTGATCGTTAGGCGGTTTTTATCAGTAAGCCCTCGCACAGACGAGAGCTTTTACGCTGGGCGTTGTTCTTTTTTTTCATTTTTCGAATTTCTAAGAAAACATAAAAGTTCCCGGCGTAAAAAATGCCAGTGAACACAGGAGATTTCATAAGTTTTAGTTAGATATGGATAAAACAACTTCTACGCACGACTTTAAAAACGCGCTCGTCTGAATTCTGTACGGGGGCGGCACCTAATCATACGTGGCCTAATGTCTGGAAAATAATAATTTTTTTTTATCCACTATAAGGTAGCCGTTGACTGCTATCTCACTTGATCGTAAGTGACAATGCAGTCAAAGATGGTAGCGGGCTAACTTGTTAGGGGCGTGGCAGTTAGGTATATTAAACCCATACCACAGAATAATATAATATACCCCTATTCGGTTTCTACACGGCATCGTACCGGAACGCTAAATCTCTTAGCGGCACGTCTTTGTAGTGGTTACTAGTCACGGCCGAAGCCTCCCACAAGACCAGACCAGGGAAAATTCGGGAATCGAACCCGGAACCTTCCGCACAACAGCGCTCAATACTGCGCCACGGAGGATGTCATAGTACCTACCTAACAAATAGTTACTTATTTACTTTAGTTACTTTACTTATGTGATGTGAGTACATTATAGTATACTCGTATACTCACATTTTTTTGGCAAAGCACAGGTCCTCCTCCAGCCACAATACATACGTTATCTTCGTTTATTCCACACGCGGCATCTATTGTGCTACCGTATTTACTGCAACTGTTTTTCCTCACTTTCATAATTGTCTGTAAACAAGCAGACAAATACATAGAGAAACAGTACCGTCCTGTTACTGTTTTGTGGATTTACTAAGGCGTATTATAGTCACCACTCCTGAATTTATTTATCGACTAAAACACCAGCTTTAGCAAGTGCTCTCTTGCAGAATTCCTACTAGGTACATGCATAATAATATATCTATCTACTACATTGATACATGTAGAATTTTAGTACTCATTCTATTTCAATGATCTATACTATCATTCTTAGGCTAAGACAAAACTTACTCTTATGACCATTGAAATAGAATAAAATTCTACATCAATGCTTATTCATGATTATCCCTTAACGGCCATACAAAATGACAAATAAACTATAAACGGATTTTGGTATATAAGTACATTTTGCACACTTGTGATCGCTTGTATGTAGTCTTAAAAGTGGAAGGTCCCGGGTTCGATCCCTCGCAGGGGCTGCAATTTATTATTTCTGACTTTCTGGGTCTGGTCTGGTGTCAGGCTTCTGCCGTGGCTCGTTATCACCCTACTGGCAAAAACGTACTGCAAAGCGACGTTCCGGTACGATGCCGTGTAGCAACCGATGGCTTTATTAATACATCTGCTATGGCCTAACAGGTTAGCCCACTACCATATGACTGCATCATCATTTTGGCATCCAGGTGAGATCGCAGTCAAGGGCTAACTTGGAGAAATTTAAAAAGATCAATTATGGTCCTGTTAAAATAGATATAATATTTACCGAAGTAATTTTTCCTTTATCATCGAATCCGTATCCCAAACAATCGCCTTCTAACGGTTTCTGGAAGTCGATACAGGCCCCTCGGGACTTCCCCTTCTCGAATACTACGTCGTTTTCAATAACGACTATCCCAAAATCATATTCGTGTGAACCTGCAAAAGGAGGAAAATAAACCGATTAAATAAACTAGAAGTCTTGCAAACAATACACCCTGCCAGTCTAAGAGTTAAAAAAAACTACTGTGCACTGTGTGTGACGTACTGTAAGTGAAACTACTTGAAAGTGAAGTAACTTTACTTGAAAGTGAAAATAATATCTAGTTTCTAGAAACTTAGGTTTTGGTCCTAAGATTCAAGTCCCAGTCCATAAGGCTTAGATGTAATAGGGTCTAAATTCTAAAACTTACCGCTGTTATAATTCGGATGAAGCTGCCGACGAATTACAGTATAATTCTTCCCAGGATGTGCTGAGTTCGGCACTTGAGCGTACAACATCTTCTTTTGGGCTGCCAAAAGACAGGTTGATGCAGTGATGATGACCCTCGAACCGATTAAGGCTCCCAGGCAGAAAGGACGATGTGCTGTCGGCTTTACGTCTACGACACTGTTGTACAAACGAAAAATTCAAACAGTTACAAACAGAAAGAACTTCTAAGTTATCAGGATCGTATTTAAGTACGCAGTACAAAAATTGGATGTTATGATTTGGCCGTCACTGTCGAGTCTTTCTCTATATTCTAGACAAACGCAATCAAACCTCTATAGGTTTATGTACTCTTCATTGCTCTCCATATCTTGATGGTCATAAAACGCAAGCCTATCCAGTAAGAAAAAAAAACAGAAGTAGCTTAACTGTGTGAGTAAAATGTGTCTCAATGACTAATTAAATACTGTAAAATATATTGGCTTGACCCTCATCCACTCCGCAACGGAGCCATGGAATAACATGTTTTTGCATGGATAGGTATCATCTAGTTAGTTATGTGTAGGTACATAAAAAATAAATATTTAAACAAAGCACGGAAACGTCGTGATTAATATTATATTTTAAATTTTAATTTCAAAATTTACCTACACTCAGAGTTTGGAAAATAAAATAAGTAATCTTAGGATCATAGCAGCGGCAGAGTTGAAGCGACGCGTCTTTTCTTTCTTCTCGCAAAGTAAATCGTTTATTATTTTGCGTCCCACTAATATATACATACATTATTTATTTATGTACATAAATAAAATTCAGTCTCTTTAGTAACATATTATTACAAAAGACGCGTTACCATACGCTTCTACTCTAATGTGCCTTGAGTTTGAATAAATATGTTCTTTTACTCACTTGTATAGTAAAACGCACCATGGACACACATCGTTTTCTAGTGCAAGACATTTATCTGTAATTGATAAAAAAAGCTAAGAACACTCAACAAAAGAGATTCATTTGAGGTATTTGACTGTAAATTCCTACGTAATAAAAAACCCGTAATACCTAACTAGTCACATTCTGATTTTGTAGAGTATTTAAATCACACTAAAATTACAAATAGGTAATTCTGGAACAAAGTTCGACCACAATAATAGTGCAATCCCCTGCGTAATAAAAAAAACACTTTGCTGCAAACTTTTTGATAAATAACATTATACTATGTGTAAGTAGGTAGTAAAGAATATGCTGGAATCATTGATGTAGAATTTTAGTACTGGAATAAACAAAAATGTCAGCAATATCTGGATTGAACTTGGCCGAGAAATGTCGTCAATATAATGCAGTAATTACCATTGGCGGGTTTGCACGCACATAGTCGATTACAATGTAGGTACATAAGGAAGGTTAGGTAGGTAGTTGTAAGTAATTACCACTTTGGGTGGCACCAATCTGTGGATGAGGAATTACGCCTGAAGTACAGCACCACTCAGTTTGGACTGCGCATGGCTTTTTATACGACATCCTGAAAAAAGGAGTAGGTATATTGTTTTTTATACGACTGCCTGAAAAAAGGAGTTTAATGTTTTCGGGGTTCATCATGTATGTATGTTTGTATTTTCCACCATAACTTCTATACGCCTGAACCGATTTTGATAAATGAGGTACCGTTAGAATCCCTAGCTTATTCCGGGTGACATAGGCTAGTAATTTTTAAAAAAATTGATGGGGTGACCATGGTTCCGCATTAAAGACTAAAGTTAATTCAAAAAAAAAATTGTAAATAAGATTAACTATATAATCATCAACTAGAAAATGATGAGTAGATTCCAAAAATATATAACACTATAGTTAAATATCCATATCATTTAATAAAAATGCGAATAAGATTCCAAAGGTTATTTAATGGCTGTGGTATCGTTACGTTGTAGATAATTACGGGCTACGGCAGAGCAGTCGTATTTATTAATAATTTTAATTATATTCACTTGTTTCTTTCTCTATTCCAGAGGGGAAAAAAATATTATTTAATTGTTATTCGCGCGGAAATTTGAAACCCAAAGAAGGCAAAATTATACCATCAGGTTTTTTTATTACCTACGTTATAATATAATAAACCTATATAAATATTTTAAAAATTAAACTTAATGCGGTACGCGTTTAATCTTACTAATATTATAAATGCGAAGGTTTGGACGGATGTATGGATGTTTGTTATACAATCACGCGCCGACGGCTGAACGGATCTGGCTGAAATTTGGCACAGAGATAGATTATAGTCTGGAATAGCACATAGGCTATCCCGGAAAATTAAGGAGTTCCCGCGGGAACCAAAAAACCTCAATCCACGCGGACGTAGTCGCGGGCATCAGCTAGTAGTTGGAATAAAGTACGGTCGACGTCAAAAGTGCATACATAGCATAACTGCTAAATCTGTGTGCAAGCAATCTGAATCACTCATCCACACAAACATAACCTGTCCAAAATATTTAACTTAATTTAACACCATTAAGTTCAAACCATTACCTACTATTCAATACTACTTAGATTATTGCCATAAATTGTCAACAGGGTCAACCTACAAGATGAATATTTTTGAGTTTGCTTATTTTATAATAGCTTGCTGATGCCCGCGCTATCGTCCGCGCGGCTTGAGATTTTTTGGTTCCTCCGGGAACTCCTTAATTTTCCGGGATAAAAGTAGCCTATGTATTATTCCAGGCTGTAATTTATCTCTGTGCTAAATTTCATCCAGATCCGTTCGGCCGTTGGGGCGTGATTGACAAACATCCATTTTTTTTATCCACTACAAGTTAGCCCTTGACTGCGATCTCACGTGATGGTAAGTGATGATGCAGCCTAAGATGGTAGCGGGCTAACCTGTTAGGGGCATGGCAGTTATATTAAACTCATACCCCCATTCGGTTTCTACACGGCATCGTACCGGAACGCTAAATCGCTTGGCGGCACGTCTTTACCGGTAGGGGGGTAACTATAGCCACGGCCGGAGCCTCCCACCAGGCCAGACCAGGGAAAGTTCAGAAATTATAAATTTCCAAACCCTGCCGGGGATCGAAACCGGGACCTCCGCACGTTAAGGCAACAGCGCTCAACACTGCTCCACGGAGGTCGCCATCCATCCATACATCTATCCGTCCAAACTTTCGCATTTATAATATTAGTATAGATGGACTTCTGACGTCGACTGTAGACCGTACATTTCTTTGTAGTAAACGGATTTTACTTTTGGAGCTTTATCATTTTATTTGCATCCCTCACCTAAAATCAGTATCTTCTAGCACGCCACCAGGCATAATCGTATGATCTGCATTACAAGCTGATTCGTCCACACATACCCCCTGCATATTATTTCGCGTTGTACATGTTGTTTGACCTGAAATAGTAATTCATCAAATGGTTTCATCAAAGTCAAAAATACAAAAAAAAACAATAGCAGTAAAGTCTCCAAAGTGTTACTTTACTATAAGAAACTAGATGATTCCCGCGACTTCGTCCGCGTGGACCAAATTTTTTCGATTCCCGCAGGAACTCTTAAATTTTCCGGGATAAAAAATTTATCCCTGTACCAAATTTAATCAAAATCGGTTGAACAGATGGGCCGTGAAAGCGTAGCAGACAGACAGACAGACTGACACTTTCGCATTTATAATATTAGTATGGATTTTTATTCACCAACTCCAGGAGTAAGATCCAGCCGCTTAGCACGAACTCTCTGCATTGTCATCGTTACTAAAGAAAATAATATAAGCACTAGTAGTGTTACAGTCACCATCTGTAACAAGCAAAGACATTGGTATTATAATTAATCAATGGTAAAAGTAATAAAATGATTTTTTTTTAATCCCACGACGAACTGTAGCGCTCCTTTGTTGTACCTATAAATTTGGAACAATAATTGGAATATCTCAAAAGTATGCATATCTGTAAAACCAAAAACCGCATCTCTGTCGGCCCAGTAGTTTTTCAGAAAAATGGTAATCACGATCGAAGGGCCTCTTGTTGGCCAGCGTAGTGGACTATGGCTAAACCCTTCTCATTCCGAGAGGAGATTCCTACTCAGCAGTGGGCGCTGGCTGGGTGAAATGATGAGTAAAAATATAATCATGAATGCAACGCCCCCGTGTTGGCCAGCTTGGTGGCTATCCGTTTTTATCATTCCGAGAGGCGACTCATGCTCAAGTGAGTCGGCAATCGGTTAAAATGATGAGACAAAATAAAATCATGAATGCAGTACACCTCTGTTGACCAGCGTGGTGGTCTATGGCTGTTTAAACTATATAAGAAATTTTTCAGAAGATAAACATATCTAAAACAAAAGAAACGCATTTACATGAGCATAGTAGTTTTTCAGAAAAATGCTAACATAGTAAAAAAAAACGGCCAAGTGCGAGTCGAACTCGCGCACCGAGGGTTCCGTACAAACTGTGACGTGGTAGGCCGTCTACGATGTGGTGGCCGGACCTTGGAGCTGTGAAAAAATCAAGCTTCTAACAACAAATATATGCTTTTCGCAATTATTCCTATATCTGTGTTTTATGGCGTTGCTTCGTACCAAATTTCAAGATTCTGAGTTCACAGGAAGTACCTTGTAGGTTTTGATTCCCTTGCGAGTGTCGAAAATTTGCAGCATAAACGGCTGTATCTTTTGATTGCGTTGGCTTAGAAGCTTAATTTTTTCACAGCTCCAAGGGACCGTAAACCTGAGTATTTGATATTAATTTCAGCTTGATACCTCCATGCGTTCCTGAGAAAATGGGTCTTGACACACAGACGGACGGACAACAAATCCTGATCCTATCCTGAATGATCCTATATAAAGGGTTCCGTTTTTACCTTTTGATGTACGGAACCCTAAATATATGATAAAACCTATAGATAGGCTTTTTGCAGCGGGAAAATTTCATAACCACATAGGAAAACAGAAATTGTACGCGGACGAAGTCGCGGGCGACCACTAGTAATTATATACTAGTTCATTGACCTCACCTTAGTTTATCCAAATCAAGTTGAAGTTGAAAGTCGGAATTCTTATACTTGAAACACGAGCGTCTTATTCGGATCATATATCTTCGCTGACTAAATACGTCATGACCTCATTTAAAAAAACACCACCTGAAAGGTATAATGCAATAGGTGCATTTAATTTTACTCAAATTCAGAAAAAAATATTTCATGAAGGCAAAGTCGCTGGTAACTGGTAAGTATAGGTATAGTAAAATTCTTTCCAAAAAACCGACTTCCAAAGCCACTGTAAAGTAAAAAATAATTTTGATTTCTACACACTACGTTGGAGTCGAGTGAGCCTGACGTGAGCTGACGCGTCAACTTTGCCTATCTTTGACCTTTGTTATACCCGCCCAACTTCAACATAGTGTGTAGAAATCAAAATTATTTTTTACTTTACAGTAGCTTTGGAACTGGAAGTCGGTTTTTTGGAAAAAAAAAATATTTTCAACTTTTAAGTGTACCTACTTACTCATTAGGTCAAACTTTAATGATGAAGTCCATGATCGGTGGCTTTAATATCAATTCACCATCAACAGTTTCCAAATCCCCATTTTTTGGAAGTCGGTTAAAAAGACGATAAGACTTACACGTGCACCGTTTTGGAAAGCTGATTCTACTGAACAGAGCCGGCAAGAAACTCTAAGTAAAAGTTGCTTATGTATGTATTTCCATATCTACTTATATTATAATTATAATATTACCTATTATAAAATATGAAAGTGGATCTGCTTGTCAATTACCTTTACACGTTGTGTTTTGACAAATCGAGCGATTTTGACTAAATTTTGATTCAGAAATATCTTGCATCTTTGAAACTGATGCAGGCTACTTTTATCACAAAAAACAAAGAGCTTCCCTAGATTAACCTAGATTGAAAAAACCTACGCGGACGAAGTCGTAGACATTTTATAAGGTCTTATGAATAAAGCTGCTGCTATTCACAAAGCAATAAATATTCCCTTAAGACCCTGAGTGACTCAACTAGTCCATACTAAATGCCTTCTAAGGTCCTGTCGAAGTTGGTGTAAAGGCTAAACCCTATATCTCATATCATATCATATATTTCATCATATTAATATTATAAATGCGAAAGTGTGTTTGTTTGTTGGTTTATTGGTTTGTTGTTTGTCCTTCAATCACGCCACAACAGAGCAACGGATTGACGTGATTTTTGGCATGGGTATAGTTGAGGACTTGGAGAGTGACATAGGCTACTTTTTATCCCGGAAAATAAAGGAGTTCCCGCAGGAATCAAAAAAACTCAAACCACGCGGACGAAGTCGCGGGCATCGGCTAGTAGGTTATAAATTCGTCAGTAGTCACGGTAATTAAACAATGGTAATTCCACAAAAACAGCTTTCAGTAGTTAGGTACTGTCATGATGTTCTCAGCTCAGTAGGCCTTAATCCAGGTTAGAACTCTATATGAACGCCGAAAAGTTGTTATTTTGGAGCAAGGGAAAAAGAGGGAGTCTTTACGCAAAAATACTTCACGGAATTTTCTCCTGTTTTTGCCATTATAACATAACTTGCGATCCGCCCCGGCTTCGCACGGGTAGCACTAATAAACCTAATAGTCTATACCCAATGTAGCCAATGGGCAGTGGGCAGTGGGCAGGTTTACATTTTAATATTACATAAGAGTACGTCCGTCCCCGTCCTCACCACACTTGCCACATTGTTTTTGTGTAACTTTACCTATTTAGTCAGCGCACGCCTCTTAAGCTTTCAGAAGAGACGATTTTTTCCGACTTCGTTGACATTATTGCAATTTTCGTAAGGATCTCTAATTTTTTTTCAAAATAAAATATAGCTTATGTTACTCGCTGATAATGTAGCTTTCTATAGGTGAAAGAATTTTTAAAATCGGTTGAGTAGTTTTTGAGTTTATCCATTACAAACAAACAAACAAATCTTTCCTCTTTATAATATTAGTAAATAAATAATAATAATAATAATAAATAAATAATTATTAGTATAGACAAGTTACTGCTGCTGTTTTTACATTTACACATGTGTCTCTAATGCATAATATCGACCACATATTATAATATATATATTAAATCGTGTTTGCATCTCGATTTATCAAAGTGACCCACATAATGACCTGCGATTTTATCCATACTTGGAAATCAAAGAGACGAACAAATCCACTAACGGAAGTAAAGATTACTATTGTTTTAATTCTAACCAGATTTTACCCAAAATGGAGTATTTGGTTGAGGAGAATAGGTTAATATCATAGAACAAAGAATCACCTTAAAAATCATTTTGTAAGTAGGTACCTAAACACAATCTTGTAATACAAACATCTAAGAATAATTATTTTTGAAGGTAAAGGTACTTACATGGTTTCCCCTCTTTATTTTCCACGTTCTTAACCTTCAAGCGGTCGCGCTGTGTCGAATCGACGACACTTGTTACATTTTTGTTTATAGTTTCTAGTGTTTTGGTCATAAATATTTCTCGTCTCAAGTAGCCTCTTCTAAGGTTACTATAAACAAAACCAATCATACACTTAAATTCCCAGCGGGTCATTTGTTGAACAAAAAGCTTTTGTTTTAACCGAGGCGTAGGCGCCGAAAAGACTACGCGCGCCCGTCGCCTAAAAGGTTACGCGCGACTCTATTTGCGAAAATATTTTTTCATGTTTTGAACTAAGTTTTTGTTTTATTGATATTTTTATCGTAATAAATCGCTCATAAATTTCTCAGCAAATCTTTAATCATTGTGCAACTAATGGAAGAAGACATAGAGAGCAAAAATGAGCTCAGTAATGAAGGTTCAACAGTATCTGACCACCTTTCTGTTTGTTCACAATTCTGACCACAATCTAAGACACGATTGCACATTTTATCTTAGTAATAATAATTGCAGGGTCCACACTTCAATGTTACCCTGAAAAAGATGCTGATGAGGAAGATTATTTATTTATAACAAATTTTTTGTCTCTAAATATTATAAGGATTTATTTAGCTTTAACTGTTGTATAATCAAATACATGTTTTTACTATATTTATTGTTTTCTATGGATAATACATACCTTGCTTATCAGTTATTTAAGTGTTTTAAGATACATATTTGATTTTATTTTGACAAATAAGTAAGATTAATGCGCTTAAAGAAGACCCAACCCAAAGAAAATATATGTTTTTTTAAATGTTATATTAATGGCAAGTACTTGGATTAAAATATTACGTCTACATCTATATTTAAAGATAATCGTTTAAACAATTTAAAAAAAGAAATATTATTTAATTATTCGGTGTTTTAATTCTCTCAAATCTCCAATAGGTCGTTTAGTTTACGCGCGACCGCTGCCGTTTGAAATGGCCGCGCGCCCGCTTGAAGGTTAAATAAAAAATAATGACACTTTTGGACACTTTATAATTACGAAAGAAACGAAGGTAGTCTTGTTGAACTATTTTAATCCATAGCTTCCACTTCTATAGCTCTATTTAATAACTTAAACTAAACAATATTTTGAGTGTCGTGTTATGTGATATTCTTTGGACATTATGCAACACTTTATTTAAGCGGTAATTTCTACCAATATATATATATACGATTATTATTTTACCTGAGTATTTTTAATCAAAACACAAAACGCGTTTGTACTGAAGCAATCGACATACTACTACTAGTGATTATAAATATAGTCTGAGAGCTTTAAAAAGTGAATCATGAAGGGGACAGTCATAACTCATAAGTAAGATTTGTTTTTTAATTTATAGAGTATAGACCAGCTTGGCTCCAATCAAATTTGTTGGCATATTATAGTAATGGGTTGTTCTTTAGTATATGTGCCGCGAGGGAGGGGGAAGAGGAGGGGGGAAAGGGGAGGGGGGGAGGTGGTCTACCCCCCCTGTAAGCCAAACTCGTCGAATCCTAATAGTTTCCTAATTAGTTAGAGATATTAATTTTTTTAATTTCAAAATGTAGAGGCCAGTTTTACTGAAATTCGGGCTTAGCTCTGCTTAGTTAGGTGTCGAGTGCTTAGTAGTTAGTGGGAGAAGCCAGGGGATACCCTCCCCCTCCCCCTCTCCTCCCCCTCCCCCCACATATTATACTAAAGAACAACCGTACATTTTTTTTATTCCTTGTAGTAGCAAATGTAATAAAGTCTAATAACAATAATATTGTAGTAATATTATGACTTAACTATATTCACATATAATATGTTTGCTTTAATAATGGCCTGCGGCCGGGCACTACCTGTATATTTACGTTCAACCCTAACCTAACCTAGCCTTTTGACAAATATTTGTTTTTTACTTAAGTTCGGTGTATTAACGGGCACTACCTGAATATTTATGTTCAACCCTAACCTAACCTAACCTTTTGACAATTTTTTTTTTAACTTAAGTTCGTAGTATTAGCCCAATAAAAACCTAAGCGAGCACTTATTAAACTGCTCTGATTCCATCACAACTGTAAGGATTTCTGGTGGTCGTCTTTATGGGCAGTTAAAAAAAAAATTGTGGGGGAGGGGGGAGGGGGGGCGGATGCGGCCTAGGTAGGTTAGCCTAGTCCTACCTAATTCCCTCACACCATCTTTCACACAAACAAGTAGAGATTTGCATGAATTTCGGGAAAACTAACCTCAAAATGTCGAAATTTCAAAAATTAATTTCTCGAAAACTATTACGATTCGACGGAAAATATTTTGGCGTTACGTTTATAACATTAATACCTTTCTGTAAAAAAAAAATTAACTGTCTACTGCACGGCACATATACTAAAGGTGAGCCTAGTAATGAGTCTGCAACGTAAGGGTTTTTAGAAAATCCATAGAATGATCCCTAAAACTCCTTAATCCACGAGGACAAAGTCGCGGGTATCAGCTCATTATTTCCACTGAGTAGTCCAATTATTAGCAAATTAATTCAAATCGTTACACGCATTCGAGCCTACTTTTCCTCCGCTTCTAATTTGTATAATAACATTAACAGTTTGTTTATAATTATGTAATTTCTATCTTATGTGTGGCAATAAAGAATGTATCTATCTATCTATTATTAAGTAATGACGCTTCGCTTCATCGCCGCAATGTGCATTGAGCAAACAATGTTTTCTAAAGAGTTTAATTATTATTTTAATAGGTTTTAATTTATTCACATAAATTAATGTTTTCACGTATTTGAAATAATACCTACGATATTTGACGTTATTCTCGTGGACTATAATCAGTGACTGTGACCTTCTCATGGGTCTCAAGAAAACCAGTCTCAGAATATCGCATAATTTCGATTTTTAGTTCTGTCATCTGGTCATCTGTGTATGTGCCTATATTATAAAACCTACACACCGAACTTGGGAACTTTCAAAGTTCAGAGAATGACCAAAAGTGGGCCATTCTTGCGTCTTAATGAAATTAACGGTAAAGCATTGGAAATATACTCCGGATTATATAATAAAAAAAATCATTAAGATATTAACTGTGAGTTTGGAGTAATCTGACTTTTAAGTTTTGAGGTTAAGTTGGGTGATTATTAGGTATTCTTTAGCCATTTAGCTTATAATAATATATTTATCGACATGCAGGTTTCCGAAATACGTTAGTAATTATTTTTAATATAGATAATTATTTAATTTTTATCTTTAAAATGAAAATAATTGTTTGCGTATTAGTTAATTTAGTTTATTTTGTACCATCTAGATGGCACCACATGTACTCTAGCTCGCGGTAAAGCTAGCGTAACGTCATCTAGGTGGCACGAAGCAAACTAAATTAACTTATACGCAAACAATTATTTTAATTAAAAATAAACAATTATTTTAATTAAAGCTAAGAATAAAATAAAATAATAACGTATTTCGGAACCCTGCATGTTGATAAATATATTATTATTAGCTAAATGGCTAAATAATACCTAATAATTGCCAAACTTAACCTCAAAACTTAAAAGTCAGATTACTCCAAACTCCCAGTTAATATCTTAATGATTTTTTTCTTATATAATCCTGAGTATGTTTCCAATGTTTTACCGTTAATTTCATTAAGACGCAAGAATGGCCCAAATCTCATACAAAAATGGTCAATCAGTATATTTATTATTTACTAGCTGGTGCCCGCGACTTCGTCCGAGTGGTTTAAGTTTTTTGATTCCCGCGGGAACTCCTTAATTTTCCAGGATAAAAAGTAGCCTATGTCACTCTCGAGGTCATTAACTATACCCATGGCAAAAATCACGTCGATCCGTTGTTCCGTTACGTCGTGATTGAAGGACAAACCAACAAACCAATAAACCAATAAACAAACACACTTTCGCATTTATAATTTAGGGGTTAAAGTATGAAATTACCGATTTGTACCTACTTAAAAATTGAAATGCGTTTTTTTTTTTTAATTTATTATCTTTACATTGCTGCCATCTAAAAGGAAGGTCATTTATGCCTTTGCGATAGAACTCTGGTGATCTAGATTCGACAAACTGTGTGAAAGCATTTTGTACTGCCTCCTGCTCTTTATACATTTCAAAATCAATGACGAACAACGAACAACAATAATTTCTCCCGCGTTAAAGTGTTCATTTGTTTTTTTTTCAATAAACCGCTTTCTATTTTCAAGCTAGTTCGAAATTTGATAAGTTACCTCCTTGGTTGCCATGTTTCATATCGTCGCCATCATCCATCCATCGTCGTCCATTTTTAAATTACACGACAGGATATGAATTTACTATGTAATTTATTTGGCCGCTAAACCACGACAGGTATGGATTTTCATACAACTTTTGCCGGCCGCTGCTCGCATGTATTTGGACAGTACAGCAATTTCGATTTATATCGAAGAAAGTTGTCAAAATAATGCTCAAATTTCCAAGCATGTTTGAGAAAAAAATATTTCTTAATATGTAATATTACAATTAAAATCTTGTGATTTCCTCTTTATTTTCCGTAGCTTCTTTTTCACCTGTTGACTTATTATTCCCAAGATCTTTATAAATATCTTCAAGACTTCTTGCCTTGGTTTCTGGTATGACTAGTACGACGTATGCTGCTGTGATCAGGCAGACGATTCCGAAGAAGAAAAATGACACATGTATGCCTACAGCTTTCGCTAAAGGCTTAAAGAACAGCAGTTGTAAGAAATCTGCTATGGAACCGACGGCCATTGTTACTCCCATCACAATACCACGATACTAAAAAAAAAACGAAAAATTTAATATAGGTAAGTAAAAGCAGGAAAATCATTGTTTTATTCCACTACAATTATTTAGCCCTTGACTGCGATCTCACCTAGTGCTAAGTAAATTATAATGCAACCTGAGATGGCAGCGGGCTACGAGTTAGGCATTTCGGTTTTTACACAGCATCGTACCGGAACGCTTGGCGGCACCTCTTTGCCAGTAAAGTGTACAGTCACAAATACTAAGCTAGTGTCTGGTGGGAGCTATCGGCTGACCACAGTCGAAACCTCCCACAAGACAAAAAATTACCTTAAAAGAAAATATTTCGCCAGTTATTACAATAGGAATTGGCTGCAGCCCTGACGCGTCGCAGAATATGCATACACACAAAGTCACCAATGGCAGCCAGGAAGGAGCCTGGATTTCATGGTCACGTAGCAGAAACCAGGAGCCAAGCAAGCACATGCTTAGCCCAGACACTAATGAGGTCACACAGAGGAGTGGCTGAAAGTTTTAAAAGAAGTATTTAGGTTCGCGACAGACTATGAAAGAACATATCATACTAATATTATAAATGCGACAATGCGTTGGCCGTTGATTTGTCCTTCAATCACGCTGCAACAGGGCAACGGACGGACTGACGAGATTTTTGCATGTATAGTTGAGGACCTGAATAGTGACATAGGCTACTTTTTCTCCCGCAAAATAAAGAAGTTCCCGTGGGAATTAAAAAACTTATACCACGCAGTGAGGTTATTAATATTATGGTTACTGTGACATTACCAAAACCTAAATCCTCATTTTTTAATGTGTCTGTTTTTCCGGGCATATATTCAGGTCGACCGATTTTCTCGAGATTTTATTTTTGCAATTGAAAGGTTACTTTTTAGAAAGGAAATCATTATTTTAAATCCAAAGTTAAAAAAATCACAGATTTCGCTGTCCCCGCAAGAATCGAAGCATTGAATGAATACAAAAATTTAAGAAAAAAAATATTATTCTTAAATAAAAATCTCTTCTTCAAAATTTTTCAAAAATTTACTAACCTATTTTCAAAATTCAAACTCAAATGAACTTCTCGCCTGCATCCGCATCTTTTAACACCATTATCATGACGATCGGTCAATAATTATAGAAGCTACATCACTGTTTGTATACGGAAATACCCGTTTTTTAACCGACTTCCAAAAAAGGAGGAGTTAAAAATAAAAATTCTTTCCAAAAAACCGACTTCCAACGCCACTGTAAAGTACAAAATAATTTTGATTTCTACCCACTATGTTGAAGTCGGGCGAGTCTTATGCGTCAACTTTGCTTATCCTAGTTATACCCGCCCGACTTCAACATAGTGGGTAGAAATCAAAATTATTATGTACTTTACTGTGGCGTTGGAAGTCGGTTTATTGGAAAGAATTTTTATCTACAATTCCAAATCTAAAGGGACCATCTACAGGTCACAATTATATACCCTAATACCCTAGGAATTTTCTTTTTAATTTTTTTTAAGTTTTTTTTTCCGAAATATTTACAATTTAATAAACAAACACCCAAAAAAAAAATGTTTTTTTTACATGTTTCAAAATTAGAAATAAAATTACCAGCCGATTTTCAAAATTCAAACGCTCACACGTGTCTCTTTAAATTTCTCAACTTTAAGTACTATTCCCATCTCAATCCTCTCAAAATCCTTGGAGCTATGGCCAAAAATACGTCTCAGGCGATTTGCCTGATAACCATTTTCAATGGTAAAAAATTAAAAATACTCGATGACAGCTCAGGGAAGCCGTTCGTTTCAATGAAATGCTACAAATAACGATTAAATAAATATTTTTAGTTGAATTCCATAGGCAACATTACAAGTAGGTATTCAAATATTTGGCGGAAAATAGCGAATTAAGCTTGAGTTTGTTTATTTAAAGCTGCTCACACAACTATGTCCATGACAACAACACGGCCATATCAAGTACTATTACCTATTCTGTGGCCATATATCCGTGTACCTAATGTATGTGTGTTGCTATAATATTCAAACATTTTTTTGTTCGCGTCTTGAAATTATGACCTTTGACTTTTATGAACAACACACCCAAAAACGAACACTTTTCGAAAACTTAAACAGCAACATTATTACAACGTACCTTTCTCCCACACCTTTCCACCACACTGGAAGCAAGTATAGAGCCGACTACTTGGACAACTCCGAGAAGCATAGCCTGTTGATTCGGAGTGAGAACTAGTCCGCTATCTTTCGAAGCCAATGTAAAGATCTCCCGAGCGAAGTTGATGACCGGTATAGCACCACATACTTCCCTCGCCAGAGTTGCTACCATCGCGATTTGGAAGGCCTTGAGGAGAATCTTATCGGTGACTGTAATTAAGGAAAGATCAATTACTTAATAAGCCTACACTTGCCACTTGACTATAACAAAAATGCTTTGCGAACTTGACTGAATCGAAAACTGCTTTTCCCACACCCACAGTATTTATAATGGCGAAAATAAAATCATCCCCACTTTAGGTGTAGGGGAGATAGCCCTAAAAATGTTTTACTGAGAAGACTCATAAGAATCAAATTTACATAGTATTGTTTCAGTTACATTATATTATAGATAAAACTAGATGATGCCCACGACTTCATCCGTCACATGTCAATATTCCCACCAGAGGAAAGCCCTACTCGCACCAAATACTGAATTAGCTCCTTCCTGGCGTAAAAGTACGGCTATCTCCTATACTATAAATCTGTATCTATAATTCGCGCGCGAGTTGAATGCAGAGTAAATGTTAAATACATTTACTCTGCATTGCAATGCAGAGTAAATGTTAAATACATTTACTCTGCATTCAACACGCGCGCGATATCTACAGCAGCGTGATTGAAGGTAAATTAAATACAAAACCATTTTTACGAAATGGCATTTGTTATGTATTATGTTGATTTTTGGTAAGAATTAATTATGTATTTAACAACCTTATCTAGGTACTTATAGTTCAAATATTATGCATCTTTTTTAATTTTGTTTGTTTAATAAGATTAAATGATAAGAATAAGTCAAAATACTGTTTCACATAAGTTAACAATCTATCAAACAGTAAACACGTAGGTCTAGGTACGTTTAATATCTGGCACTGATTCGGTAGCGCACAATCTCTAAACTAAATTAAAATGACAGCATTGAAAATATTGCTAACGTTTTCATAATACTCCCTGCGGGAAGGGACAGAACTAGATTTAAAGCTGTCATTTTAGTTTAGTTCAGAGATTGTGTCATTTGAAGTGAATTGGCCACACTATAATAATAAAAGGTTTTCGTATAAGTAAAGGTAAAATACAGAATATTATACTTACAAATACTTTTAAGCAAAAAACGATGAGTGCTCTTATCCTTAATCTGTTCTTTTCTAATAAGATCAATTTCTTCTTGAACTTTCATATCAGATGTCGATCTACAACGTAGCCATGCCAGAGCTTTTTTAGCCTCCTAAAAATTAAAGGATGTTAATAATTCAATATAAAAAATACTTTTTAAACAACCGACTTCAAACTCCCGCGCCAACTTTACAACAACAATCACACGCTATACAAAGTACTTATTTTATTGTTGATATTTTAAAAACCGCTCGACCGATTTCGATAAAATTTATATGGGACTACATGGGAAGTATGCTCTTTCAAATAAAAAAAGAATCATCCAAATCGGTCTACCCAGTCAAAAGTTCTGAGGTAACAAACATAAAAAAAAAAAAATACAGACGAATTGAGAACCTCCTCCTTTTTTTGAAGTCGGTTGAAAAAATACCTGTTATTAATTTTTAAAACAGCTAGTAATAGTTTTGTTAGCTATACTACATATTAATATATTCGTACTGAGTAATGTCAACTCAATTTTAAAAGTTCCGTAATCAACAATCAACAATGAATAGTTTCGCCATGTCCGCGTCGTCCGTCCGTTCGTCCGTCCGCAAAGACCCGTAGTACTGGAAAGGTGTAATTTGACTTTTTCGCCGTGATTAATACCTACCCATATTAATCCCGCCGAAAAAATGGTCAAATAAAATGTTGAAAATAGTACATTGTTCTGTGTTCACTGAGGGAAGAAAGTGACTGATTACTAACGAGAGTGTAGTTTGAGGCCCGAGCCGTAGCGTACTTGGGACCTTATGCGGACTGCCGGAAATCTCTAGATTTTTTGTTGTAATTAGTAGGTACATAATTATATTTATCTACTCCAGCATCGAAAAGTTCCAATTTCGAATTTGACAACTATATCGAATACCCTCTTTCGTGTTTGCTTCTCATAACGATACAGTTCGTTGTATGGGAGCTGTATCGTTATGAGTCGTAGCTGTATCGATATGGTTATCTTCATAAATAGGATACCTATAGCTTAGCGGCTCTGGGTTCTGGCACTTGATTGATTTGACTTTTTTATTAATTTATAAAGTAAAAAATTATAAAGACGTCCTTGTCGTAGATAAAATCTTGTATGCAACTGTACGTAATTAGTCATTTTAATTCTCGTACTATCCTATTTTGATACTCGGCAAGCCTCGTATCAAAAAACAGCACTCGAATTAAAATGACCCTCATTACGATACAGTTGCATAAATAGCTATTAAATGAGTGATGCGGACCGGACTGCATGAGATAAGCTAGGGATAGAAAGCTATGGAAAGTTTTGGGGGAGGCCTACGTCGAAGAGGCGTCTGTTACGTTATCATGACGACTTTAAAATTGTATAGCATTTTGACTCAAGGTTTTATATGTTGAAAGGAACATAAATCATAATAATAAACATAATATACACATAAAATAAACATAGTAATAATAAACATAAATAATTGTAATGAATAATAAATAATAATAATAATAATGGATAATAATTAAATTTACTTATAAATTGAATCGAATATAGTTAATTTATGAATATGACATGACTTGCGATATACCTACCTATGAAATAATACGAGAAATAAAATTTTAAATTATTTAATTAATTAATACTTAACCGACTTATTAATTACAATTGTGTACCAACTTATGACTAAGAAATTGTAACGTAATAGTAAATAAATTTAAATGGATGTTTAATCCATTTCGATGAACAATTACAAGGTGAAAGCATAGCATAGTGTAAAGTGAATGTGACTCTTTATTTGTTAATAATATCATGACGTGAAAATAAAGATCTTACTCCTAAGGGAAATGTAACAGAGGTGAAGAAATAATAAAAAATCGTTATTTATTTTCGAAGTGAAAAGTAGAGTGTTTACCTCGGGACTGAAAGCCGATACTCGATTCTATAGCATATAGTATGAAATGGCTCGTTTTAGTTCCTTGGTGAACAATATACTATTTCGCAAACATACTTAATTTCACGCCGATCGGTTTAGAAAAATATTATTAAAGATTATTTAAATCCAATTAGAAGGAGACAATATGACAATAGGCCAAAGGGATCATACTATTACTCTTCTTTAAAAATAAAACACTCACTTCAATTCTACCTTTCTTCACAAGGAAAGACGGTGAGTCAGGCATAAACGCGAACACTATCATGTGAAAGGTCGGCAATGACAAGCAGACCCACAGTATCGTTCTATAGCTTAACAAGTCGCCTATAATGTAGAGAAAAAGGTTTCCTGTCGTTCGAAATAAAACTACCTGAAAATAATAAAACAATTTATTACAAGGTGCTATTTTAAAATAATATATTAATTCATTATTAAATATGATGCCGTTTAATATTATGAAACAGATAAGTATAACCTTTGACATGGTTTATGTAACAGTTTTGCTTGTAATTAGGGTTCCGTAGCCAAATTTGGCAAAAACGGAACCCTTATAGATTCGTCATGTCTGTCTGTCTGTCTGTCTGTCTGTCTGTCTGTCTGTCCGTCCGTATGTCACAGCCACTTTTTTCCGAAACTATAAGAGCAATACTGTTAAACTTGGTAAGTAGATGTATTCTGGAAACCGCATTAAGATTTTCTTACAAAAATAGAAAAAAAACAATAAATTTTGGGGGTTCCTCATACTTAGAACTGAAACTCAAAAATTTTTTTTTCATCTAACCCATAGGTATCTATGGATAGGTCTTCAAAAATGATATTGAGGTTTGTAATATCATTTTTTTCTAAACTGAATAGTTTGCGCGAGAGACACTTCCAAAGTGGTAAAATGTGTGTCCCCCCCCCCCCGTAACTTCTAAAATAAGAGAATGATAAAACTAAAAAAAATATATGTTGTACATTACCATGCAAACTTCCACCGAAAATTGGTTTGGACGAGATCTAGTAAGTAGTTTTTTTTAATACGTCATAAATCGTAAACCGCAATTTACCTTTCATTCAATCAACTCATTTAATTTAAAACTTACTACAGGTTTGTACGGAACCCTCGGTGCGCGAGTCCGACTCGCACTTGGCCGGTTTTTTTTTATATATTACAGTTTACAAGAAAACTACAGAAGCCTTACAAAAGGAAACTTACCAAACAACCCAAGGCACCCCTGATGGTGTCATCGCTGATCTCCTTGGTATATATCGGGCAAGTGACGAAGCAGCCCGCCATCGTCACGCCTACCAGCGCTCTGGCGAAGACAAGGGTCCATGTCTCGAAGGAGCACAGCAACAGTATCCAGCTCGTCTGTATAAAATAATTGTAATAAAATTACACATAGAAAAAATTTCCCGTATATTTTTAAAAACAGGCTGATAGATGGATCATGGTTCGATCTGTATATTTAGCTCATACCTATATGTATTTTAAAAGAATTAACTGGCATTCCTTTATAGAAATCACAGCACATGTTGAAAAATAATTATTTTTAATAAACGTTTGGGAAGGAACTTCCTTCTTAGCTGATACGGTTCCTCCTAGTTTAGGGGCCAGGAATTCATTGCTTTTTTGTATTTTAGTTAATTTCTTTATTAAAGATTTCTATCTCTATTTCTGTTCTATTATCTAAAATTTTCTTTAATGACATTTAATATTATTATTTATTACATTCAATGTAATAAAAAAGGCATTATTAAACCTGGTATTTTTATGATAAGTCTCAAACTAAAATAATTACCTATACCTATTGGCTGCTTCGAAATAAAATGTAGATACTAGTTAATACATTTCTGACAAATAATCATAATGATCACTATCCTCGATGCTAAACAGCTCTTTGTGACCACGACTTTCTCAAGAGGATTCTTCCATCGATCTTCACTTGCGCTCATTTTAACCTACTTCCAAAAGGGATGAAGTTATTATTTCGGTGCGCATTTTTTTTAATACTTTACTTAAGTAGGTAAGTACTGTACAACGACTCCTCCGAGAGTGCTAAGCTGATTTTCAAATACTTTTACTGGCTAGAGGAGGCTCCTACAAACTTTTCAGAATCCAACTCCTTAAACCAACAACCTACCTTAAACTTGATGTTACACGATGCATAACAGGATACACTAATCCTAAAGCAAAGGGATTTTTGATAGAACTAGAATTTTTTATTATTAGAATTAACTACAACACAGTAAAAAGAATTCCCGACCCCTAAACTAAGAGAACCTGTATCTTAGGGGCCAGTGTCTTCCCAAACAAATGATGGTGAGTTAAGTTAGTAGGTACCTATTACCTACAGTCTACAGCTGTAGGTAAAGCTAGGGCGGTGGTAGGGCGGGCATAAAAAGATTCTCAACAGCTTATACTGCTTAGGATTGAAATTCGGAAGATGTTACTGATCCCAACCGTTGAACATTGACGGGTTTAAGTGATATAATATGAACATTGCTTTTTTAAATACTTACTGCAAGAGCCATAGAAAGTAACAACAGTGATATCTTCCTCCCGACTTTATCCCCGATGTAAGAAACCACTAGGCAGAACATTATGCATGCTAAATATGGTGCGGATGCCATGAGTGATATCTAAAAACAGTAATAGATAAGTACGTTATTTTGTATCCATTTACTTATTCTATGGTCAAAGTCCACGTAAAAAGAAAGAGGTTGAGATATTTCTGTATCCAGGAACAACTAGATGATGCCCGTGACTTCAACGATCCGCCGCGCCGGGATCAAGGAAAGTAGACGGCTCATTGGGAGGTGAATTTGGCAAGCTGAACGTGCAAGCCACACGATGTATCACATAGATTTGTCTGCTTTGGCGGATTTAAATACCGAATGAAGCTTCTTGTTTCTTGATTATCGTCACCGATTATCGTGGACTTCCGCACAGTAACGCATGCTTCTATCCCGTGACTTCATCCGCGCAGATTATTTTTTTAATCTCCGCGTTTTTCCGAATCCGGAGCTGCTCCTGCCCCGGGATACATCCTATTTCTGTATACCTACCAAATTTCAGCAAAATGAAAATGAATGATGAAAAATGGGCAGACAGACAGATAGACCCACAGACACATTTTACACGAACAAAATCGACATCCTTCATGTCGATTTTGTTCGTGTAAAATGTAGTCAATTTTAACGAATCTATTGACACCTCATTCATCAAAATCGGCTCAGTAGTGTAGGCGCTATAGTGGAACATGACAAGGATCGCTAAAATTATAACCCTTCTTTTGGAACCTGCCGTAGTCTGGTAAAAAATTCGAAAAACCATCAACAAAGTTATATCCTTCAAAATTAAGTCGAAAAATGAATCAAATCGGGTAGACTAGGTATCTACCTACCTACGCACCTCTGCATCGGTAAGGGGAACGCCCTTCGGAGAGTACTCTGACTGTAGGAGTAGGGTCATGGGAGACATCCATCCTATGCTGGCTCCATACGCCAACACTGGCAGGTTTACTAGGAAACAAAAAATATTGTGGATTAGATTAGTCAATGTTCGGCAAGGCACTAGCCCATAAGAAACGGGTTCTCCTACGTTCCTACGATAATTATTGAAGGGTCATTGCACTTGCTGTATTGAATTTCACTAATAACAATTCTATTTCTAATAATTATAATTCCCAATTCTGGGAAAAATATAGAAACATGAATGAAATGAAACATGAACGTGTAAATCAGAAAGAAAGAAAAAACATTTAATTATTTCCAAACTCAAAATCAGTAAAAGTTAAATTCGAGAATTCATTACTGGCCAGAAAACCTGTTTTTTATACATAATAGGTATACTAGGTTCTAGGCTAGAGCCTTATATAAAATTTCCCTGCACTGAAGTTCAAACCCTAACACGGTTGAGCATTTTGTATATAATTTTCTGGCTCTAGGATTAGGTACGATATAGATTTATTACGATAAAGAAAAATATCGTAATAAATCTATCATATATCTGCCCATCTCCATCCGAATTTAAATAAACAATTATTGGTACGTTTACAAAAAAATATATATTAAAAACTAACTCTTTTCTTACCTAAAATGGCGCATAACACTTGGTTAACTTGACTTCCTTCCCGGAAAATCCCGTAAAATTTCATTTTGCAGCACACCCACTTAATGTGCCAATGAAACACTCTTAGTACCTACTGTAGTATCTATTAATATTCTACACATAGTTATCACTTGGCAACAATCCCCCAATTTGTGGCGTTACTGGGGGGCTAACTATCTTCCCGTTTGGTTGCTCTTCTTACCGACGGTAAACAGCTTGCACCTCTCATTGCCTGCGTCGGTAAATGTTCACAGACTTCAGTCACTAAGGTACCTACTACTTACTTAAATTTTTATTTAAGTATTTAAGTAAGTAATAATACCTATTATATCAACACACTAAACGCGACTCTACGTTTAAATAATATTATATGCTTACGCACACGTCTGTGATCGACTAAATCAGTAATCCGAGTATTGAATAGATACACATATCCATTATCTATATATATATAAAATTCAAAGTCCTGACAGACTGAGTGACTGACTGACTTATATATCAACGCACAGCCTAAGCCGCTGGTCCTAGAGACATGAAAATTGGAGAGTGTGTTCTTTGTGAAGAGTAAGTATCTACTAAGAAAGGGTTTTTCGAAATTCCACCCCCAAAGGGGTAAAATAGGGGTTAAAAGTTTGTATGAAAGTCCGTCATTTCTCAAGTTATATCCATGAAACTTGGTATATGAGCTATCGGTAAAAAATTAAGAAATACGTGTTTCACAGCTTTCGAAAATTCTACCCCCGAAGGGGTGAAATAGGGGATGAATGTCCTTCTTTTATCAAGATATTTTTCAAGTTATAACAACGAAACTAGGCATTTTGACTTTCGGTATAATATAAAGAAGTACTTGTGTAACAGTTTTACAAAATTCTACCCCCAAACGGGTAAAATAGGGGTTGTAAGTTGGTGTAAAAGGCGTTTTTCAAGTTATAGCCATGAAACTTGATATTTGGGCTACCGGTTTAAATTATGAAATACATAATTCACGGTTTTTATAAATTCTATCCCAAAGGAAGTTAAATAGTCCTTCAATCACGCCGCAACAGAGCAACGGATCAATCAAAAGATACAGCCGTTTATGCTGCAAATTTCGACACTCGCAAGGGAGTCAAAACCTACAGGGTACCTACTTCCCGTGAACTCAGACTCTTGAAATTTTGTACGAAGCAACCTCTAAAAGCACAGATAAAGGAAAAATTGCGAAAAGCATACAGTTTTAGTTACATAATATCATAAAAATATTTTTATGCAAATTTATCATAAAAATATTTTTATGCAAATTTTCGACACTCGCAAGGGAATCAAACCTACAGGGAAGTCAGAATCTTGAAACTTGGTACGAAGCAATTTAGCAACCTCTTAGCAGTTAGCACAGAGGTGCAATCATGTAAGGATTGCAGATCAAATCGTATAAATTCGGCGTCAAAGTAAAATAAACCATAAATCATTGAAATAGAGGTCAATTTCGTGTATCCATTCTTATACGTTAAGGCTATCGTACATACCTAAACGTATGAGAATGGATACACGAAATTGAGCTCTAATTCAGTGATTTATGGTTTATTTTACTTTGAAGCCGAACTATACGATTTAATCGACAATTCTTACATGATTGGGGGGCAGATATAGGAAGAATTACGAAAAACATAAATTTTTAGTTACATCATATAATAACAATATTTTTAATGATTTTAAACTTACTACCCCTTTTCGCATGAACGCGTAGAGGTATTAAATTGAAATTAAAATAGATAAGTGGAATAAAATACTATAACTTTTACTTAACTATATACTTACAGGTTTGTACGGAACCCTCGGTGCGCAAGTCCTACTCGCACTTGGCCGGTTTTTTTTAGATTAGACATGTCCTACTCCCTTAATTATCTTTAAATGCAATAACAAAAAATGCATAATATTATATCTCAGGTTGCAAATTTTTTGTGGCTAGTGTATGTTAAACGTATTTTTTTTATTGCGGTGCCATCAAAACCCGGTTAGCTGACATGTAGAATTTAGTCATGTGCATTCATTATATTTTGGGTTCCATGCGATAAAGGTAAAAAAATTGTCCTAATTGCACACAAAGAAGGCTGAGATAAACCGTATAGGTAAAATGGCGGTTAATTAGTATCTAATACCTTTAAACGAGAAATTCTTGTATATTTATATACTTATACTAGTATGGTGCGTGGATGCGCGGCCCGCTGAAGCGGACCCCGTAGTAATCCGCGCGGCCCACTGTCTTCTTACTTGCTCTCCTTCTATCCCAGTGTTTACCGCCTACGTATTCTGAAGTAAACAACACACTGCTATGCTAGCGAGCACAGCGGAAGCGTCCGACAAACGTAAAAAAAAATCTCATAAGAAAACATAAAACAGAGACCCCCCTAAGAATCTAAAAGGGCCTTTAAATGAAAAAAAAAATCCAGAGATGCATACAGTATAAGAGACCGTTGAAGTAAAAACACCAAGAAACCTTCCTTAGTTGATTAATATCAATATTATACCGCTGACGATCGGGTACCCTTTGGTGCCATTGAACTTCACCATCCTCCATCCATCGGCTTTGAAGACTTCCGTGGCGCAGTATGTAGGTAGCGCTGTTGTCTTAACGTGCGGAGATCCCGGGTTCGATCCCCGGCAGGGTCAATGTGGGAATTTATAAATCCTGAATTTCCCTGGTCTGGCCTGGTGGGAGGCTTCGGCCATGGCTAGTTACCACTCTACCGGCAAAGACGTGCTGCCAAGCGATTTTGCGTTCCGTTACGATGCCGTGTAGAAACCGAATAGGCGTATGGGTTTAATATAAATGCCATGCCCCTTACAGGTTAGCCCGCTACCATCTAAGACAGCATCATCATTTACCATCAGGTGAGGTCGCAATCAAGGGCTTGTAGTCGATTAAAAAAATATCTTGGATTTCCTAACGGAAAAACGACAATTCTTCCATACAGAACCAATACAGAAAAAACAAACAAAGAAAATCTTTTTAAAAAACCATATCAAAGTCATGCATATTTCCTACTTCCACTCTTCCATCTAGTTTACTTTCTGAAATAGACACCTATGAAATTTGTAAGGCCCTCATCTTGAATCCGCCATTTAGGATTTTTTTCAGCTCACTGCCAATTGGATGAGGTTTCGAGTATTTTTTGTTTGAGGAGACCCCTAGACCTATCTTTTATACCCTGGCTGTGCTCCTCACCCATCTTTCAAACCCTCGATCATCATAGCTCTCCATATATTTTTTTCCAAAAAATTATAGAGAGTTCTTCTTTAAAAACAAATTTGGAAAAGGAACCGCATCAAAGTCTTGCATAGTTCTTCACTAATTGTATTACTACTAATTGTAGCCTCTTCAATTCGCCATACATTTTCTATGGAAAAATAAATTCCGTCATCTTGAATATTTTTCCCGTTCATCAAATAAACCTGTCCTGATCATCTTTTGCCAAGAAACCACTCTTACATCTTTTATACTCTCCGAGATAGACACCGACGAAATTTGTATGGCGGTCATCTTAGATCCGCCATTTTGAATTCTTTTTTCATCGCACTGTCAATTGGATGAAGTTTCGAGTGACATTTGGTCGAGCACCCCCCACCTATCTTCAATACCCTGGCTGTGCTCTTCACCCGTCTTCGAAATTCAATCATCAGCTCTCTCCGTATTTTTCCTCGGAATGAATTTTTGTGTAATATACGAATATGAGAAAAAAAAAATTTTTCATACAAAATTTTACAGGAGAGGTGATCAATGAGTCAATCAGCACGAGCAGCTATATATATATTAACTAGTATGGCGCGTGGATGCGCGGCCCGCTGAAGCGGACCGCGTAGAAGAGTGGATAATAAGTCCGTTTGGATTTGTAGTTTTGGTGTGTAATACAGCATACGGATTTCAAATTTTCAAAAAAGAACATCCGAATTCGTCTAAGAACAAACAAATATTCTAAAAGCTCTTCACCCATCTTGCAAACCCTCGATCTCCAAAAATGAATCTCCGAATCATTTGAAGATACAAACTTTGACAAGGTCTTGCATAATTTCCAAATCCCAGTCAACATTCGCCATACATTTTATATGGAAAAATAAATACCGCCATCTTGAATTTTTTTCCTGTTTATCAAGTAGACCTTCATGTCTTGATCATCTTTTGCCAAGAAACCACTCTTCCATCTTTTAATACTCTCCGAGATAGACACCGACGAAATTTGTAAGGCGGCCATCTTAAATCCGCCATTTAGAATTTTTTTTCAGCTCACTGTCAATTGGATGAAGTTTCGAGTGCCATTTGGTCGAGCACCCCCCCACCTATCTTCTATACCCTGGCTGTGCTCTTCACCCGTCTTCGAAATCCTCAATCATCAGTTCTCTCCGTATTTTTCCTCCGAATGAATTTTTGTCTTGTATATGTCACCGTAAGATTGTAAAAACCGTAAGATTGTAATCTAACGCTTTTTTTTCGATAGATTGTAAACAGCCGAAAGATTGTGAACCGTTCAATGTGTTAAGTGTCAATTTTTGAAATATTCATTGTATTTACGTTTTCTTGTCTCTTTCTTGTAGGTTAGATTAGGGTTCGACATAAATAAATAAGTAGTGCCCGGCCTTCTATCGGGTTAATAAACCTAATAGATTACAATCTACCGAAAAATAATCCGTTATATTGTAATCATTCGACAGTTTACAATTTCGCGAGTTAGATTATAATCTAACGGTTTTAACAATCTTACGGTGACTTATACGAAACGATGAGTAAAAAAAATTTTTTCATACAAAATTTTACAGAGAGGTGATCAATGAGTAAGTCAATCAGCACGAGCAGCTATATATATATTTACTAGTAGGTTGCGTCGGTGCGTGGCCCGCTAAAGCGGACCACGTAGTAGACCGCGCGGCCCACTGTCTGCTTACTTGCTTTCCTTCTATCCTAGTGTTTACTACCTACGTGTTGTGAAGTAAACAACACACTGCTATGCTAGCGAGCACAGTGGAAGCGCCAGCCTGCCAAGCGTCCGACAGACGTAAAAAATCTCATAAGAAAATATAAAACAGAGACCCCCCTAATAATCTAAAAGGGCCTTTAAATGTAAGAGAGCTTTCCAGACACGCATACAATCAATATTAAACCACTGACGATCGGGTACCTTTGGGTGCCATTGAACTTCGCCATCTTGCCTTTCCTAACAGCAAACCGACAATTCTTCCATACAGAACAAATCTTGTAAAAAAACCATATCAAAGTCATGCATATTTCCTACTTCCACTCTTTCATATAGTTAGTAAACTTTCTGAAATAGACACCTATGAAATTTTGGCCGTGCTCCTCACCCATCTTTCAAACCCTCGATCACCATCGCTCTTTTTTCTCCGAAAAATTATTAAGAGTTCTTCTTTAAAAGCAAATTTTAGAAAAGGAACCGCATCAAAGTCTTGCATAGTTCAACACTAAATGGTAGCCTCTTCAATATTCGCCATACATTTTCTATGGAAAAATAAATTCCGCCATCTTGAATTTTTTTCCTGTTCACCAAGTAGACCTTCAAATTCTGATCATCTTTTGCCACGAAACTACTCTTCCATCTTTTATATTCTCCGAGATAGACACCGACGAAATTTGTATGGCGGCCATCTTAAATCCGCCATTTTGAATTTTTTTTCAGCTCACTGTCAATTGGATGAAGTTTCGAGTGACATTTGGTCGAGCACCCCCCACCTATCTTCAATACCCTAGCCAGGGTATTGAAGATAGGTGGGGGGTGCTTTTCATCCGTCTTCGTATTCCTCAATAATCAGCTCTCTCCGTATTTTTCCTCTGAATGAATTTTTGTCTTATATACGAAATGATGAGTAAAAAAAATTTTTTTATACAAAATTTTACAGGAGAGGTGATCAATGAGTCAATCAGCACGAGCAGCTATAATATAAATATATATTAATCTGAATCTCGGAAACGACTCGACCGATTTTCATGAAATTTATGAAAAGTATGCAGATCGTTTCGGGGGCGATAAATCGATCTAGCTAGGATTCATTTTTAGACAATGTCATTTTATCCGTGTTTTCAGGCAATGAAAAACAGCTACAATATCATTAGAATTTACCTTCGTAGTAAATTTCGCCGCCATCAACAAAGTTATAATATTAGCTGAGGTGGGAAACAGGTCGGTCTCGAAACCAGAAGACCCCGGTTCGAGTCCAGATGTCCTCCAGTCCGATTATTTTTTCCCTTTTTTTAAATATAATTTAGTATTTTACTAAGAAAAATATAAATTATTATTTAAATTTAATTTCCAAAAAAAAACACAATTATTGTGTTTGAAGCGAAGCGAAGCTCGGTCACCCAGATATTCTACTATTTAAAACCCAACATAATCGGTTTCTTTATAAAGTGATTTGGTTCACTATTGTTCATTATAATTAGCTCCAAATATTTTTTGCAAGCTACAGAACCATGCACAGGTATAGAATACTACGATGGTAAGCGAATTCAATGTACTCTGTGGTATTTGGTAAGCGAGTATGACATGTGGTCTGACTCGCACAAGACTGGTTTTTTGTGCTGATTGCGAACGGGTTCATAGATTTCAAAATATTATAATAAGATTATATTTTGGCGATGACCTTTAATAGGTAAAGTATTGTTTGAGTTCGAATAAAAATATTCTTGGATCATTAATAGGTAGGTATAATATATTTCCAATTGTTTTTTTTAATTTGTAGTAGGTAAGCTAGGTAGGTTAAATTAAGTTTTAAGTAAATAAGTTATCCTACTAAAAGTTACTTATTTAATTTTTTGTAGGAGAATAATTATTATTATTTTTAATATTTTCAAACAGTCTCAAGTAATTTTCTTGTTAACAGCAATTTCCAAAGTTGAGAGATAGTGAAAAATGTTTTAAATTCAATGTTTTAAATCAGCGTTAAGACCGCGCTACCAATGTTACCCACATTGCTTCTATGGTAGTTTTATATTATATGATTGTTAGACGCTTGCAAGTTGTGCCAACTGAGAAAAACTAGTTGTCATTGTCAAAATCAGCAGGCATTTGTCAACATCAAATTATAAAAGGGGTTATGTTTGGTTAAGATAAAGTTGTGATTTATTTAAAATTTCCGTATGATTCTGTGATAAATGCCACCCAACTATCAACCACTGTATCATTTCAAACCATAGTTGTAATGTTAATTAATATAATTCAATGTGGCTGCTGTAGCAATGACGTTCTATTTTGAGACTAAAGTATTTCGGATGGATTGTGGCCAAAGGTTAAATTTTGATTGAATTTGGGTATGAAGTAACCGTGCATTTGGTTTAGGCCGAACCTGCCCTTCTTGTGTCTTGTAATGGATGAATTAAAGTTAAGAGCAGGAGAAAAAATAGAGGCACTCCATGTGAGTAATCACTAATCATCTGTTCTTATCATGCTAGTTACGTTAGTATTTCCCTCCTACCTACTGTTTGTTTGTCTATATTATTATAAATAGTAGTTACATGTTTTCAATGTATACGTTCTGAAGGTTTCATTAACCTAATTATAGTTTAACACTGAACTTACATAACATTCTGTGCTATTTTATTTAAACAATGCTTAGTTTTGATATATTAGTTAGAACTAGGCTTACCCTTTTCAACCATGTTTTTACTTAGGGTGATCTGCAATTATTCCAAATGCTTTTAGGAAATCAATTTTTTGTTTTGTAGATGTTTATCCTTTTTAACAATCAGCACTTGTATCTAACTGTCTGTTAGGTATCCAGATGGAGTTCGTTTTTTTTTTTTAGTGTCTCGGACAGTCCTTGGTCATGAGCCTGTTAACTAGTAGATCTAGTAGATTTGGACGAGTCAGAAGTTGTTTATAGTGTTTTGCTAGCTGGCCTCCTTCATTGATTGATAAGTAGTATGTGTACATTCTGGTATATAAACCAGATACTTACTTATTATAAAATTATATTTTGCATTATTTGTGATCTAAAGTGGTGAAAGCAAATCAAAGCAATAATTAAAATCTGATAGAAGATTTTAATTATTTTTCAGGATGCAGCTATTGTCGCAGCCAACACTAGCAAAAACAGATTTCAGAATGTTCTTCAACAGACTGGTGATGCCATTGCAAGGGTAAGAAAAGCGAGATTTATTAAAACAATTAATGTTAACTATGAAAAGAGTATTTCAATGACCCAAATATCGAGTAAATCTTTTTGGAAAAACAGCCCTGGGCTTTAGGAGGATCCTAAAGTCATGATCTCAAACTACAACATTATTTGGCATCATCAAATCCTTTACACCACATTTTAACCAACAGTGTATATTTAGGGAATGTGTTCCAAACATCCAAACATTATGAAAAAAAAATTCCAACTCCATGGTGGATAAAATCTAATCTTTGTATGGACAAAAGGTGAAACAAATCCATACTAATATTATGAATGCGAAAGTGTCTTTATCTATCTATCTGTCTGTCTGCTCACATCAAGCAGAGAAACAACATGCAGATTTATTTTGGTGTCCTATTGAAGCAGATTGCTTAGCATAAAAATTCAAAATTTTGAAGTGTTAATACTTGTGCACGGAAGCATTGTAGATTTATCCTTCCCTTGTCTGATAAAAAACATGACATTTTTTATTTTGCTATAACTTTCTAGGCTATATTGGTCTAAAAATATCACCACGTTTTCCACAATGTTCCCTGCAAAACAGACTAGCATTTAAGTACCATTAATTTAGTTTACTGTACAACTGAATAAGCACCAATCTTTCAGCTCCGTGAGACGTTCCAAGAGATGTGGCACCATGAGTTGGTGACGGAGGGCAGGGCTCGTGCCGTGGCGTGGGCGCAAGAAACGGCGCGACGCATACAGGAGGGCGCTCCTCCTCTCTCGCCCATGATACTGTATCAAGAGCTTGTTACGCTTCTAAAAGACCATGGTAAGGATTTGATAGACAAAAGTATACCATTTGCATAATGTAGGGTCTTATATTTTAGCCAATAAATAAATATTATCTAAACTGAAATGTAACAAAGTAAATAGGTACTAAATGCTGCATTAAAAACAAACAACTTCTTTCACATCCATATCCATACTAATATTATAAATGTGAAAGTGTGTCTGTCTGTCTGTCTGCTACGCTTTCACGGCCCAACTACCCAACCGATTTTGATGAAATTTGGTACAGAGATAGGTTACATCCCAGGGAAGGACATAGGCTACTTTTTATCCCGGAAATTTTAAGAGTTCCAAAAAATGTATCTGTTCAACCTGTCAATGTATCTGTGTTTTATAGTATTGTGTATCTGTTCAATGTATCTGTGTTTTATAAAGGTTTAACAACAAGTAGTATCACAGCTTATATTATACTAGATGATTCCCGCGACTTCGTCCGCGTGAATTTATGTTTTTTGATTCCCGCGGGAACTCTTCAATTTTCCGGGATAAAAAGTAGCCTATGTCCTTACCTGGGATGTAACCTATCTCTACCAAATTTCATCAAAATCGGTTGAGTAGTTGGGCCATGAAAGCGTAGCAGACAGACAGGCAGACACACTTTCGCATTTATAATATTAGTATGGATTAGAGTAAATTGTAAACTAAAAAAATGAGTCTTCTCAATTCTGACCCATAAATATACATTACCTATTAGTAAGTTTATACTTTCAACCATAATAAGAAACCGCCTTTAGACAAATAATTTGTTTGGTTCGGGACGCATGACACCAGCTAGCTTAGTAACAATTCAAAAAAGAGTTAATTTAACTTTTTGATAAACCAACTGAAACTCTACTAGGGTAACTCGCTCAGAGTTACCCTAGTTTTTGGCACTCATGATACTTTTAATGCTAAATTGTATTGTTTTGTTGATCGCAGTGTGGCGTCGAAGTCTAATCATATTCCTGTGTGGGGCTGCATTCGGCGGGAGCGCGGGGCTTGTGATAGGATTCCGCGCCGGCACCCGCGCGCCGAGCGGCCCGCATGCGAGAGCCCTACATACGCAGATTGACCAGACCGTCATACTCGTTGAAGACGCTGTGTCTCCCGGTAATATAACCCTAATAGAGCATAGCATTATTATCTTCCAGTCACACGAGCTTCAACCGTCATCTTACATTATTGATCAGTAACTGATAATTAATTAATAATGAAAGAGAGATCAATAATGTATGTAAAATGAACCTTAACTGAATTGTTTTAGAGCTAAATTTCGTGTATGCACTCACAGCCTGCGTTCCTAACGGAAACGATTCGAAAATGAAATCGGTTGTACTGAATTTATAACTTTAGATCAAGAGCTTTTGAGTCCATTTTACTTTGAGTAAATGTGTTCAAACGCTCGAAGACGATCAATCGGAATGTTAATTTTGAATGTTACACTGTAAGCGGGCTTTGATCATTATTCTTTAGTTTGTGTGTCCATAGTAACTCATACTCATATTTCTTTATTCTAAACTTATTAAAAGTTCTTTTGAATCGTCGAGTGAATCTACCACTGATTCGGAATGTCATTCCTTCCGAGAAGAACCAGCAAGACACTCGGTGGTTGCTCTTTTAAAAAATTCATTTTCTATTACATCAATGAGTAAGTAAATACATAAGTATACCGCTGGCCTTAAGTATTGGGAGCGAGTCAAATCCATGCTCTTTTATTCTTTACATAATCTCCAACAGTATAATTTTATCTCTCAATGTTGTAAACATAACTATATTATAATTATGTAACACTAAGCCCACTTAGAAATGTACGGCCTTATTTGTGGTTTACGTGGTTGACGCCACAGTTATTATTGCTATACTAAGACTGTACCTATGAAATACCTACTGTGTCGTTGTTTGTGAATCCAAAGAAATGAAATAAAATAAAATACGATATGATAAGATTTTTTCAGGAGCATACTTTTAATGGATTTCTTAAATTTGTGTAAAGGCAAGTTTAAAAGCTGTGGAATTTTGTTATGGAATAGAATGCTCATTCCCACGAACGATTGAAAACATGTTTGTTTGCCCTAGGAGCGGGGGCAGGCGAGGTTTTGGTCCGCGTGCAAGCGTTCAGCGTATCGAGTGCGGATCGGGGGGTGTTGCGCGGTCGAGCATCTGCGCTGCGCTCGCTCGTCACTAGCTCGCCCGTCACCGTCGGGAGAGGATTCGCTGGTAAGTTGGAGTCAGAGTTGGTATGGAGAAGTAGATCAGCCCCCCGATTGTGTAAGAAAATCGTAATCGTAATCGTTTGTCTAACGGATAATTCGAACTGTTTGAGGTGTTCATAAATGCCTGCACGTCAAAAAGTATATATGGACTTCTTAAACAGTTCGAGTACGTTTTAAGCGGTCAAATGATACGATTGCTTAGACAATTGGGCCTCTGAGATCTATTATTACTTGTTAAACTTTTACCAACGCATATCAGTCGATTGCGAATGTTAAGCAACGTTGACCCAAGTCGGTAACTGGATGGGTGACCGAATTTCGATGTTCCAATTTGGCCTTTTGGATTCCTCCGTGCCTCGGAGAGTACGTTAAGCCGTCGGTACCGGTTATTATCACTAACATATGATAGTAATCGTTACAAAAACCTAAGAGTTTCAATACTCTTAGTCGAGTCGTATGCGGAAGGACGTGGGAACCCACCGCATTATTATCCCAAGAAAACTCCTATCAGTATTTGATTAATGGAAAGGGGTCACGACCCTCAGCAATCAGGAATACGATACAGAAAGAGAGAATCAAAATTGAATCGATTTAGTGATTCACGAAGGACGGACGGTGATTGGACGACAATGTTCACACTTGAGATTCGTACCTACACGTAGCTTATTATCCAAAATAATATTAAAATCAATGAGACCAAAGATGTACTCGTATCATGTACGACTATAACTCCATCATAATCACAAATTAATAATTAATTGGATAAAATTTACTTAATAATTGACAGGACAGGTCTATAGTTAGAACATAGATACAACGATGAACATAGATACAATAGATACAATGGGATAGTACAAAATGTGTTTATTTATTCATTTAATAAACCTAATACCCACGATTACTTTATTCCCGCGGGAAGCCTTTAATTTTTCGGGATAAAAAGTAGCCTTTTTTCTTACTTTAAAAATAACCGCCCATAAGGCCGTATTTTTCGAAATTCCCGGAATCGAACCCACAGGCAACCGCTAGTTTAATTATGACATGACTAGCTAATGCCTGCGATTTCGTCCGCGTGGAAAGGTTCTTTGGTTACCGCGGGAACTCCTTAGTTTTCCGGGATAAAAAGCCTATGTTTTATTCCAGACTATAATCTATCTTTGTGCCAAATTTCATCCAGATCCTTTCAGCCGTTGGGGCGTGATTGAGTAAACAAATATCATCCATACAATCCACACATCCATCCAAACTTTCGCATTTATAATATTAGTAAGATATTATTTTGTTAAACTCTTTGCTCTATTAGGGGTGGTCTTAGACGTCGGGGCGGGAGTAAATGATCTCGAGATGGGAGACGAAGTGTGGGGCTGCGTCAGCGAGTGGAGTGGGGGAGCAGCGAACGAGCTACTTGCTATTAGAAGGTAAGCATAGCTTGAATAGGTCCCGTCACGTAAAAAGAACGCTGAGTGAGGAGATGTGTCTGATCACTGATCATTGACTTTAACGTAATCTCTGCGCGGGTAGCATGGTACAACCATTACCGAGGTTATACCGAGGGTCTTCAAAAAACCTAAATTTCTCATCCTCGGTTAGTTTTAAGTTTGATAACCATTTTAAAATATAGATTAAATAAAAAAAGTGCGTTGAAATTTGATGACGTCACAGTGAATTTCATACAAATTCCATACTAGAAGTGCGTTTTAAGTTTTGATAAAGAGTTGCTGACTTGATTGAGTTGTCATCATCCCTATTTATAAAACACGATATGCTAGAACCTAAGTATAGGTATCTGATAACAAGATGAGGAAAAGAACTTAAAAAAAGAATTAACCGTAATGTAGCAAATAATATTGTGCTTTTAATGAACAAAATAATACATAGACTTCTTTTAAGTTTTACTTAACCGATTAGCAGGCGCATTGTTCACAATGCTTGGTTTTGTTTATTGTATTTAATTGTTATTTCATTCCGTCTACGCATCTTGAGTTACTTGAAAATTGAAATACACTTTCTTAAACCACCAAAGATCTTGGTGATCTGCAAAGCTAAATTTTAATGCGAGTTTTGCTCTGAATAGGTGCCAGCTCACGATAGTCGTGAAACCATAGAGCCCATTAACGTCCCACTGCCGGGCACAGGCCTCCACTCTAATAGGAGATATGGAATTAGAGCTTAGACCCACCACGCTGCCCCAATGCGGGTTGGCGGGCTACTAAGACACATTTTAAATAATGTAATTTTATATTAGGGTTTAATTTTTATAGTACGCGAGTAAGCAAACGACCAAGTCATTTAGCGGCGGATACTGCAGCGTCGCTGCCGTGGGCGGGGACCCTAGCACTAATGGCCATACACAAAATACAATACAACTTAAGCAATAGTAAAGGAAAACGGTAAGATTTTATCCTAGTCTAAATGTTTTTTTTTATCCACTATAAGTTAGCCCTTGAATGCAATCTCTCCTGATGGTGAGTGATGATGTATTCTAAGATGGTAGCGGGCTAACCTGTCTGAGGCATGGCAGTTATGTTAAACTCCTAATCGGTTTCTACACGGCATCGTACCGGAATGCTAAATCGCTTGGCGGCACGTCTTTGCCGGTGGGGTGGTAACTAGCGACGGCCGAAGCCAAGCCAGACCAGGGAGAATTCAGAAATTATAAATTCCCAAATTGACTCTATCGGGGATCGAACCCCGGGCCTCCGCACGTTAAGACAACAGCGCTCAACTCTGCGCCACGGAGGTCAAATGATTGCGATGCTCGAATAACACAAGAGATTTAACAATATAATTTCCGTAGTCTAGTTGCCTTTACACAAGTTTAAGAAATCCATTAAAGTGAAGTATGATGTGAAGTAACTATAATAATACGTTGTGACATACAATGTGAAGTATAATGTAAGACAGTATCCAATAAACGGTTTGACGCACTAGACGTGTAGTTAATTAAAACCTAATATAATACATGGCGACCCTTGCCATGCGCGTTCCGCGGTGTCGGATGTCGGCCGGCTAGATGCGGACGGTGCGAATTCCTGTGTGCCTCGATGCCTCAATTAAAGATATAAGTTTTAAAAATGAGTGAAACCAGTCCTGAAATTCTAATAAAAATAGACAGTTTTTTAAAGCCTGGCTGATGTACTTTACGATAATCGGTTCAGCTATTCTTTTTATTTTTATTTTGTTCATATGCTATGGACAGAGGCGATAAAGCCGAGATATTAGTGCTGGAAATGGGGAAATCATATTCAAAAACTGAAGATAAGGAAGTTATAATTGCGCAAAATTCATTTGGAGGCAGTAATACGGCGAATGAGGGTGACCATGAGTACCATATAAAATTCAATAACATCCTCCTGACTACATTATTAGTGCTGGCATTTGTAGCTTTGTTTGTTACAATCTACCCAAAATGGAAGCAGCGACATAAGAAATGGATAGAGGAAAGGGTCAATACGGAGTTCCTGAGAAGAATGCCTCATAGACTGTCCGGAAGGCGCGACCAACCTCGGGAAGATGGAGATATTAGTTAAAAGCGACGAGTTTTACTATAAAGTGATTTAAAGTGTTGTTTTTACGTTCAAGATAAAGTGAGTTTAACATATTTCATGACAATAACTTTTTTGAATTTGGTTTTTATTTAAAATACGCAAGTAAGAATATCCTTTTTAAATGTGTTTAGTGAGTATTTTAGTTAAAAAGTGTTATGTTATACGTACCAGTACTACTTATGTTAGATTATATTAATACTTAAATTAAGTACCTAGGATATGAGCCGGATAGTTCGTAGAATTCCGCTCGGCCCAGACGCAACTCAGCAAATTGTTATCGGTACGTTGTACGACTGTGCCTCAAGTTAGAATAAATTAAAATGAAATGAATGAAATATGACACCGTATTATAATTATAGCGTTTTGTTCATAGTATTATGGCTGAAAATTTAGTTAAAACATATGAAGAATTGTTGGAAATTAGAAAGTATCATGTAAAAAAAGGTCAAAGTAGGTATAAAGGTTTAGTTGCATCAAATAAATTGCAAGAGGCTGAGATATTGTTAAGTAAAGGTAAAACATTGTTTTCTACTTTAAGTTTTAGTAAGAAGCAGGAAGAAATCAAATTATTTACTGAAACTTATGAAAAAATTTGTTCCTTATTTTCAGAAATTTCTCAAATGTGTACTTTGCCTAATATAGAAACAAAATCCGAAAAAATGGATTTTGATATGAAAATTGCGTGTGGGTTAATACCTATTTTAGATAATAAGGAAAACACTACCAAGCGATTAATCGATGCTGTGGAAATGTATGCAGATATGCTTAGTGATGAAGGTCAACAGTTATTAATTAAATTTGTGCTTAAGGGGAGATTATCGGAAAACGCTAAACTGCGAGTAGTTGATACTTATTCGTCAGTTAGCGATATGATTAAAGATTTTAGGAACAAACTATTAACAAAAAAATCTTTCACCGCTATTCAAGGTCGAATTCAATCCTTGAACCAAGGGTTTAGATTGTAAATGATAAAAGGGCATGGATTTTATTTGCTCCAGCAATGCTTAGGACTGCGGTTACTTATGTAACTACCTACACATTGATGTAATAATTGTAAATTTTTGAAGTGAAAACTTCTTTAGGCGTGTTGAGCACTTTTTGGTAGGGGGTAAAAATATGGAATGTGTCGGTAACGCGACACCATTCTTCTTAAGACAAAAGGTCTTAATTATAAATAATATAGTACATTCGTAATAAAATTTTAATGTCTTTGTTTATATTTTAATTATTTTAAAAGTGATATGTTGTTATTTTATTTTAAATATTCGTTTTCACTTCTATCGGCAGTCCCTATGACTGTCAATTTTTTTTTAAAACAGCAACCACCGAGATTCTTGCTGGTTCTTCTCGGTAGGAATGGCATTCCGAACCAGTGGTAGATTCATTCGACGATTCGAAAGCGCTTTTAATAAGTTTATTTGAATTAAAAAAATATGATGTTTAGTCGGCTTAATGTTTTTTAAACTCTTTGTCTTGTTTTAACACTAGTGTGTGTGTGATCGGCGCTGGTAGCGGCGAGGGTTGTGCATTGGTACAATTGTTGAGTTACTGGGGCGCCAGGCTGACGGTCGCAGCGCCCGGGAAAGCGCATCATTCTCTCAGGAACCTGGGTACGTCCTGTTAGTCCCAAGCACTCGGAGGTTATAAAGGAAACACCACGAGTACTTGAACTGTAGTTTATTAGTTGATATAATTTCAATATTTCTCACAAAATCCATACTAATATTATAAATGCGAAAGTGTGTCTGTCTGTCTGTCTGTCTGCTACGCTTTCACGGCCTAAATACTCAACCTATTTGGATGAAATTTGGTACAGACTACAGAGATAGGTTACATCCCGGGGAAGGACATAGGCTACTTTTTATCCCGGAAAATTGAAGAGTTCCCGCGGAAATCAAAAAATATATCTGTTCAAGAGATTTTGATGAAATTTGGTACAGGGATAGGTTGTATCCCGGGGAAGGGCATAGGCTACTTTTAGTCCTTGGAAATTTAAAAATTCCCCCGGGAATAAAAAAAACATCAATCCACGTGGACGAAGTCGCGGGCATCATCTAGTAAATAATATTCACTACTTGTCGCAACTCGCGAGGACCTCCAAAAGGTCATTCGGCGATATTTTTGTTCAAGGCCTTAGCTTTTATTGCTGGTCCAGTTCGGCAAGCAGAAACCTTTTCCGTAGGTGGACAGCAATTAGACTAATTACCAGAACGACTGGAGATTTAGAAATAATTATCTGCTTTTATTATAGGCATATATCGCTGATTAACACTTTATTGTCTTGCGTCGATCTCGAATAGTGGGTCAAAATATAATAAAAAAACATGAATGGTCAGCAATATACGCCTTAGTAGCTAGGGATGTAACAGTCCGTACGAAGTCTCTCCAGCGGTTATAGTTTGTTGTTGTCGTTGTGTCTATTTTGCAACCTATTGCCGGCCACTACAGAGCACGAGTCCCCTCTTCGGAAATGAGAAAGGTTTTGCCATAGTCCGTTACGCTGGCCAAGTGCGGATTGGCAGACTTCACACACCTTCGAGAACATTGTGTAGAACTCTCGGGCGTGCAAGCTTCCTCAGGATGCTTTCCTCTAATACTTTCCTATTTAGTATTTTTCTCTCTATCAAAATAGGTATATTACAGTAAAAATATTATGCTTGAAACTCAAAACTTAGATTGGCCACGTTTGTCAAAGTATACTGCGACTTTTACAATCATTGAAAATGTTAGAATGTGTGAAAGAAAGTTTAGATACCATGACGCCTTATTCTTAATATTATAAACTAGATGAATCCCGCGACTTCGTTCGCGCGTGGATTAAGGTTTTTGCAACTGCCGATTTTGATGAAATTTGGCATAGGGGTAGATTGTACCCTGGGAAAGGACATAGGCTACTTTTTATCCCGGAAAATTAAAGAGTTCGGGAATCATAAAATCCTTATCCATGCGGACGAAGTTGCGGGATGTATATAAATACTAGCTGATGCCCGCGACTTAAGTTTTTTGTGATTCCTGCGGGAACTCCTTAATTTTCCGGGATAAAAAGTAGCCTATGTCACTCTCCAGGTCCTCAACTATACCCATCTACCTACATATAATCACGGATTAGGGGATGGTCCTCAACTATGCCAATCACGGCGATCTGTTGCTACGTTACAGCGTAATTGAAGGACAAACCAACAAACAAAAATACTTTCGCATTTATTATATTAGTTATGATGGTTTGTGTAATATCAGGTGCCCACGAGTTCATCGATACGGATGGAAGTAACGAACTGGTAGCGCCTTCGTGGCTCCAGCTGGAACAGTACGCAAGTCGCGCCGGGCCCTGGGACTGCGCCCTGTGCTGCGCAGGCGCCGGCGCTCCGCCCTTCCCGCTACCTGCACCCAACACGCTACTCAAGTAAGCTCTTTCATCTCTCCCTTTCTCTAGCTTCCCTCTCGCATTTCAATTAACACCGCCTCTCGCTTCTTCCTCTCTCTCTCTCTCTCTCGCTTCTCCCCCTCTCTCTCTCTCGCTCCCCCTTCTTTCTCGCACCCCTCTCGAGGCAGCTTCTCTCTCGTCCTCTCTACCTTGTAATGAGTAATTAAATATGTAAAAGTAATGAGTAAATAATGACGCAGAGAGATGGTACACTACTTAAATAAGCTCTTTATCACTATCTTTCTCTTGTGATTTTATCACAAATTGTGTTTCTTCCACCAAGTCATATCTGAAGTTTTAGTTTGTCGAGTGGGTTCTGTATAACATAAAGCTTTCTCCAGTTAAAATTTCTAATTTTTTTTAACTAGGTTGAGGCCCGCGGCTTCGTCCGTGTAGATTTAAAAAATCAAAATCGGTTGAAAAGTTAAGTCTTGACAGACAGACAGTCGGACACATTTCGCATTAATAATATTAGTATGGATGTACTGGAACTGTCCAGATTCAGTCTTATACTGTGATCTATAGAGCGTACTTTGACATTGCTCAGGCTTTACTTATGAGTTAAAACGGGATGGACTTACCACTATTATAAATCTGTCTCATTTTAAAGCTAGAGCTAAGTTAAAGTATGCTCTATATATCTCATTCTCAGTATGAGTATAGATTATTCCATTATTAGTAACTATTTTTCAGAGCCACGGCGCCTCGTAAGGCCATGGTAGAGATGCGACCAAAGTTGCTCGTCACGGACCGCCTCCCGACGCCTTTCTGGATCATATTCACCGCTTCCTTTTACACGATAAAGATCTGCAGGGTAAGCGTGTAAAATGCCAAAAGATGTAAATGTCACCGTAAAATTGTAAAAACCGTTAGATTATAATCTAACTAGCGAGATTGTGAACTGTCGAAAGTTTACAATCAGGCCGGGCACTACCTAATTATTTATGTCGAATCCTAGCCTAACCTACAAGAAAGAGACAAGAAAACGTAAATACAATCAATATTTCAAAATTCGACACTCAGAACATTGAACGGTTCACAATCTATCGACAGTTTACAATCCAACGGTTTTAACAATTTTTCGGTGGCAAATATACGAGAGGACATGTTTAGCAGTTATATGTGTGTGTGATTGTCGGTTAGTTGGTTATACCTGCCAAACTTGAAATAAAATTGATTTTGATTGATTGATAAATGAGATGAGGTATTACATCAAAACACTCTGAGGCTTTGTCTTAGCCGTTCGTATGGCATAGGCAGCAATATTATGACGTCATGACAAATGAAATATGGCAGACCAGACCATAGAAAATTCAGAAATTATAAATTCCCAAATTGACCCTCACATGACATTGATTTTACCTGTCCCAGGTTTTTTTTTATTTTTTGAATTTTATCATGCAATAGGCATGATGACAGTAATCAAGAATCAATGCAATTATGAATTTATCTAATGAAATAGGATTCATGGATTATAAAAAACGTATTTATTTTTCAATATCGAGTGAGATTGCTATTTATTTTGATAAAATAAAACTATAAAATACAGCAATCCGCCATATTGCATAAAACACAAAGAAGCGAATGACGTCACAATTGTTTGTTTTCGAGCTTTGAAAATCACACTATTGCTTACTGCACACTGCACAGAGTACATTGGTAAAAACAATAGTGACGTCACAACGACGCCATGACACCGCCGAACGTTTTAGCGTGAATTTTAAAATTTAAATTTCAAATGCTAATTTTATCTACTAAACTTTATTTTTCTGCTGAAATAAGATATTTTTTCGAAATAGTAGATACTTCCGAACATAATCTGACCATTTTTCAAAATCAGTCATCATGCCTATTGCTATTCAATATTATATTCTAACGTTTTAGCTAGTTTACTCTTCAAAATACTATTATGAGGTTTCTAACCCAGATTTTGAAAAAAACTACTGCTAAAAAATCGCAATCAGTTGATTGAAATATTGTAATGCAACGTTGACCAAAGTCGGTGAAAATGACTGGATGGGTGACCGCATTTGGAGGTTAAAATTTGGGCGTTTCTTTTCATTATTAGGTATCTAATGGGTAATAATAAATTTCCCGGTTATTATCATTATTATCTAATAACAATTAATCGTTACAAAAATCTAAGAGTCAGTCGAGTCGTATGCGCAAGGACGTGGAAACTTACCGCATTATTATCCCAAGAAAACTCCTCCTATACTATGTGATTAATGGAAAGGGGTCACGACCCTCAGTAATGAGAAATACGACGCAAAAAGAGATACTACGGAACCCTACCTAATGCGTGTTCTGACACGCACTTGACCAGTTATTTGTTCACACAGTGGCTGCTGGGATGCGGTTCCCACACAGACTGGCTGGAAGACAGACACCAGCTGAAGCCCGGGCTCGAAGCTCTGAGACACTTGGTGGAGTCCGGACAGCTGGCACCGGTGCTGGACAAGGTGAGTTTGTCTTTTATGACATTTGGAAAACATCACCCTATAGTCTAGGCAATAAAGCTAGTCGACCCCAACAGTAATTCCTCAGGCGACGAAACTTTACAGTATGATAAAGTATCATGAGTTAAACATATATTATAAATATCCAATAAAAAAACATAAAGGAAGTAAGGATTTTTATGCTATACCTAATTGTTAAAGTCGGAAGGTACAGTATCGCGTAAACGTAGTTTAGGTTTGATAATAAAATCGGTGTAACTATCGATGTTCTGCATGATTATTTCGTTTGATATTTCGGTTTTGAGTGTAAATATACTACCTACTATTATTTTAAAAATAAATCGATAAATATTCAGTCATAAATATTAAGTTTTAGGTATAAATACCTAACTTCCGGGTGGATTTTTTGTTGGATATTTTTGTATAAGTTTTGGTTCATACCATACTACAACCCTGCCAAGTTTCAACGACTGAGGATTTAATGCGGGGGTCTCAATACAACAAACCGCCCCATTGCCTAGACTACTAATATTATTAACCAGATGATGTCCGCGAATTCGTCCGCTCTCTAATTTTCCTAACTCTTTAATTTTCCGGGATGAAAAGTAGCCTATGTGTTATTCCAGACTATAATCCATCTCTGTGCCAAATTTCATCCAGATCCGTTCAACCGTTCTGGCGTGATTGAGTAACAAACATCCATCCATTCATCTAAACTTTCGCATTTATATTAGTCTAGATGCGAAAGTGTTTGTTTGTTGGTTTGTCCTTCAATTGCGCTACAACAGAGTACGAATTGACGTCATTTTTTGTATGCGAAGGCATGGAGAGTGAAGTAGGCTACTTTTTATCCTAGAAAATTACGGAGTTCCTATGGGAATTTAAAAAAACTAACTCCACACAGATAAAGTGCAGGCATCAGCTAGTATCAAGTTAAATTCAATAGTTACTTAATAATAGAAAAATGCAACGATACGATCCACATCAAACGCGCTGCATAGAATCACACGGCAGCGCATTTTACACGCGATAGAGGAAATTAAAGTGCCACACATACACATAAAGTCCATATTTGCATGTAACAATGTTTCGGCTGCTATCGTGTGCCGCCGCATGTCCATGCAAATATGGACTTTAATACGTTACCTACGTACGTACTTTAATGTGTATGTGTGGCACTTTAATTTCCTTTGCCGCATGTAAATTCCAATACGGTGCAATTCGATGCGACCCGTTTGATGTGAATCGTACTTAAGACGACCTAATAGGGTCGAAGGTGTCTCACGATTCTTCAAGATAGTTATAGTGTAACAAGACACCCTCACGCTGTAAAGTCGTTTGACTTAAGACGATATACAGCCAAAATTTTTGATCGTGAGTGTGAAATCTGTAAGAAAAATTTTGATGTGATGCCAACCCACGGAAATTTTGTGCCCACCATAACCTATAGCCAAGTCTTTTCGCGTCATTACATTTGAATTTTGAACGTGAGTACGAAAGCCGCGCTGACCGTGAGTGGGCGAACTCATGTAGTGTCGATTGAGAAATGAAATCATTTGAACTTGAATAGGCAAAAATTTTGGTGTACATTCTTGTTATTTAAGTCGTTTGACTTAAGTTAGATGACTTATCATCCATGGCGAGCTTTAAAGTTCCTCTCCTTTGATGTTTCAGAGCTATTTTATTTTATATTATTTCCTTTTAAAGGTCTTCCTTCCTCAAGACTTCGAGTCAGCGCTAGCGCACGCTTGCAGCGAAGAAGCTATCGGCACCACAGTGATCAGATTTCCGTAAAAATTAAAAAAAAAACTATTTATCATTGTAGATAGTGTACAAATCATAAGTGCTCAAAACTCGGTATGAGTAAATCATAGCACAAAATTGCAATATTTTTTATAAAATATAGTGCCGATAACATGGCACAAATATATTTATATATAATAAACTATATCTAAAGCTTATCGTACATTACAAGATGAGCCGTAAGCAATGCATTTTTCAGTACTGAAGTGTTGGTAGACGTCTTTCCTATTCAAAAATAGTTATTTCGAACTTAAAATGAAAAATACATCGCATACGGGAAAAGGCTGGAATGTAATAAGCGAGCATACTATACTAAAATCCGTATGTAATATTTTCCACATTATGACGATTCTTATGAAATGTTTAAACGCACAGCACAATTTAATTGACTTCTTCAACGAATGGCAAATTTTACTTGCCAGCTCTTTGTAAATACTTCTGTAATGGTCACGGTTATGCTGAAAGTGCTATTGGATTTTTTGGGTGAAAGTTGGTAATTTGGATGAAATTAGAATATAAGACAGTATAACACAGAATGTTCCTATAAATACTTTATTTGAACTTTATTTATTCAAGAGTAAAGGAAAATTACAGACACGTTCACTGCAAAATTAAGGCCAAACACATATTAGCAGAAAAAACATCCGTCAGAAATAAAAGAATATCACTGCTAGTACTTATGTCTTGTACTAGACTCTCAAGCCTGGAGTCGAATCGCGTTGAATCGAATCGAGTCGCATCTATTCCCTATCAATTCGAATCGGCGTCCTTCGGCACGCCACTAATCGACGCAGTTTCATAGTAATTATTGCGATTCGATTCGACTCGGCTCGGCGAGCCTAGTGGACGCCAGCCTTCAGAATATTGCCGGCAGAGATTAACTACAAATCATATACTAATATTATAAATGCGAAAAGCTGTTTGTTTGTTGGTTTATTGGTTTGTAAACTTAAACCTCGTGGACGGAGTCGCGGGCATCAGCTAGTACCTGATAAAGATTGCCGCCGGATCGGACGTATGCTTCTAATATCTGCAGAGTGAGTGAAACAGAAAGATTTCTGACTATATAAATTTGATAATATGCTGCCGGCATAAATTTGCGGAAGCCGCTAAGTTTTGAGTGGGATCAATCTGGCCGCCTGCGAAACCAGTGCTACATAACAAGTTTATTTATTGACAAATAATATTTTGTCTTACCACGAAACCAGTTACTACGTACGAATACATTGTATTCTCCTCATTCAGTTACCCTCACTCATTAGTCTAGGCAATGGGGCGGTCCGTTGTATGGAGACCCCCGCATTAAATCCTCAGTCGATGAAACTTGGCTGTGTTTTAGTATTGGATGATCCAAAACTTACACTAAAATATCCAACAAAAAAAACATCCGGAAGTTAGGTATTTATACCTAAAACTTAATATTTATGACTGAATATTTTCTCGATTTCTTTTCAAAATAATTGTAGGTAGTATATTTACACTCAAAACAGAAATATCAAATGAAGAATCATGCTGAACATCGATATTTAAACCGATTAATATTATCAAAAACTGCGTTTACGCGATAATATACCTTCCTGCTTTAACAATTGGGTATAGCATAAAAACCTTACTTCCTTTATGATTTTTTATTGGATATTTATAATATACGTATAACTCGTGATACTTAAAGTTTCGTCGCCTGAGGAATTATCGTTGGGGTCAACTAGCTTTATTGCCTAAACTATATGGATGAGATGTTTATAAATGATAGCGTAAGTTGTCTATACTTTTTGTAATTTAAAGTCATTCAGTTTTTTTACCGATATTAAGATACCGAATTACTAAAAATATTTACAACTATAAGAAACATTAAGATTTATAAATGTGTGTTTCTAAGTATTAAAAATCAAAAATCTCTGATGTAAATTTGATATTTTTACACTTTACCTGAGTGTATTTTTTATTATAACTTTGCTTAGTATTAAACAATAAAATGTGGATAGTAAAAAATGTAACAAGGTTCCTTTATCAAAATATTATACCTACTTAATTTTTTACAATGTTTTTACTACAGTAAATCCATCATTCAAATACATAATATACTGAAAGTAATTAAATATGTATCTATAAAAACTAATTTAAACTACTGAAGACTGTAAAAAATACTGAGGATAATAATACAAAGTATAGTATGTAAATAAATGTATTATAAATAATATTAAGTATGTAAGTACTTATTAAAGATGATACTTTAAACCTAAATTGGAAATTGGAATTGTAGGTGCTAACAGTTATACAATTTTTTCTCTGTTAATAGCACTTATATTTTCATAAGAATTATACTTATTAATCTAATTATTATAAAACAAATTAATTGTAGTGTTCAGAAATTTAGTTATTCATTCGAAGAAACTTAGCAAAGGTTTGGAACGAAATTTTTAGGGTTTACGCAAACCTAACTACGAAACATCTTTTGATATGATATGAACTTAAGAAGAGTATTTTATAAAATTATATCTTTTAATGGATCAATGCTATTAACTGGGACAATAATTTTTTTAAACGTGTAATGTAAAATGATCGTTTTTTGAACGTGTTATTTATGTATTAATTATATAATGTCATACTTTCTTACGCGTTTAGTTATCAAGAATCTTCCGAAACCCTCTTAATAAAAAACTAAAGCCATAAAATGCATAGGTATTGAAATATCTGTAAATACAAATTATTTCAACTGTAGATAGATATGTTTTTTTAAATAAAACTGTAATTAATATAATACCCATTCTGTTGTTTTTATTCTTTGATATTTGACTATGATCACTTGGGTGATCACAGTCGATCTATGTATATATATGCAGATATGTTACTCAGGCCCTTTTGACACTTACTACTGGGTTGTCCTTCAATCACGCCGCAACAAAGCGACGGATCGATGTGATTTTTGCATGGGTATAGTTGAGGACTTATAGAGTGACAGGCTACTTTTTATCCCAAAATATGAAGGAGATTCCGTGGGAATTAAAAAAACTCGACTGTTGAAGTCGTCGTGGGCTAAGCCGTCTATGTCAGTAAGATTGCATTGCCTATAAGGAGTGCCCAAAAAAGGAGTGTAATATTTTCAATATGGCAGGGCAGTCGTGATTGTTGTTTAATTATGATCACTTGTATGTGTAAAAGAAAAGTAAGAAAATCATGAGCCGTGTGTGTAAAAATACGCGCGTCTTCGTAGTTTTGTTTGTTTGATTTTGTACGTCTTATATATTTATATAGTAATAAAGTTCTGTTTAAACCATTAAATAGAAAAGCTGCTTTGCGTCTACTCTGATAACAAGTGAATATAATTAAAATTATTTAAAAAAATGCGACTGCTCTGCCGTAGACACATATACATACGCGAACCCTGAAATATAACACTCCTTTTTTGGGCAGTCGTGTGATAAAAAATCCCCGTCGAATGGAAGTACCACTGCTACTACGTAACGATACCATAGTCATTAATTAATTACCTTTGGAATCTTATTCACATTTTTATTAAATGATTTTTTTTTGTGAATCACTGGATATTGAACTATAGTGATATATATTTTTGGAATCTACTTATCATTTTCTAGTTGATGATTATATAGTTAATCTTATTTTCGAATATTTTTTTCAACTTTAGTCTTTAATGCGGAACCGTGGCCACACCATCAATTTTTTTTTAATTTTAGTCTATGTCAATTATATATTGTTGTTGTTAATCTAGCCTATGTCACCCGGAATAAGCTAGGGATTCTAACGATACCTCATTTATCAAAATCGGTTCGGGCGTATACATACATGAACCCTGAATACAATATATTCCTTTTTTCAGGCAGTCGTATAAAAAAAGCAGTAGAAAGATTCCTTTTTGTCGGGTAATAGATGAAAGTAAAACAATGCATCGTCCGAACCACATTTATTATTGTTTGAACACAACCTAATCACATCTATGTAACATTAAGTACGAAGATAACAACAGTATAAGGTCAATAGAAATGCATGTTATCATTTCAGGCCCTAGATCATAATAATTGTAAAGTTTAAAACGCTATGCGTTATTTATGGAAACTATTTATGATCGATTCACTTTATACCAGTCCCTGGATCCAGTAAAATCATTCTAGCGCTGAACACAAATGTATGGTTTCGTCCACATTACTCCAGTCCGTAATTAGGCCATTCGAGTAGTTAATACTGAAAGTAGACACCCAAGTGCCAAACAAATCATGTGGATTGGTAACTATATTTCGAAGTAGCACCATGCACAACTGAAGGTTCCAGTAGTAATACATGTACTTGATATGTGTTATTGCTAGTATAATGTGAACCGGTCATAAAATCCTTGACCCAATATAGCCAGCTGGCTCGTGGACTAATAACTAAATTCAACTTTAGAGTACTTCTATTAAAATTGAACATGAAAAATTGATTTTTTTCTATTAAATTGCAGCCATCTACAGAAATTGGTCCTTGTGTTACTAACCGTGAGTCTAGATTATGTAACATGTATCAAACCTTTATTATATCAATCGTTCACATTAATAATATTTTAATAATTAATATTTCTACAAAGCATATTACGTCCTCACTATTGTAATCAGTTGATATAAAGTCTAGAAAACCCCAGAAAATTATAATTATATGTTTGAGCTAATTAGCTAATATTATAAAAATGCTGTTTAGTTAATTATGTTTTTTATTATATATAATAAAACAAAATATCCAATTTAAATAAAAACTAATCTATCGGATAGATTAACAACATTTAAGAAGTAAATATCTTAATAAATACCTAGGACAAGATATTATATAATAATTAAAGTACTGAAAAAAGTCTAAAAAGTAACAAAATAATATATTAATATTACAAAAATTAGGCTAGTTTTATGTCCATTTTAATGCAACCGGTAAGAAAGTTTTAGGTGATACCTCATCCAATTTAAAAGATAGGCCTTTAAAGGTAATAAACGGACAGACACTTGCGCATTTATAATATTAGTAAGTATAGTATAGTATAGATTGAAGTGTATTATTAGTATTTTCTAACATATTCACTATACTTTATTACCGATTACTTAAACAAAATAAATACAAGAGATTCCATTATTAATATCTCGAATATATCATACTTTGGAATGTAAACACTAAATTAAAATTAAAATACATCAGATAACCTATAAAAATAAGTAAAAAATAATTTCTCTCTATATAGGTTAGTTTTCAAGTCATTTTTTCTTCATCCATAATTCCAGATTTAATCATTAAACTTAATTTATTGCGAATACTGCATAATTCTTTAATATTTTTAGCAAGATTTAAGTTATCTCACTATTATAATTTCCTATTTTCTTATATATTTCATATATATTACTCATCACCGTTTTTATCACTATCAAACCATATTCATGATTAAGATGCCATATACCACAATACATACCATTAAAAAAAGAATTAACTCTTCCTTTGAAGTCGGTTGAAAATAAACGTATACAACCGACTTTTATGTAAAACCTATTTTTACACGTCAACAGCGAATAATAGTTAAAAGTAGTTTCCTAATTTATACAATACTGTAATTCACGTACAACTCAAGGAACAAGGTCAATTAATAAACTTTCTTGTTCCTACACTCTGAAAGTTGTACGTGATATTGGATAGAATCAAGCGTTACTTTGCGGAAGTCTATGACAATCAAGGAACAAAAAGCTTAATAAATGAAAAATTTATGATTTCATTTGAGGCAATTCTTGATACATAAATAAAAAGTACTAATAATCCCCCTAAAAAAATTAAAAATAAAACCCAAGGATTCTCAAGGAAACTCAAGGATTCTTTTTCATTGATTATCATGGACTTCCGCAAAGTAACTCCTACTTCTATCCAATATCACGTAGGTACAACTGTCAGGGTGTAGCGCTCCTCCGACGGACCTTTTGACGTGAAACTTCTTTAGAACCGTTGTGATTTGAAAATTCAACGAAACAAATAAATGTAACTAAAAAGAGACAAACATTCATAAATAGGATTTAGGAATGAGATAGAATACAAGTTATATTTATCTCATTCTCTCGTAGGTTACTTTTCTGAAGTTTCACTTGTGTGAATTGCACATACAATCTTTTTTTTTGTTAAGCTTTTCCATAAATGAACCAGTCTGCGTTATTATTCATTAATAATCATAGCCCATAGCTTAAAATAGCGTTGTTAGTAGAGCAAAAGCCTCAATAGAAGTTATTTGACTTGTATAGAATAAAAGAAATGGCATTGAAGTTAGTTTCTGGAAGCGAACGTGAATATCGTATTGTTATGCGAAGCAGCTAATGGTTAAAAACATTTATTTCTTGAAATTATTATTACATCTCCAAGCTCGTCCTTACTTCCATCTGTAAATGAAAAAATAATAATTTTCGAGTGCAAATTGTTAGCAATTTACTGTTTGTTATTATATCTCATTAAACAGGAATTATAATATCTGTCAATTTGACTCGTTTCATGTCATTCGATTCAATATGCGGGTATGGACGCCATATTGAAATTAGTTATATAAATACGAGTGTTTTGACGACAGTAACTCAGTGATCAGTCTCCTGCCGGCAGACTCAGCGAGTATTGAATACTTTTGTGTTTAGATCGCATTTTGATTTAGAGCTTAACGATAGCAATCGTGGCCAGATCAAATGAATATTATCTGTAAGTTTAGCCATCTTTTATCTAATTACATTAAATCTCTCGTGGAACCTCTACACGTTTAACCATTTATTCGTGCAAGTTCCAAATGAGAGTACAAATATATTAAAAGTGTCTCATAAATACCAACTTCTGGATTATCTCTTACAAAATGGAGAAAATATTTGAGTAAGTTTTATAAATCATACAGCCTTGTTCTCAAGGTTGCGGGAATAAGCTCAACAGACAACTTAAGGGAGGCACCGATGCGTTCTTATGAGATCTCAGAGCTCCAAATTTATAAAAATGCGCAGGTTTTAGGTTTTAGCAGGTGATTGTAAATCGTACATAACAGGAAGTTCGACATCTTGTGAAGATTTCACCCCGTCAATAGTGGGTGGGTCCCACGGTGCCCTTCGGCAGTCTCCCCTGCTTGCTTAGCATGTGCACAACGAGATTATCTCGCGACGAGAGAGAGAGATGTTGTCGTTGCCGGCAAATTTTTCATTTAACCTAACATGCACAAAATGCGGTATATTACAAGAAAAAAATAGTCGACATGTAAAGGTTTGTAGAGAAAAATACCACAGATAAGAAATGTAACTTTTATCTCTACTTTTGACATAACGATACAAGTAACCATGTTAGCTTCGGTAGACAGAGAGAGATAACGGGTAGACATAATTTTACTCTAGTGCGCATGCTAGCCATACTGGTATCGGTTCTGTGGCAGACTTCAACTGTCAAATGTAACTTTACTGTAAGTTCCACGGAGTGAAGGAACGATGACGAAATAAGATGATGAAAATACGATATTCACTAGAAACCCCCCTTCCCTCAGCCCGCTCCAAAGAGACTAAGTACAGTCCGTCAAAGTTACCTGACCTCGTCGCCAAAATTTGAAGTAATTTTTATACCTGTTATGTTTTTTTGAAGTAAAATTTCTTTACGCACTTGAGGAGTAAGCTGGTGAATGCGTGACGAGAGCGTTACGAAAAGTGTGATCGGGCGAGGCGAACGGAAGTTGAGAGGGAGATATAAGTTAGTGAAGATAGAAAGAGATAGAGTTACGTTTCGTATATTACTGTAGGGGCAAGAGAGAGAGGTGCGAGCACACATTTTCTTTCTCTATTTCTCTGATAGCCAGTTACTAATCGGCCTATTACACTGCACTTTTCACAGGGCCCTGTGGAAAGGGCGGGCGTGGCCGCTAGTTAGAGCGTCGCTTATTACACAGCAATAATTACTACTACACTAATTCAAGTGTAAAGGTTATTAGTTTTACTTCAGTCGTGTTGGTCTAAATCACACTCTTTTTTTTTTTTTTTCTCACATCTACTAGCGACGCTGTCACCGGGTCAGATATGTTTGTGGGACTGTAAGAAGAAAGAGTTGATGAGAAGATTAATACTCACTAGTAGAGGAACAGCTCAGGGAAGTACTTGGTGTATGCGGGCACTTGCTGAGAGTGGCACTTGGCGCCCGGCGACCCACTGCCCCCAACCCCCAGCCCCCCTGACAATAGGGGCTCCTCCGATAGGGAGTTGAATATCTCCTCCAGTTTGTCCTTTATCTCGTACTGTAATAGAAATAAAGTAAACATAAGCAGACCGACCTCATGATTTTCACTTTTAAGTAACAAACAGATTTTAAAGGATTCATATTATACAAAAATTTTAATAATTTAACTCAGCACCACACAAGTAAAATCACAAAGTTAGTCGAGTAGAATTAATTAACTTGTAGGTGGAATAAATTGCAAAAAAAATGTTGTAAATTGTAGGTAATAAACATACAAAAATATACATCCGAACTACGCGAATTGCGTTTTCTTTCGGCTGCCATCTTGAAAAATTGAAGTTTTATGACGTCAGAAGCATGAATTTATAGAAAAAATCATACCAAGCGCGCGTTTTGATGTTTGAAAAAAAGGTGCTGATTTGACAAGTTGTCAATACTTACCCAATTCTCTAAAAGTTAGATAATAAGCAATATTTTATAAAAATATTAATCATTCTCGAGAGAATATCAAAATAATAGAATATAATTTTGTTCATATAGAATATCAGTAAAAAGTAGCTACCTTAGGTTGTGTCAAGTGTACCAGGTGATCAAAAGGCGCGGTGCGGAAGGCGTTGTTAAGAGTTACTCTGCGCCGCTCCGCTTCGCGCTTCTCCGCTTCGCTGGGGCCGCTGGCGGCGCGACGGAGCGCTTCCAGGCTTATGTTCTCCAATTGCAATGGATGCTGAAAGAAATAATATTGATTTCATACAGTAAAAAGATAATTTTATAATTTATTATTACTGTGCTTCACACACGAGGAGAGTTTCTAAACTTACTAAAATAAATATCAAAATTTGATCCCGCGTCTCTCAGGGCGCGGTTCCCAGAGAGACGCGGCTTCATATCCTGCCGGTTCCGCAATTTTTGATACGTATTTTAGTAAGTTCAGTAAAAAGATAATTCATGACTGACTCACTGACTCATCAATGCCCAGCCTTGGACGTTGAAATGCATGGAGGTTCCCTTTCTAGTGTGGACGTATTCGTAATTGCCCGGGGAGTAAATCTAAAGGCGGTTGCTTGTAGTTGTTTAATAACATTGGTATTTGTCAAAAAAAAATTGGGTATGGTTGACACAAATGTTGCCAAACAATTTATCGCTAGATTACTATGAGTTAGATATAGATTGATTATGAATTTCGTCCGTTATACGCTATGGCTGCTATATAAACTTCCACGATAATTTTATAATTAAATCTCTTGACCATCATTTTGACCTTTTTAGGGTTCCGTACCAAAATGGTAAAATGGAACCCTTATGGGGCGACTTTCTCCGTCTGTCTGTCCGTCTGTCCGTCTGTCCGTCTGTCCGTCTGTCCGTCCGTCACACTCGATTATTTCAGTAACTACCGAAGCTATCGACATGAAATTTGGAATAGTTGTGTATATTAGTGGCCCAAAGACACTGAAATTAAAAAAAATTGGAAATTATTTTTGTTCTTATTTAAAAAGGGGGGAAAATCTGAGGGTTGAAATTTAAAAGTGAGATAACTGTACTGTGTGGGGTATCATATGAAAGGGTTTACTTTGTACATTCTAAAACAGATTTTTAATTATTTTTAGTTATGATAGTTTTTGATTTATCGGGGAAAATGTCTAAAAAAATACCGTTCCCCCCCCCTTATCTCCGGAGTTTACCAATCGAAAAATTTGAAATAATTATGGTCAATAGGAATTTACGTATATTTTACAGGAAAACTATAGCCAATGCTCTAACTAGCATAGTTTTTTTGATATTAATAATAAACCTCTACAAACAAAGTTAGTCTTGCGGTTCATTAACAAAGGTAATTATTTATTAATAATGGTACGGAACCCTTCGTGCGCGAGTCCGACTCGCACTTGCCCGGTTTTTTTTTATATGTGAACGTATGTCTATCTTACTGACCTTTTCATGGACCATCTGTTCAACCGATTTTGGCGAATTTGGTACAGAGATAGGTTTTATCCCGGAGATGGACATAAAACCTAAATTCATACGAACGAATTCGCATGTATTATCCAGTAAATAAATATACCGTTTCATGTTTTTCTCTTCTGATATCATGGGAAGAGCAATGAGCTTCTTCGTGACCCCAATGCCAGAATTCGTCGTCGCTTCGCTGGACAGGAAGGGAAAGGATACATGGGTATATGTGAGGGGACGACGATAGGACAAAAAGTCTACAGTAATTTTAGCCCTAGTTACAAATTTTTTATGGATTGAGGAAACATTTTTTGGACAGCGAATGGAATCCATAGTTCCATACTAATACTATAAATGCGTACTACTTTTCCATACTAATACCTACGGCCCATTTCTGCGACCGATTTTGACGTGGTAAAGAGAGATATTTTTTTTTTCATTTTACTAACTAAAAAAACATATTTCGAAGTATAATGTAGGACCCGGACCATAGGCTTTTTAGCCTGTAACTTTTTATGGAACTGTGTGATTTCAAATCAAACCATCCCCAAGGGATTTTTTAAATCTAAATCCGAAGTCGCGGGCATCAAATGTTAACTAAAAAATGGACTGGATATCATTATTTACTAAGGAAATAAAAGGCTAATATCAAAATATTACGTATGTTCCAAAATTTTGCGTAGTAGGCCGATAGTTGTGATTATATTTTTCAATGAACATTCTGTACTCTTCATCCAAATCATCGTATTGAGGTTGCTGCATAGAGGATAAAGGTTGGGGTAATTATATTATATAGTTTGTTTTTTTTTTATCTAGAAAAAAAAGCAAGTAGCTTCTAGCTTAATTTTTATGTAATTTGTTTACTTGTTTACTACTTCTATGCTCCAAAGAAGGAAAGGGACTTAAGAAAGGAGGGTTTATTGAAATGAAATGAAATGATTTATTTATTTCATGTAGGACCACTTGTGTCACTTATGATACGTTAAGAGTACCACCGGTTCGGAAAGTGCTTCTACTGAGAAGAGCCGGCAAGAAACACAGCAGTTGCTCTTTTCTTAATAATGCAACTTTGTCATTCAGAAAATCGTCGATAGTGTAATAACCTCGACTATTATCATACTAATATTATAAATGCGAAAGTCAGTTTGTTTGTTGGTTTGTTGGTTTGTTGGTTTGTCCTTCAATCACGCTGCAACGGAGCAACGGATTGACGTGATTTTTGGCATGGGTATAGTTCAGGACCTGGAGAGTGACATAGGCTACTTTTATCCCGGAAAATTAAGGAGTTCCCGCGGGAATCAAAAAAACTTAAACCACGCGGACGCAGTCGCGGGCATCAGCTAGTATTTAATATTATCATTTCTTAATATTCGTGTCACAGCTTTTTAAATAATAAATTAAGTTGAAACTACACAGAGTCAAGGAGGCATTTTGAAAAGCCAGAATCGAAAAAACACCCCTCGATTAGAACTCGATACATCTTTAAAATGAATTTTAAAATCATTATGAAAAGACAATGCATGCATGCAAAGACATGCATTTAATGAATGAATGAATGAATGATCTTAGCATACCCGCTGCACGCCTGGTGAGCTATTGGCGCTGTCGACCAGCTCGGTGTTGGGGCCCGCTGATATGTCAGCCAAGCTGTCCCGCCCTTGTGTAGCTCCTGGAAACATTTACTCTTATCTTACACTTTTCTAACTCATATTCTAATGTAATAGAAGGTTTCAGCCGAAAACAAATTATAGAACTTTATATTATGACGACACATGAGTCAAGAGCATCGGAAGGCGAAGAAAGATCTATATCCGTATCCGTATATTACTTTTTAGACGGATCTTTTACCTTATTAATTTTCTAGATGAAGTTCTATAATATATAGGTAGCAATGAAAAACTATTAAATTCCAATCAGATTATTTTTTATTTCTTAAAATCATGTATTTGGCACCTTAAATATTATAGGTACTAAATCAACTATCTTTATAGTGAGATCAATCACCAAAAGTTAAAATCCGTATCCGCGGATCTTGACACCAAATATCCGTATCCGCGGATATAAATTTTTAACGATCCGGCACATCACTACGTTTTATCACGGAATATTGGAGAGTTTATTATGAAGTTGGAGTATTAGTATAGAACAAGTATCACGTGACATGAAGTATTTATATGACCAGACCATATTTTCATGACCAGAAAACGCTATAAACACTCCACCTGATGAGGTACCCGGGTTAAAAAAGTATTCCGATTCACCAAAATATAAAAGCCTCCTATACATACCCGCTTCAACCCAGCTATGCCTGTGCGCTAGATTGGCTCCCCCGCTGTACGGCGACGCGCTCTGCAGTCTAGTGGCCTCTATTCCGTGAGCTTTGAGACAATCTCCTAGGGCCATCTGCAACAATAAGTGTTAAGTAAGAAAACTAAGTTTTTGAGACAAAATAATTTTAGTTTTACAAAAAAATCTTACAAGTCTCACTATTATTTGAAACTATCTGATGCTCATGACTTCGGGTAGTTTTAGGGTTTAAAAATTTCCCGTTGGAACTCTTTGATTTTCCGGGATTAAAATACCACTCTCCAAGTCCTCAACTATACCCATGATGTGTAAATTGCTGCTTTGGTAGTTTTTATAAGTTTGGAAAATTTAAGTAAATATGTATGCAGTCTATGAAAATTCAATAAAAAGAAAACCACGCGGTCAACCCTGGAAGGTACTATTAATTGGTATTCTGTGGTTCAACGCTTGTTTAATTGTTTTGGAGTAAAGCCTTTTTTTGTAAAAAATTTGAATTTCAGTTCTAGTTAATTTCAGTTCAATTAAAAAAAATCAGTTTATATTTTTTTTTAATTTTTTAAATAATAATTTAAATCTCAATATATAAAAGGCACGCACAGCTCCAACAGCTGGACGGATCTGACTGGAATTTGGCATACAGATAGATATTATGTAGGCATCAGCTAAGAAAGAATTTATGAAAATTCTACTAAGGGGGTATGAAATTCGTATGAAAATCGAACCTAACGTGAGAAAAGTCGCGTGTAAAAGCTGGTTTTTCACATATTTTGTAAGGTTCTCCGTAGTAACGCTGTAATTTACCTGGTCAATCATGAGATAGGGCATTTTGTTGGGCATCTTGTTGGGCGAGAGATGTTCATACGACTCGAGCAGCGGCGGCAGCAGGTGTGGCGCCTCTTCACGACGCGCTTCTATTATCTGGAAAATAGGGTATTTCACTAAAAATAAATGACATTCCAGTTTATTCCACAAAATATTCAATGGTGGCTTGTATGGCCGAAACACAACACAAAAGTGGTTTTTTAAAATTCATTAAAAGGCTTACGCTTGACCACAATCACACCTGAGGCAATCTACGTTTGCGCAGCGCATAAGAAGTTTGGCGTCACCCTTTTTCATAAATTAATCATTGTTACAATTAGCTGAAAAGTAAGTGAGTTTAAGGTATTCTTGCTGCGATGATAGATTTTGGCCAATAGTGAAGGAGTGTTAGCGTTAGGAGAGTTATTCAGAGGTGAAAGCGAACCCCAAACCTCGTCACCCGCAATCGAACATGCTAATCGCTAGGCCAACGAGGCAATTCTACTATTGAAACGATACAGAAAGTGTCAAGCTAAGCAGTCTGTCAGTTTTTTTTGGACAACCGCATTGGTGCAAAATTTCTGAAATTATAAATTCCCAAATTGACCCTCAATTGTCTTAAAGTGGGAGAATCAGGATCCGATCCCCGGCAGGGTCAATTTCGGAATTAATAATTTCAGAAATTCAATGACAGAATGTAGCGTAAAGTGCAGTGCTGTAGTGATAAGAAAAAAAAAGTCTACCTGGTGAATGTACTCTGCGAGGCGCGGCAGCAGCAACACGTGCGGCACCAGCGCCGCGAGCGCGATCGTGACCGCGTGCAGTTGACACTGCTGTGCCGTCGACAGCACCGGGTTCGATACCGCCGAATGTTGGATACTGGAAAATGAGTCGGGCTCTTTGTTACCTCCAATATGTTTGTTAAGTCTGGTCAATACTCATTTTTTTTTTAATTCCACTACAAGTTAGCCCTTGACTGCGATCTCACCTGATGGTAAGTGATGATGCAGTCTAAGATGGTAGCGGGCTAACCTGTTAGAGGCATGGCAGTTATATTAAACCCATACCCCTATTCGGTTTCTACACGGCAACGTACCGGAACGCTAAATCGCTTGGCGGCACGTCTTTGCCGGTAGGGTGGTAACTAGCCACGGCCGAAGCCTCCCACCAGGCCAGGCCAGGGAAAATTCAGAAACTATAAATTCCCAAATTGACCCTGCCGGGGATCGAACCCGGGACCTCCGCACGTTAAGACAACAGCGCAACACACTGCGCCACGGAGGTCGTCAATTTTACTTTTTAACCCTCGACGCAAAAAGAGAGGGGTGTTATAAGATTAACGTGTCTGTTTGTGTATCTGTCTGTGGTATCGTAGAACCCAAACAGATGGACCGTTTTTCGTTTAGTTTTTTTGTGTCATAGATAATTTTATCCCGAGTGTTCTTAGCGTTATGTTTCATGAAAATCTGTTCATCCGTCTGAAGGTCATCAGCTTTTTTCTTAATCTTTTACTTCCATATTATATCGGGGGTTGTTTTAAATTTGTAATTTATATTTGTAGTCATACTATAATACTCATTTCATAGAGCATAGATTTTACAACATGTATCGGTCGCTGCTGTAGGTGGGTACCAAATAAGATGATGTAGAAAACCTTTTTCAATATTTTTGACAATTTTGTTATGTTTTAGTAATCTATACTTCTATACTTACTTATTATAAATGCGAAAGTTTGGATGTATGGATGGATGTTTGTTACTCAATCACGCCCCAACGACTGAACATATCTGGCTGACATTTGGCACAGAGATGGATTATAGTCTGGAATAGCACATAGGCTACTTTTTATCCCGGAAAATTAAAAAGTTCCGCGGTAACCAAAGAAACCTCAATCCACACGGACGTAGTCGCGGGCATCAGCTAGTTATATAAAAATATCATGTTATTTATATCTATACTTAATATTATAAATGCGAAAGTTTGGATGTATGTTTGTTACGCAATCACGCCAGAACGGCTGAACGGATCAGAATGAAATTAGGCACACAGATAGATCATAGACTGGAATAATCGCGGAAAATTAAAGAGTTCCCACGGGAACCAGAAAACCTCAATCCACGCGGACGAAGTCGCGGGCATCAGCTAGTTATTTTAAATATATCTTCGATAGAAAATAAATTCACTTACGATAGTATCACCTGCAGCATATCACAGACAGTTTCCTCGGAAGCGAGTTCGATGCACAGCAGTGCCAGAGTGGTGTAGATCGCATTCACGTTTTCTGCCGTGTTGGATTCTAACTGCAGACCTAGATAATTATACAAAATATAGTTTCACGACTTTACAAATACATATAGAGATCACTATGAAGAACATCACAGGACATAAAGATCAGTTTACATACTTATATGCAGATCAATTATATCAATTATACGGTTTTATTGAAACAGAAGGCACTGAGTAACCACATAAAATTTTCTCGCGCATAGCTACTTATTCTTCATGCCTTACAGAACCATGGAAATGGAACTTAACAAGTTTCTCTTTCCCTATATACTGAGACGAAAATCTCAGACGGTCCATTAGAATTAATTCGTACAGCTCCTATTCCTTTCTAATATGTTTAATTTGTAGCGAACGTCAAAGATTTTGAGGAAATCATATTCGTAGAAACCATCATAATTTTAGTGACAAAAAAAATTGTGCCATAAAAAGAAAATTACCATCGTATAGAGAACTGAAGATGGCGTATCCATGCTTGCTGATGAAAATGAGATCAGGACGGGAGCATTTCTCGACGATAATACCCAACTCAGCGTATTCAACACTGCAGAAAAATAGAACAGGGCTTAGTATAACATTGTACATCGCATCAATGTTGATTGATCAAATGAGTATCACTCGAGATGAGATTATATATCATGATGATATTTCTTGGAAGGATGTGGGCCAACTGCATTATATTCCCAAGAAACCCCACACCATTGTGATTAACCGAATGGAGTCACCAATGAGGAAAGACGCCGTGTGAGTTTCCACCCCTATGTCGTTGACGTTCCATCCACACGTACGAAGTGCTTTGCGTCTTCATTCCTTATTCGCATGGCTAGGGTCTGGACCATTCCGGTTCAAACAAGTGTTCTGCGGAGCTAACCGGTTTCGGGTGGAATGCAGGTGCAATATCTCAATCTGTCACTTGTTAGATTTTAGTATTCCGGAACACTTGTTTGTGTTTCCCAACAATTGCAATCCGGGTATCTTTAAATCAAGAGTGAATAGGCATCTTCTAGGCAAGCCCATCTTAGGCCGCATCATCACTTCTCATCAGGTGTGATTGTGGTCAAGTCTAAGCCTATAATGAATTTAAAAAAAAAGGGCCACAAAAAGGAATAGCTAAACTCACGTGGGAGTAACGAGCGCAGTGGCGTTGCCCCTGCGGTCGAGTAGAGTATGCAGGATGCGCTGTAGGAGCGCGCGCGTGGACGACTCGCCCGTGCTGGATATACGCAGCAAGGCCTCGAGGAAAGCCGCCGGGAAAGCCTTACTCAGCTCCGTTGTTTTGTACGTTGTTCCCACCTAGAATGAAAACTTAATCTGTTGAAAAGTTATGAAACCAGAGACAAAAATACTTGAAACGCAACAAAGTGCGACATTGTAGCATAGGGGGCAGCATGGTACTTTTTTTTGTTAGTTATTTATAACTGATACTAGCTGATACCCGCAACTTCGTCCTCGTGAATCGAAGTTATTCGCTTCTCGCGGGAACTCTTCAATTTTCCGGGATAAAAAGTAGCCTATGGGTTATTCTAGACTATAATCTATCTCTGTGTCAAATTTCATCCAGATCCGTTTAGCCGTTCGGGTGTGATTGAGTAACAAACATCCATCCATCCATCCAAACTTGCGCACTTGTAATATTAGTAAAGATTGTGGCTAATTTTGCTGTACAAAATCTCCAGACTGTAAACTCTTTAGTTTGTACACTACAATATTGTTCTAAAATATATGGAAATATTATATCTCCAAATTGGGATAATAATTTAAATACCTTGTGCGTTCGCTACTTAGCGATACGACGGCCTTATTGTACCTACATTTTAAGTTTTCATGTTTGTTATCTGTTTCTTTTGTGTTTTTGTGGTGTACAATAAAGAATATACATTATTAGATACATACCTTAAGGAGGGACTTGAGCAGTATACTCTGCAGCATAGCATCGGCCTTGGTGCCCTTGCCGCGTTGGCTGGGGATCTTACTGACGATGAACATCATTATATCTATTTTCTGGAAGTCGGGCAAGTGGTCTGCGAACTCTCCCAGTGCGTTGATGAGTGCCTCTTGATACAATCTCTCGTCGGACTCTTTCTGTTGAGAATTTTAAAAAAATGTTTACAGAAGGTCCGTAGATAAAAATGAAATTTATGTTCTTCAAAAATAGACTATTTTTTTACCTCAGAATCTCTGGCCACCGAAGTACGTAGGTTCGTGAGTAGATTGTTGATAATTTCCAATACAGATGGACCTGAAAACAAATATTTGGGATATACCTACTAGTAATATTTTTGAATGAAGAAATTTAAATTAAAAGGGGGGATCAATCAGTAGGATCAAGGATATTTATTACAGTTAAATTAACTTAGTAAATATGACTAACTAGCTTATGCCCGCGACTTAGTCTGCGTGGTTTGAGATTTTTTGGTTACCACGGGAACTCTTCGATTTTCCGGCCTATGTGCTATTCCAGACTATAGTCTATCTCTGTGCCAAATTTCAGCCAGATCCGTTCAGCCGTTGGCGCGTGATTGAGTAACAGACTTCCATACATCCATACATCCATCCATCCAAACTTTCGCATTTATAATATTTATTTGATTGATTATATTTGCGGGCGGGTCGCACGCACCTCAGTACGGGCGCGTGCATAGCAGCGTACGCACTATATGACCTTATGCTACACCCTACAAGTGTTGATCTGTCTCGCTACTTTAAATATTCTGTATACCTATTTCATTAAATTAACGTTTTGACGTGATAACGTCTTATAAATCAATGAACACCGGCCGCACAAACGAAAAAGTGTCACGTTACGCCTGAGCCTGAGCGTGCAAGTGTGAGCGCGGAACAAGCGATAGAGAGGCACGATCGGCCCAATCGCGTGACGTCAGAGTTAGCAGTTCGATTAGTTCTGCTACTGGAACGCCGCCACGCGAGCTTCTTCGAGAACTTCTAGTTATCACGTAAAACTATCGTCCGTAAACCGACTTTACAGACAACCGTAATTTTTAGGGTTCCGTAGCCAAATTTGGCAAAAACGGAACCCTTATAGATTCGTCATGTCTGTCTGTCTGTCTGTCTGTCTGTCTGTCTGTCTGTCCGTCCGTATGTCACAGCCACTTTTTTCCGAAACTATAAGAACTATAATGTTGAAACTTGGTAAGTAGATGTATTCTGTGAACCGCATTAAGATTTTCCTACAAAAATAGAAAAAAAAAACAATAAATTTTGGGGGTTTCCCCATACTTAGAACTGAAACTCAAAATTTTTTTTTTCATCTAATCCATACGTGTGGTGTATCTATGGATAGGTCTTCAAAAATGATATTGAGGTTTGTTATATCATTTTTTTCTAAACTGAATAGTTTGCGCGAGAGACACTTCCAAAGTGGTAAAATGTGTGTCCCCCCCCCCTGTAACTTCTAAAATAAGAGAATGATAAAACTAAAAAAAATATATGATGTACATTACCATGCAAACTTCCACCGAAAATTGGTTTTAACGAGATCTAGTAAGTAGTTTTTTTAATAATTTAAAACTTACTACATGTTTGTACGGAACCCTCGGTGCGCGAGTCCGACTCGCACTTGGCCGGGTTTTTTTTAAACACAAATGAGTCTCACCGACGCTATCCCCCGCGGCGATGGCCACAATATTGCTGAGCACGGCGGCGCGGGCGGCGCGCACTCTGGTGCGGGCGCGCGCGTCTGCGTTGCCCGGAGCGCACACGTCTAGGTGCTGCATTAGCGCCTCCACTACACTGTACGAGTACTGGGCCTGGATATTATATTTTGTTCTATTCACTCATGCAAAAGATAAAACTTTAACTGGATAGTTGGTAACGATTTAAAAAAACCCCTTCGTGTAAGATATGTGTGTACGTGTTTCTGTTTATTCTACGTAATTTGTTCAAATGATTTGATACTATAATTTTGTAGTCCGAGAAGGCGAATTGGACAACTATTTAAGGGGTGTGTTATATCAATAAAATAAATAAAAAATACAGCCTGACCTAGCTATCATAATATATGAAATAATTACATATAACATAATATGAAATCAATCAAGTGTTTTAACTGTACGTATATTTTTTTACGATCAATTGCTCACCTGAATGGAAAACATAATAATCTTGAATGTGTGCACAGCGAAGTCGTTCGGCACCCATAGTTCGTGTCGGTCAAAATGACTGCGTACAAAAAAAAAATCGTTATAGCATACTCTACAATCTACATGATTACTACTAACTGAGAACACAAATTAAAATGTCTTCAAAATTAACTCTGACTTCGTAAAATAAAATTATGACCTTGCATGCTATTCTACGCAATCACGCAAGCACGCGAATACTAGGACGCATTCATACGAAATCACGCAATGTGTACAATTTAGCTAATATTAATTATAAATACACAATTATCACAGTCCCACCAAATTTACTGGCCCGGTGGCCAAAATTAGAACCATTTTTTATGACTAATAGCAGCAACACTGTCACCCGGTCAGATACGTTGGTGGGACTATACTACATTTACTTTGTGGTCAAAATGTGAGAGAGCAATAGAGATGTGTTTTCGCATAGGTACTCTTTAATGCAGAAATAGAAACCAATCGCGCAATAGTTAACACCCTCCTCCGCTGTCTGGGTGGGTCCGCTCCCTCCGCTATTACCACCAAATAGATAGATCGAGCCAGGGACAGAAGGTGAAAGGACGACATCAAGCGAGTCGCAGGAAGCCGCTGCCGATCCAGACGGCGCAAGACCGTTGCGTGTGGAAAACCCTACAAGACACCTTTAACTAACCCGCGACCCGATACGACGCCACAGAAAATGACAAACTTGTCTACGCGACAATATAGACCACGTGAAGGGTCAGCTACTATTTGATACTGTCGCGTCGCGTCGTATCGAGTTGCGGTGTCGCTTTTATCGCTCACGTAGGCAGGCCCTGATTAACCCTTAGGCTAATTAGGCTGCAGCCTAGGGCGCGAGGATCGGAGGGGGCGCGCTGAAATCTTGTTTTCGCATGCACTAATCTAGCATCATTGCATCTACCCTACATATATCAACTAGACCGAGACAAAACACTAAAACTAAATATGCTTGAGAGTCCCTGATTTTAACAATAAATTTTGAAGGTTGAATGTCATGCAGATTAAAGAACAACGTTAGTTTCACTTGCAGATCGATCTGGAAACTTTCATAGGTATTATGTACCATGTTAAAATTTTCCACTACTACTCCACCCATTAACCTACTACTTTTTAGGCCGTCCGTAACACACCTGACGGAGGCGCGTCCTCATAATTAGTCTAGGGCGGTCAGACCTCTTGATCAGTCGCTGCACGTAGGACAACGGGTCCCTGTGGACGTCTATTAGACTACGACGAGATCGACCGATAAGTCACCGAACACGCAGGTTCAAAATATGAGCTATTTTCGTGACTCCAACAATAGTACATATTAATTCAAACATTAATCGAAATAGCTTAAGTGCACTTACGTGAGTACTGGTCGTAATACGCTTCGTATGTGTCCAAAGGACGCCCTGCCCACTAGCTCACGTAAGCACGCCTCGGCCAAACGCGGCGGATCTTCTTCTATCCCGTCTCTAGTGTCAGTTTCCATGCACGACACCGTTTCGTACTTTTCTGCAGTCTGCAAGATTAATTCATAAATAAACATTATATAATAAATCGAAACTAATAATTATTATAAAAATTTCATTGGATGGATCAATTACGCCAGAACAGCTGAATGGACCTGGATGAAAGGCACTGGGATACATTATAGTCCTGAATAACACATAAGCTACTTTTTATCCCGGGAAATTAAAGAGTTCCCGCTGGAGCTGGAAAAACTCAATCCACGCACCACCACCATTACGGCCCATTAACGTCCCACTGCTGGGCACAGGCTTCCACTCTCATATGAGAGGGAATTAGAGCTTAGACCCACCACGCTGCTCCAATGCGGGTTGGCGGGCTTTAACGACTATTATCATGTTAGTGATAATAACCGGGACTGACAGCTTAACGTGCTCTCCGTGGCACGGGGGTGAAACATCGCCAACTTCCTACCTACCCCAATTAATTATGGCCCTACCCGGGACTCGAACCCAGGACCTCGTTGGCACTTGGGTAAAGTGTATTTTTAGTGGGCACTTACCTGCATATTATACAGAAGCGACGGTACAATTTTATCCATATGCTGAGCTTCCCAAATGTTCTCTACTAGGTCATCGGACACAGTTTTTCTTATCACGCCCTGTAACAAAATAAGATTAGTCCTTAATTTTATTACTGTTGAAAGATCTTAAGGATTGAGAGCTTTATTCGGAATGTCCGCTGTTTTGAGGTCGCAATTTTTTATCAAGGTGTTATTTTAAAGTACGTACGTAATTACTGCCATAGATTAAAAGCTAAATTTTTAAATTCGCGCGTTTAGTTAAAGGCCCAAAAAGATGCAGAGAACTACACAAAGTCACAAAAAAAACACAACGTGACAAAGTCACGTGTGCCAGGAAAGAGATGGAAATAAAGCAATTCCCCAAGTTCCGGACCTAAGTCAACGGGAGAAGAATATATAAAAGTTATTGTACTTACATAGTTTCCAAAAACAGAGCTTGTTTTTATTTTTTTTAATCCACCACAAGTTAGCCCTTGACTGCGATCTCACCTGATGGTAAGCGATGATGCAGTCTAAGATGGTAGCGGGCTAACTTGTTAGGGGTACGGCAGCTATAACTAAAAAAATCGCAATAATATGCATAATCAAGTGAAAGTTACTAGTAATTTTTTTATACATCAACAAGTAAGTACCTGCAGTCCCTGGATTCCAGCCAGTCGTATGTTATCCCTTGCGGCCTTGTCGCTGTGATTGCTGTGACACATCGCGGAAAACTTCGATACGAAAAAGTCGTATCGGCGATGGTAGGACGGCGTGTCCTCTTCTATGTTTGCGAAGCGGACAAACTGTAGACAAAAATAAATCGTACCTAAGTGTACCTACCAAAGACAAAGAAAGCGTATAAACTGCTAGACACTGCCCATTTCAGTCGCACAAGAAAGGACCTTCAATCACGCCACAACAGAACAACGGATCGACGTGATTTTTTCATGGGCATAGTTGAGGACCTGGAGAGTGACATATAGGCTTTTATCCCGAATAATTAAGGAGTTCTCGCTGGAATTAAATAAACTTATTCCACGCAGACGAAGTCGCGGGCATCAACGTAGTCCATAATTCTGTCCGATGAATAAGACGGTGAAGCCACAATAGTTTACCGGTCAGACAGGGTACTATGATCTCAAGGTCGTTGGTTCAACATCCATCCGCAGTGTTATCGAACCTACCTATATCCTAGAACTAGCTTTATTATTAGTTGTGATGGAAAATTTTACTATTCCCCTGATTCTGGGTCATTAAGCGTTGGTTTGTCAATCAGTTAGTTTATGTTTTCACATTTAAAGACAATAGCGGTCACAAAAACTTAAAGCGCGGTTTAAACTGACGTTAAACAAGTATTCTATGGCATAATAATTGGTAATGGGGTATGTTTATACCATGCCTAAAGATTTTGTGATATCGTCGTCAACCTTTCATCAACCGATAGACGTTGCTGCTCTTGTAGGATCCTCCACAAGCCACGGTTTTGCGCCGTCTGGATCCAGGCGACTCCCTGCGATTTTTTTGATGTCGTCCGTCCACCGTGTGGAGCATGAATGTTATGCTCGTAAATGAAAAAAATATACAGGGTTAATTTAAAAATAGTAATAACCTCTTCAGGGTAGCTTCTTTAAGTAATACTGAACAACTTTTGTTTTACGATTTTAAAAATTCAGATCCAAAATAGTCTTTTTTTCATACAAAAATCAATATTTGAATGGGCTGCTCTAAATAGTCATTACTCTAAGCGACGAGGCGCACCAGTTATCAATATACCTCGCCCCCTCAAAAGACTGAGCTGAAGAGTATCTAGACCTAGGTCTAGACTCTAGAGTCTAGAGTGTAAAGCGAAAAAAAGAAACTATATTGGTAATATAAAAAGTAGAGATGTAGAGATGAGAGATTTAGAGATTTTCAGTATTATGTAGGTAAGTTGTCCTAATAGGTTATTATACTAAACTCTGTCCAATTATTTATTTTACTTTTGGCAGATGGAGTCAATGATGTTCTAACGCGTTACTGATTAGATTTTTGATAACAATCGACTTTATTTATGAAAAAGTTTTAATCGATTTGATACATTGATATTTACGTTTGCTCAACATTTTTTTATTGTTTTATAAACTACCCAAGCGTTCAAATGACTGAGTATATTAAAGTATGTATTAAAATAAATCATGTATATACTACAGTACACTAAATTTACATAAATCCGTCAGGTCATAGAAACCATCCATCGCCAACAATTATGGTGCTTATAAGACTATCAAGAAAGCTAGTGTTGAAGCTCCGTGACTATTTTGAAAAGGAATGTCGTACTTGTAATTACTAGATGAGTAAGTACACGAGTTACGAAATATCGGATAAAATGGCACGTCGCTTCACTATTGGAAAATAAAATATGCCTCTATGGAGTATTGCATTTTTTTGTCGATGGTTGCCTGTCAATAATTATGACACTTCATAGACGTGCATACTGCATATGCCAAAAGTAAAATAAATCGTTGGACAAGGCATAGTGCTTTAAATTAACCCCGTATAGTTACTGGTTGTGAAGCCTTACACTCTGTGTTGCTAGAATTTGCAACTGTGGGTCTGTGGACTCCAGTAACTTCTGCACCATCTTGAGAAAACTCTCCACGAATAAATTGAGGGTCTGCGAATGGCACGCTAGCAGCAGTTGGTCCATCGCCTCCATTGCTATTATCACGAACCTAAAAATTAAAAAAAACAAAAAACAGTAAATATATTAGTAGGTGGGTATAATAGTACTGGTAGTAGTAAGTAATATAATATAGTAGTAGTAATAGTACTGGTAGTATAGTAATTACTGGGCTTTTGGAATGTGTAGATAGGGTAATAGCAATAGAGTCACATATAGGTGCAAACAAACTATGTGTGTGTCCATCTAACAGTTTTTTCTTATTTCTATTTATTTATAATTTACTTGCATATATAAATTACTTAATATCTATTGATAAAACTGTAGGAGAATTTCGTTGTTTAATATTATTATCCGTACTAATATTATAAATGCGAAAGTGTGTCTGTCTGTCTGTCTGTCTGTCTATCTGCTACGCTTTCACGGCCCATCTGTTCAACCGATTTTGATGAAATTTGGTTTGGGATAGGTTGTATCCCGGGGAAGGGCATGCTACATTTTATCCCGGACATTTAAAGAGTTTCCGCGGGAATCGAAAATACTTAGTCCACGCGGACGAAGTTGCGGGCATCATCCAGTATTTTAATAAAAAAACGTGTATAAATTATGAGTCGAAGTTAAGATGATGGTTAGCCTTCAAAATACTCTTATGATATCTTATCTAAAGTACAGGAGGCATACTACCATCGCCTAAAAATGTATTGTTTTAACATTGTTGACGTTCGTGTTGAACAATTATACTCCCTATGCTAGTAAAAATAAGGTACTTGACAATAAACTGTCATTTTGAAATAAAACTGCTTTAAGCGATGGTAGTAACCCCCCAGTATCGTGTGATTCGAACGTTTTTAAAATCACACATTTTACTAGTTAATGCCAAACAGTAGTGTTCTCTAACGAGTACCTAATATATTAAGAATAATTATTATGCAGTAATTTCAAAGTGCTGTAGAAAACTTGTAAAACCTGTTTCTCCAAGATAAAGTTTTTATATCTATATTGTTTATTGTAATTATGATCTTCGTTTTATATTTCCCAATGAAAAGGAATTTATTTGACAAGTATAAATTAGAAATTTAAAACAACCCCCGACATAATTGGAAGTAACAGATTAATCAATTAATCAACTAGAAAAAATCTGATGACCTTCAGACGGATGAACAGATTTTCATGAAACATGGCTAAGAACATTCGGGATAAAATTATCTATGACACAAAAAAAAACTAAACGAAAATCGGTTAATCCGTTTGGACGCTACGATACCACAGAAAAAAACACAAACAGACACGTTAAACTTATAACACTCCTCTCTTTTTGCATCGGGGGTTAAAAAATCATCAGGTTGGAGAACCTATGTTGGACCAAGCCTATCAAATGTAATTGTTTCAACCGCGCAGTTACAAAATTCATAATTAATTTATGCAGACATCCATCCATACATCCATCCAGACATTCATCCAAACTTTCGCATTTATAATATTTATTTGATTGACTAATACCAGAGCGTTTCAGTGATAAATAAAAAATAAATAAATAAGCCCTATATTCTGAATAAACAAAGTTAAGGAATTTGACAGTTAGTTCATAAGATATCTCGTAATTCAGAGTGCCTCTTGGCATAGGCCTCCTCTAGCATTTTCCATTGGGTTCTGTCTTGCGCTACCCTTCTCCAGTGGTGTCCAGCGAGAGCCTCAGGTCATCTGACCATCTCACTTGTTGACGTCCTCTACCTCGATTGCTGCCTCTGGGGTACCAGTCGCAGACGGTTGTACTCCATTTGCCTTGCCTGTCTCTAATTATGTGTCCGGCCCATCTCCATTTCATTTGGTCTATTCGAGTGAGAATGTCAGTTACTTTGGTTTTTGCTCTTATTGTGCTACTTCTTATTTTGTCTTTTCTCCTTATTCCTGTTTCAGTGATACACAAGGTTTAATGGGCTCTCCCATATTGAGGAAAACTCCTGACTCTATGAAATGTATCGTAGCAATTTAGACATCTTACTTCTTACTAATATTATAAATGCGAAAGTTTGCATGGATATATGGATGGATGTATGGATGTTTGTTACTCAATCACGCGCCAACGGCTGAATGGATCTGGCTGAAGTTTGGCACGGAGATAGATTATAGTCTGGAATAGCACATAGGCGTCTTTTTATCACGGAAAATTAAGGAGTTCCCGCGGGAACCAAAAAACCTCATTCCACGCGGACTTAGTCGCGGGCATCCAAGACATAGGTATTTTACGATTTCGCAGTTCGTACGGATGGGTAAATCTTATTTTATCTACACTTAATCATAATGTATCTAAATGCGTTATATCCTAATTCCTACAAAGTACTTACTACGAGTACATAAACATTTCTTGCGAAATGCTCTAGTCTAAAAGATAGTGAAGACTACTTTCAAAACTACTTATTAATAAGCGACAAACGCGGATTAGTTAATCCTAAGTAAGATATTTGATTTGTTATAATATCATACCCATGTCGCCGCCTATAAATATCCCTCGAAGCCTTCTGGAACAGGTACTCCCCGATCCTATCAAGCTTCTCCGGGCTGGATAGCGAGTAAAAGGTGAGTTTCTCCATGTTGGACTTAACCAGGCCATCTTGTGGGGAAGCTGGGAAGATGTTGTCGACGAGGCGCTTGTACCGCGGCCGTAGGGCGGAGCAGCAACCGCAGCAGCCTGTGAAAGAAATTAACATTAACTTTTAAACATTCGTGTCATCTCCATTCTCCTCCTTATGTGACGTTGGCGAATACGTCGGTATTGAGTGTTTATAGTAGCTTGTTTTTTTTTTTAAATTTCAATACATGTTACCGATCTAACCTGCTGGTAAGTGATGATGCAGTCGATTGTTACTTAATGCCTAACATGTTAGGGGTATGGCAGTTATAAATGAAAGCCATTTAAACCCTAATCGTTCAATACACGGCATTGTACCGGAACGCTAAATTGCTTGACGGCACGGCACGTCTTTGTCGGTAGGGTGGTAGCTAGCCACGGCCGAAGTCTCCCACCAAACCAGACCAGAGAAAAATCGGAAATCATAATTTCACAAATTGACCCTGCCGGGGATCTATAAGACAATAGCGCTCACCACTGCGCCAAAGAGGTCGTCAAAAGCATGCAATAAAGATTAAATATGTTCTTTTCTCGTAAGTAGCTCGTCGTCACAAAAACGCGCTCGGACTATAATCGGATTATTCCGATCTGTTCCCCTAAGAAAACAGATAGGAATAAAAAGTTCGATCTGTCCCCCTGTTACTGACGAAACTAATTAACTTTTAGATAGCTTTACCGACGAGCCACGCACGCACGCACGTCACACTTTTAAATGATTAATAATTTTAAACTTAATTATTGAAAGTTTATTATTTGACCTCAAATTGAGGATTCAAATCCACTTTTAGGGTTCCGTACCTCAAAAGGAAAAAACGGAACCCTTATAGGATCACTTTGTTGTCTGTCCGTCTGTGTGTCAAGACTCTTTTTCTCAGGAACGCATGGAGGTATCAAGCTGAAATTCATATCAAATACTCAGGTCAACTGTCGCTTGGAGCTGTGAAAAAATCAAACTTCTAAGCCAACGCAATCAAAAGATACTGCCGTTTATGCTGCAAGTTTTCGACACTCGCAAGGGGCGCAAGGGAATCAAAACTTACAGGGTACTTCCCGTGAACTCAGAATCTTGAAATTTTGTACGAAGCAACGTCCTATAGCACAGATAAAGGAAAAATTGCGAAAAGCATAAATTTTTAGTTACATCATATTATAATAAATAAAATTATGCAAATTTTCGACACTCGCAAGGAAATCATAACCTACAGGGTACTTCTCGTGAACTCAGAATCTTGAAATTTGGTACGAAGCAACATCTTATACCACAGATAGGTATAGGAAAAATTGCAAAAAGCATACATTTTATTTACATCATATAATAAAAATATTTTTATTCAAATTTTCGACACTCGCAAGGGAATCAAAACCTACAGGGTAGTACTTCCCGTGAACTCAGAATCTTGAAATTGGGTACGAAGCAACGTCTTTAGCATAGATAATGGAAAAATTGCGAAAAGCATACATTTTTAGTTACATCATATAATTAAAACATTTTTAATAATTTTAAACTTACTACCCCTTGTCGCAAGAACGCGTACAGGTATTAAATTGAAATTAAAACACTTCCACTAGATAGGTAAGTGGAATAAAAATACCATAACTTTTACTCATATACCTACAGGTTTGTACGGAACCCTCGGTGCGCGAGTCCGACTCGCACTTAGCCGGTTTTTTTATGTTAGTTTACAGAGATTGCTGAATTAAAAAACCCATCTGGAGCTGGAGCTCATTTTGAATGAGGTAAGTAGGTAATTTAGTATCTATACAAGTCTTGATTCGTATTGCAATAAAATCTTGTTCAATATGTTAGGTACAAAGTCAAAGAGCACGATCTACTTTTGATAAAATAAGAGATAGGTAAAATGAAGTATCTCTAAAATACCTAGCTTGCCACCCACCGAGTAGTAATTACAGCCTAATGTTGCCATCTATTATCAAGCGAAGTTGATCTTTGTCCGCATTGTTTGTCCGTAGTTAATTAAAAAGAATTTGTTATGAATTCTTTTATTTAAATTACGGACCTAAACAATATCTTGGGAGCACTTTTATTACAGTTATAATAAAATATAGCATTATGTCAGTGCAACTTAAATAATAATAGGATTTTTTAGTTACATTAATCCATAGTAATATAACAGAATAAGTAATAAGTAGCAGTAGGTACTAGTATCTAATATTAATATTAAAATAGCGAAAGTGTAGATACCTACCTATGTCTTTCTGTCTGTTACCTTTTCATGACCCATCCGCTAAACCGATTTGGACGAATTTTGGCACGGAGATATAGCATTGCCCAGAGAAGTACATTAGGTAGGTATATAAGTTTTTATTCCGCACAATCAATAATATTCAACAGGATTAAAGAAAACCTAAATCTCATCATCAAAATATACCTACATATTATACAAAATTATACGTAAGTACATAAGTAAATATTTTAAGACTGAACCACATCATAGATACCTAGGTAATATATTATTTATGTACACTGGTTTCCAATAATATTATGTTGTTCTTGGCTTTTTGCCCTTCATACCTAATATTATATTCGTCTCCAAATATCTGGGACAATGTGGGTTGAGAAAAGGTAGTTATAGGGCCAATTCCGAATGGCAACGTTACAATCTTATACCTAGTTAATATTAAAACCACTTACATGTCATATACACGGTTCTGCTGATAAAGAAACATGTCCGATGGGCAATTTTGCGAAATGGCAACATTTAGGTAGGTTTTTCACTATTCACTTGTTCCTAGGTAGGTATATTTATATTTTACATAGTAAGTTTAACGCATATATTCACTGATCTTTTCTAAAAGTTCATATCACTACTTTTTTTTCTTTTTTCTTTTCAGTCAACATTTTGATTGCTGAAGAACCTATTTTTGAACTAATGCCTATATGTAAGTATGTCAAACCGAATACAAACTGCACATCTCTACACTACTTCTCTGTCTTCTACTACTACTACACAATGTTTATCTTATCATATTGTGAGTACTCGAAATTTTTTAAAAAAATTGTTGCATAGCAGGAAGCTCTAATTGGCTACTTTCAGATAGGTAATCAAACTGGGTTTTTAATTTCCTTCAAACTACTTCATAGATAGATCGATAGATTGATACTTGGATTATATTACAGCTGACTGGGAGACTCTACAAAATGCAAGTTCTTAATGTAAGTATTTAGTTTTCAAGAGCTTTCGGTCGAAGACAAAGTAAGCTTGCTAATCCCACACACACATTTTTCACAAGTTCACATGTTTTCACAAATATTCACGAAAACGTAAAGAAAATCCACGCAAAAGAAAACACGTCCACTCCTTTACGAATGACAAACTCAAGTGTACCTAACACCCGGAGATTATAATAAATTGTTGATAAGAAAACATGGCAAGTTGAGCGGTTTCCGATTCAATGGTTCCGCGCTCCAGTTATCTATATAGAATGACGATTTCCACATCGAGATATTGAATATTGAAATATGTAGCTAACCAGATCAATAGTCCAATCCATAATGGAAACTTAAATACTGTAAATAATATAATACCCAGACACCATGAGAAATTGTAAATATATGAACAGCATTTTAAAAAGCGCACTAGGCTCTATAACGGGCAACTAGGGCATATAGGTTGTTTGACTTAAGAACCTAGTCATCATTATCATTTCAACCTATCGCCAGCCCACTACTGAGCACGAGTGTCCACTCAGTATGAGAAAGTTTTGAGGCTCTATAGTTCTCAATACCCTTATTTTATAAAACAAGGAAAGTTTTTACGAAACTTACAAGGAACCCAAAAAACTTTACCAACGTCACAAATAATAATTTAATCATCGATTGCTCTGAATCGTTAAGCTCTTATAGTCTTAACACTCTTTAACCACAAGCCGACAATAGAATTAGGTAAATACTTAAAATTGTTATTTAGGTTTTGAAATTTACTTCACATAGTTTGATAACCGCATAATAGGCCAAAAACAGCCCCTAAAGGAATTAAATAGGGGGTTGTTTGTCAATCAAAACCGAACTTAACGTAAGTGAAGTCCCGAACAAAACCTACTTTTTATCATCTTACTAATAGGTATTATAAATACGAAAGTGTGTTTGTTTGTTTGTTGTTCACGCCGCAACAGACCAACGGGTCGACGTGATTTTTTGCATGGGTATAGTTGAAGACCTGGAGAGTGACATAGGCATTTTTAATCCAGAAAAATTAAGGAGTTCCCGGAGGAATTAATAAAAACTTATTCAACGCGGACGAAATCGCGGGCATCAGCTAGTAAAATATATTTTGAAGTAAACAAACAAAAGGCGTCGTTTGTTTATAGCTATAGGTAGGTACCAGTACAAATTGTGTCATCGCTGATCAGTGATCACCTAGGGGCTTATTATAGCCTGGCATTTACCGAACTGCCCGGTTATGAAAATAGGTTATCGACGACGACGGAAACCTAGCTATTATCTCTACAGTGATAAAGTACGTAAGTAGGTACCTACCTAACGTTAAGAAAGAATTTCTATATTTTTACAAGCTAGGAAGGTAGGCTGTACTGTAGTAGGTGCCTACTAGCTGATGCCTACGACTTCTTCCGCGTGTAATAAGTTTTTTTTTTTAATTCCCACAGGAACTCCTTAATTTATATGTCACTCTCCAGTTCTTCAACTATAACCATGCAAAAAATCACGTCGATCCTTTGCTCTATTGCGACGTGATTTAAGGTAACAAACAAACACACTTTCGCATTTATAATATTAGTATGTTAAGTTAGGATTACAAAAGTTTTTGAAGTGAAAGGTACTTTTTGGTAATTTATATTAAAGTGTAAAACTTCTTTAGGAGCGTTGAGCACTTTTTGGTAGGGGGTAAAAATGTAGATTCGCGTGACCGTGACCGACATGCTCGCGTGACCGACATGCTCGCGACAGCGACATGCTGGCGAACATATAAATATACTACATTCAAAATTAAATTAGAGAGAGAGAGCATTCGTGTTAAGGTTTATATTTTAATTTAAAAAAAACGTTTTCACTTCTATCGGCAGTCCCTGCCAATTTTTTTTTATTGGCAACGGCCTTGCAATCTTCTTCTAAATGTAGTACAAAAGGTAGGTGGGTACCTAAACGTGACTGACTCTGACTGATCTATCAAAGCACAGCTCAAACCGGCGAAATGGGCTGCAAATTGACATAGGTACAACAGGCCGAGTGGGAGATTTTTTTACGTATTCGATCGCGACAACAGTATCTCATGTATAGTGGTTCGCCCCGAACTGAGACCTCGCGGTATCGCCATTACAGAGCTCCATCTATTGACATCATTATGAAGTTCTGTTAAAAATACTGAAGCTCATTAAAAATTAAATACCTACCTAATTTCGTTTACTTATAATATTTATCTAATTTTAGTATTTGCTGTTCAAGTACAGGATATAATTCAAATAATTGATCAAGTTTCAGGCTTAGCCTTTCAGAAAATTGAGAGTTCTGAGGTCAACTCTGGACGTTAGAAAATCTCCACTTTGAAGTCAATTTTAGGGGAAAAATTAAAAAAAAAATTTTTTGGACTCTATTCCTAATTATCTTTAAAATGATATACCGCGTCCCTATGTAACGCTATAAAAATATATTTTACTTCGCATTCGCTTCTATGAGAGCCCCCCTGATATAAAGATTTTTAAGCCATATCCGGCTGGAGGTCATCGGTTTACATATTACCTATATTTAAATTTGAAGTAGGTAATTACGTTCAGTAGGTAATTCAGAAGTTATAAGTCTCTGACAGACGGACGGACGGACGGACAAGTGCAAATTCACTCAAGTAGGCCTAGATTCAGAGACCTTCGCTTCGCTCGGTCAAATACCTACCTACCTATGAAATTGATCGAGCACCAGCTGTCAAGCGCTTGAAAATTCCATACAAATCATCACTAACGCTGTCGCGATGGAATGAGAAGAAAATCTCCCACTAGCTAGGCACCCAGATGTAATTATTACGTAGGCACTACAGGCATCTGCTAAGAAAGGATATTTAAAAATTCAACCCATAAGGGGTAAAATAGGGGTTTGAAGGTTAAAATTTACGAATTAGAATCAAACTTAACTTACGTGAGCGAAGCCGCAGGAAAAAGCTAGTTCTACTCATATGTGGGTACATAATATAGGCTCAAAGACAAAGCTTACCTTGCGGCTTGCCTGAGATAGCTATAGGTAATTGTTTGTGTCGGAATTTAAGAAAACACAATGAAAGAGACAGTTGTTCCCACATGTACAATGTACCTATCTGTCTACAAAGGCATATTTTTGGAAAACAATTAAGTTGGTAAGTACTTAAGTGTATAGTACATACAAACATAGTACTATAGCTAGAACATTTGAAATCCGGCCAAAATATCTACATAAATGTGTATTACCCTTAAGTAGGTAAGTTCCTATCCTATAAGGGTACGCAACCTTTTCAAATATTAAAGGAGATAATCCTGAAGGAATATTGATTCAGTCCGTTTAAGGGATTGGCTAGAGTTGCTATGTAAATACACATTGAGATGTTTTATTACAATTGTACCTGAGTAGAATAGCACTGAGTATTAGTTTCTTTTTTTTTTCAATGCTGCTGTGTTGTCTGTACATGGCTGACGAGATGATCAGACAGATTAGACTTGATAAAGTCTTTTTCGAAACGAAAGCCTTTTTAGGCCATTTCTATCCCATCTAATATTATAAAAGGATCTTGCAAATTATTCAGCCAGTTTTCTGTATGGTAGTATACTCGACAAGTAGGTACTTAATTAAATCAATCAATCAATCATCAAATAAATATTATAAATGCGAAAGTTTGGATGGATGTCTGGATGGATGTATGGATGTATGGATGTTTGTTACTCAATCACGCCCCAACGTCTGAACGGATCTGGCTGAAATTTGGCATAGGGATAGATTATAGTCTGGAATAGCACATACCTAGGCTACTTTTTATCCCGGAAAATTAAAGAGTTCCCGCGGGAACCAAAAAAACCTCAAATGGATGTTTGTTACTCAATCACGCCAGAACGGCTGAAGGGATCTGGATGAAATTTGGCACAGAGATAGATTATAGTCTGGAATAGCACATAGGCTACTTTTTATTCCCGGAAAATTGAAGATTTCCCGCGGGAATCAAACAAATGTATCTGTTCAACTGATTTTGATAAAATTTGGTACAGGGATAGGTTGTATCCCGGGGAAGGACGTAGGCTACTTTTTATCCCGGAAAATTAAGGAGTTCCCGCGGGAACCAAAAAACCTCAAACCACGCGGACGAAGTCGCGGGCATTCGCTAGTATGAAATAATAAATTAAAAACTAAGTAGGCATGTACAAGGAAAAGCAGTATTTTGCGATATTTATCCTAATTAACTAAGCAAACTAAAGGCCAGAGCCTAAAGAAGCCGACACGATAAAAAAACATAACGGGATTAACTTTACATTTAAGTCTCTAACTCTCTACTCACTACTACTCTAAAGTACCTATAGTTACTGTAATATAATTTAGGCAGAATCAAAACTCGTAAACGTTAATATTTAAACACACAACGCTCAGACTGCACGAAACAATCGACACGTGCGACCAGCACGGGTCTGCTGAAAACACTGAGCATAATAACGAAAGGTAAACTCTATATTTAACTGGAGACGACTGAAATACTGTACACAGGAAAAGCTCCTTCTTTTATTTTTGGTCTAAAGTGTTTGAACTTTTGTCAGACACGTCTTAATGTACCAACTGGGGTATCTCTAAGTTTAAGGGTGCATTTCCACCAGAGATGTACTAAGCTACGGAAGTGTGTTAAAAGTTAAAACCACAAATAGGAGCCTTGGATCTAACATCTAGCGATCTAATCTAAGCTATGAAAATCAAGCGCTTTCATTGGTGATTCAACTTCATTAATAATAATCGTCTTGTTTACACGCCGATAGCCATTAGCCACCCTGTTCTCACCCGCTCTCAAATATTATGTCAGGTACAGTTCTAGGGCATGCAGTCGATACTGCTTCTGAGTACCGGGAATTTTCGGACCGATACTGGCATAGAACCGGGAATTCCCGGTACTTTCGATACTTTCGATACTACCATAAATTATCACAAAACAAGGCAAATACATTACAGAAAGTATGAAATAGACCAACTATTTGACATAATATATAAAATGTCGCGTAATATTTCCACACAGGATCATAAATTCATGATTTTTAATGAACTTGTGCAATAATTTGCATCGTTCCAAATTTCAAACTTTTATTGTAGTTCAACGCGAAGGGCCGGCGTATAGGTTTTACAGTGATAGCAGCATCTTGTCTGAAAATACACTTCGAAAAGCTGTTTTTTTGTATCGTGATAAGCTTATAATTTTATTTTTATAGCAATTAAATGCCTCAATCAATTTATTACTACAAGCAGTTTCTAGAAAAAAGCCTTGACGGACAGAGGGACAACAAAGTGATCCTTAAAGGGTCGTTCTTTTTAATATGGCATTCGCAGTAACCTCACCTCAACGAATAACAAATATAAATCTATCAATTGGTCAATTGGTTGGTCGATTTGTTGGTTGATTGGTTGGTTGTTCGGTTGGTCGATTGGTTGGTCGATTGGTTGGTCGATCGGTTGGTCGATGGTTGGTCGATTGGTTGTTCGATCGGTTGGTTGATCGGTTGGTCGATTGGTTGTTCGATCGGTTGGTCGATCGCTTCGAAAAGCTGTTTTTTTGTATCGTGATAAGCTTATAATTTTATTTTTATAGCAACTAAATCAATTTCTAGAAAAAAGCCTTGAGGCTTGGTCAGAGGGACAACAAAGTGATCCTTATCATCTTTTTAATATGTAGTTCTTTTTAACCATTTATTCGTGCAAGTTCCAAATGAGAGTACAAATATATTAAAAGTGTCTCATAAATACCTACTTCTGGATTGTCTCTTACACAATCGACCAACCGATCAAACAACCAATCGACCAACCGATCGACCAACCAATCTACCAACCAATCGGACAACCAATCGGCCAACCAATCGGACGACCAATTAACCGATCGTTCAAACCGATCGACCAACCGATCGACCAACCAATCGACCAACCAATCGACCAACCAATCGGCCATTCGATCGAATAACCAACCGATCAACCAACCAATTAATCGGACAACCGATCGACCATCCTATCGACCAACCAATCGACCAACCGATCGACCAACCGATCAACCAACCAATCAACCAACCAATCGTCCAAGCGATCGATCAAACCAATCGACCAACCGATCGACCAACTAATCGACCAACCGATCGAACAACCAATCGACCAACCGATCAACCAATCAATCAACCAATTAATCGGACAACCAATCTACCAACCAATCGACCAACGCATCGACCAACCAATCGTCCAACGCATCGACCAACTAATCGACCAACCGTTCGACCAGCCAATCAACCAACCGATCGGCCAACCAATCGACCAACCGATCAAACAACCAATCGACAAACCGATCGACCAACCAATCGACCAACCAATCGGACAACCAATGAACCGATCGATCAAACCAGTCGACCAACCGATCGACCAACCAATTGACCAACCAATCGACCAACCGATCGAACAACCAATCGACCAACCGATCAACAACCGATCGAACAACCAATCGACCAACCATCGACCAACCGATCGACCAACCAATCGACCAACCAATCGACCAACCGATCGACCAACCGAACAACCAACCAATCAACCAACAAATCGACCAACCAATTGACCAATTGATAGCTTTATATTTGTTATTCGTTGAGGTGAGGTTACTGCGTATGCCATATTAAATAGAACGACCCTTTAAGGATCACTTTGTTGTCCCTCTGTCCGTCAAGGCTTTTTTCTAGAAACGGCTTGTAGTAATAAATTGATTGAGGCATTTAATTGCTATAAAAATAAAATTATAAGCTTATCACGATACAAAAAAACAGCTTTTCGAAGTGTATTTTCAGACAAGATGTCCCACGCTATCACTGTAAAACCTATACGCCGGCCCTTCGCGTTGAACTACAATAAAAGTTTGAAATTTGGAACGATGCGAATTATTGCACAAGTTCATTAAAAATCATGAATTTATGATCCTGTGTGGAAATATTACGCGACATTTTATATATTATGTCAAATAGTTGGTCTATTTCTTGGTTGGTCTTACTGTAATGTATTTGCCTTGTTTTGTGATAATTTATGGTAGTATCGAAAGTATCGAAAGTACCGGGAATTCCCGGTTCTATGCCAGTATCGGTCCGAAAATTCCCGGTACTCAGAAGCAGTATCGACTGCATGACGGTTGGTCGATTGGTTGGCCGATCGGTTGGTTGATTGGTTGGTCGAACGGTTGGTTGATTAGTTGGTCGATGGGTTTGATGGATCGGTTCATTGGTCGTCCGATTGGTTGTCCGATTGGTTGTCCGATTGGTTGGTCGATTGGTTGGTCGATAGGTTGGTCGATTGGTTGGTCGATTGGTTGGTTGATCGGTTGGTCGATTGGTTGTTCGATCGGTTGGTTGATTGGTTGGTTGATCGGTTGGTCGATTGCATTGATCGATCGGTTGGACGATTGGTTGGCCAATTGGTTGTCCGATTGGTTGGTCGATTGGTTGGTCGACCAGTTGGTCGCTCAGTTGGTCGATTGGTTGGTCGACCGGTTGGTATAGACGAACCGGTCGTTCAACCAATCGATCAACCGATAGCGGTTGATCGATTGGTTGAACGATCGGTTAGTCGATTGGTTGGTCGATCGGTTGGTCGGTTGGTTGTCCGATTGGTTGTCCGATTGGTTGGTCGATTGGTTGGTCAATCGGTTGGTCGATCGGTTCATTGGTTGGTCGATTGGTCTCCACCCACCCAGAATCGACTGGGTTCGATTCTGGGTTCTGGGTGGGTTGGGGATACTGGGTTCGGTACCTCTTAGTATTTTTATGTCTCCAACCACCGTCCTCTCCGTGCGTGCGGTTCACTATAGGATCTTCCTATCATGTTCCCTATCAGCCACTAAGAGCCTCCAGTTTACTGTCCAGAATCCAGTTCCATACATCAAGGTTGGACTGACCACAGTCTTGGTTTTTTCACTAATTATCTTGGTATATAAGATTTAACGGAAAAACGCTGAGCATTTTAGAGAATTATGAATTCTTCCCCTCTGCCGTTGGTGTCAATGACAGTGGAGTCAAAAATCAAAATTTAGCAGCCATAATCCTGGTGCTTATGAGGTGCTTATATTACAGTAAACCCAGTCATTCAATTTTCTTTCTTTTTTTTTGAAACTAAACTTTGAACTGAAATATAATACAATCAGAGTATAATATAATCAGAGTAGCATAATTAATCTACTGTAACTCATTAAAGCAGAACAAATTTTATTGGAGTGACAGGTTCATCAATTAATTGATCTTCAAAAAAGCTGGTAAATAATATTTAGAAAGACTAAGTATAAATACTCAAAGTAAAAATAGGATTTTTTATACTAAAACCTCGAATTTGTGATCATAAAATACAGTGTAGTGAACGAAGTTCTTGTTACATTCAAAAATATCCGCACTTAATTAGAGAAGTAATCTATTTAATTCGAGTCTCGAAAGTATCAAAAGTACCGGTTTTGTGGTGTGGAGAACCGGGACTGAAAATATTCAGAAGTCTCGGGAATTCCCGGTACTTTTGATACCGGTAATTCCCGGTAGCATGCCCTAGTTACAACCTAAAGCTCTGTCCGCGGACAGACAACACGCGGTTCCGGCGCTAATAGTCCGGGAGGTAGCGTTGCATTTTGGGCAGTGATTTTACGCCGATTTATTTGCCATCTTTTTCAATAGATCTCGAATGACTTACAAATAAACCAAACGTCAGCTGGCGCACCCGCGGTGGGTGTGGAATTGGGAGGTTGCGGAAGTAGTAAAAAAATAAAAAAAATTAAGTGATAGTACGCCGGCTAAAACTTTTTCCATAAATAGTTGTTATCATACTGAGCTGAAAAAAAATCGTCAGCTGCATCGTGGAGGGGGGATTATTCCTATATTTCGACTTTTATGTAAATATTAGCTTTATTTTAGTTTATGTTCATTTCATTTAACACTCGATATTATTTCATATTATAAATTTTGTTCTAAATAAAGGAAGACAAAAATATAATGTGAAAGACAGCTGACGGCCTTTCCACCGCTATACACGAAGCTGATTGTTGATTTCGTACTCTTTACTTATGTAAAGAATCACGTTGTTAAATTTCATCCGGCGTAATATAACTTTATTTTACGGTGGTGGGAAGATCGCCCCGTCGATACGGTTTTTTTTTTTTTTATTTTTTTTTTTACTAATTATTTGAAGAATCACGAAATTAAATTTCATTCGGCGTGATATTACTGTATTTTACGTTTTTTTTACAAGTTAATGCGAGCAGCTGACGCATAATCCCCCCTCCACGATGCAGCTGACGATTTTTTTTCAGCTCAGTATGATAACAACTATTTATGGAAAAAGTTTCAGCCGGCGTACTATTACTTAATTTTTTATTTTTTTTTACCTCTTTCGCAGCCTCCCACACCCGCACCCACCGCGACTTGAGCAGCTGACGGTCGGTTCAGTTATTAGTCATATAAGAACAACTATCGCTGTTCATATCAGCCGGCTTACTATGACTTTTGTATTTGCAACGCTACCTCCCGGACAATTAGGTAAAGCAGTAAGCACGTCAAACTGCGAAGCGCGAGGACTGAACCGAAGGCTTACGTGCGTTTTTGTGTTGAAAACTAGTCCCCTCACAATTTACCTATGGGTACATTTTAGGTGTATCTTCCGTCTGTCTGTCTTTGTGTCCGCGGCTTAGCTCAGAGGGCGAATACTAGAAAGCTACAGCTTTCTAGTATTCGGTATTTGGTATGGGGGTATACTATCATCACACAGACAAAGTGGTAAATTTTTTTTAAAAAAACCACATCTTTTTTGGAGCAGTCTTTGTTGATTTAAATGAAATAAAAACTGCATACAAACATTTAGATTTATTTATAATAATCGTCATTCTGTTTGTAAAATGTGAACATCTACAATATAATATCCAGTCTAGTAAATCGTCTATGTTGGAAGTATGTGTGAATGAGCCATAATAAACTCAAGCTACCAAGCTCAAAATTCTATTGTTTCTGATTTTTTTAGATTCCTTATTTTTTGCACACTTTATAATTATTAGTAACCTAAGACAATTGTAAGGTCATTATTTTTTTTAGGGTTCCCTACCTCAAGAGGAATAAAAGGAACCCTTATAGGACCACTTCGTTGTCCATCTGTCTGTCAACCAACTGCTACCTACCAGTTTGAATAGTGTGTCTGATTATGTATTTTTATGTCATCTCTCTTGTTATTTACTAAAAGAATTTATATTGTGTGCTGGTACTGAACCTTTTGTGTGAGAGTCTGACTTGCACTTGACCGTTTTTTTATAATACATACTCACATAATTACTTAATAAGTAAGCAAGCTGCCCATAACATACAATTTTTTTTTTTTTATTATAATAATTTGGAATCCCAACATAGGACAAACTAAGTACAATTAAATAAAAACCAAATACATAATTTATTAAAAAATTATATTATAGGTAAGTAAATACTTAATTATCTTAATGTTTACGTTTTTCATCTCGATCCCTTGTTTTTGAGCGATCATAATCATCATACTTTCTTGATGAGACACGGCTGCGTTTGTCATCTGCCCGTCTCTCCCTAGAGCGATCTTCTCTATCACGAGATCGGGACTTGTGTCTTTTACTAGAATACTCTCTCTTTCTATCATATGGTGAACGGGATCTTCTCTCTCTTTTCTTATGGCTACTGTGATATTTTGATGACAGTGGAGGTGTTTTAGGCGACTTATCTTTCTTGGAATCTCGTTTCGAGTCCTTAGATGTGGAAGCTGTTGGTGACTCAGCCTTTTTTTCTTCAATTTTAGCTTCACGGTCCTTCTGAGCTTGTATATGTTTGTTGGCTTGATAAATCTTCCTCAATGACTCAACTCTGCTTTCCAACTCTTCTGGATTGACTTTTGACCGTTTGTACAATTCCAAAATTTTTGAACATACCATTCTAATATCCTCTTCAGAGACCTTAAATAACAGGAACCAGTGCGGGTTGTTTGGAAGAGGTAGACCAATTTTACGAGCTGTCAGATAAATGCACGCACAAGCAATCGTCTCAGGGGGAAATCTCATAAATACGTCTGTACGTAGAGCATCATTCATATAATTCCAAGCCATTTGCATGAGTTGCTTGTTTTTCTCATATTGCAATAGCTGCAAATACACTACAATAAGCTTATGTGGATGTTTCACATGTACACAGAACCCTAACTCTTTTAAAATTCGACGTTCTGCTTTGATTACTTGATTTTTAAGCTCTATGTAATTTTGATCTACAATCAGAGGAGATATCGTCTTTTGGGCTCTCACTTGTTTGATATGATGGAATACGTTTATGACATCGCGTATTCGGCAAGGTTTTTCTTCAACTTTCGACGCCAAATATATGCTGCCCATAGCGGTGGTTTCCATTGGATATCTTACAAAGGATTTTGAATAATAAAATCTTTGTAAGTACATCTGACCGGTTGCCATTGCGACTTGTGGAAGTTTAAGCAGAATTCCTGCTGTTTGAATCATTTCACATCCTAAAATGCGAAGGTCTGTTTCGGTTTCTATGTCCAACCCATCAGACTGAGATGGGGTTTCCTTAAACGTAGATTCTGGCAGTAAGCAGTTATGTAAGGTTAACACTATCTTCCCATAGTTCTTTTGAGGCTTCGCTGGCGTCGCAGTGCTGGATTTGGTTTGATTTTGAACAGTTGTCGTGGTCATTGTAGTGTCTCAATGTTTTACACGGGAGTTGGTTGCGTATCACAACTAACATAAAATATGACGCACAAGATGTAGATTTAACGTTAAAACAAATTAAACTCCATATTCTTATGTTTTTCAGTCATATTTTACTGATTTCTTTCGTAATTACACAAAATCCAAAATGACATTCACAAAATGAGCAAAACCAAGATGGCGTCACGGAAACAGATGTCAACCTATTTTATTGTTATTTCATTTTGTTTTAGCATAAAAACTTGTAAAAATTAAACTTACCCTGCGCCATTACCGAAAACTTGAGTTTTACTTAAATCAACTCATACCAAAAGCTTATTAATTAAAATAAGGGCGTCGATTCAACACTGACTTCTTCATCACAATATAAAAATCAACAAACTTTTTTTTAAACTTGACGTAAACCTGGATGCTAGTATTTCGTGCAAATATTTGATAAAATTTATCTAATAATGATTTCCTTCTTATTAAACTTATATTAAAATTTCTACTCTAGCCACTAGCAAACACTTACAAATTAAATGAGTAAGTGGATACTGGAAACATTAACATTCCAATTCAGTATTTTTGAACGCAGTCGGAAATCAAGCCGTATGTCCAATTTGGCGGCACAAAACAAAAGCAGCTGATCAATAATTCTGTCTTCATGGTACGAAAGCAAAGTGTGAAACCCTCAATGTTCTTAATTAATTAGAATTCGATAAAAGAAAAACAAAAACACCTGCTTCCACTTAGAATAGGACTTTATGATAATGATAATAATATGTATTATAATTTTGAGGAATTTACGTAATAGGTATACTGCATTATTTTTTTTAAATTCAGTTTTTATTGAATGAAAATATGTACTTTACAATTACATGATACTTACATCCAGGGTCCGTGCATTTTTGGAGAAATGAATCTAAAAAATCATGTCCCTCGCTGGATTCAAAACAGCACTTCACGAAAGACATTTTGTTTACTAATTATTATTATAGAAAAAATATAATAAATCTTATATAGGTACTTATATTTCAGGTATAGTTAAACTGGATATATAATTATTATAATTATTTAGCAACAATCAACAGGAGAATTTTATTTAATTAGATTCTGAATATAATGTATTGTCACCACAACACTCATTAATAATATTATATCATTGTTAGTTGTATTATAGGTATATTATATTAATATTATAGGCCATTCTCATTATTAATTTAATAAACATAGTTAAATACCACATAGAACACAATCCAAAAAAATACCATAATATTATTTTATTCTTCTATTGCTTTATTTTGTACCAAGACGATAATATACACGGAATTTGTGTCATATTTTATTAATAAAATTGCAAATACCACATTTTGAATCGCTAAAGCTGTACTAAAGTGTATATTTAATATAAGACGCCAATACGAATACGCCAGTCTATTCTAATCCATTTATGTGTTATCCTAATTCTTAGCACACTGAAATTATGTCAATGGCGTTTGAAGTGTGCCAAATGGACGTTGAACCACATAGTCAAAGGTTGAACCTATCCAAAATATGTTTGGTGTTCCGCTTCCAGTTCGCACTTCGAACAATTACCCGACAAGGTTTAATAGGTAGAACTTTCATGCAGGTTACTTGTTACTTTTGATACTTTCTTAATCAGGGGATTAAATAAGCGCGAAATGTACATTCTATTTATCAGAGCAGAGTAAGTACCTATCTCCTTCTCTGTTCATCATGTTCATCAATGATACGTACCTAACCCACAGACCTAACCACAGAGGAACACGAACGTTCTCTCTATGGTAGGAAGCACGAATGATCAATGAACCCCTCGTCGATTTCAATGTACTCTGTGTTATAAATCTGTGACTCTGTGTCGTCTATCCTAGAGACAATCCGCCTGTGAAAAAAAAGTTGAGTAAGCAAGAGCCCAGAGCCACAAAGCTAGTAAAAATAAATTGTTTACGGTAAACTAAAATAGATGGCGCTAGTTCGTTTTGTTCAACATTTCTAAGAACTACCCCTATAATCAATGTACTCTGTGGTAAGAACCTTAAACACTAGACCAAAGACTACTGTGTATAAAGGGAGCACTAGACCCTGTAATCTGCGTCGAGGATCTTACGATCGCCATATATTCTAGCGACATCTATTATTGAATAGATGTTTTTTAGGTCTGTACTAAAAAACATCTATTCAATAATAGATGGCGCTAGACGTTTAAAAAGCGATTAAAACAAAAAGGAAACCCAACCAACAACAGGAAGGCTGCGGTAAGTAAATCATAATATTATTATGAATAGTTCGCGCGCGAGTTGAATGCAGAGTAAATGTATGGCTGCATTCAACTTGCGCGCGAACTGTAGTTACTGGATAAAATAAACGAACGGGACATGGAGAAAAAATACATTAAATATTGAAGCTAACATTCAATAAAAACATTATACCTACTTATTTTGTTTTTAAAAATAATATTAACCGCATTCAAACATTAAAAAAATAGTAGATTGTATTATAAGGGAGCAAAATAGTATTTTTACGGCGAGGGCGCTTTTTTGAATCCAGAGCGAAGTAAGGGATTCTTTAGTAGAATTCTGAACGTTGCGAGGGATTCAAAGTACGTCGCCCGAGCCCAAAAATATTTTGCGCCCGAATGATACACTCTACTTTTCATCACCCTCTATGAGAAAATAAAACTACAAATCTATCAGACATCCTCTTCAGAGACGCTATTAATTTCGAATGTGAGTCCAATTTTACGTCGTTATTAGAACTGACTGTTGATTTTAGCATTGAGTAGGTAACTCCAAAGAGTGGAAGGCTGTTTAGTTTTGGCTAAGTACTGGAAGTAGGCCAAAACACAGATTCTGAACAATTCTTGGCGCCTCTTGCATTTCTCCATTCAATAAAGTTACCATATATCATATATTTCATATATTTCTCCCGGGATTTTGCAAGTAATAGATCACATTTCTTGCGTCAGTTCTCATACTTTCGGGAATTAATTCTATACTTTCACTGTCATTTGAAGAACTCATTTGTCAAAATAAAACCATGAATTTTTAACAATCCGTGAAAATTTACGAAAACGCGGCCTGTAGTTCGCGCATTTTTAATTTGGATTTTGGTTTCCTTTTTTTATTAAAAAAAAGGAAACCACTAGCGCTGAACATTAAGATGTTCCAAATTCAAAAAGTGCGCGGAAAACATAATTGCGGCGCACTTTTTGAAATAAAGAGGATTAAAAGCTCATTTCTGCCCGCTAAAAGTTCCATAAAGAAAACACCACCTTTGGGCGCACTTAAAGGCGAACCAAGTCGTCCTTTTCGAATAGATGGGATGAAAAATATATTTTCCGCACTTGGACGCAGGCGTCCGTTGTACTGTACGGGAGGGTCTATGAAAAGGATAAACAAACATTGTAATTATCTTAAAAATAAGTAAGACCATGAATTAATCTAACATTGAAATATTGTCGTGACTTGTAGCAATTGAATTAGCATTGAATTAGCTAAATGGACATGAAGGTACCTACCCTACCATTTACCGAGATAGGTAGATTCATGTTACTACATATTACGTAACTCTAAAGGATTTTTTAAGCTAATTATAATACCTACTACATAAAGGCGAGAGAAAGGCAAAGGATAGACGCGTTCGAGATGTGGTGCTGGAGACGCATGTTAAGGATTCCTTGGACAGCCAAGCGCACAAACGCGTTTATCCTGTCACAGCTAGGGGTAGAAACGCGACTTTCCTCCATATGTTATCAACGCCTGCTCTCTTACTTCGGTCACATCATGCGACGTGGGAACGACAGCTTAAAAGCTTATAGTGACGGGCAACACCGAGGGCAAAAGATCGATAGGCCGCTCACCAACCAGATGGTCAGACCAGCTAAGGGACTCCAAGTGCAAATTTCACACCATTGCAAGACTGGCCTCCGATAGAACCCGATGGAAAAATTTAATCCGCACAAGGTTGCAAAATCCCCAGGACCACGATCTTCAGCAATGAAGTAACGACTGGAGAGAGAGAGTTAATGAACATTGATGACCTATCTGGCGCAGTGTCGAGCGATGTTGTCTTAACGTGGGAGATCCCGGAAATCAATGCTTATTAACTTACAAACTATCTTGTCTGAGGCCAGGGTTATACTCGTAAGTTTTAATCACGTAAGTCGTTCACATGAGTACCTTTCGAAATTTCAACGTTCATTATTGTAAGTTGCGAATTGTACGCAAATATTAGTAACGTAAGATATTTACATAATACTAATAAAATAACTAACTAAAAGAGTACCCTAAGACTTAGTATGTAAGTAGTAGTAGTAACCAGCAACTAGCTAAGTAACCATATTTTGAGTAGGTAGGTTGAATATTACCTAGGTACCTCTTTGCAATAAAAATATGCGTACCTATGATGAATTTAAATATTCGTTTACTAGGGATAATAATCTCTCAGAGTTGCAATATTATTTAGTGCAATAGCTTCATTGTTAGATTTTGAAAGCGTGACTTATATGAATACCAACCGCAGGCCTAGGGCTTATTAAATAATATCCAAGATGAAAGATAACTAAAGCAATTGTTATTCTAGGATTTGTTGCATGTGGTTGCATGACAAACGCCATGTCTGAATAAATGTGCCTGCAGCTAGTCGTGGGTTAGGTATCTTATGGAGTATCCGTACCTACTAATTATTATAAATGAAAAGTGTGTATAGTCCAACCGAACTCCCACCCGTACGAGTCCCAACGTCATCATAAGCCGAGGTCTTAGCCTCACAGGAGGCGCCCTTAGGAAGACGGTGCCCCTCGACAGTGTCTTCGAGCCCTAGCGCACGCCCACCTCCCCGGTAATGCTGTACCAGTCAGTACCTAAGGTCTACGCAACAAACGAATCCAAAAAAAATACTAATATTTTTTTATCACTGCATGTTAGCCCTTAACCTGGTGGTAAGTGGACCACCGGGAATCGAACGTTCCACTTCCCGATATAAGACCACTGCGCCAGAATAGCTCAAAAGAGCAACACCGACCTGCGTGACATGACAAAATTGTTTCCCCTATGACGCGTTTGGCGCGGACGTTTGTCCAAGGGATGGTGGACTGGCGTGAACGAAATATAGGCATCAAAGCACTGCTTACCCTAGTTAAGAAAAACTCAATGTTTATTTTTCATCATGCCCTACCTGAAAATATGTAACCAATGCCTACCCTGGCTCCGAATACTGCGCACGCCACTGGGTGGATACCTAAATATGAAACTTTCACAAAAACGCTTTATGGATTCAAAAATAAGTGGTTTTCCTTGCTTCCACGGCCTCCTTCAGAATTCGCTAAGGCTTCGACTACGTAATATTCTCTCGCTCGCCAATTCTAACTTATTCAGTCGACCTCGAGGAATTGAGGAGAACGGTTGCTGGCTGGTCGCCATCTTGTCTTTTTAAGCGCGCCAAATGTGATGTGATTTTAACTTTGAAATATTTATGTATTTAGTGTTTCAGTGTTTTCATGTGGTATAATGTAACTTGTCGATTTCAGTAATTCTGTGTTTCTATAGATCTCTTTTGGCGATTGGTTGTGGTTAGTGAGTGTTTGTTTTCGTCTTTCTATCACTACATCTATGCCGGATACGTTTTTTTGGTGAGTCTAATAATCTTTCTTAGTTTTCATTACTGTTTAGGTATATTTTGTTAGTGAAAAATATAAATCTTTAACTACGGATAAAATATTGTTTCCAAAGTTTTCTTATTAAAATATCTTTTTAAGGATTCTAAAGATACGTACCTAGTAAAAACAAATGCTAGAGTTTTCCTGAAAAAAATTCTGACGGGAAAAAAGGAAAGCCTTTTATTTATTTTTAATATATGTACAGACTGTAGCCTCAACTTCACTTTTGTTTTGATACTTACCTATCCGCAGATTTTCAGAGGTAGGTACTATTATGTGTTTTACTAAGGTAATACCTACTTGCCGAAGCTCGCGAGTTCGTCCGCGTGGAATAAGTTTTTTAATTTCCACGGGAACTCCTTAATTTTCCGGGATAAAAATTAGCCTGTCACTCTCCAGGTCCCCAACAATATCCGGGCAAATCACGCCGCAACAGAGCATCGGATATTTTTGAGGACCTTGGTGGGACCTACCTTTTTGCATGGGTATACCTAGTTGATGACGGAGAGTGACATAACTACTACTACTACTTTACTACTGCGGCTACTTTTTATCCCGGAAAAATATGAAGTTCTCTTAGGGTAAAAAAAAACCTAAACCAAGCGGACGAAGTTGCGGGCTTCAGCTAGTAACATATTTAAAGAAAAACATCAGCCGTCTCTCTCAAATTGTCTCAAAGTGCTAATCTTAAAAATATCGAATGAAATTTGTTCAAACAGTTATAAGTAGAAGGTAGAGTATCACATGGAAAGGCCATGCAAAGCCGGGGCGATTTAGCTAGTAAAATATAAATTACACAATCAAAACCTTAATGCCTTTAACTCTCGCCGCTCTAACCTTTCTGAACGAATTGAAAGTTATCTGTGGGTTTCTGCTTCATTTACTTCGGCTCTTGATGACGTCATTGTATTTTATAAAAGTTTATTTTCGCGTTTTTAAAGAGATTCATATCCATATAGTTATGAAGCAAAGTGGATTAGGTACATAAAAAATCCATAAGTATCATACTAACATTATAAATGCGAAAGTGTGTTTGTTTGTTGGTTTGTCCTTCAATCACGCTGCAACGGAGCAACGGATCGACGTGATTTTTGACATGGGTATAGTTGAGGACCTGGAGAGTGACATAGGCTACTTTTTATCCCGGAAAATTAAGGAGTTCCCGTGGGAATCAAAAAAACATATTCCACGCGGACGGAGTCGCGGGCATCAGCTAGTTAAGTAATATAAACGCGAAACTGTCTGTCTGTGCGTCTGTCTGTCTGCCTGTCTGCTACGCTTTACGGCGCATCTTTTCATCCGAGATAGGGGCATAGGCTTAGTAGGATATAATTTTTATCCCTGATGATTTAATAGTTCCCGCGCTTTCTGCATATTAGGGAGGAATAGCAATCGCTCTTTATGAAAAGGCGCATTCGTGTATCTGTGGCCGGCAACAGGTATAAAAAATAACTACAAAAAAAGGACGTAGATAAGATTGAAGCTACTTTTAGCGATCTTTAAAAAAAATGTGCAAGCTATATCGTTAAATAATTTGCCACAAATTGCAATAATATCAGAACTCGTTCAGAAAGAAGCCGTGCATTCAAAAAGCTCTTTTCAACATTTGATAAAGTTTAATCGCGAAACGAAAACGCGGAAAGTCTAAATAGTTTGTGGTTTTTTTTTCTAAGCGTACTACCTACCTACTTCAGGTAGCTTTTATCTGCCAAAGACTATTTAATAGGGTTTTTTTTGTCCGCAATAAAGTTATGCACAAGAATGAACAGAATGTCGGTCTGTTACTTAACTTCCGACTACTTAACTCAATTTTAAAGATTGCACAGAGCTGTATCAGTTGATTTCGCAGAATGGAAGAAAACTATTAACCTGGGTCTCTGTAAAGGTTTTTGAGGGTCGGAACTCGGAAGATAAATAGCTACTCGCTCACTATTGCAAATTGCATTATCAGAATGCCAGATTGCATGTATGGAAATGCTATCATTATAATTTCGAGCTAAACTCCGAATTCCTAGCTATAATTCTGTTTGAAATCCAGGTCATATCGATCTCAGCTAAGTAAATAGACCTGTATACGTATCTGCCTACATATTGTGTATGAATTACTCCATTGATGTATGACATACTCTATTATACCACAGACTTCTATAAAATATACGAGTAGGTTTGCATCTAGGAAGATAGGTAGGTAGGTACCTAGGTAAGTCAATTTTTTAAGATACTTCCTCAATAATTTGACTCAAAGTTTTTTAATACGTAAGTAAGTAGGTACAAGTTCAAGGCTGTAACATTCAAGATAACTAATAAAATAGCTGAATTCTGCGACTTTTCCGCTAGTTTTAATAAAATCTAGTGTTTACTTAGTTTCCCACGATAAAAATCACGTCAATCTTGATGCAAGCTAAGTACATCTGTTCTAAAATAATCGTCAAGACCCGATGTCCACCAGAGCGGAGATGGCCGGAGACGTGTTTAGTGGACCAATCAGATTTATGAAGATGAGGTGAAAAAATATCGGTAACTATTTATCGATAATCTGATTGGTCCGCTAAGCACAGATTCCGGCCATCTCCGCTCTGGTGGATACCGGGTCTAAATCGGTTCAGCGATAGAGTCGTGAAAAACGTCACAGGCGGAAAAGACACATTTTTAACCGACTTCAAAAAAGGAGGAAGTTCTCAATTACTTACAATTATTACGCACCGAGTTTCTTGCTGGTTCTTCTCGGTAGGAATGTCATTCCGAACCAGTGGTAGATTCACTTGACGATTCAAAAGTACTTGTAAAAGTTTATTTGAATAAAAAAATATTTGATTTGATTTGATTTGATTCGTCAGTATGTTTTTTTTTTGTATGTATGTAACGCGATCATTCCGCCAATTATATTTATGAATCAATTTTGATCATTCTTTTTTTTATTTTGTACCTAGATCATACTTCAGAGGTGGTCCCATATAAATTTTATTGAAATTGATTTAGCGCTTTTTGAGAAAATCAACAAAAAACATATTATATATATATATCCAGATAGTTTTTTACTTTTTAGTTTAGGTTGGTACTTATAGATATAGTTTTGAAGTCGGTTTTTGTTTTAGATGCAAGCGAATAATTATAAATTATGGTATACACAACATAAAGTAGGTATGGATGATATAATATAATAGATTAAATGTGGATTGTTTTTTAAAGAGTAAATACAGCATCAAATAATGACGTCATGTCACTGTTGACTGCTTCCAACCTACGCGCCGCCTGCGCTTCTCGCCTCTACAAAAACTGTATAAGCATCTGCTAATAGGTACGGTCAAATTATTATTGCTTGCAAGGTTTTTTTTTGCACTGTTTTGGATTGCCAGTGCGATCTATAGCCAAATAAATCATCGGATAAAATAAGATTTATTTCATACTCTATCTTAGGCTGGGCGTACGTAGGCTAAAATCGCCGAACCGCTTTAGCAGCTGTAGCGTCTATAAATAAGCTCAGAAAATTTCTCTGCGACTATGAAATGCTCAAAAATTACTTTACCCTATCATACTAATATTATATAAATGCGAAAGTGTGTTTGTTTGTTGGTTTGTTGCTCCAACGACGATCGAATCGACGTGATTTTTGGCATGAATATATCTGAGGACCTTAGTGACATAGGTTTTTATCCCGGAAAATTAAGGAGTTCCGGAGGGAATCAAAAAAACTTATAGTCGCGGGCATCAGCTAGTTTTCTATAAAAGCTGCGTTAATCATTGGTACGATCTCAATGGTAGTGATTGGCTGTTGATGGTAGTGTTGCTGTGACAATATTTTTTTTTGCCATTAGGGAAAGAACTAGCCAAAGAAGCCAATCAGAGTTGTCATCGTTACAGAGCTACAATATGCTCTAAAATGGCTTGATGTAAACTAAATCACCTATCTGCTAATCAGTGTAAGAATTGTCGATCCAATCGTCTAAGTTCGGCTTCAAAGTAAAATAAACCATAACAGCATTGAATTAGAGCTCAATTTCGTGTATCCACTCTCATACTTTTAGGTATGTACGATACCCTATACGTATACACAAGTCGTGTATGGATACACGAAATTGAGCTCTAATTCAATGCTGTTATGGTTTATTTTACTTTGAAGCCGAACTTGACGATTTGATCGGCACTCCTTACATGATTGCACCTCTGCTTAGCTACTCAACTGTTGAAAGGATCGATCGTGGAGCGATCATTCATATCTTCTTAGTAGCAAATGTAGGTACAGCTCCAGCTTTACCTATACTAAAATATTAACAGCTGGCAGGCAGTTTAGATATCCAGCCAAGGCAGATAAGATTTTTCAAGGCAGGTTATCCAAATGATAATCATACTAATATTATAAATGCGAAAGTGTTTGTTTGTTCGTTTGTTGGTTTGCTGGTTTGTCCTTCAATCACGCCGCAACGGATCGACCTGATTTTTTGCATGGGTATAGTCGAAGACTTGGAGAGTGACATAGGCTACTTTTTATCCCGGAAAATTGAGGAGTTCACGTGGGAATTGAAAAAACTTATTCCACGCGGACGAAATCGCGGGCATCACCCAGTACTTATATATTTTTTTTAAATAAAGCTAGGTACACTTCAACACAATACCTTATCAGCAATATCAATTTCATAGTTTATGATCTATTATAGTACAGGGTCTCAAAATTGTCTACCGCGAATGTTCACCGCAACAACGTCGATAATATGGTAGGGATATCTACACTAGATTGCCCGAAGGCACTTGCTCAACCGAATTTACCAACAGAAAGTGATACCTGAATCTAGTTTTAACTTTAAAGCTTAGGTAGATAATATACCTAGTTATGTGTCGTGCAGACGGACAAGTCCACCTGCGATCGAAGGTCGTGTGTCGAAAGCTTGTTCTACATTCGCCGGTAATTGCATGGAACAAACCGTTTTTGGGTAGGTATGTCTCTTAATGGAGTCATGGTTCACCTAGATACTTGGCGAAATAAGCATTGCTCCATATTCAACATTGTCGGCATTTTTGTATGCCAAAAAAAATATCTATATAGAAATGTTGACAAGGATCTAAGTACTGACTTAGTTTTGGCAAAAATATACTTGTATTCATGTTAAGTACAAGTATTTTTCGCAAAAACACTCGGGGCCAATTCAATTATACAAGTAACAATGTTGTAAATCAAAATTTCAAATTGATTAGTAGGTTTTTTTTAATCCACTACAAGTAAGCCCTCGACTGTGATCTCACTTGATGGTAAGTGATGATGCAGCCTAAGATGGTAGCGGGCTAACCTGTTAGGGGCATAGCAGTTATATTAAACCCATACCCCTATTCGGTTTCTACACGGCATCGTACCGGAACGCTAAATCGCCTGGCGGCACGTCTTTACCGGTAGGGTGGTAACTAGCCACGGCCGGAGCCTCCCGCGGATCGAACCCGGGACCTCCGCACGTTAAGGCAACAGCGCTCAACACTGCGCCACGGAGGTCGTCAAAGGAGAAACGTTATTCGGAGTTGGCGAAATGACGAAGTCAGCCTTTAGACACAAAACCCAATGTTTAAACCATATTTGGTAGACTAAAAATAATGTTTTCGTTATATTCATTTAAGAGGGTGATCTAATATACAGTCACATCATCCATGAATCTATAATATGCTCCTGATATCTATGTTTTTATCAGACACTTATGTACGTAGTTCTTTAAATTGTTTGAAGACCTGTCTTTTATTTTTTACACCAGTAACAAAACCACCTAAAAGAATTAATGCGTGGGTTAATATACAAATTTGTAATAAACGCATTTTGGACACGCGATCTATGTATGACTTATTTATTTAAAGTTCACGGCTATTAGGTATAACGAAACTTTAAATATGTTTTGAATAAAGCCTTCATTGGCATAGTTTGAACTTTGTTATAATAATATTTCTCTAATTAAATATTATAATTTTAAAATTCTAGTTTAGCCCGATCCTAATAGAGATTTAACTCTTTTAGGGCATGTACTTACCCAAGGCATCAAGGTTTCTATTTATTTTCCCTGCATGGAGAATCGGTCCTGAACTAAATTTCATAGTTTATCGCCTCAGAAAGAGTACAGAGCTTGTAGTAGCTTCGTATACCTACTATTGATTTATAATCGTCCTACTGATGATAATAATGTTTAAGCTCATTCTATACCTACTTACTTTCAGAGTGACGTACCTACTCTCGCCTATACTACTAATAATACGCACAAGCTAAAAGAATATGTTAGAAAATATTCGGGGATCAAAGTTTACGACTTCGTCGAACAAAAACTGTTTTTATCAGCACTGGCTTATAATTATTCAAACCCTTTTATGGTTTTCTTCTGCGTAACCAATCGGCTACACGTGGGAGTGTGAAGGAAGGTGACTTTGAAACATCACGTTCTAATGCTATAAAATAAAATATTGACAGTAATTTCGTTTTATGAATTACGTAATTTGTAAAATTATATGTATTTAAAAGGGCGTTAGGAATAGATTTGCGAAGGACTTTGCAATCAGACTTTTAGCCAAGACCACATCTCGGCAAAGTCGATGGTACAGCTGCTCACCCAGAGATTTTCTTTAAAGTTTTTAAGAGTTGTAAGTTTAAAGATAATATTATATAGAGTACTTATGCTTTCGTCAGGACGGTTTTGATTTTAAAACTGAAAACACGAAAGCGTCGGCCATCGCTTGTACAGTTGTACCGTAGAGCCCTAACTATGCTAATATTTTACGGTATCGTCCTGTTTAACGGTTCATCCTCATCGACACTCCACGTTTATGTAAACGCAAGGATCTGATCATTAGCAAGGCATGAGTATTAAAACTCTTTTCATTGGCACTGGTGATTTTAATAAATAGGGTAAGTAAATGTTTCATATACATGTCTGCGACTCACAGATAAATCTGTGCTGTGACTACATTGTCAAATTTTAATAATACATAGTTCTATGGTCTATGATTGTAACCTTGTTCTATCTCTTTTTGGTTTTCAAGTTTACCTAATAAATTAAGATAGTTGAATATTTTTAAGTCTTTTAAATAAATATAAATTTAACAATAAATACTGGGGCTTACGTTTTCATCCTTAAGCTTTTAAGATTTGGTATAGTTTACGTAATTATAAAAACGGCAGAAAGTTCTTCGCTTTTTGGCAACTTCACTTATACATTGCTTTTTTTCAGCAGCACCAGAGGGAAAGCTCATTCTTAGTTTTCCATCGAAATAGAACACTTTGATGTGCGAAGTATGAACTTCTCGCGAGCAGTGATACTCTAAGGTTGCTGTTCGTAAGACAGTCTAAAAGTTCTAGTGATAGCTCAGCCAATGTGTGTTCAGCCTTATATAGGTTTAGTATCTAGTTCACCATATAACGATAAATACCTATTAAAGCCTCTTTTAAAGCTAAGGTATTATCTTACCCTGCAATTCGAGCTCTACACGAAATAAATCTTGCGTAACAATTTTCCTCACGATGATCCCATCCTCGGAAAGTATAGTGTACGCGTGATGCATAAAATAAGCACTTGTGATACTTGGAAGGATACCTACTAACATCGGTTAATCATCTGAACAGCTTTATACTGTTCTATTATTTATAGAACAGCACAAAGCTGTCGAAGACAATTACTATGAATTAATAGAACTTGCTTGCTTGTTTTATTACTGTGAATAAGTAGAACTTCTACTAATTCGTGGTTAAAAACAAGCTAAAAATAAGATATTTGAATAAACCAATGAGATGGTTGGTATACCATAGGTACCTCACGGCTTTTCCTGCTCGTCTGCCACCACAATATTACATAGGTAAAACTTGGATCAAACGTCGTCCCCTCCCCCACGCTCGTACCTATCTCTATGTATATTTCGCTTCCAGAAAACACATATCAAGGACATATTAAAGAACAATAGGTAGTCGGTACCTATTGTTCTTTAATATGTCCTTGATGCACGCCCTTAAAAACTCGGATCATCAAGTAGACCAGCAAACCACAACCAAAGGTTATCATTATACCAGTAAATCCTTAGTATATAGGTAGTAGGTAGGAATACCCAATAGCCCTGATACAACTTACCAAGGCTATTGTAACATGGTTCCAAATACATTAATGGTGGCAACTCTTAGGCAACAGACCTAAAAGCGAATCTTCACAAGTAATGCCTATTGTAACAACATCACGAACTTGCTATTCTTTGACAAATACAAACAATTAGTCGTGACATTGCCTCACCATGTACCCCATTATCAACTGAATTACTTGCCCCTAAATGCTAAATTTACTAGAGCATTGTGCAAGCGTAGATACTAGACTTTTCTAGCTACTTTGCGCTTAGATTTTTGCGGTCTTTGAAGCTGACCCTAAAAAATATAAGTTCATACTCGTATTTAAAAATCCAAAAGACTTCCTGTCAGTTTTCGTTTAAGGAATCTTCTTTCTAGGAAATCGATTATCTAGGCAAACCAACGGCCTGTACGGGTTTTTTTCGGGACAAAAGATTTCGAACCCCGCGGAAGGAACTCGCAGGAAAGTTTAAAAATAAAAAAGTCCGTTTACCCTGTTGGGTAATAGTACATTACATCGCGAGACCGGGAAGTACGCGTTTTCTGATCGAGTGTTAGTTAGACGGCCGAGCTACTTGAGGCCGGCTATATACGAGACCAGAAATGCTCTCCCGGTCGAGGTGTGTATAGTGCTTTTCTAAAAAATTAAACAAGTGACTTTTCTTTGGATTTGGGTAGAAGCAAATTATTTTTAGCTAATTCGGCCTCCTCTCTCAGAAAAGGCGGCGTACAATCTAAATCCATAATATCCTCACTCGAACTCATTTTTTCGTCACTTTTAAATAATAAATTATAACGATTAGGTATGTAGTTAATTCCCGCCTTTCAATATATAAAGATAAAAAATAAATATTATACTTTTAATTCTTTTTTTTTTGTGCTATGAGTACTGAACGCGTAATACGGTAGGGCTCCTAATTTAAACTATTTAGGCTTAAGAACATTATAACAAGTTACAAGATATTTAGGAAGAAAGATTCCAAATTCAACTTATGATGTGTAATGAAAATACATAGATTCTTTACTGGCCTAGGCCGGGAAGTTTAACTTTCGAATGTGCACATTTCATATCATTTTTCAGAAAACACAATATCTTTATTGTATTCGGTTAGTAATAACACATTACTGAACAATATGGTTTACATAAACCTCCTGATATTTACTACTTACTCATAATTAAACATGGGTGTACGTCTGAGCCTGAAGATTTCATGTCTCAGAGACTGATGTTCAAGAGTTTTACAAATATTTACTTGTTTTAATGACCAGAGTATCTTCTTACAACTATTTGTCTATTGCTCTACAGCACAGACGAATCCACTTTTTACGTGTAATACACTCATAGCTGAACATTACGTACCTACCTACGTGTTGTCACATGGTTGCCATGATGGTTCTGATAAGACAGTCTACCTTGGCCGAAAGCCTGTGACATAGTTTTTGCTTGAGGTTTTTGCAATATATCCAAACAAATCGTAAAATAAGGCCTTATAATGGAGTGTTAGTAATTAATTCAAGGTGTTAGGTATTTTTCATTGAAATGGATATTCGGAACGTGTTTTAAAGAAGGAAAATGAGAACGAGCGTTACATAGCTAATTGTACCTACGGGTACAAGTATGGTAGGAACGTACTGTTATAGGTTTATTATATGCCTTTTCAAACTAAACCTTTATTCTTGTCAATTCTACACATTTCTACCTGTATAATCCTTATCCTTACTAATATTATAAACGCGAAAGTTTGTGACTATGCATTTTAAATAATAAATAATCATTAAGCCTTCCTCGTGAAAATATTCTAAAGTTCTAAACAATCGTAAAAACTGTATTGAAATCCACCAAAATATTGGAAAGTTACTTATTTATGTCAATAAAGAGCATTGTTAGGTAAGTAGGTACTTTTTGTTTTAATAAATTATACATTTAAATAGTATTCACCTCTATTATAAAAAACAAGACATTTAATATAGATCATATTATAGTTTAAACAGATTTTTTTATATTTTAAAAGCATTCTAGAATGATACAAAAGGAAAGTAGGCAATGAAAAAAATTATAATAGTTATGATCTACGTGGTTTCACGTATTGAGGTAAATTCACGTACGACATACCATCCCATCCTGCATAATAATTGACAATTTGAATATCGTTAGAGTTGGTCCATTTTCGCTTCTAAACGCAGTTCGTTTACTTAGGTACACGTCTATGGAAATAAATTTACTTTAGGAACATACTTTATATTGTAGAATCATACTCATATAATACATGGTTACCTTTTTTAATAACCATGTCTAATCAATTAAGATTTATTCAAATAATTTGCCATTTATCGAGATTTATTAAAATCCGAGAATCATACTTGAACCCTAGATATTATACCTATACCTATTTAAAATAGGTATAGGTATAATATCTAGGGTAAATAGGCTATTTACTTATAGGTAAATAGAACAAAGTAAAGAGGAAGGCGAAAGTACAGACTTTTATCTAAACACTTCGAGCATTCATAAGTAAATCATAATAAGGAGGGAGCCTGAAATCTGTTTTTTGCTCTTCTTCTTCTCTAGTTCTAAATTAGAAAAATTAATAAACAAGTGTTAGTGTGAGTTTATTGTTAATATCGCTAGTTTAGATAATGTCAAATAAACAGCTGACTACCGAAAATTTCTTGTTGATAACTTATTACGAAACACTTCCCCATCACAAAACGACCATTAGACGATAGGTTTTGCCGGCAGTTTTCCCTGTCACTGCCGTGAGCGTGACTAACGGATATCCACTTTGGGGATAGATAACTTAGCGTCTAAACCGATGATTGATGTTGGTATGACAAATAACAATTCTCCCACTCATTCGTCAATGAATGCTCATTCATCATGCACAACCGGATCATATAATGGGCCCATATCACTTTACTATAATTAGGAAATTCTATTTCGAGTAAACTTTTAACCATAAAACCTACTTTAGTTTTATATAGTATCTTGTTTGCGCTAATGAAACATACTCGACAATATAATTTACCTGAGATCAGGTGTCGTGGGCGCAAGGACATGACGTCATGCCAGGCGCAACCATCTGTGCGGTTCGCACTCTCGAGCTTGATTGCCGCACCTGTGGTGATCTGATCTGATCGTGTACTAGTTCTAAATTAGTACACCCTGATTAGCTTTGACTTTCATGCACGTAATATTTAATACTTACCAGTTTTTTTTTGTTTTGTTGCACCAATCATGTTAAGTACCGGAGACTGCAAATCATAAGACCATGAGACTTTGCAAATCATGTAGACAATAAGAGAGAAAATTATTATTAATTCTAGCTGCTCTACAATTCTACGTAAGCGATCTAATTAATCCTAAAGAGGTTCTAGGCAGAAAACAAAAAAAATATGAATTTAAGTAAAGAAAAAGAAGAAGAGAGTTAAGAAAAATTATGTAAAAAAATATTCGCCAAAATTCATTAAAGATACAGACCATGTGCCCGATCTTTTGATCTGGCTTTGATGTTTGAATGAACTTAGGCTGCATCACCACTTGCAAGCAAGTCTGATTGCAACCAAGCACTAGTAAAAAAAAACAAAAAAAAATAAAAAAACTTTTAATGTCCTAGAATTTTGGCACATCGATTGATTAAGACGAATAGTGGTGTTGATTGCCATGCGATAATAATTAATTAGTATTATTGAGATCATAAACATTATCTGTGGATAGTCTGAGTTTATTACTTGGGCTTGGTGTAAAACTAAAAGGTTCTGCTGTAGCCTTTACACCCAGCAATAATAACAAGAAGGGCTGGACCTTGTACACTGCAGGTCTTTAGTAGGCAGTAACCGTGAGACCTATTAAAACTTATCTGCATTCTATCTATCCACGCCATTCGTGATTCGAATAGTTCGAAAGGTTATTAGGACCTGCTTGATATAATAGTTAGACCTTACACAAAATCCGCCTCATAGGTTTTACTGCCTGATCTATTTGTTGATACTTCGCTAGTTCACACCACACACATTCCACAACTATAGCTTCCCTGTAGCCTATATTCAATGACCGAGTTTATTTTTTTACAGTTTTCTTTAATATCAGTAGAAAAGCTTAGCTCGTTTTCGTTTCTCGATTCGTTTCGAGATGACTTTCGTTAAGATTAATAATTTAGGCAATCCAGCACCATTTCTTAGATCTTTTCTCATTATCTGTTGAGTAAGAGATATTATTTCTTTAACTAGACTCTGCTCTATGAGAATTTAATCACACAATCATCTCTATCGAACATATTATTATTTGTAATTACAAGCTTTTCTCCATATACCTAGGCCATTATAAACCGTTTGTCATGTAATAACATCAACAATTTTAAATATTGGATAGAATCAGGCGTTACTTTGCGGAAGTTCATGATTTAGCAAGAAAATAATACAATTATTTTGCTATAATCCGCCAACATAAAAAAAATCTGTATGGTCAAGCATGCAGTTACAAGCGAAGCACCGTTTACCTTCCCAACCAAGCAAGAAAGCTAAGTTCCCAAGCAAGCAATGCCACCACCACTCACATGCACCACCAAACAAGACTTTTATACTATTCTCGACGCACGTTTCGCCCCGACACCGGAGCATCTTCAGGAGATTTCGACCTTACAATGACTAGATTGTCTAGTCATTGTAAGGTCGACATCTCCTTTAAATCCATGCTTGGTTGGGAAGGTAAACGGTGCTTCGCTTGTAACTGCATGCTTGACCATACAGAATTTTTTTCTGTTGGCGGATTATAGCAAAATAATTGTATTCTTTTCTTGCTAAATCTACAATTTTAACTGTTAACTCGGTATCTATTCTAAAGCTCCGATAGGAAGCTTTACAATCAAACCCTTACTCAATTACAGGCACAATGATTAATGTGTTCAGACAAAGGATAATAATTAGCACTCAGTTCGTTACGACGCTAGTCTTATGCGGCGTTGGAGCGATGGTATGCATTTCTTGCGAGCTGCCGGCCGGGAAGTTATTATATAAGCACCATGAGAATGAAGGATATAGATTTATAAGGTAGTCATAGATCTTATTCATGATAACTTAATAAATAAGGAGAGAGGTGTAGAGGTTTAGTATTGGCTTAGTAATAAAAACATGAAAATTCTACAAACGTCAACACAGTAATTCACTTTTAGTAAAGTTTACTTACTCATTTTAAGTCTCTTATTTCCTTTTCGATTTCTCTTTGACCTCTAATTACTATTATTACCTACTATCAAGTACCAGCGTACCTTATAATTTAATCACCTACTCAGAAGTTCGTAATTTCAGTTCCTTATGAGGTATAATCAAATATTTTAATGTTTCCCATTTAGACAAAAACTTCGTCGTATTTTTATTTTGCGCCTCACGCGATTTGAGAACACGAGAAATTTTATTGCTTGGATGCCATTAGTACTTACCATAATTTTAGAGATCCCTTTTCCCTACTCGAAACTGTTAAAAAGACAGCTAAATAAATGCTAACGTACCTGCGCTGTGAGATTCAAAACAGCAGCGATCTGTGAAGTCTTCTACATGCATAGTATTAAAAAAAAGCTAACCATGTCCACCAGGTCAAGGACTAGTCTTGGTTTTCCATACTCAGGAATGTCCGCGTTGGCAAGAATCCAACGAAACGTCAGATTTGTTAACTATTTCAATTTTTAAGCCGTCCCTCGTAAGTCGCAGCTGTCAAACGTGGGTCAGGCGCAGTGACCTTGAACTAACGTCCACGTGAAGTCACGAAGTTTTAAAGCATGTTTTGATATTACTCCGCGGCAAGGTCGCTGCGACGGATCTTGTCAAGTGACCTTTTAATATTTATAAGAATTAAGTCATTTCAATATTCAAATAAGCTGCCTCTCATGATTTAATCGATGTAACTTCCCAAATAGATCAAAGCGAAGGACCACTTAACAGTTTGATTTCTACTAGGAATTAGGACATGATTTATTGATGTTGATTGTTTTATTATGAAAGTGTGGGTTTAGCTTTAGACGATTCATTACGTAACATCGCTTTATGAATTAATTACTCGGTAGCTCCTTCAGGCTAGGTAGGTACATAACTCTAGTCTTAAGCAACGATGGCCTCATCTAACAAAATTGCATTATAAATTTCTTCGGGTTATGGGTACACCTCCTGAAGTCTATCATCCAGCGTCTTGACATGCATAAAAATGTGGGGAAGATTACCCATACCAATAAATATGGATCGATTAAATTAGTCTACTGTGGGCCTTGCCCTAACGGTGAAAGAAAACATCGAAAGGAAACCCGCATGCCCAAAATTTCTTCATAATGTTTTCAAATGTGTGTAAAGTCTGTCACTTGGCCAGCGTGGTGAATTAACAAACCCTTCTCATTCAAAGAGGAACCTGGTACTCAGAAGTGGGCCGGAAATGGGTTGAAATTATAATCGGTCCCATGAATGCACGAGGCTGTCGACCGACACGAGTAGTGGCGAATACACTTGAGGCAAAGACAATATATAAACCAGTATTTTATGAAATTTTTGTATTTTGATAATTTTATATTTAAATAATTAATACAAAATGAACCAAGAAAATACGATATTTCACCGATTTTACTATAATCATTTGTCGAGCGAGCCTGGTAGCGCCACCTATCGATAGTATTAACCTAGAATTTTTTTTATATGGGAGTTAGCAATCTATACTTGGTTTATAATTAATCTATGCTTGAGGGGAATTACATGACTGCATGATGCCTTGAAAAACATCACTGCATGATGGCCACTACCACCGAATAGGTAAAATAATCTATTCAGTGGCCACTATACACATCTGCTAAAAATTTCACGAGGACGTAGCTCTATCTTTCCCAAATTCTTAACCATATCTATTGACTATCCAAATACAATAGTAAGTAGTCTTCTAAAATGTGGCCATTGAAATACCTAATGATTTTAGAAGAAAAATACATAAAGACAAAGTGACACTAAAAATTAAAATATAAAATGTCCACCTTAAACTAATAACAAACGATGTATCTAACAAAGCGCTAAGAGCAAACGATGTGAAGTTATAAATACTTAGGTAATATAGTTGTATGTACTACTTAAGCAGCTACGACCTTGCTTAGAACAAGACGTGGTTTTCCTTTATTGGTCATCTCAAGTGACGTTAAGATGTAGATTGCATTGTTAGATGGCTGTTTACTTAAGGCAAATATATACTTTTATTGTCTTTGTTAAGGAGCATAGTATACCAACTTATACCTTTTGAGGATGCTATTTACAAGCATGTTTGAAACTGAAATGACTGTCTCAGTTTCTTTGTTCCTGTAAAATCACCTAGTTAGGTTCTTATCAAGAAACCTCTCAGGAACCTTTAAGAACTTATTTTTATCTTCCTACTTTTTTCTCTATGATAAACAAGAAAACTTCGTTGAATTCTTGAGTAAGTATTCATCAAGGTAACGAATACATAAGGCCTTTCATAAATCCACCCTTACTTACGTTTGTTACTAGTTTTTATTAATTAATAGATGATGCCCGCGACTTCGTCCACGTGGATTGATGTTTTTTGATTCCCGCGGGAACTCTTCAATTTTCCGGGAAAAAAAGGAGCCTATGTCCTTCCGGGATACAACCGATCCCTGTACCATATTTCAACAATATCGGTTGAACAGATATGTTTTACTCTTCAATTTTCCGGAATAAAAAGTTGTGCTCATGTCCTTCCCTGGGATGTAACCTATCTCTGTACCAAATTTTTTCAAAATCGGTTGAGTAGTTGGGCCGTGAAAGCGTAGCAGACAGACGGACACACTTTCGCATTTATAATATTAGTATGGATATGGATTTCACAGATCTCGGTCCCGGTGTCTGTCTGTCATCAATCAAATCTTTCAAGTTGAACCGGGAAGTGGGTTAAAAACTTCTGATTGAGCTGAAATTTTGCATGTAGGTATGCCTCCGTAAATTGGATAACAATGTAATATTATTATGACACACAGCTGATTCGATGATGAAGCCGGATGACGAAGTGTATGGTTGTGGTGTAGGTACAAATAAAGTGTAATAATAATTAAATTAGATGAAAAAAACAACCGGTCAAGAGCGAGACAGACTCGTGCACAAAGGGTTCCGTACTACTACACAAATGTACCTAAATTCTTTTAGTAAACAATTCACTGGACGAATCAAAAGCATTGAATTGGGTATAGCTTTGAGTATTCTGTAACAAAACGACGGACGTAGGCCCATCGAGTTTGGAGTTGTTTGATTCATCTTCCTAGATGATATCCAGGATCTGATGATGAAACCAGAAGGAGGCACCACGGAAAGCTTGTTTTAAATTGTCTTAAAGAGTTAAATCTTTATTTAAAGAGCTTGGTCGCTTAGCGACTACGACACTCTGTTAAGGACACAACAAATTAATAATATGTTTTTTTTGTTAATTCTTATTTTCTAAATATATTTCCTTAGTTAGCACAATCCAGGAACATGTGTACTTATTAAAATAAGTACTTATGTTAAAATTAAAACATTGCAACTTCAAATGCCCCTTCAGATAAGTTGAGATCACGATCAATAACCTGTTGTCAATTATAATAATTAAAAACCTTTCAGATCTTGGACAACAGATCATATACAAACGATTATCTTATCATTTTCTAAAGTTAATTTACATTATTTTCCTTCCATGTACATGGTACATTCGCAGTCTAAAATGTTTACCAATGTAAATTATCTACATAATTTATATATTCACACATCTCTATCAGAAGGTCGACATTTAAAAATAAATAAACATAATTTTTTTAACATATATCGGTCGCTGCAGTAGATGGCTACTATATAGATAGGATAGATGTTGAATTTTTTTTTAATGCCATTTTAACAAAATGCAATGTGCTTATTGTAAGAAAATCGTAAATACTCTGGTATAATCGTCAATCGATGCTTGAAAACTTGTTTTAAATAAATACATTGATATGGCGCTTTAGACCTTAGTGCATGGAGTGTTAGATATAAAGGATCTAATTAGAAAACTAATAAACATTTTCAGATCGCGACTGTACACTCACGTACGTTTGTAAGTTAGTACCTACATCAATACGTGCAATTCATTGTCAAGCGTCCAAAGCTATGTTACAAATGGAGACATCGCAATATGAATACTAAGTATCCTACGAACAATAACCCGTACTGAATCCATTTGACTGTTTGAATTGTTGTGACGTCGTGTTATATGCAATATATTGTTACTGGCTGTGGCTATGACGATACACGTTCTCCAATAAAGTTCTGAAGGCTTAATTGAACCTATCGGGAGACTAAAATTAGTACCTATTAGACTATTTGAGTACCACAGAGTTAAATATTGCCTACATCATTTCACTGCCAACGGTGTAGTGCTCTAGCCTCTAAGATTGAAGTTCTGCGTTCCGCAGTCAAAACAACGTTATAATAATACCTATTTATTTATATATATATATATATATATATATATATATATATATATATATATATATATATATATATATATATATATATATATATATGTATATATATATATACATATATAGAAAAATGAATCCCTATTTCCCTTGGTCACGGCATCACGCGTGAACGGCCGGACCAATTTCGCTAATTCTTTTTTTTTGTATAGGTGAGGACCTGGAGAGTGAAATAGGCTACTTTTTATGCAGGAAAATTAAGGATTTCCCGCGGGAATAACAAAAAACTTAAACCACGCGGACGAAGTCGCGGGCATCAGCTAGTGCTAAATATAATTCGTGTACGAACGAATAAAATAAATAAATAAAGCCTTTATTTCCAATTCAATATACATTAATTGTTACAAGGATATTATTTTAAACATATTATTTAAGACAATTATATAATAACATAAACAACTTACAAAATAAATAAATAATCGTTCATCGTTTTAAAATAATTCAATAATACTGTTTTCTTGTCAATTTACTTATTATAATATTATAGTACGAACGAATAATGTACCTACCTAAATACCCATGTATGTACCAGTGTGTGTAATTGGCCAATTATGTCATAAAATAATGCATACATTGTGACAGTATCAAAAGCCTTCATAAATTTATTTCTATTGTTAACCAGACCTGCACGGAAGTCCATGACTGAAGTCACCCACAGAAAGCTCTTTGGATTTTCAAAAGTCAGCCAATTTGCAACAACCTGTAACAACCGCCACTGGTACGACGTCATAGAGGAAATGATTACTTCCAAGTTCATTTGTGATAAACCTGTAAAGGGAAACCTGAAGGAAATTAATTTGAGCACAATTCAAGAGACTTGATAGCTTCTCCTTTTAATTTCATTTCAGTAGGTACTGAAAGAAAATCAAATTAGTCTTATATACTAAGTAGAGTTTGTCTTTGCACCAATCGCGCTAAGACATACACTCACTATGAGGTTTTATAGGCGTTTTCGTGAGATTAAGAACTGTATAAGCTACTAGACAAACTTAGTCCAATCAATTTTGCCTAATAAGACTGATAAACCTGTTATAGACCTGCAATAGGTATTTTTCAACGCTTGTCTTACATTTGCAGTGCGATCGAGCCAAGTATGTAGAGCTGTAGAGCGCTGCAAGGCCGCTCGGTCTCTCGCCTCTCACGTCGTAACTGTTTAATAAATACTTATCGATACAAGTTAATAACAATAGCTTCCTGTATTTTTACTTGTTTCTGAATTTAATTAAAATTAAGTCGATTGTTTATTAGATGACGTCGTCTTGGACTTATTATTTTTTCATCGCTGAAAGCGCAAAGGGAAAGTGATTTGATTAATTATGCAGCAGTGACAGCCCTTACAATACAAGAGGGTGTAAAATATAAATAATATCATGTGTAGGTGTGTATATTATTGGACCTAATAGTAACATATTATAATAAAGTGCCTGGCGCTGCAGGTACATAAATATGATGTGTTCGCTATAGGTATATTAGTGTCAATCAATCCTTTTGTTTAGAATAATATCAAGCATTACGTAACAGATTTTATCCTTGACGGTGTTACTGAATAGTTAATAGTACTTGTTAATAGTAGTAGTATTCCTATATCCTACTCTCATGTAGGTACTAATATTTGACTTGGCCCGCCACTTTTTCCGAGATTAAAAGTATCCGTCTATTTCCGGGTGCAAGGTGCAAGTTACAAGTTAAGTTCCTTCAGCTGTGCACAATTACTTTAGGCTAGGTTAAAATTCCATAATTGGTAAGACTGGCACTTTCGTATTCATTATTAGTATGTATTTAAACAGTAGATATAATAGGCATGGGAGTAGTATAGTAAACCTTATGTCTGTGAAAAGCCGGAATAAGCTAAAGAGGTAAAGTTTTGACTTGTAGGGGAAAATCTCTGGATCTACTGAACCGAATTATTTCACATTATTCGTGAGTGTCATAGGCTATGACACCCGAACAACCCGAGAAATTAGGGAGTTCCCGTGGGAATTTATAAAACTTATTTCACTCGGACGAAGTCACGGGCATGTGCTAGTGTTTTATAAAAAATAAAATTCCAATATTGCAGTGCACTTAAAACTATATTTTAATGTTATTTATGCAAATAATTACTAAAACAAATAAAAAATTATTAAGTGGCTATTTATATCAATAAATAATTGTAGGTCCCAATGTTATCAGCTCTGTGAAGAAAGTAAACGACAATTCACGTCTCAAGGTGAACACTTCTTACCTTGAAAAAATATAATAAATTAAAGCTGCCAGATAAATTTGCATTCCGTACAAACAACTAGGTCGGTACTCGGTGCCGGTAGTATTCCCTATTTTATATTATGAAAAATAACTACATTTTTTTGTTTTTTTTTCATCGCAGCAAATAACTGTAGGTCTTCGAGAATCTTTTACCATTGAAAATGGTTATATGCAAGTCAACTGAGACGTACTTTTTTCGAAATTCCCACTTGTGTAATGATGTAATTTTCCTACATGAATTTCGTCACTGTGTCCTCTCTGTACAACGCGCAATGTATAAATATGCATTTTGTCCGTAACTCATTAACAATTTATGTCAGAAATGCTTTACATTCGCTTTCTCAAGGTCGTTGTATAAAGTGGACTGTGAGTAGGTATCGTTTGCTTATTATAGCTATTAGCTTCCTTTTAAAAATAAATACCTATATTTATCATGCCAATACAATGTTTGAGTCTAATATAGTAGCCTCGTGAATACACAGTTCGGATGTAATAGTGTCCCCTCAGGTTCATGAACCGAAAAAAACCGGCCAAGTGCGAGTCGGACTCGCGCACCGAGGGTTCCGTACTCAAGAAGTAGGTATAATTACCTTTGTTAATGAACCGCAAAACTAACTTTGTTTGTAGAGGTTTACTGTTAATATCAAAAAATTACGTTTGTTGTATGGGAGCCCCCTTTAATATTTACTTTATTGATATTTAATTATTTATTTTGAAAGGTAATATACAAGTTAATATTCTGTGAAAATTTGAACCGTCTACCTGTAACCGTTTTTAATATTGAGCAAAAAAATACGAAAAAAACCGGCCAAGTGCGAGTCGGACTCGCGCACCGAGGGTTCCGTACAAACCTGTAGTAAGTTTTAAATTAAATGTTTTTTTTTAATATTTGAGTTGATTGAATGAAAGGTAAATTGCGGTTTACGATTTATGACGTATTAAAAAAAAACTACTTACTAGATCTCGTTCAAACCAATTTTCGGTGGAAGTTTGCATGGTAATGTACAACATATATTTTTTTTAGTTTTATCATTCTCTTATTTTAGAAGTTACGGGGGGGGGGACACACATTTTACCACTTTGGAAGTGTCTCTCGCGCAAACTATTCAGGTTAGAAAGAAATGATATCACAAACCTCAATATCATTTTTGAAGACCTATCCATAGATACCCCACACCTATGGGTTAGATGAAAAAAAAATTTTTGAGTTTCAGTTCTAAGTATGGGGACCCCCAAAATTTATTGTTTTTTTTCTATTTTTCTAAGAAAATCTTAATGCGGTTTACAGAATACATCTACTTACCAAGTTTCAACAGTATAGCTCTTATAGTTTCGGAAAAAAGTGGCTGTGACATACGGACGGACAGACAGACAGACAGACAGACAGACAGACAGACAGACAGACAGACAGACAGACATGACGAATCTATAAGGGTTCCGTTTTTGCCAAATTTGGCTACGGAACCCTAAAAAACACGTTTATTGTATGGGGACCCCCCTTAATATATGTATTTTTTTAATTTTTAGTATTTGTTGTTATAGCGGCAACGGAAATACATCATTTGTGAAAATTTCAGCTTTCTAGCTATCACGGTCTATGAGATACAGCCTGGAGACAGACAGACAGACAGACAGACAGACAGACAGACAGACAGACAGACAGCGGAGTCTTAGTAATAGGGTCCCGTTTTTACCCTTTGGGTACGGAACCCTAAAAAGCATCAAATTTTCTTCGTGACTTCTTTCGCGTGGAAAGGTAGTTAAAATTTTGTCGTCGTCGTCGTCTCGACCTAGAGACGTCCACTGCTGGACGAAGGTCTCCTGCATGGATCGCCACAGAGTACGGTCTTGTGCCGCTTGTTTCCAGCGGCTAGTTTCTAGCTGTTAAAATTTAGAGGAAAGGAATTTAGCTCGAAAATGTTGATTTTTTTTCGATGATAAGTTAGTTAGTTCTTGACTGCAGCGGTCTCAGCTGGTGTTAAGTGGTAGGTATATCGATGCAGTCTAAGATTTAGAAATTAAAAGCCCAAAATTGATCCAGCCGGAAATGGAACCCCAGACTCCTCAGATGAAAGACCATGGCGATCATTACTTCGTCAGAGCGATCGACATAGTAAAAAGTGCCCGATATTTAGGGGTCTTTATACAGATAAATACTACGAGTACTAAGCGAGGTGATGTTGTGGAAGTCGCGGGTAACAGCTAGTTATGTCGTGAAGTTCATGCCATTAAACGCGTTATCGTCTCCATCCAGGAAGCACAAAGGACCGCCGCCGACCAGTATTACATAAATCTGATTCGCCCGACCTGTTTCGGCGATACGGTCAGAGAAAAGGACATTGTGGACAGCCCTGTTTATCAACAGGTATTTCGGACCACTTTCGGACGATAATTATGTATGTAGTATTGTGTAAAGTTTAGTATAATAATGGTCAGTTTTGGCTCGTGTCATTTCTTGATTGCATATTTGTACAACTTCGAGACTGCTGAACGTATGCTCGGTTAATGTTACGGGGGTAAGAATACAAGTAGGTATATTGATATTTCCCCTGTTACCAAAAAAAATGTTAGCATAGAGATAATAATATGATAATTATGGTTCAGCACAATCATAATCCCATGTGTTGTGGATGCCCCATAGAGTTATTCTAACTCTATGGGACATGTCCACTGTTTGATGTAAGCCTTCTTTAGTGAGTGCCACCACGACCGCCGCGCCGTGTCCTCAGCCTTCTTCATACAGCCATTTCCCTCTTTATTTACTATCGTCAATCCAATATTACGGATGAAATTATGGAAGTGGCTCGCATCAATCAGAAAATAAATATATTTTCGAGGAAAAGTTGAGCATTTTCTACACTAAAAAGTAGGTACTTAGTCAAATCTACAACGTACCTAAGTAGTAAGTATTGAATTTTACGATAAGGCACACGTTGTAACCTCAAAATTTTACTTTCTTTGCGTGCCAACCAAATCATGGGAGTCAGTTTCTTCATTATGTTACTAGAAAAGAATGTAAGAATTCACTCATCATCACATCATCAATACAGCCTATTAACGTCCCACTGCTGGGCACAGGCCTCCACTCTCATAGGAGAGCGGGAATTAGAGCTCAGACCCACCACGCTGCTCCAATGCGGGTTGGCGGGATTTAACGATTATTATCATGTTAGTGATAATAACCGGGACCGACGGCTTAACGTGCTCTCCGAGGCACGGGGGTGAAACACCGGCAACTTCCAACTCCGGGCTGGCATTGAGATTTTCTTAATTGAAAAACCCAATACCTAACTTTTATGCCCTACCGGGAATCGAACCCAGGACCTCGTGACTCGTGATCCGCAGTCGACTATGCTAACCACTAGACCAAAGAGGCAGTAAGCATGTAAGAATTCAGCATTGCTATATTGTCAAATGCCACAAGTGAGGTCGTCGCCTACAAGCCAATTATTTTGAGTGAAGTTCAAGGGAAGTTTGACGCATGTGCACTATGCAGGTAGCTGTATACAAATGGTGTAGTGATGTATGTTTGTACAGAGTAAATAGATATTATGTTGATCGCTCGCGCTGGTTATATCTGTAGAGATCAACTAAATTTAAGTACTTAGATACCTGTATAGTTAACTATATAAGTTCGGCACTTATTATTACTCTCATAAGAGCGAATACAAATATTTTGGGTGAGTACTTATTACAATTTTTTTGCATGTTTTTGTACCAAATTACTTACCTATCATAAATATTGAGGTGGTATAATTAGAGTAAGGTGATAAATATAGTACCTAAGCTTATGCTTAGGTATAGGTACCTATAGTCTTACCTCTGGCTGGCAACGAATAGTATTTGAAAAACTTCCTTAATTATCAAATCAAGCTCTTATCACGATTATAATGGTCACGGCAATAAATAAAATCCATTAAAAAGATGGTCCAAAATTAAATAACTTGAAACAACTTTTCAAATAATTTTTTGCCCATAAACCTCGTTAACCACATTTTACACTGAATCATAAAAACGAAAAGTACCTATTATTAGTACTGGTTATTTAATAACCAGTTTTATATTTTAAGAGGTCAAATTTATTATTACACCCTATAATAGCTATTTATGCAACTGTATTCGAGTGCTGTTTTTTGATACGAGGCTTGCCGAGTATCAAAATAGGATAGTACGTGAATTAAAATGACTAATTACGTACAGTTGCATACAAGATTTTATCTACGACAAGGACGTCTTTATAATTTTTTACTTTATAAATTAATAAAAAAGTCAAATCATTCAAGTGCCAGAACCCAGAGCCGCTAAGCTATAGGTATCCTATTTATGAAGATAACCATATCGATACAGCTACGACTCATAACGATACAGCTCCCATACAACGAACTGTATCGTTATGAGAAGCAAACACGAAATAGGGTTCAATTCGATATAGTTGTCAAATTCGAAATTGGAACTTTTCGATGCTGGAGTAGATAAATGAAATATCGATTCCACAACAACTGACAAGCATGTAATTATGAAATAGCAACGAAGTAGTCTTACTAATATTATAAATGCGAAAGTTTGGATGGATGTATGGGTGTATGGAGGTTTGTTACTCAATCACGGCCCATCGGTTGAACGAATCTGGCTGAAATTTGGCACAGAGATAGATTATAGTCTGGAATAGCACATAGGCTATCCCGGAAAATTAAAGAGTTCCCGCGGGAACCAAAAAACCTCAAACCACGCAGAAGAAGTCGCGGGCATTCGCTAGTTATTAAATAAGTAAGGTAAGTAGGTAAGAGTAATTTTCATTTCCCCGCTACATGGTCATTATAAAACATCATCAGATACCCGTTTCGTCAACGAAATTTCATATACCTAAAAAAGAATACTAACATACCGATACTAAATTAAAAGTCTGATTTAATTAAAACCGTAGATTCGAAACGGTTGTTCTATTAAATGAACACGATGTCTACAGAATCCGCTAAAATAAAACCTTAAATAAATACTTCTAGCTACGAGCTTAAAGGTGCCAACCTGTATTATTTTTTTATTATAAATTACATGTACCTAATGCGGAAACATCGGCCCGAACCAAATTGATCCCGCCGTATTGTTTATTGGCTTGAAATGCCAACATTTAAATAAGTAAATTAGTAATAACTATTGGTACCTACTAAATTTAATATGTAGGACGGAATTGAATGCCTAGCTTTTAATATTGTCTGTAAACAAGGTTCTGTAAATACAGGTTGGTCCAAATAGTGGCGTCCAAGGTAAAAAATGATTTGTCGTATCTATCAAAAAATACCATGTACCTATATTCAGCAATTGTTGGTAGTTTTAGAGTTATATTTTTTTTAGTTTTATCGTGAGATTTCTAAGGGAGTGAAAGTTAAATTTTTCTTTTTATTTTATAGTTTATTACGAGCATTTTTTGTGAATATGCTTCTATGAAGTATACCTAATATGCATAAAATAATTTCAAGTCAATAATTCAAGAAATTTTTTGGTCGTAAGTGAATAATTTGCGTTCGACAGAGTTATAGACGAATTTTCAAGAAAACCGTTGTTAAAAATGCTTAGACCAGTCTACGTCACTCTCGACTAATTTTAAAAACTTTTCGGGTTCCTAAGCTTCCCTTATTAGTCTAATTTGGTACTTTAAGTTGCTTTATTGTGAAAAATCGGACTTCAAAGGTGGTAAGGCGGAAATTTCTGAACTGATTCTTGCCTGTTTTTGACCATTTCTTTAGGGAATTTCTGAATTTATTAAGCATAGATTTAGGATTGGTCCCAATCCTAAAACTATGTTATTAAGTAAGTATTTACCTACTTGACTGCCTCGTTGGTGTAGCGGTTAGCGTACCTAGTCGACTGCGGATCACGAGGTCCTGGGTTCGATTCCCCGTCAGGCATAAAAAATGTTAGGTATTGGGTTTTTCAATTAAGAAATTCTCAGTGCCAGCCCGGAGTTAGGAAGTTGGCGGTGTTTCAGCCCCTTGCCTCGGAGAGCACGTTAAGCCGTCGGTCCCGGTTATTATCACTAACATGATAATAGTCGTTAAAGCCCGCCAACCCGCATTGGAGCCGCGTGGTGGGTCTAAGCTCTAATTCCCTCTCTCCTATGAGAGTGGAGGCCTGTGCCCAGCAGTGGGACGTTAATAGGCTGTAGTGGTGGTGGTGGTGGGTGGTTACCTACTTACTACAAAAATAATCGATAAAGCTTAATATACCTATCGTAGGTATATCTCTCCACAAAACACCTAATTTCATTCCGAAAACAAAACAAAAAAAAGGATACAACCGTAACTTCACAGAATTGTCACAGATATTAGTTATCTTCGATGATTCCGTGAAGTTACGTCGTGATTTAATGTAGTCATAAAAATGCAAAATATATCTTACATCGAAATTAATGCTGAATAAAGTTTACGTAATAGCTTGTTCTGGGAAATAATCCTAATCGGTTTTACCTTTTAATGGACTATTAATTTCGTCCCAAGTCTTTGTCCTAATGGTTATTTATGAAACTAATATACCTAGCTACTGTTTTTGACCACAAGTACATAGTAGCCATTTTACCTATATTAGATTGTATTTTGATTGAGATCAAGATATTCATTATATACAATGAATTGTACGCTGTTATGTAACCGATTTCTTGGAAGAACTTCCAATTATAATTTTTGATTCATTACCTTCGCGTGCGGAATGCAATCGCAGCGTGCGGTGACAAAATGTTAAATAGATTCATTGCATGGAGCCTGTCATTATCGGCCTGTTGGTATATCATTATATTTTTATTAAGGTGTTATTCATCATCCTATAATATTATGAATGCGAAAGTGTGTTCGTTTGTTGGCTTGTCTTTCAATCATGCCGCAACAGAGCAACGGATCGACGTGATTTCTTGCATGGGTATAGTTGAGAACCTGGAAAGTGACATAATAATAATACCTATCTCCAGTACTACCAACCTCGAGTAATTCCTACTACAATATTGACACTAGTTTAGAACAATCATAGTAAATCAACATATTTTATTGAGGCATTTTATAATATTCGGAGTTTTCTCTACAAGTTATTCCTCATTATGTGAAAGGTGGTCTGCCTTAAGTACGTTGTTTTGGCTGGTAAGCAAATAATACCTACATTACGTTAGGCAAGTAGCAGCTAATATATTGCTTTGCTCGCTTCATCCTAATTGAGTATAATTAGTTCGCACATAATTCAATAACGATACAACAATACTAGTTGATCGCCTTGACCGTAACTGTTATAAATGGTTTGACAGGTGAATTGGACAACACCTGTGGATCTTAGCCCGATAAGAATAGAGATTGTTATGCAATGACGAGGTTGCATGTTCGTGATCGTTTTAAGATGCAAAAATTGACCGATTTAGATGATTGTGCGTAATGTTTTACTTGTCGGATTAGTGGCTGGTACTTGTAGCTTATGATGTGATACATGACTCGTAGGCAGTAAGTAGCATTTGGATCTTTAGCAATCTTTAGAAACTTCTTTCTATCTATTGTTATTAAAAGAAATATCTTGGTATTTTCCTTTTCTATTAAAAAATAATCTATTTCGATAGGTATAATGTACCTACTCATGAAGTCATAACTCTGCACAAAAATGTATAGGTTTACTTTACTTACTTACCAATTCTTCCTACACTCTATTAATAAAATCTCTTGAAAATTGACAGTAGCATACCTACCAAAGCTATGCCGGTCACCACTTCCAATAGCGCTCAAATTCCTTCCCAATTTAGCAAAAAAAAACTGCCCAAACTGCTTTTAAATTTAAACGAAAACCTTGTTCCAGTTTGAGTGACAAAATAGATAGGTTAGTGGTTATTAGCAAAGAATATTCAGCTTCTTGTTATTATTTTCAATATAACTTTTACTTAATTCCTTTAAGTTAATGTATCTTATTTATTTAGATAAAAATGAATCCCTATTTCCCTTGGTCACGGCATCACGCGTAAACGGCTGGACCAATTTCGTTAATTCTTTTTTTGTTGTGTTGGTTTAGACCCCGGGATGGTTTATATTCACAATTTGACCCGATAGGGGGAGCTGCAATCGGGTTCGAGGTTCAGGGCAGGACAAAGTCTGCCGGGCCCCACTAGAACTAAATATTGTTCTACAAAATATTATTAAATTTAAACTACATTAGAAAATACTATGTCAATACTTAGATTTTACTGTTTACGGCTTAACTTACTTTAGCTTGCGTGTCAGTAACAATTTAGCTTGTCAAACCATTTGTTACTTGACCGTAACGAATGGTTTGACAGGTGAATTGGTCAACACCGGTAGAACGCAAGCAAATAAGATCACAGGTTATATTACGAGTAGGTATGTACATTCATGCGTACCAGACTTTACCTTGAGAACTTAAGCTTTAAAGTACGGTCTTATTGAATTTTCACCATTTTAATTGATGTAATATCCTAAGATTCTCACAACATTTTATCAAGATTGATGATTCCAGAACTCAATTTTAGTATCGACACTTTAATTAATGCTTTTATTCTAAAAGTTTTCACAAAAAACATTTCACAAAATATATTTGTACGGGAGCAGGTGATACGACTCCACCGTTACAATAGGATAATCATCCAACGAGCGGGCGATGTGCTCGGGGACCATTGATCTTTGGAAGTCAAATAAATATTATAAATGCGAAAGTTTGGATGGATGGATGTATGGATGGATGTTTGTTACTCAATCACGCCCCAACGGCTGAACGGATCTGGCTGAAATTTGGCAGAGATAGTTATAGTCTGGAATAGCACATAGGCTACTTTTTTTCCCAGAAAATTAAGAAGTTCCCGCGGGAACCAAAAAACCTCAAATGGATGTTGTTACTCAATCACGCCAGAACGGCTGAACGGATCTGGATGAAATTTGGCACAGAGATAGATTATAGTCTAGACTAACACATAGGCTACTTTTTATCCCGGAAAATTAAAGAGTTCCCACGGGATCCACAAAATCTCGATCCACGCGTACGAAATCGCGGGCATCAGCTAGTTATAGCGTAATTCAGAGAAAACTTCGTAATCGCGATTCAGGCTCTTCGTGTTCTTCGTGCGCTACCAATAGTGCCATAGTAAGATTGTCACAAATTGAATGTTCCTGAAACAACCCTTGTGAGCTGCCAATTAAACTTTACTTACCAAATAAATAAAGTATGTCGAATGATTTGGATAAAGTTCATTAACAACGTATAACACGCGACCTATCCAGCACTATTGAACCGCTCCATAAAAGTCTGTGGATGTTTAATGACTGTTGCGAAAACCCACACAAAATGTTAACTTTCCCGTTTACGCATAACCTCTCAGGCAAGGTGACAGATAATGGGTCATTGGACCTTGCGCGTCCATTTAGGGGCTTCCACCATCTTGTCGAAATGTTTCCGTGGGTCTGTACAATGCTAACATGTTTTCGATAAAAACTTATTGGTTTCAATATTTGTAGACTACGGATGTGACTTGTGAGCTCCTAAATAGCGAATTATCTCCGATTATTTTTCTTGAACTTTGGTTATGCTTACTTAAACTCAGCTTTTTCATTCCTCATTAAAATTTCAGAAATTCTCTGAAGAGAAGGTAAAGACAATGGTTTCAACCCTGTGTTTGATCCTTACATAAATGTTTATGATATTAGATATAAGTGATTAGTCTGCATTCTGAAATTCTAATTGACTCTTCAATTGGCTCTAATAATTTTCCTAGCATTCGGCTTAAGTATAGAAACGTTTGTCATTTGCTAAACACCTAAGCCTGCACAAATCCACACCTTCTTCCGAGGAATGATCTTAATTGAGAATACTTTTAAGGTAGGCACAAGGCACTGTTTTTGTTACCAAATACGTTTACCAAAATTGGCGAAACCGAGTAAGTAACACGCTCAACACCGCTCAATATTTCAATGTTCGCTGGACAACTGTTGAATTTTAAGTATATGACGCCATTTTGCTTTGAAATAATTCTTGAGGAACGCGGATTGGATAAGTTTTTGTTTCTTAATATAAATTCAGATCTCCTTATAATGAGCCAGTATTCAGATTCCGGCAGCCATATTAACAGAACTGTTATTTAGCTTTAAATCAGAAACATAATTATTAAAACCTGCTGTGTAAAGGTAATCCGCTTACAAGAATGGCCTTAGGGGTACACTGAAAAAAAAGATTGTCTAACAAGTAAGAATTTCACTTGTTTAAGTATTTCATGTTTATTTCCAAAAAGAAAATTATAGAAACCATTAACCATACATATTTACTGGCGATAAAGACAAAATGATTAAATAGGCTACAAAGTAACTTGTTAAAAACAGTAATCTAGCTTGATGAGGTCGGCATGGTATATCATGACGTCATAGCAAGGTATAATGTGGTATATTAAATTTAAACAAGTATTGTTGATTAATATCAAATCATTTCATACAATTTATCAAGAAACGTTATTAAGACAATTAGTCGAGTTTATTGCAAAATATATAGCCATGTTAAAACGAAACATCGGAATTTATTAACAACGCAAAGATAATTATTATTGTCAATTTTGTGCAAGTTACGACATGTCCGCGCCAATAGATATTAGAATTGTATCCGCAGTACACATTAGTTATCTATATGTTAAGATGCATCGTTACTAGGTATACATCGATGTGTATCGTCCATCCCTAGTCGGGAGTCGGGAGTTCGGGCGCACCATTTATATCTCATCAGTCAACTCGTGGGCCTCGTCCGTTAGTCGTCATGGGGGATGAAATAAGTGATTTGCTCACAGCGTGGGAACTACAAGAACTTATCCCAGTGTTCCGAAGTAAGTACTCATTATTAATAAACTCTCATTATTAATAATACCTTCCTAGTGGCAGTATTTATGTATGTTTTGGCCGGCTTACTGCAGGCGCAATAAAGGTAGGTACCTACCGCACGCCATCATATTTTCATCATAGTTTGTTGGTTTGTCCTTCAATCACGCCGGAACGGAGCAACGGATCGACGTGATTTTTGGCATGGGTATAGTTGAGGCTCTGGAGAGTGACACAGGCTACTTTTTATCCCGGAAAATTAAGGAGTTCCCGCGGGAATCAAAAAAACTTAAACCACGCGGAGGAAGTCGCTAGTTTTACATATATTATGGTACGCCGTACGAGTGTTAATATTATATCACTTTATGAACATTTTTAGGTAATTCAATTAGGTACGATTCAAGCCTTGGCATCACTGAGTTCTGCAGAAATAAAAGAACTGATCCCTCAAATAGGTCCTCGTGCACTGTTTTTACGTTGCTGGAAATTGTGGATGCTTGAATTCACAAGATCCTCAGATATTAATATTTTAGATACGTCCAATATTACCTTGACTGTAAGCATTAAGTATACTTGTTTAGTATAAATAATAGGTTGATAGCTAACTAATGACATATTTAGGTTCCTAATTAATTAACGGATTAATATTTTTTTAGGACATTTAACTGTTACCAATCACTGAAGAGATAACGGACACACAGGTACAAGAACTGAATAAGGATAAAGTGAATAAGGATGAAGTGGAAGCCGATTTTTCCAGTTCAAGTATAGTGTAATGTATATTTTAAGTCCATTTATTTTTAATTTTAATTTTAAAATCTTTTTAGTTGACGGGCCAACTAAGATTTAAGTTTGATCTATTGTCTGCCAACTTGTACCCAATGTCAAGAAATACACTGGCTCTCAAGATACTACTAGTTTGAGAGTCAGGGTCACTTAATAATATTATATTGTTTTTGTATATCTTTGGTGGTAAATAAAAATATTATCTAAAATATTGTCTATTGACTATTGTAGTTTTATGTGCAAATTAAAATCTACGTTCGGTTTAATGACCATTTCTTCACTTAATAGTATGAGGTCTATGAACCTCAAATACAAAAAATTGTGATAAAATTTCACAAAGATTTGTTATCACTATTTCCATGTATCCATCCATCCATTTCCATGTATGAACATGGTGTCAAATAAGATTTGTTACCTTGCATAGCCCTGTTTAAGTTTTCTTAAATAAAATATCATTGAGTGGTATATAATTTAATAACCAATAAAGATAATACAATGTTGGTATTTCATTTCATATAATCTGTTATAAATTTAATTCTAAGTATAGTATATAGGTTGTACCTATCTGTCATAAAGCTACTCATAAGAAAATAAATATTTTTTAATATAATATATTGCTTTCATTTTAGGTATAAATAGAATTATAATGTTTAATCCAATATAATGTAATTGTTATGTTACACATATCTCAGTATATAATTGATAGTACGACTTTTATAATTATTAGGGTTCATATTAGTAACCAAAAACTATTAATAATACCTTTTGCATCAAGGCTTTTGTAAATTATTTAGTGATAGTAGTACAGTATTACAATAATGTTAGTAAATTATGTAAAACAAGCTTGTCATACATAATTTACTATTAACTACAGTACTATGTACCATAGCTAAATTATTTAATAAATATCAAGAACTTTGATAACACAGGGTTAGTATTAATACTCATAAACTAATAAGTAATTATAATTATTAGTTTACGAGTACTAATACTAACCCTATGTTAATAAAAGTTCTTGATTGCAACAAAATATTGGACTAAACATTCAACTTGATAGATCCTAATATTCTACCTTTTTGAAAAGTAATAAGAAACTTTATTTAATTAATTGGGCAAGATATTAAAATTAAACACGGATCATGATTTACTTGATCACGTTAAAGTAATGAGTCTGATAAAGGTCTTGATAAGATTTAATAAAGTCACATGTTGAACTTGATAATATCTTAGTAGTGAGTTTGACTAAGGTCTTGATAAGATTTCATAAAGACGCATGTTTAATTTAACATAGTGTTTTATTTCTGCGCAATAAGTTAAGTAATGAATCTGACAAATTCCTTTATTAATTCCACCACAATCCATTTCACCATCATCAAAAACCATGATTAGAAGTACCAAATATTTTTTCGCATAAATAACTACCACTTATCAACTCAACTATTCAACTTAGTTAATTTTACCGTATTACATAGTGAAATCAGTAATAAAGTTAGCTTTATTGCTAGCAACCAAGTAGCTTTATATTCCCATATACGATAATTATACTTAATAACGACTAACAAAATTTTGGTGGCAGCGATCAATTTTTTTTTTCAGTGTATAAACATTAATCTAGACTCAGTGTGTAAGGCTAATTTAAATCCTTAATGTACTTAACCGCATTAAACAATATCAAAAATGTATTTTTTCCAAGACATATGAATAATGAAACAACAACGACAATACAATGATTTATAAATCCAGTGGACCCAAACCAAATTTATTTTTAAGCATTTTAAACGTTAGGAAAACGATCAACTTGCATTCAGGTTAGACATGGGGTAGTCCATAGCATTAGCATCACAAAACAGATAGTTTACACATTAGGACAGTGTACACCTTGTCTGCCTCGTTGGTCTAGTGGTTAGCATAGTCGACTGCGGATCACGAGGTCCTGGGTTCGATTCCCGGTCCGGCATAAAAGTTAGGTATTGGGTTTTTCAATTAAGAAATTCTCAGTGCCAGCCCGGAGTTGGAAGTTGGCGGTGTTTCACCCCCGTGCCTCGGAGAGCACGTTAAGCCGTCGGTCCCGGTTATTGTCACTAACATAATAATAGTCGTTAAAGCCCGCCAACCCGCATTGGAGCAGCGTGGTGGGTCTAAGCTCTAATTCCCGCTCTCCTATGAGAGTGGAGGCCTGTGCCCAGCAGTGGGACGTTAATAGGCTGTAGTGATGATGATGATGATGACACCTTGCCACCTGATTCTCATACTTCATACTACGAAATAGGCCCCTTCAACATTCGCAAATCGAACGAGGCTATACCTACCACCTTCGACCACCTACAACAGTGGCATGCCTAACGTGTGTCTCTCAATAACGTCATCTTGTCTTCTGTAGGCGGTGTAGATGACGTCACTCATTGACCACTACCAGTCGCCACCATTATATCAATGATTCATTCACTGAGGAAATTAATTACCACCTACCAAAAATTCATAAGTCAAATCGAATTAACATTGCTCATTGTGCACTTAGCATATTCCATAAAATTTAGAAGACCAAAATTGCACATAAATTTTGATTCCAATGGTCTAATAATATTTTACAACAATCAATCAATGAAGATGTTGCCCATAATATCGCAATTTTTTAAATATGTTAGGTTTTAGTATGAATGAGTGAAATAAATGAATTGTAAAACTTGTACCACCCAAAAAATAGTTTCTTCTGTTAACACACTTTTCAATTGTTTTTTCCTTTATGTATTTCATACAACGCTCTAATACCCCCATGGTTATGTAAATAAAGGTGTCTATATCTTCGTATAAATTAAATTGCCTACGTATTATTGCTTACAGATTACGCATTCAGACTAAATGAACCAGTATGGTGGATAAACAACTTCATTGACCTGGAAACGCGGGCAAATTACAAAACTATACTTACTTACTAGAAGCGAGCCGGCAAATCTAACAGGACTAGAACTTAATACTATAAAAGTCATCAAACCACAATATCAAATTTCAAGATCAGTGCGGATGATGTGAAGCGCGGAAGAGACTAGTATCTAATTAAAATAAATAATTTTAGCGGTGCCGATCTACAAAAAACAAAGACTTCTTTACGTACTCTTGTCCATATAACCTGCTCCTTATTCAATTGAAATGTATAAAATGCTTTTAAGATGCAAAATTCTTAAAAGATTAAGTTTAGTTCAGATATTTGTATTGTTATTGTAATAAAGATAAAGATAAGATAATTAAGATATATATTTATTTCATAAAATATACGGTGTGGGACAACTAAATAACATTTATAGCCTTACACCTAGGATAAAACTAATATAATTAACAACAATCTAAATATTATTGTGCACCTGTTTTCTGAAATTACAACAATGCATGTGCGTGTAGTCTTGAGTTTGCAAAAGTACGGCTATTATGCGTTGTGTCTGTTTAAGAGTATGTGAGTTGTGAGTGTATGAGTATTATGTGTAAATGAGTATTGTGTGTGTGTGTGTGTGTAGGGATGAAACTAGAATCTCCAAAAGTCCTTCAGTAGCCGAGTATGTTTGCTTAAAAAGCCAATTTTTAAGTGCATCTTTGTAATTATGGTGATTAAAAGAATGCAGATAAATAATTTTATCCAACTTATTATAGAGGTGAGACAGACAATAGACATTGCTGATTGCTTTTATGGTTCAGACGGCAGATCATTCACAAAAGTACACGTAGTATTTTGGGCTTAGAGCTTTCTGTTATTTTCATGTTGAAACATTACCACATCAGAGGTAAAGAAGGCTATAATAAGATTATCATCATTTTATAATAACTACATGTGTAATAATAAATCCTTATGATCATCCTTTGCAAGATTTTTGCATTATGTTGCATACAAATTGTATTTGCAGTAAAAAACATGAACGACAGAATTATACATCTTGAGTACCTCATTACGGTTGACGAAACTATATCGCAACCTACATTACAAAATTATTGACCGTTCAAAAATGCAAAACACTAAAAGGTTTTCATGTTTAGACTTTAGAGATTATCATCTCGTAGGTATAGACATTAGCTCAGTGACGTGCATGATTGATGATTTATCGACATTTTTAAAGGAACATTTGACAAGCTTACAATGTACACATAATATTATCAGTATACCTGATTTAAAAGATACAAAAAATCTTGTGTACGAAGTTTTGCCAACATCAAGTCGTAATGTTTTATTTATGGACAGATCACTTGATTCTGGATGTTCATTTGCTTATCTTGACGTCGTTTTTTATCACGTTGGTGCTCGTTTTCCAAGCATTGGCACTTGTTAGATGTTTCTTTATTATTCTCTTTTACTAAAGGAATTCGCATTGCTGCTTCTTACCCGTTAAAGAAACTTATTGTTCAGATACAAAACTAAAGAATTAATTTTTTTCTATAGTGTATTTTCGTAAAAAGATTTCCATTGAAACAATAATAAAATTTAAATTGTACCACAACGCAAAGTTAAAATTGTATGATTGAACAACAACGCAATAATTGTCTAGATGCATTTAGATCCTTCACTGATAGTATTTAATATTTATTTCGAACAATTACTGCTGCAATGAAAATAATCTTGATAAAATTAAGTAGGTAACAATTTTTTTTATATTAATAGCTTTCATTTTGTTTCAGAACATGATGCGGCTGCGTATCAAAATATTGTTTTGATTAAGTGAGAAAATGGAACTCATGTTTGGAAACATATTTAACAGGTATATATTTGAATAACAATTATCATTAGAAACTATCATTTCAAACAAAAGAAATGTTCACTTCAATCACTTCATTATATTCTTATTGTAATTCCTAGGCAGTACGCCATTACATACTGGCTTCCAGGCTGTTCATGTACTAACTAGCTATCAACAAACATGATTCAGTTCCCAACATTTACAGATAAAGATATCGATGACACCGAAACCGTCGAGTTAGTCGATACCAATCGCCAAACGAGGTACCAAAACTCCGGTACCTCTGAAACCGATGTCCAATGAAACTGGTATCAAGGCAGAGACCACGCAAGATAGCGATGGGGTAGCTAAAACTGAGATCAAAGGTACCGAAACCAAGGAGAAAGAGGGAAAACAGAGATCGGTGTCGTTTAATAGGGACGTACACGTGAAACGATTCGGTGAGTGTCGAATGGTCCGAATTTCGTTAGGTATTCCTTGGGAGTCTATTTGTTTGCAATGAAATAATTGGCGTTCATTAAAAATTGTTATCATACTTTTAATTTACAGTGACAAATATAAAATTCTTACTTACTTCTTGTTTGCTCAAAAAGGAAGAATGTACATTCTAAATACTAAATCGTGATGCTTGCATACAGTTTGACAGTTACAGACGTGCATATTGCACATGCTATTAACTATAATAGTGCGTCTCTATCATCATTTCATCACTAGATGTTATGTCACAATTTTATGTGTTTTAAACTAAAAAATTACAAATTAATATGAGTTAAATTATAATAATCAAGCACTTAATTGCATAAGTGTTTTAAGAGTCTGTTATTCAAATAACTTAATATATGTATGTGAACAGTTGATGACACGATTTCTCTTATAATTTTGTGTTCTAATTCAATGAATTATAAAGGGTCAATTTTATGTGGTGTTATATTTCAATTTTTATGATTATAAAAAATTTCGTAACAGTCAGTTAAGTTAAATAACTTTTCATCAATTAGATGATTTAATAAATAATTTATTAGCTACTTAACTTATTTATTTATGGGGAAGACAATGATTTGTCTCGAGCGTGGGGTTAGTAATTTAATTCAAGATGAATCAAACAAAATTAATTAGGTAGTAAAAATTTCACAACTAAGCTTTAATAAAAAGTAGGTTTGTCGTTAGAATTTAGGTAATTTATTAGAACATTGCAAATAAATGGAATTTTCCGTAGTGCTGGTCTCTGTAACGGGTACCGACTAACCGACTAATCTTCATAATCCTAATAAGTAACATTTGGGGTAGGTTTATAAACCTGTGTCAACTTCTAGGCATTCTATTAATCGTATTCGTTATAATAATTATATGACTAACTCGTTTGACTAATAGTTCTTTCTTTATTTGTAGAACGCTTGTGTTTTGTTTGTTTTTCTTTAAAGTATGATTTTGACCATTTCCAATTTGAATAATACAAAGCCTTTTTTCAGTTTGACTCTTTTTTTAACTATTTCAATAATCTCTGCCTCCTGCTATCTTCAGTACCGTCAGTAGTGGGGTTTTCATTTCAGCGTACATGATATTTTCTACATTACTTATTATTATTACATATTTGGCTGTCTTCATTTTATTATGTTTATTTAAAAATTAATTCCAAAAAATAATGTATATCTAGTATAATGTTGGAGGACCGTGTTTGGCGGTGCGCTCTCGAAAAGGCTTATGTCGAGCAGTGGATGCATACAGGCTGATGGATGTATGGTGGATGGATAGTATAATGTAGAGTCCATAAATGATTTATGGAAAGCTTATATCTATAATGAATTATTACCATTTCGGACTTTCATATTCAAGATTGTAATGACAAAAAAATCATATTATCATCATTGCATTCACGATTACGATCTATGGCCACAATCGTGATTGAAATGATTCTGATTCGGATTATCTGTTTTTGCTCATCGTTGCCAAAATTCTTGTTATTTAATCGCCGATTGGACTTGCTTGCTTTTTGCATACTTGATGTGAAAGCAGTCTATTTATTTTCTGTTGTAAATAGTTGGTGAATTGAATGTCTAATAGAAAAATGAGTGATTTATGAGATAGAGAGATGGATGAATGAAATGAATGAAATTCCTATCATATCAATATCATCAATCCATATAAATCACTAGGTGATGCCCGCGACTTCGTCCGCGTGGATTAAGGGTTTTTGGTTCCCGCGGGAACTCTTTAATTTTCCGGGATAAAAAGTAGCCTATGTGCTACTCCAGACTATAATCTATCTCTGTGCCAAATTTCAGCCAGATCCGTTCAGCAATTGGGGCGTGATTGAGTAACAAACATCCATACATCCATCCATACATCCATCCAAACTTTCGCATTTATAATATTAGTAAGATAAGATATATCATAGAGATGTCTTCTGTTAGTCATAAAGATAATACTTAATATAATTTATTACCGTTCATTGTCCCTAAATCTCAATATTCAATACATTAATAGATACATTAATGTTGTCTGAACTGTTGTATTGTCTGTCTGACCATCGTCACTTTTTTTTACAGGTACCGGTTTTTTTACAGACTGGGTATAACCTTTACAAATATAATCCGTCAAGGACATCAATCATTTTTGTGTGACAATAGCTACTAAAATCAGATATTTTTTCATAATTCTTGATTACTTTTATATGATCGAAATTAATTTCCTGTCAGACTTAACTTAATTAGAATCTAATATTACTAACAAGTATAAATTACAAATTTAAAACAACCCCCTACAAAATATGGAAGTAACAGATTAAGAAAAACCTGATTAAGAATGTCCTTCAGACGGATGAACAGATTTTCATGAAACATGGCTAAGAACACTCGGGATAAAATTATCTATGACACAAAAAAAACTAAACGAAAATCGGTTCATCCGTTTGGTTGGTTACGATACCACAGACAGATACACACAAACAGACACGTTAAATTTATAACACCCCTCTCTTTTTGCGTGGGGTGTTAAAAATGAATTATAATAAACTTTATGATTTAACTATTTTTTAAATTAAACACGAGCGCCACAACAATAACTCAGAAACAAAATAGTAAAACATTCTAAAGCAAACTTAATGAAAACTATATCAAATATTTTTGAAATAATAGAATTGCAACACCTACTTTAAAATTCGGTTTAAGTAAGCTCAGTTCACGATTTGTACTCGTTGCTTGCATTTGGCTAACAAATTTCGCAAAATCTACAGCCACTGTGCCGATACCTATCCAATATGTACGTAAGAGTTGCTTAGCTACAGCATATTTTGTTCGAAATTGTAAGGAATATGTGGCTTACTCGTATAAAAGCAGGTTTTTTGTAGTTCGTCTACGACACTGACCTTTGATACATTATGTTCTGGCAAAGGTCTCTCAAAATGGACAGTGTTCATAGAATATGAGGTGTACGTACTGACGGTTGTTTGTTATTCTATCTTGATTACTATTAGTGTAAACAGAGTAATTTAATTGATAAGAAAAATTAGTAGTTCTATTTAACCTCCACACTTAAATTTTAAATTAAAATGTTTCATTCAACAATGATATTTTAATACATGACCACGTCATGAACAAAATATTAACTAACTATTACTTTACATTCGGATATAATATGTGTAAGTATTGTAATTAATATTATTCAGTTCTTTTCCTTATAAAAAATAAGCAATAAGAGGGCGACAAAAAATAGCACATTAAATATATTCGAAGCTATGGTCTTGACACGATAGTAATAATTAGTAATTATTATTATTTATCAATGGATCTTACATAAAAACTCCCATTAGTCCTTGGAATTAATTTCGACCGACATTGATGTTATCTGCGGTTTCTTACTTCTGCTTAATCAATTGTATAATGAAATCCCCTCCCACGAGATTAGCCTTTGTATTGGCGTTTTTACTTATAAAAAATAGGCTGTATCACCTCAACTCAAACCCACTTTATTAATAACAAATCTCGTAATATTTCTAGTCATAGCGTTGTCGTGGTCTTCGTCACAACTCCCAACACAACTCCACGTTGCACATAATTAAATAGGACTAGTGATCGCTCGCGACTTAGCTCCTTGTCTTCTTTATAAAGAATTTATGAAGAATTATTAATATAGAATTCTTTTTTTTGCAATGAGATATGCATAAATACATATCATTGAAACTACGGTTAAACCTAATAAAATAAAAACTACCCTTAAATCCTTGGAAACCAACCGCCTAAGGTTTATCTTACTGCATAACAATCTATCTAATTGCTTGCTTATAAAAACTATTCTATGAAATCTCGAGGCTAATCAGCATTCATAATGGGAATTAGATTTATAAACCTTTATAGTATTTATAGTTAATCACGTTATCAAACCTTATGAATTTGGTTTATTTGGTTTGTCTTAAACATGTAACCATTTTGTTGCGGAAGCTGATTAAACAACTACTATAGCATTTCATCACCAACATTCTGCCCCCCGATTGTGTAAAGAAATCGTAATCGTTATCGTCTGTCCAACGGATAATTCGACTTGTTTAAGGAGTTTATAGATGCCTGCACGTCAAAAAGTATGTATGAACTCCTTAAACAGTTCGAGTAATAGGTTTTAGGTTCTCAAATGATTACGGGTTCCTTAGAAAATCGGGCCTCGATTATCATAGCAATCCGTCGCCGCACCGCGCACCGTCTGACTATTGAGCAAGGGTCTCCTGTCAGTGTCAGGAAAACATCGTGAGGAAGATTGCATATCCGATAATTTTTCATAAATGTTCCTCACTTCTAAGTAACCTAATCCCAAAGGCTACCTATTTTATCTTAATATGGCACTTGGCAAAACAGGTAGGTAAATAAAAATTGATATAACGACTCTACGCAGTCAAGGAAATTGCGAGTTCATTATGCTAGTAAAATGTAGAACATCTTATTCCTAGCACTAAAGATATAAATTATTTTTTTAAATATAATCTATTCATCTATAGTCCTATACTACCTATTTAAATTAATGCTAAGAGAATGACCTCGTCTTACCACAACGGATCTTGCGGTATTGAAAAACATGCTGAAGGATAAATGATACCACTGTAGGCGTCACATCTTTATAAAGGTCTATTTGAGATTTGAGATGCACGGCACGGCGCGGCACGTAGTGACAAATCTTCTTTGTATGAGTTTGTATTGAGCTGGGCCCACTTAAGCCCTTAAATGTGTTGGAACATAGATGCGTCAATGTGATATGTGCTTGCGGTTAGAGGAAAATCTTCATCAATCATCTCCGCTATCAATTGGCGTGTGCTGAGCCCTATGCTCTAGTGTAGTATACTTCAACCGCAACATTAAGCAATTGCAGCTGAAACTCCGGCAAGTGTAGATACCGGTTGTAATTGTGCTTATGTAACAGTGTTGACACCGAACGCAAACTTATTGACATCAATTCTTGTGTATTCTTTGTATTACTGAGGGTAATGTGATGAGATTTTTTGTGACGAGTTAAACGTGATGTTTATTGAGAGTAGTTATTGAAATATTGTAATTAAATGTGTATATTGCCATACTAAATTATTATGTCAAACAGCACGTTTATCATGTTTATTGAGCACGTTTATAATATTATTTAACGATCAAAACACAAACAAATAAATAAAAAGATAAATTAAAAACTACTACAAAAAAATACACACCGTCCAAATGACCGATATTCGATAATGGTGCCCAAAACACTGGTGCTATTACCTCGTTGAATAGCAAAGCTAAGCCGTTAGGCTAGATAAGCGCCAGTTCTTGTATCACCTATGACTATGAGGCGTGGATCAGCTTTTGGGACATGACTTAATATAAAATTCTTCGTATCCGATGACCATGGGAGCAGGCTCTCAAACGCAAGAATAAAATTATATAACATAATTATTATCCTCTTCTATCTTCAGACTTTAAAATAGACTGACAAAAATAATTTGATTTAGGAGGTATTTAATAACAATAACTGATGTTATTTATTAAAACTATTTACATTAAATTAAAACTAAATTAAATTAAATTAAATCTAAAACGTCATCGAGACCACCGCAGCGAGGCATTTTACCCAAGATGCTGGCAGCATTACCCCTTTGGATGGCCAAACTAATTTTTTGACCAAGGTAGCCGCCGGCTCTCGGGTCCCCGGTTGACTCGATAACCCTTTTCGAAATTTCCTCAAAAAGAGCTCGAGCCCCCGGGCCCCACGGCCCCAAGGTCTCCACACCAAAAGGCACGAATATGAAGCTCCCATCGAGGTCTTCATATTTGCGCCTCTTGGCCTGTTCGGCGCTGATGGCCGCTGCACCCGCCACAGAGGAGGTCGCCTGAATGTGGGATGCAGCTAAAGTGTCTGCACACGTTGCATCCCAAACAAGTGACCTGCCCATCTTCCAAGGAACGAGCGTCATACCATCAGGTCTCCTGCCATCGCTACGTGCCAAACCAATAGGTTCCAGTACAGCTGGCACATGAGCGGTGGCAAGGGACCTCCGGATGACGTCGTTAATAGTACTATGACGGGAGAAGCGACCAGCGCTTCTCGAACAGGAGAGTCCATGGTGGCCGAAGGCGTCAACACTGTCACCGCAGTGGCAACGATGAGGCTGGTTTATTGTGGCGCCAAGCCTAAGACCAATCAACACAGTGAGTGTTGTATGGTCCAACAAAGTGCCCAGGTTGGCGGAGGGAAGGGCAAAAATATCTAACATTTTGGTACGGAACCCTTAAAATAATATAATTTGTCAAAATTGCACTCTGCTCTTAAGATCGTCAGACAGTATCAGACAGACGTAATAAACTAATGAATATAATACGAGCAACATTATTAACGTGATCATCTAATAACAATAAAAGTGGTCCAAGAACGTTGCCCTGCGGCGGTCATTACATTTGCGTGGGCAAATTTGGCCGGCGCTACTCAGACACACCGAAAAAGGTATCCGATGACTGTGCTCGATCTAAAGGTGCAACATCACAAACACCTCCGTATTATATTCGAGATGTTATCATGTTGTAAAATGATATTATTATTTCTTAGCCCAGTAAACTATAAAAAATTTATCGGAATTAACATCTTGATGGTCTACATGAAATCATTATAGTCATGTGGGAAAATTATGAATTTACTGACCTATTTAATTCATTTTTGTTTTTACCATTAGTATCCAATGGTAAGTACGACGTAATCATCACTACATTTTATAAAACAAAGTCGCTTCCCGCTGTCTGTCTCTATGTATGCTCAGATCTTTAAAACTACGCAACAGATTTTGAAACGGTTTTTTTAATAGATAGAGTGATTCAAAAGGAAGTTTTTTATGTATAATACATGCATAATATAATAGAGAAACACTGATAATTTTAGAGGTTTCTAATGTGATGTCGTAAATAAACACATTTTTGTGCTTACATTGCAACCGCTGGCTGAACCCTAAGAGATAGATCAAAATAATGTACTACAGTATTGTACACCTTAAAATGGTCTACAAAAAAGTCTGTAATAGTATATGTCTATCTCTTAGGGATAATAACCATTTTTAACCTCTAAAGAAAACATGTTTGTATTGTCTAATGACAAAAAGCTGTGAACGATGTATCTAAAGACATTCTGTAGTATATTTATTATCAGCTATGCACCCGTGCGAAGCCGGGGCGGGTCGCTAGTGTATTATATTCTATTCTGTGCAACAAGCAAGTATTTCTCGCAATTCCTGTCTTTCTTTCTCGCAGATCAGTTGCACTGTGTTTGTTTAGTACCCGCAGATGATGTAGCCATATCTGCAAGTTTTAAAGTGGCCAACACTTTTAAACTGATCTAATCATTTGAATCAGAAAAATACAAAAGCGTTAAATCCATACGTATTACGTACAATTATAATTCCTTACTATGTTTTGGATTACATTTGTATTATAATATTAACAATACCTACAAGTACAAGTACAATTTCACGTTTAAATGTCTCGCTGGTAAAAATATCAGCTAAGTTTATACTTGTAATGATTCTCCTTAAGTTCTGAACAGATGCGGTTCGGCATTGACCTAACAATTGACGGGCAATCCATTTGCGGTAATCTTACGAAAGCTACGGCTGAGCCAGATAAAATCACTCGGTTACGTCGAACCTTTGATCCGTAAAATACTAATTATCTAATTATTAAAGCATAAGAACCTTGTCAACGCCGAATTGAATTTTTGATTCGTTGGTAATAATCATACCTAAAGTTAATAAGATTGAAACTTTGTGTCCGAGAGGATTATAAAATAAGAATTGTAGGTCAACAGAACCAAACTGGATCCAAGATTAATTTTAGTAAGTTGATTAGACGGGCCTTTGAGGTTGTGTCCTTACTCTGTAAAATTATTGGAGTAGCCTTTGTCAGTTTCTCAATAGTACTCGTAATTTTATGCGACGTAAAATCTCTTGGTTTTTTGGTACATGTATTATCTGTCTACAGTTCTTGCTCTAAATAATTAGGTACAAAGTACTTAATATACATTACACGTACAGTACATTCCTATCGCAGAAATGGTTTAGAGCAAAATGAAAGGTTTTGAAGCTTACGAAACTAAATTGTACTCACGAATTAAGTACTTCTAGTTTAGTTAAATAGTTCCTGCTGTGTATATGCATAAGTGTACCTAGCTCAGCAGGCCAAGTGGGAGTTTTTGTACGTATTCGATCTCGACAACGTTAACTACTATTTATATGCAACTAGATGATGCCCGCGACTTCGCCCGCGACTTCGTCCGCGTGGACTACGGTTTTTTGATTCCAGCGGAAATTCTTTGATTTTCCAGGATAAAAAGTAGCAAACTATCCCTATACCAAATTTCATCAAAACCGGTTGAACAGATGGACCGTGAAAGCGTAGCAGACAGACAAATAAACAGACAGACAGTCACACTTTTGCATTTATAATATTAGTATGGATATGGATTGATCAAACGCCAGCTGTCAAGCGCTTTACAATTCCATACAAATCGTTATTAACGTTGGAACGAAAATCTCCCCCAAGACACTCCGATCGAGAAACAAAATATTAGTAATATCTTTAACAATTGGATATGTAAATACACACAATTGCATGATCTTATTTTTAACTGCCTCGTTGGTCTAGCTAGTGGTTAGCATACTCGACTGCGGATCACGAGGTCCTGGGTTCGATTCCCAGTCGGGCATAAAAGTTGGGTATTGGGTTTTTCAATTAAGAAATTCTCAGTGCCAGCCCGGAGTTGGAAGTTGGCGGTGTTTCACCCCCGTGCCTCGGAGAGCACGTTAAGCCGTCGGTCCCGGTTATTATCACTAACATGATAATAATCGTTAAAGCCCGCCAACCCGCATTGGAGCAGCGTGGTGGGTCTAAGCTCTAATTCCCGCTCTCCTATGAGAGTGGAGGCCTGTGCCCAGCAGTGGGACGTTAATAGGCTGTTGTGATGATGATGATGATGATGATGATTTTTAACTGACTTCAAAAAAGGAGGAGGTTCTCAATTCGTCGGAATCTTTTTTTTTAATTTTTTATGTATGTTCCCCGATTACTCGAAGATGCCTGGACCGATTTTGAAAATTCTTTTTTTGTTTGATAGGGTATACTTCAAAAGTGGTCCCATATAAATTTTATCGAAATCGGTCGAGCGGTTTTTAAAATATCAACAATAAAATAAGTATTTTGTATAGCGTGTGCTTGTTGTTGTAAAGTTGGCGCGGGAGTTTGAAGTCGGTTGTTAAAAAAAATTTTTTTATATTAAATTATAATATTCTCAACGCCAATATTCTTGTCTGCATCGCCTTATTATCATTAATGTTTGCGTTTTTTTACCAAAAACAGATATCTAACTGGTTTTTTCGTAACAGCGCGGCGTAGGCAGAGTTAATTTAGTTAGGAATTGGATTGATTACAATTTCTGTTTTTGGGTTCCGTAGTAATATATGAAAGCACTGCTTGTTTTTTGTATTATGAATTCGTTCCCCGTTTCACCTATAGCCATTAAGTTTTTTCCCTTATTAATATATAAGGATCAAGTGTTTTGAAGTATATAATATGTGTATGTGTGATAGTATGTTCAGTTTATTTAAATACCCAAACCACTCATTAAATTTTGAATGAGGTGTCCTTGGCTACTTCGCCTTCTACTAAAATCTAAATGTCAAATCCAACTAGCTATACATATTATGATGCGATTAGCTAATCAACTGTAATAAAAATTAATAATTATTCTGTATTCAGATACGAGTTAGTCCAACTTATAGGTCAACAAATTTTTCTATCCAGCTGACAAATGGTACAGAGTATGGTATGAGCGCAGAATAGGTAATATGGTAGGAGCAAATCTGAGCAACCATCAATTACATGCCACTTGGGCAAAATTTTGAAAACGTAATCATCTAAAAACGATTATTACTAACCTAATACGTCTTAATTTTAAGATACCGGGATATCGGGCAACATGGTACTTACGAGGTAAGTTATGATATTCTGTGGTACAACTGCCAAATGTCATTATAATTTATACTTACCTGACATACATATTATGTCTGTGTGCGAGCATTTATCTTCTCCCTATTTCCCTTGGTCACGGCATCACGCGTGAACTGCTGGACCAATTTCGCTAATTGTTTTTTTGTTGTATAGGTGAGAAACTGGAGAGTGACATAGGCTACTGTTTATCCCGGGAAATTAAGGAATTCCCGCGGGAATAACAAAAAACTTAAACCACGCGGACAAAGTCGCGGGCATCAGCTAGTATTTGATATAAAATACTTACATTTATGTGACTTATATACTACACGCTATCAGGCTGCATCCATGGACTAGGTACCACGATACTGGTATTTAGGCATATCTTGTTTTTATTTTATTTCTTATTTTTTTTATCAAAGTGTATGTAATAGCTATTTATGCAACTGTATCGTAATGAGGGTCATTTTAATTTGAGTGCTGTTTTTTGATACGAGGCTTGCCGAGTATCAAAATAGGATAGTACGTGAATTAAAATGACTAATTACGTACAGTTGCATACAAGATTTTATCTACGACAAGGACGTCTTTATAATTTTTTACTTTATAAATTAATAAAAAAGTCAAATCAATCAAGTGCCAGAACCCAGAGCCGCTAAGCTATAGGTATCCTATTTATGAAGATAACCATATCGATACAGCTACGACTCATAACGATACAGCTCCCATACAACGAACTGTATCGTTATGAGAAGCAAACACGAAAGAGGGTTCAATTCGATATAGTTGTCAAATTCGAAATTGGAACTTTTCGATGCTGGAGTAGATAAAGTAATTTTTTGTATCATCTACTCGTATATACCATTTGTCCGTTTTTATGTACGTGTGTGTCACTAATTGTTTTATTTCTTTGCTCACTTTTTATACCGAAATATTAGAGTTAGACGGTTTAAAGTAAAAACACCGTGTACAAGAAACCTATTGTTACACGTCCCACGTTAAGAATTCTTCACATTGACCTTGTGCCTAGCTGACAACTTGTGCCGAACACGGTCCAATATTCAGACTATAATAATGTATTGTGACAAAGTGAATGTCACGTAACACAATGCAATTATAGATAGTGATTAAAAAATATTTGCACCTACAGCTTACTCTATCTATTATAAAAGAGATAATATTAGGTATAGGGGAAAGGTGTACATAATGATCCCTGGAGGTAAAACGATCCCCAATTGTTTCATTGACTTAGCAACGCCATCTAGTAGGTTTGATTGAACTACGTGATTCCGCAAGCATCCACGCAGCGCTCTGCAAAGCGTCATGGCGGTGTGGTTGTTTTCAATAATTTTATGCCAAAAAATTTAAAATCAGTGTATTCAATCTAAGGTAAGCACAGATTTGATATTATATAGCTTTAGTCCTAATATACATAATGCGATGGCTGAATTTGTAGCAGATTTTGGTGTGATTTAACAACATAATCAGTCATATTCTTTTGTCGTAAATAAAGAAACTGCTTAAAGTTGGGAAGTTTTAGGTTATATTGCCGTTTGGGGTAAAATGATCCCATCATAGGTAGGAAAAAACGATCCCAGGGATCATTTTTTCATCACCTTTGTTTTTATTAGTTATGTCCATGCTTTTGTTTATAATCATTTTTATTAAATTTGTTTATGTATTTTTTAGATATAATGCCGCGAAAATACGTAAGAAAAACAGCACGCCATAATTGGAGCGAGAGCGCAATGATAAAGGTTTTGGATGCGGTAAAAAAGGGTATGCCTTATAAAACTGCTAGTAAACAATTTTTGGTTCCACTTATGTCACTTAAAAGACGTGCAAAGGGGAAAAATATTCATGCTGTTGGTGGTGTCAAGGTATTGGGAAGTTTTAAGAAGGTGTTTTCTGAAGAGCAAGAACTAGAATTGGTACAATACATAACAGAGAATGAGGAAACCATGTATAGGTTAACGACTGAAGATGTTTTGAAATTTGCTTATACTCTAGCTGAAAGAAATAACATAAGTTATCCGTTTTCTACTACGACACACAAAGCTGGTAAGGATTGGCTTAAAGGGTTTCGGCAAAGGCATCCTGACATCACACTACGTGCACCGGAATCAACATCAGCCGCTCGAGTTCGAGCTTTTAACAAGCCAATTATACAAATTATATGGTATTTTAAAAAAGTGCAAGAAGAAAAATCGTTTCCTCCTCATCGTATTTTTAATGTTGATGAGACTAGTTTAAATACAGTGCCGACCAAAAACACCAAGATTTTTGCCAAGAAGGGTCGCAAGCAAGTGGCAAGGATAACATCTGCTGAAAGAGGTGAATCCACTACAGCCGTTATTAGTGGATCAGCTGGAGGAAATATCATACCGCCAAAGCATAAACGCCAATGCAATTTAGTGAGAAGATCGTTTGTTTTGTTCCTATATATTTTGCTTTCAAGTTTTTGTATTCAATGATAATACCTCTAGTTTTAACAGAAGATTATTTAATTGCGTTTCTTTTTCTTAAAAAGTTATCATATTAGTCGGTATTAATTTAAGATATTGTGAAGATTTAGACTGATTACTCTAATATCTACTTGTGATGATAGTACAATTTTAAATTATAAGATTTAACCTTCGAAGACTGCTATTTTTATTTTGTCACGATAAATAATTAGATTATGGTGGCAGTTAGTCATTAATTACTAAGTCGTAAATAAATGTTACCTAATGGCTTTAAGCGTTTTATTTGGATTTTTTATCTCAAATAATTCATGGGGCAAAACGATCCCAGGGATCATTTTGTCCATACTCAGGGGATCGTTTTGTACACCCCGGTGTACAAAATGATCCTTTATTAGACCTTGACAAAAAACAAAATAGGAGAGAAATCCTTCTAGATAATTGAATAAAAAGCTTATTAATTTGTAGGGCGATAAATTAGCTAACCATAGAATTTACTAATTGAACGAAATGCTTTATTAACACACTTTTACTGTAATTTTTCCTTAGGGGGATCATTTTGTACCACCTTCCCCTACATTCAATGTTTGTGTACCGTAGTGGTTAAGACTCGACAACGTAAGTATTCGGAACCTTGGGTTCGAATCCCAAGCACCTCTAACTTTTCTAATTATGTGCGTTTGAAGCAACATCACTTGCTATGCATACCTACCTAATCTCCATTTTCTCCAAAGGTGGAGAAGTGTGAAGTCTGTTATTATCAGTATTTGGCTAGCGTGGTGGACCTTTGATTCACCCTTCTCAGTCTGAGAGGAGACTCGGGGTCTAGCGACGGGTTAAAATGATAAAGATGCAATGATTTGGTTCCTTGCATACGGGACTATAATCGACCGAGCGAAGCGAAGGTCTTCATAAAAATATAAAAATAAAATATATATAAAAATATAGATAAAAATCTTTATTTCAGGGAAGCTCTCATAGAAGCGAATATGAAGAAAAAATATTTTTATAGCGTTACATAGGGTTGCGGTATATCATTTTAAAAATAATTAGGAATAGAGGCCAAAAAAATTTTTTTTTACATTTTTCCTCTAAAATTGACGAAATGGGGGGCTTTCAAAGTGGCGATTTTCTAACGTCCAAAGTTGCCCTCAGAACTCAAAATTTTCTGAAATAATGAGCCTGAAACTTGATCAATTATTTGAATTATATCCTGTACTTGAACAACAAATACTAAAATTAGATAAATATTATACGGAAACGAAATTATTTAATTTTTAATGAGCCTTATATTTACAACAAAACTTCACAATGATGTCAATAGATGGCGCCGCGAGGTCTCAGTTCAGGGCGAACCACTAGTATAAATAAAAGTTTTCTTTAGGCTTTTTATACGACTGCCTGAAAAAAGGAGTAGGTAGTATTGTTTTCAGGGTTCATATATGTATGTGAGTTTGTATATTCCACCATAACTTCTATACGCCTGAACCGATTTTGATAAATGAGGTATCGTTAGAATCCCTAGCTTATTCCGGGTGACATAGGCTAGTAAAATGGTAGGGTGACCATGGTTACGCATTAAAGACTAAAGTTGAAAAAAAATTCGAAAATAAGATTAACTATATAATCATCATCTAGAAAATGATGAGTAGATTCCAAAAATATATAACACTATAGTTCAATATCCAGTGATTCACAAAAAAATATCATTTAATAAAAATGTGAATAAGATTCCAAAGGGGTATCGTTACGTAGGAGCAGTGATAGCCGTACTTCCGTTCGAGGGGGATTTGTTATTACACGACTGCCCAAAAAAGGAGTGTTATGGTTTCAGGGTTCGTGTATGTATGTGTGTCTACGGCAGAGCAGTCGTATTTTTTAATAATTTTAATTATATTCACTTGTTCTTTTGATAAATCTGCAGATCTGCTTGTACTATAATAATCCTCTTGCAACGAAAACATTTATAGCGTTCCTAAGTAAATACAGTAGCACCATCGTGTTTGATTGATTGATGTTAGATAACAAATATATATAATTTTCAATATAAGTGGAACATCTTAACGTGTGACCGGTAGCATTCAAGGCAACCTGTTACTAGCGCGTGTTCTCATTTAACCGCCGGAAGCTCTCTCTCTAATGAAGCTCTAGATTCATAAATATGCAAAGACGAATCTTCGCACATATTGATCAATTCATTATCATAAGGGCAATTGATGTACCCATAGAACTAAAGATTTTATTCTTAAAAACAATGGCCAATTTTAGGCTTTTGATTGGGCGGAAAAAACAAATTCCTCTTAATTTTCCACGCATTGGCACTTCCTCTAATAGGCATGATGACAGTAACCAAGAATCAATGAAATTATGAATTTATCTAATGAAATAGGATTCATGGATTATATAAAACGTATTTATTTTTCTATATCGAGTGAGATTGCTATTTATTTTGATAAAATAAAACTATAAAATACAGCAATCCGCCATATTGGATAAAACACCAAAAAGCGAATGACGTCACAATTGTTTGTTTTCGAGCTTTGACAATCACACTATTGTTTACTGCACACTGCACTGAGTACATTGGTAAAAACAATAGTGACGTCACAGACGACGCCATGACACCCCCGAACGTTATGGCGTGAATTTTAAAATTTAAATTTCAAATGCCAATTTTAGCTACCAAACCTTATTTTTCTGCTGCAATAAGATATTTTCTCGAAATAGTAGATACTTCCGATCATAATCTGACCATTTTTCAAAATCAGTCATCATGCCTATTGTTACCTGCTGCAAAATAATGTTCGTGGGCAACGGATATGATATTTACGCCTATATTTACCTACACTTATATTTAGTTTTCTCTTGTAAAAGCTAGATAGGTATATGTTAACTTGACTCTATGAAACGCAGGGCACTAAAATCAACATTTATTTCCCTAGATCAAGAAATTCAACTACATATTTGCTACAATTTTCATTAAAATATAGCTATAGAATTAATAGCTATGTAGTAAAGCAAAGTAAAATCTGATTTCCGAAATGTGTTAATGCTTATATACCGTGATCTCATGTGCACACAACAGAGAAGCCGAATCATTTCAATTATCGTCCAAAGTCATAATATTTTGCTTGTTTACTTACCGGCCAAACATGGTAGCGAGGAAGCATTCAATCAATAACATAATTGTTGGTACGGTACCTACTACTTATGTAGTTCGTAAAAGGCTACTGTTTGTCGTAATGACCTTCCATCTATCGGATAAGAAATGACGTACGTAGGTACCTACCTACCTGATTCTGATTGTTTGTAGTTGAATCGAGTCGTTTATTAAAACCTTGATTCAATTTTCACAATCTGTTAGTGCATGTATTCAACGACGATTCCCTATGGAGGTACACAACTCTTTGATTATTTAATTTTGTGACATACCTATGCTATGACCGGTCTCTGGGTGCATCATAAATATTATTATGACATTAAATTTCTCCCAAACTCTCCAAATTGCTATAAGAACATAATGATTTATGAAGTTTGAATGCCAAGCATATTAGTATCTTTCTAACCTGTCTACATGGGTGCGTTAATTCTTCACGATCAAGCTTGGGGATTCATATGAAAACTATTGAATTAAATAGGACAAAAATCGCGGCATATGAAGCTATCAATGAAACTTTGAATGTATGACACCTCTAAAGTTAAAAGCAAAAGCGAGTTGCAGCCAGCAGACAATATTGGATTATAATAGCCAATCCAGTGGATAGTAAAATATAAACCGTTATGGAGAATCTTGTCCATATTATGTCCATTTTTTATATATTTTGATTTTTGTTGGAGCCAGATAAGATAATCATTGGTCGGGCCGCAGCCGTAATACTCGGAACTTAAAGAAGGAAAACGCAAGTCTGGTGGTCAATTCTTACGTTACAAAGACGTCCTTAAGCGTCATCTCATCGCATGTAATATACGAAGCGACGGGTAGAAGGAACTCTTCTGTCCAAAAGGCTATCTCAGCTTTTGAGGAACGACGTCTTCAAGACCTGGACGTCAAGCGTACTAACAAAAAGACCCAGCCAAGACCCTCCTACAGCCAGGTCCGCCGTTGACGGATACGTCGAGGAGGATCATTATATGTCATCTTTTTCACATTGTTTTATGTAATAGGGAATCCAATAATTTTGACATATGTTTACTTATAGATACCTACTTTGTATTTACTATACAAATAGTATTAAGTATAATGCAGAAGTATTAGGTCCAGATGTATATGTACATGAAGTATCCATTGGTTCCCACTCTCCAATGAGAGTGGAGGTCCGTGCCCAGCAGTGGGACGTTAATGGGCTGTAGTGGTGGTGGTATATATACATACCTATCAGCGTACTTAACTCGTCACAAAGAATCGAGTACTTTTCTATTTACACACATGTAAATTCTGTGTTCACAACAAGGTTTTGCTCAAGACTCAAGAGTTCCCATTATGAACTCCAAGTGAAATAACGAATATTATGCGTGAAATCGCAAAGTAAATTGTAAGCATTTAAAACACGAATTTTACCAAAATATTTCGTATCATCTTTCAATATCGTGAAGGTCAACTTACACCTACGCGTAGAGACCTTTATTTTTTAAACAATAGGTACTATAACGAATATTTTAGACATCAATCCCATTCAATACCACTTACTTAAGCGTGAAATTTGTAATTGATGTTGGTACGACAATCACGGTCCGACTGATGAGGTCCGAACCTACGGCCTTTCGAATTACAGAACGTCCGATTGCCGTTGACCTATCGGCAATAGGCGCTCTCTATTTTTTGACATGCTGTTGCAACTGGCCCAACTCATAACATAATATAACCTGCTGAAATCCGTGGTTATATCAATCAGCTGCATCCGCATACTAATTTTGTAATATTATCACACCTAACCTACGAAAGTGTGTCTATCGATCTTTTTTAATTTATTCGTTACCTTTTCACAGCGTAACAGCTGATATTTCTCGTTTTGAGAGGTTGTTCGTGCTCACTTAACACTAGTGGGACGGCGATAAATTGAAATGATGATGTTACTCGAGACAATATAAGCTTCTGAAAGTAATGCCAATTGTATATACTAAAACTTCTAGGGGTTAAGTTAAGTTAAAGTACCTACCTATTACAAAAGAACAGCGCCATTCAAAGATAATTACTACTGTTGTATCGAGGTAATTGTTGTATTAGCGAATAAGCAAGTGCTTATTACTATTAAATTGTTATTATCTCACTTTTTATCCCGAAAACTAATATTATAAATGCGAAAGTGTGTTTGTTGGGTTGCCCTTCAATCACACTGGAACAGAGCAATGGTATAGTAGAGGACGTGGAACTGGAGAGTGACATAGGCTACTTTTTGTTCCGAAAAATTAAAAAGTTCCCTCGGGAATACAAAAAACTAAGCCACGCAGATAAAGTCGCGAGCATCAGCTAGTAATTTTAAAAATCTACACCTTAAACAAAACTCGCATACCTACTTAAAGTAAATTTTGTGACTAAAAAAGTTTAATGTGTTATTTAAATGCATTAAATTAATGTAAAACATTAAGCCCCCGCCGAATCGACCATTCGCTTCGATCCCTTCATTATTCAGTGCAGATTTATAGCAGGCATTACCCAAAATTACCTCATGTAAGTTTAGGACTCGTAAAACGGACAGCGATATAGAGTTTTGCTTACATTTTATAAGAAACGCATCAGTCAAGCCTGACAACGCCATGCGAAGTTTATATTTATGTTTGTCTTTAGGTAGATGCATTACCATAACATTCGTGTATTATTTATCCGATTGAGTTAATTCTTTGTACAGTTTTTGTTTGAACTTGCGTTTCTAACGTTGCACAATAGGTGGTGCGCGAATCGTAAAGTGAAAGATACATTGCAACGCATGCCAGGCATTATTTAGCTAGTGATAATATTATGTTAGGACTTAGGTAGAGCTTAGTAGTTTACTGAGAGATTAATTCAAGAAAGAAAAATTACTGTCAAAATTGCAGCAGTAAGCACATGGCCAATAGATACATATCTTTGTAAGTAAAAAATAATTTTATTTACATACAATATGATTAATAACAACAAATTATACAACTGTCATAGTCTAAATACAAGAAACAAAAATAAACTTGTAAGTTGTATTGCCTATTTCTAGGCTATATAAAACGAACATTTATAATTTATTGCTAACTCATAAGAAAAATGCTGTATTTAAATAAACACAATGCTGTATTTAATTACTCACTGGAAAATGGCAGACATCATAATCAAACACCACCCACCAATCAAACTACCCTGATTTTATGTGTTTCTGCAATCTCCTTCGCAAGTTGTTGATATTACCAGTTTTCATTTTGATTACAAAATAAATTATTGAAAGGTAAACGTCCTTTGAATGCCTTCTCGAGATCCAAAATATAACCTTGAAACCAGAAATAATAAGGAGTGATGTACCTAAGTGTGTATTTATGGAGATGAGAATGATATTTAAATTTTAAAACCACTTAAGTACCACTTTTTTAAAAAGCTAAATGTTTAGGTACCTAGTTAAAAACTTTAATTGGTTTTTAATCTCTGCAAGTTGTATCTTAGTTTTCATTTTTCGTTTATACAAATATTTGCAACTAGATGATGCCCGCGACTTCGTCCGCGTGGATTAGGGTTTTTTGACTCCCGCGGGAACTCCTTAATTTTCCGGGATAAAAAGTAGCATATGTCTTTCCCCGGGATACAAACTATCCCTATACCAAATTTCATTAAAATCGGTAGAACAGATGGGCCGTGAAAGCGTAGCAGACAGACAGACACACTTTCGCATTTATATTATTAAGTATGGATATGGATTATATACTAACTAAACAATTTTCCTGTTCTGTTTAATTAAATTATTATTGTTACCAGAAACCAGCATGAAGATCAGCTGTTAATAGTAGACGAAATTTGCAAACTTGCAACAAGTTTTACAGTGAAAATTGTTGTTTTTTTTTTCAGTATGATACCGTAAAATAACGTTGTATGGGTACATAAAAATATATGTCAATGGCTCAATAACTCGTCTTTACTGTTAAGGAATCCAGTTTTTGACAAACGGCGTAAATTGACCGTAACTTTATGTAAACAAAATGTTAATATTAGAAATAAACGATTTTAGCAGACGACAGCATCTCGAAAACCTGTTTAATTTTTTTATTTTATATCCACTTTCCACTAAATGCATATACCCAAATATTTTGTACGGAAATAAATCATAGCTGTCTTATTTACTGTATTTATTTCCAGGTAATGACTTCATCTGTATACCTTATCCTTGTACAGTTTAAATGTGTATCAGAGAGTAGGTATATCGACTCTCGTGACTAAGATGCGTAGGCGAAGTTGATTTTTGCACATCGAATAATAACTGTAACAATCGATGAACGTGTTAACGGGACACACAGACGGACGAACATAGTCGCGCCATAAGTGTCACTTTTGTACCATTTTGATACGAAATCCTAACCATATTCATATTTTCGAAATTGAAAATCAGTAAGCAAGTAGGTAGGTATATTATTTTATTTTAGTTTTTTCTTACCATAAAATGACATATTGCAGTTATATACTTACTTCTCATTTTAATGCGTAAATAGGTACTAAAGATGCCAGATAAGTACAAGGATTTCGTACTCTAATCTCTTTTAAGAGCTTCTTGGGTATATTAAATATATTACGCCGCTTGAATCCTTATCAAGGCACGACTCCGGTTGCGTGTTGAAAACCAAAGTACAGCAAGCGTACATCCTAAAAGATATCCATGGGTTCATTGCACAATTTTTCATTGTTCTTACTTCTTAGTTAGAAAATAATTATTGAAATATTGGATAGAATCAGGCGTTACTTTGTGAAAGTTCATGATTTAGCAAGAAAAGAATACAATTATTTTGCTATAAACCGCCAACAGAAAAAAAATTGTATGGTCAAGCATACAGTTACAAGCGAAGCACCGTTTACCTTCCCAACCAAGCAAGAAAGCTAAGTTACCAAGCAAGCAATGCCACCACCACTCACATGCACCACCACAAGACTTTTATACTATTCTCGACGCAAGTTTCGCCCCGACACCACTAGACAATTCACTAGACAATCTTGTATTGTAAAGTCGACATCTCCTGAAGATGCTCCGGTGTCGAGGCGAAACGTGCGTCGAGAATAGTATAAAAGTCTTGTGTGGTGGTGCATGTGAGTGATGGTGGCATTGCTTGCTTGGTAACTTAGCTTTCTTGCTTGGTTGGGAAGGTAAACGGTGCTTCATTTGTAACTGCATGCTTGACCATACAGAATTTTTTCTGTGGGCGGATTATAGCTAAATAATTGTATTCTTTTCTTGCTAAATTATTTAAATCTTAGTTTTATGCCTGTCAAAAATCAAAGGTCCTATAGTTGTTTTTCTTGTCTGTATTATGTTTTATCTTTCACATAACACAATCGTAGTTTAACTCACACACTCATAAGTGCGAGTGTGAGTGTCTCAATTCTCCACCCATACTACTGTGAGAAGTTGCCTGAAAGAGGCACTCTTACTGAAAGGCCCCCTTCATAATTATCATCATCATCATCAACTCAAAATACGCTGTGGAAGTCAAAAGTCATTCATTCAAAGTAGGTTTGCTTTTTGAACGTCAGCAAAATAAAATTGCTCAATTTAACGACTTAATAAGGACGTAGTGGTGATAATTAATTAGAGTAAATATCTTTGAAATAAAGCTACCCCATTGTGTTGGTCTACTGCCTCCTCTTTTAATGTACGAAGGTGAATAAAAAATAAGGCCGGTAAAAGGTACTCTTTTTAACCATTAGGCTGTTGCCGCTCTTTACAACTCTAACAATAATATTGTATTATAAATAAAACCTGTCAGAATTAAATTATTGAAAAAGATTATCTAATTTTAGCACGCATCCCCAAAAAACGAAGCCGTGCTGAGGTTAAATCAAAAACTTCACAGAAGTTGTTTTCGCCGTAAGCCGCTAAAAATAACCGTGATCATTACATGACGCTGCGACGACACGCGGTACACAAATCTCATTGCGAGACAAGATTTTTTTATGACTTTACACTTATAGAGTAGATTGCCTTAAAGATGCTAATTTCCTTCTTTGTATTTTTATGAAACGTATGAACAGTCACTTATAGATTTGTATCGCAACAACGTAATGCCCACTCCTTCGCCCGCACATCTTCAAATTCATTATGAACACTAGTCAGGTTTCTGTATGTGTAATTCATATAATAATAATATAATATTATCCGGGAGAAAATATTCTAAGTCTAGGATCCTAAGTTTCATCATCTTCTTTTTGTGTGAACTTGATTAATTTTAAATATTGCCCATTTTGGCATAATGTTTTTGAATTACCATAGGGATAAAGTATGTACCAGTATGGGTATTTTAGTGCTATCACCATCGACCTACTGTGTAATCTCCTAATCTCTCTTCTCTCCTAATTAACCTACTAAGTAATACTGAATAAGAACTCCCGTATTTTGATGCCTAGCTTAAAATAAAATCTATTTAGGTCATCGAATAAAGAAAGCTATGCATCATTAGCTAAGACAATAATTTTCAGTGACTCAAGTGGACATACCCAGTATTTTATTCATTGGCGTTTACTGAAAAGTGAAAAGTAAGGCTTTCACTAGGTCTAGATAGTTCTCAGTGAAACTTTAGCCAAATCAACTGAAACTGTATTTTAACTGATAAAGTTTGGCCTTCACAAGCTTTACAAAATAAAACAATTCCAATGTGTATTTTATTAATCAGTTCTGTATTTGTTATTTTTATTTTTATTGGATTTGTTTAGTCGCCCTACATAAATTCGTTAATTTACTATTGAAAACGTAGTCTCTAGGTTCCTTTTGATCCACGGTACCAAAGAATTCAACGCGAGTGAAGCTTGTCAATTCATTAATATTTTACTATTATGTCAGTATTTAATTTGAGCCTTTCACCATTGTTTTTGTTCTTAAAAGGGGTAACATACTTTAAACGTATATCCATACTATCCATACTAATATTATAAATGCGAAAGTGTGTCTGTCTGTCTGTCTGCTACGCTTTCACGGCCCATTCGTTCAACCGATTTTGATGAAATTCGGTACAGGGATAGGTTGTATTCGGGGGAAGGACATAGGATACTTTTTATCCCGGAAAATTCAAAGGTTCCCGTGGGAATAAAAAATTTATCTGTTCAACCGATTTTAATGAAATTTGGTACAGGGGTAGGTTGTATCCCGGGGAAGGACATAGGCTACTTTTAATACCGGAAAATTTAAGAGTTCCCGCGGGAATCGAAAAAATTTGACGAAGTCGCGGGAATCATCTAGTGAATTTTGCTACAGCAAGCAAAATTATTTATTGACTAGATTCTAGTCAATAAATAAATAATAATTTTGCTTGCTGTAGCAAATACATGGTTTGATGGTCGTGTTCTCATACTACGAGTATTAAACTTCAAGCGTCTCGCTAAAAATATGGTAACTGTCGAGTTTAAAACTTAATTAAACTAATCATACTAATATTATAAATGCGAAACTGTGTTTGTTAGTTGGTTTATTGGTTTGTTGGTTTGTTAGTTTGTCCTTCAATCACGCTGCAACGGAGCAACGGATCGACGTGATTTTCTGCATGGTTATAGTTGCGGACCTGGAGAGTTACATAGGCTACTTTTTATCCCGGAAAATTTAGTAGTTCCCGTAGGAATTAAAAACACGCGGACGAAGTCGCGGGCATCAGCTAGTCTGACTCTACTACAACAACGTAATAGTCAAGAACTATATTTAGCTATATTCGTTTGAATAAAATCAACCGCGGTAAAATTGATTTCCATAAATTGGACAAACTCTATCACTTAAAATTATAAAAATAACACCTTTTTTTTGTTGGGCGTTACGAAAAGAACCATAACGACTTCGATAATTAAGATAGGCCTGATCATGACTGGTCGAAGATTCGTTCACAAAAAATAGATAACCTTTATTTGTTCATTTCTATAAAAACTCTTAAATACAATCTTTGCATACGAAACCGGACTTAATAGAATAATGACCGGTGACGCAAAAACCGCTCTTTCGACGTCCTGATTTATCACCACACGAGGCGTCTGTACTTCTAGAATACTGTGCAATAAATATTTCATTTTTAGGGTTCCGTACCCAAAGGGTAAAAACGGGACCCTATTACTAAGACTCCGCTGTCTGTCTGTCTGTCTGTCTGTCTGTCTGTCTGTCTGTCTGTCTGTCTGTCTCCAGGCTGTATCTCATAGACCGTGATAGCTAGAAAGCTGAAATTTTCACAAATGATGTATTTCCGTTGCCGCTATAACAACAAATACTAAAAATTAAAAAAATATATATATTAAGGGGGGTCCCCATACAATAAACGTGTTTTTTTCGTATTTTTTTGCTCAATATTAAAAACGGTAACAGGTAGACGGTTCAAATTTTCACAGAATATTAACTTGTATATTACCTTTCAAAATAAATAATTAAATATCAATAAAGTAAATATTAAAGGGGGGCTCCCATACAACAAACGTAATTTTTTGATATTAACAGTAAACCTCTACAAACAAAGTTAGTTTTGCGGTTCATTAACAAAGGTAATTATACCTACTTCTTGAGTACGGAACCCTCGGTGCGCGAGTCCGACTCGCACTTGGCCGGTTTTTTTTAATTTCATACGTCTTTGAACTAAAACTTAAATTAACATCCGCATGATAATGGCAATAGGAATTTGATGTTCGGAAATTTTAATTTTGTGTTTTTACATATACCTAGGTAAAAAAATGAAATTAGTTTTGGAAAATTAAGTTTTGGATTAATCTGTTATACCTTAATTTTATTATTCAACAAGTGATAAAACTCTTCTTTATATGACCAACCAATGGAGAAGTTATATTATGATGTCGTTATAATAAAAACTAATAAATCAAATTTTTTTATCCTTCAAGAAATGACTTATGAAATTAATTATTTCAGTTTAAGTATTTTAAAGTACAATAATTGCAGTCTCTTACTCATGTATAACCTAGCCGAGATATAAAGTAGGTAATAGATGATGCACGCGACTTTGTCCGCGTAGATTAAGGTTTTTTATTTCCGCGGGAACTCTTTAATTTTCCGGGATAAAAATTAGCTTATGCGTTTATTCAGGTTATAAGCTATCAGAGATATAGATTTGTCAAAATTCTGCCAAATCGGTTTAATCGTTGTGGTGTGAAGGAGTAACAAACATCCAAACTTTCACATTTCTTATATTAGTAGGACTCGTCCCAGTTCTAATACTTAGGTACCTCAAAATTTTTTTCACTCACATAAAAGTAACTTTAAGCTCCAATAAGGTCACGCCTTCTTACTTTTCACCCTTTATTCGGCTGTTTAGGTAGAATATGACGTCACACTACCTTAACGAAATTATTCTTGCAAGCACAACTTCCATAAATTATTCATTTGTTGAGATATTTTAGGTAGCGACCAAGTAGCGGGCATCAGCTAGTTAATGAAAATAAAAAATTAGGAAACTCTTCCATTGGTGTAGAGTCTAGGATGATAAAATGCATTCACTGTATGTTAATAATAATAATCCATTTATATTGTAACTAAAAATAATTTTCACATAATTACTTAATAACAATTTGTAATTTGTGATAACTATCATTGTAATCAATTAAATATTCATTTAATTTTACTCATCTATCAATAACTTCGCTCTTAATTGCTAATTCCTTTTATATGTATCGTAATAATTAACAGGTTGTACTAAATAAACTACTTCCCTTCTCACAAATGTTACAATGTTTCTCCTTTTCAGGTAAACCGCGTGTGCGGGGCACCTCATCTGACCAGCCACCATCGATACGAAAAGAACCTTTTACACACTTATCCGAACAAGAACTAATAGAAGAAGCGAATAAAGTTATTGCACAAGCACAAAGTGTCACGTGCACGGCAGATCATCCACCAGAAAAGTTCTTCTCCCTGCCTCATAGAAGAAAATTTAGGGAAGACAAATTTAGTAGAAGAAATAGTGACGACGGCGGCTCTCCTGAAGGAACTGGTAAAACGCCACTTGGAAGGTCAACCAGTGATGTAAATCCCAAAAGAAGAAAGGAAAGAACCTCGCTTTCAACCCTTTTTAGAAGAGCCCAACGAACCAAAAGCCCTGATGCACCAGTTGCTGTCAATACTAAGCCTGCTGTTATAGTCAAAAGGAGTAAAAGTGACGTGACTGATTTAAAGTCAAACGCGAATCTTAATAAGACTAAACCAATACGTAAAAGATCGGGAAGTGAAACGGAAGAATTTCTTAAGTCGTTACGCAATAAAAAAACACAACTTTCACCAATTATTGAAAGTTCACCTCGTGAAGACTACTTTAAAAAGATTTCTCCATTAGATCTGTTACATAAAGAAAAAGATTTAGAAAAAGAGAGTGGAAAATCTGAAGGTCAGGTTTCAATAGATAGCAAGAAAGTAAACCCGATTGAAAAACCTCCTCGACTAAAAAGAGAAAAATCCTCTGACAAAGAACCTTCTCCACCTATTACAGAAACACCTAAACGTCCAACTGAAATAAAAAAGACTATTCTCATTGATGAAATTGACATCGCCAAAATAAAAGAAACTCCCATTGAGGTGAAAGACAAAATCAAAGACAGCATTAGAAAACTTGAAGAAAACGTTTATGGTGAAACTGAAATGAAACATAGTAGTCAACAGCCACCAGAAAAACCACCGCTTACTAGAGGTCATACTGTTGATCACATTGTGCGAATACTGAAAGAAGATCAACACTCACCGCCTCCAAAATCTCACTTAATTTCACACGGCTCCAATATCAATCAACCATTTTCATACATAAAGCCAAGTGCTAGTCCTGATCCCAATCTTTTTATTAGGGCTACAAGTCCTGATCGAGCACCAAGTCCTGTGAATAAAATGACAGATAAAGGTGTCGTTTACGCTCAAGTTATTAGAGATAACGGTGATATTCGTCCTCAATTTCCCAAACAGACAATGCACAAAACTTTTTCTCCACCTAGAGATAAGTATGGTAATTTATCTGATGAAGATGAAGGTCTTGGCTATGAGGAAAGGTACAAGTATTCCGCTGACAGAATAAATGATTACGATCACAAAAATAATAACAGTGGTTACGATATTAATAATAGTTTTAATATTAAAGAATCGCCCATAAGACCACGATTTAGAGAATATAAGCTAATGAGCTTCGAAGAATTCGAACCAACGTATGCTAATGGCTACACAGAAAATGAATCTGAAAACCATAAACCTCTACACAGTTACAGAGGTAGAGCTGATGGAATGGACACAAAGAAAAAGACATTTGAGTCAGATACTAAAATAGACTTAGATTTTAATGAATTAAGCCACAGACGAGAGCTTTTAGAATCTCGTTTAAATGCAAGGCGATACGAACGCGAGAGAATAAATTTAAACGAACCTATTACTAAATATATTGTTGAAAATGATCCTATTTACGAAGCAGAAAAGCGTATGAAGCAAACAGAAAAGTATGTTAATGATACAGTGAAATATTATCGCCATACACTAGAAAGAGATGGTTTTGAAAGTACCATAGCAGAAGATTATAAATATGACACCGACAGTCAAAATATTAAGTATAATACAGAATCCAGATCTTACCAAAAAGTGCCTAAAGGTGAAATAGACAGGCGTGAATTCCTTGATAACTTGGGACCAGCCCGATATAAAGAAGAGAAAAAGATCTTTCCACCAGAACCTGAATATGAACCGCCTAGTTTAGAATCCAATCCTGGAAAACCAATAACATCCCCAGATGAATACAAAGAGAAAAAGTACAGAGTGAAAAAACACTTTACGTCTAGTCATGATCTTGTCCAGGGTGGTCAAAAGTACAAAATTAAAGATGATTGGTTTGGTAAAAGGAAAGGTCATTACGCTTCCAATCCTGAAATAGCACAAGAGAGAGAAGACGACTACGCTAATCTTGGTTATAATGCAAAGCACGAGTCATATCATAATTCATTACGCCGTGTGAAAAGCAAAGAAAAGGACTTCAAAAATCATTCCAGCATACGCCGTCACGATTCGGGTGATAGCAGAGACTACTACCGAGAAGAAAAATCTCCGCGACGTTTTGATTTTGATAGTCGTTTAGTTGATTCTGGAATCGAAAATGACTTTAGACATAACTCAAGTGGAGAAATTCATAGATCCCGGCATAGGCGTCATGAAAGTGATGATGAAGTGCACAACACGTCTCTATTTTTAGCCAGTGAAAGACAACATACAGAAGATAACTATCCAAGTGAACAAATATATGCAAACGGAGAACATTTGGCTAGTTACAGAAGGTACCGGGAAGAAAATAGAAAAGATTTTGTTCATAGAGACAGAAGCCCTGAAGATGGTTCACTGCTAGTGCCCAAAATAAATCGTTATGATAAAAGTCCAAGCAAACAAGATGACAAAATGAGTGCAAAACCACCGAAGGCAACTAAAAAGCTTTCTGGGCTTGAAAAGGTAAGGCTTAAAATTCAAAATATTTCAGAAAATATTTGTTTACAAGTTTTATAGTAAAAGCTAAACATAAAATACAATTCTAAGTAATCGTAACATACGTTTATTAATTTGGATAAAAATGTAAGAAAAGTGAATAAAAGAGGAGGGCAAAATTATTGTATTTTAGAACGCCTAACACAAAACTAACCCAAAATTTAATCATTTAACCTATCTATTGTTTTTACACAGATGAAACAACTGTTCTCTCGCGACTCTTCTAAGAAGAGCAAGAAAGAGAAAGAAGTAGTCCAGCCAAAAACTCGCACACGGGTGCTCAAGAGCCCTGAACATCTTGCTAAAGACGACTCTGAATATAGGAGGTAACCACTCTACCATATATTCATTTATATATAACTAGATGATTCCCGCGACGTCCGCGTGGATTAAGTTTTTTGATTCCCGCGGGAACTTTTGAATTTTCGGGGATAAAAAGTAGCCTATGTCCTACCTATCCCTGTACCAAATTTCATCAAAATCGGTTGAACAGATGGGCCGTGAAAGCGTAGCAGACAGACAGACACACTTTCGCATTTATAATATTAGTATGGATTGATCAATAACCACCCGAATGACCAAGTATTCAATTCAATATTATTTATTTATTTTATTAATTTATTTTTAAAAATGTTACAAACTTAGTCTCTTTGGTGTAGCATAAACTCGATAGAATTGGTGTACCTATACAGATGCGAGCCATCGACATTAGGTGGACCATACATAATTTGATAAATCGTAATTATGTTTTCATTACCTACAGCTGTACTATAGCTATTTCTAAATACTAACAAATATAATCAAAAGTACTAAATGTTACCCACATTTGAGATTATGCAATATGTTTCAAAGAGCATAAAAACTTGTTGACAATTATTTAATATCTCGAGTACTCATGATTCATGAATTTTTTTTTGGTGTTTTCTAGGTACACGGATCCAGAGCCAAGCGACCTGGATGTAAGAAGACGAGATGATCCTAAAGAAGAAAAGAAATACAAACGGTCGAGAGAAGATCTAGATAGATACCGGAGCTCTGACCCCCGTGAGAGTACAGAAAAGAGGAGAGAAGACAAGTACAGAGATTCTGATTTTGAGGGAAGGTAGGTTAAATAGGGTTGCTTCCGTAATAGTGACTAGGCGTCACTCACACAGTGACGTACTACACATATATACTTTTAACAAATTTTTGGTCGGCCACAACAACTCCATTTGGAACAACCATGGAGCAAAACATTATAAAAATTCTGGTGACGCCCTGAGGTGTATTGGTGGTACCTATAAGTGTACTTATTTATATTATTAGTACAGAAATAGGAATCTGACAACAACTGAGGATCTGAGGAGGAAAAACGGTGTTCTTAAAAGTAATATGTCGGTAAGAAATTGGCCCACTGGGCGTTTTTTAAGTAAGTTCCGGTGCCTACCTTACTCGTACCACAGTCTCAGAAGATACGTCCTTATCCACCAGTCGTTCGACGGTGTCTATACAGAGCAAGGCTGCGGGGTAACCGCGACGTGGCGAAAGGTTTTTCCTAAAACCTAAATCCTCGTAGACGCAGTCGCAGACATTCTCCAGTTACTCATAAATTTTCCAAACCATTACACTATAAAACTCAGTCACATAGTTTAAAATATAAACATGCTATCAATAACCATTTCACAGATATGAAAGAACATTAAAAGAAGATAGGCGTTACAAAGAGCAACGCGAAGAGAAGAGACGTTACAACTCTTCAGATAGAGAAAGCGATCATCGGCAGTCAGATCACGAAAGCGACCGACGAAGAACAAGATCCAACACTGCTGGACCCTTGGATTCGCCTGCTTTGGTAAGTATCTAAATTACTTATAATAAATTATTAACCTATGGATATTTAAGTAGTACTGAAGGTCATGAAATTAGTATGTTTGATGATGTATACGATTGAATCCTGCAAATAATTATTAATGCGCTGACTGTATTAATAAATTGGCACAAGATTAATGGAAGACTAGGTGTCTTCCATTAATCTTGTGCCAATTTATTATTTACTGATCGCTAAAATTTCACCATCGAATGCCATTATAAAAATCTTTTTATTAATCCACAGCTCGAAAAGAGACGTTAGGGCTTAGGCTATCGCCTTAGCTTATACACATATCACAAAAAAATTTCTTAAGTTTTCGAAAAGTTTGCTCTGATGGATGGTAATAGTAATTTTGTAGCCTAAGATGGTAGCGGACTTTACCTGGTTAAGTAAAGCGGTATAAAAAAACAACTCTTATCGGTTTTTATCCGGCATCATATCAGAATTAATCTTTTAAATCGTTTGAATTAATCGCTTAATCGCTTGGCGGTACGTTGTTGCTGGGAGAATGAGTAACTTGCCACGGCCGAAACCTACCACCAGACATTTTGGAAAAGCAGAAGTTAAAATCCTAACATCATGTTTTTAGTTACCAATGCAATGTTATTAAATATCTGTGTTAAATTTTGATATATTGTCATAGGAAACAATACCTTGTCTCAACTCGTAGCATATAACAAGCTATATCAGAACAAGTTGACCTATCCAACTGTCGTAAAGGCCAGAGGTTCAAACGCGGAGTCTGACTCATCGCTTTTTTCCGGCATCCCGTCTGTCTGTACACTTTTGACATTACTTCCTTATGTCGTGACTTTTCTGTAAGACTTATTTATTTAACTTAGTAAATAACTAAAACCAAAGCCTTATTCTTAAAGACTTATAATTTTATTGGAATACATACAGTATATTAAATTTCAAATGACTACTTAAATCTAGTTCGCACATATATACGCCTTTAAAGTATTCACTATTAAGCTTAATGTGTGTGTGAATAGTGGTTAGTGCGGGAGTTTTTTTGTGAAATATTAAATAAATTTAAATAAATAAATTTTATAGTCATCATGTTTTGGTGTCTCACCTTTTTGGTACGCTTCACATTTATCCTTGTTGGCAAAATCCAAATTTCCTTTATATTGGACTATTAGGTAGAACGTATTGAATTATCTGACATAATTACACATAATAGTTAGTATAAGGTATACTTGTGTAGTTCGCGCGCGAGTTGAATGCAGAGTAAATGTATGGTGACACATACATTTACTCTGCATTCAACTCGCGCGCGAATTGTATTCATGTAGCATTGGCCTATCAAAAGGCGTGTGGTATAAGAAAAAGAAGATAAAGGTTTCCATGAAACAGAAAAAGTTCTTTAGACTACTGCAGCGTTTAAAATAGTTCCTTTGAATCCTTACCGAAATTTATATTATTTAGGAAAATCTGTATTCAGATGATAAAGGAAAAATAATAATAAAGAGGCAAATGATAGTAGGTATAGTAGGCTCTTTTTATGGGAATTAATGTTTAAAGCTGTAAATTGTTTATGGTTTCTTTAAAAGCCTATCGCTTAAAGCTGGTCACTTTCAACATTTATGAGGCGGAAAAGTGAAAGTCACGCAGTAAAGGGACCACTCCCGATCTCAGCCTGCGTTTTGCCATATTAGAGAGGAATTCGATCGCGCAACTCTTCATTCCTATTTTTTGCTTTTTAAGTAAACTATTGCATCAATTCTGTGACTGTAATTTCTGTACTGAGGCAGAGAGGCTGTATACCTGTCCGCCATCCGATGTCCCACATAGATCATCACGAAACAAGTATTACAAAATTATAAATACGAGTAGGCATAACTACACAACACGTTGCTAAACAACGAAGTGACCAAGCAATTAAATTTACTTTATTTGCATATACTATATAGATGATGTTCGCAAACTTCGTCCGCGTGGATTTAGGTAAACCCTGAGGAAACTCTTTTATTTTCCGGAGTAAAATGTAGCCCATGTTTCCCCGGAATGCGACTGATCTCTTTACCAAATGTCATCAAAATCGGTTGAACAGATGGGCTAAATCGGTTGAACGTAGCAGACAGACAGGAGGTGCACTTTCGGATTTATAAGTATCCATACTTTATATTTGTACTAGTTTTATATGGGTTTTCATCCGCATGTGCTTAGGTTTTTGGAAATCCCATAACAACCAACTGAACTCAAAGTATGCATTGGGTATCTACTCCAGATCAATTATGATCAATCAGCCGTGAAAAAGTACAGACACTTGAACGCATTTTTAATATTATAATTTAAAGTATTGATTTGGTAATCACAATAAAATACGGAGACATCAGCTCAAGACGCGTAATTGGATGAATGGTAAAAGTAATCTCTTCCGAATTCCTATAAAAATTCTGTTTTGCTACCGACTACCTTGAGAGTTGCCTCAAGCCTTACGACCTTCCAAAATTCGCACTCACACTCTTAATCAATCGTTAATCAATTATTATATTATTCTCACAAAAGAAAACCCATAGTCAACTGGTCAACTGTATTAACCAACATAAAGTTATTACGTTATAAATGGGTGGAGTCGGCTCAATATTGCAGATTTCCAAACTTTATAGCACAAGTGACAGGTAATATAAATGTCACACTTAAAACTTTTCATAACCACTACAATTTTGTGTGTTTGGTTTGAATACATATAATTTAATATAAAAAATACTTTATAAACAACCGACTTCAAACTCCCGTGTCAACTTTACAACAACAAGCACACGCTATACAAAGTACTTATTATATTGTTGATATTTTAAAAACCGCTCGACCGACTTCGATAAAATTTATATGGGACCACATGGGAAGTATGCTCTTTCAAATAAAAAAAGAATCATCCAAATCGGTCCACCCAGTCAAAAGTTCTGAGGTAACAAACATAAAAAAAAAAAAAAAAATACAGTCGAATTGAGAACCTCCTCCTTTTTTTGAAGTCGGTTGATTAAACAGCACGGCAAGTATACGATAGTAGTTTGAAAATCGAAGAACTATAATAAGTCTCTTTTATAACTTTTCAAGTGATTGCAAAACTGTCATTTAGGGTTTGTTCCTATATACACTGCAAGCACTGTTCAGTGCTCTTACTGGGGAGAAATTCGTTCCGTTATGGACAGACAGTATATTGCCGCAGTATCCTAGCCAATATATGACGCCATAAATCGTCGCTGTTGTACTGTGAGCAACAAACGTTTTCGAGGTAAGTTGCTGTCAGTGCTTTGATCACGTGATCAACAGCGTCCAGAAATTTAACGGCTTGCACCGTTTATTATAAAGGAAAGAAAGAAGGAAAGAAGCTAACTATAAAGGAACGCCTTCGCAATAGGTATACTAAATTGACGTCATACCTTACAGTGCTCGCAGTGCATATCGGAACATACCTTTAGTGTGGATGGGAAACCATAGACGCGAAACCGTCTTCATTCAGATAGATAGGTACTCCAGTGACACATTTTTTACATGCAAACTTGCACAGTCCAGTGTGTGTCCAGCTAAAATACGATTTGAGTTAACTTGAAAATAAAGCATGTGAGCTCGCTTTCCTTATTATCATTGCGAAAACAAAGCAATGAAATTGATTCTGTATTTTTTATTATACCTATACCTAAGGGTATTTTAATGCGACTTTGTGGAATGACATCATGGTCCCAAAAATGCTGTTCACTCTTCATACGTCTCACACGTCCACAGGCTTTTGTTCAGTGTTATTGACCGTACGAAGTTTTTAATACATTTTTTTGGTATATACTAATACTCATCAAAATATTTTCACGTTGCCTCTATAAAATGTCTAAAGATAGGTATATGTTAGCCTTCTTTTTTTTTATACGCTAAAGGTAAAGAGGTTTTTTATATTAGCAACTCGGATCCAGATTCCATCAGGATGAAACATTTCGACATTTTCGGTCGTCAGAATTTTATCTTCATAAGTATTATTTTTCTGTTGAAACTTCAGCTGATTAGTTCAACTGTTGAACTTTTTTTCCCAGTAGTTCAACAAATCGTTTCTGTCTGTGTGTCTGTCTGTCTGCTACGCTTTTACGGCCCAGCCGTTCAACAGATTTTGATGAAATTTGGTACAGGGATAGGTTGTATCCCGGGGAAGGACATAGGCTACTTTTTATCCCGGAGTTCCTGTGGGAATCAAAAAAAAATTATTCACGCTGACGAAGTCGCAGGCATCATCTATCATCTATCATTTAAATCAGGACCAGTAATAGAGCAGCTTTTCATTTATATAATTACAACTTATGCATTACGCAAAATACTACCATCAAGTGCCTATTCGTATATTAATTCAGATGGTTATCTTGTAACTTAATTACCTACTAAAAGGCAGTCAGACTGATCATGAAATCTTCGTGAGAAATCTCTTCATATCATAAATGCACGTTTATTTGATTGGACATAATAATGGTGTAATGGTTCGTAGCACAATTAGAACTTAGAAAATAACAAATGATAAAAAAAACCGGCCAAGTGCGAGTCGGACTCGCGCACCGAGGGTTCCGTACAAACCTGTAGTAAGTTTTAAATTAAATGTTTTTTTTTTAATATTTGAGTTGATTGAATGAAAGGTAAATTGCGGTTTACGATTTATGACGTATTAAAAAAAACTACTTACTAGATCTCGTTCAAACCAATTTTCGGTGGAAGTTTGCATGGTAATGTGCAACATATATTTTTTTTAGTTTTATCATTCTCTTATTTTATAAGTTACGGGGGGGGGGGACACACATTTTACCACTTTGGAAGTGTCTCTCGCACAAACTATTCAGTTTAGATAAAAATGATATTACAAACCTCAATATCATTTTTGAAGACCTATCCATAGATACCCCACACCTATGGGTTAGATGAAAAAAAAATTTTTGAGTTTCAGTTCTAAGTATGGGGAACCCCAAAAATTTATTATTTTTTTTCTATTTTTGTAAGAAAATCTTAATGCGGTTTACAGAATACATCTACTTACCAAGTTTCAACAGTATAGCTCTTATAGTTTCGGAAAAAAGTGGCTGTGACATACGGACGGACAGACAGACAGACAGACAGACAGACAGACAGACAGACAGACATGACGAATCTATAAGGGTTCCGTTTTTGCCAAATTTGGCTACGGAACCCTAAAAATTAACCATAGAAAAATTTACATCTTGAGTAAATATTATACCTACTTCTACTGCGAATATTGAATGAGTGTACTACTTAAATGAAATGTTTCTTGTGGTATGTTTCGTCTTTAAAATCATCGACTTATTATTATATACCTATCGATTTACTTCAATATAAGATTTTTGCCCCGGGAAATCAAAGAGGTCACCCAGGATTTTTATAAAGTGATAAACCTCGCGGAGGGATTCTCGAATCACGGCCAAAATATATATTTTTTAATACTTACCGTATATTTTAACTTAGGTTAAGGGTTAAAATAGTTATAAATTAAGTAAGTACATACTAGTCTGAATTTTCGTCACTAAAATATTTTGAACTACCTACATAGAATACATTCGTAGAATTTATTATTTATCGCGCTATTTGTCATTCTATGATAAACAATGGTTCGTGTAATGAATTTATCAACGTCATGGCTATTCCAGGCGTAGCTTGTGTCATGCAAAGTTCACGAGAGCGTACGTGCTTTCTGCTCACGCGCAGGACAGTGGTGCAAATTATTCAATTTAAATAAACTTGTTAATAATAATACTTATTAATAGCTCTTTTATAATATTAGTGTACTTACTCTGTTCTAATAAGTTATCTCAATATATAAAAGGAAAGGAATGACTGATCTATTAACTCACAGCTCAAACTACTGGACGCATCGTATTGAATCTCGAATTAACCGTTTGATATACGTAACCATACGTTTTAAGCTGTCAAATGAATTCGATTTTCTTACACAATCGCACTTCAGATATGAGATAGCATTTTACCTAGGCATCCGCTAAGAAAGGATTTTTAAGAATTCAACCCCTGAGGCGGTAAAAGGGGTTCAAAATTTACCAACTAAGATCGAACCCAATAAGCGAACAGCTACTATTAAATTATAAGCAGATATTTACTTCTGTCTAGGTATATAGAATATTCTTATAAGATCTAAGTTTATCGCAACCTCTAGGAATAGCCTTAAGCTCGGATAGCTGATGAATTTATGAACACTTCATAAGTTTCCTTCAGATACAATTCCCCAATCATACATAATATTATAATCAATATAGTCTAATTAGGTCTATGAGAGATATAAAAGATCGCTGAAGAGGTATGACAATATGATATCATCGGTCTCCTGTAAGATACATATCATTTAACTGTTATTTAACTATAAAGGGGAGTACCTGCTTACTTCTTCTTTTTATTTATTCTCAAGCAACCGGTGTCCGAATAACGCGTAAGTACCGTCTAAAGTTCGCCCTCCGCGCCAGTCCTTCTTGATTTACTACTCGGTGTTCTTGATCCAACAGCCAAGCTTCTGCAGATATTATGCTTTGTATTATATCGAGGGTCTAAACTTATCTGGCGGACAAATAGGGATGATGACAACCCAATCAAATCAGCAACTCTTTAACAAACTTAAAAACGCGCTTCTATCTTAGTATGGATTGTTGTATGAAATACGTAGTTGTGACGTCATCAAATTTCAACGCACTTTTTTCTTTAAAATGGTTATCAAACTTAAAACTAACCGAGGATGTGAATTTTAGGTTTTTTGGAAGACCATCTATTTAATCATCAGTAAGAAATAATTTATTTTTGACATCTAGGCATCATCCTTACCGCCTGAAGTGTTGGAAGTCGTCCCCATCCGACGCGACGCGGAAGTTTCGCGCAGACATTTTGTCCTGTCAGTTTGTTTTCGCTCTGATTTGTTTTTGTGCACAACTGTACCCATTTATAATTCTAGTGTCATTTACGACACTGACTGTAAGTAAGCGATAATGCTATGACCGATATGGACGGTGGGCCTATAGGTGCAGCCTAAAACAATGTTATCATTTACCTATTACCAATTTGTCAATAACTTACACCAGTTATGTGGTATGAATCTATTTAGGTAATATTTAAACCTCAGGCAGATTATTTGTTAAGTGGGTAACGGTATGGAAAGTGTCTGTAAGTGTTGATATATGTAGAAATAACATCAGCTTGTCAGACTTTTCTATAGGATTGTTATTTTCTTTATAATTTTTCGTCATACTGTAAGTCTGACGTACTTACTAGAAATTTTAAAAGAGGTACTTAACTTAAATTTTGACGATCTCCCGGGCGCAGTGGTCTTTTAAGTGGGAGGTTCCGGGTTCGATCCCCGGCAGAGTCAATTTTGAAAACTTTGAAAATTTTACTTGACTTACGTTTTTTACATAAATACCTACCTGAGACACAATAATAACTAGTACTAGGCCTGAGAGTAGGTTTCCAAATATAGTTTTCAATCGTGCCATATTCTAGATGCATTTAGCCGAGAACTATAAATTATTATCATTTTCAATTTATCTGCTCATATTATTTATTCAGCAAATTATCTCTTTGTCTCAGATGAAATTATTTAAAAACGTGTTAACAGATGACGTCATGTACCTATTCGATGTCGCCGACGACATTGACCTCCCAGGCTGTTGAACTGCGAATTTGGCCTTTTGAAAATATTGGCTCTTAACGAGCTTGCTACTAGGGTCAAAATCCAGTGTCAAGTGATTCGCAGTACATTAACTCCTATAGTTTACACATCATCAGTTACGTCGACTTTTTTACTTGACAGACGATTTCGAACGTCAAAACGCTATTCAGCCTTAATTTAATTAACTGGATAGTAGTAAATCGTTTTTATGTGCCATTTTGTGTTTGAAATTGCTTAGCGGTTTGGCTTGAACTCGACCTTGAAGAAAACAAATGGATCCGTTTAGAAAAGTAGAAAGATATTTATCTGAACTGCTCAGCATTCCATAAATTCAGATTCAGTCCATTCCTTAATATTATGCCAGTGGCCAATATATCAAAATTGTAAGTACTCTGCACGAATCCAACAATATTATCGGTGTACCTACACTTTACATGTCAATTGTCATCCGGTGTTTATGGTGTCATCTCAGTTGGTTACCGAATTTATCCATTAAATGTCTTTTCCATTAAAGGAATTTATCCATAGATGTTCGACTATTAGTTTCCATGAAAGTTTATAAATAAATTACACAGACACTAAATTAATATAGAACAGGCCAACATATTTTAATATCTCCTGTAGGTTTAGTTACTCAGTAGGTACCACACTTTCGACAAAACTGTACAGTACCACCAATATCCCTAAATCACTATAAGATCACTCGTCTACGTAGGTACCCATACAAAGAGATGAGAGCATGACAACCGGCAGCCCCATTCCGAGAAAGCTGTATCAATAATTGTTACAATTTCAATTGCTAAGCTTGGCTTTTGGCCAAAAACAACCAATCAGAGGTAATTGCGATCGTTATACTGTAACAATCTTTCTACTACAGTAGAAGTTAGCAGGGGCCTATTACAATAGGGCCCCTGTCCTGGTCTCAAATTTAGTTTGATCGATTATCTGTTCAAATATTACAAGAGCGTGCTGTTGTCATACAATAACTTAGGTACCAATTAGAAAGCAGACGTTAAAACGCCTGGCCGATACCAATCTGTGTACATAAGAACTTACGGGTTAGCGGGTACAATTCCCGTTGTAGTTGGTAGTGGAATTATATTATTCTTTACTTGCAAATGCCTGTGATTTTGTTCGCGTAACACGATCTAAAATATTATGCTTGAACGATTCAATACGGCTGCATATCATTTTCTAATCATAGATATCCATCTCCGTATCCTAGGTCTCTCAGAAATTAGCAGAATTGAAGCCTAATAATTTAGCCTCTATACTGATTTATTGTGATCACTATGGTCTTAAGTTCTCACTCATGGTAAGAAGCAGAAAATGAAGAAGGTAGAAGGGTAGGTGGGGAGAAGGTAAGCTGAGTCTTCCAATCTTTTCGTAAATACTTAGTTTGAAGATTTTGGGCAGTTGTACTCGTAGTTTGGAAATGATCTCTATTAATTCAATGGGTTTTGGTATTTTTATACGACTGCCTGAAAAAAGGAGTATATTGTTTTCAGGGTTCATGTATGTATGTAGATATGTATGTATGTGTGTGAATTTGTATATTCCACCATAACTTCTATACGCCTGAACCGATTTCGATAAATGAGGTATCGTTAGAATCCCTGGCTTATTCCGGGTGAAATAGGCTAGTCGTATTTTTTTATAATTTTAATTATATTCACTTGTTTAAGACTCTTGCATATTTAGTACGTAAGTAAGTCTCAAGTACCTAATCACATAAACTTGTTCCTCAATGTTGAGATTTGTTCCTCAAATTTAAATGCACAATTTCAGCACAATGGCCAATGGCATTAAATTGAAAGTCTGTCTAAATTGGTTTCTCAGAAGACATCTGTAATTTTTCCTCATCATATTTTTCCAGGCTCAGCAAAATTAAGGCACCTCTATTGCAAATCAAATCAAATATTTTTTATTCAAGTAGACTTTTAACAAGTGTTTTTGAATAGTCGAGTGAATTTACCACTGGTTCGGAATGCCGTTCCTACCGTGAAGAACCAGCAAGAAATTCGATGGTTGCTCTTTAGAAAAATAAATTATTTACAGCAAATATATAAACAAAAAGAAATATTTGTAGAGACTTAGAGAATTCCTTTCTCTAGCTTATTTGTCCGCTTCAACATGATCGCACCATATCAGGTCACATATACCTACTGCGTGAGTCAGATCAGCAGTCTGGTACTTATCGCAATCATATACGGCCACTGTAAGATATTCTGATATGTTCATTTGCAAAGACATAAAGCTCCAAATTTGGCAAAGAAGTGCCCGTGGTGTACCTACTTTAATAATTCATTACCCACTTACTTTAATTTACAATTCTCTTCGACAACTACTTTATATTATGACCTCGATTGTGTCAGAATATGCTGAAGATTTTAAAATGGTTCTGGTGTTAAATGCAAGTCACACTTAGTACCTACCTATAAGTTTAAAGATTTTTTAAGGTACGGTCTACTAAATGCTAAATGTTTCCCAAGGATCAAACCCCCGACAACCTGAACAGACGGCCGAACGTCTAAACCACTTATAGGATTACAACATATACCTACTTAGGTATTTTTTAACATACAAGTTCTAAAGTAGGCATTTTTGGTAGAATTTTGAAATTGAAAACCTCCTCCTTTTTAGAAGTCGGTTAAAATACAAATCGATGCAGACAATAACTTTTAATGTGATTTAAGCATCTGCAGTTACAGAGTGTTAGATATTTTTTTATTTTGTTAATGGTACTTCGAACGCACTCACTCACTTACCATCAGGTGAGATCGCAGTCAAGGGCTAACTTGTAGTGGATAAAAAAAACTGTTTAAATATAATTCTATATCATAATATTATCTATACATAAATCTGCTTCAATCCAATATTTGATGATAATTTTCATTCAATATAAGGTCCATTTTGAAAGATATGTTCACAGTAAGGTCACATACCATATGGCAGACCCGATGACCTTGCGAGTTAAGTTCGATCAATGAAAAGCCCGTGTTCCGGTTCGATTACAGACTGAAATGTTTATTTATTTTTTATTTTTAAAGTAATAATGGTACTAGAGCTATTGTGGTCTGTGCTACAAGACTAGGAAAGACCTGACGTTTTATTAATCGAGACAATGTTTATGTATGATGTTGTTAAAGGTATGCTTTATTGCATACCACAAAAACATAAAAGGACATAAAAAGCAACAGCTTGCATTTATTTATCAGAATTGTTACTCAGTTCTACTCTGTACTCACCTTATCAATATCGTATCTACATGTTCATAAAACGTCAAGTCTATATTGATTTATTAGTTGTGAACACAATACTCTTCTTTATGTGGTCCTAGTACTTTATAAAACCTACCGACTCGTTTCGAGAAGCAACTACTTACCTAAGTTTTAAGAAACCGGCAACGGCAAATATGATAACTTCGTAAAATAAACTATAAGTTTTAAAAAAAATGATGTAAAAATTAACATCAATAGGTTGCCAACATAGTAAATATAACCAGTTACAAATTTTAAGATTTCAGCTCATATTTTCATGTATCTACTTGCCTACTTATCTACGTTGAACATAGAATTATTATGACGTATCTATTTTGTGACCATGACCATCTAACAAGCCAAAATTAACATTATTAACACTGCTCTTCTGGTTCGCTGTACCAAAATGATTGATTAGTACTCAACTTGTTTCAAAATGTATAGGTATATTAATGGTCTGATTTGGCGAATCACTTATAGCGAATTAAGCTTCTTGTTTCTTGGTTATCATGGACTTGCGCATCCGCAAAGTAACGCCTGCTATTCATATATGTATGATCGATAGATCATGAGCGTTCGAAGGAGAAATGTTCATCCTAAACAGTTAAAGCAACCTAACTCATGAAACTAAGCAGTAATATTTTAATTGCAGGCACAGAGATACCGCGAGAGACGCAGATTGGCTACCCCTAGTCCTACGCCGTCGCCACCGCGTCGGGAGCCCGCCCCACAGTCTTCTGGCAACTGGTTCAAGTCCATCGACAGGCTTGGCAAGAAGCGAGAGAAGAACGCTAAGGTACTAAGTGGTTTAAATTTAATAGATATTCTTCTTCTTCGTGTGCCTCTCCAAGTAGTGACGATTAGCAGTCAGCTTCTGTACCTCGTGAAACAGATGGCACTCGAGATTTCCATCTGCACTTGGATGTTAGAAGGAAGCAAGAACTTCATTTTGCGACCAACTCTTTTTTCCGGAAACTTGTCAGAATTTCGAATCTCTTCTCTCTCTTAAGCCTGAGAGCGTTCTATAGGTAATATTATATATATACATTACATCGCGAGACTTGGAGGTACGCGTTTTCTGGTCGAGTGTTAGTTAGGCTATATACGAGACCAGAAATGCTATCCCGGTCGAGGTGTGTATAGTGCTTTTCTAAAAAATGAAACAAGTGACTTTTCTTTGGATTTCGGCAGAAGCAAATTATTTTTAGCTAATTCGGCCTCCGCTCTCAGAAAAGGAGGCGTACAATCTAAATCCATAATATCCTCACTCGAACTCATTTTTTCGTCACTTTTAAATAATAAATTATAACGATTAGGTATGTAGTTAATTCCCGCCTTTCAATATTATAAAGATAAAAAATAAATATTATGCTATTTTTTTGCGCTGTGAGTGCTGAACGCGTAAATTCCAAATTTAAACTATTTAAGCCAAACAACATTATCACAAGTTACAAGATATTCAGGAAGAATGATTCCAAATTCAAACTTATTATATGTAATGAAAATACATACATTCTTTACTGGCCTAGGCCGGGAAGTTTAACTTTCGAACTCATTTACAGGGTATGAAATGTGCACATTTCATATCATTTTTTAGAAAATATGTTTTGTCCTAGTCTCGAAATAGGATTAAAACTACAGTAAATAAATTTGTCTTGAAAACTTTTCATTTGATATCTTTTTTTATTTTACGTAATGACCACAAAAATTTTGCTAAATATCTTACAGGTCGAAAAAGAAAGCGTGATCACTACAGAAGACGAATCAAGCCGCCGCATCTGGTCGAAACCAGCTAAATCATTAAACTCTCCCGCGAAAAATCTTCGCTTCTTTGGCGACACCGACCATGAGTCAGACACGAACGTAAAACGGACAGTTACTAAAACCAAGAGTCACCCGACAAAGAACCATGGAACACTACGGAAGACTATTTCCAACTCCAGCGCGGGTCTCGACGAGGTGGACCACAGCGAACTATCAAATAAGAGTTACTCTCTGTCAAACCTTCATAAAGATAAAAGCGAGTCGCCTAAAACAAAGGAGTATTATAAGAGGAACTTGAAAAATATTTCAGAGATCCAAAGTAATTCGGAGAGCGAAAGTCATTTCGGAAAGAAAATGGTTTCCAAACCACCGATTAGCCCGTACGACAGATCGAGGAGTCACAGCAGCTCGAAGACTCTCAAAGCAAGCAAGGTAGACATGAGGAGGCATCGGGGCGACGACAGAGGGAGTTCCTCAGAACTAAGAAGTAGCAAACCCGAGCTAAGCAGAGATTCAAAGTGAGTACTTACCTGATTATTTAGAATTAAAAAAACACTAAATTCTCTAAGAGACAACATAAGATTATTACTAAATCTAAAATTATTACGTGATGCATTGAATTTTTTTTCCTGTTGAAGATCACATCGTCGAACACCTGTGGCCCATTCCGGCGAGAGCAGCACAGAGGGAGACTCCAGTCACCAGTCCCAGCGGAGTGTAGTCTACTTACACGCTACCACAGGTAAAACAATTTTTATTCCACCACGAGTACGCCCTTGACTGCAATCTCACATAGAGTTTCTACAGGCATCGTACCGGAAGGTACGTATGTGTAACTAGTTACGGCCGAAGCCTACTACCAGACCAGACCAGAGAAAATTTAGAAATTATAAATATTCAAATTGACCCTTCCGGGGATAGGCCCCGGGACCTCCCAATTATAAGCGCTCACCACTGAGCCAGGAAGTTAAAAAGCTAGAATATGTTTAATTTGGTATTTTCAACAAACTTGGCTGGATGGAATATGATATTATACCTATGCAAGCTTATCAACCTTAATCAAACACTTAAATTTAATTCCAGTTGGAGACATCCCAGACCCGGGTCGTGTAGCTCGACACCGGTCCAGAGACGACGTCTCTTCAGTCATGTCTTCCAACATCCAGGTGCGAAGCTCCACTAAGAGTTTCTCCCTCTTCGCGCCATGGACCCCGCGTCATCACAACGAACAGTATGATGTTCACTACGCACAAAAACCGCGTAAAGCCAAAAAAGAAGTGAGAGAAGTAAGAGAGAAACCGCTGCAGAAGAAATCTTACAGCCAAACAACCCTAAATCGTCGTCCTAACAGTCAAAACAGACTAACAAGTTCAAGTACCACACTGTACCGACAGAAAAGGGGAAAAGAGAACGACGTATCTCAAAACACGATATCCCGTAAAGGTGCGACTGAGAAAAAAAGCCAATCGAGTGAGATATTGAACAGGGATGATCGCGAAAGAAGAGTTTCGCGTTCGATATCGATACCGAATGATAAAAAAGCGGGCTGGTTCAAACTGTCGAAGACTAAAAAGCAAGAGAATACCCGCGTACGATAGACCGATAAGTTCTGACAAGTTTTGTAAAGAAATAATATTTTTTGTAAAATAAATTTTAAATTAAGAGTTTAGATTAATAGGCACTTTTTCACACTAGGGCTCACCTAAATGGGGACTCAATTAAAGACACCGAATGACTGCGTGCATTCCAAATTACATATTAATATGATATCTATTAATTGTATTAAACAAGACCAGATAAAACTTTATTAATTTGTTTCTCCTAATCTTTTTCTATCATATTTTATGTTTTTAAAATTCTAATCAACTTAATAAGTAATAACTATTTCATAATTTTTAGTACTTTTAAATATTATTTTTATTATTAGAGGTTACTTAACATAGTGCCATTGCAATAAACCTTAGACGCCTTCAACGTTACCAATTGTTAGATAAGTAGTCAGTTTTAATTTTAAATTCACATAACACAATTCTTCTATTTTTTTCTTAAATCTTATTATCTTATATTTTTGGGAAATAATATTTTAGGTATTTTTGTGCCGCATATTTACATTTTTGTTTGGTTCAGATCTCTATTTTTAAAACCTAATAAAATTAATTCCTTGTATTGTTTTTGTAAGTAAGGTACCTACAAGAAATTTAATAAGAAGTTGCTTCGACGTAGAAAAAAATAATCTTGTATTAATTTTAAACATAAGAATAATGAATTTTAATTAAAATTAATTTCTAATTTCAATGTTTTATTTTCGTTTCCTTCTTTTAGCTAGGTTAGTAGTAAGACGTGGTATAAAAGATATCAAAGATAATGAAAAGTAGTCGAACATCACTTATTTCATGGTGAATCTTGTGGACTTTAGTTTAGGGTCTATTTTTACGATTATTTTGTATAATTTAACTATTGAAAACAAATAATTACGTAAGTCGATACACCCACGACGGAAACCTTTATATTACTGTTACTTAAACTTAGAACCATCTATACTTATAATAAAACTGTACCTAACTGGAAAATTTCTGTACATTTGATATATTCTGAAAATTTTAATCGGGGTATGCTTTACTATCGATACTGAGCCCAAAACAGATGTTTATTTAATTTTTGTCTCTCTGTATGGCCGCGCATCACGCAAAAACTAATGAACGGATTTAAATGAAATTTGGTATAGCGGTAGCTGATACTCCGGGTCAATATATAGGATAGTTTTTATCCCGATAGAAAATAAGGTTCCTCCAGGATAGGGGATTTTTGTTGATAACTCAGTCAAACTCCATAACTCAGTTAAATCTGATTTGAATAAATCTTTCTTTATTAGAAGGTATGTATCATCAGGTAAGTTTTGCCCAATTTTGGTGATGACTTGATAAATATTATCAGAGATAGAGGACAAAACTCCTCCACAGAGAACAGCAATTCACTTGATTAGGACTTAATAATATCTTTTTGGTGGCGTTTGAAGGAAACAAAATTAATTATAAAAAATTGTACCAAGAGAAAATCTGTCAACAGCCTGACGGCTGACATAATTTACTGTTTACATCGCTATTTCCATAATATTTCGATGCCATATTATGTTTGCCTGTGTTAAGTGGACTTAATTTCGTGTACCTACCTATTAAAAATTATGCCAAACAGTTTTTTCTTCTGAGGAACTAATTATTTTAGTGTATGGTGAAACAGAGAATTTGACAGTTCGAGAGAATTCTTGGTTCTGTGAGTGCGCTATACTAACCACTCGAAACGATCAAGCTGCTGCAATAAACAACACCATGTTGATGCGTGTTGATGGGGACAATGTGCAGTATAGCTCCATCAATCGGGTTGCAGATCAAGACGGCCACAGATTACCCCATAGAATTTTTGAATTCGTTATCTGCCGCCGGGCTTCCGTCGCACACATGGAATTTAAAAGTTGGAGTGCATATAATTCTGCTGAGAAACCTAACGCTGAACAGAAGACACGAGAAACAGACGCTGCGCACTGCGGGCGTAGACCTCACCACCAGCTGCTTTAGCCCGCGGTTCGGCTCCTGTTTTAATGTTATACCTAGTGGGGAGCAAGGCCTATATTATTGTAGTTAAAATTTTCGTAGTTAATTATTTTATTAACGCCACTGTAAGCGCAAGAATAACGATCGCGGACGAAGTCGCAGGTACAACTTGACTTGATCTTTTAATATTATAAATGCGAAAGTGTGTCCGTCTTTCTGTTATCTTTTCATGCCTCCAACCACTATATATTTTGGCTCTATTTTTTAACGTTTGGCACAGATTTAGCTTTCGTCGTTCGTTGCGACAGGCATAGGTAACATATAATATATAGGTTATGAATTTCCGGAATAACAATTGAAGAATTGAATTGAATTAGATGAAATTAAATTATAATTAAAATGAATTTAAGTTCATTAAATAAGAAATTGTGAATGTATAGTTAAGTAAACATGAGCATCTGCTTTGTATCAAAAATTTTGTTATTGTGTTTTAAATAATGTGCCCGGTTAGCAGTTATCTTTAGCATCAATAAACTTCAAGTATTCATAAATCTTAACTTATTTCTTAATTTCTTGGTGTTATTTTTGTGTTAATAGTGTTAATACGGTTATGCACAATCCTACTAATCTTCCTTCTTACTATCTTACTAATATTATAAATGCAAAAGTGTGTTTGTTTGTTTGTTTGTAGATTTTTTGGTTTGTCCTTTAATCACGTCGCAACAGAATAACGGATTGACTTGATTTTTTGCATGGGCATAGTTGAGGACCTACAGAGTGACATATAGGCTACTTATCCCGGAAAATCAAAGAGTTCCCGAGGGATTTTACCTAAATCCTAAATTAAATTAATTAAGTAACTGTCGAAACATAGAGCATGTACATCGATACTTACTCTTTGTGTCTGAGTGTCCATCACTAAAAATCATTTTTTTATTGACATAGCAACAAATATTGTAGAGACAAGTAATAAAATTAGGCCCTTAATATGAAATTTGCGTTTTGGAAGGAAGGAACACAAAGTCGATTTTTTTTTTAATATAATATATTAGCTATTACCCGCGGCTTCCCTCGCGTGGCTCAAGGGAACAATAACTGAGTTTTATGTGAAAAAATTGACAATTTTTGAAGTGTAAACTTTTTTAGGCGCGTGGAGCACTTTTTGGTAGGGGTCCCCTACCAAAAAGTGCTCAACGAAGTATAAATAATAGTGCTAAGTATAAATAATATAGTTCATTCATAAATAAACATTAATGCTTTGTTTTAAGGTTTATATTTAAAAAAGTCGTGTGTAACCGTGACGGACACCTCGCGTTGTTACGAAGGTATTATTCCCGGAACAAAAATATAGCCTATGTCACTTTCCAGGTCCTAAACAATAATTACGTCGACATATAACTTAGTTACCGTATAATTGAAGGACAAATGTGTTTAAAGTAGCATACAAATGTCCCCCAGGAACTGTTGGTTACGGAATAAAAAGCTACTTATCACTTTTCAGCTCCTCAACTATACCTGTGCAAAAAATCACGTCAATATGTAACTCCGTTGCTGCTTAATTAAAGAACAAATGCGAGAAAGAAAGCATACTATCCCAAAGGAAATGTTCGTTTTTCCGGGATTAAAAGTGGCCTATATCACTCTCCAGGTCCTCAAATATAGCCATGCAAAAAATCACGTCGATCCGTTGCGCCGTTGAAGCGTGATTGAAGGACAAACCAACAAACAAACTGACTTTCGCATTTATAATATTAGTATGGATAAATTTTGATCCAGATCCGTTCAGCCGTTCTGACCAGTTGAGTAAAAAACATCCATCCATCAGTATAGATGAATCTTCCTCCAAAACTGCCAGACTGAAAGAAATAGATAGTAAAACCAAAAACTAAAATTAATTAATGAGATACCACCGACCAATATAACGTGTTTAAACTCAACTAATGAAAAATATACTGAGAAAATGGCAAAGTTAAGTTTGTACACGTGGTGACAAAGTATAACGGTCAGGTTAGCCCACGAGCAGGTTAGCCCACGCGCAGGTTAGCCCACGCGCAGGTTAGCCCACGCGCAGCTTAGCCCATGCGTAGGTTAGCCCACGCGCAGGTTAGCCCACGCGCGGCTTAGCCCATGCGCAGGTTAGCCCACGCGCAGGTTAGCCCACGCGCAGGATAGCCCACACTCAGGCTAGCCCACGTGCTGGTTAGCCCACGTGCAGGTTAGCCCACGCGCAGCTTAGCCCATGCGCAGCTTAGCCCATGCGCAGGTTAGCCGATGCGTAGGTTAGCCCACGCGCAGGTAAGCCCACGCGCAGATTAGCCCACACACCGGTTAACCCACGCGCAGCCTAGCCCACGCGCGGGTTAGACTACACGCAGGTTAGCTCACGCGCAGGATACCCCACGTGCAGGTTAGCCCACGCGCATGTTAGCCCACACGCAGGTTAGCCCACGCTCAGGTTAGCCCACGCCCATCTTAGCCCACGCGCAGGTTACCCCACGCGCACGTTACCCCACGCGCACTTTACCCTACGCGCAGTTAAGCCCACGCGCTGGTTAGGCCACGCGCAGGTTAGCCCACGCGCAGGTTAGCCCACGCGCACGTTAGCCTACGTGCTGGTTAGCCCCTATGTCACTCTCCAGGTCCTCAAACATACCCATGCAATAAAATCACGTCGATTGTTGCGCCGTTGAAGCGTGATTGAAGGACAAACCAACAAACCAACAAACAAACTGACTATCGCATTTATAATATTAGTAAGTATGGATTTATTTAATCCAAGTAAGTATGTACTATGTACCATAGCTATCTATGCACTTTTGCAATCGCATAGGCAGTTCATTGATCCCTTTACTAAAAAAACCTTTCGGACGGGAATCAATAAAATCTTTGAAAGCGCTTTGGACTGCCCCATCGGAGTTGAATTTTTTCCCTTGCAAGAAGTTATCCAAATTTCGAAAAAAATTTAATCTATTGGAGCAAGGACCGGGGAGTACGGTGGATGTCTTAGACATTCCAATTGAAGCTCCTCTAATTTGGTAGTCGTCTGTTAAGCAGTGTGTGGTCTAGCGTTGTCTTGAAGCAGCAGTGGCCTAGAGCGATTGACCAGCCTCGGTTGTTTAGCAGCTAGCTTTTCCATCATGGTTTGCAGTTGCTGACAATAGACATCCGCCGTAATCGTCTGGCCAGAGTGAAGAAAGCTGTAGTGAACGACACTGGCACTAGTCCACCAAACGCTCACGAGTAATTTTTTTCGAGTCCATTTTCGCTTGGGGCAAGATTTGGCTGGTTCGCCAGGGTTCAGCCATTGCGATGAGCATTTCCGATTATCGTAAGGATCCACTTCTCATCACAGGTAATAATTCGATAGAAAATCCCTTCATTATTTTGCCGGTTGAGTAATATGTAACGCAGCAGTCGATGCGCGTTTGACGGTTTACTGCACTCAATTCATGAGGTACCAACCTTTCAAGCCTTTTTACCTTCCCAATTTGCTTCAAGTGGATTAAAACCGTTTTATCACTAACACCGCAGCCTGCAGCTAGCTCGGACGTGGTTTCCGATGGATCCGCTTCCACTTCAATTCTTCAATAACAACTTTGGTCTCCGGCCGTTCACGGGGCTTGTTCTGCAGGTCGAAATTTTCAGAACGAAAACGTTGTAACCAAAAACGCACTGACAGCCGCCGCCATACACATCATTAATCCTTCGAGCCGTTTCTGCAGCACTGGTGCCACGATGGAATTCGTACTCGTAAATAACGCGATATTTCAAGTTTTCAATTTTGTAAACTGAGTGACGCAAAGAAAAACCCAAAAGAGAAAAAACTAATGAATTAGGGTTTTCAAAACACAAAAGCATGAGTAAATAGGTAGCTGTATAAAAATTGAAATTCCTAACCAAAGAGGAGATATTTGAGATCAAAGTGGCCAATACGACAAAGCGCCCATTTCATAGTAATATTTATAGACCTAATATTAATTGAACTAATAAATTATAAAATCTGTCCAGTTCTAAATAATACACAGTAAAAATGACACAATTAGGGGCTAGATGTCGCTTTAATTAAAACCGACAGAGTCCCACCAACTTATCAGGCCCCAATATCATCGATATATATGTAGGTACTAGATGGGCCCTTTCATAGAAAAAGGTTGGGCAACCGACTTTGAGAACGCGTTCCTAACCTGTCTTTGTCCCCATCGTAACGCTGTCACGGTCGCTCGTCGTGTAGATAATTTGTTAATACTTAGGTTCTAAAGTCTTATTAGTTTGGCACTGAACAATTTTTATTTTAAGGTTAGTGATTCAATTCACAATTATAAATTTCCAAAAAAACGTTATTTAATATTCCTATTTAATATTTCTACCCATTACGCAATCATTTAATTTCCGCGGCAAACTGTATGATATATTTTTTTTTATTATCTGGCCTTACGGCTTCTATGGCCATGACCTATATTATCTATGACCGAGTCATACGCACAGAACAATATTACCTTAAGCGGGGTCATACGTTTTCAATATATGTTGCAAGTAAGTTCCCGCTTTTCAGACTAGATGGCGTTGATGGCGTTGCTAAAAATACGCTAACATTCTTTGTTTGACAGGACCCGTCTATGGTCTATGTAAATTGAGGTCGTTGCCCCATATGGGCCCGGTGGCCAAAATTTGAACAATCCTGTTTACTTTGAGTTTTTATTTTGATTTTTTATACTTATTAGCGACGCCGTCACCGGGACAGATTGGTTTGTGGAACTATAAACATATTTTTGTCTAAATGGTCCTACAATATTATGCTGAATTTAAAAATCAAACCGTTTGTATCTTAGGAGCGACATCTAGTATCAAGTAGTTTCATTTTTCTTATCAGTATCTAAAGTATGGAGTGTAGAAGATAAGGAGTAACATCTCAGGGAGAAAAGTTGAAAAAGTGTCCAGAGCCTCCAGAGGTTGCTGAAAACAACAGTTCTAAAACCTTCCGCAGTGGCGCTGGTGTAGCAAAGGGTATGGTATGAATTCGACTAAAATAGTTAATTATTGAAAATTTCAGCAACTTACGTTGTACAAAATAATAATGAATGTTTTCTTTCCTTGTTTATTTCTCAAACCTACTCTAATAATATTTGGCGCTTCCTTTTAAATTTACCTTGATGCTAATGTGACGCCCTCAATGTGGTGCATTTCGACGGACACTTTTTTTATACAGAGATAACACTCCTTATCTTCTACACTCCATAATCTAAAGCCTGTGTGAGATTTAAAAAGAGTAAAAAGATAAAAAGTCTTAGGTAAGCTAAATAATAGATAAAAATATAACATAATACTATTTGACAAGATTCACTATGAAACTGTGCTATGAAATAAGATAAGTTTGGTATGTATTGTGTGTATGTATTAGTTATGTATGTATTGTGTAAAGTAACCCTCTCTATTTCGTGTCACTGACATGAGAAACACAAGAGAAACAACTAATTCCCTACCTCCATGGTACCTATATAATTTACTTCTCTGTTCATCTACTTATTTTGGTATTTAGGGCTGTTTTGTGTTGTTGCACTATTCTTTTTATCTCTTTCTCTGTCTACGAAGTACTTAGAGTAGGTACATAAACAAACCAGAAGTCAAAATCTATGAGTAAAAAAATATTGCATGCCCTGGCCCGTAGACAGAGAGAGATGACTTAATGTGTTTGGTGCTTTGCAGCGTTTTGCCTATTATAACCTATCCCTTTCGGTTACACGCTGGCATTGATTCTAGAGGTAATTGTTCTATGCCCTGGCCTCTGTGTGCATGCCTATTGCTGCACGATGCACGTGCAGTGATGACACGTCATACAACATCATTGTCAATTGACATTTGTCTGTCAAATTGGAAATTTCAACGTCATTGAAATTTCCGATTTCGATTTTCAAATTTTTTCAGGATTGGCAAAATTAGTTCTTGGAAAATGGAAATTATTATGTTATAACAAATTAACTTAGACCCTACAGCCATGGCTAGAAGATATCGCGATGCTGCCGCCAAATTACAGGATAACGTTAAGAAACATTTGCAAATTATGAAACACGAGGTGTCTTCTTCAGAGGATGAAGAACCCGTTGAACAGGATGTCCTGGACGGTGTATTTCAAAGCTACTGGAGGGGTGGTGGAGACACACAAATGCTCGAAAGAACTAAAAATCTTCTAGAAGAGGCGATAAGTGGAAGGTCTGTTACATGCTTGATCTGTATTGGTTCTATAAAGCGGGTGGATGCGATATGGACTTGTGAGCACTGTTATTCTTACTTCCATCTATCTTGTATACAAAAGTGGTCGAATGACAGCATTAGCCTACGAAGTGAAGAAAGCGATGGCCCGATTGCAGTGTTTCGACCTAAAAAAATTGAATGGTGCTGTCCAAAATGCAGGCATCCTTACGGCAAAGATGATATTCCTCGAAAGTATCGCTGTTTTTGCGGCAAAACTGACGATCCTGCCCACCATCCATGGTTAATTCCTCACACCTGTGGGGAAGTTTGTGGAAAAAGGCTGTCTTTGGGAGACAGTTGCAAACATAAATGCCTGCTTCTATGCCATCCAGGGCCGTGTCCCCCGTGCCCACAGACAGTGAATGGAGCATGCTTCTGTGGGAAGGATCGGAAGAGAGTTAGATGCAGTGCAGCTCTATGGTCTTGCCAACAACCATGTAAAAAAGTACTGCCTTGTATGTCACATAAATGTGAAATTGAATGCCATGATGGAGAATGCCCACCTTGCAATTACAGTAGTGTACAATCTTGTCAGTGTGGAGCTGAGAAAACAAAGCGACCATGCAGTGATCTTATATGGCAATGTACAAAGCAATGTAACAAACCATATGCATGTGGATATCATAAATGTGAGAAAGTATGTCACACAGGCACTTGTGGATTGTGTCCTAACTCTGGAGTTCGATCCTGTCCATGTGGCTCCAATGAGCGCTACATACAGTGCCCTGATGTGATTGAGACATGTGTCAGCACTTGTGGGAAGAAACATGAAGACTGTGAACATAATTGCCCAGCAAAGTGCCACAAGGGTCCCTGTCCTCCGTGCCAGGTTTTGATAGAAAAAAAATGCCAGTGCTCAACTCATACTCGACCACTTCCATGTAGTAAAGAGTTCAGATGTGATACTAAATGTAGAGGTACGAGACCATGCGGTAAACATGGGTGTGGACGCAAATGTTGCAATGGAAATTGCCCTCCTTGTGAAAAAGCCTGTGATAAGCCTCTACAATGTGGCCGACACAAATGCACTACAGTGTGCCACCATGGACCCTGCTATCCTTGTCCATTAGAATCTAAAGTAACTTGTCGGTGTAAAGAAACATTTATAACAGTACCTTGTGGCAGAGAAAAGCACACTCGGCCACCAAAATGTAACCTCCCATGTAAGATTAAATATAAATGTGGGCATGTTGAAGAAAATAAACATACTTGTCATTTTGGTGATTGTCCACCATGCAAAGCTGTTTGTAACAAAACTTATGAGTGTGGACATAGCTGTGTGGCCACATGTCACGAATATGTGTTGGTTGTGTTTAAACAGGTGGAAAAACCTGCTACGCCATGGGAGATTCAACCATCCAAGACCCAAATTGTAAACCTTGATTGTCCACCTTGTGAAACCCCTGTCTTGGTCACATGCTTTGGAGAGCATGAGACAGATTACCAGCCATGCCACACAGCAACCCGTAGACCCTGTGGCCGCGAATGTGGTAGACCACTTGCATGTGGAAATCACACATGTGAACTTCTATGTCATTTGCATGAACACAATTCTGATTATCCAAATGTGCCTTATTCTTGCAAACAGTGCAACAAAGAATGTTTAAAAGTCCGTCCAGAGAAATGCACACACAAATGTGCAAAACGAGGCTGTCATCCAGGGCTGTGCCCACCATGTGATATCTTGGAAAGGATTCCATGTCATTGCAAGGTCACAGAAATGTATATGCGTTGTCGTGAGCTAGCAACTGCAACAGAAGAAATGCTGAGTTGTAAACAACAATGCCCAAAGAATTTAGATTGCGGTCACCGCTGCAAGAAGGTGTGTCATGCAGAACCATGTAGAGATAACCAAACTTGTTTCAAAAAGACAAAAATAAACTGTCCCTGTGGTAATTTAAAAAAAGAGGCAACATGCAAAGCTGTTCGGAATTCTGAAATACAAATTATGTGTGATGAAAGTTGTGAAGCTAAAAAAATTGCTGCTAAGTTGGAAAGAGAAAAAGAACAACAAAGATTAAAAGAATTGGAACTAGAGAAAAATCGAAGGGAATTAGAGGAGTATGAATGGAAATTGAGTGGCAAGAAGAAAAAGTATAAAGAGAAGAAAATAGTGGTAAACAGAGATGATAGAAGTTGGCTACGTAAACATTGGGTTCCTATTTTGTCTATACCAGTAGTTATCATAGCTGCTATTTATTACATATTTAATCCTCATGTAATTGTTAACACAGACAATTAAGATTGGTGTTGTGTATCTAGTAATATTATTAAATGTTATACCTGTTTAGTTTTATGGAATGTGTTAACGTTTGCGAGATTCAACTTTACTTATTTTATTTAAAGCAACTTAAATTTTATATGTACCACTGTAAGTTTTATGACATAGTGTAAGCTACATATCCATTATCCATGTAACCAGATTTTAGTTTTCTTTTTACATATTTATTATTTTTGTGTGTATGAAACTAAGTAGGTAAGTAGATACCTATTCCAATTTGTATTTGAATTTCATAAAAATAAAAGATTTCTCTGTTCTTGTGTATTAATAAATATATAGCTATTTCTACAACATTGAAATGTCTAATACTTAAATAGTTTGGTGGGATATATCAAGCAGCACTGCAAATAAATGATTACCTAGGTATAAGTACTAGGTGAGCCCTTGACAGCAAACTTACCCATTGACTTACCAATAAAGCTGGTGGCCAATGAACATGGACTAACTTGGAAGGGGTGTGGCAGTTTTATTTAACGCATATTCCTTATCAGTTTCCAAGCAGCATCGTGCCGGAAAAATAGATGTATCTTGAGCTTGCCGTTGCCGGTGGGATGGTAGGTAACTAGCCATGGTCAACGCCTACCAGACGAGAAAATTTTGAAATTATATACCTAAATTCCCATATTGCTCCTGCCGGTCATCGAATCCTAAACCTCTCACTTTACAGACCACTGCGCCAGAGAGGTCGTTTAATATGTAAGTAATTAAAAACACTTCATAGGTATTCTATTTTACTATTTTATTAATCAGCCCTGTCCCAGCAGCAAAGAGCAGTTCCAACGCCAATGAAAACTATTCCCAGTATTGCACCTGAAATAAAAGACAAATAAGTAGGTACAATTTTTTGGTAGGTACAGTTCCTCAGATCGACTGTTCGTGAAGCAGCAACGCGCACCCAACAGCGTACATATATCTTAAAATAAGTAAATATTTAAAAAACAAGCTTTTATCGACGGCCATAATGAGTTTAGTGTGACGTCATTTAATTTTTCGTATTCGCAGCAAACCCTTTTAGTTGAAACCCAGACCAGAGAAAAATCCGAATTTATAAATTCCCAAATTAACCTTGCCGGGACTCGAACCCAGGACCTCCTACTAAAAGACCAATATTCCAGGGAGTCTAAATTAAGATTTTCATAATTGACTAAATTGAATTTCTAAATTTTTAAAGAAACAACTAAGAATTAGAACTATTGTAATTTAGTATGTTTTTGATTAAGTAGGTACCAACTACGACTCGAGTACCTATTATCGATTTGAGAGACTACCTACGTCTGGAAAGTTTTAACAGAAAGAAGAAAAATGAGAAAAGACAATTTAGTTATTTGTCTAAGAAACCTTATCGTGGAAGGAAGATGAAGTAGCTAGGGAGAAGATTACCAGAGTCTAATGGCTGCTCGGAGCCGACCGCAGCCCCGGTAAGAGCCGTGAAGGCGAACGCCAAGCTGTTAGCGGCGGGCACCGCGAGCGACAGCGGCACGCGCTGTACCGCCAACAGGTATACCAGCGAACCCGCTTGGTTCACCAGCCAGGGAAGAACGTACTGTAAGAATAGGTTTTTTTTTAATTTTATTATTCCACTACAAGTGGTGGTAGTAAACGATGATGCAGTCTAAGATGGTAGCGGGTTAACCTGTTAGGGGTATGACAGTTATATGCAACCACGTACATCCATACCCCTAATCGGTTTCTACACGGCATCGTACCGGAACGCTAAATCGCTTGGCAGCGCGTCTTTACCGGAAGGTGGGTACCTAACTAGCCACGACCGAAGCCTTCTACCAGACCCTGACCAGAGAAAATTTCAGAAATTACAATAAACTAGATGATGCCCACGACTTAGTCCGCTTGGATTAAGGTTTTTTTTAATTCCCGCGGGAACTCCTTGTTTTTCCAATATAAAAAGTAGCCTATGTACCTACGTACTTATAGGTATATATACCTACACGTACTTATGTATCCCCTGTACCATATTTCGTCAAAATCGGTCGAAAAGATGGGCCGGGAAAGCGTAGCAGACAGACAGACAGACAAAGTACCTATATGGATTCCCAAACAAACCCTGCCGAGAGTCGAACCCGGGACCTCCAACTATAAGAACTCAGCGCTCATCACTGCGCCAGGGAGTAGAATGATCTCAAGCGAGCAACTGTGAGAGTTGTTCAGCGAAGATCCTTGTAGTAGAGGTCTCCATCCAGCAGTGGAAGTCTATCAGTTGAGCTTGAGACAAAGAGTCAAGATCGTCATCACGAAAAGAGCTCCGACGCTCTACTAAAGAGTAGGTACGTTGTACGTATAACGTACCTATCTATGCGCAAACATTATCATCTTAGCTGTACCGATATCTAAACCACTAGCACCATGCTATTCCCGCTTGTTGGTAGGTACAACAAATAGCTAAGTAAGTACCTACTGGGTAATGAACTAATGAGTGCAATAGAATTTATAATCGTTACTTTTGAAGTTATCAGTAATTACGTATTAGGTAGGTACGTTATTAATTAATTTAGATTTAGATAAACATCCAGCAACTCTTAAGGAAGTGTGATTCCTAGAATGAGACCTACCGAATTTTGGTTTAGTGAGGTCAAGGAGATTCATTTCAACCATCATTCATCCGACAGAGACGTCAAGAGTCTAGACTGTAGACAGAGCAACGCTGCGGTGTCATAGTCGCGCGCAGGGGGAGGATATCTCACAGCTGGCAGAATTTTCAGTACCTACAAAATTCAGTCATCCTAGCACAGCTTGGAGGTGTAATTGAAAGCTGTACCTAACCAGAGCCTGTGGGCGTGGAACGGCCGATCCACTAAGTATAAAGAATACTTACGTATAGGTACATACCTAAGTACTTACTTACGCTGTGAATTGAATTTTGAATTGAATTTACGCTGTGATGCTATACCTACTCTTAAAAGTAGGAAGAACTGAGCTTACCTTCCAATTGCCCAATAAAAATGTTATTTCCGCACAGGCCTGGCCAAACCACGTGTCTGCTTTCACTTTGCGCAGTCCGCGTGTCCCTTGTCGTATGAAAGGGTTCGTGCAACCCCATAACATCCCAGTCAATAGAAGTAAACCTGTGCAAATATTACACCGAGCACAATAATTATGCAGTTATTTTTATAAACCGACACCCAAATAACTAGCTTAAATGAGAGCCAGAAAACGACTTATGGTTGTTATAAACGACCAATGCGACGATACGGTAAGTAGGTCAAAAGTAGAACATTCAGGTATCCAACTCCAAGTCACTTAAAAGTAAAATTTGGTGCTCACTATTTTGTAGCATTTTTTGAAAATAGTTTCCGAAACTTGAATAGTGAATAGGTACCTACCCATTCAATTAGGTCTCCACTGATAGAGTAGGATTGATTCCACTCTACGGAGTACAAGATCCTATTTTCATGTTGTGAGAGGAGTAGGCACCTACTCTGTCAGACCTATATTGGTCCGACAGAGTAGGTGCCTACTTGAGCTTAAGATCTATTCCATGTACATATTGTGTTCTCTTTCGTTACTTGCAGTATAAAGTGAATCCCTTTCACATTTGTTCAGACCTATGTTTCAGGGTTCCTGGAGTGCCATTTCATAAAAGTTCCTTCAATCATTGTTACAATCACAATAGTTATAATTGACTACTCAAAATCCATTGTCAATTTTTCAGTCAATCACAACAAGCAGGTTAGTTAGTCAGGCCCGGACTCCACCAGAGCGGAGACGAGACGAGCGGAGATGTGATTTAAACAACCAATAGAATTTCGTTATTCCCACATCTCGTCATCGCTCAGCTTCGGTGGATACCACGGAGCGGAGATGTATCATTTTTGTATATTGCAATCGATGTGGAGATGTGAGCTGTGGCTGAGCTGGGCGGCGGTACAAAGCAGAGATGTGAGCTGCGTGCAGTGAGCGGCGTCGCTCGCCGCACGCATCTCAGTTTCGCTCTAGCCACTGATGTTTGCCGTCTAGTAGCCAGCAAACATCTCCACTCTAGCCAGCACACATCTCCCCTTCAGTCTAGCCAGTACGCATCTTTGCACAGCTTCGGTGAATACACGCTAGCTGAAAAACATCTCTTCTCATCTCCGCTTGGGACATCTCTGCACATCTCCGCTCTGGTGGAGTCCGGGCCTCATGCAAGACAAGATAAACAAAAAAAAGAAACATTTTGTTAAAAATATTTATATTTCATATCAAAAACTAAAATTAGTACATAGTTAAAATTAAAAAACTAAATCTATCTAAAAAAAAGTTACTAAGCATTATTATGCAATAAGTTTTTTTTTTTTGCAATTCCTTTATCCAATTACAATTTTGAGATCACACAACTAGGTAAGTAGGTATGTATATATTTTAGGTAATATCAACTTTGGTTTTTATCAGGCCTTTTTTTTTATGTCCTCAAAATTTGTTAGCCTTTTTTTCCCTCATTATAATTTCTAATAAAATACCAAATGCATTTAACTAACAGCCAGTTTAGGAAATGTTACTCTACTATAATCATCACTTAAAATCAAAACTATGCAAAAAACATATTATGAAAAAAAAAAATAATAAAGGTTACATCTTTCAATATAATAATTCATAATATACATTTTTAATTGTAACTATAGATATAAAAATATTTTTAAGTAATTAAAACAGACTTACAAAATATTCCCAATATAAAACTTATCTATTATAAAATTTGACTAAGGTAAATTAGTAAATAAACTATGTCACAAAACATGCTAACATGATTCTAGTAGTTTACCTTCAAAGAGGGGTACCTACAGACATAGGTTTCACTTCTGAAAACAAACAGTGATTTTCATCAATCCACTGAACAAAGGCTTCTCCCAAAGCCACAGAGCACTCAAGAGCCAATAAACAGTCATTCTCAGCATGATGGGCATCTACGGCTTCACGGTTCAACAATCTGTAATAGATATCCTTCAGCTTATATTTTTCAGTCGGCTTCTCGCCTTTGCTCCATGGGAATCTTCTACGTGCTTTTGAAATAGCTAACTGTGAATTCTTTTTTTCAGGTGTTTTATTTACACATCTTATGACAGATTGTTTTGGTGTCATTTCATTAACTGCTTTAGCACTCAGAGTATTGTCACTGAAGAAGTCTATTTCATCTATTAGTGTATTATTCTCTTTACTAAATGAATTTTCTTCATTTACCAAATTCTTAAGAACTTTTGAAGATATATTATTGGCTTTCATATTCTCCATTATATCATAGAATCCATGGAGGCAATCTGCACACATGAGATCTTCAGCTAAACTCACACCAAGTTTGACAAAGTGTTTTTTTAAGATTGGGAAGTCAAAGTTGTGTCCATTTTGAGCTATCAAACAAACTGGTTTGGTGAACAGATTAAGAAATGTGTTAATAACTGTAAATACCTCCCTGTTAAACAGAGGCTCCTGTTCAAGTAGGTCATTGCAGAGGCCTGTCACCTTGGTGCCTTCAGGCTGCACCATCCTGCCGGGATTTAAGCACAACGTAAGCTTCTGTTGGACACGGGGAGCACATCCCTTGCGCGTATCGAGGACATGTTGCCGTTTTACAGCGACGAAACTTAGTTCAGTTATTTTGGTCCTGTTATTCTCTTCTTGCGGCAGACCGGTCGTCTCGAGGTCGATAAACACGAACGTCGCGATCGCGGGCATTTTCGGCAACAATAATATTACTGATCTCTGATAATCTGATTAACTTACTTAGTCTTTTAACTTACCTAAATACGTCCACATTCTAATGACTGCCACTGATTACGGTTATTCTAAGAAATATGTATGGTGACTCATACATTTATCTTCGCTTATTGGTTTTAAAATGCATTTCTGCAGTGAAACTCTTTGTAGCAGTTTACTTAAAATTTATATATTACGGTTTACCAAAGAATTAAATTGATAAAATCACTATACGTAAAAACTGTAAGAAAACTTGTAAGAACACTTAATCTTTTCCTGTTTCTGGCTTATTAATTTATTTATTTTTTTGTCTATCAACAATGTTGACATAATTTTGACACATAACAGTTTAAATTTGACAGATTGACAGTACCATTTTTTTTAAACTTAACTGGCTTTACGGCTGTGGGTTCCAGCCCTTCTGAGCCTACGTGATGTCATAGACTATGATACAGATCAAAGATAAAGATTCTCTCTTTGACTAAAAAGGACAGTGAGACCCACAAAGGTGTATAGAGCAGGTGAAGTGCGCACTCTTTAATGCCTGTTTGAAGCCAATCTCATGTATCGCTAGCCTACTTTAACTGCCGAGCGAAAGCGAGAGTTCACACACCATGAGTAAGCACTCCAGTCTTTACCTAAAGCTCCGTGATGAGACCACAAATGTAAAGGATACTTCTAAGCTTTGATGTTATATATAATATATATACCTAATCAAAACTTCTAAGCCACAGATTTATAAAGGGAAGTATTATGTCTGTGTTCTAAGCCCACAAAGATACGTTAATGATACACAGACTAACCAGAGACAAAGATTACTTCATAGTGGTTATATTCTCTTTGGATTACTTGACGGAATACACGGTTTGGTTTTACACCACTCGGTTTAAATTAGATAAATCTAAAGAACATTTTTTTCCAATAGTACGAGTAGAGTGTGGCAGTTATATTATACGCATAACTACCCTAATCAGTTTATTTACGGCATCGTACCGGAACGCTAAATCGCTTGGCTGCACGACTTTACCGGTAGTGTGGTAACTAGCATCAGCCGAATCCTCCCACCATCCACCATCCGACAAATATCCACTGACTGAGGTTTCCAGTGATTACAAATTTATAATTTCGTTACCCTTTCCACCCTACGGTATAATAGCAACGGCCAAAGTCTCCCACCAGACTGGACCTGTAAACATTCAGAAATTATAAACTCCGGAGATCGACCACAGTACCTTCCACTCGTAAGACAACAGCGCTTAGCATTGCGCCATGGAGGTCCACAGAATAGTTATTAATTTATTGTTAGATGATGCCTGCGACTTCATTCCCGCGTAAATTTACGTTTTTGGAGAACTCCGGGAAAACAGTCCTCTATTCCTCCCCGGGAACCAGGATGAAACCTATATCCCTATATCTGTACTTAGGTGCAACTAAGTACAGATATAGGGATATCGGTTGAACGTAGTTGAAACGCAGCAGACAGACTCATCACTTTCGCTATATACTTAAGTATACATAAAATATTATATACCAGGTACCTATTATGTATAGGAGGCGCAATTGTTGAATTGATTTGGCTGGTAGTTTTGGTATACTTACCCTGAATTTTATCTTTTTATTCCGAAAAATTTGAGTTCTCGCGGGAATCAAAACCTTAGTCTACGCGGAGTACGCGGACGAAGTCACGGTCATCATTTAGTAATTTTTACAATATTTTATAATATTAATTTAGACTAGTGTTGATGCTCGCGATTTCGTCCGGGTAGATTTGTTGTCCACGTAAGTCCCTTCCAGGATGCAATATTAATATTTACTTCTTTTTTTTAATCCACTACTAGGTAGTCCTTGACTGCGATGTTATCTGATCGTAAGTGATGATGCAGTCTAAGATTGTAGCGGGCTAACCTGTTAGGAGCATGGCAGTTATTATTAAACCCATAAGTACCCCTAATCGGCTTCTACACGGCATCTTACGCTAAATCGCTTAGCGGTAGGTACGTCTTTGCCGGTAGTGTGGTAACTAGCCACGGCCAAAGCCTTCCAACAGACAAAACAGGATTGGGTAAGTAAAAGAAAAACAATAATTGTTAAATATTTTTGCTCAAATCTATACCTATTTAGTAGGTACATTTAAATATCTAATAATTTTGATCTTATTTCTATAAATATTGCACAATAATTACATATAAAAATATTTATTAAGTACAAAAATAATACTAGAAGCTAGAACCAACTAAAAAATTGCAAAGTATACCTACCTACAAACGTGGCCGATCAGATTAGGTATTTTTTACTTGAAATGTACGTTGTTTATAATATTGTAATGTTGTAATATTTTTTTACAGTATGTATGTTCATAACGTCTTTGAGAGGTGATATCTACTGAAAGGCCCGATGTATAGCGTCAGTTCTCATACTGTTTATATAGGTATTGCGTATACTTTAATACTGTACAAGAATCAGCTTTTCTAATAATTATGGTTCATTTTTGGTAACGATAACACGTCTTTGACCGGCCATATCTAGCGAAAAGCCCAACAGTATGCGGTTAGACTTTCACTACCATTATCAGTGGAGAATGTAGTACCCAGCTATTACTGAATCAGCTTTTCTGGGGATGGTTACAAAAAGTGCAGCTATCTCTTAAAATATATGCGAACTACTCGTAGTTCATCGATGATCTCGCTCTTAGTTGGCGCTAAGTGACCAACCGAGTTATTTACTTTTACTGTGCGCGCCTTGATATAATATTTCGAATTTCGTTAACGAACTTCACATCCACATCTATTTTGACGTGACATTGCATGAATGACGGTTGCAATTGTTCAATAAAGGGTATGTTCCGAAATACACTGCGAGCACTGTAAGGTGTGACGTCAATTTAGTATACTGCGAAACCGTTCCTATATAGTTAGCTACACTGGTCACTGTTTAAAACGGAACGCAGTCAGCACTGAGAGCACCTTACCTCGAAAACGCCAGTACTCACAGTACAAAAATGGCGACGATTTATGACGTCATATATTTCCCTAGGATACTGCGGCACTATACTGTCACTCCATAGCGGAACGAATTTCTCCCCAGTAAGAGCACTGAACAGTGCTCTCAGTGTATATCGGAACATAGGAAAAATAAGTTCATTAGTTAATAAAACTAATGAACTAATAGAACGATAGCTAGTTCGCCATTGGATTATGAACTAAATTGAGCGCTCTCATTGGTGAGCGACTAAGTCCAAGCCTACAATATAACAGGTAAAATAAAATACCTTATAAAATAAAGGCCATGTATCCCGAAACGAACCGAACGTTTCTTAAATACGAGCTGAATCCGGGGTATAGGCAATTTATTTCTCAACTTACTATAATTTTATAACTTAAGGATTAACTTCATTTAACATCGTAGTTTCGGACAAGATCGATGATTGTGTATAACCATTGAATGGAGTTTCGGACATTGCGTTCTTCGTTGGCTAAGTTTCTTCGCTCGGCGAGTAAAGCTCTCGCCCTATCAGAATCTCGCGATGCTGCTCGAGTGATATGGGCAGATTCAACTCGCAAACTCGTGTTTCGCTTCTGGAGGTCTATAATTTCTTTTTTGCGAGCTGAAACAGAATTTATTAGTTGTTTACCTAAATAATTAATAATGAAGTAATGTGTTATTATGTACCTACTAGCATAAAATTCAAAAACAAAAGCAAAAACTAATTAAGTACTTAAAACACTATTTAATTCATATTCTACATTAATACCTGATTCATAGTCTTTATAAGTTTTCATAATCACTTCAATTCCAGGCCAACTACTTATCACGTCTGCTTGGCAGCTAAAGTCTTGGACTTTCTCCAAGCTATCACAGAACATTTCGCTAACTCCAGAAGCTGAATTTTGTGGTTCATCCATAGAAGTCGCTTGAGTCGACGCTACGATACTAGAAGTTTGAGTACTTTTCAAAGAGATAATCTTAGAAATATTTGGGATATTTATGTTTGGATAGTATTTTCCGGATTTCGCACATTTTTGAATATTTTCACTATCAAATCCAGGGTTCAAATCCCTTTTTCTTGTATTGGGACCACTGAAATGTTTAACACTTCTGTCTGCCATTTTTGATAACCTATTCAACTCCGAGAAATTCTTTTCAGCAAGAACTCTTATGCTTTCACCTTCATCACCCTGCGAGTCTAATCGTCTCTTTATAAGAATGTTATTTTCGTTGACATGTTTTTTGATTTCAGTGAGTATTTTTAATTGGCCCTTGGTATCTAATTCTCCAATGTTAGACTGGAGTGTCGATTGCTGTAATATTTGACCGGTTTCTGTTGGAAGTTCCCTTCGTTTCCTCTCTTTTTCAATTTCTTCCCACACTTTTTCGTAATCTGAAATATAAAATATTAGAAATATTTACCTAGTGCTATAAATAAAATACTATATTTAAAAACAAATTATTTATACCAAACTAGATTTTTATTAATTTAACTTTTTTTGAGTACCTGCATAATATTTCCGTCGTACAAATAACTAACCTTGCTTTTGCTGTGGCGTTACTTTCTTTAACTTCAGATTAATCAAAAATTTTCGTTTTAGCTGTTCATGTGCATCATCGTCTTTTTCTACAATGTTTTGGTATATTTTTGGATCACTAGATTTAAAGGTTTCACATACATTTTCTTCTTTAAGAAGGCAATCTATTCTCCCTGCTGCTATATACGCACATGCTACAGCGTCAGTTCTGAGAATCTTCTCTTGTAGTTGTAGGTTTCTTTCTGGAAATAGAAAACTTTAAGTTAAGTTACATTTTATTATAATCCAAAACTTTGTTAAAAAAAAACCAAAAAAATCACCGTTAAATTCGTTTTGAGAAGCTAATTTTAAATGACCAAGAAATTCAATCTTCTTTTGTTCGTTTTGTTTTAATTCATAATTTTTTTCAGAATCTCCATATTCGGTTATCAAAGAATTGTATATTTCTAAATCTTCTTCTCCATAATCACTATCACTATCATTACATTCCTCATGTAAGATCAATTTTGTATTAGCAAATTCCTTATAAATTTCAGCTCTCATTTTTTCCGGAGTAATAACATTTTTAGTGAAATCTGGTACCTTTTTTGGTTCAGTTTTTTGAGATTCATTATTGGAAGTATTTTTGACATCACGATTTGAAAGATACTTTAACCTGCGTAGTTTTTTTCTTTGTTCATATACATCTAGGGAACTTACTTCTTCTATTTTAGATATTTTAGGCCTTATATTTGTTATCACAATCTTGGGCTGCAGCTTAGAGTCCATTTGATACGGACAAGTTATAAAAAGTTTATCATTCGTTGTTACTTGGTCAAACGACTTTTCTAATTCTTTCTTATTTTGTCCCATTAACTTCGTATATTCACCTTTTACAAATGATTGGTTTAATTTATTGTCTGAGTCTACTAACATTGGTAGTTGATATACTATTTGAGGATTCATGATGACTTTCTGATTAGATGTTTGGAAAACTAAGTCAGTTTTATTATTATTATTATTATTATTATTGGCAAGAGTTTGTAATACGTTATTATTTGTTTTTAAAACATGAATCTCTTTGTTAATTGATACATCATTACTTTTTGTTTTCAGATCGTTACTCAAATTTGTAGAGGATATTTCTTTCAAATTATTTTCATTCGACATTAATTTATGTTTATTAGAATCGGCGTTTACTTTACCATTATTTTTTATCATCATTAGATTCGTAGGAAATTGGACATTGCTCAAGTAAACAATATTTGGCTGTAAAACAACATTTTTTGATTCGTTGGGATTAGGCTTGTCAGTAATTTTAACTTTATTTTTTAAATCTTGCTCTTGCAAAGTTCCTTGGGATTTCTCCTTCACGACTATCTTATTGCCATAAATCTGATTTTCAGTTATCAAATTCTCGAAGTCATTCTCGTCACAGTTATCTTGATGCATGCGCTTTAATGAAACTACCTTTGAAGATGTTCCATTTTCATTGACGAGCTCTTCTTTACATTTTTTTGTTGTTTGGCTGGATTGTCGTGAAGGAGCTTGCAGGTTTTTTGGATTGAATTCAGTTCTTTGTAGCAGTACGTGAGGATTTTGCTGCTGAATTGTCAATAGCATTTTTGGATTGGAAGGGTTGTTTTTCTGTATAAATACTATTTGGTTCTTTGTTTCATTAATAGATGAATCTGATGGTTTGGTTGTTATGCTGGCTGTGCTTGTTTCTATGTTAATAGGGTTGAATATTGGTCGCGCCTGTACTTTCACAGCAGGCGGCTTAAATGAAGATTCTTTAACTTCATTAGATTGATCAGGTTTAGGATCGGGTTTTTTAAACTGTGATTCATTCTTATTTATAGCCTCCGCAGCGTTGATTAATGTATTTATGCTGTTTGATGGTGTTGCCTCAATTGCAATGTCTTTTACGTCAGGTTCCTTTAAAGCACTTTTAATAACGATGTTGCTTTGTATTTCTATTTTGGACCCATTTTCTTTCATATTTGGGGTATGGAAAGCAGGGTTAAAAGGTTTTTTAGGTAAGTGGTTTGGGAGAACTGAATCTGGTGGGTTTCCTACACATTTCATATCAATTTTACTTATAGGTATACTTGTTATTAGACTAAATCTTTCTGGAGGTTTCTTTTTGATCTCCTTATTGGATATTTGAGTAGGTACTGGGACCGTGGCACTTGAGCTCTGAGTTAATGAAGTTAAGTTAATTTTTGGTTCTGAAATTGAATTTTTATTAGATTCACTTGTAGGGGTGGCAGGTATGATTTCAGGCGTAAATTTCTCTTCAAAATCTGTTTGAGCTTTAGGTACTTCACTTTGTGATTGCTTTTCCGTTGTTTCAAGGTCCATCGATTTTTCTTCCGAAACAGTTGTTGCTGTTTCCTTCGTGCATGGAGGAAAAACAACAAATTCTGGGTTAGAAGTTTCTTTTTGACACGTTGTTGCTGCATTTGGCCTAACTTTTCCTGGATATGCGACTGGTTGAAAAGCTGAATATCCAGGTACTGAATATAAATAACCACCATAGTTTGAATAACCCGATTCAACTTGTTTCGTAGTCGTAACACTAGGATTTGGGTTTGGTATTGAAGACGGTGAAATTTTCGGTGAATGTGATATAGGTTTTGGTGGTACATAATTAGTTTTATCTATAAAAGGAGGCGGTTCCTCGGGTTTTGGTGGTTCAGGAGGCTTGGCTATGGGCGTATTCGATGTAACACAGGGTTCCAAAGTTGCTGATGTCTTATCCTCTTCGGTGGAAGCTACTGGTTGGCTTAGTTTGCTCGATCTGCCTGTGGAATTAGAAAAAAATGATATAAATTGGTATCTCAACTGTTTTCAGATTATTAATGAACAACCGACATATTTAACACGGTTCTATAGTGAGTCGAATTAATAAAACGATTTTATTGAAATAACATTACAGAAGTTAAAAAAAATATAAGTGCTAAGCTTTTACAAAAAAATAAAGCAAAAATATACCGACTAAGACAAAAAGTTAAGCAAATATTAGGCCATCTACGTATATTATTAGATAGATAGACTACAGCTCGCGTCAAACTTAAATGCGTCGCGGGTGAAGTAAATTACTTCACAAACATGGATGTAGAATTTTAGTACCTATTCTATTTCAATGTTCACAAAAGATTTAAGTTACGCGTGCTGTACCTGCCATAACGTTAGAGTCGTTATATAGGTTAAAAGTCGATCCACTGGTGGATCCACCCGGACCAATGTTGGATCACAGTGAACTCAAGAGTGTCACAATCCGATGGATCAAGTCAGTGGATCCTTGTGGATTCAGGGAAAATACCATATTATGTAAGCGTTGAAGACATTTTTACAATACAGAAGGGTATTAGAACAATAGTCTGTTTTAATACCCCTGAGGTAAGTACCTATACAATTTATTAATATTTATTGCAAACAAAACAAGCGTGCCGCCGCGCCGTCTCTATCCCAAAGTACCTAATTACTTATATATAAGTAGGTATACAAGTACCTACGAAATAGGCACGATATTTTTTTAATTAAATTAATAAAAATAAATCAGCGGCTTTTCGTGGAACTTTTCGATATCTGGTTACTAAATGCTGGAATAATATTCCTCCTCCGCTGAGGAATCTAAGCTCAGTTCCCGCGTTTAAGAGCACAATAAAAATTAAAATTTTTAAACGATCAAAAACAACAAACTTCAACTAGGTCCAGGCACGGTAATATTATATAGTTACCAATACTGTGGTCCAGGTTATTAAACAGTGGAATTCATAATCGTTGGGTGGTTTGAAGCTGCTATATGTACTCACATAATATGCCTATTATATTTTATTATACATATTAATCAGCTATTTTATTTTATTTTGTTATTATTAGTCATTACTAGCAAACCCGGCGAACTCCGTTTCGCCACCAGATGGCTTTCCCGCTATAAAGATTTTCCCGCTTTTCTGTTGAAATTTTTCCTGAATTTTCTTTGCTATAAACCTAACGGAGCCCGAGACCTTTCCAACGAATGCAAAACCGTGGAAATCGGTTCGTGCGTTCTGGAGTTATAGCGTCAGGAAGGAAAACCCGACTTATTTTTATATAGTAGATATGATTATACCTATGTATTGGAAGAGATTAATACGTAAAAATTGAAATTGAAAAAATGATTAAATACTACTTACTTAATTCAATGAAAGCACACGCATATTGTCCAGGGCTCGCCCGTCCATATAGCGGAAAGTGACTGCCTAGGCCCTAGCGCGCTCGAATTTGGGGGCTAGCTTGGCGAAGATAGGTAAGTAGTTAGGTACTAGTTCCTACAATAAACATCACCATTGTCGAGGCTCCCTAGGATCCGAATGGCGTGGACGCCTTCCAAAATCTCCCTAAGAATGTCGACGTAATGTAACGTTACATGCTGTTTTAACCAGGTAGGTATGAACGCTACCCATGGTTTTACTTATTCATGTAAAAGTAGGTACCTACTACCGATACCGCGCGCGCTTATGATACATGATGCAAGGTTGACACTCTTGCAAAAACTGGCACCGAGGACGCTCAGAACGTCGGATCAGTGTGGACTGTGGTACATAAAATTGGACGCCTTCCATTCGGGTAAATCATAAATGCATTTTTACGGCGTCCATTTAGATATTCCGTCAATGGTGGTAATAAAAAAATCGTCTGTGGGTACGTACGTTTTGATACGATATTTCACAAACACAGATTCTTCGAGATAGTTACAGATGGTGTTGGATAAGGTGTCTTACATGTGAGTCTTTTAGCCGAACCATAGTTCTTTCATAGCGGTAAGGCAGAGGGCTTCACGTATTACCTACATGTAGCCCGAGCCGCACCTACCGCCGGACCGGAAGATAGTGTAAATAACTGCAGCCTCTTCCTTTAAAAAATCACTTGGGAAATTGTCCTATTACTTAATAATATAATTTTAACACGTAACACACCTATGAAGTCTATGCTATCAAGCATAGGTATACCTAGGTATTTCGTAGATGTACCTGAGTATAAGATCGTCTATTCTGTTAGTCGGTACTAGGTAGGAACTAAGTCCATACTAATATTATAAATGCGAAAGTGTGTCTGTCTGTCTGTTTGTCCGCTACGCTTTCACGGCCCAACTACTCAACCGATTTTGATGAAATTTGGTACAGAGATAGGTTACATCCCAGGAAAGGACATAGGACTTATTATCCCGGAAAATTGAAGAGTTCCCGCGGGAATCAAAAAACATAAATCCACGCGGACGAAGTCGCGGGAATCATCTAGTTTTCTATAACTTTTAAGCCTTTGCTGGTTCCATCATCATTAGGTAAATACTTACCAGAGATACAAAAGTGTCTCGTAACTAGTACCTAAGTACTCATAAATGATAATGCTTGAAGAATTATCAAAATTTCTACGCAGAGTCTACTTAGTCTTAGATACGTTACGTAGGCTCGAATCTCGATACTTACTCATTTGCTAAAACGCCCCCGTAGATATAGTCATCTGGTGAAGATTTTATTACCTAGGTAGGTAAGTAATTAACTAGGTATTTATACTTATTTGCTTGCAATCGCATGATATTACCTACTCGTATATGCGTCGACGCCCCATTTAGGGCATGGTAGGTAGGTACTACTGATTTGTCCTACTACGGAGTTCAATTTTACATACTAATCTTAATGCCTACTTAGCAGGTAGGTACTCAAAAGCTACCGGGATTCGACCACCTCCCTCAAAATCAGGAACCTCAAGCTTGAGGATAGATGCATATTGCATAGTGGATACTATCATTAGCCCGAACGATGCAGGTGGGTTCTTTTCAGTAAGTAGCTGAGTGTTTGATTTTTAGCACCTTAGGCTTCCGTCGAGAGGTTCGTCGAAGATGTTGTGCATTTCCTTGCAAATTGCTGCAAAGATGACTTTCTTGTTCTTCTCTAGAGGCTGCTAGACGCACTGGACCTTCGTCCAGCAGTGGATGTGTGGAGCAGTGGAGGGGGGGAGTCCAACGCTGCGCTTTCCGGTGCGAGGTCGCCTTTCAAACACCTTGGGAGTTGGGACCCCCACGCAACGCCTATCGGTTCTACAAACTATGTGCACCGCTGAGTCAGCGAATGACTGAGTGAATAAGAGTCAGAACTTTTCGCTTTAATATGAAATTACCCACCCAGTGGTGTGGCCAGGCCTATTATACCAGGCGAACGTAAATCTGGTGCTACCTTATACCTATTATCTCTATGGGTCATCATCATCCGTAAAACGTACTAAGTATTCTGCTATTAGAATCAGATCTATGAACTCAAAGATCTGATTAATTGATTCCTGATATTACTCCGGTTAAAATAAACTGGATTCGTACCCGGAACCTTTGGCGGCTTGCCATTCTACACTGCTAGAGTTGCATGGTATCTAACTATAAAAATTTAAGTACGTATTTTTAGTAGGTATACAATATTTGGTGATAGCTAGCCCATTTGTTTAAATCACACACATCGTCACCATTATTAACATGAGATTTATTTTGAAAACTGATTTAATATAAATATTTCTATCAAATTACATATAAACAGCTAACTATATCATAGTTAAACCAAGTCATCACGCAGACGCCACTCCAAAGAAGAATCCACCGACAAACCCAACGGAGAAACAACTGTTGTTCTTGACGAAACTCCCCACCTTGTCCAATATCTCTTGGCTCTTCCCAATGGCATCCCTAACTTTATCCCAGTTTACATTGATGTAGCCTAGATCACTAGCAAAATGGAGCAGTATGATGCCCCCTCCCATACCAAATGCCGCAACTTTCCCAATCTTGGCAACACCAACGCCTGTTATCCATCCACCAATGGTTCCTAATATCAAGTCTTTACTATTATTTTTCGATATTTTATTTAACGTATCGTCGAAAAACGCTTTCTCTTTACTTCCTATTACTTCGGTCTTTGAGTGATTGCGCAAATCAAAGTCTGGTATGGGCTTAGCCATTTGGTGTCATTTTTTGTTAAATTAATTGCAAGCTTCAGAATATTATTAAAAGAATTATTGGAAAGCAAAAAATCCAAAATATTGTTATCGTCTGGTACGTCTGACAGCAGTTGACACTTTTTGAAAGAAAAATATCAGTTTTGAAAATTGGCTTTGCTATTAAATCTAGAACCTTGAGCATGTACAATACTCGATGATTGATCATACCATACTACTCTATGGATTGATCTACAAACGATCACGTAGGCATTTTTAGGTCTAAATGCATAGCTATCTTTTTTATCATCCTCCTGCTGAAAAGGATACCTAGTACTAGACAGATTACCTCTTTAATTTAAACCAAAATATCTTCAACACTTATGATGGTATTCCCTACGATATACCTTTTAATATAATGCAACCAACATCTACATTTTATTACATCGATGCACCTTTTTGATGCACTGAACTAGATCTTAGACTTATATAGAGAGATTGTTGGATTCAGTAGTGATGATCAATTTTTATTCTTGACCTCATAATATTCAATAATGCTTGAGGCAAATATCTAAACTGGCGAGCTATTCAATTCTTTCAACTTTTAAAGTGCGACTACCTGGTCGGATGGTTGTCATGACTCACGCACGAGCGTCCACCCGTGGTCTAACTGGGTTGACTGATGGTAATGGGTAATTTTATTTACCCGTGGTCCTATTACTCCGGTAAAATTTTAGATTTTAGATTTATTTGACCCACTGAGATGGTGGGTCCGTCACGAAAATGTGTAATTACTGATGTGCACAGCAGCGGTCTCAAAAGTTAAATTTGCCTCGATACTTAGTGGTTTATTGTAAAGGCATAACTCTGAAAAATCCAGTTTTGGCTGTAGATCAGTTTAATTCTAAGAAAGCATAACTTTAGAAGGGCACCCACGGGGTTAGTGTTGTCGTTGGCAGTGGATAGTCACTGACTGCTTCCTTGCAGGTACTCAAGGTTTGCCATCCGATATTTGTTGTCGCCGAACATTATTGCTCGCCGGTGTATTATTCGCCTCTGCTTTTTCAATGCATGTACTCAAACTGCACACATAACAAACGGCAACTACGTGCGCTACCTTAAGCGTGGAAGGAAAGGGACAAAGGAAAACAAAAAATAAATAAAAACAACTACCACTCGCGAGCGTCGTGCGTCGCGCGTCGCGCAGGGCGCTCGCGAGCTCAGCATGCACAAATATATTAATTTCACTGAATGTATTTCAATAAAATTATATTTTTTTCACTTGTTAGGTATTGTCCATATGATGTCTAACTATAATGTATATGTACACGGCGCGGGCGTTACCGCCTAAATGCTTTGCGTCGATTAGAAATTAAACCGTGAAAAATATTGAACACCTATTAAAAGCTAAAATTAATAATAACTATCTAAGTTAAAAGTACAAAGAGGTTTTTTTGTTATAAAAGTTGGAACATCTTCGATGTTCGGTCGCTCGGGCCCGGAATACTGCAGGGATTTCAAGTCTTATCACAAAATGCAGTAGTAATTTATTATCGCAAAGCTGATTGCACGCAGCTCGATTGAGCTCCAAAATTTAAAGCCTACTTAAAAAAAGTCGTTCCCGAGCGGCCGGTCGATGTTACAATCGATGACCTGCCAAGCGAAAACTTTTCTCACTGTATAAAATATATATTTCTACTTTATATTTATATACTACAGGTACGCCCAGAGACGCTCAGCCGATTTTACAAGCCACATCTATTTCCAATCGATTATACATTATGTACATTTTTTTATCAACCGACAATATACAGCACATTGCAACTTGAGAATCAACTTCAACTTGAACAAAGCTTAATAGAAAAAAATACTTATTGCCTAAGATTGATTTTTACTAGTCTTAAATACAATAGTATAACACATTAAATAATAATAATAATCAACTTTATCATCACGTACAGATATATTATCGTGTACATGAAATAAATCATTTCAATCGGCCAATCGTAAAATCGGCCAGGCGCAACTAAACTTATTTTCGCTTGTTAGGACAAACGGCCGATAGTACGCGTCCTTCATTTCTACGTATAGAAAACGACACGTACAAACCCACACTATTATAATTTACACTTTTAAGTAAACGATCGATAAAATTAGTAGAGATTAATATTAAATCTGTGTGGGCACACGACCAAAATACAGTCTGTTTCGGATATTCGCGATCTGCCAACTTGCTCAAAGTGATAAAGCCCTATTCGAAGTTTATTAGGAATTTCAGATAATTCATATTAGTCCAAACTTTTGAACATTTAAAGTTACCACAAATAATTGATTTTCACAATATTATCTTTACAATGAATATTGTTACTAAAGTTATAACTCCTAGTTTACCTACACAAAAAATACTGGTTTGCGACAAATTTTGTGTCAAAACAATTATATTGTCATCGTTTCAGATATTTTGTCTCTCCCTTATGTTACCCCAGCTCAAAACGTTAGCACCAAAGCTGAACCTAATAATGCTACTCATCCAACGTGTGGATCGAGAAATTAGAACTATTGGTCCCAACATTGGCGTAATACTGCTATAAGTGGGGCCGGACTTAGAAAATATTAGATTTGTCGAGTCCCTATTTAAATACAAGTTTTGTACGAAACTCCTGTTTTATCTTGTTTTTAGTGTAAATAATGCGATTATATTATGTAGATTAGGCCAACACAATGTTTTTAGCACTATTCATTATTATTTTATTGAATGCCTTTCAATAAAAAGCAAGTTGGCGGTTCACACGCATCCGAAGCGGACCAACACGCACATACACGCCACGCCGCAACTCTGCTCCCGGCAGATTCGATTTTCGCCCTTATTTCTATGACATTGGTTTCAAACTCGTATTACACAGTGTAGGAACTCAGTTTCTCTATTGCACTCGACTTGATATCGCTGTCTTTATCTGTTGTATTGGTGAGACAGAGATGCCGCATCGATGGGGCTTAAAGTTGTAAGTAACAGAGTACGCAAACGATTTTTGTATTTCGGGTCAGTCTTAGAAGTATTACTATTCGGTAGAACATCACATTTAGCAATTTTTTACAAGAAAAAAAACTACGTCATCGCCTATCAGTCCGGACGCGCCCTTTACTACCATGGGCAATCAATATATGAATTATATGGCTTGTACCAAAGTACTATCGTTTGAATTTTTGTTCCGCATCAATGATTTACACAATAATAAATAATTTAATTTTTTTAAATATTAGTCGTTAACGGAAAGTATAGTTTAGAATAGAAGTATAGTTTTATAGCACGTTGGTTACTAATACTAACAGTATTAGTACAAAACAGAATCTGTAAAGACTAAACCAAATTTGCAGGTCAAAGTAGTGCTATCCGTTTCACTATGCTCATTACTGATAAGGATAGCATTATTTTAGACCGTTGTTTGTCCCTCAGAAGAATATAAATTATATGACGTCTCGATAAACAGTCAGTGTAATGTGTAAGCTTTGTATTTTGTACACTATGGCGTCGAATTGTCGCGTGACGTGTAGCCCGAGGGCCCGTCTCTAAGTGCTCGATAAATACCTGAAATTTGGTGAGGTGACTCATTTTTTTTTGTGTAACCTGTGTATGGCGAATTAGTCCTGCCACTTGTTCTTTTTTGTGTTATTAAATCAAGAATTTTAGATAGAACTAACTTTTGGATGGCAAAACGTCATCAAACAGTTAACTTCCCTGAATCGGATCCCAAAGGAGAGGGCTGGGTCGGTCCAGACCGAATTGAACCTGTTTGGACTAGACAGGACTGTTCGGGTCCAAGTAGGTTCGATCCGGTCCCATCCACACAGTCTTCTGACAGGCAGGACCAACTCAGCCTATATAACGAAAAAATAGGGATAGTTTTTTGTTAACTGTTAAGTTTATGTTCAATTTTTATGAAGCCAAGACATTCAGTGTACTCGTGTCATTGTTTTTGAAATTAATTCAGTAATAAATAAATAAATAAGCGTCACAACTTGCGTAGGCCAACTAATTAGTCACACTCAGGGATGTGAGAGGCGCGTTACAAAGTTTCAGCTAGTGGGTATCGCTCCTGGCGGGCGCTCGGGCGGGTGTCGCGGCGGTCATCAGACGGGCGCGGGCTGCGGCGTGCGCGGCGCGGGCGCGGCGTCGGGCGCGGGCGGCGCGTGCGGCGCGGCGTGCGGCGGCGCGGGCGCGGCGTGCGCGGGCGGCGCGGGCTCACCGCGCTCCTCCTCCTCCTCGTAGGCGTAGGGGCGGTAGGGGCGGTACAGCAGCGGCGGCACGCTGCGCGGCAGCCCGTACGGCAGCGAGTGCGGTGCGTGCAGCGCGGCCGCTGCGAGCGCGTCTCTCGCACGCGACTCCTTTTCCCGCGCGGCGCGCTCTCTCTGCTCTTTCTCCCGCTGTTCCCGATCTCTGGAATTATAATAATTCCATGTTAGTACTGAGTTTTCATTGGTACTAATTCGACTGTACATAATCTCTAAACCAAATTGAAGTTGTTCTAAACGTTTGTGCTTTCTTTTAGATTGGTCAGTTTCATTAAGAGATTATATACAACCTTATAAGAAACATTGATACTTGATCAACAACTATGAATTTAATCCCTAGTCTTGGTAAGCCTCACGCACTCACACACACACGTATAACACTTGTTTACGTCCATATTTGTAGGCACTTACTTTCTGTAGTCTTGATTGTATAGAAAAAAATGCGTCGCAAATTAGATTCATTTTATACATAAAAATGTCCAGCCTGACGAGTGTTTCGATACAAGGACACAACGCACAGCGTTACATACAGCGATATGTGCCCAGCTCACAAGTGATTTACACACCTCAATTCCCTTTCCCGCTCGCGCTCCCTTTCCCGCTGCAGCGCGATCTTCTTCTCGCGGTCATCGTGCGCGGCGTGTGCGGCTGCGGGCAGCCTGACGTGTGTTTCGATATACTCACACGATGCTCAGCGTAACATATAGCGGTATGGACCCAGCTCACAAGTGATTAATTACACACCTCAGTTCTCTTTCCCGCTCGCGCTCCCTCTCCCGCTGCAGCGCAATCTCCTTCTCGCGGTCGTCGTGCGCGGCGTGGTGCGGCTGCGCGTGCGGGTGCGCGTGCGCGGCGGCGTGTGGGTGCGGGTGCGCGTGCGGGTGCGGCACGAGCGGCAGCGGCGGCGCGAGCGGCGGGTACAGCGCGTAGGGCGGCAGCCAGCCCACGCCCATGCCGACGCCGCCGCGGAACACGCGCTCCAGGTACATCTGCTCCTCTGCCGCCAGCCTGCATAGATCATACGGGTTACATTTATTTGGGGTAATATACCTAAGTTCTTTTAACTGGGACTTTTGGGGAAACCTGGTTAAGTTTTTTTTTAATTAATTAGCTTCTGCAGCCCTGATTTTTTTCTCTCCTACTTAAATGATCGGCAATAAAACCCAAATTAGTCATGCTTGTCTTAAAATTAATTATGCCCATTTTTTTCACAAGACTAGACCTAATGGTTTCTATGACCCCGTAATCTCCTTGTGACTCAGATTTCCCCATACTGTCCCAGTTAACCCTAGATAACTAAACATTCGTCCATGCGACGACGCCCCTTCCCGAGAATCTCAAGTGCACTTACTTCCCCGCGCCCCGCACCCGCCACGCTTTGTTTACCTTCCTGATTGGAGAAAATAGTTCATCGCGTGACACGTTTGCGATCACACGGTAATTAGGAGGTGACCTACGGCTATAGCGTCGTCCGGTTGACGAAAGTTCAGTTACAACGTACATTATTTTGCAAAGGTATGTATGATTATATATATTTTTTTTTATTATTTAAGCGCGGTTCCCACGTTATATTTTGTTTTAATTTTATTTTAATAGATATATTTTACTATTTAAATACATATTATACTGTTTACAAGTGAAATATACTAATAAAAAAGTTTATATTTTATGAAATATCTCTTTGTTGCAACAAATTATTCCCGTCTTTGATACGATTGTACCTTTTATTTTTTTAGATGGATTTGAGGAGTCAAGAAGAACAGATAAGTAAATGGCTTGAAGAAGAAATAAAAAAAAGCCGACAAAACGACGCGATTTTGTCATCAGGATGGGAGACCAGCTGATGGAGCCCTGGCTACGGGAGCGTTTACAAACAGTGACTTTACGGCGTGACATCAAGGTCATGATAAAAGATATTCTTGGTGAGTCTTCAAAATCTGAAATTCCTGTTCCTTCTGTGAGCAGTGTGCGCAAAATCTGTTATTTATGTCCATCTAAAGCCCGCAGGATGACAAGACATCGATGCATGAAATGCAAAAATGCCATTTGTGGATCTCACAACATTGACATGTGTAGTAGGTGTGCGGAATAGATATTTTTTGTTTTATGTCTTTCTAATTAGTTTCTATTAAACCAAACTAAAGTGCCATATAACCAGTTTCTATTTTTAATAAATACTTTTGATACATTTCACGTTTTTTATTTCGTAGTCCCTCTGACGAAAGTTTAGTTACTATGTATCTACAAATATAGTTTAGTTACCTAGGGTTAAAAAAACACAGTGTTAAAACATGACAATATAACTTAATTAATAAAAATTAATTCACTAAGACTACTTACGCATCAAGGGCTGTTTCGTACCTCAGATGGATACGGATTATTAGTAATTTATTTAAAGACGAAACAATGTAGATGGCTCTACAAATTAATTATTAATTAACAACTTGAACAAAATAATTAGTTACCTGTATTGCAGCGCGGCACTGGAGTAGATGGAAGGATGTGCGTAGGGAGAGTAAGCGGCCGGCTCCAGCAGCGGGAACGAGGCCGCCGCTGGGTGCGCTAACCTGGATGGACAAGATTACTGCTCGTCAAAGGTTTTCCGAATCCGAAAGTCGGAAGGCGGGCTCCATGAATTGTGTACTAGACATGTGATTAAAGGTGTGTGAAGTCCGCCAATTCGCACTTGACCAAGGTGACCCTTCCTTCTCTGAGAAGAGACTCGAGCTCAGTCTGTAGTGTAGTGACCACCGAGTAGTAAACCTATTGAGAGCTAATAGCCACATTTTCGCTTTGAAACACATCTCACCACTTTCAGGTGGGGGACGAGGTAATAATAGCATTTCTTATTGGCTGGCTCAAGGTCACACAGTTATAAGTACAAAGTATATGTTACCGCGGCACTTGGGCTGCCAACTGCGCGACAAAAATATGTCGATAAAAATTACCATTGGAAAATCAATACAAATAATTTTATTCAAACAGCAAAAGACAACCATATGTATGATTATAGATAATTATCTTATATATAATTTTTTTTTAAATTGCCCAAGTGCCCAAGTTCTATACTAAAGAACAAGTTTGCAACAACAACTTTTAATCAAATAAATAATAGACATTTAACCTGTTCTTCTACTTCAGAATTGTTCGGAATTTAATGAAATATAAGTTTTTACTCAGTAAATTAATTTATTGGCATTCAAGTAGTCTAAGGCTATCGATAAAATTTATCGATAGTTACACGGGCTACACTGGGCTATGCGTGGAAGAGACGGAAATATGTAGAACTACATGTGAAAGACAAAGAAAAACTGAAAGACATCAACGGGTTCCTTTTCATTTTGGTAAATATTTTTATGTTTTTTATTTTTTTGCGTATTGATGATTTTCATTTATTATTACAAAACTACACTTACTTATGTAATGTTATCCCATCCTTTACATAGCTGGAGGTATTGCTTCTCTTTCCACGCCATTTAATGCTACAGAGAGGCCTATTTTTCGTTTTTTACTCGATCAATTTCCGAGCACGGTCGAATATGGACTGAGGGCGGCTATAGGTACAAAACGTAGCGTTAGTACTGATAGTGCTAACGTTTGGCTGGTGAGGGGGCACGCTATGCTCAGTCAATTGGTTGTATGGTCTGTGGTAGTGACCAACCTCCAAGCGTGTCACCGAAAGGGATAGTGACCGAAAGGGATAGTAAATAAAGTCAATTGATTTCTCACATTTGCTTAACTCCGAGTTCGAGCAGATCTTGAAATTAGACGTCATGCGATGAGGGACAAAAATCATGTAATAATGTCTTATTCTACACGCAAATGAATATTAAATGAATATACATTCCTTGCTTGTGTGCCTGAAATGGGTAGTGGCTTGCTTTGTACTTGCGGGAACTGATTGAACTGATGTTGATGATGGTGAAAGAAAAATAGACTGTTACTAACCGATCATCAGGTCGATAAGGCTGGAAGCCGCTGGCAGGCAGATGGTGGGGCGAGGCGCGCTTGGGCGGCGCGGGCGGTGGCTTGTCCTTGTTGACCTCTCGCTCCGCGCTGGGTGGCGCCGCTCCTGCACACTCGCGAGGTCAGCGGCCATCGGGTGCACGACACCACTAACGCCTTTAGCACTCCGACGCTTTCGCACGCGGCAGCGAAACGATAAACGCCTTATTGCCTTTACCCAATAACACAAGGCGAAGCGGAAGCGTTGCGAAGCGTGTTTATTTTATTTTAATACTAGATGATGCCCGCGACTTCGTCCGCGTGGATTGTTTTTTTTATTCCCACGGGAACTCTTCAATTTCCGGAATAAAAAGTAGCCTATGCCCTTCCCCGGGATACAAACTATCCCTGTACCAAATTTCATCAAAATCGGTTGAACAGATACATTTTTTGATTCCCGCGGGAACTCTTCAATTTTCCGGGATAAAAAGTAGCCTATGTAACCTATCTCTGTACCGAATTTCATCAAAATCGGTTGAGTAGTTGGGTCGTGAAAGCGTAGCAGACAGACAGACAGACAGACAGACACACTTTCGCATTTATAATATTAGTATGGATTTGTTATTAAAATAAAATAAACACGTATTTATTATACATATTTATTATTTGTTGTTTATTTTTTAACGCACGATGTCTCTTGAATCTTGTCACATTAGATATTCGCTATGATTTCGCATTTTTATATCACGATGCTTCGCCACGAGTTTGGTTTGCCTTGTCAAGACACAAAGGCTTAAGGGCATGCGCAAAATATGGAGAACGGTCCGAAACGCACTTTTGTTTTGTTGTCCGTCAAAATAGATCACAAAACTGAATCGCATAACACACAATAACGGGATGACGACTATTAGTAATCGAACAACTAGTGATCTCTGCAGAATTGTCACTTGCGTTGGGACTTGGGACATGATAATAAAATCATGCTGACATAAAATGTCGCAAATGCCCCCTGCGTGCGGTGCGAATTCGTCGGTGTACCGAAGGCGTGAAGTTGCCTATAGTTAAAGCTAATTTTAATGGCGTGGACGATGAACTCACATTTGTTATAATAATGAAAAGAACATCAGCCACAGTTATTACTATTTAGCGCATAAATAAGGTATAGTAATAATTAATTAATTAAAGAAATGACTTCAGTGGAATATTCTTTACCAATAGGCAACTTCGGTGTAGACATACCAATTTTAAGATTATTAAATAAAATATTAAATGCCTGTTTCACAATCGCCAAGTAATCCTTAAATGACAAATTTGAGTGGATTCCTATACAAACAACACTGTCAAAACATACAATTTATTCGTCAGATAAGGTTTACTATTTTGAAACAGGCTTTAAATAAATTAGATATTAGGATTATCCACTACGTACTAGTATTTAAATTATATGACTAAGTAGTATTAGAAATACAAATAAAATTTGTGTTTAACAACCTACAACATTTTGTGTAGTCTATACTTAATTTAGCGTTCCTGAAAAAAAAGTTAGTAAGCGTTACATCTTATCTTTAACGATCTCAGAAACATACTTTTTAACAGTAGATTATCGTAGACTTAAAAAATATTGTATTAAAGAAGAAAGACGTCTTTTTAAAACTCTTGATCCTTAATGTATTGAGTTAGTAATTCTAGTATTTTTTCGCGTATTGTAACTATCGGTCTAGAATTTGTAAGAGTTTCTCTATAAATTTGTAGTTGTGTATGCCTTTCTATCTCCATTAAGGTTGTTAGTATTATAAAATAGATACAATAATACGAAGAATGGACGTTTAAACCCAACAAGTGCTTTGCTATTAGTTAACGCAAAAGAATTTAATTTAAAAAAACGCTTGAGCAACTTTCATAATATAAAAGTCAAAACAAAGAGTAAGTATATTGCGAAAGTATTTATATTACTTTTTTAAAGAACTAGTTGAGGAGGAAAGAAAAAGCTTTTTCATAGAAGTGAAAATTGTACGTTAACATTATGCGGTGTTGTCTGACCCAGAAAGAGAAAATTCGAAAAATCCGGGCTAAATTTTACAGGGACCTCTGTGATATTTCAGCTTTCTATATCCCAAAGTTTTGGGTTGGACATTGATGAGTCTATCAGTGAGTGAGTCAGGACTTTCTTTTTAACTTAAATTTAAAAAGTTTTAAAATGATCCTCTAAAGGCTTCCGATAGTTGCCCAAGCGTAAGGAGTGAGGACAAAAGCGCGTGCGACTCACCGTCTTTGACGTCGGGGCCGGCGTTCTTGGCGAGCGTTCGTAACGCCGCCGCGAACGGACCGCCCTTGTTGGGCGCCAGCTCCGTTCGCTTGGCGATTTTATTTGCGCTAACACCTGAAACGAATGAAAGGGCATGTTAAATACACGCGCCATACTGCGAAATACAGCGGTTAGCGGAAACAACTTTTCGTTTTCGTTACAAACGAATCTAGTTTAATATGCTTCTCCAAACGCTGACTCTATTCCAATTTCAATTTTGGTCTTTAACCATATGTTACCATTCCATTTTTGATGTGCATGTCTTTAACCATATGTTTCCATTCCATTTTTGATGTGCATGTTTAAGTAAGTTTAGAAACTATCCTCGTGTGTGAAGCACTGTAATAAAATTATAAAATTTACCATTCCATTGCTAGAACCAGATCAATTAATTACTAAACCACAGGTGTTGATAACTATATGTACCTACTACTAATATAACCATACATAATTTCATCATATAGTTCATCCCTGCGCCTCATGCCGGTGTTGTTTAGATTCTAGATGTTGTTTGGATCGTTGAGGTGCAGGGGTGATCTACCTTTTTTAGGTATGTTTGTTATGTATGGCACAATTTGGAAATAAATGTTTTTTCTTTCTTTCATTCTAATTATACACATACACAATACAAAATTACATAATAACCTAAACCTACTAAAGTCGAAAGCAAAGGAAGCACCTCATTAAATATTCGTCTAAAGTTACGTTAATTACTAATTAGCAATTACCGCAAATTAAGGCATAAATCGTCGAGTCACTTCGTCTGCTTTTGTCAGTATTAAATGTCAAGAGAAGTTTGTTTCGAAAAGAAAGCTATTAATGCTGAAGGCTGAAACCGGTAATCGGATTTTCGAACGACTAGCAACTTGAAATGTTGCGATATTTGTCAATTTTCATGTCTTATTGGATAGAATCATGCGTTACTTTGCGGAAGTTCATGATTTAGCAAGAAAAGAATACAATTACTTGAAAAAGAATACAGTTTCAAATTCACCACTACTTCGTTTATTTGAAGGGGGTAGGAGTCCGGGGGGTAGTGGGCGGGGCAATAGTAGTGGGGGTTCAAAAAACGGTATATAACACCGCGCATTTGACACGAACGTCACTAGACAATCTCGCATTGTAAAGTCGACATCTCCTGAGGATGCTCCGGTGTCGGGGCGAAACGTGCGTCGAGAATAGTATAAAAGTCTTGTGTGGTGGTGCATGTGAGTGGTGGTGGCATTGCTTGCTTGGGAACTTAGCTTTCTTGCTTGGTGAAGGTAAACGGTGATTCGCTTTTAATTGCATGCTTAACCATACAGATTTTTTTCTGTTGGCGGTTTATAGCAAAGTAATTGTATTCTTTTCTTGTTAATTTTCATGTCGTTATCTACTCCTTAATATAAATATTACAACGGCAACAAATGAATAAAAATAATGCTTATATAATCCTACGAAACTATATTATGAGGTACCAATTATCTTATTCGCTTCTCCTTAAACAAGCGTATTAATTATGTTGATTTTTCTTCGTTTTATTAGTTTCGAATCTAGATCTTCAAATAAGGCGATTATATGATAAGGAGGATCGATATCGATTCAAAAACACGTCTTGTCAAAGTTTACTTGATAAAAAAATAATTTTTTGAATTTTGAGTTTTGTCGATTTAGCTCTCCATTAGCTAAGCCTGAAAACGTTGATTCATACGCCAGTTTGAACATCGCGCATCACGCACATAAGTAGGTATGTCTCTTCCGTAAATGTTGATAGAAATGGCATGCTCTCAGGCTGGACTTGAAGCGCCCATGGAGGTTCTCTTAAAAAGCTGATATACGTCATTTGCAACACAACAAATACGGAGGCAGCTACCATACCACCCTCGGTACCTACTGACAGTGAGCCGACAAATTGTTTCCGCCCGGAATGCTTTTAGGGTGATATTCGATAAGGACAGAGAATTGAATTACCGAAATCGGAAATAGACAACTGGAGTTGAATGGAAATGTGTATTTGACCGAACAAAGTTGAATTATAATTCGGGTTCATTCATTTATTTCAATAACGCCAGGGGGTACTACAATCGCTTAAAGCAGTATTACTTCACAATGACAGTTTAATGTCACGTACCTTGACGTCTCTAAAATAAGGATTATAATTCAGAAACACGAACGTCAACAATAATAAACGATGATAGTATGCGCCCTAGACATTTATTGTTGTCAACTAATTTGCACTTTGTCCCAGTTCATGCGAGGTAGTCTAGTACTGATGCTGAATATAACTGTCCTAGCTGAAACAGTCAGAACAGTTTGTCAGTGTATCAGTATTCAGCTATTCACGCTGATTCGTTTTAGAATAATAGGTTTTGCTAGGCTACTTGCTGCTTAGAAATAATTCATGGGTCTCGAATTAAAACTTATTATAATCATCTCGCTGGACATCAAGAGTGTCGCAGGGAGCCGCTGGATCCAGGCGGCGCAGACCGAGGCGTGTGGAAATCCTTGCAAGAGGCCTATGTCCAGCACTGTGGACGTCTATCGGTTGAGGATGATGATGATGATGATGATGATAATCATTTTAACTATCACAATGTAATCGTTTGTGATATTTGTGCCGAAAAATCCTTTACAATGCACATGAAAAGAGGAATTAACCACACTAACCTTCTTTCAGGAAATCCTAGAACATCCATACTAATTTATTAATGCCAATGGGTGTCTGTCCAAGGTCCCGGGTTTGAGTCCCGGGTCGGGCCATAATTAAGTATTGGTTTTTTCTGACTAGAAATTCTCAGTACTAGCCCGGAGTTAAGAAGTTGGTGGTCTTCCACCCCCGTGCCTCGGAGAGCACGTTAAGCCGTCAGTCCTGGTTATTACCACTAACATGATAATAGTTAAAGCCCGCCAACCCGCATTGGAGCAGCGTGGTGGGTCTAAGCTCTAATTCCCTCTCTCCTATGAGAGTGGAGGCCTGTGCCCAGCAGTAGGACATTAATAGGCTGTAGTGGTGGTGATGGTGGTGGTGGTGGTCCGTCCGTCTGTCTATCTTTTTACGGGCCAACTGTTTGACGAAATTTGGTACGTAGACACAGGTATAGGTAACCGAGGACAAGACGGGGGAGGAAATAGGTGATTTTCAAGAAACCTAAATACACGCGGACCAGTCGCGGTCCGGTGGGCATCATCTTGTTATTAAATAAATCAATATTGCATAGTCCGAGTTGTGTGAGTACAGTGTACATTGGTCTTGACAAGAAGTGTCGTCAATAAAGCAACGGTAAGCTATTCGCCACGGGTCGCGGTCCAGGGCGATCTCTCAATTGACCCCTTCATTAGGGAGACGCTCATTCGTTGCGCGCTCGCGTCATCTCGGTATCCGCAGAAAACATTTGCCATTTGTCGTTTGACCTTTCCGTCCGATCATTTTATATACAAAAGGTCGTACAATTTTCAGTCCCGTTTATATATTTTGAGATTAATAAAATTTAAGCAGATTTCGGAATATAATGACATCTTCTATTATATTATGACGTCAAAGTCGTTTAAGTTAGTTAAGTTTATATATAAATTAACCTATACCTTACGTAACTTAAGTTATTCATTTTGTTTTTTGTACACGGTGATGGTCCGTGACGTCTCGGCCCTTGGGCCCCTCCTAAAAATCAGCGTTGCGGCATTATAGGCACTAGGCACAGGCTGAGGAGGTGGGATCATTGACCACACAGTTTTAAATTAAGTAGAATAATAATATTACGTAGGTACCATTTAAGTTAATTTGTTAAAATTTTGTTAGTTGTGTGGGTCAATAAAGATTGATTTATTTATTTATTCTAGATAGGACTCTTTTCGTGGAAAATCAGAAAGTTGATAGAGCCCAAAAAAGAATTTTAGGATAATATAAAAACACCGGTGTGTTTCGCTTTATCGCGACTTCATCCGCCTGGTTTAATTCACAAACTGACGAAAATTTGCCTATGTTACCCTCTCTGGTCCTCATCTATATCCATCCATGCAAAAAATCACGCCGATCTGTTGCTCTGTTGCATCGTTATTAAAGGACAAACAAACAGTCGCATTTATATAACAGGTATAAGTAGTATGGGTTGGACTTGGCGGTACAGACAACCCTGACGAGCCATGAGTAAGAGGGGTCGGTATCGTTTAACCTCTCAATTGACTCTACGAATTAAAGTGACCCGCGCTATTGCATTGAGTGCTCCTCTCACGACCCAATGTTTCTACCAATTAAGATTATTCGAAACGGTAATAAATCTATTCTTTGCTCACTTTAAGTACTCTAACTCTAGGTTCTGTATACATTACAATTCAATGCATATTGTGTATATCTCATGTTATTGTGTATTTATAACATTTCTTATATCTCACACTCGTAGGCCCGGCAGACGTTATCCTGCCGTGAACCTAGAACTTGATAGCAGCGCCCCTTACTGGGTTTATTGATAAATTCCAAAGGTAATAGGCATGATGACTGATTTTGAAAAATGGTCAGATTATGTTCGGAAGTATCTACTATTTCGAAAAAATATCTTATTTCAGTAGAAATATAAAGTTTGGTAGATAAAATTAGCATTTGAAATTTAAATTTTAAAATTCACGCCAAAACGTTCGGCGGTGTCATATGGCGTCGTTGTGACGTCACTATTGTTTTTACCAATGTACTTTGTGCAGTGTGCACTAAGCAATAGTGTGATTTTCAAAGCTCGAAAACAAACAATTGTGACGTCATTCGCTTCTTTATGTTTAATGCAATATGGCGGATTGCTGTATTTTATAGTTTTATTTTATCAATATAAATAGCAATCTCACTCGAAATTGAAAAATAAATACGTTTTTTATAATCCATGAATCCTATTTCATTAGATAAATTCATAACTTCATTGATTCTTGGTTACTGTCATCATGCCTATTAATGACTGGTATCGTTACGTAGTAGCAGTGGTAGCCGTACTTCCATTCGAGGGGGATTTTTTATTACACGACTGCCCAAAAAAGGAGTGTTATGTTTTCAGGGTTCGTGTGTGTATGTGTGTCTACGGCAGAGCAGTCGTATTTTTTAATAATTTTATTTATAATATGTATGTATGTCGGTATAAGATTATACCTTAATGTCGCAAAAGATCAACATTTATGTGTGATGTGTGATTAGATAACTTACATACGAATACTTTTTAATCAAACCTTTAGTCCGATTGAATGAAGACTTACAGGAAAATTTATCCTTACCTGTAACAAAAAAAACACATAAATATCAAAGTAATACTGACTGCTTTAACTTATGAATAAACAGTAAAGAACTATAAAGTATGATATATGATATTTTTTTCCGAAAATTCACTTAATCAGTGATAACACTATTTACTTAATTATCAATATCGAATCTTAGTTCGCCGTCTTGGAAAATATTGTGTGACTACTCCCAAAGTTTTTTACGTACGTGTTTAAAGGAAAACCTCCCAAAGTTTTTTAACGTACTCGATCGCGTAAAAGTTAACTACCATTTTTAAGGAATTGATTGTCATCAAGCGCTTGACAATTTCATACAAATCGTAGTTAATATTGACGCGTTTGTATGGGAAGAAAATCTCTCACTGGGCACTCTATATTACGGGCCAAATTCAAATGGGACAAAATGGACTAATTTTCACTTTGTGTTAGTATTATGTTCATGTCAATTGAAAGCGATACTTGATGATTGACGAAGGGTGTACAAATTGGATATTGCCGGGAAACGGGGACGCACACCCCTGAAAAATATAATATAACCTTTAAATATAGAGTGACAACAATATTCGCGTGACTATCAACAGTTAATAAACATGAAGCGAAAGATTTCAATTTAGTGCATCAAATTAAATTATATTAAAAAGGGAAAACTTCAATAGTACTACGTGCGCGATTTTTGGAAATAGGTAAAAAAACCGGCCAAGTGCGAGTCGGACTCGCGCACCTAGTTTTCCGTACAAACCTGTAGTAAGTTTAAAATTATTAAAAATATTTTTATTATATAGTAACTAAAAATTTATGCTTTTCGCAATTTTTCCTTTATCTGTGCTATAAGACGTTGCTTCGTACCAAATTTCAAGATTCTGAGTTCACGGGAAGTACCCTGTAGGTTTTGATTCCCTTGCGAGTGTCGAAAATTTGCAGCATAAACGGCTGTATCTTTTGATTGCGTTGGTTTAGAAGTTCGAATTTTTTCACAGCTCCAAGGGACAGTAGACCTGAGTATTCGATATGAATTTCTGCTTGATACCTCCATGCGTTCCTGAGAAGAAGGGTCTTGACAGACGGACAACAAAGTGATCCTATAAGGGTTGCGTTTTTTCCTTTTGAGGTACGGAACCCTGAAAATACAGATTCTAGTAATAATTGAATCTGGCACTAACAGCATTATATCCGATACATACCACTGCGATAAAACATGGCGGTCTGAAAAGAGTTATTCGTTTAGTAGCGATATTTGGCGTAAATATAGTTTGAACGTTACCTAAGTACGTCTCTTCTCTTCCGCCTAAAGAAGTTTTACTTTTTAAATTTGTCTACGAGCATTAACGCTATAAGTATTCAGTAAGTCGTATTTAAATAAAGTTGCATGCGAATCCAAACCACCAATTTATTTACATAAAATCATGATTATCACTTCAGTGCGGCAACCCTTTAGCGAGGGTTGTCAACGAAGCGGCGAGCGGTAATTAATTCAGTCTCAAGCGCTAATTTGACTCGAGAGAAGTCACCCAGTAGGGGGACGCCCCTTTTCATAACTCTCCTGAGTCCTGAGACTAAATAACTTGAACGGATATGCCAGATTAGGAATATTTTTGAGTGTTATGCTCTTACAATTATTAATTTGGCATCCATCTCTTCTCTGAAAACTATGCAGTACCTATAGAGATGCTTAAAAAACATTTTTCTTACTGCACGCGAATTCGTCGCAAGGGGTTAGGTTTACTAGGGGTTTTTAGGTAAAAAATCCGCAGGAACTCTTAAATTTTCGCTTAAAATAACTTTTACACCCCTGCAAAAATCCCGCCTAACAATTGACGGATTAAAATTAAAGATTTTACTTCAATCCAGCACCGCTTTGAAATGCCCGGTTTAAAACTAGCTTACGTAGGTTCCTGAATACATAATATATTATATAAAAACACATATAAAAGCCAATCTCCTTTATTCAACTTCGACACGTGCCTGAAGTATGTCTCTTCGTTGACGACGTATGGGATATCACCGAGACTAAATATAGGCTGAGTATAAGCTGACACTCGGATGAAGTTATTACACTCGTCAATCAAGAGAGCTTTCAGGGGAGCTTTTAAGACGGAACTAAAAAACCGCTTTATTTTTATGTTTCCGAATGAAGAGCTTGGGCTAAGTTCTTCAACATTGTGTATAGAAATATGTCTAAGGAGTTTAGAAAAGATATTATTATGGATTATCTTTAGATTATTATTTTAAAAAGCAAGGATATATAGAGCATAGAGGAGTAGAGAGCCTTAAAATAATAATTTATGCAAATGCGCAATAAATTTAATTACATTTTCCTAACTTACAGTCAAAATTCAAGGAATAAAATAGCTATTTATGCAACTGTATCGTAATGAGGGTAATTTTAATTCGAGTGCTGTTTTTTGATACGAGGCTTGCCGAGTATCAAAATAGGATAGTACGAGAATTAAAATGACTAATTACGTACAGTTGCATACAAGATTTTATCTACGACAAGGACGTCTTTATAATTTTTTACTTTATAAATTAATAAAAACCAAAAGTGCCAGAACCCAGAGCCGCTAAGCTATAGGTATCCTATTTATGAAGATAACCATATCGATACAGCTACGACTCATAACGATACAGCTCCCATACAACGAACTGTATCGTTATGAGAAGCAAACACGAAAGAGGGTTCAATTCGATATAGTTGTCAAATTCGAAATTGGAACTTTTCGATGCTGGAGTAGATAAAATTATTAAAGAATCACTACGGAACCCCTAAAATTTTATTACGGCGTTAAACACGCCGTTTTGTATAAAAATTTCAGGCTGACCGAAAATTAATTAGCTCCTGCCAATTTTAACGATAGGGACGGTGCTAAGACCTCGTACCCAAAAGGTCAAAGTTCCTTTAACCCTAGAGCGTTGAGCCAATAAATATTGGCGTGTTAATATACATTTTATACCTCAGCACATTAGTGGGTCAAAAAGAAAAACCATTATTCAACCAACCAGTAAGGCCCACCTACCTAGGTACCTAGAAGTCTATAAAAATTTCAATTTTTCCCTTTCCAGTCCGGTAAACCGTAGAGTACGTAGTACGTACCAATATAGAGTAAGTGGACTAAAATACAAGTTGACAGGAACAACAAGTGTGCACCTACAATATACTTACAATGTATAATGTGTATAAGGTCTACTGCGGAAGAGGAGGTGCGCGACGGCGCAATGCGCTACTTGGTTTATTTTGGTACACGGTACAAGTTGTGAGCGTTAAGCGTTTGGAATATTAAAAGTTGAGATTAATCTGTCACTTTGTAGTCGGTTAGCGTCGTAATTTGACCACTCCATCATATTAAGTAAATAATGCAGAATAATGTAACACTGGTTTCAAATAACCAAAACTTCTACAAGAGGCGACAATATCGTCGCAGTATATGGGACAAAATATATGGGACGAATATTAATATTACAGTATATCTTTAGAGTATATCTTTTTCAGTATATACTGTAAGTCTTCATTAGTACTGTATTATATTGTAAATGCAGTAAAAGCAATAATAACGAATATCCTTAGAATAGGAAATAACAGTATATCAGCGGAAATATTCCAATCGGTGCTCTCTTACTATGTATTGCAAATAAATACAAACATACATACATACATAGACTGCTAAAATCATAGCCCTTTATTTTGGCTTTGCCGTAGTCGGGTAAAAAGGAACGTGATACATTGACTATAATAAAATAAAACCGTACCTACTTCAAAGTTCCGAATATCCCTCTTTCGAGAGCTCATGATATATTTATCGGTAGTAGTACAAGTATTCGGGCACAACAAGTGTGTATATATTCGAAGGGTGCGCGTCGGCGCATTACGCCCGTCGGTTAATGATATGGTATACGCGAAAAGTTGGGAGCGTTTTGATTTCTCAGTTGAATTGATGGAATACGATGAGATTTTTTTTTTGCTGGCGTCCTCTGTCTTTTTGTTGAATTATGAAGTTTATTATAAAAGAGGATAATATTATAATATTTTTAGGGAAAATCACTGCTAGGAGGTTTGTATTTTATAGTAAGGTATTGTATTGGTGATAATTTGGTTGTTTATGTACACAATGGCTCAAGTAAAAGACGTAAAAAAACTGCTCAAGTAAAAGACGTAAAAATCCATTTTAAAGGGTCCCTGCAGAAAAAAAAGCGTTATTTTTAAAACTGACAACATACTAAATAACTGTATACCTACAACTGAACTGTTAACATTTTTAAAGCTGTAATTAAAATACTTAAATTAAGAGTTAATGTATTCAATTGTGTTCGAATACATTAATTCTTAATTTAAGTATTTTAACGCAATTAAATTATGTTATCCGCCAGCCGTTTCTTCTTTACACCCAACGCTAGCGGCGTCGTCTGCGAATTTCCATTACAAGCCAGCGGCACGCCACCCCCGCCACCGCCCACCCACTCGGCAAACAATAACGCTACAAATGGACCACTTTCATATCCATGAGCCGAGTGTCTCTCAGCGGCTCTTTTTACAACCTTAATCGAAAAATCTTTTATGAAATATACTACGAAAATATACGTCAATACGACTATACACAACAGGCTCAGCCAGGCGATAAATCGATAAGGTATCGAATGTAGGTAGGTAGGTAGGTAATGCGAAAGTGTATCTGTTTGTCTTCTACAATTTCAAGGCCAATCTATTCAACTAATTTTGAACTAAGAAAGCTTGTACCCCGAGGATGAACTATTACTATATTATTAGGTACAATTTATCTCGGAAAATCGAAAAGTTCCGTACTTTTTAAAAACTCGTGCTCCAACGTTTAAGTGATAATGTGTCAGTGGGCCACCACATGACACTGTAACTTTAACAGGTAATAATTATGACGAATAAAGACACCATAAACTCGTTAAAAAATTGGACTTATGACTATGTCATTGCATTTATTTAAGTCTGTTGAAGACCCTCACTCTGTTACTGGGATCTTGGGGTGGGAACTTCATTGGGATCAACTCGATTACTGACAGTAATAGCACACCCTCGCCACTTTCCACTTCAACAGAACAGCGTTCCTTGAGCTCTACAATATAGTAGATACCATTTAAGCGAGACCTTAAACCCCTCGCCCCACAAACCACGAGCGCCCGTATGCTTAGAGGTCTAATAAAACTGGATGGAACAGAACTTGCGACCTTATTCTTCGTGTCGAATCAATTTCCATCCTGGCGCCTCCATTTCAGTAGTTACCTACTCAGTAGACTTTACCACAAGGTAATAAGGCGTCATTTAGATGTAGAAGAATTTCTACGAGACTACCACAGACTTGTTAAGGTAATACGTGATTTGCGGCAGTATTAATAGGGTTTGATCTTGTGCCAAGGCTAAAAGGAGTTTATTTGTCAGTCTGCTCTTTTCGTGGGGTCAAAGATGTACTCCGGGGTTGATAATTGGTCAATTTTGCTGTATTGTGTCAACATTGGTCAACAGTTAGGCACACGAGTTTAAAAGTGGCGCATTTTTATTTAAATTTTATTGTATAAATTTGCTTTTTTGAAGCGCTAAACAGTTGACAGATCTCTTAGCATTTATATCGGCATACTCAAACAGTAGCCAAAATATAAGTACATTGACAGCATTTTATTTTTCATTGATGTGATACTACAAACGAATACCTACTTACTTTCTTACCTTTTGGTTTTCTTATTAGATCTCAAAACTTCATATTCATACTCGTATATCATGCAATGTAACCTTTAAACAAACTCATGTAAATAATACTTGGTTTACAGCGTATTTCTCGCTTAGCGGTTCAAAGCACCCGTCACCCACCGAGGCCGAGGATGAGAGGGGTGGTTATTTTTTTTATCGCCTCCGACGATCCGCGGGGTAAGGACATCCGTGCCATTTTATACGGTTATCCGGATGAGAAAAGGGTGACATTGCAAATTTGTTCCATTAGGAATGATGAGGGTTTATTTTGAGACATAATATATGCTGGGCACGATAAGAAACAAATTAAATGGCGAATATATTAAATTTCAAAAATCATAATCTAGTGGTAAATACAAGTAACTTAAACCTTTTTGCCAAAATAAACTCAAATCTAATTAAACTAGGACAGGATCGATTTACGTGAATTATCTGTTGTAATTATATCAGGATGTTATTGGAGCTGGTCTGGACTTTACTCAAAAAGGATGTGCACTGCTTTCAGTAGTATAAAATCAGTCTACATGCGCCTCTGCAAACATCTGTGATGCGCTGCAGGATCGTGATTCGGGGCAGTGTTTTGACGATAGTAATTCAGTCTCCTGCCGGCAGATTCATCGTTTATTGAATGCTTCTGTGTTTAGATCGCATTTTGATTTGGAGCTTAACGATGGCAATCGTGGCCGGATCAAATGAATATTATCTGTAAGTTTGGCCAGCTTTTATCTAATTACATTGAGTCTCTCGCGGAACCTCTACACGTTTGGCCATTTGTTCGTGCGGGTTCCAAGTGAGAGTGCAAACGTATTGGAGGTGTCTCATAAATGCCTACTTCTGGATTGTCCCTTTCAGAATCGAATTCACGTAAAATTGTAATCTATTTCGATGTTTTGTTTTTCCGCAAGATCTTTTATGTTAATTATGATTGGATTTAGGCTAAGTTCTCTACGGGTAACATAGACTAGTTTGTATTAGTAATACCGTATGTTTAACAATGTTGCTTGAAATAAATGTTATTTTTGATTGTTTTTTTGTATTGTACCTAGTTCAACCTCAATGTTCATATTTGAACTGACTTTGAGTTCACCGCTATTTCTTCATACTATTAGGCCCGTTGTCCACTTTATCTGAATTGCATCGAATCGAATCGAGTCGCATAGGATTATGTTCCGTACTCCGTAGGCACACAGCACGCCGCCACAGACGCCGCTTATCCCGCTGGAGTTTTCACTCCACCCAACCGATCACTGACGACCTATCGTCGATTACACACAAAAGCTATACAACTATAGCTTTCGCGTGTAATCGACCTACATCCATCTCGATCCACTGCTCATGTAGAAGTAGGATTATCAATATGCTTTGAAAAGTGACTTTCAAAGGCCGTAACAACGAGCCAACCTGCGGAGGATCATATTCATTCTAATAGACAACGCGTATAAGAGAGCCTTATATTCCTTTATTTAAGTTTATTTCGGTTTGAGATTCAGTTTTATAATTTTCTTATGAGTCCTTATTTGTCCTAGAACCATATATATCCTAGCGAGAGATGCTCCATCTGCGCGCACTACGGTATCATCCCTAACACTCGACACCATTACATCGAGCCTCGTTATTGCCCGCCATTTAGAGTCGATCGTATCATAACGTCGAGTCATGCTTGATATTTTTATACTCGTACCTAGAAGAGGAATAATAAATATGTGAGTATATTTTCGCCTTATTAGGGTTCCGTACCCAAAGGGTAAAAACGGGACCCTATTACTAAGACTCCGCTGTCTGTCTGTCTGTCTGTCTGTCTGTCTGTCTCCAGGCTGTATCTCATAGACCGTGATAGCTAGAAAGCTGAAATTTTCACAAATGATGTATTTCCGTTGCCGCTATAACAACAAATACTAAAAATTAAAAAAAGATATATATATTAAGGGGGGTCCCCATACAATAAACGTGTTTTTTTCGTATTTTTTTGCTCAATATTAAAAACGGTAACAGGTAGACGGTTCAAATTTTCACAGAATATTAACTTGTATATTACCATTCAAAATAATTAATTAAATATCAATAAAGTAAATATTAAAGGGGGGCTCCCATACAACAAACGTAATTTTTTGATATTAACAGTAAACCTCTACAAACAAAGTTAGTTTTGCGGTTCATTAACAAAGGTAATTATACCTACTTCTTGAGTACGGAACCCTCGGTGCGCGAGTCCGACTCGTACTTGGCCGGTTTTATTCTTACTTATTTTTGTCCTGATTATTGCAATTTATTGAATAAGTTGCATAATACAACTTATTTAATAATATATAATGGGAGTGGTTTCCTATTAATACACTGAAATTACCAGGCGGCTTTATGATTATCCAAAGCAAACAATGCGGCATGAGGGGGCCGCATAAATCGCGGACAGTAATTGTCGGCGGGCGGCGAGTGGCGCGACAAATCTGACGGCCATTTCCGACCGGATCACGTTACACCCCCTGTCGGTTGAAACCGCCCGACCCGAGGCCGGATTTAATTCGGAGGGCCCAAGACCAAGAGTCAAGAAAACACGAAAAGCGATGCTAAAATTCCATGCCAGTCATTATAATCTTGCATAAAAAAAGTATCGCAGCTGAAAAAACAAACTAAACTACGGCCGTTCAGAGAATGCGTTCCTGACACGTCGCGATTGAACTGACGACGTAACTTCGTAATGGCGTTGCAGTTACGATAAAAATATTATTGCTGGTTGTTTACCGTTTTAACAATTGATGAGCATTAAAACAACATTATTATATCAATAATCAATTAATGTTATAATTTTGTGCCAAACTGAGTGTCAAATAACTTGGGAAACAATATTTTTCTGATAGGTGTCAGGAACGCATTCTCTGAACGGCCGAACTATACCTGCTCGAAATTTGACTAATAATTGGTACCTTTATGAAAGACAAAGTCAACAGAGATTCATATTTGGTGATACAGAAATATCTGAACTAAAACTTAGTTTGGAGATTATTGTATTTAACCCACATTAATTGAACTAATGACAATATTTCAAAAGGATAGAAACATTTAAAAGGATAGACACATCACAAATTATTTTAAATAATTTCTACTTTTAATAGAAAATAGCTATGTCAAATCGCTCTATGCGTATGATGGTACCATACGCAATGGAGCTTCGTCGGGACGCTTATTTGCGCGCGCAACTCGGTAGGGCGAATAAAGTTTCGAAGCTACACAGACGTTCTGAATTCATGAACGACTAGCTAATGCCCGCGTTTTCGTCGGCGTGCATTGAGGTTTTTGGTTCCCGCGGGAACTCTTTAATTTTACCGGGACAAAAAGAAGCATATGTGTTAATCCAGACTGTAATCTATCTCTGTGCAAAATTTCATCCAGATCCGTTCAGTCGTTTTGGCGTAATTGAGTAACAAAGATCCATCCACCCACACAACCATACCATAGATTTATAATATTAATATAGTTATATTAATATCGATATGTCACCGTAACTTCGTAAGATTGCAAAAACCGTTAGATTGTAATCCAACTAGCGATATTGTAAACTGTCGACGGATTGTGAACCGTTCAATGTTCCGAGTGTAAATTTTTGAAATATTCATTGTATTTACGTTTTCTTGTCTCTTTCTTGTAGGTTAGGTTAGGGTTCGACATAAATAATCACATAGTGCCACTTAGGTTTTATCGGGTTAATATATCTAACAGATTACAATCTACCGAAAAACAATGCTTTAAATTGTAATCTCTCGACAGTTTACAATATCGCTAGTTAGATTAGAATCCAACGACCTTTGCAATCTTACGGTGACAGATACTCAGGTTGCAGTGATTAGTAGGTATAGCCGGTAGGTAATAATAATTATTGAGTGCATATTTTAATGAACGAAGTACTAAATTGGCTGGTTTATCAAAAATACAACGCTTCTATTCGTATTTGATTTGATAGTAACAACTAACATTTTTCGTAGAAATCACAGTTATGGCCAATTTTCATCTAAAACCATACATAAATCATGGATCGACCGATCAAATAATTTGAGTTTATGTGATCGAATGATATAGTATTTGGTGGGAAAAAACGCCTATCACAGACTCAATACATTTTGAAAGCTCTTACTACTTAGTTACTTAGTACCTACGTTACCAAATACTACTGTAGAATGTCAGTATAACGGCGACCGGAAGTTCAAATTCACACATATACATCATACATCAATCACGATCGTTGCGGACTAGCAGCGCCACGCAGAGTCGTGCCGCGATGTCCTTACGTAATCCATCACGTCATGTCTTCGCTTCGGTTCGTCTCGAGCACACCGACGACCCTAATTGAGCCAACAAGACCTTTCAAATACCTGTTATTGATGAACAAGGCTGATATACAAAACAATATTTCACAACTAAATGTGGATATGGATAATGCATGGATGATTGGACTAAGTTTTTTTATCACTATAAAACTTATTCCAACACGTTACACGAGTAGGTAACCTATGCGAACGGTAGAGGGATTGTGACGGAATACATAATTATCAGCACTACACCCTATTAACGTCCCACTGCTGGGCACAGGCCTCCACTCTCATAGGAGAGCGGGAATTAGAGCTTAGACCCACCACGCTGCTCCAATGCGGGTTGGCGGGCTTTAACGATTATTATCATGTTAGTGATAATAACCGGGACCGACCGATAATAACGTGCTCTCCGAGGCACGGGGGTAAAACACCGCCAACTTCCAACTCCGGGCTGGCACTGAGAATTTCTTAATTGAAAAACCCAATACCTAACTTTTTATGCCCGACCGGGAATCGAACCCAGGACCTCGTGATCCACAGTCGACTATGCTAACCACTAGACCAACGAGGCAACATAATTATATCACACTACAAAAGCATAATTTAGTCGGATTAACTATGATCAAAAGTCAAAACGCAACAAGTAGGTATGCAACGTAACCCGAATCGAATATCATATGTGCGCAGCCATGAAGCGAGACTCGATAGCAAATGCTAGTTTAAATAACAATTTTGACAGAATACATTAAGTACCAGAGCGTTGAAGCATATCAGAGCGGGGAGGTTTCAGCAAACCAATGAGATTATAAAGATGACGAAATAAAACAAGCACTAATAACAAGATTGGTTTGCCGAGGTCTCCGATCCACTTCAGTAGGGAGTAGGGACCCTAAGCGAAGCGAAGTCAAGTGAAGCGGTGCGGAGATGTGACAAGCAGATCTCAGTACGCTTCTTCTTCTTCTTCTGGGCAGGTTTCCGCACTTAAACCCCAGTTGGAGGGTCTGTTGTCTCAGTACGCTTAGTTTGTTTTAATTCGATTGATAGTTTATGCTACCGATGACATTAGCGTCAATTTTACTTCGACGTTAATATCATCGAATTTTTATACGATCAATCGAATTAAAAATTAGACTAAGCATACAAAACGCAGTGAGAATCCTGACATGTGACGCGATATCTTTATCGAGTCACCTGTCAAGAAACCGATTGATCCGCCCAAAACATCTCCACTCCTCTCCGCTTCAGTGGACAGGTAGTAAGAGTGACTTTTCTAGCGGTAAACACAGTCATCTGCCTAGGCTGTAACAATCGGGGCTAATTTCGCAGCGTTAGTCACGCACGGCGAGCAATCGCATCGCCATCCATCACGCCATGTCGCCGCCCCGCTGTCGTCTTGACGACGTGCCAATTAACCCGCCGCACCGGGTTACGGCCTAATCGATAGTGATGAGACGCATTTTATCGATATCGTACTTTCCACCGATAAACTACCGATATTATTCCAAACGAGCTGATGCCCGCTACTTCATCCGCGTGGATTGAGGTTTTTGGTTTCCGCGGGAACTCTTTGATTTTCCGGGATAAAAAGTATTTCAGACTATAATCTATCCCTGTGCCAATTTTCATCCAAAACCGTTCAGCCGTTCTGGCGTGAAAGAGTAACAAACAATGGATGTATGGATGTCATCCATACATCCATACTCGCAAACTTTCGCGTTTATAATATTAGTAAGGATAAAATAACTACAGTTACAGATTAAAATTAGAGCCGCATGATTATTGGTTACATTGAAAAGCGAATCAAAAAGTAATTCAAATAATTAAAGATAAAGAAATAAATGGTTGTACCGATAGCTCGGCTAGTTAGCGTCAGATGATCGGCAAAGCACCATTTTAGAACCATTTTAGGGTGCAAGCGCTACCTGTGTCGAATGTTTCTGTAAGTGAGCACGAGGAGTTGCTCGGTGCACAGTCCAGGCATGCTGTGGCGTGGTTCAAGACCGAGGATGTTAAAAAGATCGTGAGGCATATGACACGTGGAAAATCGCCAGGACATGATGGGTTGAGCATCGAGCATCTTCAGTATGCGGGTGTGCCTAGAGTTTTATGTCTGCTGTATAACATATGTATTATTCATTCATACTTGCCAGAGGACCTGATGAGGAATGTGGTGGTGCCAGTTGTGAAAGATAGAACGGGGGACGTTTTTGATGTCAAAAACTATAGACCAATTTCATTAGCTACTATAATAGCCAAGGTACTTGATGGGCTCTTGGATAAACATCTTGACCAATACCTAAACCTACACGACGCTCAGTTCGGTTTTAGGGCTGGGCTGTCCACTGAGAGTGCAGTGTTGACCTTAAAAGATACTGTCAAGTACTATACAAGCAGGAAAACACCGGCCTATGCCTGCTTCCTGGATCTTTCAAAAGCTTTTGATTTGGTCTCATACCCGGTACTATTGGATAAGCTCGGACGCACTGGCATGCCTCAGAAACTCATCGGTATCTTTAGACACTGGTATGCGCATCAAGGTAACCAGGTAAGGTGGGCGGGTGTATACTCTGACACCTACAGGCTGGAATGGGGAGTTCGGCAGGGTGGAAGAAGCTCTCCGAAGCTTTTCAGCCTGTACGTGAACGAGCTGATTGAGGGACTTAGCAGCATGTATGCGGGATGTTCTATTGATAATCAAATGATTAATAACATCAGTTACGCAGATGATATGGTGCTGCTGACTCCTTCAGTCTGCGCGTTGAGGGATCTGCTGCGTGTGTGTGAGGACTATGCAGAAAAGCATGGACTTAAATATGATGTTAAAAAAAGCATGCTCATGGTCTTCGCTGCAGGCAGTTTTTCTCCTAGCTATGCAGAGCTGATCAGGGTGCACCAGTTCACTTACCTTGGTCACGTGGTTACAGCAGACATGAAAGACAATGGAAACATAGATAGGGAACGGAGGGCGCTGGCGGTTAGAGGGAATATGTTAGCTCGCAGATTTGCTCGTTGCACAAAAGAAGTTAAGGTCACACTTTTCAAGGCCTTTTGCCAGAGCTTCTACACTTGCAGTCTGTGGGTTGACTATACCCAAAAATCTCTAAGCGCTCTCCGAGTCCAGTATAATAACATCTTCAGGATGGTGTTGGGACTGCCTCGGTACTGCAGTGCGTCCGGTATGTTTGCGGAAAATCGTGTGGACGGTTTTTTCGCAATCATACGGAAGAGGATCGCCTCGACCAAATGTAGATTGGAGAGTAGTTCCAACACTATTCTGAAGGTGATAGCTGACAGACAGGACAGCGCTTTCAAAGCGCACTGGATGTCAGCTTTAGTTTGTAAGTATATTAATTATATTAACTAACATAGAATAAGTCATATACTAACACATATTATTGTCTATTTTTATGCTACTTATTAGAATAACTAACATAGGATAAGTATTTTACTAACCATTATGGACCTTTGTTGTCTTTCAATAAAATATTCATTCATTCAAAGCTACTTTTACAGTACTCAGTACTTTTTACCCGACTGCGGCGAAGCAAAAATTAAGGGTTATTATTTTATTAGTTCTTAGGTATATGTATGTGTATATATGTATTTATGTATGCTCCACCGTAACGCCTAAACTACTGAGCCGATTTTGATGAATGAGGTGTCAATCGATTCGTTATTATAGACTCTTCCGTAGTCAGGTTACACTTACGGTTTTCCACGATTGAAGTATGTTTTTAATGAATGAATAAATGAAACGTACCTGGGTGGGGATAGTAGGGCGCCCCGCTGACGTTCATCATCGGATGTGGAGCTCGATACTCCATATTGAAATGTTCACACATACATCACTAACGACACTAATACCTACTAATATTATAATTGATTACACCAAATAAATTATTTTGACTCGTTCAGAACGAACATCACTAAGGTCTATCGACATTAATAAATGATACACACTTCACTAGTGTCCGAAGTGAGGTCGGAACGTTCATTTTTTCACAGCACTTGCAATTTCCTGCGAGATCGTTTTTTTAATTGAACAGTAGCGTGCGCCCTTCGGCGTTGAATGCCGCCTTAATATTATACATTCAATTTTAAGGATTTTTCCGCAATTTCATCCTAAAATATTATTTACTAGATAATGACCGAGACTTCGTTCGCTTGGAATCCTTAATTTTCCAGAATAAAAAGGCTAAGTATATGTCTTTCCCGGGACGTAACCGTTTAACCGTTTTTCAACCGATTTTGATAAAATTTGGTATAGGGGTACCTATACCAAATTTTATCAAAATCGGTTGAAAAGATGGGCAGTTACAGCGTAGCAAACAGACAGACATGTAAAGTATGGATGGATAATATTATCAAGTACAATCTGTACAATAATCGACTATTAAGCATGACCAAATGTATTTAAGAGTTATCTCGTAATATACTAATGGCGTATCAGGACAACTCTAGTAGCTAGAGAAATAAAATAAACAATATAGCCGAACACAATAAAATCCGAAGTAATATCATCCATATAAAATAGGACTGTCACATACTCTGTCTAGGGATGTGACACAATGGAGCTTAGATATCTGTTGTCGATGTTCCCTTTGTGACCGCGGCGATACATTTTATCAGTATATTGTGATGCCAGTAGTGATTTAGCATGTCTTGCACCGGGCTTTATACTTCACTCTGGTAAAAATGATTTTATACTGCAGTGCCCTCATAAATAAATAATACACAACCATGTTGTTGAAATTCACATGCAGAACCGCAATTACTTAGACTTCTACTGGTTTAGACTTCTGTTCATGTTATTCATTTATATGGTAGGTAGGATTATAATATATGTAGTGGACAAAATGTCCCAATATAACTGAAAAACTTTGGCGCTTTAATAGCAATTCCATTAATATTTAATTTTGTTAAAAAATCTTCGGGGGAATTGGTCTTGAGATATTTTTACGATGGCAGGTCCCTCAGTAGCATTCGAAAAAAAACGTGCATTCATTTCTATAACACGTATACCAAAAATAACACGAAATAAAGAAGGTAGCTCCGAGAATCAAATAGGAATAAATGAAAGTGTTTGGTGCGTCGGCAGCTGCGTCTCACGCCGAAAAAAGTTTAAAGCGATAATAAATAAACAAGATAGACGGTCGGAGTGCTTATTGATTCCATTATGATGACGCCTTTCCGGCTCTGTGTTCGGGATTCGTTCATATTGGGATAACAATTTGCCGAATACCGGTTATTTAGATTTTTCTGATTTGCTGATTTCTAAATGTTTGGACCGATTGCACTAAAGCAGTCCAAGTTACGACTTCAGATTGATAGTTTGTTTTGATTGTGTTGATTTATGTGGTTTAATAAGTAATTTTAGTAGTAATAATAAGTAATTTTCAACTGAGAAATTCAAACTCAGAAGTTACTCTTTTCTCCGATATTTGGGAAAGATGTTTATTGCTTATATAAGCAAATGAATTCGACGGCTCAAATCGCTGGGTTTTAAGTTCCAGTTAGAATCTCATGAAATAACTTAGACCTCCCCAAGGAAATGATTTTCAGAAATTCCCACCAAGGGAAGTCAGCTCGAATATACAAACCGAGTGTAAGATAAAGTAGATTGAGAATTTAAATCACGAAGTCGGACTCTGAAAATCCCACAAGCAAGGCTTTGTTGCCAAATCCTCGTGAAGACCGAGCTTAAATGGAGCAATTACGAGACCCTGAACGGAATACGAAAGTGAAGTAAAAACGTTCCCAGTAGCAAATTACCAAACAGCGAGGCAGGCGGAGGGGAGCACAAAAGCCGTAAAACCATACAACGAATGGAGAGAGCTTAAGTACCCACCGAGTAGCGACTATGTGTTTGTACATAGCCGCATATTTTATTAAGTTTGTGTAATTTTGATTAGAAATTGGGCAGAAGCCGGGAAAGGGAATCGATTAAAGAAGACGTAATTACTCAAATGATTTATGTTTAGTATTTTAGCATAAACAAAACGTTGATGGTTTAATTTCGGTGCAATATTAATGCTAAAGACTTAATTTTAAAGATTAAGAAAACCATAATTTGAAAAAATATGTAGCTCTAGTAAACGGGCACTCAAATCAAATACCAATTTAAGCTTAGCTTAGAGATTGTGCACCATAGAATCAGCCCTATTATCTTAATTGATAAAAGATAACAATGAGCACTGAGCACACGAGCTCGGCTAAGTGGCTAGATATGATTTTTTCTATACGTATTAAAGATGGAAACATAATATTATAAAGATCGTTAAATCAACAGGATTATATGAAATTGTCCGCAAAAGTGGCAATTCACGGACACCTGTGCCGGAGTGCGACACGGCTAATACCTCTATTATTAAAACATAAACTCCGCCACTCGACAAACGTGCGCGGGCCCGAGTCACGACCAGTGCGCGGATTTCTTTAAGAAAAGTAAACTACCTATAAGATACATAACCTTAATAAACATAGTAGATCCACGTATCGTAACGATGTAAATACTAACTAGAAATAGTATTATAGTAGCAATTTGGAGATATAGTTATAAAGGTGAAAATAAATTAGAACTAATGAAATTAGAAAAAAAAATTACACCACTCTCACTTATATCTTTAACATGATAATGTCAATGCGGAATAGCATCAATAGTTCACACATCCAAGTAAATTGGGAATTTAGTTATCGATATAACGTCCCACCACTAACCGTTACCGTTAATGTCGCGCTACGCACGTCTGAAATTCGCGGCGCGCGACCTACGACTGTGTAAAGCAAGCGTCTCACAAACACGCGCGTGCGCGGCGTTCCTTCGGGCTCTTCGTCGGAATTTTCACCTTATCCAATTAGTATAAGATTGTGTTTGGAATGAGCAAACGACAGACACCTGTAAAAGTGTGCAGGGGTCGGAAGTCCGCGGTGCAGTGTCATTTCCACTCTTTCCACATTGCTTCCCTAATAAAAATGAGATTTGCCCCGCGTCGGTGAGGCGATTACGTCGGCACGCGCCGGGGGCGGTGTATAAATAGCCGCCTGTCATATCGATGTTGGGATGCAGTCTTGTTTACGGATGTTCGTGTTGTGCTTTATGAATAAATTGACTGATAGATGAATGATGATATTGAACGAAACGAGATCATTGTTGTAGCATTTGAGATTTTTACAATGTTTTGCGTCATGAATAAGTATCTGAAAGTATAAAAAACTGTCTTTGTTTACTAGCAATTAGTAAACCCTTTATTTCTACCCATAAGAAAATAATTTAGTACATGACCATTTTACTTTTCTTAGCAAGTATTTCTTCTGACCGCGGCTTCGTTCACGTGGAGGCGTTAAAAAATCTCAGGGATTTGATTAAATAATAAATATTGATTAGCCGGCATAAAATGCCGGTCTACGGGATGCAATCTATATCAGCAGTAGAAAATTTTGTGTGAATAGGCGTGACAAGAGTAACTTGTAACGTCCATTCGATATCTGTCAGCTATGATAGACAGATAAACTTTCATATATTTAAAAAACAATTCTTACAATTCTTGTAAGTAATTAATCATAATAATTATATTATGATAGCTATAATTAACCTTAAATTGAAGTAGGACGTAAATTAACTGTCGGGATTGACATTGGAGCGTTAAATACGGCAGAGGTATATCAATGCGACAGCAAGCACTTTACACCGGCTGCCTCGTAGGGAAGTTCATATTCCAATGTCAGTGCTATCGATTATCGATATTATTTTAATATCATTCGAAAATAACATATTTACTAACTTTGTTTAATTGTGCACTTGATTCAAGGGGTTTGCATAGTAGCCACTGTGGACTGCCTCTATCTACCATCATCAAACCCTCGACTCGAAATGTGTTGTATTTGACTCGTTAAAAAACCAAATGAGCCCAAACTCGAAGGGCTTACTGCTTACCATTGAATTATATATCCACTATCCATCTCCTGGTTCTATCATCAGATTTGCTCGATGGAACCAAATTATTGTATTGAAATAGGTATTATAATACTTAAGCATAGTTTCAAATCGACACGACCTTTAGAAGTTTGTTAAATTCGACTTCCAAGATAAGTTTACTTACCTATACCTACTCTATTTAATATTGTTTCATTCATATAAACTTAACAGTATTTTACTACATTGTTATTGAGTAAAAACTCAATAACAATGTTAAAATAGAATACCTAAGTAAAATAATCTCGACGTGACATGTTAACTAGATAGTTACACAACATAGGACCACACTGCTACACGCCATCCCTATCAACAGGGCTATTTAATATTGCATCGGTATAGAACAACTATAGAAGTAGGCATCTACGAGAAACGGTATGTCCAGTTAATCTTGATCAAATTAATTTAATCAGATGGCTTATTGAGTCACTATCCAGCAGATATTTACATACGTTCTTCGTCATCATCATTTCGGATTGTGGACATCGACTACTGGTAATAGGCCTTGAGGTCATTAAGCCCCGATATTGGTCTTCAGCCTTCTTCATCCAGAGACTTGGCGCCAACAGCTTTATATCGCCGTAAAGGTAATTCCTAATAAGTTCAGTATTTTTTAAATCATAGTAACGAAGAGATAATCATTTTTAGGGTTCCGTACCAAAATGGTAAAATGGAACCCTTATGGTGCGACTTTCTCCGTCTGTCTGTCCGTCTGTCCGTCTGTCCGTCCGTCACACTCGATTATTTCAGTAACTACCGAAGCTATCGACATGAAATTTGGAATAGTTGTGTATATTATTGGCCCAAAGACACTGGAATTAAAAAAAATTGGAAATTATTTTTGTTCTTATTTAAAAAGGGGGGAAAATCTGAGGGTTGAAATTTAAAAGTGAGATAACTGTACTGTGTGGGGTATCATATGAAAGGGTTTACTTTGTACATTCTAAAACTGATTTTTAATTATTTTTAGTTATGATACTTTTTGATTTATCGGGGAAAATGTCTAAAAAAATACCGTTCCCCTCCCCTTATCTCCGGAGTTTACCAATCGAAAAATTTGAAATAATTATGGTCAATAGGAATTTACGTATATTTTACAGGAAAACTATAGCCAATGCTCTAACTAGCATAGTTTTTTTGATATTAACAATAAACCTCTACAAACAAAGTTAGTCTTGCGGTTCATTAACAAAGGTAATTATTTATTAATAATGGTACGGAACCCTTCGTGCGCGAGTCCGACTCGCACTTGCCCGGTTTTTTTATATACGAGTGTTTTCAATAAACTTATCTGTATCGTAGCAACACAAATTCAAAAATAAAAGGATATCAAAAAGAGAAAATGTCCAAACAAATCCATCAATTACCCGCTACAAGTACAAGATGCGAACAAAGAACCACCAACACAATCTAACAATCTCATGTCTATTGACGGTTCACCCTCCGGCCTTCGTATGCTGTAGATCGACGTAGCATCGATATAGAGTTGTAGACACCCCTGAGTACACCCCTAGTCCCCACTCGGTAGCTGTTAGCTACGCCGTGTTATCCCTCTAACCACTTCGGTCAACGCATGCGCTGTGGAAACCCCATAGACATAGTAATGGTATAGAGATGCTAGCTGGCTTATTTTTATTGTTCCACTACAAGTTAGCCCTTGAACCTTTACCTAGTGGACCATTACGATGCAGTCCACGATAGTAGCAGGCTAACCTGGCTATGGTAATTATGCTTAACCGATACGCCTCATCGGTTTCTACACGACATAATATGCGGTAACGACTTAGCGTACCGCTACATCGCTCGGCAAGCCAAGGGCGAACCAGACCAGACCAGGCGCAAGTTATAAGTAACTAATTTCCAATTTTCCCCTTCCCGGGGATAGAACCTGGAACCTCCAAGATCCAAATGTAGACTTTTCCTTATTTTGTTAAAAAAGGTCTAGTAGATTCTAAGCTCTACGTACAAAACCCTCGTGTATCGGCGGGGTGTGATTGCATTAACCGCGCGCCCCCGTACACTAATCATAGCATAGCGCACGCCATGATTATACCAACAGTATTTTTGCTTGAGGTTGCTCTATTACAAAATAGCGTCTATTTTAAAGAGGATAGAATTTATATTTGCACAAGAGGATAAGGATTAAATGTTAATAGCTTTGTATTAATAGTACAGGGTTCGGTGGTGACTTTCGCATTTGTAACTTTATCTAAGGCTGAATAAAAGGAATAAATTGTTATCAAATAGGATATAAAAGGTCAAGGGACAATCGTTTAACGCAAACAGTTAATATATGATTAGGTAAGTACTTATCTCAAGAGAAAAATTATTTCTGAAATTTTATTAGCACACTTTAATTTAACAGGGAGATAAGGAAATAAAATCTGTGTTGAAATTTGTTTGAATATTGGGAGAAAAAAATATATTGTGTTCTCTAGAAATATCCCGATCTCCGATGGAAAGCTGGACAGCTGAAAATAAACAAAGGTGCACTGCATCAACTGTTCCGACTGAGAATCACCGAAGTATCGGGCCGACACGAACGTTTCCCGATATTGCTAATGTCAAAGTCGAGTAACTCCCCCACCTCCCGATGCCCCCCACGCAACGTTCTAAGCCACCTCCCAAATAAGACGAAGTACGTGGAAAATTGTGTGCACCTATGTTTACCTATATGCATAATGCATATAAACTCTCAGTGATGTTCTTCAGATAAGTATTATATTTAACGTTTGAACCATCGTCCTGATACCGTATATCAATTTCAAATTTTGTTATTCGATACAAAAATGCATCGATTTTGATTTTTCCAAGGATTATTGACAACATTGCTTGGTCTGCAATCAGTGAGACAAGACATTAATACAATTTTTTCATGATAACATAAAATGATAATTTTCATTTATCGACATTAGGGTTTCCCGTAACCTTTCCACGCGGAACGAACTTGAGCCGGTTAGAAAAAGCGTTATGCCAAAGGCATTAAGGGTGAAAACGACATCGCCCGCCTCGGCCTAGGCTACCGACGCGGAAACGACTATTTGCCGCGTTTTCACTCTTAATATCGTACACGATATACGTAAAGCTTGCATAAAGCTTTTCTCTATTCGGTTTAGCGTCGATAGGTTTGGGAATACCCTAAAAGGCTAAAACATTGATTGCCTTATCTTATTGCAACTTTACACCACTTTTGATCTTGGAGAAGCATTCAACGTGATTTTATGTAACCCAATATTCAAACATTTTTTACAGCCCATAATTATGCAATCGTAAATACTTATACGGCACAACTCTAGAACACTTTGCCGGCAGTAGATGGGAAAGGACTGTATAATAAAATAACGAGCAAAAGTTATGCGCCATTAGTAAAGTGCTTTCCATTTATCGATAAATTATTTTTGCATACAATTTGTAACTGTACACTGTGTAATCCTAATAACTGCATGGTCTTTAGTAGAATTATTTCTGTATGTTGCTGTTTACTTACTTTCTTTACGTAATTACTCGTACATAGGTACGCTATGTTCCACCTTCAATATTTCTTTATCTGACTATTATGTTATCAGTTATCTTATATCTATCACTTTTTTACAAATTTTTAGTAAGTAAGATAGCTAAAGCTGAAGCTCAAAAACATCAATTTTTTTTATTTCTTATATTTTTTTTAATTAACGGACGCGACATCGATAAAATGAGATTTTTTGATCAAACCCTAGCATGTACCTATGCGCTGGATAAGTACAGACGACGTGAATAATTCCTCCGTCTACCGTCTAGTAGCGGGGCCAACTCAGAATTAAATAATTTATACTGCGAGTGGGTTCCACTTGCCTGATGGTAAAGATCCACTGGAAAGCTGAAACGCTCATGTTTATCTATATAAATTTAGAGCTGCGTTATGAACAATTAGATATTGTTATAATTATAAGTGAGCGGGCGGGCAAGTCCTCGACGATGCGAGCTTAGCGGGCTGAGAAGAGCCACGGGAGAGCTATTCGCTCCATTGGTCCTTCGAGGTGGCGAGCGAAGCAAGCCGGCGACACTTCGAAGCCTCGTTGGTAGCGTTTGACAACCTTACCTACGTCTCAGGCAGTTTCTCATTGAAAACTAATTTTGATGGGATTTGGCGGTTTATGTATCGTGTAAATTAATCAATTAAGAGATGAATTTATCAATTATTGCTTTCGCATATTCTAAACTTCATTCTTTGACCCGTTTATTTTAGGAATGCGCGCATTCGAGTAACCAAAATAATGGACCAAACTTAAAGTAGCAAAATGCCAATGAACGTAAAACTTGGTAAGTATCCCGTAAGTACACAGGCGGCACGTAACCGGAGAGCCCTATTTGGCCGCAATGCCACCGCGCCTGCGCCATGTCATTGCATGTTTTCATTGTGTCACCATTTTGTGAGATTAGAGCGGATCTGTAGTAGTTTAATAGGTCAAAGGTTTTCTCCTTACTGAATATTATGAATGTGAAAGTATGTCCACCACGGCTCATAATGTTTCACCGATTTGGTAAATGATAGCTTGCTTCCAGATTATAGACATAGACGGAAAATCAATCAGATCTACTAATTCACGCGGAAAAAGTCGCGTACCTACATCATCTTATACTAAATTTGTCACTGTTTGATATTAGTTTTCTCTAGATCTAGAATTCTCAATGAAGAAAAAAATATATTTTTGGCTTTTTCTACTTAGTCTACCTTTATGTATTTTTACTACAATTTACATATCGGAATGTACTACTGTACCTAACATACATTTTAAACTTATCGTACTAAATGATTTTCGCAGTTCTTGCGTTTCGCAAAACCTACCACCACCAATCTTATTCTTATTATTATATCTACGTTATCTTAAAACTCTAAGCCGTGACGGAGCCAGCAATGAAAACGCTCTCTCACACGGCAACCCAAAGATTAAACGTCCGTAAAAAGAGGGCACCGCGGCAAAATGTCTTGATACCACAATGGAAACCACCCTCCATCCGATTATAACCCCTAATTGCACACACCCAAGAGCTAATAGTTCTCTGGAGCGAGAAGAGTGATATTTTAACTTTATATGACACATGTCCATTTACTAAAGACCTTTCAGAGGTTTAGAATTGCTTGTGTGCAGCCATTTCGGGGTTTTATTTACTTGGTAGAGGTACTGTGGGGGGTATTCGTGTTAATGGCCTGAATTTATTACACTCTGTACACTCTGGGTAGTTAATGAATGTGGTTGTTGCTTTTAGCATTGTTTTAACAAGCGCCGTATATTTTTGATGGGCTGAAATATAAGCAACATCAGGTACCTACCGGATTACGTTTTGACGACCTCCCTGGCGCAATGGTGAGCTCTTTGATCCTATAAGGGGAGGTCCTGAGTTCGATCCCCGGCCGGGTCAATTCGGGAATTTATAATTTCTGAATTTTCTCTGGTCTGGCCTGATGGGAGGCGAAGCCTTGGCTAGTTACCACTCCAACGCCAAAGGCGTAACGCCAAGCGACTTAGCGTTCCGGTACGATGCCGTATAGAAACCGATTGGGGATATGAGTTTAATATAACTGCCATACCTCCAACAGGTTAGCCCTACCATTATAGACTGCATCATCGCTTACCTCAGGTGAGATTGCAGTCAAGAGCTAACTTGTAGTAGCGTACAAAAAAATATACGTAATATTAATGTGCACGTAAAATCTTGCACTTCTTAACTGATGTTTAGCGGATTCATAACAGAGGTATTTACTTACCTAGGGCCTTCTTGCATAAAACTGATTTAGTAATAGTAGATTATACACCAAGGGGATAAAGCACTGTTTTATGTCACGGGCGCTACATTGAATCCTGAACGTAACGAAGGACTCCAAATTTAACTCCCGAGCGCAGCGAGGGTGTTATAAGTTAATTCCCGACCAAAGGGAGGGAATTAAGATTGAGTCCTGAGTGCAGTGAGGGATTCAAGCGCCCAAGAAAAAAACTGCTTTATCCCGGTGCTGTATACTCTACTTTATACTTCTACCATAACAGTAAAACAAACTGCTTTGATATTCAAACTTTTTGCTTTTCATGCTGCCAGTGTTTATGCAGGTACACATACTCCTTGGTTTAAAAACTTTTATGTCAAATGGTACGATCGTTTGGTCGACCAGTCTGGAGCCTAGACTCTGTTGTGCATATTAATTACATGTATGGGGTTGGTCAACTAGTTGGGCGATCGATCGACTAGATTACGGCCCTAGGGCATGAAGACTGACTTTAGACCCGCAAAAGTATGATTAAAACAGTAGTGAAGGTATGGTAGAAGTATAAAATATTGTAATGTCATTTTGTAAGTGTGCACAATGTAAGTTGAATAAATAAATAAAGTAAGGAATATTATATAGACAACTAATAGTCCAATACTTTTTATATTAAAAAAAAGCGAGCGTTACTACGTAATCCTTAAACGCTTACGACATCTTAAAGAAAAATAAGGTAACTAAATAATCTCTTGAACCAAATAATATAAATTCTGAACACGAATTTTACAGTCTAGTCGTTCTACACGACTCGGGAGCTGCGACGGGGGTGGACAAAGATAAAATATATCTACACGTAGCGGAAGTATTCAGTAACGATCACATTATAAGAAGTGGAATAACCATGCAATAATATATAATTGTTAAGGCTCTTCCAGAATGCATCATCAGGCGTGATCGCAGTCAAGGGCTAACTTGTGGTGGAAAAAAAAACGTTGCATTTGCAATTTACTATCGGACTGAGATTGTAGGTAATTTATGGCAGGTGGTGATGAGGTCCATTGCTGCAGACGTAAGACGACGACGGAGGTTTTAAGATGAAAATAATAAAATAACAATAAGAAAAATATTTAGAATAAATAACCTACTAATAAATAAAATGAAAATAGTGAATAGAGGGCTGAGTTTGAGATAGAAATGTCACACGTAGAAAAAAACACAATGCTCATTAAAATACTAAAAAATTAAAATTGTCAAAGCGCCAAAATTAAAAAAAAATCAAATTCAAATGATTTTCATTCAAATAAACTTTTACAAGTACCTTCTTTTGAATCGTCGAGTGAATCTACCACTGGTTCGAAAAGTTTTGAGCACGCAAAAAATATACTCACTTTACCGTGTGTTTAAAAGTTTCAAGGGGTTAAAATAACGATGTCACGGCATGAAAGCAGAACAAAAAGTCTCTTGGCTTAGGGGGAAGAGGAGGGGCTAAAATCGGGCGCAGTGCTGTGGAAGCAAAATAAAGACAAAGGGGCATAGCGGTATCGCCAACATCGCATGAGAGCCCTACCGTGTTGGGACAATGGGGGTTTGGTTAGGGACGTGGCGTCGAGCGTTATCGATAAAATTTTGACTCCAAATAGAACAGAAAATTAATTGCTCTTTTCAGTTGTTTGTGAGTTGTGTTTGACAGCTTTTAACGCGCATGTGCATAATATGTTAGTGAATTTGTTGTGGTCCTCAAATATACGAATGACAAATAATTGGGGTTATTAGCTGAGAGCTAAGGCACTACTGTCCTGCCACATAATATCACTTGCAAAGATGAAGAAATAACCGTAAGTTTTCATGATTTAATTCAATATTGTGAATTAATGTTTCCACATAATACAACATCCTACAAGCACTTTATGACGTATTTTTGCCAAAACGTATTTTTATTTAGACATGTATCTTTTATCGACTTAAAACAAGTGTAACCCAACACTAGAGCTAGAGCACGCTACTCGAGCAGAGAACAACTTTTAGCGATACGGCTGAGCAAACGTTCCCGCTAGCAACGTATGAGTACACTTTCCATCTTCACAGGGCAATTTCGTCCCTGTTTCGGTGTCCCCGAATACAAACATGCCCTTTGTGAGATTTCCAGGCTTAAGGATTCTTGTTAGATAGGATTGGTAAGTTTATGTAGGTAAGAAGCTTACAGAGAGTAAGCGAGTGTCAAGTGATTGATCATGTTACGTTTTATCCTTTGGCTTTCTAGAATAGTAAAATTTTGGTCCGGTAGTTTTTAGGGTTCCGTACCCAAAGGGTAAAAACGGGACCCTATTACTAAGACTCCGCTGTCTGTCTGTCTGTCTGTCTGTCTGTCTGTCTGTCTGTCTGTCTGTCTCCAGGCTGTATCTCATAGACCGTGATAGCTAGAAAGCTGAAATTTTCACAAATGATGTATTTCCGTTGCCGCTATAACAACAAATACTAAAAATTAAAAATATATATATATTAAGTGGGGTCCCCATACAATAAACGTGTTTTTTTCGTATTTTTTTGCTCAAGATTAAAAACGGTAACAGGTAGACGGTTCAAATTTTCACAGAATATTAACTACCTTTCAAAATAAATAATTAAATATCAATAAAGTAAATATTAAAGGGGGGCTCCCATACAACAAACGTAATTTTTTGATATTAACAGTAAACCTCTACAAACAAAGTTAGTTTTGCGGTTCATTAACAAAGGTAATTATACCTACTTCTTGAGTACGGAACCCTCGGTGCGCGAGTCCGACTCGCACTTGGCCGGTTTTTATGTCACACGTTACGTTGACCGTTACACGCCAGAATCAGACTTCGTAATGAATTTTGATATTATTAGTATGCATTGGTTGACTGATAGCAACACTTTTTGACAGCCGTGTATTAGGTACAAAAAGATCTGTAGGTACAAACAATAACTGAATGTGTTTCTGAAAATATAATACGTATAACAAACCAGTATGACTTTTAAAAGAATACGATCATTCTTAGTGGCTATAAATCCTAACATAAACTTCGCTAAAGTAGCAAGGCAGATGCATTGCATTTCAAAATGGCTCATCGTGAATTTATCGAGCACTCAATCAATTCCGATAGCAGAGCGGCTTGCCTGCGTCACACAGCCAATACGTCGCGTCAGTGTCCATATTAACTAGTAGGTTTAAGCGTTTCACAAATCCGACACATCTACTATATAAAAATAAGTCGGGTTTTCCTTCCTGACGCTATAACTCCAGAACGCACGAACCGATTTCCACGGTTTTGCATTCGTTGGAAAGGTCTCGGGCTCCGTGAGGTTTAGAGCAAAGAAAATTCAGGAAAAAATTCAACAGAAAAGCGGGAAAGTCTTTTTAGCGGGAAAGCCATCTGGTGGCGAAACGGAGTTCGCCGGGTTTGCTAGTATTATATGGATATATAATATGTGTCGGATTTGTTGAATATACACTGGTCTGTCGTGTCGCTTTCTCGCGTGGTGATTCGATCGTCACGCTGAATTGCTTTACGTCGTGTTAGGCTTATTCGCGCAACATTGCCTTTGCCTGCGTGTTATTCAGACATATTATCTGAATGCCTATTCAGATTTTCCCTTTGTTAGTGTAGTATATGTTACTTTTGCGTCCAGTAAATGGCGTAATGACATAAACAAATTAAAAAAAGAAAAAAACGCGTTATGGTACGGAAGACCTAGTATTGATCCAATAATATGATGAATACTCGCTACGCTCATAACTTGTACCACAAGCGTGCAATCTAGACGAAACACCAATATGTTGTGATATCCCCCGCTTCCTCTCATCATATTCAACGTTCCCATACAGAAACAACGCACCAACCTCTCAGAATAACTTAAGCCTTAATATGAAAACCAGAGGACACATTTTACTATGACCACGGTTAAAATATAATAAATCGACTTGAGTTTTAAATACAATGGAATATAGACCTTATGATTATAAATAAAGAGATGGAATACTGTTATATTCTGATTCTTCGATTTAATAATGTCATCGGCTAACCATAAATATTCTTTCGGCCCTTAGTTTTGTAAACACTAGACTCAATGTTACGTGATTGGTTTTCACCGCTTTACTTTGCTTATGATTTTCAACATTGATGGTTTTTAGTTTGAGATTTGTAGGGCGATACGTTTAACTGTATCAATCACTAGCGAATGCCCGCGACTTCGTCTGCGTGGTTTGAAGATTTTTGGTTCCCGCGGGAACTCTTTAATTTTTCGGGATAAAAAGTAGCCTATGTGCTCCATAGTATTCCAGACTATAATGTATCTTTGTGCCAAATTTCAGCCAGATCCGTTCAGCCGTTGCTGCGTGATTGAGTAACAAACATCCATACATCCATCCAAAGTTTCGCATTTATTATATTAGTAAGATAAGAAGTAAGATTGCTGCAATCTGTTGTTATAACTGGCTGAATTTATGGTATAAAGGGTTTTAGCTCATAGTGAAAGATTTAGACATGAGATTTGATTGTGATTTTAAGTTTTAACCCTGAAACCATAATAGGGTTCCAGAGCCATAAAGCAATTTTTTTAAATAAACGCAATTACAAAAACCGCCATTTTAAAAAGATTCATCGAGGTTTTTCTTATTAATGTAAAACTCATAATAATAATAATTAATATGAGTGTGATATTAATAATAATTAATATGAATATTTTATGTGATGTTAAATAACACATTTAAATCAACTATGAGGTATTTTAAATTTAATAAAGATATCGCGAAACAAGTACGGGCATGAGAAATGAGTTTTCATGTTTTCTTACAAATGTAGTGAAAAACGTTGTGTGATACACATGCGTTGATGTTTTTATCTACTCCAGCATCGAAAAGTTCCAATTTCGAATTTGACAACTATATCGAATTGAACCCTCTTTCGTGTTTGCTTCTCATAACGATACAGTTCGTTGTATGGGAGCTGTATCGTTATGAGTCGTAGCTGTATCGATATGGTTATCTTCATAAATAGGATACCTATAGCTTAGCGGCTCTGGGTTCTGGACTTTTTTATTAATTTATAAAGAAAAAATTATAAAGACGTCCTTGTCGTAGATAAAATCTTGTATGCAACTGTACGTAATTAGTCATTTTAATTCTCGTACTATCCTATTTTGATACTCGGCAAGCCTCGTATCAAAAAACAGCACTCGAATTAAAATGACCCTCATTACGATACAGTTGCATAAATAGCTATTACAAACCCATGACGATGGTCAGCTCTCGCCTGATGGCATCGGGCTGACAAGAGTCAACTCGTTTGTAATAACCTACTTACCGCTCTTATATCACAAACTACTATTAGGTTTATGGAGCACTAAGTTATAATTTAAAGAATGAGTTCTTTTTTCAACCGACTTCAAAAAAAGGAGGAGATTCTCAATTCGACTGTTTTTTTTTTTATGTTTGTTACCTCAGAACTTTTGACTGGGTGGACCGATTTGGATGATTCTTTTTTTATTTGAAAGGACATACTTCCCAAGTGGTCCCATATAAATTTTATCGAAATCGGTCGAGCGGTTTTTAAAATATCAATAATAAAATAAGTACTTTGTATAGTGTGTGCTTGTTGTTGTAAAGTTGTCGCGGGAGTTTGAAGTCGGTTGTTTAAAAAGATTTTTTTATATTGAATTTAAATTAGTGATAGGCCTGCGCTTGACGACAATCATGCTTAGTGCAGAGCAATGATGAGTTCACGATATGGAAACAAATTTCAAATATCTGTGAATCATATTTTGGTGTAAACACTGACCTGTGTCGGGCTTTTCGAGCTTGATTGTAGCACGCCTCTCCACCGTGGGTTGTTTAGGACTATGCCGTTTACTTCGCACCACTAGTGACTGCGGGATCTGTAGCATGAAAAATAATGTTAGTGACTGCATAACTTCTTTAATATCCCAGATCAGCATTTATTTTACTTTTAATAAAGCAATGGATCGCAGTCAAGGTCTAACTTTTTTAACGAATTAAAAATGAGTATGTCAATCTTCATGTAACGGTTAATTCGAAAAATTATAGCTTGTTCTTTGGCGATAAGGCTTAAAGACTATACATTTTACTCGTTTGACCACACAAACGTATTACTGTGACATTGATATCATTGATTTAAATCTCAAAAAAAAAAAAAAAAGATTTATCACGCCATCATATCTGTCAAGCGGCTTATTCACCCGCATACCGCGAAGCGTGTAGTTATTCGTTTATATTTGCTTTATTCTACGCATAAACACATAAGCGCAAATGATCCCAGGTCATGGCCAGAAATGATGAATGAAAAAGCATGCTCTCACACTCGACTTGGAACGACCATGGAGTATCTATATTAATATTATGAATGCGAAAGTGTTTCTGTCTCTCTGTCTGCTACGCTTTCACGACAAAGCTCAACAGATTTTGATGAAATTTGGTACAGCCGTAGATTGTATCCTGGGAAATGACATAGGCTACTTTTTATCCAGGAAAATTTCCCGCGGGAATCAAAAATTCTTAATCCACGCAGACGAAGTCGCGGGCATCATCTAGTCTCAATATAAAGTTGTAACTTACGAGTTTATCGGAGCGGTCGCCGGAGGGTAGCCTCGCGATGGTGACGTCAGCGCTGTCCTCCGGCGGCGGCGGTTGTTGCAGCCAGTTGTACTCGCGCTTCTCTACCGGCACCCCGCGTCGCTCGTAGTCTGCCGCTTGAGTCCTACACCGAAATATATGTACAATGTAAAAAAGGTGTCAGTGAACCTTATTGTCATGAGGGGAGATACTATTTATGCTCTCATTGATTATTTAAAATGATTTGCAGACCAACTGTGACCATACGAGTATTTGACTTGGGAATCTCCGATAAGAGTTTTTTCACTGTAGGATATGTCGCTGGGTGTATGCCAAACCCTTCGATCCTATAATAAATCCAATGTAAGTACTGTAAGTACTTACATTGGATTACAGTAACTCTCTTACTGGCTTACAGTAAGGTCTTTAAACCTACGTGGTTTTTCACAGTGCTACCCACCACAAAACTGTAACATTTTTTTTGATAGTAAAAAAATAAAATAAAGTTCTCCATCCGTTGATGCATGAGCAATGGGAACTCCTTCATACTCACTTCCTGTAGGTCTCTATCCCTCATACAATATCAGATAAGACTCCTCGCAGTGTCAGTACAGTACCTCAGACTCTCGTAGCAGTCGAGGCACACGACGGCATAGTCTCCGTTCTCCAGCAGCAGCGAGTTCTCCGTCCGCCGATGCATGAGGAAGGGGAACTCCTTGATACTCACTTCTAGTAGATCTCTATCCCTCATACAATATCAGATAAGACACCTCGCAGTGTCAGTACAGTACCTCAGACTCTCGTAGCAGTCGAGGCACACGACGGCGTAGTCTCCGTTCTCCAGCAGCAGCGAGTTCTCCGTCCGCCGATGCATGAGGAAGGGGAACTCCTTGAAACTCACTTCTAGTAGATCTCTATCCCTCATACAATATCAGATAAGACACCTCGCAGTGTCAGTACAGTACCTCAGACTCTCGTAGCAGTCGAGGCACACGACGGCGTAGACTCCGTTCTCCAGCAGCAGCGAGTTCTCCGTCCGCCGATGCATGAGGAAGGGGAACTCCTTGAAACTCACTTCTTGTAGGTCTCTATCCCTCATACAATATCAGATAAGACTCCTCGCAGTGTCAGTACAGTACCTCAGACTCTCGTAGCAGTCGAGGCACACGACGGCGTAGTCTCCGTTCTCCAGCAGCAGCGAGTTCTCCGTCCGCCGATGCATGAGGAAGGGGAACTCCTTGATACTCACTTCTAGTAGGTCTCTATCCCTCATACAATATCAGATAAGACACCTCGCAGTGTCAGTACTGTACCTCAGACTCTCGTAGCAGTCGAGGCACACGACGGCGTAGTCCCCGTTCTCCAGCAGCAGCGAGTTCTCCGTCCGCCGATGCATGAGGAAGGGGAACTCCTTGATACTCCCTTCTTGTAGGTCTCTATCCCTCATACAATAGCAGATAAGACTCCTCGCAGTGTCAGTACAGTACCTCAGACTCTCGTAGCAGTCGAGGCACACGACGGCGTAATCCCCGTTTTCCAGCAGCAGCGAGTTCTCCGTCCGCCGATGCATGAGGAAGGGGAACTCCTTGATGGGCAGCGCGCGGACCCGCTTCCTGTACGTCTTGATGCCGCACAGGTAGCAATGGTAGTCGTGCGTGTTGTACACGCGCCGCTCCGCTGGACACCCACCCAGGGCTTCGTACCTGTCGTCGTAATGTAATGTTGATGTATTTTTTTTATTCCACTACAAGTTAGCCCTTGACTGCCTCACATGATGATAAGTGATGATGCAGTCTAAGATGGTAGCGAGCTAACCTGTTAGTGTACGGACACGAAACGAGCGGCGGCGGGGCGATGGCGGTAGCGGGGCGATGCGATTAGTCGGAGAGCTGGCGACGAATTTCGCCGCAATTTTGTCATACTCATTTGTAAACTTTATTCACGTTAAAAACCGCAAAATTTGTGTCGATTTGCAGGTATTATTGAAATTACTCAATAAATACATGATTAAAATTTCAGATTGCCAAAAGTATATTTTTTTGGGAATTTTAATAAAATATTTTTGAAGAGAAACAACCGCAAACGCTTTACCAGACTAGCAGGACTGGAATCGCCAGTTGACGAAATTATATTCTTTCACAATTTCAGTTTGCCCAAAGGGCCTTCCCGAAATTCGTCGCTAGCTCTCGTACCACATCGCCCCGCTGTCGCCGTCGCTCGGCCGTTGCTAGTTTCGTGTTTGACGCCTTAGGGGTATGGCAGTTATATTAAACCCATACCAGTAGTCGGTTTTTACACGGCATCGTACCTGAACGCTACTAGCCACGGCCGAAGCCTCCCAATAGACAAAGATATTTATTGCCAAAAAGATACTTGCTTACTTAAGAAAAACAATACACATTGATATAAGTAAAAAATAGGTATTGATCAATATCAACTTTTCGTATAATGCAGTTTTTGCAGCACTTCCTAAAAAATTAAGTTCTTTTAAATGCGTTTTGGGCGACTGTGGATATGACTCCGTGGAAGCCGATCAGCGCGTTTTTATAATTAATTAATAACTATTATATGTTGCGGTCAATACTACACTTTTCATCGATAGGTGTCGACTGTCGAGTTATAACTATGATGATTAGTTATTTTAACGTTTAAAATATTATATACTTATAAATATATTTAAAATGATGATTAGTTTAAAGAAATACACACCTTCTCCACTGATTCAGCAGCGAATGGTAACAGAATGTACAGACTAGAGCCGAACCGTTCTCCTTTAGCTGCTCTGCGTTCGGATGCTGCTGTTGGAATATCAATACAATTCACATTATTTGCTTAAAATTATTGTCAGTTAAACTTATCAAATAAAGCAACAAATCTAAGTGTAGTTATTATCATTTTCCGCAGCGGACAAAACTCAAAAGGAAGGAATCACTTATTTTAAACCTACCAGTCTAAAGATAGTTAAATTATTATAAGGCTTAAAATTCCTCCTATCGGTCGCGTACATTTTATAAGTACTGCACTCTGACAGTGTTGCCAGCATCTCGGTGTTGTATTTAACATACTTGGTCTGGCTATCAATTTAGTTAGTAGCATCCATTGACTTAATAATGCATGGACTTCGGGTGTAATGCAAAATTCACGAAAAAAGTGTCCCGAGAAAACCTATTATGTACGAGTATACATGTATATTTTTATAAACAAACTAAAACATTGTAATTTATGTCTTAGATCATTATTATACAGCCTAATTTTGCTTGTTATAAGCTATCCGCCTATGTAGCTTTGACTGACGGTCGCCCATTCTTTTAGCATATGCAGCTTCTAGCGATAAATTTGATAAAAATATTGCACTCCCTCTGTCTTACGCGCGTAGTGTATTAGAAAAGGACAGATAGTTACTTTTTGTTCATTTTGGTTGGTTATGCCATTTGTTTTTACAATTAATTGAAATTTGGATGGAATATTATGTTTCTAAGCGAAATAATACCTTTATATCGTTAATAAATGTTTAATTACTGAAAATATGACACACCATCTTCTATTCTCACCTTACTCGGGTAGTTTTTGCAAGATTTTTTATCTCCGTGCGGCATTATTGACGAGTGTTCTTTATGCTGACAAACACGAGACTGAAGTGCGACTGGAAACCTTTTCGCGTTTTGGATCTCTTTCGGTTCGGACACTTTTTATCGCTGACCCGAAGTCCATGTATTATTAAGTCAATGGTAGCATCACAATATGATCTATGGTCATGTCACACGACTGAGCAGTATCGTTTATCTAAATATATCGCGGTTAGAATATTCACGTATCCATACTAATATTATAAATGCGAAAGTGTGTCTGTCTGTCTGCTATGCTTTCACCGCCCAACCGTTCAACCGATTTTGATGAAATTTGGTACAGGGATAGGTTGCATCCCGGGGAAGGACATAGGCTTTTTATCCCGGAAAATTAAGGAGTTCCCGCGGGAATTGAAAAAACTTAATACACGCGGACGAAGTCGCGGGCATCAGCTAGTACGCTATATATAAGAAAATTTGGTTACCATGTCGTACATGTGTATAAGTGGTGTATGTAATATGGATGGGGAGTAATACCTGATGCGTGAGCAAGCAGGGGAAGTACGGAGCGTTGCCTTGCGGCTGCCCGAACAGCACCCGCGCTAGCGTCAGGTCCGAATGTAAGCCGCACAGGTAACAGTAAATTGACGTGCATGCTGCGAACAATTAAACATTATATCTCCATCAGTTCGCACTTTTTTATCCACTACAAGTTAGCCCTTCACTGCGATCTCACCTGATAACCACTCAGCGGGCTAACCTGTTAAGGGCATGTCAGTTATATTAAACCCATACCGCTTTTCGATTTCTACTCGGCATCGCACCAGAACGCTAAATCGTTTGGCGGCACGTCTTTGTTGGTAGGGTGGTAACTAGCCACATCCGAAGCCTCCTACCAGGCCAGATCAGGGAAAATTCAGAAATTATAAATTCCCACATTGACCCTGCCGGGGATCGAACCCGGGACCTCGGCACGTTAAGACAACAGCGCTCAACACTGCGTCACGGAGGTCGTTAAAAGGAGGTCACTTCCATGGGGATTATTTAACTTGGGCAGAAATTATAGTGCTGTTTCTTCAATATTCAATCAGCACAGAGTTAAGAATTTTATAAAACGAAATAACCACACTAACGGCGCTTAAGCGGGCGTGTTCAACAGACCAATAATAAATAATTAGACTACTTATTAGTAAATTATACAAAAAAAGTGTGTGTAAAGTAAATTCACACAAGGCAAAGTAAAATTTCAGAAAAGTAGCCTACGAAATAATGAGATAAATGTAACTTGTATTCTACCTCATTCTCTCGCAGGCTAAATCTTATTATGAATATGTTTGTCTCTTTTTGGTGTCGCTTTTTCGTTTAGTTTTTCGTTTTATCAACCAGCGGCGGATTAAAATAAATCATAAAAAGCAATTAACAAATCAGACTTTCTAGTGCTACATTTAAAGCTACGTTCGTCCGGTGGCGCCACTTGTACCGTGGCGACATCATCCATTTCATCGAAATTTCAAATCACCACAACGATTCTAAAGAAGTTCCACTTAAAAATAATCTGATTCGCGGCGACAGGCGCCCTAAAATAAAAATAAACAAATATATATAAAATAATAAACAAAATACTAAACTCGTCGAAATTGCATAGTATTTTTGAGTGTTATTTAAGGTGCAGTGAAGCAAAATGCAGCGTTTTAACCATGGGAAAGTTTTAACCAACATTGGGTTTGATGTTATACACTTACCATTATGACTAGCTACAGTTCTATCGGAGGTTGTGGAGGGTGGGGTTGGTATGACTCGATCGCCGTTCAACGACGAGTTCGACGGCATAGGCGAGGGGATGCTATATCTGAAACAAACACGTGCATTATAATCTTGACTGACAAATTAAGTCACGTCATTCAATAAGGTCATATTGCATGACTATAAGTCGTTTCGTAAGGAGTTCGTTTGATGATGATGGACGTTGTGATTCTATAATTCGACACACTCGAAGTTCATGAAACCCACTCCTCCCAAACTTCCAATCCATCGACCTTTACGAACTCGCGCTAAAAAACAGTACCTACTTCCCCTCTATAGATCCCCTTCGCTCTATAGATCTCAGCATTAAACTCTGTCCAATCATTTATTTTACTTTTGGCAGATGGAGTCAATGATGTTCTAACGCGTTACTGATTCGATTTTTGATAACAATCGACTTTCTTTATGAAGAAGTTTTAATCGATTTGACACATTGATATTTACCTTTGCTCAACATTTTTTTATTGTTTTATTAACATACCCAAGCGTTCAAATTACTAAGTATATTAAAGTATGTATTAAAATAAATCATTTATATACAACAGTACACTAAATGAACATGAATCTGTCAGGTTATAGAAACTATCCATCGCCAAAGATGTATGGTGCTCATAGGACTATCAAGAAAGCTAGTGTTGTAGCTCCGTGACATTTTAAAAAGGAAAGTCGTACTTGTAATTACTAGATGAGTATACGAGTTACGAAATATCGGATAAAAGGGCTCGTTGCTTCATGGAAAAAACGATATGCGTCTATGGAGTATTGCATTTTTTTGTCGATGGTTGCCTGTCAATAATTATGACACTTCATAGACGTGCATATGCCAAAAGTAAAATAAATCGTTGGACAAGGCATAGAGTGTTAGCGACTCACCTTCTGTGCTCCAGCGGCACTCTGTCGGCGTCCATGAGCTCCCACTGGCGCGCCATGTGCCGCACGCAGCGCGAGCACGCCAGCACGCGGCCGCCGCGCGCCGCGCTCTCGCCCGCGCCCGCCAGGCACGGGAAGTGCATCGCGTGCGAGTTCATGTACTCCGCCGTCGTTGATAGCCACTCCATCGACTGTTGGGGATACAGGCCCGCGCACACGTGACACCTAAAATGGCATTTTAAGTTTATTTGAACCTCATCATCAACATTGCGCATGAAACTGCCATTTTTCTTAAATAACTTTCCATTGTTCTTTGATTTGAGAAATTTCACCAAACAATATTATTATACATACAGAGGGTAGGTCAAGTTAATTTTATAATATGATGCATTTTTGCATGCAGCAAATCGCAAGTGCAATACATCTAGGCTAGCTTATTTACCTGCCTAAATAGGGCAAATTTTATAGACCAATGCCTGTTTTCCATGCACCAGTAAATGTTGATAAGGACAATTTTTCATGAAACCTCGCCCTACTTCTCGCCTCGTTAAGTAACAAAACAATATGATATTTATCAGTATTTTATCGCAAATTTACTAAAGCCAAGGGCTCTATCAAGACAGGTATATAATCTAAGATATAAATGTACTTTTTACCGGTACCGTCCCATCCCATTTTCAGCGATGATTTGACTATGCGGACTCGGTGCGAGTGCGCTCGAAGGCCGCTTATTGCTCACTGTCTGTCCCGGCTTCAATTCATATGGCTTAAACCTAAAAATAGTAATTTAATGGCTAAGTGGTCGAAGCCTTCTACCATATAGATAGATAGATAAATTATTTATTAGACACACAAACATAAAGAGATAAAGTAAACAAGTATAGAAAGGGCAAGGGCGCAAGGGCACTTCGTTTCTATACTTTCTTTGTTTTCCAGATCTGTCTTGAGCCAATTCAGAAATCATAAATACCCATGGTCAACCGGAGATCGTACTCAGAACCACCCATTAAAGTGGCTCGTAAACTGAAGGGTTATAAAGCAATAAGAGCTTATGAGTAAGAATATGCTTAGTCGAGCAATAAGATTTTGGGTTGTTGAACAAATCTCCACTTCGCGCCGCTTTAGCAGAACGTGAGCTTACTACCATCGCTTAAAGCAGTATTATTTTAAAATGTCAGTTCTATATGACGTACCTTGACGTCCCTAAAAGAAGATTTTGAGAGCGTCAACAATATTATCCTTATTGCATAGTAGTAAGCCCCCTGGTACCCTTATAAGAGCACAGCACTTGCAGTAGCGTGCACGGGGTTTGAAGCTTAGGGTAGGCATTAGTTAGTCAGTATACCTATTTACTGACAGTCATGGTAGAAAATTAGCATTGACGTATTTCCATTTGGGTAAGCAGTGCTTTTATGCCTCTTAGAACTGAACGCCACTGAGCACTTGCGACTGCGCCAGGAAGATCTTAATCTTACCTAATATTGTTGGTGTGCGAGTTGTTGGTGGGTGCGGTGGCGTCCCCGCTGTCGCCGTACGCGGGATACTTGAGTGAGATACTTTTGTTACACGATGCACAAATCTGCACCATGCCTGAAACGCGACCATACCTTCTATATGTGTTCACATGAGCGCATTTATTTATTTTGAAGTAGATGACGGATGATCCGCGAATGCATACACGGAGATTCAGTTCAAATCCCGTAGGAACTCTGATTATTAACGGAGATAAAAAATAGCCAATCTTCAGGATACAAGCTATCACCGTAGCAAATTACGTTATTTGAAGCTGACAGTCAAGACAGGCTTTGTAACTATTAATTATTACTAATATGGATCAATATTTGTTTAGAGATTGGAGTTATGCAAAAACGTGTTGTTTTGGCATAACATGTTTTGTTTTCTAGACTGAATTATTATCCTTTGTTTAGATAGTTAATCTTATTATAATTTATGCGCAAGGCTACGAGTCTAAAGGTGCAATGTGGTCTTATCATTTCAGATAACACGCAGGCATAGCATTTGACAGCCACGATGTGATAATCGCGATCGATTCCAGTTATCTGAGACTAACACTATTGCCTGAAACGCACCATTTTGGTAAGAATTACGCAATTATTATTTTTATTTAGAAACGTGTCACTATCACAATGTGATAATCACAAGTTCCGTACTAGTTCCCCCAGCGTGTAAGCAATGACACATTGCTTCGATGTGCGAACAGAAGGCGAACGCCAGTTGCATCTGCGTTGAAATCCACCAATGACCGATGTACGGTCTTCTAAAAAGACGTCCACCGGACAAAGGACCGTGTTTTTACCGGACTTGCAGTGTTGTATAATAGTGTGTAATGAATGAAAGCACCGGATAGAAATAGTCGCCAGGCGGATACCGGCCTGTGCATGTTCACTGTACTAACATTCATTATACACGGTCCGCTGTCCGGTGGTAAAAAGATCGTCAATAAGGGTTCTAAATGAGAAGATTATTTCGACTAATATCTGACCTTGTGGACTAATCGGACTCGCGTCAGGATGCGCCTTCAGCGTCGTTATGAAGGGGTAGAAGGGCTCCCTCTCCGGATTGGAGCAGCAGTACACCAGCCGCAACAGCGAGCTAGGGGCCGAAACTCCACACACGTAGCACACGAACGCTGTGGTCTGAGAGGGGGGACGGTCTAGGGAGGGCGAGTGGGCGTGCGTGGCGATAGATTTGTCGCCGGAAGAAGCGAGACTGAGGGGGGACGGAGGCAGTAACGAGGGAGGTCGCGTCCGAAGTGTGTACACCCGTTCGTGTGCGGGCACGCCGCGCATCTGTAACAAAAAAAAAACATTTCATAAGCAAGCGAAACGTAAAGTACGTATTAGGTAAATCTGCAGATATTGAAGTTTCGTTTAGATTTTTCTATATTATACAAGATTTTTCACGACTCTTACAAACACCACCACAGACAAACGGTCTTGCAGATAATTTCGCAATTACACCTTACAATTATACTTGACACACACATAGACCATCTTTAGATAAATACGTTAGATATTTACAGCATTCGCCATATTATTAAATATTTATCAAGAAGTAGTCAATAAATCATACAGCATACTTGAGATAGCATAATATTTTATAATCATTATAAAAAATAATTATTAAAGACTTGGCGTTATCTAAGGAAATTAATCAAACTATTATCAGCATTATCAAAAAATTAAGACATAATTAATTTTCAATGCATAATATTTGTAAGTCAATATAATTAGTTGAATGAATAGTTGAAAAAAATTATAAATGTATTTTCCGTTTCTGTATTACCTACAGGTGAAGTGTCAATCTTTAACTCGATGTTTCTAATTTTATAAGTAATCTTATCATACAGATAATCGTACAGGTAATGAATATTCACGATTACGTGGAATTTCAGATGTAACGTTTATTATGACGATATTTCGATGTATACCCAAGTAACAATTCGTTGTCGTATAAAAGTCGTGACAACGTTTTTTGTTTACCTTTTAGTCCTAAAGAAAGGTTGTATAAACGTTATTATAACGTTTACAAAACGCGAAAAAGGCCCCAGTTATAAGACCATCTGTCGTTTAATCGTCACATAAAGGTCGCGACGATGACCATTTACGTCGTTTAGACGTCCTGTAGACGTTGCATAATAGAACGTTTTGATTATATAGACGTTACGAGATAACTCTTACATATTCATATTAATTTTGTGAAGTGACTAAAACGTTGTAATAGCGTTATGCGATTGACTGTTTTTTGTGGAAGTTGAAAAGAAATCGTACGTGCTCTTGTGAAAAAAATAATTAACTAAAAATTTATGGTTAGAAGGCAATTAAGTAAAACTAATTCTATTAAACATTGATTATTCTATGTTTGTATTATATTGCGTAGAGTTGATTTCGACTGGAAACTTAATTTTTACGAGAAAGTATATATGAAAATACTATGAATATTTTAATGCCCCCCCGTGATTTTGTGTTTTATGCATTATATTTAAATAATTTCAAATTATCTCTTCATTCAAAACTTCCGGCCATGATGTTTTAGTTAGTGTCCAACCTCTAAACGACGTTAAAATAACTGTATGTCGTGTAAATGTTTTTGTGACGACCATTGAAAACGCCATGTTTTAGACATTAGGGTTTCTCAAGCTAGGGTGTACAAACACTATTTTTTTTTCTATTATTATGTGTATAGATATATATTTCCTAACTAAAATTACAATCTATACTAATTTAAGTAATATTATTAGGTGTAGGATAAGTTGTATTAAAGTTGGAGTTTGACTCTTATAGGACTTAATGTCTCGTAATAGTTATATTGCAGTCACAAGAAAACTACTTGGTTGTATAAAAGGCTTAACCACGACGACTAAAAAACAAAGTAATGTTAGTTATATAAATGTTATGAATTAACGTCTACGTGACTTTCAGTCATATAAATATCATACGCCGACGTTTAAGCAATCATGAATGTCGTATAAGCGTTGTGGCTGTTACCATTACATAACGTCATATAATTTCGTTTTATAGACGTTTACTCGACTATTTATTATAACTTAATAGTCGCACGACTAAAAGGCCGAATCGATGACATCTATAGGACGTTATTGTTGTCCTATTACCATTATAAGACTACTACACAACATGACGTCGTATAACTCTAGATTTATACGACTTTTTTGGACTTTTTTGTTACTTGGGTACCTGACGAGGTGGGAAATCCCAATAATCATTATCTCGATAATATAGTGTAAACAATATGTGATAGGTACTTCAATTGAAAACCAAGATGTTTGCTCTGTTTGCACTTACCTAAGCTAGCATCTACGTGTTATACAAATAAAACTGTAAAACTCTCGTGTCGTCGAATGCACCCTAATCTTCCATAGAAAACAGATAAAAGAAATAAAAGATTTTTAAAATTCAAGTTTTGAAAATCAATTATCTAGGTTGTCCGCCAACACAATGGTACCGATTCACAAATGTCACATCGCTAAACTAAACTAAATTTTAAACTCGCTTATATAGTTTCTCTATCTCCAAAAGCTATTCTGTATATGCCTCCATCTAAATTTAAAATCGCTAAAATTCTCTCTAAAGCTGAAGTCTAAGTTGAATTGCGAGTGATACCATATACAGAAACAAAAATTGCACAATTTGTCTTTGTTTTTTGCACAATAATCGTAATAATACTTTTTGCGACTAAAATCGAATTAGATGACTTTCTATATGAATAAAATTTATTTTATATTAATAAATTTGATGTTCCTTGCACCACAACGTAATAAACTGCCAAAAAGAGACATTTTGTCAATGCTACTTAGGCAGATTCCTAGTTCCATGATGCTACTATATACTACCTCTATGTTTATTCGTCTGTGGCTCAGTTGTCACTTGCCGATCGTGGACCGTTGTCTTTGGTACATAACTTGTTTGTTTTTATTTCGATTTCGAGTTTTCAAAATCTTTGAATGAATCCCCAAGCCCGTAAAAAAGCGAATTAAAAGCAAATATAACTTCGTAGAGAAATTCCATCCTAAAAATTAAGTTAAAACCTAGGCGTAGAACAATACGCCTCCAAGGATGTCCCCGGCCACCCTAATAACTTGGTGGCAAGCGTATGAAAGTAAAAGGCTACTAAAGGAAGCAATTGATACTGCATCGGAAACTATGGCTGTTGCAACGACAGACATCCAAGGAGCTGGATCACCGGCTTTCGTCATCTTCCGTTCTGATTACAAAGTGAAGTCTAGTGTTTGTGAACCATGTATATACCGTTTAATATCCTAACTGATCCCTGAATCTCTTCAAGTCTAGTCTAGGATTAGTTGTCGCGAACATAAAAGTAGATTTACTGAAATATATTAACTAACCTAACCTACAATAAGCGCGAATCTGTCTCGTTTAGCATCTAGTGTCCCAAATAGGTACAGTTTAAGAACCTTTTATCAGTGTAAGACTTATTAATAATAAACCACCTGTGTGGCTTAGAATCATATTAGTTTTATTTGAAAACCCCCGGCATAGACTAGGACTAGGTAAGGAGGAGGTAAATCCTAACCTATCTGATCTGGTTGCACAGATAATGTACAAAGAAGTGCTTGAAGTCTAGTCTACCTAGACCCCAGGCACTCTGCTACAATAATTATGAATAGATAACTAGCTGATGCCCGTGACTATGTCCACATGGATTGAGATTTTTTGGTTCCTGCTACAACTTAATTTTCCGGGATAAAAAGTAGCCTATGTGTCTGTGTAAAGTATGTATATGTGTTTGCAGATTATAATCTATCTCTATGCCAAATTTCACCCAGATCTGTTCAGCCGTTTGGGCGTAAATGAGTAACAAACATCATCCAAACTTTCACATTTATAATATTATAGTATAGATGATTTTACAAGTAATAGCTATATTATAGTTGAGAAGATGTACCTGTAAGTGTGAGATCTATAGAGCGAACTTTGACTTTGCTTAGACTTAAGACACGGTTAAATTGAGATACATTTATGTTACTCACATAAATCCACCTCGTTTTAACTCTAAGTAAAGTCTGAGCCAAGTCAAAGTACACTCTAGATCTCATGTATGTGTCTGTATGATTAGACCTTCGAATTAACCAATTTTGATCAAAATTAGTACATAGGTAGGTAGGCTTACATCCTGGAAATGTAATATTACTAATTTTATCTTGGAACATCAGTTTTCAAGGGTTCACAAGCATCATCTTATTATACCAATATGTTGATTTGAAATGAAAGAACTATGTACCTATACATAACATTATGTATCTAATGTTAATTATATATTGATATTTATTCAATTTTATTTAGGTACCTTGTTATAAAAGAATAAGACAAAAATAAAATTTTAATTAATTTTCTTTTTATTATTTAAAGTATCTATCAATAAATCCTTGTCTAATTATTCTTGCTTATGCAAGGAAATCCACATATTTTTCTTTTCTTCTTGGAGAGACAGCTATGCAAAGCCTTTGATCCAGGACCAGTTGCAGCCAAGAACAGCAGCAGCAGAAGTTGCAGCTTCAATGCCGGGATAACCTTATTAGCCTTATTGGGTAGACTATGTGAAGGCTATGTTTGTGCATTAGCGCAGGGCACTAGTAACAGATGATGATGATGTGTAAATGTGTTTCTTCTGCCTCAGCAGAGCCTCTGCAGCTGTGTTCTGGAGCTTGATATTGAATATGTCATGTCTGTTCAACCAATACTTGTCCGTTAGTCTTGGATTAATTTGCCCCATGAATTAATTGGTTTTCATCAGCACACATGGAACACACAGCTGCAAAATACACAGAATTTTTGTATTTGGTATTTTATGGAAGGAAAGGGTTACTGAAAAACACTTCAACTTGTTTATTTTGTCAGTTCAGTGATAACATGCATATTTGGCCAACGAAGCTAAGTCTCCAAGTCTACTTGAGTGAATTTACACTTGTTTTGTAGATATAACTGAAATACTATGTGTTACCTATTGACTGCATACTAAAATATACCTACTTAATTAACATTATTTACAATATTCTAATTTATGCATATAACATTATGTTGCAGTGGGTGGGGTCCTGATTTAGGCAATCTAAATAATTGAAAAAATTACTCTTCTGTCTAACCCATACCAAAGTGGTAAACTAGTTAGGTACATCTACCACTTAGGTATAGGATTGGGTAGATATAAGTATAGCTAAGTACCTAATACAAAATAGAATCAGCTTATGACTGTATTCTTTTATTGTATGGGTTCCAACTAATGCTAGGTATTAGACATACCACAGAAGAGGCAAACTGCATGAGCTGATTCCCTGTATGGTGTCTTCTCTAGTTTCTACTACAATGCTACAGACCATTGGGTCTGCGTACCTAAACAGTAAGAAAGCAACCCTAATGCTATTACTAAGTCTGTCACAATTTGCATTATGTTATTAACCTTAAGAAACCCTTAGGTATCTTAGGTAGAAACCTAAGATTATGAATATTACAAAATTACCTTTCTCTCATAGCAACCAGAGCTGCAACAACGTATTAGCATGCATTAGCACAGCACGGTAGTAACAGATGATGTGTAATTGTGTTTCTGCAGTCTCAGCAGAGCCCTTGCAGCTGTGTTGTGGAGCTTGAGATTGAATACAAGTCTGTTTAACTTTTAGTCATCTTGAATTAATTAGTTTTCATCAGGACCATCTGCAAAATGCACTGAATTTTTGTATTTGATATTCTATGGAAGGTAAAGGTTACTTGAAAAAACTGCAACTTGTATATTTTGTCAGTTCAGTGAAAACATGCTTATTTGACCGAGACTCCAAGTTTACTTGAGACAATTTGCACTTGTTCTTTAGATATAACTGAAAAACTATGTGCTACCTACTTAATTAACATATTTCATAATATTATGTTGTGTAGTGGGTTTACACAATCTAAATGATTTTAAAAATTTATCTTCTGCCTAACCTTGACTAAAGTAATGTTCCTAAACTAGTTAAATACATCTACCACTTTGTAGTTTGGGTACATAAAGGTATAGCTAAGTAGTACCTAATACAAAAGGAATTAGCTTATTGTATTCTTTTCTACTCTATGGGTTCCAACTACCTAGTACCTACCACAGAAAAGACAAACACTAAACAGCATGGGCTCTTTGTATGGCGTCTTCCCTAGTTTATTTTGGTTTTCTTAGGAAACTCCAGAGCTACAGACCATTGGGTGTGCGTACCTAAACGGTAGGAAAGCAACCCATATGGTGCAACTATGTCCGTCTGGTCACAATTTGCATATTTTACTTATTTACCCTATAAATACTACTAACTCAGATTACAAAATTTACCTTTCTCTTGATAATAACCAGAGCTGCAACAACATATTCTTCCATTTTAATAGCTGTTATAATTTTAAACACTTAGTCATAATCATAATCATAGCCTTCATTGCTGAATAAATATTTTTACAAATATGTTGTTTTTCTTTTTACAAATTTTTTACTGAACATTTTTTAGTGAACCTTGTCCTGCGACATAGGCCTCCTCCAGAGCCTTCAAGTTCTTCCTCTCCTATGTTGTACTGTGCCACGTAGCACCAGCCACCACTCTTAATCATCCTCCCATCTTTTCCTTTGTCTTCCTTTACACCTTTTCCCACCCCTAGAATACCACTCGGTCACTTCCTTAGTCCATTTTCCACCACTGTCTTTCATCATGAGTCCAGTCCAAAGCCATTTTTGCCTTCTTATATGCTCTGTTACATCCTTCACTTTGTTGTGTTTTTTCATAGTTTTTAGTCTTTCTTTTATATGTTTATCATACTTCTCTCCATACTATGTTGACAAGTTTCTAGTTTCAGTGCGTTTGTTTTGGTAAGTGACCAAGTTTGGCATCCGTAAGTTATACACGGATTCATGTATCAAATACTTTTTGATTTGCACTTACTGGAAGTTCTTTACTTTCATAATTTCGTTTAAAGACCAGTTTCATGTGAATTATTCTTTGGTTAACTTTTTTAGTCATCTTCTTCAACATATTCTATTGCTTTGTCCATTTGTCATCAATTTAGTTTTCTCTGTATTCATAGTCAGACCTAACACAGCACTCTATTTTTCCAGTTGTTGTAACATTAAACACTAAAGTCGATCCAAATGCACCTAGTAATGCATAGAAATTACACTAGAACTAATATAAAAAAATAACTTTTTGTGAAAATTCGTGTATATTTGGCTAAAATCCGCTTCTCTAGACTTAGCGGCCACCTTCCGAGGTCCTGTCTAAAATTAGAGATAATTATTTATTTTTAGTTTGACGTTTCTTAATTTTGACGTTTAGAACGTCGATTAGAATAGCATTTCGCTAAATCATCGCTAAATTGAATAGTTAGAGCTGTCAGATTTAATTTTAGGTTAGACCTGTCAAATAGGTGTTTGTCAGAATAGCAGACGTCTCTAAGTCTATATTAAGCGATTCTAACTTTAGAGAAATGTAGTCTGAATTGGCACCATTGTATGCGAATTTTAATCAAAAATAACTTAGGCACGACACTTAGAAAGACAGAGAGAGATGTTTCAAGGATCTGAATACTTGAAACATTTCTCTCTCTATCTTCGTGTCGTGCTCTTCAGTCCTGGTTCACATAACGGTAAGAGTTTTTATAAAGACTGTCGTAGAGCAGCTTAGCTAATGCAGTGGATTCCTAGATCCTTCCGCAAAATAAAGATGTTTTGTGAAAACCCTGAGCCGGTTACAATATTCTCACGTGATTGCTGCGCCGACGCTATTCCACATATATACCTAGGTTATCGCATCAGTGTCAAGCGTTAACGATAACCGTTTTATTTCTTTTGATACTAATAAGCACAGTTATTGACTTTAGCGATCTGCGCACTTTATCTTCATAAATAATAAATATAAATGGTCCTGTATCATACCGAGCAAGTACATATCAACATACCTAAAGTTAACTTGTTTAAAAAAAAAGGTTCACTTTACATTATAATGTACATATTTAATGATGGACGTGCGATCCAATGATATTGTATATCATTATTCATTGGTGCGATTCCATAAATTAAGTTTTTAGTAAGTGTAGATTCTTCATTTTCAATTTTATTTTAAGATTTCCTTAAATTATAAGAAGTAAATTTTTAATTATTATAATATGGAATGTCGCTTTAGCTCCTCCAAACTCGCGACGCTCGCCTCAAAGCAAAGTCGAAGCAGAGGTTCGATTTGCAACAGGCGAATGTGTGAACATAGCCTGGAATTTTATGTTTAGATTTTTTTTTAAACCATCAATAATATTCAAAAGAATAATCTAACTACCCAAATAAATCAATAATCAATAATAACGTTTTCTTTATTTTTCCCTCAAAACGTGACTCTCGTAAGGAAGTTTCGGTTCCGGCCGAAACTGAGATGCCGAAATTCGGTTTCGGTTTCGGTTTCGGTCGTAAAAAACAGTTTCGGTCGGACACTAACCACAACATTTCCGTCTTTAAGAACCTACGGCGTTTCAAGCAAAAACAAGTTTTATCCATTCTACCAGTTTCCACCAATCAAACGTGAACTTGAGGACTAGCACCTTCTGTACGAGGCGTGTGACATGTTGACATAATAATAATTACATATCTATCAATAGTCCAACCATGCGCCGCGGCGACCCCTCCGGTGAGGTTATCTCGGCTATCACAGGTCGCCGGGTCGCCGAGGACAGCTGATACACTTTCATCGCAGACTGTGACATGGCTTAATGATGATCCCTATTAGTTACTATTTATTCAATGGAAAACTTTACTATCATCAGAAAGTCATCTGTGGCAAACGGAAGATTGTTTGAATGAAATTCTTCACTCCATTTTGCAGGAGGACGTTCATCTTATTATTGAGTTGACATAAAAATGTATACCGCTTGGTGGTGCTTACCACAGCTTCATATGGAAGATTCTTCATAATATACTTGGTAAATAAATAATCAATCTAATCTATGCTAAGCTTGGGACTGCGGTTATTTATGTATCTTAATAATAATTAAGAACTACTACCTAGTTTCTAGCTGGCTCAACTCGGTAGATTCACTCGACGATTCAAAAGCACTTGTTAAAGTTTTTGTATAAAAACGAAACATTTTCATTTAAATTTTTTTTAATAACCAGAGAAACCATTTCAGTTTGATGAACATTTTTACGGATAATAAATGGTCTTTACTCCAGAACGCTAAATATAATAATTACAGGTAACTAAAAACTATTATTATTTTATAAACAGCTGTCTTGATCCTTATCAGCAACTAATAGAAAGTACCCGTATAATTTGTCCCAATTTATGTCATCAGTTACGATGATTTAAAGTCAGCTGTTTTTAGAATGAATAGTAAAAAACTACCGATTCAAACATTTTACACAAGCAGAGGAAGTGGGTATTCTATGAAAATAACGAGTCGAAGCCAAACCTACTCAATTGAATTTACCAACGTTATAGACGGTAGGGAGGGTTCAAGTGGGTAGATCATTATTATATGAGGAAATTATTACTCGTATACAATAGCGTGCTACATTGTACACAAGTGGCAATACACAGTCAATGATCATATTATCTGAACCATTAACGTATGAGTACCACACTAACGCCTTTACACAAATACCTCACGTTTAAATAAATAATAAAAAAGCTTCTACAGTTACAGGGAAAATGTTGTTCTAGATCTGTCAATTTAGTTAAGAATTTATATAAAACGAATTAACATTTAACACCAACTGCCCTACTTATCTGATTCACAATGATGATTATTCATGTACGAACAAATATCATCACCAATCTATTTTTAGGGTTCCGTATTTCAAAAAATTCAGTAAGTATTACCAATGTTCGCCTTACATATATTTTAAGATAAGTTAATTCTTACAGGGACTCTTAGTTGTTCATACGATACAAACAAGAAAAGGCGATCTAAAGATAAATTTACTGATTAAATTATCTTGTCGGCAATCAAATCGTTAACTTACCACTTCAAACCACTCAATACCACTTGGAACATTTCTAACTATGTTATTTTACAACATTGTTGTAATAATTACATAATAATTATTGGATTGTTAAAATACTGATATACTCGTACAATTAATCTATACTTATATTATAAATCTGAACTGATTTCGCCGAAATTTGGTTTCCAGGAGACGGACATAGGCTAGTTTTATTAGAATCAAAAGTTTAATAATTTAATATAAAAAATTATTTTTAAACAACCGACTTCAAACTCCCGCGCCAACTTTACAACAACAAGCACACGCTATACAAAGAACTTATTTTATTGTTGATATTTTAAAAACTGCTCGACCGATTTCGATCACATTTATATGGGATTACTTGGGAAGTATGCCCTTTCAAATAAAAGAAGAATCATCCAAATCGGTCCACCCAGTCAAAAGTTCGGAGGTAACAAACATAAAAAATAAAATAAAAATACAGTCGAATTGAGAACCTCCTCCTTTTTTTGAAGTCGGTTGAAAATAAATTGAATCCACACCTCGAAATCGCGCATCTTTTATTTTTAACTAGATGATACCCGCGACTTCGTCCGCGTGGATTGTTTTTTTTATTCCCGCGGGAACTCTTCAATTTTCCGGGATAAAAAGCAACCTATGTCCTTCCCCGGGGTACAAAGTACAAACTCTCCCTGTACCAAATTTAATCAAAATCGGTTGAACAGATACATTTTTTTGATTCCCGCAGGAACTCTTCAATTTTCCGGGATAAAATGTAGCCTATGTCCTTCCCTGGGATGTAACCTATCTCTGTACCAAATTTCATCAAAATCGGTTGAGTAGTTGGGCCGTGAAAGCGTAGCAGACAGACAGACAGACAGACAGACGGACAGACAGACAGACACACTTTCGCATTTATAATATTAGTATGGATATCACACTCAAAGAGGACTGACTATCTTGATCCTGATAAATAAATAGGTATAAAAATAATGCAGAAGTTCGGTAGATTATATTATGATTATAGTATTTAAACACGAGTAATTAACAACAACCGTTATACTCTTTTATTAGCAATAGTTAGTAAAAGGCTAGGTTTAATATTTTTTGAGTAATTGAATAAAATTAATTGTTAAACGTTTCAATTGTTATAAGAAAACTAGCTGATGCCCGCAACTTCGTCCGCGTGGAATAAGTTTTTTAATTCCCAAGGGAACTCCTTAATTTTCCGGGATAAAAAGGAGCCTATGTCACTCTCCAAGTCCTCAACTATACCCATGCAAAAATTCACGTCAATCCGTTGCTCTGTTGCAGCGTGATTGAAGGACAAACCAACAAATCAACAAACCAACAAACCAACAAACAAACTGACTTTCGCATTTATAATATTAGTATGATATGAAGTATGATTCTACTAATATTATAAATGCGAAAGTGTGTTTGTTTGTTGGTTTGTCCTTCAATCACGGCGCAACGGAGCAACGGATCGACGTGATTTTTGGCATGGGTATAGTTGAAGACCTGGAGAGTGCTATAGGCTACTTTTTATCCCGGAAAATTAAGGAGTTCCGCGGGAATAAAAAAATTAAACCACGCGGACATCATCTAGTCTTCAATAATTTATTATAGTTTGACAAGATTAAATGAAACCTGTAACAGAATGATGAAACATCTTATAAAGTTGTATCAGATAAATAGGTAATTAACGGAATAGTTAACTTTCTCTATAATCTCATTAAAGATACTGAAGAAAACATGTTAATAACAAGCGGGCATTTAAGTCGTATTATAATATAAACATTGATAGTGGCTCGATGATAGCAGAGTCATTTGGTCAAGGGTCAGCAGTTCACGTGGACGCTATAATTCCGATTGCCGATATTAGTACGTCTATTGTAAATGATAAAAAACAGGTCCCTCAAGGTTGATTGATCAAAAAGGCGGGCTTGAGGGTAATTTGCAAAATTAATTTGAAGAAAAAAATAAAACTATAGTAATAAAACTTTTGTCCTCAGAAATTCTTGTTAAGAATATTTTTCGTGCAAAAATCAAAGTATTTAAATTGGCTACTCTAAGACGAACACTATTCTATGCGGCATTATTACACGAGTCACACGGTCGGTGGTACAGTTTTTGATTGATTAATGCTCACTAAATCAGAGCTGAAGAGTGTCTAGAGTCTAGACTCTATACTAGAGTGTTCAGCGGCGTAAACGTTTTTGTGGTGAAAATACTTAACAAGTCTTTAAACCGTTTTAAACAGTATTACGGAAATAAATCGCCCTTAAGAGGTTATTAGTACTTATAAATCAACCCTGTATATTATATTTATATACCAGATGATGGCCGCGACTTCGTCCGCGTGGATTAAGATTTTTTGATTCCCGCGGGAACTCTTGAATTTTACGGTCTTGTCTTTAATTGATTTTGAAGCCTATGTCCATCCCCAGGCCAACCTACACAGTGGTACAGGGTACCAAATTTCATCATAATCGGTTGAAAAAATGGGCCGTGAAAGCGTAGCAGACAGACAGACACACTTTCGCATTTATAATATTAGTATGGATTAATACTATAGTACGTAATTATAGCAATTAAGAAGAATCATAGTAATTATTATTTTAAAAATACATATTATAGGTATGTATGTTTAGTGAACATTTTCAATGTTTTATGAGCAGTTCAGGGTAGTTCAGAGCACCGCAGTTGTATAGAACTCGTCAATAGTTTGTGTACAGTACATGCTGCTAGACACCTAAACAAATATGCAAATAAACCATTTAGAACTATGTACGTCGCAGTTGCATTATCACCTGATTACACAACTTTCGGCAGAAAAGGTAAACATAATATTCGAAAGTATTTAGGTTATATTTGAAATGCTGTTCATATACAGAGGTGTCTTTATATTGATTTAGATAAAAAAGCAATACAACTACTGGGCACTGTTGCCTGCACCAAACATAATTAAAAAATGTCAAGTGTGACTCCAACTTGCACCTTTCGGGTTTCAAAAACAATAATTTACCATACAACTGAAAATATTACCTTAAATATTATGTCATTAACTATGGCATACAATGTCTAAGATATTAAGGAAACCCTATATTTATTATTAAAGTTTACAATGTTCATCAATAGACTTTACCTTATCTGTAGCAGGCGACATAAGCATAGAGATCCTTATTTATAAAGTCAAATCACTATAATTTCAGACACAAACACTCTTTCAAACACAAAAGTACTATTGCCAAAACTCACATGGTGTTTTTGTCCATCTTCTGCACAAAAACATATAAATGTTTCCGAAATACATTTTTACTAAAACACTACACTAAAGGCCACTGTCACTTAACATTTCAAGCTCGCAAAAATCAATCAATTAAGCCCTATAACAGGACTGTAATAATGAAAAGAGAAATTGAACTATTACTCGATTATTTTCGACGCTGGGTCATACGCGTGCCATGCGTGCGTGTGGCAACGACTCGAGCGAGAATATGCGCGTCTTTTAGTTTTATCAATATTTGTCAATACGCTTAGCGAGTACATGCCCACTGTGAAAGTAATAACACTCGATAATATCATGAGTATTCAAAAATGTATATGACTTTCTTTGTTCTTAGTTCCTTAATAGACGATGTCGACGACTTCACCTGCGTGGATTTTGATTACGGGACCAGTTTAACTTTCAGGGATAAAATGTCGCCCATGTGTTCATTCAGGGTTTAAGCTAACTCCATTCGAAATTACCGCCAAATTAGTTCAGTCATTGTGGCGTAAACGACTAAGTAACATCCAAACTTGCAACATAATAATATTTATCAGTAAGATGTTAAGCGCACCATTCGATTTTTGTTATTTAATAACTTTTATAAAAAATATATATCTAGCTATCGGAGTTGTTCAATTTTTTTTGAGGATAACGCAAGAAATACACTACAGTGACGCGTCAGAAGCCTATCTACAGGAAGTCACGGGACGTCTTGTGTCGTGACTCCTTCTAATCATAATAAACGTATGAAACAAGTATACATATAGCATATAATATATCTGTTTCATACTTCATCCCTATATTCTGACGCGTCACAGTAGTGTATTTCTAGCGTAATGCTGACAAGTCAACAGAATATCTGAAAATTATTCAAAGTCCAAAATAGGTTAGAAAATGAAAAATAAAAAGCAATCCTGCGAGAAAAATAATATTAACTCATTTTACGAAAATGGCACGCATAAGCTTTTGATCTCGTACTAATAAAATCAACATAATATTATATTCCTCTAGATAAATAAAAGTTCACACAGATTGTACTTCTGTCATCGAGGGGTCAAAAAAACAAACATATTATAATTCAACATCATCGAGTGCCTAGGCGTGTGCAAATCACATTCAGACAAATCATTATTCCAAAGAAATAAGGTTCAAAATAAAATTGCAAGAAATCTATGTCTATACTTAATACGTATCATAAATGCGAAAGTTTGGATGGATGTATGGATGGATGTTTGTTACTCAATGACGCCCCAACGGCTGAACGGATTTAGATGAAATTTGGCACAGAGATAGATTATAGTCTGGAATAACACATAGGCTTTTTATCCCGGAAAATTAGAGAGTTCCCGCGGGAACCGAAGAACCTCATTCCACACGGACGAAGTCGCGGGCATTACCTAGTACTTAATATTATTATAAATAAATACAACCGAAGACGTATAATATTAAACTTATCTGAAAACCGTTGACCCTGCCCTTTAGGGTTACTTTATATCTGTGACGATTGTAAACCAGACATATTTATATGAAAATGCGTCCTATCTGTATTCGATATAAAGCCTGGTACAGATTTACGAAATGTAACATGCAATGTAACACGCAATGAAATAATTTGCCGTCCACATTGTCGCAATGTATCATGCAATGTAACAGAATTCCCATAGTGTGGACGCCTTGCGCGCACGAACCGTGCACACTACGCGCGCGAACGGAGCATTTCAACTGGTGCGCGCCGCGATCCGCCATTTGTCGGTTTTTTCGCCGAACACAAAGGGGCGCGCAGTGTGCACGGAGCGCCAGTGTGGACGGGTTGTGTGTGTCTGTACTGCGGAACGTTGTTCACGGCAGGCTGAGCTATATTCGCCACGTGCATGCCGGAAACAGATGCGAGTAGGTACATGCTCGGTTCGTGCGCGCGCTGTGTCCACACTTATGAAATGCTCCTTTCATGTTACATTGCATATTAAATTTCGTAAGTCTGTACGCTTTATATATTTTAGTACACCAAATAGTTTTTAGGTGTCCGTACCTCAAAAGGAAAATCGGAACCCTTATAGGATCACTTTGTTGTCCGTCCGTCTGTGTGTCAAGACCCTTTTTCTCATGAACGCATGGAGGTATCAAGCTGAAATTCATATCAAATACTCAGGTCTACTGTCCCTTAGAGCTGTGAAAAAATCAAAAGATAGCTAATTCTAAGCCAACGCAATCAAAGATAAAGCCGTTTATGCTGCAAATTTTCGACATAAACGACACTCGCAAAGGAATCAAAACCTACCGGCTACTTCCCGTAAACTCAGAATCTTGAAATTTGGTACGAAGCAACGTCTTAGCACAGATAAAGGAAAAATTGCGAAAATGATAAATTTTTAATTACATCATATAATAAAAAAAATGCAAATTTTCGACACTCGCAAGGGAATCAAAACCTACAGGCTACTTCCCGTGAACTCAGAATCTTGAAATTTGGTACGAAGCAACGTCTCATAGCACAGATAATGGAAAAATTGCGAAAAGCATAAATTTTTAGTAACATCATTTAATAAAAATATTTTTAATAATTTCAAACTTACTACAGGTTTGTACGGAACCCTCGGTGGGCGAGTCCGACTCGCACTTGGCCGGTTTTTTTGTCATTAAGTGGCAAGGGCATGTAAGAACCCGTTTAAGATATACTCTGTAGTCATACTAATGAAAAACGGTCTAACTTGCTCAGAAAGAAGAGTAATCAGCTCTCATACTACTGTATTCTCTCAATACTTATAGTATAAGAGCTGGCGAAAAAAATCGGCAAGAGTTAGTTAATGACCAATTCAATGCGATTTAGTATTGAGGGGAACACCTGGTGGCCGCGCGCTTTAATGTATGTAAAATTATAACATGATCTACAAGTGTTTTGTTATAATTGAAAATTGCCAGTAAACTAGTAAATACCACCAAACATAACCCGCCATAGCTGGAGTATACAAACAAATCTAATTAAAGTTCGAGATTTTCGTTATAAATTAACAAGAACATATTCAAAATCACGAGGTTAGAGGTCCGTGGCAGATAAGGAATATACGGTATAGATAAAAATTGTTGTGGTCTGTTCATTGTCACAAGCTCGGTTTAATCTGGTTTATATTTGTGCAAAATAGACATTGACAATACATGATTGACACACTTTGTAATGAATCAGGAATTTTCCGAAACAAAAAACATAAAAAACTGGACAGACATGATAATGCAAGTAATCGACACGATCAATTTTATATCTTATCACTAAGCAGCGTACTTAAAAAAACATTTTTATCATTTACGTCATTAAACGGTGGAACGCTACGCGCGAGTATTTAGTTATCTTAGCTATTTTTTAAAAATAAACACGAATCTAACGAATGCCTATTATGACAATTTTTTTTGTACATCACGATTATTCCTCTATGTTCAAAAAGTAAATATAGAAAAAGAGAATAGGTTTCATCACGTTGCATAAGTTTTTTCCACAGCAAAGTGGCACAATGTCGACGCTTTATTCACGATTTATAATATCGAAAACCCCTATCATACTCATTTCATGAACAAGAATTTGTATAATAATTATGCAGTATGGTATTATAGTATACGTACGTTTTAGTGACGAGTGGCCTAGTTGTGACAACGCATTTAACGCAACGTTGCTTAACAATCGCAATTAATTCGACTGTGATTGCTGAGCAAAGTTTCGAAGTCGGTAACTGCTATCTGATAATAATAATAATCGTTAAACACCTAAAAGTTGATTATAATTAGAACTCTTAGTCGAGTAGTATGCAGACGACCTGGGAACCCACTGCATTATTATCCCAATAAAACTCATACCATTATGTGACTAATGGGAAGGGGTCATGAGCCTTACCCGTTGTCTTAGCTGAGCGACGCGACGACTAGACTAGACAAGAAAATGACAAACTTATTTACGCGACAGCGTAAGCCACGTGAACGGTCAGCCACTGTTTGATACAGTCGCTTCGCGTTGTCACGTTTGTCGCTTACGCCTCAGAAATGAGGAATACGGCTCAGATACCATAGAAAATGTATGTACTAAATTTAAAGTACTACTAGAACGCTCACTAATGCGGAAAAAAACTATCTTCTCTTTCGAGATTCGAGATTGTTTTTTCGTACATGTATTGGTTAGACAAAGGGAACTTTATGTCCGACTAATAAAAGTAATTTATGATACGGTTGCAGAGAGTTTTAACACCTATTTATGCAGAGTTTCATATACTACTTTTATTAATCGGACATAAAGTCATCTAATCCATAAAATATTGGTGACATAATATTACGTCGTAAACTTTTCTTGATAATCCATACTTATATTATTATAAATGCGAAAGTGTGTCTGTCTGTCTGTCTGCTACGCTATTACGGCCCATCTATTCAACCGATTTTGATGATATTTGGCACAGGGATAGGTTATAATCCCAGGGAACGACATTATCTAATTTTTATCCCGGAAAATTAGAGTTCCCGCGGGAATCCACACGGACTTAGTCGCGGGCGTTATATAGTGTAATATTTTGCTGTATTAATAGGCCTATTACACTGCACTTATCACAGGGCCCTGTGGTAAGGTAAGGGAGGGCGTGACCGCTTAATAGAGCGTAGCTTATTACACAGCAATAAGGACCTATTAGGGACCCTTTCTCCCTAAAACTTATTACACTACACTGATTCTAGTGTAAGGGCCAATCCCTGTGAAAAGTGCAGTGTAATAGGCCTATAAGTACTTTAATGAATCAATGTATTTCCCCCAAGGGGGTATACATACCTGGTAGGCATTCCACTGCTGCACCAGATGCTGGTGGCACGCGGCGCAAGCGCGCACAGTTCCCTGCGCGTCCTTGGGTCGCGAGCGCGGCGGCCGGGGGTGCTGCTCGCCGAAGATAGGGAAGTATGGTTGCTTGTTCTGCAAAACAACGATATTACATTTAATAATATCTTTTATATAAAATTCTCGTGTCACAATTTTCGTTCCCATACTCCTCCGAAACGGCTTGACCGATTCTCATGAAATTTTGTGAGCATATTGAGTAGGTCTGAGATTCGGCCAACATCTATTTTTCATACCTCCACGCGGACGGAGTCGCGGGCATCAGCTAGTAATATATATAAAAATGAATCCCTATTTCCCTTGGTCACGGCATCACGCGTGAACGGCTGGACCAATTTCGCTAATTCTTTTTTTGTTGAGGTGAGGACCTGGAGAGTGACATAGGCTACTTTTTACCCCGGACTAAACTTAAACCACGCGGACGAAGTCGCGGGCATCAGCTAGTATAATATAAGAAAATATAAGGATGATATGATCTTGCTGGCTCTTCTCAAAAGAAGCAGCTTTCCGAACCGGTGTACAGTCTTAGCGGATCATAAGTGACACAAGTTGTCCTACGTGAAATAAATAAATCATATATCATTTATGTTTGCCTAGTGGGAGGCTTCAGCCGTGGCTAGTTACCAGTTACCACCCTACCGGCAAAGACGTGCCGCCAAGCGATTTATGGTTCCGGTACGATGCCGTGTAGAAACCGAATAGGGGTATGGGGTTAATATAACTGCCATGCCTCTTACAGGTTAGCCCGCTACCATATTAGACTGCATCATCACTTACCATCAGGTGAGATCGCAGTCAAGGGCTAACTTGAAGTGGATAAATAAAAAAATGAAATAAGGTTATACATAGAGCGACCTGAAATACGCCTTTGAGGGATAGAGTAGACTTATGCTGAGATTTATAGAGCTTACTTTGAAAATGCTATGGCTTTACTTACAGTTAAAACGAAATGGACTTATGTGAATGACAGAAATCTGTTTTAACTGTTTTATTCTGTCTAATGTCTCAGCAAAGTTAATTACGCTTTATAATGGTTGCACAAATTATTACCTAATCATGAAATCCACGTCTTTTTTTTTCGGGTGTTCAAAGTTTAACAGTAATATTAACGTAATTTGAAGTAACTGGACCTAAATTATATTAGATTTGATTAAAAAATCTAAATTATATAGTATGAATCGACATAAGTTTCCTGTCGCCCTTATTAATTAACTACCTCATATGCAGTTGAAATCAATACACCTGTCTTTAATCGGCCGTCGTCGATGCGTTACTTAGCAATGTTGTAATTTATCAAAACTTGTATATATCACCGTGAGATTGCAAAATCCGTTAGATTGTAATCTAACTAGCGAAATTGTAAACTGTCAAATATGTATATTCATTCATGACAAATATCAATGTTATCACATATTAACAAATAATTATACTCAACTTTAATTTTTAATTAATATATTGTCATTAATTTGACATTGGGCTGGCAATCATACTAATATTATAAATGCGAAAGTCACTTTGTTTGTTGTTATTTTCCAATGCGCTCATTATTAGGTTAGTTAGTTGTATTCTTTTATGTGGGAGAATATCTGTCAGGCGGAATAAAAATCAGAGTAACAGATGCATAAAATTCGCATAAAATACATAATCAAGTCAATATTACTTTTGTTATCACTCAACACATTATGCCAAACTTGCTAAATACCCTAAACCCAATTTGTGTGAACGTACGTGCGAAAACTTTCTCATAGCCACGTAATAGTACCGCGAAGCACACACCTCCATGAAGACGCGAGTGACGTCACCGTTTGTGTCAACAAATACACACCACAGCCAATATTGGCCAGTCACGATGCAATAATAATTGATGTTTCAATTCTCCCATATGTCTATCATAACACTACTTGATGTACCCCGAAGGTTAAGCCTAAGAAATATTTATTCAAACAATTTCTAAGAATCTGTTGTTTTTAATCTTTGTCACTGTCCAAATATAAAGACTACGTCTTGTTAAATATATGTCAATCTTAAATTATACCTTCATATTTAATTAGCCAAATAAATACTACGATTGTTTTTTTTAATTCCAATACAAATCATCCCTTGACTGTGATCTCACTTGGTGATAAGTGATGATGCAGTCTAAGATGGCAGTGAGCTAACCTATTCAGCTTCTAGACGTCATCGTACTGAAACGCTAAATCGCTTTGTGGCACATCTTTGACAGTATGGTGGTGTTAGTCACGACCTTGTTTATTGGTTGGACCTATAACAATGAATAATGTATAATGATGCTTGATCAGTGATGATAAATCAGAAAAATAACTATAATCCATGCTAATATTATAAATGCGAAAGTGTGTCTGTCTGCTACGCTTTCACGGCCCAACTGTTCAACCGATTTTGATGAAATTTGGTACAGGGATAAGTTATATCCCGGGGAAGGACATAGGCTTCATCTTGTCTAGTGATTTATAATTTTGTCCTGATGATCATTTTTTTTCCTGTTCAACATTCGTTAAAGTCGTCAATATGACTAAAACGGCAAGGTTATTGGTAAATGTAAACATTTAGGTCAAGATAATATGACCATGAAAGTTACTTTTAGTCCTAAATACGCACAGATAAGAGCTTATTGAATTTTATCATTTGTAGGCTACAGCAAATAATGTGCGTAAATAATTTGTCGAACCAAACTACTGAGCAAATATTGTAAAACGAAAATAGAACATGTAAGACGACGTCCTCACGAGGTTTTATTCATGACGTCATTTGAACATTCATAGAAAATAAAAATTGGTATCAACGAATGAGCCGTAGATTCCGACAAAATCAAGCTACGCAAAATTCCCAATGCAGTTTATTTACAAAATTAGGTTATGCTAAGCCTAGAGAAAAAAGAATTTAATTATTATTATATAACCTACAGAATGTTAAAGAATGGATAGAAAGGACGTGTGAGAAAAGGTTTTATTTTATTCATAATTAGCTGATGCCCGAGACTTCGTCCGCGTGAAATAAGTTTTTTAAATTCCCACGGAAACTCCTTAATTTTTCGGGTTAATATAATATAGCCTATGACGCTCACAAATAATGTGGCTTTCTATTGGTACCAGAATTTTCAAATTCGGTTCAGTAGATCCAGAGATCACCCCCTACGTCACAAACTCACAAACTTTACCTGTTTATAGTATTAGTGTAGAGCTTACGCTTGACCACAATCACACCTGGTGGGAAGTGATGAGGGTTTGGTCTCCACAGACACCAGAGAAAATGCCTTCAAATTGTCCAGTGAAAACGTCAAGTAAAAAAATACCTCGCCTACCTACTACATATAAAAAACAGGCCAAGTGTGAGTCGGTCTCGCGCACTGAGGGTTGCATACCTTGGAAGGATTTGGTTTTATAATTATTCGATCTCTAAATAGTAAAGACGGTGCAAAAATTTACAATTACCCCTTTTTAAAAAAAACTCAAATTAATTCAGACGACTAGATGATGCCCGCGACTTCGTACGCGTGGTTTAAGTTTTTTTTATTCCCGCAGGAACTCCTTAATTTTCCGGGATAAAAAGCCTATGTCCTTCCCCGGGATACAAACTATCCCTACACCAAATTTCATCAAAATCGGTTGAACAGATGAGCCGTGAAAGCGTATCAGACAGACAGACACACTTCCGCATTTATAATATTAAGTATAGATGAGAATGCTTACTAACATAGGTGGATTTACTTACACAAATGAGGTTGCTAGTGTCTGCAAGATAATCTATACTAATATTATAAAACTGAAGAGTTTCTTTGTTTGAACGCGCTAATCTCAGGAACTACTGGTTCGAATTAAAAATATTCTTTTAGTGTTGGATAGTCCATTTATCGAGGAAGGCTTTAGGCTATATAAAATCACGCTGCGACCAATAAGAGCGAAGCATCAGTGAAAAATGTTGCAACGACGGGGAAAATTTTAGATATTTGAGGGCTTCCGTTGCGTGCGCTGCGTAAACGGTTCAAGTTACCCAAAAAATATGTATGAAAGAATTATTCCTCTTTAAATGATCTAAAAATGTCCGCGACTGAATTTCGCGATCATAATAACAGAAATTGACGCGGACGAAGTCGCGGGCAACAGCTAGTTAATAATAAAAAGGTTCCCTGCCACGTCAGCTATTTAACGGACTTAGCCTGACCGATAGCACAGTATAAATATAGCTCACTCGAACCCGACCTGACCCTAACCGATGAGCCGATGTTTACATCACCAACAAAGACCCCTCGAACCTGTTATCGGTATTTTCCGTCATTAAATTTATAATATTATGTACAAACAATATTTTTAAAGATCTGAAATAATAATTAAATTACAATTTAAATCGATCTATATAAGTGAGTATATACGAGTAAACTGACACGGTATTATCCAATAACAACGTGGAGGTCCTGAGTTTCGGTCACCCTTTTCACACAAGCTGTGCACATTTATTTAATTAATCTTATACTTATATAAAATTCTTGTGTCACAATTTTCGTTCCCATACTTTCGATTCTCATGAAATTTTGTGAGCATATTGAGTAGGTCTGAGAATCGGCCAACATCTATTTTTCATCCCCCTAAATGTTAAGGGTAGTCCAGTCCACCCCTAAATTTATTTTTTTTATTTTTTAGACAAAATTTTTATTTTTTATTTTTTTATGATACAACATACAAAAATACATACAATCCTAAATTTTCACCCTTCTACGATCAACCCTTATTTTTTATTTTAGTAATTTAATCATTTTTCATCTCCGGTCGATAACTGATCAATCGTCATTTAATTAGTTATTTTAATATGCATATTCAGTAGGTCTGAGAATCGGCTACTATCTATTTTTCATACGTCCACGCGAACGGAGTCGCGGGCATCAGCTAGTCATATTATATTCCAGTACGTTTGCGGAACTTTGGGCGAGCGTACATGAAATACAACAAACTTTTTAGAATTCATCTTTCGTTGAATTTCATTACTAGCGAGAACCGCAGCCTTGCTCCTGTGGGAATTTCGAAAAAAATCTGGCCTTATTCATTGTCTACATTGTGCTTTGATTCGTGCAAGACATTGTGTCTCTGTAAAAAATTTCAGCATTTTAGGTCAAAAGGTCTTGGGCCGGTAATTGATGAGTGCCTAAGTCAGTGAGTGAATAAGACAGGTCTTATTTTGTGTTATGAGATTTTGTATATCTAAACTAATATTATAAAGAGGAAATATTTGTTTGTTTGTTTGTAATGGATAAACTCAAAAACTACTCGACCGATTTTAAAAATCTATCACCTAAAGAAAGCTACTTTATCAGCGAGTAACATAGGCTATATTTTATTTTCAAAAAATTAGAGATTCCTACAAAAATTGCAATAATGATTTGATTTTTTCAACTTCTTACGTTAAACCTCTATTCATCTATTATTATTTTTATTATATTCAAATTCTGACTGTCTTTTATAGGTATCATATTTGTCAATTGTATGTCATAATAAATACAAGAGAACTTATTCACATTTTTTTAAACATTTTAATATCTTACTGTTGTAGACAGACTGCCAAATGCCTAAAAGAGCCAGGTCTCAACTTAGTTGTAAGTTCTAAACATAGTTCCCAGGCGAGGGCAGCGAAAATACGTCGTATTGGAGGCTCAACTTGCTGAACAAAATTTGAGAACGTATGGTGGAGTTGTTCGTCTCAGTGCCGACTGACTAGTATTGGGTATGGACTATTTTGATCAAGTGCTACCCGTGCGAAGCCGGGGCGGATCACTAGTATAATCTAAAGTCAGAGTCAGAGGTATATCGTTATTATTATGACGTAGTTTATCGATGCGGGTTCTCACCCGGACTTGCCCGCTACGCCCCACGGGTGTGATAAAAAAACTGTTTACCATATCGATATGCGAACGTGCAAGAAAATGAACTGTGGCGTCAGTGTATTTGAAATTTGTAATATTCAAAATAATCGTACACCTTAACATAGATTAACGACAGATTGTAACAGTTTACTCGGATCGAAAAAACGTTAAAAATTTTGAATAAAACAATAAGTCAATAAGTCTTTTTTTGGCGCTGTGCTGACGTGCTGTCCTAACAACACTTTTGTTTGTGTTGGTTATCGATACAAGCCATTGTTGAATATTATTATCATTATTTCCTACAGTCAATATAAAATCAACCAAACATAGACACTATTTGTGTCCAGTTTCTACCACTTGGAGGGAAGTGTGTGGTGGCTTGCTCTCCAAAAGGCCTATGTCCAGCAGTGGATGAATGCAGCTTGATGGATGGATGGATAGACACACAGGAATTGCCAATCAAAAAGAGTGAAATCCACCGGTTTTCTGTGACGGTGTCCCGTGTCGGATATCTATCTACGTTTGCGCAGCGCCTGTTGCAAAAAGAAATGTTGGCGTGTTCATAGAAGCACTATACTGGCAGGCGACATGTTTCAAAGAAAAATCGACAATTTTATTAGGTATAAGTATCAATTATTGTTGGTTATAACTCTAAATTAAAAACGTTACCACAGCCATTCTTTGTTATAATTTCAACTTTCAAATACAAACGTGCCTTTAGTTATTATTTTAGTATCAGTTTTATTATGAACAATTTATGAAGATGTTTTCTTACTTCCCGCGTTAAATAAAGTACAGAATAGCAGATTACTCATATCTGAATTGTTAAAGATAACCTTTGACCTGCCATATTATCTAAAAGCGTTTCATAGCGAATTTCTCTTCACACTTATTATCGGAACATTATTTTGCACTATTTATTAGATGAGGCCAAAAGTCTCGCATATATTCGATAGGTTATGACTGATAAATGTCCTAGCTCAGGGCAGAGGCTGTATGATAAAAACATTGCCGTATTGTATCAAGAATTTTACTTGAGGAAGTGGAAAATCAATTTCATGCTCTTATTTCACTGTTGCATGTTCCTAACCTCTGTGTTATCTAAATGCAAGATAATAATTACTAATAATATTGTAATTATTTAATTAAAATAGATAAATTGATTTGTACATTTTTTGATTCGCCGACACGATTACGATATATCGTTGCCGATATTAACTCACCGACATCGGAAACTGAAAAACGACATAGGTTGCTGCATACATTTCAGTGGCCCTATATATCGGGGTGTCTATATCCGCAACGATACATCGTTAACGAGTCAGCGAACAAAAATCGCTCTTAGCCCGTTTTTACATAGGTCGACACGATGACGATATATCGGCGCCGCTCACCTTCTCTCGCCATAGTGTAGGCGTCAATATGCCGGTTAACACCGAGTCGTCTCAGTCGTATCCAAGATTTGGGACCCTGAGACGGAGAGACTGACTGATCCAGACTGTGCCGCTGGTTTTTTAGTGGATATTCTGCTGTGAGTCCCACATAACCGCTTAGTGCGGAATGCGTAAAAGCATTTTTTCAGCGAAAATAAAAAGGTCCACTACGTCGCGCTATGAGCTCGACGTAGTGTAATAAATAGTTACCGAGACAGCCTTGTCCTTAGGCTCCTTGGTGTGCAGGTTGTAGAGCGTGCCGCGCTTGTACTCGTCGCCGCACACGTAGCACACCTCCGTCATACAGTTTTTGTCCGGCATCGACAAGTCCAGGATATCCCGCTCCGAACTCGACGTCGAGTTGCCAGAGTACACGGACACTGTTGACCTGGAAACATTGTGCAAACTCAAGTATAGGTAACTGTATCACACCACATTTATAATGCAAACACTTATCACAGTAAACAGATACAACCAGTATGGAAACTACCTAGAAACGTTCCAAACAGCTCACTCACACAAACATGCGCATCGACGAGACCCCGAGCGCTCCTCGCAGTGCCGTTAGTAGTGAGTAGCGCTTAGCGCTATAAATATAATGTCGCGTACCAATTTTTTTTTTTCAAATTTTCATGTCGAACCCGTTATTACTTAACGCTCCTAGCTGCGACTGCTTAGAATAAAGTAGAATAGAATTTATTTGTCTGAATATAATATGCTTAGCAAATTTATTTATTTCAGTCTCGCAATACTCGAGCGATTGGCTCGTTTGCTCGTTTTTTGACTGGTTGTTTAGTCCTGGACGAAAGCGAGGGCGAGGGCGACGGCAAAGGCGAGGGAAACGGCGATGGCGAGGACGAGGGCGAGGGCGAGGGTGAAGGCGAGGGCGACGGCGAAGGCAACGGCGACGGCGAGGGCGAGGACGAAGGCGAGGGCGACGGTAAGGGCGCAGGCGACGGCGAGGGCGAGGGCGACGGCGACGGCGCGGGTGATGGCGCGGGTGATGGCGCGGGTGAGGGCGATGGCGAGAGCGAGGGCAACGGCGACGTTAAGGGCGAAGGCGAAGGCGACAGCGAGGGCGGGGGCGAGGGCGACGGCGAAGGCGAGGGCAACGGCAAAAGCGACGGCGACGGCGACAGCGAGGGCGAGGGCTAGAGCGAAGGCTAGGGCGACGGCGAGGGTGAGGGCGAGGGCGACGGCGACGGCGAGGGCAACGGAAAGGGCGAGGGCGACGGTGAGGGCGACGGAGAGGGCGGGAGCGAAGGCGAGGGCAACGGCGACGGCGAAGGCGAGGGCGACGGCGAAGGCAACAGCGAGGGCGACGGTGAAGCCCAGGAGACGGCGAGGGCGACGTCAAGGGCGAAGGCGAGGGCGACGGCCACGGCGCGTGCGAGGTCGACAGCAAAGGCGAGGGCGAGGGCGATGGCAACGGCGACGGCGCGGGTGATGGCGACGGCGAGGGCGAGGGCGACGGCGACGTTAAGGGCGAAGGCGAAGGCGACAGCGAGGGCGAGGGCGAGGGCGACGGCGAAGGCGAGGGCAACGGCAAAAGCGACGGCGACGGCGACAGCGAGGGCGAGGGCTAGAGCGAAGGCTAGGGCGACAGCGAGGGTGAGGGCGAGGGCGAGGGCGATGGCGAGGGCGAGGGCAACGGAAAGGGCGAGGGCGACGGTGAGGGCGACGGAGAGGGCGAGGGCGACGGCGACGGCGAAGGCGAGGGCGACGGCGAAGGCAACGGCGAGGGCGACGGTGAAGCCCAGGAGACGGCGAGGGCGACGTCGAGGGCGAAGGCGAGGGCGACGTCGAGGGCGAAGGCGAGGGCGACGGCCACGGCGCGTGCGAGGTCGACGGCAAAGGCGAGGGCGAGGGCGATGGCAACGGCGACGGTGAGGCCGAGGGCGAGGGCGAAGGCGACGGCGAGGGCGAATGCGACGGCGAGGGCGAGGGCGACGGCGAGGGCGAGGGAGACCGCGAGGGCGACGGTGACGGTGAAGGCGCGGGCGAGGGCGATTTTATCAGATATATTTTGTAAAAAAAATCTGTTCCTCTCACTTAACGAATATATCAAAGGAGTACGTCCGTTCCTCCGCAATCTCCGGCGTGACTGCCGATACTGGTACAAAATGTAGGTAATGAGCAGTGTCTTCAGTCAGTCAATCAAGCATATGTATTTTTTATGATAAAATTGCTGTTAATATGCGACCGGGTTAAATAATAAGCAAGTGTTCCAGACTGGTAAACATGTACTAATTTACCTCACAGCATCCAAGTATCCAGCCGTCTCAGAAGTGCCCGAATGCTGCGAGCCGACGGAGATGACGGAAGGGTCGCGCGCTCGGAGATCCAACACCCCCTCCTCCTCGCCGCCCGCCCCGACCGCCGCGCCGCCTGGATACCGCTGCTGAAAATTAAAATATTAGCCAAATACAGACACAGTTACCTGACTCACTTTAATGTAGGTGCATAGTATGATATGAATATATAATAGCGATCTGAAAGGAGCAACCGTCGAAATCTTGCAAGGTCTTCATGTTAGGAATGGCATTCTGACAGTAGATTCAAAAGCACTTTTAAATGTTTATTTTAACAAAAAAAAATTTAATTAAATGACTACAAGTATCGATATGTAGCTGGGTCTAGAAACTTATGGAAACGTGAGCAGTGCCACACATGAAACATACATACAACACATACCACATAACATAGATAAATGCTCAGCAAACTTTATACGTGACAATGCGCTCACAAGATAAACTCTTGCGCGACTTTTGCCGAGTACTAGCTAGTACTTACGCCATAAAATCTGGCGAAATTAGAAAAGTCCTAACTCCTACTGTCAACGCAACAATACTAAAGATGTGTCTCTATAGACTCGTTTTATATCACGTTTATGTATCTAACGCTTTCTACATATTATTATCTTGCGTAGGCGGCTCACGGAGCGATTGAAATCAGGGAAGGAATCAAAAACTCCAGCGAGTACCTAGTCTATGATTATTCACTGTTCAAGATGATGCGATGGGTAGAACACTTTATCGTTGATGTCAACCGGTAGACGTCCACTTGACAGAGATAGATCTCTTGTAGGGACTTCCAGTCGCCGCGGTCTTACGCCGCCGGAATCTAGCGGCCTTACTAGTGGCTTCCTGCGACTCGCTTGTCTTTTTTTTATCCACTACAATTTAGCCCTTTACTGCGATCTCACCTGGTGGCAAGTGATGACGCAGTCTTAGAAGGATGTCATCGGATTGAACACTTACATTGTTAAATTTGGCAGTGTGGTTGGTATCCTTCTTGGGCGAGGCGGTTCTGGTGGGCGGGTCGGGTAGGGCGCGGGAGGCAGGGCGCGGCGTTGCTACGGACGCGTTGGACGGCTCGTCTCTGGTTGCGTTCGCTTCAGCGCCCAGCCCTAGCACTTGCGCCGCGTATTCACCTTGAAACGACATATCTGCACCTGGAAATGATGGAGAGGCTTTTTAGTTCGTTGCTGATGGTTAGATTAGCAATACAGAAGCTCAAGTATAACTTTTCAATTTGACGACAACTATGCGTAAAGGAATGGGAGTCCCTACAAGTAACCTAGGCATGTCCAGCAAAGGACGTCTAGATCGACGATGAAATACTTTAATATGCATGGTTTATGGATGATGTGCAATAGAATTAGCTACATTATCATCTCATCGTACATTAAAAATTAAATCTACGTGCACAATATTTTTTTAATTACTAACCCAATTAATTTAATGTATTTTTGTAATTTACTACTTAAATTAATTTAATTTTTATTTTATTTAATGTATAATTAGTAGAGCGAAGAGCTAGATCAACCGAAGATTGTACGTTTAGGTTCTTGTGTCTTGTTAGCGTTTCTTTATGTCTATAGAGCGTTGAGTCACGCAGCGATGGCAAGTTGTAATCTTGACAAGGTTAAGCGAAAGCGACCCCAATACCCGCTTATATTTAATTGGCCTATGATGTAATGGGCCATATTTAAACAGCCCAAACGAACTATAATTTATCGATGATTATAATAAAAAAAGGAAAGGTCAAAACCAAGCCAACTCGCGAACCACTAATACATAGAAGAAATTAAGGTACCCTTAATTTCTTCTATGTAATATCAATATGTTTTATTTTTAGGGTTCCGTACCCAAAGGGTAAAAACGGGACCCTATTACTAAGACTCCGCTGTCTGTCTGTCTGTCTGTCTGTATGTCTGACCGTGATAGCTAGAAAGCTGAAATTTTCACAAATGATGTATTTCCGTTGCCGCTATAACAACAAATACTAAAAATTAAAAAAATATATATATTAAGGGGGGTCCCCATACAATAAACGTGTTTTTTTCGTATTTTTTTGCTCAATATTAAAAACGGTAACAGGTAGACGGTTCAAATTTTCACAGAATATTAACTTGTATATTACCTTTCAAAATAAATAATTAAATATCAATAAAGTAAATATTAAAGGGGGGCTCCCATACAACAAACGTAATTTTTTGATATTAACAGTAAACCTCTACAAACAAAGTTAGTTTTGCGGTTCATTAACAAAGGTAATTATATTTACTTAAGGGTTCCGTACTCAAGAGTACGGAACCCTCGGTGCGCGAGTCCGACTCGCACTTGTTTTTATTTATTTATTCAAATATCAGTAGTAGGTAGTAGTAGTAGTCATGATATAGGTAGGTAGGCGTCACTTTAAATCCATATGAATATTGTAAATTGTATCTGTCTGCCTTTTACCTTTTGCACGATCCACGGAGATCCGAAGACGGGCATAGATTACTTACTAATCCTCATTAAACTTGAGTATTATTCTATAATTTAAATAGAAGAAGTAATTTTTTATGTAACTATGTGTATTCATTCAAGTCTATGCTAGTTCTGGCTCCCTTTCAGCCATTTACTGCTAGAACAATACAAGTGTATTTTGTATTGGAAACAAGGGTAAATGTGCGTTGAATGAGTATTATTCCATCGGCCAATGCAAGCATACAATTAGTCACACAGGTAAACATCGCGATATTTACGGCATTATTAAGTACCTACCGGACATACCTGGGACCTAGGTATTTCGCACATTGAATTGAGTTATATAACTACCTCGTGTTAAGCTTGAAACACATTAACACGCAATGACAGCGTGTACAATGCAAGTTCTAAAAGTAATGCACTAACTGAATATGTTACCAATAGCGTACAGTTTTTCAACAGACCTCCAACTGGAGGTTGTGCACAGTAGAAAGAAATAAGCCTACTAGAAGAATAAACTGTGCATCCACCGTCAAATAATAAACAGGCTTGTAATTCCAGCAAGGAATGCAAACAAGCAAATAGCCCGTAACGTAATTAAATCTACGCCCGGATTGATGATGTTCGGACGGTAGGTACTAACTACTAACAGCTATTAATAGGGTTCAGCGTTGTTCAATTAATTATTTATTACTAGCTGATGCCCGCGATTTCGTCCCCGTGGAATACTTTTTATTGATTCCCACGGGAACTCTATTACTTTCGGGGATGAAAAGTATCCTACGACACCCTCCAGGTCCTGAACTGTAATAATAACTTTTTATTTCACTCAAACTATACACCCATGCCAATCTCGTCGTATCATTGCTCTGTTGCAACGTGATTAAAGGACAAACCAACAAACAAACACACTTTCTGATGTTAGAGATCATACTAATAATACTATACAAAATATAGCCGCACATATATATATACTATTTATATACACGCACGGCGTATATATAAATAGTATATATACGCCGTGCGTGTGCGCTCAGCGGGCGGACGTGTATATTGTTACTGTTAAGCACCGTGCGCTCATTAGACCTATTAGCTAACCTACCTAGTAGTGATACCTAATCAAAAACCATAACAAAGTCTATAATAGAATAATGGTACAGTGTAATAAATGTAGACTATTTGTATCCCTTGCCAAGGATGATGTGCTCAAGTGTAAAGGTCCCTGTGAGGCGATTTTTCACAGGAAGTGTGTCAAAAATATCAAAAAATTCTTAAAGAAGGAAATTTGCGAGGAGTGCTTGCAAAAGGAGGAGAGCCCGCAGATTGATACCAACGTTATGGAGCCATCTGCTGAAGGACTGCTACGAGAAATAAACAAAAAATTGGAAATTGTTTACAAAATTGAAAAAAAACTAGAGGACATTAGTGAGGCGGTTGATTTTTATGCGGAGCAGTATCAGCAGATGATAGAATTCAAGGAACAAACGGAGAAAAAAATAAAGTCTCTGGAACAAAAGAATATTTGTCTAGATAAGTGCAATAAGGCGTTGGAAGAAAGGCTTTTAGAAATTGAGCAAGGCATGAAATCCAATAACGTGGAAATTATAGGTTTGGACAGGCAAGAAGATGAGAATGGTGTTCAGCTGGGGCAGATGGTGCGTGAAATTGCCCAAAAACTAAAATTAAACCCAGATAACATCAAGGATACATACAGGGTAGGACGAGAAAAATCAGATGATAAAAAACCGCAACCTGTTATAGTGAAATTAAAAACCAAAGCTGCCAGGGACCAGTGGATTAAATCCCGGAAAACTCCAATCACGAACGGCGACATTTATAAAAACAATAGTGAACAACTGATCCACATAAACGAAGACCTACCGCGTTTTAAGCGTCAGTTATTCTGGTCTGCCAAGACACAGTTAAAAGGCATATGTAAATATGTGTGGATACAGAACTCTAATATATTGGCTAGAAAAGAAAATGAGAAGAAAATCTATCGAATCAAGTGTGAAAACGATATAGAAAAAATAGTCGGTTGAACACTGGTAGCAAATAAGCAACGGTTGCACACTACTTGATTATTTAAGACTTAAAATTTAACGATTTATAAGCTAAAGGAAGTTTTCATTAACGACTCCTTCACTGATTGACTATAACATAATATAAGTAAATAAATATTATATAATATAAATATATATACATATATATATATATATATATATATATATATTAAAACTAGGTGTACCTATATTTTAAAAAAATAAGTGCACGGCATAGTATAAGTTGAGCGCGAACTCGCCAACAAACTACATGTGTAGTTTGGCGAGAAACAAAATTTTGTATTTTTTTTGTGCATTTCATAAAATAAATAAATTAAAAAAAAAAAAAAATTAAATATATCATACAAATAATACTATATGAAAGTATGATGTCTATTTCATATTTGGTGCTAGAGATCATTCTAATATTAATAATATTAAAATAGAAGATCAAATGTAAGAAAAATGCGATTCGACTGTATCCGGCAATCTCAGAATCACAATCTACACTTCTCTTTATTGTCTTAGAAACTCTCTTAACTTCTATGTATGATGTCAATACAGTTTTCACGGTACTGGATAGACTAAACAAAATTCAAACTGGATAGGTAGCTTGGGCCTAGATTAGTGCGTTAAAAGATAGGTCGCCTGTGATGTGAACAGTGTAAAGCAGATAAACCTACCGGCCTCTTTATTAACCTGAAGGCCTCAGACACTATAGCTCTTCACTGTTCGACTTTTGAACGTACGTGGTTTGCGTGCGGTTTTTTGTATTAAAAAAAAATCCTAAGTAACATTTTATTGAGCTAAACTAAAAACTATAAAGTGTAATATAAAAATAAGAGACCAAGATTTACCTGTATTCAGTGTAAATCTGAAATTCAACTTTTTTAGAAAGAGAGCCTTGGCACACAGACATATACTGACAAGACATACGGCCAAAGACGGCCAACAAAGTGATCCTACAAGAGTTTAGTTTTTCACATTATGAGGCAAAGCAAAAAAAGTTTCGGGAAAATAAATTACTACGATTTATGAATTTTAGTAAATTCTTTAATAACAGAAAGTCTTTTAAACGTTGAGTCGATACATAACGTGTCACGGATAACACTAACATGTATAAGTACATTGTTACCAGTGGAAATGCGTTTGTGTTTATAATTGCAAAAAAATCAACATATGCTATGAATAGACAGTTCAAATAAGCAAAGCGTATGGGAACAAACTGTTAACAATTTCTAAACAATCGATCATTCCATTGAAACGTTTTTCCAGCTTTATATTTTTCAGGTCAATCTATTTTTTCTACAACGATTGCAAATTTTTGTATTGCAGAACAGAAATAGAAAATCTTGTCAAACCTTACTTGTATTGACTGACCTCCTGTTTGTTAAGCCTATAGTTACCGAACCTATACCGTATGCTTCATCCATATTATTCAATTTTAATCGTACATATTTATGCAGTTCCATCTTTAGCGAACTACATTCTTTTGTCTCTATAGCTGTGTTCAATTTGCCAATAAATATGTCAATAGTGATGGCTGATTTTGACTTTTAGGATAAAAATTACCCTCGGCTTTTTCCGATTTAAATGGACGCACGATATAATTGCTTCTTAGGATCCGAGGGCTAAAAGACCATAAAAAACCCCCGTCTTCCAGTCTCACTTGTTTTAGTCATTGGTCGTTTATCTAAAAATACAAGTAACATCACCTTTATTTATTTAAAATCAGTTAACAAGGCAATAAAATATATTTTCGCAGAAAACATCTTCATCAAATACCGCTTAGGCTCGTAGAATTTTACCTCCCACTCGTAATTATTAGAATAGGCATGATGACAGTAACCAAGAATCAATGAAATTATGAATTTATCTAATGAATTAGGATTCATGGATTATAAAAAACCAATTTATTTTTCTTTTTCGAGTGAGATTGCTATTTATTTTGATAAAATAAAACTATAAAATACAGCAATCCGCCATAATTGATGAAACACCAAGAAGCGAACGACGTCACAATTGTTTGTTTTCGAGCTTTGACAATCACACTATTGTTTACTGCACACTGCACAGAGTACATTGGTAAAAACAATAGTGACGTCACAAACGACGCCATGACACCGCCAAGCGTTTTGGCGTGAATTTTAAAATTTAAATTTCAAATGCCAATTTTATCTACCAAACCTTATTTTTCTGCTGAAATAAGATATTTTTTCGAAATAGTAGATACTTACGAACATAATCTGACCATTTTTCAAAATCAGTCATCATGCCTATTGTAATAAAAGAACTCTTAAAAGCAGAAATGCCTCACAATTCAAAAATTATATTTCTACAATTCTTAGAAAACTATACGTTCGTCAGTTGAAATAAGTAGGGAACCTACCTAGTATTTTGCTGTAGATCAATAAAATTTATTTGAAAATATGTACAAATAATATACGAGCAAGAGTTTTGCAAATATAATTGTTGGAACTCGTTTATTCAGAAATTAATAAAATTAAAAGCAAGATTAAAAGACACCGGGCTTCGGAAAAGTATTAACACAGTCTATAATCGGAATACATCGAGTGTCAGATATTTTGTTTACTTACATAGAAAACACGCTCGAGTGAACTTGATTATTTACTCTAGCCCCTAACTACGAGTAACATCAACAAAAATTAACAATGCAAATGGCATTTGTTTTGATTAGCTTTTTTGTCTAGTCTAGAACCACTGTCATTTTAAAAATTCCTGTTTGTATGTAAATATATAGATCCTTCATATAGCTGGACTTAAGCCAGTGGATGGAATTCTATCTCACAAACTAAGTTTCCACTTTTGGAACTTTCCAGTTCGGGAAAATATCAACATTTTATTCCGCAGCAGCGTGTGTGAATAAAACGTTATATATTTTCTTCCTTTTGAGCTACGGATACGTGTAGGGACGGTGGAAGGCGATAACTTTAGAAGGAAACGACATTTCAAACGTCGGATACGAATAAAATAATGTTAAAAGAAAACAGATCAAGTGAATATACGACTTGCAACGGGTTCCGGATACCTAAATAAAAATTGCACAGCAGTAGCAGTACTCGTATAATTTGACAAAAAGGAATACTCACTGGTGGCATTTCCTCAGATGAACAATATTAATCTAGAGTCTGGGAGATCCCTCGCTAAAAGCTTCAGCTCTAGATTGTCCATCTAGGTTCTGGGTTTGGGGAATCGGCGTTCATCAATTTGCGAATGAATGTTCAATAAGTCTGTGCACAGTCCATACGGACACACCTCCATTTGAGCTTCAGCTCTGGATCGTCCAATCAAGGCTTTAAGGGCTATCGGCGTTCTTAATTTGCGAATGAATGTTCAATCAGTTTTTGCACAGTGCATTCGGCCTCACCTCCAAGAGGACAAAAACGTTAAGTTCTACTTTATCAACAAACTCAAGGTATATTCTACAGCAGGTATAGTAAAAATATGTATTCTTTTAAACTAAATCTTTCTAGAAGTAAGAATTCGCTGCAGACCCCTAAAAGTGTGCGGAAAAAGGGACCGCTCACATGTTTCAATAGTTGCAGATAAAAGAGCATCCCCGGGGGCTTGTACGTGTTTATTGAATAGGACACACATTGTAGAGGAGCCATTCTTTTGTACAGAGAATTCTTGCGAATATTTTACTTATATTCTTAATAGTGCAGCCGCGCGAATCTTCGCTACGAAAGCTAGAGGTCACGGATTTTAGTCCCAGTTGACTTAATATAGCAAAGCTTATTTTCTAAGGCTTATCTGAGCTTTTCTCCGTAAGATAAGTCTTTGAAAGTCGGCTACGGCTGTTCTAGTCTCCTTCTACCTTGTTATTTGTATTCCGCCCCATGAATGAAACCTATTAAAATGCAGTTATATACTATACCTAACTCGAATTTACTTGACGGGCGACATTGTAAAAGTCATCAAAAAACGATTTGGAATCGAACGAGCCCGCACAAATCGAACAGAGCCAATAAACTTAACGATATGCATTTATTGAGATACTCGTATATTGAAAAACTCGTAATATATCGTGGATTCCCTCCTATCAACATAAAATAATAATATTTATGTGTGACAATTTGTGACAATTATGTGTGACAAAAAAAACATCTTGGCAACAAACATGGCATGGCTCATGGCTATTCATAAAATTATAATTCTTTATCTGCATGCTTAACAACAAAAACGCATTAGGACTACCACTTTCAGTTATTAAAACTGCCTGCAATAGTACCTGTTTTAGTTACATCTCTTGCATTTGAGCAAAATGTAATAGCTATATTTCTTAGTAAGCTTACGCTCATTAAGTCACGTTCACTCATGGCATACGAATTTAAATTATTAATATGTGAGTAGTACCTAGTACCTTCACAATCGTCTCCTTTACGTGAATGAGGGCCCCCTGATAGACGTGAAATAGTAAGAATTGTGGAGCCAATGACTCTATATCAATCTTTTGATGATAATGTCGTCCGCCGTTCATGGTTAACATAATTTTTTATATTCAAGTTGTGAGAAATTATTTTTATTTATCATTTTTTCTATTAAATAAAGATGTCATGATATAGGTACATATACGAACTTTCAGACGTTTTGAAACGATATATATTATATATGTTGACACTTTTTAAGCGATCGCTAAAATAAATTCTTATTACATAATATAACACATAATGAGGGCATTGTTTTGGAAATGGGAGAATTTACGAAATTAATCACAAATAACCTATACTAAGCTAACCTAACCTATAATATTGATATGAAATTGAAAGATTTAAAATCTAAGTCTACAGGAGCGCTCACTGCCATCAGTTTCACAGAAAAGGATAACTTTTCTTCAAGCCGCAACTCTATTCACTTTTATCTACTGACGTACAAAGGTACCTACATCGAATAAAAACCTCACTATCAACCAAAACAAATTCATTTTTTGGGTTCGAGCCATGTCAACGAGGAAAAATACGAACTTTCAGACGTTTTGAAACAATATATATATGTTAACATTTTTAAGCGATCGCTAAATGACCGGTATTTGTAACGGTTGTATGATTTCCGAATCGATACTAATTAATAAGCAATTAATACCAGTTTGATTAAGTCAAACTTTTAGACGATAACGATTTAAGTGTCTGGTAAAAGATTCCTACTGCTATACTGCTTCAAAAATATTTTAAGCGTTGGAAAAAGTAGCACAATTGTTATAAATTATAACAAAAATTAAAACTGGAACATGTCGATATCATCAATTAACGGAACCATCACGCTATAATAAAAGCAGCTTATATCTATACAATAATGGTTATCTGTTAGATAAATAACGTAAAAATTGGTGGATAACAATATCAGGAATTCTCTTTTACGTCTTAATCTAAAGGCACTCTACAACTTTCTTGATAAGAGGTATAATGTCAAACTTTTTAAGATGAAACGCGTTGTTTAACAGTGTACGTCAAATCAGGTGGCATTTTGGGAAACCTGTTATTACAGGTACCCCAATTTATATAAAAAAAAACAATTTGCTTACCTGTTTTCACCGTATAACAGGATGTTGCTCAGGTCACAGTGATTATTTGATTGACCTTTGCAACATCAGGGATCTAGAGACCGGAATCCCATAATATTATGTAGCCCTAAATGAGTGAAAGTGGGACGTAATTGCTACTACCAATTTCAACAGCGCAGAGCACTTCACGATAACGATACTCTCCGTTGTCCTACGCTTGTTCCACAATAAAAACTATGAAACCACAATACAACAACGCAACGGCATGAATTCCAGACACAAATACGCTGTTAAATATTTAAAAGGGCTGATCAAATCCATATTTATCGATCCTACATCATGGGTTTCAATATCTGTCAGACTATGGCAACGAACATATTTTAATTTGTGAAACTGTTTATATAAGAGAGATGGAATAAACGAATTATTTCATTGATTGCTTTATTTGGTCAGTCAAAGAATATATTTAACACTGCAATCCCATTTCAATCACTTATTTGAACGAATTATATGTCCTGTCACCTGTGTGATAAGAAATAAGAATCAAACTATGAAGACAGTTTCGAAATACCCTTATTTAAATACCTAGATCTAAAGGCCAAGGCATTCGCCACACACAAGACATCATGTAGTAGACCCCTTGCGTATCGTGATGCATAGGACTTTAAGATGCAAACTGACAATAGGTAAGTACATAATAGAAAGACTTAACCAATTATTCAAGAAGTAAACATAAGAACAAAATTTTATAACAATGTAACAACCACATAACCATCAACCACTCGCAATGGAGCAGATATACTACAATCTGTACCAGTTCCGCAATTTTTAAAGGCAATGATTTGATGAACAAAAACTAATGAAGATAGATTAGTAGTTGGTATGATAATAATGAGATAAACTTAATAAAGAATATTATGGCAGGTATTGGTAAAGCAGCAGCTATGATCATATGACAGACATATCCCTATCAAACTTCTTTCTACACGGCATCGTACCGCTAAAGCTCCGAACTAGCAAAACCTTCCACATAAATGGTGCGCAGTCGATTCATATTTAAAATATAAATATGATAGTAAAGAAGATTCATCGCTATCCTACATTTTTATAGCTGAATATAGGATATGCCCGATCCACGTTATATGTCTGCGTCCTGATCAATGTAAAGGAAAGAGAATTTATGGTATAACCAGCAATAAACCATTTCGATACTTTATCGGCATCCGCAATGCATAAATACATCATACCATGATACGTAATGGTTATTGCATAAAGTATTATATATAGTATAGTCTAAGCTACTAGTATGACTACATTGAGTACATAATGCTAGCTTGCATTGCTTGCAATTGAATTGCATCAATTGTACTTGAATAATTGTATTGTATAACCGATATCCCTACGCTGAATGTAAGAAAAAGATTATCAAAATTTGCGTCGAGTCGCGAACGTTATTAGTATGAATCCGGATCATACCTATCCCAAGGAATCCACTTGTCAGGTACTAACTCTCTCAAGGCTCTACTCAAGACATTCTTTAAAGCATGATATGGCGTTACACTAACAAATCATGAAAAATTATTGGATAGGTTTTGATCTTACAACTGATATGACGTGCGAAATGCGGATGATGTCAACAATACCTATCACATATCTTATTAATAATATTTAAAGTTTTAGTTATCCGCATTTTACCATCTGATTCTATCCAAGTCATGACTAGTTTCCAACCCGAAATGCCCCTAACCCGCTTATGTTTATGGTGTTAAAGCTTATTTCATAAGAAAAACTTCAAGGATTCACCGAAGACTTCATAATATCACTTACCAATAAAGGGTTTTCCGTCGAGCCTTTTCATCCAATAGAAGCGTTGACTATGCGGCTTGTTCTCCCTGTCATACTGCTCCCACTGCTGGCGGAGGAGGGTGTAGCACACATAACAACAGCGTACCGTCCCTTCTTCATCACCCTCAGTTCGGTATCCAGCGGGGGCGGCATGGGAAGCTCCCAGAAAAGGGAAGTACGGTTCGGAGCTCTGTGGAAAATATACATTTTATTAACATCTGACCTGTAGAAAAATAGTTATTTATGAAACGGTTGCATAATAGGGGTTATAAAAAATTAGTATCTATCATATGAATTTTTTATACCTGGTTATGTAGAGTTTCAAACATTATTTTATTTAAACTCGTATCTTAAAATCGAAACTTTTAAATGTTAGTAACATACCTACATAATAATTTATCCTAAACTTTTCTTGATATTATACCGTAGGTTACATTGCTATTTTTAGAATGCAAGATGGTTTAAATTATATCACAGTGAGTTCACTTGAATTCACATTTGCCTTGAATATAACTTTTGCTTGTCGGTTGTCGCCATAATGTGGATTACAAAAGGATAATATTATTCAGAAGTCAGGTGAGCTAGGTATAATTCTGTACCCAAGTGGCAAAATAGAAGTCACAAGATGCAGAACATGATATTATAATATGCATTTGGATTTTGGAGCCTTACCGGAGGAAAGGTAAAGCGATGTAAATGAAGAATGTACGATTACGTACACTGACCTACTTGACGTACGCAGTAAATGATTCCAAAAAAAAAACCGGCCAAGTGCGAGTCGGACTCGCACACCGAGGGTTCCGCGGTTTACGATTTATGACGTATTAAAAAAAACCGGCCAAGTGCGAGTCGGACTCGATCACCGAGGGTTCCGTACTCAAGAAGTAGGTGTAATTACCTTTGTTAATGAACCGCAAAACTAACTTCGTTTGTAGAGGTTTACTGTTAATATCAAAAAATTACGTTTGTTGTATGGGAGCCCCCCTTTAATATTTACTTTATTGATATTTAATTATTTATTTTGAAAGGTAATATACAAGTTAATATTCTGTGAAAATTTGAACCGTCTACCTGTTACCGTTTTTAATATTGAGCAAAACAATACGAAAAAAACACGTTTATTGTATGGGGACCCCCCTTAATATATATATTTTTTTAATTTTTAGTATTTGTTGTTATAGCGGCAACGCATCATTTGTGTGAAAATTTCAGCTTTCTAGCTATCACGGTCTATGAGATACAGCCTGGAGACAGACAGACAGACAGACAGACAGACAGACAGACAGACAGACAGACAGACAGACAGACAGACAGACAGACAGACAGACAGACAGACAGACAGACAGACAGACAGACAGACAGACAGACAGACAGACAGACAGACAGACAGACAGACAGACAGACAGACAGACAGACAGACAGACAGACAGACAGACAGACAGACAGACAGACAGACAGACAGACAGACAGACAGACAGACAGACAGACAGACAGACAGACAGACAGACAGACAGACAGACAGACAGACAGACAGACAGACAGACAGACAGACAGACAGACAGACAGACAGACAGACAGACAGACAGACAGACAGACAGACAGACAGACAGACAGACAGACAGACAGACAGACAGACAGACAGACAGACAGACAGACAGACAGACAGACAGACAGACAGACAGACAGACAGACAGACAGACAGACAGACAGACAGACAGACAGACAGACAGACAGACAGACAGACAGACAGACAGACAGACAGACAGACAGACAGACAGACAGACAGACAGACAGACAGACAGACAGACAGACAGACAGACAGACAGACAGACAGACAGACAGACAGACAGACAGACAGACAGACAGACAGACAGACAGACAGACAGACAGACAGACAGACAGACAGACAGACAGACAGACAGACAGACAGACAGACAGACAGACAGACAGACAGACAGACAGACAGACAGACAGACAGACAGACAGACAGACAGACAGACAGACAGACAGACAGACAGACAGACAGACAGACAGACAGACAGACAGACAGACAGACAGACAGACAGACAGACAGCGGAGTCTTAGTAATAGGGTCCCGTTTTTACCCTTTGGGTACGGAACCCTAAAAACTACTTACTAGATCTCGTTCAAACCAATTTTCGGTGGAAGTTTGCATGATAATGTACACCATATATTTTTTTTAGTTTTATCATTCTCTCATTTTAGAAGTTACAGGGGGGGGGACACACATTTTACCACTTTGGAAGTGTCTCTCGCGCAAACTATTCAGTTTAGAAAAAAATGATATCACAAACCTCAATATCATTTTTAAAGACCTATCCATAGATACTTACCCCACACGTATGGGTTAGATGAAAAAAAATTTTTTGAGTTTCAGTTCTAAGTATGGGGAACCCCCAAAATTTATTGTTTTTTTTCTATTTTTGTAAGAAAATCTTAATGCGGTTCACAGAATACATCTACTTACCAAGTTTCAACAGAATAGTTCTTATAGTTTCGGAAAAAAGTGGCTGTGACATACGGACGGACAGACAGACAGACAGACAGACAGACATGACGAATCTATAAGGGTTCCGTTTTTGCCAAATTTGGCTACGGAACCCTAAAAACCTAACAACAATCCGTGACACAAATATAGAGCCGTAAAGTTGAGACACCATGCTCAGCCTCGTGAACATGTTAGTTATTGGAAAACTATCTTTCTTAAGTCAGGAACACACACAGGTAAAACGCTCATCTTAGCTGGCAAATATATTTTCATCATCATGATCAAACCACTTCAAGCCCTGGGTACGCCTTAGCTTGCAATTTGCAATTTTCTCAATCGATTTTTAGGGTTCCGTAGCCAAATTTGGCAAAAACGGAACCCTTATAGATTCGTCATGTCTGTCTGTCTGTCTGTCTGTCTGTCTGTCCGTCCGTATGTCACAGCCACTTTTTTCCGAAACTATAAGAGCTATACTGTTGAAACCTGGTAAGTAGATGTATTCTGTAAACCGCATTAAGATTTTCTTACAAAAATAGAAAAAAAACAATAAATTTTGGGGGTCCCCATACTTAGAACTGAAACTCAAAATTTTTTTTTTCATCTAACCCATAGGTGTGGGGTATCTATGGATAGGTCTTCAAAAATGATATTGAGGTTTGTAATATCATTTCTTTCTAAACTGAATAGTTTGCGCGAGAGACACTTCCAAAGTGGTAAAATGTGTGTCCCCCCCCCCCCGTAACTTCTAAAATAAGAGAATGATAAAACTAAAAAAAATATATGTTGTACATTACCATGCAAACTTTCACCGAAAATTGGTTTGAACGAGATCTAGTAAGTAGTTTTTTTTTAATACGTCATAAATCGTAAACCGCAATTTACCTTTCATTCAATCAACTCAAATATTTAAAAAAAAACATTTAATTTAAAACTTACTACAGGTTTGTACGGAACCCTCGGTGCGCGAGTCCGACTCGCACTTGGCCGGTTTTTTTTTAATCCGTCAATTATACACCACCCAACATTTTTAAAAGATTTATTCAGACTAATTCACTTACTTAAATTTAATAAAAAACAAAAATTGTAATGTTGTTGTTAAAATAACTTCATCCAATAAATAAACATAATAATTAACAATAATTTTTATTTATGTGAAAATGTTCATGTTGTAATAAAATATTAAGATACTACTTAATATTATATTACAACATATGGATGAAGTCTATACTAATCCACACTAATAATATAAATGCGAAAGATTGTGTGTCTGTCTGTCTGTCCGTCTGTCTGTCTGTCTGCTACGCTTTCACGGCACATTTGCTCAACAGATTTTGATGAAATTTGGTACAAGGGTAGATTGTATCCCGGGGTAGGACATAGGCTACTTTTATTCCGCAAAATTAGAGATACTGCGGGAATCAAAAAAACTTAATCCACGCGGAAGAAGTCGCGGACATCATATAGCAGTTAATTTTATGGAAACAACGCGGAAATTAATTCAGCTTTTGTTTTAATCACAAAACAATGAATTAATCTATCAGTTATCACGATGAGTATTATGTGACACTTATCATTAAATCCGTTTCAAAAATAAAAATAATATTCAGATAGACTTTTGACCGGTGCCTAGTGTGCCTCCAGCTTAAAACATGCCCATGTCGCGATATATAATTTTTTGCCTGAGAAAATTGTTGCCTACTTGTCCCGCAAAGTATGCCAAGTAGAATAATGTCAGTACTGTACATATAGACTTAACTATCCAGGCTGCAGTTTGTAACGCCGCGCGCCGCGCTGTTTGACTTGCTGTTCTAGCGAGATAAAACTCATCGCACATCACTGGTAAAATGCAAGAAACAGTGTTTGTTAAAAACAAATCCGACGAAATGCGGATTACATCATCATCAATAGACATAATTTTATAATTTAAGATATCTAGGAAATGTAATCTTAGGAAAACTGTAAAAACTCTATTATATATTTTCAAATGAGATAGTTGTTAATAGCTGAACCTCTAGATATACATAATTTGGAAGCGTGTACGAGTCGACTGTAGTTATCACAAGTGGATTTATTTGAAATACTTATTCAAATAAACTAATATTGTTTCAAGATAACATAGTGTTTCCTTTCTTGTATTTGTATTACTAAATATAAAGAAAACGCCCATTGTTAGTTATTCTTATTACATAATATAACACATAGTGAGGGCATTGTTTTGGAAATGGGAGAATTTGCGAAATTAATCACAAAGAACCTATACTAAGTATATTGATATGAAATTGAAAGATTTAAAATCTAAGTCTACAGGAGCGCTCACTGCCATTAGTTTCACAGAAAAGGATAACTTTTCTCCAAGCTGCAACTCTATTCACTTTTATCTACTGACGTGCAAAGGTACCTACATCAAATAAAAACCTAAACACTATCAACCAAAACAAATTCATTTCTTGGGTTCGAGCCATGTCAACGAGGAAAAATTGCCGGGGGTTTATATGTCAATTATTGTTTGAAACGATTCATTGTTATGAACCAGACTGTACTGGTTCAGTTCATATGGTACTCAATATATTTGTATATACCTATATTAAATTGTTATTATTTGTATTGTAACGCTTTTCCTAACATTCAGATCAGGCGCAGATGTCGCGCAAGCATTGTAATCCGGGGCCTAAACTCAAAAACGCGATACGAATTCGCAACGCACATAATAAACCGCGCTGCGTGATTTACAGCCTAGAAAGCGTCGTTGCTGTTTGTTACTGCTCGAATTAACTATAATCTTGGATCGATTTACGATTCAGTATTCACACACACATAGCTTTTTGAATGCAAGCAATGGGTTGGGACTTGGGAATTGAGATGGATCCCTTGAATTAGGGTAATACAAGGAACTGCCTTCACATTATAGAATTTACAACACGCGCGTCAACAGTTCCTCAATGATTTCTTGTATTGCAAATGTGAAATGGTACACGATTCAATGTGACGTCCACTTCCATGGCGAATTATGACACTTAGGATTATTTAAGTCTTTACCAACCTGCGGATCAGGCTTCACTCTGATGGTGTACTGGTCGCTGAAGCCAGCCACACCACAAACGAAGCAGACACGTTCTTCCGCGGGCGGGTCGCGGCGAGCGGGCGAGGCGGGGGACTTGCCCGCGGCCACGGCGCCCGCGCCGCCGCCGCCTCCGCCCGCATTTAGCGAGCTTTTTATGTACGCCTTCGCCTTTTCCATTGCCGCGAAACTGGAACAAAGGAATTTTTAATGATAATTGGGTCAAAATTTAAAAAATATTTTTAGCTAAGGCGCCCAATTTTCAACAGAGACTAGTGTGCTAGCACAGGTGCACACTGCACCCTGTTCCCTCAAACTGAAAGTTCGATTGGGCGAGATGATTGGAGAGATCCGGCGTAGGACCGATGGCTTCACGAGCTTCCTAAGGAACAGGGGTTTCACACCAGCAGCGTTTGAAAGCGGGCAGCTGATGAAGAACCTTCGTTCGCTCCACTCGGTCTAGGTTCGCTTCGTTCAGGCCCTCCTTCGCGAGCTTCTGGCTTCGCGCTTTACAAAAACATTCTCAGAGTAGGGCAGAGATGCTTTGTACTTAATTTTTAATATTAATCAATATTAATACAATACTATTAGATACCAGGGGCCATGCTGCCAACGCTTAAAGCGATATTATTTCATTATTGTTGACTTTCGTGTCTTAAAATTATTATAGTCCTTTAGGAAGGTCAAGGTACGTGACATCAAACTGTAATTTTGAGTAATATTGCTTAAGTATTGCTTTGACTAATACAAAACTCATAATTCGTCATAATAATTGTCGTAGCCCTAAGTATTTGATATTAATTTCAACTTGATACCTCCACGCGTTCCCGAGAAAAAGAGCATTGACTGATTTTTGGTTGATTTGTAGTTTTGTCTTACAAGTAATCGTTGACAATTTTTCGATTTACCTATGTTATGTAGGAAATATTTTTTCATCCCATGTATTCGAAAAGGACGACTTGGTTCGCCTTTAAGTGCACCCAAAGGTGGTGTTTTCTATAAGAAACTTTTAGCGGGCAGAAATGAGTTTTTAATCCTCTTTATTTCAAAAAGTGCGCCCCAATTTTCTTTGCCGCGCACTTTTTGAATTTGGAACATCTTAGTGTTCAGCGCCAAAGAAATCGAACGCAAATATTGTTTGAATAAAAACTGGCTGGTACGACGGCCCATAGTCGCGCCGCCGCGTCGGCTGAATTAAAAAAAAAAAGAATTCAAAATAAAAACGCGCGAACTACGCCCGCGTTTTCGTCAATTTTCAGTGTTAGAAATTCATGGTTTTGGTTTTAAAAATGAGTTCTTCAAGTGACAGTGAAAGTATAGAATTAACTCCTGAAAGTATTAGACCTGACGCAAGAAGTGTGATACATACAACAATCTCTATTCCTAATAAAACTGTAACAATAAATTTTCATAATTGCGAAAATGTCTCAAAATGTAAATATAAGTTTTTAGTTGTTTTATTATTAGATACTATTTAATTTCAATTTAGCTGTTACTCTGTTTTATTAAATAATAATATTACAAAAATATGAGGCGCCTTTTATTTTCTCATACAGGGTGATGAAAAGTAGAGTGTATCATTCGGGCGCAAAAATTTTTGGCTCGGGCGACGTACTTTGAATCCCTCGCTACGTTCAGGATTCTACTAAAGAATCCCTCGCTACGCTCGGAATTCTACTCTAGAATCCCTCACTTCGCTCTGGATTCAAAAAAACGCCCTCGCCGTAAAAATATTATTTTGCTCCCTTATAATACAATCTACTATATCGTTAACTACGGTCCTGATTATCGTAATGATGTCATAGCGGCTCATAATATCTAGAAATATCTCTAAAATCTAGATAGGTATTGTTATTATATCTGGGTAGTATACCTACGCTTAAAATACTTTACCTATCTATATTTAATCCTGATTATAATCATTACGATATAAAATCGATGGCATTAATACTGATCCGTGAGCGCCAACTGAGGGCAACGACACTCAGATGATCGATGCGAGACCGATAAGCTCTCCATTATTGATTGACTGATAAACGTATATATATATATATACGTATCTACAATATATGAGCACCATACCTACCTATATATACTGCTTAGTAGTCATGTGTATCTAATAAATAATCTTGGCTCGGAACGAATTAGATGCTCGCGATATCTTAGATCAAAACTGATTAATGTTAAATACGGTTTTTATTGCGCGTGATTACGATCTTACCTGATATGATAATAAGTAATTAAGTACGTATACTTAGCTATATATCAATCTTAGATGGGTAGTGTGCACTACCTAAGTTAGACGAAGGAAAAAGTACTTTGTAAAGTGTTTTTAAGATTGCTTTATTAAACTTTTTTTATATATCAAAGATGTTTAGGTATGTGAATAACCTGTGTCATGCAAATATGTCGTCGTCTGTCGGTAAAACGCACATCTGTAAGATTATAAACTGGTCACCTATCAATAAGGATTTTATCCGAGATTTTACAGACCAAATCCATAAATTGACTAGTCCAATAGCAATCAGGATATAATAAAACCATCACTAAATCAATCATCGGATATAGCTATACGCTACTTATAAATTTCGTAGTTATTGGGCGTTGGGACAAAGCAGAACGAAATTCAGGGTGTAGATTGAAGACCCCGAGTGGTGTCCGCCGATAAGCCTACACCCTTTGTCCAACATACATACGCAAATAATAATTACATAGGGACACTAGGAATACTATACTTAAATGTTTCATTCGGGGACAAGGCAAAAAACAAGTAAGTAAGTATAGTTAAGTACCTACTAATTGATTTTAAAGATCAACAACTAGTTAGTCTAGTTCAATTATAACTACTCGTTTTGGTGCACCGTTGTTACTCAAAGTAAAAACGGATCACTAATGTAAATACTTAATGTAAGTACTTAAGATATATAATAATCATAAGTGATGCACCTAATTTAAGGGATATAAGTAAATTTGTTTTTCTAACCATCTAATCGTTCGTCTTTTTTAGGGTTCCGTAGCCAAATTTGGCAAAAACGGAACCCTTATAGATTCGTCATGTCTGTCTGTCTGTCTGTCCGTCCGTATGTCACAGCCACTTTTTTCCGAAACTATAAGAACTATACTGTTGAAACTTGGTAAGTAGATGTATTCTGTGAACCGCATTAAGATTTTCTTACTAAAATAATAAATTTTGGGGGTTCCCCATACTTAGAACTGAAACTCAAAATATTTTTTTTCATCTAACCCATACGTTTGGGCCGTGGGGTATCTATGGATAGGTCTTCAAAAATGATATTGAGGTTTGTAATATAATTTTTTTCTAAACTGAATAGTTTGCGCGAGAGACACTTCCAAAGTGTAAAATGTGTGTCGTCGTCCCCCCCCCCCCCTGTAACTTCTAAAATAAGAGAATGATAAAACTAAAAAAAATATATGATGTAAATTACCATGCAAACTTCCACCGAAAATTGGTTTGAACGAGATCTAGTAAGTAGTTTTTTTTAATCATACTTCATACTTCATATCATATCATCATATCATTCATACTATTCATTCATACTAATATTATAAATGCGAAAGTCACTTTGTTTGTTGGTTTGTTGGTTTGTCCTTCAATCACGCCGCAACGGAGCAACGGATTGACGTGATTTTTGGCATGGGTATAGTTGAGGACCTGGAGAGTGACATAGGCTACTTTTTATCCCGAAAAATTAAGGAGTTCCCGCGGGAATAACAAAAAACTTAAACCACGCGGACGAAGTCGCGGGCATCAGCTAGTACGTCATAAATCGTAAACCGCAATTTACCTTTCATTCAGTCAACTCAAATATTTAAAATAAAAATATTTTTAATAATTTAAAACTTACTACAGGTTTGTACGGAACCCTCGGTGCGCGAGTCCGACTCGCACTTGGCCGGTTTTTTTTCTGCATAGTTACTCCACTTACTAAACCCAAATCTGTCAATATTTTTTATCAAAGACAGAACATACAAATAATGTAAATTAGATTAGTAGACAGCTAGTAGGTTTCAGCTAATTGGGCTAAGGGGGTCTCAAAAATTTAGGGATTGTCGGTTCAAATGGATAAATCTATATATATAAAATTCAAAGTCCTGACTGACTGAGTGACTGACTGACTTATATATCAACGCACAGCCTAAACCGCTGATCCTAGAGACATGAAATTTGGAGAGTGTATTCTTTTTGAAAACTAGGTATCCACTAAGAAAGGGTTTTTCGAAAGTCCGACCCGGAAATTCAATTCTGGTAAAATAGGGGTTGAAAGTTTTTATGAAAGTCCGTCGTTTTTCAAGTTATAGCCAGTAAACTTAGTTTATGAGCTGCGGGTTGAAAATGAAGATAGACGCGTTTCACAGTTTTTGAAAATTCGTCCCCCAAAGGGGTGAAATAGGGGATGAAATTTGGTATGAAAGGCCTTCATTTCTTAAGATACTTTTCAAGTTATATCAACGAAACTTGGCATTTTGGCTTTCGGTAAAAATTAAAGAAGAACGTTTGTCACAGTTTTTCAAAATTCTACCCCCAAAGGGGTAAAATAGGGGTGAAAGTTTGTATGAAAGTCCGTCGTTTTTCAAGCTGCTATAGCCATGAAACTTGGTATTTGGGCTCCACTAATGATGAAATACTGATTTTACAGTTTTTAGGGTTCCGTACCCAAAGGGTAAAAACGGGACCCTATTACTAAGACTCCGCTGTCTGTCTGTCTGTCTGTCTGTCTGTCTGTCTGTCTGTCTGTCTCCAGGCTGTATCTCATAGACCGTGATAGCTAGAAAGCTGAAATTTTCACAAATGATGTATTTCCGTTGCCGCTATAACAACAAATACTAAAAATTAAAAAAATATATATATTAAGGGGGGTCCCCATACAATAAACGCGTTTTTTCGTATTTTTTTGCTCAATATTAAAAACGGTAACAGGTAGACGGTTCAAATTTTCACAGAATATTAACTTGTATATTACCTTTCAAAATAAATAATTAAATATCAATAAAGTAAATATTAAAGGGGGGCTTCCATACAACAAACATAATTTTTTGATATTAACAGTAAACCTCTACAAACAAAGTTAGTTTTGCGGTTCATTAACAAAGGTAATTATACCTACTTCTTGAGTACGGAACCCTCGGTGCGCGAGTCCGACTCGCACTTGGCCGGTTTTTGAATTTTCTATCCCCAAGGACGTCAAATAGAGAGTTTGTCCTTCAATCCGCAACAGAGCAACGGATCGACGTGATTTTTGCATAGGTATAATTGGGTACTTGGAGTGACACAGGTAACTTTTAGCCCGGAAAAGTGGAAAAGGCGTGCTTGTGAGAATTAAAAAACTTAAGCCACGCGAACGAGGTCGCGGGCGTTCTCTAGTAACTTATAAAATATTTTCCGCAACAAAAAATGTTTTGTTGCGTATAAAAGGGGTGAATGATAGGTTGACGGATAACAAAAGTGAGTGGAAGAAGAGAACATGTGCCGACCCCACATAGCGTGGGATAAGGGCAGGAAGAAGAAGAAGAAGAAAAAATGTTTTGTTTCCGTCTCCATTATTAGGGTCTAACCAGAAACCCAGACCAATCGTGGATCACATTGAACTCCAAAGTGCTATTCAATACACCGGTGATCAAGTCAGTTGATCCTATTTTATTGAGGGCAAACTACTCGTATCTCTAAAATGTCATCAAGATCGAAGAGCACAAAATGCTGAAAAGGCAACAAGAACACTACAGAAACACTTTCGCGTCTCTATAGGATCGCTAATTGAATATAAGGTTGGAATTATTGAAAAAACCCCATATTCCAGTAACCAGACGTGGTAAGTGGTAACCCTACATCGCAAAGGCAAACAACAGACGGACAGACAATGGCATAGGTAGGATAATAATATACCTACATGACGGTTGTACCGCCGATTGATGAGGAACTAACTTTCTAACGAGGAGGGATTAAAACTAACCTTTAAAAAAAAGTGAAGATACTTCAAAAGTACTGAAAAGCATCCAGAAAATCTGTTTTTTACTAGCTGATGCCCGCGACTTCGTCCGCGTGGTTTAAGTTTTTTTGATTCCCGCGGGAACCCCTTAATTTTCCGGGATAAAAAGTAGCCTATGTCACTCTCCAGGTCCTCAACTATACCCATGCCAAAAATCACGCCGATCCGTTGCTCGGTTGCGGCGTGATTTAAAGACAAACCAATAAACCAACAAAAAAACACTCTTTCGCATAATATAATATTAGTATGATTACCTACTTTTATCCAATTTACCTACTCTAAGCCAATGAATAAAAAATCAAAACTCATACTGTAGGTAGTTTTCCAAATAGGTGTACTGCAGGGCGATCGCGTATCTTTTGCATCAATCCATATCCATACTAATATTATAAATGCGAAAGTGTGTCTGTCTGTCCGTCTGTCCGTCTGTCTGTCTGTCTGTCTGTCTGTCTGTCTGTCTGTCTGTCTGTCTGCTACGCTTTCACGGCCCAACTACTCAACCGATTTTGATAAAATTTGGTACTGGGATAGTTTGTATCCCGGGGAAGGACATAGGCTACTTTTTATCCCGGAAAATTAAGGAGTTCCCGCGGGAATTGAAAAAACTTTATCCACGCGGACGAAGTCGCGGGCATCATCTAGTCATTGATACATCGCAATCGCCTCTGATTGGTTAACACTTTTCCACTATTGGACGAAATCCATTGACGCAGCAAGAATACCATAAATTCAGCCAATCAGAGGTGATTGCGATGCGTCAATGATTGATGCAAAAGATACTCGGTCGCCCTGCTGAAGTAAGTTATGATAATAAGCCTTATATTTCTTTATCTAATTATAAGTAATATTTTATTATTTTTATGTATGGTGGTTGGTATAGGTACTTGATACCTACCTAGGACCTAGGTGTATTATATATTATACTAAAACCTTTATGAAAGTTCGTAAGAAGATTAGTCCAAAATTCATAAAAATCGGTCCATTCGTTTCCGAGAAAATCGTTAAATAACAAACATACATACATATTATACGGGTCGAATACAGAACATCCTTTTTGAAGCCTGTTAAAAATGACTTAATATGAAATCAAGATAAGAAAATTATGTGGCGTACGAATCATAATAATTTAATCTATAAACGAGCCAGTTTCCGAAAGGTACTGGTAGGTACTATTTGTATAGTAATCTGTTGAGTAAGGTCGAAGAAGGATCATATTTTATGTTACTAAGACACCCTCGCCTTGAAACCAATCGTACACAAATAAGTTACATCTCGTCGCTCGGTGTCGGTCGTGAGCGTAATGTGTGGGTACAAACCTATTCATCTGATGTTCGCAAACTCGTGTTAGCAACTAAGTTCCCATTTCTAGTTGCGTAATGATTGATGCAATGAGCAATCCGGTTCGAACCGGTTTCGCTCTCGTCCGCCACCGCACTCTGAATACGAATTCATTGATAATTACAGCCAACACTCTGGCATGGTTTTATCATGTCGCATCTTTACCTTGAAAAAAGCGACCTAATAAACATTAGCAAAATATATCTTATTTATACCTACACAATAACTAAGGATATGGGTAATATGAGTTTTAATTTGTAAATCGATTAGTTTAGTAGGAAATACGATGGAGAATTTATTGGAATGTGTTTCTTCAAAAGCGGCACAAAGTCGAAGGAACAATTATTATATTACTAAATGCATACTGCGTATTGAGAAATTACTTGTTTCTTAATAGAGTGGTCTGATTTTTTTTACAGAAAAAAAGCCTCAATCGGATTTTCATGAATTGGGTAGGTACTTGCCAACCAATCAAAACAGCAACGGTTTATGAGAAGTCAAAACGCGTTTTTAGTATGGGAGCTTAAATGAAATGCTGATAATATGTGATGTCGTCAGCAATCGAAGCGCACTTTTTTTTCTAATCGATAGTTTTAAATGTTAAAAAGTAACGAGGACGTGGATTTGACAACTCTTGGAAGACCCTATATTTAAGGAAGTACTTAATAATCACAGAAATAATTTTACTGGGGATAATACTCGAACGTACCTACACTTACAAGTTACACGGTACGCTTTTCCCAATTAATTTAAAATAAGCGAAGTAGTACATGCACTACATGCAATCAAATGGGTTTTTATCTGATTTTATTATCGAAATGAAACATAAATTATCAACGGATGAAGCGAAAGCATTTTATTTTCGAGTTGAAAATATAATGGGCATCAATATTCGAATGTCGCGGAAACATAAATACGAGATGAATCGAACAAACATGGACTACGGGAGAATCACCATTTATAATAATTTCGTAGGACATTTCCAGAATATAAACACAATGGATCGACGCCCATACAAAAGCCAGACGCCCATGTCAGTTGATGCACCTAGACGTACAGTCGCGGTCTGTGCCAGAAGGTCGATATGTGGTGTGTTTCATTAGACAGAGGTCATAGATTTTTTAACTTTTTCAGTAGGTGGAAAATGTGGCAACTAAATGTAGAAAACCTCTTTTAATATTTTTAATAACCGTGCGACCGCACGGTACTCAACTACTCGTACTCACCTATAGTTGAGAGCGGTAGGAAATTGCCTACAAGTTTGACATTAAAGTGACAGAATTTTGTATAGAAGTTTCTTCCGTCACATCCCTGTCACCTCGCAGAGTTGCTCTATCTACGAGTAGATGCCTCGGTTGAACGACTAGCAAGATATAACATATAAGTATATCTTCTTAGACTGTGGTTTCAGCGACGTTACGTTATTAAAGTTAGGACTTAGGAGTAGCAAGCCAAATTAACTGTTTTGATGTATGTATACTTTGCTGGTAGGCTATCACGTTTTTAAATAATATATTATTCACGGAATAATATTTATACTTGTATGACCAATGAGCTATAGCCTGTGACAGCTAAGTCTAATCACCGCAGGATGGAGAAGGCACTAGTAAGTTTGTAAAAGTCCTAACTTTTCAAAACATTGTATGGAATCTGTAGCTTTGGGCGACGTGAATTCGGTGCACCTACCTACTGTCGCGGCTCCACCCTTCTATCGCAGCACGAATGTTTATCCCATTGGCACAGAGCAATTCGTCAACAGGGTAGCTAATCAATCTTAAAGATGAATTAATTGGTAAAAAGGTCGTTCGTGGGAATGAGCATTCTATTTTATTACAAAATTCCACAACCTATCTTAAACTTGCCTTATTAAAAGTATGCTCCTGAAAAAAGCCTATTATACTGTTGAAGATTACGTAAATGACAAAGAAGCATGGATTTGACTCGCTCCAGCAATGCTAAGGACAGCTGTTAACTTAAGTATTCTACAAATTAATGAAATTGTAAATTATTTTTTCAATAGAGCAACCGCCGAGTTTCTTGCTGGTTCTTCTCGGTAGGAATGGCTTTCCGAACCAGTGGTAGTTTCACTCGACGATTCAACAGTACTTGTAAAAGTTTATTTGAATAAAAATCTTTTGAATTTTGAATTTTTCCTTGTCTAGATGTCTTTTTAATTCGAAGATTAACTGAGTACAGGATCCCCGAAAACGAAACAACCAACGTTCGTACAACGAAGGTCATCAGATACAGCATCCCTTTGCAGTTAGCTATTTTCAGTGCAAGAGCATTTGTACAGACTTTTGTTTTAATTCACGTGAATAATTTACATTTTACATAATATAGATTTCCGTTCAACATCGTGCACGTATTATTATGTAAGCGATGTTCGTTTAGGCAATAATACGTGTCTTAAAAGAAAATTAATTGTTATGCTTAATATAATTTACCTCAGAAGTTACAACGTAGCTATATTTAAAGAGTAAGATCCGGGTACATAAACGGTTGCTCTTGTTGTGATTTAAATCATTAACCCTTACCTATTTTGTGCTAGTAATTAATTGATTTCTCGATGCTACTGATAATATTATGGTCAAAACCTCTGCAATATTATTACTCTATACATAATTCACCTCGCCTATACGGAAACCGTTGGCAGAATATTATTTTTGTCAATACACTTTTATACTTGTATAGGTCGCTACTCGCTACACTCGGCGGACTGGCGCGCGACAGAAAATGTTTTTCGCCAGTCGGAATCGCTATCGGTATTTTCCCTTGTAGTTATCGTATCTCAAAAAAACATATTCGATCTCAATTGCCGTTTGTTAAATTGCAATTCTTTCTCCAGTTGCCCAGATTCTTAATTTTCCGGTATAAAAAGTAGCCTAGTAGGTATTTAAAGTATGATTATGGCAGTCGTGTTTGTGTGAATTGCTAAATAAAGTAGGTATATTATGTTAAATAAACATATTGCGTTTAATAGTACGCAACGAAAGATTTAAAATCCCAAGAAAAACAATAGTGTTGCTCGTATTAAAGGTGAACGCACACTTATCCGAGCCGAACGCGTCGAACGAATCGAAGTCAAGGAGGCCTCGCACACTAATCCGCACCAGAAGAATCGACCGCGCCGAAAGAATCGACCGCGTCGAAGAAATCGTTTGTATTTCCTTTACGCCTGTCGCACTGTTATTACATGTGAATTGTGATGGATCTTGACGAGGTTTTTATTGTTTATTAATGGAAGATGAAGAAAGTGAAATAAGTCAAAGGGAAACCAGAATGTGGGTTCATAATATCAACTTAAAAAGGCAGTGGTTTGGAGAGTATTAAAATTGAGTAATTCTAATTTAATATTCAATTAAATTAGAATCACTCAATTTTAAAACAATGAAGATACAGTACTCTCGCGTTGCTCTGTCATACGCAACTGATAGAACGCGAGCGCATCGGTCGAGTCGACCACATAAACCGCGCCGAATCTGATGACGTCATCCGAATTTGTCTAGGATTACTGGGGTTCTTGAAGATTCGGGCGATTCGACGCGGAGAAGTATGCGAGGTTTCATGAGATTTCATATACAGAATTCTAAAATTCGTTTAGTTCGACTCGTTCGACGAGTTCGGCTCGGATAAGTGTGCGTTCACCTTAAGTAAACGTTTGTGAATTTTGTTAATATTTTGATATGGTGTTGCCACACTGTATCTTTATAAAATGTTTTTAAACATTATTGATCATAAACTAACATTTTATGATAGTAAACATTGTACGTAATCCAGTAAATATGTTAATATGTATAGTGTTACTTAGTGTTTAATATTGTCTTAAAACATTTTATAAGTGCAGTGTGGCAGAACCATTAGACTTTTGTACCTTCTAATCTGATTTATAATATCATTTGGATAAGATGGTGATAAGATAATATTATTGTTCGTCTCATTCTCTTTTTATCACCTTTTTTACTATTTATATTCATCTTTTATCTAGGATTTTTTTTTGGTAGGTACTATGTAGTGCCTACTAAAATATTTAAATATCAAACGGCAAACAATTTAGACCGGATTTACATTCATTTATCATGAGTATCCTGTCCTGTTATGAGAGACAGACTGGAGCCGGGTTGACTTAGGTCCTTGAAACACTAAAATAAGTAATAATATTATGTTGTTATTCAATTTCAATGGGCCCCTAGGACGTTTCCTTAATTTTTTTGCACGGTAACATGGTGGCGAATTTGCGCGTCTCTAATAATTGGTTATTGATATTTTCCAAACTTGAACGCGCACTCCCACTCGCTTAACAATGCCTTATTAGAAGACCTGTTACCTAAAGGTAAAGTACGTCATTACATAGCGGCTTAGCGGGGTTGTAATGTTGTACTGAACTCCATTACTCTTACGGTTGTAATGTGATTTGAATTTAGAAATATCCCGCATCCAAAGAAATTTTCTTTTGCTATCTCGTTTCGGTGAATGATGGCGTCCCTTTCACTCACCAAATCTACGAATTCGTCGTAATTTCAGTGGCGAAATTATTTAATCTTTCCAAGTTAGGCAACACTAAACATGAGTGGGTAACAATGGCGGATTCATATTTTTGACGTTTCCAAAAGAAAAACACGTTATTTTAACAGCTGTGACTGTCAGAAATGACATTTGATACATTTCGCGCCTACTGCCTTCTCTATGGCTGAAGGTTGCCATCTTGGAAACGTACCTATCGAAAACTTGAAATACATTTTATTTTTTTCTCGTTATTTACTTTAGTGTTCTAAATTATTATATTTTTAATACAATCTATGAATTTTCCTCTATTCATGATAGAGTACAAGAGTAGGCCTAAAATGAACCTTTTCCTTTTAGTGAAATGAATATAAAAAATTTTTTGCCGTGATTTTAGTGTGTGTGCGAGGTGTGAAAGTAGAGTATCCAACACATAGGTATGCTGTATTCGTCTTGGGCGCCACTAAACCCCTCGCTTCACTCAGGATTTTAAATGCAACACCCCGAGTCTAGCGAGACGCGGGAGTTCTCAGGACTCCGAAATCGCTCGTTACGCTTGGGATTTATCACGGCGGTCGTAACGTAAAACATTGCATTACCCATATGTTGAAAAACTTATTTAATTAGGTATTTACTCAGGGAAAAAAGTCAATGATCTATAAGTTTATTAGTTCTGTGAAAATTTTGACTCAAACTGATGATCAAATACGTCTAGGTCTACTTGAGTGAATTTGCACTTGTCCGTCCGTCCGTCTGTCAATGGTCTGTGGTCAGAGCCTTATAACTTCTGAATTACTGAATGTTATTACTTAATTATTCCTATATTCCTAATTATCTTTAAAACTATTTAAAACAACCCATGTAACGCTATAAAAAATATTTTACTTCGCATTCGCTTCTATGAGAGCCCCCCTGAAATAAAGATTTTTATCGGCTGGAGGCCATCTGTTTATATATTATAGGTAGGTATTTAAATTTGAAGTAATTACGTTCAGTAATTCAGAAGTTATAAGGCTCTGACAGACGGACGGACGGACGAACGGACAAGTTACGTTAGGAGATTTTATATATTGGATTTTAAGGTACGAATTTACTTAGATAAGTGGTGTATGAAACTCCATAACTTGAGTTAGAACACTCGTGTGACTCAACTCACACTCATTGGCTTAATAAACTATGCAACCTTTTCTTAAACTACTTTTATACTACTACTGTAGTTGAAATAATAATTATTATGGGAGATACTGAATACTGACTGCTGGTAGCATTCGCTGTCGCGGCCGCAACACGCGTCATCAATGTTGATGACATGAGATTAACTACCGATGCGCTTCGGCATCTGCCATGTCGTAGGTCATGGGCTATCAGTCAATAATAGCGAGATAAAAACTGTAACTTCCATCAAGCTGTTTTAAACTCTCCCACTTTGAAACAAGACTTACAACAGCCCGTTTCATAATGAAGTAAATTCATTAACGTGAGCTTGTTTTCTTTACTAATCATTTACAGCTTTACCCATATTGCTTTTAGGTTTGTTTTCTATTGATGTGTTCAAGATAAATGCGTGGCCGGCGTGCGGCAAACGACTTTCAATTTTAACATTATGTATCTAAACAGGCTAGAGTTCAAATTAATTTGATAAGATTCTACGTGAGTGGTCAATGAATGAATTTTGTTGACTCGCTTCAAAGAGACATAACTTCTGAAATTTAACAGTTTACCTATCATTTTATGTATACATATTTGTTTTTTATTTACTCTATTTAGTATTTTTATTTATTTCAACCTTTAATCCCGTTGTTCGTTTATTATCTAGCAAACAAAACTACTTTAATATCAATCACAGCGCAACGTATTCGATGCGCAAACAATCTTATTAAATACCTATTTGAGCGTTATCGCAGCCATGTGCTGTTCAGAAATAACTTAATATGCAGTGCATTGCTTGTAATATGCGTTACTGGTGTCTAAATTTTCCCATTTCAACTATCTGTAGATGTATAGTTACTTACTTAGTTATAACTTATCGAAAATGGGATATAATCAATAGCTGGTAGGTACGAGGGCGGCACTGAAAATTTCGGGAATCAAGGATATTTAAAAATGTATTTATTGCTTTTCGAAGTATTCTCCGCGAAATTTCACACATTTTTCCATACGTTGGAACCAATCATTGAAGCAACCATTCCATTCGGAAGTTGGGGTCTCCAAAATAGCCGTTTTGTAGGCGTCCACAGCTTCTTCAGGTGATGAAAATCTCTGACCACGCAATTTATTCTTTATTTTAGGGAAAGTATAGAAATCATTAGGGCTTAGGTCGGGGCTGTACGGCGGATGGTCTAATAATTCTATGATTTCTTGCTCTAAAAACTCTTTTGTTTTGAGCGCGGTGTGAGAACTCGCATTGTCGTGATGGAGGATGATGCGGCGGTTGCAGTTCTCTTTACGGAGTTCAGAAACGACCTTTGGCAAACAAATGTTAGCATGCCATTCTGCATTAACCGTTCTTTGTCCCTCAAGAGGAATTTTTCAAAATTCCCCCCCTAAAGGGGTGAAACGGGGCTCCAAAGTTCGTATTTTACCAAGCTTCAATACTCCTTCACGCCGCAACTACTGAACCGATTTGGCTCAAATTTGGAATGGAGATAAATTGCATCTTGGGTTAACACATAAGCTACTTTTCATCCCGGGAAAATCCATGGTTCCCGTGGGATTAGTTAAAAACCGAAATTCACGCGGAAAAAAATCTTCACGCCGGAAGTACAAGACCGATTTAGCTGAAATTTGGAATGGACATAGATGATATCCTGGGTTAATAAAAAAGCTACTTTTCATCCCGGAAAAATCCATGGTTTTTGCGGGAAAACTGAAAAATTGATATTCACGCGTGAAAAATACTACTTTACGCTGCACTTACTGACCTGATATGACTGAAATTCGGAAAGGAGATAGATTTTATCCTGGATTAATACATAGGCTACTTTTCATCCCGGAAAATTTCATGGTATATCAAAGAAGATACTGACTCACGCTCTCACTGACATATCAACGCACAGCCCAAACCGCTGGGTCTAGAGACTTCAAATTTGGCACACAGGTTCCTTATGAGGTCTAGGGGTGCACTAAGAAAGGATTTTTCAAAATTCCCCCCCTAAAGGGGTGAAACGGGGCTCCAAAGTTCGTATTTTACCAAGCTTCAATACTCCTCCACGCCGCAACTACTGAACCGATTTGGCTCAAATTTGGAATGGCGATAAATTGCATCTTGGGTTAACACATAAGCTACTTTTCATCCCGGAAAAATCCATGGTTCCCGTGAGAATAGGGAAAACTAAAATTTTACGCGGGCGAAGCCGCGGGTATCTGCTAGTTTTGTATAATCTAGTCCCGGCACAGACCACTCGGCGAGTCCCGGGCTCTACGATCAAATATATTTAGATATATTGATCACGTTACTATTTAAAATATTATGTACCTATCTCAATCAAATTAAGCAACTACTTACTTTAATAATGATAATGTCACTGTGGATCTGTGATAATGATAAGGATAACAGATACCGAATGTTTTGCTGACGATTTGCACAGTACTACTAAGTATTCTACTAAATATGCATGTGGAAGGAAAAAAGCGTAAAGGAAGAACAAAAAAGAGATGGACCGATTTATACTTACTTAACTGCCTATCTAAAAAACATTTTTGTTTCAAGGTTCAATTACTTACTTAGGATGTAAATGCAAAAACAAGCAAAAACTTGCAAAGTTAAGACTTGGTTGTATGGTCTGTGGTTAAGACGGTCAAATCGATTTCCCAAAATGTGAAATTTTCGTGGAAAGGGCGGTATTTTTGGGGTTCCGTACCTCATGAGGAAAAAATGAACCCTTATAGGATCACCTCGTTGTCCGTTTGTCTGTCTGTCAACCACCTTTTTCTCGGGAACGCGTGGGGAGGTATCAAGTTGAAATTACTCGTAATATCAAAAACATTAGGTCTACGTCCACGGTCCCTTGGAGCTGTAAAAAATCAAATTTTTAAGTAAACGCAATCAAAAGATTCAGTCGTTTATGCCGCATATTTTGACACTCGCCAATAAATCAAAACCTATAGGGTAGGTACTTGACATAGAATCATGAAATTACTTAGTAGCAAGATCTCACAACTCTCACAAAAGTATAGGAAACAATCTGAAAATAGATACTTATGGTTCCGTACTCATAGGGTGTCGAATTGTTTGTCAGGGCGTTGTTATGACATCTTTCTTGTTATTTACCTACTAAAATCATTAATATTGTTTGGTGGTACGGAACCCTTTGTGCGCGAGTCTGACTAGCACTTGACCTTTTTTTTTAACTGTAAATTAAGTAAGTAAGTACGCCGAAGCCTAAAACAGAAAATGTTTAAAAACACAAGCCGCCGGAGTTGCGAAATAAACGAAAACGAACTCTAGGCATTTAAAAACGTCGTCGTAAAACTCTCAAGGAGTTTACCAAGAAAACCAATTTCGCTGGAAACCATTCCACTGAGAAAATATCGCTGTATGTACTTACAAGGGCCACAAATAAACGGGATTTTTTATATAAAAAAGTCGGGCTCTATGTTGGCAAGAAAACCACCAGTGCGACCAGCCAGTCTATTCCTTGCTTAGTTTTCTCTTACTTTACCGTTTTGCTTAATATTGGTTTAAAGTCAAAAAAAGTCAACTCCTAAAGATCTTAAGTACTTAAGTAGAGAGAGAGGCTAAGAAAACGATGAACGGATTTTTACTTAAAAATAACAAGATTGGAAAGAAGATGTTGGAAAGTTCTAAGAAATCAAATAAATCGCTTTTCACTCATTTGCTTATTACGTAAATCTTTGTACTGACAATTGAGACTAGGTTAAGGGCTGATTTACAAGCATGTTAATTAAGTCCACATGGAACTTTGGAAGTAAAGTTAAAAGTAACTCTGAACAACTTAAAAACAACATCAAACGAGACACCCAGCAGTGCAGATATATTTCGTCCATAAAGCGTGTTTCTCGCGTAAAATTGTTTATGTTTACTGCCCTAGGTATATTGCGATACCGTAGTCCGCTATCTTTATTTTATTTAGGCGATTAATATTAACTGCTGCAGAATTGCCGATAAATAATCTGCTGAATGACGAACTGTAATCCATAATAATAAAGCACCTCAGGCATGTCAGAGAATATGTCAAAAATAATAAATTATTTCTTACTGATTAATATCATTATCATTATCAGTATTAAGTAAATAGAGGGTCTTCCCAAAGATCTCAAATTCACATCCTCGGTTAGTTTTAAGTTTGACGACCACTTTAAATTATAGATTAAACAAAGAAAGGTAGTTGTTCTATTACACTCAGTATGCGCTGGCCAATAACGTGTGGCAAAAAGTTTTTCGAACTCTTTTTCATGATAGCAACTTGCGGTTTAAAAGTTTAACATTGAGATATAATATTATAGGCCCCTTGTGAACCGTTATTTAGCAAGTCGGCCTTGAAGCGTGACGAAAATGGAGACAATGGCTGTAGCCTGTAAGCAACCTAAAATCAACCGCTAGATAACATCGGAGCAAAAAATTTCGCTTAACTACTTACTATTCTTATATTAGAAGCTATATGACATGGATCTCAATATAAATCGTGTAAGTTATTGTAAGTTACCTACATCCAACAAGTGTACTAAATAGGAACAATTCAAAAGAGGGATCTGGAATGGGACTAATCACTAAAGACCTAAAATGTGTTGATAAACCTTTTCTGAATAAAAAGAAACATACCCACCCAACCCAAATACTCTCACGTATAAATAAGCTATTACTTACTTTCATGTAGGAACAATGGAGTAGGTACATTAGGTAGAGACTTAACAGCAATTAATACAAGCAAAATTAAAACCAACATTATTTTCTGATTAAAAAGAGTGAAATAGTTAATGTCGACTTTTACCCCAAACAAAAGAATCCATAATAAGTACATAGATCGTTTAATAAAAAGTTCTTTGTTATTCTGTAATCGTAAATCGTAATGAAGGAATACCACCGGGTCACCGACTTCGCTGAGTATTGACGAACTCACATTAAAACCTTTTGCCCTAACCATTTAACCATTAACGAATTTTTGAAAAGGAAAGTCAAATTGCTACGTTTAAGTGGCGGAAAAACCATGTCTAATGAAAGTAGTTACCTCCTATCAATCAATTTCATCGTAATCTAGTCTTTTGTGTGATAAAATAGTAACTAATGTGTAAAAATTGAAAATATAATACGCAGTAAGAAACTAAGTATCCATTGTTATCATAATTTTAGAGTTATGTATAAAAATAAAACATTTCAATTTTCATTAATAACATAAAAAAATCTCTTTTTATTGTATCCAACTTCTGAATTCTGAAATTGCTCACAATATTGAAGGAAGACATTTCAACAATTTCTGATTACTTTTGGCCGGCAGTACCGCAAAATCGATTTCAATTAAAATACACGAGCCACCCGCGGTTTTCCGCTTGCATCGATACAAAATATAACCGCGATTCAATTTTATTCGATGACCCAAATTTCAACTGCCGCTACAAAACTACGCAGGTCCGATGTGATTGCTTATTGATTTATTTTAGATATTGTTTTAACTGTGAGATATTTTCATCCCCCGGAAACAAAAACAAAATAAACACAATAGAATAGATTTGGCGACGAGAGATATATACATTTGCACAATATTTTTTATATTGGAAAGGCTATTCAGCTCGCTGAGCAGCATGACTAAGGTGAAGCTACACAAGACTTGATTTTGTCCTTGCTTCGACCAGAAGAATTTTACCTGGAGATTCGTTTGATTATAGTTACAAATTACAATTCACAGCCAAAGGCGTTCTGTTATTACAGTGTCATTGGTCTTTTGAGTTGCCGAGTGAGGAGCATACAGATCCTTATTGAAACATTAAAAGAAATGGGTACACAGCTGGTCCGTCCAAAGCCCGTTTAACATTAAACTTTACAGTGGGCTAATTCGCTCATCTTTGAGAAAGTACTTATACTATAAATACGTATTGGATTTTCAAAATCAGGGCATAGGTGGCCGGCCATGCTCAATTTGCACCACCATTGCTTGCGAAAATGGAGAAAGTGCGATGTCCATCTGAAGCCCACAGCCCCCCACGTTTGGCATGAACGGTGTCGAATACCGTTATGAGAGTTTTTATTTCTGAGATAATTAAAAGTAATTTTTTTGCGTTAAGTGTTAAGTTTCATATTATTGTCCGTCCGTCCGTCTGTCAGAGCCTTATAACTTCTGAATTACTGAACGTAATTACTTACTTCAAATTTAAATATAATATGTAAACTGGTGGCCTCCAGAAGAATATGGCTTAAAAAGTTATCATTATTTCAGGGGGCTCTCATAGAAGCGAATGCGAAGTAAAATATTTTTTATAGCGTTACATAGGGTGCGGTATATCATTTTAAAGATAAATAATTTAGGAGTCCAAAAATTTTTTTTTAATTTTCGCCCTAAAATTGACGAAATGGAGGCTTTCAAAATGGAGATTTTCTAACGTCCAAAGTTGACCTCAGAACTCTCAATTTTCTGAAAGGCTGAGCCTAAAACTTGATCAATTATTTGAATTATATCCTGTACTTGAACAACAAATACTTACTAAAATTAGATTTAAATATTATAAGGAAACTGTAAGTCAAATTATTTAATTTTTAATGAGCTTCAGTATTTTTAACAGAACTTCACAATGATGTCAATAGATGGCGCTCTGTAAAAGTTTAATCGATTTATGGATACCGCGAGGTCACAGGTCGGGGCGAACCACTAGTTACGTTACATTCATAATGATTGATGAGGATCTAAATTTAGCCTAAAAGCGTGAAAAATTGCCGGGCAAATGAGGCAAACCTAAATGCCAGGACTGAGGACTGTATGTCATTTTAGTTAGTTACTAAGTGTACTCGTACAAAGGCTTACAAAAGTACTTCTCTAAACACAGAAAAGGTATATCGATACTCGATAGGCTGTTTAAGTACCGTGATGTTATCATTTCACGAGGCTATGTTCGTAGTAGTTAACCAACGGCAGGTTTAACGTGACTGTCCACGCCCACCAGATCTTCACGAAAACTGTTAGCACCTACCTGACAACTCTTTGTTATGCTTATGTGAAAATTTCGAGGCTAAAGGCACATTTTGGTACCAACAATACTTAATTACTAAAAATATTTAATTTCTAAGAGTTATTTTCACTATGGCTAATACGAACAGGGTTGTTATACTTCCAATTTAGGCAAATTCCAAGCTATATCTACTTTTTACATTTCAAACTAGTATAATATTCTCTATTGCGAGATACCTTATTTTCGCTGAAACCATGGATGGCCTCAGCGGATCCACAGCCTGTAATCTGTCAGTGTCAAGCGTTTGATGAATCGCTACATTCGCGATATTAACCGAACAAAGTCGGGGCTATATAATTTTATCTGTTTTAGGATACATAGTGTGGAATTATTAAATAAATAAACAAGTAATAGGATAAGTTGTGTTTCATAAAATAGAAAGATCAAGCGTTTTAAAGAGAGAAATGAAAATTACCAATAAGCTTAAAGTAAGTAACTAGTGAACTAACTATTCCATATAAACAGTTTATTAGTTTTCATGTCACATCACATGATGCTCGCGACTTCGCACGCGTGGATTAAGATTTTTTTATTACCGCGCGAACTCTTCTAATTTCCCGGGATAAAAAGTAACAGATAGACTTTTGCATCCATACTATCCATACTAACATTATCTTAACTAATATTATAAACAGGAAAGATTTGTTTGTTTGTTTGTAATGGATAAACTCAAAAACTACTCAACCGATTTAAAAATTCTTCACTTATAGAAAGCTACTTTATCAGTGAGTAACATAGGCTATATTTTATTTTCAAAAATAGTTTGTCATCTCAAATAGGTATTTAATATAGACAAAATTCGTCCTTTACACCATTTAATACAGATGAATATCTTAGAAGATATCATAGAAATAATGTAACGCGCAATAGAAATAGGGACCTCGACCTGCAATGGCAGGCGGGGTGAAAAGATATCGCAGTGCTAATGTAAAACCTGATGTGCTGCCCAGTGCCGGCTGGCTATTATTGGGTATGGACAGTTATGATGATTAGTGCTACGCGTGCGAAGCCGGGGTGGACCGCTAGGACGTGCGGGGTGGACTAATGCGAAAGTGTGTTTATCTGTCTGTCAGCTACGCTTTCACGGCTCATCCGTTCAACCGATTTTGATGAAATTTGGTACACGGGTATCAGGTTGTATCCCGAGGAAGGACATAGGCTACTTTTTATCCCGGGAAATTAAAGATTTCCCGCGGGAATTAAAGAACTTAATCTACGCGGGCGAAGTCACGGACATAATCTAGTTTATAATATTACCTCGTATAAGGATTTTCACTAAGCACTTTATCTCTATTTTCCTTAAACCTCATGCATACAAAAAATATTAATTAAACTTGAATATGAACAATCATCAGTAGGTTCATCAAACAGCCCAAATCACCAGGTGCGTCTGCAGGTGTACTCGTACCACAGCTCGTACCCCACTATAATAATTTACACCTTTTGCCCGAATATCGATTTGCCGTGCCCGGGTGTGTGCGTTTACTTATATTATTGTTCACTAACTAGGTAGTAGAAGGGCCCATATGCTTATCCTAATCATCAATCAGGGGTGTGCGTACGCGAGTATGATTGCGAAAATGTAGGATTCAGTCAGTTGCGCATTGTGTGTGTCTAGTTATAACTATGTACTCGTAGTTAAGTTAAAATCCCCCAAAACTTCGTACGAGTTTAAATATTCAGCAGTTTGGGCTGCTCGTTGATTTAGTAGTTACTTACCTACTTGTATCCTAATAAAATTATGTCTCTTCTACTAAGATTGAGTAAGTACCAATAAGTAGTAACTAGGTACCTAAGTTTTTTATTCATAGACAATAAAACATGGAAAATTATTTTATTACTGACGTCGAATTTTTATTTGGACGTTCGTCCGCGTGTTATTTATTCGCAATGACAACATCCGCCACGGTAAGTGCTTAATGCTATCCTCGGCTGTGCAAATATTGGCGAAGCGACGAGCGGGGAGAGAAGCAACGTAAACAGTCTAGCACAATCACTCAGGGTACGAGGAATCGCTGGCTTCTAGTACCTCAGAAGTATATAATATACTAGAGGTCGCCTGCGACTTCGTCAGCGTACATAACTGATTTCCTATAGGTATGATTATGAAATTTTCCTGCTGTAAAAAGCCTATCTGTAAAGGCTTTATATACCTAGATTATGCAGGATTTTATTATTTAAAACTAATAACCTAAATCCCGATTTTCAAGTCTCTAACTACAAAAACATAGGACTTTCATATGAATTTCCAACACCCATTTCACCCCCTGTGGGCCCGTGGGTGAATTTTCGTAAAATTGCTTATACAGCTTATTATTAAGTATATAAATCTAGTAACCTAAATGCCGATTTTCAAGTCTCTAACTTCAAAAACTTAGAACCCTCGTGCAAGCTTCCAACCCCCACATCTCATTTCTCAAAACCGTTTCTTAGCTGATGACTATACACCATAGAAGAAACCTGCAGGGCGAGCGCGTATCTTTTGCATCAATCATTGATACATCGCAATCACCTCCGATTGGCTGAATTTATGGTATTCCTGCTGCGTCAATGGATTTCATCCAATAGTGGAAGAGTGTTAACCAATCAGAGGTGAATGCGATGTATCAATGATTGATGCAATAGTTACGCGGTCGCCCTGCTGCCTTCTAAATTTCAAGTCTGCATGCTTTATACAGTTTCTGAGATATTGTTATTAGTCAGTCAATCAGTCAGTCAGTGAGTGAATGAGTGGTATTTCTCTTTTATTTAAATAGATTATGTGTATATATGTTAAATACTTGCTAACTTTAAATATACTTTCAAATATAAACTGTAAAATCATTAGAGGGTCATGATGACCCTCCTCATCGTTAAACATAAGGGTCCCCGAAACGGTCATTTGCAATTGACAATGCTCACGTGATTGAAGACTTTAAATGATGAGCGATTGAAGCTCCAAATGAAGGTGTATCATTTGCGCTTGCTTCAGTCTGATTCTGAACTGTAAAGAAGAAAGTCAAGTCGCTCGAAATAATATGATTTCAAACGCAGATATAGCATTTCTTGCAGTAACTATTGCGGTTTCTACTCAGAAAAAAAAGAAAAGAACTAGACGTTGGTGCAAGGAATGGTATAAACTAAGATATCGATTTACTCATGAACATTTACAAAAAACTCTTCAAGAAACAGAGCCGTCCATGTAATCTTTGCTCTTCACTTTCCATAATACAGGAAAATCTTTATAATATAAATAATGATATGAGCAATAAAACAAAATCGCGCTCTGTTATTAAGCCAGCGTCCAAGGTCGCATCCATGTCGGAATCGTGTTCCGGTACGTCCGCCATGTTTAGTGGTGCGGTTGAAAGTAAAAAACGATTGTCATTTGCTGTCATTGAACGTCAATGCACAGCGCGTCAATTGCCATCAATCAAAATTTTTGTCATTTACTGTCAATAACGTAGAAATATTGACAATCGCTTCAATTGCAATAAGCAAACGATAATTTTTCGCATCAATGTGTATCAATCACGTAAATATTGTCAATTGCAAATGACCGTTTCGGGGACCCTATAGACTGTAACTTTACAAAGCCAAATTTCAAGATAACGCTGGCATGGCACATTTAGATAAAACTAGCTGATGCCCGCGACTTCGCCCCGATTCGCTCGATTTTGGAGGTTTGTTGGTTCCCGCGGGAACTCTTTATTTTCCGGGATAAAAAGTCGCCTATGTTTTATTCCAGAGTATAATCTATCTATGTGCCCAATTTCATCCAGATCAATTCAGCCGTTCTGGCATGATTGAGAAACAAACATCCATCCAAACTTTCGCATATTTATAATATTACTAACTGATGCCCGCCACTTCGTCCGCGTGGAATAAGTTTTTTAATTCCCACGGGAAATCCCCAATTTTCCGGGATAAAAAGAAGCACTCTCCAGGTCCTCAACTATACTCATGCAAATAAAAATACTTTCCAAAAGAACCAACTTCCAAAGCCACTGTAAAGTAAAAAATAATTTTGATTTCTACACACTTTCGTTAGCATTATTACTGTTTGTCATTATGCCTCATGAAACAGAAAGTATAATATCTGTCAATTTGACTAGTTTCATGTCATTCGATTTAATATGCAGGTACGGACGCCATATTGAAAATAGTTAGTTAAATGCCAGTGTTTTGATGAATCTCTCGTGGAACCTCTATACGTTTAACCATTTACTCGTGCAAGTCCCACATGAGACTACAAATATATTAAAAGTGTCTCATAAATACTTACTTCTGGATTGTCCCTTTCACTATGTTGAAGTCGGGCGAGCCTGAGGCGTCAACTTTGCCTATCTTTGTTATACTCGCCCGACTTCAACATAGTGTGTAGAAATCAAAATTATTTTTTACTTTACAGTGGCTTTGGAAGTCGGTTTTTTGGAAAGAATTTTTATTTTTAAACTTTTTAGTGTACTCTTAATCCCTACGGCATAGGAGTGCAGTACCATGCAGCATCAGAGTTGAGGAGTTGGAAATTGGGTTTAAGTATGAAATCGTTGCTTGACACCTACAATATTAATTCACCATAAAAAAATCCTAAATCACTATGTTTAAGGAGTTCTATACACTGCAGCAACAGGGTTGAGGAGTGTCTTGATACCTACTACATGAATTCACCATCAAAATTTCCTAACTCACTAGTTGTTGTTGAGGATTTAATGTAGTACGGTACACCTAAGGCATCAGGATTGAGGATTTGGAGTAAATTTTTTTAAGGGACCACCTCGCGAGCTTCCTCTAACCAATGAAAAAAAATTTGTTCAAATCGGTTTAGAAACCACGGATATGCACCGACATACATTACAAATAAAAAACATACGCGCCGAATTGAGAACCTCCTCCTTTTTTGGAAGTCGGTTAAAAATCACGTCGAACCTTTGCTCTGTTGCGGCGTGATTGGAGGAAAAATCAATAAACCAACAAACAAACACACTTTCGCTGTAATATAAGTATGATGTAGTATTAATAGTATAGATAGATTTATAGATAAAACACAGCAGCTTGGTTGTACTGTATTAGACACTGGAAAAAATAAACTAATTCAAGTAGTTATTTAAATTATTTACTTAATTACAAATTACTTAAGTACTTACTTAATTAATTATTGAAAACTTAAGCAATTATAGAAATCTTTTGTATTCTTCTTCAATAATTTACTTTTAAATACAAATAAGCTTTAGGAAGCTCTAACACCACCTATGCTCAATCGTGTCCCACAGCGGCTCTTTCAAAGTTTAAAGTGCATCATTTCACACTGGTAGAGCTACAGCCCAAAACAGAGCTGGCTCGCTCCCGCGAGAGTTCTTTAATTTTCCAGTATAAAAAGTAGCCTATATGTGTTATTCCAGACTATAATCTATCGCTGTGCCCATCCAGATGCGTTCAACCGTTGGGGTGCGATTGAGTAACAAACGTCCATCCATACATCCATCCATCCAAACTTTCGCATTTATAAGTATTAGTAGTATAGATATAGATAATTTGTTAAAATAATATTAAATCAAAAATAATAATATCTTACAGCTATAACTAAACTATTTTAGTATTAAGTAAGTCAATAACTAAAGCCAATTCCAATACCATTCAATTGGGGTCAGCTTTGCTATGCATTATAACTAATACCTACATTTATTCAAGATGCCTTGCTAAACAAAAGTTACCTATGCCTCTGCCACAGTAATCACTATGCTAATCGCATTGAGTTGTTCACGTATGCGAGCTAGGTATACGTTACGTGCCAAATCGTGCGTTGGAAAAATAGAGAAGTATCTATACATACATAAAATATTCAAAATGTTTATGGTTAAGTACATTTTACGCAACTATCATCCAAAAAGTAAATAAGTATGTTATGTGGATGTAGACGCACGCTAGAAAGACCCATAGACTGAATGCAGATAGCAGGCATTCTGCTAGTATTAGCAGTTTTGGAAACCCCTATGGGTTTCCAAAACTTATTTACATAAGTACTTAATTTTTTTCAAAACGTAAGATTATTTTATGTCGACATTGATGTTATGATTATGAAATCATACCTTTCAATGGGAAAAACTGCTATGAAATGTGAAATAAGAGGTATGTTCGAATTTTTATATGCGGAATGTTGTGTTTTGAGACAAATGTCTGCTCAAAGTTTTTGAAAATATCATATACTAGATGATGATTGCGACTTTGTCCGCGTTGATTAAGGTTTTTTGATTCCCGCGGGAACTCCTTAATTTTATGGGATAAAATGTCCTTCCTCGGGTATCAAACTATCCCTATACCAAATTTCATCAAAATCGGTTGAACAGATGGGCCGTGAAAGAGTAGCAGACAGACAGACAGACACACTTTCACATTTATAATATTAGTATGGATTTTTCTCAATCGTACATATGCCACCTTTTCATAGATAAACTTCAAAATTCAAAATTCAAATTATTTTTATTCAAATAGACTTTTACAAGTACTTTTGAATCGTCGAGTGAATCTACCACTGGTTCGGAATTCCATTCCTACCGAGAAGAACCAGCAAGAAACTCGGCGGTTGCTCTTTTGAAAAAAATTAATTTACAATTTTATTAATTTATACATATGTAACCGCTGTCCTTAGCATTGCTGGAGCAAGTCAAATCCATGCTCCTTTGTCATTTACGTAATCTTCAACAGTATAATAAGCTTTTTTCAGGAGCATACTTTTAATGGACTTCTTAAACTTGTGTAAAGGCAAGCTTTAGAAACCTCCTTTGTAACAATTTTATGAACGGACTGCGCCATTACAATGTATCTCTTCAAGAACAAAACTACAATAGGGATGTTGCCAACAAATCAACACTTTATCAAACTATAATCTGTCCAACTAAATATTTTACTTTTGACATAAGAATGCCTATAAAGTTTCATAATTATTGACAGGCAACCATCAACAAAAAAAGACAATACTTCATAGACACAGATATTTTTTTACAATAGTGAAGCGACGGTCCCTTATATCCAATATTTCGTAACTTGTATACTCATCTCAGTAATTGACAGTACAAAATTCCTTCATAACAGTTGCAAAGCTTCAACACAAGCTCTCTCGATTGTCCTGTAAGCACCATACATCTTTGGAGATGGATGGATCTATGACCTGCATGATTCCTGTACATTTACTGTATTGTTTTACATAAATAACTTATATTAATACATACATTAATATACTTAGTCATTTAAATGCTTTGATTTGTTTATAAACCAATTAATAATGTTGGGCAAATATACTTTTTTAAATATCAATGTGTCAAATCCATTAAAACTTTAAAGAAAGTCGATTGTTATCAAAAATTAAATCAGTAACACATGAACATCATTGACTCAAGCTGCCAAAAGTAAAATAAATGATTAGACAATGAATAGTTAGCATTAGTTAAAACAGCTGATTTAAAATCTCCCTATAACATTGTCTATGTTACCCACCAGGAGAAGGTTTCATAAATCCAGTCAGCATTGGTGTTATGAAAATTAAGCTGTGCCGAATTACAGGCCAGCTCAGTACTACTACACTCTGAAGAATATGTATTGTTTCAAAGCCTTTTATTGTATTTCTTTAGATAAAATCCATAGATAAGGTATCCATATTAAGTAAAGTTACTGACAATTATTATTATGATCCATAATATTTTATCTGATAAAGTATGTAGGCACCTTTAAGTGATATTTGTTGCAGAAAAAACCCATTATCATAGTAAGTAAACTACTGATACAAAAATCTGTTTGAGGTATATTGAGGTGTCTAAAATAATTATTAATGGGGTAAGTAAGTAAAAGGTATGAAGGAAGTTGACAACATTATTACCAATGTCTAATCATACCTTTGTACACAAGATATGGAATCAAAATGCTTTACTGCATTTCCATTCCAAAAACTAGAGTTTTTAAGGAGTATTTTTGCACAAATGAATAAAATTAAATTTTACAGCCATCGCACAAGTAATGAACCTGATCATGTACCTGATCTCATTGGGTATTTCAGATTGCATGAGCCCACCAATGGGGATTGCATTCAGTTTCTAAGCTCTCAAGATCCAAATTGGGTTGTGTGAATGAACAAAGAATTTAGACTTCTACTGTTGATTGCTGTCAATATTTCACAAGAAAAGAACAAGAAAAATGTATAATATTAAGTTTGACCAATATATATAAGTACATAATTCTTACTTAACATAAAAGATTTTGAAAATGTCCCATGAACTTATATAAGACTTCCCGATAACATTATAGCTACTTTTAGTACCTCACTATTCCACAAAATTAACAAGCACAAATTTAACACTGCAATTTAATAAGCACTGAAAGAAAGTTTCATCATTCTAAATCAAAAAATATCATAACATTGTGGTCAAGAAACTATATGAGACTGTGAATGGAAAACCCAGTACCCAACTGTTATTAACCTGGCAAAACAAAATGTGTACTCGACCATAATTTCAAGTTTTAAACAAAAAATAAACAACCGATAGAATAACGTGGCTAATGAGGTAATTCTTTCCAATAAATTCTATACCTACTCACATCTATTCACTTACTGTTGACTTATCAGGTGATATTTATATCACCTGATCCTAGAATCAAGGTATCTATTTATTTTAATAACTCGATCAGATTCGGCATGAGTGCAGAGTAAATAAATGTAATTTATGTAATTGAAGAACCTAATATAAACCTAAGATAGAAAATGCATGATGCAAATATTCAATGTAACTTGAATGCAACTTGCAACGTGTGAAACGAACAGCTGTGTGAAACGACCGGCAGCCCGGCGCCAGCCTGAGCCACGCCACGGAAAAAAATACCTGATATAGTCAAATAGGTTACGAGTTGTACTGACATTTTAAACTTGTCTGCTTTACAAATGAATATTTACTTACGTGTAATCACCGGTATCATCCAACGACAGGCGTCATTACCACCAAAAAAGGATCCTCACTGCTTAAAATAATAATCACAATTCAACACTGAACATTTTTTATGCCCTCCGACGAAATATTGCACATATGGCTTTGAAACCATCGATAAATCATAACAAATTGCACGAAAACACTAACACAATAAAAATGTAATAATCTTAATGTTAAAATCACAGAACAAACGGTGTAGAATCCAACAAACGCATATCAGTTTTCTATTCGTACTTGCGTTCACATAAATTGGCAGCCATCTTGCGCTCGTACGATACTTGTCTCTGCGTACGAGTTAATGAATGTTGCCATACTCAAACTTAAAATTTCCTATTTATTTTATTAACCATATTAAACAAGTGAATATAATCAAAATTATTAAAAAATAAGACTGTTCTGCCGTAGACACACATACATACACGAACCCTGAAAACATAAAACTCCGTTTTTGGGCAGTCGTGTAGTAAAAAATCCCCCTCGAATGGAAGTACGGCTACCACTGCTACTACGTAACGATACCTACCACAGTTATTAACTAGTGGTTCGCCCCGAACTGAGACCTCGCGGCGCCATCTATTGACATAATTGTGAAGTTCTGATGTAAATACTAAGGCTCATTAAAAATTAAATAATTTCGTTTCCATATAATATTTATCTAATTTTAGTATTTGTTGTTAAATTACAGGATATAAGTCAAATAATTGATCAAGTTTCAGGCTCAGCCTTTCAGAAAATTGAGAGTTCTGAGGTCAACTTTGGACGTTAGAAAATCTCCACTTTGAGAACCCCCCATTTCGTCAATTACATATAGGGGAAAAATTAAAAAAAAAATATTTTTGGACTCTATTCCTAATTATCTTAAAAATGATAGGTATACCACAACCCTATGTAACGCTATAAAGATATTTTTTCTTCATATTCGCTTCTATGAGAGCCCCCCTGGAATAAAGATTTTTATTACTTTATAAACCATATTCGGCGGGAGGCCATCGGTTTATATATAATTTTTAAATTTGAAGTAATTACGTTCAGTAATTCAGAAGTTATAAGGCTCTGACAGACGGACGGACGGACGGACGGACAAGTGCAAATTCACTCAAGTAGACTCAGAGACCTTCGCTTCGCTCGGTCGATTACCTTTGGAATCATATTATTCACATTTTTATTAAATGATATTTTTTTGTGTATCACTGGATATGGAACTATAGTGTTATATATTTTTGGAATCTACTCATCATTTTCCAGATGATGATTATATACTCGTAGTTAATCTTATTTTCGAATATTTTTTTTTAAATTTAGAGCGTTATAATTTCACTGTTAAATATCAGTGCAAAAAGTTAAACGTTTAACGTTAAATAAAAATAGCTATTGTTTCCATGCTTGTCCCATCTGGACATTTACTTATTATAAACAATATAATAATTGTGAGTGTGTAGCTCAGGTCTGGTTTAGAGGAGGCTATGACTATGGCTAGTAACAGATTGCTATATCGGCAAATGTACAGGGATTTAATACGAAACTGATAACCTTAACGTTAAATAAAAATAGCTATTGTTTCCAAGCCTGTCCCATCTGGACATTTACTTATTATAAACAATATAATAATTGTGAGTGTGTAGCTCAGGTCTGGTTTAGAGGAGGCTATGACTATGGCTAGTAACAGACTGCTATATCGGCAAATGTACAGGGATTTACTCGTATCAAGTTGAGTAAAACAGCTTTTTCTGGTTATTCTAATTCCACTTTCATCTTAATCATGACTTCACAATACTTACCGTGATAATTTACTCTGAGAACTTTGAACTTTGTATAAAAATACTATGCAAGTTAGACAGACAGTATTACACAGTCGCAATATAAGGGTTCTTTTTTTTGATTAAGTTTACCCATAAAGGTGGGTGATTATTAAATGGCCAGACCAGCATAAAAGCATCAAAAAAACAATGTCTTTCTCTGTCTTTTACACAGTGCATCAATCATTGATACATCGCAATCACCTCTGATTGGTTAACACTCTTCCACTATTGGAGGAAATCCATTGACGCAGCAAAAATATCATAAATTTAGCCAATCAGAGGCTGATTGGCTGAATTTCATTTCACAAACAGGGCGACCGCCCTGCATAACATTTGCATCACTGATTGATGCAAAAGTTATGCAGGGCGGTCGCCTCGCCCTGCTGGTCTTCTATGATTTTAATTTTTTTTTCATTCCTGGCAAGACTTTAAAGCTGTCAAAAGTCAGTTTTTTATTAACTGGTTTTACGACTCTGGGTTCCTGCCTTTCTGAGCTTTCAAAAGTCTGTGATGCGACCGTGATCTCAGTGTAAGTCTATAGTATGGAGGGTAGAGGTCACTGGTCAGTAGCGGTGGTCAGGAGTAACATCCTAAATGGGAGAAAATCAAAGGCAGGAAAGTTGAAAAAGTGTCCAGTGGTTGCTGAAAATAACAGTTCAAAAAACCTTCCACAGTGGCGCTGGTGTAGCAAAGTGTATGGTATGAATGTAGCAATAATGTAGATTGAAGTGAAGTATGCAGAGTTAAAAAAATACATAGAGTTTAAAGTTAGCTATACACTATACAGGTCACTGTTTAAAACGGAATGCAGCCAGCACTGAGAGCACCTTACCTCGAAAACGCCAGTGCTCACAGTACAAAAATGGCGACGATTTATGACGTCATATATTTCCCTAGGACACTGCGGCAGTACCTATACTGTCAGTCCATAACGGGACGAATTTCTCCCCAGTAAGAGCACTGAACACGGCTGTCCCATTTCAAAACCTAGTAAGGGACATTTATTACAAAAAGAGACTTATTGCGAAAATCTGCTAACCTAGTAAGTCCCTACCCAATATAAAAACATCAGAAGTGAAAGCTCAAAAATTATCAGATATATTTAAGCATCGATACCTAGTAAGTGCCATTATTCACTGCGTTGAACCACTTAAAAACCTAGTAAGTCACTTTAACCATTTCAAAACCTAGTAAGTTTCAGAGATATACTAGGTTTTCATATGGTCGATGCGCCTTACGAGGTTTTTGAAATGGTTGAACACGGAGGAAGTACAGCAAATGTACAAAGATTTTAAGCAAAAAAATCGTATTTTTAAGTGTGGTATCGAATTATATATACTTAGGCAAAAAATAAAAGAACTAAAAATATCATTTCACATGCCGAAAGGCGATAGGTGTGTAGAATACTCGATGTATGAAGAAGATCTGAAGAAGTACGGAGATGCTAACTCGATGCCTGAAGAAATAAGAACGAAATAAGTATGAAAATCATAAGTTCAAATCTGAGTTGGCTTTACAAAAATACAGATTGGATGGAAAATGCAAAAACTCAAACAGAGTTAAATATGTATCAATGGATTTGCAGAAAAAGATTATTATACCAGAGATGCCTGATATTAAAGATGCGTTTTTCATGAGTCGTTTGGTGACTTTTTCATCATTTTCATTTGCTCCAATTATTGAAAAGAAGTCTACCGATTTAGCTACATGTGTCCCCTGACAAGGTTTTACTTATAACTTATTTATGTAAATACAATAATTTTAAGTCAGACTTGTTTTACTTTGTAGGACTTAACTTGAAACTTTATTTTTCAGATTTGATGAGCCCCTCCAGGAATTGGACCTTTTAATGAAAAAATTTGATTGCACTGTCCATCCTAAATAAAAATTCTTTCTAAAAAACCGACTTCCAACGCCACTGTAAAGTACAAAATAATTTTTATTTCTACCCACTATGTTGAAGTTGGGCGGGTATAACAAGGATAAGCAAAGTTTACGCATCAGACTCGCCCGACTTCAACATAGTGGGAAGAAATAAAAATTATTTTCAACCGACTTCCAAAAAAGGAGGAGGTTCTCAATTCGACTGTATTTTTTTTTTTTTTATGTTTGTTACCTCAGAACTTTTGACTGGGTGGACCGATTTGGATGATTCTTTATGATGATGATTTATTTGAAAGGTCCCATGTGGTCCCATATAAATTTTTACGAAATCGGTCGAGCAGTTTTTAAAATATCAACAATTTGGCGCGGGAGTTTGAAGTCGGTTGTTTAAAAAGAATTTTTTATATTAAATTATGTACTTTACAGTGGGTTTTTTAGAAAGAATTTTTATTTTTAACGTTTTAGTGTCAGGGTTGAGGATTTGGAGTCAGAATTTTTTATGGGACCACCTCGAGAGCTTCCTCTAACCACTGAAAAAAAAAATTCAAATCGGTTTAGAAACCACGGAGATATGCGGTAACATACACTAAAAAAAAAAAAAACATACGCGCCGAATTGAGAATCTCCTCCTTTTTTGGAAGTCGGTTAAAAAGTATTCTCATTCCAAGGGGCATTAAACAAAAATAAAAAGAAGAAATTATTAATAAATTGGTATGTTTGATGCCTGAATCAAGAAATACATTTTGGTATAATTTAAGATGAATTTACCCGTCAATGACTCGATTTGGTAAATGATGGATTTGGTCTGCAGCAGCTGAATAGCTCTTCTATCTACTAAATAACTTTTTTAATAAACTTTTCTATTCAATGAAATATTTTTTAATTTACATAAGTACATATTTATATAGTTACTAGAATGTAATCAATGAGATAAATTAACTAAATATTTTATAAACCTTATCAAAACCTAGCAAGTGCTCTTACTATGTTATGAAACTCATCAACTACATGAACCTCACCATCGCGTATCAATTATCAAAGTTAGTAAGGGGTATAAAAATGTAATACACACTTAAATTTTAATATGTGTAGTGCTATTCGTTCATTATTTAGTATTTTAAACAACCAATCGCATTTATTTTATTTTACATAAATACTTTTTAAAGGCTGGTCTTATTTACGTTTATGCGCTCTCCTGTAAAATTTAGTTTTAAGTCCTTACTAGGTTTTGAAATGGGACAGCCGAACAGTGCTCTCAGTGTATATCGGAACATATACTTAATCTATGATTATTATTGACGACTTTAATGAAAATTTCAACAACTTACGTTGTACAAAATAATGGTGAATGTTTTCTTTCCTTGTTTATTTCTCAAACCTACTCTAATAATTTTAATTGGCGCTTCCTTTTAAATTTACCTTGTTACGAATGTGGCGCTCCCAATGTAGTGCATTTCAACGGACATTTTACACGCTTTTTATTTTATTTATAGAGATGTTAATTAAATCCTTCCTTCTACACTCCATACCCAATTGTAAGGATTATCCCGCCCAAATTTCAAATTCATATTCCAGTATAAAATTTTAATGCAGCAACAACAATTTTAAATTTTCGGAAGGATAACAGTTTATAAAAGCGTTTTTAAAATAGGTTTGTAAAACTTTTCCATCGTGCTCATACTTACCTATTAAATAATCTGCAAAAGTTGGGATGGATGGGTGTCTGTTACGCAATCACGCCAGAACGGCTGAACGGATGAAATTTTGCAGAGATAGATTATAGTTTGGACTTTCACTGGTACTTATGATTGTATGAATAAAGGCAGGTAGGCAGGTAAGGTGGTATGGTTTTTAAATAAAACAATCATACTCAGTTATTGTAATTTTTATTTTTATTAGCATTTAATAGTTATAACTTAGAGACCACAGGTCTTACTTTAACTTAGATAATTAAAGTGACAGTTGAAATTAACTACAAGAAAAAAATGCAACTTTTACATAAACAATATTTGGTAATATTTCTACTATAAAGTTAAAAATGAATAAGCTTGCGGTGTAAGTAATAACATCATATAAATAAGCAACTACCAACTTATGAAATTACTCTTCAAGAAATTAGATTAAGAAATTGACAAAACAGTAATATACATAGTTAATACCACACAGCAATAATTCTATTGGACATTCACAATTCATACACTTTAAAGTCAATTATGTAAATTTTATTATCAGTTATTAGTTTATTTCCACAATACAAAAACATGTATTATTGTGAATTCGTAAGTTTACATTTCTTTGATTACTTGGTAGTTACCATAATATTATTGTTACATTATTATCACAAAAATATTTCTAAGTAAGAAAATTTATTGGCACCTTCTAAAACGAAGGATAGTATCGTTACCATTAAAGTACCTACACTATGTTAATTTATGATTTTACGTTAATCATACTCGGTAAATTACTTATTAAGTTCTTAAGCACTTAGAAATAAGTACCGAATTATAATTATTTTTAATATGTCCATCTACTTTCTAAATATAATAATAAAAGATATTTATTATTAAAGAAATGCACATTAAGGTATGATTCATACAATAATGCTGAACATGGTCTGGCCTTTGAACAGGGCTCATTGTTCATTGGTCCAATAGGACCAAATCAAGGAGTGATGTTCCAATCTGGCAATCTCATCTCTCTCAATCTCAAAGCAATAAACTTAACAGTGTTTCTTGCCAGTGCCAGTAGTGATCGATGTTATATAGATCCCATGTCTATTTTTGGAACTAATACATTTTACTTACAAAAATTGCATAATCATGCGACTACTAGCGCCATCTTTAAGGGACTTCATTCGAATCATGGGGTATGTTCCGAAATACACTGCGAGCACTGTAAGGTGTGACGTCAATTTAGTATACTGCGAAACCCTTCCTTTATAGTCAGCTACACTGGTCACTGTTTAAAACGGAACGCAGTCAGCACTGAGAGCACCTTACCTCGAAAACGCCAGTACGCACAGTACAAAAATGGCGACGATTTATGACGTCATATATTTCCTTATGATACTGCGGCACTATACTGTCACTCCATAGCGGAACTAATTTCTCCCCAGTAAGAGCACTGAACAGTGCTCTCAGTTTATATCGGAACATAGGGATGGTGTATAAATTTAACATTACCCATTCATTCTAGTATTTAGTTATGCTTTATTATTTGGTTGTTATTATTGCTGGCATTTAAAGCTCTTACTTCCTTTCATTTCAATGTGGTGTGAAATGGCAATTTTACTAAATATATTGGAGCAGTAAAATTCTGCATTTTTCAAGATTAAAGAGACCCAAACAGACCATGATCAGCACAATAATTTGAATCGAACTTAAAAACGTCAAAGTTCTGACTAGACAATCACACACGCATGCATTAATTAAGGTCACTTTTCAGTCTCTAACTGTCTCAAACGGCCTCAAAGAGGTCTCAAATCACATTTTGAAGTTTCGTCAACATTGTCACTTCACTATTTACCTGACACGTCGTCATAAATTTTCGTCCGAAAATTGCGACGATTTCTTCAGTCCACTTTTCATTTAATACACAATTGCATTAATGTCTGATGCGTTATTTTATTATAACTCCAGGACTCCTTTGATATTCTACAGGCAGGAATATGTGCATCAACTTTTCTATCTCGCCACGACACAATGGGCAGCGTTCGCATCTGAAAGAAAACCACAAACTTAGCTAGTTTTGATTTCACAAACTTGAACTATGGAGATTAAAAAAATAGTAATAATTAAATTAATAATCTCCAAAGTGCGTTTGATTAGGTATTAGATTGGGATATCCCACCTTAATTGGAATGTTGTGAGCATAACATATAATTTAGGATATTGGATAGAAGCAGGCGTTACTTTGCGGAAGTCCATCATAATAAAGGAACTAGAAGTTTAATTCGCTATAATCCCCGACAATAGGTAAATCTATGTGGTACAGTGTGTATCCCGCACTTATAGCCCGCGATATTCACCACACCACAGAAATCTTCCAAATTATTCTTATTATTGTAAATGTCAACCATACACTTCCTTCTCTGTCTTCAACTGATAAACCTTGAGAACTTGTATTTTTAACCCGCGAAAAATAGAGGGGTGTTATAACTTTAACGTGTCTGTTTGTGTATCTGTCTGTGGTATCGTAGCTCCCAAGCGGATGAACCGATTTTCCTTTAGTTTTTTTTGTGACATAGATAATTTTATCCGAGTGTCCTTAGCCATGTTTCATGAAAATCTGTTCATCCATCTGAAGGTCATCAGCTTTTTTCTAGTTGATAAAATTGATTAATCTGTTACTTCCATATTAAGTCGGGGGTTGTTTTAAATTTGTAATTTATTAGTAACGTAGTATTCATTGTAAACTGACCTCGGCGCACACAGGTCGCAACAGACGACGTGCCTACAAGGCAGGAACAGTGTGTCCATAGGTGCGTCCATGCACACGCGGCACGCTAGCGACTCGCCCCCCGCGCCCCCCGCACCGCCGTGGCTCACACCCCCGCGCGACCCGGACCGGGACCGCGATCGGGACTCCTGCAGACAAACACATTTTTATAGACCCAAAACAATGCAAAGAGCGTGAAAAGGATAGTTCTATTCACTGTACATCATGTGTATTGGGAAGAAGGCAGCAAAGTAAGTAATGTTGACTTTTTACTATCCACAACAAGGTAGCCCTTGACTGCGATCTCACCTGATGATAAGTGATGATGCAGCCTAAGATGGTAGCGGGCTAACCTTTTAGTAGTATGGCAGTTATATTAAACCAATACATACCCCTATTCGGTTTCTACACGGCATCGTTCCGGAACGCTAAGTCGCTTGGCGGCACGTCTTTTGCCGGTAGGGTGGTAACTCACCACGGGGCTTCCCCACCAGACCAGACCAGAAAAAATTCGGAAATTATAAATTTTTCCAAATTGACCCTGCTGGGAATCGAACCCGGGACTTCCCACGTCAAGACAACAGCGCTCAACACTGCGCCAGGGAGGTCGTCAAAAAGTTTAGTTTTATTTATTGTAGTGTAGGTACTGGGAAAGAAGGCAGCAAAGTAATGATGACAGCTATGAGAATGACTGTGAGAAAAAAAATGTCGGCTATCTTCTGCATGCGAGAAGTCATCTGCAACTTGTTAGACTGAAGTCGCAGCTCTGTTGAGAACAGGCACACCAGTTGAAAAAAGTACCTATGATACCTATTTAGACAGAAATCAGATCGCTGGGATCCTAAATATTGCGCTTTTGCGCAACTTTTAGATGGTCTGAAACTCTTCGTCTTTTAGAACAAGAAAGTGGGCATAGTGGGCATAGATCAAATTTAAAGAATTAAGAATTCAAACTTAAAGAAACTTCTTTAGAAACCTGGGCATTATAGACTGGAGTGGCAGAACATGAAGGGGCACTTTGACCACAACAGATAGAAAGTCTAAGTGTGGAAATCTGCCTAGAAAAACGATAAAATATGGATTTACGCTTATGGGATGGTACCCACCTCGTTTCCAGCCCCCACGGCAGAGCGGCGCCTGGGTCGCGGCTCGTGCGAGCCCCGCGCGTGCGCGTCGCGTCGCGCGCGGTCGTGCACCTCGCGACACGTCCGCCGGATGTCGAATACGTATCGTCGGCCCAGCGTCGACGAGTCGTTGAATATTGATGCTATTGTGCCCTGCGAAAGAAAAAAACTGCGTCAATAATTATTGCATTTAAACATACTCGTATTCCGATTGACGAAGATGGAACTGTCCTGATTGGCCACTTTTAGCGGAAATGGCGTTTGAACTTTTCTTCCTTCCGAAAAAGGGTTAATCTCAAGTAGCGTCTAAAGATTGTCTTCAAAAATGCGGATGTTTAGTTTTCGATTAAATTAATACACACAAGATGGTTGCTTTCTGGAGCGATTCTTACAGTAATAAGTTAATATTGCTTTATCACTTAGTACCAAATGCAAGCTTTCTAATCATAGAAATACAATAATTATATCGAGCTGCCCTGTCAATATTCTAACTCCAATAATAAGTATTTAATTAAGTAAGGTAAAGGTATTAGGTAGGTACATAAATGAAATTTATATGTAAGTACTTTAGCTTTAACGAGAACCATCTAATTTAAAATAAAAAATTAAACAATAAGACCTATAAATGTGGCTATAAAGTTAAACATTTTCCTGTTGTAGCAATAATAATATAACATTCTAAACTACAAATAAATTATAAAGGTCAACATACTACATTTCGAATAGATTAACATAAAATTGGTTATGAGTACCACATTAAGCAGTTTTTTGCAACTCATTTTATTACAACATATTGAGTAGGTACATTACGTACTTATAAAATACTTTGTATAGTTTAGAACTTTAAACCCATGACACACCTCCCGCCACGAATAACTAACGACCACCTATGTTTATTGATGAGATCCGCTGATCAAAGTACAACTGGATGTTTGTTCGACCTCGACTTATTCAAATTTCGTCAAAATATACCTATACGTAAAAATTGCGCTGTCAGTCCAATTAACTTTTTAAAACTGGAAATTATCATTACGACGTTTTGAAACTTAATATCTATGTAGGTAGGTACATAAAATAAATAGAACAAGCAAGAATAAGATTTTAGCTACGCTTTATACAATGGCTGGATTACGTGAACAGTCACTTCACATTTGCTTGATTTTTGTAAATGTTACATGATTACAATAGACATATTAGTTATGTTATTACAAAGAGAATCTGTGTGAAGTATGCTTTGTCTTGACTCTTGATACGCGAACAAAATGGCGACTCGCGTCATCGTGTTCTACATTGCATTGTTGTAGGTACTTGGTTGTGCCCGTTAACAATATTTTGCATAAAACCCACCTTCAGATCTCTGATGAACTGTTCAGTAACGTCGCTCCTAACTGTTTCACAGCAATAAAAAGCGTGTTTCTCAGTGACAGCGCGGTAAAGCGCTGCGGCTTGACCGGAAGTCGCCATTTTGACGTACAGCGTCGCCTCGTGGCCGTCGTTGGTGACGTACGAGAGTTGGAATATCCTACGTTGGGGCTGAGCTCGGTGTATCGCGGTGTAAGGGATACTGAAAAAAAAATTTCGTTTACTTTCACGGTTATCAGTTACACATAAAAAACAATGCTTTAGAAATAGGTACCTATCTAAATAAGGTGGGCTTTTTACGACGATTCAAACAGAAATCCCGTTTGGATTGAATTGATAAATTCAAAAGTTCTTCAACCTGTATAAAATTCATTTTCCTTTCTTTTATTATCCATAGACCATAAATATTAGAAACGCGAAAGTTTGTAAGTATGGATGTTTGTTACTCTTTCACGCAAAACTACTGAATGGATCTGGATCTGGAGCTGAAATTTGGCACAGAGATAGATTATAAGTAGTCTGGAATAGCACATAGGCCACTTTTTATCCCGGAAAATTAAATAGTTATCGCGGGAACCGAAAATCCCAAAAACCACGCAGACCAAGTCGCGGGTATTAGATAGTTATAATCATATATCCTCAACATGCAAATCTGAAATCAATATGCGAATTAAATACGAACTTAATTGCGTACTTTTAACTTATGAACAATGTTTAACTGGCGTAGTAATTAAATGGCCTAATTCAGAAATAAGTACGTACTTACTTTGTTTTTATTTTATGTTAGGTTTTATTTTGAATAAAAAATATTTACATAAATATTTTTTTCTTTTGAGTTAGATACTTATCACTAAGTTAGTCCGTGTTTCTTAGGACATCTAGATGTGATAACACGGTATTTGTTCGTGATAAGATACACTTTGGCTTATTCGCTCAGCTGAGCAAACGTTTAAGCAAACAAAGACGCGCAAATAAACGCCAGTGCGAAAATAGATTTGTAACTACCAATGGAGTTATAAACAAAATGCAAATGCGTGGACAGAGTTACTTATTTTCTTTACACAGTGGCAGAAAGCTACTATGTTAATAGAAAATTGCAAAGGTCCAAGTGTTTTGCATACAAATATAATATGCATATCTGTTTGTTCAGGTGGTGGATTTGCATAAGGGTTAGGTATTTAAAAGGAATTTTCATTAATTGTTCATTTAATTAAAAGAAAACTACTTAAGTATATCGTTTATTTATCAAATAACGATAAACTGTAAGTATCGTACTTCATACTAACATTATACCTACTTAAATGCGAAAGTGTGTTCGTTTGTTGGGTTATTGGTTTGTCCTTCAATCACGCAACGGATCGAGGTGATTTTTGCATAGTTATAGTAGAGGACCTGAAGAGTGGCATAGGCTACTTTTTATGCCGTAACATTAAGTTCCCATGGGAATTAAAAAATATGATATAAAACAACTTCAGATTAACTAGATATGTAGTGCATAAAGGAGAATAGGTACATTACATAGGTAGGTATCTATCTTTAAAATACATATTATGATAAGACCTATTTATGATTTGAATATCCTATTTTACGACAATGACGTCAATTCCTTTAAAACATTATTGGTGCAAAATGAAACAAGCTTATCTGGATTATTTTATCTATATGTCACCGTAAAATTGCAAAAACCGTTAGATTGTAATTTGTTAGGTAGGTATATTAAACCGATAAAACCTAGCCGGGCACTATTTATGTCGAACCCTAACCTATCCTCCAAGAAAGAGACAAAAAAACGTAAATACAATGAATATTCCAAAAATTAACACTCAGAACATTGAACTTTTCACAATCTTTCGACAGTTTACAATCCATCGAGATAAAAAGCGTTAGATTACAATCTAACGGTTTTTACAATTTTACGGTGACATACATATATATACAAATTCTCCGATTTAGAAACCTTTTATTTAAATTTAACTTGTACATTTAAGTTCATTGACATAGCTAATTAGCTACATGTTTTAGTTCCATATTAATACTTGGTAAAGTGTTTTGTTTGTTTACCTTTTACTTTATCGTTGAGGTTAACAAGCTAGGAAATTTAAGAAGCTAGAAGCTTCATGGTACAAAACTATGCAGAAAACAATAGCCATTTTAAGCACATTTTATGTGTTCCTCGTGTATAGTATCGTGTTACCTACGTGTATCATATACTAATATTATAAATGCGAAAGTCACTTTGTTTGTTGGTTTGTTGGTTTGTCCTTCAATCACGCCGCAACGGAGCAACGGATTGACGTGATTTTTGGCATGGGTATAGTTGAGGACCTGGAGAGTGACATAGGCTACTTTACATCCCGGAAAATTAAGGAGTTCCCGCGGGAATAACAAAAAACTTAAACCACGCGGACGAAGTCGCGGGCATCATCTAGTCGTTAATATGAGGGCGTCGAGACTCGAGATACCCCTATCATTCGTATCTTATTTTTAGGTTAATTGCGAATTGTGATCAATGTCATCAGTGATCAGAAATAGAACACTCACCTTTGTTTCTCAACACCAATGTCGTGATCTCCATTACAAGCTGGCCTGTACACTACGATCCCATGAGGTCCCACACCAACACATGTACTCAGTCTGCATCCACAGCCTCCTCCACTTTGGCCCGATGCTAAACAACCCACTGTCGCACCGCCATCTATCTCCTGCTCGTCTCTTGCCCTTAACTCTTCAACCTGTCTATGGTATGATAAATGGCTGTACAGGTTGTAGGCATTATTACTCTGTGTGACAGGTTTGCAAAAGAACAGTTCCTCTCCAAATGATTCTTGTTTTGATATTTCTTTTAATAGTCTGTATTCGGCTTGTGAAGCACGCATTCCGACTATTTGGCAGTGATATTCGATAATCTTCTCCATATGGTCGTCTGGTTTTTCACCCTGTAATGACCGAAAAAGGTTTTTATCATCATTTCTATAAATAAAAATTGCATGATAATATTATGCGAAGCAAATTGAACATTCAGTCGGCCTTTATTAATTTTACCTGCACCACAAGCACCCAGTCATAAAACAAATGTTCCCAACGTTCTTGAAGTTTTAAAGTATGATCAAATTCATACACGGGTTTTATTGTTGAAATAACAAAATGTATCCAGGAAATATCCAAAAATAAATGTTCAAGAACAAAGCCATTCAATATAATATGGATGATGCCTATGCCAAAAATAAATGATTTCATACTGATTGTTAAATAGAGGGTCTTCCAAAAGACTCATATCCTCGGTTAGTTTTAAGTTTGTTAACCATTAACTATAGATTAAAGAAAAAAAAGTGCGTTGAAATTAGATGACGTCACAACTCACGACTAATATAAACTTCCATTCTATAATAGAAGCGGGTTTTTAAGTTTTTTTATAGAGTTGCTCCTTTGATGGATATGTCGTCGTCCGTATTATTGTAACAAAGTAAAGTCTGTCAGTAAATAAGCAGAAGGTAAATATATTCAAATCTAACCTGTGGCCCAATTTTGTGGCACTCGTCGTACACGTGTGATGGAACATCAGGATCGCAATCGCCCGTTTCCGCTTGTGCAATGTAGGCTATAATCCTACGGGCAACTTCTTGATCAGCCACTACCAATCTGCCTTCAATAAGGTCCAATTTTGCGTGAAGGTAGAATTGGTGTCGCGTGGGCTCGTTTATAAGTAGATGCGGTGGGACCCAGAATTTGACACGCAAGTCGAGACGCCGGCTTGGGAAGCGATGGGGATCTAAGTGGTTGCGAAGGTTCACCCAGCGTCCGGGACCAGATCCAGAACAGACGCGGAGACCGAAATAGTCAGCTTCTGCGCCTATTTCTAGCTTCTCGCATACCTGAAACGGAGAATGTGTTATAAATAAAATGTTATTAGGTACTTATAATTACTGTTTTTCTTAGTCAAATGATTAAAGTTTTTACTGGGCCTATTATGTTCTAAACACAAAATTGCTTTCAATGCAGAGACACCTATCTCATTACAAATAAATCGTCAGACTTTTCGGAATTCGGAAAGCATAAAAAGTTAGGTATTGCTAGACTCTGCAACTGTTCGGAATCTGTTAAGTCTAGAGGTCATTAGCCTTTAGTCATTAGTCATTACCTTGATAAGCGTATTTTTGCCAAGATGCCAACAATATTTTTTATGCTTTACCAAATATTAAGCCCCAAGCTTTGTTCTAAATTTCCAAATCTATGAAAGTCTTCCCTATGCCGACCTGATCTATGGTTTCTTTATAACTTTTTTGAGTAGCACACATACACACAGCCCAGAGCCGCCGGCAAATTACCAGTATTATATAAATTATAGTATTATATTACTGGTGAATAAGGTTTACTTAAATTATTGTAGTCTGTAATTACTTTGCTATGTCTGACATTACTGGCAATCAGAGTTCAGACATCCATTTGGCAACTATAATAACTTTAGTTTGTGAAAGTTGATTATTAATGCCTCTATTAAAATATATGTTTAATTTTGCATTGGGTTTCTCTTCTAAGTCTATCTATAATATAATATCTACCTATCAGCAAGCTGTAAATTATACATAAGCATGAATTGGCTAGAACTGCTAATTTGTCCTGTGACCAACTGTGACTTTGTTTGTCTAACATAATGTTGCAATTTTTATTTCTTCTTCATGCTCTTTACATTGTATTTAGGTATGTCGTGTATATCTTTTATACTCATGACGTATTTATAGTATGACGATAATAAATAATAGTTAGCTTATACAGAATCCGTAATATCGTATAAAACATACTTCGTACAGAACACTATTAGATCAGGGTTTAACCGTAACCTTGTACTTTCAAATTACCTAGACACCGTTCATTGTAGGTACGTACTTTTTCTTGCAATCAATTAGGTAGGTACTCGTTTCCGGAGCGAAATAATAAATAAGTTGTAGGTCCAAATCCTAATGCACATTGACTATAATAATAATAATTAACTGTTCTTGTAAACTTACGTTCATATGTTACTATTTACATCTTACGCGGTAAACATACAGAAGTATATTTAACTTGTTATACTTAGTTAATGTATCCATATTATTTATCAGCTCAAATGGCATCAGGAGCGTCATATAGCACTTGTTGATCGTGTTTACTACGGCGACGGTAGTAACCAGAGATAAAGTGTCAATGAATGCGTTGTCCAAGGTTGGAGCTGGAATGCTTAGTTGCATTTTATTATTGAAGTGTATTCTTACTATTTGTCATATGATCCCTTTGTGCTAATTAGATATGTACTAACAAGATAATTTAGCTACGAAACGGTAGAATGAGTTGTAGGTACTCTTCTTATCATTTGTATCAGGAAGAGTTCAGTTGAGTTTTATTTGGTAGGACTCTTAAGTATTCTACTTAGCTCCTCAGAATACAGAATTATATTATTGGAGATAGCATATATTCTAATCTCGTTGTGAAGGCATTGCACGCATATCCCCATTCCCCAGGGCCGAAGTTCAACGACCAAAGAAGAAGTCTTCACCGGATAAAAGCTAGGGGCTAGAATCTTAAGGTTCTTTAGAAAAGCTAATTCGGAAATTGCAAATACATTTATGCATTTTATTTGCAAAGTAAAGAAATTTTAAACATAAATGAATATTAATAGGAGGTAGGTACGTTATGGTAAAAAAGCTTAAAAGCAATGTTGTAGCTTCTTAAACAAACAAAGGAAAAAACTTTATTAAGTAACTACCTATTTCCGAAGTAAATTAAGACAAGGCCAATATCATAGAGGCGTTTTTATAATTAGTGGATTGCAGAACGAAGAATCAAGACAAGAAAGAAACAAAGTTCCTAATAAAAGAACCTAATGACTAATGAGTTCCAAAGTGACATCACAATTCACAAGTCCAACATCAGAGTGAACGACAACACAATTAACAACTCTCTTCATACTTAGACGTTGGTTTGCTTCCTAGGTACCATGCTATGTACCATACTAAACAAAAAGCTTTTAGTAACATAATTATATAATAGCAGCTAAACCAAATGATAAAAGAAAAAAAGCGAGAGAAAACGTTAAATCACACAAGAAAAAAGACAAAACGTCCTTCCACTCCAGATGTTTTCTGTACATCCTGCTCTAATACATATCGATATCTCTGTCACACCTGGGCACGCCTGCATCACGCACGCGATGCGTGTTCCAAAACATTAAACTAGTCGAGCGACGGATCGCAAAACAAACACTATACCAAAGTTGCACAAACATACAGTTGCCAGACTGTTTAGTAAACTGTTATATATATACTTAAATGAAAATATGGCTGCCAAATATTGTATTGTTTGGATTACTGAGTGGTGTTTCTTGGCATCTATTGCCCCTTTGGTAAGCCGTAAGCACTGAGGCCGGCCTAAATACAAGGCGAGGTTAGAAAATATAAAAAACTATGGAATGGGCTGAAAAATTATCAGCTTAATTATGATTTAGCATCATATATAATATCTAAATATGATGTTAAATCTAATATGTGGTTTTTACAAACTACAAAACCATGTGCGTAGATGGTATATATGTACCAAATAACAACTTACAACATATTATTGTATAAATACCTAACTACGTAATAATATTATGTACCTAATAATAGGTAAACGATTATGCTTGTTAGCAATTTAGCATACTTATTACTTAATAGGAAAAGCAACTTTGTCGTCGTCATCAGTTATCAATTCCAGAAGTCACGATTTTTATTTATATACCTATATAGATATTATTATTCCATCGACTGACTTAAAATTACGTTACAAATTGAATTAAAGCTAATCCATCGATATTACAGAGGTGGTCATCAGTTTTAAAAGAAAAATCATGAAAAATTGTGCAAGGGAAGTACCTACCTACCTAATTTGTTATTTGATATTGGTATTGGTTATCCCATTAATCAAAATAATTACACAAATAATACAATAATTACCTTGTACATTTTTTGATAAAAGGCTTCCAAAAAAAAACCATTGTGGTAATGGTGTTACTAGTAGGTACTAGGTACTATAGACTGAAATGAATAAAATATTATACCTAATAATAATTTACTGCACGGCACCTCTTAATAATTCCAAATGGCAAACATACCTACATAGTGTAAGTTGAATGACAAACTACTATAACTCTAGAAGATTTCAAACATATTTTAAGTTATAAAGTAAATCTTAATTGAAAGCAACATTCGCACACAACATAGTATTTAAACAAATTTTGCCGGATACGTGTAAATGAACATATCATTTGCTGTTTACATAAAGTAGGTAAATTTAATTAGAACTATGTACTTTACGTGTCAATTTCGCAAACAGTGATCTATCAAAATCAGAAAATTCAAACACTAGTAATTCAACACTGTTGTGCCAAATAAAAGCATAGTAATATAATTTATATTATATTCAGTAATTCAGTAATGTCATGTCACAATTGCATAAATTTAATAATATTACCTATATCTAATGTTTACCTGTAGAATTGCATAGAGCTAATGCCTATTGCGATATCGCTAAATTATAATATTATTGACAACTTTGAAAACTTTAAGTTGAAAACACTTATTCTTGAGTTCTTGATTCTAACCGTAAGTAATATTATAACTAATGATTATATATTATGCTTTTTGGCAGATTTAAATATTTCAAAAAATACTTATTCAGCAAAACATAAATCACCTAAGTAGATATTTTCGAATGCGATACGGGCAGTGGGATACTCATCGGCGCCGACGCACAAAAATACTTCGCAGAGCCACTGGCCTCGATGTCGGACAGCTTTACGATCTTTACCTATTGAAAACATTTTGCATAAAACATGTAACATAGCTGTATAGATTTTACTATGTGAAAATACCTGCGTCCTAGCGTAAATTATGCTGACAATCTTCTTGATCTCCTTGAATAGACTAACTAAGTAATTATAGTACTCATCGACATGGATGTTCAAGTTACCAATTTTGTACTTCAGGAGGGCATCAAATTGTTGTAAATTAGCTAATCTTTAAATAATATGCTATCCTACAAGATTACTAAGCCATTATCCTTGTTTGGTAACTACTAACCACACTGCGTTGTTTTCAGATATGAAGGTGGAAAAATACATAACAAATTCAATGTGATGTCACGCTGATTTTCAAAGATGTTGGAATTTAGTAAATTTTCTGCTTGAATCTACAAGAAGACTTAAATAGATAGGCGGTAAATAGTCCTATTTTATTTAGTGAACATAATTTTATCAACCGGTTTATTTTACGAGAAGAACGACTGAGGTAAATTGCTACATAAATTGATAAAAATATAAGAACATTTTGCGACGTAGTGACTAGTGATACCTTTTATTATAACATCGATATCGAATTCAGAATTCACCATAACGTCGCAATTTGGATAACGCGTAGCTTAATTAATTTGTTAAACATTCAATAAATTCGCCTTCTAACCTTTATACTTATTTACTTAAGTTTAGAATTTTTTATTTACTTAAGTTTAGAAAAAAATCAAAATGTTAAACAAGTTCTTAGGTATACATTTTTTATACAATCAAGTTTCTATAGGAGGAAAGAGTACGTCACAGTTTATATTAACCTTGGGAGTTGGGTCTATAATCTATATACTCTATACGCATACCTAACTACTTAAATCAGATTTAGAATACCTTAGTAAGGGACTTTAAAATATTTTTGACTTCATTATTTCATCAAAATAAACGTGAGCATAAATTAAACATGCAATGAAAAACTAACTAAGTATGTATAATTAGCATTTACAATGATTACGAGAAATGAGAATATCAAGTCATTGACATTTCCCTGAAAACTTGAAAACTGTCCAAGATACACTGGATCACGTGATTGTGGTGTGGGCTTTCCCTTTATATAATTATGGTAGGTATGGAGTGGTATGGACAGTAAGTTTTATATCTCACAAAGTGTATTGTAAATGTGTAAGAGGACCTACATGGGAAATAAACATCGAAGAAAAACTGATTCGTACGATAATATTATAATCTTAGAATGAATATCAGAATGTGCCCAATGAAGTGCTATTGCTAGTGACAACTAGGAATAACCGAGGAATCGGATGAATATAATCATGAGATGCATCATTTTCAAGATTACACTAATGTTATAATTAATGCAAAAGTGTGTTTGTTTGTTGGTTTGTCTTTCAATCACGTTACAACAGAGCAACGGATCGACGTGATTTTTCCGATCGACCAAATCAACACCACATTCGCCACACCTATCCACGTTGCTCTGCACCATGCCACAGACAAACCAAGATGGCGTAACATCACAAAAGACAAAATATTCTATATATTATATAATAGTAAAGATCACGATCCTCAGCAGTGAGGTTGACGATGCATGGAGGAGGGAGAGTTCGTATAGGTGGTACGTACATACAATATCATGAAGAGCATCCATGATGTACATATCGTGATTTTTTTGTTAAATGAATATGACACAATATTGTGTTAACTTTGAAAAAGCAGTCTTTTCGATAGGTACTTACTTATTCACCGTCCAAAGGTTAACATATTGTGGAATAGATTCACAGTGAGACAGTCATACTGTGTGCAAAACTGGTTTTTTTTCCATTTAAATAAGTGTTTTATACTTCACAGCGTTCGCACAGTATCCCCAGAAAACATTCTATACTTACCACAGTAATTCAAAACAAAATCATTCAATTTAGAGATGATGAGATTTATTCTGTATGAAATGATGTGTTGTTGTGAACTCGCTGAATTTTAAAAAGTGGAAACTAATTTGACAGAATTTAATTTTCAAAAGTAGGTTACAAATAATTAAATAAATTATAAATTAAGAAAAAGCTATAACTTATTGTATTAAAAAAATACACGCCGTCGAAGTGATCGTTAATGGGCATGATGCCCAAAACACTAGCGGTAAACCTCGTTGAATAGCAAGGCTAAGCCGTTGAGCTAAATAAGCAAATTAGCATCACACATCATAACCATTAATATTAGCTTTTGACAGAATTAAATAACTTGGATACAAGTATATAGATTAATCCTAAATCTATGTGGATTTAAATAGTAATATGATGATTGCTATTAAAGCGAAGCAACAAAATTGCTTCAGAGATGTGATAAAAACGTGCTGTGATGTGACAGTCGCCAACAGTTTTGTCATTATTTCGATGCATTATCGCCATGCGTAAGGTTATAAGTGGGGAGAGCATACGTGACCGGTGTAACGTTCGAAGTCGATCTTAACTGGAGTCGTAACTTGCATGCTTGCAAGGCTGCAGTCTATCATCCTAAAGAAAAGTTTACTATAGGTTTGCCGCGTTGAGCACTTTTTGGTAGAGGGTAAACTTGTGGATACGCGTCACGGGTCACCGTCATGCGACATGCTCCGCGCCGGCATGCTCGCGTTGTTACAAAGACAAATCTTAAATATACCAATACATATACTACATTCGTAATTAAACTTTAATGCCTTAGTTTTAAGTTTTTTTTAATGCTTTGGTTTTAAGGATTTATTTTTAATTATTTTTAAATAAAATAAAAAATAAAAATTCTATTTCGCACTGGTGATACAAATTTCATAGGAATGCCCTGAGCCCCGAACTGGCTATACTGGGGGTGATCAATTTTACATATCAAGCATATTGTTTCACTGCTTGCTATGAATCAGACGAACGTATTACATAACATTAACTAAATTATAAAATACATGAAACCGGCAGTTCAGGTGACTGCAGTTATCTTGCTAGGAAGTAATACAGTACCTGTAAGACAGTATTATGATTTTAAGTAGCGTCTGATTTGACGTTATAGACCAATTAAGTGTTTCAGTTGCCTCATTGAACTTCAAATATTTTTTGGATTTTTTCTAACGTGCATTATCATTTTAACCCGCTTAATCATTGACATTTCTACGCTCGTTAAAGGTGACAATTTCTGGAAGATTTTCTTATGTAGTAGGCCCTTTAAATGATGTTAACTCGGGAAAGCTGTGAACCTCAATTCCAAACAAGTTTAACAGGATTCTTGGATTTTCCTGCCTCTTATAGCATACATATCCATCTATGTCCATTGGTCATGTAATAGTTTTTAATTAGAAGACCTTGATTGCACTAAATAAGGTTTTAAGATCTTATTTTTAGGTTAACTGGTTATAATAATAATAATCGATTCGATTTGTATAAAAAATCTTTCCTTGGTTTTCAAACCTCCAAAATTTTCTTCTTCCATGCTTCTAAATTAAACAATGTTTCTTTTAAACAAAAAGTCTTGCTTCCTGCTACAATGCGCTGGTTATTTGTTTAAATGTGATAAATTATTATTAGATAATAATTAGTTTAAAATAAATAATTAATAAGTACACAAATGATGTAGAATTTTGGTATTACAAAACAGTCCAAGGAAGTTGACAAGTTCGCGCTTTGTGACGTCACTGTGGTAGGAAGGGAGTTAAAACAACAGTCCTTCGTGCCGTTATATTATAGCTATTAGATTACTCCTTCAATATTACCTGACTATAGCTGCATAATTATTATAGTAACTGTAAAGCTGCCTAGGTATGCAAACAGTTGAAAAATAGAGACTATATTTTTTGTAAGAGAGTAGTTACGGGTAAAGGCTAGAACAAGGAAGTCTTTACAGTTATAGCAGTCCTGTAATTGCAGTTTCTAGAGTGCAGTGCCTGAGACTATGCCTGTAAGACTGTGCCTATTCAAAAATTGTGAATAGCTATGTTGTACCTAGACGAGCGCAGGTAGATACGAGTATATCATCTAAGACTAGCCTTTTATCATCAATGTCTATTGTCTATACGTACATGGGGAATTGTCTCTCACGTATCGTACTTTTGTTTTGGAGCTTTACTTCAGGCTTGTGCATCCTTAATTAATATCAATATTGTAATCCTAAACGTATACATTCATTCATAATTATGTATTTCATCATAAGTATCTTCTTTTTTTTCATAAAAATATAATACTAGCTGATGCCCGCGACTTCGTCCGCGTGGTTTAAGTTTTTTTAAATTTCCCCGGTAACTCCTTAATTTTCCGGGATAAAAGCCTATGTAGCCTATGTCACTCTCCAGGTCCTCAACTATACCCATGCCAAAAATCACGTCGATCCGTTGCTCCGTTGCGGCGTGATTGAAGGACAAACCAACAAACAAACACACTTTCGCATTTATAATATTAGTATGATTACCTACTAGCGACCCGGTAGTTTATCGCGTTCAGAGTTCATACAGACAGACAGACGCGGTTGGGGGACTTTGTTTTAAAATATGCAGTGATAATATCCAACTACCAACAGTACCAATACCAACATAATATTATCAATGTTTACCGTTTCATTTCGTATAAAAATTGCAAACAGATAATAAAGTTCCTAACGATAAATATTTAAATGATTGAATCATATTATGTTCGATGACCTTTTTCAGTTCGACATACCAGTGAATATATTTACTTAAACTTTTAAATATTATAATAATGCCAGTAACTACACTGTGATTGTGATTAATAATGATTAACTAAATTTAATCGAGTCGTTATCATTATTATTAATACCGTCATATCAGCGTCATAAGATCCGGTTCAGGGATCAATACTCAATAGTCAATACCTAATCAGTTATCAAAATTAAATTCATATTATATTACTTACATTTGTGATACATGTATTAAATTCGAAATTTTTACGTAAAGATAATAAGACGAAATGTCATAGGCTTCGATGTTGTGTATTTGGATCAGATTGTTCCGTGTGCGCAATTTTTTGATGCCGTCACTTTTTGGTAAGTTTATTCCGGGGTTGACACGAAAAGGGCAGGTAAAGTAAAATTTAACTCTAAACTCATTAACCGGCCTTGTGCAAGCTTATCACATTTCACAGACTAACCTTTTAATTATATATTGTTATTTGTTAGTGGGTAGTGGGTAGTGGGTACTCAGTACTCACTTCTCATATTCATATCCCTAACTAAGTACCCATACCTAACCAATTGTCTAGTTTGAGCAAGCTTCTTATGAAAAGATACGTCTAATAGCCTCTTGCTAAAAGTAACAGTGGTTTTGAAATGCCATGATATAAGAAATATTATGCTCGTAAGGGGAAAGGGTAGATATTTTTATTTCTTTTCTTTTAACTGTTTCCAGCATTATTTGCATTAACTACTTTTTTTCATTATTTTGTGTTTATGCATTTCATCTGTATCTAGTATATACTACCACCGAGTAGGTATCTACTTCTTAATTATCAATTTACAAACATTCACAAATTGTTTTGTTCCTTCGTATGACCGTAGTGCCCTTTTATCAGTGGCGTGGTGACCCGGCGACTTCGGTTGCCATGCTCCGCTTTGACAAACATATTGTCGCTATGTTGTTTTCGAGTTAGGTATGTTGACTTGATAGTAACATTTGAAAACGTCCAGTAAAGTCATTAAAGAAAAGATTTCGCTTGTAGTTTAGATTCATTTCTTTAGATACAAGATAACTAAGTATCAGTAATCAAATTATTGGTTTTTGCTTTGAAACTTCGTTAAATTTCTTTGTTTTGAAGTGAGACTTTACCACAGCTCTCGTCGTTTCGTGACACATTTTCTTTATTTTAGATTTCAGCATAACGGACGGATGCCCTGTACACGCCTAAAAATAGAAATATATCACGCTAGTAATACCTACATGATCTGTGAATGTTGACTTTTATGAGGATAAATGAAGGGCAAAACAAAGCGACAAACGGACGTTGACATTTGACAAGATAATTACATACATCTAATTTTGGTTAAAGTCGCACAAACTTATCTTACAGCGTCGCTACTCGCTAGTATACCTACCTATATAAAAAACAAAATAAATTATACAAAAACTAAACAGGCATAAAAATTTGTTCCAATTTTGGCCACCGGGCCATTTAAGTTTGTACTAACTTGACTTGACCTGTGGACTAGACTAAGATTTGGAACTATAATATACTTTACAAACTGCAACATAACCCTGAATCCATCGTTGTATCGATATTATGACAATGTTGTTTTCTTTCGGTTCAAAAAATACTCTTAGTCGAGTCGTATGCGGAAGGACGTGGGAAGTGGAACCCACCGCATAATTATCCCAAGAAAACTCCTACCATTATTAATTGATTAATGGAAAGGGGTCACGATCATCATAATGAGGAATACGACGCAGAGAGAGAGTGACTTGATAACATTTGCTAGATTCATAGCTTCTGCAAGTGAATATCTTAAAAATTATCTATAAATTAACATTATTTTTGCTAACACTGCGCCGCGCGCCTACGTCTACAAATAAACCTAAGTCCAAACAAAATTTTGTCTAACTGGCGTTTTTTATCTAGATTATACCTACCCCCTACCAATTTTTGCGACATCTAAATTAGGCTAGTCAGTGAAATATAGAGGCTAATCGAAGAAATAATGTACCGATAATAATTCTAATTGATGCAGAAAAACTTTAACGTTGGGAATTGGGAGAAACTCATTCAGTCCGACGTTCAAGATTCCAAAGTAAGCCAAGGCCCGGCGGTAGCTGCTGTAAGTCACGTAGAATCTAAGCGTAAGAGACAAGATTCCTATAAATAGACAGGTACAATAATATATTTGCAGCGTTAAAAAGATATCCCAAAATCTGAAATTGTATGGCCAACTTGGTATCAATAATTTTGGTCACTCATAAGTACTGAGATCATGATAATTACGAATAAGTTCCCTGTTAGGTTTTTATTGGCTAGGCAGAATTTTTGTACGCTTTTAAATATGTGCATTAAAACAAATTAAAAATGTCGCCAAGCCAACTAAACCAACTAAGCCTAGCAAAGAACTCTGTTTTAAAAATTTGATCTCAGTAAGTACCTACTTTAATAGGCCAATATTTTTGATTGCAAGTTGGCCATATAATTTTGCATTATAATGTTTTTTTAGGATCTCACTTCTTTTTTAATTAAAAAATCAAAACAATCAGCATTCAATAGATTCTAAATCCCCACTGTCTCTAGACTCTAGGACCAGTTAAGATGACCCCTTAGCAGAAATTTTTAAATGTCTATATTAAATGGTGCACCTATTCTGAATACCCGAAACATACTTTTTGAATAACATTAAAATCTGTTTAGTAGTTTTAGCGTAGTGCGTATAGTTTTGGTCAGACAGGTAGGTAATTTACTTTTTTAAAATAATTTACTTTTTAATTGAGGATTTCGAAGACGGATGAAGAGCACAGCCAGGGTATTGAAGATAGGTGGGGGTGCTCGAACAAATATCACTCGAAAGTCGAAACTTCATAAAATTGGCGGTAAGTTGAAAAAAAACTCAAAAATGGCGTATTCAAGATGGCCGCCATACAAATTTCGTGTCAGTGTCTTTCTCGGAGAGTATAAAAGATGGAAGAGTGGTTTCTCGGCAAAAGATTCAAGATGGCGGAATATATTTTTCCAAAGAAAATGTATGGGGAATGTTGACTGGGATTTGGAATTTATGCAAGACCTTTTCAAAGTTTGTATCTTTACTGTCATTCTGACAAATTATTCGGAGAAAAAAAATATGGAGATCGAGGTTTTGCAAGATGGGTGAAGAGCTAGCTAGCTAGAGAGTAGGGTATTAAAGATAGGTGGGGTAGGGTTGGTTTGGGGAATTACGTGTTTTTTTTTAAATTCCACTATAAGTTAGCCCTTGACTTCGATCTCACCTGATGGTAAGTGATGATGCAGTCTAAGATGGTAGCGGGCGCGCGGGTAAAAGGCACCACTATGTATTACACACCAAAACTACAAATCGAAACGGATTTATTATCCACTCTTCTACGCAGTCCGCTTCAGCGGGCCGCGCATTCACGCGCCATACCTACTTGTATATGTCACCGTAAGATTGTAAAAACCGTAAGATTGTAATCTAACGTTTTTTTTTTCGATAGATTGTAAACAGTCGAAAGATTGTGAACCGTTCAATGTTTTAAGTGTCAATTTTTGAAATATTCATTGTATTTACGTTTTCTTGTCTCTTTCTTGTAGGTTAGGTTAGGGTTCGACATCAATAATCAAGTAGTGCCCGGCCGCACTTAGGCTCTATCGGGTTAATAAACCTAACAGATTACAATCTACCGAAAAATAATCCGTTATATTGTAATCATTCGACAGTTTACAATTTCGCGAGTTAGATTATAATCTAACGGTTTTTACAATCTTACGGTGACATATACATATAGACATAGTCATTGTACACACCCATCCAAACTCACCCAAAGCCCGTACTCCTACGCAACTAGGTATGTACCCGGGAAGTGCTTCATAATTTTGACTTTTAAGTCCCGTTTTGTCTAATTTTTTTTTTGTATCGTTGAGTTGCGTGTATAAAATATTTTTGGTTTAGTCCATCTAAGATAAGACCTTTAGGACAAAGAAATAGAGCAGTCCCTGAAGTTAGAAGAGTCAAAGATATTTAGACATGACAAACAGTACTCATATTACGTTTAAAAACTTGTATATCATTCATTGAGGTATTATGTACTAACGTTAGTAAATATTACTTCAATGTAGGTACTATATTGGACTTCATAATTCATACTCAAGATGCGCGAAAATGTACCGGTATGCCAGAGACATCGGAGACCACCATTGATTAATAGCCTCGCCTCTTTCGTTTTTGAATTTCGAAAGTGTTCTTTTACAAAAGTCGAAAGTGAAAGTGTAAGGATTTATTCTGAAACAGTATGTTTTCGTCTCTATTACTTTACATGTAGATATCTCTATAATTCAGCCGTTTGTAAGCCGTTAAATAGGTACAAAGGCAGTTAAGCATAGGTCACAGAGCACAGCTTCGAAAACATGAAAAAAAAAAACTTTGTTTTTTTTTCATGTTTTCGAAGTCAAAACTTGTTTGTCACAACTCTCAATACGTTTCTGTTGTTGGGTATTATTAATAACTCTATAGAAATACCTCCAGCAAAGAGAACTAAAATAGCAATTATAATATTACCTACCTATGTCGAAGCTAGTTACAACTTATTACCAAGTACCACAGTCCACGCCTAATATAGGTACCTACCTACACTCCGCCTAGTAATTGCCACAGGAATTTGATATTTTTAGCAATAGCTTTATACCTATTTGAGTCCAAAGAGAATGAGAAAATATCCCTCTTTCCTATTTACTTATAATAAATAATTTATTGCATACAAAAATTAGAAATGGGTTACAAACTTTCATGAGATAAACATAGTCGAAGCTTTGCGTGCAAAGGCGGTCACTTAGAGCGATCTCTCACAGACAACCTTTGGCGAGAGAAGCAAGGAAAAAGAACGGGATGGTGTAAAATTCTGGTGGGAAAAAGTGGTCCTTGCTACAAACAAAATCTAGACATCATCTAAATTCTAAACATAATAAATTTAACCTGTTCCTAATCTGGCCTGTTCATAATCTCATGGATTACATCATTATTAGAAATAACTAGCATAGGTACTAACTTTGTACTTTTTGTCTTCATTTCTTAACCTGGGTTCTGGGTCTGTCGGTTCAATGCCATCGTATTATTTGAAAATTGACGTTTTATATGACGTAGGTACCTTGACGTCCCTGAAATAAGGATTGTTATAATTCTGAAACAAGGGCGTCAAGAAGAGTAAAATAATACTGCTTTATTTAAGCGATAAGAGTAAGCCCCTTTGTTTGTGGATTTGGATATTAAGCAAATGTTTTTACATTAAGTACTGTAATTCTAATTGATATCGTTTAAAAATATCCATAGTCATCCTAGTAAACATGGCCATGGGTAATGTGACGTCAGGGTACAAAGTCCGTGGTTCTAATTGGTCGGGTCGCACAAACCGTTTGGGCAATCATCGATGCTGTGCAAATAACACAAAAGACAAAAGTTTCAGGATGTTTAGCAACATTGTGTAAACGTAACAAAGTCTTAATTACTAAATCCTATTTAGAGGCGTATTTAGATGGTTTATCTGAAAACAAAGACACCAATGGGGTGTTCTATATCTCTTACTTCTAACTGCATTCGTCAAGCAGCCAAGGATTCTTTGCGAATTTATTTAATTCGCAAAGAATCCTTGGTCCGACCAAGGATTCCGACTTTTAATGATTACTTAAGGAACTCCTTAGTATAGATTTCAATGCAAAATCTATTAATGAGTTCCTCAAGTAATGCTTAGTTAGTGACTCTGTGTGCGGCAAAGTAACTAATATTAGGTATGTGGTTAGCGTTGTTTGTTGCACAATGCAAATTGCAATTCTAGGCGAAATGCGACCAACGCAAAAAATATGGTTGTTTATTTTGCAAAAAAGTGTGAAATAGGTATATGACATATTGATATTTTTCGCAATTTTAATGTTATAATGCCTTTGACTTTTCTATGCGCAACAGTTTAGTTAAATTTAATTTAATTTCATCAACCAATAGCTAGTAATTGTTAAATAAGCACCCTTTTAGATAAACTTACTGAACTATACATACCTACAAAACCCGCGGGTTTTTCTTTCGTTAAGTAGGTATATTGATGGTTTAAAATAATCTTATTACGTTATATTTTGTGATCAAAGGTTAATTAATTAAAAGACGTAAACAATCTTGATAAATAATAATTACCTACCGAATAGGTATCTATGGCCTATTGAGTTACTAGGTACCCGAAATTATCAATTCTTGTTATTCTTACGTAGGAAGAAATAAGAATCATCATCATTCGTCAAAACTCAAAATACTTATTTAAATGGGCATTTTTTTTTGTTAAGTAGATACTTTAAAAGAATAGAATAATTTCCTAATGATCATGGATTTTATAGAAGACTAGATGAGCCACCAAATAAATTCGGCCTAAACCACCGTCTTTTGTTGCAAGTACCTATTTACTTGCAAGGTCGCATACACATCTCCGGGCGTCCATCAAGCGTGAGAGTGAGGAGAGAGAGTCCATCAAGCGCCTTGTCGTGCAGGGCAAAGGGGTACCCCGTTGTCCGTACCAGAAGGCAAGGAAGGTCGCCCATGCGATGGACATTGGGGAACGTTTGTGAAAAACATTAACTAGGTACATAGGTACATAGGTTACCAAACTTCCTTACATAAATACCAATTATACCTATTTTTAAACTCAATTTATCTAAAACATGTAGGTCATACGGGTGTCTTTTATGTAGCGTCATGTTTAGACTCTACCACCGGTTCGGAAAGCAGATTATGCTGAGTAGAGCCGGCAAGAGACTCAGCAATTGCTCTTTTTTTTTTAAACAACAATAAAATCTAACAAAATTAGATTGAGTCTTTCAATTATTTGTCCCAGCTCCGGCTTGACTGATGGTGAACTCATCGCTAAATTGAGTTTAAACGTTAGTACGTCGATTGGAGTTTGGACCCGATACACGGTAAGGTTACGTTTAGATTGTACCTACCAGGTGATGCAATTTCTACAAAATCGCACTTAGCACTAAGCCAGTCATTTCATAGGCGATACAATCACCTTGTCCAATACTCGTGTGCCAGGGCAGAGAAGGTAGCTAGGTACCTATTATAGAAGTATGAGCAGCATATGGCAGTACCTATTATTATTACCTAACAATTAAGATATTCGCTTAACAATAATGTAAATAATAAATACTACATCTTAATAATATTAATTATTAATACATAGCTCAGGGCATAGTTACAACTGGACTGGGTCTGTAAAAGAAGCAGTATTTTCGCCGTGCCAAATAAACGAAGAAAGAAAAGTGGCTGGCGTCATTGTTCGAATTTTAAAAACCCGAACACCGATCAGCGATCACGCCGTGCGCACGTGTTTATAGAGAGTCACAGCTGCTCCGGTCGGGTGGACTTTGTACCCGTTACGATCACCGGCCGCGGTAACTAACGCCTTGATTCTTGATTCCACTCAAGATTATTCACGCACCATGCTTTGTTACCTATTGTATGAGCTATTTTTGTATTTCCATATTTAACCTCTTTTATCCAGCTAGCTGAAGATTATGTACAGGTACCCTCGCCATTTATGTATTTCGTAAAATCCCTACTTATTGATTTTAGTTAGGTATGTAAGTTTAAGTAAGTAAAATAGGTATTATGTTTAAGTAGGTACTGCAACATGGTTGAAATTTAGGGGAACTTCCATGAGACGTCCTTTAACTTTGCTTAATTATGCAAACTTGTTTTCAAATTGATTGATTTCGTTAATTGCTTGGAGTTGGATGGCTGTTGGTTCGGTCCTATGAAACTGAAACTAAAGTAAAGCTAGACATTCCTACTAGGTAGGTACCTAGGCATCAGCAAGGTTGCATATAAGTCCGTAGGTAGGTAGGTACCTACCTACTTACTTACTTACCTACTCGAAAATTGAATCTTTTCAGTCCCCAGACATCAGTTACCTACTTAGATTTGATTTTTAGTAGCTTCCGTTTACCTACTTTAGATACCTACCTATTTGAACAGGGTACTTAGTAGTTAGTACCTACCTACTTACCTAGAGTTTCATACGATTTAAGATTTTTTGAAATCATGTCCTAAATTCGAAATTTTATAACTTGCATTGGAAAAGCGCCAGACATTTAAAAAGTTTTAGCGCCAAACTTTCGGATTTTATCAAATGAGACAACATAAAAATATAGGTAAGTACCTACTCTACTTTATACTTATCGCAACTTTTGTTATTTTTGCTTTAAATTGTCTATTGAAGGTGAAATGAAGCATTACAATTTACAATGCCGAGTCCAAAGTCCGCAAGGTAAACTCTACGTAGTAGTAGGTAGCCTACACGTAATAAATAGATAGGTAGGTACGTCGATATTTCTTGACAACTAATAGGTAAAAAGGTAAATAGGTTTTAGGTATATATGTCTATAAAATTTTGAACCTCCGAGGTATGTGCATGCTTTTAAAATAGGTACTTATGGTTGGGTCACCTTATAAAAATTAATAACTTTCGTCTTTTGTTGTTCTGACTTCTTATAAAACTTGGTTAGGTACTTATAGGTAGGTATAGGTACCTACTCTAAACTCTTAGATATTTTTAAATGCCAAGATTTAATCAAAGGATATATAAGCAATGACCATGTCTTCCAATTTAAAATAAGTAGGTTAATCTTAATTACAAATTACAATAGTTATATTTAAAAATGAGCAACTTACTTTTTCTAAGCACTGTTGTCCAATAGAGTTAGGTTCCACCTTGACTTCCAATATCACAGAATTTGGCTGGCTTACTAACCACATTTTGAATTCTTGTTGATAGAGATATTAGAAAAATAAAAATTTAGGTCGAATTCACACCTTTTAATTTTATACAAACACTTTTGTTTACTTTTTGTTATTATCTCACTCGCGTAAAGAATTTATTTAAAAATGTCTTTCGTAATTCGCTCTGTGAAATGTTTATCGCGTATTCTTTGTGGAAGTAAAACTGTGAATACTTCCATACGACGGCCATACTACGATAAGTTTGCCACCGAAATGATAAAGAAACGGTGACGTGCTCGGCAAGCGATTGTCAGACCCAGGTTCAAAAACCTCTGTCGCAGTATAGTGATATTTAAATACCTACTAACAGACCAATGCGGTGTCGACAGGAGTGTGTAGTAAATAATATAATGAAAATTCGTCAATGTACAGCGTTATGGTTAAATCAAGTCGTGATCGTGAATAAAAGCTTCTGCTACCTATTTCATTCAACACATAGGAAAAAGATAGGGACAAAAGAAAGTATGACGTTTTTCGATGTCGTAAAAAGGAATTAAAATCATGAAGCACCTTTATTCCCACGCACCTAATAACTCACGAAATATTAATATGTAGACAAAAAAAGGGCCGCCTCAGTCGGTCCATGCATGACAACACCCGCCTCTCCTGCATAGCTATTAGTAGTCTATGCTATGCTGTAGGTAAGCCCTGTTCCGCATAAAGCGCTCTCCACATTCCCGCGCGAATCGCGCGCGAAGCCGCGAAGAACCCGCGAATCATGAGTGTGGAACCGATTCGCGTATTCTTCACGGCTACGCGTCGCGTTCGCACCTGTTTCCCCGATTTTTGTCGGTTTTTTGTTCCGCGACAAAGGGTTCCCGACGCGCGAACTTGGCGCGAAAGCGACAAGGCTCCACATTCGCATGCGGCTCAGTCGCTTGGAGGCGATTGCTGCTAGCGGTCGCATGTGATTTATATAGTGAAATAATACAAACATTTACCGCAAATCATAGATTTAGGCTTTAATTTACTAAAATTATGCGTACGGCATTTACAATAATATTGAATGACGTTAATAACAATATTGACGCTTATTGTTCATTATTTAAAGTTAGCAGGCAACAATGACAAAGGAGTTTCATATCATTCTCCGCCACTAAAAGGTGAAGTCCCGCAAGTATTGAGGTGGTCGTTTTATTCGACCAGATCTCCTCAAAGGAGGTTCTTGCTGAGGCCCAGGTGATCCTGAATGTGAAGGAGTGTCGGGTGTTCCCCACACTGTTGGACTATCTAGTTCACATAATGGAGTAGTAAGCTCAGTAGCCAACGGTGGTTCAGGTTCATGCACTGGTGTTCTAGGTGGATCGTGGTTCGTAGAAGGTTCCGATGGTTCAAGTTCAGCCTGTGGACTATTGTGAGTTTCTGGAGTATTATCAGTTGGACTCGGTTCGTCTAGTATTCTTTCTCCCCCTTCACCTATTGGAGCTAAATGTCGGTTGGACACAGCTGTCTCTCTTCCGTCACTCAGTCTCACAATTGAATAATTGGGGTTAACTTCGATCACGTCAGCTTCTTCTACTAAAGGCAAGTACTTGTTTGCTCGAGCACAGCGTTTGACGAGGACTTGTTCAGCGCTTGTTAGCCATGTCGGTATAGTTCCGCCGTTTGGAGATTTGCGTGAGTACTTAAATAGTCGTTCATGTGGTGTGCAGTTGATCGAAGTGCATAGCAAAGATCTGATGGAATGTAATGCATTGTCAAGGACCTTTTCCCAACTTTCTATTGGCAGATTATGTGAGCGTAATCCTAGCTGAATAGCTTTCCATAGAGTAGAATTAAGCTTTTCGACTTGTCCATTTCCTTGCGGGTTGTATGCTGTAGTTCTGCTGGTAGCGACACCACGTGAATAGAGGTATTCTTTCACTTCACTGGATAAGAAAGAAGTTCCTCGATCGGAATGAATATAGCTAGGCATCCCAAATATCATAAAAAGATTATTCAAATGATTGATGACTGTCTTTGCACTCATGTCAGAGCAAGGAAAGATCTGTTATTCGTATTAGTCGGAACAGGGCCTTTGAAGTCGATGCTTTAAGCGTTCAAATGGCTGTGTGGCTTTTATAAGTTCTGGAGGCGGCTCGTCATTTTTGTAAAATTTCGGTTTTATTGCAGCGCATATTCGACAACTAGCAGATGCCCGCGACTTCCGCGTGGTTTAAGTTTTTTTCCTCACAGGTGTTCCTTAATTTTCCGGTATAAAAAGTAGCCTATACCACTCTTCAGGTCCTTAACTACCCCTGCAAAATACCCGTTGCTCTGTTGCGGCGTGATTGAAGGACCAACTCTCTATTTCACCCCTTTGGGGGTAGAGTTTTCAAAAACTGTGAAATACATATTTCTTTGTTTTCAATCGGTAGCTCACATATCAAGTTTCATGGCTATAACTTAGGAAATGAAGGACTTTCATACAAATTTCCGACCCTTATTTTACCCCTTCGGGGGTGATAAATGATAATGTTAAAAACTGTGACCTACGTACTTTATTATTTTTTACTGAAAGCCAAAATACCAAGATTCGTTTAAAATATCTTGAGAAATGAAGGCCTTTCATACCAACTTCCATCCCCTATTTCACCCCTTTGGGGGTTGAATTTTCAAAAACGGTGAAATACGTATTTCTTAATTTTCAACTCTTAGCTCATATACTTACCAAGTTTCATGGCTATAGCTTTCATACAAATTTTCAACCCCTATTTTACCACTTTAGGGGTAAAATTCTGAAAAACTGTGACACACGTAATTCTTTATTGTTTATCGAAAGCCAATATACCCAGTATCGTTTATATAACTTGAGAATATCTTGAGAAATGAAGGATTTTCATACAAACTCTCAACCCCTATTTCACCCCTTCGGGGGTAGAATTTCGGGATAAAAAGTATCCTATGTCCTACCTCGTAGTATGGGCTCAAATCGTGCCAAGTTTCGTTTGAATTCATTCAGTAGTTTCGGCGTGATGCGCGGCCAAGATACAGACAGACAGACAGACTTGGCTTCAGTATCGAATAATGTGTGCCCTCCAAAAAAAATTTTCAAAATATCTTCAATGTACAGAATTGGACCTGTTACAGTTTTATTATAAGTAGGTATATATTGATTACTCGTCATAGTCCTCACTTCATCGACAGTATAAGCGAGGTTTTTCGTTTTTAACCAGTGGTGCATCCTCGTGACTCCTGGATGGCATAAGTTTTCGTGCAGTTTATTAAGCCGTGCGAGTCGTGATGAGGCGTCAATACTGGCACAAATCCTGTATAAGGCGTCGGCTATGAAATTTTCTCTACCGGGTCTATAAATGATATCATATGTGTAAGGCGCCAGCTCCAACCGCCACCGCTGTATTTTTTCATTTTTAATTTTACTCGAGTGTCGTGCGTCGAACATGAATGCAACCGATCTCATGATCTGTAATCAACTTAAATGGTTTTCCAATCAGGAAATGACGCCACTTTTTAAGCGATTCTACAATAGCATACGCTTCTTTTTCGACTGCTGAATGGTTAAGTTCACTTTTATTAAGAGTTCTAGAGTAGAATGCTACCGGTCTGGAGTCTTGGGAGAGGGTGGCAGCAATTGTATGCTCCGAGGCGTCGGTCTCTACGGTGAAAGGCATTTTATCATCGATGGCGTATATAGCAGACTTAGCAATTACTGATTTCAGATCATTGAAAGCTTTCAAAGCTTCAGCACGTAGTGGAAATTCCGTTGAATGTACCAAGGGATGTATTTTCTCAGAAAAGCTCGGAATCAACTTCGAATAGTGCGCAAACATGCCTAATATCCTTCTTAACGTAGCCGTGTTGTTTGGAGGAGGCATGTTGATGAGTGGCTGTAATCGATCACCATCTGGCTTTATAGTGTGATTTTCTATGGTGTATCAAATCTATGGTAACGATAACACGTCTTTGACCGGCCATATCTAGTGAAAGGCCCATCAGCATGCGGTCTGACTTTCACTACCATTATCAGTGGAGAGTGTAGTACCCAGCTATTACTGAATCAGCTTTTCTGGGGATGGTTAAAAAAAGTGCAGCTATCTCTTAGTCTAAGCCTCTTAGGGATAACAAATTGAAAGATTACAAAAAAACCGGCCAAGTGAGAGTCGGACTCGCGCACCGAGGGTTCCGTACTCAAGAAGTAGGTATAATTACCTTTGTTAATGAACCGCAAAACTAACTTTGTTTGTAGAGGAATACTGTTAATATCAAAAAATTACGTTTGTTGTATGGGAGCCCCCCTTTAATATTTACTTTATTGATATTTAATTATTTATTTTGAAAGGTAATATACAAGTTAATATTCTGTGAAAATTTGAACCGTCTACCTGTTACCGTTTTTAATATTGAGCAAAAAAATACGAAAAAAACACGTTTATTGTATGGGGACCCCCCTTAATATATATATATTTTTTAATTTTTAGTATTTGTTGTTATAGCGGCAACGGAAATACATCATTTGTGAAAATTTCAGCTTTCTAGCTATTTTATGAGATACAGCCTGGAGACAGACAGACAGACAGACAGACAGACAGACAGACAGACAGACAGACAGACAGACAGCGGAGTCTTAGTAATAGGGTTCCGTTTTTACCCTTTGGGTACGGAACCCAAAAAAGTAGCCCCGCATCCGCAACAGCAATTTCGGCGTCCATCTTTGTTAAGTGCGCGAACTATACTGTGAACACGAGTCACGACGCGAACCTTTGCGAGTGTGGAACCGAGACAGATTCTTGCCGCGATCCGCGCCGCGATGCACGGCGTGATTCGCGCCGTGATTCACGAGGGAATTTGGAGAAAGCATTGTTAGTCCGAGATTAAAATGCAACGCAGAAAGCGGGCTAAGGCTAAATAAAATCTATCTAAACAAAACAACAGAAGTTTTCTAGATAAAAAGAAACTTCCACTTGTAGAGGAATAAAGAAGTCCATATATGTAGAACTGCAAATGTCCGAACAATCTTGAGTCTTGACCCAGAGCTAATTAGCAAACTATGGACGGGCTACTGATAGCAAATAGACAGACTTACAGACTTTCGCATTTATAATACTAGTAGATATGCAGAATTTTATATGTGAAAACTAGGTAATGCCCGCGACTTTCCCCGCGTGGATTAAGATTTTAAGTTCCCGCGGGAACTCTGTAAGTGTGCCAATTTGAATCCAGATCCGTACTGCAAAGCTAAAAGATAAATTTTTATTTACTTTCATTAAATTTACTCGTAATCAACGAACAAAAAATCTAAACCTACACCTATTGTAGTAGTTTTTTAAGGCATCGCCAAACCATGCATGCCGGAATTTACAAGGTCAGCCACATTATTTTGAATTGTGAATTGTGATGGTGTACCTACCTAAATTTATCTCTTTGTAATTATTAGTACTACCTATCAATACTAGTATTCATAAATACTCAGGTATCGTATCATTTCTTATCGATTTCGATACCTACCCTACCCCAGCCTGCAAAATAATAGCATTATTTATAAAAAAAATACTAATCGATAGGGTTTTATTAGCTCAACTCAGATAAGTAATCCTTCGGATTTGCTCACCCTTAATTTTTAAGTTAAAAATAAAAACAAAAAATAGAAAAAAATAAAATTATTTGTATCTTTGAACGGTCATATCTTATAATATATGCAATATACGGAACTGCTCACGTCGCATATTTAATTGCTCAAGTATTATTTTAACCAGCTCCACCTTTCTTAATTATTAAATAAATAAAAATAGTCGTACCGAGTTGAATTCATGATATGCGCATGAGCGCTAAAAATAAAGCGTGCAAAGTACTATAAAAAATACTAATCGATAGGGGTTTAATAGCTCAACTCAGATAAGTAATCTTTCGGATTTGCTCATCCTTAATTTTTAAGTTAAAAATAAAAACAAAAATTAGAAAAAAATAAAATTATTTGTATCTTTGAACGGTCATATCATATAATATATTATGCAATATACCGAACCGCTCACAGTCGTAAAAAACTGCTCACGTCGCGTATTTAATTGCTCAAGTATTATTTTTACCACCTCCACCTTTCTTAATCAAATAATAATAATTAATTAATAATTAATAAATATTATAAATGCGAAAGTTTGGATGGATCTCTGGATGGATGTATGGATGTATGGATGTTTGTTACTCAATCACGCCCCAACGTCTGAACGGATCTGGCTGAAATTTGGCATAGGGATAGATTATAGTCTGGAATAGCACATAGGCTACTTTTTATCCCGGAAAATTGAAGAGTTCCCGCGGGAACCAAAAAACCTCAAATGGATGTTTGTTACTCAATCACGCCAGAACGGCTGAACGGATCTGGATGAAATTTGGCACAGAGATAGATTATAGTCTGGACTAACACATAGGCTACTTTTTATCCCGGAAAATTCAAGAGTTCCCGCGGGAACAACAAAACCTCGATCCACGCTTACGAAGTCGCGGGCATCAGCTAGTTATTAAATAAATAAAAATAGTCGTACCGAGTTGAATTCATGATAATTATTATGCGCATGAGCGCTAAAAATAAAGCGTGCAAAGTACTATTTGCTATTCAAAACAAGTTCCCGAATGTGTAGATCTAATAGAAAACTGCAATTAAAAAAATATATCAATTGGTTAGAACCCTACCCGCCATTATAAAATTCGGGGAGGCTCTACGGAAGGTCACGTGATGGTCACGTGACTTGTGTCGAATTTAATAGCATTCTCAATAGAAAAAATACTAATCGATAGGGTTTTAATAGCTCAACTCAGCTATGTAATGCTTCGGATTTGCTCACCCTTAATTATTAAGTTAAAATTTGTAATTTTGGAGCAGATAACTTAACAAGTAAGACTCAATTAAGCATTTTTATTATTCATCAATTTTTGTATATTGTTTTAGGGAGTAAAATAATTCAAGACCAAAAGATTTTTTTTGCAGTAAGAAAACAGTTTACAGATTTTACATAATATGTACTATATTTCGGTGCCCTCGCCTGGGAACTATGCTTAGAAAGTTGAGACCTGGCTCTTTTAGGCATTTCGCAGTCTGTCTACAGCAGTTAGATATTAAAATGTTTTAAAAAAATGTTAGTAAGTTCTCTTGTATTCATTATGTTTGTTTTGACAAATATGATATAAAAGACGGTCAGAATTTGTCAGAAAAAAATTAATAGACCAATAGAGGTTTTATTTAAGAAGTTGAAAAAATCAAACTATTATTGCAATTTTCGTAGGGATCTCTAATAAATACGCGACGTGAGCAGTTTTTTACGACTGTGAGCAGTTCCGTATATTGCATATATTATAAGATATGACCGTTCAAAGATACAAATAATTTTATTTTTTTCTTATTTTTGATTTATTTTTGACTTAAAAATTAAGGGTGAGCAAATCCGAAGGATTACTTATCTGAGTTGAGCTCTTAAAACCCTATCGATTAGTATTTTTATAGTACTTTGCACGCTTTATTTTTAGCGCTCATGCGCATATCATGAATTCAACTCGGTACTACTATTTTTATTTATTTAATAATTAAGAAAGGTGGAGCTGGTAAAAATAATACTTGAGCAATTAAATACGCGACGTGAGCAGTTTTTTACGACTGTGAGCAGTTCCGTATATTGCATATATTTTAAGATATGACCGTTCAAAGATACAAATAATTTTATTTTTTTCTAATTTTTGTTTTTATTTTTAACTTAAAAATTAAGGGTGAGCAAATCCGAAAGATTACTTATCTGAGTTGAGCTATTAAAACCCTATCGATTAGTATTTTTATAGTACTTTGCACGCTTTATTTTTAGCGCTCATGCGCATATCATAAATTCAACTCGGTACGACTATTTTAATTTATTTAATAATTAAGAAAGGTGGAGCTGGTAAAAATAATACTTGAGCAATTAAATACGCGAGCAGTTTTTTTCGACTGTGAGCAGTTCCGTATATTGCATATATTATAAGATATGACCGTTCAAAGATACAAATAATTTTATTTTTTTCTAATTTTTGTTTTTATTTTTAACTTAAAAATTAAGGGTGAGCAAATCCGAAGGATTACTTAACTGAGTTGAGCTATTAAAACCATAACGATTAGTATTTTTTTTATAAATAATGCTATTATTTTGCAGGCTGGGGTAGGGTAGGTGATTTCGATACTTCCTTGGCTACGGTATACAGCTGTTTAACAGCTGTATCCTAATCAGAGTACTTGTATGGTGATTTCCTTCTCTGGCTACGGTATCCATTTATTCTTTTTTTTACCCTCGACGAAGCGGAGACGGTATATTATGTGTTTGCCCTAAGAGGTTGTTTGTTTGTTTGTTTGTTTGTTTGTTTGTTTGTTTGTTTGTGCACTTTTTTGTTACCATTTTTCTCAAAAAGTACTGGGCCGATTGAGATGCGGTTTTTTGCATTAGATACGTATAGCTTGTGAGAAAGTTCTTAGATATATTTAAGGACCATAGACAACCAAGCTTAGCTGTAGTCTATGATTTTAATATTTCAACATGTTACCATTTTTCACAAAAAAAACTGGGCCGATTGAGATGCGGTTTTTGCATTAGATGTGTATAGCTTGTGAGAAGGTTCTTAGATATATTTTAGGACCATAGACAACAAAGCTGAGCTGTAGTCTATGATCTTAATTTTTCAACCACTGTTACCATTTTTCACAAAAAGTACTGGGCCGATTGAAATGCGGTTTTTTTCATTAGATGTATAAAGCTTGTGAGAAGGTTCTTAGACATATTTTAGGACCATAGACAACTAAGCTGAGCTGTAGTCTATGATTTTAATTTTTCAATATGTTAAAAATTTTCACAAAAAGTACTGGGCCGATTGAGATGCGGTTTTTTGCATTAGGTATGTTTAGCTTGTGAGAAGGTTCTTATATATATTTTAGGGCCATAGACAACAAAGCTGAGCTGTAGTCTATGATTTTATTTTTTCAATATGTTACCATTTTTCACAAAAAGTACTGGGCCGATTGAGATGCGGTTTTTTGCATTAGATGTGTATAGCTTGTGAGAAGGTTCTTAAATATATTTTAGGACCATAGACAACAAAGCTGAGCTTTAGTCTATGATTTTATTTTTTCAATATGTTACCATTTTTCTCAAAAACTACTGTGCTGATTTAGATGCGGGCTTTTTGTTTTAGATATATTTAGCTTGTACCTAGATGCTGCCCAGGGTATCATGATGGAGCCAGGAGGTGGTCATAGAAACTTCTTAAGTTCTCATCGTAAACCCGTCACATTTTGACTCTTTTGATTTGTCGTGACAAGCGCTTTGTATTTAGATGCTGTCCAGGGTCTCATGATGGATTTTAATTTTTCACCCACTGTTACCATTTTTCACAAAAGTACTGGGCCGATTGAGATGCGGTTTATTGCATTTAGGACTTCGTGCGATTGCAAAACAGGAAACTGGGCCCTTATTCTCTAACTCAGTTGCTATCAATAAACGAAAGCAACTAACATAATATATTTTTTATCCATTGAAGGTTTCCTATGAAATGTTACTTTTTATTTCATAGTAAACCTTCAATGGATATTACATATATGTCAGTGGCTTTCATTTTTGATAGTCACTGAGTTGGAGAATACGGGGGCTGGTAACAAAATTTTAAAAAATCAGCGCCATTTTGAAATTCTTTGTTAATTGACCGATTTCGTTCTAAATCGATATTTAGGGCTCCCTGGGGTCACAAAACAGGAAACTGGTACCAAAATTTAAAAAATTAGCGCCATTTTGAAATTCTTTGTTAATTGATCGATTTCGTTCAAAATCGACATTTAGGACTCCCTGGGGTTACAAAACAGGAAACTGTTACCAAACTATAAAAACAGCGCCATTTTGGAATTCCTTGTTAATTGACCGATTTCGTTCAAAATCGATATTTAGGGCTTCCTGGGGTCACAAAACAGGAAACTGTTACCAAAATTTTAGAAAATCAGCGCCATTTTGAAATTCTTTGTTAAATGACCAATTTCGTTCAAAATCGATATTTAGGACTCCCTGGGGTTACGAAACAGGAAACTTTTCCAAAGTTTTAAAAAATCAGCGCCATTTTTATTTATTTTGTTATCACCATATTAAATGAATACAGTATGAATGAGTACAGTAAAATCTGTACTACTTGTAAGTCTAACCACAACCCGTGAGCTGCTTTAGCAGCTCGTGCACAGGGCGAAATACTAGTTAGATATATATAGCTTGAGAGAAGGTTCTTAGACATATTTTAGGACCATAGACAACTAAGCTGAGCTGTAGTCTATGATTTGAATTTTTCAATATGTTAAAAATTTTCACAAAAAGTACTGGGCCGATTGAGATGCGGTTTTTTGCATTAGATATGTTTAGCTTGTGAAAAAGTTCTTAGATATATTTTAGGACCATAGACAACCAAGCTGAGCTGTAGTCTATGATTTTAATATTTCAATATGTTACGATTTTTCACAAAAAGTACTGGGCCGATTGAGATGCGGTTTATTGCATTAGATATGTATAGCTTGAGAGAAGGTTCTTAGATATATTTTAGGACCACAGACAACCAAGCTGAGCTGTAGTCTATGATTATAATATTTCGATATGTTACCATTTTTCACAAAAAGTACTGGGCCGATTGAGATACGATTTTTTTCATTAGATGTGTATAGCTTGTGAGAAGGTTCTTAGATATATTTTAGGACCATAGACAACAAAGCTGAGCTGTAGTCTATGATTTTATTTTTTCAATATGTTACCATTTTTCTCAAAAACTACTGTGCTGATTTAGATGCGGGCTTTTTGTTTTAGATATATTTAGCTTGTACCTACATACTGCCCAGGGTATCATGATGGAGCCAGGAGGTGGTCATAGGAACTCATCGTAAACCCGTCATATTTGGACTCTTTTGATTTGTCGTGACAAGCGCGCCTCGGAAAGAGAAGGGTTTGGTCATAGTGCACCACGCTGGTCAAAAAAACTACTGAGCCGTCAATGATGCAGTTTTGTGTTTAGATATTACCTATGTAATATATACGTTTTCTAAGTTCTAATTGTTGTTTCAAAGTTATACAGGTCAAAGGTATAATGGAGCTCTGCAGTTCGTCGTGGGTTCTTTTAAAATTTTTAATTTTATTACTTGTTTATTATGTATATAGAGGCTCTATATTATAATACAGTTTGATAATGTTGTTAATTTTTTAACGCTATGGAATTTAAAATATACGTAGATCAAAACGATTAAATCAGTGTTTTTTTTTGGAATCCATTATCTAATAAATGACAGAGAAATTAATTATTTGTTATACTTCAGGGTAACTTAACCGAGATATAAAGTACTAGGCCTCGTTCTAATAATATTATCAAAATGATCTTCACACACATAAAAGCACATTTATCTTTTACTAGATAATGGCCGCGACTTCTTCCGCGTGCATTAAGGCTTTTTGATTCCCGCGGGAACTCTTTAATTTTCCGGGATAAGTAAGTAGTTTTATGGGGTGTAAAAGATATGGAGTAACATCTCTATGTTAGTATGGGAGAAAAGTTGAAAATGTGTCCAGTGGTTGCTGAAAATAACAGTTCAAAAACCTTCCACAGTGGCGCTGGTGTAGCAAAGGGTGTGGTATGAATTTGACTAAAATAGTTAATTAAAATAATTATTGAAAATTTCAACAACTTACGTTGTACAAAATAATGATGAAAGTTTTCTTTCCTTGTTTATTTCTCAAACCTACTCTAATAATATTTGGCGCTTCCTTTTAAATTTACCTTGATGCAAATGTGGCGCGCCCAATTTAATGCCGTCGAAATGACCAGAGATGTACTCCTTATCTCTACACTCCTTATGTAGTTTGTTTAGTTAGAATCTTCCAGTGATAGGTGCACCAACTTCATATAAACTTACCTAACAGTTCCTAACATATACATAACTTTACCTTCTGTATGAGTGGGACCCAAAAAGGTCCCAAGAAGGGAGATTTTTACCAACCACTATCTAGAAAAAAAAAACCGGCCAAGTGCGAGTCGGACTCGCACACCGAGGGTTCCGTACAAACATGTAGTAAGTTTAAAATTATTATAAATATTTTTATTATATTCTGATGTAACTAAATATTAATGAGATTCCTTCTGAGTTCACGGGAAGTACACTGTAGCTTTGATTCCCTTGCGAGTGTCGAAAATTTGCGGCATAAACGGCTGTATCTTTTGATTGCGTTTGTGATTTGATTTTTTCAAAGCTCTAAGGGGCAGTATACCTGAGTATTGGATATGAATTTCAGCTTGCTACTTTCATTTGTTCCTGAGAAAAAGGGTCTTGACACACAGGCGGACGAACAACAAAGTGATCCTATAAGGGTTCCGTTTTTTCCTTTTGAGGTACGGAACCCTAATAAAGTTTGTGGAACGACACGTGCAGTTTGATTATAGGTATTTTCATTAATCATTCTTCACAGATTTATAATATGTCTGTGTTATTCTTACATCCATGGTATTTTCAAACATGAGTCTGACACACAGACATATTAAACAAAGTATTAAACAAACTGACATGAGTATTAAAACCATGGACAAGTTTTATGAAACATATGAACTACTTACAACATAAGAATTACTTTTCTTTAGTGACGACATAATACAAACATGTTTTGTTTATTCACACTCCTTGATGCTAATTAACAAAAATTGAATAAGATATAAGTAGATGGACCTTTGATGTTATATATACTAGAGGATGTGCCCTATCATATTTAAATTGAAGCTTCCGTAGCATAAAAATGGCGTATGGGCGGAGCCTAATGCGAGCATTACGGCTGGTATTATCGATACTTAAATACTCGATATAAAATTATCACAAATATACTTATTAAATAACTAAACATAATTTTTGAAAAACACTAGTATTCGTATTTTATAATGAACTAGCGAATGCCCGCGACTTCGTCTCCGTGGTTTGAGGTTTTTTGGTTTCCGCGGAAGCTCTTTAATTTTCCGGGACAAAAAGTAGCCTATGTGTTAGTCCAGACTATAATCTATCTCTGTACCAAATTTCAGCCAGATCCGTTCAGCCGTTGGCGCGCGATTGAGTAACAAACATCCATACATCCATCCATTCATATTTCCAAACTTTCGCATTTATAATATTAGTAAGACTAGCTGATGCCCGCGACCCCGTCCGCGTGAATTGAGGTTCTTTGTTCCCGCGGTAACTCTTCGAATTTTCCGGAAAAAAACCTAGTCCATGTGTTATTCCAGACTATAATCTATCTCTTCCATCCATTCATACATCCAATCTTTCGCGTTTATAATATTAGTATAGATTTTTATTATCAGTTGAATGTGAACCTTACAAACAAAACTGTTTCATAATCCTATTAGTTGGAATACCTAGATATAATGAAAAAAATGTTACTGAATGTGATAATCTATACTAATATTATAAATGCAAAAATTTGGATGGATGGATGTTTGTTAATCAATCACGCCTCAACGGCTGAACGGATCTGAATGCAATTTGGCACAGAGATAGATTATAGTCCGGAATACTCATAGGCTACTTTTTATCCCGGAAATATTTCTTCATTTCTCAAGTTATAGCCATGAAATTTGGTACGGGAGCTACCGGTTGAAAACAAAGAAATATATATTTAACAGTTTTTGAAAATTCTACCCTAAAAGGGGTGAAATAGAGGTCCTTCAATCACGCCGCAACAGAGCAACGGGTATTTTGCACGGGTAGTTGAGGACTTTATCCCGGAAAATTAAGGAGTGCCTTTGGGAAAACAAACTTATACCACGCGAACGAAGTCGCGAGCATCTGCTAGTGAATAATAAAAGTAGACTGATTTTAAAAATGATTAATTTCTAAAATTTATAAAAATGCAGCCATAGTAAAAAAAAAACCTCGATTGCAGCGCAGCGTTGTGGACTTTGACCATAAAATATATCTAAGAACTTTCTCACAAGCTATACACATCCAATGCAAAAAATCACATCTGAATCGGCCCAGTACTTTTTGAGAAAAATGGTAACATTGAAAAATAAAAACCCCGATTGCAGCTCAACTTGATGGACTATGGTCCTACATATCTAAGAACCTTCTCAGAAGTTATGCATATCTAATGCCAAAAACCGCATCTGAAATCTGAAACAATTGTAAAACATTAGTTATAATGATACACAATAACTGCAATGAAGGGACCAAAAACCACTTGACTAGACACTGTAATTTTCGAATACGAGACACCATCCCGGACATCGGGTGTCTTAATCACAAGGTTAATCATCGCTACAGCCTAAAATGAGTTTGGCAATATTATAAGCAGAAGCTGACTGTTCAATTTCATCTCTCTACCCCTCTCTGAGTGAGAAACAGGTAGAGTGATATGAAGTTTTAATTTTATCGATATTCAATTTATGTATAAAAAACACAATTCCCGAACTGTATATATACTCCAAACAAAAACTAATGAAATTATCCAAATTTTCGGGGACAGCGCAAAAATTGACGTGTTTTGGAGAAACTAAGTTATAATTAGTCGATATAACCTATAATACTCGCCACAGAAAGAAAAATTAGACAACTTTGTTACTCACCTATGAAATGAAATTCCTGGGCGTTTTACAATACTATTATTACGACACCCCACAACTGAGCACTTCACCATAGTTGATTACACAAAAGTAAGCAAAAACACATAAAAATATTTACAAAACAGGTAATTAGTCACAACAGAACCACCGGAAACAAAATAGACGCCATTTTTATGCTACAAAAAATTGGCTTCAATAGCTAAATTTGATGACGTTATATGACAATTGCCTGTCACGTTCACGCAATAACTTAATGCACCTGTCTCGTTCTAATAACGTTGCTTTCAATAAGTAAGAAAAGTCAAAACATAGTTTTACATGTTTTATTAACAAAATGCATCGTTTAACTATACTTGAGTAAAATGCAACATATCCTTCTCTATATACCTAATCAAAGAGATGGACTCAGTTTAAAGTTTTAGTAGTGTATACAATCTTTGATTTTATATATTATATTATGTCGTATATATAAAAAAAATCAATATGTATAATCTTATAATGTACTCTGTGGTTTATACGTTAATATTTGAAATATTCTTAAATGCTTTCTAGACTGTGCTATAGTGCTAGTGTGTATAGTTTTTAATCTATGATTAGCCTTCTCTGTTTACGGTTTTACGTAAAGATAAAGGCATGAAGGATAGTTTTATTGAAATTGTTATGAAAATTAGTAAGTATGAGACATTTGACACCAAGTTTTTTTGGTTATCACTAAATGATAAATCTGAGGTGTGTCCATAAATATATATTTTTTTTTTAATTCGTTTCGTTCTACGCAAAAACATCAAGGCACGAGTCGATGACAGCTCCAATTGTGACAACATGACGAAATCAATCATATGACTTCTCCCAGACTTCTCCCATCACATCTACGAAGGCTATTGATTTGTGTTGCGGTCTTGATTCTCGCTCGACATAGTTTTTGTGATCATTAGAAATGGCGAGTCAGACACAGGGCATCCAGCAACTGTTAGCTGCTGAAAAACGGGCTGCGGAAAAGGTTTCAGAGGCGAGAAAGCGTAAGTCGTAAAACTCCTTATTACGAATTGGAAACACCCTTTCCTGTGCTGCAACACTTAATGGAAGTAAAAATACCCCTTTTTCAACAAATAGCTTGACCTCCAATCAAGTATTTAACGCAAGTGCAGATTACGACTGTTTTTTTGCAGCGTGTTGTAAAGTTATAACGTGACCACTTACATCACATGATAGTGAATCTATAATGACACTACTATTTCTAGCATAGGTAGGTATACTGCTTTTAAAATCTATGAGTTTATAATATCGTACCTATTTACAGTTAGCTACGTGTATATATATGTAATTATGATTGATTTTCAAAATATCTTAAATAAAGAATTCTTTTCAGCACATACATACACACATACCTACCTACCGTCTAGGCACCATAAAATTACATTTGCTGTTATGAATTTGATCCTCAGTTATCAAGAGATGACTAAGATAATGCATTAAAAAAAGTAATAATAGCATAAATCAAACAATTTTGTGTGTTATATTCATTATTGGTCATGTATAGCTTGATAATGAACACCATAGGTCTTAATATATTAGTTAAATTTTTAAAAATCATTTCTGTGTTGCCTGTGTTCCTAATGTTGGAACTCTGACTCTGTTGGAGCAGTAACTTAACTGTTGTGTAATTTTAAATTAAACATAGATTAGAAGTTTCTAAATGGTCAAGAAATTCTAAATTACTTATAATTATTGAATAGTGGGTAAATTTATCTGATAAGTATAAAATGTATAGGTGATTTTAACATTGCTGTACTTTATTTAATAGGAAAAGCGAAACGCCTAAAGCAGGCCAAGGAAGAGGCTCAAGATGAAATTGAGAAGTACAGACAAGAGCGAGAGAGGCAGTTCAAAGAGTTTGAGGCCAAGGTTAGTGAATTTTTTTTTTTTTTTATTTGTACACAATCTCTAAACTAAAATGACCTAAATGTATTGCTGTCGGTTTCATAATGGTAATGGCGCCTGTGGAAAGGCCACATTTTACATGACATAAGATAATATAAGAATAGATAGCCACATTTTACATGACATAGGATAATAAGATAATATGAGACTAGATAATTCCCGCAATTTTATCTTTGTGGGTTAGGTTTTAAAATCCCATGGAAACATTAATTTTCTGTGATTAAAAGTGTAGGCTTAGATGCCACTCTACAGGTCTTTAACTACATCAATGCAAAAATTTACATCAATTTGTTGCCCTGTTGTGGTCTTGCAGAGAGATTAAGATAAACAAACACATTTTAGCAGTGACCAACTTGGACTTGAGTTGGAGTACATTCAGTCAAATTTTTATGTTAATCATTGAAAGTAAAAAAAAATGCAGGCCATATTTCAAACATGGCAACAAGACTGCCACTGTGTAGAATTAATTGTTTGGTATCCTTGAAACCAGTAAAATTACATTACAATATAAACCCTTAACAAATTTCACTTTTGAAACTTACTTATTTTGACTTAGAGTTTTAGTAAAGTACCAAAATATTATGTATTTAATTTAAAGGTTTATTGTTTAGAGATCATCTATATTCTATACTGACATTATAAATTTGAAACTTTGGATGGATGGATGGATGTTTGTTTGGTAATAAGACCAGAACGGCTGAACATATCTGGATGAAATTTAGCACAGAGATGGATTATAGTCTGGATTAACACATAGTCTACTTTTTATCCTGGAAAATTAAAAAGTTTCTGCAAGAACCAAAAACCTCAATCCACATGGATGAAGTCTCGGGCATCAGCTAGTTAGAGATAACTTATACTGTATTTTGTTGGAGAAGTATTTTAATATTAGAAGTATTAAAGTGTTTTAAGAGTAAATATTTGTTTTTATGTTTCTAGCACATGGGCACAAGGGAAGGTGTTGCCGCCAAGATTGATGCTGAGACCAGGGTAAAGATTGATGAAATGAACAAAATGGTTCAGACACAGCAGGAGGCGGTAAGCATATTAATTACTCTTTTTCATGCTGTCATGCATATCTAATTATATTTTTGTCATAGTTTAAAAGACTTGGCAACGCTTGTGCACTGCTTTGTATAGACAAGTATGGCGAAGGTGAAAACTGCGTCACACGAAATTTCATACGATGGCGTGACACACATCGCCTTCGAGTTTCGTGGTTGCATACTGGAAAGTCTATGTACATCTAAGATGGTCAAAAGTACACCAATACCAATATATAGTTTGATTTCCCCATTATTCTTTTAATTTCAAATAATTCAGTTCAAAAGCAAATTATTAATAATTACCATAATGATAGGATAAGTAAACATAATTAAAAGAATTAAAAAACAAGACTTCCCTGCCATATTGATTTCTTTAAAAAAAATGTAATCTTTAAGAGTTGTAAAGTTGAAATCTGGCATATAAATGCTTACTTAATAAAAAATCCCCCTCGAATGGAAGTACGGCTACCACTGCTGCTATGTAACGATACCACTGCAGTCATTAATTACCTTTGGGTTCTTATTCACATTTATATTAAATGATATTTTTTTTGTGAATCACTGGATATTGAATTATAGTGTTATATATTTTTGGAATCTACTCATCATTTTCTAGATGATGATTATCTAGTTAATCTTATTTTCGAATATTTTTTTTCAACTTTAGTCTTTAATGTGGGACCATGGTCACCCCATCATTTTTTTAAAATTTTACTAGCCTATGTCACCCGGAATAAGCTAGGGATTCTAACGTTACCTCATTTATCAAAATCGGTTCAGGCATATAGAAGTTATGGTGGAATATACAAACTCACATACATACATACATACATACATGAACTCTGAAAACAACATACTCCTTTTTTCAGGCAGTCGTGTAAAAAACTGAGTGTATTCAACATTGAAATTATATTTTTCAGGTAATAACAGACATTCTCAGCTTGGTGTACGATATCAAACCAGAGCTGCACGTTAATTACCGCTTAGCATAAGCAAACTTTATGGTTATAAAGTTAACGTAAATTATTTCGCGTATTAAATCTGCGAACCCAATTATAGTTATTAATGTTATATAATTATTCTGTTCATAATCTGTAGCCACTTTGCATAGAGGCATAGTATAAAATGCCAATTTGACACTTAGTGCGAGAAATGCATGCAGGTTAATAATTATTATGATTGCCATTTGCTGTAAATAAATAATAGCTTAAATTGCCATTTTTAATAATATTAATCAATGTTAACTTATCCAATCGAAATCAGCTCGATATCATTCCAAGAAAAAACGTGGGGATCCGTTTATAGAACACACAAAAAAAAGCACATTTTAAATTGTATGTTATTCAATGTTGTATGTTGAATAGAAATATATGGAGTTTTAAAAAGAAGATTTAAAATGTTTTTATTTTTTTTCTTGTTATGAATAGTCTCATTGTCTGTGTACAGTAATAGAGGAAATATATTGCAAATGTAATATTCTTGTTTTATTCCACTTTTGAGATCCAATCGGGGCTCTTTAAGACTGAGTTCCTGAAAAAGGCAAATTCAGTGTTAAAATTAAATTCCGAAAAAGGTCATAAAGTCAATGCATTTTTTAAATATAATCTTTGTAGGCCACAAAGGACTGACGGCGACCTTTGGTAGGAAGGCCTTCCCCCGATCCTCGCGCCTTAGAGCCCACGCACTCGTCGATAGCAATCAGGCGATGCTGTAGCGGCCAATAAGGCATAAGCACTAAAATCCGAAAAAAAATGGTTTGTGGGAGGAGGACCTATGTATCTATTATGTAAGCACCAAAGACAATATATAAACCAGTATAAGACTGTTCACTTCATACATTCAATCAAAGCTCGCTAAATGCGCATTAAAGTCGCCGGTACCTTGTAGTTCTTCGTACAATATGAGATGGCGTAACTGTGCAAGCTGTTTGTTAAAATTAGTTGAATATAAATTTGCTATTTGCTTAAGTGATTTTATCAAATTTTTGTATTTTGATAATTTTATATAAATAATTAATACAAATTGAACCAAGAAAATACGATATTTCACCGATTTTACTATAATCATATAAAGAGCGAGCCTGGTAGCGCCATCTAACGATAGTAATACTATTTATTATACCTAGAATTTTTTTTATAAGGAAGTTAGCAATCTATACTTGTTATTATAATTAATCTATGGTAAGCACTGTTTTTTTCTCTCTTTAATCTGTGGTAAGTATAAGTAACGCAAAAACAACTCTATTTACGTGAGTGTGAACTTCGTTTCGCCAAGCGTTTCCAGCCACGGTGCGACAACTCCAACGGATGAGAACACGGCAGGCTGGTCCGGCTGGTCGCAGCGCTTTGAGGAGAACGACAGGATGCCGACTAAGCGGTTGTCCATAATAGCAGGCCCACCAGCGTCGTGCTGGAATTATAATAAAACATATATCTGCTAATTCACACAGAGTTTGATCCGTTGTTTTTGTCAGCTGAGAACAACTCATACAAGTCGCATCGCCACAGCATATGTTGCGTAGGTACAGCTTATCAGCCTATCAGCGCGGCGCCATCCTTAAGGGCTGGCCTTAAGTCAGGTCAAAATATGCTGGTCTGAATATCTCGCCTTCCGCGTCGCACTATATCGAACTACCTATCTACCTCTCTCTCTCTCTCTGGTTGTTCCTTCATTATACTGAAGATTGTGGTCCTGGCCAGATCCTATACCCTCGGACGGATTATTTTTTGTTTCCACCGGTTTCTGTTGGTGGCCATTCTTAGTTCTTACGATGTTATAGAATTTGATGGACTAAGTCGGTAAGCCGCCTTTCGCTCTTTTGCCCTCATGTGTTTTCCTTGATGCTTCTCAAGACTTACTACTTACCTAGTCGTTTTAATAATAATAATATTATTAACTTACGTTACACACATTCTTGGCTAGTGTTATGTACCCTGCACAGAAGTTAGTTCGTGTGACGAGATTTCTGGAAAAAATATAATAATATCTAATAAGATTTATCTAATAGCTATCGGCAATCGGCATGGTATACGTAGGTACCTACCTACCTTTTTAGGGCTCACTGGTTTGATCTGAATAGGTACTTGTTTTTCTTGGATATTTGATGAAATGTTCTATATCTTAAAACAATATAAATCCAGTGCTTCAGGAATCTTCATGAATTAATAAACAGTTCTTACCTAGAAATTGTGCGGTGGGTGACTACTGACTTAACGATCTATTTCCATATTTTGTCGTCAAAACGTAATTACGTTCCACCCCTGCAGTTCCACGGTCATCCAGAGATAGCTCTTTTATCGGTCGTTTAAATTTACGTTTTTTTATATTATGTATAATGTAGGTACCTATACCTATAGACTCTATAGGTATAGGTACCTATAGTATAGAGTAAAGGATGCTAATTTGGAATACTGCTGGTAATTTGGAATACTGCATATTAAAAATATAGAAAAGCGCCATCTATTAACGAACACCAGTATTACGTAGTCTGTGTATTAGGAAACAAATTGGAGGTGGCTTTGAAGCAGCCATATTGACAGTTCCGTGACAAACTGCTACTGCATCGGAGTGAAAGTGCTAACTAGAAAAGTTTCCAAAGTAATAAATCGGCTTGCATCTTGAGTCATGAGTGTGATTAATATGTTTATATTTGTTCAAATCCACAGTTTAGTGTATCAGCTGTAGAAATCAGCGCTTATTTTAGAAATTATTCTAAACACAAATTCATCAAAATTTAAGGTTAGAAATTGTTAAGTTTCTAATTTGGAATACGATAAGTGAAGTTAATATTTTGGAATATTCCAAATTATGTGCACATTATTGCCCTCCTGTTTCTATTTCTAATTGAAAGGATTCTGAATCGTAATTTCTTTTGGTAGTCTTTTTAATCAATATACCTAATATAAGCTAGGTAAATCAGAAATAATTTCTAGTTCACCCTACAAAAAGGACTTAGAAGAAGCGAAAAACAAAAGAAAACTGAAAATACCAACTGAAATTATGGATAAGAACAGAAAAAAAGAAAAGGTAATGAAGAGAGATGTGAAAGGATAAGGGAAAGGTAAGGGAAAAGGGCAAAGTTGCAAATCGACCATAAGAAAGATATTTCAAGAACAAATCACAGATTCTGATAGTGATGCTACGTCATTCACATCTGATAAATCAGAAGATATACCCACTTGCGTTAACGTAACACGACCTACGGGAAATGATTGTGTTTGTTTTTTCTGTAATGGAAAATTTACCAAAGATCAAAGGGGAGAGCAATGGGTGCAATGTTTTATGTGCAATGGCTGGGTGCACAGCGAATGTGCTGGCTATGACTCGGGTTGCTACGTTTGTGATTACTGCAAAGACTAGAAAAAAATATAATTGATTTCGATAGTTAAAAGCTAAAACTAGATTTTTAAATTTATAATTGAGATGTTTAAGTTTACAGCTAAATAAATAGTTAATTTAAGTTAATTATTAAGGTGATTGTAATTTGGAATACCCTATTCCAAATTAGATTCACTTTGGTTAAACTATGCCAACCTGTGAGTTCATGAAACCAAAAATTATCCTACTTATAATAAGCCAAAGTTGTTAATTATTTTTATTTGAATAAAAGATAAGTTCCTCCGTAATTAAATGCAGTGTTTACTCATTTTATCTCTTATCCCATGATTAATACGTTTTTTTTTAAAAGTGGTATTCCAAATTTGCATCCTTTACTCTAGCTACAACGTTTGTAAATAAGGCAATATTATACCGCCCGTAAATTTCCTGACAATCTGCAACATCGTAGACAGGCAGTTCCAACTTCTGGAGGAGAACCCGACCGCCTAGGCCACCTGAAGTCTGGAATGAAATATTTCATGAATGAAGTCATTCAAGTCAAGACAAAAGAAAATACCTAGTTACGTAGGTATTTTCGTTTGTGTAGGTATAGAGGTACCTAGGTGAAAAGAGATCTACTACACGGGCGCAGCGGTCCTAGGGGGCGCCGAGCGCCGCTCGCCACGGAGCCCCACTCGGCGCGCGTTTCGCCGGCCGCGGCACTTTCAATGACCAACCTAAAAAGAGCTCCGCTTTGCATACATTTTGTGTAGCATCTGGAGCTCTTATATTTGTAGAATTTCAGCAAAGCAAGGCGCGCCACGAGCCACGAAAATGTAAACTTTTTTTTTTACATGAAAATTTGGTGCAGTAGTGAGCGTCGCATCTCTCGTGCCGGCACCGGCGTCAGACAGTTTGTGGTTACTGGATGTGCTGTTACCATTGATAGTACATTTTACCTCAATCACAGAATAATATCTCAATGGCTGTTACTTGTACCTACTTTGTACCCATTCCATTTTGACCGCGCGCTTACCTACCCGGGGCGCTAGGGTAATGTTTGCAAACGGGAAGACGCCTCTGCTACTACTTTTCAGAAAAGTAGTAGAAAATTCTTAGCTCAGCCATCATAATCTTGCTAAGTAGTAGTCTAGTTTTAGTTATTGGGTATATCGTATGTCTTTGATGGTGTTGATTAGTTATAACAAGTTCTACTTAACTCTGTAACTGAATGGGTGACGACCAACGACCTGCAGCTGTAACTGTACTTAATAAGGATTACGACGCGACGCAGAGAGTCCTATTAAAGATATAGACTTTATTTAGATAGGCAGTTTGGCTAGCCTAGCAAAAACCAAGGCAAACTTACCAAGACGGAACCCCATCCAAGAAATGTAATTTTGCTATCAGTTGGCACATTTTTATCCATGGAATAATCAATCTTCGCGATTCTTACGTCTTCTTTGTACAACGATATGTTCTTATGCAATCGCAAGACAGCAAAATTGAATTGCAGAGTATTTGGTTTATAGTTGGGATGGAAGAAGATCTCCGTGACTCTGTAGACCTCGCCACCGGCGGTCGCGTTGGAGGAGCCGACTCGGACAGTCAACATTTTGACGTATTCGCGGAAGAATCTGTTATTATATTGCCTGGGAAACAGATTTAATTAGTATATAACTAGTTACCTAGGTAAGTACTTATTAGGTATTTTGATACCATCGGGAAACCAACAGAAAACTGCTCTTTTAGAACAGAGAGAATAATTTATTAGGTTCTAGACAGACCACGCTTCTGGGTTAGATTTCCATTTCCCAGAAGTTTTCCGAAATATTTTTCTCACAAGATTTTCTCACGAGGTTTTCCTTTGCCTTAAAGCGTGTTATATTTTCTGCTTACCATTGTAGGGCTACAGTGTAATTTTACAAGAGTGCCATCATGGCTTGCCTGTGTATTAGCTATGGCAGACGAGGGACGCAACATCGTCATCAAGTAGACCGTCCGTTTTCATCAATATCGCTTAGAAGTAAAACTGCTACGCATCAAATTACACGGCTAGTAATTTCGACATGTTTGACTGCGGCCGACGAGATCTCGGGTTCGAGTCCATGGTTAAGTATTGGGGTTTTCTGACTAGAAATTCTCAGTAGGTACCTACTAGCCCTGAGTCAGGAAGTAGGTGGTGTTTCACCCCCGTGCCTCGGAGAGCACGTTAAGCCGTCGGTCCCGGTTAATTATTATCACTAACATGATAATAGTCGTTAAAGCCCGCCAACCCGCATTGGAGCAGCGTGGTGGGTCTAAGCTTTAATTCCCTCTCTCGCATGAGAGTGGAGGCCTGTGCCCAGCAGTGGGACGTTAATGGGCTGTAGTGGTGGTGGTGGAGGTCTCTAATTTACTACCTTTTTGGCACGGTCGGATCAAGCAGATAAGTAAGTAAATTAGGTGTGAAATGTACATTAAGTATAATAATAATATGTATATGAAGGTATAATATCTACTCGTAGAATACAAGATAGGTACCTAATAGAAAACCGACTCATCTTACAATTGTAAACAGTGGGCAGCAGTTAAAATCTTGTCGGAGTCGATGATAGCGCCGCCACACCACAGCTGCTTGTTGACCAGCAAAGCAGCCAGGAATGGATAGTCCTCAATACTAGCCACCTCGTCCGCGTGGTAGATACGACGGAAACGGCGGTCGTTCGAAGCATCCAGGGTAGTCTTTGTCGCTAATATGATTATATGAAAATTAACTTTGAATTCGAACTGATATACTTTCTGGACTACTAAACTTGGACCTAGCCATTCTAGGCTAAACTGTTACTCTAGAGCTTGCTACTTACTTACTATAGACACTAAACCGTAGTAGCAACATTCCTGTGATGAGAACTGCTAAATACTTAAGTTAGATCATTAACTGAACCGCCCCATTTCACGCAGGTGTGGTAAGCCTGTTTAATTAATCTGTTACGTATGTTTGTGGCATGTGACATGTCTGACATGTAATTGAACGTATAGGTAGGAACCTACTGGGATATTATGTCTTGACTGATGAAGTGATGACTCATCGTGAATCGTGACATAGTCCGTAGACCTTCATGGAGATTTGAGACTAAAGACTACCTGCTTAGCTCCCCTTGCCTTCATTTTCCGGGATCAAAAGTACCTAGTCTACTTTCTTTCCCCGTGATACAACCTATCTCTATACATTCATCAAAATCGGTTGAAAATATTAAAGCGTAGCAGACAGACACACTTTCGCATTTATAATACTCGTAGGTATTAGTGTGGAGTATGTATACATTAACATAAATAAATAAATTATTATTATTATTATCAAAATCGAATGAGGTTTACGAGATATGTACGGATAAACATACAAAAATTATACCTACTTACTGATAAAACTACAGCTCATCCATGATGGTTGAACCGTAAACATAATATTTATGTATCGATAGATATAGGTACTTACTGGCAGGGGATTTCACATGAATATTTCTTCTGCGAGGCAACTCGATGGGTATTCCTTCATATTGCCATTCTCTTCCGTTATTATGTCTCCGGAATATTTCCTCTCGCTCCACTGGTTAATGATTTCATATCAATTTCATTTTTGTAAATTTCTACTACTAACTCCTAGTAGGTAGGTACTAATTATTTACCTACATACACACTTTTACGGCCTGACAGGATTCTTTTGTTCTTTTTGACATTCCTTTTGCCTCCTCTTGGACAGAACATCTCTCCTTAATCACATTTCCTCCTCATTTGACTTGTAGATGAAGAGAGTATGCGTAGAGCCTATGTATACTATAAATTAACAGGAAGAAACTGACGTTCGACAGTTCCTAGAGAAGACAGTGTCTGCACCTACCACATCTCCGGCATTCGCCACTTGTAAAAACTAAGGTGCTAAGTACTAAGGTTCCTTTGCCTTACGTAATATTAAGTTGTAAGGATCTAAAAGGTCTCTAAACAAAAAAAGGGTTTTGTTCAAGAGAATAACTTACTGTCATCTGACATTGTGGATACATCAGCTGACACTGCCCGCTCCTGATGAGCTGAAGCGCTGATAAAGGTGATCAAAGAGCCAAATAAAATCAAGAGTAACACCATTTGATTAGCTCTATATATTTTTACTTCTCTATATCAACCAGCAAGAATTTGTTTCCGTTTTGTGTATTGTATCGCTCAGATGCAGTTCCAATTTTTAGATTAGTAGGTACCGCATATATGGAGCACATTAAAATAAAACAACATACCAGCTATAAAATAAGATTTATTGATACAAAAGTAAGTTGAGCAGGATTTCAACATTCGGTTCAGTTTATTTTAGTACTATTGCTATTATTAATGCAAACCGTAACCTCCCAAGTCACCGTATCCGCCGTAAATAGATTTGATCATGGGGACCTTAATGATTGGCTCAACAATTAAAGGTTTGATGATAGGGATATGTTTAATGATAGGTACAATATTGATACGGGGGATGGTGTAGCCATGGTTGACGATGCTCGATCTAGCCTCTACGGCGGGTAGCAGCAGAGGAGATACTGTGGAAGAAACGTAACTTCAGATTGTGCATAATATACAGGCTACTGGCTAGGCTGGGGTCTTGCCAGCTATGTAAGGCTGGTTAGGAGCGGGAGAACCGCCTCAGTCGAGCTCTCTTCACGCTTCCCTTCACTGCAAAGGGAGGTTTAAATACTGAATCAGTTTGTACTGAATCGTTTACTTCTTGAAAATGGAATGTTGTAGAGATAAAGGTTAGGGTTCTATTGATTGATTTTCAGGATTCACTATAATGTTGTGTCCTAATTTGGATGATTGCAAGCTGCCTACACGTTCTGAGAGATTAATATATCCAGACATTCTTATTAGACTGTGGACCGTCTTCGCCGTAGTCTTGGGGTAACTAATTAGGATTTCTCATGGTTTGGGCCCTTGGGGGCTCCTCTTGACCCCAGGCCCGGATCGGGTAGCCCTCTCCCTATTTATTCTATATTAGGTGTTTTTTCCAAGAAAATATGAAGGTGCAAGTAACTAAATACTGAATGCACCCTGGCTTCCACCATTCGGTGCGCGCTTTAATCGTCCCGTACGACCTAGACAGTTTATTTTAGACCTAAGTAATCGCTTTCAGTCCCATCACCACACGCCAGGGCACTAAAGTTTGTCTGCACAAAATCCACTACCACTACACACTGCTGGGTACAGGCCTCCACTCTCATAGGAGAGAGGAAATTAGAGCTTAGACCCACCACGCTGTTCCAATGCGGGTTGGCGGGCTTTAACGACTATTATCATGTTAGTGATAATAACCGGGACCGACGGCTTAACGTGCTCTCCGAGACACGTGGGTGAAACACCGTTAACTTCCTAACTCCGGGCTAGTACTGAAAATTTCTAGTCAGAAAAACTCAATACTTAGGTAATTATGGCCGACCCGGGACTCGAACCCGGGACCTCGTCGGCCACAGTCAAACATGCTAACCACTAGACCAACGAGGCAGTTGCACTGCACTAAATACTTGGCTAATATTACTTGAATATTAGATATTATGTGGTTTGGTTCACCTACCTAGTCCACTCAGACCGGACGGAGCCGGGTGAGCGAGTGACATGCCGATGAGAGCAAGTACTATAGCCACCTGGAAACAAAAGAAGTCGATTATTAACAATGCGATTCGTCTCAACTCATCGCCCGCCCACTTCTGAGCGCGGTTTTCTTCCTGGAATGAGAAGGGTTTAGGCCATACTCCAACACACTGGCCAAGTGTGGATTGGCAAACTTCACACGTCTTTGAGAAAATTATGGAGGACTCTCAAGCATGCAGGTTTCCTCACCAATTGCTTAATGCTAAGTAAGCAATTCAAAAAGTTAGCATATCTATACCTACATCCTTCGGAAAGCAACAATATCCCCTGAATTGGTCGAAGTCCGAACCACTTGGCTATATTAGGTTCTAAAGGGATAATAAACCTAACAGCTTACAATCTACCGAAAAATTATCCGTTATATTCTAATCATTCGACAGTTTACAATTTCGCGAGTTAGATTATAATCTAACGGTTTTTACAATCTTACGGTGACATACTTATCTAACGTAACGTGTAAGATAGGTACGTCTAACTTTTTAAAACAAATAAGGTGGATAAGTTGGTCCATTGGTAATCGCAGTTCCAACGCACCGACGAGATACGGACTAGAAATTATTTATTTTTCACACCACTCGCTCAACAACGCCTTATTACATAGCCTGTTTTCTAAGGTTAAAGTAAGACATTAAATCCCTAGGGTTATAATGTTGTACTGTAATCCATTATTCCCTAGGGTTATAATGTGATTTGAGTTTAGAATCATCGCGCATCTGAAGCAAGATCTGAAGGAAATTCTATTCATTCCAAAGAGGTTTTATTCATAATTCTTATTGCTATATTCATAAAGTCTAATTTCGGTAAACAGAATGTGTTCTCAGCAGGCGCGGCCAACTCGATTTTCGAAAACCGAAGCCGTGGCCCACTAGATTCGCACTGACGACATTTGTTTGTCAAATCGAGTAGGCCACGCCAGCTGTAAGAAGTGATTGTATCGCGAGGTGTGAAAAGTAGAGTATTACCGTAGGGGTAATGCTGTATTAATCTTGGGCGCCCCTAATTCCCGCGCTACTCTCAGGATTCTAGATGCAACACCCTCGCTACGCTCGGGAGTTACTCTAAAATCCCTCGTTCCGCTTGGGATTTATCCCGGCGCCCGTGACATAATACATCGCATTACCCCCGTGGTGAATAATCTACTATTATTTACTTTCTCATTGTATTTACTAAACGGTTTGAATGTAATAATAGACGCAAAACTCTTGTTTGTTTCCTTGGTTTTATAAGAATTTTTTGATTCTTCTCGGAGTTTAAATTAAAATAACCTAGGTATTATTTTCAATAAAAATAATTAAGTAGGTACATATTACAAAAATAATAAAATAAGGTAGATATTTACTTACAGCGCACTTCATGTTTGTATTCAGGTACTTCTTTAACTATTAAAACTTCACCAAACGAGTGGATTTCACCAAAATCCCGCATGCATTTATAGACTGCGTTAAGTGGTTCACGCACGGATAAACATGCATCCTGACACTAATAATTATAAATTTTAATATTACCTCAATCAAATCAAACTAGGTACGTACTGCTAATTAGGATACAAAGGTTTCGCTATGCGGTTTGATGCAGAGCTGTGGAAATGTTTCAAAAAATAGGTTAATTTTATTCATCAAGTGTCAATCTTTGCGCTTCTAAGGCATTGAAGTACCTATTAAAATTCTAGATCAATGTTCTAATTAAATTCTAGATCAATGTTCTAATAATTATATTGTGCGTGCAAAAGCACAACAGACATGACCGATTATTCCCAGTAGTTCTGTTGATCAGTTCTGTTAGCAGAACTGACTGCGTGGAGTCGGGGTATACTGCGGGCCACTTATTCGTAAACGACGTCTTATCCATTCTATTCTGTCTAGGTACTCGTGATTTTTGGAAAGCGATCTGCCCTCCTATTCTCTAACTCATACTCATACTCATTCAGAATAGGGATAGGTACAGTAGCTCTATTCTCTAGCTCAATAGCTGTTATAATATTTTTAATCCATTAAGGTTCACTATGAAAATAAAATTAAAAATTTTCGTAGTAAGTAGTTAAACCTTCAATGGATAACAGAAATATTGTGCCAGTGTCTTTAATTTTGATAGCAACTGAGTTATAGAATAGGGGCGCAGATTCTCCCTGCGGTACACATCCAACGTGACGTTTCATGACAATGCGTCATCGAGCGGTTTTTTTTGTAAAATTGCAGAATCTAGTCTAGGAATTGCACAGGCAAGACTGTAGGGTCGGGGTAGGTAACCCAAAAGATGTTAAACAATATATAAGGATATTCATATGATATTGCGGGTATTTTCGAAAGACACAATATTCTGATATGATCGGGTGGATACCTAACGTCTTTATTTCCGAATATTATCCGAGTTAGTAGGTGGGTAAAGGATACCTAGGCATATTTTATTTCAAGAATTTTGGTCGAAAGACTTTCTTAAGTCTAGATCTTAGGGTCAGTCTTATCTTTATGCCTTTGCACTTGTAGGACAGAATACTGAATAGTAGCTTTTCTATAGGGAAGTAGGTATAGGTAGATCCTAATGAAACTAGAAATCCATGATTATCTTTTATTTTTCGAACAATAAACCAAAATATGCGTTACGACTACTTCACCGCGGTAAGAAAATAATTAATATCTTTCATTTAGAAATTAACAATTTACAAATAGTTAGGCAAAATTATTTTATTCTATCCATTTATCATTGTCGTAGTCCCAATGTGACGACAGGCCGTCTATAGGGTTGACTCGTAACTCAAGCATTCTCCGCATCTGATGCTTCTGCGATTCCTTGGAGAATGAGGCTGGAAGCGGCTCAAATACTGAAAGAGTTAAATCTTAGTTATTTATTAATGATAAATTTAACCTTGCGGTTTAATACCGCAGTTAGGTAGGTATATCAAAACTAATGAAAATTACGAAAATAACTGAGTGTTTATGGGAGCGGTCAGTGGAAAGGAAATTAAACCTTAATAGTTATTTATTAATGATAAATTTAAACTTGCGGTTTTAATACCGCAGTTATATATAATTAAGAAAATTACGAAAATAAGTGGGTGTTTTTGGGAGCGGTCAGTGGAAAGGAAAATTATATAAGAGTTTATAAACTTTGTACTAGGAACCATGTCGGAGATTTTAAAGACGAAAGAAACTTTCAGAAAACAGACCTTAGTTTAAAATAATAATAGGGACCTACTAATTGTGCACTTCGTTGACCGATCCCAAAAATATATTTTTTTGTAGTTCCTACATCAAAATTACCATAATAATGACAAAACATGGCAGCCCAGAAAGCGAATGATGTCATGAAAAATACATAGCCGAAGATGAGCTTCCACAGGCCTGTTGGCGCTTGAAACTCTGCGAAGGTCTGGCAGAAAGAGGCGCGATACAATGCCTTTTTTTCTTCGCAGCAGAGCATTCGCCAATCGCCTTTTTCCTTTTCTTTAAGTGCCTGTAAATCCAAACTTGGTATTAAGAAGCCAAGTATTTACTTTTGGACATATCACCCGTCATTTACGTGGTATCATTGTATGACTCCGCTATTTCGTGCGATAAAGTCGCTCGTCATTAATTAATAATTATTATTGTCTCATCCAACTCCACACTACCCAGTTATCGAGAATCGAGATTTTTCCCGACACTTCACAATTATAGTGCTATTTCGCGGGACAACTCTGAAAACCTAGTTATGTTATAGTTATCTCAATCTTAGATGACCTAAGTATTTTGCTGCAGTCTTATCAACATATCTAATTGAATGTTTAGTTGATACCAAATGAATGAAGCAAATTGGACAGCCAAACAATAAGATATAAATACCTACTCAATGATTCACGACGTCAAAGCTTAGAAATAGAATAAAAAAACCGGTTGAATTGCAGCAAGGAGGTCAAGATTATCTGCCAAATAAGTAAGTAGAATAGGTTGGTCATACCAAACGATTCACGATTTATTAAATTGTGCAACTTTAGTTAAATACATATGCTTCATTGATAAAATAGTGCCATTACTCACACATATATCTCGAGTCATTTCTTTGAACCTTACTGCAGGAAAGGGGAAATGAACATCATCTTTGTAATTCGCGCAGCCGTTTATACCATGTCCAACAATTTCCCTAGTTCCAGTTCTGCAGCTACCATAAACTGTTCTGATGTTTTTTGCCCAAGGAATGAAAGTACCATGCCTTATTAACGTATACATTTTAAATGTTCAAGTAGGTAATGTTTATTTTATTGTCTAATATTTTGACAAAAATTATTTACAAAGAAATTCTGTGTTGACCATTGGTTGACAGTATGTAATTTGAATTTGACAGTAGGTACAAGACGTTTACAAAAATTTTTTCATCCCATCTATTCGAAAAGGACGACTTGGTTCGCCTTTAAGTGCGCCCAAAGGTGGTGCTTTCTTTAGGAACTTTTAGCGGGCAGGAATGAGCTTTTAATCCTCTTTATTTCAAAAAGTGCGCCGCAATTATCTTTTCCGCGCACTTTTTGAATTTGGAACATCTTAGTGTTCAGCGCTAAAGAAATCGAACGCAAATATTGTTTGAATAGAGACTGAATGGCACGACGGCCCATAATCGCGCCGCCGGCTTAGTAAAAATTAATAAAAAAAAAGGAAACCAAATTAAAAATGCGCGAACTACAGGCCGCGTTTTCGTAAATTTTCACGGATTTTCGTAAAAATTCATGGTTTTATTTTGAAAAATGAGTTCTTCAAATGACAGTGAAAGTATAGAATTAACTCCTGAAAGTATTAGAACTGAGGCAAGAAATGTGATCTATTACTTGCAAAATCCCGGGTGAAATATATTATATGAAAGCCTATGGTAATTTTATTGAATGGAGAAATGTAAGAGGCGCCAAGAATTGTTCAGAATCTGTGTTTTGGCCTACTTCCAGTACTTAGCCAAAACTAAACAACCTTCCACTCTTTGGAGTACCTACTCAATGCTAAAATCAACATTCAATTCTAATAACGACGTAAAACTGGACACATATTCGAAATTTTACGTAAAGGGATTTTACTCTAGAATCCCTCACTTCGCTCTGGATTCAAAAAAGCGCCCTCGCCGTAAAAATATTATTTTGCTCCCTTATAATACAATCTAATTGGCACTGTACAATTTTTATTTTAAGGTAAGTGTTTCAAGTCACAATTATACATTTCCAAAAAAATAGTTATTTGTTATACAAGAGGGAAAAGTTGTTTTTTAACCGCGTGCTCAATTTTGATGACCGAGCAAGCGAAGGATTCTAAAATAGAATCCTGAGCGTCAGCGAGGGCATTCGGCACCATAGAGGTAGAAGTAAATAGGTTTTAATGATGTTTTGAATTCACAAACTTCATAGACGAGCATTGACTTAATAATAAGTCACTGTAGACGAGTGATATATTACTAACGTGCACACGATGTTCTAAATTCAATTTACTTTATCCTCTAGAGAATTATAACGGCTTTTGCATTCAGATATCGAAGATTAAAAATACTCTTTCCGAGATGGTGGGATGAAAACGTTTTATTTAATCTTCCTATTTAATACTTTTATCCATTGCGCAATCATTTAATTTCCGCGGCAAACTGTATGATATATTTTTTTTACTAACTGGCCTTACGGCTTCTATCGCTATGGCCTATATTATCTATGACGGAGTCATACGTTTTCAAGCTTTCATTCAAATGTTGCAAGCAAGTTCCCGCTTTTCAGACTAGATGGCGTTGATGACGTTGCTAAAAATACGCCCACATTCTTTGTTTGACAGGGCCCGTTTATGTAAATTGAGGTCGTTGGATAAAACCAAATTAAAAATGCGCGAACTACAGGCCGCGTTTTCGGATTGTTAAAAATTCGTGGTTTTATTTTGAAAAATGAGTTCAAGTGACAGTGAAAGTATAGAATTAACTCCTGAAAGTATTAGAACTAAGCAAGAAATGTGATTTATTACTTGCAAAATCCCGGGAGAAATGTATGAAAGCATATGGTAATTTTATTGAATGGAGAAATGAGAGACGCGCTGATTTTTCAGAATCTGTGTTTTGGCCTACTTCCAGTACTTAGCCAAAACTAAACAACCTTCCACTCTTTGGAGTACCTAGGTAGGTACTCAATGCTAAAATCAACAGTCAGTTCTAATAACGACGTAAAACTATTCGAAATTGATTGGGTATCTGAAGAGGATGTCTGATGGATTTGTAGTTTTATTTTCTCATAGAGGGTGATGAAAAGTAGAGTGTATCATTCGGGGTTCGCCCTTGCCGTAAAAATATTATTTTGCTCCCTTATAATACAATCTACTATTGTACAATATTAAGTTGCTCTTTTATTTTTCATATTCGCACAGTTTTGACTTTTGAAATACTTATCTATATTCGTTCTTTTTGTAAAAATAATATAATGCTGGGATAATCAATAATAGCGACACTGCAAAAAGCTGATGAGCCTGAGAGTGGCGTGCACCTCAAAGAGGCATAGAAGCACTGCTTACTCAATGCTAGCTTTTCATCATTACCTGCCTGTGTAGGTATCTAACTAACCAATACGACAGAACTGGCTTCAAACCTTGTGCACGCCCGCCAGTATAATCCTGCCTAATGTGAAAGATATAGGTAACTTACAGTTGTAGCATTTTATAAGTTAGTTTTATTTTTATATTATTGTGATTGGAAATGAAATTTAAAATAAAATAAATACATAATAATAATAATGAATATTACTCTAGGAATATTTTCTATAACAAGCGGGCACGTAAAAAATACTCGTAAAGTTTTATGGACATTTTATTTACACATAGCCTGTTTTAAAAAGTGATATTTTAAATTTAGTTATTTTTGACATGTTTTCTTATAATTGCAATATTTTGATTTCAATCGTTTTTAATTATCTTGAATTAACTCAAAGTCTTGTTGAAATGCCGCTGATTGAAGAAAACGAGATTGTGAAATCCGAAGGCATCATCCGCAATACATTTAATAGTCTCTTCCATAATCTTAAACTAAAAAAGATTGAAGAAAACACTAAATTTAAGGAATATTCAACGATTCACAAGTATTTTACCTCTCTTACGTTGCAAGATTTTGATACCTTAAATCAAATTGCTCGAATTGTTAGAGTTAACAATAAAAATGTTAATAAAACCGCAAATTTTATGGGAATAATAAACAATGTTTTTGCACTTAACCAAATTGTAGAAAATAGCAAAAATAAATCAAAAGGTGATTATGAAAACGTAATTACACATGTATTAAATTTTATGAAAAATTTAAAGAAATTAAAACAGACAAACATTGTTGATAAAGTATATCTAAATATAAATACCAATATTTTGAAACTCTTGAAAGAGCATAGAACAAAATCTAATGACTCGCTAGATTTTTATAACCCTGAGGACAATAACAATCCAAGTGATAATGAATTTTGGGGTAACAACTTTTGCCTAACATATTTATCTGTAAAATGAGGATACTTATTAATTATTATTTTTGTATTTAGAGCCCAGTGGTCGTCGAATCTTCAAAGGCGATAGAACTAAGATCAAGCATTTTCCATTTATGGCGTCCATCCAAATCTTTAATAACTTCCATTGTGCTGGATCCATAGTTAAATCTGACCTGATTATCACGGCTTCATCTTGTTTGCAACTGTAAGCAATTATGTATTAAATCTTAATGCACTATTTTAGGTATTTCATCTTCTTCTCAATTTGTATCAGTTATATTAAAAATAGTTTTGAGGTTTCAAAATCTTTTTTTTTCAAGGGCATGGAATAATAGATTCTTTCGAGAAAATCCAGCTTTTCTGTCAGTTCGTGTTGGTAGTAGTTTCTACAGTGGTGGTGGTGAAGTCATACCTGTACTTGAGGTATACTTTCATCCTGACTATAATCCAAAGAACTTGAGAAATAATATTTGCATGTTACGGCTATCCAGGCATTTGAACTTTCGGAAAAAAAGTAGAAGAATTAAGAGAATTGATTTTGATAGACAACCTTCAAGTATGCCTGTGACCACACCAGGCATAACTATTCTAGGATGGGGAGCAAAAGAAGTAAGATATTTAATGAATAAGTATATTCACAAATAATTTTATTATGATGAGCGATCTTACTACTATTGATGTTTACAAGTTTGTCTTTATGAGATAATTTTATAGACATGAGATACCTACTATTTGATACGGAAAAAAAGGCATTTTTATGAATAGTTAAAATTTTGTACTTTTTATTTGTAATTAAGTAGTTGAACATAATAATATTATTGAAATGATTTAATATTATCATACATATAATTTTTTATCGTGCAGCACAGCTCTCTTATTGGTAATCCTTGGAAAAATATTTTGTCACTTACTGTTCTTCATTTATATCCATTAGAAGACTGCAGAGATGTTTATTCAAGGTATTTATTTATTCATTAAGATAACTGCAACATTCATAATATGTATAATAAAGATGTTATTTAACGTAGATGTTAATTCAATTACATATTGTAATTTCAGAGAGTATGTCACAAGGAAAAATTTCTGTGCTGGATTCTTTTCTAGAGGCGGAGGGGCTTGTAATGTATGTTAAATATTTATTGTTAAATATTTATGCTCCAGACTAAATTGACAATGAAAGGTACAAGAAGGGCTTGGATAACTTCTGCTATAGTACCTATAGTAACTTCTCTGGTTAATTACCTATTAGCATTGATCTAGAATTTTAGTAGGTACCTATTCTATCTCAATGCGTATTAGCGATGATGGAGAAAGTACCATTTGCAACACAAATTACAAAATAACAACAAGTCTGATAATACCTTAGTATATTTAATATTTTACTATTTATTTGGCTCTAGGTATCGTTTTTTAATTTAGCTTTCAATTTTCAGCGTGACGTTGGTGGTCCCGGAATAGTAGATGGCAAATTGGTGGGTGTGATAAGTTTCGGATCTCCCGTATGTGGGACACCGGATGCTCCAACAGTTCTCACTAAGCTAGGCTACTACAGTGATTGGATTGAAGAAATCATGGATATGGTCAGTATTGCGAAACGTTTTACAAAAATAAGCCAAGAAAAAAAAGAACTAGAAACTTTTGGTGTCACTGCACCTACGTTTTGTTTTTCATTTCAACTAGCATTATCGTTTTTAGGATGTTCCAGTGTTTAAGAAGAAAACAACTCTTCAACCATTACACGATCCATTTACAGCTCCACCTTTGTATACGACTCCAAAATCAACCAAGTTTAGAATACCCCCTAATCAACAAAGTTTAGAACTAACCGGTGGAAAAATGACTCCAATTCCAATAACACATATCGACAACCAACTCCGAATTTTCGATGAAAATAGCTTTAAAGATTTTTTAGATACTGTGTTTCACAGCGAAGAAGAAGCGGCACATCAAGATGTTGAAGATGATGAAGAGAGTGTACAGCTTGAAACAACAATCAAATATGGAAATAATGGAACAATATATTATAAAGAGGTAACCGAAAAGTCAAAGCGTGATCCAGAATATGAAGACATTTCTACAGAAGAAAGTGGTGCAAAAGATAAAGATACTGCTCTCACAATAATGAATACTGAAAATGATGAAGATAAAGATATAGAAAAGTTAATTGAAAACGTAAACTTGGAAAAAATTGTTAAAGAAGAAGTAAAGGTTACACCAATGGTTGCTAAAGATACAAGTGAAGGTCGGTATATAAAATCCAAAGGCGCCCATAAATCAAAAAACGAGAGTTTATTAACTTTATTGTATTTAGGTGATGATGAAAAAAAGGGTAATGTAAAAATAAACCCAGAAGATGATAAATTAATAAATTATGAAAGTAGTGAAATTTCCGGTATGAGTATTCCCGTTGATTTTGAAGACATGACAAGAGCAAAAGATAAAGTGTTGCCCGAAAGTGATTTGTTTGGATTATTGTCGGAAGTTATTGGTCAGGAAATTCCAGAAATAGATATTAATTCATAATAATTTTAATTATAGAGTTATTGCATATTTAGATGATTTCCCAGGCCTAATAATTTAAATCGCAACTCAATATTGGTATAGATGGAAGAGGACGAGAAAGACGCGAGAATCTTCGTAAGAAACTACGCATGACTAGATACCACAATGAAAATGATCTGTGACGGAAGTAATGGCTCTGGTAACGGTAATGCGTCATGAGTCATGGCTTAGAACTATAAGCCGTCGCAATCCCACTGCCTTTGATCTTTCATAATATTAACAATTCTTTGAATTTGTGACATAAGTATATTATCACGAAATCGATAGCTAAGATCAATAAATAGAATATATACTAACATATTATATAAATTAAATAATAATGTATTTAATGGGGTGAATTTTGTTAAGCACAATCTCTAAACTAAACAGCTCTAAACTATAGATTTTTTATATATAAATTTACTATAGACCAAATTTTTTCGATTCCCGCGGGAACTCTTAAATTTTCCGGAATAAAAAGTAGCCTATGTCCTTCCCCGGGATACAACCTATCCCTGTACCAAATTTCATCAAAATCGGTTGAACAGATGGGCCGTGAAAGCGTAGCAGAGAGACAGACAGACACACTTTCGCATTTTTATTATTAGTATGGATTATTTTTTTATTGAGTAATTTACTTTAATATAAGTTTCATTCAGCTAGGGTAACCAGTGCTTATATGCATGTATGAACTGCACGCCACTGCGTATAAACAAATGTTGTGTTTGTAAAAGTTATGAATTACAGATACATAATTTCCTAGTAGTACCTCAGTAACTGCATAACACAATTTTTCCCATTAATCGGGTAAAAGTTTAGAAGCTGGCAACACTATTTACTCACACATACAAATATCTTTTCAAATAGTCTATACACACTACGATATTAGGTTGCCTCAGATGAGCTAAATTGTTGATAGGAAGGGCGGTATCTAGGTGAAGCGCCAGCGAGCCCAATACTAAATCTGCTCGAAGCCTAGTGCCCCTTTCCACAGTATTGGTATAGCTATTTACACCAAATACTTTCCGTAGGGAGTAGATATTAAGCAAGCGATAGCAATATAAATAGAGCTATCATTTTAGTTTAGATTAGAGATTAATTATCTAGTATATATTCCTACATCCTCCTACATCCATGATCGAAACACAAATCAAAAGTTCCGCTGTCCTCACGTCAGTCATGCCTGGAACTTGAGTATTTTTATGGCCTGGAATGATGAAAAAAATGGAGGGACTCGTGACGACACGTCCGTCACGTTCCGATCAACATTGGCGTGGCGCGGTGCCTGGTGCAGGCGGTGGTGAAGATGAATTACTCTCATTTAAAAAACGGAACAAATTCGAAAATAAAATATAATAAATAGACGTTTTTTTATAAAAATCAAAAACGTGTTATTGATGTGATTTAGAATTTTAATGTTTATGAGTAAATTATACTTTTCAATGAGGAGAAAAACCGCTTTGAAAGGATTAAATTGTATTTGGGATCAAACAATGGCTGCTTCTTGAAAACATTATACCTATTATAATATCATGTGGATGTAGATTGTCACTGGAGAACGTGGCAGTCTTGCTATCATTTTTAAAAAGAACCATTGACATTGAGTAGGTCACCGAGTCTGCTATCTCTATCTTTTATTAGTAGTAAAACTCATATCAAAAGAAAAAGCTATACACATGAGGCACTAAAATTAATTATTTTTAGGACGCGGCGTAAAACCGTCATGTTAAAGAAACGAACGTAATTGTGCTAAAAGCAATCAAATTATGAAACTGAAATTATTAATAGACGGAAAGACCAAAAATTTTCTATATTAATTACTTTACTGCTCTATGGTTTTATATCTCTGGTATATTAGTGTATTATCTATGGTTTTATACCCTAGCCTATGTGTAAAACCTGCACAATTAGGCAAGCAAAAAAATAAAAATGTATTTCAAGTTTTCGATACCTACGTTTCCAAGATGGTAACCTTCAGCCTTGGAGAAGGCAGCAGGCGCGAAATGTATCAAATGTCGTTTCTCACAGGCAGTCAAAATATCGTGTTTTTCTTTTGAAAACGTCAAAAATATGAATCCGCCATTGTTACCCACTCAAGTTTAGTGTAAGGAACTTAATGACCAACCAATAAAGTATGTGTTTAGGCTATTTAAACCATAGTAAAGCATTCCCAATATACAAGGAATATTTCCACACCGTGCAGTGCAGTGCAGTGTACGGGCCAGACGGGCAATCTCAAATGGGGCTAGCTCGGCTAGCTAGACCTTTACACTCTTAGATTAAACGTATATAATAGGCATGATGACTGATTTTGAAAAATGGTCAGATTATGTTCGGAAGTATCTACTATTTCGAAAAAATATCTTATTTCAGCAGAAAAATAAAGTTTGGTAGATAAAATTAGCATTTGAAATTTAAATTTTATAATTCACGCCAAAACGTTCGGCGGTGTCATGGCGTCGTTGTGACGTCACTATTGTAATTACCAATGTACTCTGTGCAGTGTGCAGTAAGCAATAGTGTGATTTTCAAAGCTCGAAAACAAACAATTGTGACGTCATTCGCTTCTTTGTGTTTTATGCAATATGGCGGATTGCTGTATTTTATAGTTTTATTTTATCAAAATAAATAGCAATCTCACTAGAAATAAAAAAACAAATACGTTTTTATAATCCATGAATCCTATTTCATTATATAAATTCATAATTTCATTGATTCTTGGTTACTGTCATCATGCATATTATACTGGTTTACACCATGGAGGTAACAAACCATGGAGGTAACTCCATGGTTTACACTATTCTTTGCTTTTGACAGTGACAGAGTTCGCTCATAGAGAATATCAATAACTTATGTTTCGCTAGAGGTCGCTGTTTTTTTTAGTGTGGGTGGGGTGTTGAATTAATATTTTTTCCAAGAGCGATTCTCCTTCAAAAGGTAAAATTATAAAATATTTTTAACTAGTTTTAATGTGAATCAAGTGTTTCATTTCTTATTATAGTAATACAAACTTCTTAAGTGATAAATTAGTGCTACAGCGGTAAGTTATACGACATGTACAAGTATGAATATGCCACTGCAATTCTAATATCAAAACAATTTTTTATCATTATTTAGTTCTTTTGTTTCCAGTTTATTTACTATTGCTTACTAAATAGTTAAAACCTAACATCTAACTGGAATTTTGAATGAATTAAGTGGTAATTAAAGAAAATTTTCGTTATGTAACTATACGATCGATAGTACATAACCTATTAAAATATTGATAACATGAATTTTATCTTTCTATCCGCGCTGTTCAATAGTTTATCCTTCAACATTAGACTTTAAATAAACCATCTTTTTTTTACAATTAAATTGAGTAAGTATATACTTACCTACTTTGATAAGTACGTACTTTAATTTTAATAAAACTATATTTTGATAATATTTTATTGACTAAGAGATTTTGCCAAAATTCCTGAGATGCGTTCATCCATATTAAGTAACAATATAAATAGGACAATGTGTCAGTCCATCTTTTCAACCGATTTTGATGAAATTTGGTACCTATAGATAGAGATAGGTTTTATACAGGGGAAGGCGATAGGTTACTTTTTATCCAAGAAAATTAAGGAGTTTCCACGGGAAATAAAAACAACTTAATCCACATGTGCGAAGTCATAGGTCATAGGCATCATCTAATATTTGATAAATCAATATTCAGAATTTATTAAATTAACCATGTTGCATACTAGATGCCCTGGGCCATGAAACGAGCTTAAAAATCTGAATTTTGATTCTGGATGGCAATATTACACACAGTTTGTTGGGTTTGATTGATATTAATTCTGATATTGCATACCTATGTGTAAGTAATTAATTATCTCTTTACATTTGAGGACCATGATCCAAATATCATAGGCTGGATAAAACTGGGACAAACTCAAATGAAAGACTTTTGTCACTCAAAACTAACAGTCAATGAAGTGTACACTCTTGATAAAATGTAATCAGCTCGTAAACACTAATTACAGATGGCAAATATTCTCCTGCGCCGTGCGCTGTTAGATGCGATCCGTGTGCCCGCTGGAACTAGAGCATCTAGTGAATTGGCTAAGGTAAATTAAACACAATTAATCAAATCAACCAGACCAGAGACAATTCATAAATTATAAATTGCCAAACTGAGACCCTGCTGGGGATCAGGGACCCTGGACTCACTTGTGACACCATAGCCCTTCCCACTGCACTAAGGAGGTCTTATAAGTCCTCAATGATTAGATCTTAATGACAAAGTTAAATTAAATGAAATTCTGCCTTTTTAAAAGGATTAACTGCTGTGCTCCTTGCTGGCTTAAGTAATTTTATTTTCATTTCTGTTTTTCTTCAGCAAATAGAGAATTCTGTTAGTGGATGGATACCTTGCTCTGAAATATAAATCCACCACCCACTACTGCACTGCTCAATGTCGCAAGACAGACGGTTGAGACAAGGAAATAGACAAAACTAAATAAATTATAATATGTTTATTTGGTTATTTTTCAATACAGATTGGTAACCGTGAGTGGGTAGGCTATGGCTTCAATGGACAGCCAAACTATATGGACAGGCCTGACTACCCTCTTCCTGCTGTGAGGTTCCGCCCTGACACACCTGATATTAAGGTAATCATATCAAATCATTTCTTGTATGATTATTCTTTTGAACAGATTTAAGTGCTTATTTAATTCACAAAAACTGTTAAACCCAATCTTTAAAATGGGAATGACATCCTATGCTTACCAGTATTACAAGTATTTTGTCACCAGATGATGTCTCCGACTTCATCCGTGTGGTTTAAGTTTTTTTTTATTCATGCGGGAACATAATTTTCCAGGAATAAAAGTAGCCCATGTCACTCTCCAGGTACTCAACTATACCCATGCCAAAAACATGTCATCTGTTGCTTTGTTGCGGCGTGATTGAAGGACAAACCAACAAACAAATACACTTCTCGCATTTATAATATTAGTACGAAGTGTGATAATATTATTTTATTTTTATTTTGTTCAGAAATAGCTAAAATTAATTTTGCTAAAATTCTGCTATAAATAATAGTACTCACATAAGCTTTGATGTGTAAGAAACCTCAATATGTCAATAAAATTCTTATTGTGAATACAAAGTCTTGTTTGGTCCACCAGCTCCTCAATGTCCATACTTAAAAGGCAAGAGTGAATAGGCATCTTCTTGACAGGCATGTTCCAGCTTAGATCTCATCATTTCTTTGCACTAAGCATGATTCTCATTAATCGAAAGCTTATTTTGCAATAATTAAATATTGTGGCTGATTCTGTAGTGCACAATCTCTAAAATAAAATGACAGCATTAAAAATAGTGCTAACCCTTTCATAATCTTCCCTGTGGAAAGGGACGGAACTAGATTTAAAGCTGTCAGCAAGTTTTGAGATTGTGTTATATGCATAGGAATGGCCACATTGTGAGTTTAATAATTATGTTCTGTGGATTCATAAAATATTTTTTTAGGTCCTCCGTGAAAAAGAAAAGGGTGACTGGCACAAACTGACCTTGGAAGAGAAGAAAGCCCTCTACCGGGCATCCTTCTGCCAGACCTTCGCGGAATTCCAGGCCCCCACAGGACAGTGGAAGGGAGTCGTGGGCTGGGCACTTGTCCTTGCCTCCATGTCCCTCTGGGCATTCATGGGCATGAAACTCTTCGGTATGTATCATTAGAGTTTTCTTGTGATGTACAATAATAGCTTTCAACTCGTCCTCACCTTTTCAATAGAAAAAGAATTTTCTCATTAGAGACTACACATTTCAGTATCTCTGTATTTCAGTACCATAAACATAGAACAAGTAGGTCTTTTGTATTATTTTTGAAGAAACATGTTTCACTTTGATATCTCACAAGGCATTTATTAAGATTGGTCTACATCTTTTGTCTCGACAGCACCAGAAAGGCACAAACATAAAATTACGCTAGTTGGTGCTCGTGACTTAGTGCAGATGGACTTAGGTTCTTAAAAAACGGATTAATGGATTAAAAAACCTAGCTTTTGTACTTCCCCAGGATGAGTCCTATTTCTGTACCAAATTTCATCAGAATTGGTTGAAGCTTATCAGACAGACAGACATACTTTCTTATTTACCACGTTAGTATGGATAAAGGTGGAGGAGGACATAAACAGTTATTTGTGATAAGTTGGGTAACTAAGCCGTCTTTGTGGCTCTTTGCATAAATAATAAATCTATTAATTTTCAGTGTACTCTCCTCTGCCTGAGTCGTTCTCTGAGGAGAACCAGAAGGCACAACTGAAGCGTATGCTGGACCTCAAAGTCAACCCTGTGGATGGACTCTCCTCGAAATGGGACTACGAGAACAACCGTTGGAAGTAAACTGTAAGTGATCTCTGAATCTTATATTGTATGTGGAAAATATTATATTATGTATATTTTGCACCACATTATGCCACAGCCACACTAAGTCAACAGTATTTTATGCTGTCAGGTTGTGCCGTAAATTAATATGTACAAGGGCCCTATTACGGTTAGGTTGATTGCTCCTGTGTAACTCATCGCAATCACTTCTAATTTGGTAATACTTTTTGGATATTGGGAGAGAGCCATTTTTGCAACAAGAAATCCTACTATAAATTCAGCCAATAATACTCATTGAATTTGTAACTATGATTGATAGGGATTGTAACTATAATAGTAGAAAGCAGCAGCAGAAAAACTCAATACTTAACAATGGCCCGACCCGGGACTCGAACCCGGGACCTCGTCGCCCGCAGTCGAATATGCTAACCACTAGGCCAACGAGGCAGTTGCTGCAGCAGAAATTGATAAAGTTTTAAAAATAACAAACTGGATGTTTCCAAAACAAAGATAAATATATACCTATTAAAAATGTTTTCTCATCTTTCCAGATCCCTTTGGTGCTTGGCTATTGAGGGGGTTGCTAGCGGTAGAATAGGCAATATTATTTAAGTGAAAATCTGTAAGATAAATAAAACGTGATTCCGGTTACCTACATGTTTCTTTCATTTCATTTCATTAAGACCATAATTTTACTCACTTGTGGTTCCTAATTGTATACTATGCATTTAAAGTAAGAAGAACATACATGCACAGATAAGGAAATCTTAATTATTTAGGGGTCGAATAATTATTAAACCAAAACCTTCCAAGGTACGGCACCCTCGGTGCGCGAGTCCGACTCGCACTTGGCCGGCTTAGATTTTTATTAAACCTATGTTTGAATGCTGGTCGTCCATACTGTGTGGACAAGGCAGTTAGGGTCCAATTAACTCCTTTATAGTATTTCTCGTTATTTTATTTGTGAGAAGAGAAGTCGGTAAAAAGTACTAAACTAGTGTTTTGATTATAAAAATATGATGTCAACTCAGGGAACTCCTCGGTAGGGATCTACACCAACGACCTCAATTTACATAGACTGGCCCTGTCAAACAAAAAATGTGAACTTATTTTACTAACGCCATCTAGTCTGAAAAGCGGGACAGCGCTATGGCTGGGACAAGGACAGGCTTATATAGGTGTCTAGCGCGCTCCACAGGCCGTACGCCCTTTTTTTCTATGAAAGGGCCTATCTAGTAGGGTCAAGTGTCCAACAATGAAACTGTGGTACACAGTAAAACATTGTGATATTTCTAAAATGCTACGTTGTCAGATCGTGCATTATATTGCATTAGGACACTCTTGTGAACCCCCCGCCCTATCCCAGTTTACATCGGTGCCACGTGGAAGATGACGTATTTGCGGAGAATTTTTTGATTTTTTTCAACAAAAAGTAAATATTTCCAGCAATCTTTGTAGATTTTTCATTAAATTTTGGTTGAAATTTTCATAATTTTCATGATAACCTATCATTAACCATGTTTCGTAGATTAACGTGGTAGGTATATAATATCATATGTTATAGTGTTACAATTTAGTGGCTAAAATTTCAAGGTTAGTAAAATAAACCTTAGGTGGTCAACAATGAAACAGTTGCATAATGGACACAATGAAACAGTGTTTCATTGCGTACAATATAGAATCATATTATACTTACTTCCTGTGCAAGTGAATATTTTTGTGGCTAGAATATTAAAACCTAAACAGAAAGAAAGGTTATCCATTCAGGAAAAATACGCTTTGAGCTATTCTAATGCACGGACAAGGAATATTCCTTGTTTTCCCGAGGAAAAATGAAAAATGATGAGAAAAGTCGCATATTTGGGGCACGTGTTCAGGCACGACAGATACGAACTCCTACTACTCATCATGATGGAGGAAAAATGCTGTAAAAAGAGGCGTTGGTTGCAGCAGAAAGTCTATGCTTTGCAACATACATAGAAATGGCATTCTGACCTAGTAGGGCCCAAAATTCAAAAGTTTTGAGTTAAGAGGACCGGATCATGAGCGTCGCCGATTTATTTCGCGGCAGAAGAAGAAGAAATTTATGACTCCATTGAAGGTTCATCCATGGACTGGAAAGCGCAAACCAAAATAAAGTGAAATTAAAAATAAAACCTCTTATAATTGAACTCAGCATTTTTTTTATACTACCTACTCAATAAATTTCAAAAAATGTGAGACAGAGAGTATGAATTTATTATGTTTCATTGTTGAATTTGTGGTGTTTCATTGAGTACACCATTGTGGACACAATGAAGCATTTCCCGTTTTTTGGTTTTTAATTTTTTGCTGACTGATTACATATTAATCAAAAGAACTATAAATGCCATCCGATACCTAATAATAAATTACCTATCTACCTGTAAAAAAATAGACTTCTATCTGTAAAAACAAAAGGTTTATGAGACTTTGAATTTTTGGTGTTTCATTGTTGGACCTACCTAAATATATAATATATCGATGATCTACACACTGGTCTTTCCATCTTTAGATTCGATTGCTAAACTGATAGTTTCTAGGGGTGGTGTTGGTAAGTAGTATAGTTAAATAAAACTAGCTGGTGGAAACAATTTTTTATAACACAACATTTCAACATAAATAAACAACATATATCCACTGAGCACTTAAAAATACATACTTATCGTTTTATACATGTACTCATTCATCATTATTACAAGTTTATTTTACCTATAATTTCACTTTAATGACTTTTCAGTAGATAGGTATTAGTATAATCCTGGCGTTATTCTTGGCGCGCATGAATTCGTAACTATACAGGAATAATATTGGCCATTTGAACTAGGTGTACCTACATAAAAATCGTTTTTCAAATAATTGCTTGGACGAGCATTCGTTGAAAATCCGTCAAGTGAGTTAGTAAAATTTATGTCGAACCTCGAACTTTGAACGGTTCACAATCTGTCGACAGTTTACAATTTCGCTAGTAAGATTACAATCTAACGGTTTTTGCAATCTTACGGTGACACCTTTCAGAGTTCGCACGCGCGAGTTCGCTGAACCTATACCATGCCATTAAACATTACCGTGACTGAACGCAGTCAGCTGTTGCGAACATTCATCGCGGCGCTAGTTTATCGTGCGTTTATTTAGTTTTATGGATAGGATGTACAATTTAGTAAAACCAAGGATATTAAATAAATATTATATTATTCCACCTCCCTACTATGATATAAATTTTTCGAGACGCCAAAAAAAGTTATCCAGTTTTAATATTATGGCAATGAGTTAATTTATAAATTACAAATATTTTATTTATTTAATATTAATCACAAATATTATTACGCACAAATTATCTAGATTATGTTACCAGCATAGTACCTAAGTACGGTTTTTACATTTTTTGTGCAAAAGTTAAACATAAAAACCACCACCATTTACCATTCTATACAATTCAAGTAATCATTCTTTCTAATGGTTTTGCTAAAATATAGGTACCTAGTCATTAGGACATACTACAGATTTTATTTTAAAAATAAGTTTATTGTTGTTTTCACATTTACACACGTTTTTTCTTAAATAAATTATGTCCCTAGGGAGGGAACTTTTATTAGGTACTCATTTAAAAAAATAAAATGATTAACATGACAAGAAGTTGTTTCAAGAGCAGGTATAGCTAGGTAAATAGACCTAAATGAGTATTTTGTAATTCATAAAAGTGAAATAGGAGGATTATTTCTTATAAATATATGACTAGATTTTGTGGACTAGAGTTAGACGTTATCACAACAGTTAGAATAAGTAAAAAAAATCATAAGTAAATATAATTTGGGGATTAATTTAATTTGTGATTGCTATCGCCTGTCCTTGAAATACATATTTGTCTACTATTAATTTTGTAACAGTGCCTCGCACTGGTAACAACCGCCGGACCAATAGTCCCCAGACCAGACAACGGGTAACCCGTTGTCCTAGGTTAGTGACAAGAGCGACGCCACGCGGCGCGACGTAATGCGACGCCATAGAAAATGACAGACGTATCTACGCGACAACGGAGATGGAGGTAACGTCATTTTCTATGTTGTCGCATCGCGTTCGCGTCGCGTCGCGTGGCGTCGCTTCTTTCGCTCACCTAGAGCAACGGGTAGGGCAGGTAACGCACACGATGCAGTCACATGACGAAAAATATAAAACTGGTCAAATTCTGTATAACGTCTCATATACATAATATTATGTTTCACGATTTACATACCTACCTCGTTATACACGTTCTCATTATATAGCCATATAAGCCAAAATATAACGATAAAATAAAACGTATATTAAATGGCTATACAATATGTTAATGTGTTCACTTTGCCAGGCCTTCCCCAACTAACATGTTAAACCGTCGTTTTTATACATGCTCTACTTGTGTCGTCATAATACGAGTTTATTATTTAACATAATATTTAAAATATATACTAACTTTTTATCCTAGAATCATTCAGTGGTAGTTCTTTTAATGATTACGAAATGAATGGATGTAAGTATATAATATAGAAATATTCTTCTGATTTATTAATATATTTAACACTTGGTTTTGGGACAACATTTCTAAATACATAGGTAATTATTATTAAAGCTAAATCTTTTTTACGATGACATTGAAAGCGACATAGAAATATAAGTAGGTCAAAGTGTTTAGGTGGTTGTTGATACATTGACACTAAAATATAGATCTTTTATTTTCCTTATATAATAATCATAAGAAAATTTTACCGGAGTTATGACTCCGTAAATAGTATGTGAACAATTTAACTAGTTTAAAAACTTAAAGAATATAGACCTTGATAAGTTTTCCTTAACATCGAGTCCCTACCTAAGTTATTTATGAAGAAATAGTTTGAAGTTCTAAAGTAAGTACCTATAAGTAGGTAAGTAGGTACCTCTTTTAGTATAGATTTTGTTTCTATACTAAAAGAGGTATCTATCTAATAACAAAAATTTCATCTGTATATTGAATGAAATTGGATAAAAATGAAATCTAGCACATAATTATATTAGAGGTTCTTACAGATTTAGCAAAATAAAATGAACTTTTTTATTGTCTATGGATTCGAAAATTGTTCACATGCTATATTCCAAATATACTTATTTCTAATAATACATTGAGGTTTTTAAAAAGTTATTTTTATATCATCGTCTTTCTAAATCTGTCTACCTAGTACCTAGTAAATATGTACCTATTCAGGCATAAATATAGAATTATTTTTAAAATGCACCAATATGACCTTTCATATGAATATTCTACTATTTTATAATAATTTTACAGAATATTATTTATTTTTCGATAAATGTTACTTGGTGCGAAACGGTACCCTAAGTACATTTCCATTTTGGTTATTTAATCCAGTATGGTTTTTAAAAAAAAAGGAAAATAAATTTTAAAAAGTTTATTTTTCTATCGCTTTGTCGCCGATTATAATTTTGGCCTTTTATAAGTAGGTACATCGATGTTAGCACTATTTATACTAACCAAATACCTGGTATACGGTATACCTGGTAAATGAAACCAAACCATATAATATATAGGTATGTCACCGTAAGATTGTGAAAACCGTCAGATTGCAATAAAACGCTTTTTATCTCGATAGGTTGTAACTGTCGACAGATTGTGAACCGTTCAATGTTCTGAGTGTCAATTTTTGAAATATTCATTGTATTTACGCTTTCTTGTCTCTTTCTTGTAGGTTAGGTTAGGGTTAAGTTCTATCGGGTTAATATACCTAACAGATTACAATCTACCGAACAATAATGCGTTAAATTGTATGCAGATATTACTTTTTACAATTTTTTGACAGTTTACAATCTATCGAGATAAAAATCGTTAGATTACAATCTAACGATTTTTACAATTTTACGGTGATAATATATGTACACATTATTTCCATTCCCATTCCATAATATTTGCGTTGCTTAATATTATTAAAAGAATATCTTTGATTTATGGAATATTATTTTATTAATAGTGATAAATGCATCCAACTTTTATTGAAACCTCTAAAGTTGTGCATAAGTTTAGAAAATAACATAACTAATTCAAACAACTGGAGAGCTAAGATTAATCCTTGTTAAGACAGAGGTGACCAAGGGCGTAGCCAGGATTTTTTAGAGAGGGGGGCAGATAAAGAAAATCCTACACTATATTTTTTTTAGTATCTCACATTAGTAGTGGAGGTTGGAAGTGAGGTAAAAATTAAAAACACAATAATATATAACAATCATACTAATATTATAAATGCGAAAGTGTGTTTGTTTGTTGGTTTATTGGTTTGTTGGTTTGTCCTTCAATCACGCCGCAACGGAGCAACGGATCGTCATTTTTGGCATGGAGCAACGGATCGTCATTTTTGAGAACCTGGAGAGTAACATAGGCTACTTTTTGTCCCGGAAAATTAAGGAGTTCCCGCGGGAATCAAAAAAAACTTGAACCACGCGGACGAAGTCGCGGGCATCAGCTAGTCACAAATAACTTTATTGTTTGACCGGTAATCGGCGCAGTTCTTCACTTTGTTTAAAACTTCTCTCAAAATCTCTTCTTTTTTTTCTTTGTAAATTTTCCTGTGTACGCTTAACATGCATAGCCCGTTCAAACGGTTTTCGGTCATCGTAGATGTCAGCCACGTTTTGATACGTCGCAGGGTAGAAAAAGACCTTTCTATTTTACTTGTTGTACACGGTTGTGCCAACGAAATAAGGATGGCATTTTTGGTTGCTGGGAAGAAAGTGTCTGCCAACTTTAATACTTCAGTAAAATCTAAATTTTCTAGATTTTCTCTTTCCATTCCTTTCTCCTTCCATAGTTTGTACCATAATTCTGCTTCATGTTCAAAAAGAGGAAGATCATAGTATTGATAGAAATCTTGCGATTTTTTTTTAAATCAACCAGCGACATATTTAGCATTAGCACGGACAGGCACAGAGGTAGACAGAGAGACGCTACGCCCTTGGAGGTGACGCATTATGTCCTTTACTACATGGAATTTTATTTTATTTTACAGTACTTAAATAGGATATTTTAACATTCAAACAACTAGAGAGTGAAAATTAACTCATGTCGACGGGTGTCGTTAAGTATATACTTAAGTGGCAAAGTTGGGCTTTTAATGTCGTTCGGTCGCTAAAAGCTCTCACACAGGCGTAACTTAACTAAGCCCAATTTATTAAAGGAGCGAAAATTAACTTTCCTTAAATTGTTTAGTGCCTGATGCTAATTTTGGTTAAAAATCGCGATCCCTATTTTAATAACGAATATTCTTTTAAAACGGTGGAAACAAACACTCCTAAGAGCTGCTGCTGATTTCAACCTAAGTCACAGCTAGGCGATTAGTGGCAAAATTAGTTTAGTTCATCACTGTACAGATGACAGTAAACCCCCTTGTTTCTGTGATCTGTGGTAAATCCCTATCAATCCCCTGGGTGCCTACCAGAGATGTTACGGATTGATGAAATGAAACGGATGAAATCTATGGATACGGATAGGTATACACATATGAAAACATATTAAGTATACCTGTTTCAAATACGGTTACGGATATGAAATTCTCTCTTGAAATTCGAAACTCTCATAATGCATTTCGCATTATGAGAGTTTCGGATAGTTCATTGACGCATATTATATTTTTAAGGAATTGCAAAAGGAAAAATACCTACTAAAAGGTTTTACCCTATTATCATTCACGGCATATGTAACGTGTCTCTTTCAGACTCCCAATCCGAAATTATTCGAAACTTTTGTCAGATTCGGTTACGGTTTCGAAATTAGGATAGATGTTTGCTACGGATATCCATTATTACGGCTATCCGTTATCCGGCTACGGTTACGGAGGACCATAACATCCCTGGTGTCTACCCGTCGGCCGGCCACTAGTCTCTGAAGGGGAATAGACCGCCCACCCCCCCCGCGTCCCAGTCCGCGAGCTCAACGGGGCCGAAGCATTCGTCGAAGAACTGCTCCATAGTTTTGTGCACGTGGAGATTGGAGCGCTCGAATTCGTGGCCTTCGTCTGGATACACCTGAAAGAAAAAGGGATACTTAATACTTTTAAGGATAATATCGTGGTATCGTATTGTTTTTCTGGGAGTCAGTCATCACGGTTGTATCTAAACGAGTTTTGGTTTGGGAAAGCTATATTGAATTTATTGACCGAGCGAATTGAAGGTCTCTGAGTCTACTTGAGTGAATTTGCACTTGTCCGTCCGTCCGTCTGTCAGAGCCTCATAACTTCTGAATTACTAAACATAATTACTTTAAATTTAAATAGGTATAATATGTAAACCGATGGCCTCCAGTCGAATATGGCTTAAAAAGTTATAAAAATCTTTATTTCAGGGGGGCTCTCATAGAAGCGAATGCGAAGTAAAATATTTTTTATAGCGTTACATTGGGTCATATTTTACAAATAATTAGGAATAGAGCCTAAAAATATTTTTTTAAAAATTTTCCCCTAAAATTGACGAAATGGGGGGCTTTCAAAGTGGAGATTTTCTAACGTCCAAAGTTGACCTCTGAACTCTCAATTTTCTTAAAGGCTGAGCCTGAAATTTGATCAATTATTTGAATTATATCCTGTACTTGAACAATACTTAACTTAGATAAATATTATAAGAAAACGAAATTATTTAATTTTTAATGAGCTTCAGTATTTTTAACAGAACTTCACAATGATGTCAATAGATGGCGCTCTGTTATGGCGATACCGCGAGGTCTCAAATCGGGGCGAACCACTAGTTAAATAAAATGGGCTGATTACACTGCTGATACAGTTTTTATCGTGGCTTACCTGGTGCATGTACATGGCCTGCGCGCGTATGAGCGCCCTAGCGAGCGCGAGCGCGTGCGGCGGCGGCGCGCGCAGGTCGGCGGTGGCGTGCGCGAGCAGCAGGCGGCGCGGCGGCAGGTTGTATCGCGGCTTACCTGGTGCATGTACATGGCCTGCGCGCGTATGAGTGCCCTAGCGAGCGCGAGCGCGTGCGGCGGCGGCGCGCGCAGGTCGGCGGTGGCGTGCGCGAGCAGCAGGCGGCGCGGCGGCAGGTTGTATCGCGGCTTACCTGGTGCATGTACATGGCCTGCGCGCGTATGAGTGCCCTAGCGAGCGCGAGCGCGTGCGGCGGCGGCGCGCGCAGGTCGGCGGTGGCGTGCGCGAGCAGCAGGCGGCGCGGCGGCAGGTTGTATCGCGGCTTACCTGGTGCATGTACATGGCCTGCGCGCGTATGAGTGCCCTAGCGAGCGCGAGCGCGTGCGGCGGCGGCGCGCGCAGGTCGGCGGTGGCGTGCGCGAGCAGCAGGCGGCGCGGCGGCAGGTTGTATCGCGGCTTACCTGGTGCATGTACATGGCCTGCGCGCGTATGAGTGCCCTAGCGAGCGCGAGCGCGTGCGGCGGCGGCGCGCGCAGGTCGGCGGTGGCGTGCGCGAGCAGCAGGCGGCGCGGCGGCAGGTTGTATCGCGGCTTACCTGGTGCATGTACATGGCCTGCGCGCGTATGAGTGCCCTAGCGAGCGCGAGCGCGTGCGGCGGCGGCGCGCGCAGGTCGGCGGTGGCGTGCGCGAGCAGCAGGCGGCGCGGCGGCAGGTTGTATCGCGGCTTACCTGGTGCATGTACATGGCCTGCGCGCGTATGAGTGCCCTAGCGAGCGCGAGCGCGTGCGGCGGCGGCGCGCGCAGGTCGGCGGTGGCGTGCGCGAGCAGCAGGCGGCGCGGCGGCAGGTTGTATCGCGGCTTACCTGGTGCATGTACATGGCCTGCGCGCGTATGAGCGCCCTAGCGAGCGCGAGCGCGTGCGGCGGCGGCGCGCGCAGGTCGGCGGTGGCGTGCGCGAGCAGCAGGCGGCGCGGCGGCAGGTTGTATCGCGGCTTACCTGGTGCATGTACATGGCCTGCGCGCGTATGAGTGCCCTAGCGAGCGCGAGCGCGTGCGGCGGCGGCGCGCGCAGGTCGGCGGTGGCGTGCGCGAGCAGCAGGCGGCGCGGCGGCAGGTTGTATCGCGGCTTACCTGGTGCATGTACATGGCCTGCGCGCGTATGAGTGCCCTAGCGAGCGCGAGCGCGTGCGGCGGCGGCGCGCGCAGGTCGGCGGTGGCGTGCGCGAGCAGCAGGCGGCGCGGCGGCAGGTTGTATCGCGGCTTACCTGGTGCATGTACATGGCCTGCGCGCGTATGAGTGCCCTAGCGAGCGCGAGCGCGTGCGGCGGCGGCGCGCGCAGGTCGGCGGTGGCGTGCGCGAGCAGCAGGCGGCGCGGCGGCAGGTTGTATCGCGGCTTACCTGGTGCATGTACATGGCCTGCGCGCGTATGAGTGCCCTAGCGAGCGCGAGCGCGTGCGGCGGCGGCGCGCGCAGGTCGGCGGTGGCGTGCGCGAGCAGCAGGCGGCGCGGCGGCAGGTTGTATCGCGGCTTACCTGGTGCATGTACATGGCCTGCGCGCGTATGAGTGCCCTAGCGAGCGCGAGCGCGTGCGGCGGCGGCGCGCGCAGGTCGGCGGTGGCGTGCGCGAGCAGCAGGCGGCGCGGCGGCAGGTTGTATCGCGGCTTACCTGGTGCATGTACATGGCCTGCGCGCGTATGAGTGCCCTAGCGAGCGCGAGCGCGTGCGGCGGCGGCGCGCGCAGGTCGGCGGTGGCGTGCGCGAGCAGCAGGCGGCGCGGCGGCAGGTTGTATCGCGGCTTACCTGGTGCATGTACATGGCCTGCGCGCGTATGAGTGCCCTAGCGAGCGCGAGCGCGTGCGGCGGCGGCGCGCGCAGGTCGGCGGTGGCGTGCGCGAGCAGCAGGCGGCGCGGCGGCAGGTTGCCCGCGCGCCGCCACACCGCCAGCCCCGCGCCCGCTCCGCCGCCCCACCCCACGTACCGCTCTGTCCAGTACGAATCTGAAAACGAGATGTCATCGTCGTTACTAACATAAGGTAGAAGTTCAATTCACGAAAACGCGCCCTACGAGTACGTACTATTCTTCGTCTCATCAGGAAAGTTGCTCAACCGACATTTTTTTTATGAAGTCGTGTGTTATACGGTTGTTAGTAGGTTGGTAGGTATACTTATCGGTACGTATACTTACTTTCGTATTACAAATTTGTATGGTACCTATGCTAAATGGTGACACCATGACAATAATTAGTAGGAGTGGGTGCGTTTTCGTGGACGTCTACTGTCAGGCGTCTACTGCTGCATAATGTTCATCCCTGGGATGCAACCATGAAGCAACTAATTTCTGTAGTACCTACCTAACCAATCAAATATCGTTAAAGTTGGTCGGACAGATGTGTCACATAAGCATAGCAGACTGACAGGCACACTCTCGCATTTGTAATATTGGTATGGATTCGCATTTTGCGAGTGCAGCTAGGTCAAGTTTGTCCACATAGTAAATGGTCAGGTTCTCATTTAGGTATATGGGTCTTTAGCATTGAATAGGGTTCAGCTCTACTCACTGTGATGACGCAAATCAGCAAGCGGCGCTAAGAGCGCAAGGCAGCGCGTGAGGTTGCGTGCGTCGCCCGCGGCTAGGGCCAACGCCGCGCCCGCGCCGTAGCCATGGCCCCACGCGCCCACTCGCGACCCGTCCACCATCTTGAGATTGTCACGAAGATATCTGCCACAATTTTTTAAAATTATGAATGATCAATACAATGCGGCCAACCTTGTTGCACACCAATCCCTCAATTAAAATAACCGATCTAATTATTGTGCTATTGGCAGCCAAGATCAATTCTCAACGAAGAATATCAAGCTAAGTAGGCTGGAGATATGATAATTATAATACACAAGGGCAAGTTACCACATACACACTCTCTGTTCTCTGACCAACCAAACGCAAAAAGTATACATCTCTCGAAGTGTGCAAGGGCGATGTTTTAGAAACTTACGATAGAACTGCTATCTGGTCTTCTACGTCTGTCGACAGTAATCTCTGGTAAATTTCAGTTCTTAATTCTTCACCCTGAAAACAAAGACAACCATTTCTTGATTTGATTGATTTTTCTTTCAACCATTCTTATCACTGCTTATTTAATTACTAGCTGAGGCCCGCGACTTCGTCCGCGTGGTTTAAGTTTTTTTCATTCCCGCGGGAACTCCTTAACTTTCCGGGGTAAAAAGTAGCCTGTGTCACTCTCCAGGTCCTCAACTATACCCATGCCAAAAATCACGTCGATCCGTTGCTCTGTAGCGGCGTGATTGAAGGACAAACCAACAAACCAACAAACAAACACACTTTCGTATTTATAATATTAGTATGATTTTGAGATGACAAATAGCTCTCTTGATATGAGACTCCACTTAAGCAGTTCTGAAAGTCGGAACTGACCTGCCCACCAGAGCCTCTGGCGTCGATTTCAGCGACGATAAAATTTCTCGCAGTTACCAAATACCAGCCCCAGTCAGGTCGCCACCGCTCAGTCACCAACTGCCCACCCGGCTCTGCTGATCTATGGACACAATACTATTTATATTTACAGCCTAGTTTGAAGGTGCAAGCAAAATGTTTTTCGCGATACAATAAGCCTCATTCATATTTAGATGCATTGTCTGCCGTGGCGGTCTGTCACGCACCGGCCCGAATAAAATCTCAATTGGTCATCGGCCACGCAACAGACTGTAGCGGTTACCACAGTGTAAACTAGATGGCGCTTTTTGTATCTACATCACGGGATAGAAAATCGACTGAAAACTTATGTTACATACAAGCACGAATCGCGATATCGAAGTTTTCTGAGAATAGCTCTATATATAGACCGTTCAAACTTACAACGGTCGGACCGGAAGGGTCCCGGGCACAACACCAGCTGGGAGGAATATCTTTGTATTGGTTTCTTTTGGTGTTCACTTCACTCGTCTCACAAGACCTTAATCCGTTAACCAATCGGACCTAATCGCAGTAGTTTTCTTCACTCAAGGAGAACTATTTCGATAAATGGGTATCTACTATCAGCTATAGACCCTGAAAGTCATATCCATTTATCGGAACGTTAAATCATTAGCAACGCACCTGTTCCTAGGGCGACTGACTACGGTCACACAAAATTATTTTATATTCAAACCACTCACACGTGTAATACTAATGGCAGTGGTAAGTCGTCAGTCTCTCGCAAGCCCGGCGGTAGTAATAACCGCACGCGCGCTTCTCGGTGTGCTTGAACCTGGAGCACATAACGTTCAGTTATTTAACATCTGAAATAACTGAACTGGAAATGTAGACCACTTGTAGAGATAGATTGGAAATTCCGGAGGTCAAGAGCCTTCAAAGACCCCATTGCCAGGAAGCGGTGCAGGACAAGCATAAGTGGCACCTTCTTGTGATGAAGACTTCTTCACTCGTATCTGATTCCCATCAAATAACCGGGTCAAGGCAAATCAATTCAATTTAGTGAATGGACAAGAGAAATGATAGGGGGAGGGGGAGGCAGATTGCCAATGGCAGATTCGTTACAACGTAGGTACCTCAACTCTGAACACTTTAGATTGTGGTGAGGCGAGTGCTGCGAACGTTTGTCGCAGGGGCTGCCCGTCCCACAGCACTGCACGCCGTACTCCGCCTGCCGTGCATAGGAATGTCGCTGGAGGACCGGGACCTAAGCACTCCTGAGAACAAGAGGTCGTACTTAGTTGTTATTCGCTCAACATCTTCCGCACTCAAACCTCCAACTGGAGGTTTGAGTGCGGAAACCTGCCCAGTAGGAAGAAAGAAAGAGGTTGTACCTCATCAAACTTATTGGTGGAATATATGACTTTGTAACATGTGCCTACTTTAAACACACAAATCGCAATTAGGGTTAAAATGGAATGAGGCATAGAGAATTTTATCACGTTACGTTACATACTAGAACTTCCTACTGTGATGTTTGGGGATAATACTTACAATACGAGTTTCTAATTGTATAAATGAGCTTAGATAAAACATTACCTGTACAAAATAAGAGAAGTTCTTGCTAAATATGACCCTGTTGTAGAGACAGACTGTGGGAAGCGAATCATTCTCGTCAGCGACGTGAGGCAGTACTGTCGACGTCGGCCATGCTGGGAGGGAAGATGAAGAGTTGTCATATTCCTGGAAAAAAGTACTAAATAAATAGATAGAAACTAGAAGATAAGTCTGTATTAAATTCAAAACACAAATTTATTTAATTTTGTGTCTCTTATGCTTAACCTGGGACTAAACATAGACTAAAAAAAATAAGATTAAGTAGATATCAGCAGCCCAGCCGCACTATTCCGTAAAACATAACACAGAAGAATGTGATATACTTAAGGCAAATAAAGCAAACGTAGGCGTTCCAACATCGTTACATTTGTATTTAAAAAGCTGCTGATTTGAATTTCTGCTAGTGAATATTGCTATAAAATTAGGGGGGGATTGCTGGTAATTTAGGTACTTGTTTACTTACTGGTTCATCTGTACTGGGCTCTATGGTGGTATCTGGGATGGATCCAGGACATGTCAGGCATGATGGTGGTGGTGGCCAACCATCTACTGGTACCAGTACTCTGTAAACGTGTCTTTCCCCTGCCTTTTCTGGTGCAGTTCCGATTATGTATCTAAAAGATGTACTTAGTTGTTTAAAAAAAAGTGTAACATGTTGTCAGAAATGTTTTAAACTTTGAAATGTGCATTTTGAACCCTTTTTAAAACACTAAGATAACTTACAAAAGTCGTCTTCTTTCATCCCATCCAACTAATTGTGTGATCTCAAAATTGCCTTGCGTGATCGTCGTTCTGGTGTCCTGGGTCAAGTGGACGGCATGTCTCCATATCCCACCCTGGTCTGTGATGGGTGCCGTGGTGAAGACACCACTTCGCCCCCCTACTAAAGCACCTCCACCGCACCAACCACAGTCTTCTTCTACTGGATCTGAACCTAGTCCTGACCACCGTGACCCATCGGATTCATCTCGATAAATCTGAAAATTGTCAAGGTATGTTTTAAAACCAAAGTCTGCGAATAGGACAAACTGAACTGTATTGAAATCTTTAAGGAGTTCCTTAAGTAATTTAGCGACCCTGAGTGCGGCAGTAAGAGAGAGGCGGCTCTGTGATATTATGGCTACTTTTTAGTGAGTTAATAAAACCGAGAATTTTGAATATTCCAAATCACTAAATAATGTTATGCATTGAGTTATTGTGAGTTCATTTGCAACATTCTCACGGTTAGCAGCCAATAGAGATCTGTATTTTTATGATAATATTTTATAGGTCAAGTTAGAAGATCAGAAGCAAGAAGGCTAGAAATTTTTCTTTTAAAATTTATGTAGTTAGGTAAGAAAAATTGAAACTAACGTCTTGGCAGTTGTACTGTACAGAGTTACAGATGCTTATAATGGAGACATTCTGAGGACGGTTGAGGAGTAGAACAGCAATTTGACGTTCTGATATCCAGGTACTCCATCGAATATACCAACCTAGAAATTGGAATAATTTTACTAGATGAATATCCACTGAGGTCATCTTAAATTGCTAGAAGGAAATCATATCTTAAATATTTCTGCGAGCATTCTCTTTGTACTTATGTATTCAGTGTTTTATGCTATTGTGTTTTGATTATTCAACAAGCAAGCGTTATTAGTTTTCAATTTGGGTTGATAATTATATGCCTATTCATGCAGCGGAATATGTTAATGATAGGATGAATAATTCATTTCGAATGATTTTAAATGCAACTGTTTATTGAACGGTTTAAACATAGGTATATTAATTGCTTGATTTTATTTTATTTTATTGAAAAGGTACACAAAATAAATGTAATATTTTACAAGTACTTACTGTTGTCTATTGGTGAATTGAACTGAATCGCATGAGGGAAGAGAAATTTTGGAGTCTTGATACTGACAACATACAATGTCGCCACTGGGTTGTTTGTGTTTACCTGAAACAATAATAATTTTGCTCTAGTGAATTTTCTTTTAATTGTATCATTTTGTTGTACATCTCTGAAAAACATCTTGATGACTTATTGTCGGAAGCTGTTGAAAAACTTTACCACCTCTTTAAAATCTTTAACATCTGGTCACACCCATGTGTATCCCATTCCATCATCCGAACCGTTAGCACCGATGATTGCAATGTTTTGATATCAAAACTCCTCATCATCAGCCGTTGTGCATCCACTGTTGGACATAGGCCTCTTTTAAGTAGCGCCAACGTGCTCTTTCTTCGGCTTTTCGCATCCAATCGATGCCAGCCACCCTCCGGATATCATCGCTCCACCTTGCTGGGGGGCGCCCTATGCTCCGTTTACTAAAACACGGTCTCCACTTGAGGACCTTTCGACTCCAACGTCCATCGGTCCTCCGACACACGTGACCAACCCACTGCCACTTCAGCATGCCAGCCCTGAGAGCTATGTCGGTCACTTAAGTTCTTTGGCGAATCACTTCGTTCCGGACTTTATCCCTCAAATAAATCCTGTATGGTCCACAGTCCAACCGTACATTTTGCTCCATCAGCACTAACCTACTTTTCGTACTTTTTATTATACATTCAAAACTAACAATCAATCAGTGCGCAAATCATCATCGCGACCAACACGCGTGCCACTCAATATCATTAGCATTTAGCATTTATCATTTAATTATAATTATTATAATTATAATTTAGTATCATAGCAATCAATTATATTATTTAAAGGGACCAAACATTTGGTCCTTCGATCCATTCAGCAGAACCAGTGATCAAGCAGTGAACGGTTCAATCAACGTACTTCCACGCTCAGTTTTTCGTGTATCTTGGTGCGGTAGCGAATCGGTCTGCCGGCCTCCCACAAGCGGGTTCCACCGGTTAGATTGAGAAGGCGCATATATCGCATTTGGGACACGGAATTACCGAGCTGAAGGACAACCAGCATACATCAGCACAGCAACAGAATCCACCATACCATCAGCATAGGTATATCTCTTTGCCGTCTTCAAGCATTCAACAAGGAGGCAAGAAAGCAGCATTCATCAGCTAGCAGCTACTTCGAGTTGCGAGCAATCAAGCAATCAATCAATCAGTTTTTCTCTGCGATCCACCACATTTCACTGCAGTGACAATGGCCGGGCCAGAGAGGCAATTCGAACTCATGCAAGCGATGAACACACTCCTGGTGAACTTCACAGAGGACAGCCCTAACCGTAAGTCGCCAGAGATGGTATGGAGAAGACAGCAGCTAAATTCGACGGATTCTAGCATTATAGCAGAAATGTTTCGTAAGCAATCTAGTAACTACGAAGCATTTACGAGAACGGCCGACAGCATCAAGGTCGATCTCGTCCAGGAGAAGTGGGAATTTGAGGACGCTCTTGAGTCCTTACAATCTCGCTGGACAGCAATAGACACATTGCACTGGGAAATCAATAGCAGGCAAGATACGAAAGATATTTCCAGTGAAATGCAGTACAGCATATGTGAGCTACAATACACCAAAATAAAGAGACTAATCAACCACAAAATGTGGCAGACATTCCAATGCAACGTAGGTCTAAACAATATTGGTGATAGTCAAACAGCTTCTCTTATGAAACACAGCTCGGAAGTTTGGTCCGGGGAGGACATTCCAGGAACAACAAACATTTCGCAGGCAGATCTGGAAGGTTTACAGCATTACAAGGAATCAAGAAATGAGGATGGCCGATATGCTTTGAATTATCCCTATACTGAGGAGAATATGGAGGAGAAATTGGAAGCAACAAAGCCCACCCCAGCAGCACTATTTCAGAAGTCGAGCAGAGTAAAAATATTAGCACAAGCCTACCGTGAATTTATTGATAAATATCAGTTACAAAATTATATGGCTGAGTGTACTAGCAACATGACACCTAGTTGCTATTTACCTCACCACGGTGTGGAACGTGCTGACTCATCGACAACAGCTTTGCGCGTCGTTTTCAATGCGTCCGCAAAAACGTCAACTGGTTACACATTAAATAATTTAATGAAGTGTGGCCCAAATTTACAACAAGATCTTATGTCCTTGATCTTAAGATGGAGGCAATATCAGTACGCATTTACCGCTGACATTGAAAAAATGTTCAGACAAATACTTATCAGTGACGATCATCAGCACTTTCAAAAAATATTATGGCGAAGTTCACCTGATCAGTTGTTACGAGAATACCAGATGAAAACGGTAACATATGGCATGAAAGCCGCTCCTTTCCTAGCCATGATGACATTGAAGCAACTAGCAGCGGATGAAGGTCATAAGTACCCCACAAGCAGAGCAGCCATAGCATTACAAGAAGAATTTTATATGGATGATCTTGTGAGTGGAAGCTTCAGTTTTTCTGCAGCCAAGCAGCTCCAAGAAGACCTGATTTGCCTACTTCAATCAGGGGGCTTCAACCTTCGCAAATGGACATCCAACAAAACAGAACTTTTAGAAGGCTTTAGTAAAGCCCAGAGCAGTCATGAAGCATTCAGTTTCAAACAGTCTGAATCTACCAAAACCCTCGGTTTGAAGTGGCATCCAGAAAACGATATCTTTAAATTCCAGTTAAGGATAAACATGACAACAACCAAACACACAAAACGAACACTGTTATCGGATATCTCTAAGATATTTGATCCAATCGGATGGCTATCCCCAGTAACAACTAAATTAAAACTTCTTTTCAAAGAAGTGTGGCTTTCCAACATTAAATGGGACGACGAGCTGCCTAAGAACATTAGCAACGAATGGGAAAAGATAAGCACTGACCTACAACAACATTTCAACCATTTCCAAGTACCACGATGGTATCAATGCGGCGAAGGCGACAGCATCGAGTTACATGGCTTTTGTGACGCATCAATCAAAGCCTACGCCTGTGTAATCTATTGCAAGGTACGGTCAAAAATAACACTAATAGCAGCTAAAACAAGGCTCGTCCCCACTAGCAAGAACCTCACTCTACCCAGGTTGGAACTGAGTGGAGCGCATCTCTTAATTAAGCTCACAGATAAAATTCAGCAAGCCCTGACTGGCCACCAGATAAAGACCTTTGGGTGGACTGACTCCACAGCTGTACTTGGATGGATCAAAGGAGACGTTAACCGTTGGAAACCGTTCGTAGCGAATCGAGTTAAACAAATAAATAATATCATTCCCTCAAACAATTGGCGTTACGTGAAGTCGGCCGAAAACCCCGCAGACAGTGCCAGTCGCGGCATCTCAGCAGAGCAATTAAGAGACCACTCATTATGGTGGCAAGGGCCACCATTCTTACCAACATTTAGCCAACAAGACGAAAATATATCACCCATATACGTCACCGATCAAGAAGTGCGCACAGTAAAACAAATCAACGTCACTACACGTCACAGCGACGATGACGTCATACAGCGCGTACTAAGCAAAAATAGCAACTGGACACGCGCAGTTCGTGTACTTGCATGGGTATCACGTGCGCGGTCCCGTCGACAGGATCAAGTTCCGTACCTAACTGTGACGGAAATAGAAAAATCAAAACATATGATCATTAAATATGTTCAAGGAACTGAATTTTCAGATGAGATTAAAAATCTTCAATCAAACACGCGTTTGCACAACAAGAGTAAGATTTTAAATCTCAATCCCTTCTTAGACCAAGATGGTCTTCTGCGAGTTGGAGGGAGAATCAAGCATGCCAACCTAAGCAACGACATGAAGCATCACATGATTATCCCGCACAACAGCCGCCTCACTGAGCTTATCATTGACCACGCCTACCTAGCTACATTTCATGGAGGTCCCCGAATGACGGCATCATACATCAGGCAATCCTTTTGGATAATAGGCGGAAACAGGGCGGTCAAACGGCGACTTCTACCATGTGTAATCTGCAAAAGATGTTCGCCTAGCAAACAGCATCAATTGATGGGTGATTTACCTGAACCCAGAACAAACCCAACGCGGCCATTTTACCACACCGGCGTTGACTTTACGGGATATGTGGATGTGAAAATGAACAAAGGCCGCGGGGCAAGAACGACGAAAGGTTATATTGCCGTCTTCGTGTGCATGACTACAAAGGCCGTGCACCTAGAACTAGTGTCGGATATGACCTCTTCGGCCTTTCTAGCAGCACTTAAGAGAATGGCATCACGTCGCATCAAGCCAGGCCATTTGTATAGTGACAACGGAACGAATTTTGTTCGCGCGAACAAAGAGCTGCAACGGCAATTTCTCCAGCAAACACAAAACAATCAGTTCCTCGCCGAACTCAGCGACCTTGGCATTGAATGGCACTTCAATGCCCCAGCTTGGCCTAGCGCTGGTGGACTGTGGGAAGCAGCTGTGAGGAGCCTGAAGCATCACCTCAAAGGAGTGGTAGGCAGCCAAAAACTCACCTTCGAAGAGTTCAGCACCTTGTTATCACAACTCGAAGCGTGCTTGAACAGCCGTCCACTCTGCACGCTAACAGAAGATCCCGACGACTTAAATTACCTTACGCCGTCGCACTTCCTCAGCAGTGGGCCGACTCTCACCATATTAGAGACGGAGCAAGACGAACGAACAAGGTGGCATCGGGTACGCAAAATATACGAGGACATCTGGAAACGCTGGCAACCAGAGTATTTAAGCCAGCTGTCGGCACGAAGCAAATGGAAGCAGCCACAAGATAACATTAAGATCAATGACGTTGTACTCATTCATGAGAACAATGTTCCGGCCGGAAAGTGGCTCCTGGGAAGGGTCGATGAACTGCACCCCGGGTCAGACGGATATGTCCGAGTCGTAACTCTGAAAACGAAAAGCGGCTACATCAAACGCCCAGTCGTTAAACTGACCCTACTGCCGGTCCACCTGAACTCATCCTCATCCACAATCAAGCCTCCAGTGAGCACCATCCAACACACACAATAAAGAGCATACAAACGTGAGGGAAAAGACGACAACTTATGTTGCAAGGATCAGATTACCAACAAATTACAAACATCACCGTGTCGCAATAATTAATAATTAATTCTACTGTCGCGGACATTGCACCTGGAGTGATATGCGAAGATCAAATTGCGGCATGACATCTACAATGACGATTTCGCGTTCCACCTAATCTATATACATTTTATACAATTTATATTTTATATTATTAAGTTAATTTTTGTAGCACAGCATAGCATAACTTAAACATAACATTTAATTAAGTGATTTGTGATTTGTAAGCATTCATCTCACATCAATCATCTTGCTTCAATTTGTCAATTGCTTATCACTTTCCCTTTCATCTCCTTTCCTCTCCCCTGGGAGCATGTACGGTCCACAGTCCAACCGTACATTTTGCTCCATCAGCATCCTAACCTACTTTTCGTACTTTTCATTATACATTCAAAACTAACAATCAATCAGTGCGCAAATCATCATCGCGACCAACACGCGTGCCACTCAATATCATTAGCATTTAGCATTTATCATTTAATTATAATTATTAAAATAGTTATAATTTATTAGCATTCAATAAACTATATTTTTCATAGCATAGCTCTTTCCATAGCACGTTGAGCGACCTGTAGTCGGTGTGCTAGTCTCACTGTCAGTGTCCAAGTTTCGGCATCTAAACTCCTAACTTAAATTTAATTTTAAGAAAGGTGTACATTGCAATAAGTATAAGTTGGCATACATCCGCGCTAAATCCTACTTATGTTACTGCACTTAGTATGTTACAGCTCTGGTTTCCGTGACTTGCTAACACGTCCAGCTTCCATAGTAAACACCATATACCTGCGAGTTAAGATTTTTAAATAATTCATAAAATTTACCTTTGGATACCGCAACGTTCGTATTGTGGGGTACGCGGGCGGTTCCTGCTGATCCAATCCGTACCATGGATACTTGTGCTGCTGGACTTGGGTGTCGTTGTACGTCACGTACATGAGCGTCTGTCCATCTGGACTGAACCATAAAGCTCGGTCTAGTCTAAGAACTTCCGTCTCATAGAGAAAGTCTGGCACGCCATTGAAGACTACTCCTGGGACTCCTGTAGGACAAATCGATTTCATGTGTTAGGTAATTTTTTTGTTATTACATTACCAACAGCTCCTTACCAACTTAGTTATTTTTAGATGAGTCGACGAGACCATGAACTTGTCCTAGTTATGGAATAAGGTTACTTATATATAGTATTCTGTGCTGATGCAAATGAGAAAGCGCTGGAAAATATTGGCTAGCCAGCACAATAGCTAAGACCGAAAGATATAATTTAAGATCTATCAAAAGTTTGGTCACGTACCCATCGGGTTTCAATAAGATTTCGCAAGCAATTTGGCAAATGACGTCTTAGGCCCCGATAAATATAATTTGATGAAAGCCGTAAATGTGAAAACTACATAATTTAATATAAAAAATTCTTTTTAAACAACCGACTTCAAACTCCCGCGCCAAATTTCGATAAAATTTATATGGGACCACATGGGAAGTATGCCCTTTCAAATAAAAAAAGAATCATCCAAATCGGTCCACTCAGTCAAAAGTTCTGAGGTAACAAACATTAAAAAAAAATACAGTCGAATTGAGAACCTCCTCCTTTTTTTGAAGTCGGTTGAAAAGTTCCTATTCACGGGAATTTTAAAAGCATACGTGAGCGAAGTTTAGACCCCGTTCTGATTTAACGCAAGATTGGCCTTTGTGAGAGCGCACGAGGGCGGAATGCAAACATAACTTTGATAAATCGCTGCACGGCCGATAAATTTTTAAATATCTACGAATATGTGCTCCGAATTCGGCGGAACGTGCAAATGTTTATGTTTGCATGATGAAAATTATTTGTGTGAAGCATAAACTTCGGCTATCGAAAAATTTCGAGACGATTTGCGACTAAATATTTTCACGTAAGTACGATTACTAAAATTCAAACAAGTAAAATCCGTCGAAAAGGAACACTGTGTCCCTACTCTCAGAGCACCTTGAACGAATAAGTACAAGTTCCTAAAGTAGGTAGGTAGGTACCTACTTACAACTAGAAAATCTGTCAACCTTCGTGATAATTTAAAATATCAAATATCTATCAATTTCGACATTTGTTTTACTATTAGTTAGGTAGTGCTAAATTAATTGTTAAGTAATTGCTAAAGGGATTTTCGAACATTCTGTTTTTTTGATCCACTAGTACAAGTTAGCCCTTGACTGCGATCTTACCTGATGGTAAGTGATGATGCAGATTAAGATGGTACCGGGCTAATCTATTAGATGTTTGGCAGTTAAAGGGAAAAGCCCATTTTTGGCCAAGGAGCAGCCAGCAATGTAATGAATATCATAAAAAGACATATTTAATAACTAGTATATTCCAGTTACCTATTTGTACGTAGCACTCGGAAATAATTAGTTAGTTTAAAAGAGAAACTCAGTCGACATTTTTTATTTTCAAACCACTTCCGCGGGCCGTGGCTCGCAATGTCAATCTTGACGATGTAGGGAGTGCAATCATCATTTCGTAAAGTCGATATACCAAAAATCGATAATCTGAGATCGATATTTTCAGAAAAATAATTAAAGCAAAGCTTTTTCGCTTTTGGTTATTTAATGGTTTTATCGCTATCTTATAAAAACCTTATTATATAAAATATGCCCGCGACTTCGTCCGCGTGAAATAAGTTCTTTCAATTCCCACGGGAACTCCTCAATTTTCCGGGATAAAAAGTAGCCTATGTCACTCTCCAGGTCCTCGACTATACCCATGCCAAAAATCACGGCAAGCCGTTGCTCCGTTGCGGCGTGATTGAAGGACAAACCAACAAACAAACTGACTTTCGCATTTATAATATTAGTATGAAGTATGATAGGTACTTAGGTCAAGGTGTCATGCTCATGGGCACAAAGCAAATTGTGGTTGGTTTCGTAAAATAAGCCCAAAACCCAAGTAAAAAGCTTACCATTGCTCGTGATCCTGCAGACAAGTGTCTTCAGAACCTTAGGTTTGTAGTAAATATCATTATCGTAGACAAAGACGAGGCCAGAGCCGGTGGGCGCCCACTCCGCATACTGCAGCAGCGGTGCTGATCTGTCTTCTTCTACTGGGGATATCGAGATTTTATTCCTGCCAATAACAATAAAAATTATTGACGACTTTAGACGTCCTGAGCGCGGAGTACCTACACAGAAATTGAAGGCGCAAGACCTGGCTAGGCGAGCGAGATATGTAGAAAAGCAGACCCCGCATATCTGAATAAGAATATCGTCGACATCATCGTGGTCAACCGATAGATGTCTACAGTGTCTCTTGTAGGGACTTCCACACGCCACGGTCTCACGGTTTCGCCACAAAGTACCTACACCGTATACGGTAACGTAAGCATCTAAACATCGGTATATAATCCTATCTCTAAGCTCATATAAGAAGGTAGGTATCTATCCAATTCTGATTTAGATTGTATGTGGGTGTAGCGCCATGATAAAGGGTTTCAAAGCCTCTAACTTATTTGTGTTTCTCGTGAATTCGATTCACATAACAGAAGAAGGTTACTAAAAAATCCTTTCTAGTAAGTTTCTCCCTTTATTATCTATAAATAATGTTTTTAAAAATTCAATAACGGTACGTAATCTAAGTACCTACTCAGTATCATTAATGGAGAATAGAAAATCGAAACGCCTTTTCTCGTTCCTTCAAAAATTCTTCGAGAGTTCATATAAAGAGATAGTTTGATATCAAAAATTATAATTGTACCTACTCTAAACAAGAGTCAAGACCTAAAAAAGATTGGCTTGAATTAGAGTTGCTTTTCTGCCTTCAAACTGGGAATGTTAATTTAGATTCAGTGAATCTTTTTGTGCCTAAAAATCCTTTAGCTTACCTAGTAATTACATCATAGACGTGATACCGCGCGAGGCGTGCATGCCTCCAGCCAGGCCGCACGTCTGATATGAGCAGAACGAACTTCAGATCTGCTGACACTTTGAAGTCCACCGCATTTAGTTCTCTCTGTGGAAAAACATTATACATTTTAAATTGGGTAGTTACTAATTTAGTTGGGCTATCTTCTAGCGGAAGTAAATAGGTAACACTGGTAAGAGGTACCTAACATTTATTTTGCATCAAATATGTTTTTCTATAACGATCAGTATCATCATCATCATCATCATCACTGCAGCCTATTAACGTCCCACTGCTGGGCACAGGCCTCCACTCTCATAGGAGAGCGGGAATTAGAGCTAAGACCCACCACGCTGCTCCAATGCGGGTTGGCGGGCTTTAACGATTATTATCATGTTAGTGATAATAACAGGGACCGACGGCTTAACGACGGTATAACGGAAAAGAATTGGGTTACCTAAAGCATCTACCATTATTGTGTTAATATTGCAACTTGATATGATTTAATATAGGTAAGTATATTCGATAGATATTATTATATTAGGCGTCATATAAGTTTTTGTAGATATGCTTCATTGCATTCTAATTTTGTTTTTCATCATTTCCTTCATTTTCCCTAATTTAGGTATTTCGCTGCAGATTTTTAGCATCTTTTTGTAACATCTATTCTTCTTATTCCCCAGCATATTAATAAGGGAACATTAAATACGTTACCAAGAACGTCAACCATTATTCAGCAATCAGTACCAACTACCAAAGTGGTACCTTATAACTATTTCGCAAACATGAAGGCAGATGTATGGTAAATGGGAATTGTTGACATAGCACTTTACATATAATTAATATGCTAAATTGTGTGTCAAGACCCTTATTCTCAGGAACACATGGAGGTATCAAGCTGAAATTCATATCAAATACTCAGGTCTACTGTCCCTTGGAGCTGTGAAAAAATCAAACTTCTAAGCCAACGCAATCAAAAGATACAGCCATTTATGCTGCAAATTTTCGACACTCGCAAGGGAATTAAAACCTACAGGGTACTTTCCGTGAACTCAGAATCTTTAAAAATTTGGTATCAAGCAACGTCTTATAGGACAGATAAAGGAAAAATTGCGAAGAGCATAAATTTTCAGTTAAATCATATTATAATAAAAATATGTTTAATAATTTTAAACTTACTATCCCTTTCCGCATGAACGCGTAGAGGTGTTAAATTGAAATTATAATAGATAAGTGGAATAAAAATACCATAACTTTTACTAATATACCTACAGGTTTGTACGGAAACCTCGGTGCGCGAGTCCGACTCGCACTTGGCCGGCTGGCTTGGCTTCGCACTTTTTTTTAAAAAGAAGCGAAGCTAACATGATTTCTGAATAAGAAGTATTATAGGTATAAAAAAGAAATGGTACCTACCTAAATTCTATCTAATATGACTTTTAAATCTTCTTGAATCTTGATTTTCCCTTATAAACTTTTCTAAATAATAGAAAAGATATTAAGTCTAATACAGCTAGTCTATACAAAAGTCAATAAAAGAAAGCCGGACAAAAATGCATTAGGATGTTACTTTATGAGTTCTAAAGACAATATATAAACCAATATAGACTGTTCACTTCATACATTCAATCAAAGCTCGCTAAATGCGCATTAAAGTCGCCGGTACCTTGTAGTTCTTCGCACAATCTGAGATGGCGTAACTGTGCAAGCTGTTTGTTAAAATTAGTTGAATGTAAATTTGCTATTTGCTTAAGTGATTTTATCAAATTTTTGTATTTTGATAATTTTATATAAATAATTAATACAAATTGAACCAAGAAACTACGATATTTCACCGATTTTACTATAATCATATAAAGAGCGAGCCTGGTAGCGCCATCTAACGATAGTATTAACCTAGAAAATAATGTATAAGGAAGTTAGCAATCTATACTTGGTATTATAATTAATCTATGATGAGTTCGGATGCTAGAATAAGTCGATACGACTTTGATACAAATCGGATTGTCGGAGCAAACTATTGGGATTATCGTAGAACTCGATTTAGTTGCGATCGAGGATTTAGTTGATACGTGCTATTATATTTTTATCAGCAACTAATATTTTTGAAAGAAGAAACCTATTGATAGATTGCACAATTGTATTTAGGAAAGTTCTGATTAGGTATTATCAGATCAGATTTATTCAAGATCAAAATGTTCATAATAACTCTATAATAGGTAGGTATTATATCTATTTAGATACTTATAATTATATTTTTATATAACTAATTTCTGTATCTGTTTGTATAATACTTAATTTCTTTCTTTCTCCCCTTCCTCTTTCTATTTCAACGTGTCTTTTGCCTTAAGGATGCCTGGAAGAGATCGCTGTTTGAGCGATAAGGCCGCCTGTTGTGCCATATCTATTAGATTATTATATATTCTGTTGTATTTTATTTTTTTGTATGGTGTACAATAAAGTATATTTTACTTTTTTTACTTTTACTTTAGATAACATTTATGTTGTATTTGAATTGCAAATCGAAATAGGTCTTTCATATAATCCATACTAATATTATAAATGCGAAAGTGTGCCTGTCTGTCTGTCCGTCTGTCTGTCCGTCTGTCTGTCTGTCTGTCTGTTACGCTTTCACGGCCCATCTATTCAACCGATTTTGATGAAATTCGGTACAGGGATAGGTGGTGTCCCGGGGAAGGACATAGGCTACATTTTATCCCGGAAAATTCGAGAGTTCCCGCGGGAATCAAAAACCTTAATCTACGCGGACGAAGTCGCGGGCATCATCTAGTCTATAATAATAACATGTCTGGAAAGATACCAGGGATTATAAGATATAAGTATAGCATATTGTATTTAAAGAGACATTGTAATCTGAGTACTTACTGTTTAACATTACAGATTTTCATTTGCTGGGAGTAAATACCTGAATAAGGATAAACATACCTGAATTAAGTCTATAAACCCAAAATCAATTGTATGTAAAGCTTCTTATTCAGAATTATCCCTTTGTAAAGCTTCCTGAATAAAAGGTTCGCAGAACGCTGTGCAAATAAATTGCACCGATATATTCACGTCAGCTAATGCTGCTGCTATTGTACTTTCTCCTTTTAAAAATAAAATCGCTCATAAATCGCTATTCCCGACATTGATACCCACGCTGGCAATGTTTTTGATTAAACCCACATTAAACCGTTATTAATTCTGACATATCGGACGATTAGCTTTACTTGGACATCGTCACAGCATTGACATTCCTGTTATTAACCGACTTCCAAAAAAGGAGGAGGTTCGGAGGTTCTCAATTCGGCGCATTTTTTTTTAAATATATGTCGGTGCATATCTCCGTGGTTTCTGAATCGATTTGAAAAAAAATTGTATCGGTCGTTAGGGAAGCTCTCGAGGTGGTCCCATAAAAAAATCTGACTCCAAACCCTCAACCCTGACACAAAAAAGTTAAAAATAAAAATTATTTCCAAAAAACCGACTTCCAACGCCCCTGTAAAGTAAGAATAATTTTGATTTCTATCCACTATGTTGATGTCGGGGTAAGTCTGATGCGTCAACTTTGCATATCCGTGTTATAGCGGCTGGCGTTGGACGTCGGTTTTTTGGAAATAATTTTTATTTTTAATGTCAAGTTATAATATCACGCTTTACGGGGGCTTTACGATAAATTCCGAACAATAATAATCCACTCTTGTACTTATGTGGTAGGTAATCCTTCGCTGTAGCACAGGTTGTAGATTGTGGCATTAATAGGGATTTATTTATTTTCCATGGTTAAACCCGTGACTTTTATTTCGCCTAATATAATAAATAAAGAAATATAATAAATATGTGGATATATAATATAATAAATATGTGGATTTATCGGAATACGAGTAGGTACTATTTCGGTTCTCAAGGTACCTATAGAAATTGCTCGAATGTCTTATCACCGTTCAGATAAAATAGCTCCTTTTTATTAGGTCTCTTTTTAAAGTACAAAACAAGTAAAGTAATAAGTTTGCAAAGATTTATCTGAAAATGTAACACCTACCTACAACACAAGACCTATACTCGTTGTTCCGAATTAAAATGAAACAGAAAGGAAAATAAAAAACATCTTTAACAAGAAATCCAATAATGCCAGGCTTTCAGAAAGATACTCGTAAAATCCGATTCGATGAGCGAAATCCACATCTATCTCATTGTTAAGAGAGTCATTATCTTTAAAATAAAACCGGTCAAGTGCGTGTCGTGCCACGTGCAGAGTAGGGTTCCGTGGTTGCCCGTCGCAATATTATGCGGACGGTTTATACATTGGCCGACTATTACTCGTAAACTTTTAAGGTCTACAGCTTAAAGTGAAGATTTCCTATAAACTTCTTTATATGTACTTACATGAATATTTTCACACATGCATAAACAACCGTTTAGCCAATAGAAGGGGGACATGGGACTCGAACAAAAATTAGCACTTTAAAGCTTTATGTTTCGCAAACGGATCCCTGAATTTAAAAATGGTTTTCCCACACTCGGAATATTTTTGAACCACCTGTCCAACGACACATCATGATTGACGAGAAAAAAAACTTTAAATGTAGGGGAGGTACCTACCCAAAAATATTTTTTTTCAAAATGTTGTTCTACCACTTAGCCGGCGTGATTCATAATTATGTGTGCCCATGCCAAATTACAGCTTTCCAGTACTAATAGATACTGAGCTAAGGCGCGGACAGACATGGCGAAACTATAAGGGTTCTAGTTGACTACGGAACCTTAAAAAGCTTTAGTTTAACGACACTGCTAACAATGCCCGTATACAGCGTAGCAATGTGTCTTGATAATCCATTCGATTGTGTCACGCGCTCAGAAAATATTGTACACTACACCGTCAAGGGAATTTTCAGTTTCTATATCTTGGGAAACTGAATTTTTAAGAATGCTCTTAAGGGAACAGGAGAAAATAAAAAATAGGTATTATATTTTGCGAAAGCCTCAGGTTTAATTGTATTCTGTATGTCGGATCGGTTTAACTGATTTTGACCGGCAGATTTGGTTTATACTGAAGTAGCCAAGTTGCAGCCCAATTCCCGGCTTATTCCAGGAAATCAAAGAGTTCGGGAATAAGTGCATAAACTACATAGTCGCGTGCCAGATATTAAAGTTTACATAAAGGTAAGTACTTTGATCTGATTGTATTATGATATTTACCTATGTATTAGGTAGAGATGCATGCTATTTATTGGGGACTTTATCGGAAATATTTCAGGTATTATAATAATACTAGCTGATGCCCGAGACTTCATCCGCGTGGTTTAGTTTTTTGTTATTCCCGCAGGAACTTCTTAATTTTCCGGGATAAAAAGTAGCCTATGTTACTCTCCAGGTCCTCACCTATACAACAAAAAAAGAATTAGCGAAATTGGCCCAGCCGTTGACGCGTGATGCCGTGACCAAGGGAAATAGTGATTCATTTTTAGTACCCACGAAAGCGCAAGCAAAAAAGATTTTTAAATAAAATACGTCGACACTTTATTGCATGAAAATAACAAAGATTTTCCCCTGAATTTCACGAAGCTGTTTGAAGTGACAATCAATTAGGGCATGTTGCAAAAGTATCACAGAAATAGAGTCTGCATTTTTGTTAGTTCAGCTCAGTGAAAAATACCCTCTTTTACTGATATTATTTTTAGGATTAAGTTAGGAAACTTGAAAGAAAAAAGAAACCACAAGGGGCCGGAGCCCGGATGGGACAAAACTTGCGCGTCCACAAAACTTCTACGTCATTCACTTTTGTATGGAACGCGCACACTAGGCAAAAGAAAAAAAGCATGGTTCCCTATTGTCCGGCTCCTATGGTGTATTCGCCTTTTTAAATTGTTTGCGCTCTACCAAAAAAGTCACAAGAGGCGTCCGAAACGCAATTTTCAGTACTGTGTCATTGAAGTGAATTCAGTAGAATCAGGGGCACCGCAGAATAGCGACTTTACGTCACGGCCGACTGAGGCACGTATTTCTTTATCTTTTTGCCCTTTTGACATGAAAAAAATCTATATGAGATATTTCTCAAAAGGTTTTTCGTCTGTAGAGCCAAGTCTTCAATATTACTTTTCTGGGCAAATGGATAAGTAGACAAAAACATTAAATTGTTAGTTATCCAGATCTCGAAATTTATTACCAACTCAATATGTCAATGTTTTAATGTCACTTCTTTCGGCATTACATTTATCTTCCTCACGTTCGTCCTATGTGGGTATATTGACCTATTTTGTGGAAAAAAATATAATATAGAGTATCAACTTCGGTTAGCTCAACGAATAAAAATTATTTTTCTGATAGTTTTTTGTGAGATGGTGATAATAAAAAAAACCCGGCTGGGTTTGTTGTGGGCTCTTCTCAGACCGGCGCGTTTGGAACCCTCGTAGCTTTAGTTTTAAAACCGTAATTAATTATCACCATCATGTTTTATATGTAAGTAATGGACGTCAATATGTGTACCTACAGACACTGTGTACTTAAATTGAATAAATGGTTGATTGATTGATTGGTTTTCCTAGTATAGATGAGGACAGAGAAAAACAAAGTAAAGTAAAAGTAAACTATACTTTGTTGTAAGTCTATACTAATATTATAAATGCGATAGTTATGGATGGATGGATGTTTCTTACTCAATTAAGCCAGAATGGCTGAACGGATCTGTATGTTTGGCACAGAGAAAGATAATAGTCTGGAATAACACATACATTACTTTTTATCTCGGAAAATTAAAGAGTTCCGGCGGGAACCAAAAAACCTATCTGCCATGCCCCTAACAGGTTAGCCCGCTACCATCTTAGACTGCATCATCACTTACCATCATACCATCAGGTGAGATCGCAGTCAAGGGCTAACTTGTAGTGGATAAAAAAAAAAACAAAAAAAAACATCAATCCAAGCGGACGAAATCGCGGGCATCAGCTAGTACGCCATGAAAATAAATTTCAAATATGTTGCTGCAACAAGAGCGTCAATAATATTAAAATAATACTGCTTTAAGGGTTGATAGTAAGCCCCTTGGTATTGGCAAGTCAGTAAACGTAAACTTATTGTCTCGTGATGGCTATGCTGGCTCTTGTGTAAACACGGTATAGTTTTAATATGTACTGAGCGTACTTACGAAGGTAGAGTTATTCATAAGCAGTCTCGTCGTGAAGTTCTTTACATTGAACAGCGTCAGGCCTCCCCATCTGTCTCTGAACACCAGTTCCTCATCTGAAACAATCAAATGATTTTATTTTATTTTCTCATAAGCATCATGCTCCTTTCATACGTTCCAATGTTGATGATTCCTTGATCGGAATGTTGATGTTTTTCTAGGTCATTTTCCTTTTAGCCAGAATTAAGTACCTTTGACATAAAGGCTCTTTCTATGCAGAATTGCTGACTGCGACGTTATAAAAGAGCCTGGAATTGCTTGCCACAGAATGACAAAATGACATGACAAAAACACTCTTAAAATCATGCTTAAAATAAGATGGCGCAATGAAATGTCGTTGAACATTTGGTGAAATCGAAAAACGTCCCATTAATGTTTAGGTGCTATTTTGTTTCAGTGCAAACATTCAAGAGAAAAGTAAAAAAGGCAATTCCGTTTGCTCGTAAAATATGTGTGAAAGAAAAAGCAATGTCTTAGTAAGGAAGTCTTTGTTTTCTCAATGTTGCCAAAAGAGTTTTTAGGAAAGAGTGTACACTGTGTAGATATGTATCTACATTTGTCAGGTGTCGGGTCCACGTAATCAATCACCGGCTACACGAGTCAGCTTTTACATTGAGATGAAGAGCAGCGCAATGAGATTGAATTGTAGAGCTTTTATGTATTTGAGCTGATATTAAAATGAGAACTATTTTTCATTTTTTTTTTGTATTATGACTGCCTCGTTGGTGTAGCGGTTACCGTAGTCGACTGCGGATCACGAGGTCCTGGGTTCGATTCCCGGTCGGGCATACAAATTGTTAGGTATTGGGTTTTTCAATCAAGAAATTCTCAGTGCCAGCCCGGAGTTAGAAGTTGGCGGTGTTTCACCCCCGTGCCTCGGAGAGCACGTTAAGCCGTCGGTCCCGGTTATTATTACTGACTTGATAATAGTCGTTAAAGCCCGCCAACCCGCATTGGAGCAGCGTGGTGGGTCTAAGCTCTAATTCACTCTCTCCTATGAGAGTGGAGGTCTGTGCCTAGCAGTGGGGCGTTAATAGGCTGAAGTGGTGAGATAAGGCTGATAGTTGGAGTGCTAGGATAGAGGTGCACTCCGTTAACCCTGTTGTGTGCTGTGGACGTCTATTGGTTGAGACGTTATAAAACTTAATTGAACTTCACGTGAACGTTTTGTCCTGTCCGGTTCGTAGTGTGTTTTTGCCCTAAAATACCAAGAGCGGACTGCGACGGTTCTCACTTGCTTCATCCATTCTTATAATGATTGTTGTATCCACTCTCGTCTAACACAAGCTGAGTTTGCAGAGGGAAATATGTTTTTTTTAAAGAATCTTAGTCACGTTACAGAGCTAACGTGTAGTGAATAAAAAAAAAAAGTTACATGGCTGAATTATATTATTCGTCGAATGTGGTGTAGACGCGTCCCCGAGAAGTTTTAATTTTTTTAACTTTAAAAAGTTCAGTATTATACTTACCCACAAAAGTAACCTTTTACTATTTTTTAATTAACTCTGTATAGTTATTATTGAAATAAAAAAGAAGTGAGCGTTCCTATCTCACTGTAAAGATTACCAGGTAGCGTTTCATAAAATAATAAGTAGGTACAATGGAACTCATTTGATTGTTATTTTTCAAATATTTTCCAGAAATTCAGGTACATTTTCACAGACTAGTTTAAAACAAGTATGGTGTAAAATATCCAGCCGCACCGAATCCCTTCGTATCCAAAATTTATATCCGGAGAACGGTCCGGGTAAAATTAATAGCTGTATAACTGGCTTACGGTTTAACTTACGCCTAATAGAGCCGAGAGGGGTCCGCGTTGATAACGACTGTTTTCATACCTACTCATACAACTTTACTAACTACATTAAGTATATGGAGCAATTTGAGGAATGAAAGTGATTCACATACCTAGTAGCCAAGGTCAAGTAAACTTAGTGAAAATATAGGACAGTTAATCAATGCAAATAAAATTCCTTTTTCTTGCATTTAGGTACCTACTTAGCATTTCCTTTCGGGCGTATCTAAAACCTTATTTGCAGGATCTAAAAAAAAAACGTCCTGCAAATGAACTTGTAGTGGAAACCATATTTTCACACTTATAATATTTTGATGAAGGGCACCGAGACAGTAATATTATGTTGCTTTGGGCAATAGGCTAATTTAAATTAAAAAATCTCTGACGAAGTCGCAGCATCATCTGATAAAATAGCTATTTATGCAACTGTATCGTAATGAGGGTCATTTTAATTCGAGTGCTGTTTTTTGATACGAGGCTTGCCGAGTATCAAAATAGGATAGTACGAGAATTAAAATGACTAATTACGTACAGTTGCATACAAGATTTTATCTACGACAAGGACGTCTTTATAATTTTTTACTTTATAAATTAATAAAAAAGTCAAATCAATCAAGTGCCAGAACCCAGAGCCGCTAAGCTATAGGTATCCTATTTATGAAGATAACCATATCGATACAGCTACGACTCATAACGACACAGCTCCCATACAACGAACTGTATCGTTATGAGAAGCAAACACGAAAGAGGGTTCAATTCGATATAGTTGTCAAATTCGAAATTGGAACTTTTCGATGCTGGAGTAGATAAAAAAATAATTAATGGTGAGATCGATCAAAAGTTACGTTTGAAATTTCAACAAGTTTCAAAGGTCGCGTACCTAATCCTGCAAATTCTTCGTTTTGCCCTAACCTGCGCTGACCCGGGCAATCCATAATGGGGTGGGAATTGCCCCTACAAAATTGATAGCCACAAGCTGCCAGCTGGCTTAACCTGCCGACTAATCGCCTAGTAACAGCCGATTTGGGAAATTACTGAAAATAAGGGGATTGCGGGCTTGGTATCGTAGCTTGGCGAAAGCCGCAATCTCCGTTCCCGAATTATTATGTCTAACTTTATGATTTACAGTTGTTCATATTACTATACTTACATAGAAGCAGTATAGGTTAACAGCTTTAAATACTAAACTAAGTAGCTATTACCTGCAATGTTAGTGTGGAAAGCGAGGAAAAAATCTGGTTTCCCCTGGCAATGAGTACCCGAATGCATTACCACCACTACAGCCCATTAATGTCCCACTGCTGGGCACAGGCCTCCACTCTCGTAGGAGAGCGGGAATTAGAGCTTAGACCCACCACGCTGCTCCAATGCGGGTTGGCGGGCTTTAACGACTATTATCATGTTAGTGATAATAACCGGGACCGACGGCTTAACGTGCTCTCCGAGGCACGGGGGTGAAACACCTCCAACTTCCTAACTCCGGGCTAGTACTGAGAATTTCTAGTCAGAAAAACTCAATACTTAATTATGGCCCGACCCGGGACTCGAACCCAGGACCTCGTCGGCCGCAGGCGAACCTGCTAACCACTAGACCAACGAGGCAGTTGCATGCATTAGGGACAAAAAATTACTGGCGGACAAAAAGTGCGCGTACTTATACTTTAGTAAGCCGCAAATCGCACACACACGACAGGACAGAAGGGTTTTTTCCGACGCGGACTTCCGGCGCTTGTAACTGTCCATTCCCTACTGTGGACTCATTCTTACTTGCCAATGATACGTGACATTTATGCGTTTGACAAAATTTCTGGTTTCCCAGGGGAATAAGTTCTATTCTTATAACATAGCAGCTGTAAAATTACTGCGCCACAAACACGTTGTGGCACATCGAGATATACGCGGATACGGATTAATCAGGGTTGATAAAAATAAGTTGGTCCTTGTGCAGCAGCAGGATATAGGTACCTATGGATTAATCAGGGCCAACAAAACTCTAATGCCCCATTTTCGACGCGAGCCTCACAAACCGATATCTACTATTAACACCTATTCTGTGCTCTCATTCAGTAGGCCCCCTTAGTATGACCACACGAGTATATATAGTATGACGTTGATCCCCGAATCCATACTAATATTATAAATGCGAAAGTGTGTCAGTCTGTCTGTCTGATATGCTTTCACGGCCAATCTGTTCAACCGATTTTGATGAAATTTGGTACAGGGGTAGGTCGTATCCCGGGTAAGGACATAGGCTACTTTTTAACCCCGGAAAATTCAAGAGTTCCCGCGGGAATCGAAAGAACTTGGTCCACGCGGACGAAGTCGCGGGAATCATCTAGTATATAATATGTACTAGCTGATGCCCGCGACTTCGTCAGCGTGGTTTAGGTTTTTTGTCATTCTAGCGGGAACTCCTTAATTTTCCGGGATGAAAAGTAGCCTATGTCACTCTCCAGGTCCTCAACTATAGCTATGCCAAAAATCACGTAGATCCGTTGCTCCGTTGCGGCGTCATTGAAGGGCAAACCAACAAACCAACAAACCAACAAACAAAAACACTTTCGCATCTATAATATTAGTATGATAATATGATGGACCATAATGGAAGCTTGAATTGTATTGCGATCCATTTAGCTGGCATGGACATAAAATATGACGTGGTCACTCCAGTCATTCAATCTTAGTACCAACTCAGTCTTAAATGCTATGCGATCATGACAAATCATAACAGCTTTTTTTCTGCTAGTACAAAGATAAAAGCATAACTTGAAGAAGATGTAATCTTATGTACGGATAATCCGGTCCCATCTCGACCCTTTTTTATAGTCCCAACTTTATACAACTTGGGAACCCCAATTTGTTGAGTAAACACAACATTGTTGTAACCTTTGGCTAATTATATGTCTTTATTAAAACATCCTTGGTCCCTTACGACTTTCCATGTCTTTACAAGGATAAGTACTCTGAAATCATTTTCATGGGCCATACTTAACTTTTTACGTAGTGTTTGTAAAAGAAATGTTTTGTATTTTCACAACACATATTAATATGGACAAATCTAAAGCTTTGAAACCATTAGCACCCAGGGTGTAATGTAAATGTTCTCGAATGGAAGAACATAATAATAACTGGGAGCAGACCAGCTTTTAGCGGAACTTTATTCTTTCATTTGTTGAGATATTTTAATGATTCTTTAATTTTTTTATTATAATATTTCATTTTAATTATTATTAATTTCAATTAAATTCAGACTGAGATGTATTTAATTAAGATTCATTTAGTTTGTAACAAAGCCTATGTTAGGTACGTATCGTAATTTCTCGAAAGCAAAAATTCGCACGTTGGCGAAAAATAAAAAAGCATTTTAATTGGCTCACGAAAGAATGTGAACCAAAACGTGAGATGGGAAATTGAGCAATACTTTTCAATTAGAAAAGCATTGTCAGTTGGTAGCGACTCGTAACAGCAAGGCAGTTAGAAAATGTAATTTTACATTTACACTGCTTCTAAATGAAAATTCTAAGTCGACACAATGAAGTAAATTTATCTTACAGGTCAGGTGTTTCTACCTACAACATTTATTAGTCTACCTTGATGGTTAATATTGAACTTGGTCCATTGCGTGGTCTTCTTAGCAAGACTAAGTATTTATTTCGCTTTTACTGTTAGTACCTACTAGACTTTTCCATCGTGTAGGTATTATAATTTTAGTTACATGTTTAGTTTAATTCTACCAATTTCATTTTTTCACATTACAATGATGACAAAAAAAAAAAGTGTAAACTTACATACTTTGAACCCTTGTTTTTTTTAAATTTAAATACTTAAGTTACCTGCAATTATATAATGAAACTAGAAATAAAGAGTTTTAAATCAGAAGAACGGTTAAAACTTTATTTTGATTGCTTACCTTCTGGCTACTGCTTGCTTGCTTGTCTCATTGCAATATCATCTTTCTTAATATATATAAATCTCGTGTCACAATGTTTGTCCTCAATGGACTCCTAAACCCCTTAACCGATTATAATAAAATTCGCACACCATGTGCAGTTCGATCCAACTTGAGAGATAGGATAGTTTAAATCTTAAAAAAACATCAATTCACGCGGACGAAGTCGCGGGCATCATCTAGTTATAATATAGGCAAGTCATACGTTTTCGTAACGGTTGACAGGGGTATAATCAATCATAGTGATTTCGTGAAGCCTTCTGTTATCGCAGGTGCAGGCCTAAATTAGAGTAGGTATATTCGCGAGACAAAGTAATAGGGTCTGATTTTATCGTATTCAATGATCATCATCACCATCATTTCAACTAATTACTGAGCACGACTTTCCTCTCGGAATGAAAGGGTTTGGTCATAGTCCACCACGCAGGACCAAGTGAGGATTGGCAGACTTCCCAGACCTTCGAGAACATCATACTAATATTATAAATGCGAAAGTCAGTTTGTTTGTTGGTTTGTCCTTCAATCACGCCGAAACAGAGCAACGGACTGACCTGATTCTTGGCATGGGTGTAGTTGAGGACCTGGAGAGTGAAATAGGCTACTTTTTATCCCGGAAAATTGATGAGTTCCTGCGGGAATAAAAAAAACTTAAAACACGCGGCCGAAGTCGCGGGCATCAGCTAGTTATTAATAAAAACTAGATTATTCCGCGAATTAGTCTGCGTGGATTTAGATATTTTGATTCCAACGTTAATTCGTTAATTTTCCGGGCTAAAAAGTATTTAGCCTATGTCCTTCCCCGGAATACAATCTACCCCTTTACCAAATTTCATCAAAATCGGTTAAACATATACGGATAAAGACACACTTTCGCATTTATAAATTTAAGTATGGAATATCGGGCATGCAGGTTTCCTCACCATGTTTTCCCTTCACCATTTGAAGCAAGTCATAATAACTTACTTAGGTACCTATTTACTTTCTCAAAACGTACCTACATAACTTTAAAAAGTCGGTAGTGCGTGCCCAGGTATCTAACCTGCAAACCTGTATGGTCGGGCGTCTAAGTACACTATAAGTCTAAACTTAACCGTTTCTATTATTGAACTAATGCTTGCTCTTTATCGATGGTGTTATGGACGTGCAATGAATCAGCATAAAGCTCGCGCATTACTGAGGTAGCGGCAACGAGCAGCCGTGATTAATTAGGAGGACATAGAGCGACTTGATGGCGCGGTATTTTTGAGCCTGAAACTAAACGAATACTAGATGATTCCCGCGATTTCGTCCGCGTGGATTAATTTTATTTATTGCTGCGGGAACTCTTTAATTTTTCTCTCTCTTTACGAACTCTAGCCTATGTCCTTCCCCGGGATGTAAAACTGTATACGAAATTTCATCAAAATCGGTTAAAAAGATGGGCCGTGAAAGCGTAGCAGACAGACGGACAGACAGACAGACACACTTTCGCATTTATAATATTAGTATGGATTTAGTCATTTTATGAGCTGTCCTGCCACTGCTTCTCTCGAGCAGAACTCTGGAAAACCCTTTAGTTGTGGGGCTAACCCCACAACTAAAGGGTACGAGGGTTAGATACGATATAGAGTGCTAGAAACCTGATATTATAATCAGAAGTGACACAGGTCCTTCATGAAATAAAAAACCGGCCAAGTGCGACTCGGACTCGCGCACCGAGGGTTCCGTACTCAAGAAGTAGGTATAATTACCTTTGTTAATGAACCGCAAAACTAACTTTGTTTGTAGAGGTTTACTGTTAATATCAAAAAAATACGTTTTTTGTATGGGAGCCCCCCTTTAATATTTACTTTATTGATATTTAATTATTTATTTTGAAAGGTAATATACAAGTTAATATTCTGTGAAAATTTGAACCGTCTACCTGTTACCGTTTTTAATATTGAGCAAAAAAATACGAAAAAAACACGTTTATTGTATGGGGACCCCCCTTAATATATATATTTTTTTAATTTTTAGTATTTGTTGTTATAGCGGCAACGGAAATACATCATTTGTGAAAATTTCAGCTTTCTAGCTATCACGGTCTATGAGATACAGCCTGGAGACAGACAGACAGACAGACAGACAGACAGCGGAGTCTTAGTAATAGGGTCCCGTTTTTACCCTTTGGGTACGGAACCCTAAAAGATCATTTCATTTCAAAGAAAAAATACGATACAGAGAAAGCACACCAAAAAAATCAAATTTTTAGATCTCAGCTTACGTGGATAATAATGATAGATAGTCACTTTATCCTTTTATGTTAGAAAAATAATTTACTGAATAGGTAAGCAGAAAATTGAAGCCCGACCACTGTCGCCGATCCTCACGTTTCATGTGGCGAATCCTTTATGGAGATATTTCAAATTCTGTGTACATCCGTACCCGGATAACGTAATGGCACGTGATATTGCCCTATTTGCTTTCTCTTCAACGAAATGGAAACGGGATAGGTACGCAAAAGCCGGTTCATCAAAAGCTATAATTTAAACTATAATAGGTATGTGATTAGTCTAATCAGGATGTTTGTCACATGTCTGACATGTCTATCTCGTCCGTGTGGTGATTCATGATGCTTGTATCAGTGCTCTAACAATGCTTGTATAGTGCCTAGGTATCAGAAGCTTTAACAATGATATTTATTATCTACCTAATTATCGGTTAGTGTTAGCGCGTCTTCGTATAAGTCCGTTGAATAATGGTTGGTCGGTTTTAATGCTTAAAGTGTAGTTAGAATTAATCTATATAGGAAGAGAAAAATAAACGTTAATGATTGGTAACTAGGAGAAATTACTTAAATTACTCATCTCAACACGAAACCTTTTACAACTAAATTCTATTTTCTGATTAAAAATAACTTGCTCAGTAAAATATCTGAAAATTTGAAAGATCTTATACCACTGAATATAATAATATTATAATAGTACCTATCTAATCCGCTCCGCCTCAAGACAGTTTAAAGTTTGGAAGTTCTTCATCTAAGCACTTAAGTCTAGTAATCATTTGAGTGTTTTGATTTCATTTCACTTCCCTTCATTCATTAGACATAATTCCTCGCTAACCGTTGCTAAGTGCCAAAGTATCTTAATGGTCTTATGTTGTGATAGTTACATTTTCTTCCAGAGCATTTTATTTCATAGAGCCATACTTAGGTAATTACCGACCGGCTGCAAAAACACATTACGTTAATGAGACCGCCATTGCATTTTATAAGATTGCCGTATCTGGGATTATGTGGGATTCAATTCTATTACATCCTATTAAGCGAATCGTTTTGTATTACACAATTTTCTTATAATTACGCTAGATGGCGTTAGTTTTAACGTTATTTTAATCTTTATTAAATCGTAAAAGTACCTAGTCCTTATCACTTTAGTGATAAGGACTAGGTAGGTACTTCGTGTAAGAGGGTGCGAATTTTATTATTGAACGAGTTGATCCTACCGTTAATGTAACATTTAAGAAGTTCATTATGTTAATTTATTACTTGCTTCGAATTACGTTATAGCATCGTCTCTTTTCATTAAAGCTGAAACGTTCCATGTGGGTATTACCAGATGTTTTATTAAGTTTGTAGGTACCGCAAACCAATTATGCATAATTGATTATAGCTACATAGATTAAAATATTTCATAGAAATGGGCTCGGAAATAATAACAGATAATATAATGAGAACTCTTTTTGGTTACGACAAAAATACAACACAAACAATCTTAGATACTGTAAAAATGCTTTAAAAAAATAAAAAAGTGCATTTCTTATTCACTAACATGTATTTAATAACAAATAAATATATTTTGTGTCATATTATATATCAAATATACAGGGTGGCCAAGTTTCCGTGCCGGTAAGTGTATTAGTTTTCGTCACAGATTATATACCTAAGTATTTACTACATTTATATATAATAAAATATACCTAAGTATTTACCTAACAATTACTAATTGTTCGACAATTTATATGTCTTTGTTTTTTTAAAGTAGATTGACATAATACTATCTATATTATAATATCATGTGGTCCTTTGGTATCATAACGGATTCAAGAAAACCCTACTGTTATAAACGTAAGAATCAAGATATAGCTAACATCTACTTATCCTAAGAAACAGAATAACAAAACAGACCCTTATTAAAATTCAGCGAACCCGAGCGAGAAACTTCGACAGCAGGCCCGCCATTTGTTTTCGGTCAGAATATCTACTGAAATTCAGTAGATTTTTTGGTAAAAATAATTCCAGACTTTTTTCTATTTTAATATTATAATGGAATTTAATTTTTAAAATTTTTTTTTTTTGGAATACGTCTAAATTATATAGTTTTAAGAACTTACGTACATAATTTAAGCATGGTCCGTTTCTGATACAGTGGGCTTACCTACTAGCATCGCTTAGAGCAGTATTTTTTTAAAATTGCAGTTGTATGTGACGTACCTTGACGTTCCTAAAATAAGGTTTATAATTCTGAATCAATAGCGTCAACTTGCTAGCTATGCCAGTAAGGAAAAGTTTTTTGCTCAAATTGGCTATTTTTAATTTATTTTACAATTTCAGTTATAAATTTGATTATTATTATATATCATTTAACTTTTTTATTCAAATTTTTATTGTGAAAGTAACCTTTTTTGAATTAAATGGAATAATCAGGTAGGTATAATACTTTCGTGTCAATGAACAAAATTTCACCAGCCCTAGAAACGGACTGTATATAACTGCTTTACGAGGTTAAGGGCAGGTTGGAAACTTATAGCTTTTAAAAATATAGGATTTACCAATAAAATTTATTCAATCACAATTTGTAATTTTCATTAAGATGATGTTTAACTAAAGGATTTTCTAGCCATTGAGTTTTCCTGAGTTAAGTAGGTACTGTATAATAAACTCAGGAAAACAGTAAGACAGTTGAACCATGGTTGTACAGACATAGTTAAACATAGACAAGTTATAGTAAAACTTGCCCACCGAAAAGGCTAGTAAAATGAGTGGTTCAATTCAATACTTCAATTCTTACATCCATAATTGAATCATGGTAAAAAGTAAAAGAACAATTACGACAATGCAATCTAAAGGGGGTTTTTAAGTGGTATTTTTTTGGTCTGCTTAAATATTTTTAGGTGATAAGAAATCGGTGTCACATCATCACAACTCTCAACCGATAGACGACGATGGATTGGAAATTTTGAATAAACAATGGCCGTCTTGGCGGAGTCACTCCCGTGTTTATTCAAAAAATAGGTTCGAAAAACTGGTTCCTTTAAGGGTTTATACATACGGTGTAGCTAGATTTATTATTTGAGCAGCAAAATTGCAATTTTCACGTGCTGCACTGCATTGCACCTTATGCTGACCTTTGCAATGCAGAGCTACACGCTGACTGTACTAACATAAAACTGCAATTTTGCAGTTACATCTGCTCAGATATTTATTTTGCACTTTAGTAATTAGTGAGACACGTTGAAACTTCGCTAAACTTGGTGAAAGCTTTAGTGTTCCTATCAAGCACGCTGGCGCATAACATGGGAGCTATTAAAACTATGGAAACTTTGTTACTTTGAGTATTGGATTTGTGGTTATCATGCGCAATATTGTTAGACCCACAGAACTATCTTATAGCTTGATACTTATTTAAGTAGAAAAACTCTTAAACAAACTTAAATACAAAAAAACTAAGGTTCATTAAAATATGAGTTTAGAATTCCGAGTTTCACAGTAGGTACACACCCACAAACAGAACACACACACACACACACACACACACACACACACACACACACACACAGAGAGAGAGAGCACAGACAGTACAGTCACAGAAGGCACTCAAATTCATTCCACGTTGATCCATAGCTCGGTCGCGGCGTAATAGAAGGAAAAACCAACCAATAAACTACACTCTCGCATTTATAACAAGCCGTGACGTGTCGTTAAATAACACTCTCTCTATATATATATATACTAGAAGGAGAGAGACAGAGACTAACACTTTTCTGTCATGAACGTTTTTTCCAGTTCAATTCTCCGCGTTTTATCTTGCCATAAAGAACTCACGGTCATATTATCTAAACTAATATTATAAAGAGGAAAAATTTGTTTGTTTGTTTGTTTGTATAATGGAAAAACTCAAAAACAACTCAACCGATTTTAAAAATTCTTTCACTAGAAAGCTACATTATCAGCGAGTAACATAGGCTATATTTTATTTTGAAAAAAATTAGAGATCCTTACGAAAATTGCAATAATGTGAATTAAGTCAGAAAAATTCACCTAATTTAACTTTTTACGTTGAACCTCTATTCGTCTATCAATTCAGACTGTCTTTTATATCATATTTGTCAAGCCAAACATAATAAATACAAGAAAACATACCAACATTTTTTTTAAACATTTTAATATCTAACTGCTGACAGACTGCGAAAAACCTAAAAGATCAAGGCCTCAACTTTCTAATCATAGTTCCCAGGCGAGGGCAGTGAAAATACGTCGTATTGGAGAATCTTCATTTGAAAATGAAAATCGTCTTGCAAGTCAGAGAGAATACGTGTCGCAATCGCGTGCCACCTGGGGATTAAAAACGGATACCGACGGGTGCTTATAATATAATAAAAAATTTGTAACATTAACAATGTAAACCTCATCTGTAAATTGTTTACTTTAATTTTTTTTTCACGATAAAATTACAAATCTGAATTGCACCCGTGCGTAGCCGGGGCGGACCGCTAGTATAGAATATTTTGCATACGTGGGATACTACGCATAGGTAGGTATGTATCCCACATAATATTCCTAATATCCCATATCATCATATTTTACTTAGATACACTAAGTGCACACACGCTCATAAGCAGGTAGATGTAATATTCTATTTGACGTCGTACTTCCAATCGGCGCACAAATTGTTCGTTAAGTTCGTTAAGCGTTGCGACGTGCGAGATTGACGTTCCTTTCTATTAAGACTATACACTTGAGCTGCAAGGGTAAACCCTTATATTTAGCTTTTTTGCCCCCTGATATTTTATTATTCACTGCATTAACTCAAAACTTTTTCATACCAAATTGTAGGGAATTCTCTGATCTACCATTATGACTGACAACATTTTGAAATTAATTAATAGATTTTTCCTTATTACGAAAATACCAAGAGACCATTATTCAATCTTGATTTTTGTGTCAAGTTTGACGTTAGCGAACGTTCAAAATTACTCGTTGTGGTCACACAAAGAGATACTTTTATTGAGTATAAGGTCCTGAACTACCATAGTTAAAGATAAAAATTATTAATTTGCTATTATTTGTGTTATAAAATTCAAAACAAGGAAGATTTAATTTGACGAAATTAAGGACACATATAACCGTCATTTTAGGAGGTTATTTGGCTTAATTTGTAAAAATAAATTAGTACTCCTAAAAGTAAGACATATTTTCAATTATATAAAGCAAAAAAATATATATAATTACAATAATTTACATCTAAAAATAAGTTTGTAACACCCTACAAAACTGCGTGATCAAGCGCTAGTAAAACTAGTCGTAGCTGAGGCTTCCCAGAGGGTGGACGTAACGCCTTTTGTCTCCGCAACTCAAAATGAGATACGTAGCATATACCTGAGATTGTAGTGTGATTGCCACTTCTCGATAGTAGGCATTATTAATACTGGCTGCTTTTTCTTATTGATGGATGATTTTTTTTAATAGTTTAAGGTTTATATACTTTATGCAGAACGTATATGATATTTATGGTAATATTACTTAAATAATAATTTGAATATTCCATTCAGACAAGGTCGTGTGTATCAGATAGTTATTTACTTTACTAAACTTGCATTTTAGGCTTGTGGTTAGATTAACTATTATTTAAAGGCTGACCAACAATCTCTACCTAGACTGGCAACTCCATCCCTTATAAATATTAATCCGACTGTCACATATTGAAATGATAATCACTCTTTTATTGTCTTTCATGGCATATTAGCGCGGTATCTTGTGTTCGGTTGTGAAATTGTCTTTCCTTATGACTATTGGTGTGATTAGCATTATTATAGATATAATTTATGACCATAAAAATACAGTCTTCACGGTAGCAAAAGCAGGTAGCTATGCAAACAATTGGGTAGTTATTATTATTAGCCGCGCTTACGGACCTTTTTGATGAATAGGTTTTGTTTTATGTTTCATGACTTGGGGAATGCTTATTCCTTAGCAATCATGTATGTACATGTGATTTTGTTTGTTGGTTCCCTCTTTATTGCAAAACTACATATTTTTAACAGTGAGATATTATATGACCATAGTATGACGTCATGGCAAATCCAAACTGAGATATTTCACTGAAACTCAAAATACTTCCTCAGTGCACACCTAGACTACTCAAGGAATAAAATATTTAGGTTCATCGGATTTGTCTGTGCGTTGTCGGTCAATCGGTCAATCACGTCGGTGTTTTGTATGTATTATAAAAGATTTTTTATGGTCTCATTTCACGCTTTATTGGCATTGCGTGTTTTATTTTAGTGTCAGGCAAAGTTACTTATTCCAAACAATGCACTCATGATAACTAACTGTATTTATACATTTTTTACCTTTTGCAAGTGGATTTCGTTTACAGAGCGTCATTAGATGATTGTGCTTTATGTTTATCGAACCGGACTTTTCTTTTTGTTATTGTACCCGTGACCGCAATTGTTATTATACTAAACAAAACCCTACATTAGTGCAATACCTGCAATTTGCAAGTGCCTTCTCAAATTCCAAATCAGTTTTATTGCCTGGTTTGGAATTTGAGAAGACATTGTCTGATGTGAATCAGTAATTCTAATAATTTTATGTTGTAAATAATATTATTTAAAAGTCAAAATAACTTTTTTATGTTGCATATTTGATAAAGCTTATCGGCCTTTTCCTACTTCCTCAGTTCACACCTAGACTACTCAATGAGTCAAATATTTAGGTTCATCGATTTTCATCACGAAAAAGTTGAATTATATTTTCATGGTATGCGCTTTTTTGGCATCGCGTTTTTATTTTACTGTCAGGTAAAATTATTTATTTCTAACAAATAACAATACACTCATTAGCACGGCAAAAAGTTATTTGAAGAATTGGTAGCAAAGCTGTTTTTTATTACTACCACGCGCGCAGTAAATTTCCATTGTTTTTTGGTAAACTCAGTACACTAGCGCAACACCTGCAGGATTATATAGTTTTATTACCTTTTGCAAGAGGTTATCGTTTACAGAGTGCCACTTGACGAATGTGTTTTATATTTTTCAAACCGGACCTTTCTTTTATTATTGTATCACTATTGACCAGTGATCGCTATTGTTATCATGATAAACAAAAGCCTACGTTAGTGAAACACCTGCATCCGAACGTGCTTATCTCTTTTGTTTTGTCTTTACGATTCATTAAGTGCGAATGAAAATGAGTTATTTTTTTCAGAAATGGATTCTAAAACTCCGATTTTCAAACTAATGACAAAAATATCTACGACCTTGTCAAACTGTGAAATTGAAAATTGGATTAATCGTAATCGAGCGTTCTATCACATTGCCGTCAGAGTAAAATGGACCCATAGGCTCTTGATTTAAAGTCCCAAATTCCAACCGTATTAATTTCAAAACGTTTCCATTTGGTGCGGTAGCTGTGAATGCATAGTGTATACACGAAATTGAGCTCTAAATCAATACTGTTAAGATTCATTTTACATTATTTTTCATAAAAATAATAAATAATATGATCAGTAGGTAACGATCAATCGAATTTGCAATGTTAAAACTAAGACCAGTAGGGCTAGCATGCGGATGACACTATGGTGCTAGCTGAGGGCAGTTCTTTCGGGGAGACATCAAGGCTCGCAGAGGTCAGCGTGGCGTGCGTAGTGGACAAAATCAATCAACTCGGGCTTAAAGTAGCACCTCATAAAACGGAAGCACTTTGGTTTCATGGGTTGCCTAGGCGACTTGAACCACCCAGTTCGACGATCCGCGTCGGCGATGTAGAAGTCCAGGTGGGAAAACATCTCAAATATCTTGGCCTCACCTTGGACGGCCGATGGGGATTCGAGGAACATATCGAGCGCCTGGTTCCAAGGATCCAAAAAGTAGCCGGTGCAATGCACGGTCTGCTGCCCAATCTGGGAGGGCCACAGGAAGGGGTTCGTCGGCTTTACGCCGGTGTTATTCGATCGATAGCCCTCTACGGGGCGCCTGTATGGTCGCATAGGATCTCTGGCGTTCAGCGTCTCAGGGCGAAGCTTCATAGTGTCCAGCGCAAAGTGGCTATACGGGTTGCTAGAGGATATCGCACGATATCGTTTGAGGTGGCTACTGTTTTGGCTCGCATACCACCTCTGGAAATATTAGCGGAAATGGACGCAAGGGTGTATACCCAGACCCGCGCAGCATCCCAGAGCTTGGACGGACAAGACGTCGGAACCTTGCGTCGGCAAGCGCACCGACAGGCTCTTGTGAACTGGCGTAAACGCTTGGAAGAAGGAAGGAATGGACGTCAGCGCACTGTCGGGGCCATCCTGCCAAATTTTGAAGCCTGGCTGCGGAGGGACTATGGCAACGTAACCTTCAGACTGACACAGGTACTTACAGGACACGGCTGTTTCGGTGAGTACCTGTGCCGGATCGGTCGGGAAGCGACACCACGGTGTCACCATTGTGGCAATGATTGCGATTCCGCACAGCACACACTCGAGGAGTGCCCTGCCTGGGAACCCGAGCGCCGCGTATTGATCAGTCACGTGGGAAGGGACCTGTCGCCGCCAGCTGTTATAGCAGCAATGCTGGCGAAGAAGGAAACATGGAGGGCAGTGATCTCCTTCTGTGACCTTGTCATGTCAAAGAAGGAGGCCGCTGAGCGAGACCGAGACCGAACCGATCCCGCTCGGAGACGGAGGCATCAGGGTGGCACTGACCAGCGCCCTGGTCCATCAGCACAGTAGTCCCGGGTGAAGGGACCTCGGGGTTGCGAGCGGCTGGAATGGGGGCTCCGGTCGCTCTTTTACCATCTTTATGCAACCCTGCGAAGACGACAGCTTGCCGTGGCACAAGCTGCCGTTCCAAGTCGAAAAGCGGATTTTATCCCCAAGGACGAGCCCAATAGGCGTCGCGCAAGCGAAGCTCCGGCGCATGTTCTTAGGAGTTCCCGGAGCTTCTCATTACGTGCAGAGGGTGGCCACCGAGGGGGTTTTAGTGGGTAGGAACCCCACATAACCTGATCTCTTCCCCCGGAGATTGGGTATCTCAAGGAGATTTCCCCCCCGTCACCAAAAAAAAAAAAAAAATTGGTAGCATGCGTACAACGAGTAAAATTATGTCTACTCGTTATCTCTTTTTGTCTACCGAAGCTAACATGGTTACTTGTCTCGTTACGTCAAAAGTAGAGACAAAAGTAATATTTCTTATCTGTGCTATTATTCTCTACGAATCTTTACATGTTTCTTAATCTTTACTTAATATACCGCATTATGTGCATATTGGGGTAAACGAAAAATTAGCCACTAAACCCACAGGATAGTATAATAACTTACACTAGTGTATTTATTTTTATACTTACCTACGAATTGTAATATCTTGTTTCAAATAAAAAAAAGAGCAACTGCTGAGTTTCTTGCCGGCTCTTCTCAGCAGAATCTGCTTTCCAAACCGGTGATGGAGTCAAAACATTACGTAACATAAGAGACACCTGTATGTCCTACAATATGTTTAAAATAAATTGAATTGAATCGCCGGCAACGACAACGTTTGTCTCTCTCCTCGCGAGATAATCTCGTTGTGCGCATGCTAAGCCTGCAAACGTAATGATATGTATATAAATGAAGTATCTAGTATAGTATGGACTATATAAATTCTAATAATTTTTGATTGTGAATAATTTTACGTACAAATCGAAATAATACTAATATAAAATATTTATTTACTTTTATTTTATTTCTTTTTGTACAAAATGAGTCTTATAAATAACTAACAGAAAATAAGTAAACAAATAATATGTATGGATGAAGGTACCTACTTAAAAACATCTATACTTACAATCATGCAACCTTCTCTTTATATGAATGCACTTTATATTAAAAAAGTTTACATGAAACGTATATGTAAAGTGAATTAAAAACAATTTTTTTTAAATATTGAAAAAATAATTGTAATGGGATTAGGATCAAAACGGTTCGTCAAACTACTTTGCACCCGACGCCTTCTGTTCACTCGCTTTAACAAAGGACTATCCGAGACAAAGGATTTACCCGAGATAAATACCTAAACTTGCTTAGCGGCTCAAGTTATGAACGCTCTTAAGGGCAAAGGTAGTAACTTACTAACACGTGCGCTATAGGTACATTGTGGATTTAGCTTGCTTGTTTATCAGCTATATTCTCGTCGTCGTCAACCCATGGACGTCCACTGCTGGACATAGGTCTCCTGTAGGGTCCTCCACAAGCCACGGTCTTGCGCCGCCTGGATCCAGTGACTCCCTGCGACTCTTTATGTCGTCCGTCCACCGTGTGTGTGCGGGGTCGCCATTCCAGCACATGTTCATGTTTTGCCAAACTCTTTTTCATAATAATATTTTTGTTCAAAAAATGAAAGCTGATTATAATATTCCAACTTTTTCATTTATAGGTAAAAAAACAAAAATAAGGTCTTTCGTAAGTTTCTTACGTAAGCGTAGCGGGGCAAATGACACTTGATCTGTGTGAAAAAGTTGCATCTGCCCCGTTAAGCGAATACGCCGAGGCTAGCGCGGCCGATGGCACATTTTTACCCAACTGCCCAGCCAGCGGGGCAGATGGGACCAAGTCCCTTGGGAACCCAACGTCCATCGGGTCTCCGAACTATGTGCCCTGCCCATTGCCACTTCAGCTTCGCAAATCTTCGGGCTATATCGGTGACTCTGGTTCTCGTACGGATTTATTCGCTATTATCTATATTTATTTATTTGTATATTTAGGTATGGAAGAGGATAAAATAAACTCTGTATTTTGCTTGGGCTTCAGATATTATCACCAGTTATCCTAATGATCTATATAACAAAGTGAATGACGCAGACTATATTTTGTCCACCAGACAAAAATTTGTCAGACTCATGTCACTGCAACCTTATCTACTCATAGATAGATAGATAGATAGCTAGATAGATAGATAGATGAATACTTTATTGCACACTTGAAAGAATATAAAGCGAAATACTAAAGTATAAATCAAATATCAAATATCATCAAATATAAATATTATAAATGCGAAAGTTTGGATGGATGTATGGATGTGTGGATGTATGGATGGATGTTTGTTACTCAATCACGCCCGAACGGCTGAACGGATTTGGATGAAATTTGGCACAGAGATAGATTATAGTCTGGAATAACACATAGGCTACTTTTTATCTCGGAAAACTAAGGAGTTCCCGCGGGAAGGAAAAAAACCTCAATCCACGCGGACGTAGTCGCGGGCATCAGCTAGTAGTTAAATAAAGTAGTAATGTCAAGTGAGTATAGATATTACGTTGTCAAAGCCCGGTCTCCAAAAAAACCGCCATCTTGTTTAAATACACAAGGTTTCAGTGAAATAACTTGGAGCTACATTAAGCGGCTGTTATATGGGGCAGGATCGATTTTCTAGGAAACCTTAATGAACCATAATTAGCTAAGAGTATGTGCCTGAGTTCACACTCTATAAGCTAAATAGGTATACCCAATGTATGACCATAAAATGAAAATGAAATGAAAAATGAAAGGGGAATTGTTACAGTAATTGTTAAGTGAATGAATGTTTACAGATAATGTTAACTTTAATACCGAAAGGTAACACAATTGGCAATTGGAAAATGTAATAGGTATGTAAACCAGTACTTCCTGTTTAATTATATATCTTGACGATTACCAATGGCGTGCATAGGGTTTGAAACTTGTGTTGTTTTTATCCACTACAACTTACAAGTTAACCCTAGACTGCGATCTCAACTGATAGTAAGTGATGATGCAGTCTAAGATTTCCATCTATTGTAGGCTATTGTAGGTTGTGTAGTAGTTAGTCAAAATATCTATTTACTGACTGTCATGATGAAAACCGGGTATTTATGTTATTAACACTTGGGTAAGCAGTGCAGTGCAGTTCACGCCTCTAAGAACTGTAGGTACGCCACAGCTCAGAAATCACGTATTTTTATTTTTATTTAGTGCTCATTGAGCACAATAGTTTCATCAGGAAGAACAATAGCAATGAGAGAATGCTATTGGAAAGGTTTCTAACAGAGTAGGTATCGTTTCGAAACAAATCTTGGCATCATTCCAAATAGGTATCCAATGGTGAAAGTTTCCTGCTGTAGTTCAGATATCGCGGGATCCGGTGATGGATATCTTAAAGTGATTACTTTACATTTCGTTTCAGCTTCTTGTTATACAATTTGTATTTCAACGAACGGCTAATTACTTAAAATCTTATTTAAAAACTTATTCCACAGCCTCTATAGGTGGAATGAGGAGGAAGTATGATACTTGAAGTATCAAAGTTGGTAAGTACCCATTCAATAGGTACTACTGATCGAGGACAAATGATTGAAATGGATTAGGGAATAACTTTCGAGAACTAATGATTTATTTTAATCTAATTAAGTATTTCATTAAAATAATGCTTGGGAGGCACCCTCTATAACTGATAACAATAAATATCCTAAATAGCCTATACAAAAGCGTTTATTGTATAGCCTCGGGTACTGTTGGTAGTGAGATGATGTGAATAATTATCAGTATTCGCTATTCAAATAACGATCGACCGATCCGATTTGTGGATCTGTCAAATTTTATTACTGTTAAATAGTAAACGTACCTAATTAGACGATAGTTATTAGATTATATTAATTAAAAGGGGAAAAATATATATCTAAATAGTAGGTATCTTAAGTTAGTTTAAAGTATAATATGCCTTATATATGTCACCGTAAGATTGCAAAAACCGTTAGATTGTAATCCAACTAGCGATATTGTAAACTGGCGACGGATTGTGAACCGTTTAATGGCCCGAGTGTCAATTTTTGAAATATTCATTGTATTTACGTTTTCTTGTCTCTTTCTTGTAGGTTAGGTTAGGGTTCGACATAAATAAACAGGTAGTGCCCGGCCTTTATCGGGTTAATATATCTAACAGATTACAATCTAACGAAAAATAATGCGTTAAATTGTAATCTGTCGAAAGTTTACAATATCGCTAGTTAGATTACAATACAACGGCCTTTGCAATCTTACGGTGACATATACATATAACTGTACTTAGCTGATACCCGCGACTTCGTCCACGCGGAATAAGCTTTTATAATTCCCCCTTGATTTTCCGAGACAAAAAGTTGACTTATGTCACTCTCCAAGTCCTACACTGTACCCATTACCCATGCAAATAATCACGTCGATCCAACATCGAACCAATACACTTTCGCATTTATAATCATAATATTAGTATGATAATTGTATTGAAAAAGATAAGGGCTATAATACAATACGTTAATTCACGGGAATTCTGAAATCCTATATGGTACTGAACTGTTGCACTGAAAGCAAGACCGCACATTTACCTAATAGGTTTGAAAGGCCAAGTGCCGAATTAGCATAGGTACTTAAGACAGAACCTCACTTAAGAGAAACAATCTATAATATCTTATTGAAAGGGATAACCCATTCTAGGGTAATAGGACCATGATTTCATCTGAATATAGTAAATTCACCTTACCTACCATTATTTTGTATGCTTACTTCAGCCAAATACTAGTACCTAACTATTACTACTTCAGGGCCTCATTTACCTATAAATGATTAGATATACCCACGAGACTCCATCCACATGAATTTAGGTCTATGATTTGCCTTGACAGTCTCCACCTAGGCCAATACGAAAATCTGCTGTTGACTATTTGTAACTATTACGTACCTTCTTACTATTCAGTGGAAAATAGGTTTAAAAAAAAAAAACTCTATCGTGATTGATGATTAAATTGATCTTGGTTTATTATGGACACAGCAATGTAGTGAGGGTCTTACTGCTAGATGTATCACGTGCCATTTTAAGGAAATATTGACGTTTATAAGTAGAGAGAGGTGTAGATGCTTAGGGACCCCGTCAGGTTGGTTACATATTGAAGAACAAACCAACCAACCAACACACATTTAAAATGGTTTTTTTCAACAATTAATGGTAACATAATATACCTGAAAATTCGATGCACTAAAAATATGAATCATTCCACGGCATAACGTTCACAATTCAACAGAAGTGACACCTGACAAACTAAGCTCTTCCATACGTCCATCATTCGAATTGGCGAATCTGCAAAACAGTTGTAAAGTTTTGCAAGGCGATATTTGGGCACTGGGCACGTTGCCAGGAGGTAATTTTCCAACCAAACTAGGTCGGAATGACCTGTCCATTACATTTAGGAAGGTTCTAGTATATTGCTCTGCGATTGGTTATAAAACGAAGCCATTGTTGCGGAGACAGAAATCTGATTACTTAGATAGGCTGAAGGCAAGGTTTCAGTTTAAAAAATTGTACTTAACATTTTTAATAATAATTACAATTACCAATCCGAAGTGGCCTGATGGGGCACGGTCTGAAACATCTGTTTTTCCAACTTAACTTATTTGGATTTGCGCTTTTCCTAAGTGAAAATAGTATTTTAATGAGTAATGAGTCTTAGGTCCGCTTTAAAGTCATGAACATTAAGTATTTGCGTAGGTACATACATCGCAAGATATAACAATCCCTTCAAACATTTTTCTGAAAATTTTGTTAGTTAGTGGTTGATAAATAAAATATTTTTTTAGAGATGATTAATTAATAAAGGGTCTTCCAAAAGATTTCACGGCATCTGCTAGTTGTAATTTAGATAACCATTTTAAACTATCGATTAAAGCAAAAACGTGCGTCGAACATTGATGAAGTCACATGTATTTGATACTAACTTCCACACTTAACCATACCTATTCTGTGACTAAACGCGCGTTTTGACGTTTCATGAAAAGTTGATGAACTGATTTGATTAGTTAGCGCCTAGAGCCAAAATCAATTTTATTTTAGTCCTTAATCTGTAAACATCGTATAACAATCAGTACAAAATACAAAACAAAAACAGAATAAATTTTAATAACAATACCACAAGTCTGAAAGCGAAAATATCGTGTAATTTGGAACAGAAATTTAAAATAGCGCCCGAAGTTTTTATCCAATTATACACATCGAGGCAAATTTTCCGCCCTGAATATGCAGACCCATCCATGTCATATCTTTCGATGCTTCGTTTATTAAACTCGTATGTAAACAGCTGTTCAAAAACGAGCATTCATAGTTTAATTCCAGTTTATTTGTTATTCATTCAATCAGTGTACGTACTGATATGTGCAACTTGACTGCCTCCTTGGTCTAGTGGTTAGCATGTTCGACTGCGGCCGACGAGGTCCCGGGTTCGAGTCCCGGGTCGGGTCACAACAAGTATTGGGTTTTTCTGAGAAGAAATTCTCAGTACTAGCCCGGAGTTAGGAAGTTGGCGGTGTTTCACCCCCGTGCCTCGAAGAGCACGTTAAGCCGTCGGTCCTGCGCCTGATCTCTCACCGGTCGTGTCGGATTTTCCGTCCCATCGAGCTATGAGAGTAGAAGGAACAGAGAGTGCACCTGTGTATGCGCACACACTTGTGCACTATAATATCTCCCGCGCAGATGGCTAATCTCTCAGGAGATCGGCCGCCGTGGCCGAAATTCGGTCGGGAGGACATTAATTAATTAATGTGCAACTTATACCTACCACCGCCACCGGCTATAATGATTAAACAAAAGTGACAAATTATTAGAATTATGTCAAAGCCCCAATTGTGTAAGAAAACTACCTATTGATGTAGAATTTTAGTAATGAAGAAAATCGTAATCATTTGAGAAATTAAAGTTACGTTTGTAAAACGACTTGTATAGTTAACTGTTCAAGGAATTCATAGATTCATTCATAGGTAAAGGTCATTCAAATATTCTGCTAACCCTCTAAAACTGCAGTTGGCCTTTTGGTATTTAGATTGTGCCCTAGATTTCAAGTGTCTTATGCCTTGCAAATGCTGTCCACAGTCCAACCGTATAATCAAGATTGACTTCTCGTTTTAACTTAATTTCCAGGAGTTATTTCTATGCTTTTCAAATTATTGTAGTATAAGAACAATAAGTTAATTATTTTTTTAACTTAATGTTCATTAGCTATTTCAAGGTTTTTAGGGTTCCTAACCCAAAGAGTGACAACGGTCTGCTGTCGGTCCGTTGTCCGTCCGTCTGTCTGGGGGCTGTATCTGATGAACCGTAATAGCTATGCAGTTAAATTTTCTCCGAGTGTGTATTTCAATAGCCAATTTAGGAAAAACTGCTTTTTTACGACCCATGAAATTTTCAAAGCGTGAGTAAATACCTCGTTCACTCTAGTAATACTATAGCTGCTATAGTATTACCAAACATAATATAAAACATAATGGAAATAAAACAAAGTTATAATTTAAAGTGGATCCCCAGACAATAAAATTGTATTTAAAAAGTAGATACCTAGTTTTAAATCTTGTTAGATGGTATCTTCGTGTGCCAGTCCGTCTCGCACTTGGCCGCTTTCTGTTTCGATTGCAATTAAATAATAAACTTTGAAATTAGAACATCTGAGGTAGGTAGTATTAAATCCAAACACTGGTTATTCACTCCAATAATATTTATTGCTTACTAGCTGATGCTCGCGACTACGTCCGCGTGGTTTAAGTTTTGTGCAACAGTGTGTGGGTGAGTTGTGCCAGTGATTCGTTCACTTTTAAACTAAAGCGGGCAATGGCCTTAACTATCGTCGTTACTCCTTTTTCTTATTCGAAATTCGAATAACTTCCACAAACCATGATTTTTGCCACTCATGTGTTTTTTATGCATTTTGAATACACTATTACAAATCCGCCCAAAAAAAAAATGCGTAAGTACCTAACTAAAATTATATAATATTAAGCTATCGATTCAGTCCTTTTTTTATCTGATTTTAGGGGGCTTTTCTTCACAAAACAAAGAACGTCAGCCGGTCCGCCCCATCGTTCCCTGTGACAAACTTATACATAGTTCTACTAATAATAACTATACATTAGTTGTATTAATTATCTTAATTTAAAATCAAAAAGCATCATGGCTGCCTCTGAATCAGGGTCTGCCAGTATACTTCACTATATTCGAGAGCGCTATGACGGTGGCACTTTACCGGAAGAAGTTTGAAGCAGTACAAAGGCGAATGGCGATAGGTATCAGTGGAGCGTACCGTACTATCTCCACCGACGCGGTGCTAGTGATTGCAGGACTCATTCCCATTCACAAGATGGTAAAAGAACGCGCCGAGCACTTCACGAACAAGGAACAAACGGCAATTGAAGTGCGTGAGAGAATTCTAACCGAGTGGGAAAATGAGTGGTCGGGAGTCGGAAAAGGTACCTGGACGAGAGAACTAATCAAGGACCAGAAGAAGTGGCACAAAAGACACGAAAAGTGGCACGGGGAGGTAGACAGGTGGCTGATGCAGGCGCTGAGCGGTCACGGGGTGTTCAACACATATCTCTTCGCAATAGGAAAATCACCAACATGAGAACTGAGACACCCCGAGACATGCAATCTTTGATTGCTCTGGCTGTGCAGACCTACGATCAGAGGCGCAGGGAACGAGCGAAGCTTTTTTTTTTTTTTTTTTCTTCGGGGGAGGAAAAAATCCCTACGGACTTCTGCCTAATGGCAGGGCATGTCCGACTTGCACGGACTAAAATAACCTCCCCCGTCTTCGAGGTCAGCACGGAACCGCAATTGCATTACTTCGTGCTGACCCTCTAGCTATTCTATTCGCTCTTCTGCTTTTCTTCTCTTTCTCTTTCCTCCCTCCTCAGCATTATACCCCTTAGCATGTGGGCATATCTTTGCCACGCGTCTGCACCAGCCAACATGCGTGAGATTAAGTTTCGGGCATCCACTCTGCTCTCACTAGTTCCCTGGGCCGTCTCTCTCAGATCAGCACAAGCGGGACACTCAAATAAGGCGTGTCTCGGGGTGTCCTCCTCGCCGCAGAAGTAGCACCTATCACTCGCTGCTTTCCCAATGGCAAAGAGGTAAGTGTTGAACACTCCGTGACCGCTGAGCGCCTGCGTTAGCCACCGGTCTACCTCTCCATGTTTCCTTTTGTGCCATATTTTGAGATCGGTAATTAACTCTCTTGTCCAGGCCCCTTTTCCCGCTCCAGACCATTCCCTTTCCCACTCCGTTAGGGTATCCTCTCGCGTCTCTGTAGGCGTTTTCGTCTTGCATCGAAACAGCTTTGCTCGTTCCCTGGCCAGCTTGGCTATAGGGACCAGCCCTGCTATGACCAGTACTGCTTCAGTAGAAACTGTCCTGTATGCTCCGCAAATTCCAATTGCTAAACGTCTTTGGACTACCTCCAGTTTTTTCCGGTACAGTTCTACCCTAATTGCTCCTTCGAAGATCGGGGCCCCGTAAAGAATAACGGAGTGAGCGACTGATGCCAGCACTCTTCGTTTACTTGCTCTGGGACCACCTTTCGTTGGCATGAGTCTTTTCAGCGCTTCCGTGAGTTTCTGTGCCTTACTTGCAACTTCCTCAACGTGCTTCTTAAAAGTTAAACTTTTGTCGAGCCATACTCCCAAGTATTTCACGTGCTCTTTAGGAGTCACTGTAGCACCTTTTATTCTGAACGAGCGAAGCTGTCAACGCCCAAAACCTCATAGCACGGATGCTGTCGAGCGAGGAAGCTGGAAACGCTATGGGCAAATGCTCAGGGCAATAATGATGCGAAGAGAAGAGAAGGAAAGATAGGAAAAAAAGAAGCAAAAGTAAGGAATAGAGGGTCAGCACGAAGTAATACTATGTGGTTCCGTGCTGACACCTAGACGCGGGGGGAGGTTGTTTTAGTCAGTGCAAGTCGGACATGCCCTGCCGACGGGCAGAAGTCCGGAGGGATTTTTTCCTCCCCCCCAAGAGAAAAAAAAAAGAAAAAAAGTATACTTCACTAAAATAAAAGAACCGCAGCAGGGGTCTTCTCCGGTTGGCCCGTGAGGGCCAAGCGGGGGTACGGGCTTCGAGGCCTGGCCTCATTACCCGGGCGGGGCGCGGGGTAACGTTGTACCCCGGTGATTTTCTTGTAGCCAGTTTCGTCGGCTAGGGCCTGCCTTGAAGGCTACGGGCCCCTAGGCTTGATGTCGTTTCAGTGGTTGGGTCCGCACTGCGGGTGACGTCGTCACCTCCGCGTGCAGGACCCGTGTCATGTCCAGGTGTCTCGGTGCTGCGAGCTATGGGGTCGCTCTCGCGCACCGAGACGGTGTCAGAGCCAGTGGGCTCCGCGCTGCGGGCGATAAGGTACCCGTCGCGAGCGGAGTCAGTGTCTAATCCGGTGAATGTCGCGTTGTCGTCGTCGCTACGATCGCCTGCATGCCGCGCAGGTGATGGTGATCGTAGCAGCTCACGAGGTAGTGGACGCCCGGTCGGAGGTCGGGTGGTCGGTTGTGCGATCCCGTGGAGGTGCTCGTACGGTCCGTTGTCCGCGCGCGCAAACATGCGCCGCGCGAGTGTTCGCACGTACTCCTCCACGGTGGGCGTCTTGAGGTCGCGGTGGATCACGTCATTCCTCACGTACCTCGGAGCTCCCACGATTAAGCGCAGGCACTTGTTCTGCCGGACTTGGAGGCGGCTCTTCTGGTATGCAGAACAAAGCGCATACCAGGCGGGAGTACGTCGCGTACGTCAGCCGCGAGCGGACATAGGCTCCGTAGATCCGGAGCTTGGTCTTCGGTGAGAGGCTTGAGGTGAGGACCTGGTGCAACATTGACGCGGCAGCCGTGGCGTGGTTCTCTACATGATTAATCATGGGAACCATGGCCAGGCCGGCGTCAATGTGACACCCCAAGTAGCGCACCGAAGTCTGCCACTCTATGTCCTGGCCTCGCAATTGGAGCTGATGCATGTGCTTCCGGGCGCCGAACAGGATGGCGGCCGTCTTCCCCACGTTGACGGCCATTCTCCACTTGTCCAGCCACTCCGGAAGTAAGTCCAGCAGACGTTGCATGCGATTCGTAGCGACGATTTGATGGTACGACGACGCGAAGTACGCGCTGTCGTCGGCGTAGAGTGACAACAGCACGTCTTCCTCCCCCTCGCGCAGATGGTCGGCGAGGGTAGGGATGTCATCCGTGTACACCGCGTACAGACACGGGGACAAGCAGCTACCCTGAGGCACACCGGCCCGTCAAAGGCCTTCTCGATATCGGGGAAGACCCCGACGATGAAGTGGCCACGATTCCTCTCACTGGCGATGTAATGAAGTCCTCTCGCCAGCTGGAGCATCGTTGAGTGGTTACTGCGAAAGCCAAACTGCTCGGCACGCGGACTAAGGTGCGGAGCGAGCCTTCGCAGCAACAGATGCTCAAACAGCTTGGCGATGTGCGGCAAGAGGGTGATGGGGCGGTAGCTTCCTGGCAGGCGGCGGTCCTTTCCCGGTTTGGTGATAAATTTCCCCAACTTCCAGGAATCCGGGAAATGAGCGGTGCGGAGTACGCCGTTGAAGAGTCTCGCTAGTGCAACGAGAACTCTTCTCGGTAGCTGCTGTAGTGCGGCGATCGGGATCCCGTCGTAGCCTGGCGCCTTCCTCTTAGGAAGTCGGAAGACGGCCTTCCTCAGCTCGGACGGGGAGTCGCCTCCCCGGAGCGGAGAGGTCGGGGTCGACAGGAATTCCTCTATCTGCTGTGCGATCGCCGCGTGGTGTCTAGACACGGTGTCGTCGGTGGCCGGTGGGTTGGGGGTGAATTGACCTTCCATATACTCCGCCATGATCTCGGCTCGGTCAATGGCGGAGTATCTTCGTCTACCCTGGCTGTCTAGTAGGGGGTAGACGGGTGAGTCTGATCCGGTGAGAGTCTTGGACAGGTGGTACAGCGTTGTGTCTGACTCGGCCGCCGCGTCGATGGTCCTTTTCCAGTCATCATCATCGCGGGCGCCGAGTGCCTGTGACACTTCCTGTGCAAGACGGTTGAGGTCACGCTTAACTCTCGGACAGCGCGTGCGCGCCCATAGCTTACGTAGAGCGCGCTTCTTCTCAAGCATGTCCCGGAGCGAGCTTGGTAGCAGGTCCCGTCGTCCAGTGTGAGGTATGATGGTAGTGGCCTCGCTCTTAGCCTGTTGTATGGCCGCCGTGATAGAACTGGCGGCTCGGTCAACGTCAGCTGGGGTCGAGATGGGTCTTGCGAGCTCTAGTTCCGACAGCGCGGCTGCGTACTTCTCCCAGTTCGTTTTCGTCCTGGGAGGACGTGGTATGGTGAAGTCTCGCTGGAGGCACGACTAAAAGAACCGGTTAGCGGACAGTATCTTGAACCAACCGGATTGTAGATGGCGCCACTTGTATTTTACATCTCAGTGTAGCATCTATGCGTGCCAAAGTATAACCATGATCAGGAAGGCGGTTTCCTCAGATCAAAGCCCCCCGGCCATTGCACTGCGGCTGGGTTGATCTTGGCCGACTTTAGCAGTTTGCTTGTTAAGTGCTTTTCATAATTTTTGGAAATAAGGACAGCGTACGCGCCGTTCTCCTTGTTTAACGATCAGATTCAGATACTTTATTTGCATAACTAGCTGACGCCTGCGACTTATTACTGCATTCAAGTTTTTTGGTTCCTGCGGGAACTCTATAAAATTTTCGGGTTAAAAATAAATAAAAGTAAATGTGTTATTCCAGACTATAACCTATCTCTGTGCCAAATTTCATTCAGATCTGTTCAGCCGTTCTGGCGTGATTGAGTAACAAACATCCATCCATCCAATTTTTCGCATTTATAGCCACAGTCGTATTATGCGGTTGGATAAACTACCTCAAGCTCTTGGTTACGGCATTTGTCTTCGAGCTTCTTTACTGAGGATTCCGTTCCAGAAGATACTGCTGCAGATAACACTTCTGTAGCAAAGTTCGTAATCTGCCCTTTCAAGCTACTTACTTAAACATTTTTAAAACACGAAATTAAGTCCACATATCACAGGCAAACATATGGCATGGGCATCGAAATATTATGGAAATACCGATGTAAACAGTAAATTATGTTGACACTTGACAGCTGTTGACAGATTTTCTCTTGGTCGCAATTTTTTTTATAATTAATTTTGTTTCCTTCAATCGCCACCAAAAAGATATTATTAAGTCCTAATCAAGTGAATTGCTGTTATCTGTTGAGGAGTTTTGTCCTCTATCTCTGATAATATTTATCAAATCTTCACCAAAATTGGGCAAAACTTACCTGATGATACATATTTTCTAATAAAGAAAGATTTATTCAAATCAGTTTTGATTTGACTGAGTTAAGGGGTAAAATCAACAAAAACCCCTATCCTGGAGGAACCTTATTTTCTATCGGGACAAAAACTATCCTATATATTAACCCGGAGTATCAGCTACCGCTATACCAAATTTCATTTAAATCCGTTCATTAGTTTTCGCGTGATGCGCGGCCATACAGACAGACAGACAAAAATTAGATAAAAATCTGTTTTGGGCTCAGTATAGATAGTAAAGCATACCCCGATTAAAATTTTCAGAATATATTAAATGTACAGAAATCTTCCAGTTACAGTTTTATTATAAGTATAGATATAGATTTTATATTATCACAAATACAGTGGCCATTTTTGTACAATAAAGAATAGCGTTTCAGACCAGTGTTGCCACCCCACAAAACCATAGCAATGATACCATTTATAATTCGTTTTTAAATTTCCATCTCCATCCATCTAGGTAGATTAAACAGAATCCAGTGAAGTTATACATTGTTCTATAGTAATGTACTATCTACTTATTTGAAAAAATAGCTATTACGTTGTCTGGCAAAAATTTACCTACCTTTTTCCTCGTTTCTAGTGTAAAACATTCTTATTACCTACTGGTGAAACTTGGCAAGTAATCGGCTTAAGAGCCATTATTTACTGCTGCTTAAAACAAAAAAAAACTGGACTCTCGCTGAATGTAAATGAAAACTGAGAATGAACAATTAAAAGGTTAATTTTTTACCTAGCAAAGTAATGATTTTGCTGTTTTATACTGAGAAAACAGCGTATTAAGAGACAAATAACAATAGTAGATATATTTTGGTGAAACAAAAATTCAGCCAATCACATCAGTGAGATTGTAACAATGATTAATGGCTTAGCTTTTTCATAATTCTTAGAGCTACAGATGGGGCTAATTTAATTGGTTGATCTTTGTTAATTGGTTGATTTTCTCTCCATTCGATCGCGACGCGTAAAACGATTTGTATGAAATTGTCAAGCGCTTGACAGCTGATGTTTGAACAATGAGGGCTACCGTTTTTACGCTCACTAGTTGGCGCCACTTGCGAGTAAGGTCCTGAAGTATAGCTGTATATTCGGTAAACAAGCATATTTCTGAAAAAAAGAACTCTTTTTTAAATAGTAAACATACAGGAACCAGGGAAATACTAACCTATGAATTAGCTGTTCGAAAAAATCCGCTTAATTTTGCACCTATTTTTCTTAGCTACGCTTTTAAGGGTCCTACCCTTGGCCGACATCTAGGCGTAGCTGTCAGCCGCTGTCAATTGTTTCTATACAAATACAACCACAGTCTACGCAGGCACACATAGAAGGATTCAGCCCCTACCACGGGAGCACACAATATGCGATCAACTATCTCACTATGGCACAAATAATATTATTTATTGATTGATAGCTAGATGATACTTACGGCTTCGTCTGCGTTCGTTAATTTTTTTTTATTTCTGCGGGAATTTCTCAATTTTTCGGGATAAAGGTAACTTATGTCCTTCCTCGGGATGTAACCTTACTCTATACCAACTTGGTTGAAATAATGGGCCGTTCAATTACACGTCTTTGGCATTTTTAATATCATAGTATGGATTGTAGAGGTGCTTCTTGATAATATACCAACCGGCTGATTCCTGCTTTGATACTGAAATGCTTTGAACTGATTTATAACTATGAGTAGGTATAGGTAAAGATAGGTGTTTATTTGATAAAGGTTGTATGCTTAGGTAGAAAAATAAATTAAATTAATAATGGCGCTTAGTATTAGTAGTAGTTCTGCATGAATAGTATAAAAACGGTGTAAGACAGCACTAGGAGATTCCATTTCCATCTGAGATGTGCGATGAAGTGGTTTGAGAAGTAACTAGTCAGCTTCTGTGTTCCATACTTCAACTAGTATAATGTGTAATGTAGGGAACATTATGGACGTAAGTAAGCTGCGTGACTGTCATGCTGTCATTCCCTCTCTCGTAATAAATACTTAGAAGGACGTGTTTCCTTTCCTCATTATGTGAAAAACTTCGTTGCTTAGTTGAACCCCTTTCCCCTAGAGCTAAGCTATGAAAATCAATTGATGATGGTGGGTTTGAGACATATCCGTAACAACTAACGTAGCATCAACTGATGATTTTCCTAATGTTGCATGGAAACTATCCACTAACAGCCCACTAAATCAGAGTAATACTTGATACATTATGTATGTACATATATTTATGTAGCTCCCTATATTATATTGTGTATTATTTTCTAGGTACATTATTGCAATTTTTTTTCTTTTTATAAACTGCTGAGTTATTGTCATCTCTCCTCAGTAGAATCTCCTTTTCAAGCTGGGTAAAGTCCCGTTGATTCATCATAAATGACACAACTCATCCTAAAAAACTTATTTCCATTATTTATTTAGTTTTTGATGTGAAACTTTTATAGCACTTTGAAATGGAAAATAAAACCGCAATTTATTTCTACAATATAAAGTTTATTAGTATAAAGTACCTAATATAATTGATATAAATAAAAATTATCCTTGTCACATTTTGACAAACCGAAGTTTTATGACAGCAAAAAAACGTTTATAATATTATCATGTAGGTACTGACTATGAGATAGCTGCACTTTTGGTAACTATCGCCAGGAAGGCTGATTCAGTATTAGGTGGGTGTAGGGCTCTCCACTGATGACGATAGTGAAGGTCTGCCTGCATGCAGATCAGCCTTTCACTAGCTATGGCCGCTCAAACACGTACTATGGTTACCAAAAATGAACCATAACTAGGAAGGCTGATTCTTGTACAGTATTAAAGTATGCGCAGTACCTATGTAAACAGTATAAAAACTGACGCTATTCATCGGGCCGTTCACTAGACATGGCCGCTCAAAGATGTGTTAGCCTTCCTAGTCATTGTTAATTTTAGGCAACCATAAGACGTCTTTGAGAGGCGATAAGTAGTCAGACCCCATCAGCATGCGGGCAGTCCTTCACTATCGTCATAAGAGGAGAGCCTACACCTACCTAATACTGAATCAGCCTTCCTGGCGATAGTTACCAATAGTGCAGCTAGTTTTAAATAAATAAAAGGTACTCTTTTATTTATTTCAAACCTTTATAATTGTAATTTTACCCATCAACTAAACCGACAGATATAATTTGGAAACAACAACAAAAAATGAGGTATTTTGGTTCCCTTAATTTTCCGGGATAAAAAGTAGCTGTTTTATTAAGTAGTAAGTAGTATGTGTTATTCCAGACTATAATCTATCTCTGTGCCAAATTTCATCCAGATCCGTTCAGCCGTTCAGGCGTGAAAGAGTAACAAACATACATACATACATGCATACATCCACTCATCCATACTCACAAGCTTTCGCGTTTATAATATTAGTAAGGATAAGGATTTATACCTAGTTTTGTAATTTACCTACCTTTTAGTTATTTTTGCCGAATGCTTTTTACCTTACTGTTCAGAGCTCTCCAATTTATATTCTATAACTTGATCATCGTGTAGAATTTCAAAGCTGCAATACGTAAATAACCAAAATGTTTAGATAGGAAAGATGAATGTCTTTTGTTGGTATAGTCTACTAATTATAAATTAATATTTTTTTACCAGTGTACAGACTATGGTGAGAGTAGGTACATGAAATGGTATAACTCTGATGCTATGATAATTAGCGGAAAAGTGTTGTAGGTACAATGAAATGAAAATTTAGTTGATTTGTATTGAGAAACGAATAATTGCATTTTGCGATAAAGCGCGAAACTTGTACAGAAATTATGTAGGTAACTAATGCATTTATTTGCTTCTTCTCTGCAATCTGCATGTGATATTATGTGGAAGTGATATGGGATGACAGCTTTCAAGATTTCAGGAAATAAGAGTATACTTTTTGTTTGTTTTTTTCCAATGCAACGGCTTATTTTCTTTTTTATAATAGGCAGACCTTCTTTTATGTTTTTCCATCTGCAAAAATAATGAATCACAATAAATCATTCTAGATCATGTCTAGATAATTTAAAAAATACATGGACTGATGAACTTTGCTGAGCTTTGATAAAGCCTCAGGTATGTTTACGTCATTATGTCAAAAAATTAAAGTGTCGGTAGGTACATGGGTTTTACTGGCGTTGCACTCTCCATTATATTATGCGCTGGCTGTAAAAGTACGTGGTGACGTGTCTGTAAAAGTTTTACTTCAACAAACGTCAAATTTGAAATCACACAATGATACAAAACCCAACAATCAGCGCATCAATACGAAAATCACCGCGGCCGACGCCATTTTTTTTTTTTTTGGAGGGATCTTTTATTTCAAATATTACAAATAATCACACTGACTAATACTGTAGGTAAGTAATAAAACAAATTATACTTACTTTTTTACAATAGTCACACACTGCAGAAGTAAATTGTTTTTGTACTCGACAGAAAGCAAGATTATCACTTCAGATCAGACGAAGCTATTTTGACAGCCTACGTGCGACTGAAAACTGCGAAGCAAGTTCTGCGCGTTCAGTAAAATAATGGATGAAGCTAGGCGGCGTGCGCACGTTTCTTTGTTTTATACAAAACAATAGAGAGGATTGAAAAAATTGTGCCTTTATGAGGACTTTTGTTTTGTTTAAGTTATGTTTCATTCTATCTATCTACATAGGTACTTATGATAAATCTTTGGAGTAATGTTTATTATGTATACAGACCCCAAAAATATTTATATAGAACTAGATGATTCCCGCGACTTCGTCTGCGTGGATTCATATTTTTGGATTCCCGCGGGAACTCTTCAATTTTCCGGGATAAAAAGTAGCCTATGTCCTTCCCTGGGATGTAACCTATCTCTGTACTAAATTTCATCAAAATCGGTTGAGTAGTTGGGCCGTGAAAGCGTAGCAGACAGACAGACAGACAGACACACTTTCGCATTTATAATATTAGTATGGATATGGATATTTTTAACCGACTTCCAAAAAAGGAGGAGGTTCTCAATTCGGCGCGTATCTTTTTTTTTTATATACTTAGGTAGGTACTGCTACAAAGTTAGCCCTAGTTTCCGATCTCACCTGATGGTAAGTGATGATGCAGTCTTAGATTTTAGCGGGTTACTACACGGCATGTTACCTGAATGCTAAATCATTTGGCGGTACATCTTTCCCGGTAGGGTGGCAACTAACGACGGCCGAAGCCTCCCACTAGACCAGGCCAGGGTGAATTCAGATATTATAAATTCCTAAATTGACCCTGCTAGGAAACTAACCTGGGTCCTCCCACTAGAAGACTATAGCGCTAACCACTGCGTCATGGAAGTCATCGAAAATTTGATGAAATAGTCAACTTTATCATGGAGTGATTAACATATTTTGACGACGACATAAACTCAAACTAATAATATATTTATTAAAAAAAACCGGCTAAGTGCGAGTCGGACTCGCACACCGAGGGTTCCGTACAAACCTGTAGTAAGTTTTAAATACGATTTATGACGTATTAAAAAAAAACTACTTACTAGATCTCGTTCAAACCAACTTTCGGTGGAAGTTTGCATGGTAATGTACAACATATATTTTTTTTAGTTTTGTCATTCTCTTATTTTAGAAGTTACGGGGGGGGGGGGGGGGGGGCACATTTTACCACTTTGGAAGTGTCTCTCGCGCAAACTATTCAGTTTAGAAAGAAATGATATTACAAACCTCAATATCATTTTTGAAGACCTATCCATAGATACCCCACACCTATGGGTTAGATGAAAAAAAAATTTTTGAGTTTCAGTTCTAAGTATGGGGACCCCCAAAATTTATTGTTTTTTTTTCTATTTTTGTAAGAAAATCTTAATGCGGTTTACAGAATACATCTACTTACCAAGTTTCAACAGTATAGCTCTTATAGATTCGGAAAAAAGTGGCTGTGACATACGGACGGACAGACAGACAGACAGACAGACAGACAGACAGACATGACGAATCTATAAGGGTTCCGTTTTTGCCAAATTTGGCTACGGAACCCTAAAAACTAGCTGATGCCCGTTACTTCGTCCTCGTGGATCAAGGTTTTCGGTTCCCGCGGAATCTTTTTAATTTTCAGGGATAAAAAGTACCCTATGTATTGTTCCAGACTATAATCTATCCCTGTGTCAAATTTCATCCAGATCGGTTCAGCCGTTCTGGCGTGATTAATTACCTAACAAAAATTCAAATTCAAAATAATTTGAATTTGAATTTCAATCCATCCATCCATCCATACATCCATCCAAAGTTTCGCATTTATAATATTAAGTATAGATAAGTAGGTACCTACACAGTACACCTGAACGTCACGTTTACAAAGTATAAGACGTGATGGACAACGGTATCAAAGCTACGAGGGTTCCAAACGCGCCCTGTAGGTATCCATACACCTTTACACTGTAATAGGACTTTTCAATAGTTGACGTTTTACAAAAACTTTGAACTTGTTGGCATCTCAAATATTTCTTTTGGGAGTTATTATAAAAACGCATACTGTTACCGACAAATGAATACCTAACTAATTTTACAGAGTCTAGAAGCACTAAAAATTCATATATTTTCTTGAATGGTTACTTTTTTCATTCTTGAATTTATTGATGTTTTTATGCACATTTTTTTTTAAATCCACTACAAGTTAGCCCTTGACTGCGATCTCACCTGATGGCAAGTGATGATGCAGTCTAAGATGGTAGCGGGCTGACCTGTTAGGGGCATGACAGTTATATTAAACCCATACCCCTATTCGGTTTCTACACGGCATTGTACCGGAACGCTAAATCGCTTGGCGGTACGTCTTTGCCGGTAGGGTGGTAACTAGCCACGGCCGAAGCCTCCCACCAGGCCAGTCCAGGGAAATTCAGAAATTATAAATTTACAAACCCTGCCGGGGATCGAACCCGGGACCTCCGCACGTTAAGGCTGCGCAAAGCACTGCGCCGCACGGAGGTCGTCAGACCTACTACACACATATTATACTTAATCCATAATATCCATAATCCATAATAATATTATAAACGTAAAAGTGTGTCTGTTGGTTGCTTGTTTGTTTGGTTGTATGCTTTCACGACTCATCCGTTCCACCGATTTTGATGAAATTTGGTACAGGAGTAGGTTGTATTCCGGGGACGGACATCCCAGGTTATTTAATCCCGGAAAATGAGAGTTTCTGCGGAAATCAAAAACCTTAATCCACGCGGACGAAGTCGCTAGCATCATTCAGTCCATACTAATATTATAAATGCGAAAGTGTGTCTGTCTGTCTGTCTGCTACGCTTTCACGGCCCATCTGTTCAACCGATTTTGATGTAATTTGGTACAGGGATAGGTTATAGTCTGGAATAACACATAGGGTACCCGGGGAAGGATAAAGGGTACTTTTTATCCTGGAAAATTAAAGAGTTCCCGCGGGAATCAAAAATCCACGCGGACGAAGTCGCGGGCATCATCCAGTTTTCAATTATGTATTGGTCGTGGACCGTCATAATTTCAACTTCTTTGAATTTAGTTTTGTATATGGCACGAACAGCCCTTTTCTGCGAGACCAAAACAGAATGAACATCAGCATTAGGTACCCCATAGACCCGAAATTGATATTTCGCCAGTTTCCCCCTTCGGACGACTGTTATAAAAGAAAAAAATTTACTTAGACTGAGCTATAAGAACCAAAATACCCATTCAAAGTTAGTTTTAGTGGAGTTCGTGCACAAAACAGGCAAAATAAGACAGAGAATAAAATACCGTTTTGGGCTCAGTGAATAATAAAATAACCACCAATTAAATTTTCAAAATAAATATTTTATATACAGAAATCGTCCAGTTACATTTTTTTATACGTATAAATATCGATGATTAGTTTTGTTCAATGGTAGTGGATGCATTGACGTTTGTGTACGGATACTAACAGTGACAAACGTCAGTTCAGGAGCAACGGGACGCAACCTCACGCCTTGAGAGCCCGCAGGCGTATGGGAAATGACTGCCGTATTTCATGAATATATAACGAAATTTTGTGATGCGCGCGCCCGTACTAAATTTGTATGAAAAATTCGTGCTGTAAAAATGAGGGATGTTTGGAACCAGATTGTAAAAAAACTATAAGTTTTATTGAAAATATTATTTATTTAAAGTGTTTTTTGATCTTTTACGATCAATTTAAAATAACTTTTGTCTAAATAATGTCTCAAATTAAATCACAATAGTCGGAACGCGATAAGACCTTTTTTGAGATTTCCATGAATTTCCCAATAATTTTCTGCCGTTACTATACGATTTTTTGACCACTTTTTTTAATTACATCATACTATGTCTCAATGAGTAGCGAATGGTATTTATTCGATAATGAAATTTTAATTTTTGCTATACTAAAATGTCGGAACAGAAAAGGATGTTTCCCCCTATTACAATACATCCGTCCTTAAAGCACAGAGCACTGGCATTCTTTGGCACGTATCTTACATCTTCCATAATTAATCGGTTATTGCTAAATATTCATTACAATAGTAAATAATTAGACCCGCGATAAAAGCCCAGTGATATTTGACATTTCGGGGACCTCACACTACACTAGCGCCCCTAGCGGCGAATTTAAACGCGGTAGCCCTGATTCTATCTATACTAACACTAGCGGACGCCCGCGACTTCGTCCGCGTGACATAAGTTTTTAAATTCCCACAGGCACTCCTTACTTTTCCGGTATAAAAAGAAGCCTATGTCACTCTCCAGGTATTCAACTATACCCAACACACATGCAAAAAATCACGCCGATCCGTTGCTCTGTTGCGGTGTGATTGACGGACAAACTCCCTATTTGACTTTCTTGGGGATAGAAATTTTATAAATTGTGAAATCCGTATTTCATCATTTTTAACCGGAAGCTAAAATACCAAGTTTCATGGCTATAGCTTGAAAAACGACGGAATTTCATAAAACTTTCAACCCCTATTTAATCCCTTTGGGGGTGGAATTTTTAAAAATTGTTACACACGTCCTTCTTATTTTTTTACCGAAAACCAAAATACCAAGTTTCGTAGATATAACTTGAAAAATAACTTGTAAAATAAAAGACTTTCATAGAAATTTTCACCCCTATTTCAGCCCTTTGGGGGTAGAATTTTCAAAAATGGCGAAACACGTATTTCTTCATTTTGAACCGGTAACTTAAATACCAAATTTCATGGATATAACTTGAAAAATGACGGACTTTCATACAAACTTTCAACCCCTATTTTACCCCTTTGGGGGTGGAATTTCGAAAAATCCTTTCTTAGTGGATGGATGTCTGTTACACAATCACACCAGAACGGCTGAACGGATCTAGATTTTTGGCATAGAAATAGATTAGGTATAGTCTGGAACAACGCATAGGCTACTTTTTATCCCGGAAAATTATAGAGTTCTCGCGGGTTCACAAAAAACCTTAATCCGAACGATCGCGCGCATCAGCTAGTAATATATATTATGTATAAATAATAATTAACGTTGTCGGAATCGAATAGGTACCTACGTGATAAAAACTCCCACTCGGCCTGCTGATTTTACTGATTTGCCGTCACGCGTGCATATTGCACTCGAATCGAATCGGCATGCATATTGCATAGATTGATTGCATATATCGCACAATCGGAATACTAGTCTTGATGCATAATAATGCGAATTTGCATCCCAAAATGCTTTATTATTAGTCCTATTAGTTCAGTTCAGGTAAGTCTTAAGACCGAAAACTAACTGGGGACAAAACTTTTGAAGAAAAAGTCCGCGTAGGAGGAGGTCAAAGCATTGTCCTGTTGCGCTAGTGTGTAAGGCCCTATAGGGCCTATACAAAAGTAAGCTAAGCAGACAGGAATACATTTTTTGTCTCAAGAGCGTTTGCTTGGTAAGATTTTCTAACATTATATTTTACTAGCTGATACCCGCGACTTCGTCCGCGTGGATTGAGGTGTTCGGATCCGGCGGGAACTCCTTAATTTTCCGGCATAAAAAGTAGCCTATGTGTTATTGCAGACTATAATCTATCGCTGTGCCAAATTTCATCCAAATCCGTTGAGTAACAAACATCCATCCATCCATCCATTGCATTTATAATATTAGTATAGATTCGTCGATAGCAAGAAAACCACATTCAAACCACACAGTAGAATTGTAAGCGTCTGTTAACCGCACTGTATTCCTGAGTGTATTGAATGTTATTGTGATTTGTATTTGAGGCTCTAAAAACTGAATACTAAGCGGCAGTATCACAGCTGAATGTAAGACTGTTACAAATAATACAAGAAATATAACAGATACTGCGCAATTATGTTGAGTTTAATAAAACTTTTATCTATTACTAGACGAGGCCCGCGACTTCTTCCACGTGGATTAAGGTTTTTGGATTCCCACGGAACTCTTTAATTTTCCGGGAAAAAAGTAGCTTATGTCCTTCCCCGGGGTGTAACCTACCTCTATACCAAATTTGATCAAAATCGGTTGAACATATGGGCCGTGAAAGCATAGCAGACAGACGGACACACACTTTCGCATTTGAAATATTAGTATGGATTCTTAAACTCTTTCCTACCACAAAAGAAAGTGAAATGAAATAAGAAAAATCTGACCTGATTGATCACCTAGTGAGATCGCTGTTAAGGGCTAATATTGTGTAAATTGTAGTGGAATAAAAAATAGCAAAAACGCTTCCAAATCCAAATTTATATTCACTAATTACTTTAAATTACAAACTTTTACATTTTAGAAAGCGCCTAAAGATCAAATGCTTTATCGTTAATGAGTTAATTTTAACTTGTAATGGGGTAATTTTAATAATTTATTATTTAACCGAAACATTCAGGAAGATTCAAATTTGGGACATCTCGTACATTAAATGTTAAAAGCTTCCTTACCGTTAATTAGGAAGATTTTATTTTCATATAGGCGAAAACTTTAAATGCAAACTTCGAGCTAAATATCCAATTAAGTCACTTTAGGAAATTATCTTTAACTATCTTACGAACTCATATTAAGTACTAGTAGGTAACTACGAGGGGCATGAAAAACCCCCAAAATTCGTACGAGGGGTACGAATAGTCGTACCATAAGTTTCCAACCACGCCTGTGTTAGAAAGAAACTATTGAAGGTTGCTCATAAAATCCTACATTTGTAGGCCCAAAAAATATTAACACAAAAGGCCTCGCCGGCCTTGGCTGGAATCCAAAGAGTTAGTCTATTTGATTGTAGAATGACTCTCCACTGCCAACTATCGGAATGTAAAGTTGGAATAAACTGCATTTGTAAGCAAATATTGTGTACAGCAGATCTTAAATCCGTGAGTTTTTCTAATATTTTCCTGATGATTAATCTCTGGTATGATGAAAATAATTCATTCAATTCTATGAAAACTGTTATCAATAAAATGTCTACTACTCTACAGTAAGCTGTAACACATAGTGAGAAACGTACAAAAGTAAATAAATTCCTCGAACTTTTTATACGAACGAATATTTGCCAACATTACAACTCCTTACCAGAGGATATAGTAAAAATGGTAATATCGTTTTACGAAAAGTTCGAATCTATGAAAATTGTTACCAATAATGTACTTCTACTCTTTTACTATAATAATGAACATCAGTAACTCTAAATTACCCGAACTTAACGAAAATTAATTGGCTTCCTAAGATATGAATTCAATTTCTCTGAACACCTAGGTGAAAAAATCGGACCCTAATGAAGATGAACGGGCCCCTGGAGCCAAAAGAAAATTTCATAATCCAGCACACCCCAGCAAACATATTTTTACTATTCATAAAGGCCCTTAATTTAATATGAGTATTATTTTACTTTGTTTACAGCGAAAGCTTTCTTCTTCTTTCATCTACTACTGGGAAAGGCAGCTAAATACGCAGCTCAGTAACTCATTGACCGTTGCCGATCTATTTTGAACACCACCATCAAGCTCCCTTACTACCCCGGCTGTTAAATATAAATATATTTAAGTCTCCCCCCTTACTGTGTCGTATTCTTCATTGCTGAGGGTCGTGACCCTTTTGCATTAATCACATAATGGCAGGGGTTTTCTTGGATTAATAATACAGTGGGTTCCCAGGTCCTTCCGCATACGACTCTCCGAAGAGTACCATTTCAACTCTTAGGTTTCTAACGATTATTATCACATGTTAGTGATAATAATCGAGACCGACGGTTTAATATACTTAAGTAAGTACCTTATTATTTTTATCCTTTTCTAAATCAATTTAATTGGACAATGGACACCCTATAAAAATATGTACCTACTTGTACCTAGTAGGTACGTACCTGTAGGTACATGCATAATATTCTGTAGATTTAGTTGATATCGAATTTGATGATATAAAATCCAATTATTAAGTTTGTATGAGTGTTTGGACTAGTAGAAAGGATAGAGAAGCAATTTTACGTATAGTAACCAAAAGTTTGTTTATTATTTTGACCTAGATTTCACAATTTTGCAACCCACAAGCATAATATGAGCGCTCGTATAAGTTAAATCGTAAAAAATATTTAAAAATATAAAAGCTCTATTATGAAAAGAAGGTTGAAAAATATAGGATAAAAGGATACATAAATATGACATAGAATCAAGCTAATTTAGGTGTCCACTTCACATAATACAAGATTAAGGAACTTTTCTTACAGTTTTGTAAATAAAATCGGAATCTCGGCTTTTCCACCCACCACCCACAACATATTTTGTAATGTTTACTGAACTGTGTAACTGCTTTGTGTCTTATCAACCGACTTCAAAAAAAGGAGGAGGTTCTCAATTCGACTGTTTTTTTTTTTAATGTTTGTTACCTCAGAACTTTTGACTGGGTGGACCGATTTGGATAATTCTTTTTTTATTTGAAAGGACATACTTCCCAAGAGGTCCCATATAAATTTTATCGAAATCGGTCGAGCGGTTTTTAAAATATCAACAATAAAATAAGTACTTTGTATAGCGTGTGCTTGTTGTTGTAAAGTAGCGCGGGAGTTTGAAGTCGGTTGTTTAAAAAGAATTTTTTATATTAAATTATTTTGTGTCACTAATGTGAGTGGTATTACAGCTGTACTATTACCTACCTATTCTGTGGTAATATTGACGAATCAATTTAAGTTCAGTTTGCGCACGGCATGCAAGCCACAGATATTAGATTCAAAAATTAGTTAAAAATAATACTTGTCTACTTTGCATTTCGTAGTAGTTTTCTAACTTGGACATCCATCTATATACTCTATACTAATATTATAAATGCGAAAATTTGGATGGATGGATGTATGGATGGATGGATGTTTGTTACTCAATCACGCCCCAACGGCTGAACGGATTTAGATGAAATTAGGCACAGAGATAGACTATAGTCTGGAATAACACATTGGCTACTTTTTATCCCGGAAAATTAAAGAGTTGCGTATTTTGAGGTTTTTCGGTTCCGTGGACCTCAAAACACGTGGACGCAGTCGTGGGCATCAGCGAGTAAAGTTATAAAATCAATGGTTGTTAGAGCAGTGTGCTTGTAAAACTTAAAATTTGCGCTATAAAAAGTTTATGTCAGCTTATTCAATAGATGTATAAAAGCTGCAACCAAGCGAAGGTTCTTTCATAAAATGAGATATAAGACTTTAGAATACCAGGCATAATAAGTTTTTTATACGAGTATTGTAAAGAAGATTGTCAAAGCGTGGCGCCTTTTACTCGGAATATATGCAATTCAAAGAAGTATTTGCCTTTTACTTCATTATTTCGCTGAAAGCGAAAAGGTCCGCTTGACGAATCAAGATACCCGGATATTAAAGAAGTTTTGTACTTCTTTCATCTAATAATTAAACAAGACATTTAAAGTCTTTTTAAAAAAACCGGGCAAGTGCGAGTCGGACTCGCGCACGAAGGGTTCCGTACCATTATAAATAAATAATTACCTTTGTTAATGAACCGCAAGACTAACTTTGTTTGTAGAGGTTTATTGTTAATATCAAAAAAACTATGCTAGTTAGAGCATTGGCTATAGTTTTCCTGTAAAATATTTCCTGTAAAATATACGTAAATTCCTATTGACCATAATTATTTCAAATTTTTCGATTGGTAAACTCCGGAGATAAGGGGGGGGAACGGTATTTTTTTAGACATTTTCCCCAATAAATCAAAAACTATCATAACTAAAAATATTTAAAAATCTGTTTTAGAATGTACAAAGTAAACCCTTTCATATGATACCCCACACAGTACAGTTATCTCACTTTTAAATTTCAACCCTCAGATTTTCCCCCCTTTTTAAATAAGAACAAAAATAATTTCCAATTTTTTTTAATTCCAGTGTCTTTGGGCCGCTAATATACACAAGCTTTCCAAATTTCATGTCGATAGCTTCGGTAGTTACTGAAATAATCGAGTGTGACGGACGGACAGACGGACAGACGGACAGACGGACAGACGGACAGACGGACAGACAGACGGAGAAAGTCGCACCATAAGGGTTCCATTTTACCATTTTGGTACGGAACCCTAAAAAGACCGTTTGCTAGGAATGCTAATAATAAAGAACTATATATATTATGATGCCCGCGACTTCGTCCGCGTGCATTAAGTTTTTTAGATTCCCGGGGGAACTCCTTCATTTTCCAGTATAAAAAGTAACCTATACCTCCATACCTCCATTTCATCAATAGTACATTACATCGCGAGACCGGGAAGTACGCGTTTTCTGGTCGAGTGTTAGTTAGGCTATATACGAGACCAGAAATGCTCTCCCGGTCGAGGTGTGTATAGTGCTTTTCTAAAAAATGAAACAAGTGACTTTTCTTTGGATTTCGGCGGAAGCAAATTATTTTTAGCCAATTTGGCCTCCGCTCTCAGAAAAGGAGGCGTACAATCTTAATCCATAATATCCTCACTCGAACTCATTTTTTCGTAAACTTTTAAATAATAAATTAAAACGATTAGGTATGTAGTTAATTCCCGCCTTTCAATATTATAAAGATAAAAAATAAATATTATACTTTTAATTTTTTTTTGCGCTGTGAGTGCTGAATGCGTAATACGGTAGAGTTCCAAATTTAAACTATTTAGGCCAAAGAACATTATAACAAGTTACAAGATATTCAGGAAGAAAGATTCCAAATTCAAACTTATGATATGTAATGAAAATACATACATTATTTACTGGCCTAGGCCGGGAAGTTTAACTTTCGAACTCATTTACAGGGTATGAAATGTGCACATTTCATATTTTTTAGAAAAATCAATTTAAAAGATGGGCCATTAAAGCGTAGCAGACAGATAGACAGACCGACAGACACGTTTGCATTTAAAATAAAATTAGTATGGATTGTTCAATAGACTTCAGGCCGTTTCTACGTTACGTTTTTCCTGTCGGATCTTATGACACATACGTGTCAAACACGTTTCTGAACTTATTTGAAAAATATAGTCTTGAGAGTTAGTCGGTAAAGTTAGGTTCTGACAAGTTCTGAAAACTGTTCGTTTTGATTCGTTTTCCACTGTAGATTCTCTTTACTTAGCTCCGAAGTTGGAATCTTGGAAACTCGTTTTGGGAATTCAAACATTTTTTTACGAGGAGTACATGAGTAGAACTGTTGAATTGTATCAGGTGATCAAATAGAACTTGGCTTCTCAAAGCAAACGATTGCCCGTTCGGAACGTGGGCAGGTTTTATAACTAAACTATCACGAACTGTTCGAAACTGTGCCGAAACGTTTTTGTCGGACTTATCAGATAAACTCTACCTCTTTAATTCAGTTATCACTTATTTACTTATTGTTCAAAGAAAAGTTGTTTTTTTTTTTAGTCTAAGAGGCAAATAATCTAAAAATAGTTGGAATTTCATTTACAAGCATATAAATAATGATATTATTTACTTATACCTTCCTGAGTAATGGCAAAACCTTGTTCAACATTTTTCCTTAGCAAATTTTCACGTCGTTATTCAGTTCGTTTGGTGACGTGAATTATTTGAAGCCTTATTGATTCCCTTCCTCGAGTCGGCGGAAAGGTTCGCAGTGTTATTATAATTTAGTAATAAGTAGAAGTGACTCACATTTTTGTTTTAAAAGAATATTTAAGTAGGTTACTGTAATGGAGAAGTTTCCTATTTTTTTCTAATTGATTGTAAAATTAAGGTAAAATATAGCAAAAAATATGAAACAGTCATTAAAATATCAATAAATGAAAAAGTTATGGAACTTTAAGGACTTTAAACATCCGAATAAATGGTGTAAAGTAATAAGGAGTGACTTAGGATCTAAAATCACTCTTTTATGTGTGTAAAGATAATTTTGATGTAAGGTATTAATACTAAAGGCGGCTAGGTTACACTAGGACTAGAGTAAGAGACCTTGAACCTAAATAATTATTTATCAGTCATTTATGGATTTAACAAAAAAATACTGATTTATTAGTTTTGATCTATATTTTAATTCCATTGCATTAAAAAAATGATATTAACAACGCCATGAAAGTTCTCCATTGAAAGAGTTCTTAATGCAATGAGAGCGGTGATGGAGAGTTGCGTAGACAATTACTTAACTCACATTTCAAAAAACATTTTTAATACAGATACGTTTAAGTATTTTAATGCTCCTATATTTTAAGTCGAAACCACATTTTGTGAAGCTAGCACAGTTTAGGCTTTGCTCTGAGCGATGTCATCTGACCTCAACCGGACAATAAGTATTTATGGGCTATGGCTCGTTAGAATAAATTTCCACTAAAGAGTTGAATGTCACTCGAGCTATGAAAAGGAGATAGTATACTTTAGTAATGGTCAGTTTACTATTTAGTTTTTATTACCGCTTTCAAGGTTTTGTTCCTTATGATGAGTAATATAGTTACAAACCGTCTGCATCTTACTTCTTACTAATATTATAAATGCAAAAGTTTGGATGGATGTATGGATGTATGGATGGATGGATAGATGTATGGATGTTTGTTACTCAATCACGCCCCAACGGCTGAACGGATCTGGTTGAAATTTGGCACAGAGATAGATTATAGTCTGGAATAGCACATATGCTTACTACATATACACAAATACTTTTTATCCCGGAAAATTAAAGAGTTCTCGCGGGAACCAAAAATCCTCAATCCACGCGGACGAAGTTGCGGGCATCAGCTAGTCGTTTCATAAACAATATCAAGTCTTCTATGATTATAGTATACAGTGATAAATATTATTAATGAGCAACCAAGTAACCCCAAACCCTGTTTCAAACCACCTACTACCACAGAATAGGTAATAGTACCTACTACCTACTATTAAACGACTACTACCAATTATGTTCTCGTAGATTTGAGATAAATCTGATCGTACGATGTATTTACCTTTTCGAATAGCTGTTAGAAACTAAAAACATAATAATATGCTCCTTGCAAGTATTTAGCAAAGAATTATTTTATGAATAGGAGATATAAACCTTAACGTTAATAACGATAACGTGTAGAAACCTATTAAGTATACCTATATTTTATCAATACACACCACATATTCTCACGTATCATTCGCTGTGAAGGGCGAACAAGGCTGACTATAGGGAAAAGTCGAATAGAAAATATATTTATTTGGGGAATTTCCCGTCTCGGAAATTATGGCAGCTTGAGTACATTTATGGCGCCATAAGTAAGCTTAATTCCGAAAAGAATAATACGCAGATGTTGACAAAAATGAGCTACCAACCCGGTTTTGCATTTACTGAGTATAAAGAATTTAATATTTAAAAACAATAAACATTACAGAGCCAGAAACCAGTAGATGTTGGCGTCCTAAGGTGCTGGAAGCTGGAATGGCAACCCTGGACTAGGAAGCGCAGCGTTGGCTGAATCCAGCGGCTGATGCGCTAGATCAGAGGCGCGATTACGTAAGAATTGTCGATCAAATCGTTATCGTTATCAAGGGTTATCGTACATACCTAAACTTACAAGAATGGATACACGAAATTGAGCTCTAATTCAATGCTCCTATGGTTTATTTTACTTTGAAGCCGAACCAAGACAAGAGCCGCTGGATTCAGGCGGTGCAAGACCACGGCGCGGCGCATGGAAGTCCCTACATGAGACCTTTGTTCAGCAGTGGACGTCCACCAGTTTAAAGACAACGACGACGACGAAGCATGTGCGTACAACTCAAATAGACCTAATACCGTTGCAATTATTGCACTTTGTCAATATTTGCACAAAACATTATTATGGTTTCATTTAACTATCGCACCCCTAACAGATTAGTCTGTTACTTTCTTCGACTGCATATTAACTTAACATCAGATAAGATCGCAATCAAGGGCTAACTCGTAGCACAGAATATAACAGTTCTTGTAGACTGTAGTGGAGTAAAAAAAAGCAATTGAACCATGTGCAAAGCTGCAGGCTAACCTAATCAAAGTAATAAACTTAATTTTGCTCGAAGTATTTGGAAAAATGCCACGAGGAAATAATGTGCAGCGAAATTCAATTATTTGGCAGGGTCTGGTCCCTATATAACGCTAAAAAGTTTTGAATCTATTTTTCTGGTGAACGCCGGTGCCCTGCCGGCTTGTTTAAAAACAAATGTTAATCATAACTTGACGGATCCAGACGTATCAAATTATAATTTAATTAAACTCGAAACAATATTAAACCAATTAAACAAGCAACACAGGGTTAAGGAATCCTTACAACGAAGGAAATTTTTTGGATCCAGACAAACCTATTTGCTGTCTAAAAGTACACCATTGTTAATTTGTTTCTGCTTTGTGCTAGAGCCCAACGCTTAATTTTTAGCTTTTATAGGTACATAAGTATATTATTATATCCGTTTGATTAGTCTCAAGCGGTTGGTGTACTAACTCCACTAAACCTTAACAAAATGACTAGATCGAAACTGGGTTCAAATTACAAAGTAATTAATAGCGGAACATCGCATAAATTTCGATGAATAATAACAAAAGTTTTGATAAATGGCTTTGTTTTCTTTATTAGGTATTACTAAAGCTTGTTCAGAGTAAAATCGATTCTTTGGCATAGCTTATTTTGCTGAAAGTAACTGGTAAAATTTAATCACTCAAAAAAATGTTGAAAGCCATATAATTTCGATATGAGGTACGATAGGTATGAGTTCATGTAATATTAATGCAGACACTATTTTGTCACGAGACATTGACCTGACTTGAGTGACCAGACCCAGACATCAAACAGTCGCAGTAGGTACTTCAGTCGATTTAAGTAATATAGCCAGTTCTCACCTAAACAAGTAAGCATATAAAGTGGATAGTTACGTTGCACACAATCTCTGAACTAAATTGACAGTTCTAAAGGTTTTGCTGTTCCATTCAACAGGGAGTTTTTTTATTTTTATTTTGTACAAAATACGTACACGTACGTTTACGTATACGTACACGTACAGGTTCTGAAACTTACAAGAGTTTATGGGGATGTTGCACATCCCTCTTAAACAAAATATTACAAAGTGGATTGCAATTTAAGGGTGTGTGTCATTTTAGAACAGAATATGTCACAAATGACAATATTATTTGTATGCATACGAATATTTATTGTAAGGTTTCGAAGTTTACCTGTTAGCCAGGTCCCATTAAATGGCTTGTAGTGATCTGTTAGCACATCTTCAAGGGTTGGTCTTTTCCCCCGACCTCTTCCATCATCAACAGCCGGTGTCAACAATGCTATGCTGAATACAATGAGTCCTAATACTGCTGCGATCACCAGCAATGCGATAAGGATGCCACGCCAGTTCCTTTGTGTTGGTGTCGTTGCTGCCAGTTCCTGTAAAGACAAGAAAAATGTTAATTTTGTCGAGAAAGACAACAAAAATCAGCCTTTGCGGACGTAAATCGGGGTTTTCCGGGCGTGTTGCCCATAGATAACCAATAATTTGGTTCGCCAACTCTGTGTGTGGATACAGCGAGTAATATAAGGATTTTGTTTTTCAATATTGTCTACCTGCCACTTTGGAATAGTGGCAGGTAGACATTATTGTTTACTAGCTGATGCCCGCGTCCTCGTCCGCGTGGATTGAGGTTTTTTGGTTGCCGCGGGAACTCTTTAATTTTTCGGGATAAAAAGGAGCATATGTGTTATTTCAGACTATAATCTATTGTTGTGCCTTTCATCGAGATCCGTTCAGCCGTTCTGGTATGATTGAGTAACAAACATCCTTTTGAGGTTTTTGGTTCCCGCGGGAACTCTTCAATTTTCCGAGATAAAAAGTAGCCTATAATATGTTATTTCAGGCTATAATCTATCTCTGTGTCAAATTTAATCCAGATCCGTTCAGCCGTTCTGGCGTGAAAGAGTAACTAACAAACATCCATACATCCATACATGATACATCCACACTCACAAACTTTCGCGTTTATAGTATTAGTAAGGAATAGTAAGGAATTCTTAATTCTCAAGTGAGCCATTATAGTGCGTCATAATCCGCTGCTAAGAAAAAGTTTACTCCCGCGTTGGAGAGAAAGATGAATCTATTCATCAAGGGGTGACGTCACATTCGCCCAATATAATAAATCGTTTGGCATGTAAAAAAACTGGCATAGCAATTATATTAGGTGCAAGTGCCTACGCTTTTTGCGAGCGAGCGTAGCGCCAGCTGCCAACGACAGGGCCCAAAACGTTGGTTTTATTACGTTTTAAGATGAATTTATTTGAGCAAAAGCTTTGATCGCAGCGGTTTTTTTTTCGTTAAAAATATTATTCTACCATTTCGTGAATTTCTATCGAAAAATTTAGCAAAGGCTGAAGAATAATTATAAATTGTTTAAAATTGTTTTGCCATTTCATTCTCAGAACTATTGAAAAGTAACATTTTCAATATTCAATATCTACTTCTATTTTTTTAGGTTTAGCACTTTGTTGCGAGTAAAAGTTTTATTGATTTGAGTGCCGTCTAGACCTTTGTTTTCTATTGTGTTTAAATTTTCATTCAATTCTCTTGTTCAGACTGCACTACTAGAGGACAAAGTTGATTGAACTTTAAACAAATCGACAAATCGATATGAATATGATCGATTTGAATACCTGAATTAAATATTGTTAAAGTGGGATTACCAGGAAATCAATCGTGAACATTTTTGTGAATATATCATTTTGTGAACAATCATTTCGTGAATATAATAATTTTAAAATAAAATATTTTAATATTATATACTTATTATATTTTTTATATAATATTTTAATAATTTTAAAATAAAATATTTTAATATTATTATTAAACACTTAACAACAAAGGTTAACTACGTCATATTGACATTATCAAGAAGTTTCTTTATAATGTCTAGTTGTTTTTTCCACTATATTCTTACAAAAATAACAAAAAAATTCATCTACAAAATATTTTTTGGCATCTATCGACACAAAATATTACTTTATGTATACTATTATAATACAAAGTTTGCGTAACAAAATACCATTACTATTATACGAACGTCCTTGGAAGCTCTAGGGGATACATAGTTGAATGGTCAGACATAATAATATCCCTCGGGTAGTAGTTCTTATTATTTCTTCATTATCTCGGAGTTAAAAGAAATGTTTGTCTATTTTCTCCGATAAATTGATGGGATATGAAAAATTTATCTATGAAACTTCCGCATCTCTGTAGCAAATATAAATATTGAACTTTATTCAGGAATAAATAACGAGTAGGTATCATTGACTGCTACGAAGTTATTCTTTGCGGATATTTTTTTAAATTTTGTACTTTGTTAGTCCTACTCTAATTGATATCTGAGTTACTGCGACTCCAACAAAACAAGGTCTTTGTCAAACAAGTTTTTGAAATGTATAGAGTTAGTGGAAGTGTTTTATACTTAGATGTGTATGTGTATATTGTACATGAGATGTAATACAAATCCGATAATTAATCCGGTATATTAGAAATCTCACTGTCTGTCATTGCTTGATTGTTACCATCAATAAAGAAACCCACATTTTAACTGGAATAATAATTATTAGGAGCCTTTGCAATAATTAAGATTTCTTGGCAAACAGATACTTTTTTGATGAAAAAACTTGTTTGTATTTTATTACTTGAAAATAAACTTTTGTTTTAATTAACAAAAACTAATTTCATTTGTATGTATTTGGAATTTTCCATTTCATCGCTAGCTTGAAAGTAAGGGTCTTCGTAGGTAAAACAATTTAATGAAAGACAAACCTCTCAAAACATAGAAAATGTAAGTACACAAGGGTTTTTGATTTTAATTGAAAACTTGCTATAGTAATTTTAAATACGAGTAGCTATTTTATTAAGAGTTAGTCTTCCAACATAATTATTGCTATTTCGGCTTGCTTATTTTATGTTTAATATTTTTGGGATATGCAAAGATAAAATATTTTCGAAACAAGATAAAATTGTTTAAAAATCTGTAACCGGACTACGGAAATAATAATATAGTAATATTGTTTTTCAAAATGATGATAATTGATGAATAACAAACACTTATTTTTTCTTATTTACCAGGTTAATTTTTTTTATTAGATATAATTAATGATTAAACGAACTTACCTGTAAGTGAAGTTCTATCATAATTATATGAGTCGCTTCATTCGAAGATATAATCATAGACAACGTAGTTTCCTTTACCCAATAGCAACCAATCGCACAGACTTCAGAGGAGCTATAAAAAAGAACCCCCACTACCCGCCTCTGTGTCGCACGACAGAGCGGTTTCGTTCGTCATTTAGTTTAGAGATATACTTATACTTAAAGCTCTTGCGAAAATATGTTTCGGGATGGGTGGGTTGGGAGCTTAATATTATATCTTCGAATGAAGCGACTCATATAATTATGATAGAACTTCACTTACAGGTAAGTTCGTTTAATCATTAATTATACTTCGTCGCTTCATTCTTCAGATATAATCATAGACAACGTAGATGTTAAGAGATAGGTATATATTTTTGCAAGAACTATATCTACGCTGAATAGATACTAATTATTGTTATCAATAATTTTATTTATCTACTCCAGCATCGAAAAATTCCAATTTCGAATTTGACAACTATATCGAATTGAACCCTCTTTCGTGTTTGCTTCTCATAACGATACAGTTCGTTGTATGGGAGCTGTATCGTTATGAGTCGTAGCTGTATCGATATGGTTATCTTCATAAATAGGATACCTATAGCTTAGCGGCTCTGGGTTCTGGCACTTGATTGATTTGACTTTTTTATTAATTTATAAAGTAAAAAATTATAAAGACGTCCTTGTCGTAGATAAAATCTTGTATGCAACTGTACGTAATTAGTCATTTTAATTCTCGTACTATCCTATTTTGATACTCGGCAAGCCTCGTATCAAAAAACAGCACTCGAATTAAAATGACCCTCATTACGATACAGTTGCATAAATAGCTATTATTCTTCTTATCTCTTATTTGAGCTGTAATGTTTTAAACAGTTTATGTTTAAGGTTGGAATCATGTACCGATTTCCCGAGATGTTTATCTACGTACATTTAATATGACTTTAAAATTTATCTTAAGTATTTATTGTACTTAAGTTTCAATTTAAATAACTTTCAATTTACCAATAATACAATCTTGCGCTTTTTTGCTTTAGTTGCTAGTAACAAGCATAAACGTATTATAGTTTCGATGCAAGCGAATGGAACTAGTTATTGATGTCAATACTGCAAGATTTATAATCTACTACAAAGTAAATTAGCAGGGACAATACTTTATTTTATTTGCACAATTAGCCCAACAGACGTCCAATGGGACGCTTAAGTGCGAAATCCTGCCCAGTAGCAGAAGAAGGCATATTTTGTTTTTTGGAAGTGCGGCGGGAAAAGAATAGGTATATTCTGGTCCTGTTGTGAAGGTATTTCGGGTAATGCTTTAGCATATGTTTAAGTAAAATTTTATATTGAAATACCGTTTTAAGTTTTTTGTCGAACAATTATATCGTCATTAAGGTTATGGAATTTAATAAATTCCTATCCGCGTAAAAGTTAGCCCTAAATTATAGGTGAAGAATGAATATTCGGTCGATATTGTGACAAACTACTAATATCGACTTTGAAGGGTTAATCAATTGGTTTGAACTTTTTAGCCCCACTGACGTTAGGTGCTTTGAAGTAAGTTATTTAAGGAGTCTTTCTATACTTTTCAACGATGGATAACCTAGCTGTGCAGGTCATTGAATGTAGAATGTTTGTGAATTTTTTTTTTTTTTTTTTTTAACATCATTATAAGCTATTCAATTCATAATAATTTTTGAATGGATGCATTAATTCCCTGATATTTTATGACACGGCTGATCTATGTGAGGTAAGCGTGATCCAAATGTTACATTTGCGGCCGCTGCTCCATGCCGATTTTTGTTTCTCATTAATGTCTTAATTGGTTACTCTCATTCAGGGTCTGAATCGACTAAACAAGAATTTTAATTTTGCTCTAGGCAAGTGTTGCGGGAGCATATTATTGTTTACGCGAGTAAATTGTACTACCTACCATGTTTGCCACGAGTGAATACGATGCCTACATCGTACGTATTATTATAACGAAAGTTTTATAACGGTTTTTCGAAGATTGTTTCTAATATGTGGATAATGAATATAATTATATGAATGGATCTTAAACTTAAAATTCTTTTTCTTTTATTTTGTACCAAAAACTTATAAAATACTTAGAAAAACAGAAACATAGTGGACAAGGAAGCACTAATCTCTATACGAGATCGCTACCAGTGACCCTTGGCACCCTGCTTGGATTCCCGTTTCGGGTAAGACAACCTGCGCGTTTTACTGTGTTTGCAGAAACAAATGCCCACGAAGTATCTTTAAAGAAGAAAACAATAATACGATGGGGATTTTACACTATTACTTTATGTTATATTATAATCTACATCCGGTCATCAAAATACTCGCCGTTAGATTCTCTTTATTTTAAAACCAACTTCCAAAAAGCAGAAGGTTCTTTGTTAGTTTAAGGTTTTTCGAACTGTTTTAAGCATAATCAACCGTATTACACGTCAGCGGGTGTATGATATATGCTTCCTGGGCACTATTAAGTTGTAAAACTCGAGAGTACCTACGTTGTTAGGGACAAAACCTAAAACTTGTGGGTAATTTTTGTAATCTTACCACACATTTCCTTCGTAAATGTTCTTTGCATACCCCTGCCACGCTGAGGTAGAATACTGTATGTACAGTATTTGCAAACAAATTGATTTATTGCTGAAGTAGCTGCTAAAAAAAAATTAAGATATTTATTACCTCAGAATTCTCTGAACTTTCGTTACCACTCCGCAGGTGTATGTACAAGTTTGATACCGAGAGGCCTTGCAAACAATTACATATTCTGAACATTTTGAACCCCAGATCTTGAGTCTGCATACACTGAATGAAACATTTGTTTCTTTTAGGTACCTATATAGTGCAGTCACTATAGACTGAAAGGCGCTGAAATCTGTAAAAGCTGAAAACTTAAGAAGCGGTGTCACGCTGTATATATATATATTATATGTATATTTTTTACCAAGTAGGTAATAGTGCTTCAATATTACTATATTGCAGTTTCAAAAATAAAAATCTGAAATGCTAGATCTTTTCATGTTATATCCGGGCAGATATGTAAGTAACGTTTGCAGAAATGACTAGAACCACCACAAGTGTTTCATTGAAAGTAAAAACACTGGTATAGAATTTTACTAGTCTTCTTTATAGTCGATTAGACATACCTTTTTTATAAGACGGTACTCCAGAGATTATATCATGGAATCTGTTCCATAGGTTTACATTTTAACATAAGGCTTTGTGGTAACGGTATTAGATTAATAATTGCATTTACTTGCTAAAAGAAATTAAATACATACATATTTCTAAGTATTCTGTTTATCTGTCACCGTAAATAATAAACACTTTTATTGTGCCCCCATGCTAATAGATTTATTCTTGAAAACAGAACCTCATTAGTATAAGGTTTCTTGGCCTTATCGGTGATAGTGTATGAACTATGAAGACAAAGCAAAAAGGGTAGGCGATGCAAACACTAATAATATAATATATTATATTACATGATAGGTACTTGTGATTGAATAAATCATGTCCACTATTTTTATATAACAAGCGGTAACACCTAGGTACGAAAGATCTTTTAAAGCTTTAGCTTTGATTTCGAATTAAGTAAGTATCCATACAATCTTTGATCCAGTAAATACTGAAGATTGTTAATAATTTACAGCAGAGGATAAATAAAGTAGAAGGTAACCTTCTTTATGGTAAGTACATAGTATTTACCTGAGTCCCGGTTACTTCTCAAGTATTGGTCGAAATCAATTTGTGTTAGGCTTACTAAGCTGGGCCTTGGCGACGTATCCGATCGTTGGTCCACTTTGACCCTCAACGCCTTCCCCCTTGTTCAGAGAACGGTGAACAGCTTGCTAAATGCCAGCTATCTTGATTTGGTGGTCAAATAATTCTCATCGCCGGACTGCTAATTGAGCAGATGCCATCGCCAGGCGCGTCTAGCTGAAAGGTTTGATTTCCGTCGTGCTACTTCGCGGGTGACCTCGCAGTGTACCATTGTCGTACCTTAGCACTTCTTCGTCTAAGTACCTATTTTACTCAAGTGAATCATGCTGAAACGCTTAACCTTCGTGTTACCTTTTAGGAAACCCGCCGGAAAGACCTTTAGTGCAATTAAACACTACATGGACGAGTAATTTCTTAAGTGCGTTCCATGCTGAAAAACGTTTATATTCTTTCGTGTTACCTCTCGGGTAACCTCCCAGAAATCCTTTAGTGCAATTTAACATTGCATGAAAGTATAATTCCTGTAGGTAATGAGCGCGTATAGATGATTCAATACTAACTTTTATTTTAAGTACCCTCTTTAGGAAATCATACATTTTACATAGTAATAGTATTGTACCACAATTCCTCAGGCGCGTCGTACTGAATGGTTTATTCTCTATCGCAGTGACTCTCGGGCAACCTCCAGGAAAAAACTTTAGTGTAAATAAACACTGTATGAAAATATAATTGATTAGGCGCGCCCTGCTAAAAAGTTTATCTCCTTCATGTTGACTCTCCGGCAACTATAATTGATTAAGCGCATCATGCTGGAAGGTTTATTCTCCTTCGTGTTGACCCTCGGACAACCGCCAGGAAAACCTTTAGTGTAAACAAACACTGCATGAAAGTAAGGCGCGTCATGCTGAAAGGTTTATTCTCCTTCGTGTTGACCCTCGGACAACAGCCAGGAAAACCTTTAGTGTAAACAGACTGTGCATGAAAGTATGCTTGATTAGGCGCGTCATGCTGAAAGGTTTATTCTCCTTCGTGTTGACCCTCGGACAACCGCCAGGAAAACCTTTAGTGTAAACAAACTGTGCATGAAAGTATGCTTGATTAGGCGCGTCATGCTGAAAGGTTTATTCTCCTTCGTGTTGACCCTCGGACAACCGCCAGGAAAACCTTTAGTGTAAACAGACTGTGCATGAAAGTATGCTTGATTAGGCGCGTCATGCTGAAAGGTTTATTCTCCTTCGTGTTGACCCTCGGACAACCGCCAGGAAAACCTTTAGTGTAAACAAACACTGCATGAAAGTATAATTTATTAGGCGCGTCATGCTGAAAGGTTTATTCTCCTTCGTGTTGACCCTCGGACAACCGCCAGGAAAACCTTTAGTGTAAAATATAAACACTGCATGAAATAATGATTACTCAAACACGTGGTGCTGAAATAAATTGCTGAAAATGAAAGATTAAAGAGTCACCTGCAAAAAGCACTTTTTTTTTTTTTTTTTTTAAATATTATTAAATATGTAAGTATTTAAAGAGAAAATTATCTTTAATCTATAAGTGTGTAGAAAGTAGGAACGTGAGATCGTTGCTACGCACGAAAAAGGAATGACGAACGAAACCGCTCTGTCGTGCGACACAGAGGCGGGTAGTGGGGGTTCTTTTTTATAGCTCCTCTGAAGTCTGTGCGATTGGTTGCTATTGGGTAAAGGAAACTACGTTGTCTATGATTATATCTGAAGAATGAAGCGACGAAGTATAATTTTATAGTATAACTTTATAAATTTTAATTGAATTACTAAATATTAAAGTAACTATAAAATAAAATTTAAAACTAATCCTTAAATATACCTACTGACAAAAGATAAAAATAAAAACCTAATCAAAAAGACCACCCCTGGTTGCCCCTGGACCAAAGATACCCATCAAACTTGCAGCATTGCCGCGCTGAATGGCGATGGATAACCTTTGAACCAGTTAGGAACCAGAACGTGGGTCACAGCCCCTTTCCCTCAAACGACGGCCGATCTCTTTAATTAAAGTTTTTGCTTCCCCACCCCAGCATCCCATCGTCTCCACCGCCAGTGGGACAAATATATATTGGCCCAAGAGTGGTGCATATTTGGCTCTCTTCCTCGTGGCAGCGGATTCTGCGGCGGCACCAGCTAACCGGGACGTACGGCTAAGGTGGCTTGGTGCCAAAGTACAGGCGCAAGTCGCGTCCCACAACAGGCTTTTCCCTTTTTGCCAAGGGACATGAGTCAACCCATCTGGACGCTTACCGTCCGTGCGGCTCAAACCAGGTGGTTCGATCACGCACGTTAGCCGAAATGAGTGCTCTACGGACGATATCGTTCAGGACGTGATGACGTGGGAACCTACCTGAGCAACGGCAGCAACCCAAAGCATGATGACCGTTAGCTTCCACCATGGAACCGCAAATGCATCGATGTGGTTCGCAAACATTACAGCCCAATCGGTAAGCCACTGCCACACGAATTAAAGGTTAAATTAAAAAAATAAGGGGAATCGGATTTAAAATTAACGAAGAAGGTATATACGAGGTAAACTCAAAAACTGCCACTGCCACACATATCAACATTTTAACGTATACGTATAATATGGAAAAGTTTTCAATATTGTCACATCGCGTCACTTGTTCAAACTCGTTACATGGCTTATGACAAGATGTATTGGAAATGTTCGGGAGTTCCGAAGGAATATCGGGAGACGGGAACGTGTTGGAACATCTTGTTCATATTCAATTTGGGGTTTCTCTATCGCATGTATACTTATATTATGTCGAACAAAGCGATAGAGATATCCGCATATTTCATTTCATCCAATCGTTGTATATAACAGCAGTAGGTATATTCGTCTTTTAAGATAGAGGTTGTAATTAAGGAACGATGTTTTTCATAACGTCCATGGATGTGTCTTCGGACGTGGACGTGGACGTGTATTCGTCCTGAGCAATGTTTATCGATACGATACATTTTCACTAAGACAAGGCATGAGTGCGCCTTAGGTACCTACTATTATATCAATTTCCCTGTATTACTTCATACCAATATCATGCGATACAACAAGGGTTCACCTGCCCAATAAAAACAAAGATACAAATGAATACATGTATTTCAATACTCCAATCCAGAAAATACAATTCGTAACCCTTGGCCCTGGCCTGATCCCTTGGTTTGTAGTATTTATGTTGCAGTCGGATTGCAGAATTTGCCGTTATACATAATAACTAGTCGATTTAAAAAACGTTTTGAAATACCATCACAGAACCTTTTAAAAGCCGTACTTATCTTAAATGATATAATTTTTTTCATAGCTCCGTTTCTCAAATTTCACTTCACATTTGTATTGACTAGTGAATCAAAACCTAAATTATATGAAATTACGAACCCTAACATTACAATAATTAAGTTGCCTCTCAAGTTAAAGGTACATTTAGGAAAACAGAAGTGGAGTAAAGTGAAACTAAGCAAATATAACAAACCACAATTTATTCTAGTGAACGATTACAACATATCACACATAAAATAACCAAAAAGGAACACGCTTAAATCTGAACACAATTATGACTCATTAAGAGTTTCACAATAACGCAGTTTACAGCTCGGAAGGTGACAAAAGAATGACTACGCGGTAATACAGAGAGCGCGTTTTATAGACGTTTATCCGATGGCGCCACTGTCTACAGGAGGTTAGGCTGATTCTCCTAATTCGGCCATCCTGCTCGCGCACCGTCCCGGCTGCGCTGTGGTCCAACGCCTTCATCTGGAGCGTCCACAGTAGTCTGGTGCACGGGCAGCCAAAAGACCTGCGCCTGCGTCATTATTACCACGGTCGGAATCTGTTGAGCAGATGGAAGGCTTAAGTACAACATCAAAGCTTCGCAGCCTTCATTCAACGTTACTCAATTGCAATAGAATTCGAAACTATTTCAGAAGTGTTCAAAAAAGAATTCAAAAGTACTGATATGTAATCAAACTTGAACATGTCACTATTTCTGTTAACTAAAGTTGAACAAATCCATGCGCATTTTAAAACACAAACTTTTGAACTATCAAAATAAATAATAAAAACGAACAAGAAAAGGGCAGGGCTTTCATTTAGTTAATTAACTAAGCAACGGTCATCTTCTAGTGTCATTTTATCTTTCAAACTTCTCAAAGTCTGTCTCTGTGGACTTCAAAATAATAAAAAATGATAGGGCAAATCTTTCAAATTTCGCAAAGCTTAGAGAGATGTATCAAAATAATTAAAAAGATAAAATAGTAAAGGGCAAGGCCCTGTTACGAAAACTCCTCTGTGTCTGCAACCCGCCAGTGCGCCGCCAGCGCCATCATCGCCGCCATTGCGCCACCAGCGCGCCGCCAGTGCGCCATCAGCGCGCTGCCGCTTGGCCGCCAGCCACTCAGTACCGTGGCTCGTTGCAGAAATCTTTCTTGCGCTAACGCACCTACCCAAAACCATGGGTACCATTGTGATTTTCACAATGAACCGGGTCCACACCGGACCCGAGGTCGACACACACATTTGTGCTGCATCTCCCTGTCGGTGGTAGCCATCCTACCACCCACCTGACAGAGTGCTATACCACACTCCTCGCAGGTCTGCCGACATAACCTTCTTCTCAATCTGCCCACTACATACAACGCTGTCCGCTGTCATCCACTAGCCTAACAGAGCCTAAAGTAACCTAACCTAACATGTAAGCTTACATTTTGACCTAACAACTGAACTAATAAGTAGCCTAACGTTTGACCTAACAACTGACCCAACGTCTGATTTACGACTAACCTAACTTTACTAGAGAAAGCATGTAACTAAATTGGATGACAGCAAGCAGAGCCATAGGCAATGTTTATGCAAATTAAGTTGAAAGTGTCTGTCACCGAAGAACGTGCCGCGTAGTCCGAAGCACGACTTCGAGGTACCACTCCAAGGCACCGCTCCAGGACCCCGCTCCAAGGCACCACTCCAGGGCACACCTCCAGGGCCCCGATCCAGGGCACCACTCCATGACGCCAAACATGTAACAGAAATTAAAACCAAATCGTTATCACGAAACGACGTGATCATCGTGGCTATCCATACATAGCAGGTAGTCAACGCATAGTCAATTACCTTCACAAGCTCTCTGACTTAAAAGTTCATTACCAGCACAGTTACCAGTACCAGCACAGGTACCAACAAAATTATTTGACTGCTTCAGCAGAGCTCATACATACAAAGCCGATAGAACTCACAGAACCTGTGGAGCTCTCAATAGAGCTGGTAGAGCTCCTAGATACAGTAGCGCTGGTAGAGTACCAAGACACAGTAGAACTCGTAGAGAAACAAGAGACAGTAGAGCTGGTAGAGCATAACGAGTCAGTTGAGCTCATAGAGCAACAAGAGTCGGTAGAGCTGGTAGAGCACAAAGAGTCAGTAGAGCTCATAGAGCAACAAGAGTCGGTAGAGCTGGTAGAGCCCTCACTAAAGGTCGCTCAACCATAGTACAAACTCACAGTTGTACTATGTCGAAACAACTTTGAACATTCAAAACATCAAACATCATCATCGATGAACACAGAAAATGAAGAAAGTTTACTCATACCAGTTATGTTCAACCATATCGAGTAGGCTAACGAGCAGCCTCGCGCACTATACAAGCACGCAGCCCTGCGCGACCAGTAGACGCGCAGTGTCACGGCTCACAGTGTGGCATGCGAGCGCGCAGCATCGCACCCTAGGCGAGCGCACAGCCATGCGCAACCAGGAGCGCGCAGCATCGCGCACTAGGTGGGCGCGCATCCCTGCGCGACCAGTGGACACGCAGTGTCACGCCTTAAGCGCGGCAGGCGAGTGCGCAGCAACGCGCACTAGACAAGCGCACAGCCCTGCGCGACCAGCAGACGCGTAGTGACGTGCTCCACACACGCGGCATGCGGGCGCGCAGCCCGGCGCAACCAGAACGCCTCACACGTGGTGAGCGCCGAAGACGAAAGGAACATAGAACAGAAAATGAACCTTATCGAGCAATTTAACTTCATAAAAACCCCTTAACGGTTTCATATTATCAGGACAGGTAGGTATGTAGACTCGTAATCGATCCACCCAAAACTTGACCGCAGGTGAAACGAAAACAAACTTTCTATCCATGAAAGTAGAAAAACAAAACTTCTCTAATCAAAATAGAATGCAACATTCAACAACAAATTACGTAACCTGGTTCGGTAATATTAACCTGTAAAACTCAAGTTAATTTTAACGTTTATCAGAACTATAAATATGTTTGCTCGTCCATACCTGACCTCAACAATTATTGTTTTGTGTACAAGCACTATTCCTTTGTAAAAGTATCACAGAAGCATTAACAAACCCCAAGGGATACTAGCGGGTTTAACAGGTTTTCTTAAACCGCTGTCTAACATCACGAATGCATCGCATCATTCGAAAACACAGTGAGAGTTATTAAGAGACACTTTTTATAAAAACAGCATGTTTAATTGAATCGTAAAGTGGGTATAATCTGCCTTTTAACCATCACGCATTTATTACGTATTTGACTTTCTAAATCCGATCGTAACTAGGTCAAGAGTTTTAAATAACAACCCTCATTTTAAAAACAAAAAACTAAATTACGCAAAAACAATTTATCCGTGCATCATGTTTTAGCAAAACATTACTTTATGACTCAAAACTCAGAAAACTTAGAGGTTTCAAGTTATGTATTCAAACTTAGGGTAAGAGTCACCTCTTTTTCACAAAAATATTTTTGTACCCGGTCGGTACCCACAAAGGTTCTACTTTTGAACAAGATGTTTCGGCTAGACCCTTTAAACTGTTCACAAACTATCATTCAGGGCGGTTTAGCTACTCAAATGTATGCGTTATGCCAATAACAACCACTGAGCCAACACAGCTTGCTAATTTAGTGGGAAATTATCATAAAATGGAAATCGCGTAAATACAATTGGGGTCTAAACCTTTTCTTAACACAATTGACAGTCAATTCAGTAACATGAATTACTGTTCATTTACTTTGTGGCTACGCATGGTGGGTATTACATCCTTAAGCAAATAAATTAAACGGTCTTACCGATGTCGCATATTACGTCATATCACCAGAGGCTCGATGGTGTCATCACCTCACCACCATTCCAGGCAAATGCCAGGCGTAACACAGGAAAGCGCGCAGCACCGCGGCTCCGAGGCACGGCACGACAGCGTGTCGCGCAGACTGAATCGCCCTCGTGAACGCCCAGAGCGCCCACGTGGCATGCACAGTTGCACACCCAAGCGCACTCGTGACGCGCCTGAAGCACACGAGCTGTGCAACACCACAGCTCGGCCATCTCCGCGAGCCAGCGATAACAATCACATGAAAACAAAACACAACTTTAGCACACAAATAAACACTGCACATTACGCGAGTCACCCTTCGAGAGATATCTTGATCGGTCACGTGATCAACTTTAAGCACTTTAAATTTGGGTATGTTCCTCTTTGATTCATCTCGTATGTGGGCCTATTTAGCGGTCCTTTATCCCACTTCTGAATTTAGGTAACCAGAAGTGGAATAAAGTGAAACTAAGCAAATATAACAAACCACAATTTATTCTACTAAATGATTTTAACATATCACAATTAAAATAATCAAAAAGGAACACACTTAAATCTGAACACAATTATGACTCATTAAGAGTTTCACAATAACGCAGTTTTTTTCTCGTTGGTCGTCCGCGCAGACCCTCACGGGTCTCGGGGTTACTGGTCAGGGCGATGGCCCTCTTCAGTGGTCGCAACGCCGCCTGCAACTACAGGCGGGGCACTGGGTAGGACCACTGGTCCGTGGTGTCATATCCGTGTTTCACGCCACAGTGCGATCGAGCCTGCGTTAAATCGCGAGCGATCGGCGGACTGTGGCGAAATGGTAAGTCCAGGGTGGGCTTGCGCCCGCCGCTCAGCGAGGTCGAGCCCGCCAGTTTCCTGACGGGCGCCCGTCAGCCAGCGGCGAGGAAGCGATCGTGTCCGTTATGAGATCAGGTCTCGTGGTAGTCCTCTTGCATCCGGCGGTCGTCGATGGTATGGCGCGATACCTTGCAGATGTTGGGATCGCGCTCCGTCGGCGCGCGCGAACATAGAGGTGCTCAGGCGGCGAACGTGGTCGTCGAGGCTCTCCATGCGCAGGTCCCTGGAGATGACCTGATTCCGTACGAAGCGTGGTGCTCCGGAGATGGTGCGTAGCGCCAGCGATTGCTGCGCCCGCAGCGACTTGCGGCCCGCCTCGCTGACAAGTGCGAACCAGGCTGGGGCTGCGTAGGTGAGGCGCGTGCGGATGTACGCCTTGTAAACGCACAGCTTCGCACGGAGCGGCAGGTGGGATGCCAGTATGGGGCGGAGGAGGCCTCGTGCGGCGCGCGTCTGCGCGACCACGTTTTTCACGTGGGGTTGCATTGAGAGTTTCCTGTCGATGGTCACCCCTAGGTATTTAGCCGTCGGGGACCATTCGACGGTCTCTCCCAATAGCGACACCGGGGGCGGCTGGGCAGCCCGCCCGATGGATATCGCCTGAGTCTTGGCCACGTTGACCTTCAGTCTCCAGTCCTTCAGCCAGGTGGGAATAGCATCCAGTGCTCGCTGCATTTTGACCGCTGCGTGCGGGCCTTTGAGCGATGTCGTGATGAATGCAGCGTCATCGGCGTACAGCGCCAGCATGGCACCGTCAGCGACTGGGATGTCATCCGTGTATCTGCTGTAGCAGACGGGTGACAGGCAGCTTCCCTGGGGCACACCGGCTCGGATAGGGCGTTCCGTGGACAGAGCGTCTTCAACCGCCACTTGAAAGAGTCTGTCTTGCAAGAAGGTGGCCAGCGTCTTAACTATTCGACGGGGAATAGTAGACGTGGACAGCTTGTAGATGAGTCCGGCGTGCCATACGCGGTCAAACGCCTTCTCCATGTCGAGAAATACTGCGATGGAGTGCTCTCGCTTGTTGTAGGCGGCGGCGAGGTGATGCAGTACCCTCGTTGCTTGCAGCGTAGTGGAGTGTTCGGCACGGAAACCGAACTGTTCGTCGCGTGGCTGAAGATGGGGCATGATGTGCAGCAGCAGCAACTTCTCGAAGAGTTTCGATGTCGTCGACAGCAGCGTAATGGGACGGTAACTCCCGGGCAGCATGATGTTTTTCCCCTGTTTAGGAATCAGGATGACTCGACCGAGCTTCCACGAAGATGGAAAGTGCCCGGTGCGAAGGATTCCGTTGAAGAGCCGCGTCAACGTCGCGATTGCTCGCGGAGGTAAGTGACGCAGGGCTTCATTTGTGACTCGATCGGGGCCAGGCGCTTTTCGTAACTTAGTTCGTCGAATCATCCGCTGAACTTGTCCAGGGGAGAACACGACGGGATCCTCTGTCGGCGCTATCGGCGACTCGAAGTATGTTTTCAAGTGTTGCTCGATGGTTTCTTCGTGCTGCGCATCTGTGGTCGGGTTCGGTGTAAATTGTGTCTCCAGGGAGTCCGCAAAGATCTCCGCTCGGTCCTCGGCACGGTAACGGGGGGTTCCGTCAGCGGCCATGAGAGGCCTAATCGGAGTGGGCTTCCCGGAGAGACGGCGACAGAGACGGTGGATGCCGGACCAGTCGTCACCGGCTCGCTCGATGGCCGAGTGCCATGACTCGTCCGCAACCGTTTCCAGTGCTTCTGAGATTTTGGCAGCCAGAGCGTTGAGCTGTGTCTTCATGGTAGGGCACCGCAGGTTTTGCCATGTCCTGCGCAGCTTCCTTTTCTCTTCTATCATCGCTTGGATGTAGGCCGGGAGCTGGGGTGGTCTACGCGTGGTTGCAGCGTCGAGTTTGGAATCTCGAAGCGCGGTGGACATAGTGGCGCTGAGTTCCGAGGCGAGTTTGTCGACGTCTGCAGGGCTCTCCACTCTAAAGGACGGCGAATGCTTTGCCATGTGATTGGCGAAGATTCGCCAGTCCTGGCGATGCTTCGGAGAAGGCAATGTTTTCATCATCGGCGCGGTCTTCAGCGTCAAGAGGACTGGTTGGTGGTCGGAGATGAGGTGATCATCCAGGACGTCTAATGTCGGTGCGGCGGTCAAGCCGCGGGTGACAGTTATGTCGATGACGTCTGGTGTGTGGGCTGCACAGTACGGATAATGCGTCGGGACCTCTGGTCCTAGCACTTCATAGCCATGGCGGTCTGCATCGTCCAGGAGGCGCCTGCCGTCCGGGTTCTCGATGTTGGAGTTCCACGCCGTGTGTTTCGCGTTGAAATCTCCAGCGATGATTGTAGGCAGCGGCGAGTCCAGCAATTTGTGGACGTCAGCGACTGCTAGGCGGTTCGTCGGAGGTTTGTAGAAGGCGAACACACGCGTGGGCTGGCGTTCAATGCAGACCTCCACGCCAAGGGCGTATGACGTCTGTAATTGTGGTACTGGCAGCACTTGGTGGATTACGTTCCGACGGACCAAGACTGCTAAACCCCGATAAGCAGTCCCGATCGGCGAGGCGTGGTCCTCCCGGTAGACATAGTATCCGGAAACCTTCAACTTGTCCGCCGGTCTGAGGTGCGTCTCGTTGATCAGGCCGATGTCCACTCGACGCTGAGAGAGCAGGTTTTTGAATAGACGGGCTTTCTGTGAAGAGAGCCCGTCGGCATTCCAAAATGCGATCCGGAGCTCACCCATTGCAGAGCTCCATGATGCATCTTAAGATCAGCGGGATTGGATCGCGCTGCTCTTGAATAGCTATCAGAACCTGGTTTAAGGTTCCGATGATGCTGGTCAGTCTTTGGTCCAAGTGACTGCGAGCAGGTTGGGGTACCTGCTGCGGTGCCACTCGCTTCGCCTTCGTCCCCCTCTCGGGGGCAGCGACCACGGTGGGCTTGGACGATTTGGCGGGCGGCGCTGATGCCGCCGTCGGTTGATTGCTGGCGGTCTGCGATGCAGCGGGCTGTGACGTGGTGGGCGGCACTGGTGTTGTTGCTGCTGTGGGCGGCGCTGAGAGCGGTGCCCCTGCGGAGGGCGCGTTTTTGCGCGCCTGGGCGCGTTTACCTCGCCTCCCTTTGCGCTTGCGGCCCGGCTGCTGCTGTGGCTGGTTGGCGGCAGCCATGAGCGAGCCAGGTGCGTCGGCTTCTGTTTCTGTTTCGGGGGCCGTGGTAGCAGTGGTAGCGGCGGCGCGTGTACCAGTTGTGGTGCGCGCTACGGTTCCCGCCCGGCGGTTCCGGGTCTCCTTACGGAAGACTGGGCAGCTGGCGTTGTTAGCCGTGTGTGCGCCTCCACAATTGGCACACGTCGGTGGTTCCTCCAGCGGGCGTTTACAGTCCCTGGCCGGGTGGTTCTCCCCACACCGCACACAGGCAATGGGCCGATGGCAGTTGTGGGAAGAGTGGCGGAACTGTTGGCAACGGTGGCATTGCGCTGGTCCCTTCCTGCCGCGCCATGCCTCGATGATGATCCCGGGCATGCAGAGGAGCTCACGCACCTCGTAGATGCCCGGGATGAGTTCAGGTGTCCGCTGTAGCTGCGCGAACATGAGGCAGCCCGGTCTCCCCGGGCGAGCGGGAATCGTCCGCACGTGCTCCGGGACATACCCGAGCTCGCGCAGCTCCTCTTCGACTAGTGCCGGTTCTGTATTTGCTGGGAGGCCGCGTATCGCGACCTTCACGCTCCTCTCGGCCGGGAGCGAGTAGCAGAACCAGGAGATTCCAGCGGCACTTTCCAGCTGCGTGAGATAGCGCTGGATGTGGCGGAACTCCTGGTCCGATTTAGGTATGAAACGGACACCCTTGCCGAATGGACGTCCGTTTGGAGCATGGCCGAGGAGCTTCTTCAGCTCCCGAAAGTGAGTCGGCCAGTCCGGCAGCACCTCCACGATGAGAGGGGGATAGCGGCTGGTTGGCTTCGGCGTTGTACCAGTTGCAGTACTTGTGGTTGCAGTGGCATTCCCGGTGTTCGTGCTTGTGGTAGCAGTGGCTGTGGCGGCGGCGGAGGCAGGGGCGGTGTCCGTCGGCGGCGTCTTTTTGGGCGCGGTCGCGGTTGCGGCCGCGTATGTCTGGTCGTTCGTGGTATCCATGGGGGAGCCTGGTGAAAGAACCGGCATGCTCGGCGGTGTAAATGCCGCCGGGGCTTTTTCTCCTCTTCCCTTTGGAGGGGAGGGGAAGCGCCCCACACCGATTACTGGCAGGGACGCAGGGAAGCGCGGTGTGGGCAGGGCAGGTGCCTGCGCGGTAGGTGTCGGCGCGGCAGGCGTCGTTATGGGCGCGGCAGGCGTCGCTGTGGGCGCGGCCGGCGTCCTCACGGTGGCTTGTGGTGGGTTAGAGGCTGTTGCAGAGCAAACCGTCTCCATTGACATCGCTGGAGAAAGCGTTAAGGGGCTCGCAGTGAAAACTTCTTCGCCGGCTCCCTGTGATGGCCCCGTTTCGGGAGTGCTCGGCTCTGAAGTCTCTCTTGAAGATGCGCGGGCGGGGAGGGTTGCCTGACCGGACGCTATTATCGCGTCCAGCAGGCCGGAATCCGTGGACCGCACATATACCTTGCGGCGTAACGGTCGTGGTCGGGTTGAACGTCGCTGCGTTTGCGGCGGTGGGTTTGGTGTCGACGGCATGTTAGTCGACGCGGGTGTCGCGGTGCGCGAGTGTCGTAGCGCGCGAGTTACGCGAGGCGCGGGGCAAAACTACCTATACACGGCCCGAGCAACGTCGTCGGCACGCCAGCACCCGCCGGTCCGGTCCCCCGGGGCTTGCCGCTGGTGGCAGACCGGGAGACGTAGACCGGAGGGGTGACGCGTGAATCCGGACGGCGTCGCTGGACGCAGTAAGTTCGGTTAGGCAGTCGCGCGAAGTACCGAACTGTGAAGCGGGCCCGAGTGCCGGTGCACGCGTCTGCACTCGACGGCAGCCGAGCGCTTCTTAACGCAGTTTACAGCTCGGAAGGTGACAAAAGAATGACTACGCGGTAATACAGAGAGCGCGTTTTATAGACGTTTATCCGATGGCGCCACTGTCTACAGGAGGTTAGGCTGATTCTCCTAATTGTACAAATATTAATTATTATGATTAGTTAGTCGATAAGCTTGACCGGTAGATTACATTTAGTTGTCTTGGAAACGAGATGAACCAGGTGGAATAATAGGGTCAGGATTAAGTAAATACTAGATTCACTTGATGATTCAAAAGCACTTGTACAAGTTTATTTGAATATAAACAACATTTGAATTTGAAGGGCAAAAAATTTGGTCAGGTACCAAAATATGTAGGTATGTAATTGAAATGTTTTGCTAGTGCTGATATTTAGATCTAATAGGACACAACAAAGAAGTCTGGGGAGGAGATTTTGTTGGATTTACCTACTGTCAAGGAGCATTAATTGTGGTAAAAATGTCAGACAATGAACGCGATACGCGTAAAGAACTCTATATCTAAATCATATAGTCACCATGATATGCCAGAAATAGATTTTTAATCTCGAGACGTTACTTCACGAAACTTCTGGCATGCACCATAATTATTTAAGTTTTCCTGCCATCAACTCCCTGAATACGAAAATTTGCTATAGTTGAAGTGTTATAGGATCCACCCCGGACCATTGGTGGATCCTAGTGGACACCACAGTCCTATTCGATCCACTGGTGGATCCTAGTGGACTGAGGGTAGATGTCTGGCCCCTGATGTATGTGCTGCTATCGTTTATTTAGTAATATGTAGGTAAATTTACGTTTATTTTTTACAGTTAAAAAGACTACGCAAACAAATATAAGACTGCTATATAAAGCTTTGATGAAAATACTTTAATGCTCGGCGAAAACTTTCAGAGCACTGCTCTGGAACTTTTAAATCCGCACATTTAATTTATCTACGACATTCCACGCTTTAATAATGAGGAGATCGGGAAGTCTCTTCACAAAACGTTATGAACATAATATTATGAAGAGAGACGGTATTCACGACATTGAATATTTGGAATACATTTTTGGTGAATATAAAAGGCCCATCCAGCCCTTGAAGTCCATAATGAGTCGCTTAGAAAATCCCTTGGCGTAAAACATTGTTTTACAAATGATATTCCTGGTTTGATTGCTGAGATTTCTTCGTAAGCCAAATCAATGTAACTCTTAACCCCCGACGCAAACAGAAGGGTGTAAAGTTAACTTTTGTACCTTTGTTCTGTCGGTGGCATCGTTTGTTCAAGAAAATCTGGTCAAATTGCGGATTGGCAGACTTCCAATACCTGGCTGAAGAACTCTCGGGCATCCATGTTCCCTAACGAAGTTTTTCTTCGCTGTTTAAAGCAAGTGATATGTAATATTATAAAACGCATATATCACTCCGAAAATTTAGAGATGCGTGCCCGGGGATCGAACCCCCGACCACCCGAATAGTCGTCGTTTAAACCACTAGGCTATCACCGCATTGCCTGAAAGTGCCTGAAATACCAGTTAAGAACGAATGGAACCCTTGGGGACCCATTGAAAGGTACTTTTCGGTTCTAAATTATAGCCCCATTTAGCGAGAGGTTTAAGGCGGGGAAATTAGCAGAGGATTCCCGATCCTTACGATAACAAGGGTGACCCTCTTTTCAACCGCCCTTTGTTCGATCAATATCTCCGTTTCTAATAATATACCTACATACATTTTTATAGGAGCGGAACACAGACAGAGTTTTATCAAAGATGGCCCAATGGGCACGGTCGATTGTTTCAGGTTTTTGCAAATAGATCCAACAAGTTTGTTAAATGCTAATTTGCTGTTTCGTCTTATATAATCAGGTGGTAGATATAGATACAGATAAGCCAAAAACACACTAGGAACCGAACAGGAAAAAAGTTTTAGTCCGCCAGGCAACATTTTCTGTCCGTAGTGTGTTCAAACTGTTATTGCGAGCAAAACAAAATGTATTAAGTAACTAATATCGCGTTTCAGCAACATATTACCGGAGAACAAACTTTCCGCCAGACTTTAAAACTAACTTTGATTCGCTATCAGAGCAAACCCCGGAGCCATTAATCGCGGGCCATCACACGTCACTTCCGCTGGCAGCCATGATGGAATGCCGGGTAATACGAAGTTTCTTTTTGGGCTACGGAAATTCCACAATTTTGCCGTATAGGTTGATGTGTCTTGCGCGAAGCAGACTAATTGTGATTCCTGCAGGTAATTATTAGAGGGAAAGGTACTGTATTGAAGCAGATTAATTTCATCAGACTAGCATACAAAGTCAAGCGGTACCTTCAGGTTCGGTCGTGTACGTGAAGTGCTGGCCAATTATGAGCTTTAAAGCTCGGAACATTGGCGCAAAGTTGCCTGTCGGTCTGTATTCTACAGGATATATTTTACATACTACTATACTATAGCTATACAATGTAAAGGATTATTTAAATGATGAAAAAGCATGAAAATGAATCAAACTCCATCAGCCAGCGGCTAACTACCTAATCAAATTGCTAATAATAATTATAGGTACTGCTATTAAATATGCGATGTTTGTGAGATGGTGACAATAAATAAAAATCCAGGCTGAGTTTGTTGTGGGCTCTTCTAAGACCAGGGCGCGTTTGGAACCCGTATTGGTCGTATTGGTCTATGCCAAGTACCTATCTAAAAAACGCAGCATGTTTAAAACACAAAATGTTCATTACGTAGAAAAGTAAAAAAATTAAAAGTGAGTTTTCCACGTTTAAACAACAATATCAGCTGGTACAAATAGCTAGGACATTACAGGAGAGATTTACATTCTGAATAATTTTGCCAGCAGTGGATAATGAGCCATTTTGAAACACATGTTCGGTTGACAGCAGCGATTTGTTTCGTTTTATTAAAGCTTGATTTAAGCATATTAATGAAAAATTACCATAGAAACTTTTTGAGATTTCCATCCACAATTTTGCGCGCTACGCAGGTACGTCATGGACCACATGGTCACTTGGATACAATATGGGTGGTCCAATAATGACATGAGCCAGAGATGTACCTAGTCATGAGCTAGACTGTCTCTGGAATGATGGAAAAATAAACAATTTGGACGAGTGTCCCCAAAATACTAGTTTCTTCTTAAAAGGCTTAGTTTTAGCCTTAAGTTTTTCACGGCCCCAGTATTACCAATATCTAATAACTTAAATAATATTCATTAAGTTTTCCCTAGGAAGACTAAATCGTGTTGGATACATATAGAAGTAAACATCACCGAATGAGATGATAAGGCCCTTGTCTCGTCTAGTACCTATTAGTGTAGGTTTAAGTTTAGTTAGCATTAATTATTGTAGTGTAAAGTAAATGTTGAAATAAGTTACCAAATTCAGAATATCATTTCAGACTCCCAACAGTCGGCTCCTTAATATATTTCAGTCAATTACTTTTTAACCCCCGACGCAAAAAGAGAGGTGTGTTATAAGTTTAACGTGTCTGTTTGTGTATCTGTCTGTGGTATTGTAGCTCCCAAACGGATGAACCGATTTTCGTTCAGTTTTTTTTGTGTCATAGATAATTTTATCCCGAGTGTACTTAGCCATGTTTCATGAAAATATTTTCATCCGTCTGAAGGTCATCAGCTTTTTTCTAGTCGCGGGTTGTTTTAAATTTGTAATTTATGTATTTGTAGAGTCCAAGCCTACAGAACACCAGGCAAGCAGACAAGATGTAATGAAAACATAAATGACTAGCAAACTAGTAATTAAAACAAATAAAAATACTACCACGGCGTTAACTGAAAAGCTTTGACAAAATTCGAAGTATGTTTTCATTAAAAATCTACTCAAATCTTTTTTATTGACAGTTGAAACCCAGTTTTAATCACAAATACCAAGCGGATAGAAGCTCGCAGGTGTATTTATTAATCAAAGCAAAAATCCACCACGACATCCTTTGAAAGGGATTTCATAAAATGTATAAAATGTACTTGTATAAGTTTTTATAAAAACAAGGTACAACACCTATTATCGTATCTTACTAATATTATAAATGCGAAAGTTTGGATGGATGTATGGATGTATAGATGTATAGATGGATGTATGGATGTTTGTTACTCAATCACGCGCCAACGGCTGAACGGATCTGGCTGAAATTTGGCACAGAGATAGATTATAGTCTGGAATAGTACATTTTATCCCGGAAAATTAAGGAATTTCCGCGGGAAGCAAAAAATCTCAATCCACGCGGACGTAGTCGCGGGCATCAGCTAGTTTTTATAAAATCTGAAACCAGAAACCTTTTCTTTATCTACGTCTTCGTCTTGTTGTGTAGTGACAACATAGTACCTAATATTGTTAGTTTTCAGTATCTATGGGTTAAGTTATGCTGTATTTTATACCGTACTGGATGATTCCCGCGACTTCGTCCGCGTGGACCAAGGTTTTTCGATTCCCGCGGGAACTCTTGAATTTTCCGGGATAAAAAGTAGCCTATGTCCTTCCCCGAAATACAACCTACCCCTGTACCAAATTTCATTTAAATCGGTTGAACATTGAATTTTCCGGGAAAAAAAGGAGCCTGTGTCCTTCCCCGAAATACAACCTACCCCTGTACCAAACATTAAAATCGGTTGAACAGATAATTTTCTTGATTCCTGCGGGAACCTTTGAATTTTCCGGGATAAAAAAGCCTATGTCCTTCCCCGGGATACAACCTATCCTTGTACCAAATTTCATCAGAATCGGTTGTATAGATGGGCCGTGAAAGCGTAGCAGACAGACAGACACACTTTCGCATATATAATACTAGATGATTCCCGCGACTTCGTCCGCGTGGATTAAGTTTTTTTGATTCCCGCGGGATCTCTTGAATTTTCCGGGATAAAAAGTAGCCTATGTCCTTCCCCGGGATACAACATATCCCTGTACCAAATTTCATTAAAATCGGTTGAACAGATAGGCCGTGAAAGCGTAGCAGACAAACAGACAGACAGACAGACAGACAGACACACTTTCGCATTTATAATATTAAGTATGGATTAGTGTGGATACAATGTCGATTGTGTTCTAAGTAAAGTTGTGATAGTTCTAAAAGTGGTAATAGTTATATGTAGGTACCTACATTGCTGGGATTATATCTACCTACTGTAAAGGACAATTTATCCCAATGGGAGCAGTTCGCAGTAGGTACATTATAAAAGGTGCAAAAATACACTACTAACGGAGAAAAGTCTGCGCGCGCACTTTCATATAGAGTTGAACAGACTACCGCGACAGGACGAAATGTGTTTGTTCCTGTCCCGTCTGTAGTTGTAAATGTGCAACTTTAAAAGAAACACTGTTGCCAGTACCAAGTTTAAAGAAAGTACTCTTTAAAAGAAAATAATCCACATTTAAATTGAGAATTAAACGTAGGTAGGTACTCTGGAGGGTTGCTACGGACGCATAAAAATATTATTTCAAAATTACAATTTTATGTCTGGGTACTTAGTCGTCCCTGGTTCCTGCTTGCATATTTTCTTAACGTTCCTTTGGCTTTTAGGGTTACCTACTTAATACGTTCACTAACACATTTCAAATCTCGATTAAATAGGTTTGCGAAAGTTTTTCGTATCCTCGATTTGAGCGGTTATTATATCTGGCATAAACGGGCAGCAAGTTTGTGTTTATATCATGATCTTGATTATATTTAAGTAGTTACAACTCTACACATACTCTCAAGGCTAAGAAAATATTTTTTGCAGAGCTCTATACTGTGTGTAACTAACTTTAGGTTCGTAATTTGATAAAGAGAAAGCTAATTAACCGACTTCCATAAAAGGAGGAGGTTCTCATTTCGGCCCGTATTCTTTTTTTTTTATAATGCCACATGTACGAAAGTTGCGTGATACATGCAAGGACACATGCGACCTGGAATATTATATGAAGTATGTATTTTTTACGACTCTCTTGGAAAATCAAGGGACAATGGGAGCAACGTTAAAGTCAAAAAGTATACCAGACTTTTCCATCAGGGAATAGTAAAAAGTATACCGTATACCTACATTATAGTTCTAAGAATAATGGATCATTTTTACATTAGGCTATAATATTAATGGCAGCAAAATCTATTAGTAGGTGTTTACGATATGATGTTAGGTGTTTACGATATGATAATTACGATAGTAATTACTACTTAATACATTTTTGTACTTAGGTAACTTGTTGGTTTACTTACTCGCTTATATTTATCAATTGTTATTATTTATTTGCTAAATCTTACGATATGTTTTGTAGACTTACTCTGTTAATTGTTTTGCAATTACTATAATACCGATCTGCCTTTCGAAAACTATGCTTTTATAGGCCTAAATCGAAGAATATAGGTAGGTATATAAATAAAATCAGGAACGCTGATAGTGGAAATTCAATACATACCTAATGCAATACTAGGTATACAGTATCTAAATTATTGTTTTTGTGCTGTACCTACAACTTTATCTTTTTCAAGAACTTCCCAACGAATGTTCGAAGTAATTACCTCACTTTTAACTTAAGATGTTGAGCTAAGTACAAATTCGTAGTGAAGTCGTGAAATTTAAACCGTAGTAGGTATAAACATAAATTTGTCTCTAGCTGATGCCCGCTACTTCGTCCGCGTGGTAAAAGTTACTTCTCACTTACCGCGGGAGCACCTTAAATTTCAAAAATTTCAAAATCGTTTGAAAAGATGGGCCGCTTAAGCGAACCAAACAAACTTCAGTGGATTGGAACTTCGAATAAAATTAGCTTAATCTTGTGCCAACTTGGCACAGGTATTGGGATGTAGTTGTACAATGCTATTTTATATAAATTCAACCTTGCGCCACCCGCGACTTCGCTCGCGTGGCGGAAGGGAACAATAACTGAGCAATTATTCAATCCATTAATATTATAAATGCAAAAGTGTCTGTCTGTCTGCTACGCTTTCAAGGCTAATCTGCTTAACCAATTTTGATGAAATTTGTTTTAGGTATAGTTTGATACCCGGGGGAGGACATATTTATCCCGATAAATTAAAGTGATCCCGCGGGAATAAAAAAACCTTAATCCACGCGGACGATGTCGCGGGCATCATCTAGTAGAGAATACATTATTAGACCTTTCATTTTAACGGACCCCTAGTCTATTTCATTTATTAACATGCTTTTGTTAGTTTTATTATTGTAGGTACAATTATTGTTAAAGAGGTGTCGATGAATCCAAGAAGCAACAAGCGTGTTTTTAGGGTTCCGTACCCAAAGGGTAAAAACGGGACCCTATTACTAAGACTCCGCTGTCTGTCTGTCTGTCTGTCTGTCTGTCTGTCTGTCTCCAGGCTGTATCTCATAGACCGTGATAGCTAGAAAGCTGAAATTTTCACAAATGATGTATTTCCGTTGCCGCTATAACAACAAATACTAAAAATTAAAAAAATATATATATTAAGGGGGGTCCCCATACAATAAACGTGTTTTTTTCGTATTTTTTTGCTCAATATTAAAAACGGTAACAGGTAGACGGTTCAAATTTTCACAGAATATTAACTTGTATATTACCTTTCAAAATAAATAATTAAATATCAATAAAGTAAATATTAAAGGGGGGCTCCCATACAACAAACGTAATTTTTTGATATTAACAGTAAACCTCTACAAACAAAGTTAGTTTTGCGGTTCAAAGGTAATTATAACTACTTCTTGAGTACGGAACCCTCGGTGCGCGAGTCCGACTCGCACTTGGCCGGTTTTTTAAATTCGACTGCCTGAAAAAAGGAGTATATTGTTTTCAGGGTTCATGTATGTATGTATGTATGTATGTATGTATGTATGTATGTATGTATGTATGTATGTATGTATGTATGTATGTATGTATGTGAGTTTGTATATTCCACCATAACTTCTATACGCCTCAACCAATTTTGATAAATGAGATATCGTTAGAATCCTTAGCTTATTCCGGGTGACAAAGGCTACTACAATAAAAAAAAATGATAGGGTGACCATGGTTCCGCATTAAAGACTATAACTAGTTGAAAAAAAAAATCGAATAAAAGATTAACTATATAATTATCATCTAGAAAATGATGAGTAGATTCCAAAAATATATAACACTATAGTTCAATATCTAGTGATTCACAAAAAATATCATTTAATAAAAAATGTGAAAAAGATTCCAAAGGTAATTAATGACTACGGCTACCACTGCTACTACGTAACGATACCACTATCGTTACGTAGTAGCAGTGGTAGCCGTACTTCCATTCGAGGGGGATTTTTTATGACACGACTGCCCAAAAAAGGAGTGTTATGTTTTCAGGGTTCGTGTATGTATGTGTGTCTACGGCAGAGCAGTCGTATTTTTTAATAATTTTAATTATATCTTGTTAAGTATTATTAAAACTGTATTTCATTTATTTAAAAACCTATATCCTTTGCGCTTCATCAAATTCCTCGAAGAAAGTACCTATATAAGATTCGCGCAAATAATTTAATCATAAAATACTTTCAATATAATTTATTCTTCAGAGTTTCAATGGGAAAAGCAATCTGCTCAGATATTGTTCTTTTCTTTGTAAAAATTTTCTTTCGTACTTTGCTTTACAAAGTTTAATAATAATGTTAAGATATGACGGCCTCTAGTCAAGCCTACGCTTTTATTATACAGTACTTATCTAGAAATGGTTTATCTGGTAGACCTTGATGCACTCTTATAGAACCTAACCTACCTACTTATGTCTCACAAGAGGAATTTACATTAAATGTTATGTAAGCCTCGATAAGGTTCTTGAATATTTTTTATATCTAAGAGATCTTAGTGTTTACTCAAAGTTTTTTTGGAGTTAACATCCTTTAGATTCGATTTTCATATATAAGACCGGGGTATGAAAATTTATGGGGAGTAAAATCAAACTTTCTCCGTTACGGTATATATACATGTTTCCATGGTAACACTTGTTTATGCATGCATGACTTTGTAATGTATTTCGATGAATATATAGATTAAATAATTAATATAGATAAATGTATCGAGCATTGTTTTAGTAATATAAAATTGGGTTCAATTACCCTTATTCACTGATCTATATATATATTATAATCGTTCGTAAAGAGTAAACTATAGTCGTGCGTCAATTCACACATTTTTTTGGTAAAAATAACATGCTGCAATAATTTCTGGTATAGGTTATTCAAAATAATTAAATAAAAAATTCAATCAGCAGAAATTGGGTCCTACCATTGAAATAGAAATAGGTACTAAAATTCTACATCAATGGGTCCTACGCAAATTTATTTCCATTGTCGGTATCTTGTTTCCGATCTACAAGCTTTCAAGCAAAAAAGTTTTTTGACATAAAATCACTATAAAACTTTCCTTACTCACAAAAATATACTAAAAAAACAATGGAGAATTTAAAGGGGCAATCCTTTCTCAAGATAAATAGAAAAATATGAATACCTACAGACAAATAAAGTATGTTTGAATAGGGATGATTTTTTTCAACTTCTTAAACTTCTGATCACGTCATCTTATCCGCCACTTGACCAATAGTAGTAAGAGTCTTATAAGACGAAAAATATTGGAACAGACTAGAGGTGTTAAATTATTGCTAAACGTTAAACGGTTAACGGTTGAAAACGGTAGTGAACAAATCTTCACTCTTGTGCACTAACTAGCAAATGAAAAAAACCTTTTTTTTTTACTCAATACAAAATCTATTAATAAGTAGCTCCCCAAATAATGATTAGCAACTCTGAGTGCGGCAGTTAGTATGATAACTGAAACTTTGATTGTGGTATGATACGCGTGATCTCGAAAGGTTGATTTAACCCTTCTCAATAATCCGATTATACGCACAATAGGCATGATGACAGTAACCAAGAATCAACGAAATTATGAATTTATCTAATGAAATAGGATTCATGGATTATATAAAAAGTATTTATTTTTCTATATCGAGTGAGATTGCTATTTATTTTGATAAAATAAAACTATAAAATACAGCAATCCGCCATATTGGATAAAACACCAAAAAGCGAATGACGTCACAATTGTTTGTTTTCGAGCTTTGACAATCACACTATTGTTTACTGCACACTGCACTGAGTACATTGGTAAAAACAATAGTGACGTCACAGACGACGCCATGACACCGCCGAACGTTTTGGCGTGAATTTTAAAATTTAAATTCCAAATGCCAATTTTAGCTACGAAACCTTATTTTTCTGCTGAAATAAGATATTTTCTCGAAATAGTAGACACTTCCGATCATAATCTGACCATTTTTCAAAATCAGTCATCATGCCTATTGTCCCGGAATGCTAAATCGCTTGACGGCAAAGGTTTGCGAAAGTAATTAGCAACGGCTGGAACATCTCGCCAGACAATTCAAAAATAATAAGTTTCCAATTTGCTCTTGCTAGGAATTAAACCCCAGATCTGAGTTCTCACTTATTAGTCCAAGGCGCTCACCAATGCACCATGGAGGTCACCTTTGTTGAAATCTGAAAGCTTCACCGTCTCCCCTGGCTATACTCATGCAAAGCATGTCTAAGGCTATATTGTATCGCCCTACTTTCTTGTGTGGTTTATGAATTGTTTACTACCATCTGTACAGTTCCCGAGTTGTATGAGAAAGTGTACACCCGGTCTCAAGGCGTTTCTTTTCTTACCATCGTACACTTTCTCTAAGTTTTACCCCCGAAGCTTTAATATGTAAGGAAATACCAGCCGTCTATTCAACAGCAACCTTTTGTTAACAATTAAACGAATACCTACTACCTGAGCTATGTAAAGACTTAGAGAGTATTTTAAACTGGTTTTTCATCTACCAGTTATATCCACTTTAACCCCGTGAAATCATCGAACCGAAAACATTTCATTTCTTTTAGAGCATAGTTATTTTTGACAGTAGGTATAAAACGCGGGCACTTGGGCTGGAAAAATATAACGTGACAAAAAACCATTGTCTCTCTCCCTTTAGTATAGATAGAGAGAGACAGTCTAGTACCTGTATATTGTTATTTTAGTTTGTATTGAACATTTTTCTCACATGTAAGTAGATTTTAGTAGCTCTGTCGATAGAAGTTCGACTGTTTGGGGAAGAATTTCGTAAGCAAGATATCGCAGGTACCAATCGCTTTCTCTTTACATTTTTAATTTTTTTAGTAACTTAACTTTAAAGTAATTACATTCTTACGGGGTGTCCAACGATACCACAGGGCTTTGTGGCGGATGATGAAGTAAAGATGGGTAAAACATAGGTCTCCAACTCTTTGGAATTGGAGAGAAAGATCTTTCGTCCCACGTCGCTCAAGTGCGGCACGTAACGATTTTCTCCCAAAATATTATGCAGGTGTCTAACGATGTTGTCCTTCAGCGTAGGATGCTTGAGGAATAGTAAAGAGTTGTATTAAGTAAATAGAGTATACAGTATGCCAGGCAAGGATGCTGTTCTTTCTTAAATAAATATGAATGAGTCAGCAAAAATAGTTATTATTCCGATAGTCCATAATACTGATGGAGCGATATTAAGCCTAGCTGTGGCAGTCCGTATTTGACAAAGTGGATCCCATTTAGTCTATGAATGAGTCAATACAAAGGAGATCTGAATTTGACAGTAACTTGGCCTACGTGAATCAAATAGTTTGCTGTGCTGTCGGTTATTAGGTATTCTATAACTATAATATAATAACTTACTACAATCAGCGACCAAAATTTCTACATTTCTGTGAGGCTTTGGCCGTGGCTAATAAAATTAAGTGTTCGGTACGATGCCGGTTAAAAACTTATAAGGGATACCTTAGAGCTTAATAAAACTTCCTCCCAAAGTAGCTCGCTTCCATATTACGTAGCACTATTGTATCGGAATGAAAAAAAAAACATTCTGACAATGATTATTTTTGGAATCATAGCTTCGAATGATTTCAACAATAATCATTGTCAGGATCGAGTCGTAAGCGGAACTTCAGCAGGATGAGGGGGCCACTATTTGGAGTAATATCACCGACGAGAATACCACCCCGAGGGGTCACGACCCTTAACAATGACAACGAAGACAACCAACAACCATAAATGTTGTTGTTTATCTCTTAAATGTGAACAACTTTTCTCCAACTCTTGCTGCCGAATGAAAACCGTGAAGATAATCGTATACATTTACGACTCCTCAGGGTGATAAACATGAGGCTCGGAAGCGTATAAAGCGATTTTCTTAAGCCCGCACAATACAAGCAGACGTTTTAACGCACCTTGCGGGGCTAATAACGGCTCTTGAGACACGGTTTACAATTAACAGCTGTTATTTCTCGCTCCACATGACAGGAGCAGGTGACACAAAGGGTTGAAAAACCAGCTGGAACTCACAGGGCAAGGGCTGACAAAGCCTTTGCTATTATAAAGCATACCAACCTACCACAAGTCTAGAACAAACAAGCAGAGTTCAGGTAAAATATTTTGATATTATATGATGACTAGCGAATGCCCGCGACTTCGTCCGCGTGGTTTGAGGTTTTTTGGTTCCCGCGGGAACTCGTTAATTTTTCGGGATAAAAAGTAGCCTATGGGCTATTCCAGACTATAATCTATATCTGTGCCAAATTTCAGCCAGATCCGTTCAGCCGTTGGGGCGTGATTGAGTAACAAACATCCATCCATACATCCATCCATCCATACATCCATCCATCCAAACTTTCGCTTTTATAATATTTTTTTGATTGATGATTATTACTCACTCAGTTCCGTTCTATTTATTTTGTCCTTTCGTCTGCTTTCTATTCCTTTGATGCTCCTAATGTATGAAAGATTATTTTCTGATGAACCGGATTTTTTTTTGAGCTACCATATAGAAATCTGTATTTTATGGAGAGGTGTCAGCCAATAGGAATACAGCCTATATTACTTGGCTGGAAAAGGTATAAAAAATTCATAAGTTTAAGGTAAGCCCACAGCAAAAACCTCGACATGTTATTATCGAGGTAATGCTCTTAAAACAAGATTCACGCGTTATCCACATTTCATATTAAAGAATTTAGCGATGCAACATTTAAATTTTAATTATGGTTGTTTTTAACCAGAATGACATTGTGAAGGTTCACAAATGATTAATTTTCCGAGGATGCTCAAAACGGCGACATAAAATTTATCGCCGCTTCCGACTGCGTGGATTTTATGTAGCCTTTCGTAAACAGTCCGTTAAATTATGAATTACTAGATGATGCCCGCGATTTCGTCTGCGTGGATTAAGGTTTTTTGATTCCCGCGGGAACTCTTTAATTTTCCGAGATAAAAAGTAGACTATGTCCTTATGGTGGGATGCAACCTACCTCTGTACCAAATTTCGTCAAAATCGGCTGAGAATCTGGGTCGGGGAAGCGTAGCAGACAGACAGACACACTTTTATATAATGAAGACACATCAAATATATAATGAAGATAAACAAACGTGTCCAAAAACTAATCTGATTGACCAAAATTAAGTTTGGTCTTGTCAATAATCAGAGCTCGTCTATATAAAACACAGATATAAAATCAAAGAATCAGACTCCCGACCGAAATGACCCACCAGACAAACGACGTCCTAAACACGTCCTTAACGACCCCGATGACCAAATTACTACCGACAATGCTCCCTAAATAGGGCTACACACAAACACCAGCCAAACACAGCGTCTTCGCCGGCGAAGACGAGGACCCCGATATCTTACGTCACCCGGACGTGGTCTTAACCCACGGCCTCGGGGGCGTGTGGACTAATCTAGTCCAACTGACCTCCCATTCGTCCCAACGTCATCCTAAGCCGAGGTCCGAGCCTCACAGGAGGCGCCCTTAGGAAGACGTTGCCCCCCGATGTCTTCGAGCCCTAGGGCTCTTTTCTCGGCGACGCCTAGCGCTCGCCCAACCCCCCGTGACGCTGTAGCGGCCAGTAGGGCTAGCAGCATACTCCATCCGAAAAAAAAATAGAATCAGAGGCACTCTTAGACCGCAGACGATAGAGTTGTGTTTTTGGTTAGTAATAATAGGCATGCTGGAATCGTTAAAACCTTTGGGAAAATATTAAAAAACAATCAGAAATAAATTTCTTGAATGCATTTAGTATGGCATTAAGGGACATAATAATTAAGTGAGTTAATTTGATTTATTTAAACTAGTGATTTTTTTCTGTTAGGTGAAGGCGTAATGGTGAATATAATAAGAAGCATACATTTGTTTTGTAATACCTTTAGTCAAAGCGGCTCCGCCAAGAAGAGTCACTCCTCACTCAGGCAGATGTAAATGAGATGTGAGTCCTCAGACAAATATGAACAAGAAACAATGCTTCTCGGAAAATGATTAGTATTAACGTTTAAGAAAAGTGGGTAGAGATAAAGTAGAACATAAGATGTGTTTGGCAGGGGCGGGCGAGGCGTCGTTTTTCGTAGTCCTCTAATTTCCTTATACCTACATTATTAGCATCAAGTTGAGTGATAAAAACCGGCCAAGTGCGAGTCGGACTCGCGCACCGATGGTTCCGTACAAACCTGTAGGTATATAAGTAAAAGTTATGGTAATTTTTTTCCACTTATCTATTTTAATTTCAATTTAATACCTCTACGTGTTCATGCGGAAAGGGGTAGTATGTTTAAAATTATTAAAAATATTTTTATTTTACGATGTAACTAAAAATTTTTGCTTTTCGCAATTTTTCCTTTATCTGTGTTACAAGACGTTGCCTCGTACCAAATTTCTAGATTCTGAGTTCACGGGAAGTACCCTGTAGGTTTTGATTCCCTTGCGAGTGTCAAAAATTTGCATAAAAATATTTTTATTAAATTATGTAATTAAAATTTATGCTTTTCGCAATTTTTCCTTTATCTGTGCTATAAGACGTTGCTTCGTACCAAATTTCAAGATTCTGAGTTCACGGGAAGTACCCTGTAGGTTTTGATTCCCTTGCGAGTGTCTCGAAACACTCGAAAATTTGCAGCATAAACGGCTGTATCTTTTGATTGTGTTGGCTTAGAAGTTTGATTTTTTCACAGCTCCAAGGGACAGTAAACCTGAGTATTTGATATGAATTTCAGCTTGATACCTCCATGCGTTCCTGAGAAAAAGGGTCTTGACACACAGACGGACGGACAACAAAGTGATCCTATAAGGGTTCCGTTTTTTTCTTTTGAGGTACGGAACCCTAAAAATGGCGGATAAAGCCTTTTTTGTATCTATAGTTCCTGAATCATTGAACTCAAGCTTAAATGGATCCAATAGAGAGGTGTCAAAAGAGGATATTTTTAGGTTCCAGAGCGAAGTGAGGGATTCTACGCGAGGGATTCTTTAGTAGAATACTGAACGTAGCGAGGGATTCAAAGTACGTCGCCCGAGCCCAAAAATATTTTGCACCCGAATGATACACTCTACTTTTCATCACCCTCTATGAGAAAATAAAACTAGAAATCCATCAGACATCCTCTTCCGATACGCTATTAATTTCGAATATGTGTCCAGTTTTACGTCGTTATTAGAACTAACTAACCAACACACAAACCACACACACACACACAAAACACAGATTCTGAACAATTCTTGGCGCCTCTTGCATTTCTCCATTTCAATAAAATTACCATAGGCTTTCATATATTTCTTCCGGGATTTTGCAATTAATAGATCACATTTCTTGCGTCAGTACTAATACTTTCAGGAATTAATTCTATACTTTCACTGTCATTTGAAGAACTCATTTTCCAAAATAAAACCATGAATTTTTAACAATCCGTGAAAATTTACGAAAACGCGGCCTTTAGTTCGCGCATTTTTAATTTGGTTTTCTTTTTTTTAATAAATTAAATCCGGCGGCGCGACTATGGGCCGTCGTACTATTCAGTCTCTATTCAAACAATATTTGCGTTCGATTTCTATGTTCCAAATTCAAAAAGTGCGCGGAAAAGATAATTGCGGCGCACTTTTTGAAATTAAGAGGATTAAAAGCTCATTTCTGCCCGCTAAAAGTTCCTTATAGAAAACACCACCTTTGGGCTCACTTAAAGGCGAACCAAGTCGTCCTTTTCGAATAGATGGGATGAAAAAGCTTTCTAGTATATTCGAAAGAAATTGAAGTTTTTTCAATTAACTAGTGGATGGCCGGCGTGTGCCACTACGCTAAAAAAAGGAAATTTAAAAATAATTTTAATGGTCTAAAACCATCTTCGCATTATTGCCTTTCTAATAAAACCTGTTTGGGGCACATCGGTTGGATAGTTTCAAAGTCAACCACAAACAATTTTTGTGTTTTATCTATTTTAGGGATATATAATTATTATTATTATTAATATAATATTAAAGAGGAAAGATTTGTTTGTTTGTTTGTTTGTAATGAATAAACTCAAAAACTACTGAACCGATTTTAAAAATTCTTTCACCTTTAGAAAGCTACATTATCAGCGAGTAACATAGGCTATATTTTATTTTCAAGAAAATTAGAGATCCTTACGAAAATTGCAATAATGTGAACCAAGTCGGAAGAAATCGTCTCTTCTCAGAGTTAACACGGCGTGCGCTACGTAAATAGTTAAAGTTACACGAAAACAATGTACCTATGGTGGAATTGTTCCTCTCAAAAAGTACTAAAAAAACCGGCCAAGTGCGAGTCGGACTCGCGCACCGAGGGTTCCGTACTCAAGAAGTAGGTATAATTACCTTTGCTAATGAACCGCAAAACTAACTTTGTTTGTAGAGGTTTACTGTTAATATCAAAAAATTACGTTTGTTGTATGCGAGCCCCCCTTTAATATTTACTTTATTGATATTTAATTATTTATTTTGAAAGGTAATATACAAGTTAATATTCTGTGAAAATTTGAACCGTCTACCTGTTACCGTTTTTAATATTGAGCAAAAAAATACGAAAAAAACACGTTTATTGTATGGGGACCCCCCTTAATATATATATTTTTTTAATTTTTAGTATTTGTTGTTATAGCGGCAACGGAAATACATCATTTGTGAAAATTTCAGCTTTCTAGCTATCACGGTCTATGAGATACAGCCTGGAGACAGACAGACAGACAGACAGACAGACAGACAGACAGCGGAGTCTTAGTAATAGGGTCCCGTTTTTACCCTTTGGGTACGGAACCCTAAAAAAGTCCGCAATAGCATATATCTAGCTTTTAAGGTTGACTCACAATAACAATTTTCATGATTTTTAAATTTGGTCCAAAGCAATGCTTTATTTGCGAAGGTGTTTTACCGACATATGTAGTATTATTTGGGTATGGACTATTGATGATTAGCGCAACACGTGCGAAGCCGTGGCGGACCGCTGTATATTATAAGGATAAAAGCGATTATTCTAAGGAAAACTATTCCTAGGTTCGGTCAGAAAATGTATTATTATTATTATTTATTTCCAAAAATGACAATGAAATAATATAAACAGTTTTCGATAAAGTTTTACTTGTCAAACCTCAGAAAGTCGTTCTATAAAAGTTTCAAGTCAAAACAACAATGAATATTGAAGATTAGAAAGCCTTTTTTAACCCCCGACGCAAAAAGAGGGGTGTTATAAGTTTAACGTGTCTGTTTGTGTATCTGTCTGTGGTATCGTAGAGCACAAACGGATGGACCGATTTCCGTTTAGTTTTTTTTTGCGTCATAGATAATTTTATCCCGAATGTTCTTAGCCATGTTTCATGAAAATCTGTTCAGCCGTTTGAAGATCATCAGCTCTTTAATAGTTGATGAGGAGATCTGACTACCTTCCATATGTCCTATCGATTCGAAAATTGGTACCGTATGACTTCAATTATACCTGGCTCAAAGAAGACAAAATAAAAGTAATATTAAATATTTTTATTTTATCCCGAGTGTTCTTAGCCATGTCTCATGAAAATCTGTTCATCCGTCTGAAAGTCATCAGCTTTTTTCTTAATCTGTTACTTCCATATTATGTCGGGGGTTGTTTAAAATTTGTAATTTATACTTGTTTATTCACAGGTTAGCGCTTGACAAGATCAGATCTGCTTGCAAATGGTGAAGTGGAGCGTGCTCGCATAGGCCCTAGACCAGGGTAGGCGAACCTTTATTGATCAACGTGCCATTTTATCTAAATAAATGTTTAATGAGGCCATAGATGTACCATCAAATAATTTTGACTTTGTGATTATTGGGAAAATAATAATAATAAATACTATCAACTCAAAACTCTTTATTTACAAACGTGTCATCATACTAATATTATAAATGCGTAAGTGTGTTTGTTTGTTGGTTTGTCCTTCAATCACACCGCAACAGAGCAACGGATCGACGTGATTTTTGGCATGGGTATAGTTGAGGACCTGGAGAGTGACATAGGCTACTTTTTATCCCGGAAAATTAAAGAGTTCCCGCGGGAATAAAAAAACTTAAACCACGCGGGCGGGCATCAGCTAGTTTAAATTATAGTAAAATTTTGTGACTACTGTTGTTGCAGATTAGACGACAAATAAGTTATATTACTCGCGTTCGCTCGTCACATTAGAATACCTACTTCACACTTTTATTTTCTTAGTGCATAATGAATTTTGTGATCGGTGATATGCCCAAAATATTGTGTCGCGTGCCATTGGTTCACCATCCCTGCCCTGGACGATGCCTACCTATACATTCTTAATTTAAAGGTTATTAGGTGTAAAGGCAAATTAAAAGTGGATGGGAAACAGAAGCCTTGCCGATATAATTTTTTGTTTACGTAGGGCGTGAAGGCTGCGAAATTAAGGCTAAGAAAAATATAAAACAAAAGGAATAGGAAAAGGATCGTTAGATAAATTGTTTTACTGGATGCGGGAAGAGACTAAGCCTTCAGCTAAACGAGGGTTTAGGCTCTTCATACTTGACATGAAATGGAAAATAGCTATTTATGCAACTGTATCGTAATGAGGGTCATTTTAATTCGAGTGCTGTTTTTTGATACGAGGCTTGCCGAGTATCAAAATAGGATAGTACGAGAATTAAAATGACTAATTACGTACAGTTGCATACAAGATTTTATCTACGACAAGGACGTCTTTATAATTTTTTACTTTATAAATTAATAAAAACCAAAAGTGCCAGAACCCAGAGCCGCTAAGCTATAGGTATCCTATTTATGAAGATAACCATATCGATACAGCTACGACTCATAACGATACAGCTCCCATACAACGAACTGTATCGTTATGAGAAGCAAACACGAAAGAGGGTTCAATTCGATATAGTTGTCAAATTCGAATTTGGAACTTTTCGATGCTGGAGTAGATAAAAAATATTTTCTTTCTGTGTTCTTACAGTTTCCCTCTTTCATAAAATAAAGTCAATTCACACGGTATTATAATATTAGTATGTGGAAATTCCTTTTGTTTTTTTCAATATTTTATAGCTAAATAAAAGGTACATAATAAAATTAATTGTTATGAAAATATTAACCTTATGTTATTTTACAGGTGAACTGATTATATCTAATAATATTAGGTTAGGTATAATTTACTTGACTAAGTCTAATACATGTATTATATTATTTCTTTTATTAAAAGCCCATTACATATTAAACTAACTAAATATAAAATAATAAATCCTTAAATATCTACTAAAATAAATAAAAATAAACCCTAATCCAAAAGACCACCTCTGGTTACCCCTGGGCCAAAGGTACCCATCAAGCTTGCAGCATTACCACGCTGTATGGCGATGGATAACCTTTGAACAAGGTAGGAACCAGATAAGTATAATTATTTCAGTTAATAAAATTAATATATTAGTTTTTGAATTTCTTGCGAACGAAGTTGCGGGCATCCACTAGTAGTATATTACAAACATTCAAGCACAATAACTTCGGTTTTGTAAAAAAATATAATAATAACTACGATTTATACTGCTTATAAAGAGGAAACAACAGTAGCTAGGTACGCGATAAAACAAAACGAATTTAGCGAGGCAATCGTTAGAATAAATTGTTAAATGGGATGTGGGATTTAGATTAATTTAAGAGGCTCGTTTAGCTGAGGGATGTTCTTTTCCCCGTAGGGCTATGTAAAGTCAGACATTTGATTTTTAGGGTTCCGTAGCCAAATTTGGCAAAAACGGAACCCTTATAGATTCGTCATGTCTGTCTGTCTGTCCGTCCGTATGTCACAGCCACTTTTTTCCGAAACTATAAGAAATACACTGTTGAAACTTGGTAAGTAGATGTATTCTGTGAACCGCATTAAGATTTTCTTACAAAAATAGAAAAAAAACAATAAATTTTCGGGGTTCCCCATACTTAGAACTGAAACTCAAAATTTTTTTTTCATCTAACCCATACGTGTGGGTTATCTATGGGTCTTCAAAAATGATATTGAGGTTTCTAAAATCATTTTTTTCTAAACTGAATAGTTTGCGCGAGAGACACTTCCAAAGTGGTAAAATGTGTGTCCCCCCCTGTAACTTCTAAAATAAGAGAATGATAAAACTAAAAAAAATATATGATGTACATTACCATGCAAACTTTCACCGAAAATTGGTTTGAACGAGATCTAGTAAGTAGTTTTTTAATAATTTAAAACTTACTACATGTTTGTACGGAACCCTCGGTGCGCGAGTCCGACTCGCACTTGGCCGGTTTTTTATTCCGCAAATGTTGCTGATGAGATTGCAGGGATCGAAAATTAATTTTAGACTTCGTCCGCGTGGATTGATGTTTTTAATTCTCACGGGAACTCCTTAATTTTCTGGGATATACCTAAAGTAGCCTATTTCCTTTCCCGGGATTTAAACTATCCCTATGCCAAATTTCATCAAAATCGGTGGAACAGATGGGCCGTGAAATCGTAGCAGACAGACAGACAGGCAGACACACTTTCGCATTTATAATATCAGTATGGAAACAATATGTACCTATCTACTATGTTTCCATCTGCAGTAGAAAATCTATATCAGTGCGGACGAATCTGCGGGGCTCACCTTATAGTAGTAGTACTTACCTATTCTGTGGCAGTATATAATAATACAATAGAAGCAAGTACGAGTAAGGAGAAAACTTCAGTATTTCGGATTGTGGTTTGCAGTTCTCACAGTTTCTCACTGCGGGGAATAAAATGTCTTTTGTTTTCGTAACTTAGCCTTATCGAGACTAGCTACACTTAGCAGTACTTGGTGATGTTTTCTTCTTGAATAATAAATATAGTACCTATATACTAACTCCATTTGAGTTAGTTACAATGGTTACAAGCGACTATAATGTAACTTTCTTTGGTTGTATATGTGCTTGTCCTCAAAGTTCAATGTAAACTAAAATTTATCTCTACTAATTAATGTACACAGTGTGGAGTAGGTAATTATCCGCGACCGTGCTCTTCTCCAGCTTTGTTGTCTTGAAACTCATTCACCAAAACTCACTCAACAATCCAATAATTATTGTAGGTACTTTGTTATATTGCAAACAATGAAAGAGTTACAATCATATTTTATTGGTATGATGAACATACTGACAATTAAGGACCGCTTGCATAAGGACATTCACACTGATTTAGCTAAATTTCGTAATGCTGTCACTTTTTAGCAAAAGCATATTTTGGTTACCAAAAACTTGGATTCTTGGTGACAGCATTATTCCAGTGTCTTTGGGCCACTAATATACACAACTATTCCAAATTTCATGTCGATAACTTCGGTAGTTACTGAAATAATCGAGTGTGACGGACGGACAGACGGACAGACAGACGGAGAAAGTCGCACCATAAGGGTTCCATTTTACCATTTTGGTACGGAACCCTAAAAACTAAATCAATTTAAGAGTCTTTGTACAAATGGGCCTCAAATCCAATAAATAAATACTAAGTTAGATATTCAATATTTTTTTAAAATAAATGCAAAGCGCGAATAGATGTCTGAACACCCCCAATTAACCGACTAAGTTCAGAAGATAGCTTCAAGAGCGCTGTATATCTGACTTGAAGCACATTCCAAGGGAGACTTTGGTATAGCTATAGCATTTGCTGTAAATTTCATCCTAAAGCATCTTCTTCCTAGAATAATTCTATCTTAAGGATCTCAAATTTTAAAGATAATTATAATAGTCGGTAGCTAAATTATAAGATATTCTGAATGACAAAAGTTCAATTTTACATGAAAATACGGTAATGGTGATAATTATTTATTTATGTCCCACATAACTACATCAAAATTTGCAAGAGTTCCAAACGAAACCTGATTTGAGAAGAAAGTCAGAAGACTTTTTTACTATCACTTTTTCACTATTCGTGAGCTGTAATGAGTATTACTAAAGTAAAACTAACTACTAAAAATAGTTCTAGATCTCACAGTAAGTTAAGTCACTTTCTATAAAATCTTGCAAACTATTTCAGAAATGAAAAAGTCTAGTCACGACTTTATTTAAGGACACTTCGGAGTGACAAATTTTTACCACAAGAAGACTGAAAAAGCTCATAAATACGAAAGAAAGTATACAGGTAAGTTCTAAAGTTCAATTTGGACCTCGAGTATTTTTGAGATAACATTTTACGGGACAAGATACGTAGAGATAGTAATTTATGAGGCAAGATGGTCTCGAATATCTCCAGTATAATTTTGTGCGCCATGCAATAAATCTGGCAAATGCCACTATAAGAACCTATCTCGAGTTCTAAAACTTTCTTATTTTAATATCATTAAGGCAAGGAAGAAATAATGTAAAGATTGATAAATGGTTTGAATGTAAACTTCGTATTGAATTTACCAGTCTCATAATAAGTTGCCACGAGTTGAGGCAAAATGTTTATCCGATTAAAATACAGAGTAGGGGCAAGAGCCCTCTGATGGCGAAAACAGCGTCAATTATGGCTCGGAAAAATTTGCCTCATGCAATGGCGTACCTCAAGTTGGGGCGGCATTTTTTCTTGATAATACTAAGTAGTAAGTTTTATGTTGGCCTAACAGGAATCAGGCTGATCCTACTCTGTAAAAAAATATTGAAGAATGGAATGATAATAATAGAGTTGGTCAAGTGAAAACTAAGACTGGAAAATGGCGGCTAAAAAAATTTATCGGGAATCACTAAAAAGTTTATTAGATTTTTTTTTTTTTTTGTTTAACCGTGCGTTTTGAATAGCGCAGTCATTGATGTAGAATTTTAGTACAGCGCAGTACAATTGCCAGTCTAATTATCTGACACACAACTTTCACTAGCAAGGTTTTACTAGCTTTTTAAGTTCGAATAAAGGTGGGTTTAGACTAAACAATCATAGAACAAAAGCATTATTTTCGTCAAATTCTTGATCTTTTAGTGTAAACAATAGTTCGTTTCCAGCATTAACACTTAGAATACCTCTCCAGTCAGTTGTCCGCTGCAGGCCCTTCACATCAGCCGAGCGAGAATTATAAGAACGTTCCATAGAAACTCTACAAACAAAGACAGAACAACGCAAGAATCAGTTTCCACACGGAGAATTTGATACAATGAACATTCGCTCGTTTGGTTTAAATCCCCCGTTATAGTAAAACAATTCAAGTCCAATGTGAAATAGGTATTTTTACTTGAAGCGCATCGATCGCTACCCATATTTTGCTTGCTTTGTCCTTCGTCGCGTCGCGTCGAGTCGTATTTTACATTTATTTACGAGCGAAGCGTATCGGGTTTACCTCATTTACAGAATTTACGTTATTTACGACTTTGCTGCGGTCAGATTGGACCGAAAAAACGATGGGAAATTGCAATTTTAAAATAACGTAAGTATCTTTTTTAAACATAATCTGAAATTCGTATTTACATTTTTCAATCATGCGGTGCCCGGCGGTATTTAAATTCATGATTAATAATATTAACTTTGGATATTCGGTTTCAGTACAAATTATGAAATCCATAATAAGTCATATTTATTATTCAATATTAAAATATTTAATTTTACATTGCGAATATTATTTATGGATTTCGTTGAAAATTCGGCTAACCATCTTCTGTTAAATAATAATATAATAATAGGGAATATGCATGTATTTTTTTTATTATTTTAAACCATTCTTTAAGTGATTATATAACAGGAAAAATATATAACACTTGCACAATTTTATTAAATAAGCTAAGAAAAAATAATTAAAACTACTATCATTTTCGGACGATTTAAACGCCCCCATTTTGGCGCGCTCGTTCTGTGACGTCACGGTGCGTTCGTTGTCGCCGTTCGACGTCGTTTATTCATAGGAATAAATTAACAACGAAGTGTTTGATTCACAGATTTAATAAAAGTGAGTGAAGTAAAGCGTAAAAGATTATTATATTGTGATGGAAGAGCACCCAAAAGCTTATTATAAATATTGTATTGTCCCTATGTGCAAAAATAATATTAAAACTGCACCTGACAAGATTTATTTTCATATGCCCAAAGATGCAAATATAAAGAAAAAGTGGTGTAAGGTGATGAGGAGAGAAAATGTATCGTGCTTGAGTAGTTTATATTGTTGTGAAGATCATTTCGACGTGAGTATTAAATATGTATATACCTACATATCAAAAATCTTTTTCATTAGGACTCGCGAACAATATATACAATAAACTAACTAACCAACTAAGATGTTCCAAATTTATAAATATTATGATTTTCATTGCTGACTATGAGTGTTGATTTTGATCACAAAACGTTATAACTAGGTTTTTTTGTTTGCACTGTTGATAAGTTCTATTGGAAAAGAATTTCTCAGTTGCTTTGACAAAACCGCTTTCAGTCATTGTGGCGAGTCTTTTTACCCGACTGCGGAACGCACAGGGTTATTTCACAAGGAATCACTGCTTTCAGTTAATAATTCCCAACAACACAATAATTTATCATAAATAGCGGCAAAACAATGAGAATAAGCTTCAATAATCATACAAAACAAGCGACCTGTCAACAGTCGACACAGACTAGAGTGGATGGTGACGTCATGTTTCCTTCCGCCAATAGCGTTGCGTTTTGGCGGAATTTGAAAAATACTACTTTTAAATAATTAAATTTATTAATAGAAACATGATAATTTGTAAAAATAATCATCTGAATATATTTATTTAGCAAGAAAGAATACACATAATTTTTTTTGTCCATTTCTAAATCACATGCATATTCCCCATTGTAAAACGAGATTCATTATTTCATTACGTAACTATTAATTACTAGCTGATGCCCGCGACTCCGTCCGCGTGGTTTAACTTTGTTTGATTCCCGCGGGAACTTAATTTAATAGGATGAAAGTAGCCTATGTCACTCTTCAGGTCCTCAACTATACCCATGCCAAAAAATACGTCGATCTGTTGCCCCGTTGCGGCGTGATTGAAGGACAAACCAACAAACCAATAAACCAACAAACAAACACACTTTCACATTTATAATATTAGTATGATTCTTTAGAAACGCTAGTGATACGTAGGAACTATGTAAGAAACTTTTCCGCAAGTTTCAACACCAATTGTACAAAGTTTTAAATCAACGCCTATGGGACAAACAAAGTTATTAATTCGATGTATAGATAGGAAGATCCACAAAAAAAAAACTATTTGCAATCTTTTGCAACGTAATAAAATCCAGAACTTTGTATGGCTGCTAAGCAGAAAATCTGTTTTAATTTATCTAGCTACGTTGCAGGTATGTCTGTTCGTTGGCTTCTCAATTCTCATATCTGCCACCCGCGACTAAAAACTATAACATTATAATATTTTGTATGATTTCCGAGACTTTGTCCATGTAGATTTTAGTTTTTCAAACCTGTGGAAAAAAGTATCCTGTATCCGTTTCCGGTTTGCAAGCTATCTTAGAAGGTACCATATAATAACGTCAAAATAGCTTAAATGCGAATGTGCTACGCACCACCCGTGCACACACTTTCCAGAAATACTTTCACATCGCACGTAGTTTTTTTGTGTCATAGAATATTTTTAACCCCCGACGCAAAAAGAGAGGGTCGTTATAAGTTTAACGTGTCTGTTTGTGTATCTGTCTGTCGTATCGTAGCTCCCAAACGGATGAACTGATTTTCGTTTAGTTTTTTTTGTGTTATAGATAATTTTATCCCGAGTGTTCTTAACCATGTTTCATGAAAATCTGTTCATCCGTCTGAAGGTCATCAGCTTTTTGCTAGTCGGGGGGGTTTTTTTAATTTGTAATTTATACTTGTAACTGGTGCTGTAAAATGTTTCAATTGTTGGATAATCTTTGTAGAATAAGAAAAGAAAGAGTAAAATGGGGCAATCGAATCGCAGTCTACCTGTGACTGTGTGTGTACCAGTATTGAAAGTGGTAGTAGCACATAATAGGTAATATCTAGTAGTCTCCGGCGTATGTGTCTCCGGCGTATGTTCTCTGAGAGTTCCCGGAGATTCCCATTATGCTCAGAGGATGGCCACTGAGGGGGTTTTAGTGTGTAAAAATCCCACATCACCTGCACTCTCCCCAGGAGATCGGGTATCTTCAGAAGATTCCCCCTCGTTAAAAAAAAAAAGGTAGTAGGCTATGGTTGCCGTAAACACAAAATATAAGCCTCATACATTAGTTCAGATTCACGTGACTTATATTATAAGGCAGATCAAGTATTTGGATTAATTTGTGGGCGCTCCCTCATTATGAGGCTACGCTATTTCTCTTATCCGGGTCAGCTCTCGTACAATACGAAAAATGTTACATCATAAAGTCGTATTATCTCGGGCATGGAATGATTACATCGGTCTTAGATGATATTGTTACTATTTAGATAGTTTTTGCCCCTGGCTTTACTTTATTACAAAGTAGTAGATGATGCCCGCGACTCCGTGCCGCGTGGGTAAAGATTTTTTGATTCCCGCCGGAACTTATCAATTTTCCGGGATAAAAAGTAGTAGTGTCTTTCCCCAAGATGCAAATTATCTCTGTTGCAATTTCATCGAAATCGGTTAAAAAGACGGGCCGGGAAAGCGTAACAGACAGACAGGTGACGACTAAGTTATCAATAGGTTGTTGTCAGAAAGTCATAGATCGATAGCTGAGTAGGTACATGAAATAAATTCAACTTGGCAAAATATCTCAAAAGATACTATTTTGGCATGCGCCCACAAGTAATTTCTGGAATATTAAACCGCAAGCCTTATGCCGTACTAGAATATGACCGGAAAATTCTATTTTCCGTAATGAAACTTCTGTACTCTGGACACTTGGTTTATGTTATTGCATAATGTGTGCCGACAATGCATCTAATAAGCTAGGATATCTAGTTCAACCACGTACTATTTACCTATTCTGTGATTCAACCCGATTACGGGATAGAAAATCTATTTTTCATGCGTATCTAGCATGTGGGCGATTCTCTATACCCGAAACATCCAAACGGCTGGATGGATTTTAATCAATTAAGTCTTCATCGATTCGCCTAAGCCGTACGATGGTTAAAGGCTAGGCGTAAAATACAAAATTGCTGAGACGAAAATTTGCGAATGCTTTATGTAAGCAACATTGATTTTGTTTCCTAGACTACTTAACAACCATTAAGTACAGCAGTCATTGCAAACCGCAGATGGGTTTTTGAAATATTTTTAAATCATCATTTTTAGGATTCCGTACCTACGTGCGTTACATGGACCCTTTTGCCTGTCACCGTAAGATTGTAAAAACCGTTAGATTATGATCTAACTCGCGAAATTGTAAACTGTCGAAAGATTACAATATAACGCATTATTTTTCGGTAGATTGTAATCTGTTATGTATATTAACCCGATAGAACATAAGTGCGCGGCCTGCGGCCGGGCACTACCTGATTATTTATGTCGAACCATAACCTAACCTACAAGAAAGAAACAAGAAAACGTAAATACAATGAATATTTAAAAAATTTACTCTCAGAACATTGAACGGTTTACAATCTTTCGACAGTTTACAATCTAACGGTTTTTGCAATCTTACGGTGACATGTCCATTACCATGACTGCCTCGTAGGCTTAGTGGTTAACATATACGACTGAGGCTGACGAGGTCCCAGGTTCGAGTCCCGCGTCGGGCCATAACAAGTTTCGGGTATTCTGACAAGAAATTCTCAGCACTAGCCCGGAGTCGGCAGTGTTTCACCCCCGTGCCTCGGAGAGCATCCCTGATCTCTTTCTGTTCGTGTCGGATTTTCCGTAACATCGGGCTATGTGAGTAAAGGAACAGAGAGTGCACCTGTGTATGCCTTGTGCATTATAATAACTCCCGCGCAGATGGCTAATCTTTCTGGAGAAATGCCGCCGTGGCCGAAATTCCATCGAGAGGACATTATTATTTATTAGGACCTCTTTGTTGTCTGTCTGTTAGCCCCATTTTCAGTTAGCTTGGGGCATGAAGTTGTAATAGATTGGTAAAATCTGCATGCAGCATCGTGTATATCTCGGACCCAGTGCGCCAACTGACACTGATTTCCCCCGGGCTAGACCACATATTATTGATTTTGTAAACTGTTCTATGAGCTGGCTTTTAGCCTCAATATAATAAAAAAAAATAACTTCAAAATTATAGGTGCACTCCATGAAAATATATTAAATTGTAAGTTTAAGAAATTCTTTTCATAACTAAGTTTTCTTCTAAGAAATTTTCAGTGTAGTGTAATATTTTTTATACGACTGCCTGAAAAAAGGAGTTTTTGTTTTCAGGGTTAATGTATGTATGTATGTATGTATGTATGTATGTATGTATGTATGTATGTATGTATGTATGTATGTATGTATGTGAGTTTGTATATTCCACCATAACTTCTATACGCCTGAACCGATTTTGATAAATGAGGTATCGTTAGAATCCCTAGCTTATTCTGGGTGACATAGGCTACTAAAATTTAAAAAAGATTGATGGGGTGACCATGGTCCCGCATTAAAGACTAAAGTTGAATTTTTTTTCTCGAAAATAAGATTAACCATATAATCATCATCTAGAAAATGATGAATAGATTTCAAAAATATATAACCTATAGTTAAATATCCAGTGATTCCCAAAAAAATATCATTTAATAAAAATGTGAATAAGATTCCATTGGTAATTAATGACTGTGGTATCGTTAGGTAGTAGATAGTTACGGGCTACGCCGGCTACGGCAGAGCAGTCGTATTTATTAATAATTTTAATTATATTCACTTGTTCAATAATTTGAACGTGAACAACGTCTTGGACGTGGAAGAACGTGGTCTTGGAGTTTCAAACCAATTAGATGTCATAGACCTTAGCTTTACAATCATTAAAAACTGAAAATAGTAATAGGTTGGAATGCGCTTACTTAAAAAATGCCTTAATAATAAGCCTTGAAGACATTTGGTGCCCGCGGGAACGCCTTATTTTTTCGGGATCAAATGTAGCCTATGTATTAAGTCAGGTTATGAGCTACCCCCATTCCAAATTTCAGCCAAATCGGTCTAATCGTTGCGGTGTGAAGGAGTAACAAAAATCCAAACTTACAAACATACAATACAAACTTACAAACATTCAAACTTTCACATTTGTAATATTAGTGGGATTTATTTCGTATCACCTGACCTAGTTTCAGCATAAATCAATGCAGAAGATTCTAAGACAGATTTATGATTGGTATTGTATATATCAATAACCATTTATATTATAAGCTCTTCATATCTATCCTCGTGAAACATATAAATGACGCTATATTTCAATAAACGTTACATAATACATTTACGAGGGAATATCTTCCTCAATTCCATTCCATTGTTCTATCACAGAATCTGGGGCCATACAATACTTAAGCAATATTACTCAAAATGACAGTTTGATACCTTGAAGTTCCTAAAATAAGGATTATAATTCTAAAACACGAAAGTCAACAATAATGAAACAATATGCCCTTTAAGCATTGGCAGTATGACCCCTGGTATAGTGGACTGTAGTGTGTTGATATATAATTTAATATAAAAAATTCTTTTTAATCAACCGACTTCAAACTCCCGCGCCAACTTTACAACAACAAGCACACGCTATACAAAGTACTTATTTTATTGTTGATATTTTAAAAACCGCTTGACTGATTTCGATAAAATTTATATGGAACCACTTGGGAAGTATGCCCTTTCAAATAAAAAAAAATCATCCAAATCGGCCCACCCAGTCAAAAGTTCTGAGGTAACAAACATAAAATAAATACAGTCGAATTGAGAACCTCCTCCTGTTTTTGAAGTCGGTTGAAAATGCCTAAATACTTGAACTTACATCTTACACTACTACATCTAATTGCTTGATTTGTTTTAAAGATTTTTTTGCAGACATTTATTAGATTTTAAAGACCAGACAGGTCAAAATGCCCGCGCAAAACGACCGAATCTGAGAGGATCGACGTTCTGTCCTGTTGCTAAGTGTGCGCGTCTTAAGTAAAAGTGAATAACTACAATAGCAATCAGCTTGTTACGTTCGGTCGTCACAGCTTTGCATGATTACGGGTAGTCAATACATAAACTGGGAGTTTATTTCAGTAGTTTCTTTGTCGGCCGTTTTACGAACCTATAAATGTACAGGTGCGGGCCGATACATTGATAGCCGTTTTACAGCCAAGAATCGAACCGGGGCCGTTACCGAATAAATAAATAAGCTACTTTTTATACTCTGTTTATGCGTTTGTCATTCCGTTTGTTCACCTTTGGGACCCATTCTGTGTCATGTGATGTGAATGTACCCAATTCGTACTTGTGATTGTATGAAAATTTGATACAAGAATTTACATATTTTGTATTGTTACCTTTTTCTCGCAGTGTAAAATACTGTTTCACGACCTCCCTGGCGCAGTATTTGTCGACCTCTCTGGCGCAGTGTTGAGCGCTGTTACATTGTCTTAGCGTGGGAGGTCCCGGGTTCGATTCCCGGCAGGGTAAATTTGGGATTATATAATTTCTGAATTTTCTCTGGTCTAGTCTGGTGGGAGGCTTCGGCCGTGGCTAGTTACCATACAGGCAACGACGTACCGCCAACCGATTAAGCGTTCCGGTACGATGCCATGTAGAAACCGACTAGGGGTATCGGTTTAATATAACTGCCATGCCCCTAACAGGTTAGCCCGCTACCGTCTCAGACTGCATCATCACTTACCATCAGGTGAGATCGTAGTCAAGGGCTAGCTTGTAGTGGAATAAAAAAAAATACTATTCCAAATCTGAAAACTAGGCAAGAGCTAATAAAAGGCATCCAGAACTGGCTCGTTTCATATTGAACGCGAATAAAGGAAACAGCGATATTTTCGCTGTGAGTTTTTGTTTTAAGATAGTTCCCCAAATTCCTTTGCGAAGCACAAAGTGAGCATAGTCCATCGAAATAAGATTATCTTAGCTTGTATACAGAGAACTGATACTAAATTCTGAATTTTAAATTGTTTTGCAAGCGTTTTATTAGCAAAGCTTTTTAGTGGGTATTTTATATTACTTGAAAGAAAACTGAAAGGAAATGCTCTGAAAACATTACTCTGATAGCGAATATTTCATGACGCATCCAATATAACTACGATTGTGTTTGTTTGTTTGTCTTTCAATCATACGTAAGCAGAGCAATAGATTAACGTGATTTTTTGCATAGATATATTTAAAGCCAAAACAAAATCAAAAAGAAGCATCAGCAGCATCTCGGGCATTATCAGCTCCAATTTTGAGTTTAAAAGAAAATTTATATAAAAAAAGTAAAATATTGCCGTTAAAAGTAGCAGATAAAGTTTAAGTCTGGGGACACTATAATATGATAATTGTTACTCAACATAAACCAAATGAAAATGGCTTATCGGGTCGACATACTCAGGACCACGAAATCGCTAGCACATAGCCACTAAATAACAAGTAGTTAACACAAGCAATTTTGTACTTACTCACATATTCGTGCTCTCAGAAATTTAGCGGAATGTAGAAAATGGATTTAAGCAGGGTTCGTGCTACGTGTTGGTGGCGTATAGGCATTTTCTTATCTCCGCCGTCGTAGCATAGTGTATAGGGAATAGTTTTTAACCGACTTCGAAAAAAGGAGGAGGTTTTCAATTCGGCGCGTTTTTTTTTTAAGGTATGTCGGTGCATATCTCCGTGGTTTTTGAACCGATTTCTGACTCCAAATCCTCAACCCTGGCACTAAAACGTTAAAAATAAAAATTCTTTCCAAAAAACCCACTTCCAATGACTCTGTAAAGTACAAAATAATTTTGATTTCTACCCACTATGTTGAAGTCGGGCGAGTCTGATGCGTCAACTTTACTTATCCTTGTTATATACCCGCCCGACTTCAACATAGTGGGTAGAAATCAAAATTATTTTGTACCTTACAGTGGCGTTGAAAGTCGGTTTTTTGGAAAGAATTTTTATGAAAAAATTGTATAGGATTGTCCGTTGACGCGTTACGTATTTAACTTTTAGTAAAACCGTAACGGGACGATTGAAGTTATATTGTTAAAAAAAAATTTGTTTGAGTAAAGTATTCTGAAAACAATAGTTTTTGGAATTTTTGCCTGTCTGTTTGTAGATCTATCTGTTACGGATTACGCTGAAACTATACATAACGGATTTGTATGCAACTTGGCATACTAAAAATATTTTTTCGTCAGACGAATATCCAATATGAATGCCGCTTGAATTCAAACTTATACATAACTAGATGATTCCCGCGATTTCGTCCGCGTGGACCAAGTTTTTTCGATTCCCGCGGGAACTCTTGAATTATCCGGGATAAAAAGTAGCGTATAACCTTCCCCGGGATACAACCTACCCCTGTACCAAATATCATTGAAATCGGTTGAACAGATAATTTTTTAATTCCCGCGGGAACCTTTAAATTTTCCGGGATAAAAAGTAGCCTATGTCCTTCCCCGGGATACAACCTATCCTTGTACCAAATTTCATCAAAATCGGTTGAACAGATGGGCCGTGAAAGCGTAGCACAGAGACACACAGATAGACAGACACACTTTCGCATTTATAATATTAGTATGGGTATGAGTAGGTGGATACTAAAACAACGATATTCGCATTCCCTGAAGTTTATCGAAGCGTTGAAAATGCATTTCAGCGAGATCCGAAACGTGGAAGCGCATAACCGTTCCGTTATGTTTCACGAAGTTATATTATTAGGTATGAGACATATTATTATAGGTAGGTAGGTACCGTAAAGATATTTAACGGGCCAGTAGTCAGTACGTCTATCTAGTTTTTTTCTCCATATCTAACAGAAAAAGCTCAAACGACAGGATGTATGGCGCTGAAATCATACTAATATTATAAATGCGAAAGTGTGTTTGTTTGTTGGTATGTCCTTCAATCACGCCGCAACGGAGCAACGGATCGACGTGATTTTTGACATGGGAATAGTTGAGGACCTGGAGAGTGACATAGGCTACTTTTTATCCCGAAAAATGAAGGAGTTCCCGCGGGAATCAAAAAAACATAAACCACGCGGACGAAGTCGCGGGCATCAGCTAGTTTGGCATAAAATAGCTATTATGACGTAAGCGACGTGTGAAAGGTTTTTATAAATATTCTAGTTGAATAAAGCCAAAGCTTGCCAAAGCTTGGCAAAAGTAGGGGTCTTTCAGTTTGGACTACGACGGCCCGTCATTGAAGTATCTTATATTTCTTTCAAATGAATTTGTTATTTGTTCCCCTCAACAAGCCTCAACAAATTGTTATTTATGTTTACGGTGACCTTAGTTTAACGAAAGGTAATTGAGTCTTTAACGTTAACTGAAGAGAACGTGAGGCGAAAGGAAAACGCTCTGCTCTCTTGCTAATATTTCTTGCTCAGTTATAATGCCATATTTCCTTGCTCTATTTTTCCGACGTAAGCGGGAACGAAACCAGCTGAGATGGCGTACCTTCTTCTTCTTCTTCTATCTCTGGGCTTTTCCGCACTTAAGCACCGGTGCCCGCTGTGCGTGAGACCTCTGGTGCGACTCCCCGCTGGATCACTCCAGCCAGCCGAGCTCACTCCAGAATCCAAGCAGGCCGCCCAGGTCGGCGAGGACTTCCGGGAGTGTTGCTGGGGAGCCAATGTAGGCTTCTCGTTGAGTGGTTACAGCACTGCATTCGAGCAGCACGTGTCTCGGTGTCTCCTCGCTCTCCGTGCAAGCTCTGCACAGAGGGCTGTCGGTTATACCTAGAACATATAGGTGTTTGTTAAGTGGACAGTGTCCTGTTATCATGCCTACGGCCGTCCTGAGTTTAGCTCTGTTTAACTGCAGTAATTTCTTAGTTAGGTGTTGGTTTGGGCTGGGTATAGCCTCTTTTGTTTGTCTACAGTTGGTGGTGTTTGCCCAAAGTTCGGCATGTGTACCTACTGTTTGTTGTTTTAACCAAGTCTTGTACTCACTGAATGGTATTGGAACGATCGGTTCAGGTCCCATTACCTTCAGGTTTGAGGCTCGTCGAGCTAGTTCGTCTGCTGCGTCATTACCTATGTTTCCGCTGTGACCTTTAACCCAGCCGAGTGATACCAGGTTTGATTTTGTTAGTGTTTGTAGTGCGTTATGACAATCCAATACGAGCTTAGATGAGGTTGTACTTTTGGCTAATGCCCGTAGGACTGCCTGACTATCACTTTGAATGTTAATATGAAAGTTTGTTACCTGTCTGTCGGCCACTGCCATGGCCGCCGCAGTGATGCCGACGCACTCCGCTTGAAAAACAGAGTTATTCTTACCGAGCGCGCGAGCAATATGTATGTTTAGTTCGGGACAGTACACTCCTGCACCGGTTCCCTGGCTCGTTTTTGACCCGTCTGTGTAGACGTCTATCGTGTTTTTGGTATTTCTGTGTATTTCGGTATCTGAGATGTTGATCTTATAATCTTTCTCGATTATGTGTTTCTTCTGTGTTTTGTCGCAGATCCATCCTAACAGTGGACACTTCATGTTCTCACCTGACAGTATCCGGGTGTGTGTTGTGTTTGTATCTTTCCACAGCCCATAAGTTTTAATTCTTAGAGCTGCGAGGGTAGCTTCTTCTTTTATGTGAAGATGTAGGGGGGGGATTCCCAGTATTACCTCTAAAGCATCTGTTGGGGTGGTGCTCATGCAGCTAGTAATCGCTAGGCATGCTTGTCTTTGGAACTTTTGTAGTTCCTGTTGGGTTGTCGTCTGAAGCGTTCTGGGCCACCATACTAGTGACGCGTATGTTAATGAGCTTCTTACCACTGTCAGATACAGCCAAAGCATTATCTTTGGCTTTAGACCCCAGGTTTTCCCGATCATGCGTTTGCATTGGTTTAGGATTATTGTTGTTTTTTGTATTTTCATGTCTATGTGTTTCTTCCAGTTGAGCTTGTTATCTAGAGTTACCCCTAGATATTTAACTTCTGTTGATAGTGTTAAATTCGTACCGAAGAGTGTTGGCATTCTTGGTACATCTGGTTTCCTTTTGTTTGTGAACAGTACTAGTTCGGTCTTTTTTGGGTTCACTGTTAGTTCATTGTCTTTGCACCATTTTTCTATGAGTCTCAGTGCATCTTGCATTATTGCACAGAGTGTGTTTTCGTGTTTGCCACCTATCAGAATCGTTATGTCATCTGCATAACCTATGGTGTAGAATCCGTTGTTGTTCATTTTTGTTATTAAGTTGTCAACGACCAGGTTCCACAGTATTGGAGATAACACTCCTCCTTGTGGGCACCCTTTGGCTACTATGCCCGTTATGTCATCTGCATAACCTATGGTGTAGAATCCGTTGTTGTTCATTTTTGTTATTAAGTTGTCAACGACCAGGTTCCACAGTATTGGAGATAACACTCCTCCTTGTGGGCACCCTTTGGCTACTATGCCCTTTGTTATACCGTTTATGTCAAGTTGGATGACCCTTTTTTCGAGTAGGGCTCCTATCCATTGCCTTAGAGTTTTGGGTACTTCGTATCGTTGTAGTGCATTGTCAATGCTCTTAAAGGTGGTTTTGTCAAAAGCTCCTTCAATATCTATGAAAGCTCCTAGTGTTGATAGTTTGTTATCTAGGTCGTGCTCTATCTTCGTTACCACGTTGTGGAGAGCCGTCTCTGTTGACTTGCCGGTAGTGTAGGCATGTTGGTTTCGGTGTATTGGTATAGTCCTTAGGGCTCCGTCTCTAAGGAAACGGTCACCAAGCCTTTCCAGCGTTTTCAGCAGAAAGGATGTTAGGCTGATAGGTCTGAAAGCCTTTGGTTCGGTGTAATCATTCTTGCCTGGTTTGGGCAGGAATACCACTTTCACTTCTCTCCACGAGATTGGTATGTATTTAAAGGCTATACAAGCTTGGAAAATCTGTATTAGCCATGGTGTTATCTCCGTAGCCCCCCACTGCAGGAGGGCTGGGAAGATTTGATCTGTTCCCGGTGATTTGAAGGGGTGGAACGTGTCTATGGCCCACCGTACCTTCTCATGTGTGACTATTTGGCGTACCTTTTTGCGTGTATTTTTTTTGTTTCTATTCACTACAAGTCAGCCCTTGACTGCGATCTCACCTGATGGTAAGTGACGATGCAGTCTAAGATGGTAGCGGGCTAACCTGTTAGGGGCATGGCAGTTATATTAAACCCATACCCCTATACCCCTATTCGATTTCTACACGGCATCGTACCGGAACGCTAAATCGCTTGGCGGCACGTCTTTGCCGTTAGGGTGGTTGGCCACGGCCAAAGCCTCCCCACCAGGCCAGACCAGCGAAAATTCAGAAATTATAAATTTCCAAATTGACCCGCTTACAAAAGATATGCTTTGTTGGAAAATATAATACAAATATGTATTATAGATTCAACAAAACGTATGGCATTGGTAGACCTTCCAATGGGGCTGATTCTGTAGTGCACAATCTCTAAACTAAACTAAAATTAGAGCATTGCAAATATTGCTAACCCTTTCATAATACTCCCTACGGAAAGGGACAGAACTGCATTTAAAGCTGCGATTTTAGTTTAGTTTAGAGATTGTGTTATACAGAATCAGCCCCATTACCTGTATTAGCTTTAGCGTGATTCCATAAAATAGTTTTCAATCAAACACAAAAAAAGCTGTACACGGCGAGAAATGAACCATTCCCAGGGTTGCCAACACGTTTTGAAGGATGTAACCTTTAAATGTAGAGCTAGTGAACGTTACCCAAAAGAAGCGTTTATACATTTTTACCATCAAGCATTACTAGTAAATTAACAGACGTCAAAGTTCTTACGTGAGTTAAATTTTGACGAACCAATGGTTTGAATCAACCGGTCCTTATCTTGTACTCTCTGCATTAAAACAAAAACTAAACACATCTGAATAAAGTAAAAGAATATCAGAGAAAATAATGAATCTTCAAGAACATTTCAAAGAGTTACTAACAAGTAACAACTTAGAAACGTTAGATTTTCGCACTACACGAAAAACTTTTAATTGGAGAACTAAAAACCTAGGTTAAATTTAGAGCTGAGTCAGGATTTGAATTCCTACAGCTGCTTCATTTAGAAGTTAGTTGATTGCTACCAACATTTCAACTTTAGAATGCAAAGTTTTAGTTTGGTCCGAATTATTATAGTTCTACTTAAAGTTAAGTTAGTGAATTCGATTCAAGTTGATTATAAATACCTGGTCAAATCCACTTTTAACGTTTATATTCATACCTACTATATTACCAATGTATGTGTGTGTCTGTCTGTAACTTTTTTATAACCCATCCGCTTAACCGATTTTGGTGAAGTTTTATAAATTAATAGGTTACTTTTTAACCCAGAAAATCAAAGAGATCTCACCAGATATTTATAAAAAAAACAGGTTGCAGGTATCATCTAGATTCTAGAGTAGGTATATTAATTCTATAATATAGCCATAATCACACTCTTTGCTATCAAACGTTTTCTATATCCAATTTATCTTTAGCTTATATTATGTAACTTTTTACAGAAATTATTTTGCAACGCTCTATGGCCCACGCATAGTTTACAGTTTGTGAGTTTTACTTTTATCACGTTTTCAATTGTTTCACAGTCGTGTTGTTCGCATTCTCATCTCATATGTATCCACGGCTTCCCATCTCTATAGGATTATTAAAAACTCAACTCATGCGTATGATGTTACCGGCGTACACTCATAACAACACTGTAGCTATAGTATGTATTGTAAAGCACGAAACACATGAAACACATTGAACTTTTTGCGATACTACCTCTGAGACGTATTATCTCGATGCTAAAAATATGAGTGGGTGCATTAAAGTGTTATACGAGTACGACTATTAAAGCTGGTCTCGTATCTACACATTTAACGACTCATAAATGTACAACTGCTCTTATAAAAAGTGTTGTTCAGATTAATGTATTTTGATAAACATATTGTACGTACCTTTATAGTATTGAATTTCTTGTATGTATTGAATATTATGTGATTACTTTTTATCAGTGGCAGGATATCGAGGGACGACAGGGTCTTCCCGATAAGTTCCCGAAGTTCATAAAAATGGTTCATAAAAATAGTAGATATCTATTGGATGGGTATATAAAAAACTTGAGAGGTGTCAAGGGACTCCCGACCGGAACGAAGTTCACGCGCGAAGTTCGAAGAAACACGCGCACGCCGCACGGCTTACAACTATAGCAAAAAGTGTCGTTACAACTTTTGGTCTTAATTTTTTCCGTCTAGCCCCCTTTCGTAATAAGGAACTTCGTTCCAAAAACTTATATATTATAATGTTTATTGCTAGTAACGATATATCAATAGCATCTTGAATATTACAGCTGTTTTTAAGCTATTAAGATTATGCCCACCAGTTTGTCTGCGTTGATTGAGGTAATCAAAAATCCAGAAGATAGACTGACAAGGCCAGATTAACATAAACTTAAATATCATCAGGCAAGTGAAGTTATAAAAGTTCAAAGAACGCGTTTTATGTAGCGTGCCGTTTTTACAGCGTAGAATTTCAATATTTTAAAATATGTCACCACCACAAAATAATGAAATCATTCTTAGTATTACACATTTATAATGGTGGTGGTGTTGTGGAAAGTGTGTTTGTTTGTTGGTTTGTCCTTCAATCGCGCCGCAACGGAGCAACGGATCGACGTGATTTTTGGCATGGGTATAGTTGAAGACCTGGAGAATGACATAGGCTACTTTTTATCCCGGAAAAGTAGGGAGTTCCCGCGGGAATAAAAAAAAATTAAACCACGTGGACGAAGTCGCGGGCATCAGTTAGTTTATTATAGTTACAACTCACATTGTGTGATCACAGAGCTCAGTTCACCATGTAGGCACTACAGCCTTTACTTAAAAGGCTGACTTTACGTAAAGGCTGTAGTGCCACCATAAGGTACCACCCATCCGAAGCCGGGTGGGTCAGCTGGTATGTACTAATTACATAAATGTGTCAGCTAGCAAGCTTTGAATCTGAAGTTAATATAACCTTAAAGTTAGGAATACGAAGTTCGCAGACCGACAATATTTAATTAGTTTTACTACGAGTAACTGTACAACATTGTTTCTACGACGGTACAAACAGAACAATAAAGAGGTTTTCGTCGTAATGTTTTACGATTCGTCGTAAAGCGTAAAACAATGCAACTGTTATTATAAATAACTAAGTCGATTTCAGTTGTCTATTGTAGTTTAAGGCCGTAAATGAAACCCTGGGGCTTTAGGGCATAAGAGACTAACTACACGGCGTATTTTAGTAATACGCGCAGTCAACGCGCGGTCCACGAACTTTTTTTTAATCTACTACAAGTTAGTCCTTGACTATGATCTCAGTTGATGGTAAGTGATGATGCAGTCTTAGATGGTAGCAGGCTAACCCGTTAGGGGTACGGCAGTTATATTAAACCCGTACCCGTATTCGGTTTCTACGCGGCATCATACCGGAACGCTAAATCGCTTGGCGGCACGTCTTTGCCGGTAGGGTGGTAACTAGCCACGGCCGAAGCCTCCAGGCCAGACCAGTGAAATTCAGAAATTATAAATTCCCAAATTGAACCTGCAGGGGATCGAATGCGGGACCTCCGCACGTTGAGACAACAGCGTTCAACACTGCGCCGCGGTGGTCGTCAAACGCGCAGTGTCTGCGCGTTTTCAAAGGCTTCTCTGAAGCGCGAATAGTTTGCGTAAGGATCACGTTTGAATCGCGTCGTCTGTGCGTATTAAATATTACATATGCATAGGCTCTTAAACGATTTATACATGTTCCGATCGCATCGCAAATACCTCTGATTGGTTAACAAAATCCACTGTCGTAGCAAGAACACTATAAATGCAGCTAACCACAACACTAGAGACTACGAGTATAACCATGATTTCTCGCGGGAATGAAAACTCTTATTCCGCGCGGACGAAGTCGCAGGCATCACCTAACATTTTATATGAAAAAGTATCCTTAAGGTCGAAGACACAGTGAAAAGTTGGATGTTTGTTACTCCTTCACGACACCACGACTGAACCGATTTGGCTGAAATTTGGAACGAAAATAGCTTATTAACACATGCCATATTTTATCCCGGAAAATTTAAGAGTTCCACCAAAATACCTCAAACCACGCGGACGAAGTCGCAGGCATCATCTTGTTAGTAATAAATGTTCTTGTTAAAGTGAGATACTATGAAAGTTATTCTGATCTAGATTTTTATTTAGAGCACTCACTGTGAACGTTAATACTAAAGATATTGATTTTGTAGTTTGCAAACTAGCGTGGGCAAAGTTAGACAAGTTTTACTGTTTAAGTGACTGCTATAGTTTATGATATGAAAAGGGTTATAAATATTGAAATATTATATATGAAGAGAAGCAAACAATCATCCTGTTTTATATTGTCATGACACATCTAACCTTAAGGGTGCGTTTCCACCAGAGATGTGCAGAGCTGCGTAAGGCCTTTTGCGCATTCCCCATGAGTAAGTTGTCCCATGAGTAATGTCTTATAAGAAATCGCAGTCGCAATGCTTGTTGTACTTGTATGAGACCATACATTTATTATTTACAGGATATTTCTTCTTGCGTCGGATCAGACACGCGTATACTATAAGACATTACTCATAAGACAAAAGAAATTTTCTTATAATGCGCAATAGGCCCTATTACTCACCAATAATAATGCTTGATCGAACATCTACATAAGATATGCAATGCTCTTCTGCCTTCTGTTTTCCCTTCCACTTTTAATGTAGGTCCAGTCCCAAAAATTATTTGTACGCTTACTTTGAGTTTTTAACCGACTTCCAAAATAGGAGGAGGTTTTCAATTCGGCGCGTATCTTTTTTTTAACATTGCAAATACGATTGATCGACGTAAAGCTCAACTCGCCAAGCGTCAAAGTAAAATGGACCCAAAATCTCTTGCTTTAAAGTCATAAATTCAGCGCTTGGAGCGCTGGCTGTGAATAAATACACGAAATGATGAAATGAGCTCTAAACCAATGCAGTTAAGGTTTATTTTACTTTGACGCTTGGCGTGGTTAGCTCTCACGTCGATCAATCGTATTTGCAATGTTAAAACTCAGAGTAAGCGAACTGACCCGGTGTCAGCGTCGCTGTTATCACATTAAGTGTTGGTAAAAACCAAAAATAAACAGTCGTAAGATTAGTTCCAATTTTAACTACCGGGCCAGATAGGTTTGTAGGACTGAGCCGGTTTCTGAATTGAGATTTTTATGTTGAGTCTGTCTCAAAGACTTAAGGACTAATTAAGCAAATTTTTGTTTCTGAATTGATATTGTGTAAGGTTTTAGAGTTGGAACTTGCTGTTTTTGCTTGAATGTTTAGGTAATTCAGAAACCGGCCCAATATCAATTCAGAAACAAAAATTTGCTTAATAAGTCCTTAAGTAGTCTTTGAGAAAGACTCAACATGAAATTCTCAATTCAGAAACCAGCTGTGAAGTAAGTAACTTCAAATCAAGAGTGAATAGGTATCTTGCGCCCCCTAAAAAGAGTATTATTGTACACAGACACGACATGTTATATACAAATTGTAAGAAACGAGGGAAAATATAAACGTGTAGGTTAACATACCAATAGCTGGCGCGCATAGCTCTTACGTAATCGAGCAATAGAATATATACCCAGATATTTTGATCAGATATATTGTCGGTTTATTAGTGGACCAAAACTTTGCGGTTCTATTTCATAAAGATAGCCATCTCAATAATGATTCAACTGAAAGCGAAAGATAACTACGTTGTGTTGGAAACAATGGTTTTATTATAGACACTAGGTGCAACCATGTAAGGATTGCCGATCAAATCGTATAAGATCGGCTGCAAAGTAAAATAAACAATAAAGCATTGAATTAGAGGTCAATTTCGTGTATCAATTCTTATACGTTTAGGCTATCGTACAGACCTGAACGTATGAGAATGGATACACGAGATTGAGCTCTAATTCAATGCTGTTATGGTATATTTTACTTTGAAGCCGAACTTATACGATTTCATCGACAATTCTTACATGATTGGGGCTATTTTAATAACATTTATATAAAATATTATCACAAATTTTCTCTTTAATTTTCCCGCGAAATTTGTATGAAGCAATTCAAGGCAATTGAATATAATTCTGTTGTTAAAATTTAAAAAGATTGTTAAATTTTTTATCTGCCAGCGTGAACTTCAATAATTTTAATATTTTTTACCCGACTGCAACATAACATTAGGTAGATTTTTTAAGAAACTTGATATAACTATACCTCATATGTATATGTGTGGTATGGTAAATGTTTATCCTAATTCTAGTAATAACTAGGCAACAACAACCTTGTCGGAAAAATATACTAACACGCAAAAGAACCATTTGGACTTACGAGGGGAACTAGGCAAAGTGTATAAGAAATAGGCAAGGGGAAGTGTCAAAAGTCACTATCTTCACCATTTACTATCGTTTTTGGAAATGCCTGAATCGCTAACTATCGATCATATCTTAGCTGTAAGGGCGTTTTCCTAGTAATAATATGTTTTTCTAAAAAATGATATGAAATGTGCACATTTCATACCCTGTAAATGAGTTCGAAAGTTAAACTTCCCGGCCTAGGCCAGTAAAGAATGTATATGTATTTTCAGTACATATTCTTTCAGCTGGCGTGGCCTACTCGATTTGACAAACAAACGAAGTTCGTCTCAGTGCGAATCTAGTGGGCCACGGCCTATATAGCCACTTCTTTCAGCTAGCGTGGCCTACTCGATTTGACAAACAAATGAAGTTCGTCTCAGTGCGAATCTAGTGGGCCACGGCTTCGGTTTCCGAAAATCGAGTTGGCCGCGCCCGCTGAGAACATATCGTAGGTTTGAATTTGAAATCTTTCTTCCTGAATATCTTGTAATTTGTTATAATCAACGACCTCAATTTACATAGACGGGCCCTGTCGAACAAAGAATGTGGACTTATGTTTAACAACTCCATCTAGTCTGAAAAGCGGGAACTTGCTTGCAACATATGCGCCATCTTGAAAACGTATGACTCGGTCATAGATTAGTACAGATGCGCTTGTCGAAAATAATACCTACATGAGTGTACTCTCTGAGGTAAACGATAAATGTTAGTATGACGTTGTTATTTTTACCACTTTTTTGTTACCAATTTCCTGGAAAACCATTGAACCGATTATTATGCGGTTTTTTGCATTAGATATATATAGCTTGTGAGAAGGTTCTTAGATATATTTAAAGGTCAAAGTCCACACAATGGGGCGCTGCAGTTCGTCGTGGGTTTTTTTAATTTAATTATTTGTTAATTGTTGATACTGAAGTTTTGTCGAAAAATTGACAGAAATAAAAACATTTTTAGGGTTGCGTACCAAAATGATAAGAAAACAACCCTAGTTGTGGTGCGACATGACTGTCCGTCACACTTAGCATAATTCGGTAACTACTAATGCAAAAAACTTGAAATTTAAAATAATAACAGCTAAAACAGTTTAAAATAATCCTCGCCAAACCTTATTGCAAATGAAAGAATTCAAAAATAATTATTAGTACTATTATAATAAAAAAGGGTTGGAATGGGAGAGGTGAAAGAGTACTAATGGATCGAGTCACAGAAAAATACTTTATTTGAAATTATTTTATTTTATACATTTATAAGTATGCTACTTGCCATCAAAAGAAATATTAAAAGTTATTTTGAGATAAATCACTTACACGGTGTGCATTTAAAAATACGATTAAGTAATAAACACTTGTAAGTAGGTAGCTGTACATAATAGGTACTGAACAACTTTTGTTCAACGAAATAATAAAATTCTGAATTTTGAATTAAATATTTATTTTTCATCAAATATCAATCAATCAAATCAAAAATAATAATATATAATATATAATATAAATATTATAAATGCGAAAGTTTGGATGGATGGATGTATGGATGTATGGATGTTTGTTACTCAATCACGCCCCAACGGCTGAACGGATCGGGCTGTAATTTGGCACAGAGATAGATTATAGTCTGGAATAGCACATAGGCTATCCCGCGGGAATCAAAAATCCACAAACCACGCAGACGAAGTCGCGGGCATTCGCTAGTACAAAATAAAAATTATCAACTTTAATAAATAAAAACCCTTTATTTATTGAAGTTGGTTAAACATTAAACTCACGTCAATAACTAATTTTATCATATTATTACAATAGCATAATATTGCGTCTCGGAAGGTATTAATGCCTACTGTCCGTTCTGCCCATCTATGCATTAACTAATCTTGGTTGCATTTTTTTTATCGTACTGGACTGGACTATTCTAGGGCTGGAACCCAAAGCCGTAAGGCCAGTTAGTAAAAAAAAATATCATACAGTTTGCCGCGGAAATTAAATGATTGCGAAATGGATAAAAATATTAAATAGGAAGATTAAATAACGTTTTCTTGGAAATGTATAATTGTGAATTGAAACACTTACCTTAAAATAAAAATAATACAGTGCCAAACTAATAAGACTTTAGATGTTAACTTAATAACAAATTATCTACACGATGAGCGACCGTGATCGCGCTACGACGGGGACAAAGACAGGCTTATGACAGGTTATAGGAGCGCGCTCTCATAGTTGGTCGCCCGCCATTTTTCTATGAAAGGGCCCATCTAGTACTTACATATATATCGATGGTTATAATGTTCTTTGGCCTAAATAGTTTCAATTTGGAACTCTACCGTATTACGCGTTCAGCACTCACAGCGCAAAAATAAATAAATTAAAAGTATAATAGTTAATTCCCAAGATCAATCCGTACATTCCGACGTACAAACAAACATAAATGTACCCGGAAAACCAATTACAATTTCAATTAGTAATTCAAATATAACCAATTTAACTTTTAATATTTCTTCAGTAGGTTGCTTTTTTATTTACTTTCTTTTAATTACATAATATAATATATTAAAAAAAAGTCACTTGTTTCATCTTTTAGAAAAACACTATACACACCTCGACCGGGCGAGCATTTCTGGTCTCGTATAATATAGCCGGCCTCGCGTAGCTCGGCCGCCGTCTATCTAACACTCGACCAGAAAACGCGTACTTCCCGGTCTCGCGATGTAATGTACTATTTGTAGGATCCCTTACTAACCTTCATTTTGATTCGATTTCAATATAGTAAATGACAACAGAGGTGCAAGATTAGCGAAAGAGACACATGTAGGTAACTTGAAAGATTACGGACTTGCATGCAATTCTTTAAACGCTACAGGGGTGGAATTTTTTGGAAAGCCCTCCTCAACCCATCGGAGGCGTAAAGCTGCAAAGAATGTGAATCCCATGGAATAACATTCGCGGTTCGCAAGATTTTCGCGTATTCATGGGTTAGCATGCGAACATAGAGTGAGTTTAAACAGCATTATCTTCACATTGTATCAAGTGAAATCTTACATGATAAACCAATTATCACCCGAACACGTGTACCAAGATTGCTGTGTGGAACATCGAGAAACTACAATGCAATATTTGCTAGAGCTTCATTTGCTAATTAGGGTGCACTGGGGTACGTATACAGGTGAAATTTCCTTTGTATGCTAATTCTGAATGGGAGCAATTTACATACCAGTTTTATTTTCAAAAGGGTAATAAAACCCCCCGACAAGAAGGGGTTGAGTAGAAGCTTATTATTAAAGAGTGTTACGTAATAAGTATTTTTTTAATATGTCTTTGTGTAACAGGTTTGATAATAATGGGCAATTTGTGAAGAGCCCACGCATTCCTAAAATACCATATTGTTAACAATCGGCCCAGGGAACGTTAGGATAGACTGGGATTAATTTCTTTAAACCCAATCATGATTTATTGTAGTCCTTCATACGTATTTTATTCAATTAATGGGTTGGGCCTCTACTTGCAACGCGACATCTCATACTAATCATCAGTTAATATTAGTTAGTATTTACTTATAGTACCTCATGTACTAAAATTCTACATCAAAATATTACCTAATTTTATTCATATAAATAAACTATTTTAAATGAAATTCGCAGTTCGCTATAATTAATAATTAAGCGAAGTATTTTCACTAGAAACTTGCATGTGACTTTGCAAGTTTCATTGTGAGATTTTGTTTTTGACTTTAATAACTGCTCCTCATATTATTCTCAGATGTGACGATAATCTTGATAAAAGTACCTTATAATCTTAGCGGTCTGTGGATAACTGAATAATATCGAATTACTTAGTAGAGTGCTACATAGGGATTGTACAAGATAGAAAATGTAAGCGCGACAAATTTTTATATGGAGCTTCACAGACTGGCGCGTCGCGCCAGTCTGTGAAGTGTGAAGTTTCTCTTCCAACGCGGGCGTTTTGTCTTGCCCGGGCCCTAGTATATTATTGCTGTCGCTCTAAGTACAATGCCCTAAAATGAACATAATCTACTATAAAATAAAAGTTTTAAGAGATTTTATTGTTGGCTTATTAAAAGAATTTTTCGTAACAAATTTTATTATGATACCGTTCTAAAAGAATAATTTAAAAGAAAGAACAATAAAAGGACATCAAAGTTTGCTAATAAATAACGCGGTCCGGAAAATGGAAAACATCTCAAAGTTTTGGCATTTTTTCTTTATAATTATCGATTATGGATCGCTTAAAGAGGATTTTGTGTTTGAGAACGTATTTAAGTGGTAGTAACTTTATCACAGAGCAGAATGACTACATAAAACATATTCAAATAAACAACTTTAGTGTTATTTAATTAAATTTTGGATCAAGAGCTTGATGTGTTTAAAATTATTTACAAAATAATCTCTGAATTTTAAATTGTCAACTTCAAATGTTAAATCAAATATTAAAGAGGAGTTTTATTTTTTTAATGATAACACCAAAGATTTGAAAATTACTTGAACAAAATAACATGTTCAAACTATTAATATTTACCATTGGACATAAATGGAATGAAAAACAAACTTTTCGGAGTTATTTTAAACATTTCCTGTGAAGAAAATCTGCATGCCAAAGAGCTGGCCATGAATTTCTCAAAGGTGTGTAAAGTTTGCTATTCCATGCTGGGCGTGGTGGTCTTAACCCTTCTTACACTGAGAGAGTTTCCGTGCTAGTGAAGAAAATCTACATGCCTGAGAGCTGGCCATGAATTTCTCAAAGGTGTGTAAAGTTTGCTATTCCATACTTGGCGTGGTGGACTGTGGTCTTAATCCTGAAAGGGTTTCCGTGCTAAGAAGGAGACCTGTGGGCCAGCGATGGAAAAAAAGTAGTAGTAGTACTAAAAAAAAATATGGAGATGGATGGATATAAATGGAAATACTTTTTTCTTGGAATCGTGTGGGCTGCTTAGCCTAGAGATGTTATAAGTGCTGATACCAAGCAATAAGTAGCGCTTTCTCTCTAGCACAAAGACAAAGTTTAAACTTTCAGATCTGTTTTAAGTTCAAGCAGCATTGTTTTAAAACTAAGGAGCTAAAGATATCAAATTGTAATTAACTTGCTCACGTACAACTTGCCTTTGCTGATATTTTCGTGAGTATAATCACTGTGCCATCATGATATTATGAGTACGTCTTAGCAAAAGAAACTTGTCAAGGGTGCAGTACCCAAAAATCTAATCAACAAGACAATTATAAAAAAAAACAAGCATGTTGGTCGTTGGTCTGCCTCGTTGGTCTAGTGGTTAGCATAGTCGACTGCGGATCACGAGGTCCTGGGTTCGATTCCCGGTCGGGCATAAAAGTTAGGTATTGGGTTTTTCAATAACTCAGTGCCAGCCCGGAGTTGGAATTTGGCGGTGTGTCACCCCCGTGCCTCGGAGAGCACGTTAAGCCGTCGGTCCCGGTTATTATCACTAGCATGATAATAATCGTTAAAGCCCGCCAACCCGCATTGGAGCAGCGTGGTGGGTCTAAGCTCTAATTCCCGCTCTCCTATGAGAGTAGAGGCCTGTGCCCAGCAGTGGGACGTTAATGGGATGTAGTGATGATGTTGGTCGAGAAATATCGGAGAAATGTAAAACAAAAATATGCGCCAGATCGAGAACCTCCTTCTTTTTGGAATTTAGATTTAAAAGAGAGTAGCAATGTCAAAATGGTTACTCTTAATTATTTGTTTCTGTCAAAAGAAGATGAAAAAAATTCTGTGTGTGCAATTCACATACGGCAGAAGTGAGACTTCAGAAAAGTAGCCTACGAGATAATGAGATAAATATAGCTTGTATTCTATCTCATTCTCTTGCAGGCTAAATCCTATTATGAATATGTTTGTCTCTTTTTGGTGTCGCTTTTTCGTTTCGTTTTTCGTTTTATCAACCAGAGGCGGATTGAAATAAAACACAAATCAGAATTTCTGCTGCTACATTTAAACAATCAAACAGAAAATTACAAAAATGGAACGTTTTGTATACACGTTCGTCCGGTGGCGCTAATTGTATCGTGGCGATAACATCCGTGTCATCGAGTCTTCAAATAACAACGATTTTAAAGGAGTTTCACTTCAAAAAAGACACATTGGATGGATGATATTGTTGTAGAAGAACAGTTACTGTACAGAATCTTCAACAAGACGTTTCCAAAATTCAAATATAACGCGTCATTCTTTTTTATGTGATCGTGATCACTTTTCTAGAACTTCATAAAGTTCATACGCTGCGCATTTCGAAAGCGAGTTAGCGTGAACAAGCTTAAAGGTATGAAATATGATGAGAATAACAGAATAAAAACAAATCCCGCTTCATTGGCAACAGACATGTAGGGTGATGAAGGGTGGATGTACATGTTTACATGCGATGACGTCAATCGCTTGGCGATATCAAATTCGCATTTCGCTAATGTTCCGTGAATAGGGATTATGAACGACTCTTGTAGCTAGTAAGCTATTGAAAATACCTATACGATGCTTTGCCTTTTAGAAAATTACCTGAGTATTTTTTTTACTGAGTATTTCATCGATGGTATACTAAGGTAGATATTTTTCATGTTACTATAAGTTAGCTGTTGACCTTTGTCAGCCTTCAACGTGATGTAGTGATGATGCAGTCAAAGACGATAGCGGGCTAATCTGGTAAGTTATACGGTGTTGACTACTGAACCAAACATGTGTTACTTAGGTTGGCCTCTAAAAAAAGCATTAGCATCCCCTGGTGACTGGAAGCCATGTTTTGTCTCTACTCTTTGTACACCTGTGTCGACTCTAATTTCTTTTTCTCCATGAAAAACTAAGAAGTTATAATATCAGCCACTTCAGCTGCTATCACGATCATTTAGGCAACAGAGGCCCAATTGTCTAAGTAAATCGTAATCATTTAACAGCTTAAAACATATTACTCGAACTGTTTAAGGAGTTCATACATGCTTTTTGACGTACAGGCATCTATGAACTCTTTAAACAGGTCGAATAAGGTATCCGTTTGACAAACGATTACGATTACGATTTTCTTACACAATCGGGGGCCAGAAGGCAATAAATACGTTTATCTACTCCAGCATCGAAAAGTTCCAATTTCGAATTTGACAACTATTATATCGAATTGAACCCTCTTTCGTGTTTGCTTCTCATAACGATACAGTTCGTTGTATGGGAGCTGTATCGTTATGAGTCGTAGCTGTATCGATATGGTTATCTTCATAAATAGGATACCTATAGCTTAGCGGCTCTGGGTTCTGGCACTTTTGGTTTTTATTAATTTATAAAGTAAAAAATTATAAAGACGTCCTTGTCGTAGATAAAATCTTGTATGTAACTGTACGTAATTAGTCATTTTAATTCTCGTACTATTCTATTTTGATACTCGGCAAGCCTCGTATCAAAAAACAGCACTCGAATTAAAATGACCCTCATTACGATACAGTTGCATAAATAGCTATTATAGCATATCCCTAACGTTTTACCTATACCTATTAATAAACATCTATATTTTCATTTTATGGATCAGAAATAAACGTAGTAAAGATGCTCAAACCAAAGTCCCTTAGGATATACGAGGAGATTATATTTGGTCTTTATTTTTCTATCGACAAATCTCTTGTGAATTCTCCGGGCTGTTTAATTTAATTAAATCGAATGATGAGCTTCACTAAATGGAATCCAGGATTAATGAGGTTTGAGGGACGGGGGATCTTTGTTAAAGTGGCTTGTAATTTTAATATCATGGTATTGAGAGTTTATAAAAACTTTCAAAAGACTTTCTTCTGAAAGTTTCTCTATAGTTTAATCTATTTTTTGCTAGATGATGCTCGCAACATCGTCGACGTGAAATAAGATTGTTTAAATCTCGAAACTATGTACTACTTAGGTATCTGTGCCAAATTTAACAGACGGACGATGGATGAAAACTTAGCAGACAGACTGACGGACAAAAAGACATAATTTGCATCCATACTAATAATATATTATAATTACGAAAGTATGTCTGTCTGTCTATCTACTACGCTTTCACGGCCCATCTATACTACCTATTTCGATGAAGTTTGGTATGTTGTAAGCGTATACTCATAAAACTGACAAAGTATCATCAGTTATAAATCAAGGGAGAAGTACATAGTAACAATTAATAAAGGCTCTAATATGCTTACTTACAGAACAGTGAATCTCCTTATAAATTAATATTATTCTTCTGTTCCGTGGTTAAATCTAATTATGCTTATCTCATTTGCATTACTGAGTGAGCATTGTTGCAAGGCCAAGTTCACGCACGATTTTTCTACACTTCTACTATAGATTTATCACCCTGATGAGTTGAGATGTGGGTTTTTTTTCGATTCAGGGTGTACTTGAAAGCTTTGTAGCTTTAGATTTAAGGAAATGAAAATTTATCACCATATTTTAGGCTACTACAAACGAAAACTTGTAAAAATAATTTTGATTTAGTTGCTTTTAACTTTAAAACTTCAGTTTAATTTTTTTTATCAGTTTAAACTAAGTAAATTGTTCTTGAAATCTTTAATCAAGAAATTCCCTATTGCAGTGTATTTCAGTCAGCAAAATTGATTCTCGTTTGCCCATATTATCTCAACCACAAATCAAACCCATACTCAGTTGGCTTTGACTATATTAACGCATTCTAAAAGGCATCTAATGAGCGAATACTTAGCATTGTAGGTACTATGCTAGTAAGTAACTTAAATAAAATTAAAAAAAACAATTTCTTCTAGAAGAAAAAGCGTTTTCAAATTATTCAGCAAATTAAAACATGACTGGTATTGATGTTATTGATGTTTAAAAATTGAAAAATAATGCCTTAGTGACTTTGCATTTTCGTGTTCGCCCATAGTAATTAAGATCATACCTCAGGATTTATGTGGGGTGGCATAGAAACCTTCTTCTGTGGCGTAGACCGCAGCACCACATTATCATCTCTTATTATAATCTGCGGCTCCATGGCCAATAGTTTCTTTTTGCACTCCTGCAATTGCAAACATTCTTTGTCTTTCTTCGACAGCACGGATTCTGACGATGCATGTTTCGACGTATTTTTGCTTGACAATTTTAAACTGTCTATAGATGTCGTCACTTTGGTGCTCTCTTTGCCGTTTGATGAAGCCATTTCGAATATTTGTCCGCTCTTTGTTGTCTTTTAGTGGAGTTTTGCAGGGTCCTTCATTGAGGCTTGTATTGTTCTTTATGTGTAATATTATTGATAATTTAAAATTTATATTAAAATAATATTATTGTTGCATCTCCCTTTTTTAAGGGATAATTTTACAGTGCATTTTCTATTGCCCTCTATCTACGTGATAAACGTAAAAAATATCATGAATTAAATTGAATTCTTTCAAACTTTAATATAGATTCAGTAAAGTAAGTCATCTCAATGGCGAATCATTAGAAACTTTAATAGTTACTTATCATCACGTGGGGTAGTTGTTAAGAGCAATAAACGATATTTAAATAGATGAAATACTCTGAGTATTCCTAATTTGGGTTTCTAATTTCTGTATTGTAAAAAATACGTTAATTTTAACAGATTGATTGACTACTCTAAACATAAACAAACCGAACGTTTACCATCGCCAGATGTTAATGAGATTATTCATGTCTGAAAAATTGGAAACATAACTGTTTATAAGAAAAATGTTTAGAAAATTTAAGAAATCCATTAAAACTGAAGTGAGTTAGCATTTACAGACTGTTTATGATTAGGTATGTGTGTTTAGTAAACATTTTCTTATTTTCGTAGTAGATAATTTCGGCAACTATAGATTTTTGTGAACGTTACTAACCACGTCGATGCTATAATATTATCTGGATGATATTTTCTTTAGGAAATTATTATCTTTAAGAGATCCTTATTTTAATATTTATGAACTTAAGGATCATCCTAAATTGACAGGCGCTATCTCATATTTATCGAAACAAATACAAAGTGCTTGAATATTAATGTTATCAAAAAAACAACAATAGATCAACGACCGAAATACGCTCCCCCTCTCCTATTTAAAGGCTCTATTAACACTCTTCAAACGATCCATTATATCCAACTTATTTCACAATTATCTATACAAATGAATCATATCGTTTGTCTTAAATTACTCTTGCTTCATTGTTTTTAAATTATACGCTTCCATATGGTGTATACGAGATCCCGTAAATTGTTGTCGTTAGCAGGACACATCCGTCCCGGACGGCGGTCGGCGACAGACTGACGGCTTCAACACCCCCGGGAGACGCCCTATAGTGGTTGCAAATCCTGAATTATATTCCTATGCTACGAAAAGGAACGCAAGAATTGTTTTCAGCGTTGAGGTTTATTGGTATTATTAGTTGGAATTGCAATGTTCTTTTCTTGAGCGTTTCAGTTTCAGGTTTTACTAGAAATTGTACCTACCGTATCACATTACAGAATAGGGTTACACACATAAGGGTTAACTTTTCAAAAGAGTTCGTTAGTGTTTGCGATTTTACCAACTTAATATAATATGACTTATAATAAGTTAACACTTAATACCTTAAATATATGACCTTAATATATACCGTATACCTTAATATATGACGTACTAGCAGTTGCCCGCGACTTCATTCGCGTGGCATTAGTTTTTAAATTCTCACACGCACTCCTTAATTTTCCGGGACAAAAAGTAGCCTATATCACTCTCCAGGTCTTCAACTATACTCATGAAAAAAATCACGTTGATCCGTTGCTCTGTTGCAGCGCGATTGAACGACAAACTCTATTTAAACGTCCTTGGGGATAAAATTTTCAAAAACTGTGAATCACTTATTTCTTCAATATTCCAAATATCAAGTATCATGGCTATAACTTGAAAAATTAATGACTTTCATACTAACTGTCAGCCCCTATTTTAACCCCTTTGGGAGTGGAATTTTGAAAAAATGTGACACGCGTACTTCTTTATTTTTTACCAAAAGCTCAAATACCAAGTTTCATGGCTATAACTTTAAAAATGAAGAAATTTCATACGAACTTTCAACACCGATTTTGAAAAACATGCCTCTTTATTTTTTACCGAAAGCCAAAATATCAAGTTTCGTTGATTTAACTTGAAAAATTACTTGAGAAATGTAGGCCTTTCATACCAACTTTCATCCCCTACTTATTTTACCCCTTTGGGGATCGAATTTTCAAAAGCTGTGAAACACGTATTTCTCCATTTTCAACCCACAGCTCATATACCAAGATTCATGGCTATAACTTGAAAAACGACGGACTTTCATACAAACTTTCAACCCCTAATTTACCCCTTTGGGGATGGAATTTCGAAAAACCCTTTCTTAGTGGATATCTAGTCTTAACAAAGAACACACTCTCCAAATTTCATGTCTCTAGGACCAGCGGTTTAGGCTGTGCGTTGATATATAAGTCAGTCAGTCAGTCAGTAAGTCAGTAAGTCAGTCAGTCAGTCAGTCAGTCAGTCAGTCAGTCAGTCAGTCAGTCAGTCAGTCAGTCAGGACTTTGAATTTTATATATATATATATATATATATATATAATATAGATAATGCAATATAGCTGTATTTGTACCTAGTATAATGTTTTATTTATCTTACTGTGATTTACTTACGAATTAGTGATAGTTTTTCCATAACTATTACATAAATTAAAACTAACATTACAAAAACTATTAAAATAAAACTAAAATAAATTATAGATAATAAGTATTTGATTATTATACGTCATATTATATTAAGGTATTTAATATATGACGACCTAAATACCTGCGGGATTTACTTAATAAAAAATAAAACTTTCGGCCGGTTTCTGAATTGAGAATTTCATGTTGAGTCTGTCTTAAGGACTGCTTAAGGACTAATTAAGCAAATTTGTGTTTCTGAATTGATATTGTGTAAGGTTTGAGAGACGTAGCGAAGTACATGCGAGTCTTGGTTAAACGTCTGCAATGGGTATACCTACTGAAATGTACCAACTGAGGAGAAGGATGCTAAGACACGTGACGCCACGTCCTCTCCTATGCGAAAGTAAATAAAGCTTACATTCATGTCCAATGTGGGTCCTAACACCGCTTTTACAATCACTTACTTTTGTGGATCGTGATGCATCTCTCTCTCTCTCTCTCTCTCTCTCTCTCTCTCTCTCTCTCTCTCTCTCTCTCTGCATCGTATTTCTCATTGCTGAGTGTCGTGACCCATTTTCATTAATCACATTATGGCAGAAGTTTTCTTGGGATAATTTTCCGTCTCGTCTCGTCTTTCCGCATACGACAAAATTTTCAACTCTTAGGTTACTTACGATTATTATCAGATGTTAGTTATAATAACCGGGAGGCATACAGGAATTGAAAAGACCAAATTCGGTCGCCCATCCAGTTACCGACTTGGATCAACGTTGCTTAAAAATCGCAACCGACTTTTACGCGCTGTCGCACCTACTTGTAGGCCACACGTCAAGACAAAGGATGTATAGACAAGGATACTGTGCCTTATTCATTAGCAGGGCTGATGCTACGTCATCAAAACGACCAGTTTAATTAACAGCTGTCTAGAATAAGCTCGTCAGCAAAAGACAGAATATGCTAATCGGAACAATAGCGTCGGACTTTGCTTCGTCTTATTCGGGTTAGCCTTCGATTAACTTGGGATTGGTCTACAGAAATTAGTTCTTATTCCTACTAGGAGCAATATATACCTACAGTTACGAGTAAATATGTATGTACATGTATGTACAGTAATGAGTACTAGTCAAATAAATTATTTTTTAGTGATTATTAAACAGAGGAAATCTCTAGAAATCTCCCAACGTCCCCTGTGAGTTTTATGTTGAATAACCATTTTTAATGCGTCGATATTTGATGGAGCAAGGTGGAGCTATGATATCCGGAGGGTGGCTGGCATCGATTGGTTGCGGAAAGCCGCGGAAAGAGCACGTTGGCGCTACTTGAAAGAGGCCTAAGTCCAACAGTGGATGCAAAACGGCTGATGATGATATTTGATGACGTCACAATTCAGTATTTCATACAAAAGCACCCATACCCACTAAGCACGCATCATTTTAACCATTTTGACGTTTGAAAAAGTTGCTGATTTGACTGGTTGTCAAATCGGCGTTGTTTTGTTTTGCGAGTGGAAACTTGGTAGGTTTGAAAATGAATCTTTTCAAAATTAAAATGCAACTGCTGAGTTTAATGCCGGTTCTTCTTAGTCGAATTTTCTTTCCGAACGGAATCAGTGGTAGAGTCATTACATTTCATAAATGGCACTTGTTGTCCTACGTGAAATAAATCATTTAATTTCATTTCATAAATTGCGATACGCGACCACCATTGCGCGACTTGCACGAATTACGCGACTGGTAATTTGGATTAAGGTTTTTTGGTTCCCGCGGGAACTCTAAAATTCTATGCCTATGGGTTATTCCAGACTATAATCTGTCTCTGTGTCAAATTTCATCCAGATCCGTTCAGTCTATCTGGCGTGTTAAAGAGTAACATACATCAATCCATCTATCCATCAATAAATACATCTATCCAAACTTTCGCATTTATAATATTAGTATAGATTTACATGACATGAATGTGAGTACGTTGCTCAAACAACCATTGTTTTCAGTTTTAGGTAAGTTATATTATGAAACTCATTGCAGTAATGGTGTGTGTACTCGTAGCTCCATTTCAGTGTTGGGCCAGATGTTCTTCCCGAAATATAAACTTGAAACTATTGCAATAATTTCATTGTGTACGTTGTTGATGCCTATTTGATAGAACTCATAATTCAACTCAAATTCATATTTCTTTGTTCAAATTAACTTATAACAAAATAAACTATTATTAGTAATGGATATAATTTATAAAGATTGACGAAACTATTCGATTATATTAACAATATTGAAAGGGCCGGGGATATAAGACCGCCTTTCAATATATTTGAATAGCGATAGATGATATTAAAGCGTGAATTGACTACCAATGAAATGGAGGCTTTTTATTGCAGATAGAACAGGAAAATTGGCTAAATTATTCCATATACGAGGCAATTTACTTAACTGCTCTATTGAGATTATGATATACTTATTACTTGCTTTATACAGCAAAGTCGTACACAGGTTGGTTAAATTAGTAACTAGAGATTTTTTTTCTTATGAATTCTTTAATGTCAATAATCTTTATAGCAAATATTCTGTAGAAATTTTTAAAATATTGGACATAATTATAGTGGTACTTAGAGGCTAACTTACGCCTTTTAAAGTTTACAGACAGAAGATAAGGAAATATGTTACACTTTCGATCGTAAACTAGTAACTAGCATTAATATCCTTGCCATTACCTACATGTCTAATTTTATTTTTATTTTATTTATTGACAAACATTTTTTACATTTGCTTAGGTTCTTAACACCCTTAAGCCTCGACGACTTGTCGTTGACTTTGACTTGACTTGTTGTTGTGTTGTTGTTGCTGCACATTCCTCTTACATAATATATTATGCGGATATAATAAAAATTAAATTCTACTAACTATACAACTAATAATAAATAACTAAAAAGCAACATACAATAAATAAATACTTAGCAAACTTATATACTTAGCAAATTATATAAAACATAAACAAGACTAGATCAATTTAACTGGCAGCTAACTAAAATTCAAGCAAGAGGGTATTTTAAATAAAACATAGTGCGCGGAGGCCGGCAATGCTCGGCTTCCGATCGTCAAGAATTGAGCTACAGGCTGTTCTTAGTTATTAAAATAAATAATTTGTGTATGTGTAATTGTCATTGAAATAGAAGCTACTAAAATTCTACATCAATGGTAATTGTGTTCCCTTATTTTATATGGTTACGGGTTTTTAATAAGTATGTAATTTAATGGTGACTAAGCGCTATTCAATAAATAATGTTTTTTGACTTTATATTTAATGTTTTTCTTTGTTAGTTTGGACTTAATTAAGATCAATTGGCATTTCGTTTATAATTCTTGGTAGTAAGTAGTCTGTAGTTCGTTTTCCATAAAAGTTTTTTGCTTTGTTGTACGTAGCTTCTGTCCTGTAATAGCCCTCGTCGTAATTTTGTGTGATATATAATTTTGGTAGTAGTCGAAATAGTTTTGGGTAATTAGTGCATGTTTTATTTCTTTATGTATTGGAAGTATTTTACATAAATTAAATACTGCTTCATCGTTTTGGCCCAATTTATCCTTTACTTTAGTAGGTAGAATCATTTTTAGTCCTTTTTTGTATATTGTGGATGTGTTTTGAAAGTTCTCCCGTAAGCACCGATACCGTATGACAAGACACTGTGCATCAGAGCAGTGTACAGTAATAGGGCTATTTTAAATGTTAATTTACTTTTTGCTACATACAATTTTGCTATGATTGCTCTGAGTTTGTTACATACGGTCTCGATGTGTTTATCCCAATTAAATCATGAGTGTGCGATATAAGGTATGGTTGTTCACAGTTTTTGTTTTGGCTAGAAAGTATGTGTAGTAGTTTTGTTTTGTCTGAGTTGAGCACAAGTCCTACGTCGTGAGACAATTTACAAAGATAGTTAAAATCTTGTTGCAGATCAGTTATGGCAGTAGACAAATTTGTGCATACTGGAATAGCCTACATTTAGTGATTACGTTTTTTAGGTCATTTACGTACGCTAAATAGTGCAACGGTCCAAGGACAGACCCTTGCGCTGTTCCTTCTGTGACTGCTATTTTGTCACTATAAGTTCACCATCAATCTGTACAACATATGCACGACCAATTACTCAATTACTTATTGAGACCGTCGCAGTATCGATTGCTAGACTTACTATTGTCAGCTTTGCGTTGAAAATTGAATTGATATTTTGGAAAAGATAAAAGATTGTGTATTTGTTTAGTGATGAATGTTTAATTAGGCTGATATTTGACTCATTCGATGTATTTCACTCGGTTCGTTCTTTGGCGGGGATACGCCATATTGGAATAATTTGCATAAATACGAGTATTTTGACTTTGGTAAAGCAGTCTCCTACCGGCAGACTCAGCGATTATTGAATACTTTTGTGTTTAGATCGCAATTTGATTTAGAGCTTTGCAGTACCAACTGCAGTCTGATCAAATGATTAATTTATCGTTGTTGTGATGCTTTGGCCAAGTTTTATACTTTTGTTTACATTAAATCTCTCGTGAAACCACTACACGTTGTGACCATTCGCTCGTGCAAGTTTTAAAGAGAGTACAAACATATTTTAAAGTAATTTTATTTATTTGCCCACTTCTGGAATTATGCTTACAAATTTCAGAAGTGGGATGTGCCTCACGTTGCCTTGATTCGCTTTTGCCATCCGCATATTTGTTTTGTTTAAGTTTTGAAAACGTGAGTAATTTGAAATTAAATTTTTAGAAGTACCGACATTAGAAATTTATATCAGTTTGTGATAGTTTTGTTGATTGATCGGTGGCTGTGAAAAAGTAATTTTGAATGTTAGAAGCCACCGAGTTTCTTGCTGGTCCTTCTCGCTAGGATTGTGGCATTCCGAACCAGTGGTAGATTCGCTTTAAATTGTAAATAATGTGAAAGTACTCGTATTATTTATTTGAGATAAAAGTTTTGTGAGGTTAGTGTCTTTAACCTCAAAATATGTTTAGATTTGTGACAGTGTATAAGTAATTCATATTTTGAGAAGTATATCGAATGAGGTTAGTAGATTCAATTTATTGAATAATAACTGTATTTGATGAGACTGAAAGTTCAGCAGTTTGCCTGTCCATGAACGCCCGCCACATGAGTTAGGGCAAGAACGCCCGCGATAAGAGTTAGGGCGTGAACGCCCCAGGCAAGAACGCCTGTTTCTGATTTGAGGCATGAACGCCCCAGGCAAGAACGCCTGTTTCTGATTTGAGGCATGAATGCCCCAGGCAAGAACGCCTGTTTCTGATTTGAGGCATGAACGCCCCAGGCAAGAACGCCTGTTTCTGATTTGAGGCATGAACGCCCCAGGCAAGAACGCCTGAACACGACCTAGGGCAAGAACGCCCGTGATATCACTTGAACACGAGGACGTGTTGTTTTCAGGACGGCCGAACTGTCAGCTTTGCGTTGAAAATTGAATTGATATTTTGGAAAAGATAAAAGATTGTGTATTTGTTTAGTGATGAATGTTTAATTAGGCTGATATTTGACTCATTCGATGTATTTCACTCGGTTCGTTCTTTGGCGGGGATACGCCATATTGGAATAATTTGCATAAATACGAGTATTTTGACTTTGGTAAAGCAGTCTCCTACCGGCAGACTCAGCGATTATTGAATACTTTTGTGTTTAGATCGCAATTTGATTTAGAGCTTTGCAGTACCAACTGCAGTCTGATCAAATGATTAATTTATCGTTGTTGTGATGCTTTGGCCAAGTTTTATACTTTTGTTTACATTAAATCTCTCGTGAAACCACTACACGTTGTGACCATTCGCTCGTGCAAGTTTTAAAGAGAGTACAAACATATTTTAAAGTAATTTTATTTATTTGCCCACTTCTGGAATTATGCTTACACTATGCAGGTCTCATAGTGGAAGATCCACACTTCAGGGCCTGGTCCGCTTGCCATCAACAGCTGTCCACCGTATCTTTAACCACGCCTTTCACTTCTGAAGTTTTAGCGACAACCATTTTCAAGTTTGCGATTATGGTTATCACTATAACAACATAATAATTATGATGAAAAATGTAATTTTTAAGTGTTCATAATAACATATTACTACTGACATTGAAAACTATTTTAACCATTTCTGCGTCTGTTCCTACTCATTTTTTTTTGAACAATTCCTATGTATAATGTTTATTATTTTTCTGAGCGGTACATAAATAAAAATTCACACTCCACGTGACGTGGTACCTTCGCAGGTCAGTTGACATATTGACAACCTCTCACCTAAATTGAATCCGGGAGAGACTGGGGGTATTACCACAGGTATTACGTGATTTTTGGGTGGTACGGTCTACCTGTGATATTAGGTACATACATATTTCTAGGTTGATACCTATCAGGTAGAAAATCCTGACTGCATAATATTTCCAGTGTAAGGTATAAGTTGTTATTTTAGATAATATGCATAATATAATTAAGTCCTCAAGCGTCACAAAAATCTGATCTCAAGTTGATAACTTTGACTCAGCGGTATATATTTCTGAAAGAATGTACAACTCGCGCGCGAGTTCAATGCAGTCGGGGCCTGAGGTGACACCATACATAAGCTCTGCATTCAACTCGCGCGCGAACTATACCTATTCAATACAACTGAAGTAGTGATATTACTGAATCATTTGTTAAATTTTTCTGTTTTGCTGTCCGTCCTAAAATTGTATTGTCCTAAAATTAAATGTTCTCATATCCCGTGTGACAATCATACACGTTTTGTTCGTTGGGTGACTGACGTGACGCCAGCTCCAACCAAATTATTCACGACCCGTGAATTTCGATAGACCACTTTGATTTACTGTGACTTTTAGACCTAATTTTAGCGATGTCGCAATTTTACGTTTGGACGTGGTATATAGTTGATTGAAGAAGAAAAAAGTAATTACCTACTTAACTACTTGAAGGGCAACATTTTTACCTTTCTAAAGTCATGATTTATTTATCTAATGTCCACGCAGACGTAAAGAGCGTAAATACACCACGGACCTGACAGTAGGTAAGTACTAAACGTGCGTGTCGAAGAGGAACGACGTTTTGTTCGGTCACCTAGTATGCGCACTTCATATTAAAGTGAATGACGCGGATTTTTTTTGTCCTGCGTTCATAGTGTGTTTTTGTCCTAAAGTGGTAGAAAATGCATCATTTGAAAATAAAACTCACTGATATACCTACCAATTAATTCACAGTATCGATCTGCGTATATGAACGATTTGTCATACATGATACATACATTAATAACAGGGAGACGTATCACGAAATCTCGCTCAATATCTGTCACGTTATTAACGTCCTACACGAAGCCTACACGACACTGTGACGACGTTTATCGATTACCTAACCACAATCAACATCTAACCGACTGTCGAAACATGGTCACATCTAAATTCAGCCATGCGAATAGCTTGTCTTATGTGGTCTCGAGTTTGCGGCATAATTTAGTGACATCAAAGTTCTTTACGTAAGTTTTTTTGACGACAGTTGACTGCTGTGGCCTTATAGTGGGAGGTCCGGGTTTGATTCCCGACAGGGTTGACATTTTGAGGAATTTATAATTTCTGAATTTTCTCTGGTCTAGTCTGGTGGGAGGCTTCGGCCGTGGCTTGTTACACCGTACCTAGCATTACGGTACGATGCTGTGTAAAAACCGATTAGGGGTATGGGTTTAACATATCTGCTGCACTTCTGACAGGTATAAGCCCGCTAACCACTTAGACGGCATCATCACTTGCCACCAGGTGAGATCGCAGTCATGGGCTAACTTGTATGGAATAAAAAAAAGGTAAACATTGGCCATCTACAATCTATAAAAATATAGCTATAATGTATGTGAATATTTCTGAATTTTGCGTGACATGCCAAATAGAAAACATCGATAAGGTCTAGTCTAGATTACGTTTGTCTTGAAGGTGCCTAAGGTCATGTTTTAAAGATTCAATACGTGGCAGAACACCGACGCCGGAAGGGCGTTCCACACTCTAGCGGTTCGTGTCGGAAACATGGATGAAAAACGTTTCATGCGAGGTATTTCGACATAGGTCAGATAATGATGATACCGAAAACAGCTTTTGTAACATGTGATAGAATTTACTATCATGGGCGTCTTGTTAAGGGAATCTTACGAAGTTTCTAAGGTAGGTATGTTATTTTTTGGACGTAAAGGCGCCATTAACGTTGTGTCATGAGTCGTTTCAGGGTGTTTTTTAACCGACTTCCAAAAAAGGAGGAGGTTCTCAATTCGGCGCGTATGTTTTTTTTAATCTATGTCGGTGCATATTTCCGTGGTTTCTAAAGCGATTTGAACAATTTTTTTTCAGTGGTTAGAGGAAGCTTGCGAGGTGGTCCCTTAAAAAATTCTGACTCCAAATCCTCAATCCTGATGCAGTAGTTTTGATGGTGAATTCATATTGTAGGTATCAATTCACGTGTATACGATACAACTCTGAGTCCCTACTCCTCAACGCTGATGCTGCAGGGTACAGAACTCCTTAAAAATAGCGATTTAGGATTTTTTAATGATGAATTAATATTGTAGGTGTCAAGCAACGATTTCATACTTAAACCCAAGTCCCAACTCCTCAACCCTGATGCTGCAGGGTACAGAACTCCTTAAACATAGTGATTTAGGATTTTTTATGGTGAATAAAAAAATTGAGCCTGACGCGTCAACTATGCCTATCTTTGTTATACTCGCCCGACTTCAACATAGTGTGTAGAAATCAAAATATTTTTTACTTTACAGTGGCTTTGGAAGTCGTTTTTTTGGAAAGAATTTTTATATAAGTATAAGTAAGTACTCTGTAAACTTTGTACTTTCTGACTTACTTACTGATGATTTGTTTTCGTCCTCGCATCCTAATTTACTCAACAGTTATTGTTCTTTGAAATCAAATCATAGATTTGTATCCCACACTGCCAGTAGAATAAAAGATTCCTATTATTAATTTTAAACTAACATGTCCGGGACCCTTATTGTAACTGTGTTCACAAATAAATAAAATTGAAATACCTGTCGTATCATGTTTTAATCAAGGTATCATAGAATGGTCGTATGTGCTCGTGTATTTATCCGTTAAAAATTTGTTTTAAGACGTATAAACTATGAAGAAAATCATTATTCAGACTGTTCCGCGCTTAGGGCACAAATATACCTCTTTTTACACCGCAAAAATAGGCTTACTACAATTATTAAGCCCTTGATTGTAAATTCACTTAGATGGTAAGATGGTAGCGGTCTTATGGCTACAGTTAACAGTTGGGTTAGCCGGGTTCCTTCACGGCAACTTACAGGAATGCGTGGCGGTAGGTCCTTGCTAGTAAGGTGGTAACTAGTATAATCCAAAGTGCATACCAATGACAACTTAGATGCCTATAGGTATTTTTTGATTACCAAATTGCTCCTACGGGGAATCGCGTCCGCGACCTCTCACGTTTAAACCAAGATGCGCTCACCACTGCGTCGGGGAAGTCTTCCAAAAGCTCCTATCTTAGACTGTACCTATCATCATTGTTACAACCAGGTGAAGTCGCAGGAAGATCTTATATTTTCTTGTCTCCGGTAGAGCGCCTGGCATGTCCTTATTAGTTGGGAGTCATATCCATAATTTCAATTACTACAAATTCACATGAACTAAAATTAATTATTACTGACGTCACGAAACTAATTAAGCTGGTATTCACCACGCTGACAATAAATCACATCTCTCTATATATTAAGTGATTGTCTATTGGAAGTGAAATCGATAATGATGCTAATTTCAATGAAAAACTCTCTAAACTGTGATCTAATTTTAGTTTAACGACTAATAAAAGCTATTCGCATGAATGAATTTAAATAGGCAGGTGATAAAATTATATCAATGTTTGTCAGTAGGTGTATCTACTTATTTAGTTAGAACACAATTTGTTGAGTAAGTAAACAAGTCAATGATAGAAAAATTCTATTTAATAGCAAATCATTGTTTACTTAATATATATCGCCTAGCTCTTTAAATGAAATATTTATATTTTAATATTTAGAGCGTATTTTTCTTTGAGAGCAATCCATTAATTAGGAGTGTCAATACAAAAGTCCATTAAGTCACGCTCTGAGTGCCTAGTGACAGATCTTATTCCCATAAGATTATTCCCATTAGAAACATAAGAAAAGCTCAAAATAAAAAATACTTACAAAACTGTAAATACGGACTTTACGTTAGAACTTTAGAAGCTTTAAAGTGTTTCTATCTACACTCGTATATAAAGCTGTTTAAAAATTTCACTTTCATCTACGATGCTGAAAGTGAAACCGAGCCTTTGAAGTCTGCGAGCATTTGCAAGAAGTTCTTGTAAATGCTCGGCTTAGATAGAAATATAAATCGAAAAGTGACCCTACATAACGTAGGCGTTGTTAATGTCACGGGTGACTCCAAGTTCAATTAAATTAAATTATTCATTAACTTTCCATTGCTTTAATTTATATTAAACTAGATAATGCCCGCGAAGATGCACGCGTCCGCGTGGATTAAGGCTTTTCGATTCCCGCGGGAACTCATTAATTTTCCGAGATTAAAAGTAGGGGAGACAGGGTACGGTTGTAAAATTTTAGCGTTTATCGTCCATTGCATCGGGATAAGTAAAGCGAGCGATGACAGAAATATATTAAATAAAAGACCATGTATCTGTTTACTAATGCGCAATGTTATTTGAGATCACTGTATTGTATTTTGTGTAAAATCAAATTAACAAAAAAAAATGTTTCAAACGTCCCCATGCCAGGGTCGGTTGAAACAGTGCCTGGGGTCAATTGAATGCAAATAATACAAAATAATGCAAATAACACATGCAAATCCTTACTAATATTATAAATGGGAAAGTGAGTTTGTTTGTATGTTTGTTCCGCTTTCAGGCCGTAACTACTGAACCGATTGCTTTGAAATTTTGCAGACGTAAAGTTAAAAGTCCGGATTAAATAATAGGGTACTTTTTATCCCGGAAAATTAAAGGGTTTCCGCGGGAACTAAAACTCCTCAATCCACGCGGACGAAGTCGCGGGTATCAGCTAGTAATACAAAATATAATAAATGAACACATTTTATTCATCGTCTAATAACATTTTACGACTCATAATGGCACAGTTGAACATCACATATTATATTTTTTATGAATATTCAAGTTTTCCACGATACTTATAATTTAACATTATTTTTATTATATTATTAACGCTATTGTTACTGGTTAAACACTCGATTGTGATACACTAATACCCTATTTCTTGATTTTCATCGCCACCTCGTTTAAGTAGATACTTTAACAGGGAACAGTGGTTCAGACCATTCCTTTAACGAAGATCCGGCTTTTACATGTTCATAGACTTATTTATACGTTGATAAGTGGGCCTGACCTCTCGTAGTCTTCCTTCGGCGTACGCTTGGTATCTAAGAAACAACAAAATTAAATAAATAAACTGTTTCAACTGTCCCCCCCTTCTAGGTATAAAACGGTTCACAATAAGAATGATGATAAATTTGAATAACAACTAACTATACAGCCATATTCTACAATTTTCCATTGAAATGATACAAAACTCTCAATACTGTAACTTTAGTAAATTCATAATAATTGCAAAAATGTACAAACAAAAAATACTTACTTATTTTCCGTCAAAAACATAATGGGGTCTACTATACACAAGCACAGCGCGCGAAGAGCGATGCAACACTAAAATTCGTATTAAGACTTGTCGCCTGCTTCATTCTCCCCTTGTAACCTCTCACCTAATCATGCACGGTGTCGAGATATTCGCTTTGTTTCAACCGCCAACCGTTTCAACCGTACCCAGTCTCCCCTACTTCCCCAGTATGCAACCTACTCTGTACCAAATTTCATCAAAATCGGGTGAAAAGATGGGCCGGGAAAGACAGACAGACACACTTTTGCATATTTTATAATATAAACTTGGATTTCTTACTCCCAAACTTTGAAAGAAGTTTTGTGTAATAAAAAGGTCAGATTCCGAAAGAATAGCAGAGCGAGATAACATTTCGAAGTCTGAAAAATTTGCAACTCTAATTACAATGACAAATTAGTTTAGTTTGCGACTGCAACTGACGTCGACAATTTAACTTTGCAGTTTTAACGAATTGCTCGAGTTACATTTTTATAGCGTCAGCCACATTTATCAAATACTTAGAATTTTATCCATACATACGTGTAGGTACATATTCATATTTTCCAGTTCTGGATTTATTTTACGACGTAAACGTATGATATATATAATACATATACAATATTATATAATTATACCTACTCATGAATATTTGTTTTATCGTCGTTTCGTTATTTATGCGTTGTTCTTGAGTTGTTGTCGATAGGTACTGGCGTGACGGCTTCATTATTAGGGCCTGTTTCACAATCGCCAAGTAAACCACTGACAAATAAATAAATTACATGATTCTTAGGCCCACTCACACAAGAACTCCTAAATTGATTTAGTTAAATATTTTAATGCTGTCCCTTTTTGGCAACTACAATATGCATTTGCCAAAACGGGACAGCATTACAAAATTTAACTAAATCAGTTTATATGTCCTTGTGCAAGCGGCCCATAAACAAATTCTTTCAAAACATCAAGTTAATTCGTCAGATAAGATTTAAGTACTTGGCGATTGTGAAACAGGCCCTAGTATGGCAATGCTTTGCATTTCAAGCATCAGCTATCTTCTTCTTAATTTATACTTCGTCGCTTCATTCTTCAGATATAATTCATTGAACTATGTAGTTTCCTTCACGTAGAAGCAACCAAACGCACGTTCTTCAGAGGAGTTATAAAAAAGAACTCCTACTAACCGCCTCTGTCTCGCGCGACGCAGCGGCTTCGTTCGTCATTCCTTTTTCGTGCGTAGCAACGATCACACGTTCCTACTTTCTACACACTTAAGATAATTTAATCTGTAAATAAGTATATAATAATATTAAAATTAGTCTGTCTGACTAATTAGTAGTCGGGTGAGTGTTTAATCTTTCATTTTCAGCAATTTATTTCAGCACTACGTGGTTGAGTAGTCATTATTAATTTATGCAGTGTTTATATTTTACACTAAAGGTTTTATTGGAGGTTGGCCAAGAGTCAACACGAAGGAGAATAAACCTTTCAGCATGACGCGCCTAAACAATTATACTTTCATGCAGTGTGTGTTACACTATAAGGGTTTTCCTGGCGGTTGTCCGAGGGTCAACACGAAGGAGCATAAACCTTTCAGCATGACGCGCCTAATAAACAATACTTTCATGCAGTGTTTGTTTACACTAAAGGTTTTCCTGGCGGTTGTCCGAGGGTCAACACGAAGGAGAATAAACCTTTCAGCATGACGCGCCGAATCAAGCATACTTTCATGCAGTGTTTGTTTACACTAAAGGTTTTCCTGGCGGTTGTCCGAGGGTCAACACGAAGGAGAATAAACCTTTCAGCATGACCCGCCTAATCAAGCATACTTTCATGCAGTGTTTGGTTACACTAAAAGTTTTACTGGCGGTTGTCCGAGGGTCAACACGAAGGAGAATAAACCTTTCAGCATGACGCGCCTATTATATTATACTTTCAAGCAGTGTTTGTTACTCTAAAGGTTTTCCTGGCGGTTGTCCGAGGGTCAACACGAAGGAGCATAAACCTTTCAGCATGACGCGCCTATTATATTATACTTTCAAGCAGTGTTTGTTACTCTAAAGGTTTTCCTGGCGGTTGTCCGAGGGTCAACACGAAGGAGCATAAACCTTTCAGCATGACGCGCCTAACCAATTATACTTTCATACAGTGTTTATTTACACTAAAGTTTTTTCCTGGAGGTTGCCCGAGAGTCAACACTATGGATAATAAACGTTTCAGTACGACGTGCCTGAGGAATTGTGGTACAATACTATGTAAAATGTATGGTTTCCTAAGGAGGGTACTTAAAATAAAAGTTAGTATTGAATCAGCTATACGCGCTCATTACAGGAATTACACTTTCATGCAATGTTAAATTGCACTAAAGGATTTCCGGGAGGTTACTCGACAGGTAACACGAAAGAATATAAACGTTTTCAGCATGGATCGCACTTAAGAAATTGCTCGTCCATGGAGTGTTTAATTGCACTAAAGGTCTTTCCAGCGGGTTGCCTAAAAGCTAGACGCGTCTGGCAATGGCATCTGCCCAATTAGCAGTCCGGCGATGAAGAATTTGTCCACCAAATCAAGATAGCTGGCACTTAGCAAGCTGTTAACCGTCCTCTGAACAAGGGGGAAGACGTTGAGGGTCAAAGTGGACCAACGATCGGATACGTCACCAAGGCCCAGCTTTGTAAGCCTAACACAAATTGATTTCGACCAATACTTGAGAAGTAACCGGAATTCAGGTAAATACTATGCACCTACCATAAAGAAGGTTACCTTCTACTTCATTTATCAACTGCTGTAAATTATTAACAATCTTCAGTTTTTACTGGGTCAAGGATTGTATGGATACCGACTTACCTACGAGTACTTAATTCGAAATCAAAGCTAAACATTATCTTTCGTACCTAGGTGTTACCGCTGTATCAAAATAGTGGACATGATTTATTCAATCATAAGTACAATATTATATTATATTTCATTCGCTTTATTCGAAGATATTATTATAAACGTAGTACTTTTTACTTACTAGGTAGCTTATACGCACGTCTTAAGAGATGTAAATCGACACTAGTGACGAGTTCTTTACAACACAAATCGATTCGCCCACATCTAGTCACATCCCTATGTGAGCCGTCATTCTTTTTTCGTGCGAGGTAGCAAGCGCATGCGCACTCTTTTTTAGCAAAGTGAAAAAAATGCCAAAACGAAAACGGGAACACTCAACTGAATACTATAAGCGGAAAATAAGGAAACTAAAAGAACAGCAAAAACGTAATCACCGAAGGATTATTATAGAGTCATCATCAGACTCCGGTATGTACATATTTGAATATTTGGAGGTACCCTCTTACAAAAATATTTTTTCACTATTGTAATTTTGTATCGAAATAGAAGCCTGGCGGTTAACCGAGAGTTAACACGAAGGTCAAAATTCGTAACATAAATAGCGAAACCATATTCTATGGCTTTTAAATTAGTGATTTAGCAAAAACCCTGCATTTTCGAATGCAATCGCCTGGCGGTTAACCGAGAGTTAACACAATGGTCGTATTATACATAGATATGCATTAGATAATTATATCTCTGATTACACCTTTCATCATAATTTATCGAAAATTATTGTGTGACCGATCAACCTGGCGGTTAACCGAGAGTTAACACGAATGGTTAATAGATGTTAAACGTTTCGTCTTGTACGTTCCAGACGAAAATGCGTCTTCAGATTCCGGTCAAATACCGAAAACCTCCATCGTCAGTGTAGCTGACGATACACCCGGTGTTGAAACCGACACCACAGGCGCTGCGTACAGGGCGGCTCCTGAGCCGGACACGGGGCTTACGAACGAGGAAAGCGATGCCAGCCCAGAGCTCGATCCTGAACTCCTCGGAGCACTCGGCGAAGAGACAGGAAATGACCCAAAATATGGTGATAAAATCCATCAAAGTTTGGCCCAGCGATGGGAACCTCTCCTGAGGAAGGGTTTATCGAAGGAGGCAAAAGAAAAACTGCTCAAAGAGTATCTTGTACCCGAAAATTGTACTCTTCTACAAGCGCCCAAGTTAAATAGCGAAGTAGCGTCAGCAATATCAGAAGCATCGCGCTTGCGAGATAAGAGAAAGGAAATTGAGCAACAACAATTAGGAGTAGGCATTTCAGCCATCAATAGGGCTTTAACTTTAATGCTCACAAGTGACAATAAAGTCGAAGCAATAAGAATAATATGTGATGGATGCCGAATCCTCACGGATCTTCACCACCTACAAACGCAAGCTCGAAAGAGCGTTAACAATTACTCCTTAGCTAAACCGTTCTTAAACATAGTTCAAGATAGTGAGAGGGACGACTTACTATATGGCAATAAATTGGCAGAAAAAATTAAAGCATCTAAAACCATCGAAAAACAAGGGTTGACCATTAAAAAGTATACAAAAACGTCAAAAACCACTTTACCGACGGAACAGGTTGCGTCCAGTAGCAGTACCCGTCCGTTGTATAGACCAGGTGCATACCAGGGAAACTGGTCCGGACCCTCGCGTTTCCAGCAGATCAGGGGGGGGCGCAGAGGGTCGAGCAGGACTTACACCCCTACGACGAGTCGCCGCCCGCCGCAGCAGACAGCAGGCGCGACGGGTCCGAGCAAGCCGAGGCAGTCTGCGACGCGCCAATAGCTCAGGTACGACATGCTGGTAGAATCTCACATTTCTACAATTGCTGGTTGAATATAACATCTAATGCTGTTGTCTTAGATTGGATACGTAACGGTTTCTCGATACCTTTTGAATGTAATGTAACACAAACACATGTACCAAAAGATAATTTGTCATCAACTGAAAAATTAGATATGACCATTGCTATTAAAAAACTAATAGATCTAGGCGCGATAAGCCCTTGTGTACCTTCCAATGATCAGTTTATTTCAAAAACATTTTTGGTACCAAAACCAAACGGCGATAAACGGTTTATTTTAAATCTAAAGAACTTAAATTACTTCGTTTCAAAATTGCACTTTAAGATGGAAGACTACCGAACTGCCTCAAGACTAGTACCTGCTAATGGGTTTATGGCTACTATCGATTTACAGGAAGCTTATTTTCTTGTCCCTATTCGAGAATCAGATCGAAAATTTCTGAGATTCCAGTTCGAAGATAAATCTCAGGCTATCAGTACTTATGAGTTTAATGCTATGCCATACGGTCTTTCGGTAGCCCCCAGAGTCTTCACCAAGATAATGAAAGAAGTCGTTTCCCATTTACGGTACCAAGGATACAAAAATGTATTTTTTTTAGATGATATACTTTGCATAGGTGATAATTATCATGAATGCTATGAAAATGTTAAAGCTACTTTAAAACTTCTCGAATGTCTCGGGTTCGTAGTAAATTATGAAAAAAGCTCTCTCGTACCCAAACAATCTTGCAAGTTCCTAGGGTTTATGTTCAATTCTAAAAATCAATTAATTTCTATGCCGTCAGAAAAACGTCAAAAAATCGTCAAGCTTGTTGAGAAATTCTCGAAAGTGCAAGAATGCACAGTAAGAGAATTCGCTCAACTCATTGGAGTTCTAGTAGCTGCGTGTCCCGCAGCCAAATACGGTTGGCTATATACAAAAATTCTTGAAAGGCAAAAGTATCTAGCCTTAAAGAAATGCCCCAACTACGAAGCACAGTTAAAATTACATCCTATAATTTTAGATGATTTAAACTGGTGGAAAGTAAACGCGGTGACGACCAGTAACTCTTTTAAAACAAATAAATTTGAATTAGAAATTTATACGGATGCATCTCGTACAGGTTGGGGAGCAGTGTGCAACAATGAACGAGCTCGCGGAGCTTGGAAAGATAGTGAATTAGAATCACATATTAACTATTTAGAGTTGTTAGCTGTTTTCTTGGCTCTAAAATATTTTGCGAGCGAAATATCTAACTGTTCCATTTTACTGCGCGTAGACAACACTACAGCAATCAGCTATGTATATAGAATGGGTGGCATACAATACCCTCATTTAAATGATCTGTCCAGGCAAATTTGGCAGTGGTCCGAAGAAAGAAATATCTGGCTATTTGCTTCTTACATAAATACCAAAGAAAATATTGAAGCGGATGAAGAATCTCGAAAGATTAATCCCGACACCGAATGTCAACTTTCAAATTTAGCTTTCGAAAAGATATCAAGATGCTTTGGAGAACCTGAAATAGACCTATTTGCTTGTCGGGCCAATGCTAAATGCCAGAACTATATATCATGGAAAAAAGATCCTGATGCGTTGTCCATAGACGCCTTCACAATAAACTGGAACACAAGATTTTTTTATGCTTTTCCTCCGTTTCCACTTATTCTCAAATGTCTTCAAAAAATTATAGAGGAAAATGCTACTGGTATCTTAGTCTTTCCATTCTGGCCATCCCAGGCCTGGTATCCACAATTGATGAAAACAATTGTTTCCGATATTATTTGGTTTGACTCTAACGAACATCGTATTAAATCATGTTACAGAAATCCACTTATCCTGGGTGCCGCAGTGCTCTCAGGCAGGCGTTCGCGTCGCGCGGCGTTCCTGAATCAGCTATCAACCTGATGCTGGCATCTTTATCGAACAACACGATGCAGCAATATGCAGTATCATTCAAGCTGTGGTGGCAGGTGGTGTAACTCAAACGAGTATAATATCTTTGATTGCTCTGTTCCTTCGGTTTTACATTTTTTAAGTTATCAATACAATGAGGGAGCATCGTACGGATCCCTAAATAGTCATAGGTCGGCGCTATCTCTCTTGTTAGGTAATAAGATTGGATCCGATGACCGCGTTAAAAGACTCTTAAAAGGAGCTTTTAAACTAAAACCTAGCTTTCCTAAGTACTGCAATACATGGGATCCACATAAAGTGCTGAATCATGTTTCTAACTGGTACCCTAACAGAGAGCTCTCTAGGGAAAAAAATACGAAAAAATTAGCAATTTTATTAGCAATATGTACAGCCCAACGTGTACAAACTATGTCATTGATAAAACTCGAAAATATAAAAATCAGGTTAAATGGAATCGACATAGCCATCAAAGATATTTTGAAGACATCTGCGGCCGGTCGAGATCAGCCAAATTTATTTCTACCGTTCTTTCGAGAAAACCCGCGAATTTGTCCCGCGACCGCTCTCGAGGATTATATCCATGTCACAAGCGAAGACCGACCTGCTAACGTATCCAATCTCTTAATAACTGTGAAGCGCCCATACAAGAGCGCGACAGCACAGTCAATAAGCAGATGGATAAAGCAGGTTCTGGCAGAAAGCGGCGTAGACGTGGCGACGTTCACCGCTCACAGCACGCGACACGCCTCCACGTCCGCCGCCGCTGCCGCAGGGGTCTCCATTGACAATATAAGAAAGGCCGCTGGATGGACTGAAACATCGAAGGTTTTCGCCAAATTTTATCATCGCCCACTCGTAGACGATAATAATTTTGCCCAGTCGATATTACAAGATGTTACAGATGATTAGTTAAACCTTAAAATTATTAACTAAGCTAAATTAAAATAAGAGGTTAATTTAAGTTAGTAATATAATTAAGAATAATACGTATATTTTGTTAGTAAAAATAAGTATGTTGATTAAATCACTATGTTATACAAAAATTAGTTGTTTTATATCAAACAAATGCAAAAATCTCTAAACATCTACGTTTATAATAATATCTTCGAATAAAGCGAATGAAATATAATATATGATCAAACGAACTTCTGTGAAGTTCGATCATTATTATATGAGTAGCTTTATTCGAAGATATAGGGACCCTCCCAACCCAAACCCGTAGAAAATATTTTGCATTTGCTTCTAGATCTCTAAAAGAATGACGGCTCACATAGGGATGTGACTAGATGTGGGCGAATCGATTTGTGTTGTAAAGAACTCGTCACTAGTGTCGATTTACATCTCTTAAGACGTGCGTATAAGCTACCTAGTAAGTAAAAAGTACTACGTTTATAATAATATCTTCGAATAAAGCTACTCATATAATAATGATCGAACTTCACAGAAGTTCGTTTGATCATATAATATATTATATTATAAGTGTTTGCATCGCCTACCCTTTTTTGCTTTGTGTTCATAGTTCATACACTATCACCGCCAAGGCCAAAATCCTTATACTAATGAGGTTCTGTTTTTAAGATAAATCTATTAGCATGGGGGCACAATAAAAGTGTTTATTATTTACGGCGACAGATAAACAGAATACTTAAAAATATCTATGTATTTAATTTATTTCAAGCAAGTAAATGCAATTATTAATCTAATACCGTTACCACAAAACGTTATTTTAAAATGTAAACCTATGGAACAAATTCCATAATAAAATCTCTGGAGTACCGTCTTAATAAAAAGGTATATCTGATCGACTATAAAAAAGACTAGTTAAATTCTATACCAGTGTTTTAACTTTCAATGAAACACTTGTGGTGGTTCTAGTCATTTCTTTAAACGTTACAGTTTACATAATATCTGCCCGGCTATAACATGAAAAGATCTAGCATTTCAGATTTTTATTTTGGAGACTGCAATAAAGTTATATCGAAGCACTCTTACTAGATAACAAATATACACCACTACTTAAGTTTTCAGCTTTTGCATATTTCAGTGCCTTACACGCAGTCACTAGACCTAAAAGAAACATAAATGTTTCATTCAGTGTATGCAGATTCAAGATCTGGGGCTCAAAATTTTCAGATATAATCGTTTACAATGCAAAGCCTCTTGGAATCAAACTTACATACACCTGCGGAGTGGTAACGAAAGTTCTGAGAATTCTGAGGTAATAAATATATCTTTATCTTTTTTTTTTATCAGCTACTTCAGCAATAAATCAATTTATTTGCAAATACTGTAGATACAGAAACGTCGAATTTGAAAAAAAAAAAAAAAAAACTTTTACGAAGGAAATGTGTGGTAAGATTGCAAAAATTACCCACAAGTTTTATGTTTTTTCCCTAACAACGTAGGTATTCTCGAGTTTTACAACTTAATAGTGCCCGGGAAGCATATATCATACACCCGTTGACAGGTAATACGGTTGATTATGCTTAAAACAGTTCGAAAAACCAAAAACTAACAAAGAACCTTCTTCTTTTTGGAAGTCGGTTAAAAATAAAGATAATCTAACGGCGAGTATTTTGACGACCGGATGTAGATAATATTATAATATTACATAATTAATAGTGTAAATTACTGTTTTATTTAAAGATATTTCGTGGGCATTTGTTTAAAACGTAAAACGCGGGTTGTCTTACCCGAAGCGGGAATCCAAGCGGGGTGCCAAGGGTCACTGGTAGAGATCTCTTATAGAGATAACCTACCTACCTTCCTGGTCCACTATGTTTCTGTTTTTCTAAGTATTTCATAAATTTTTGGTAAAAAATAAAATAAAAAAGAATTTTAAGTTTAAGATCCATTCATATATTATATCCATTATCCACATATTGGAAACAATATTCGAAACTTATAAAAATAAAAATAAATAAATATATATATATATATATATATATATATATATATATATATATATAATCGGACTGGAGACATCTGGACTCGAGCCGGGGTGTTCTGGTATCGTGGCCGCCCTGTTTCCCAACTGAGCTATTTTACTCTTGTAGATGGCGGCGAAATTTACCTTCGTATTCTAATGATAGTGTTAGGTTATTTTCGTTACGGAATTTCTGGATTCGGTCTCCACGCTCAAGGCCCGCGATAGAAGCTATGCAATAGCTAATAATACGTGCATCGTAGTCACTCGTGGCAAACATGGTACAACAAACTCGCGTAAACAATATGCTCCCGCAACACTTGCCTGGAGCAAAAATAAAATTCTTGTTTAGTCAAATCAGACCCTGAATGAGAGTTACCAATTAAGACATTAAATGGAAACCCAAAATCGGCTTAGAGCAGTGGCCGCAAATGTAACATTTGGATCACGCTTACCTCACATAGATCAGCGGTGTCAGTGCATCTTCCATAAAATATCAGAGAATTAATGCATACATTCAAAAATTCTCATTTTAAATAGCTTATAATGAGGTTTATTTCTCTCATTTCATGTTTTTTATTAAAACTCTATATTCAATGGCCTGAACAGCTAAGTTATCTATCGTTGAAAAGTATTTTACTTTAAATCTCCTAACGTCTGTGGGGCAAGAAAGTTCAAACCAATCGATTAACCCTTCAAAGCCGATAGTAGTCTGTCACAATATCGACCGAATATTCATTCTTCACCTATAATTTCGGGGTAACTTTTACGCGGATAGGAATTTATTAAATTCCATAACTTTAATGACGATATCATTGTTCGAGAAACAACTTAAAACGGTATTTTAATATAAAATTTTACTCAAATATATAGCTAAAGCAATACTCGAAATACCTTCACAACAGGACCAGAATAAAACGGTTCTTTTCCCGCCGCGTTTCCAAAAAACGAAATATGCATTTTTATGCTACTGGGCAGGATTTCGCACATAAACGCCCCATTGGATGTCTGTTGTGCTAATTGTGTAAATAAAATAAAGTATAATATATCCCGGCTAATATACTTTGTACTAGATTATAAACCTTGCAGTATTGACATCAATAACTCCATTCATTCCGTTCCATTCGTTTGCATCGAAACTATAATACGTTTATGCTTGTTACTAGCAACTAAAGCAAAAGAGCGCAAGATTGTATTATTGGTAAATTGAAAGTTATTTAAATTGAAACTTTGATACTAAATACTTAAGAAAAATTTTAAAGTCATCTTAAACGTACCTACGTAAATAAACTTCTCGGGAAATCAGCAGATGCCACACTAAACATAAACTGTTTAAAACATTACAGCTCAAATAATTGAGATAAGAAGAATAAATAAAATTATTGATCACAATAATTTAGTATCTATTCAGTGTAGATACAGTTCTTGCAAAAATATATATCTCTTAACATCTACATAGTTCAATGAATTATATCTGAAGAATGAAGCGACGAAGTATAATTAATGATTAAACGAACTTACCTGTAAGTGAAGTTCTATCATAATTATATGAGTCGCTTCATTCGAAGATATAATATTAAGCTCCCAACCCACCCATCCCAAAACATATTTTTGCAAGAGCTTTAAGTATAGGTACCTATATCTCTAAACTAAATGACGAACGAAGCCGCTGCGTCGCGCGAGACAGAGGCGGTTAGTAGGAGTTCTTTTTTATAACTCCTCTGAAGAACGTGCGTTTGGTTGCTTCTACGTGAAGGAAACTACATAGTTCAATGAATTATATCTTCGAATGAAGCGACTCATATAATTATGATAGAACTTCACTTACAGGTAAGTTCGTTTAATCATTAAATATATAAATCTCGTGTCACAATGTTTGTCCTCAATGGACTCCTAAACCACTTAACCGATTATAATAAAATTCGCACACCATGTGCAGTTCGATCCAACTTGAGAGATAGGATAGTTTAAATCTTAAAAAAACATCAATTCACGCGGACGAAGTCGCGGGCATCATCTAGTTTAAAAATAAATTTTAAGATTTTTAAACCCTATGATTTTGTAAAATAGGTTTAATATTATGTAAGGAACAACAATTTCTGACAAACAAATGATAAATTAATTTCGGATTTCATTTTCCAGTCACTCGACTCCATCTGGTGTAGAAATGAAATAATAGCTTTATAACAAGAAGGGCTGGTTCTGAAATTTTCAGACATCCGATGTGCGAAAGAGCCGTAAGACTGAAACATGATTCAGCTATTTAGGAGTAGATGGCATTAGTAACACGTTGAGTTTTCAGAAATTTCCGCGCAAGTTTGCAGCGTTGCGGTAGGTCTGAGGCAGAGTCAGAGTGCAGATTCGACACGGTAGATGGCACCACAGGTACAGTTCAGGACCGGTGCATTTTCTGGTTCAGTACTAAAATGGTAAAAAAGGAAAAAGTGCTTCTTTACGAATTGGTTTGTCTGTCCGTTACAGTTGTTTGTATAATTAATGCTGTCAAAGTGGGATATTGTATGAAAATGCTTGGTAACTTTTTACTGTCAACGTGGGAATATTATTAGAAAAACATGGTCAACTTTTGATAGAAATTAAAATAAAGTTATGTAAATATCACTAGAAGAAAATAAAAAGAAGTTTATTGAAAATCAGCCTTTAATAAACTTAGTAATTAATTACCCAGTTACCGCTAACTGAAATTACTGAATATAATAATATATTTCACTTGACCATTCATGACCTTACTTTAATTTAATTTTCTCTTTGATAAAAAATCATAATCTGATAATCTGATCTCTATGTATAGTACATATACTATGATCTTAAATGATTTTGAAACAAATTTGGTAGAAATTAATATGAAACTTCTACGTTCTTTTTAAAACTTTTCGAATATTCAAGATCTTCAAACAAACTCCCAAATTTCCTAAATTAAAACGATTTATTGCAATACTAGCTGATGCCCGCGACTTCGTCCGCGTGGATTAAGGCTTTTTAGTTCCCGTGGGGACTCTTTAAGTTTCTGAGATAAAAAGTAGCCTATGTCCTTCCCCGGGATACAACCTATCCCTGTACCAAATTTCATCAAAATCGGTTGATCACGTGGGCCGTGAAAGCGTAGCAGACAGACAGATGGACAGACACACATTCGCATTTATAATATTAAGTGAGTATAGATTAGTATAGTTAGATAGATGGCAAAATCTTTAAATAAAAGGTAAACTTATTGAAAACGTATAGAAGTGGCGTAGGTGGCTGCTACGAAGTGCTACGTGAATTCAATCATACCTAGTAAACTAAGTGATATATAACAAAGTAATAATTACAATACGACAATTTCTATACTTGATAGTACAATGGTTTTGCAAACCCTAATCAAACAGACCCCCCCTAGTTGACCCAGGGCCAAAGGTACCCATCAAGCTTGCAAATTCATATTATGAACAAATTATAATATGATAATACTGATTTAAAGTGCATTCCAATTTTAGTTTCATATAATATGCATCATTTATAAAATCGACGACTACGCACGTTAAAAATGTTAAGTATTTTAAGTATGTTGTATGTATGTTAAGTATTTTTGTTAAAGCCGTACACTTTTTGAGTCAAGGCTATTAGACAATTGATGAATTTCTTAATGACAAAGTTGTTTGGAAGCAATCGACTTTGGGTCCAATTTAATGTTATTATAATATGTATGGATTTTGTACATATAAATATTATGGTTCATTTATATTATTGATGATCGTTAATTAATTTTCAACGACTATATTCATTAATTAACGCTCATTGAGGCTATCAATCATATTTCTCCATTGATAACGATAATTAATTTAATTATAGATATATATCAATACTGTTGACTTACTATCGCTGTTATATTTATAAAATTAAATATTCTTTTGTGCGTTTCATATTTTTATAAACACACTAGCGGGCCCGGCAGACGTCCTGCCCTATCTTCCTCACAATTTTGCCATATTTTCTCCCCGTTTAAACCTTCCCTGGGACTACGACAAACATTTTAAAACCAAATAAATTCAGCTAAATCGGCCCAGCCGTTCTCGAGTTTTAGTGAGACAAACGAACAGCAATTGACTTGTATATATAAGACGATGTATATGTCAATTTTTTGGAATAAAATTCGCACTTTTTACGATTAAATGGTAGTTATAGATTTATGTTTGTCGTTCGTTTTTCTGAACGACACACAACACAATAATGTACCTAACACACGACATATACATTTTAGTTAGACTTAAGAGTTTTTTTTATTACTTTGCCGAAATGCTGCACCAAACTGCAATGTTATGACCTACTAGAAAGTCCCAATTGTCATGTAGTTTGACAGGTACTTGGGTTCGATGCTTGGGAAAAAAGCTACTTATAAGTCCATCCATGTACCGGTATTATACCGCCTTGAGCGCTTTGAGCTGTGATAAACAGGATTTATAGATTATCGACTTGATGAACAATTGACGCACGATTGGGATTCTTTAACTTTTTAAAAGTAGTGAAATAAATACAGTTCACCTTCCTTTAGTTAATGTATTAAAATAAAGGATCCAAAATTCACACGAATTCGAGAAGTTTTTTGTACTCAAAAAAGGTGTCTCTTATGTTACGTCATGTTTTGACTCTACCACCGGTTCGGAAAGCAGCTTCTGGAAGCTGGCAAGAAACCTAAACCAAGATATTACAATACGAAGGTATATAAATTACATACACTAGTGTATTTAATTTATATTCTACTATCCTGTGAGGTGCTGGACCCAAAGTCGATTGCTTCCATACAACTTTGTCATTAAGAAATTCGTCAATTGTATAATAGACTTGACTCACCAAGTGTTCTTTTACGGCTTTTAACAAAAATACTCACACATGTTTAACGTGCGTAGTCGTCGATTTTATAGAAACCTTTTTTTGAAAGTAAAAAGACGTCCTCAAGTACTAAAATTATACATCAATGTCCTCAAATATATCTTAAAATAAGAAAAAATGAAAAGCTGTACCTTTTGTAACACAACAAAGAAATCGTAGCTTTTACTACAATGTACCTAATGTGAAAAATGAATATGCCTGTCAACCACCTTCTCTCTGAAACCGTATCTGTCATAGATATAAATGACATTGTTAACCTTTCTATTATATGACTAGCTCAGTAGTGATATGATAATATAATAATTTTATTCGTCTATTTTGTAAGGAAAGGAAATTTGATTGTAACAGTATAGGTTACTTTCCCAAAGAATATCCACCTAATTTTTTAGATCCAGCCATTTTAACTTGTCAAATCTCTACGCCAAATCTCTCAGATATTAATGTACTATACATTGAACGTAATGGAAAAACTTAAATCGAGTTCGAACTTTTGTAATGTTCAATACCATTTGCTTCTTGCTTGGAACGTATGTAAGCTACACCTGTGAGAGTGCAAACATGGAAGCTAAGTGCTGATTTTATTTTAATGTTAGCAAGTAGTGCTGTAGTAATTTATTTCTAGTATTGTAGGAACCATTTTAATAATTAAAAACTTTGCCTAACGTAACATGTATTATTCAAGATCATTAAACGAAGGACGAAAACACAATACGGATAAAAAAACTGGCAGCCAAAGTCTGCGCTTAATTTTAAATTTTTACTTTTATATGAGGCGCATACACTAGGCGATAGGACAAAATGTCGTTTCAAAAGAGTAAACATTCATCTGTTTCATCGTCACATCAAAGAAAATAAATGAAAAAGATATAAAGCCTACTTTGTATGCCTACGTTTCACGGAAAGATAAGGTATCTGGGAGGTATTGTCCTGTTCGATTTGCATACTCCTTGTCCTTTTCTTTATGGTACTTTCTTAACATTGAATTGGACAAAATGTCAGGGTACGAACTGCAATAAAAGTTTTTCCAGAAATACACGTTTGCTCGTTATGAAATATTTGAAAACAATTTTTTTTTGATAGAAAACGTTACTAAAACAAACACCAATCACCATTCTTAAATGGTTCGCGAAAATCGTTATCTATTCTTCTTGGTTCACATTCCACTCCCTCCCCAAAAAAGGCTTTTAAAAAGACAATGAAAACATTACATTGATACCTAATTGATTTGGTAGTTGATTTTATCATAACCCATCTGTAGGCCAGAATTGGAAAGTATCTACTTCGTATAGTAGATGGTTCCAAATGCTATGGACCTGTTTTTATGAGTCGAAGAACTTGTGTGGACAATTTGACCCAAATACGCAGGCGAATTTATGACCAAAAACCATAAAAATAATGAAAGATTACATACCTAGATAGATATTATACCTGATGTAGGTGTAGTCTTTATTTTCATACTAGACAGACCTCATTTCCCTAAGCATCTCTCGTGGATTGCAAACAACTCGTATTTTTTAGCCTCACACCAAGCGACATCCCTAGTAAATTTTCATTTCACTGCGTAGACGTGATAACATCACGTCCAGGTTTCCTTTTTCTCGTGAAAAAAAACTAGTAGTTTAGCTTAAAAATGTTATAATTTACGTTTACTAGCCTTGGTCACATTATACTTTTTATGAACTTAGGTACTTAGATTATGCCTCATGACTTCAGATTTCACCTGCGTGGGATTAGGTATCTATTAAAAATCTCGGGTGCAATCTTTAATTTCGCGGCATAAAATATAGGTATAATGCTTGTGTCCGTGCGCCAGCATTTGACGTATTTTTTTGAGCTGATAACTCGATTTTAGACGTGCTTTGGGGTTCCAGCGCACGTATTTTCTGCAGATTCATGGATTCGTAAAATAACTATAAACAGAATTTCAATACGCAAGTACATCATTACTAAAATTTATTTGTTGAGGCCTACAAATTCACATTGCCTAAAAACCTCAAGTAAGAGAACCTTTTCTTGTGGAATCCGCAAGAGCCGCTTAGGGAAATGACGCCTTTCTATTGAAGATTTGATCGCATTCTATTACTTATACAAATGTGGCTATGTAATAATATGTATTTTCCTTCTTTTTGTTTCAGAATTCTGAGCAAGTCATAAGGTAAACATGCTTTCAGCACTAGAACCGCGAGAAAACTAAATATTTACTTCTTGTTTACGTAAATGGAACATCTGAGTACATAGCTGCAAAATAATATATTGTGTGTAAAATGGGATTTTTTAATGTTTCTTTCAAGTAAATTTCTTATCTTTTCTAATGTTCTATTCTGAAAATGATTATTACCGAACCAGTATATTACTGCTTATTCTAGTAAAAGAAAAGTAAGTAAGTTATTATGTATTTTGTTAATTACAAGGAAAAACAGAAGTAGAGCCAGGGTCGCTTAATTTTTTGAAGAACTTTCTATAAAAATATTATCAACTACTGGCGTTAGTAAGTACCTAATGTGTACTTTTTATTACGCGGTAGCGTCCTACTTTGAGCTTAAAAATATTAGCATTAAGTAGGTACAGTAACACCATTTTATTTCTGTCAAAATGATTAAAATAAATGTCCTTTTCTGATAATCATGAGTAAAGGCAGTGTTAAAGTGTCCTTAATGAAATAGGAAATTAATATTTTAAAAATGAGATTTTTCAAATAACACAGCAAATAATTAATAAGAGTTCAAATAAATATGACATCGGTTGAGGAAAAATGTATTTCAATGGTGAAGAAATACAGAGTTATGTTTTATCAGAAAACGCCCGCAGGGAGGCGCAGAGGAAACTCATTAGGTGTACAAGCGGGAAGCTTTGTGACATAAATATATAAAAATATGTTTATTACTATGGAAAAAGTATAAGTTCAGTTCAGTGCGATAATAATTAACTAATTAGATTAAATATCTCGTGAGGCCTCTCCACGTAGTTACAATTTACTCGTGCGAGTTTCAATGAGAATACCTACTTCTGGAATGACGCTTAAATACAAGAATGAAATAGCTTTGCAAGAATTAATGTAAAATAAGTTTAATGTTAAACAAACAGGCTTTTCTTTAGCCATTCGCCGCCTTGATTAGAACTCCGTCTTAGAACTCGTCAAGACAAATCCAATGAACCAAACCACGACGGAATTAGCAGTACTTCACAAGGTTCTATGACCACTTCTGTCTAGATTTATCAACTTCACACATAACGGCAAGCTAAAATAAAACCTTGGAAAATATAATTTTACCTCAACACAAAAGTCCTTAGCACGAAAGTTGCGATTAAAGAAATTCCTACAATAGCAATCGTTACCTGTGGTTATGGTATTTTTTCTGGAACTGTGATTAAATATAGTACGCATTCTTACGCAATAACACAACAGTTACTCACATCGTAGATACGTGTGTGATACTTATAAAACATGCTTTTATGAACACTTTATACTATGCTCTATGATGCCCGCACTTCGTCCGCGTGGATTTATGTTTTTTTTTTATTCCCACGGGAACTCTTCAATTTTCCGGGATAAAACGTAGCCTTCCCTGGGATGTAACCTATCTCTGTACCAAATTTCATCAAAATCGGTTGACAGAGAGACAGACAGACAGACACACTTTCGCATTTATAATATTAGTATGGATAATATTCGTCGAATATTACTAGATGATGTTCAACTTCGTTAGTTAATTATATTTTATTCCACTGGGTACTCTTTAATTTCCTGGATAATAAGTAGCCTAGGTAGCCTCGGGATGCAACCTATCTCGAAGCCAAATTTCATCAAAATCGGTTGGAAAGATGGGCCGTTAAAGCGTAGCGGAAAGAAAGACAGACAGACAGACAAAAAGTATCAAACACATATTTGGGTGTAGTATCGATTATAAAGCGAGCGTTGCTTCGAGAAGCCCTCGACAACCCGGGCGGTCAGAACTGTGGCGGAGAGGGTCAACTCATGTACCTACTACAGACTACATGCCTAGTAGGGTGAAAGAAAAAAGAAGGCTTCCATAAATGAAAATATCATAAACTAGATGATTCCCGCGACTTCGTCCGCGTGGATTAAGATTTTTTGATTCCCGCGGGAACTCTTTAATTTTCCGAGATAAAAAGTACACCCTTCCCCGGGATACAAACTATCCCCATACCAAATTTCATCAAAATCGGTTGAAAATATAGGCCGTAAAAGCGTAGCAGACAGACACACATTTTCGCATTTATAATAATAGTATGTACTGAATTATGCACAGAAGTCGTACATTTACAGTTTAATTATAAGTATAGATTTTTGCTATACATGAAAACAAAGAGTTGCACAAGTACTTACTTACCAAGTAAATTAGAGCAGAATGAAAGGGGATGTCTTGCTGTTGTAGTTCGTAACTCGATCGCGACCTGTCATCTACATAAAGAACCGACATTATCTTACGATTATATTTTAGATTATATAATTTTGTTTAAGAATATTATTATCATATTATGTACAACTGATATAGTCAAAAAAATCCCCTCCTTGACACATCGGTAATTGGGAGGTCCCGGCTTTGATCCCCAGGCAGCGGCAATTTGGGAATTTATAATGTCTAGATCGTCTCTGGTCTAGTGGGAAGCTTCTGTCGTATCGAAAGACGTATGTTTGACGGGTGGTACGACAGAAGCGATTCAAGCTGCCAAGCGATTGAGCGTTCCGGTACGAACCCATTTCGAAAACGAGTTGGGGCTTACTGCTATATAATATCTTCACTTTTATATCTCCAGATGAGATTGCAGTCAAGGGTTGTGTTATAGTAGAATTAAAAAAAAAACGAAAACCGGGAGCGCGTCTCATGTCGTCCTAACCTTTTTTCTTGCAAGTCAAATTAAAACGTATACTTAAATCCAAAAAATAAATTTGTGTGACAATCCCCAGAGGTACCTGATTGTAATAAAGTTAGATGTAAACGCTAACTTTCTTGAGTGCCGCAAGATATTTCCTGTAAACTCCCAGAGGAAATCCCAACCCGTCGGTTTTTATAATATTATTTCTTAGTAGAGCTTTGTTGACATAATATCGTGTGATAGCGCAGGTGATAATGAAATTCGTACGTTATTCAATTCATCTCAATTGACGTGTTGTTTACCTCCGTGGCGCAGTGTGTAACGCTGTTGCCTTAACGTGCGGAGGTCCCGGGTTCGATCCCCGGCAGGGTCAATTTGGGAATTTATAATTTCTGAATTTTCCCTGGTCTGGCCTGGTGGGAGGCTTCGGCCGTGGCTAGTTACCACCCTACCGGCAAAGACGTGCCGCGAAGCCATTGAGCGTTCCGGTACGATGCCGTGTAGAAACCGAATAGGGGTATGGGTTTAATATAACTGCCATGCCCCTAACAGATTAGCCCGCTACCATCTTAGACTGCATCATCACTTACCATCAGGTGAGATCGCAGTCAAGGGCTAACTTGTAGTGGATTAAAAAAAAAAAAAAACGTGTCTATTAAGGTGGGTTTAAACTCAACGAACATAGAGCTAGAGCTAAAACAGGAGCATTCTTTCTTGAAGTTGATGTTTTAGTGTAAACGAAAGCTCGTTTTCAGCGTTTACACCAGAAGAATCTGATGCCTATAAAAAAAATTATTCTTGAAGGCTCATCACTCAGCACAAAGCCGCAGGAAGGTTCAGCGTTGGTTTTCAGGAGGAGCCTTAAAGTGTCCATAGACGTATTCGACAAGTTAACCGCTAGTCACTGGAGACGAGGCAGAGAGAAATATAAATGGTGGTAACATCGATATCGATTTACTGATGGCTTAATGTCTGGTAATTTAAAACCCAGTGAAGTAAATTTATTAATACTCTAAAGACAAAATTAACATAAATCAAGCAGTTACCTGCTGTAAGCCAACGCGAGGTTGGCATGATGTAAAATGTAATTGATGCGACCCGCAATGCGGGTTTCAATAAAATTGTACCTACTAAGGGAGTTTACTTGAGAATTGAGGTACATAAATGTTCGTTCTGTTAGAGTCCAGTACAGCAATTCAGTGCCGATACTGTGCTTGGTCCGTGCTGGAACCGTGTCTTTGATTTTCTTTGAAACATGTGTCACTAAGAAAAGCTTTGACCTTCATGACCTCAGTCCATATTTAAACTCTTTCTCTAAACAGTTTTTTTAAAATAAATAAACTAATATTATTAATGCGAAAATGTGTTAGTTTGTTGGTTTATTGGTATCTTGGTTTGTCCTTCAATCACGTCAACAACCAACAAACCAACAAACAAACTGACTTTTGTTCATTTAAGCAAGTGTCATAAATGTGTCTAGTTTTTGAGGTTATTTTAATGTACAATTTTTGGCTGTCCAAATAAATAAATAATAAGAAAAGCTCGCGCCTCGCACAAATAGGGAAACCGAAATTTTATTTAATTAATTTATCTGAAGAGCAACCGCCGAGTTTTTATTGGCTCTTTTCTGTTAAAATGGCATTTCGAACGAATAGATTTACTCGACGACGATTAAACCTTAAAAAGTAAAAGTTTATTTGAATAAAACCATTTGAATTTGAATAATAACTTATTAGAACTTATTGTAATATAGGGTGTTTAACGCGTAAATGCAGCTAGTAGGTATTATTGCCACCATTTTATGCGACCCTGATTTGTAGGTACCGTAGCTATAAGGCCGTAGCTTTTCGTAACAATTTTATTTTATTTTGGTAATAACAGAAAAAATATTTCATTTTTAACAGAAAAATAGCTGATGCCCGCGACTCCGTCCGCGTGGTTTAAGTTTTTTTGATTCCCTCGGGAACTCCTTAATTTTCCGGGATAAAAAGTAGCCTATGTCACTCTACAGGTCCTCAACTATAAACAAGCCAAAAATCACGTCGATCCGTTGCTCCGTTGCGGCGTGATTGAAGGACAAAGCAACAAACAAACTGACTTTCGCATTTATAATATTAAGTATGATTACTTGACTATAATAGGTATTCAATAATTCAGTCATTATTATCCAGAAATAAAACCCCTAAAGGAAATGTATTTTTCAGATATCACGATTATCTTAATTTGTATCATATTATCCTCGAAAATTTAACATCCTCGTTTTAATTAAAACGGAATAGGTACTGAAACCTTATTGTATCCGATAACGTTAATAATGAACAAATTATTATGTTTGAACATTAACGCTTAAACAAATTTAACAAGAGACAAAGCTGTATTGATTCGCTCCAATTTAAATATTGTTCACGCAATTTTAAGAATGTGAATATTATGGAGTAGACGACGCGATACAAACGTGAGTCTAACGCAGACTACTTGAATATTATTAAAAACTTTTGTGTTTAGATCGCAATTTGCCGGATCAAATGAATAATGTCCTTATGTTTAGCAAACTTTTACATTAAATCTCTCGTGGAACCTCTACACGTTTAACCATTTACTCGTGCAAGTTTCAAGTGAGAGGACAAATATAAATATTAAGTGTTATATTAATACCTACTTCTGGATTGTGGCTTACACTCTACTTTTTAACCGACTTCCAAAAAAGGAGGAGGTTCTCAATTCGGCGCGTATCTTTTTTTTTTTTGTCTTATAAACATGCACTTTAAAATACCCTTTAAAATGTTTTATACTTTTTGAGACCTGAACTGAGATGAACTTACCTAATTTAAACCACTTTCTAAGATACGGTAGAAATTAACGTACTAAAGAGTAAACTAGGACAATCTTTGCCTAGTTTCCTCTGGCTGTTGGCCAAAGTCAAAGTATACAGCTTAGAACCGAGTACACTTTTCCTTGCAGTTAACTAGCAGTGCACTACAGATTTGATTATTTCATAAATTGCGTGTATTTAAATCTATTTTTACCGAGCAAATTCAACGTTGAAATCTTACAAGATAAAGTGTGGTAATAATTACTGTTTGTATTTCATTATGATAAAATTTTGAATTTGAATTGAATGTTAATAAATAAATAATCGGCAAAAAAAGTTTACTGACAGAAAAAATTTCATTTTCTTGTAGGTTCTTCGCAATTTTCCGAGTTGGTAAAGGTAAAGGACGGTAATATTCGGCAAAGGAAGAAACCTTCTTTTCGAAAAGAAACTTTTGGATGGAAAAAGTTGTATAGAACGTCAAGAAATTTCTCTGTGTACCAATATATACTTGCAAGCTAAAATATGCATGTGATATGAAATGCATGGCCGACGACAGGTGTCAAAATGATCACTTGCTGGGTATCCAGTTCCAGTATTCCGTTTTATAGCTCTCAGTGACATTAGATTTCTGGCACGTATGCTTTTATTTACCAGCTATACGTTATATCATAGCAACTTTACTAATATTATTCGGTTATTCAAAAATTGCACAGTGCTGTAGCCAGTACCATTTTGGATAAATTACTATTGACTTGGACATTAAGTATTCTGTGCTTTGACGTCATATCATGACGCATGGATATGACGTCAAAGAACAGGACGCATGATTCATCATGACATGGGTCGCACCACGCAGTCATGTGTTTCAGGAAAATAATTAAGATCATGCATCTGAGTAGTTGCATGATCTTAATTCCAACCATGGACCTCTGACATCTACTGCTCTATGCTTTCTTGAATCGAGCTTAAACAAGACTAAATTTTGAAAGTAGAGAGACATGGCAGCTGCTTTATATTCATATCACGAATAAACTTTGCATAAAGTGAGGTTGAAGTTACTTCTACCTACTTGTTATACGTTTTATTTTATTTACTTAAAATGTGTCATGGGCATGCTGAAAAAAACTTTGTGATTGTGGAACATAATGTACCTAAGTATTAATTGAAACTGCGATACATCTCGTATTATCTAAAACCTATCTAACCACAAAAGCGTTTGAAAAGGGAGTGTTTATAGGTTTGATAAACAAATTACATCAGTCGCAACCCTTAAGTCGTAAAAAAAAGACGTGTGGCACTCAGAGACTGCCGCTGTAAAGCTATTGCATAGCATTTTTTATCAACTTGCTACGACTACTTGTTTTGTTGACTTCAAGTTGTTGAAAATATAAAGGCAAAAAACCTTTTTGATTCCCCTTGGACACCCGGACTATTGAAAACATAATTCTTTAAAATTATTTTGCCTTTATATTTTCAACAACTTGAAGTCAACAACACAAGTAGTCATAGCAACCAAAATCGTCTTCTCATAAAAATAGTCTTTTTATTTTCAACAACTTGAAGTCAACAACACAAGTAGTCATAGCAACCAAAGTGTTAGGTTTTTTTTCGTTACGGAATTTCCGGATTCGGTCTCCACGCTCAAGGCCCGCGATAGAAGCTATGCTTAACAATGAATTGTTTTTAATTTAAAATGTTTCTAACCAATAAAGTTCTTTAATTATGTCCAACCTTTGAGTCCAATGAAATAAACCTATGTAAATAAAAGACCAAACCAAAATTCGATTCGATTATGCAGAGCTTTTGATATATGGGTAACTTATATGATTAATCTAAAGGGATGTATTGGGTCTGATCTCATTACTCTCGCTCGCCCGGATAAAAAGTTTCATGTCAATCCGTGAAGTTACATAGGAAAGTTTGCGTGTGGAATAGTCTGCGAAGCCTGTTGAAGTTTGATGTTGTTACAAACTAAATCGCTCATCAATATTACTATGATAAAGTACCGTTAGGGATAGTTTTTATGTACTCTTAGCGGTTTCATACCTATTTTTATCAGCATATTGGCTAAATATCATTCACATTCAGGCGCAGGACCGACGCGATGGCTTTACGTGCTCTCCGAGGTACGGGGGTGATACACCACCAACCTTTCTTATAGATCCTTACTAATACTATAAATGCGAAAGTGTCTGTCTGCTTCCCTATAAAGGCCCATATTTTCAACCGATTTAAATGAAATTTGGTATAAGGGTAGGTTACATCCCGAAGAAGGACATAAGCGTCATAAGTTACTTGTATCTCGGAAAATTAAGGAGTTCCCCTGGGAATCTAAAAAATTTAATCAACGTGGACGAATTCGCGTGTTTCTCGTATTCTATTACTAGTTTTTCATACTCGTATATTAATAGTAACTTTTACATAAAATTGTATGTATGGATTTTGTCTTTAAATATTTAATTATAGGGCATAATTTGCCCTCCACAATAAATATCAACAGTAACCTATACGTGACCTTGCTCTCTGAAAGTTTATCTATTTGATTATAATTAGGTTTGAATATTCGTTCACGGTATATTTGCATAATATCATTCATTATGATGTAACCACACTGTTGTTATTATGTCGGAATAATTTACGGAGCAGAAGTATTTACTGCCAAGTTAGTGTTTAGTAGTATATAATAAGGCAAGCCAAGGATAAACAGTAAATTGCGTTACCAAGCAACGTTAGCTCCAGTGCTATTATAAATTGGTAACAGCACTACCTACTACGAATATATCTATATAAAATGTCATCAACCACATTATACTAGGTTAGTAGTAATTGACGCTTTTAGATAACTGTTTTATGTTATTTTAATTTGTGATGACCACGGCTACCACTAATTGGATTTAGGTCTAAAAGATTAGTTTGAAACTCAGATCAGGTGGAACTCTCTAATTTTCCGGAACAAAAAGTAGCATATGTCACTCATTTTCGGATCGACATAATCCGTTGCTTTGCTGTAGTGTGATTAAAGGACAAGCCAATTAACAAACATACGTTCGCATTTGTGGTATCATATATCCCCCTAGTAAATTCATTGAACAATATGGCAGGATTGTACCAAAGTTTTCACAAGCGTATAATATATTCCGCTAGAGATAAGAGACAAATGCGCGTTGAGACGAATTTATGGGAAAGCTCGTAAAGCGGTGAATCTCTTTTGTTGAATAATGCGTTTGTTTAACGCAACTTCACAAGTGAATTTGGGTTTTTGCAACAGAAAGAAAGTTTCATAGAGAATTCCATAGAAAGTAAAACAATAATAAATAACTAAATAGCAGCATCAATTCCATGTCATCCACATTCTTCTGCTCATTCATCTACAAATACAGTGTCACCAGTTTCAACTTGGCAAACGATGGACCCATTAGAACCACAGCCTTCGATAAGCGCAACATAATCGCGCTAGTAATCTCATTAGCTGCGTTGATCTCAAACGTCCAATTCCAAAACCATTAAGTTCCCTAATCAAAATATTTCTATGAGTTTTAACAACTGTAAGAATTTTAATATAAATTCCAATTAAACATTTTTCTTCTATTTTCCTCGCAGGTATAGGATAATAAATCACTTTGTTCACTCAGGGAAAAGCACGATTCCTAACTCGCGTGTATTGACAAACTCTCGTTAGAAATCGGTCACTTTCTCCCCTCAGTGACGAATGTACTATTACTTACTTACTTACTTATTAATCAACGATGCATCTTTCATTTCCCATAATATGTGAGACTTTTTTTTTAAATCCACCACCATTTCCACCACCAATTTCAAAACAATTTTAACGACCAAATAGTAAATAATATAATAAGTCTATGTTAATAATACTTCATTTATTGAAATCGATTTTGTAAGCAAATTGATTTTGGGACAGCCTTCGCTTGCGGTGGCTGACGTCCACCATGTGTCACGCACACAATCAAAACCAATCTAATTGCACCTCATTATTCTTAAAATCTGTGTAGGCTGCAGGTGAGTCCCAAATTAATGGTGTCAGCTATTGATTAATCGGAAGGTACTGTCTCGTTGGTCTAGTGGTTAGCGTGTTCGACTGCAGCCGACGAAGTCCCGGGTTCGAGTCCCAGGCTAGGCCATAGCAAGTATTGGGTTCTTCTGGCAAGAAATTCTCAGTACTAGCACGGAGTTAGGAAGTTGGCGATGTTTCACCCCCGTGCCTCGGAGAGCACGTAAAGCCGTCGGTCCTGCGCCTGACCTCTCTCCGCTCGTGTCGGATTTTCCGTCCCATCGGGCTATGAGAGTAAAGGAACAGAGAGTGCACCTGTGTATGCGCACACACTTGTACACTATAATATTATCTCCCGAGCAGATGGCTAATCTCTCTAGAGATTGGCCGCCGTGGCCGAAATTCGGTCGGCAGGACATTATTATTAAAAGGTAGGTACTGGTTTAATGAGTGACCGATACCAAAAAAAAAAAAACCGGCCAAGTGCGAGTCGGACTCGCGCACCGAGGGTTCCGTACAAACCTGTAGTAAGTTTTAATTATTAAAAATATTTTTCTTTTAAATATTTGAGTTGATTGTATAAAAGGTAAATTGCAGTTTACGATTTATGTAGTATTAAAAAAAAAATTTAAAATAAAAATTGTAAAAGGTAGTTATAGCTAGGTACTTTTAAGATTCGTTCGTAATACTGTAGATGTAACACGACTAAAACTGTAACGACCAAAGATGTGAAACGGTAATAATTACCTTCGTTAATGAACCGCAAAACTAACTTTGTTTGTAGAGGTTTACTGTTAATATCAAAAAACTATGCTAGTTAGAGCATTGGCTATAGTTTTCCTGTAAAATATACATAAATTCCTATTGAATATAATTATTTCAGATTTTTCGATTGGTAAACTCCGGAGATAAGGGGGGGGGGAACGGTATTTTTTTAGACTTTTTTCCCGATAAATCAAAAACTATCATGACTAAAAATAATTAAAAATCTGTTTTAGAATGTACAAAGTAAACCCTTTCATATGATACCCCACACAGTACAGTTATCTCACTTTTAAATTTCAACCCTCCGATTTTCCCCCCTTTTTAAATAAGAACAAAAATAATTTCCAATATTTTTTAATTCCAGTGTCTTTGGGCCACTAATATACACAACTATCCCAAATTTCATGTCGATAGCTTCGGTAGTTACTGAAATAATCGAGTGTGACGGACGGACAGACGGACAGACGGACAGACGGACAGACGGACAGACGGACAGACGGACAGACGGACAGACAGACGGAGAAAGTCGCACCATAAGGGTTCCATTTTACCATTTTGGTACGGAACCCTAAAAAGGTCGGTAGTTATGCCAGGCTTCATACAAGAATATTCGAACCCCTTTTTAGGGTTCCGTAGCCAAATTTGGCAAAAACGGAGGGGTCCGTTATAGATTCGTCATGTCTGTCTGTCTGTCTGTCCGTCCGTATGTCACAGCCACTTTTTTCCGAAACTATAAGAACTATACTGTTGAAACTTGGTAAGTAGATGTATTCTGTGAACCGCATTAAGATTTTCTTACAAAAATAGAAAATAACAATAAATTTCCCATACTTAGAAATGAAACTCAAAAATTTTTTTTTCATCTAACCCATACGTGTTAGGATATCTATGGATAGGTCTTCAAAAATGATATTGAGGTTTGTAATATCATCATATTCTAAACTGAATAGTTTGCGCGAGAGACACTTCCAAAGTGGTAAAATGTGTGTCGTCGTCCCCCCCCCCCCCCCCCCTGTAACTTCTAAAATAAGAGAATGATAAAACTAAAAAAAATATATGATGTACATCACAACAGCCTATTAAAGTCCCACTGCTGGGCACAGGCCTCCACTCTCATAGGAGAGCGGGAATTAGAGCTTAGACCCACCACGCTGCTCCAATGCGGGTTGGCGGGTGGTGGCGGCGGGTGAAACACCACCAACTTCCAACTCCGGGCTGGCAATGTGAATTTCTTAATTGAAAAACCCAATACCTAACTTTTATGCCCGACCGGGAATCGAACCCAGGACCTCGTGATCCGCAGTCGACTATGCTAACCACTAGACCAACGAGGCAGTATATGATGTACATTACCATGCAAACTTCCACCGAAAATTGGTTTGAACGAGATCTAGTAAGTAGTTTTTTTTTAATACGTCATAAATCGTAAACCGCAATTTACCTTTCATTGCGAAAATCATAAAATATATAATAAAAATATTTTTAATAATTTAAAACTTACTACAGGTTTGTACGGAACCCTCGGTGCGCGAGTCCGACTCGCACTTGGCCGGTTTTTGATACATACTTACACCCAGAAAACATAACCACCCTAAAAAGCCACCCGATTAAATTTTTTCCATAAACAAGAAGTGGCTGCATAGAATTAGGTAGAGACATACAAAAAGATCATTGAATGGCTGTTTTATTCAAAAGTCTCTAAAATACGTTTTAGTATTCGCCAGAGTGACTATTAAAAACGTTACAATAATTTTCCTAACTGAATAAAACCAAGGACATCGATTGCCTTTTTTTTGTAAACCGTGTCGTGGCGTGAATATAAAGTACTCAGTACCCTTATTCTACGTTTTAAATTCGACTGATCGTTTAAGCATTCAATGCATCGATTTAATTGGTAAGTCTTTATTCAATGACTAGCTGATGCCCGCGACTACGTCCGCGTGGATTTAGGTTTTTTGGTTCCCGCGGGAACTCCTTTAATTTTCCGGGATAAAAAGTAGCCTATGTTTTAATCCAGGTTATAAGCTATCTATGTTCCAAATTTCAGCCAAATCGGTTCAGTAGTTACGGCGTGAAAGCGGAACAAACAAACAAACTCACTTTCCCATTTATAATATTATTAAGTAAGGATAAGGATATAGCGTCAAAGTATAATGAACATTATGAATATTAATTTAAAGTCACGAATTCAGTACAACCGATTTTAATTTGAAAACGTATCGTATACATGAACGTAGGTATATGGTTGCAAATACGAAACTAAGCTCTAAATCAATGAGATTAAAATTAATTTTACTTTGACGAATTCTTATACGATCAAATGAATTAAAACTTAGACTAAACATACAGGTGAGATAAACCTCACGTACTGCATTGATTTGAATTTTATAAAACTACGACCAGAGCGTTCTTCGATCTGTGAAACACGCATTGCTTGTTATCCAAGCATCTAAAAATCTTGTTAGTTCTTTGTTAAAATATACATTTTAACAAAACACCCCTACCATTATATTGTGACTAATTGATAGGGATCACGACCCTCAGAAATGGCGAATGTATACTTCGATCCAGAGTGAGAGTTATTAACTCTGCACAAATTAAAATTAAATCTGCACAAATTAACGGCTCAAGCGGAAGAAGTAGGTCTACTGTATTTTCGACTTCAGGAAAACTTGTAAACAATACCTTTATTGAACTGCGACCGGTTTGTGCTGAGTTATGGTTGATTTTAACTGTCAATTGCACGGTGCTGTTTTTCTGTTCAAGATTTTTTTTCATAAGGCTCAACGCATTCGTCGGTCGCAATGAACCAAACAACGATACAATGTATTACAATTTATTAATCCAGTCCGCTGCTTGGGGACGGCAACATATGGCGAAACGTTTATTTACGCACTCCCTATACCTACACATTTTTTTTGTTTCTCTAAGTGCACAGATATGGCTATTGCTACCTCCATATTCTGAGTACACAAGTCCATGGATCGATGAGTCGCCATTGAGTGACCATACATGGGCATCCTGAAGCTGTATGACTGATTCAAAATTCGAATTCATATAGCGGCCCTTATGTGGAAATTGTGACTGCAGTCAGATTGCCAATGTCTATTTGATATTATCGACTTCAGAAGCGGCCCGGGTAAGTTGTTCGACGCTATTGAACGACTCACGGGAGTTTTCCGAGCCGCTCTTACGAGTAAATATCAGAATATGAATCAGCTTTGCGTTTAAAATTGAATTGAAATTTTGGAAAAGATAAAAGATTGTATGTATGTATGTATGTATGTATGTATGTATATACTTTATTGTACACCACGAAAATAAAAAAATCACATGTTACAAACAAGAAAACAACAATAAGTAGGTACAATAAGGCGGTCTTATCGCTAAGCAGCGATCTCTTCCAGACAACCTTAACATCAGGGAGAAAATGAAAAGAAGGATAAAGGGAGGTGGTGCAAAAATAATAATAAACTTAAACGCTAATAGCTAAATAAACTAACCAATACCATATAGTATAACATATTATGATAAACTAATATATACAAAATAATAATAATAGACATACATAAACTAAATAGACATACCAATAAATACATAAATAAATATAAGAAAGGAAACAATAAATATGTCGTTACTATTGATAACAAAGAGATAAGTAATAATTTTTAACGTCAATTTTAAACTTATTAAGGGTTTTAGCACGATGAATATGTGGGGGAAGTTCATTCCATAGACTAGTGGCCCTGAGTGCAAATGAACTTTGGAAATATTTAGTCCGATGCGTAGGCACCTCAAGAATAAGTTTACCGGCCGACCGAAGGACCCTATCAGGTCTGTCATGCCCAAGATATTTAAACTTATCCTTTAAATAACCAGGAGTCATGGGATAGAACAATACACAGTACAGAAGAGAAACAATATGCAGATTCCGGCGAAATCGAATGGGTAACCACTTGAGCTTTGAACGAAATTCGGAGATATGGTCATATTTGCGCAAACCAAATATAAACCTAATAGCTAAATTTTGAATTCGCTCAAGTTTATTTAGTTGGTCCTCAGTTAAATCAAGATAGCTTGCGTCCGCATAATCGAGAATGGAGAGCAGTAGAGATTGTGCTAACATAATCTTAGTAGGAATTGGAAGAAAAGAACGCAGACGCCTTAGTGAACCCATGGCTGCAAAAGTTTTCCTACTGACTTCTTTTAAATGATGAGACCAAGATAAAGTAGTATCAAAATGTACACCAAGATTTTTGACGGTAGTACTATAGGGAATAGTAATGCTATTTAATGAAACTGGCGGAAGGTTATCCCAGTCAACTCTGGAAATCATGCCAGAACCACCAATAATAATAGCCTGGGACTTAGAAGGATTTACCTTTAGACCATAGCACTTACTCCATTCATTGATAGCCGCCAGGTCACTATTAATAGTAGAAATGGCGTTAGGCAGATCTTCAAGAGTTGACTGTGAATAAACTTGGAGATCATCTATCTGCATACATGTGATAGAGAGAAGTAATTTTCTGGGAAATTGAATTAATGAAAATAGCAAATAGTAAAGGCGACAACACACCACCCTGAGGTACGCCAGCCAGTGTTTCACACCAAGAAGAAAACTTATCTTCAATGCGAATACGCTGCCGACGACCCCTAAGATAACTCTGAAACCATCCTATAACTGGTGGAGATATGTTAATAGAACGCAACAGACTCAACAAGATGTCAAAATCAACGGAATTGAAGGCATTGCTAAAATCTAACAATACCAACACGGTGAGCTGTTTATTATCCATTCCCCGTCGAATGTCGTCAGTAACTTTAACCAGCGCTGTAGTCGTACTATGACCTGTCCGGAAACCAGACTGAAAGGGATTCAAAAGGCAATTTCTGTTAAGAAAGAGATTTAATTGATGGAAAACAAGCTTTTCTAATACTTTGGACAGAAATGGGATTGTGTATTTGTTTAGTGATGAAGGTTTAATTAGGCCGATATTTGACTCATTCGATGTATTTCAATCGGTTCGTTCTTTGGCGGGGATACGCCATATTGGAATATTTAACATAAATACGAGTATTTTGACGTTTGGAAGGCAGTCTCCTACCGGCAGACTCAGCGATTATTGAATACGTTTGTTTAGATCGCAATTTGATTTTGATTTAGCAGGAGAAACTGCAGTCTTATCAAATGATTAATTTATTGTTGTTGTGATGCTTTGGCCAAGTTTTATACTTAACTGTTTACATTAAATCTCTCGTGAAACCGCTATACGTTGTGACCAAAAAGTAATTTTAATTATTTGCCCACTTCTGGAATTATGCTTACAATATTGACTCAACTCAATAGTTAAGCTTAAGCTTGAATTCATTAAAAACAGAACCCATAGCAGAACTTGATGATATTAATTTTGAATTTTGTACTGTTGTTCTGGCTTAAAGCCAGAAGGAAGAGATTGTCCTAGTTTTACCGTTGATTACTAGTGTTGTTTTAATAACGCCGGTTCTAATCAAAGTTTCTTTGAGGCTAAGTATACAGTGCTATTTTAATAAATTTAACAATTAATACTTCAAACATTAATGTTTTTTAATCAAATAAACTTTAACAAGTGCTTTGAATCGTCGAGTGAATCTACCGCTGGTTCGGAAAACTCTGTGGTTGCTTTTTGAAAAATAATAAAGAGAATCTTCTTTTAATTTACCTCGGCTCAGGTATGCAGAAGTTTTTAATATTCAAAAAACAATTCCAAGAGTTAAAAAGCTTTAATATTTATCTCCAAGCTTTTACCAGTATTGTCTAGGGAGTCCTAAATCAATCATCATTCAATTCACTCTTGAAAAATAATTCACTTCGTTCGAAGGTAATTATCGGGAAAATACACCAAAAACTCGCTTCATCATTGAATCTCTATAATATAATAAAAAGGAATAAAGTGAGTGATTGTCGTTATCGAAGTCAAGCTCTTACGACATGGAGGGTAAGCGATTCTACATGTTTTTATCAATAAATAATAGTCATCATCTACAAAGTTAGTATTCTATTACCCTCGGGTATTTTGAGAATAAGTTACCTCTCTCAGTTCAGACACATTGACAGTGAAATTAATTGATATGTACTGATACGACGACCTCCCTGGTGCAATGTTGAGCGTTGTTGTCTTTATGTGCGGAGGTCCCGGGCTCGATCCCGGCAGGGTCAATTTGGGAATTTATAATTTTCTGAATTTTCCTTGGTCTGTCCTCGTGAGAGGCTTCGGCCGTGGCTTGTTACCACCCTGCCGGCAAAGACGTGCCGCCAAGCGATTGAGCGTTCCGGTACGATGCCGCGTAGACACCACGTCGCGCCACGTCGTCGGCCCCAGTTTATTATCACTAACATCTGATAATAATCGTTAGAAACCTAAGAATTGAAATGGTACTCTTAGTCGAGTGGTATGCGGAAGGACGTTGGAACCCGCCGCATTATTATCCCACGAAATCCCCTGCCATTATATGATTAATGGAAAGGGGTCACGACCCTCAGCAATGAGGAACGTGACTCAGAGAGAGACTGTTGCTACAGTGTTTCAGGTAACGGCCCGCGAATTATCTTTTTTAAAACATTGGTAGCGGTATTAGTAATGTTTTTCTTCTCGTTGAATCTTCAATACTTACGTTTTGATGTAGTTACGAGCATTGCTTGTACTTACCTGAAATAAAGAAATATAAACTGTAACAGAGTAAAAATTTCAAAATAAATTCTTGTATATTGCTCTGCCTAAAACGTAAAACATATAAAATGCCTTTTTATTGTGATCCGGTAGTAAAAATATGGCACTATAGATTACGTTTCGAACTAGAATTCTAGAGGTATTTAAAAACTGTATGGTTTTGTTTTAACCCAGAATCCAGATAGGGGTAGGCAGATTAGGAACACCACTACTTTACATTATAAAGTTGCTGTCTATTCATTATTCGCTGGATCAATTAAAAAAAATAACAAAAAGACTTTCCTTATAAAAAAAAGTTACTATCTCTTAACGGGCCGGCGGAGGGCGAATTGCCCATACAAACGTAATACCAAAATAATTTGTAATGCGAGAATATTTCCACCATATTATGCGATTATTAAGATTGAAATTGTATTTATCTAGGTCCCTGGATAATTATCTTTTCAAAATACTTTCCCAAAATTAAATGTAAGCACATTGCGTTTTGCATGTTTTTACGACATAAAATACATGTTTTCTCCTTATTGGTTTCATATTAAGACCAACGATATCTCACGTACTAATTGATCAGGAACATAGCCTATATTGTCAAGTTACAGAATAATAACACGAAGTTAAAAACACAACAATTTTTCATTCATCATTTTTGGTATTCACGGAACAAGACCAAAATTTATAACAAACTCTGTACGCTCATATTGCTGTCGCGCTTGCACGCGATCATGTGTCATCAGCCAAATAGAGATAGCAATATACCGGCAAATTTATATTCGCGGTTCGAATAGAAGTTGCGAGCGCCGCTCCCCGGCCTCTATCGGTCGTAGGTTCCTAATACATGTTTCTTGGTTGTTCAATTGTTCAGTGACCAGTGGAGAAGATACATGTCAATGATTAGTCTTTAAAATAAAGTCTTAGCGATTTCGTCTGCGTGGATTTAGTTTTTTTAATACCCTGGGCATGTTTGTTTCTCCAGTATGACAAGTAGTATAAGTAATTCTCATAATTATTTTCATCAGATTCTTCAAAGAAAGAATTACGTAATATCCTTGACAATATTTTCTTCGAAATATATTATGTAGGTGCATTTAAATTACAAATGTATCCGGTTTCGGTTTACAATATGTTCTAGATATTTGGCTCATGTATTTCGTAAGCAGGAGGATTTTAAGATTTCGTTTCTACGTATTTAAATAAATGGAAGAAGTTTCATGATGTTGTGAATATCATATTTAACACAACGGAAGTAAAATATAGATTAAAACTAATAAATCAGTGTTTTTTTTAAATCCATCAATAAATAACTGAGAAATGACGATTTAAAAGTTTAATTATTTAATGTTCACCGATTGCTGGAGTGAGAAATTTTGTGAGTGAGTTTTAATGCCTAGCCGAGATTTAATAATTCAAAATTAAGTGGTTTTAATTCAATTAAGTCACGCTTTATATGAATCGTTTATTGGCAAACACATGATTGTTTTGAAAATACATAATATATGAGTAGATAAGTCGCATTTCTTAATTACTTGTAATTAACTAGAATAATGCTGGTTAGGTAAAAACATATAATTTTAGACTACATCATCAATTGGCACAGAGATAGATTATAGTTTGGGATAACAAATAGGCTACTTTTTATCCTTTTAATACTTTTTACTAAAATTAAAGTCACGCTTAAGTCCATTTATTTCTTTTATTCGGCTTTATAAAGTCGGATGATAGGGAATTATGACGTCACGTCTCCCAAGTCGTCTTGCAAGCGCAACTTTAAAGTTCCATATCTTTTTCATTTGTTGAGATATTTTAATGATTCTTTCATATTTTTGTTTTATTTTGTCTTAATTTTTATAATAGTAATAGTTTACTGCTGTTTCCAAATGGTAAACTTCTCCATTTGGAAACAGCAGTAAACTGAAATTCGAATAATATAATATTTCATAATATAGTATTTACTTACCTCGGTAAATATTTGACTATCAGACATTATTACGTATTTAAATGGCCCATGGTCACATCATATCAAACTTGAGCCAGTCTGCACGAAACTTTTCAAAAGTAACTCAGCTTTTCGAAAGGCAAAATGTACCAATAAAACTAACCGAGTGCTTTCATGGAACTGTTGATGCAGATATTTTTGTTTTTTAGAAAAGCGTTCGTGCGAAATATATTTGATTGTACCTAAATATGAGCAACTTTGCAGCTATATTTTTTGATGGTACATTTATATCACCATAAATATGCTCTCAAAATGTTACGAAAATGCCTCAGTCGCACCACCCCTCATGATAAGGCTTCTATATTTATGAGATTAAGCACATGGTCTAATCACGGCTTCATTTCGTCGAACGTCTCTCCACACATACTATACATACTGTTATAGTAGATAACTCCGTATGACGATGACATGAATTTCATTACGGCCCCATTCATACCTACCCTAAAGGCTTAGGTTGGAAATAAATTAGGGTCCAAGTTCATTACTGTGGCTTATCGGTACCCGTGTACCGAACAGTTTCTGCTTCAACCTAGAAGTTATCAAATCTTGACAAATATTTTTGATGAAGCGAGGTATCACGATAAGGGCTATTCTTAACCGACTTTAAAAAAGGAGGAGGTTCTAAATTCCACTGTATGCTTTTTTTGTATGTTAGATGATCATTCCGCCAATTATGAATCAATTTTGATGATTCTTTTTTTGTTTGGTAACAACAAAATATTTACCCAGATAATGTTTTTTTTAGTTTTTTATGTATAATACATGCATAATATAGTAGAGAAAATCACTGATAATATTAGAGGTTAATGTGATGTCGTAAATAAACACATTTTTTTGCGTTTACATTGCAAACGCTGGCTGAACCCTACGAGATAGATCAAAATAATAAAAGGTCTACAAAAAAGTCTGCTATAGTATATGTCTATCTCTATTCTCATAAGGATAACCCACAATAACCATTTTTAACCTTTGAAGAAAACATGTTTGTATTGTCTAATGACAAAAAAGCTGTGAACGTTGTACTTTATTCTAAAGACATTCTGTAGTATTTTTATTATTTAGTATCAGCATTGCACCCGTGCGAAGCCGGGGCGGGTCGCTAGTAATCAATATAAATGCCAAAGTATGTCTCTTTGCTACGCTTTCACGGCCAATTATGTCAAAACAATCTTCCGAGGACGAAGTTGCGGCCATCTTTAAGTATGTAGGTATTAGGTCAGTATTAGATCTGACCTAATTCTTCCTTGAAGATATCCGGAGATGACAATTACCAAGCCCCAGCGTCCCTTAAATATTTATAATGGCAAATATTGAATATTCGATCAGTATGAATTTACATAACAAGCGTCCACATCCATGGATATTGCTACTCTAATATCCAGGACAGATCTAAACGCAGGTATCGACAGTAATACAATTATTGAATTTTAAGTAAAGAATAATATTTATTATTTACCATCAACACTTAACTACAAAGGAGGCCACAGCAAAAGTTTAAAATATATGTGTAGATATTATTCAATAGATATAAACTAATAATATAACTTTTTATTATATTTAATGCTATCTTCAAACTGCAGTTAATGAAGTTTGTATTGTTAGGTCTAAATTGAACTAAACCTTGGCATAATTGCAAACGCAGTAGATTATTTCCACTTAAATAACCGTTTTTGGGGAAAGTTTGCCTGTGCTCGCTTAATTACTCGATACTTAACAGTATCTGTTTACTTAGTTTTGCACAAAAAAATCGAAACTATCTTTAATCTTAAAATGCAGGTTTTTGACTCGCTAATTCGTAACTTGACACCCATTAATTTGTTACTAAGTAAAGGACTTAGCAGGTTGTCCATCTTTATCTTTCTTTATTCCACAAGTTAGCCCATGACTGTGATCTAACCTGGTGGCAAGTGCTGATGTCTTAAATGGTAGCAGGCTAGTCTGTCAAGGGATACGGGAGTTATATTTGTCACCGTAACTAGCGAAATTGTAAACTGTCGACAGATTACAATTTAAAGTATTATTTATATTATATTTTTATTTTTAGATTGTAATCTGTTAGGTTTATTAACCCGATAGAACCTAAGTGCCGAGTATCTGATTATTTATGAACCTTAACCCTAACATGAAAGAGACAAGAAAACGTAAATACAATGCATTATTTCAAAAATTGACACCAGAACATTGTACGGTTCACAATCTGTCGACAGTTTACAATTTCGTTAGTTAGATTACAATCTAATGGTTTTTGCAATCTTACGGTGACATATTAAACTCATATCCCAAGGCCCTAATTATTTTATGGTACTAGGAAGGTACCTACTAATAAGTACTATTAAGTACATCTTTGCCGGTAGAGTTGCCATATCATGGATCAGAGAATTTAATTCCCAAATTGATTCTGCCGGGGATCCAATCCGAAACCTTACACTTAAAGACCACAGCACTTACCACTGTTCCAGGCAGGTCATCTCTATTTTAATGGCTATTAAATCTTCGACAATTGAGAGGAGTAGTTATTCTTTCGCGCATAAGAAAACACCTAAAAAATTTGCCAATTATATTTCCGAACCAAGTTATAAAACCAAGGATCGGTAAGCGAACGCATTCTCCGAGAGCTAGAAAGTTTTAACTTCTAACTAAGTTTGCATCTGTGAAAACTAGAAAAAGTTTTAAGTAGGAAGGTACCTTTACTGTTACTATGACTACTTAACTTTTTACTTTGAACATAAACATTTGTAACGATTCATATTATTTTATTACTATCAATATACAGTCAAATAATTGGTATATTACGTACCAATTATTTAGTTGTATATTGATAGTAATAATTATTATGTTGCTACCCATCCAATTTTTTTCCCTTCCTTAAGATGCGTAGACAAAATATTTACCTACTGTAATTAATGAACTAGGTGCATAACAAACTAATAATAAAATCTAAACTAAAACGAGCATATTTTTTTTATAAAATCCAATCCAATATCCAATATTGGATTTAAATCAGGCAAATATTTCAACTTAATGGATCCGTTTATCAAAGCTTATGATACCAAAATTTATGATAAATGAATGATATAATTTTCCGCTAAGTATAACAGTGCAACCCTAGAACAATATAAATTGGCTATTTAGAGCTTGATTAGCGTTCTCTTATTGCTTATTGTTTATCGGATATACAAAATACACATCCAATATTATTATTAAAAAATAACAAATACAAACTTTATTTTGGTGGGAATAAAGATCGTTTTCGTTCAGCTGAACACGAGAATAAGCCCTCTTATTTCAATATGGCTTGCGATTTTATAAGGCTACTGGTTTTTATTACGAAAAGTTTCTGTAAACGTGTAACAAAATATTATAGCCACTTTCACAATTCTACGAATCAAAATCGTTCATTATTGCAATAATCTAATTTAGTCATCTACTATATAAAAATAAGTCGAGTTTTCCTTCCTGACGCTATAACTCCAGAACGCACGAACCGATTTCCACGGTTTTGCATTCGTTGGAAAGGTCTCGGGCTCCGTGAGGTTTATAGCAAAGAAAATTCAGGAAAAATTTCAACAGAAAAGCGGGAAAATCTTTTTAGCGGGAAAGCCATCTGGTGGCGAAACGGAGTTCGCCGGGTTTGCTAGTTAATGATAAAAGTTTAAAAAAAACATTTTTATGTTGTTTCACCCAATCATTATCTGCCTAGTTTGGCCTAGTTTGCGTCCACTGCTGGAAAAAAGCTTTTCTTCCCTTCTAACGGTAAAGGTAAACAAAATGTTTCCTACGTCACACATTGAAAATAAACATAATTTCTAGCGTCCCATATTAATTTACTTGACGTAAATCTTGACACAAATAAAAATTCAGCTATTAGTGCCGCAAATGCTTTAGCAATGCATAAATTCTCCACGTAATACATAATATGTTATGCGCTGCATACCTACTAAGCTTTCGTGCAATATATCGCGTTTTAGCTCAGTGTTAAATCCTTGAACTTTTTCTTGAACTACTTAGCTCTTTGTAACAAATGCTTACTTCGAACATGATATAAGTAAAGCCTGTGAAATAGATTTCTTTAAAAATGAGAAATAAGCTTCAGACATGCATTCATGAGACATAATTGGAACTTGTCGAGGATTGGCTAAGCACGAGTGAAATAATACTGGGAGGTTATGACGGATCTACATCTGTCAGTGTTATTCTATTTTACTGAATGGGAGTCGAAAAACAAGAGTTCAGCTAGGTTATGAACAGTCACCTAGCATTAGAGTGAAAACACCCTAGGGACCGTATAGGACAAAACTAAAGCGCGAAACGTCAGTGCCGTAGTCCTGTGTTTTAAACGCGAATTGATTCTAAATGACACATGATTCACAAAAAGGATACTATACAGATGTTTTATGGGAGTTATAAATGCGCCGAAATCGTTGGACTTTTTGTGAACAACAATTTTAAACTAGTTAAGCATAAAGCTGTTGTTTCCAACTCCTACGAGTTCTGAACTTCGATGGCCTATTTCGCTCTATAGCCTCACTCATATACCCGTTCAGTTTTTGCACGGCTAAGTTAGCCCCTTTGTCAGTTCATATCTCTAATGTTAGTTTGTCTTTCAACAGCTTCTCGTTCACGTTTCCACGTTCCGTGGAAAATAATATGATTAAAAGCAGAGCCGGTTGAATATTCATTCATAAATATTTATGCGGTTTAAAACTTAGGATTTTATTTGTTTTCAATTAAATTATCATAATATTATTATGAACTCTCATTATATCATATGCATGTGAATATTAAATAATGCGTAATGCTTTTTCATTGTGGAAATACCTCATAAATATAAATAGGCTTTTCAGTGCATTCTACCGTATACAAAACTAGGTACGGTTCTATTTCGTATTTGCGCTCCATTCCATTTATCCATTTTACCCCGATATGCCAATAGCAAGATAATTTGAATATAAAGCACGTTATTTGAACAGTATTTTGCTATGCAACAGCAAGCCATAACCGTTTGGTATTGCTTTTTTAAAGTACCTAGGTATATAATAAAGGATTGGTTTAGCATTTATTTCAAGGAAATTAACTATAATATATTTGCATAATCGCAAATAATAGTTACATCTAGCTTCCCCATAGAGTTAGTTCACTAGATAGTGAACCTATAGGAGCCCCACGTTGGGCGCCATTTGAAACCCGGCATTTAGGGTCCCCAAAGTAAGTGTCCGGCTAGTGGAACTCCCAAACACCAGTTTCGAAGAAAAATATAAGGGGGCTCCTATAGGTTCACTATCTAGTGAACTAACTCTATGGGGGAAGCTAGATGTAAGTATTATTTGCGATTATGCAAATATATTATAACTAGCGGACGCCCGCGACTTCGTTCGCGTGGCATAAGTTTTTTAATTTCCATAGGCATTTCTTAATTTTCCGGGATAAAAAGAACCCATGAAAAAAAACACGTCGATCCGTTACTCTGTTGCGGCGTGATTGAAGGACTTTTTAACGTCCTTTGGGATAGAATTATATAGATTAATTTCCTTGAAATAAATGCTAAACCAATCCGTTATTATATATTAATCTTATTACAGTATTATAATTTATGATATATCGTTTAGACTTGTGTAAAAGCTAAGAATAGAAATTTAAGCTTTTGTTTACTTTTGTAAACCGTTTTTTGAGTCCCTAATGGATGAGCAACTCATACCTACACTTCCGGTAAAATAATGTAAATGCAAAATTAATAAGGAATTAATATTTGATTTTACATAATCATGTGTAATATAATGATTATAATAATTTAATTATCTATTTGTGGGAGGTTTCAGCCGTTGCTAGTTACTACCTTAGCATTTCAGTACGATGTGACGATGCTGTGTAGACACCGATTAGGGGTAGGTGTGGGTTTAATATAACTGCCATACTCCTCATAGGTTAACCCGCTACCATCTCAGACTGCATTATAACTTACCACCAGGTGAGATCGCAGTCATGGGCTAACTTGTAGTGGAATAAAAAAAATTGTAATTCCCAGGCAGGACCTCATTCATGATTGAGTCAGACCTCAGTTAGATGTAGGTGTCTACCAAGTAAATAAATTTTAAAATTATTGTGGGAGCCTTCATAAATTTTATAATTTATTAACTTGGTAGACGGCTTCTCGTTCGTAACTACGTAGTGCCGCGCCAAATCTCATTCAACGTTGACGAGCCACAAGCCTGGCTCGTCGGATCATTCAACTTGGTGTTTACAGTGCAAACCCTAGAACGACGAGCGCCTACAACTTCAATATAGCTTGCACGTGCGACGTCGTTCAGGGAAGGCCCTGAGAGTCATTTCTAAGTTAGGCTGTGCTAGCAAATATTGGCAAATGTGTATACATATAGGAGCATAATTAACACTAATTGCGTTCCATTGGCTTAGCGTCGTAACACTAAATTCCTTTGGGCACAGAATTCTGAGATGCTATCTTGCGTATAGTTACCGCCACCACGTACTCGTACGATAGAACTACATCTGAGTAGTTATAAACTATCGTTTTCGAAATTAATGGCAACTTAGATTGTTTTGTAAGGGGTTTGAATATAAGTTTGATGATTGTGATTTGAAGTAATCATTCGCATCATCGTTGAACGACCATTGCTGAATAAAAAAAGATTTCCATTTGCCTTACTGCGACCCGTTTGATATTCTGACTATCAATATATTATTATGACTTCGAACCTAATGGAGATTCTAGCATCTCTGCGCATTCTAGTCGTCATTCTAGCATTTTGAAATTGGGTATTTAACTACTAATCAAATAAATTATTTTTCATCCCACCATCTCGGAAAGAGTATTTTTAATCTGCGATATCTGGATGCAAAAGCCGTTATTATCCTCTTAAGGATAGAGTAAATTGAATTTAGAACATCGTGTGCACGTTGATAAATATCACTCGTCTATGAAGTTTGTGAAATTCAAAACATCATTAAAACCTATTTACTTCTACCTCTATGGTGCCGAATTCCCATTACAACCTTTTTTAATTTGTTAAAAACTCACACTCGTAACCTTCTTGGTGTACTTTTTAATTTTCTTTGCGTGCACCATTTTCTTTCACGTCATGTCATTTCCTCGCTGAGGTGGGATGAAAAGTTACGTGTTGCACTCGAGTGAAAAGATTTTTCACCTCGTGCTCTTTTGATTCCCTCGCTGACGCTCAGGATTCTAATTTTTGAACCACTCGCTGCGCTCGTGATTCAATTTTAGAATCCTTCGCTTGCTCGGTCATCAAAATTGAGCACGCGGTTAAAAAACAACTTTTCCCTCTTGTATAACAAATAACTATTTAACCCCCGACGCAAAAAGAGAGGGGTGTTATAAGTTTAACGTGTCTGTTTGTGTATCTGTCTGTGGTATTGTAGCACCCAAACGGATAAACCGATTTTCGTTTAGTTTTTTTTGTGTCATAGATAATTTTATTCCAAGTGTTCTTAGCTATGTTTCATGAAAATCTGTTCATCCGTCTGAAGGTCATCAGCTTTTGTCTTAATCTGTTACTTCCATAATATTATGTCGGGGGTTGTTTTAAATTTGTTATTAATACTTGTTTAGTGATTGAAATAGTCAAATAGTCACCCAAAAGACGTAATATCCACCTCCCTTGTTTAGCCCCTGTTAGTTTATGTTGAATTACCTTTTTAAACTATCGATTAAAATACAAAAATGTCTTTTAAATTTGATGACGTCTCAATTCAGTATTTTATACCGAGCGAGCGTTTTGACGTTTGAAAAAAAGTTGCTAATTTGACTAGTTGTCAAAATATACCCAATAGGCATGATGACTGATTTTGAAAAATGGTCAGATTATGTTCGGAAGTATCTACTATTTCGAAAAAATATCTTATTTCAGCAGAAAAATAAAGTTTAGTAGATAAAATTAGCATTTGAAATTTAAATTTTAAAATTCACGCCAAAACGTACGGCGGTGTCATGGCGTCGTTGTGACGTCACTATTGTTTTTACCAATGTACTCTGTGCATTGTGCAGTAAGCAATAGTGTGATTTTCAAAGCTCGAAAACAAACAATTGTGACGTCATTCGCTTCTTTGTGTTTTATGCAATATGGCGGATTGCTGTATTTTATAGTTTTATTTTATCAAAATAAATAGCAATCTCACTCGATATTGAAAAATAAATACGTTTTTTATATTCCATGAATACTATTTCATTAGATAAATTCATAATTGCATTGATTCTTGGTTACTGTCATCATGCCTATTCCCACATCCTTCAGTGATTTTAAGGTACTCCATGGATTTACACGCTCGCTTAGTGTCTTTTTGAAGTGAAACTTCTTTAGAAGTTCTTCTTTGTGATTTGAAAATTTAATGAAACTAAAAAAACTGGCCAAGTGCGAGTCGGACTCGCGCACCGAGGGTTCCGTACTCAAGAAGTAGGTATAATTACCTTTGTTAATGAACCGCAAAACTAACTTTGTTTGTAGAGGTTTACTGTTAATATCAAAAAATTACGTTTGTTGTATGGGAGCCCCCCTTTAATATTTACTTTATTGATATTTAATTATTTATTTTGAAAGGTAATATACAAGTTAATATTCTGTGAAAATTTGAACCGTCTACCTGTTACCGTTTTTAATATTGAGCAAAAAAATACGAAAAAAACACGTTTATTGTATGGGGACCCCCCTTAATATATATATTTTTTTAATTTTTAGTATTTGTTGTTATAGCGGCAACGGAAATACATCATTTGTGAAAATTTCAGCTTTCTAGCTATCACGGTCTATGAGATACAGCCTGGAGACAGACAGACAGACAGACAGACAGACAGACAGACAGACAGCGGAGTCTTAGTAATAGGGTCCCGTTTTTACCCTTTGGGTACGGAACCCTAAAAATGAAACGAAAATGCGACACCAAAAAGAGACAAACATGTATAGGATTTGGCCTGCGAGAAAATGAGATAGAATACAAGTAATATTCTGTCATTCTCTTGTAGGCTACTTTTTTCAAGTTTTACTTCTGCCGTGTGAATTGCACACACACTTTTTTTAACTTTGCGACTACTGCGTCGGTTACTCTTCTACGTGAATCTCATTTCTGCCTTGATCACGTATAGAGATAATCCGAGTTTAGCTCTTTCCATTCCCCACTGAGTGACCCAGTCAAGAAAAGATGATGTCAAGAGGTCATAATTATACTCGTAGGTACATTTCCCATTCATTGTAAAATTTAAAAATATGATGTCATGAAGTCATGTACATCTCCCATTCATTGTATACATATAACTTAAAATTATTGCATGAAGTCATGTAAGTATATTTCTCATTCATGTGTCATAGTCATGTGGACTAAAATACGACTGACAAGACCGCGTGTATGTTAATCACGTTCTAACATGTCACGGTGATCTGTGCAGCTCCAAAGTAAGCGCGCTCCAGGACTTTTCTCAGCTAGACAATTTTTTGATCGTAGTGTATTTGCGCGCTAAATTTGTAGAAAAAGTTATAATTTTTATTTCGCTATCAATAAAATTCATCGAGTCCGTACCTACAGCAAACTACATGAAAATAATTAGACCTTATAACGCTTATGCGACGAAATTAAGTACCGAGCGTCGTCGCGTTGGCCGCAAGCCAGTCTGGAGTACAGTCGTCGTCTTGTAATTAAGCGTTTTATTATTACAAAACTTCATCCCGTGGATATCCGCTGCAAGCTTTTCTTGCCCAGTGTACTTTAGCTCCACTTAGTTTTCTTTACAAAAATATACTGTCTGGCGGCGATGTTTATTGTTCTTGTTCCGGTGGCACTACACAACCCTCTGTGGGTTGTCGCTTTCTCTACGCTATATAAACTTGTTTCTCTATTGTAATAAAATTACAGTAGGTGTTAAATAGAATAAATTATTTGATGCTAGATAATGCCCGCGACTACATCTGCGTGTATTAAGTTATTTTTATTCCCGCGGGATCTCCTTCATTTTCCGGGATGAAAGTAACCTATGTCCTTCCCGGGATACCACCTGCCTCTATACCAAATTTCATCAAAATCGTTTTTTTTTTAACCACTACAAGTTAGCCCTTGACTGCGATCTCACCTGATGGTAAGTGAAGATGCAGTCTAAGATAGTAGCGGGCTAACCTGTTAGGGGCATGGCAGTTAAATTAAACCCATACCCCTATTCGGTTTCTATACACGGCATCATACCGGAACGCTAAATCGCTTGGCGGCACGTCTTTGCCGGTAGGGTGGTAACTAGAATTCAGAAATTATAAATTTCCAAATTGACCCTGCCGGGGATCGAACCCGGTACCTCCGCACGTTAAGACAACAGCGCTACACAATGCGCCACGGAGGTCGTCGAAAAATCGTCGATTGAAAAGATGGGCCGTGAAAGGGTAGCAGATAAACAGACACACTTTCGCATTTATAATATCAGTATGGATTCTGCACATACAACTAAAACTCTCATGCTAATGTGCGCCTGCCTGCACATAGACAACGCAATCAACTAGATATTTGCTATGAGATATACGCGACGTTCGTATTTCATATTATAAAATTATGAGCATACATTACGCATTATTGAACCATAAATTCTTGTTAACTCGTGCATTTGTCCGGATAAAGCAATATTTTAGCGATTCAGCTGATAGTTTCACGCGTAACATAAGTAGCGCTTTGAACAATCGAGAAAATGCTGATACAAAAGAATCAGTCGAAATGTTCAAGTATTGATATATTGTATCACTTAAGTTAGAGATAAAACGTGTGCCCATATGAATAATGTATGAAACATTTATACGGGACGAACTTTACTGATAGGGTGAGAAACTAACGGTTTTATCAATAAAACAAACATAAGTAGGTAATTCTAGTGGTGTTTGCATCAACGTTCGGAGTTTAGAGCAAGAAGTTTGTGGCGGATTACTGACATGCCTCTGGCAACACAAATTTAAGTTTTATTCGCCACAGCCGGCACCCTGCTGGGAGCCCAAGCGCAAGCTTTGGGTTAATGTAAAATAGAGCTAGTACACTCCAACCCTCCGTGATACACACACGACTCACGTATATTGATAACTATATTGTGTACCATATTTATATAGTTGTGCTAGTTGTGCAGTGAATAAATACTTTATTGTGTATCCGGAGTTTCATTTAGGGAAAACCTATCGATAAACCCTAAATCTGGTGACCCCGAAACGCGAACTACATTGGATCGTCACTCTAGACCCCAACGCCGAAACGAAGTTTTCAACGGAGCAGCGTCCTTCCTTTGAACAAAGGACGACGCTTTCAACCGTCGCGTTGGCGCTGATTCAAAGGAACCATAAAACGAAGAACGTTTTATACCTGCGTGTCAGTTCATATCGCTCCAGGCTGATCATCAATTTTGGCGGGCTGCAAATCAGCCGCCGAATTACCATCGCATCATCATCAAGACCCGTCATTAACAACATTACCCAAGTGCAGTGCAGTGTAATTAATGTCTTATAAATAATCCAAAAATAGATTCAGTTCAGTGTTTAAAATTTCATTTTTCGTAATTACAAAAGTACATAAACGGGCGTAGCATCGGCTAGTTATAAAAAGTGCGCGTCCCAAAATCTTAACTAAAACAGATCGTTTGCCGAGTCAAGAAAAAAACGGTCATCCCTTTTTTTGTGGACTTCGCCGGCCGCGTCTAGCAGGTAAAAGACCCTTCCTTGTCGCCGAGTGAAAGTTGCGCAATATAAGCAAGTAATACGCATGAACTTATTTTATCTCTATTACAGTTTTAACTTTTTTTCATTTGGTGATTGTTAACATCGTATACGTACTTGTATTTAAGGTGAAGGTTTACTGTCTTTTATTGTACTATACATTTTTATACTACTTTTACACACTATAAAATTTTTCTCTGCATTTTACATCCTGTTTGTCTGTTCTCTTTTTATTTTGCTTTTGGTTTACTATTGGTGTTATTGTGTAAGCTTAGAATATTTTTTGTAACACAGTAACGGTATATTTATTTTGTTTTGCTACGTTGTAAGGGTTACAGCGGTTATAGCGGTATCTAACCAGTGGTAACAGCTTGGTATTTAAGGTAATTTCGTTACGTTTCGTCTTCTTACTTTTAACTACTGTTACTTTTATTGTATTTAAATATGACTAACTCAGACATTGACATTGAAGAGCAATTAAAAAAGCTGACGGAAGAAAATACTGCGCTCCAAGCCCGCCTTGGAATAAAATCGGAAGTATGTAAGGTATCGGCCAAAATTCCACCTTTCTGGTCGCACAAACCACACATATGGTTTGCCACTGTTGAGGCTCAGTTTGAGATAGCTGGCATCGTTACCGACAGCACAAAATACAGCTACGTGCTTGGGCATTTGGACCATAAGTACTCGCAGGAGGTTGAGGATATTATTACAAATCCTCCCCCAGTCGGTCAACGATATGCCAAACTAAAGGAAGAGTTAATAAGGCGTCTCTCCATGTCGGAAGAAGAAAGAGTGAGACAGCTGATCTCGGACGAGGAACTTGGTGATCGCAAGCCGTCCCAGTTCCTGAGGCATCTGCGTTCTTTAGCCGGATCAGCCCTGTCGGATGAAAATATCCTCCGCCAACTTTGGATGAGACGTCTTCCTCAACAGGCGCAGGCAATAATAACCTCTCAGCTTCAACTGCCACTCGAAAAATTGGCAGACTTAGCCGATAAAGTGGTTGAGGTTTTTAACCCTAAACCGGTTTTGGCGGCCTGTGAGACGCTCTCTCCTCCCCCTCCGTCCACTTCTGCGATGGATGCCCTCACTCAAAAAGTAGAACAACTTTTCAACAAAATTGAAGCTATATCTACACATAATCGTGGTCGCTCCCGTAGTCGATCCAGACCTTTCAGATCCAGAGCAAGTACACCAGCGAAACGTTGCTGGTACCATAAAAAATTTGGTATTAAAGCGGCGAAGTGCATACCGCCATGCAATTGGTCGGAAAACGGCAACAACAGTCAGTAGAGGCGACAACTGACTGTGCCTACACTGGTCGCCGCCTTTTTATTACAGACAGGAATTCCAAATGGCAATTCCTCCTGGATACTGGCTCTGACTTGTGTTGCATACCTAGGAAGCTTCTCGGTAAAGAATTCAAACAAACTTCCTACGATTTATCGGCTGCCAATGGCTCTATCATCAAGACATATGGCAGTCACGCGGTGACATTGAACTTTGGCCTCCGGCGCGTTTTCCGATGGAATTTTGTGGTCGCTGATGTTAGCACCGCAATTATCGGTGCCGATTTTTTGGCCTATTATAACCTCCTTCCTGACTGTCGCAAGCGGGTACTGCGGTGCGGTGTGACTGGACTTACAGTTCCAGCTTCTGTATCCAGCTACAACCAGCCTAGCATTAAGTCAGTCAATATCAATGGAGATTCACCGTTTGTCAAAATTCTTACCGAGTTTCCGTCAATCACTAAGCCTCCTGGTATCAACCGGGAAGTAAAACACAACACGGTACATTACATTAGAACCACAGATGGACCACCAGTCGTGTCTCGCCCTCGCCGCCTGGCTCCTGATAAACTGCAGGTTGCCCAAAAAGAATTTGCCGACATGGTTGAAGCTGGCACTGCACGTCCATCTAAGAGCCCTTGGTCTTCGCCATTACACCTGGCACCTAAGAAGGACTCAACCTGGCGTCCTTGCGGTGATTATAGAGCGCTTAACGCTAGGACCATCTCTGATTGCTATCCAGTGCGTCACATAGGTGATTTCGGACACAACCTGGCCGGATCAACTATATTTAGCAAATTGGATCTCGTCAAAGCGTATCAACAAATCCCGATTGCTCCTGACGATATTTGCAAAACAGCAATCATAACACCGTTCGGTTTGTACGAATTCCCTTTCATGACCTTTGGGTTACGTAATGCCGGACAAACTTTCCAGCGCTTCATGGATGAAATCGTCCGAGGCCTGGATTTTTGTTTTCCATACGTGGATGACATTTTGATTTTCTCTGAAGACGCTGACCAACACACTAAACATCTACGTACACTTTTTGAAAGGCTAGCTGACTACGGTGTAGTAGTTAACCCGGCTAAGTGTATACTTGGTGCAGCAGAGGTAACCTTCCTTGGTTACCACGTCAGCAGGGACGGTATTAACCCTCCCGACGAGAAAATCGAAGCTCTTCGAGACTTCCCCCTTCCCAAAACAGCTCAAGGTTTGAGAAGGTTTTTAGGTATGATAAATTATTATCGTCAGTTCATTCCTAAGGCAGCAGAGGCACAGGTACCTCTCATTGAGTTCCTTACAGCCACAGGTCTTAAAGGACAAAAACCAATGCCTTGGACTCCTGAGCTCGAGCAAGCATTTCAAACATGCAAAGACAGTCTTTCACAGGCAACCAGGCTGGCACATCCTATACAATCTGCCCGCCTGGGCCTTTACACAGACGCCTCAAATACACATGTTGGCGCATGCCTGCAGCAATGGACTGATAAAGGTTGGCAACCTCTCGCTTTTTTCAGCAAGAAGCTAACACTAGCACAGTCCCAATGGCCTGCATATTACAGAGAGCTGTTAGCAGTATATTCAGCGGTACAGCATTTCCGACATCTTTTGGAAGCACAAAGTACCACTATTTATACAGATCACAAGCCTCTCTTATACGCATTTAAGCAGCGCAGAGAGAAACTCCCTCCCGCACAATTAAATCAGTTAACATTCATTTCACAATTTACAACTGACATTAGACACGTAAAGGGGAGTGAAAATGTGGTAGCGGACACTATGTCCCGCATTGAAGCTTTAAATTCAGACTTCGCTACCCTGGCTGAAGATCAGGATGCGGACGATGAGCTGAAGACTATTAAAACCCAGTCTTCATTAAATTTAGTGCCTACAGTTATACCGGGCACTGACATCTCGGTTATGTGCGATGTTTCCAAGGGTAAACCGAGACCTTACCTCCCTATACAACACAGACGACCAGCCTTCGACAGACTGCATAATCTCAGTCATCCTGGTGCTCGCGCCACGACGCGTCTTGTTGCCGACCGATATGTTTGGCCTGGCATCAACAAGGATTGTCGAGCTTGGTCTCGTGAATGTGTGCCATGTCAAAGGAGCAAGGTAACACGCCATGTCTCCGCACCACTTGGTAACTTTACAGCGCCTTCGGCAAGATTTCAACATGTCCATTTAGACATTATTGGACCTATGCCGACCTCACAGGGATTTACATATTGTTTAACAGCAATCGATAGATTTACCAGGTGGCCAGAAGTATGGCCCATGACTTCTATCACTGCTGAAGAAGTAGCTGACAGGTTCGTAGACGGCTGGATTTCACGCTTTGGCGTTCCCGTCACGGTTACAACAGACCAGGGACGTCAGTTCGAGTCGAATTTATTTAACCGACTCATGAACATTGGTGCCACTAAACGCATACGAACCACCAGCTACCATCCTCAAGCCAATGGGATGATCGAGCGTTTTCATCGCCAATTAAAGGCAGCTCTTATGTGCCATAATGATACCTGGCACCGGGCTCTGCCTCTGGTCCTACTTGGCATCCGCTCGGCCTTGAAAGAAGACCTAAAATGCTCTTCAGCTGAGCTTGTGTATGGAGAACCACTACGGTTACCTGGAGAACTCCTGGTACCTAGCAGCCCTCCAGACACAGTCACGCAAGACTTTATCAGTGATTTAAGATCCAGAATGGCTAATCTTCGTCCCATTCCAGCCTCGCGTCACGCGCAGCCGTCAACGTTTGTTTTTAAAGATTTAGCAGAAGCTTCACACGTCATGCTACGCGACGACACTGTCCGACGGCCCCTGCAACCTCCGTACACTGGCCCTTACAAAGTATTGGCCCGTGACGGTAAAACGCTGGCCATCGACATCGGAGGGAAGAAGATTACGGTAAGTATTGATCGTGTTAAGCCTGCCCATCTAACTTCGGATCTAGAATTCAAAACAGCTAGTCCAATGCCAGCGCCACTTGCATCATCGCAGGCGCCAAATCAACCCTTAGTAGGACAACCTGCTATTCCGAAACCAGCTGTTACAACTCGGTCAGGTCGAACTGTTAGATTTAAGCAGATTTTAGATTTGTAATCTAGTTTTAAAACTTTGATGTTTATTTAAGATTAAACTAATTTTTTCTTCTCATTTATACAATCTATTTACTTACATACTTACCTCTATTACTATTAGATCTTAAAACTGTAATGAATTTCTTATTTTTGTCAATTTCATATTTTTGTAAAATCTTTTACTGTTAGATCTAAGTACTTAAGCACATTTTGTCTTTTTAATATTCTGTACATTTTTAGATTAGTATTTTACACTTTACAATTCAATTCTTGTATCTGTCATTTTCATATAGACTGTATTTCACACAACGTACTCGTATCACGACTTTTGTCATTATTTTATATATTTTTTTTGTACTGTAAATTACTTATAGTTTACCATTACTTTTTTGACTTATTTCTCTCCGTAGGGGGGTGGTTGTGGCGGATTACTGACATGCCTCTGGCAACACAAATTTAAGTTTTATTCGCCACAGCCGGCACCCTGCTGGGAGCCCAAGCGCAAGCTTTGGGTTAATGTAAAATAGAGCTAGTACACTCCAACCCTCCGTGATACACACACGACTCACGTATATTGATAACTATATTGTGTACCATATTTATATAGTTGTGCTAGTTGTGCAGTGAATAAATACTTTATTGTGTATCCGGAGTTTCATTTAGGGAAAACCTATCGATAAACCCTAAAAGTTCATAGAAACATGCAAATGTCATTGGTTAGGCATATGAATGTAAAATGTGTACCTACTTAAACGTTTATCATACATCATAATAAGTACTCTATTAATCTAGTTACAATTAACTAGCTGTTGCTCGCGACTTCGTCCGCGTCAATTTCTGTTATTATGATCGCGAGATCCAGTCGCGGACATTTTTAGGTCATTAATTCTTTCATACATATTTTTTTGGTAACTTGAACCGTTTACGCAGCGCACGCAACGGAAGCCCTCAAATATGGATAATTTTCCTGTTGTTGCAACATTTTTCACTGATGCTTCGCTCCTATTGGTCACAGCGTGATGTTATATAGCCTAAAGCCTTACTCGATAAATGGACTATCTAACACAAAAAGTTTGTTGTCCGGATAGAGCAATATTTTAGCGATACAGCTGATAGTTTCACGCGTAACATAAGTAGCGCTTTGAACAATCGAGAAAATGCTGATACAAAAGAATCCGTCGAAATGTTCAAGTATTGATATATTGTATCACTTAAGTTAGAGATAAAACGTGTGCCCATATGAATAATGTATGAAACATTTATATGGGACGAACTTTACTGATAGGGTGAGAAACTAACGGTTTTATCAATAAAACAAACATAAGTAGGTAATTCTAGTGGTGTTTGCATCAACGTTCGGAGTTTAGAGTATGAAGTTCTTATACAAACATACAAATATCATTGGTTAGGTATATGAATGTAAAATGTGTATTTTAATCGTTTATTATAATTTATGATTCATAAATCATAATAAGTAATCTCTTAATCTAATAAAAATTAATACAACTAATAATTAATCTTTACAATTGTGCATTGTCGAGTCAACATCTCCTGAGGATGCTCCGGTGTCGAAGAGAAACGTACGTTGAGAGTAATTTGGAAGATTTGTGTGGTGTGGTGTGCTGGCGGGACATATCGCAAGCTGCGTGTTATACCACACTAGCTAGTGCCCGCGACTACGTCCGCGTGGATTGAGCTTTTTTGGTTCCCGCAGGAACTCCTTAGTTTTCTGGGATAAAAAGTAGCCTATGTGATATTCCAGACTATAATCTATCTCTGTGCCAAATTTCATCCAGATCCGTTCTGCCGTTCGGGCGTGATTGAGTAACAAACATCCATCCATACATCCATCCATCCAAACTTTCGCATTTATAATATTAATATATATATACTAGCTGATTTGATTTGATATTTTATATTTGATTGATGGATTTATCTGTTTTGGCGGATTAAAGCGAATTAAGCTTCTTGTTCCTTGTGACTTTCGCAAAGTAACGCCTGCTTCTATCCAATAATAAGTACTGACCGTAGAAGTATTGACTTAGTACCAGTTTCGTACGAGCGGTCTCAATTAGGTATCATCGTCGTCGTCGTTAACTGATCCCTTGCACCGCCTGAATCCAGCGGCTCCCTATGAGTCATTTGATGCCGTCCGTCAACCTAGCGGGGGGTCTACCAAAAATTTGCGATCCAGTGCGTGGTTGCCATTTCAGTACATTGAACCCCCAATTTCTATTGGTTTTTCGAAGTATGACGTGCCCTGCGATAGTAAGAACAACCAGTTTTTTTTTTAATTATTTTTTTTTGTTTTGTACAGAATACTTACAGCTACAACAAAGATGGATAGATAAATAAAGAATAAGTATAACGCCTATAACAAGTTTTCACAGATAGAATTTACATGAGATACAAATAGCTCGCAAAGGTGAAAAAATAGATATTAATATAAACTACATAGGAAGTAATTAGAAAATAAAAAGCTTATAGTTAAGAACATGAATTAACACAAGAGAAGAACCAGAGTAAACTAATATTAGGGAAAATTTAGACATTATTAATTATTAAGATTACCAGCCAGCAAAATACTTCAACTCAGGCTGTGAGAGTCAAAGAATTCATTGGCTAGAATTCTACGCATGGAGGAGGCCGTGGTGCAAAAGAGATCTAGCTTAGTATTCTTTTTTAACAGATTATTGAATGATAAAGATATTATATTGATATGATATTGAACAGAAAATCGCATATATATATCTGAGTTACTGTTAAAGTTTGTATGTCAGTTAATTTAATTCTGATTATACAACATCACGTTCTAAACATAGCCGTATGATGCGAGAACTTTGTTTGGCATTTGTGGGTGCCTCGTACGACTACGTTCTTGAGTGTATTGTTGTTGGCTAGTTTCACGAGATAATTTAAGCAATCCCTTTGTCCCGAGCGTTTAATCCTGCGGCCACTATGTTGACTTTATGTTAACCTAATATACATTTCAAAGGTTCGGTATGCTATCGATAGTTTTACCATTGAATATGGTTATCAGATGCAAATCGCCCGAGACGTATTTTTGGCCATGGCTCCGAGGATTTTGAGAGGATCGAAATGGGAATAGTATGGGAAATATGGGTTTTATAGGTTTAACGTACATATCTGTGTGTCCCAAATGGATTAACCGATTTTGATTTGGTTTTGTGTTAGAAAGGTTGTGTTCGAGAGTGTTTTTAGCTATTGATTCAAAAAATCGGTGCAGTCGTTTGAAGATAATCAGCTCTTTTCTAGTTGATGAAGGGATGTGAGCAAGTTCCACAGGCCTGATCAAATCGAAATTGGTATCCTATTAGGTACTTTAAAATGGAATTCAGAAATACATATAGATAAAATAAATAAATTCCCAACGCTCGGCGAACGAACGAACGATGCTGGGATATCGCACTTTTATGACAACAGAGGAGTCGTCAAAACAAAATCACTCCAGAGATTGAATTAAATGAAACGTACTCGTATAATTGGGATAGAACTACACTTACAGGTAAGTTCGTTTAATCATCAATTATATTGCAGGTATGCATCTACCCTACATGGATGCAACTTGCAATACAAGCTAATGAGTTTGCCCTGTATCCATACTAATATTATAAATGCGAAAGTGTTTATGTCTGTCTGTCTGCTACGCTTTCACGGCCCATCTGTTCAACCGAGGTTGTATTCCGGGGAAGCTTTACTATACCCTATTCTTACTATGTAGTATAGTTTATATAGGCCCTATACTTTTTATCCCGGAAAATTAAGTAGTTCCCGCGGGAATCGAAAAATCTTAACCAACGCGGACAAAGTCGCGGGCATCATCTAATATTTTCGTATAATACCTACAGTAACATAGTTGTTTTACCCTCCCCGTTGTTTCCCGCGTTAGTTTATGAAACAGCAAGTGCGATGTTAGCTTATTATAACCCGTCTCCAGCTCTCGAGCTCTAAAAGTATGAACATTATATTGCTAGAGGCGAAAACACACTAGGGTCCGTACAAGACAAAATATCTGTCACCGTAAGATTGTAAAAACCGTTGGATTATAATCCAACTCGCGAAATTGTAAACTGTCGAATGATTACAATATAACGGATTATTTTTCGGTAGATTGTAATTTGTTAGGTTTATTAAGCCGATAGAACCTAATTGATTATTTATGTCGAACCTTAACCTAACCTACAAGAAAGAGACAAGAAAACGTAAATACAATGAATATTTCAAAAATTGACACCTAAAACATTGAACGGTTCACAATCAGTCGACTGTTTACAATCTATCGAAAAAAAAAGCGTTAGATTACAATCTTACGGTTTTTACAATCTTACGGTGACATATCCACGCCAAACATCAGCGTCTTTCATTTTGAGGCGTAGCCTTCATTTCATTTTATTTATTTAATCGTTTGACTGTTACATAACCACATACCTACTGATACGGCATCTCAGAAAGGGTCACTTTAAATGAAATCATAAGGTTACAATTACAAAATCAAACCGTTTATTCTGACATTATTATTAGCTGGTAGGTTTTTACAAACTACTCTCGATATATCTTTATGAAATTCGTATGGATTTATAATGTTATATCACTTTTATAATCTTTCTAATAGATATGCATAACAATAATATCTCAATAAATCAATTAAATATCAGTTTTAAAAATATTCAACAGAATCACGCACCGCTTTACCGTAGCCCCAGCTCTAATCTAAATTAAACAAAATGGCGGCGGCCGACTCGCACAGCAACCACAGACCACATGACAATCACAAACTATACCATAACACGGATAGCACGCAACACAGAGCAACAATGTGGCATAGAATAATTATTATGTCGTGTTACACTACCTTAGTATGCATAACCTGCTCGAATCATTGTTACAGTCTCAATTGCTGTGAATGGCTGAATTTATCGTATTCTTGCCGTGACAATGGATTTTGGGCCAATAGCGAAAGAGTTTTAACCAATCAGCCCCCCAATTATGTAAGAATTGTCGATCAAATCGTCTTAGTTCGGCTTTAAGTAAAATAAACCATAACAGCATTGAATTAGCGCTCAATTTCGTGTATCCATTCTCATACGTTGAGGTATGTCCGATACCCTAAACGTATTTTTTTTTTTTTTATCCACTACAAGTTAGCCCTTGACTGCGATCTCACCTGATGGTAAGTGATGATGCAGTCTAAGATGGTAGCGGGCTAACCTGTTAGGGGCATGGCAGTTATATTAAACCCATACCCCTATTCGGTTTCTACACGGCATCGTACCGGAACGCTAAATCGCTTGGCGGCACGTCTTTGCCGGTAGGGTGGTAACTAGCCACGGCCCCTGCCGGGGATCGAACCCGGAACCTCCGCACGTTAAGGCAACTACGCTACACACTGCGCCACGGAGGTCGTCACAAAGAATGTATACACGAAATTGAGCTCTAATTCAATGCTGTTATGGTTTATTTTACTTTGAAGCCGAACTTAGACGATTGGATCGGCAATCCTTACATGATTGCACCTCTGAGGTGATTACGGTCGTTACACTGTAGCAATAATTTTAACGTACCTAATAGATATACATTTTGTATACTTAAAATGCCTATTTCGTATGAGATGAAGGTGGGCATCGGAAATTAGAATTGATGTGAACGCATCTTCAAACAAGATAGCTTCAGTAAAATATTCAGTAAAATGCTAATCAATGCTAAATACTTACCTGGATGTGATTCGGGCCTATTATGCACACTAGGCAGACAGGGCAAGCCATGTTTCGTTCATGGTTCAAAAAAGCGCATGAATTTGACTCGCTCCAGCAATGACCCAGGACTGCTGATACTTATGTATCTTTAGATTATTGCAATTGTTAATATATTTTATTTTTTTCAAAAGAGCAACCACCGAGTTTCTTGCTGGTTCTTCTCAGTAGGGACGGCACTCCGAACCAGTGGCAGTCATTCGACTATTCATAAGTACTTGTAAAAAGTCTATTCTATTTGAATAAAAAAACATTTGTATTTGTATTTGTATTTGTTCGTTTCGTTTGGCGCGAAAATTTTATCCTGTCCTGTCCCTAATCTGTTTTTGCCCTAAAGCACACACAGCATCCTCGTGGAACAACACGTACCGCTGAAAGCTATTATTCCTTACCGAAACACTTGGAAAAATGCATAGCCTTTGCATTAGAGCTCCATTGAAAAGTCTTTTAAAGTCTTCCGTTTGTTAGAAACCTTTCCTTTGAACGCAGCGCAGTACTCACATACCGATCGATATTTTTTTAGTATGGCATCCCTCTAAAGTGGCATACTCATACAAGAATTATAAAAGATGTTATCGTTTAAGCCAGGGATTCCCAAAGTTTATTAATAAAAACTAGGACATCATTTTATTCATAAAAATTTAACATAAAATGATGTCAAGTTTACTCACTTAACCAAACGCCAAGTTTTTAAATTGGTGAGTATTTTGTATTAATAGGAAAAAAAAACTCTAGATAGTATTTTTAAAGTAATTTGGCTATGGGGGTCTGAGGTATCAGCTCATTTTGGAAGATGGGTCTCTTGCCCAAAATAGTTTGGGAAACCCTGGTTTAAGCGATGTCTTTGAGATAAGATTTCGCTTATGCGTAGTAATTTGTAGCAAACATTAGGGAAAATATTTGAATTTACTAGTTATTAGTCTAAGTTATTATGGTTCATCCTATGGTGCATCCCATGGTCGGTTTCGCACTTTTTAGTAGGTTATTCACTACAGAGTACAGACACATATTAAAATCGGAATAGTACGAACACTCATCATCAAAAAAAAAAGAGATGAGCGCTGAATTGAGAACCTCCACCTTTTTTGGATGTCGGTTAAAAAGTACACGCCAGTTACTTCTGGGTCAAAGGTTCCAGTCAGTGATGGGTTCGACTTTATGATAATCTTGTATTTTTGGTCCATTTATGATGTTATTACTGAATCATTTAAATTCACGAAATGTATGTATATAAATTTATCACTATGAAGTGGCATCACGCACGAAATTTTATTCTCCAACAGCAATTCTTTTTTACTCTTTTTACTCGTAAACGAATTTCAAACAGCTATAACTTGACAATAAATTGTACATTCAGGACTAATAAATCGCCCTACAAAAGCTGTAACAGAAATAAATTTGGGACGGTCATATGGGTATGGTATTCTGCTGATAAAAAGATTTTAATGGCCCAAACTGCGAGAATTGTAATCCGTCAGGATATGTAAGCCAGGCGGATTTAGTAAATGCTTAGCGCAAGAAAAATATTACATAATTATTTTTATCAATGTATAATTTGTAAATTGTACCTTTGAAATTTAGCAGTGCGTCATTCGTGGAAAATCCAGCATTGTATGCATAACTGTTCGATGACACATTTTCGCGACTATATTTCATCGGAAAAACGGTGCTTTAAATTAGGACTAGGGTTACACGTAACACATGCTAGGGGTTGAGATGAATATTCATAGGTTGAATCTTGCGGTAGAGTCGATATCCAAAACACGGGCAGCTCACAAAATTAGTCAATCGCCGTAATAATATTATTTTTAATATGGAGAAACTCAAACTTGTCTCCTCTCCTTATAATTAAGTATTACAATCTTAAAAATAACTTGCAATACTTATGGGTTTGTTTAGGTCAACTTCTCTTGCAACTGAATTTTAAAACACCTATCCCCAACCGATTGAGCTTGATATTTGCATACACGTTTAATTTGGATGACAATGCATGGTAAGACAGGTGACGTTATTCTAAATCCAATATGGCGGACTCCCAGAGATGGCGGACTTGCTATGGATATTAATTAAAAGGTTTTGCAGAGAATAATAAATAAAGTGACGTCACACTGAATTCAATATGGTGGACTATAAAAGCTTGTTTTAAAAAAGATTTTTAATGATTTAATACTTATTTTAAATGACATTGCATGTTTTTCCTCAAGGACGTCTATTTATCAAAAGGCTTTTGTTTCTATCTCTAAGATATAAATTACGAAACGTATAAAGGTTCATAATTAACGGGTCAGTTGGGCTTTTGTTACATTTTGTGTAACTCGAAGGAGAGTTCCGCCTATAAATGGTCCGTGTGAAGTACCCAACACGGACTCACGTTTATCTTGAACTAAAGTGGTATAATATATTAGAGTACTTGAAGGTTCGGGTATATGTACTTTTGTACAAGCATTCTTATCATTCAAATGGAAATATGAAATATCGTTAGGGACGAAACTACTTTCATCAATATGTCTTATTTAATAGTAGATATGGTCATCATTCATCATACATGCGCAAATACGAAATATCTCTAACTCTAACTTCAGCGCTCACTATATCGCGTAAAGTTCTGAAGAGCTAGACAGACAGCAAGTGGTAACTGTACCTAGACAAAGAACGTTCCATAGTGTTTTGCTTGATATAGCAAGCCTTTTCATTTCAATTTTTCATTAAGTAAGTATAATGCATATCTCGCATCTTGCGTATCCTGCATCAATGTATATAGGATGTATTATTTGATAAAAATCATCTTGAATAAATATTTAGATTTTCTAAACATTTGACACTAATTTTCATTAATACATTTTCTTATGTAACATATTATATAATTAAAATTATTAATGAGACTGAAAGTTGAAAAGCTCTGTCTAAGATTCAATGAGTCAGATTTAAGTGAGGAATGGTACCTATAGTCGTAATACGAGAAATCCGAAGTCTCAGTAATGGATACAACACAAGACTTCCGGAACTGCAGAACATTAATCTTGTTAAAAATCCTCTAGACGGATGTAGCACAGTGTGGCGATGTGTGTGGCGATCAGAAATAACTCGGTAAAATAAAATAAAATAAAATCGTCGTTATTTTTTAGGGTTCCGTACCTCAAAAGGAAAACCGGAACCCTTATAGGATCACTTTGTTGTCCGTCCGCCTGTGTGTCAAGACCCTTTTTCTCAGGAACGCATGGAGGTATCAAGCTGAAATTCATATCATATACTCAGGTCTACTGTCCCTTGTTTCTTTTCCAATAGACGTCCACTGTTGAAAATAGCTAGGTTCCTTTAGGGGGTCTACATTCTACTCGCCGCGATCTTGTGTTCTCTGCATACAAAAAATATAACGTGAAATCTATTTTTTAGGGTTCCGTAGCCAAATTTGGCAAAAACGGAACCCTTATAGATTCGTCGTGTCTGTCTGTCTGTCTGTGCGTCCATATGTAACAGCCACTTTTTTCCGAAACTATAAGAACCATACTGTTGAAACTTGGTAAGTAGATGTATTCTGTGAACCGCATTAAGATTTTCTTACAAAAATAGAAAATAAACAATAAATTTTGGGGGTCCCCATACTTAGAACTGAAACTCAAAAATTTTTTTTTCATCTAACCCATACGTGTGGGGTTTCTATGGATAGGTCTTCAAAAATGATATTGAGGTTTGTAATATCATTTTTTTCTAAACTATTTTGCGCGAGAGACACTTCCAAAGTGGTAAAATGTGGGTCCCCCCCCTGTAACTTCTAAAATAAGAGAATGATAAAACTAAAAAAAATATATGATGTACATTACCATGCAAACTTCCACCGAAAATTGGTTTGAACGAGATCTAGTAAGTAGTTTTTTTTAATACGTCATAAATCGTAAACCGCAATTTACCTTTCATTCAATCAACTCAAATATTTAAAATAAAAATATTTTTAATAATTTAAAACTTACTACAGGTTTGTACGGAACCCTCGGTGCGCGAGTCCGACTCGCACTTGGCCGGTTTTTATTTTATTAAATTACTAGCTGATGCCCGCGATTTCGTCCGCGTGGATTGAGGTTTTGTTGTTCCCGCGGGAACCTATTAATTTTTCGGGATAAAAAGTAGCCTATGTGTTAAGCTCTGTGCCAAATTTCATCCAGATCCGTTTAGCCGTTGGGGCGTGATTGTATAACAAACATCCAAACATCCATCCGTCCATCCAAATTTTCACATGTATAGTTTTGGTATAGATAGTACTGGATATTTGCTATAGATACTGGATATCTTGTCGTGGAATAAAACAAGATTTCACATTCAGATTGTCAGGAATTTCTGGCGATGCTATTTCACTCTACGCGCTTGTGGTGAGGTTTGTTATATTGTTTTGCGGTAAATAGGTAGTTTTTAGGATCCTACTACTTAGTACAGTTCTTGAAAATTAACGAGTTGGATTAATACGTCATAATAACATATATTTTTTAATTAAAGTAATAAATCCGTAGGTAAGTATAGTAGGTATATTAGCGGTGTAGAAATAAGTGTAAGACAATGTTATCATCAAAATCTAGGATATCGTCATGACTCACGAGTCACAGCATTCTATCACAAAGGGGTTTTGATTATTTATTTATTTATTTATTTAAATCTTTATTGCACACATAAGTACATGGTAATAAAGATGACATTAAAACTAGGATCATACGATTATATTCGTATCACGTTTAAATAAATTAACTGAATTTGTTTTTCTGCTGTGTTTGTACCTATCTGAAAATGCGTAGGATTTTTATTTAAACAGATGGCTCTTTTTTCCGACGCAACTCTTACAGTAAAACAATAAACTCACAAACTTTGTTTTGTGTCTTACTGTATTTACATTTCATGAGTATAGGTAGGTATCTATAAAAATATGGCAATATTATTATGTTTTGTAAATTGTCGCAAAATTTTGTATTCTCAAAATAAAGTGATGCTGATGCAATATTTCAGTTGAACACTGCTGAGAATTTTTATTTAATTTTCACGTTGCATATTTAAAGCACGGAATTATGAAGAGAAATATGATAGGATTATACAAGTAGCTACTTTTAGTTCCGTGCTTTTATAAACAAGCAAAGTCCTACATAGACAGGTTTATCTAACAATTCAAATGATTTAAAAAAATGTATGTAATTCAAATACATGAATTTAACTTAATCTTTAAGAATCTTTTCATATTTGCTGGAATATCAATAATTATTTAAGTAATTGTAAAAGTTGACTGCCTCGTTGGTCTAGTGGTTAGCATAGTCGACTGCGGATCACGAGGTCCTGGGTTCGATTCCCGGTCAGGCATAAAAGTTCGGTATTGGGTTTTTCAATTAAAAAATTCTCAGTGCCAGCCCGGAGTTGGAAGTTGGCGGTGTTTCACCCCCGTGCCTCGGAGTGCACGTTAAGCCGTCGGTCCCGGTTATTATCACTAACATGATAATAGTCGTTAAAGCCCGCCTTAACCCGCATTGGATCAGCGTGGTGGGTCTAAGCTCTAATTCCCGCTCTCCTATGAGAGTGGAGGCCTGTGCCCAGCAGTGGGACGTTAATAGGCTGTAGTGATGATTTAAGTAATGTGTCCTGCCAATGCATCATATTGTTTTTTTATGCCACTATAAGTTAGCGCTTTATTGCAATCTCACCTGATGGTAAGTGATGATGTAGTCAAAGATGGTAGGCTGGTAGCGGGCTAACCTGTTGGAGGTATGGCAGTTATATTGTTAGTACCCCTAAACGCATGGTGGTACATACTTGTCGGTAGGTTGGTAACTAGCCACGACCGAAGCCTCCCACCAGGCCAGACCAGAGAAAATTTCGAAATTATAAATTCCCGCGTTTACCCTGCCGAGGATCGAACCCGGTAACTTCCACTTATAAGAACACACTGTGCCAGGGAGGTTAAGTATATTTGAAAATTTTATTTTATTCCAAACAACAAACCGTAACATAATCATTGATTTCTTAATTGTTACCAGTTGTTATAGAACATTAAGAAACATTCCTTGTATAAAATTATGAAACTACAAAGAGAATGCTGACGCCAAAGCGTTTAATTTGGGTCCTTCGCAGCAACCTTTAGCCAGCCTTAAGTCCACTTAAGCCCTGAATTAAAGCTTTGCAAGATAAGTTTCAGTCTTTTGACGCGTTGTTATGCCCTTTGTTCTTAAATCTTTTACAATATACTGTTTTTATTTTATATTGTATTATAAGGTTTTCATCATAAAGTTTTCCTACAGCCATACCGAAAAGAAAGATTACCAGTGTTACAATTGAAGTTATGTAAAGAGTGATCTGTTAAATATAACATTGTATGCTATTCAATGTGGTTATGTTTCCAAAACAATCTTCATTATCCTTTAGTTTGAAAGTTTTTTGTTTTGATATAATATATTGCTGTATTTTTTGCTACACGAAATGGGCACTAACTAAGAAGAATGTTTAATGGATAAGATAGGTGAATCGGGTGATAGGTACATATCTATTACCTACCTATTTCACTGGCTCAAATCTAGACTTAAGTAATTGAAACTTGTGTCATTTTGTCTAAACGTATTAAAATCGCCAATTTTAAAGAGGGAATATTTATAGGATACCAAAGTTTCCGCATTGCACCAAGACGTAAACTTAATTTTTGAATCCTGCTTGTTTAGTATAATTTGGATGCAAATTATACTATTATCTTGAACTGCTTCGGTGGTGTATTATACTGCAGTACAAACTATGCATGCTATCAAAATATGTAACTAGGAAAGTAGTACCTAAAGGAAAGATACTCGTAAGTACCCAAAGGAAGGATACACTCATCGTCTTTTAAAATCCTCTGACTATTCTTTTATTATTTGGTTTAAGTTTTTTGTTATTTCCGCGGGAACTCCTTAATTTTCCGGGATAAAAAGTAGCCAATGTCACTCTCCAGGTCCTCACCTATACGCCTATACATATGACAAAATAAAAATATGAACCCTCGGTGTGCGAGTCCGACTCGCACTTGGCCGGTTTTTTTAAGATTACGTTCCTATCCGTAGAAAATAAATGTTAATTCTGGATTGTAATTAGTAGAAAGTTAAATGTTGTGAGTTTATTTTAGTTTTAGTATTTTTAATAGCTTTTCTGGTCCTGTTAGCCGTTTTGTAAACAGTTTTAAGGCCCTGTGATAGGCAAAACGGAGGTTTTTAAAGCAGTGTATCTAACAAACGGTGACATAATGTACATGCTTGTAAAAATAATTTGCTGTTTTCAAGACCTTTAAGCAGCCATTGACGCATCTCAAAACACAATTAAAAAAAAATCTCTGCATTGAAATTTCTTTTAAACATACCTTTTAGTTAACTTTTTAAAGCAATTTTTCTCCATAATGAAACCAATAGTTTGCTCTAGAAATATAAGATAAAAATTCATATTTCTAAATCAAACACATTGCCGGATTCATTTGTATTGAAACGTAAATATTTATTTTTTTACAAATGATTTCTTACATTTTTTGCAACATGCGCTTGCTCGATTTCACCCCCGCGCGCCTGTGTTTTCATGTCGTGAGCTCACAGCGCCTTAAAATTTTAATTCCCTTTTTTACTGTTTGTTAAGTTTTTTGCTTTACCCAGAGCTTTTACTTGGCGTATGCAAGAAATGGGATTTAAGGCATGGTATTCATCAACACCCCATTAATCTAAAGCCAGGGCGACAGTAAGCTTCAGAAATAAGCTAAAAGCCGAGATATCAAAGGCCTGCCTTTATCTGTGGTTCGCATAATACCGCGGGCGATAAATCAACTAAATCCCATTAAAGTCATACCTAACTTTACCAAAAATCCTTTGAAAGCAAAATTAAAATTTTCTTAATGCTCCTATCCATATTCCATTGAAAGAAATGTTCGCGACATCATCCGCACGAATCGGGCAAAAACTTTGGATAATTTATGTCCTCTGTCTAATATTTATCTGTTTTGAAATTCTTGCATAAAATAGAAAATTTGTATGCATTTTTTATTTTCTAGGATAATTTTCGCGATACAAGGTTTGCACATATCTCTGTAGGTATTTATAATACTACTAATAAATCAATTATTTCAGGCAATAACCCATCATTAATAGTAAACAATAACATAAAATAAGAAAATGCATAAAATAAAGTGAAATAAATAAAATAATAAATGATTAAAATAAAATTAAAAGTATAAAATTACCCCCAATGGGGTTCGTTCACATTTTTCCTAGGTACTTACAGTTTTTATCAGTATGCACGCCAGTTCCTAATAATGGGATTATCCGGGTACACTGAGCATACGCCGAGAATCTCGTTCTTCGAGTTATGAATTCGGGTCCAAAATGCCGCAACCCGCAAACTTATGATTGCGAAGTATTCGGGAACTCTGGCGTCGGCAAACATGCTCGACGCAGTCTCATCAGAATGCGGTATGCGTTATTATACTGCACTCTGATGCTGCCACGTGCGCTTTTAGTGTAGTTGACCCAAAGCTGACACGTGTAAAAGCATTGACAATATGCCCTATTTATACCTTACTAGTGGACGCCCGCGACTTCGTTCGCGTGGCATAAGTTTTTAATTCCCATAGATAAAAAAACCCATTAAAAAAATACGTCGATCCGTTGCTCTGTTGCGGCTTGATTGAAGGACTATAATATAAAGTCCTTTGGGATAGAATTTATAAAAACTGTGAATTATGTATTTCATAATTTAAACTGGCAGCAAAAATATCAAGTTTCATGGCTTTAACTTGAAAAACGCCGGCCTTTTACACCAACTTACAACCACTATTTTACCCGTTTGGGGGTAGAATTTTGAAAAACTGTTACACACGTACTTCTTTATATTATACCTAAAGCCAAAATACCAAGTTTTGTTGTTATAACTTGAAAAATATCTTGCTAAATGAAGGACATTCATCCCCCCTATTTTACCCCTTTAGGGGTCGAATTTTCAAAAATGATGAAACACGTATTTCTGCATATCTAACTGAAAGCCCAAATGCTAAGTTTCATAGCTATACCTTGAGAAATGAAGGACTTTCATACAAACTTTGAACCCCTATTTTACCCCTTTGGGGGTGGAATTTTGAAAAACTGTGCCACACGTACTTCTTTATTTATTACCTTAAGCCAAAATACTAAGTTTCATTGATACAAATTGAGAATTTTATATATATAGATACGTATATGTATGTACCATAAACCTAAATTTTAAAAAAATACGCGCCGAATTGAGAAGGAGGTTCTTCTCGTTAGGAATGGCATCCCGAACCAGTGGTAGATTCATTTGAGGATTCAAACTCAAAAGTTTATTAGAATTAAAAAAATTGAATTCTATTTATTAAAAAAAAAAACATATAAAGGAGATGTTACAAAGTGCGCCACTGCGTTTGAGTGTTCATTGCGAATGTTAATAAAGAACCTGACCGAACCAGCTGCCACTGACCCAGGCAACTAAATATAAAACTTAACGCGTTTAAAACTGCTGTTACTATTCCTGGCATGAAATGGATTATAGTTGCACGTAGTATAAGAGCAAACCTAATCTGGTTCTTACTCGTTACCTAGAAAACGAGTTATATCCTGCATCTTTGCGCATTGAATACTAATGAGAGGGAAATTTAAGAGACATGGGTTTACAAAAATGTTCTTTTATTTATCTGGTCACTAGCTCGAGCGATTTTGTCCACATGGGTTAAAAATTTTATTATTTATTCCCTAGAAACCATTGATGTAGAATTTTAGTATGGTAGAAACGTCGTGTTAATTTTCCGGGATAGAAAGTAGACATGACACTTGCCCTGGGTCTTTAACTATATCGATTCCAAAACTTACGACGATCTGTCGCGACGTACCTACCTATAAAATGGAAGGACAAAAAACAGAGTTTCGGTTTTTAGACTTTTACAGAATTTCTCGTAAAGAACACACAAAGTTCACTTACAATGAATTTTCTCATTGTAAGTGACACAAGACGAGATTTTCTTAGAGATTTGATTATCACAATTAAGGATTTTAATTAATTATTACGGTTGTTAGTGACAATTAATGTTGTAATTTATCAACATACCTAGATATGTATATTATCATGCACACTAGCCCTGCCGATCCGTTGACCGGCGGGGAATTACTACGATCCGGTTGTATATCAATTATTATGTTTTATCCTCAAAGCTATTTTCCTTTAAAGCTTAATTTAAATAAAGCAATATCCAAGGATCCAAGCCAAGGATTAGTATTTCGTATAAATCGGAATCAACACAAGGAAAGGAAAACAACAAAAAGGAATGCATCGTTTGACAGGTGAATATAATTTAAGCAAAACATCTTGCATCGAGTTGGTCAGTGCTAATCCGCATGTTCTTGAGTAAACTTGTTTACTATCTCGGCAATCAGCATGAAGTTATTTTTCCGTGAGAATATTTTTGTGTTTGTAATTTATTATTTATCTTGATCATCTATCAACCCATTATCACAATGAGAGAGGTTTAGACATAGTCCACCACGTTGACCAAGTGCGGATTGTATTGGACTTCACACCCCTTTGAGAACATTATGAAGAACTCTCGGTCATGCAGGTTTTCTCACGATGTTTTACTTCACCGTTAAATTAAGTGATATTTTTTTTTAAGACACATTGAGTCAAGATAAACCAAAATATGTTTCTTCGTGTATTCTTTACAAAATAAATTTATGTAATATCCTCTTTTACGAAGTTGTATTTAATGCAGAAAGAATAAAATGCAAATGTCACCGTAAGATTGTAAAAACCGTTAGATTATAATCTAACTCGCGAAATTGTAAACTGCCGAATGATTACAATATTGCGGATTATTTTTCGGTAGATTGTAATCTGTTAGTTTTATTAACCCGATAGAACCTAAGTGCCCGGCGAATGGTGTCGAACCCTAACCTAACCTACAAGAAAGAGACAAGAAAAAGTAAATACAATGAATATTTCAAAAATTGACACCTAAAACACTGAAAGGTTCACAATCTTTCGACTGTTTACAATCTATCGAAAAAAAAGCGTTAGATTACAATCTTACGGTTTTTACAATCTTACGGTGACACAAATAAAATCAGCGACGGGAAACAGACCTCGTTTTGTATAATTTGTTTGTAATATTTATGTCACAATGTACATTCTATGTATATTCTATGATACATAAGTTGAATTTGCTTTTTGGAAAAGACTCGTCGTGCGTTGCTGCGATTCTCCCGCAGTGTTTATTATTTGGATAAAATTGAAGAAAATCCAAAGATTTTGGTTTTAGCTATTGTTTTTTTTTATTTCAGTTATCTTCACCCTGCTAGCCCTAGCTTTTGGACTGCCTCAAGCACAGGGTTGCTTCTGCACTGCCGACCATTCGCCTGTTTGCTCCACATCAGGAAAGACATACAGTAACCGGTGCCAGTAAGTCATCGTCAATATCCGTACTATAATATTACAATATTTTTCTATTTCCTCGTAAAAAGCTACTTTTACTAACGTGCACCCGTTAACCTTTCTCACAGGCTGTTAAATTCTCTGTTGCATAGTTGCCTAGTAGATATCGCTTCAAAGCGATAAGGCCGTCAGTTGTACCGACTTTTATTTGTTAACTTAATTTTACAGTTTAGGAATTATATGTATTTCTTATTTCTGGTGTACACTAATATATAATTCATTCATTAATTAATTGCATTCATTTAATTGTTATTATAAGTTATGCGACTGACTGAAAAATAAACCTAATGTTTCAATTAAGCAAAGCAAGCACGCCTACTCCATTGCCATAATATTACTCGTATATTGTTTATGTAAAATAGTTTTTTTTTTTCAGCTTAGACTGTGCTAAGGCACAGTTCAGCCATAATGGACCATGTTAAGAAATCTGAGATCTTTCAAAATATTTATTATTATTTTTATTATAATAAATTCATTCTGTATGAAAACTTTTGTAAAAATTGAATTAAAGATAAAAATCAAAATCAAAATTTTTAACTGACTTTTTAATTTTCCATTAATGTACCAGTATTGCCCACATAACACATTCTAGAATTGATCATTTCATACAGTAGTCATTTTCATCATTTGATTTCACGTAGTCTTGTCTGCCCTACCCCTAGAGTGTATTTGTACCGCGACCGCGACCTCGCGAAGGAGGTCCTAAATGAAGCGAGCCCACGAAGGTCGAATAGGTGTGCCGGCAAAGACGTGCCACCAAGCGAATTAGCGCTCCGGTACGATGCCGTGTAGAAACCGAATAGGGGTATGGGTTTAATATAACTGCCATGCCCCTAACAGGTTAGCTCGCTACCATCTTAGACTGCATCATCACTTTCCATCAGGTGAGATCGCAGTCGAAAAAAGGTTGAATAGGTGAAGCTGAATGCAGGGGTGATGAAACGAGTCATCTGGCGTAGCCCATCCATTTTACATCTACATTTTTATAAATTGTTATAAGTTTATAACCCATAAAAATATTAAATTTTTGGGGTTTCTTGCCTATTCATCAAACACCTCACATCAAACAAACACGGATTCCGTGCATCAAGACAAATACTGCCTTCTATTGAACACGCAAACGTAAATTCGCGATGCGGACGCAGACGAGAAGTGCATTCGAGTTGGAATTTTGAAAATCGGTTAATAAATTTAAAAAAAAATTTGGACAAAGGTTGTAGGACTTGTAAGTACCTAATGTGTTTGTGTAATTTTAGGGAAATAAATCTCAGTAAAAATTTCTTATTATTCAACTTGTAATAGATCCATTTTCAATGCTCCGGTTCTCGCGGGACTTCGAAATCTGTTTTTTTTTGTATCTTCACTTGACGTGTTCTTGGTAATTGTGTCTTCAGTAATTTAAAATAAAGATTTTGTTTATTTATTTATTTTTAACAATTTTGAACCGATATTTATATAAATAATAGAAATTGCAAAATCCATACATTATAATAACATGAAAATCTAAATTAAAAACTAAATGAAAAACTAAAAACTAAATATTAAAAATATCACCTATGCCGCTGCAATGAGGCAGTGTGCCCGCTGGCTGCGTTACCCCGCTGAATAGCCAAACTTATAATATGTTGGCTATTTGTTTATTTATTTGAAAGTAGTTTAAAACAATTTTTTACTAACTTTGTTTCAACTATAAATTTGAAGGCATGAGAACTCGGGACTCAGTTATGTTACGGAAGTTTACACTTAAAATAGGATTTTAGAAATAGCTTGTAGATGCTGTGTTTAGTCAACAAATTCCCTGTTTTATTCCAAGCTATGCAAGCAAGGTATATATACAATATATGTTTGGATAGAATCAGGCGTTGCTTTGCGGAAGTTCATGATTTAGCAAGAAAAGAATACAATTATTTTGCTATAATACGCCCACAGAAAAAGATCTGTATGGTCAAGCATGCAGTTACAAGCGAAACACCGTTTACCTTCCCAACCAAGCAAGAAAGCTAAGTTCCCAAGCAAGCAATGCCACCACCACTTAGTAGTAGTAGTAGTGGATGTTTGTTACTCAATCACGCCAGAACGGCTGAACAGATCTGGATGACATTTGACACAGAGACAGGTTACAGTCTGGCTACATAGGCTACTTTTTATCCCGGAAAACTAAAACCTCAATCCACGCGGACGAAGTCGCGGGCATTAGCTAATTTATTATATTTCATTGCTTCATTCGAATAAAATATAATATGTTCGAATGGCGATCATTTTATAAATTATGATGGAAGGTCACATAAATGGAAGTTCGTTTACTCATTAATAGTAAACATGGAAAAGTCCTTTGCGAATTGAAACACTTGCAAGACTTCTGACGTGACCAAGAACTAGAACGATTTAATAAAGAACCGATGGTGGAATCCGGTTCAAGATTCCCAAAAACAATCAACAAGTAACTAGTCTATGCTACAGCATTCCTGCATTTTAACAGAACACTTGACAACCATTTTACTTGACAGTTAAAATAGAAAACTGTCACTATATAATAATATATACGGTCAACATTTAATGAGACCACCTTGGATTTTTACCAAAAATGTTATTAGTACAGGTGTTTAAAACTTCTTGTACCTATTACTACAGATATTAAATAAATATCATCATGCGAACATTAATAATTAAAATTTTTCCTCAATAAATAATAAAGTTAACGTGGTTTTGTCAGTCAAATTGGTACCATGTTGGCATGAATTCCATGCCACTTTGAATTTTTTGGGAGGATATTATTGTGATAATAAGTATGAATCCTTATACGAATCCTTATATGCTTAGACGAATAAAAATCCCAAGCTACTTATACTACCTTAGCAAAACTTGAAAATATATATTATGGCTTTGTTCCGTAATATAATAAGTCTATGCTTTGTTCCACAATTTAACTAAAGTAGTTATAAGCCAAATATAATATATTAAACACTAATCATAAAGCCAAAGTATAAAACGTTCGCGTGGCATAAGTTTTATAACTCCCACAGGCATTCCTTAATTTTCCGGGATAAAAAGAACCTGTGCACAAAAAAACATCCGTTGCTCTGTTGCAGCATGATTGAAAGACTATTTAACGTCCTTTGGGAAAGAATTTTCAATAACTGTGAATTATGTATTTCATAATTTAAACCCGTTGCCCAAACGTCAAGTTTCATGGCTATAACTTGAAAAACGGTGGCCTTTTACACCAACTTAAAACCCCTATTTTACCCGTTTGGGGGTGGAATTTTGAAAAACTGTGACACACGTACTTCTTTATTTACTACACAAAACAAAATACCAAGTTTCGTTGATACAACTTGAGAAATATCTTGAGAAATGAAGGGCTTTCATATAAACTTTCATCCCCTATTTCACCCCTTCTGGGGTAGAATTTCCAAAAACTGTGAATTATATGTATTTCATAATTAAACCCGTTGCCCAAACGTCAAGTTTCATGGCTATAACTTGAAAACCGGCGGCCTTTTAAACCAACTTATAACCCCTATTTTTTCGTTGATATAACTTGCAAAATACCTTGAGAAATGAAGGCCTTTGATACCAACTTTCATCCCCTATTTCACCCCTTTGGGGGTTGAATTTTCAGAAACTGTGAAATAAGTTTTTCTTAATTTTCAACTCGCAGCTCATATACTTACCAAGTTTCATGGCTATAGCTTTCATGCAAACTCTCATCCCCTATTTCACCCCTTCGGGGGTAGAATTTTTAAAAACTGTGAAACACCTATTTCTTCATTTTCAACCAGTAGCTCGTATACCAAGTTTCATGGATATAACTTGAGAAATGACGGATTTTCATACAAACTTTCAGCCCCTATTTCACCCCCTTAGGGGTGGAATTTTGTACATTCCTTCCTTAGTGAGCGCTTACGTCATAAAATGAACCTACTGTCAAAATTTCAAGTTTCTAACCCCTAGCGGTTTAGGCTGTGCGTTGATTAGATAACGATTTTATATATTAGATTAGACTAATCATACTTAGTATCCGTAGATCGGTACTAATATTGACATCAAATATTAAAATATATTGCTTTTGAAAAATACCTTTGCCTGAAATCCCTGCTCATGCTAAAGCTTATCGCCCTGGCCCTCCAGGACGATCAGCAGATGTTGGCAGACCTTGATGTTTTGGGGCATATTAATTGTCTGTGAGTAACACATACGACTTAATAAACAGATAAGTAGAGTCGCTGGAAAATCATTTTATACAAATAGCAACATAAAATAATACCTACGACAGGTGAATATATATACACAGCGTCTCACGTCGGCTTTATCAGTGATAATTCGATTTGTCTTGAATAAACTTGTTCACTATCGCGGTAATCATCATGAAGCTGTTTTTCCGTGAGAATATTTTTATTATATTGAAACACATCCTGGTTTTTGTTATAATTATTACATTTTATTTAAATTAAGTAAATTAATTTTATATAATAAATATTATATAAAGTTAATTTACTGTAATTATTTTTACAGTAAATTAATTTATTTTTAGTTTAAGGTTAACATTATAATGTATTTCATAGTTTAGTTTTAATTTTTCCCATTTAATAGTTGTATTAAATGTATTTTTAACGAATTATTTTCAAAGTTACCGGCGTTGCTGCGACTCTTTGCAATTTATTTAGCACAGTGCACAAGTTTCAAGTTTCGTACTAAAGGAGACGGTTCAGATTTGTATGGGGCGTGGATCCGATTCTTTTACAAGTAGAGAAATGAAAAAAAAAATACTAAACCATTTTTGATCGTTAAAATCTACGAATTCGTCGTAATTTCAGTCGTGAAATTATTTAATCTTTCCACGATAAGCAACACTAAACATGAGTGGGTAACAATGGCGGATTCATATTATTTGACGTTTTCAAAAGAACAACACGTTATTTTGACGTATCTAAAACTTGACATACATTTTTTTTTCCACGTTATTTACTTTACTATTCTAAAGTATTACATTTTTAATACAATCTATGTATTTTCCTCTATTCATGGTAGAGTGTACAAAGAGTACCTACACCAAAAATGAACCTTCACTTTTTTGTTTTTTATTTTAGTTATCTTCACTCTGATAACACTGGCTTTAGGGCTGGTCAAAGCTCAAGGTTGTTTCTGCACTGACGACTATAAGCCTGTTTGCTCTACATCAGGAAAGACCTACACTAACCGTTGCCAGTAAGTTATCATACCTATCCATGCCTAATATGTCTGTCAGTGATATTTCCACGAGCCGTACCAGACCCACGTTTAGTTAACTTTTTCAATATTTTGTACAAAAATAGATTGAATCCCTTAGGGCTTAGAGCCAGACGATCACATATCGGAAATTCTCAATTTTTCAAAGGGATTTTAAAAAAAATTGTGTGTGTCAGCTCCGACGCACGACTGGAGTTTACTCATTACGAACGAAAATCGTTACCATAGAAACGTAGTACATAACGTAACGGAGAAAGTTAGATTTTATTCCCCATAAATCATACCACGGGCTTATATGTATATGAAAATCGATTCTTAAGGTTAACTCCAAAAAACTAACATAACGTGGACGTAACCGTGGGCATCATCTAGTATTATTTATTGATTCGTTAAGAGTACAGAGATAGTTTGCAATTTTTTACCGAAGGTGGTAGAGGTGCTACTTAAATTTTACTGTTACTCAATTATTTTAGCCATCCGACTAAAACTATAGTCTGCAGATTAAAACCACAAATCCCAAAGTACAAGTAATAAAATTAAAAATTTAAAAAAAACCCACGACGAACTGCAGAGCTCCATTATACCTTTGACCTTTATAACTTTGAAACAACAATTAGAACGTAGCAAACGTATATATTACATAATATCTAAAACACAAAACTGCATCTTTGACAGCTCAGTAGTTTTTTTGACCAGTGTGGTGGACTATGGCCAAACCCTTTTCAAATGGACAAAACAAAAGAGTCCAAACGCGACGGGTATACGATGAGAATTTAAGGAGTTCCCATGATCGCCTCCTGACTCCATCATGATACCCTGGGCAGCATCTAGGTACAAGCTAAATATATCTAAAAAAAAAGCCCGCATCTAAATCAGCACAGTAGTTTTTGAGAAAAATGGTAACATATTGAAAAAATAAAATCATAGACAGCTCAGCTTTGTTGTCTATGGTCCTAAAATATATCTAAGAACCTTCTCACAAGCTATACACATCTAATGAAAAAAACCGCATTTCAATCCGCCCAGTACTTTTTGTAAAAAATGGTAACATATCGAAATATTAAAATCATAGAGACAGCTCAGCTTGGTTGTCTATGGTCCTAAAATATGTCTAAGAACCTTCTCTCAAGCTATATATTATATCTAACTAGTATTTCGCCCTGTGCGCGAGCTGCTAAAGCAGCTCACGGGTTGTGGTTAGACTTATACGATTTTACTGTACCAAACTGAATTCATTTATTATGGTGATAACAAAATAAATAAAAATGGCGCTGATTTTTTAAAACTTTGGTAACAGTTTCCTGTTTTGTGACCCCAGGGAGCCCTAAATATCGATTTTGAACGAAATCGGTCAATTAACACAGAATTTCAAAATGGCACTGATTTTTTAAAATTTTGGTACCAGTTTCCTGTTTTGTGACCCCAGGGAGCCCTAAATATCGATTTGAACGAAATCGGTCAATTAACAAAGAATTTCAAAATGGCGCTGATTTTTTTAAAATTTTGGTAACAGTTTCCTGTTTTGTAATCCCACGAAGCCCTAAATATCGATTTTAAACAAAATCGGTTAATTAACAAAGAATTTCAAAATGGCGCTGTTTTTTAAAAGTTTGGTAACAGTTTCCTGTTTTGTAACCCCAGGGAGTCCTAAATATCGATTTTGAACGAAATCGGTCAATTAACAAAGAATTTCAAAATGGCGCTGATTTTTTTAAAATTTTGGTAACAGTTTCCTGTTTTGTAATCCCACGAAGCCCTAAATATCGATTTTGAACAAAATCGGTTAATTAACAAAGAATTTCAAAATGGCGCTGTTTTTTAAAAGTTTGGTAACAGTTTCCTGTTTTGTAACCCCAGGGAGTCCTAAATATCGATTTAGAACGACATCGATCAATTAACAAAGAATTTCAAAATGGCGCTGATTTTTTTAAATTTTGGTACCAGTTTCCTGTTTTTTAACCCCAGGGAGCCCTAAATATCGATTTTGAACGAAATCGGTCAATTAACACAGAATTTCAAAATGGCGCTGATTTTTTAAAATTTTGGTACCAGTTTCCTGTTTTGTGACCCCATGGAGCCCTAAATATCGATTTTGAACGAAATCGGTTAATTAACAAAGAATTTCAAAATGGCGCTGATTGTTTTTATATTTTGGTACCAGTTTCCTGTTTTGTAATCCCACGAAGCCCTACATATCGATTTTGAACAAAATCGGTTAATTAACAAAGAATTTCAAAATGGCGCTGTTTTTTTAAAGTTTGGTAACAGTTTCCTGTTTTGTAACCCCAGGGAGTCCTAAATATCGATTTTGAACGAAATCGTTCAATTAACAAAGAATTTCAAATGGCGCTGATTTTTTTAAATTTTGGTACCAGTTTCCTGTTTTGTAATCGCACGAAGTCCTAAATGCAATAAACCGCATCTCAATCGGCCCAGTATTTTTTGTGAAAAATGGTGACAGTGGTTGAAAAATTAAGATCATAGACTACAGCTCAGCTTTGTTGCCTATGGTCCTAAAATATATTTAAGAACCTTCTCACAAGCTATACACATCTAATGCAAAAAACGGCATCTCAATCGGCCCAGTACTTTTTGTGAAAAATGGTAACATATTGAAAAAATAAAATCATAGACTACAGCTCAGCTTTGTTGTCTATGGTCCTAAAATATATCTAAGAACCTTCTCACAAGCTAAACATATCTAATGCAAAAAACCGCATCTCAATCGGCCCAGTACTTTTTGTGAAAATTTTTAATACATAGATAAATTAAGATCATAGACTACAGCTCAGCTTTGTTGTCTATGGTCCTAAAATATATCTAAGAACCTTCTCACAAGCTATACACATCTAATGCAAAAAACCGCATCTCAATCGGCCCAGTAGTTTTTGTGAAAAATGGTAACATGTTGAAATATTAAAATCATAGACTACAGCTCAGCTTGGTTGTCTATGGTCCTAAAATATATCTAAAAACCTTCTCACAAGCTATACGTATCTAATGCAAAAAACCGCATCTCAATCGGCCCAGTACTTTTTGAGAAAAATGGTGACAAAAAAGTGCACAAACAAACAAACAAACAAACAAACAAACAAACAAACAAACAAACAAACAAACAAACAAACACACAACCTCTTAGGGCAAACACATATTATACCGTCTCCGCTTCGTCGAGGGTAAAAATCGAATTCAACCAATGTAAAATGGAGTTGAGAGCTCATATACAAAAATCAGAAATCATTGATGATTTTTGAATGGCAAATTAATAAAAAAAGTATTTTCTTTTTATTTGTTACAATATCTCGTAAATAATACTTGATGATTATGCATGTACTCGACAAATATACTAATATTTTGTTTATGTTAAATAGTTAATGTTATTTATTATTTTCAGATTAAACTGCGCTAAGGCAATATTTAAACATGATGGACCATGTTAAAAGATCTAAGATCCCAAAATTTATTAATTATTCCTTTTATTAATAAATAATTATTATGTATATTATGTCACCGTAAGATTGTAAAAACCGTTAGATTATAATCTAACTCGCGAAATTGTAAACTGTCGAATGATTACAATATAACGGATTATTTTTCGGTAGACTGTAATATGTTAGGTTTATTAACCCGATAGAACCTAAGTGCCTTGCACTACTTGATTATTTATGTCGAACCCTAACCTAACCTACAAGAAAGAGACAAGAAAACTTAAATACAATCAATATTTCAAAAATTGACACTTAAAACATTGAACGGTTCACAATATTTCGACTGTTTACAATCTATCGAAAAAAAAGCGTTAGATTACAATCTTACGGTTTTTACAATCTTACGGTGACATATACATTTAAGTCCTGTTTAAAAAACTTTTGTTAAAAATGGATTAAAGATTACAATGTTTTACTGCCTTTTTATTTTATATTAGTGTCACTATTAAAAGTATGTAAATGTAAATGTAAGTTTACTCTTTATGTAAATTAGACATCGGTCATCACCCGACTGGAGATAATCTCATTTATGCTTGAAGTATGACTAAAATATGTTCTAAAAATCTGTAAAAGCTATAAAAGCTCTCTCTGTGGAGATCTTTTATCCAAGATGGAGATTCATGCAGGATCTATTTTTCATCAGCATAATATTTATATTTTACTAGCTGATGCCCGCGACTTCGTCTGCGTGGATAAGTTTTTTTTTATTTCCACGGGAACTCCTTATTTTTCCGGGATAAGAAGTAGCCTATGTCACTCTCCAGGTCCTCAACTATACCCATGCAAAAAATCACGTTATTCCGTTGCTCTGTTGCAGCGTGATTGAAGGACAAACCAACAAACAAACACACTTTCGCATTTATAATATTAGTAGGTATGATATATTTGGCAACCATTTTGGTTTACATTCGATTGCAGTAAGTATATAATTATTGCTCCAACTTTAAGTCTTAACTAATAAAAATTTTATCAAATTATAGTCCTTTGGGTGCATCCTTACGCAGTCGAAATTCCACGGGCTCGTACGAAGCAATTTGCTTCCTCGTTTCTAATTCGAACTGCTAGGATATGGAATGCCCTCCCGGCTTCCGTTTTCCCCTCCTCTTTTAATATAGGTACCTTCAAATCAAGAGTGAATAGGCATCTTCTAGGCAAGCGCGCTCCACCTTAGGCTGCATCACCATTTGCAAGGAAGTCTGATTGCAGCCAAGCGCAAAAAGCCAAGAATTTTTTATATTAAATTATTTTTTTTAATATATAGGCTAGATATATTTAAGAAAATAATTTAATATAAAAAATTCTTTTTAAACAACCGACTTCAAACTCCCGCGCCAACTTTACAACAACAAGCACACGCTATACAAAGTACGTATTTTATTGTTGATATTTTAAAAACTTCTTGACCGATTTCGATAAAATTTATATGGGACCACTTGGGAAGTATGCCCTTTCAAATAAAAAAGAATCATCCAAATCGGTCCACCCAGTCAAAAGTTCTGAGGTAACAAGCATTAAAAAAAAAATACAGTCGAATTGAGAACCTCCTCCTTTTTTTGAAGTCGGTTGAAAAAAACCAGGTGAGCTACGCTGCTAAGCTACGAATGAGTGTCAAACCCATCAATAGGACAAGGGCGGATCCAGGGGGGGGGGTCATGGGGGTCATGACCCCCCCCTGGGCTGGGTCCAGGTCCTAGGTGAACCAATAAGTAAAATTGTTAAACATACTTACTGTTTTTATAGATTTTATTTAAGTACTTTCAATAATCAAATTATTTCATTAATCAAATCAAATATCAAATCAAATAATCAAATATCAAATAAATATTACAAATGCGAAAGTTTGGATGGATGTCTGGATGGATGGATGTATGGATGTTTGTTACTCAATCACGCCCCAACAGCTGAACGGATCTGGCTGAAATTTGGCACAGAGATAGATTATAGTCTGGAATAGCACATAGGCTACTTTTTATCCCGGAAAATTGAAGAGTTCCCGCGGGAATCAAACAAATGTATCTGTTCAACTGATTTTGATAAAATTTTGTACAGAGATAGGTTGTATCTCGGGGAAGGACGTAGGCTACTTTTTATCCCGGAAAATTGAAGAGTTCCCGCGGGAATCAAACAAATGTATCTGTTCAACTGATTTTGATAAAATTTGGTACAGAGATAGGTTGTGTCCCGGGGAAGGACGTAGGCTATTATAATATAAGAAAATTTTTATGTATTAAGGCTATGTCACTACCTGTTAGTGTAGCGACAGCGGAAAGATCGTTCTCTACGTTACGAAAAATCAAATCGTGGCTAAGAGCTTCCATGGTTGAAGAACGTCTAACCGGACTGGCACTTCTCCACGTCCATAAAAACGTACCCATTGAAGTAGATGAAGTGATAACGCGTTTCGGGAGAAGACGTAAAAGAAAAATTGATTTTGTCATTTAAATATACTTGTATCTATTATAATCAAAATTAAATTATAAGTTCTTGTGTCTTAACCACGACTATGTGACCCCCCCCTTGCGCCAAAGCTGGATCCGCCCTTGCAATAGGAGCGCTTGATTTTCATGGCTTAGATTGCAAGATGTTGGAACAAGCGCCCATATATTGGTCAGTTTGACACACATCCGTAGATTAGCTACCTAGCACATTTCTGGTGGAAACGCAATCTTTAGGGTCGCACTGCACTTCGCCCTACTTAATTACCTCATGTTTGTGATCCTTCTTGAGAGATCCGTGTCCTCCGCCTGAACTCTGTACGGTGTTCATTTTCTCAGCAAAGAACTCACTCACTCAACACGTAGTGCACATTTTCCATAACACTTTTTCGTGTGAAAAATCTTAGATCTTTTATGTCCATGTTGAAGTAAGGTAATTAGTCCAATCTTCGTTTGAAATAACTTTAGTGTATAAACTCTACCGTTAAATGGACGATTTTACTACGATAGGCACTGTTCAATTCAAATTCACGGCAGTTTTTGTATCTTGTACTTCTTCCAAATTTGTACTATTAAGACTAAGATGTGTGAATTCATTGGAGCTTAAACTATTACACAAAATCTGTATTATTTTTTTAAAACAATTTTCTTTTTTTTCATAACAACGTCTTAACAGTAGTATGAAAGTATTTTAAATAACACAGTTTTGGTATACTTGTTCAATATTTATTGTTTTTGTTATAAAAACTACAATACAAAACACAGTGTATATACCTACGTATACGTGGGGTATACTAAAAAGTTATTTCATGAAGTCCCCTTTTATATTAACCTGTCCTAACCTTTTCTTTATTTTATTATATCACACAGGAAGCGGAAACCATTCGTTTACATTTCCAAATGTGTAAATTATACTAAACGCTCGAGTGTCCTTCCTTGATATCAAGGGACAAGAGGACTTATATTTCATAAACCGTAATATTCGTAATAAATTGATATGTTTAACTAATTAAATAAAACATATTTTTTAACTAAGCGCTTCTCACATAATATATTATTTATACAATTTTATCTTGATCTTGAGCTATCTAAAAGTTGTAATTGTGAAAACTCTGTCACAATTGGGTCTGTGGTTTAAATCATGAATAAGCAGACTCCTATTTTCTGTGATGATATTATCATTGATTCGTTTAAATAAAAACGCAAAATAAATGTTATTGCAGTCAAATAAAAATAATATCATCTTCTAAGGTATAACTATGATGAAAACAATAGTATTACATACATATACAAACAATAATATTAGCACCTGACAAACAATTCGACATCTTATATCTTATTCGTTCATATGAACGGAACCCTAATTAACGATTTTTGGTTTTTTCCCTATACTTGTGCTATACCTTACTTCTTGTCAAGCAAGATCCTTGCTTCTTGTTCATGATTCTAGGTTAATGGAAAGTATTTTATAAGTTTTGATTTATTGTCGAGTGTCAAAATATGCAAAACTAGATGATTCCCGCGACTTCGTCCGCGCGGACCAAATTTTTTCGATTCCCGCGGGAACTCTTAAATTTTCCGGGATAAAAAGTAGCCTATGTCCTTCCCCGGGATACAACCTATCCCTGTACCAAATTTCATCAAAATCGGTTGAACAGATCGGCCGTGAAAGCGTAGCAGACAGACAGACAGACAGACAGACAGACACACTTTCGCATTTATAATATTATATAGTATGGATATGTTCACGGCTAATCCAAATCTAAAGTAACATTATAAAGAGGAAAGATTTGTTTGTTTGTTTGTTTGGTTGTAATGCATAAACTCAAAACTACTCAATCGATTTTAAAAATTCTTTCACTTGTAGAAAGCTACATTATCAACGAGTAACATAGGCTATAATTTATTTTCAAAAAAATTAGAGATCCTTACGAAAATTGCAATAATGTGAACCAAGTCGGAAAAAATCGTCTCTTCTGAGAGCTTACGTGGCGTGCGCTGCGTAAATAGCTGCCTCCTCTACTCAAATCAGACGGATCGCTGGCTTTTACTGCGACAGATAAAGCAAAACTTTTGGCGACTCTGTTTGCGGAAAATTCGCATCTAGATCCAGGATGTACTAAACCACCTTGTTTACCATCTTGCGGCTCTGCCATGTCAGAGATACACGTTCGCCAGAATGAGGTGCTAAAAGTTCTCCGCAACCTGGATGTGAATAAAGCAAGTGGTCCAGATGGAATACCAGCAATGGTTTGAAGACCTGTGCTCCCGAGTTGTCTCCAGTTCTGACACGCTAGTTTCGCCTCTCCCTTAAGTCTGCCCGGGTCCCTAAGGCTTGGAAAATTGCGAATGTACAGCCGGTCCCAAAAAAGGGCAGCCGTGATGACCCGGCGAACTACAGACTTATTGCAATCACCTCCATGCTTTGTAAAAGTTTGGAGCGTGTTCTGAACAACAGGCTACTGGCATACCTCGAAGAAAATGACCTCCTGTTGGACCAACAGTACGGATTTCGACGTAATCGATCCACAGGGAATCTTTAAGTGTATGCCACGCACATCTGGGGCGAGGCCATCGAAAAGTATGGTGAAGCACTAGCTGTTTCACTAGACGTCTCGAAGGCTTTCGCCCGGGTCTGGCATGAAAGCCTTTTGAGCAAGCTTCCAGCCTATGGGATACCCGCTGGCTTCTGCGACTAGATATCGGACTTCCTGAGTGGACGATTATTTCGAGTAGTCGTTGACGGCTCCTCATCTGATCTCATGGCGATCAATGCCGGTGTCCCTCAGAGATCAGTTCCCTCTGCAACGCTTTTTTTGCTGCACATAAACGACATGCTAAAACCCGGTATCTTTGGTTATGCAGATGACAGCACGGTCACAGAGAGATAAATATCCGGTCCCCGAGCCAGTGGAGCTGAGATTCTACAGAGAGGCTTTGGTAGAACGAGTCAACTTGACCTTGAAGGAGGTGTCCGACTGGGGTGACGCCAATCTCGTCAAGTTTAACGCTACCAAAACGCAAGCGTCTCTATTCACCGCGAAACGGAGTTCATTCCCACTCACTCCGACTTTCCGAAATATATCCGTTCCAATTAGCGACAGTGTTGAGCTCCTTGGTATCAACATTTCGTCCAACCTCAACTTTGGACAATGCATCGAATCCAAGGCAAAAACAGCAGGCAAGAAACTTGAAATCCTCAACAAAGTCAAGCGGTTCTTCACGCCGGAACAGCTTCTTATTCTGTATCAAGCACAAGTTCGATCGTGCATGGAGTACTGCAACCATTTATGGGATGGCTCTGCCAAGTACCAGCTTGATGCATTGGATTCGGTGGATCGTCGCGCCAGGAGACTTAAATTGGTAACAAAGCGCTGGTCAGTTCAAAGCTGCAAAGCTTAGAACATCGGCGCAAAGTTGCCTGCCTGTCGGTATTCTACAGGATATATTTCAGAGAGTGTGCTCAAGAGCTATTTGATCTGGTTCCTCCATCACCTTTTTATTATCGAACCGCAAGGCATCGACTAGGTCTGCACCCTTACGCAGTCGAAATTCCGCGGGCTCGTACGAAGCGATTTGCTTCCTCGTTTCTAATTTGAACCGCTAGGATATAGAATGCCCTCCCGGCTTCCGTTTTCCCCTCCTCTTTTAATATAGGTACCTTCAAATCAAGAGTGAATAGACATCTTCTAGGCAAGCGCGCTCCACCTTAGGCTGCATCACCACTTGCAAGCAAGTCTGATTGCAGCCAAGCCTATATATTTAAAAAAAAATGTTGCCCGTGCGAAGCCGGGGCGGATAGCTAGTATTTATATAAATAGGCTAAATATGTTTAAATAAACGGCTGCATCTTTTGATTGCGTTGACTTAGAAGCTTGATTATTTTTACAGCTCCAAGGGACCGTAGAAGTCGACTTGACACCTCTACGCATTCCCGAGAAAAAGGTGATTGATAGACAGATGGACAGACAGACAGACGGACTACAAAATGATCCTATAAATTTCATTACCACCGCAATTAGGTTTTTATTTCTATCAATGCTAATGGCTTGCTAATAACTATCCATTTTGCGAAGATATAAATGCGAAAATACAAGTGACCTTCATCAACACCTTTATCAAGGTGATAATAAAAATCCTAATAACAATGTAAAGCTTGATATAAGGTTTACGTTATAAAGCTTGCCTTGCACCTTAGCAAAAGTGTGGACTTGGCAGAAACGAACGAGTGGAAACGAGCATTCACTTGGCCTAACAAAATGAACTCAATAATTATTATTGACAAGTCTAAATAAAATGACATTACTAATCGACAATCTATACATGGTAAGTCAAACTTTATTTTATTTTATTAAATATTATAAAAGACCTGAGCTCCAAATGTTCATATGGCATGTATCAGATAATGATCCTATCCTGTCGTTAGCAAAAACACGCGATCATTTGTACAAAATATTGCTTTTAAATTAGAAAAAGCAAAATCCTAGCAAAACATTTAAACATTTTAGCGTTATTAAAGTAAGTCAGAGTATTGTGGATGGATAAGGAAGGATAAAGACCGGGTCAGTTTATTAGGTAGTTAGTATTCTGTGACCGGGCATAGTGGCGTTTATTGAGAGAGGCAATGCCCCTCATGTCACTGCCTGCGTCTAGCCACTTTGGATATCCACAAGTTTTAAAGACGATGATAATATAACGGCAGAAGATAATTTTAAGTCATATATTATTCAGAAAAGTTAAGTAATAGCACAGAATAGATAATTGTACAAAAGGCAGATTATTTTTAACCGACTTCCAAAAAAGGAGGAAGTTCTCAATTCGGCACGTATCTTTTTTTTTTTTTTTTTTTAATGTATGTCGGTGCATATCTCCGTGGTTTCTAAACCGATTTAAATTTTTTTTTTACATTGGTTAGAGGAAGCTCACGAGGTGGTCCCATAAAAAAATCTGACTCCAAATCCTCAATCCTGATGCTGTAGGTGTACCTACGTCTCAAAACTAGGGAGTTATGAGTTTTGATGGTGAATTCATATAGTAGGTATCAAGTCACGTGTATACGATACAACTCTGAGTCCCAACTCCTCAACCCTGAGTCCCAACTCCTCAAAGCTGATGCTGTAGGGTACAGAACTCCTTAAAAATAACGATTTAAGATTTTTTTATGATGAATTAATATTGTAGGTGTCAAGCAACGACTTCATACTTAAACCCAATTTCCAACTCCTCAACTCTGATGCTGCATGGTACTGCACTCCTAAGCCGTAAGGATTTAGAGTACACTAAAAAGTTAAAAATAAAAATTCTTTCCAAAAAACCGACTTCCAAAGCCACTGTAAAGTAAAAAATAATTTTGATTTCTACACACTATGTTGAAGTCGGGCGAGTATAACAAAGATAGGCATAGTTGACGCGTGAGGCTTGCCCGACTTCAACATAGTGTGTAGAAATCAAAATTATTTTTTACTTTACAGTGGCTTTGGAAGTCGGTTTTTTGGAAAGAATTTTTTCCGGTACCTACTTACAAAAATATTTAAAGGCTCATAGTGAAATTCTTCCTTTGCTTAATTGTATCCAAAGAGAAGCGAAAGTGATTTTAGGTGTGGTTTATGGAGATTCTCGTTGGATACTGGCGTTTGCCAATCGTGGTAACTTTGACGATTAAGGACCGATAAGTATAAGTCACAAGAGATAGCGTGTTCGGTGTACTGAAAACTTACACATTCTTCTACACCAAAGCCTCTCCCAAACTTATTTTGTTTGAAAGATGCTTTGATCAAAGTTTCCGGGTAAACCTTATCTAAGGTTGGGCCACTTTTGAAACATATACCTACTATAACTAGTAATGTATATTAAGCTTACTGCCTTGTAAGGGCGACCAAATTTTACTCTTCTTCTCCTTATATTGTTTTATGGCTTTTAGTAGTGCCACTCTAGCACAAATCAAATTTTATTTTTGAATACTAAAGACCTCTTACAAAAACACATCAATGTTCACAATAGGAAGTTGTCTGTCTATCATCATCATCATCACTACAGCCTATTAACGTCCCACTGCTGGGCACAGGCCTCCACTCTCATAGGAGAGCGGGAATTAGAGCTTAGACCCACCACGCTGCTCCAATGCGGGTTGGCGGGCTAGCCCGTCTGTCTATAGAAAAATAATATTCAAAAGGTTTCTTAAATAGACTCAATGCATCGAATTAGTTGCCAATTATTTATAAAAAAATCTCTAAACCAAACTAAAATGACAGCTCTTAATCTAGTGCAGTCCCTTTCAGCAGGCAGTATTATAAAAGGGACAGCGATAATAATGAAGGAAATAAAAGTTTAATTCGCTTTAATCCGTGACAATAGGTAAATCTATGTGGTACTATCTATCTAAATCTATGGTGTATCCACACCACAGAAATGTTCCAAAAATATTTTCAACGTACGTTTCACTCCGATTCCGGAGCATGGGTGAATCAACTAGTTATTATTATATAGAGCCACTGCTTCGAGTTTCGAAAAAAATATTTTCTTATCGTTTATACCATACGCAATGGAAGGCGTCGGGCGATAAAATTTAACACGAGCACGAAGCAATGGAAGTTGAGAAGTTGTTAATACCACAGCATCGTTCTACCCTCACGCTTCGTAATACATTGCGGATTTATTCCAACTAAGCCCGAGATGTCTTCAAAGGAAATGGATGTCTTTGGTGACCATTAATTTAGGAATAAAGGTTTAGACTTTAGAGAATATCCTATTTCAAAACTACCTGCAATATTAAATCCAAATTTGCATCTCTTATCCGAACCAGTGCAAAATTTGAATTTTTAGAGAAGTAAATATTGGTGAAATAAATCGGTAAAGCTCAGTATCAAAACATAGCTTTTTATTTGGCCTGGGAAGAATTTATAGCTTTGAAGGCAAATATGTGGTACACAAATGTAATAATTTTATTACTTCAGGCATTGATGTATAATTGTAGAATGACTTTAGGCAAACAATATGGGGTTATCTGAGAGAAGATTAAGCCTGATATTTATTATCTTTGCCCCTGATTTACATTCAGGAAATGTTCGAAACTGTACGTGGAAGACTTAATTGTTACATCCATCATATGTGATGAGTATGTAATATCGTTTTGAACAATTGACAGTTAAATACATGGAAGGAAACAGTAGTAATTTTAGTTGAAACCTTTAATCCACTAGTTTACTGATAAAAGTATTAAGAATTCATGAAAATTTTAACGATTTAATAAAAAAATACTGGTAGAAAATTAATACCTACACAGAAGGGACAATAGCTGGATATCGAAAATGTCATCGATAAAATGGATCATACTAATATTATAAATGCAAAAAGTGTGTATTGTTTGGTGGATTGTCCTTCAATCACGCCGCAACGGAGCAACGGATCGACGTGATTTTGGCAGAGGACGTGGAGAGTGGCATAGTTTTTATCCCGAAAAACTAAGGAGTTCCCGCGGGAATCGGGAACGAAACGAAGGAACGGACGAACCACATAAACGAAGTCGCGGGCATCAGCTATTAAGTAAAAGTATCGAGGGTCAAAACTTAGACAGCTCGTTCAGACGAAGTCATGTCTATTAACAAAGATGACTATACACTTTAAGTGGATCGCGGATGCGGATCCTCTATTATACCCTGTTTACCCCGAATTTAACGTGAAATAAATATCTTATGGAGTTTAATTTGTTACATTAATCGATCTAAATGATATTTTTAGGTTAGGTATAGGGTTTCGATAAGCCCAAATACTTGGTTTTTTGAGGCTTGGTTTATACCCATAAAATATATCAGCTCAATACTACGGGTCTCTGGTCGCAGTATAAGAAGGGTTAAAGTCTTATAGTCGACCACGGTGGTCAAGTGCTGTTTGTTATACTTCACTCACCTTTGAAAATATCATGGAGAATTCTGGAATGCAGTTTTGCTCATGAATTTTCCCTTTGCCGTTAAAGCTTAATACATACATAACTGATGGATAGGATGGATTTCAACCTCAGATCTCTTCAAATAGCAGTTCTCGCGGGAACAAAAAAATACTTAATCTATGCGGACGAAGTCGCGGGCATCATTTAGTACATTGATAAAATTAAATTCGTCGTCGTACATTAAAACTTATAATTTGCCACGAAATCGAATAAGCTTACGATGCCTCGACTGAGTAAAACTAAAAGTAATATCATAATCTTATTAACGAAGCCATGATAGTGCATGATTAGAACAAGTTCAAATAGCAAAATTGTGAAATTACTTTCTACTGGAGGACTTCTAGCCGTATTAACTTGTAGAGGATAAAAAAAAAAAATTAAGATAATGTAGATATATATTTATTTAATTCTGGTAGTTTATATTTCTTAATTTTATAATACGTATAGGTATTTTATGTATCTAAAAAAGTATCGTTATATCGTTAATTATATTTTTATTTAAACCTTTTTAAATAAAAATTTGAGCTAGCCAAAAAATTAAAACTTGCGAATTTCGTGAGTGTTTTCACTGACTGATCTATCAACGCTCAGATCAAACCACTGGATGGATCGAGCTAAACTTTGGCATACAAATAACTTTAATGACGTATACATCCATTAAGAAAAGATTTATGAAAATTCTACCCCTAAGAGGGTAAAATAGGGCTTTGAAATTTGTATTAAAATCGTACCTAACGTGAGTGAAGCTATAAAAGGAAGAGGAGATTGACAGACTGATCTATAAACGCATAGCTCAGTTGGGAGTAGGGGAAGGTTGGCATACAGAAAACTTTTATGACGTAGACGTCGGCTAAGAAAGGATTTCCGAAAATTAAACCCCTACGGGGGTTTAAAATACAGGTTTGAATTAACCTCACCTCACGTTAGCGAAGCTGCATGCAAAAGTATTATTTTTATAATGAAAGTTAGAACACCTTACCTTTTTAATATCGTTAGAATCGCGTGCTATAAACTTTGAGATCTAAAGTGCATTTTTATAGATCGACACCATAAAACTAAAGCTAAAACACCTGCTTGGTTGGGGTCCTGACTAGATTCGCACCTGAGTTTAACTATGGGTACGCCATAAAATCTTACACGTTTCCCTGCTCATTCTTTAGAATGTAACAAGAATAATTAAGTTAACGCGCGGGTTTTATGTTACACTATAAAAGTTCATTTTAACACCTTTTTCTTGAATCACTCGAATTTTTACACTGAGTGGGTGTGGTTAATTTTATTTTATTACAAGTTAACCCTTAACTGAGATCTTGGTATTAAATGATGATTCAGTCTAAGATGGTAGCGGGCTAACCTCTTATAGGGGTAGGGCAGGTATATTAAACTTTACTAACCCTAATCGGTTTCTACATAGCATCTTACGGGTACACTTAAATGCTTGGCGGCACGTCCTTGCTAGGGGGTAGTAACTAGCCACAACCAAAGCTTCCAACCAGAATAGACCAGACCAGACAAGACCAGAAGAACTTCAAGAATTATGAATTTCCAAATAGACCCTGCCGGGGATCTTACTTGGAGCCTCCCACTTGTGAGACCACAGCGCTCACCCCTGCGCCAGGGAGGTCGTCAAAATTTTAAAAACGTATCCGTACTAATATACTAAATGCCAAAGTATGTCTGTCTGTTGAACGAAGTCACGGGCTTCATCTAGCGTAGAAATATATCCAAAACAAAGACACCATAGAACGTTTTCGTCGCATCTCAGTGCAGTGAGGTAAGCGTGAGAGCTCTTGACACATATTTTACCCCACAAAGAAGCCTTTAAATGTTAAATATAGTGAATGGCTCTTTAAAACTGTTTTGATCTAGCGCCAGAAACCAATTATTAATTAGATAGTTATCCATTTAAATGTAAATGGACTACTGATTAGATGTTAAGAATCCATACTTACTTTATATTATAAAAATGCGAAAGTGACGTGTCTCTCTGCTACGCTTTCAGGGCCCAAAATCGGTTGAGTACAACCAATTTTGATCAAATTTGGTACAGAGATAGTTTACATCCCAAGGAAGGACATAGGTTTTTTATCCCGGAAAATGGAAGAGTTCCCGCAGCAATGAAAAAACATCAATCCACGCGGACCATCAATCCACGCGGACGACGTCCCAAGTATCATCTATATGTTGTATCATCAGTATCATCTATCTGTATGTTTATATACCTATAATGTACAATTAATTCACCTGTTTGATCACATGGCTATATAATGGTCTTTTTCACTTTTCGGGTCTAGGAATATGCCTAGATTGGCGTATCTCATCTACCAGATCTGTTACAATTATTAATAACAAGAAAAAATTTATTGTAATATCTACTCCGTTTTTAATTAGGTATTGATTCAAATAGGAACGTTCTGTTACACGCCCCGCGTAGCACTCAGGTCTTTTTATATTAATTTTCTACTGCAAAATTCAAAATGAAATAAGTTTAAATTTGTTTACTTTCACGTAGCGTAGAGCACTACTATATTTTTTGAGAGCTTTATGAAAAATATTTAGGATTTTTTGAACTAACATTCATTAGGGAGGTTCTCAATTTGGTGTGTATATTTAATACACACTCCATTAGCTTAGATTGCAAAGTCATTTTTTCTATCTAATTGAACGTTTGCTATCGCGACTTTTGATTGCTGAAAAAGAATTGTTTTCCAAAGATATAGAAATTTTTAAAATTATATAACTGGATTGAAAATATTGAACAAGTATATACCATTGTGACCATAACCTTACAACAGTAACCTTCCTGTGTATTTTTAATAAAAGCTATCAATACCCACCGATTACACATAGATTAATAAATACAATTAATAACATTTAAATAACACTACAATATCACAGCACACTTAACACTTAGGCCACATTGAATGATATAATATTGAATTATTGAAATTGCTAATACCTACTCTTAAATTCGAAACTTTTCAAAGATTTAAACGGCATAGAGTTAAAATATTTACAAGATTCTAGAAATATTATAATTAAAATATGATTGAGATGTTTTGAGTAATTCATTTGTTTATCTAACAAACACACTTTAGAGTTTATTTTTGATTGGTACAAATATTTTTACGAATCATAGAGTCTTCGCTTGCCAAGCAAATGAGCACGTGGATCCACCTGTAGATTCAAAGTTTGTAAATGATTTTTTAATTTTCTTAATTAGTTACTACGATAGTCATATAGAACAGTCTAAATATGTTTAAGATGAAATAAGATTTTTGAAAAATGGATTGAGAAACAAGGGGGCGAAACGACCACCCCTAACGCCGTCCCGAAAGCGACTGAGACTTTGCCGGGCAACCAAAATTCCGCAAGGATATCCCAATTCGCAACTCGTCTAGCAACCAATCTACAGAGGTTTAATTTCATATTAAATTCGAGGATATATTCTTCGTTCTACTCTTTTCACATTTGCTATAAAATAAGCATTGTATATTAATGAAATTATAATTTATTACGGTTTCGTGTCGTTCTTACCGATTTATTTTATCCATTTACATATCTGTGTCGTTTTGCTTCGCTGTATTTCAACGTATAAATAGAGTGCGTTAGTTGAACTAGTTTCCATGTTCCAATATTGTGATTTATGCTCCTAATAACTTATCCGTAATCCTTTCGTAAATTTTTAATACCTTACTCGATATTGTTTCGGCGTAACATTATGCTTTCCTTCACATTTTTTAAAAAGCTTTTGAAGTGTATCTTCTTTAGAATCGTTGTAATTTAAACAATCAATGAAACGAAAAAGCGACACTTAAAAGAGACAAACATATTCATAATAGGATTTAGCCTGCGAGAGAATGAGAGAATACAAGTTATATTTAACTCATTATCTCGCTGGATACTTTTCTGAAATTTCACTTAAGCCGTGTGAGAATTGCACACCGACACTCTTTTCACCATATAATACCAGTTTGGTGCATACTTTTCAGGCTGAAATTGTTAAGCTATGAGTGAAATCAATTCACCGCATATTTATAACTAGCTGATGCCCGCGACTTCGTACGCGTGGATAGAGGTTTTGTGGTTCCCGCGGGAACTCTTTAATTTTCCAGGATAAAAAGTAGCCTATGTGCTATTCCAGACTATAATCTATCTCTGTGCCAACCAGATCCGTTAAGCTGTTGGGGCGTGATTGGGTAACAAACATCCATACATCCATCCATACAAACTTTCGCATTTATAATATTAGTAAGATGCAACCTTGGATGCACCCCATTTAAATATGACGTATATGACTTACAATTTACACAAAACTCCTCAATTTGGCCTAGCCATGGTAACAGGGAGATTTAAAGGTTTCTTAAAATTAAAAAAAACCGGCCAAGTGCGAGTCGGACTCGCGCACCGAGGGTTCCGTACTCAAGAAGTAGGTATAATTACCTTTGTTAATGAACCGCAAAACTAACTTTGTTTGTAGAGGTTTACTGTTAATATCAAAAAATTACGTTTGTTGTATGGGAGCCCCCCTTTAATATTTACTTTATTGATATTTAATTATTTATTTTGAAAGGTAATATACAAGTTAATATTCTGTGAAAATTTGAACCGTCTACCTGTTACCGTTTTTAATATTGAGCAAAAAAATACGAAAAAAACACGTTTATTGTATGGGGACCCCCCTTAATATATATATTTTTTTAATTTTTAGTATTTGTTGTTATAGCGGCAACGGAAATACATCATTTGTGAAAATTTCAGCTTTCTAGCTATCACGGACTATGAGATACAGACAGACAGACAGACAGACAGACAGACAGACAGACAGACAGACAGACAGACAGACAGACAGACAGACAGACAGCGGAGTCTTAGTAATAGGGTCCCGTTTTTACCCTTTGGGTACGGAACCCTAAAAACTAGTAACTGTATTGAGGAAGATCTGGAAGGCTCTGGAGGAGGCCTAATGTCTCAGGACAAGCTGATTGTTCAGTGAATATTTTTGTAAAAAAAAATACCAAAATATTATTGTAAAAATGTTTATTTAACAATAAAGGCTATGATTATGATTGTGATTATTAACTGTGTTTAGGACTGTTACAGAATAAAAAATCGCAGCTGATACATTGCTGACTGGCGCATCGTATGGACAAACTTAGTTTGTATTCCAAAACATAACTTTTACCACTGGTTTCCAGATCTAGATTTACCTGCAGAATGGATGGGTTTTTTTTTTGCGACGGCAATATTGCGGTGGGTAACGTACAGATAAGGGGCAACGTCGTTTGAATTTTATTCGCATTTCATCCATTTCATCTCTCAGATAAAAGAACAAAGGAAATCCAACGCTTTGACTTATTTAGTTCCTACTTACCCTTCTATGATGAGTAATAAACGATAATCTAGTGAGCCAGATCTAACTTATTTGAATACTACCTAATATTATGATATCTTACTAATATTATAAATGCGAAAGTTCGGATGGATGTATTTTGATGTATGGACGTATGGATGTTTGTTACTCAATCACGCCCCAACGGCTGAACGGATCTGGCTGAAATTTAGCACAGACATAGATAATGGTCTGGAATAGCACATAGGCTATTATAGTATATAAATTTTATCCAGGAAAATTAAAGAGTTCCCGCGGGAACCAAAACACCTCAAACGCGGGCATCCGCTAGTAATCTATGATTTTCAAAATCAGGTACCTACTGTAAAATGTACCTATTATAGCTAAGGTCCCCTGGCACAAGGTCGTTGAATGTGCTTAAGTAAGTGTCCCTTGTGTAGTTTGGCGCTTAAGATAAATATCATACTAAAATACTTGTAACAACTTGACAAATAATAAACTAATATCAGCCACCATGATACGAAATGCCGCAATGGCTCGTATTTTACATAACGCAGTGAAATATTGCGTAGAGCTGCTACGCGTTAACGCCGCTACGAATTACGACTGCTACGGCTTCACATAATTCCTGTAGCGGTACTCACGCTTACTCTGAGTTTTGACATTGCAAATACGATTGATCACAAAAAAAGTAAAATGAACCTTAACTGCATTGGTTTAGAGCTCATTTGATCATTTCTTGTATTTATTCACAGCCAGCGCTCCAAACGCTGAATTTATGACTTTATAACCCGAGCTTTTGGGTCCATTTTACTTCGACATTCGCTTACGCTTGGCGTGGTGAGTTCTCTATGGAGTAGCACAGCTTTCCTTGACCGAACGAAACGTGTTTTTCATACGACGTTTCGCGTGGATATTTTTGTTCTGTCCTGAATTTTTGCATGTGTTTTTGTTTTCTATGTGTGTATATTTTTTGTGTTTTTGAACTCACAATAGGAACTTTTTATATGTATTGTTTTAGGAAAAGCTGTGCTACGAATAAAAAAGTATATGCCGTGAATGGCACGGCGAAGAAAGACATTTCTATAATACATCACATAATGTTTGTATAGCACTTTATTGGAAAGAAAGTATGGATCAGATTACACTAAAAGGAAAGTAGGATCAAAAATGCGCGATATATTCCAGACAATCTATAAATACCTACTTAAAATTCATATTTACCGAAACAGGCATAAAAATCTGAACATTTTACTTTTACGTATTTGTTTTGTGCTTGTTTTTGAATTTCCTTTTTTTTTTAATGACAATCATGCATAGTACAATGCAATGATGAGGTCTAGGTTGGAACGTCTTTGCCTAGAAGAAACCTTTTCACTTTGGACTTGATGGTACTTAAAGTTATACAAGGTACGATACACGTGCATTGGAAGGGTATTCTACACCTTAGCGGTTCGAATAAGAAAGGTAAGGCAAACCCGTTTCCATTTCCATTTCCATTTCCATACAAAAAATGGCATGAATTTGTATTTAGCTGCAATAATGTGTATCTGATAAAGTTAGGTATGACTGTTAAATAGTAGGTAAAAAAGTTAGAATATGGTACGGATAACGTTGTTACTTCCAAAGAACAAAGAGCGTTTCGAATAATCTTTTTCACGTTAATCGCGCGTAGAAGAAGCTACGGGATTATTAGGATTAGGGGTAATATACGGGTCGTTAGTGCCTTTTAATTGTACCATGCTGTATTGCATATACTTATCTAAAATTAAAATGATAAATGCGAGTGTAATAATTTGTAATAAAAAAAGTAAGTATAATAAAAAATTTATTGATAACAATAATTATCGTTAAAGGTACACATCATAGAGGTAATATATATTTTGTTAGTAATACAAAACTTATTTACTACTAGATGATTCCCGCGACTTCGTCCGCGTGGACCAAGTTTTTTCGATTCCCGCGGGAACTCTTGAATGTTCCGGGATAAAATGTAGCCTATGTCCTTCCCCGGGATACAAACTACCCCTGTACCAAATTTCATTAAAATCGGTTGAACAGATGGGCCGTGAAAGCGCAGCAGACAGACAGACAGACAGACAGACAGACAGACAGACAGACGGACAGACAGACAGACACACTTTCGCATTTATAATATTATAGAATGGAAGTATGGATGCTAGTAGTTACTTAATCTAAAACTTATTATGCAAGTATTTAAGATGCGAGTCAATACTACGCCGTTCCGCTAAAAATAGCACAGCAATGACTCAAGATGCTGTTGGTACTGCCCCGCAATCTGCGCACCAGGGGCTCCGCATCTTTTGCGCATAGTGGCATAAAAACAATCAACTTGCGTTCCGGCGAACATCCCTGATGGGCTACCAAAACATACAATAATATGTCATACATATAATCTATAATAATTAATATATAAAGCGAAATACCACTCATTCACTCACTGACTTACTTATTACGATATTTCAGGAACTATAAAGCATATGGAAATTAGGAAGGAAGATCCCCTCTAAGTTTCCCATCCCAAGATCCCATCTAAGTTTAGTGTACAATACAAATACAAATACAAATACAAATGTTTTATTTTGCCAAATGTGGGTACAGAATATAGTAGGATGGAAATTAAATTATTGTGCCTGACACATTTTGCCAAATAATTGGCGTGCAAAATTGGTAGTACAATTACATACATACTGCTCAAAATACATAATAGGTATGCGTTATAATAAGTTATAAAATTAAGTATTAATTATTAGATTAACATATAAAATTACAGAATTAAGATAGATTATTAGATTATATATAAGCTTACAACATTAAAATAGATTTATTAGATTATTTATTTATTAAATTGAAATGTCATAATATCCTATTATAAAATTGAGATACTCTCAGGTCAAATCTTACATTTAGCTAAAAATTCGTTAACACTATAAAAACATTCGCCAATTAAATATTCAAATAACTTTTTCTTAAATATGGATGTTGGTAAAATTTTAGTGTTGTCAGAGAGCTTGTTGAATAAAGTTACAGCCATACAGTAAGAGTTGCGAGAACATAAAGTTAGTCTGCGCTGGGGTATCTCTAACTTGAATTTTTGTCGGCGGTTCCTATTATCAGGCTTCATCTCGAATAAGTATTTGTTTTTTTTTACAAAAAGGCAAGTTTCGAAAATATATAGACATGGCAAGGGCAATATCTTTTTCTTTTTAAATAAAGGCCGACACGGGGCTATTATATCAGCGCCACACAGTGATCTGATGCATTTTTTCTGTACTCTAAAAGCATATTCAATGTCGACAGAGTTACCCCATAAAATAAGCCCATAGCGCAGTATTGATGCTACATAGCCATGGTACGCAGTTGTGGCTGCTTCTTCGGAGATTGTATTTCGAAGTCGATACAGTGCATATACAAACCTATTGAGTTTTTTGCAAGTGATTTGAATATGTTCTTTCCAACTGCAGTATCTGTCAATCGTAACACCTAAAAATGTTGCTGATGGTACCACTTTTATTTGTTCATTATTATAACTGATATTAAGGTTATGGGGTGTGCTATTATATGTTTGAAATTCAACTATTTTTGTTTTATTTAAATTAACACAAAGCTTGTTCAAGTCGAGCCAATTAATAATTTTATTTAATCTATTCTTAATGTCCTGTTCGAAATCGTTAATTTTATTACTTTCAACTATTAATGTTATGTCATCAGCGAAGAGAATTGTGTCATTATTTACGGTTTCTGGTATGTCATTAATGTAGAGTAGGAACAGCAATGGTCCAAGGATACTTCCTTGGGGAACTCCAGATGTGACTTCTTTATATGAAGATCGATGTGTCATTTTGTGCTTATTACGTATTGTGGTAATTTCAACGCATTGTTGACGTTTATCTAAATAACTTTTAAGCCAATCATGACTAGTGCCTCGGATCCCATACTTATATAATTTTTCTAAAAGTATCTCATGGCTAACGCAGTCGAAGGCTTTAGACATATCCAATAAGACTGCAGCTACTGATTTTTTTTTATTAAAAGCATTGGTTACCTTCCTTATCAAATCAAAACATGCCAGTGTGGTTGATCCATTCTTTTGAAAACCGTATTGATTTGTTTTTAGTAATTTATTTTTATTAATGAAGTCGTTTATTTTATTATACATAATTTTTTCAAAAATTTTTGATAGTATAGGTATTAGGGTAATTGGTCTGTAATTATTCATCTCATTTTTAGCTCCCTTTTTATGTATAGGCTTAACAATGGAGTACTTTAATTTTTGAGGGAATGTACCGTCTTTGAAGGACATGTTTACAATGTAGCTTAATGGCGCTGTTATCAATGGTGCACAAGTTTTCAATATTTGAGTTGTAACATTGTCATAACCTGTAGAATTTGTGTTTTAAAGACTTTTAATAAATTTAAGCATATCGTGTTCAATTATCGGTGTTAAAAATAGGGTCGTGGTATTAAATGGTACCTTTTTTATTGAGTTATACATATTAGGGGATTGTTTTTGCTGCGTTATATTAATAAAATAATCATTAAATTTTTCGGATATCACAGAGGGATCTTTATATGTCCCAGAGTTAATTTGTAAATATTGGATGTCATTTGAAATATTATTATTTTTAAAATTATTTTTTATTATCGTCCACGTCGCTTTACACATATTTTTGGATTTTGTAATAAATCTTGTACTCGCTATTTTTTGAGATCTAAAAATACAGTGTTTTAGTATTTTTGAATACTTGGTGTATTTTTCTAGGTTAGATGTTTTGTTAGATTTTGTGTATATGTAATTTAAGTAGAGCTTCCTTTTATTGGTACAACATTTTTTTAAGCCTTTTGTTAGCCAACTTGTTCTTATGGACTTTTTGACTATTTTGACTAATATATATGGACAACACAGATCATAGAATAGAGTAAAAATTTCGTAGAATTTATTAAATGCTGCGTTGGTTTCCGTTTCCTCGTATACTTCACTAAAGGATAGGGACGAAATACAGTTGAAAAATTTTCCTATATTTTCGCTACTATAGTCTCTTTTCTTCTCAAACAAGAAGGAGTTATTTTTCCTTGGTTTGTTAGTGGTAAGATTACAGCTAAGAGTTTGAGCCATGTCGTGGTCTGAGAGAGCTAGCTGATGCGTACGAGGAGTGACTTTACCATCCTCAATGTTACTTATAATCAGGTCTAGGCAGCTATTTAGTCTAGTCGGTTTTGTGATGTGATTTTTCATATTGAAATTGTCTAAAATTGAAGTCAACTCACTAGTATATTGATTAGTTTTAAGAATGTCAATGTTCAAATCACCACATATTATAACCTTCTTATTTTTTTGTTTCGTTATTTTGTGTAACAGAACATTTAGGCTGCTTAGGAAATTGTTCACCTTAGATTGAGGTGTTCTATACACACATATCACTGCTAAGTTATATACCGGGATATCAATGCCACAACATTCGAACTCAAATTGTTTACACATATCGGTTAGGTCAAGAGGTATGCACTCTATATTGCAATGTGTTAAGATACAAGTGCCACCCCTTTTTTTATCGCTACGACTATAGTTAGCCGACAGATTATAATTTTCGATACGTAAATTCTCAATAAGGTCGCTTCTTATAAAAGTTTCAGACAGACATATGATATGAACTATACCTAGGGAAGATTCAATCTCTTTTACCGCTACTTCTAGCAAAGCTTTTTTATTCAGAATTCCTGCAATATTCTGATGTAATATATTAATAATTGTGTTTGTCCTGTTATTCAAGAAAAAATTTTTTTTTTGGGATAGTGCTTTTTTAGGTTCTGAATTTACGTTAGAAAAATAGTAAGGAATTGTACCTTTTTTGTGTGTATTCTTATGTATATGATTTGTAATTTTATGGTCTTTTTTTATATTTTTTTTCTGAAAATAGTATAATATAGTACCCTTTGGATGGGAGCTTTCGTTCGTTTTATTTATTTGTTCGCAAGGTGTTGTGCTATATTTTAATTTATTAGTGGAAAAATTTAGATATTTGTTGTTGTAGTCGTATACGTCTATTTCATAGTTGATGTATGTTGAAAAGTTGGCTATCACATTTTTGATGTTAGAAATGTCATCATCTTTGTAATAAATAAATTTACAGTTAGGATAATTCAGTAGTAATGTTTTAATGTGGTGATTAAGTAAAGAAACGTTAAGATATGGATTATGTAGGATTTCTAGTACGTATACATTTATGTTTTTTAGGTAGTTTAATGCGATTGACAGATTATTTAGTAGTAATATAGGATTAGTGTCATTTGACCCAATCGATAGGATAACTCTATCATTTTTCCCAAAATTTCTTGTTAATATTTGACATGAGCTAAGTACAGCAGATGACTGTGCGTCGGGTTTTGTAATGCTAGAAATAACATAAACATTATTCCACTTTCCTTGCCTAGAATTGATGAGCTCTAAGGAGAGTCCAGAAGCTTGTTGGTCCCCTAGAATCAACAGTCGTTTTGTTTTGCTAGTCAGTATTGAATTATCAAGGATTAATTTTTGTTTAACATCCTTGCCTTGGCTAGGGTTTAGTAGGTTGGTCAAGTATGTTGAAGATTGTAGTTGCGGTTCAAATTGGATTTTTTGAGTGGAATCGTCCTCTTGCAGGGGGGTTGGGATTTGTAAACGTTTTCCTGTCAAAGAGCTTGCCATTCTCTCAATCTCCCTTGTATTTTTATTTATTTTAGGGTTATTTTCTAGTCTCAGAGATGTATTATAAGTTTCCGCCGATGATGTGATTCCTTGTAAACTTTGATTTGATGAGATAAAAGTATTTTCATGTCTTTCTAGGAGATACTTAAGGTGCTTATTCTCTGATGTTAAGTTCGCAATTTCCTGACGTGCCGACGCCAATTCCACCTTTAAATTTTTAATTTGTGTATGTAAATCAATAGTGGCTTTTATTTCGCAAATTATAGATTGTTTATGGCTTTCCAAAAGTTGGCTTAATTTTTCTTCTAAGAAGTTCATTTGTTGTGATTGAATCAGTTTGCTGTAAGTGGAATTGTCTGCTAGAATGGAGTCTCCGAGAATAGTGCGATCTTCCACCAAGAGGTCATCTACTGATAAGTCAGTGTCGTTAATAGTAGGTTCCTCAAACGGTCGGCGAACGGGTGTGTTATCTTTCTTACCGCGTCGTGTAACCTGATCGCACTGCATGCATTTCCAATATTGTTTTAAATTCCTTAAATTACTCGTGAAGAATGTTTTCGTGATGTTTAGACATTCGTAATGGTAGCAGTCCTTACAATGGACACAAATCAAGCGTTCATCATCATTAACAATTGCGTTATTACATGCCAAACAGTTCATTTTTCTCTTTTTGTATTGTAAAATTATGTGTTTTGATTTTTAACTCACGCGCCGGTCGTTGACTTTCGTTCAATCGATGTATGCGCCGGTAGGGACGGAGCGCTGTAGTTCGCTTATGTGCGAGCAGGACGGTTGATAGTGCACTGACCTCGGGTCAGTAACCGACCTTGGCACACTATTCACGTAATTTCTATCACTAATATTCACAGTTTACCTTATTTATTCGTCTAGTTTTTCAGTAAAAATACACCAGTTAGATTGGAATCACCTTAGTCTACACTTTTTAACTAGTTTTAACACGATTTCTGCATAACTATGACTAATTTAAGATTTTTTAAACGGGAGCGTCGTTGTATCAACGTAGGCAACAACAAGTTTAGTGTAGTTAATAAATTCACCCCTAAGGGGGTGAAATAGGTGGTTTAAGTTTGTGTGAAAGTCCTATGTTTTAAAAGTTAGAGACATGAATATTGGCATTAATGTTATTAGTTTTGAATAATAAAAACCTGCATAAGCTTAGCCTAGCCTTTTGAAGCGAGAAAATTTTCATAGGAAATCAGAAATTGTACGCGGACGAAGTCGCGGGTTACCTTTAGTAGTCATTATATATGATCAAGGTCACTTGTCTTGGTTTGTCAGCTATCCCTACTAACTTTCAGCAACTTCAGCACATTCACAATGCATCAGAATCTAACTAAAAATGGTGAGACGATGAAAGCTGCAATTTTGAATATGCATTCTTCCATTAAAGAAAGTGGGACACAGTGAAAAATGATCCAAAAAACCTTTTCATACCGCCACCCGCTGAGCTAAAAGCAATCTTAGTTGAAGCACCTATGCCGCCATATTTGCTTTAGTGGCATTTTCATCACGTATCAATAGGATGAGATTGTACGCGGGCCTGATACCACTAACGCACAATTATGTTACATAAGTAGGTATATTAATTAATTTGTTCAGCTTGGCGGTTCAACTCTTAAATGCGACCTGTTGATACTCTTCCGCGCAAGCTTTGTTATTAAGGTAGGTTTTTATAAAACTTATAGCTTATAGGTCTTATTTTTTTTTTTTTTTATGTACCCATATAATATATATTATAAGTAGATAAAATTAAAATCTAAATTAAATCTAAATTAACAACTAAATTAGAAACTAAAAACTAAACATTAAAAATATCATCTATCCCGCTGCAATGAGGCAGTGTGCCCAGAACGCTGGCTGCGTTACCCCGCTGAATAGCCAATTATTATAGGTCTTATTGAAACATTAAAAAATATCTGTTGGTTTGTTGGTTGGTTGGGACTGGAGTATAAAATCACAACAAACCTGACAAGTTTCTATTTGTTTTTTTTTTTATCCACTACAACTTAGCCCTTAACTGCGATCTCACATAAGTGACGATGCAGTCTAAGATGGTAGCCGGCTAACCTGTTAGGAGCATAGCAGTAATATTAAACCCATACCCCTATTCGGTTTCTACACGGTATCGTACCGGAACGCTAGATCGCTTGGCGGTACGTCTTTGCCGGTAGCGTGGTAACTAGCCACGGCCGAAGCCTCCCACCAGGCAGGTTTTTTATTACATACAGTAAAGTTATCATCAACTGGTCGCCCTCGTACTGATGAGCGCTTTTTTACGCCGGGCGATGTCGCTTTTCAATTTCAAAATGAGCATAACTAAGCGCCCGGTGTTTGTATGGACGGGGGTTAGCGAAAAAGCTTTTTGTTGAAGACTGTGCAGAGCCTAGATTGCAGCTAGGGATACACTTCTACTCGATCACTTTTAGTTTATCAAACAGAAACTTGAAAATTCGATTTATCTGGCGACTAATCCAGCTGCCGATCCGAAATAGTGGCGCACCGCAGTTTGCTCAGCGTTGATTAATTGTATGACTCCCGTTCAATTACTCGGTAGTCTCAGAGGCAGTGTTAATGTTCCTTGAGATAGATTAACATTAAAATATTAGATTTTTTAGGACATAGTTCATTTTGCGACGGCAAACAGGTGAGGACCTGGCCTGGAAAAATCTTACGTGACAAAAATGCGGGTAAACTCTGTCTCTCTCCCTGTGTATGGATGGAGAGAGATACAATACCTGTGAGTATTTATCTCTGTCCAATCATTTATTTTACTTTTGTCAGATGGAGTCAATGATGGCGTTACTGATTCGATTTTTGATAACAATCGACTTTCTTTATAAAGAAGTTTTAATCAATTTGACACATTGATATTTATATTTGCTCAACATTTTTTTTATTATTTTATAAACGTTCAACAAGCGTTCACATTACTAAGTATATTAAAGTATGTATTAAAATAAATCATTTATCTACTCCAGCATCGAAAAGTTCCAATTTCGAATTTGACAACCCTCTTTCGTGTTTGCTTCTCATAACGATACAGTTCGTTGTATGGGAGCTGTATCGTTATGAGTCGTAGCTGTATCGATATGGTTATCTTCATAAATAGGATACCTATAGCTTAGCGGCTCTGGGTTCTAACACTTTTGGTTTTTATTAATTTATAAAGTAAAAAATTATAAAGACGTCCTTGTCGTAGATAAAATCTTGTATGCAACTGTACGTAATTAGTCATTTTAATTCTCGTACTATCCTATTTTGATACTCGGCAAGCCTCGTATCAAAAAACAGCACTCGAATTAAAATGACCCTCATTACGATACAGTTGCATAAATAGCTATTATATAACAGTACACTAAATGTATATGAATCTGCCTGGTTAAGAAACCATCCATCGCCAAAGATGCTTAAAAGACTATCAAGAAAGCTAGTATTGAAGCTCCGTGATTATTTTGAAAAGGAAAGTCGTGAGTACTTGTATTACTAGATGAGTATACGAGTTACGAAATATCGGATAAAAGGCACGTCCCTTCACTATTGGAAAAAAACGATATGCGTCTATGGAGTATTGCATTTTTTTGTCGATGGTTGTCTGTCAATAATTATGATGTGCCAAAAGTAAAATGAATCGTTGGACAAGGCATAGTATGTAGTTTCGAACACTTCAAACGATCTCTCCGTAGCTCGTTTAGAAAATAGCCGCGTCGTAAAGCAGATGTCTCAGGTACGATTTCCACCCACGTAATTGGTTATTCGAAATTTTAAAAAAACTGTGATCTATACCTACTTTTTTACCCGTCAGATTCGATAAACGGCATTTCTACCCCTTCTCTTAGTCTATCTAGCACGTTGATTATAATCTGAATTAAATTGGACACAGCTTAAAAATAACAGTAATATGAATAAGTAAAGAAATATGATTATTATAGTTGTATCCGCCAGATACAGCGGCGAAGCAGACTCATTATTGCAATTGCAATTAGTTGCTCGACATGAATTACGCTTTAACGACCAATAAAACATATCTTACCGAGTAATTTAAGAAAGTGCCGGAGAAATATTTTAATAATTAAGGTTATATTTTACGATCGCTTTTTTGTGCGGTATTGTCCATGATTTTATGTTCCTTGATTGTCTTCTATGCAATCATTGTTTCTTTTCTGCTGGCCTACCTACTTACCTCAAAGTATGGTATAAAATGAAGGCTTTCAGATTATATATTTTATGTTTTTGTTTTTGCACGTATCCAGGTATACAAAACTTGTAAATTTTGGACCTTGTAAAATGGTATCCATCAGAATGGCGGGTGTAGGTTTTCCGATTACATTCAAACTTTACTGAATAAATGTACGATAAATGTACGTAATTGTACTAAATTATGGATAAATGTACTTTATCGTGTATTGAGAAAACATGAAATTAAAGTGAGCAGCCATCCTGACGTCAGAATGGCGGGTGTACTCTTACATCTTCTGCAAAAATAAACTTTTTTAAAATTAGACATTACCAAATAAATGTACGTTAAATGTACTTATGGAAACATCATATCAAAATTAAAAAATGCCACTTTTGGCGAGGAAAAAAAATAATCTTCAACCAGAATATTGCAAAAGTGCACAAGTCCTCAGCTGCTATAGGGCCCTATAGCAGCTGAGGACTTGTGAGGACTCGTTTAGAGATAACAGAATTAGTGTACAGTATCAACTAATATTTTATGGAAAAATATTAGTTGATACTGTACCTAATAATCTATCTTCTATATATGTATATAAAAATGAATCCCTGTTTCCCTTGGTCACGGCATCACGCGTGAACGGCTGGACCAATTTCGCTAATTCTTTTTTTATTGTATAAGTGAGGACATGGAGAGTGACATAGGCTACTTTTTATCCCGGAAAATTAAGGAGTTCCCGAAGGAATAACAAAAAACTTAAACTACGCGGACGAAGTCGCGTGCATCAGCTAGTACTTAAATAACAATAACTAACGAAATACTAAATCCATACTAATATTATAAATACGAAAGTGTGTCTGTCTGTCTGCCTGCTACGCTTTCACGGCTCATTCGTTCAATCGATTTTAATGAAGAGTAGGTTGTATCCCGGGGAAGGATAAGGAGTTCCCGAAGGAATAACAAAAAACTTAAACTACGCGGACGAAGTCGCGGGCATCAGCTAGTACTTAAATAACAATAACTAACGAAATACTAAATCCATACTAATATTATAAATACGAAAGTGTGTCTGTCTGTCTGCCTGCTACGCTTTCACGGCTCATTCGTTCAATCGATTTTAATGAAGAGTAGGCTGTATACCGGGGAAGGACATAGGCTACTTTTTATCCTGAAAATTTAGAGTTCCCGCGGTAACCAAAAAACCTCAATCCACGCGGACGTAGTGCGGGCATCAGCTAGTAAATCATATACCATAAACTGACAAACTTATCTGGCCCGGTGGCCCAAATTGGAACAAATTTTTATGCCTGTTAAGTTTATTTGTTTTTTATTTTTAATAGATAGATTCTAGCGACGCTGACGTCAGATAAGTTTGACGGGCTATACAGGCTACAAAATTTCGAAACTACAAGCATTGTGTAGTCCGGTTATGCTGTCAGAAATAATTCGATTATGTAATATGTAATTTCTGACAGAAAAAAATATATTATTTCTTAATATAAAAAATATATAATTTCAGAATATAATTTCTGACAGCGTAAGCAGCAGAGCTGTTTGCCAGTAAGTGTTGCTAATTATATGGGTGCCCCATTGAAGCTTTGCATCTATAAGGTCACCCCCAGGAATACAGTTAGTCTCTCTTATTTTCAGCATATCATTATTTAGGTACCATTAGTTTTATATCACTTGTGGATTTGGAATTCGGCATTCCAACTCTTCACATTTATTTATTTTGAATTTAAAAGTTATGATTTGCATTTTGAATCAGTTCGTGTCTTGAGAAATTGCAGTATTTACGTCGTCAAAGGTGTCCTTATTTCTATCGACTTTATAAATTAAAGACGTATCGTCAGCAAATAGGTAGCACACTGTCACACATACCGCAAGTGTTTCGGACAAAATATTAAGATAAATATTTTATGTATACCAAGAACATGGAGGGGCCTAGAATAGTTGTATATTGTATTTAAAACCTCCTAAATACCTCGTTGTATGAACTCAAATCGTGCCAAGTTTTAATTGAATTCATTCAGTAGTTTCGGCGTGATACAAACAGACAGGCCAAAATAACAGTTTTGGCATCTGCTATATTATAGAGTGCCCTCCAAAAAAATATGTGTAGCTACCTACAGAATTAGACAATTTTGTTTTATGTATACCTAAGTATACCAAGATGATTTGGTACAAAAAACAAACATACACCCATGTTACCCATACATTTACCCATAATTTAGTACAATTACGTACGTTTATCGTACACTAGCGAATGCCCGCGACTTCGTCTGCGTGGTTTGAGGTTTTTTGGTTCCTGCTGGAACTCTCTAATTTTCCGGGATAAAAAGTAGCCTATGTGCTATTCCAGACTATAATCTATCCTTGTGCCAAATTTCAGTCAGATCCGTTCAGCCGTTGGCGCGTGATTGAGTAACAAACATCCATACATCCATCCATCCATCCATACATCCATCCAAACTTTCGAATTTATAATAATAGGTCTTTATCTATGAAATTTCCGTTTTGTATGGAATAAGTGAAAGTACTTATTTTTTCAAACTTTTTTGTTTCTGTTATTCGAAGTAATCACCCATGCAATCGACGCATCTTTGCCAACGCATTGGCAGTTTATTGATGCCCTTCTTGTAAAAATCAGCTGGACGGGAGGCAACAAACTCTTCAAAGGCATTTTGGATGCCTCTCGGGAATTGAATTTTTTACCCATTGAATTTTTTATAAAAAGTTGTCTAAATTTTGGAAAAAGTAATAGCCGGTAGGTGTAAGGTCTGGTAGTATGGCGGATGAGGGAGAGCTTCCAACCCCAGCTCTTGCAGCTTGGAGACTGTCTGTTGCGCAGTATGGGGTCGCGCGTTGTCGTGAAGGAGCAGTGGGGACGACCGATTGACCAAAGCTGTTTGCAGATGTGCAAGCTTCTCCAGTTCTTCACAACTGCAGTAATGCTCATGCCGTTTTGTAAAAAGCTGTGGTGAATCACACCCGCACTAGACCACCAAACAGTGACCATCACCTTTTTAGGGGTCATTTTTGGTTTAGGGCATTTCTTTGGTGCTGAACCAGGATCTAACCAACTTGCTGAGCGCTTTTGATTGTCGAACAGAATAAATTTTTCGTCGCACGTAACAATTCGTTTCAAAATTCCTTCATTTCTTTGCCTGTTGAGCAGCGCAAGGCAGGTCTCGACGCGTGCGTTGCGCTGGCGATCGTTAAGGTCGTGGGGCACCCATCTGTCAAGCTTTTTTACCTTGCCAATTTGTCGCAAATGGATCAATATTGTTTTGATGCTTACATCAAAAGCTGCTGCTAGCTCAGCTGTAGATTGAGTTTTGTCAGCTTCCACAATCGCTTTTAATTCATTATTGTTGACCAAAGTCTCCGGACGACCACGAGCTTCATTTTTAAAGTCAAAATTTCCAGAACGGAACCGGGAAAACCAATAACGGGTTGTGCGTTCGTTTATACAGTTCTCTCCGTAAACGTTTTTTATGTAACGTGCCGTTTGTGTCACGTTGGTGCCACGACGGAACTCATATTCCATAATTACACGAATTTTTAAAGTATCCATTATGACAAAAAATGTTCAAATGTAATGAAAATACAACGCTTATCAAAAAACAAAAGACTGATTTTGAAAAAAGAATGTCATGATTTTAAGGCAAAATTAATTTGAGTTTAGAATACAGAGCCATTGCAAACTTTTTTAATTTGAAATTACCAATACTGAAGAAAGGCAATTTCATAGGTAAATACCTAATATTAGTAAGATTGATTCAGTATAGTTTGGATGGAATCGAAATACTTACACCCGACGCGCGTCCTGACTTCAGGATGGCTGCTCACATGTGTTTCACAATATCAGAGCTCGCATAAAGTTTTAGTAATTTTGATATGGTGTTTCCATAAGTACATTTAACGTACATTTATTTGGTAATGTCTAATTTTAAGAAAGTTTATTTTTGCAGAAGATGTAAGAGTACACCCGCCATTCTGACGTCAGGATGGCTGTTCACTTTAATTTCATGTTTTCTCAATACACGATAAAGTACATTTATCCATAATTTAGTACAATTACGTACATTTATCGTACATTTATTCAGTAAAGTTTGAATGTAATCGGAAAACCTACACCCGCCATTCTGATGGATACGTAAAATGTGGTTTTATTTTAATATTCGGATTGCGCTCAGATAAAAAGAAATTAAAAAAAAAATTCAATAATACATACCTACGCTGTAGAGATTCCATGTAATGTTTCTGTTGCTGTAATTTTTGTGCTGGCGTACAGCGGTTAATTGCGATCTGAATTCTAATTTTATTTCGGTTGATTGTCCTCAAAGTAAACTTCTTGAGTTGGATTAAATTTATCAACCTATTTTATTACAGCGAGAAGAAACCTAATACATTTAGTATCTTTCCCTTTTACCGTAATTAAAGCCTTCGTCTTGTGGATTTATTGGGCATACACAATTAGTAGACTCTATGTTCTGTACTCTAATGATACTCGTAGTAGAGGCGTGACCTACAAATTACTCTTGATGAACTTAAGAGAGTAAATTATATGGATTTAACAAGATAATTAAAAAAAAAACATTTTAAAAACAAGCTTTTTTCGTCCGCCATACTGAATTTAGTGTGATGTAATTTTTTTCGTATTCTTCTCAACAAACGCTTTTAATTGATACCCATATCATGGGGACCATAAAAAAAGTGTGTGTGTGCAATTCATACTCGGCAGAAGTGAAACCTCAGAAAAGTAGCCTTCTGGAGAATGAGATAAATATACCTAACTTGTATTCTATCTCATTTTCTCGCAGGCTAAATCCTATTATGAATATGTTTCGTCTCTTTTTAGTGTCGCTTTTTCATTTCATCGAATTTTCAATTCATAACGTTTCTAAAGAAATTTCACTTATAAATATATCGTTTAACTAACCATTGCATTGTCATCCAAACTAAACTATCATCTAAACTAAATGTATGCAGAATTTCAGCTCAATCTAAAACCGGAAGGTAAAAAGCACATTCCTACCTAGGTTCCTTACTTATTTTTTGACTGTGATTACGTACAAAGGATATAAGGACGATAACATCTCCATTGAGCGTCCGGTTGTTCAAGGGAGAGTAGAGGGCACCAGGGCACGTGGCAGATCACCCATGAGGTGGACAGACCAAGTGAGGGCTGCGGTGGAGATCCCCTTACACGAATGCTGAGTTTCTTGCTGGTTCTTCTCGGTAGGAATGGCATTCCGAACCAGTGGTAGATTCACTTAACGATTCAAAAGCACTTGTAAAAGTTTTTGTGAATAAAAAACATTTTGATTTTGATTTTGAATGTACGTCGCAAGGTTGCTACCAGGGAAGAGTGGAGACGGATCTTTAAGCGTGCCACAACACCAAAGTGATGACCACGACCGCTCTGACAAGAGCGATACGACGAAGAAGAAGATAAATGTGTTAATGCTATCCTTTATTAGGGTTCCGTACCCAAAGGGTAAAAACGGGACCCTATTACTAAGACTCCGCTGTCTGTCTGTCTGTCTGTCTGTCTGTCTGTCTCCAGGCTGTATCTCATAGACCGTGATAGCTAGAAAGCTGAAATTTTCACAAACGATGTATTTCCGTTGCCGCTATAATAACAAATACTAAAAATTAAAAAAATATATATATTAAGGGGGGTCCCCATACAATAAACGTTTTGTTTTCGTATTTTTTTGCTCAATATTAAAAACGGTAACAGGTAGACGGTTCAAATTTTCACAGAATATTAACTTGTATTTTACCTTTCAAAATAAATAATTAAATATCAATAAAGTAAATATTAAAGGGGGGCTCCCATACAACAAACGTAATTTTTTTATATTAACAGTAAACCTCTACAATCAAAGTTAGTTTTGCGGTTCATTAACAAAGGTAATTATGCCTACTTCTTGAGTACGGAACCCTCGGTGCGCGAGTCCGACTCGCACTTGGCCGGTTTTATGTTTAGTAATCCAATAGTACCAAATATTGGAGTAATTATATAATCAAACTTAATATTGTATTCACCACGATATGATAGCAAGTTATTCAAAATGAAATACGAGAGCACATAATGAATATCACTTACTCGTATATTCTCAATAATATATTTTCGTCTAGAAATTAATACTTTATTAATACAAATGAATAAACATGAAGTTTGATTGATTGCTTATTTTTGATATGTTTCTTTTTGATCTAAATCATATTTAACCTTGGACGAAAAGTATCTAACCAATAATAGCTGGTATTTACTATTTAGTATCAACAAGAGTATATAAACTGCAATATAGGTTTTAGGGCGAAAATACATTACGGGCACGACTGGACAAAACGTCCGCATTAAACGATCACGTCATAATATACTTTCACGTCATATAAACACACGTTTCGTCGTGTTTATAAAGTGGAGTAAATTCAATTCGCGGTATTATACGGTTCACTAATGTTTCGCAAAAAACATTTAATAAATGATCATTTCACAATAAACGTTTCAAAAACTAATCATTTCACAAACGTCGTATTCCGCAAACATATTATATTTTATTAAAAGATGATTTGACAAATTCTTATTTCACAAATACTTTACTTTGCAAACGTGCTGAATGTAAAAATGTCATTTACTAATTTATCATTTCATAAAATAATTCATTCTTCAATTCTTCCTTATTTCTGGGTGGTATAAAAAGTAAATAACCACGAAGAGGATCTTTCAGACCATATCATCAGACACTTCGTCACCTAAACTATCCGAGTCGGAGTGCCCCCAGTCCCGAGCTCGCTTCGCTCGCTCTTGCATGAGCGGGAGTGGTGCCTAAAAGGGAGTGGAGAAGCTAGGAAAACCACTCGACCTTTGTTCAGGACCTCCTTCGCCAGCTTCTGGCTACGCTCTTTACAAAAACACTCTAGGGGTAGGACAGACAAGTCTGAGTGCTCAGATTTCGACCCAAGAATGACAATTTTTTAAAACGGGCTACGCCAGAAGACTCTTACAGTATTTATCAAACAATTCATTTTATCAAAAAAGAAATATGCTTTACGTTGTTTTATTAAATAGCACGATTTATAAATCAATTGTTTGTCAAATTATATTTTATGAAATGATAATTTGTCTGTTAATTGTTTTGTCAAGTGAATTATTTATAGCACCAAAAGTTTTATAACGATTAATATATGATTCATAATTTTGGGAAACGTTGTTTGTGAAATGAAAATTTGTTATTTGTTTTTTGCGAAATGATTGGTCACCGTATTATGCAGTGGGCGCGCGGACTTTTTATCCAATATTTTTCCACACTTCACAGTGTGTTTTAGCTCTTCTTTAAAAATAGGATTTATGGAAAATTCCAATTACGGTACCTACCTGCCAACTTAATAAATAAACCAGAAATTATTAAAATCGTTTACCGAGAAGCTTTCTTGTTAGGTCGGAAGAAACGCCGTGGGCGATAATAAACAAAGTAGATTAGAGTATTGTCTGAGCAAATATCTTTTGTTCTGTACCGATATTCGGGTTAATTAATTCACTTCCAGTTTGTTATTCAGAAACCCATTAAAATAATATTAATACTATTACTTTAGAATAAAACGTTCTATGAAACCTACAGTTTTAGGCCAAAGGAAAAAAACACTGTTACATGGAAGCTTTACCTTTAACAACCAGAGATTGTTTAGAAAGTTATTCTTATATTTTTATACATACTTTAATTGAATTGAATATAATATTATTGTATTTTAGAAAACAGTAGGTATGTAATAGCTTTTTAACTAAGTAAAAAAAACGTCTTGATATTTCAGGGGCTACGCTCAGATTCACCATTTGATCATAATCAAAAGGCAGGAATCTAATTAATGATTCAATTAAATTTATTTTTAATTCAAATATTCAAAGTTAACCCAAATTTTGAATAGGTATAATTCAAGTGAAAAATTTAAAATCTTTCACCAATGTGGGTTGCGTTTTTACATTTATGATATTCTTTTGTTTGAAATATGTTGGTGAAAGCAAATGAAAGTGTGCATTGTCTTTTCGATGTGGATGGTTCGGAACTTTTTCAATGTTTCAAAAGAAATAATATGTCTGACTTTTTACGCTAAGATATTAAAAAAAAATTCTCCAAAAGCTTTCTTGTAGCTCAACACATTTATTTTGCTGTGTATCTACCTCAATCTGCGTTCCTTTGCTGTTTTTTACCCCTATTTTACCCCATTATGGGGTGAGTTTTCAAAAATACTTGCTTAGTGGATGCCTACGTCATAATAGCTATCTGTTTGAAAATTTTCAGCTCGATCCGTCCAGTGGTTTGAGCTGTGCGTTGATAGATCCATCAGCCAGTCAGTCAGTCCTCTTTTCCTTTTATTAAATTACTAGCTGATGCCCGCGACTTCGTACGCGTGGATTGAGGTTTTTTGGTTCCCGCGGGAACTCTTTCATTTTCCGGGATAAAAAGTAGCCTATGTGTTATTCCAGACTATAATCTATCTCTGTGCCAAATTTCAGCCAGATCCGTTAAGCTGTTGGGGCGTGATTGAGTAACAAACATCCATACGTCCATCCATCCATCCATACATCCATCCAAACTTTCGCATCTATGATATTAGTAAGAAGATTCTGATTAATAACTTATTACCATATCTCTTTAGATTACAAAAATCATAGGCCTTGACCTGAATGCACTTTAAATAGGTACTTAATATATAATAATATAGCTGTGCAAAAATTCATTTTGTAGAGATTTAGTCTAGTTATAATTTAAATATGAATTTATTCAAGGTTTTACTTACATTTTAAAAATAAGTTAAAGCTAGACTTTACTCATATTATGTAGGTACAGAGCTTTTATTCTGGAAATTTGTTCACGTACGACAATGTGCCTTACTTCCAAGATGTATTTTCCAAGAGTATATGTCTCTCATCCCAGAAGTTTATCTTTGATTATAAAAGTTTCATGACTTAACATACATTTTAAAACATATCATACAACGCAATTTCTGATACTGGAATACTGGGACCGTATTACGTATTTATTACTGCTGCAGGGTAACGATGGTAATCATTTTTGATCGGCTAATAACAGTCAAAACCCACTGTCGTAGCAAGAGTACTATGTATTCAGCATTAGAGATTATATCAATGATCGATGCCGCTTTTAGGTACATAATAGCTCTACCTTCTAGAGTTTTTATTTCTGGAATGCATTCAGAATCTTCCCTTAAATAGACCGAGCCGAGCCTATGTCTTAAGCGGAAATACGTCATTAGCCCGTAATGGCCGCCGCACTTCCGCTCCAGTTGAATAGCACATCAGAAGTAAATAGCTAGCTAGATAGGTACGTTATTAATGAAACGGTAGGATTTAGCTGAAATGCAATAATATAAATTACACTGAGAACATTTATTACGGGGCTGCTAGTTATATCACCTACTAGTTGATACAAGCGACTTTGTCCGAATGGATTTCAGTTTAATTTACGTGGGAACTGTTTTCATGGGATAAAGAGATCCATAAAGATCCTATATCAATTTCTAGGATTCTCGTACCATTGTTTATATTATGTGACAGGGAATGTCACATAATATCAACAATGGTACGAGACGTCCTGTTAGCAATTATTTCCCCTAAGATGTGAATTTTAGGGGAAATAATTGCTAACAGGACGTGATAATTATTTTAAAAACGAATACTATCAAACTGTATCCGTTTCTGTCAATCAAATTGACGCAAATATATATAGTTGACATAAACGCATACTTTATGGGGTTCTTTATTAAAAACCTCGGAAGTTTGAATGGATGTATAGGTGGATGGATGTTTGTTACTCAATCACGCCAGAACGGCTGAACGGTCGATCTGGACGTTTGGCACAAAGATCAGAGCTTGGAATAACACACGGGCTATTTTTTATTTCGGAAAATTAAAGATTTCCCGCGGGAACCAAAAAACTTCAATCCACGCGGACGAAGTCTCGGGCAACAGCTAGTAAGCTATTATTTGGAGAACTCGTTCAAACATCATCATCATAAAGAGAAAAGCCCTCATACACGCACTGACAGACAGACATAAAATTCCCACAGGAGCGAAGACACGGGCGGTTTTTAGTTATCAAGTACAAGTCATCTAGAAAGTAAAGTTTACATTTGAAGGAACTAGAACTTTAATTCGCTATAATCCGCTACAGTTGACCAATCTATATGGAATTAAACTTCTAGTTCCGTCATTATCATGGACTTCCGCAAAGTAAAGCCTGTTTCTATCCAATACATTAAGTATGTTTCATTTCGAATTCCCCTGTTCCAAGAATTCATTTCAAGTTATAATTGAACACCAATTCTTGATTCAGTCATGGTTTGTACAGGATATAGTATCAGTTGCGTCACTTCGTGTATATCAAATTCACTCAAGTGCAGATTGCTTGGAGCATTGTTGAGAATAGGGGGGTTATTATGTGCTACCTATCGCAAAGTGGTAGATTCATTTGACTATTATAATATAATATGTAAAGATGATGATGACGTGAATTAATAAATGGTTTTATAGTGCAATAATTGAGTATCCCCTCTTATATGGAATTTGACATTTGTAATTGTAATTATATAAGTACTATTATCAGATTATCATTGATTATTTTATATTATTTTCGTTCGGTTTTTAATTGTAGTTTTATATGACCTTTCATAAATGTAATTTACTAAATTTCTCTTTTTAACTTTGATGATTTATACCAAATATTCATACACCATTAATTGGTAGAATGTATAAGGCTCTCAAACTGTAACCATGACAAATTTACTGTATATCACCTACAATCTCATGAATAAATTATTATTTATTTATTATTATTTATTATTCATAAGAACTTGTAAAAAGTCTATTTGAATAAAAATCATTTGAATTTGGAATTTGGAATTTTGAACAGCGATTTTAAAGCTATGAATTTATTTACTTAAGAACTAAAGTATAGCCGACGTAGCTCAAAAGATAAGCAAGGAAAAGTGGCAGTGGGCAAGTCATACTTGTCGCAGTACCAACGGTCCATCGGGCAGATGTGTTCTGGAGTTAAGACCGCGTACGCATATACGGCATAGTGAAGGATGACCTCCAGTCCTCTGGACCGATGACCTGGAGAAGGTGTTGACAAGCGGGAGGATGAGGAAGGTGAAGGACCGGGTCTTGACTGCGCGCGCGAGAATTTACTTTTGTTAGGTGGACGCCTATATATAGCCTGATGGAATGCAATCAAATAAATCAATCATCAATCAATCAAATAAATATAAATAAATAAATATAATAAATGCGAAAGATTGGATGGATGGCTGTATGGATGGATGTTTGTTACTCAATCACGAACGAACGGCTGAACGGATCAGGATGAAATGTGGCACAGAGATAGATTATAGTCTAGAATAACACATAGACGTTTTATCCCGGAAAACTAAGGAGTTCCCGCGGGAACCAAAAATCCTCAATCCACGCGGACGTAGTCGCGGGCATCAGCTAGTTGAAAAATAAAAATACATGTTTGTGCGCAGAAATGTGCATACGCAGAGTTCAATTGCTTAAAATATTCCTATTAATTAATCTTGCGGTTCCGCTCTAGGTAGGCCGGTTGCCGTATGTAGGTAATTGACGATAGTATACGGCATATTTATGTAATCATTAAATTACCATTGCTATCATCTACAAGTCGCTTTTGTACTCGTAAAGTACATACTCTAATTAAGGCAAAACCATTATATTATGATATAGTATAATCTAAACCAGCTACTCAAAAAACACAGTTTTGTTTAATTAAAAGTGACATTAAATTTTGTCAATATCATTGACTATTCGTTATAAAGTCGCACCGAGAATTCTTTCAAGAATCAAGTGTTCACGTGATACACCCCTAGGAACTAGCAGGAACTTAGTTTGTTGTTAAGCAACAACGTGAAGATTGTGTTCACGGTAGTTAAAAGTACAGTAGTTCTTTTATGTTATATAAAAGTTGTAAAAGTAAATTAGTATCTAGAACTTATATACAAGTCCTACAACTGTATTATATTTTAATGTTTTGTATGTAGCGCCTAAAGTACTGAGCCGTTTTTGATAAAAGAGAAAGAGAAGAGACAATCGATTCTTATGGTTCGGGTGACCAAGGCTACATTTTACACGAACAAAATCGATATGACGGATTTTTCATCCAAAAATGTGGGCGCCTTTGAAATTTTTTCAATATACTCGGGTTACGGTTTTTAATTAATACTTACTGCTTGTTACAATTAAATTTTTGCAATATTTACTTGTATATATATTTGAATTTCAGTTAAATGACACAAGCAAAATAATAAAATGTCTGTCATTCGACAATTTAGCACAATTATTCAGACTCAAACTCAAGTCATTAGGATTTTTTAAAATCCTATTTTGGACACGTATTTATCCTGAAGACAAAAATAGATCCTCATCCTACGGTAGGATTTTAAAAAATCCTATTTTAGTCACGTATTTATCCTGGAGATAAAAATAGATCCTCGTGTATGTTTGTTTTGAGCAATTAGCAAGTTAATGGTAGGTAATGTATGGGTGAAAATTCTACTCGGAAAGATTGAAAAAGAGACACTTGACGACCATACCTATATACACCGTCCATTTTAGCGATATAGCTTCCGAAGCCTGCAATCACAATCAACGTATTTTTCGACTGAAGTGTAGCCTCTTTAAAAGCAATTTGATATAAAATCTCCGTGGAGAGCTAGCGAATCGCAACAATATTCGTTTATTTTTCTAACAAGTTCTCGAGAGACCGATAATGAACGTTGAGATAACTTTGATATCAGCAATATTATCCGCTTTGGTATTGCTACGCTACAGGCTACGTATAGGTACTTTAAAGAGCTAAAGTAGCAAATAAACTTGTGTGTCCGACGCACGACTGGAATTTACTCTTACCTAAAAAGCTACCTTTAAAGCAAATTTCAGAAAAAATCAGTTGAAAAGATGGGCCGGGAAAGCGTAGCAGACAGACAGACAGACACACCTTCGCATTTATAATATTAGTATGGATATAGATTAGTAAATGAGGGTATATTAACGCTTGTTGTGTCTAACAGTAATGACTTGTGTCTTTAACTCACAAAGTACTGTATATACTGGAAACAACGAACACTAATGTAGTAAGGAAGTATAATAATACGATAGTTACATAACATGTTTGTTCCAGTTTTAAATGGGTTAAAACCGTACAACTTGATCGTCAACAGTCCCAGATCGTATTTATTTTGACCTGAAACAGGAGAGACTAACACATTTTTGACATTGCCTTCTTTCTTTTTTCGTTGATCAATGATAAAACATGATCATGAATATCTAAAGAAAAGGTGATTGACTGGTCTATCAACCCACAGCTCAAACCACTGGACGGATCAGGCTGAAATTTGGCAGGAAGCTTTTATGACGAAGGCATCCGCTATGAATGGATTTTTAAATTTTTTATGAAAATCGAACTTAACGTGAGAGAATCTGCGGGAAAAAAGCTAGTACATTATAAGTTTTAAGGTAAGGTGATGTACAAAATAATTATATTTGATAATATAATCTTATAATAGATTTGAATTTCTCGTTGGTCTAGTGGTTAGCATGTTCGACTGCGGCCGACGAGGTCCCGGGTTCGAGTCCCGGGTCGACAACAAGTATTGGGGTTTTCTGATAAGAAATTCTCAGTACTAGCCCGGAGTTAGGAAGTTGCCGGTGTTTCACCCCCGTGCCTCGGAGAGCACGTTAATCCGTCGGTCCTGCGCCTGATCTCTCACCGGTTGTGTCGGATTTTCCGTACCATCGGGCTATGAGGCTTGTGCACTATAATATCTCCCGCGCAGATGGCTAATCTCTCAGGAGATTGGCCGCCGTGGCCGAAATTCGGTCGGGAGGACATTATTATTATTATTATTATAATAGATAATATTATCGAAAATATAAGAAACCCAAAAACCCAAATATCTTTAAGAAACATGAAGAGTCACAAATCTAGATCCAAGTATACCATATAGCTTAATGACAACGATTTAAGTCGAAAATCATCTTCCTAACAATTCCTAGTTATCTAAAACCACTCTGTGAACAGTTTGCATTCATACCTACATTATGGTCGGAAATGGGTAAGTCGTTACGGCGTAATGGCCGACTTTCCGCCCCCGGTTAAATATCACACCCAAAAGCCTTATAGCTACATAAACAATGGACTGGGTTTTTCTATTACCACTAATGTCTGGTAAGGTTATCGGATATATTAATGCCTACGGGTGGGTAAAATTCTGGCCTAGTGGATACCCTATAAATAAATTATGTTCTATAAAGGGTACGTGATTTAAAAGTCTAAAAGCATTACATATTTATGACGGTTATTATTTAATGTGAATTAAATCGCTTTATAAAATACAAGCTGATCATCGAGCTTTTAAAATCGCTCGGGTGGTAAAAGTCTTTTCTGCTCCTAGGCAGATATCCGATATAATTAGAGAGCCCATCTCTTTATCGGAGGAACGAATTGAAGCTACGCAGGCCTGGGGCTTAAAATTTACGTTTTTAAAATATGAGTCAGTAAGTTCCTCCTGCGGACGATTTTCCCTGTCTTTCCATTGTGTGTTTGGCTGCTTGAGATTCCTTAATCCTAACGTGTCTTTTGGAACCTTCCATGCAATTAGTTAGGCTCGAGAATATTTACTGGGCTCGTACTAAAGGGCTATCATCCCTGCTGTATTCAGATTGGAGTGATCCCATTTTCCTAAGAGATCCTATTACATGAAGTGGTCATATTACCCTCTTAGAGGTATTAATGATTCAGTTTCAGTAAAGTTATCAGATAGATGAAAGGAGATCGGCGAAGTCTGACCCAGCTAATTTAAAAACCGTTCAGATTCAGAAATCATTTCATATTTTTTAACATATTTTAAAGTATTTTTCTGTGTAAACACCAAATTTTTAGAAGATGGGAATCAAAAATAAAAATAATTACGACACAATAAAAAAGTCGTTCTAATGGCAATACGGAGTATAGATACCAGAGTATAAAAATATTAGAAACTAACGTGTCAAATGTCAGTTATTGTCAACTCAATCAAATGTCATTCGTGGACCGTGGTAGAGATGTGCCAACTCTGAAAAAACACGTTAACTCGAGTTGAAATTCAGGTAACTTGGAAATGAATTCGAGTTACACAACTCGAGTTAACAAGAAGAAACTAAGTGTATTTTATTTGTTACAAATTACTTTTTTACATATTTGTACTTCCATCCAACTCAATAACAATAATTATTATTAGTCACAGTTAAGCGCAGTCTAAAAAAATGTTACAACCTACAAGAACTTATTTCTTAGGTCCCATTCTTATTAATAGAGCGCATGCGCCACCTGTATATCATACTAATATTGTACATGCAAGAGTGTGTTTGTTTGTTGGTATGTCTTTCACTCGCGCCGAATTCACACGTTAATTTTTTAAAGACCTGAAGAGTGATATTTGGCTACTTTTTTCTCGGAAAATTAAGTAGGTAGATTCCGTGGGAAGTAAAAAAAAACTTATTCCGCCTTCTGTGCTTTAGGTATTTAGTGATCAGTCACCATGTTATGATATCATTAGGGAGGTCGCCCACGACGACTTTTTGCAGTGATACAATCGCAAAAAGGCCGCGATGCAGTCGCTGGTCCAGATACATTAGCCCACGAGGTAGGTACCTGATCACGATTTGCATCGCTACCAACGCAATACAGCATCGATACAGATTTACAGACGCGATGCCGTATCGATACAAACGCAATGCATTATCGATACAGTCTTGCGATGTATCTACTACCTACCTGTCAGCACCCCTCATTCTTCTTTTACCCGATGTCGCCTGAAATGCTCGCGTTAGCAGATACTTCGCGACGTGATATTATCGCTACTGAATCACTTCTGTCGCGCGTTAAAAAAAAATCTTTCGATCGATTCGAAAATCGATTTTTTTTTAACGCGAGATCTCCCTTAAATATCGTGCATGACTAGTTCTTATTATTCCCCATACTAATCGTTTTCCAAACAGAATAGTTAAACTACCATAAATTCGTATTAATTATACCTATTGGCCGTGTTACGAAATACATATACCTACCTATATACTACCTACTATAGTTTAACTTACGTAGAGGTAGGTAACTCCGAGAAATCGCCTACCTCTATGGTAGGTAACTTACTTTTAGTGTACTTAATTATGTAGGAAAGCGTATTAATATTTAGTATATAGTCAGATAATATTAATCTGCAGTGCTTGTTACATTTTTCCAAGCTATTAAATGGTCATCTGGCTTAAAAACCATTAAATAGAAATCTAACCTCACTTTTAACTATTACTGCGAATATCTTTTTTCTCCCATCTTTATTTGATTGACTTTGATAAACTTTTTTGTTAGTCTGGTTCAGTATAAAAAGTATGGGAAGTTTGATACGTGAACGCGACCTTCAAGTCTGGGTCTGAAACTATATGGGAGCTCGCCAACCTCCTTTTGAAGTGAAAAGCTGTGCGCTCTTCTGTATTTGAATCCTCGAAAATTTTACGACCTCCGTGGCTTAAACAAGCGGAGGTTCCGGGTTCGATCTCCGGCTGGGTTTGAAAATTTATAATTTCTGAATTCTTCCTGGTCTGGCTTGGTGGGAGGCTTCGGCCGTGGCTAGTTACCACCTTACCGGCAAAGACGTGCCGCCAAGCGATTTAGCGTTCCAGTACGATGCCAATGTAGAATCCGAATATGGGTATGGATTTAATGTAACTATCACTTACCATCAGGGGAGATCGCAGCCAAGGGCTAACTTATAGTGCATAAAAAATATTTGAATCAACTTATTTAATTTTGTGCTACTCGGCACTCACACATTCTTAAGAACCTAACGATGAATAGGTCAATAGTACTTGAGTGCCAGCCACTTTGTACGTCTGAGCTACGTCACTACTTCGAACAGAAAGTCTCGAGTTCGCTTTAAGTTATTATTAGTCACAATTTCGTTATATTTTTTAGCACCATGCGAGATTAAAAGATGGCATTTTATATAGTGTAAATCAGATTTGGGATCGGTCACGCTGACATTTTTACTATTAAGGAGAAAACACACTGACACACAATTATGGATAGAGGCCAAATTATTGTCTTAGCAAATAGTCATTTGACAGATTAAAACATATTAATCGAACTATTTATGGAGTTCATACTATTTGACGTGCAGCCAGGTATGAACTCCTCAAACTTTCCTTAAAAGACGCTGAAATTTCTTATTAGAGGAAATTGCTCTTGCACATGACGACAATCATGCTAAGTGCAAAGCAATGATGAGTCATGAGGTCTAGGTTGGAACGAGCTTGCTAGAAGATGCCTATCAATTACTCTTACCTAGAAGTGTGGCAGGAAACACGTGTTCCGGGAGGGTATTCCACATCTTAGCGGTTCGAACCTCCGCTCAAATATCTCAGAAGCACTGGCTCGTAGAACTGGGCATGAATCTCTTCGAACTGTGTAAATTAAATTCTCCGACTCAATTAGATTTGGTAATTCAATTTCTATTACCATTGACCGAAATGGTTAGTAATAATTTTATTCAGTTAATGAAACCCGCCGTTTGTGGCCACGGAACAAGCGTTGTAGGTGACGTTAAAAGTCGTACATTTTCAAAAGGCTTTGATACATTGCGTTTCATGTGTCTGACTTCGGATCTATTCAAAAGAGTTATGTCGATCAAAGTTTGATTAATAGACGGTGGCCCCTCAGGCACACTGTTTATTATTTCGAGTGCATTAACTGCGATGTCCTTTTGCGACATGTACAGCCCCCGATAGTTAAATAAATTTTCAGTAGAGTGAAACTATATAGGTAACTAACTATAGTAGGTAAGCTAAGTACCTATGTAAATGGAAAAGTGGAACTTTATTTATTTTTAAGACTAAAAAAATATCTCAATGATAGGATTCTGATTTGGTCTAGTCTAGTTATGCTTTATGGGACAAAATATTACAAATTGTTTTGCTAATATTTTGATAGATTTTCATGGCCTAGAAGATAAATTAAGGATTCGGCCCAATAAATTGATAAAGCCTTTGTCTTATTCCGCTAATCCATTTAAAACTGCCTGACAGTAGGTACAAATTTCAATTTTTCGTATTAGTAGTTTTTTAGTTTATCCATTACAAACAAACAAACAAACAAACAAACAAACAAATCTTTCCTCTTTATAATAGTAGAAGAAGAAGAAGAAGATAAAGATAATAGTTCTTGTAGGATCATAAAAGTATTATCTGAAACCGTTTTATTGCTTGAATGAAAACCATTCTCAGCATACTTATCAAATCAAATCAAATGTTTTTTTATTCAAATAAACTTTTACAAGTACTTTAATGAGTACTTTTACAAGTACTTAATGCCATTATACATTGCATTTTCACTAGCGCTTCCGCGGCAAACCGCAACTTCTCTGCCATCTAGCGCAAACTGTAGACACTACTGCGCGGCATGGTTTTTATGTCGAACACAATGTATTTTCTGTATCACGTCAGATGGCGCTGTTGCTTGAATTGCTAAATGTTTTAGTCGGTTGAATGTAGATGGCGCAAGGCAAGTGTAAGATATTTTAAAAAACCGGAAAAGTGTGAGTAATATGAACTCGCGCACCCAGGGTACCGGACAAACCACTCCCATTTTCACAAATTCAAATTTAAATCTACTTAGTTCAAAATTATTTACTCCCATTTTAATTCCCCTTCCCTTGTAAATTCACGCTCTGACGCATTTTGTTTATTCTCTCCCTTAATCGTTTTGATTCCTACGGCTTTAAACAATGAACATTTTGTATTTACAGCTGACAATCTTGCTGTTTTCTACCAAATTATTCAATTTGTATGATGATGATGTGTAGGTATACTCCGTGTATCTTACGAAAAGCTTTATTCCTATGAGGGTTTGTAATACGTAAGTAGTATGCTCACTTCATTTCTTTTCAGACTTGGGAATAGATTGGAATCCTATTTGTAGTTTATCTACTACGTCAATGTCTGACTTTTAAATAATATAGTCTGAAATGTTTCATTTATGATACTTTTTTATGAAATAACCTAACCTAGCCTAGAATTACAGTATTTCCAATTCCTATATTATCTTCTTACTTGTAAGTATCGACCATCGAGGCTATTGGAGAAATGCTAAAATAGCCAACTTAAAAAAAAACTAGTAATTGTTTAAAGTAAATATATAGTAAAATCTATTGAAATCATAGGAGATAATAAGTAATTCTAATCATATAATTAACTGCCTACTATCTCTACTTGATATTTCTAAGAAAATTGAATCACAGTCTCCATAATAATTACAATTTCAGATAGGGCAAATATTCAATATAGTTGGTAACCGAAAGGAAAATAAGCGGTTTATGTACGCCGCAAATAGAGATGTTTTATTTCAAACAAAAATTTACAAGGAACCAAATCTGAGCATACCTAGCTTTGAAGCTTAGAAGCATAATAGTCGGATTTAAATACCTAACCTTCACCAACTTCAAACGAAATCATTCCTGTAGAAAAAGAGATACAAACACCTCGACCTGAATTTTACACGGGCATTGAGGGCTTGAACGTTGGCAGTTGGGCACCCTTAGACCCTTGTCGGCGTAAAATCTACTTCCTTGCACTAAATGTTTTTGTTCAACGTTTCTGATGCGAACGGCTTAGCTGTGGAACACCCTTCCATAATTTCATGCCACATATCTACATTTGGACTTAAAATATATCTTCAAGGTAAAAAGACCACATCATTGCTTTTCTTATAGCGATTGTCGGCGATAGAAAACCTATCTATGTGATAAAAAATAAGCGCCGAATTGAGAACCTCCTCCTTTTTCGAAGAGGAAAAGAAGTTCGTTCGGTTAAAGGCGACAAAATCTAGTAATTCTTACAATTATTAGTTACTTCCTTATATAATTTTGGTAAACAATGTTTGGAATGTTCAAACTGATCGTTAGTGACAAAGGAAACTTAATTTCATTGCTACAGATTTCAGAAGACGTAATATGCAGCAAAACTTCGCAAATGAAACTTTACAACATCGAAACTTGGACAATGCTTGAGCGGATATCTAACGGAGCTTGAACTGGAGAATCGATCACCAGTATTTTACTGAAATTACTATTAATGTCCAGTGTTAACTATCCAGTACGGATAGTGGATGGTAATATTTTGGAGTGTTTGTAGGACCAGCATACAGAATTTAAAAACTATCCTTACTCAATATGATAAATGCGAAAGTGTGTCTGTCTGTCTGTCTGCTTTCACAGCCTACCTATTCAACCGATTTTGATGAAATTTAGCACAGGGATAGGTTATATCCCGGGGAAGGACATACGCAGCTTGTTAACCCGGAAAATTAAGGAGTTCCCGCAGGAATCGAAAAAACTTAGTCCACGCGGACGCAGCCGCGGGAAGCATCTATTAAATAATAAGTGATAAGGCCGCCAATTTGTACCATAGCTTAGTTTTATTGTTATTGTGCATAAGTATGTGTTTCTTGGTTTACAAAAAAGAATTTTTCATTCATTCATTCATTCAATTACTAGCTGATGCCCGCGACTTCGTCCGCGTGGTTTAAGTTTTTTGTTATTCCCGCGGGAACTCCTTAATTTTCCGGGATAAAAATGTCACTCTCCAGGTCCTCAACTATACCCATGCCAAAAATCACGTCAATCCGTTGCTTCGTTGCGGTGTGATTGAAGGACAAACCAACAAACCAACAAACAAAGTGACTTTCGCATTTATAATATTAAGTATGATTAGCCACTGGTCTGCGGCAAATCTTAAACAAGGTAACCATTTAGGAAACGATTTTACATGGCAACAATTTGCGATCTGAATTGATCATGTACTGTCCGACTATTACATGCAATCAACACCCTTCGGCAGAATTCGTCTGAAGTTGCTTTCAATATTGCTAAGTAATATTGGGCTCTTTAATATTGGTATGGGTGGAAAACTAATAATGCAGTGGGGACTGGCCAGTTGACCCGTTAGACAAAAAAATATGCCAATTCATTTCATTGAAGGGACCGAATTGTACGTGTCCGGAAACACAGATGAAGGGTAAAAATGCCACCCGTTATCCGTACATGTTGGAAATGACGAGAGAAAGCTCTTCCTTCGAAAGATTAATAAAGGTAAGATCCGCATTAGATATATCAGATGAGGTGTTAGTGAACGGTAATTGGATTAATAAAGAAGTTGGTAATAAAGGTAGGTACAGTTCGACCTGAACGGTACCCCTGAAATCGAAATTGAAAAGCATATATACAATATTCAAATTCGCATTTTATACTATAATTATTATAAAAATGCGCCTAATGACTAACTAAGCAGCTACGACAGCAATAGGTAATAGTAAGTTGTGTACCTTTTACAAAATAACATTATTTTTGATTACGAAACGCTATAAAAACCTGTATTACTTGAATAATTTGATCTTAAACTATTGAGGTATGCTTCACAATTCTCAATATCACAAGTCCACAATAGGTATATGTGGGAGTACTACAAACATACTAGTATTATACATGCGAAAGTGTGCCTGTCTGTCTCAAATGTTTCTTTCGACTCGTCTGCTCAACGAATTTTGAGCATCCCGAGGAAGAATATAGCTAGTTTTTATCCTGGAAAGTCAAAGAGTTAGATTTTTCAAAAACCTTAATCAAAAATAAGTCGCAGGCATCATCTCGTTTAATATAATCTACAAGTACAAACCGACTACTACAAAACGAGGAGCCGGGGAATAAAACCGGATTAGTCCTCGAAATTAAATTTTAGAGGACGACGAAAAAAGTAATATTACTGTATAGAGGAAAACATCTTTGGTATAAAACTCATCCGATTTCGTTTGAGCGCGGACTTTTCAAAGCAACTTTTGTCCTACTAAGAGGCGGTTTCATTTGAAGAAAACCTCCTCCGCCTCGGTTTTCTTCCGTATAGTGCAGTGTTAAGCGCAGTTGTCTTAACGTGCGGAGGTCTGGGTACAATCCCCGGCAGGGTCAATTTGGGAATTTATAATTTCTGAATTTTCCCCGGTCTGGTCTGGTGGGAGGCTTCGGCCGTGGCTAGTTACCACCCTACCGGGAAAGGCGTGCGGCCAAGCGACGTTCCGAGACGCTGCCGTGTAGAAACCGAATAGGGGTATGGGTTTAATATAACTGCCATACCCCTAACAGGTTAGCCCGCTACCATCTTAGACTGCATCATCACTTACCATCGGCATCAAATGGGATCGCAGACAAGGGCTTACTTGCAGTGGATAAAAAAAGTAAATTACTACAGGGATCGGACGCAACCGGATCAAACCGCCACGATTCGAAAAGAAATGTGTTCGAATTATAGTAGACTAAGCCGATTCTATTCGCCAGCTCCTCATTAAAATTCTCAACAAACTGAACCCTTTCAACAAAAAGTGCTGACTTAAGCTACGGTTGCTTGCTCTAACTTGTTATCTACTCTACATAGTATCATCTTGGGGTTGAAGTTTTTCAAATAAGTTCTGCAAAAACTTTCGCTAACTAAATTCGAGATTCAACGAGCCAAACGATAAAACCAAATGACCTTAGGGATCTTAAAGATGATTGCACTCTAGGAGATCTTTTTAAGCAACAAAATGTTGATTGTAGATAGTTGCGAAAAATTCTTTTGATGTTTGCTTTGAGTTACTTCAAAGCACGAGTATCTACTGAGTTTTATTTTACTGAATAGTCCCTACACACGAGATGAATATAATAGACTAGATGATGCCCGCGACTTCGTCCGCGTGAATTGATGTTTTTTTAAGATTTAAACTATCCTATCTCTCAAGTTGGATCGAACTGCACATGGTGTGCGAATTTTTAACCGACTTCCAAAAAAGGAGGAGGTTCTCAATTCGGCGCGTATATTTTTATTACAATCGGTTAAGTGGTTTAGGAGTCCATTGAGGACAAACATTGTGACACGAGATTTATATATATTAAGATAAACAATTACTACGAATGTATTGTTATAATACCATTTCTAGAAATGTTCTGAATAACACAACCCTATATTTATTCTTTTTCTAAAGATTTTCCTTTTTAAATTCTAATCCATAGTAAGACGCTCTAAAAGACCTAAATCTTCTTAGGTAGGCACTTTAAACGTATAACTAACAGGTATGATTAAGATTTTGCTAGGTGATGCCCGCGACTACGTCCGCATGGATTGAGGTTGTTTTCCCGGGTAAAAACTCTTTAATTTTCCAGGATAAAAAGAAGCTTTGAGAAGATAGATAAAAATGTGTAATTCCAGATTATAATCTAAATCTGTACCACATTTCTTCCAGATCCATTCAGCCGTCCTGGCGTGATTGAGTACCAAATAAACATCCATCCAAACTTTGGCATTTATAATAATATAAGTATAGATTGCCTAAGATTCCCTAATACTTAGTTTTCTACTTAGAGTATTCATATATGCTCGTATAATACTGTTCCCTATTAATCGTAATTTCGTAGCGTTAGTTAAAAACACATCGTCATTATTATGATCACCATAATTTCCCCAATAGTTGTTAAATTCAACAATGAACTATTTATTGACCTTAAAAAATGTAGCGTTACTATCGCTGTAAGCATTACCCACTTTGATTTGACTTTTGACGCAGATTTTTATTCGGGAAAAATCCCATGGGAAATTGAAACAGTTCGCATGGGATTTGTACGAAACCTTAATGTCGTGGCCGTCATCATTACTAATCATATACTAATATTATAAATGCGAAAGTCACTTTGTTTGTTGGTTTGTTGGTTTGTTGGTTTGTCCTTCAATCACGCTGCAACGGAGCAACGGATCGACGTGATTTTTGGCATGGGTATAGTTGAGGACCTGGAGAGTGACATAGGCTACTTTTTAACCCGGAAAATTAAGGAGTTCCCGCGGGAATAACAAAAAACTTAAACCACGCGGACGAAGTCGCGGGCATCAGCTAGTTACTAATAACTCTTAAAATTTATCTTGGCTATCATCTGTCAGGCATTTGATTTTTGTTATATTTACTTTGGAAATACCAAAATTACTCTCTTACGATGGGCAGGGAATGAACCGATGACATTATCATCAATCAATGGCAGGTACAGGCCTCAGCCACGACTACTGCGCATATATATACAGTATATTGAGTCTTTTGCGCTGCGGTTACTCATCGTGTATTATGGAAGGTTTTGTAGTCTAATATTATCATAGCCCTCACCGTAACAAAAAATTTAAAAAGGATACAGTGAATTTCAGTCAGGTTAATTTAGAAGTTACGTTAACTACTACACAAAAATATAAAACGGTGCGGTGAAGATTTCATATGGATCGGTGCAAAATGTCTAGTAAAGCCAAAGCAGTCGTCGAAATTGTACCTATATACCAAAGTCAATAAAATTTATTTCTATAAATAAAATTTATGAGAACGTACTTCACATTGCACGAAGCAATAAAATTTACTGACGATAAAAATGTGGAAACAGCATTACATAGAAGCATTTGATAAAAATACTCAATGTTCCGATCATATAATATTATTTGCAGTTTCATATATTTCAATAAAGTATTTATAATAAATGGACTAAACGAAACAGAAAACCTTAAATATGAATATAAAGTAGGGGTAAATGATATAGCCTCATCATTAATGAATATTCTCAGGGCTGATGAAGAAAATATCAGAATACAAGAATTGAAACAAAAACTGGATAAAATAGACAGTTATGTGATAGACAAAGATAAGTATAATGAATTTTTACTAAATGAAACGATGAAAACCGATTTGAATGAAACAAATTTTTTCAATGCTTTGAATGAGTCCGATCATTTTCGTTATCTATTAGAAACCGAACCTAAAAACTTGTATTTAAAGTTAAAAGAAAGAATGAATAGGGACGATGTTATGAGGATTTTATCAGAAAGAGGGAGGAGAAGCCGATTGTCTAAATCTGCCAGAAAAATGATGAAAAGCGTCACTGATAATCAAGAAATTGACGATGACTTGGTCGATAACGTTGTGGACAAAATGATTGCACAAGTTCCTAAAGATGACCATAAATTCCATTTTAGGAAAGAAGACAATAAATACTGGGGTAATTATTTCTACATTAAATTTTTAACGAAAATTACTTAGATTGTAGAAAATATTTGTGTAGAATGTCATAACTGGTTTTTTTTTTTACTTACAAATGTTGTTTATTATTGTAAAATAAAATAAATATAGAACTGGTTTTTTAATTAAGTATATTTCCAAGCATATATTTAGATTTTCAAAATATTATATTTCAGACCCGCAAGGAGAACTTGAAGATCTTAAAGAATTTCATCGACATGATGGACGAAGAATATTCAAAGGAGAAAGGACAACGATTCGATATTATCCTTTTATGGTGTCAGTTCATGTAATGGGCAGATTTTGGTGTGGAGGAGTTATTTACTGGCATGATTTGGTTCTTACTTCGGCGGCTTGTTTGCAACTGTATGTTTAATTTGCCTAATTCAAAACATTTAAAACTCTTTATTATTTACTGACACGCAATATTTAATATCGAAGTTTTTTCTTACAGGATGCATAACAACAGATTCTTCCGTGAAAACCCCAGTGTCCTAAGTGTAAGAGTAGGTAGTAATCACAGCAGGATAGGAGGAGAGATGATAGAAGCGCTCGAGGTATTCCTTATAGAATTTTATTATTAATTACTATATCTAATTTATTTCCAATTAAGCAATTTATATGTATTGAATTGAACAAAATGGACAAATTTTTTGGTTGTTAAACATTGAGCTTATGTATCTTGTTTCAAACTTCATATTTTACAATGGTTACATCTGTTTTAACTTATAATTCGTTTGATATAGATTTAGTTTGATGTATCTTAATGGAAAAACAACAGTTATTTTCCATGGAGTTATTAAAATATCTTATTCTATAAAGTAAGCTTTAATTCATAATGTTGGGCGGTGAAAGGGACGGATGAAAGAAAAGTAAATGCGACCGAAATGCGAATGTTGAGATGAATGTGACTAGAATGAATAAGATAAGGAAGTTTGAGTGATAGAAAAGATGAGGAGTAACAGGCTAGCATGGTATGGGCATGTAATGCGGAGGGAAGAAAGGCATATTACGAGAAGAATGATACATATGCATGTGGAAGGGAAAATGAGTAGAGGGAGACTGTAGCGTCACAAGTACTTGCCATGTACCTACTTACCTCGGTTAACCCAGAATACTTACCATCAACCACCATTTACCGTGTACAACAACCAAATACCATTGTACCTTACCTCAGTACCCGAATAAACCTCATTACCTTTAATTACCTGGAGGAAGGATTTTGTGGAAAGGATAAATAAGTACCAAAGGATCACTTTATTATCAAGAGGAGATAAATAATGAACACTGAAATCAAGATGCAACTCACTTTAATATCAAGACCGACACCGTTCTCATCGAGCGATGCTTAGATAACGGAAGATGCGAGATCGCCTTCAAAAAGGCGAGAGCCCGCAGCATCGGTTCGACGGAAGGTGTTAGCTGAGCCGTGTTGAGGTCGCCAGCACTGAACTGTGTAGATTACAAGCAATCGCGCCAGCCTGTTTGTATTGGACATAGAAAGGAAATGTTTAGCCTTGATAAAGGCTGTCCGTACAAACTTCTGCCGGGACCGGAGATGCCGCTGATTTCCCCAGAAGTCGAAGGAGAATGCACCGAGAGTTCCACTGTCCACACAAGTACTCCAGCCAGTTCATTATCACCACTGCACTCGTGTCACTCGTTACGGTGCGCGCGAGCTGTACGAGCGCGTGTTGTGTCCGGCGGTAAACGGGCGACTGAGGAGCGCGCGGGGGCGAGCGACCTACTTATACCCGCACGGTTACAGATGTTTTGAATTAGGGCAACTAGCTACCTAGTGCAATATTCGATATGTACATATTATAGATATATAGTTTTAGTCGTAATTCTTTATTATTATTATTTCTATTATTATTACTATTTTCTGATTGGTTGTTAGTTGTAAGAATTTTAGTATAAATATCGGCATATTTTTACATACATTCATTCTGATCTCAGCAGCAAATCAGAGTTTTATTTAACTCCAAAACCTCCGCTAAAGAGACCAAAGAAAAGATGGATGGATTGTGAGAAAGAGGATATGCGTATAAAAGGGGTGAATGATAGGTTGACGGATAACAGAAGTGAGTGGAAGAAGAGAACATGTTGTGCCGACACCACGTAGCGTGGGACAAGGGCAGGAAGAAGAAGATTCTATAAATGAAGCCATAATTTTATTGCCTGTGTAAATGCGTGTTGCGATTACAATGCTGGGACCATAATATACTTTATTTAAATCTAATGGTAAGGGCATTTCTTTTTTTAGGTATATTTTCATCCTAGCTACAATCCACGTACTCTTCGCAACAATATAGCAGTGGTGCGCCTTCGTCGACATCTATATTTTAATTATCACCGACTCCCGAAAATTATCGACATATCCCATAATAGCTATGGCCTTGCTCCTACTTCTGAAGTTCTGGTCCTTGGATGGGGCGTTACGAAGGTGAATAAATAGTTAACCATGTATTTAAGAATATTAATTAAGGTAATAATTAAACATGTATTTATATTGACTTTGTAATAATACATTCTCACAGAATAATAATAAACAGAATTATTTTAATTATGTACCAAATAATTTGTTTATAATCTTTTAGATGTCTCAAAAGTTACCATATGAACCAGTGTTCTTAAATAGAAAATTTCTGCCGGTTTACCCAAATGTATTTTGCAAAGAGGTCTATGGAGAGTAAGTCATCTTAGTGAATGCCTGGGATTTGTCTAATATACCTAATGATATTTTACACTAAAGTTGGCGATTCCTTCCAGTAAATTTATATCTTCTACGATGTTTTGTGCCGGAACGTTTACAACTGGAGAAGGAGCATGCGATGTGAGACTTTTTGGTCATTTTAATACTATTTGCAGTTCTTCTATTTACTGTCTTAGAACTCAGATATTACCCCCAACGTAGTTTAGTCAACTATATTACTTAGTTTCTAGTTTTATGTTTAAGCCGCTTATATTTTCTAGGGTGTTTGTGAGAAACTTTACTATATTGAACGGAATACCTGTTTCATAACAATAAATATTACATATACAACAAATTAATCTTATTTTAAGTATTTATTCTGTTATAATCATAATCATACTAATATTATGCGAAAGTGTGTTTGTTTGTTGGTTTGTCCTTCAATCACGCCGAATTGGAGCAACGGATTGACGTGATTTTTGGCATGGGTATAGTTGAGGACCTGGAGAGTGACATAGGCTTTTTATCCTGGAAAATTAAGGAGTTCCCGCGGCAATCAAAAACCACGCGGACGAAGTCGCGGGCATCAGCTAGCTCAAAATAATTTCCAGCTGAAATAACGCATATCTTTTTTTTAGCATGATGCCGGTGGTCCAGCAGTGTTAGCCGGAAAACTAGTGGGCATCATATCGTTTGGGCCAGCTATTTGCGGGTATCCTAACGCTCCTACGGTTTTCACTCTAGTCGGTGCATATGCTGATTGGATTGAAACGGTCAACGAAACGGTTAGTACTATCGTAATTTTTTTAATTAAAAAAAAAAGTAACAACCTATAGGTACTATTTTAAAATTGTGAACATCTGTATGATAATTGATAACTGTGATGCCTGTGGACTCTTCTGCTCGTAGCTTTCATTTTGAGATATCGTTATTATTTATAACCATCGTTTCCCTGCTGGTTGTTAAATTAAGAAATTATATTTACTGACGTTTAAAAAGGTACAGTGCTACCCACTTTGCATAAATGACTTTTGACTTTGATTTCATTCGCGCTGTTGATAAATAAATAAATGAACTAGTGGTTCGCTCCGAAGTGAGACCTCGCGGTATCCATAAAACGAATAAACTTTTACAGAGCCCCATCTATTGACATTACTAGCTGATGCCCGCGACTACGTCCGCGTGGATTGAGGTTTTTTGGTTCCCGCGGGAACTCCTTAGTTTTCCGGGATAAAAATAATAAAAATAAATAAATGAAAATAGTTTATGTGTTATTCCAGACTATAAATCTACCTCTGTGCCAAATTTCATCCAGATCCGTTCAGCCGTTCGGGCGTGATTGAGTAACAAACATCCATCCATACATCCATCCATCCATCCAAACTATTGTGGGACGAGCGAGTGGTATGTACTCGTCCGCACCAATAGGAAGATTTTCCTCCGGGCTGGTGTTGTGCCTGGGGACCTTTCTGGTCCGACCGTTGTAAGTTACAACGGTCTATATATAGCGCTATTCTCAGAAAACTTCGATATCGTGATTCAGGCTTGTATGGTAAGTTATGAGTTTTCAGTCGATTATCTTATTCTGCGGTGAAGATACAATTAGCGCCATCTAGTTTGCACTGTGGTAACCGCTACACTATCGTATTTATAATATTTATTTGATTGTGAAGTTCTGTTAAAAATACTAAGGCTCATTAAAAATTAAATAATTTCGTTTCCCTATAATATTTATCTAATTTTATTATTTGTTGTTCAAGAACAGGATATAATTGAAATAAATGATCAAGTTTCATGCTCAGCCTTTCAGAAAATTGAGGGTTCTGAGGTCAACTTTGGACGTTAGAAAATCTCCACTTTGAAAGCCCCCCATTTCGTCAATTTTAGGGGAAACATTAAAAAAAATATTTTTGGATTCTATTCCTAATTATCTCTAAATATATATTAATAGATATATCGCAAACTTATGTAACGCTATCAAAAATATTTTACTTCGCATTCGCTTACTATGAGAGCCCCCCTGAAATAAAGATTTTTATAACTTTTTAAGATATATTCGGCTGGAGGCCATCGGTTCTTTTTAAATTTGAAGTAATTGCGTTCAGTAATTCAGAAGTTATAAGACTCTGACGAACGGACGGACGGACAAGTGCAAATTCACTCAAGTAGACTCAAAAATGTTTTTAAAGGAAGGTAATCAAAGTAATAGTGAAAGGTTATACATTAACAAACATTAATAAGAAAGAATCTTAAAACTTATTACATTTTTTGTTTTAGCGATTTGACTCATGTATCCATTGATGTAGAATTTTAGTCTCATTCTATTTCAATGCATGTATCGCTTATATGCTTAACTGTGGACCTCACACTAGGAGACCTGTATCGTGAGGTCCTGAACCATTAAAGGAGATTAAAGTTTGTTTTACCATAATTTTATTAAAATTATACTTTACCAAATTATCCTGATCCTGATTAGATGCCTGGCTACTACCGCGGTAAGAAACGTACAACAACAGCGAGCCCTTTCAATTATATGCCAGAGCTGAAGATCAAGAAGAAGAAGAAGCTGAATTTTCTACCACCGGGAACTACGCCTGAAGAGACGATGACGACAACCACCAAAGAAGCGACGACAGCGCCTACAACAGTTACTACTACATTGCCATCAGTGAGGCAAAATAAGATGTTGAAGATGGCGGAAGATTCTGATATGGATGGATTTAGTATCGATTTGAAATAATAATAAATAACTTGCTATAAAATAATGTCATCACAATTCACTTTGATTTGGATACTACCTATCTCTGTATTTATAAGTACCTACTCTATTTATAGTACATACTACACATAGAGTACTTATAAATATACAGAGAGAGTTAGAGATTTAAAAACAATTTTGAATCTAGCCTAAATATGAACTTATTTGAACACGTGAGTCAATCAAAAAATCAATAGGTACAGCGTTTTATAAAAAAGAGACTTAGACTTGAATTTCGTACTTAATTGTCATACACTTTTATTATTAACTAGGGGATGCTCGCGACTTTGTTCGCGTGGTATAAGTTGGTTTCCCACAGGCTCTCCTTAATTTTCCGGGATAAAAAGTAGCCTATTCCACTCTACAGGTCCTCAACTACCCGTTGCTCTGTTGCGGCGTGATTGAAGGACCAACTCTCTATTTCACCCGTTCGGGGGTAGAATTTTCAAAAACTGTGAAACAGGTATTTCTTTATTTTCACATACCAAGTTTCATGGCTATAACTTGAAAAATCAAGGACTTTCATACAAACTTTCAACCCCTATTTTACCCCGTTGGGGGTGGAATTTTGAAAAACTGTAAAAGATATATTTCCTTATTTTTAACCGGTAGCTCACATACCAAGTTTCATGGCTATAATTTGAGAAATGAAGGACTTTCATGCAAACTTCCAACCCCTATTTTACCCCTTCGGGGATGCAATTTCGAGAAACTGTGACACACGTACTTCTTTATTTTTAACCGTTATCCAAAATACCAAGTTTCGTTGATATAACTTTTAAAATATCTTGTGAAATGAAGGCCTTTTATACCAACTTTCATCCCCTATTTATTTATTGGGGGTCGAATTTTCAAAAACCGTGAAATACGTATTTCTTAATTTTCAACTCGCAGCTCATATACCAAGTTTCATGGCTATAGCAATCATATAAATTTTCAACCCCTATTTTACCACTTTAGTGGTTGAATTCTGAAAAAGTGTGACACACGTATAATTCTTTATTTATTAACGAAAGCCAAAGTACCAAGTTTTGTTTATATAACTTGAGAATATCTTGAGAAATTAAGGATTTTCATGCAAACTCTCATCCCCTATTTCACCCCTTCGGGAGTAGAATTTTGAAAAACCTTCCTTAGTGAGCGTCATAAAAGGAACCTACTGTCAAAATTTCAAGTTTCTAAGACTAGCGGTTTAGGCTGTGCGCTGATTAGATAACGATGTTATATATATATATATATATATATGCAATATGATCTGTTTTCAAGTAAGGATGCAGCCTAAGGTGGAGCTTACTTGCCTAAAAGAAATATTATGCACACTAATAAATACGCCTATAAATACGAAACACGAAAAAGGTATTTAATTTTAAATTTCCCAAATTTTTGTGGCGGAGTACCTATTTAAGGAACGTAAATTACCAGAAGTAAATTCCTTAGGACCCACAAACATGTCTCTACGAAGGTTCTAAATGGGTGCACAAACATATAGCGGCACACTTAGAGAGATAGATCGCAACACTTAACGGTGCCGGGAACACTGAAGTGCTCGTTTTTTAAATAGGACTTATTGTACCTACAGGGGTACATGGGTAAAGGGGTACATGGGTAAAGGGGTACATGGGTACAGGGGTACATGGTATATTTACTCTATTCCCTTTTTTGTTGGTAAAGAGTTAAAGACTTAACACAGTTTTATTGCTTTGGCATTGAATGCCATATTAGGGAAAGGAATGTAAAAAAGAAAGAAAGATCATTGATGTCTTCGTGGGGGTCATTATATTATCGGGTTGAAATTTGATATTAAATAATTGCTAAATAGCAAACCAAACGGTGTGATTGTAGATTTTCGTGGTTAAATGTATAAAAGATTAAAAATTATGATTGCAACTGATTACCTAGATCTTTCAGTAGGCCTATTATGACGTAACGCGTTTTCTTTACATCCGTCCTCCTTAACATCTTCTAAGTGAGCAGACATTTTCTAAGTTTCATGGATGTCCACATTTTGGAAGATACCTTCCCTGAAAGGCACGATCACATATTTACGGTCTCTAGTTTCAGTAGTCATCCAAACGCTTATCTCTACTGTCATAATAATTATCGTCAATCTATATTCATGTTGCAATCATAATAAAATACTTAATCAACACTTTATTAATAGGCTTGCTAAGCTATACCTACCGTCAGAAGTAATAGGTACCGATTTCGAAGTAACTACAATGGGTCATCCGTATCGTAGACTTTGTTTTAGGACTTCAGTAAGAAATATCAGCGTCAGATGCAAGCTGGCGTCCATTATGATAATAAATCGCAGAACCCTGGCCGCTAGCCCATTGTTTTACGGAACTCGCAACTTAATCGATATTATACATACTTACCTACATACTTTATTTTGCATACAAATTACAATAGGTATAAAAAGTGGTAAAACTAAGTAAAACGGAATCTACTCCTCGCAAGTAAATATATATAAATATTACTCCTCGCTAGTAAATATATAGTAATATATTTACTAGCGAGGAGTAATACTATATATTTACTACTAGGTACTTAGTTTACAAACACCGTCGGCATTTTTAAAACGCTCCCTAGATTTATATTATAGGCCTCTTCTTTTTATAATTAACTAAGTACGATAATTACGATTTAAATGCAGTTTGCAAAAGGCCCCGCCAAAGAGGATTTAAAATGATGATTAGGCATGTAAGTTCACGAGCATAACAAAAATTTGTTTGTAAAGTGTATAAGCGACGGAATTTTACCATTGAAAATGGTTATCAGATGAAATCGCCTGAGACGTATTTTTAGCGATAGCTCCGAGGATTTTGAGAGGATCGAGATGGGAATAGTACCAAAAGTTGAGGAATTTATCGAAACACGTGGGAGCGATTGAATTTTGAAAATCGGCTAGTAACTTTTTTTGGAATTTTGAATGGTTATCAGATGCAAATCGCCTGAGACGTATTTTTGGCGATAGCTCCGAGGATTTTGAGGGGATCGTACCAAAAGTTGAGAAATTTATCGAGACACGTTTGAATTTTGAAAATGTATGGTAACTTTTTTTGGAATTTTGAATGAGAAGTGCATTCGAGTTGGAATTTTGAAAATAGGTTAATCAATTATTAGTATTTTTATTTGTCATATTCCCCATATTGGTACAGGCATGATGATAGCCTATGAAACGTAAAACGCCTCGACGAAGCCAAGGAAATCTCATTTATCAATATCAGTGTAATGAGTAGATAGTTGGGTAAACATTCAGGCTCCGATAAACCAACAAACAAACTGATAAACTTATAAGATGTACATACCGCTATGGTCAGATCAAAAGTAAGAGTATCAGCCTTCCTTTTGAATTAGAGATAGGAAATATTATAATCTGTCATTGCTCCAGCAGAGATTTGACGCATTTCCTAGATTTTTTTTTGAGTTAAGCAGTTTAATAATGCCCACTCCAATCCGACCTTGTATCAGACTTGATTCAAGAATTATCGTTCTTAGATGAGTTCTATAAATACCTGCCTTCAAAATATTTAGACAACTATTCAATAGGTGTAAAAAGTAGCAATGAGCTTATGTAAATCTATATATATAAAAATGAATTCCTATTTGACTTGGTCACGGCATCACGCGTGAATGGCTGGACCAATTTCGCTAATATTCTTTTTTGTTGTGTTTGTTTGGACCCCGGGATGGTTTATATTCACAATTGGACCCGGTAGGGGGCGCTGCAATCGGGTTTGAGTTTCAGGGCAGGACAAAGTCAGCCACGCCCACTAATATCTAATATAAAAAATTGTTGCAATAGATGAGCGTTTCTAAATAGATAGCTATCTCAGACTCCGACCATAAAACGATTTTTTCATAACCTACTCAAGAAGCAATTACCACTCTGTAAACAAAGTTACAACTTAAATTATGTTCTGCTCAGTACTAACTTTGCTTTTCGAATATTAATGTTTACGCAAATAAAATCCTTACGATGTTGTCGGTTAAGAATATATTGCCTTATCAGAATATCTATTATGGTTAACTGTATTCTCGGTAAGTTTAGAGAAATTTCATAGACACTCTTTAATAATTATTATGATTCTTGGATTCGCAAGTTAGGATACGCATATAAAGTTGCAGATGTAAAGTTTGATGTGGGTACCTACCAATTAATTACATGTGTTACGATATCAGTGTTAGATTTATATAGTTCTAATATAGGGATGGCTATCCGTCGTAAGTTCGACTGAAAGAATCAACGTACAACCAATGATATTTATAACCATATAGAATATCATTGCATTCAATTTGTAGGTATTTGTTTTCTGTATAACGTAGACTAGGACTTGAGTAGATTTTCGAAAATTTCCAGAGCCACCAAGTCGAAACAAGTCAGTAAAATTCTCAATTCGTTAAGTCATATTTTAGTTATAAAGTTATAAAATGGATTATAGCTAGTGTGAAGGTGAATTCTCACAAAAAAAAAACCGGCCAAGTGCGAGTCGGACTCGCGCACCGAGGGTTCTGTACAAACATGTAGTAAATTTTAAATTATTATAAAAACTACTTACTAGATCTCGTTCAAACCAATTTTCGGTGGAAGTTTGCATGGTAATGTACATCATAATTATATATTTTTTTTAGTTTTATCATTCTCTTGTTTTAGAAGTTACAGGGGGGGGGGCACACATTTTACCACTTTGGAAGTGTCTCTCGCGCAAACTATTCAGTTTAGAAAAAAATGATATTACAAACCTCAATATCATTTTTGAAGACCTATCCATAGATACCCCACACGTATGGGTTAGATGAAAAAAAAAATTGAGTTTCAGTTCTAAGTATGGGGAACCCCAAAATTTATTGTTTTTTTTTCTATTTTTGTAAGAAAATCTTAATGCGGTTCACAGAATACATCAACTTACCAAGTTTCAACAGTATAGTTCTTATAGTTTCGGAAAAAAGTGGCTGTGACATACGGACGGACAGACAGACAGACAGACAGACAGACAGACATGACGAATCTATAAGGGTTCCGTTTTTGCCAAATTTGGCTACGGAACCCTAATCAAGTGAACTGAGCTGCAAAATAAACCGAGCGTTGCCTCGTGTTTTAAAATTTCAAACGTGATTTACTGACTCCGGTCCGCCGGACTCCGGAGTCGGATTAAACTAGTCACTGGTTGTTAGGGTAGCCTCGTTTATTAGAGAATTTTAATATTAGGCGATTTCTAATAAGTTCTTTTGTCTAGCTAACTACTCTACCGACGTGGGCGCAGCCGAGTGCTACAGTAGATCGCCAGGCGCGCTACATCATCGCTGCGGCTGCCATCGCGGCTCCTTTAAGTTACCTACCTATTCTGTGGTTTTATATTGGCAGCGGTACAGTCACGGTAATATTATCATAGTACAGTCGTTTGTCGCTGTCGCACCTCCAGCGAATCTATACTGGATCCTCTATGATACATTCCGAGTATTTACGGCGACACTGCCGCTGTGTCTATATTCTTACTCTATATAATATCTTCATACAAAGTCACAGAAAATGTGAGGTTGCCGCTAGCCGCCGATTTCGAGCTGCTTTGGTGTAGTAGTGCCAACGTACTATTACATTTTCTGTGGTAGTGCTCCATCGACATCATACAGAGATCGACGTGCGTGGATTTATCACACCACCATTCAGGTACTGGTAGTCTTTGAAACAGAACAACTCAGCAATATAATAGTCGTTTCGATATCGTATCGTGCGTATAAAGGACTCTATTTAATATACCGTATACAGACGCTAACATAAAAGTCGTAAACGTGTAACATTTTCCAGCGAGATAGCAATATAAAGTTTAATAATATGGGCTTAATAATAATTATATTTTTATTAATGCCCGTAAAATTGACACTGGATGGTGCCAGTGATAATTAATGAATTAATATGTAATAAACTTATATTAATACTTTTAAAGCAAAGATTTTACAGACAAATTATTGTGCCTATTATTTTAGATGATGCCCGTGACTTCTTCCGCGTGGATTAAAGTTTTGATTCTTTACGTTTTGACTTTATTTTTTCGGGATAAAAAGTTGCCTAGGTATATGTTCTTTCCCGCATTGTTATTTGCTACCTATCTCTGTACCAAATAATTATATTATAATATTTATAAATATGGATTATCATATTATAATAGACAAAATATTATTATAATGTACCTACCTTCCTATTGCTAAAGTGTTTATGCTATTCGTATACAATGCATAGAAACAGCACAACTAACAAATCTAGTTTTGCTAACTAATTTCTACTGAAAGCGTACAACTTTCGAGTGAGCTTGATTATGCTTATATTTTGCTAGCCTTCTACACTCTACATATTTAAACTTATTTTGAAATGTCTGATTCTGCGAATAGCTACAAATGATGATAATTTTAGCAAATTAGCACCATTTCAAGCTGGAAGCTGCAGAAGGCGTATTATGGTGTTTGCTACAATGCAACGATCGCAATCACGAAATAGCATCACAAGCTTTTGACCAAAATCCAGTGTCGCAAAAAGAATACCTACTATAGATACAGCCAATCATGACAATAATCGAGATTAACAATGATTGATACAGCTTTTTCGGAAAAGGCCAAGGGAACTCTTTGATTTTCCATGATAAAAAGTAGCTCTCACTCACGAGGTTAACTAATTATTGTGTAAGTATATCCATGATAAATCACGTCATTCCGCTCCGATGTGGTTCAAAAAACAAAAATATGTATAGGTTCATAATTTCGCATTTGTTAAATGTGCGGCATACAAGCCGGCACCTTATCCAGGCAAGAGTATATAATATTTCAGATTTATATCCTTTTGACCCACTAGAACACTGCGGGTTTAATATATCTGCCATGCCCCTGACAGGTTAACCCGCTACCATCGTATACTGCATCATCACTTATCATCAGGTGAGATCACAGTCAATGGGTAACTTGTAGTGTAATAAAAATGCCTACTAATGCCTGCTAAAGACAAAGCATTTCCCTAACACTCGTTCTCAACTAACTTAACTAAGCAAGCTAGAAAACTACAGTTTAACGGCTTAAGCTATTTAAACTGTGAAGTTTCTTTCATCATCCGAACCTGGTATATTTGCGCTACATTATATATTTTGTCTATTTGTAGACCCTAAATACCCTAACTCTAATAATTGGCTAAATGAATCGAATTTCTGTGTATCTAGTGGCATTAAACTTTACGTAGCTAGCTAGAAAATATCCAATCAAAATGTAGTTGTATCAAAAGTTTTCAAAAAAAGAGATTCTGTTATTTTTATAAAAAACATCTGCAATTACCATATTTTGAACTAATAAAAAATTGAAGTCAGGTTTAAATGAACCAAATGGAAGCAGCACAGCAGTTACTAGATTGGCACTTACAAAATAAATAATAATCATCATAAAGCGAAATTCTCTCAACTTTTGCCTCGAATGTTCGCGTCTGGTTTTTAATTTTTATACCTACTTACTTCATAATATTCGAGCAAATTGTAATTGAACTTTCAACCACCGCAACTTGGAACATAAAGTACTTAAGTGAAATTAGTTTTTATAAAAGCTTAAGAAGTCACGATATTAAAAGTGACTTTCAAGGATGTTTTTAAAGTAATTATGTTATTAGTGAAGACGAAAATGCATGAGGCTGCAAAGCGTGTAACTTGTAATACTTAGTGCGTGTACAATAGTATGTTGTGTGCCTAGGGATGAAACAAGACGATTTCAGATGAGGGTCCGGCATCACCCGAGTTTTATTAAAGAGTTTTATTAAAATTGTATTTCTTATTTATTTTAGTCGCAGAACTATGATATCTGTCAGTTTAGTTGATGGTTTAAATGTCAATTATAAAGGTTTGAGATAAACAAAATATACTCTGACAGCATCGAAAGGAGGACTGCAACGTCATTCAGCGGACAGAAACCGATCGTTATGATTTTCGGCCCGCTGACTGACGTATTCGTCTTTAATTGACTAGTTTCATCCCTAAGCACACAACATACTATTGTACTATTGCACAACAAACTATTGTATGTGGCAACATACATTTACTCTGCATTCAGCTCGCGCGTGAACTATACAAAGCAGCATGTAGTGCGTGTACAATAGTATGTTGTGTGCCTAGGGATAAAACAAGACGATTACAGACGAGGGTCTGGCATCAGCCGAAGTTTTATTCAAGACTTTTATTAAAATTGTATTTATTATTTATTTTAGTTGCAGAAATATGATATCTGTCAGTTAAGTTGATGGCTTAAATGTCAATTATAAAGGTTTGAGATAAACAAAGTATACTCTGGCAGGATCGACAGGAGGACTGCAACGTCATGCAGCGGACAGAAACCGATCGTTATGATTTTCTGCCCGCTGACTGACGTATTCGTCTGAAATGGACTAGTTTCGGATGGCTCAACAGGCATTGAAACTCTTACATTCAATGCAGGCTACATGATAAGTAACTTCTAACGGATGCAGCGTTACTTTGATCTTGAACTAGGTACATAAATAAAACAAGTAATAAAATTTAAAATTTAAAAAAAACCCACGACGATCTGCAGAGCTCCATTATACCTTTGACCTTTATAACTTTGAAACAACAATTAGAACGTAGCAAACGTATATATTACATAATATCTAAAACACAAAACTGCATCTTTGACAGCTCAGTAGTTTTTTTTACCAGTGTGGTGGACTATGGCCAAACCCTTTTCAAATGGACAAATCAAAAGAGTCCAAACGCGACGGGTATACGATGAGAATTTAAGGAGTTCCCATGATCGCCTCCTGACTCCATCATGATACCCTGGGCAGCATCTAGGTACAAGCTAAATATATCTAAAACAAAAAGCCCGCATCTAAATCAGCACAGTAGTTTTTGAGAAAAATGGTAACATATTGAAAAAATAAAATCATAGACTACAGCTCAGCTTTGTTGTCTATGGTCCTAAAATATATCTAAGAACCTTCTCACAAGCTAAACACATCTAATGAAAAAACCGCATTTCAATCGGCCCAGTACTTTTTGTAAAAAATGGTAACATATCGAAATATTAAAGTCATAGAGACAGGTCAGCTTGGTTGTCTATGGTCCTAAAATATATCTAAGAACCTTCTCTCAAGCTATATATATCTAACTAGTATTTCGCACTGTGCGCGAGCTGCTAAAGCAGCTCACGGGTTGTGGTTAGACTTACAAGTAGTACAGATTTTACTGTACTAAACTGAATTCATTTATTATGGTGATAACAAAATAAATAAAAATGGCGCTGATTTTTTAAAATTTTGGTAACAGTTTCCTGTTTCGTAACCCCAGGGAGTCCTAAATATCGATTTTGAACAAAATCGGTTAATTAACAAAGAATTTCAAAATGGCGCTGATTTTCTAAAATTTTGGTAACAGTTTCCTGTTTTGTGACCCCAGGGAGTCCTAAATATCGATTTTGAACGAAATCGATCAATTAACAAAGAATTTCATAAAGCCCTGATTTTTTTAAATTTTGGTACCAGTTTCCTGTTTTGTGACCCCAGGGAGCCCTAAATATAGATTTTGAACGAAATCGGTCAATTAACAAAGAATTTCAAAATGGCGCTGTTTTAAAAATTTTGGTACCAGTTTCCTGTTTTGTAATCGCACGAAGTCCTAAATGCAATAAACCGCATCTCAATCGGCCCAGTACTTTTTGTGAAAAATGGTAACAGTGGTTGAAAAATTAAGATCATAGACTACAGCTCAGCTTTGTTGTCTATGGTCCTAAAATATATTTAAGAACCTTCTCACAAGCTATACACATCTAATGCAAAAAACCGCATCTCAATCGGCCCAGTACTTTTTGTGAAAAATGGTAACATATTGAAAAAATAAAATCATAGACTACAGCTCAGCTTTGTTGTCTATGGTCCTAAAATATATCTAAGAACCTTCTCACAAGCTAAACATATCTAATGCAAAAAACCGCATCTCAATCGGCCCAGTACTTTTTGTGAAAATTTTTAACACATAGAAAAATTAAGATCATAGACTACAGCTCAGCTTTGTTGTCTATGGTCCTAAAATATATCTAAGAACCTTCTCACAAGCTATACACATCTAATGCAAAAAACCGCATCTCAATCGGCCCAGTAGTTTTTGTGAAAAATGGTAACATGTTGAAATATTAAAATCATAGACTACAGCTCGGCTTGGTTGTCTATGGTCCTAAAATATATCTAAAAACCTTCACACAAGCTATCCGTATCTAATGCAAAAAACCGCATCTCAATCGGCCCAGTACTTTTTGAGAAAAATGGTGACAAAAAAGTGCACAAACAAACAAGCAAACAAACAAACAAACAAACAAACAAACACACAACCTCTTAGGGCAAACACATATACCGTCTCCGCTTCGTCGAGGGTAATTAACTACGAGAAGACCCTTAGGCTTAGGAAAAGAAACGCGCTATTTAGGTATTTCATTTCATTTTCATTTCATTTATTTATTTGTGAATTCAGTTGGTACAAAAGGTGTTACAATTATAAAAGTTTCATCATTTGGTGAACGTGTAGGTATGTCAAATGAAATAGCTTTTGTATTTAAATTGACGAAAAAGGAATTCATTTCAAGATGGTTTCTTATATGGATGTATATAATTATATCCATTTATAGAAACTCCGCAAATGTCATGAAAAGTACTTCCTCAGTAGATTATTTTTTGAAGAAACCATTATAATTGAAGTTACTACCTTCGTATTTCGGCCAGCCAAGCTGACAGCTATTCCGGTTTTATTATAAAAAGGAGACGGTTCAGATTTGTATGGGGCATAGGCCTAGTCTTTTACAAGTAGAGAAATGAAGGAAAATAAAATACTAGACCAGTTTTTATCAGCCAAATCTACGAATTCGTCGTAATTTCAGTGGTAAAATTATTTCATCTTTCCAATCGTTAATTTGACAGTGACTGTCAGAAATGACATTTGATACATTTCGCGCCTACTGCCTTCTCTATGGCTGAAGGTTGTGCCATCTTGGAAACGTATCGAAAACTTGAAATACATGTTTATTTTTATACGACTGCCTGAAAAAAGGAGTATATTGTTTTCAGGGTTCATGTATGTATGTATGTATGTATGTATGTATGATGTATGTATGTATGTGAGTTTGTATATTCCACCATAACTTCTATACGCCTGAACCGATTTTGATAAATGAGGTATCGTTAGCATACCTAGCTTATTCCGGGTGACATAGGCTAGTAAAATTAAAAAAAAAAAAGTGTGCGTGTACTAGCGTACACTCGTAAGAAGTGAAACTTCTTTATGACGTTATTTTTCAAAAAATAATTTACTATAAGCAACTTTACAGAAATTGGTTAAATAATTACACCTAAGTATAAGAAAAAGAGATGTAATTACCCCGATAAAGAAGTTTCACTTCAAAAAGATGGCGCGTAACGGAAAAATGTGACGCGTAACGAAAAAATGTTACACTAAATTTTTTTCCAACCCCGATAAAGAAGTTTCACTTCAAAATTGATGGGGTGACCATGGTTCCGCATTAAAGACTAAAGTTGTTTTTTTTTTTCGAAAATAAGTATAACTACATGATCATCATCTAGAAAATGATGAGTAGATTCCAAAAATATATAACACTATAGTTCAATATCCATTGATTCCCAAAAAAATATCATTTAATAAAAATGTGAATAAGATTCCATATATGTACCTAATTAATGACTGTGGTATCGTTACTTATTAGATAGTTACGGGCTACGGCAGAGCAGTCGTATTTATTAATAATTTTAATTATATTCACTTGTTTTCTCATTATTTACTTTACTGTTCTAATTTTTTTTTTTTTATATATATAGCAAGCAAACGAGCAGGCGGCAGGCATTTTTAATACAATCTATTTATTTTCCTCTATTCATGGTAGAGTGTACAAGAGTAGGCTTAAAATGAACCATTTCCTTTAAAACAAAATTACAATAATGTGTAGGTAGGTACTGCATGTGTAGGTGCCTACACAAAAATCATAACCATTAAGATTCAAGACCACTGGTAACTCATCCTTTATCAATGAAATATGGAAAGATAAAAGTTAAGGCACTTTTCTTTCGCCGGTTTTTCCTGACCCTTTTATGCGTAATAACGACTATAAAGTATGATTGTTCGAAGATCAGACAGCCATTTGTGAGCCAAATCGCACATAACTACAATATTATGAGTATTGAATACGTATAGAAGTTTTATATACGTATAGACGATTGTTAATATCCGACAATCATTTAATGACGACTTTAGTACGAAATTCTGTATAATTATTGATTGTACCTACACCCTGAAGACCGATTCTGATGAAACTTGGTAGGGAGTTTTTATGGTATTATTTTAGTACATAATGTTGCATTCCAGGGCACGACGCGGTCTTCTTCTTATTCCCACGGGATTTTTTAAAACTCCTTAATACTCGTGGATGAAGTCGCGGACATCATCTAGTCCATACTAATATTACAAATGCGAAAGTGTTTCTGTCTGTCTGTCTGCTACGCTTTCATGGCCCATCTGTTCAACCGATTTTGAAGAAATTTCGTATAGGGATATTTTATATCGCGGGGAAGGACATACTTTATATCCCGGATAATTAAAGAGTTCCCGCGGGATTAAAATACCTTAATCCACGCGGACGAAGTCGCGGGCATCATCTAGTATCTAGGTCATAATTTAACAAACTAAATTAAAAATATTTATTGTGACTAGATCTTTTTAACAGTAATAAATCTTTTGTATTTAAATTAATCTAAAATGTGATATTATATTATGACCTTCAAAATCATTTAGGACTAGTTTGGCATACGGAGGACTAGCAGTGTCGCAAAACATATTTAGACCGTAGACGCGATGGTGAACCACGCAAACTACAACGCTATTAGGCGTACATAAGTGGTCAGTGCGGTAATATGGGATTACGATGAATTCACCCTGAAACGCTAGCCCAGCACCACAGAATAGGTATGCCAGTACCACAGAATAGGTAATAATAATACGTTGTACCAATACATGAGCTTTTGCTTCAATGAAACTACGTACCCAATTTTAGGCCGCAATTACATTTGATAGTTTTTACGTAAGTAGCGTCCGTGATTAACTTACAAGCCTGTTTACATTTCGTAAGTTACTCAAGTGAGCGACTTACGTGAGTAGGTAATACTTACAAGTATTATCCTGGCCTTAAAAATAAAATTATTTTTAGCGTTCCTTTTATTATAAAGGTTCTTATAATTTCAAGTGTTAGAAAAATAGTCTTATCCATACTAATATTATAAAATGCGAAAGTGTGTCTGTCTGTCTGCTACGCTTTCACGGCCCATCTGTTCAACCGATTTTGATGAAATTTCGTACAGGGGTAGGTTGTATCCCGGAGAACAATATGTCCTGACATAGGCTACTTCTTATCCCGGAAAATTAAAGAGTTCCCGCGGGAAACAAAACCTTAAACCACGCGGACGAAGTCGCGGGCATCATCTAGCTGCTAGCATAATAATAAAGTACCTATTTATTAATTACCTACAGAGATTTTATACGTAACAATATGTTACTTATTATTCGTACTTATGCACACGAATTTCCACGCCAAAGAAGACCTTTTGGAAGGAAATATATATATTTTCACCTAGACTTAACACAGCCTCGCTCAGTGATAAATGTTTGTACCTAAAAATTCATGGGAGGCTTCCTTTTACTGAGCTATGTAGCCAAAATATTTGAACCGCTAATTAAATGGGTAATTTCTATTTCACTTTTATTTTAACTCTTCTCCAATAACACAAATTCTAAAATACCAATCCCATAAGTATTCATTTTCTAATTTGAATTACTTAAAGATAATAATGAGTGAAAAAATATAGTCTTACAAAACAGCAGCTGTTGGTCACGGAAGCCACAAAACTAACTAGAATTAGGTAGGTACTTATTTATTCGATACTTTTTCACTCAATCATTGTTTAGGTACTCAGTAAGGAATGTGTCAAACAATTTTATCAATACCAGCAAAAGGCTTAAAAAAAGTATATTTTCTTCATCCATTAAAGTTCTTTAAATATTTAATACATTAGTGGCTCCATTACCTCCCAGCTTATTACCAGCTTGTAATTTGAACCCTGTAGGCAGAGCATACACGTTGGTATTAATGGTTCTGGAGGGCTCCATTACCTCCTAGCTTACTAGCATTACCAGCTTGTAATTTGAACCATGTAGACTCGTTATAGTTTGCGTAGATATAAATAATCTTTGAAAAAGAATTGAATATGAATAGACAAGTAAAATAGCGTCTACATATTTTACGTTACTATGCATAATATAATATAAATATTATGTCTTAACTTGACTAACTGACTAACTTTCCAAAATGTACTTAAAGATAATTATGTAGGTACCTATGCGAAGTAAACACATCATAAAGCCGGGTTTGTTTATTGCATTTTTTATTTATCTACTGTAATTCCCAGACTCATGTTTTACTAAATTTTATGTAAAAAAGTATAAAAGCAGATATCATAAAAATTGTTATAAAGAGTTATACGAAAGCTCCAATTGCTCGTAAAATTATATTCACATTGCGCCGGTCTCGTGTATTACATTTGAACAGTAAACACAAATACGATGGCACGGAACTGTTTACCAACTCCTCACCTTATCTGCTACACCCACTTACGCGAATTGAATTTCACACTATTTCAAAGCTTCGCCCTTCTTTGTACGTTGGCCATATAAGTCAAGCGCACAACTCAAATATCCGAGAAAACACTACAACTACAAAGTTTTCAAATTCCTACAAAGCTCTAAAAAATTGTATTAATTGTAGTTGTTTCAAATCAGCTGAATTTATGGTTTGCTTGACACTAATTAAGGGTTCCAATTCATGTGGGAGAGTGGACTTAGTATAGGGTGGTTTGGGTGCTTGATGAGGTAAATTAAGACTTCTCGTGGCACAATAATTTAATAAATTTATACTCAAGGAAGCGAAAATACGTCTATTCCTGTGGCAGTTCTTGAGGTAAGAGACAGACCGACGTTCTATTTTACATAATAAGTAATAGGGTGAATAAAATGTGAACACAAATTAATGATTGTGAAATGTGAACACATTTTAACTCACACGTCTTGTACCTAGTGATTAGAACATTGCTTCTGTCTGCATTATATGTAACACGTTGCAGGGCTTTATCAACGGTTTTTTGATAAAAACCCGTTGATATTGTACCTACTGTCTAGCAATCAGTTACAAGAGCTGCGACTACCACATGTCAGCTTTACTTTTAAAATTGAATTGAATTTTTAGAAGAGATAAAAGATTGTTAATTTATTTAATAACTAGCTAATGCCCGCGACTTCGGCTGCGTGGTTTGAGGTTTTTTTGGTTCCCGCGGGAACTCTTTAATTTTCAGGGATAAAAAGTAGCCTATGTGCTATTCCAGACTATTATCTATCTCTGTGCAAAATTTCAGCCAGATCCGTTCAGCCGTTCCGGCGTGATTGAGAAACAAACATCCATCCATCCATCCATACGTCCACCCACCCATCCAAACTTTCGCATTTACAATATTAGTATAGATGTATGATGTAGTTATTATCTATCTATTTAAATATATAAAAATGAATCCCTATTTCCCTTGGTCACGGCATCGCGCGTGAACGGCTGGACCAATTTCGCTAATTCTTTTTTGATGTGTTTGTTTGGACCCCGGGATGGTTTATATTCACAATAGGACCCGGTAGGGGGCGCTGCAATCGGGTTCGAGGTTCAGGGCAGGACAAAGTCTGCTGGGCCCACTAGTAGCATATAAATATTTGGCATTCCGAACCATTGATAGATTCATGTAATTTAGAATAAAAAAACATAAGTTTGAGTTTATTATTATATTCCTTTTTTTATTCCGTTCAGCCCTTGGGGCGTGATTGAGTAACAAACATCCATACATACATCCATCCATACATCCATACTTCCATCCAAAATTTCGCATTTATAATATAAGTAACATGAAGGTTTAATTAAATGGTTATTTGACTCATTCGATGAATTTCACTCGGTGCGTTCTTTGGCGGGGATACGCCATATTGGAATAATTTACATAAATACGAGTATTTTGACTTTGGTAAATCAGTCTTCTACCGGCAGACTCGGCAATTATTGAATACTTTTGTGTTTAGATCGCAATTTAATTTAGAGCTTAGCAGTAGCAACTGCAGTCTGATAAAATGATTAATTTATTGTTGTTGTGATGCTTTGGCCAAGTTTTATAGTTAACTGTTTACCTTAAATCTCTCGTGAAACCGCTACACGTTGTGACTATTTGCTCGTGCAAGTTTTAAAGAGAGAACAAACATATTTTAAAAGTAATTTAAATTAAATGCCCACTTCTGGAATTATGTTTACACACACTATGTTCGAATTTCATAACTGGAGTTATGAAAAATCAAATTACTCATATCAAGCTTGCCTTCACCTACTATTTTACTATATTCACAATAGGCACCTACTTTTTTACTATATATATTTTCAATAAAGCGAGTACAGACGATCTTAAAAAAGGCGAAGTGCATTTCCATTCGAGGCCTAAATACATAATTGCTAGGTTTTCTAAAATCAAGCGATTAGGTAAGTACCAACCGTACAGACTGGAAGAATAAAGATCAGTCAATCAGTCAGTCAAGATGAGACATTTAATAATGTACCTACATAGATTTTTTACTCAAATATTTTTTAGAATAGCGGGTAAGTACCTATAAGGCGGATACTCGAGATACTCACTCGTTTATCTTCTCAGACGCTGAACTCTACATCTGCCATATGCACCGCAGCACACAACAAATACGTGTTCCGAGATTTTGACATAATATTTTCTGCTCTATATAACACAGCATTGTTGGTGGTTTCATGCACGGGATTGAATGCAAGGATTGCCCTTACAATTTTGCAATTTAAAAATTTTGTGTTTGCTTAAAGAAAGAAATCAGTAGATTGTTTGATATTTTTTAACTTACCTTTTAATAACTGTGAAAGTTCATATTTGTTCATATTTAACGTTATAATAGTGCCTAAATGCGCGCGACTTACGGGAAACTTTTCCGCGCGGGAACTTTTCCGGGGTAAAATGTCACTATCAATCTCCAGGTCTTCAACTATACCCATGCAAACATCACGTCACGGTCAATCCGTTCCTCTGTTGCGGCGTGATTGAAGGACAATCCAACAAATAAACAAAACACATAAATTTATAATATTAGTAATTATATGATATTTTTATTCAAGCCACAGTGATCACAGCATAATATATACTTCTTAGGATTTTTATAGATCAGATAAGATAGGATTTCTTATAGATTAAATATGAGCTCGAGCTACAAGCGTTGATATGCTTTAAAAGTTTATAGAGGTACAAGCAGTTAGACCTGTACCTACCTGTAGAGTTTATCTCTACCTGTAGAGTATTAAAATATTTCCACCGTTACAAGCAGTGGCCGTGGTAATACGATTAGGATGGCCTCGCCCCGAAATGCCAACCAAGAGTAATTTATCCCTAATATGATCACTCACATGATAAACTCATGCCCTCTGAACTTCATATTCCAGCACACTAATTTATTACCTTGCTAGGTGTGGCTTAAGCTTTGCCCACATGGAATCTTCTTCTTTTTTTAAATATATAAACCAAAGTCGGGTTTGTTCGAACTCTAGAACGGCTGGAAGGATCTGAATGAAATTTGGCACAGAGACCGATTATAGTCTTGAATAGCACATAGGGTAATTTTTATCCTGGAAAATTAAAGAGTTCCCGCGGGAACTAAAAAAACCTCAATCCACGCGGACGAAGTCGCGGCCATCAGCTAGTCTTTTTTTAATATGTAAAACAAAGTCGGGTTTGTTCGAACACTTATAACTCTAGAACGGCTGGACGAATCTGGATGAAATTTGGTACAGAGACAGATTATAGTCTTGAATAGCACATAGGCTACTTTTTATCCTGGAAAATTAAAGAGTTCCCGCGGGAACTAAAAAAACCTCAATCCACACGGACGAAGTCGCGGCCATCGGCTAGTTTGGAATAAAAGCTGTCGTAAAAGCACCGTTTGGAATAAAAGCAATTCCATGCTCCTGTCCGTAAGCCCAGATAAAACCGTAGGTAGATATATAACTAAAAAGGATTTTCATATTTATTCTTTACTACCTTCCACATTATTTAATCTTTTTAAAATAATTTCGTATATAATTTAGATTTATGAAGCACCGCGGGGGGTTTTCAATCAAAAGAAATTGACTCTGGAATCGATTGCCCATAGGTACCTACTCATAGAGAATCGTTGACTATCCCTTAACCCTGTGTTTGAACCATAGATTAATTATAAACTTATATATTGTCTTTGGTTTGAACTAAATCTATCCCCTATAATAAAATTATATTACGTAGGTACTAGATGATGCCCGCGACTTCGTCCGCGCCGATTAAGTTTTTTTTTATTCCCGCGGGAATTCTTTAACTTTCCGGGATAAAACCTATCCCTGTACCAAATTTCGCACAGATGCGCAGTGAAAGCGTAGCAGACAGATAGTCACACATTCGCAGTTATAACATTAGTATGGATAGTATGGATATGGATTATGGATATAGATTATAGATTTGTTAAGAAATACTATAGAAAAGGGAATTTTTGGTATATCAATTTTATCATTACCTACTACTCCCACTGTCGACTGAACAAATAACGCGCAAATCCCCCACGACGTATTTACGTTCATACTTATGGCTGCTTCAGATCGTAGTCTATTTACTCGAAGCTTTCGTAGAGGTCGAAATAACCTTTCTAAATAACTAGCTGATGCCCGCGACTACGTCCGCGTGGATTGAGGTTTTTGGTTCCTGCGGGAACTTCTTAATTTTCCGGGATAAAAAGTAGTCTATATGCTATTCCAGACTATAATCTATCTCTGTGCTAAATTTCATCCAGATCCGTTCAGCTGTTGCGGCGTGATTGAGTAACAAACATCCATCCATACATCCATCCATCCAAACTTTCGCATTTATAATATTTATTTGATTATTTGATATCCTAAGCTTCTACGTACATAATAAATGCAAAAGTGTGTCTGCTTATTACCTCTTCAGGGTTGATTTTGACACTAAATTTCCTCAGGTTGGTTACAAAGGTTACGCACTTAAAATTCTCTTCTCTTATGCATACAGTGTCCCTCCCAAACGGAGGCAATCAGATTTAGCACAGAGGCAAGTTGCATCCCGGGGTCGGTTCATAACCATTTTTTATCCCGAAATATCGTCGATTTTCTAATAAGATTTATAAAAACCTAAATCAACGCGGACGAAATCACGTGCATCAACTTGTATATCCATACCAATATTATAAATGCGAAAGTGTGTATGTCTGTCTGTCTGCTACGCTTTCACGGTCCATCTGCTCAACCGATTTTGATGAAATTTGCTACAGGGGTAGATTGTATCTCGGTGAAGGACATAGAGTTCCCGCGGGAATCAAAAAATGCTTAATCCACACAGGCGAAGTCGCGAACATCATCTAGTACCCAAATAATAAAAGGACAGAGAGACTGACGGAAATATCAGAGTACATCCTCTACAAATTTTTCTCTCTGTAACGTAAACTGTTCTTATAGGGGATTTCGATGAATCCCAACAGGATCTATAAGAAACTTAGACCTATGTAGACCAATCTAATCTTAATATTATAAATGGGAAACTTTGGATGGATGGATGGATATTTGATACTCAATCACGCCAGAACGGCCGAACAGATCTGGATGAAATTGTGCACAGAGATAGATTTTAGTCTCGAATAACACATAGGCTAGATCGTTTTTATCTAAAAAAGAGTTCCCGCGGGAATAACAACCTAAATCCACGCGGACGAAGTCGCGAGCATCAGCTAGTAATGTTCTACATTATAGACCAAAAATGCTTACAACATTTTGAGAGGAAATAATAATTAATTTATGCCATCTTTCTTCATCAAATATGGCCAATTTCATTTTTTTTGTTTTTTGTTTTTCATAGGTAATTTTTGTGGTAACAAAATAGCGATAAGTATCCTTGGCAGTGGACACCCACGGAACCGGCAGAACAGTCCCTAATGTGTCATTTGCAGACCTAATTTAGACGCGGATAACCGCTTCAAATTGGAACTGGTGACTTGTGGCACAAGTTATAAACTTACTACTTTTAAAATTGCACTTATTTATTATGAAAACTACAATATAAAACTAATAACGTAAATTTACGTTAATATTGTTATTCATGAATCATGAATATTCTATAAGCATCAGTTGAAAACGCAATACAAAGTTGTATTTATAAAGAGACTTATAACTTCTTGATTTTTTTCTGGATTACATAGTAAAAGCTCCAGTGCGTCTGCCCGTCTGTCTGTGTGTCACAGTTATTTGAACAGTTTTTTAGTATGAAACCTCTCCACAAAGGTATTTTTAAATCTTGTCAAACATTAAACTTTATGGTACCTCCTGAACATTAAAAGCGGGATGCAATTAAACTTTTCAGAAAAATAAATGACGTAGGTATACCAAATGATGCCTACAGAACCCTAACTTATAGGTATTTTGAAACAAACTTGACCAACGCAATGAATTTAGAGTTTAATTTTAGGTATGTTTTTTCTAAAACGATAATTAATTATGTAATTTATTAAAGGAACATTTTTTTAACTACTTAGTATTAATTTTTAAATCTTTTAGCTCACCTAACAGTTGTTGCTAATTATCTTTGGTCCATGCCGTGTTAATTTATTAAGTAATTTCGTAAGTATGATCGCTTTTATTTTTGTTAATGTGTAAAAAATATATTTAAATAAAACAACTGTCACTAATACATAAGAATCTAAGAAGTCGTAAGAATCTGTAAAACTATTTTTTTATTTTTTTTAAATATTATGATTATGGTCATTTTTCTATTGAAAACGATAAATTATATTTTCACTGTAAAAAAGTGAAAGCGTAACAGACAGACAGACAAACACACTTTCGCATTTATAATATTAGTATGGATTTATAAAAAAGTTATTATAAAAGCCAAGTATATTATACGAAACGTTTTATTTTATATTAGGCCATACACCTTCCAGCAAATTACGCCGACAAGAGTGTATTTCTCAAGCAGTCACTTTGACCGCGCTCATGTGGAACAAGCAATCTTGCTCAGGGATCAAAATTTGGGCTTTATCCGTTTTATGATGACAGATTTATGATGGAAAATTTATAAAAAGTAAAATAAGTACGAAACTTCAATATTTGATACTTTTGATCTTTCTTTAACCCGCGACGCAAAAAGATAGGGGTGTTACATAGATTTAGTATTGGCTCGCTGGCGCTTCACCAGCGAGCCCAATACTTAATCTATGGGGTGTTATAAGTTTAACGTGTCTATTTGTGTATCTGTCTGTGGTATCGCAGCGCCCAAACGAATGAACCGATTTTTGTTTAGCTTTTTTTGTGTCATAGATAATTTTATCCCGAGTTTTCTTAGCCATGTTTCATGAAAATCTGTTCATCCGTCTGAAGGTCATCATCTTTTTTTTAATCTGTTACTTCCATATCGGGGGTTGTTTTAAATTTGTAATTTATACTTGTTCTTCATTTAAATTTTTCTAGTTTATCACATTAATCGACATCTACCAAACGATTTAACCGTTACTATCATTTTAATTTCATGCTTCTTAGAATTTGGTGAAAACACTCACGTATTTGGTCGGAAATGCCCGAATAGTTTCGATCCCGTCTGGGCTTATTCATCCATCCGATCCATCCGGTCTTGGGTCCGATGTATCCTGTCCCGTTTTAACCCGTGTTATAATTATGTATTTAATATTATGACCGCAAGCACATCGAGTAGGATAGGTAAGGCTGCAAAGTATACTTTTCCAATAAAATTTTAAAAAAATATATTAATATAACCCTAAATAGCTTCACGTACTCTTGTCGGTTACACAGGCGAATGGGTATCCGTGCATTCATGTGTACGAACAAAGTAGGCATGCTTACTTATTAATAGACTAGATGATGCCCGCGACTTCGTCCGAAATGCCTGTACCAAATTTTATCAAAATCGGTTGAACAGGTGTGCCGTGAAAGCGTATCAGACAGACAGACACACTTTCGCATTTATAATATTATTAGTATGGATACCCGTATGTTCTGAATGTAGGCTAATTCAAAATATTAAATGAATGAAATAGTGAGCAGAATTCTTTTTTTTGTTAGTCAAAAGTTCTAACTACACTATTCTTGCTCATACAGTTATGAAGAAATATTTATCATTGTAAATGATCTCGCTTACATTTGTAGATTATTCAAACTTTTACAGGAAATAAATCACACCAATTGGATATTGATATACACAAAATAGGTAAATAATAACTATTACATTAAATTAAAATTAAAATAAAATGTTAAAACCAATTAATCTAGTAGACCACTGTCAGAGGGAATTGTTCCCACAATGCTAGCCCCATTGCCTCGTTGTATCGCGATACTAATTATCATTGTAAATATTTAGAGTTTTTGAGCCCATACAGATCCCTGTTGGCTATATTCAAATAGCTTTAGTTTGAAGTTCTCATTATGAAGTAATTTTAAATTAGGATATTTTCCAATAAATTTTTGAAGGTGAAGTTCTCAGAGATAGTGGATGAAGTTAACAAACTGCAACAAGCTAGCACTTTTAATATATTTTTCACAATCCCACAAAAACAACACGGCTAGATCCATGAATATTTCTTTTAATGCCATAATAAAGCGTTAGATCACCAACAAGAACACATAAATTTAAGACTTAAATTTTGGCAGAGAGGATTTAAAATTATCTTCCTAACTTTCCACATGTATCTCCCGAAGGAAGCAATAATAACTTCTAAAGTTACCCTCATAACCTTTAATAAATGAGCTGTTCATAATTTGTTTACAAGTTTGGTTAGATAATTGATTTAAATTTCCGTATTAGTGCGAGCGACATCCTCTCAACTCAACCGCCATGAATTTTAAATGTTTACCTACCAAGTTGTTTGAAATTGATCCAACCCTGAAATTCGCAAGGGATTGGGATCGGCTTATATCTGCTGAATGATCGATACCTATAATGTCCTGCTGTGCTTCAAATCATGAGAATTAGGGGTCGAGTCGAGATTCGGAGTCGTACTAATCGATGTTTAAACATGTAAATGTCGTCAAAATGTGTCCCGGAAACAGACACTACTTTATAACCCGGAAAAGTTTTAAACAGGATTTAAATACGGAATTCATACTAGATATACAGAAGTCGTAGGCATCATTCTATACTAGATATATAGAAATTGAATTGTATATCAATGAGACTGATAAAAATGAGAGAGAATGATGAAATAAACATACATTTCCGGTCAACATTGACGATCGTTCATGGCCAAACCGCTACAGCTAGAACTATTCACTTTTATGGCGTAGGCCGTAGAGCTACGATGAGTACCTAGTAATAAAAGTTTATATTTTTGCCCTATTTACTAGGAAGTCAAAGCTATATGTAACAAGACTGGCTACTTCTTGACGATACTATGATTATTTTATCGTTTGCCTGTTTACGTGTAACGTTTTACTTGCCGTCTATTTATATTTCATTCATCGCGTTCAATCGTACTACGAAAATGCGAAAGTATATAATTATTTTATTTGTCCTTCAATCGCGCTACAGCAACAGATCGACGTGATTATCTGAATGGGTACAGATGAAGACTTAGAGAGCCACCAGTCTCTTAAAAAAAGGGAACATAGACTGCTTTTTAGCCTGGAAAATCAAAGAGTTCCATGCAAACGAAGTCGCGAGCTTCATCTTCATCAGTAAATATTCATAAATTCAAACTGTATGTTTAAAAGGCCGAAATCGGGGGAAAAATGTAGTATCTACTGTTTATAGAAGTATCTCAACATTACAAATACCGACCCACTTAGAATCTACTAGCGAATGCCCGCGACTTCGTCTGCGTGATTTAAGGTTTTTTGGTTCCCGCTGGAACTCGTTAATTTTCCGGAATATAAAGTAGCCTATGTGCTATTCCAGACTATAATCTATCTCTGTGCGAAAATTCAGCCAGATCTGTTCAGTCGTTGGGGCGTGATTGAGAAACAAACATTAATACATCCATCCATACATCCAAACTTTCGCATTTATAATATTAAAGTACAAACTTTCGCATTTATAATATTAGTAAGCTTAAACAAAAACTTAAATGTTTTTTATTGAAATTAACTTTTACAAGTGCTTTTGATTGGTCAACTGAATCCTCCTGAGTTATGTCTATGTGTATTACTAGCTGATGACCGCGACTTTGTCAGCATGGTTTAAGTTTTTTAATTCCCGCGGGAAATCCTCAATTTTTCGGGATAAAAAGTACCCTATATCCAGGTCCTCAACTATACTCATGCAAAAAACACGTCGATCCGTTGCTCTGTTGCGGCGAGATTGAAGGACAAACCATCAAAAATACTCACTTTCGTATTCATAATATGTAGCAAATAGGCAAGTCAAGTGATACTATGTACGCCTAAATTCTACGTTAGGTACTACAAAAGAAATTGGAAACGGTTAACAAAACCCGTAAATCTCCAAATAAAAGCTTCCCCACGGTGTGCCCGACAATTAGTTCAATAAATCTCTCTCCAGTTGTAATTTATTCACTTTGCTATCTTCAACGTTTAGCACTCAAGTAATAAAAGCCTTAACAGACCAACAATCAAAGTTTAATTGCTCTTAAGTAATTGTGTGTTCCGTTCCGCACGCAAAGTGTTCCGTACCATCTTATATACAAGATTTAATTTATATGTTCTTTTCTAAATACAAGTTTATTATATACAAGATTATACCCCCTTTAATTTATTACATTATTTTATTTTCATTATTTGTTTTTATATCAGTTAAATTGTATTTGTAACTCTTTGAAATTTCATATTGTGTCCTACCTTTTACCGTGTCTAAAGAGATGCAGCAAAAAATGCCGAAAAAAGGGTTCCTTGTATGGGGCCCCAAAATTTTTTTAATGTAATTTTATTATTTGTATAGTATAAAGCGGCAAAGTCTAGTTATTACGGTTCATGAGATACAGCCCGCTGACAGACGGACAGACGGACGGCGGAGGCGTAATAGGGTCCCTTTGGTATACCTACTTTGGGTACGGAGCCCTAAAAAGGTAAATAATATTATTACAATGTACTTAGGTTAAGTTACTACAAGATAATTTGAAAACCTTTAAAAACCCCCAAATTAAACTTTCCCCGACGCGACGGTGAATTCAATAAATCTCTGTCCAGTTATAATTTGTTCACTTTGTTATCTGCGCAGTTTAGCATTCAAGAAATGTTTAAGATACATATATGTAATTTGGAATGTAATGTAAATAGAAATTTTGTTTACCTATGTGGTAGTTTGCATTGTACTTTTTTATCTTAGAGCCTATGCACACGGCGTTTTTAATACGCGCACATGTGACACGACGCGATACAAACGCGATCTTTGAACACGTCTTTGAATTGAAAACGCGCAGACACTGCGCGTTCGTGAAATGCACGTGTAAAATAGGCTCTTAGTGAAAAAAAGTGTATGTGTGCAATTCACACACGGTTGAAGTGAAACTTCAGATAAGTATAAGTTGTATTCTATCTCATTCTCTCGCAAGCTAAATCATATTATGAATATGTTTGTCTCTTTTTGGTGTCGCTTTTTCGTTTAGTTTTTCAAATCAAAACGATTCTAAAGAAGTTTCACTCCAGAAATACCTACAATCTACATATATTTCTGCTTACATGTGGCACAACTCAAATTAAGTAAGCCTACTCAAACTCTATGGGTGAAGAAGAGACACGTAAGCTTTCTTTATCCATTTTAATAAAATAAAAAGACGTCGTTTCCTCGAGGGCTTCTAGATTGGCTCTTTACCGTTCTCAAAACGAAATCTGTTCATTTTTATATTACAAAATACAAATGTGATACTTATTATTTGGTATAGGTATTATTATAGGTATTCAATGTATATTCAAAATAATTAATTATTTTTGAGTGTATAATAAATAGAGGATCTCCCAAAAGTCGTAATATCCACGTCCCCTGTTAGTTTTATGTTTGAAAACCTTTTCAAACTATCGAATGAAGTAAAAAAAGTGCCTAGAATTTTTATGACGTCACAGTTCAGTCATACAACATCCCATACTAAATGTGCGTTTAGACGTTTGAAGAAAAGTGGCTGGTTTGACTTGTTGCTGTCGAATACCCAATTTAAATTATAAGATATAGCTCAATTTCTCAGAACCGTGGCTCAAATCTCCATGAAAAGAACACGGCAATGAAATGTATCCACCAAGAGTTTGTGGGTAATTAATGTTGTGTAAAGGAAGTTCTAGAAAGCGTTTAAAGACATTAAAAAGACAAATGTTAGATAGATGCTACGTAATGCTCTGACCAATGCATCCCCTGACGCGCGTTCTACAATCGGCCCTAAATCGTTTCCTGTACATTTACGGAATGTACAGGAAGCGATTTAGGGCCGATTGTAGATCGCGCGCGTAGAGAAATCCTTGTCACAGTCCGTTAAAATAAGTTAGACCATAATCCTCAGCAATAAGTTTCAATTTTCAAACCACCAAATCTTCGCTCTTCCCCACACAATCGGTCTGACGAAGTGGTGTAATCATAATACAACATCAAGTGGTCACCAAGTGTAATCATAATACAACCAAGAAATATTAGTTTTTCTCCATACATGATATAAAATTCGAAGTTCGAAGCTTGTCTAGAATAAATATAATTGTTCCATAATTATTTTAACGTTCCATAATTAGGTCTTTCTAAGGAAGTCAATTTGCTCTAAGTTAAGGAAAACTGGATTTATCTTATCCTTTTGTACGAAATTATGTTATCTACTTGGGTATACGATCATTTTGTGATAATATATTGGGAAGATACGATAACGGCACTTTAACAAATTAACTTGATTGGCCTAAGATTATATAAAAAGTAGTACCGAATGAACTACGAGCACGAACATTTTTAACAAAATTAAAAGAAGATATTTTTCCTGCTTATTTCCCTGAAGGTGGAAGCGAAAAAGAAAAAGCTGCTAATAATTTTCCGAGTAGTCATTCGTCAAGCATCTATCTACTAGGGGTGACACTTTCGGGTCATTGGCATTGGGAACAGGATATTTTGTCATATATTTTTTTAATGTAACGGATAAAATATCTACAATATAATATCTACAAGAAGTCTGATACCAATCTCATGAAAAATTTACAATCCAATTTGTACAAGTAGTAAGTAGTAAGCAAAAAAGACAAAGTTTCTGTACATCGCTGAATCGCAAAATTAAAAATATGTCCAATTTGTTTTACTTGTGTATTCATTTGTCCAGTTTGACGCAACCATGTTTCAACTCTTACTTTTTATTCAGATTAATAAAAGTTGTGAAATGCGAATTCTGAAAACGTAGAATTTTTGTT